>OY728139.1:604029214-608976953 GCA_963277665.1 Viscum album | reverse complement strand
GTTCCTGATGGCTATTCAAGCAACATATTTAAACGTATCAATAGAAGAGATTTGAAGCTAAAATTTTTAAAGACTCGTGATTATCATGTTCTTCTGCATGAGTTGATTCCAATAGCAATCCGTCATCTTTTTTCCAATAATGTAAGGGTGACTGTTATTCGGTTGTGCCATTTTTTTAGAGATATTTGTGCTAAGAAGTTGTCTAAGTCTTTCTTGCAAAAAATATTGACAGATGCCCCATTAATTTTGTGTGAGTTGGAGAAAATATTTCCTCCATTATTTTTCACATGCATGCTTCATCTGACTGTCCATATTCCCACTGAAATACTTCTCGGAGGACCTGTTTCTTTTTGTTGGATGTATCCAACTAAAAGAAATATGTACACATTAAAGTCTTATATACGAAAAAGGAATCATCTCAAAGGTTCTATCATGAACGGTTACTTGGCTCACGAATGTATGGATTTATGCTCAATGTATTTGTCTGATCTTACTACAAGAATGAACAGACCAATGATAAATGAAGAATAATAGTATGAGAAAATTGAACCCAGTTTTCCATAACTTCCTCAAACAGGAGGAATTCCTGGATCATATATAGTGAAGACATTAAGCCTTGAAGAGCGGGAGATGTCACATCGCATAGTTTTGTTCAACTATGATTTTTTCGATGACTACATCAGGTAACTAAATTTAATATGTATATCTTACATATATATGTATTAATCTATTCATATTTTTTATCTACAGGGAACATAAAACAATGATAAATAGAAATCATCATTCATTATCTTTGAGAAGGAGGGAGTCTTTGCATAGCAAAGAGTTTTCTTCTTGGTTAAAATTGAAGGTACATATATTACTGTTTAAAATAATTAAATAAATATTTAATTAAGTTTAATATTCATTTATATTACAGGTATTGAGTTTTCCTACTGACTCTGTCTCTGAGGAAATAAGAGCTTTGTCTTTTGGTCCTAATACTGTGGTTCGTGACTGTAAATCAATTGTTATCAATGGGTATAAATTTATTGTCACTGAACAAGAAAATAACATGAGAACATAACATGATGGTGTTATGGTTACTACCACAACATATTTTTATGCCAGTGCGTTATATAATAGACTGCGATTTGAAAATGTGGGTTATTATGGAGTCATTGAAAAAATAGTAATATTGGATTATTACTCTCATGGACGAGTCACGATGATGAAATGTCATTGGTTTGATTTGATGACAAGACAGGGCACATTTATTGATGATTGTGGATTTTGAGTAATTAATATGACTCACACTCTTACTACCAAAGATCCATATGTATTGACATCAATGGATAAACAAGTTTTTTATGTCAAAGACCAACTTCGACCTGAATTTGGTGTCATAGTTGAAGTAATTCCAAGACATATTTTTGATGATGGTGATGATGGAATTGACACTATCCCTACTGCCATTGGAACCAATCCATTTATTTCTTTTGATGACTCTAATAGCTCAATTGTCAGATTTGATTATAAACATGAAGTTGTGATGGAAAATATATAGAATCGTCCATCCATGTTCTCAATTATTTTGGTTTACCTCGAGTTGGGTTGTTAAGGTTAGTACTATTCGAATTGATTTAATATTGATTACAAATATGTTGTATCTGATTTGACCGTTATGTGAATTTTCAATGTTTATTGGTTGGAATTTTTATTTGAATTGCATTTTGTAATTTGAAATTGAACTGTATTTAAACCTACGAAACCAACATTTCTAACTTGGTGAACATTTCAATGCTTCAACTGTGATTTGTATAAAATTTGTATGACTCTAAGACCTCTCTTTAACTTTTTACTAGGTAATAAACATGATGGTTTTTATTCTTCTGCAAAACATGTATTGAAACCTGCATCATCTACCTGAGCTAAAGAAATTAAATTTTTCCTTAATTTTTACAAAAGCTTCACCACTTATGAATCTGGTAAAATCAATGTTCCATGATTTTAATAGACTGATGACACTTAGTAAATAATCATCCTACTAAAAATTAAATTTCTTTATTACATCTTGTATGATTTATTGACTTCATTATATATTTTTTCAAGCTCACCTAAAACAATGGTTAGTTAAATTATCCATGAATCCCCCCATTCCCTCTCATTTATTTTGTTTTTTGGGTTACACATTAGTTATCCTTTTCTATTTAATTCCATATTTGTTTTCAAATGTAGGAAAATGAAACCAATTGAAGAGAGGTGACAAAAACAAATTATGGACAACAGTCATCACATGGCTAAGTTGGGAATTCCACCACTAGTGCCTGCAGTGAGTATTTTATTTCAAATATATTTATTTAAATAATATATAATGTCATGTGATTAATTTTTTTTAAAACATTTTTTCATGGTCCATCTATTAGGAGACGGTTATTTGATGAGCAGCCTAGTAGTGGTCCCAGTACTCGGGGTGTTCGTACGAGGGGGGTGGTACGGGAGCTAGATGATCTAGTCGGCATACCCGATTAGACCCTGCCCCTCCCATTGACATACCATCCATCCCACATTCTGATCTCGGTGTGTCGTTAGGGACACGTGGGATATTTATACCTCCCATGTTTTCACCACCCTTTACATATGAGCCTCCTCACCCATCTATACCATATCCGATGATGATTCCCACTCCCCATCCATCATTTGGCCAGCCATCCCTGTCATCTTCTTTTACTTCTGCTTCCTTCTATCTGGGATTTTATATTCCATCTTCTTTAACTACTGCTCTGCCAGAGTCTATCCCTGAGGAGCATACATTGGGACCCACTCCATCTGTACAGGGTGTTCCTTCAGTTTATGCGGATCCAGCGATGGCTATTGATCAGACTACTGCAGGTATACTTATACAATCCTAACAAATTGTTACACCATTATTTATTTTCATTATAACATGTATTGATAAAATATTTGTTTTTATTTCATAATAGATACATCTACTGATAGGAGGTTGGGGCAGGGGTGTACACACATGTGCTCGGTGTGGAACCTCCGCATGCAGTTGATGGTGGACTACAATGAATATAGTCAGATGATTGAAAAATCAGGGCAGCAATGTCAGCGTTTTTTGGCGATGCTTTCCAAATACTCTGATATCATTCCTGTCAACACGCTCTCATGGAGACAGCTGTTAAATGAAGTCAAGGATAAATCCCAGGAAGAGATATGGGTAAAAAAATCTATTGTATTTAATGAAATATATTAAATTTTTTATTTATATGAATTAAAATTTTGGTTTCAGCTATGGTTTAATTTCCCCGATGGTGAGGGTGCATGGCCAGCATGTCTAAAGGATTTAGGCGAGCTTTGGAGAGCTTATTAGCATGAGTTGTACATTGGCTGGCGTGCTAGAGTGGGCACGGAGTTAGAGGAAATCCCTGTCATGGATGATTTTCCATTAGAACAGTACCAACAGATGATTACTCATTGGGCGACTAGCCAATTTACGGTATTAATCAAATTAGAAGTATTTAAAATGAAAATTTTCATGTTTTTTGTTAATAATAATTATTGAAATTTATTTAGGATGCATCTGCAAGAAATAAAAAAACATTGATGCTAAGAAATACATCCACACATTGGGACATACTACGATGCTAGATCATGAGAGATAGTAGGTATGGCAGTTTATAATCTTTCTTTACGACTTGAACTTTATATTGCTTCCTCCATAATTTATTCCATTGCTAAAGTTGTTAAATAATTTTAGTTATGCAATTACTATGTTTTTTTTGTATCCTATCTTTAATTGTGGTTTTCTGCATTCAATGTCATTGTAGAGGCATAAATTTAATATAGAGGGATGTGTGCCTCAAGTAAAACTGTTTTTCTCGAGTATAAAGAAGAAAGATGGAAGTGCGGTTAATGAGCCAACTCAGCAGCAGATTGTAAGTTTTACTTTGTAGATTTAAAATTTTAATATTTATTTTTTAACTTAATAATCTATTTATATTTGTAACAGGATGCTTTAGAGGAACTTTATTCCCAGGAACCTGACAATTTTGGGTCAAACGATCACTTACATCAGGTGTTGGGAGTTGAGCACCCTAGTATAGTACACTGCTGACCTGGGAAGAGTATAGTTCCGAAGAGGTATTGGACCTCCTCAGGTAAGATTTGTAGTGCCACTGAGTTACAGTAGGTTAAGGCATAGGCAGAACAGGCTGAAAAAAGGGCCACAGAGACGGTAGAATAGTCTGCTAGGGAAAGCACTGCATTTATGAAACTGATGGAAGTTTTACGTCTAACACTTCCACCAGATGCCAGCACTGCTTGTGATGAATATATGTCATCGATGTGTTCTATATATGGTGCACCAGGAGGTAGTTCTAGTGGTGGTCAAGACGATGGAGAGGAGGAGGTCGAGGCGGAGGAGGAGGAGGAGGAGGCAGAGGAGGAGGGCGAGGAGGAGGCCGAGGCAGAGGAGGAGGGAGATGAGGAGGTCGCGGCTAAGTACGAGGACGAGGAGGAGGGCGGGGACGATGATGGGGATGACGATGAGGATGAGGGTGGGGGTGATGATGATGGTGATGATAGTGATGGTGATGAGGGACAGATTGATCCATTACATTTTTTGACTGATATTAATGACTGTTGATGTTTATTGATTTATTATGCCTAAATATATGTGTGATTATGTAGGTCACATTATCTTTATTTTTTATCTATTTTAATGAAATTGTAATTTTTTAGTGGAATTTAGAAAATTGATGGTCTGATTAGAATTTTATATTGAAATTATTTTTTTAACCTTGAAAGAATTTGCTTAGAAAATATGTAAATATCATCCCATGTGTCCGGGACATCCCCCTGGATAGCCCCCACCCCCCTCCCTAGACCCCGGACAGCCCCCCACCCACCTCCTTGGACCCCGGATAGCCCCCCACCCTCCTCCCTGGACTCCGGACAGCCCCCCCCCTCCTCCCTGGACCCTGGACATCCCGCCCCACCCTCCTCCCTGGACCCCGGACAACCCCCAGACAGCCCCCCGGACAGCCCCCTGGACAACCCCCCAGATAGCCCCCCACCCTCCTCCTTGGACCCCAGACAACCCCCGAACAGCCCCCCAAATATCCCCCCACCCTCCTCCCTAGACCCCGGATATCCCCCCCCCCTTCTCCCTGGACCCTAGACAGCCCCCCACCCTCCTCCATGGTTCCCGTACAGCCCCCCCACCCTCCTCCCTGGACCCCGAAAAGCCCCCCACCCTCCTCCCTGGACCTCGGATAGCCCCCCACCCTCCTCCCTGGACCCCAAACAGCCCCCCTCCTCCCTGGACCCTGGACATCCCCCCACCCTCCTCCCTAGACCCTAGATATTCCCCCAAACAGCCCCCCGGACAGCCCCCTGGATAGCCCCCCGGACAGCCCCCCACCCTTCTCCCTGGACCCCGGACAGCCCCCCCCCCCCCCCATCCTCCTCCCTGGACCCCGGAAATCCCCCCGGACAGCCCCCCACCCTCCTCCCTGGACCTCAGACAGCCCTCCTCCTCCCTAGACCCCGTACATCCCCCCCACCTTCTTCCCTAGACCCCGGACAGCCCCCGAACAGCCCCCTAGACAGCCCCCTGGACAGCCCCCCACCCTCCTCCCTGGACCCCAGACAACCCCCTGACCCGACATCCCAACATTGGGTGAGCGTCGATTCAGTATATATAAAACATCATGAAAATTCAAGAAAGGCTAACAACCACATACCTTGATTCTGGATACAATCACACTCTTTATTCAACGTCTTGGATCCCAATCTAAGCTCTCTTTAAAATGGACACCCTTTTAAGTAAAAACAACTGGAATATGGAAAACCGAACAAAAATATTTTGATTTTGTTGATACTTTATCACAAGTATACATGGGTCATTTTTGACGTGTATGAGTCAACTCCACCTCAATATGAGGCACGGTGTGGCAGGTACCACTCAAAGTGTCTCACTTTTATTTTAATTGGACAACATTTTAAGTGAACACAACAACTAGCATACGAAAAACTGACCAAACGCATTTATATTCTGTTGATACTTTAGTAAAATGATCCATGGGTCATTTGTGACATGTACGGATCAACCCCGCCTCAATCCAAGGCACGGTGTGGCTGGTACCACTCAAACTGTCTCACTTTTATTTGAAATGAACAAGATTTTTAGTGAAAACAACAACTTGCATATGAAAAACCAACCAAACGCATTCTTGTTCTATTGATACTTTAGTAAAATGATCCATGTGTAATTTTTTATGTGTATGAGTCAACTCTGCCTCAATCCGAGGTATGGTTTGGCCGGTACCACTCAAATTGTCTCACTTTTATTTGAAATGGACAAAATTTTAAGTGAAAAGAACAACTTGCATACGAAAAACCAACCAAACACTTTCTGATTGTATTGATACTTCAAGAAAATGATATATGGGTCATTTGTAACATGTATGAGTCAACCCCGCCTCAATCTGAGGCACGATGTGGCCAGTATCACTCAAAGTGTCTCTCTTTTGTTTAAAATGGACACTATTTTAAGTAAAAACAACAGACATACGGAAAACCAACTAAACATATTCTAATTGTGTTTATACTTTATAAAAAATATACATGGGTCATTTGTTATGTGTACGATTCAACCCCGACTCAATCTGAGGCACGGTGTGGTCGGTACCACTCAAAGTGTCTCACCTTTATTTGAAATGGACAACATTTTAAGTGAAAACAACAACTGGCATATAGAAAACCAATCAAATGCATTCTAATTGTTTTTATACTTTAGAAAAATGATCCATGGGTCATATGTGATGTGTAAGAGTCAACCTCACCTCAATACTAGGTATGGTGTGGCTGATATCACTCGAAGTGTCTTTCTTTGTTTTAAAATGGACACCCTTTTAAGTAAAAACAACTAGCATGCGGAAAACTGACCAATCGTATTAGGATTGTGTTAATACTTCAGAACAAGGATCCATGGTTCATTTTTGACGTGTAAAAGTAAAATACTCCTCAATCTGAGGCACGGTGTGGCTGTTACCACTCAAAGTGTCTCACTTTTATTTTAATTGGACAACATTTTAAGTGAAAACAACAATTGGCATATGGAAAACTGACCAAACGCATTTGGATTATATTTATACTTTAGTAAAATGATCCATGGGTCATTTTTGACATGTAATAATTAACCCCTCCTCAATCTGAGGAACAGTGTGGTTGGTAACACTCAAACTGTCTCACTTTTATTTGAAATGGACAGGATTTTAAGTGAAACAACAACTTGCATACAGAAAACTGACCAAACGCATTCGGATTCTGTTGATACTTTAGTAAAAAGATACATGGGTAATTTTTGACATGTATGAGTCAACCCCACCTCAATATGAGGTACGGTGTGGCCGGTACCACTCAAATTGTCTCACTTTTATTTGAAATGGACAGGATTTTAAGTGAAAACAATAACTTGCATACGGAAAACCAACCAAACACATTAAGATTCTATTTATACTTTAGTAAAATGATCCATGGGTCATTTTTGATGTTTACGAGTAAAACTCGCCTCAATTTGAGGCACGGTGTGGCCGGTACCACTCAAACTGTTTCGCTTTTATTTGAAATGGACAGGATTTTAAGTGAAAACAACAACTTGCATACGGAAAACTGACCAAATGATTTTTGATTGTATTGATACTTAAAGAAAATGATCAATGGGACATTTTTGATGTGTACGAGTCAACCCTGCCTCAATATGAGACACGGTGTGGCCAGTACCACTCAAAGTGTCTCTCTTTTGTTTAAAATGGACATTGTTTTAAGTAAAAACAACAGACATTCAGAAAACTGAACAAATGTATTTTGATTGTTTTTATACTTTAGAAAAAGGATCCATGGGTAATTTGTGATGTGTAAGAGTCAACTCCATATAAATCTGAGGCATGGTTTGGCCGGTACTACTCAAAGTTTCTCACTTTTATTTGAAATGGACAACATTTTAAGTGAAAACAACAACTAGCATATGGAAAACTGACCAAACGCATTCAGATTTTGTTGATACTTTATGAAAATTATCCATGGGTCATTTTTGATGTGTACGAGTCAACCTCGCCTCAATATAAGGAACAGTGTGGCTGGTACCACTCAAACTGTCTCACTTTATTTTGAAATGGACAGGATTTTAAGTGAAAACAACAACTTGCATACGGAAAACTGACCAAATGTATTCAGATTGTGTTGATACTTTAGTACAAGGATACATGGTCTAGACTCACACAATCCACTTCTCATGTGAGGAAATACTACCCCTATTCTAAAACACATGACATTTAATATGCCAATCCCATCCTCAAACAGTGGGTTCTAGGACCAAACCAAAGTTCCTTTGGGAACCCAATACCAAAGACATAATTGAATATTCATACCCACTACCCAAAATTGGGATTCATCTCACATCACACCCAGGAGACAAAATTACAATTATCCACATACCACCTTATTCCAATTGGAAATTATATGAAAAACATGTAGGCTATTCTGGTAACCCATCTCATATGTCGAGATTGGCCAATGTTTCCCACTAACACATCAAGAACCATTTATACATGGATACATAGTCATTAGAGGAATGTAAACATCTCATGTGCTTCCTATAACTCATCCTAGGTCTAATAACATGACCACTACCATTGTCTATCTTATGGGTATCATGATCCTTATCCACTCTACCCAAGTTTTTCTGTTGGTTTTAAGATAGTCAACCTAAGATCATGATTAAACATCCCATGTTCTTCCTATAACATGTAGGTTTTTTCTCTTATGTGTATTGGTGTTTTGGTTTGAGTGAGGAGTGAATTCTAAATTTTTAATACTGTTATGGGTGTTATTTCTTTTCAATTCCAAAATTTCTGAATTCTAGATGTATTGGATTCTGGCTATATTGGTAATGAATTCTAAATTTTGAATACTATTATGTGTATTGGATTCTGGATGTATTGGATTTTAATTTTGTAGTGGTGTTATAGGTGTTATTGCATTTGAATTATGTATTATTAGATTGTGGATGTATTGGATTCTATATTTTTCTCTTGTGTTGTGGTTTGAGTGAGGAATGAATTTTAAATTTCTGAATTTCTGAATTCTAGATGAATTTTAAACATCCCATTTGCCTTTTGGATTCTGGGTGTATGTGTGCAGGTCATGGAGAGTTACAGGTTGGAGGTGGCTGTTGGCTGCTGCTGCTATGGAGCTGCAACATATGTATACCAACGATTTTCAAAACTATTGGTATAGCCTTTTGATGTATATTATACCAACGGTTTTGTTATAATCGTTGGTATAAACTTCTACCAACGGTTTTCAAAACTGATGGTATATCCTTTGGATGCATATTGTACACTATATACCAATGGTTCTAAACCGTTGGTATAAAGGTAACATATACCAATGGTTTGTGAAACCGTTGGTATACCTCTTAATTTAACACATATACCAATGGTTTACATAGAACCGTTGGTATAATCCTATACAAATGGCTTACTTGGCCATGGTTTGGGAAACTGTTGGTATATAATATACCAAAGTTTTCCCAGCCTTTACCAACGGTTCTGAAACATTGGTATAAATTTCAAATTCCTTTCAAATAATACACTTATCAATATCTAAATCATTCAGTATAGGTGACCCTAACTGTTGGGTGTCCTTGGATTATATTGTGTAAGGAAAGTAAGTAATGAGGTGACCCTGGCCATTAAGTGCCTCATTTTTTGGTATTTTCTTTGGGTGACACTTATCTAGTAAACCCTAATCATTAGGATACCATGATAATATATTTGAGTGTATCTATATGATAGATTAGGGTAAAGAGTTGTCAACTCAACTATCTAATAGTGATATAGGATATGATTGACATGATTATCTACCATATATAGTCATAAATTATTTATGTGCTTAACCGGTGTAATTCATGATGAAATATGGATCTTGTCCCATTAATGTATATGATGAATCTAAAAGGGTTCATCATTTTAGTTGGAGATAATTTAATAAAATTAATTATTAAATTATTGAAAAATATGATACTCATCTGATAAAGACTTTAGTTATAGATATGGCATCATCATCATCGAACATTACTTTAAGATCATTTTTTCAAAAGAGAATCTTAATGTAAGAATCTTCTTAGACTAATAAAAAACTTAAGAATCATTATTAAGCAAGAATGAAAATTATATATGTTATAGTAATACCTTATTAAGTAACCAAATGTTGAATTTTATCAATATGTGAAATTAAATGATTATGAGAAGCATAAAATGATTCACTCGTTGTTTCAAAAGAATTATATGAAAATGGCTAGAGGAAATTTAGTCATTGCTAATATACTCAGTATAGTTGAGTATACTAATGAATTTATGAGACTAAAGGTTATTATATGAGTCTTGATATGGCTATGTAATTCATTCTATAAATATCATTGTAAATGTTTTGGTAATGTTAATGAGTTAAAGAAATTTTTACCCTATTTTCTCAAACTATTGAGGATATATGAACCAGGGCATGTGATGTATAGGTTTAGGTTCTATATTAACTTTATGAGTTGGTGAAAGTTCAAATAGAAAAAATAAAGTTATTTGGAGAGTCCAACAATTTTTCTTCATAATGTTTTGTTCAGGTTATTTAAACATAAAGGTAAAATCAGGTGGGAAGGACTATATTTCTATATTATAGAATTTTCTAAGATACCTAAAGAAGTATGGAAACTCCAATAAAAATCCATATCAGGTAATAGTGTTATAATAATAATTCTTTGATTTTTAAGGGTATCTAATACCAAATGTATACTTTACGAATGTTAAAAATACACAGGATTTCAGAATCAAGGAAAGAATTTATGAATCTTGTAGTTTTCATTCAAATAAAAAAAGGTTTCCAAATCATAAATTTGAATGTGAAGTAATATATCAAGTTCATAAGAATCTTAGTAAAGGATTTTTATAATTATATAATTTATCTTATATGATAAGAGAACTTTTTTATTAAAAAATAGTTTCTATGAGAAATATGAGTTGGTGGATTAAATACACATGGTTTATGACTCATCAGATTCAATAACATGTCTTGAAAATATTATAAGGATAAATATATTTCACCCAGGATAAAGTGTTTATCTAGGTGTTTGTTAAAATATGAAGGAATCGGTCCCACCATCAGTGGCATATTTTAAATAATGGTGTTTTTTCAAGAAAAATCTCTAAAGACATTGAATACCATATAAGATGTAGATACAATAATTTGTTTGTTAAATATTTTCCACTTAAAAAATAAGTGTTATTTCTTAACATAAATGAGTTTGCGTGCATTATTAGGATATTTTGAATGGAATATAGTGCCTAAGAGGATTTTGGGAGTATGTTTGGACTTAGAGAATTTCAAGGTTAACAAATAAAATATTATACCAGTAAAAATTCAAATTGGATGTCACTTATTTAGATAAAAGGTTTAGGGTATATCCATAAAATATTAATGTAAGGAGTTATATCATTTACCAAAATATTTCAAGATTTTTTTTGATGGAAAGAGTTTTAAGAATGATGATGATATTTAACTTCAAAATATTATAAGTAGATAATAAAATTTATTAACATCATAACATTGAATGTTATGTAGTAAAGTAGTTTGAATACCATGGTCAAAGAGTTGAATATTAGGAATATGTAGCCTAAGTATCAACATTATTCAAATTGACTTTCTTTATAGATGTTACTAAAGAGTTTAGTATGAGGGTTTTATCAGATGGTCACATAGAGATGTTTCAGGAATTACATAGTGATATAATGAGTTTAACAAAACCCTAAAATGTAGAAAACATAAGGTTGATCTGGAAGTCTATCATATATGATATTAATAGATGGTAACTTATTTATAGTTTTGTTAAAATTCTTAAAGGATTTTAAGAATATAAAATATATTATGTTATAAAAAATTCATATCCACTTTATCATTCTTTCATGTTGATTTTACATACTCATAAAGTAAAATGATAATTGTCCTCTCAAATTATGACTTTCAGTTATCTCTAAATAATGTTCATCACACATTATTATAGGTTGTGATGAAATATTATGGTTAAAGTGAGTACGGTTCTTGTTTTGGGATACACAATGTGCTCATGGGGCACAAAACAAGTTTTGTGTGTTGGATGGACCATAATATATTCCACATATAATGTCATACACTATGTCTTTGGTATATTAAGGGTGCATGGTTCATATTTGGATTTCCCCAACACCCAAGGTTGGTGATATACCTTTCATGATAACCTTCATACTTCTATAACTTTCTTACACAATCCTTAAGGCTTCACTAATTAGGGGTTGTTGGATATATTACTGATCATATCATCAGTTGGGGCTTAACTAGGATGAGATTTTTCTTCTTGTATAATGAGTATGAAATCTAGGACCTTAATTGAGATAGACTGAGGAAGTGTACAACTATAAATAGAAAATATATATTATTTTATTATCTATCATATTATGGTCATATGATGTGATTATTTTTAAGGATGAATGAAATTTGATGTATTCATTGACCTGGTTAATCTATACTCAGTGTATAAATAACGTATGAGTGGGTGTACATGATTGATATACTCTGTGTCCCATGGTTATTTGATGTCATGGACAAATGGATCATATGAAAATCCATGTTTTCATATGATGTAGATGGTGAACATAGATATAGATATACATGTGTTTGATAAAGATCATGTCAGATCCCTTTCTAGCTTGAGTAGCACTGATGTTTTTCTATAGGTTTCCCTTTGTTTATATTTATGGATTTCGGAATTAATATTTATTATAAATTCTATAAAAGACCATGGGGTCACACTATGTGTTTTATTAAACTAAGATTTAGTTTTACTCAAAGAGCGGCTCTAAAAGATTTTGAGTTTTATCCCAAAGGAGTTTTGAATGAGAATCTACATGGTATTGTATATGATGTAATACATAGTGAAATTGATGTTGGATTTAAAAAAACATTGGAAGATATATAAAAATATGTTTTATATGGTTTCATAATTTATTATATATGATACAATATGAGGATAAATAACACTTAGTCTATGAGACTTTAGTGCAAGTGGGACATTGATAGAGATATTCCCTAAAGTCCATATGCATGTGATGCATTTTGTCATATGACACATTTTGTCTATATCCTACGAGATGATATAGGTATATCATATTGTATGATATATATGATATAAAAGGCATATTTTATACCTTGAGGTCATTTAATTGGATATAATATTGGATATTTTATCATTGTATCCATTATAGTATCATTCCATACGATGTATTGATATCGTAATACATTGATTTAAATGGATCATCAAAGGTGGTGGAATGTTAGACACTAATGTACGAATCAATTTTCCATATAAGGTTATCATTAGATATTTCATGTGGTGAAATGTATGGGAGAGTTGGATGTCCGAGGGTAACAAAGAGTTGTAATTGTAGGAATTTATTCATGATGTATGAGTAAATGCATGTGTGCTTTAGAAACATCCTAAAGGTCTATAAGAGGAAATAATCACCATGAGATGGTGTCTATTTATGCCTTCCTAAGCATCCATCCAATTATCCCCACCCAAGTTATTTTTTGTTCTTCCTTCTTTACCACTAAGGTAGTATAATGTTTTGGATGGAGTGATAATCACACCCGAGTGTTGGGTGATTCATGTAAATATGTGGATACACCATGGAGAAGGGATTCATTCAGTTTCCTCTTAGAGATCTTTATCAAGCACATGATAAAAGACAGTGGTAGGGGGTACCTTCGGTGAAAGCTGCACACAATTTTCTTTTTTTTCTTAGTCCAAAAATTATTTATTTTAATAAATACAAATCATTTTTATGTTATTTCTATTCCATTTTATGTTTTATTAAAGTAAAATAATTTTCTAGAAAGAATTGAAATTTTATTAAGTAAGAATCAATTGCACGACATAAGCATCAACCTCACAACCACCTGATCGATCAAGGTGAATATATGGAAAACTCAAGTGACCACATGACAACTAGAGTGACTTACACGGTCAATATTTTTCACAAAGGCATGGATTGATTACACAACAAGTGGATTGATTGTACGCCTAATAGATAGATCATATCTATCTCATCATGAACTTTTGGATCGACCGAAAGGTTAGTCGGATCGACTGCATGAGTAACCATGCAATCTCAAGACCAAATGAAACCAACCATTTGTGAAATTCAAGATTCTTAAAAGTTAAATAATCGACCACATGACCAAATGAAGTGATCATGGTTAGTAGTCTCAATTTGAAAAAGTATTGGATTTACCATAAGTGTGAGGTGATTAACTGTAAGTGTGAGGTGATTGACTATAAAACCTATCAAGGAATCCAACCATATTTTTTACAAATTATTTAAGTGGTCGTGGATGATGATGTGGAAAACCTTAAAGTAATTGTACCTAATTTAAGTATTATATTATTAAATATATTAATCCAACCACTATTATGTGCAGAATTAAATGTCAATTAGAAGTATTTATTAGGCCCAGATTTCCTGGAAAATTAAAATGATCCTCAATGATATTTTTTCAATGGCTATTTATAGAGAAATATTATTTTTTAAAGGATTAATGAAGAAAAAAAGTGATACAAGAGATACATGTGTGACACATAAACATCGGAGTTTTTTCAAGAACAAAAATGACGATCATATGCTCTATTTTATAGCATATATGAATCTATTATTTCTTTAACTTAAACGATACACCAGATAGCATCTAAACATATTTTCACATCAATTATAGATAAAAATATGACAATGAGAAGAGAGTAATGTCCTACAAAACAACAGAACTACATACTCTGTTGCACCAAATTATTTCCCTTCTCTTACTCTATTTTCTTACTTTTGAGTTGTGTATGTTTTATGTTGTTTATATTTTAGCACTAGCACTTGTACTGTATTTTGGAGTGTGATACAATATATCTTATTATTTTTTATTTGTTCTCCCATGAAGAACTATGGAAGAGGCTGTATAGCACGGGCTTCTAGCGTGTAGTTGTTATCTTTTTATTCTCCTACGTAGAACTGTGAAAGAGGCTTTGTATAGCCTAGAAAACCTTGTGTGATATTGTGTGTAAAACAGGATCCAAGTTTTAGATAAGTTTATTTATAATAAAATTCCTGGAAATGGGTGATTTATAAGTGAATAGTACTGGGTCTCTTCTTGAGATTGAAACTCTTTTTATTTCTGGTATGTGTTTTTCTTGTTTTGTTTTACTATATTTTTAAATCAAATATATTTTAGTTTTATATACTATAAAACAAAACATTACTTTGATTGTTAACTTTAATTTATGTTTTATATACTGTGTTTGATACTATTAAATATGTTTCAAAAGTTAAGAGTTTTAAACTTATTTTAACTGAGTTGTGATCCAACTTATAAGAATATTTTTGAAAAATCAATTATATAATGATACTATTTTAGTTAACTGGTGTGTATTTTATAAATTAGAGGATTTTGTTTTTAAAACATTTTTAATAGAAATTTTAATTGGAAACTCAATTCACCCCCTCTTGATTTTTCCACTCCGACCAACATTTGGTATCAAAGGTTTTAACTTCTATGTACTTACATTTAAACTTGATCGATTTTTTAGCAATATCTATTTAATTTTTATTTTCTAATCTGCTATTATGGATGATGATTATAAAGGTTATGTAACCAATAAACCTCATTTTAATGATCAAAACTATTCTTAGTGGAAAATAAAAATTAAAATACACCTTAATAGCATGATATTTGATATCTGGGTATCTATTGAAGATAAATATCATAAATACAAAAGTTCTAGAAAAGAATGGGATGCTACTGTTAAAGTTTATTATGATTCAAACTGTAAAGCTATGAACACTTTATTTCATTCTTTAGGAAAAAACAAATTTAATAGAATATCTTAATTTGAAATAACTTATGATATATGTGATTCCCTATTCGTATCTCATGAAGGAACTTATAATGTGAAGGAAATGTGATTAAATACATATACTATTAAGTATAATACATTCAAAATGAAACCTAATGAACATATTTCAAACATTTATATTAGGGTAAATGAAATAATAAACATTATTATTACCCTTATATAAACAATGATGGAAAAATATCAAGTAATGAGGATTCTAATATTTATACCAGATCGATAGAGAGGCACTATAGTCATTATCCATGAATCATGCAACATCAAAAAACTAACACTTAAAGAGATTATTGGAAAGATCTTCATGTATAGAGAAGATCTAAATGTGAACAAGGAGGAGGATGAACCAAAATGAAAATCTATGGCATTTAAATCATCATAGTCAAAAGAAAAATATGTTGTTAAAACTAATAATATAAGTAGAAGTGAAGGTGATACTGAAAGTGATGAATAAATAAATCATCTAGCTAAAAGGTTTTCCAAAGTTCTATAAAAGGAATAATTTTTTTTAAAAATCAAACTATAAAGTAAAATATGACAAGAGAGGGAATTATAAGAAATATTAGAGAAAGGATGACTCATGTAATGAGATCACTTGTTATGAATGCAAAAAAAAGGACACATAAAAGTTGAGTTCCTAAATCTCAAATACAAAAATAAATATGAATATAATGAGAAAATACTAAAAAGATAAATGAAATATACTTAGAGTGCATCTGAGGATAGCTCCAGAAACTCATATTTAAGCCAATAAGATATGAATAAAAATGATAACTTATGATTTATGGCTACTTACCCTAAGGTACCTTCTATTTATTCTCATATTCTTGATGATTCTGAAATGTATAAAGAATAATTATAAGAATATTATACTATTCTGGAAGATACCATGAATGAGATAAAGGAAAAATATAAAAATATGAAAAAGGCTCATGTATTATGTGCTGTATAAAAATATGATCTTAGCATGGAAAAAGAAAATAATGATGATTTGTTAAAAGATAATACTAATTTGAAAATAGTAAATTACCAATTAAAAAGGTACATTGAAGGTTTTTCTAAAAGAACATAAAACTTAAAAAAATTCTATTAAGTTAGGTTATACTTAAAGCAAGATATAGTTTTGGTTATCAACTTGTACAAAAAAATAAACTATACAAAAACTATTTTACTCCTAGTTCAAAAAACAGAGCTTTAGTTTCTAAGAACGCTACTAGTTTTTGAAATCATTATAATAATTTTGACCTAAAAAGGATTTTATTTATATATTTATTAAATATGTTTATAATAATCATGTAAAACAAATTTAGATTCCAAAATCTTTGATTTATAACCTTTTTGGACCCGAACAGATCTGTGTACCAAAATCAATGTGTATTTAATTGATTGCAGGAAAAATTCTTAAACAGCTCTAGTAAGAATTTATGGTATCTAGACAATGGATGTTCCAGATAGATAACTAGAGAATATTCAATCAGTAAAACCCTTATAAAGTTGGATGGTGGGAATATCACTTTTGTTGACAATGTAAGAGGAAAGATCGTTGGACTTGGAAAAATCGATAACTCTAAATCTATCCCTATTTCTAAAGTTTTATTTTTGATGGGTTAAAATATAATCTACTTAGTATCTCACAATTGTGTGATGATGGTTATCTTGTCAGATTTTAAAATAATGGTTGTGAAATTTCTAATTCTAAACATGATTGGTCATTTACTACTTTTAGAAATGATAATGTTTATTCTATTAATTTAGATTCTTTATTTCTCAAAATGTTTCTTATTTGGTTGATTTTCATAGATAATATTGGCTATGAAATAGGAGACTAGGACATTGAAATATATACTCACTTATAAAGATAGCTAAGAAAGTTTTAGTCAAAGATCAACCTAATCTAGAATTTCCTAAATAAAAAAGCGTGTAATCCCTATCAAAAGGGAAAGCAACACAAAATATTTTTCAAACCAAATAAATAGGTCTCTACCTCCTAACCACTAGAATTGGTTCATATGGATTTATTTTGGACTATCTAAATTTTCTAATTTATAAGTAAGAAATTATTCTTATGTTATAGTTGATGATTATTCAAGATATACATGGGTTTTTTTCATGCTTATAAAAGTGAATCTTCTTACTATTTTTTTAAATATGCAAAAATATATAGAAAATCTTAGTAGACTTACCATAAAGGCCTTGGGAAGTGATGATGGTTGAGAACTTAAGAATAAATAATTTGAATATCTTTGCTCACAACATGGATATACTCACAATTTATCTATACCTTCAACACCTCAACAAAATGGGGTTATTGAAAATAGAAATAAGACTCTTCAAGAAATTTCTAGTACAATGCTCAATGAATAGGAAAATTTTTTCTATTTATGGGTTGAATATATTCACATAGATTGGTATGTAATTAATATAGTTCTCATAAGACCTATCTTGAAAAATATTCCATATGAATTATGTAATGGTATAAAATCCAAAGTAAATTACTTTAGAGTTTTTGGCTGTAAAGTTTATATTCTTAGCACAAAATAGAATCTGGAAAATTTTCACCAAAAAGCTATGAAGGGATTTTCTTTGGTTATTCAACCACTAGTAAAACTTATAGGATCATTAATAAGAAAGTTTTGGAATAAAATATTCATTTCACTTTTGATGATATGGATCCCCATGAACCCAAACCTTATTTAGAAAATATTGAGGATGATATATCAAACTCGGATATCAATAATACCTCTAAATATTCTAATCCTTATACTGATTTACTTGATAAATCATCTAGTAGATATCATTAATCTCTTCTTAAACTCGAAGAAGAAAATGAAGTGTTGATTACTCTTATCCATAGAACTATTATAACCCTTAAATACCACCATTTAGATGCTATAATTATAAATCCAGATAGAGGAACTCAAAATAGATCCCCACTAAGAAATCAGGTTGAATATAAATATTTATTGTAATAGCTTGAACCTAATATAATAAATGAAGTAATCAATGATGAACATTGGGAAATAGCAATGCAAGAATAATTAAACTAGTCTAAAATGAATAATGTATGGGAATTAGTAGATAGACCTAAAGACTACCCAACTATTGGAACTAAGTGGGTGTATAGAAATAAGGTTGGTGAGTCTAGAATAATCATTAGAAACAAAGCTAGATTGATTGCACAAGGATATAGTTAAGAAGAAGGTATTGACTATAAAGAAACATTTTCACCAGTAGCTAGACCTAAGACCATCAAAAAATCTTTCATATGTTTCACATATTAATTTCAAAATATATCAAATGGATGTCAAGTGTGAATTCCTAAGTGGATATATTATTTAGGATGTACTTGTTGAAAAACCTCATGGATTTTAAAACCTTCATTTTACAAATCATGTTTTAAAATTAAGAAAAGATTTGTATGGTTTAAAAGAGGATCTTAGAGCTTAGTATGACAGGATCAACACTTTTCTTATTTAAAATGGTTTTACAAAAAATGTTTTTGAACCTAATTTATTTATAAAAATAATTTCAAAGGATGTTTCAGTAGTTCAAATATATGTTGATGATATTATTTTTGGATCATCAAAAAACTCATTGTGTATTTAATTTTCCAAAATTATGAAAAATGAATATGAAATGAGTTTAATGGGTGAGTTAAAATACTTTCTTGGATTTCAAAATTTTTTTAAAAATAAGGGGTTATTTTAAATTAAATAAAATACAAAAAGGATATTTTAAAACATTTTGGATTGGATAGCACCAAAAGTAGTGATACTACCATGAGTACAAGTTGTAAGATAGATCTTGATGAATCTAGAAACCTAGTAAATCAAACTACTTATGGAGTTATGATTGGAAGTTTATTATACTTAACTTCTATTCGATCTGATATTATGTTAAGTGTGTGCATGTGTGCATGTTTTCAAGAAGACCCTAAATAATCTCATTTAATTTTTTTTAAATGGATTTTTAAATACCACAAGAATAAAATGAATTTTGGATTGTTTTACCCTAAAAGACATTAATTTGACTTAGTTGGTTATTAGAATAATGATTTTGGTGGTTTTAAGTTAGATATAATGATCACCTCTAGTACATGTCATCTTTTAGGAAAGTCTTTAGTTTCATGGTGTAGTAAGAAATGGGATTTTGTTGCATTATCTATTTATAAAGCTGAGTACATAGATATAGGTTTTTGTTGTGTATAGATTCTATGGATAAAACGCACATTATTGGACAATGGATTTCAATTCAAACATTTCCCTATAAATTGTGAAAATACTAGTGTTATAAAAATTTCTAAAAATATTGTATCTCATTATTGGACAAAACATATTGATATAAGACATTGCTTTTTGAGAGACCATTTTTAAAAGAGTGATATAACTCTTGAATTCATTAGTACTAAACATTATCTTACTGAAATATTTAATAATCCATTGAATATTAAGAGAATGAATTATATCAAATGTGAATTATGTTTGATTATTATTTTAAAAAAAATTAATTTTGTTAATATTTTTTTAATCTTCTTTTCAATATTTTTATAGATATATATAAGTTATACATTTATTGAGTGATTTCATAGTTATTCCACTTTAAAATATATCATATGAGTTTACTACTATATTAAATACTTATTAATATTTCCCACACATTACTATACAAGTAAATCCCTAAATGAATGAAACATCGAATCAGAAATCGAATCATCACACTTCTTTCTAACTCAAACCAAACCCTCTTTTCAAACCATATTTCTTGAACCTTTATTTGAATCCATATAGTCTCAAATCACATATCTTAGTATACTTAGTTTAAATGAAGGGATATTTTAAATATGATGTTCCAAAATCATCCAAAAGAGAACAGGATAGTTCGAGCAAATTTAGAAAGCTTTCAAAGTTGCATATTCTTTCTTGTGAAGTAGTTTCTGAGAGATAATTCAATGTTGAGTGGTTCAAAACTAGTAACTCCTTGGTATGGAGAGTTTTTCTTCATAAAAAGTGGACCAGTTGGTTCTTGGATGAAAATATCCCCTTTTATCCATGCCTTGTAAAATATTTTTAAGTAAATATGTTGTTTGAAGCCCAAGATTATGAGGATGTGATTAGCATAATTATCGATGGTCAAGAGTGTGAGTTCACTTAAAAATGTTAGGCTGATTCTATAAGATTCATTCATATCAATGAGTTTAATAAATATCATATCTCATTCCCTATGAACCATCCCCATTTCAAGATTGTAAATGCACTGGAAGAGTGAACGGATGACAGAACCTATTAGGGACCGGTTGAAAATGAGATAAGTGCAGAATGTATGCTGATGTTAAAATTCATTAAATATATTATCTACCCTATGAATGGATATTTTAGCTCTATAAGGTATCAAGATTTGTTTTTTATATACCTAATGGTTCACGGTATTCAGATAAGCCTACCTCAATTCTTGATGAGGTGTAAGGAAGAGTTAACCAAACCATGTTCATGATTCAACACTCTTCCTTACTAAAAGTTTATTTCTATTTTGATGGAACAAACAATTATTGGTCCCTATGGGAGTTGAAAGAATAGTGTTTTCAAGTGGTGTTTGTTTGAATCATACCACCTACAAAAGGATGAAGATCGGCTAAAATCCATGGAAAAGGATGTGGATCACTGATGATTAGAGACTTTATGAGAAATTCAATCTAATCTCACATATTTCTAGGACAATAGATATCATTGATCTTGGTTTAGAACCAGATGATATTATTGATGCTGATTACTCCTCTGATGAAGATGAATCTCAAGATCTTCTGGATATGGATGAGGAAACTAGAAGAGCTTTTAAATAGAACATGTATGGATCTCCTTCTCATGAAGTTCCCATGATTCCTAAGATTTTAGTTGTAGCTGCAAAAGAATCTGAAGTACCTTTATTGGTTGAAATAGTAGGATAAGGAGATGTAACTCTTGAGTGGGAGATATTTTCAAGATTTTTTTTGTTTGTACAAGCTCTCACTAATTCATAAAGTGATAAGGTTGTGCATCCAATAGTGTATATTCTACCTATGTTTGAAATAGTGGGAGATTTCATCTTTGATTCCACACCTTCTAGTGAAGAAGACCCTCCTCATAATCCATTATTTGATATGGATGTGTCTTCTCCCATAGATGTCTATAGTAAGGATGATAAATAGGATGATAAATATGATGATAAAGATGATAAGGGTGATGAGGATGAAAAGGATGATCATGGTGATGATGGTCCTCCAAAGGTAGAAGGACCTGCTCTTGTTGTTATTTCAAGGGAATAAAAATATATTGTTCCAAATCTTCCTTTGACTCTAGTTCGAGAAATATCAGTCAAACATGAGTATTCTAAGGATTTTTTAAAGCTTTTGGCTACTCCTTATTAACCTAGAGTTGTGCGTGAAACCCCTTCTAAAGAAGAACTTGTTTATGAATCTTCTCCCATAACTGAAGTGATTTTTGTAACACACCAAGATTTTAAAAAAATGAAGCTATGTTCAATAGTGTATTTGACATGAAACACCAATCTTAAATGACCCGTATAAAATATTTCTTCAAATATCTTGTGGTATATGCAACCCTAAGTCAAAATGAGCCATAATATAGTATATCATTATAACCTAGACATTAAATTAGCAGGTATGAATAAGGATAACTAAATTATGAGAATTATATGGTTTAGACATTTATAAAATAAATTAAATGGTTATATATTTATTTTAAAATAAAATAAAAAACATTTTAAAGAAAATGAAATGTTTTCTAAAAAATATTGTATTTTTCTAAAAGGAGGTTTTGTCGCGCTTTGAGCACATACATTAAAAATAATTTTTATCAATTTTAGAAAATTTATTTTAAAAAATAGAATTCATTTTTTAATTCATAATATCAAAAATGTCTTAGGGTTAAATTTTGGTATTTTTCTGAAAATATTGATTTTTCGGTTAATAGTAAAAAATATTGATTTTTGTAAAAATATCATTTCTTTTCAATAAATTAAGTAATTTCAAAGTATCATTATGTTTTGAATATGATTTCAAGTAACATAAATATTATTTTTTTTATATTTAATCCACTTAATTTCTTTTTAATTAACTTTATACTTTATTTTAGTATAAGTTTATTTTTGAGGTTAAAAACATGATTTTTCTGAAAACTCTTTCAAAGTACATAATGGTTCTCCTTTTTAGTTAATTAAAAAATACCTAATTAAGAATAATTTAAATGAAATTTATAGATTATATATCAATAAATATTAATTTAAATTAATATATTAATTATTACTATTCATAGAGTTGATATAAAATCATTATTTTCTTACAAAATACACTTCTTGAAAAATCGCTTTTTTGCTGCGTTTGTGGGTTTATTTTTAAATTAAATTTTTTAAATTATGTGAATTGAATTTGGTAAAATGGATTAAATATTTGTAATCATAATAATTTATATTATATAATAAGTTCAAATTAATTTTAGACCATAATGAATAGTGAAAACAGTAAAAATTAATTACCATGATTAAGGTAAAAATGAATTTACTAGGGGGGGGAACTAAAAATATAATGGTTAAAATGACCTAGAAACTTGTATAAAATATATTTCATGGACATATTTATACCTTTTAATGTATAATTATAGATAATGGTAAATTTTTGCACCTTTTGGCATGTGAAAAATGTGGGTACACCTTTTTCTTTTCAAAAAATTACAAGTGTGCCACTCACCTCACTTATAAAATATCACTCACTCTCTTATCCTACT
The DNA here is from genome assembly GCA_963277665.1 of Viscum album. NCBI lineage: Eukaryota > Viridiplantae > Streptophyta > Magnoliopsida > Santalales > Viscaceae > Viscum > Viscum album. Next base: position 608,953,154 of record OY728139.1, on the reverse strand, counting down.
TGCACCTTAAAAGAACTTTGTATTATCCAATAACTAAAAAAATATATTTATTAATTTCATAACCATGACCTAGATCTATTTTTTTTATCATAAATCCATTTTAATAAGGCTTTTGGTGCTTACTTAAGGAGGTTATCTGAAGAAGAGGTGTCATGCTTAGTCGAGCATTTTTATTTTATTTATTTTTTCACATCCTTAAAATAATTATCAATTATGATTATAAAATAACGCCATTATATACCATATACTGATATGTTATTATGTTAATTTAATAACCTAAATTCATCTCCTCCTCCATCAAATGGGATATAAAATCATCATTCGTGTGTACAGTAGACTACGACCTCACGAACTGATGTCATTCGTTTTTCATCGTCACCTCTCACATATTATTATAATGATGTATTTAAAGTATATATATGATATTTGTAACATATTTATACTTATTAATTTATTATATCACATATACCTTCTTAATTTTCATTCCTCATGGGATACAATAACATCACTCGTGTGTACGACGGACTACCGTCTCGCGAAGCAATGTGATTCATTTTTCACCAATATTTTACATTGAAGGTATTGAGGATAAATTTAATGAATATATGTTATATAAATGAAATAATTATTATAATAATTACATATTTTTCATTATGAAAATATAACATGTCATTTTCTTTCTTACACTGAAAAATGATAACATCGTTCATGCGTACGTGTGGACTACCGTCTCTACGAAGCAATGTGATTTTTTTCATCACTAAATCACATGGATGATATATATAAATATATTTAAATAAATAATATGGTATTTATTATATTATGGTAATTATTTAAAGATAAAATATTAATTACCTTCTTTCCATAATGATCGTTGAAAAATGAAAATGTTGTTCATTCGTACGTACGACCTACCGTCTCCATGATTGTAACGTAGTCAATTTTTCATAACCATATTTCATGATTGTTTTTAAAATTATAATTGATTAATAAATATAATAAATATTTCATGATTATTATTCTGGATATGTTGAAATAATTACCTCTTTGTCCATGGTTGACACACAAAAACTGTTTTGAAATAATGAACTGAACATCCTCAAAACACCCGACATGGACTTAACTGAAATGTATTTAAATATGAAATTAAAAAGAAATAAAATAAATAATTTAATTATATGGTATTAATACTAGAAAAGTTTCTTAATAAATCAAATAATTGATATAATCTTTTTATATAGTAGTTAAAGGACATACATGGAAAGTCTGGACTCAAGGTAAAGGGCTTCGTCTTAATTTTCCATTATTGAGACATATTTTAATGTTATGTACATAATTTATTTTATAGGGTGTATATACTTCCCATTTTACATGTAATATCATGAATCATTAATAAATAATTTTAATTTAAGTTTCAATTTTAATTATTTCATCCAAGGGTATTTGAATTGGAAGTTACCAAGTGGTAAATAATTTCATAACTCAATTTCTTTTCATTGGGTTATATTACTTATTCATTTTATTTTATATTCTAAGATTATGTGTGTAGTGACTTTTGATTATATTATTTTGTATATACACTTTTTTATGTGGATTTAAATTTGATACACATAATCTATTCGTTGATCAATTATCAAATCCAAAGGTATGATTTTTGTAAGGGTTATTTGTCTTAAATTCTCTTTCTTTGAGACATACGTTTATGATATGCACCTATATTCATTTTTTGAGGTGTTTATACTACCATTTTTACATTTTATATTATGAATATACTTATTTTAATTATTTTTAAACTATAATTTGAAGTTATTATTTCATGGTGCTTACCATTAAAGAGTTTCTAAAGTGGAAAAGGCTTTATGTTACAATCTCCTTTATTTCATGATTGTTTATGTTCGAGGTTCCTTTGGAGGAAATCATATGATATTATATTCTTGAACCACATATATTTATTATCCATTGGTTATTAATGTGGTTAACATGTTCGATTTATATTTCCTCCCTTATTGATTAAAGAAACATAAATAAAGTTGTTTGTAAGTTATACCAATCTTGTATTTTCTTTTAGATCGATTATCTTTCTCTTCAGTATCCATGTTTTCTAAAATGTTTTAAAAAATGTTATTTCTAAAAATAAATTATTTCCTAAAGATATTTTACATTGTCTTTGACCTTATTTTAAAAGGTTTAAAAAAAGGAAATTTATTAACATTTTCTAAGTGGGTCACTTTTGACTCCCTTAACAAAATGTTTGAAAAGAAAGTTTATTTTAACATTTACAACATGAACAGGTTTTACCACCTTCATTTATTTTATTCTCCTTAATGTTTCCTTTATATATTTCCATGTTTGTTTTCAAATAAAATTATTTTCACAATATTTTTTGAATTTTTAGTTTTTAGATGTGGTTCTCAAAGTAAAAAAAAGGTATTTTCCTCAAGAATGTTTTAAATGACCTTTTAATGCTATTTTCATTCATCAAAAACAACAACCCTTGATGTTACATACACTCCACTTGGAATATGTGGTATTTATTCCATTATTATTCTTTCTCTATATGGATTATGAGATTGTCATGGAAGCCATTTCTTTTCCATGGGTTAATCGAGCTATAAAAGAACATTGATTTTAGTTATGATTGAAAATTGAAGGATTTTAAATGTTTTATTCATGAACGGTACTTGGACATTATTTATGATAAATGGATTATCCTGATATATCTTATATAGAGGTTTTATCCCCATTATAGGTCATGGGTGATCCTGATATAGATTATACGATGTGTATGCCTAGATAGCACTGGATGAACCCGATATAGCTTATACGAAGGGTATGCCTAGATAACACTGGGTGAGCTTGATATCGCTTATACGATGGGTGCACACAGAAAGTGTTAGGTTAGCCTAATATTTATTATATGATGGGTGTTCCCAAATAGTGTCAAGTGATCCCAATATATCTTATACAATGGTTAATCTGAGATATCACTCTAATGCATTGGGTAATGTTACTTGTATTTAAAGGCAAGAATGAGGGAGTTGCCAGAGGGTTTCTCCTATGGATTTAACTAGGATATAGTTATTTCTAACATGGGTTTAAAAGGGGTTATTAATATGATGTTCTAAGATACCAATATATTTTTTTATGCTTTTTATGGGTTTTTATGTTTCGTTTGATCAATATTGGCATCACATGGATCATGATTATTGAATCTTGTGACTCTTATCTTTATTAAATACTTAATCAATCTTTCATGTTTAATGATCTATGTATTTATGGGTATGATTTCTATTATTTTTTTCCCATGCAATTTTATTATTTCATCATACCTTTATGAACATTTTATTCTCACTGATGAAAATTATTTGTTAATGCTTATGTTTACCCTTGTTGAGAATTTGAGCTTTCCCTTATTATGTTTCTATTTACCCAAGTTATGAATAATGATGTCAAATGATTTATTTATAGAAATGTTTCTAACATAATTAAGTTTGTGGGATATTTTTAAGACTTAATTTGGAATATGAAAAGTTGTGTATAATGGGAAAAATACTTCCTTGATTTTATGGGTATTTTCTTGGTAAATTTTTTTCCTAATTCTCTAAAACTCTAAACCTAAAAGGTAATTGGGTATGTAAGTGATCCAATATTTCCTTTTGATGTTTTAAGTTTTGGATAGATAAAATTGGGTCACATTCATAGATATCAAATACAAAAATGTAAATTTTATGATTTTAGCGCTGGATCTAAGAGTGTAGGTTCGAGGTTGTTATAGTTGGTATCAGAGAATGGTTTAGATAACTTTGGATATTATGATATTTTCATGTGAGGTTATCTTGATATTTATGGATACCATAATAGTTCTATAATATTAGGTTGATCATAACTTAAAATTTATTATACATCCATTTTAGTTTATAAGTAATGAGATCTTAAAGTGATTAATGACATTTTAGGAGATGTTTTATTGAGTTGAAGTATATGTAAATCTTTATTTTATCATGAAGTATGACTTTATATTTTGTGGAAAAAAAATTTAAGTTATTGGTAACCTTTAGAGTTTATATGATCTTGGATATTGAGTTAATTATTGTAACACAAGTTAGATTGTATAGATAGCTATGGGATTGAAAAATGATTTGGTGACTAACTGATTAATGTTATTCAGAAGAAGATCGCTATTTTTTAGAATATAAGCTGAAAGGAATGAGATAACCTTTAAGGTTAAAATACTCTTTAATTTTGAGTTTATTGAGGTTATATGGGATATATGTTTAATTAATTATGGAATGATTCATTTGAAATTTGTGTATTACTATTGAATTTTGGATATTAATGTATTATTTCATCATATGAAGGTTTATTCATTTTGGGAAACATCTTACCATATGCTAACCATTTTGGTTTTGGTTAATGTCTAAATATTGGTAGAATAGTTTTATTACCACTTTTATGGTTATGTGGTCCTTCAAAATATGATTTTAAATCTTTAGGCATGAAAAAAATCATCTTGAATACTCATCATTTGGATAAAAAGATGATATTGTGGTGTAAATTGATTAAAGGATGAAATTTTAATCATCAAGTAAGTATATTTTCTTATGCTCTAGGAAAAGTATCTTGAAAAAAAAATGTTGTCCTATTATCATCATTTCTGAGGACATGAATGGTATTTTTAACACCCCTTTGTATTATGTTTTGTGTTGCTTATTTTCTCATGATCATTTACTTTCTAGTAATCAGTGATCTCTATCACTCTCCATCATTATTTGGGCATTATGCTTTTCTTCCATGTCCATTTCTTCACTTCCCACAAATTTTTTACTACTTGATAACCTGGTTATTTTTTGTTCTATATGACCAATGTACTTTATTTTCTCTATTATCAATAGAATGTTTTGTTAACCTTTTTTATAGTGTTGGTTTTCAATAAAAGTATTTTCAAATTTCAAACCCTTAATTATCGAGATCATGTTCAAACTGCGAAGAATAAATTTATTAATTGGGGAGAGAATGTAACGCCCTAAGATTTTAAAAAAATGAATCTATGTTATATAACATATTCAACATGAAACATCTATCTTAAATGACCCACAAAATATATTTCTTTAAATAGTTTTTGGTACATGAAACCCAAAGTATAAATGAACTGTAATATAGTATATTGTTATAACATAGCCATTAAATTAGTGGGTATGAATAAAACTAAATAAATTATGGAAATTATATGGTTTAAAAATTTATAAAATAAATTTAATGGTTATATATTGACTCTAAAATAAAATAAGAATCATTTGAAAGAAAAAAAATGTGAGCTAAAAAACTGTATTTTTCTAAAAGGCGGTTTCGCCATGCTTTGTGCACATACATTAAAAATAATTTTTAAAACTTTCAGAAATTTTATTTTAAAAAATGGAATTAATTTTTTAATTCATAATATCAAAATTATTTTAGGTTTATTTTTTTTATTTTTCTGAAAATATTGTTTTTGTGGTGAATAGTGAAAATACGAATTTTTGTAAAAATGTCATTTTTTCAATAAATTAAGTAATTTGAAAGTCCCATTATGTTTTGAATATGATTTAAAGTAAAATAAGTATTATTTATTTATATTTAATTCACTTAATTCATTTTTAATCAAATTTATATTGGATTTTAGTATAGGTTTATTTTTTGATTTAAAAATGGGATTTTTCTGAAAACTATTTTAAAGTAAATAATGTTTATCATTTTTAATTAATTAAAATAACCCCTAATGTGGGATGATTTAAATTAAATTTATATAATATATATTAATAAATATTAATTTAAATTATTAAAATTATTATTACTTGTCATAGAGTTAATATAAAATCATCATCTGCTTGAAAAATACACTTCTTGAAAAACCGCTTTTCCTTAGCGTCTGCGGGTTTAATTTTAAATTAAAATTTTCCATTTATGTTAATTGAATTTGGAAAAATAGATTAAATATTTTTAATAATCATAATTTATATTATTTTATAAGTTAAACTTATTTTTTTACCATAATGAATAGTAAAAACAGTAAAAATTAGTTACCACGGTTAAAGTGAAAAAGGATTTACCTGGGGTTAAACTAAAATGATAAGGGTTAAAATTACATAAAAACTTATCTAAAATATATTTTATAGACATATTTTTATCATATAATGTCTAAGTTTTTATAATGGTCTATTTTGGATCCTTTTGGCATGTGAAAAACTTGGGTGCATTTTTTTCTTTTCAAAAATTACAAGCGTGTCACTCATATCACTTATAAAATGTCACCCCATATATTCTACTATTCACAAATTAAAAGACATTTGACTCATAATCTACTTATTTTCATGATATTTAAAGTATAATTTGAATTTATTCTTTCATGGGGCTTACAATTGAAGAGTTTCCAAAGTGGAAAAGGCTTTATGTTGCAATATCCTTTCTTTTGGGATTGTTTGTGTTCAAGGTTACTTTAGAGGAAATCATATGATATTATTTTACTAAACTGCATATATTTCTTATAAACTTTTTATTAATGTGTTTAACATGTTTTATTTCCATTTCCTTCCTTGTTTATTAAAGAAGCATTAAGAAAGTTTTTTGTGAGTGATAACGATCTTGTATTTTATTTTAGATTGGCTATCTTTCTCTACATATCCATGTTTTATAAAAAAATTATAAAATGTTCTTTCTAAAAAATTATTTCATAAATATATTTTACATAATATTTCACTTTATTTTAAAAGTTTTTTTAAAAAATAAAATTTAATAACATTTTCCAAATGTATCACTTTTGACTCCCTTTACAAAATGTGTGAAAAGAATGTTTATTTTAACATTTAAAACATGAATGGATTTTCCCACCATCATGTAAATTATTTTACTTATTATTTCCTTTATATATTTCCAATATTTTTTAAAAATAAAATTATTTACATAACATTTTGTTAATTTTTTGTTTTTAAATGTGGTTTTCAAAGTAAAAAATAGTATTTTCCTTAAGAATGTTTTTAATGACCTTTCAATGGTATTTTAATTCATCAATGAAAAAAACCCCTAATGTTACTTACACTCTGATGGGGATATGTGGTATTGATACTATCCTATTCTTTCTTTTGATGGATTATGAGATTATAATGGAACTCGTTTCTTTTACATGGGTTAATCGAGATATGAAAAACATTGATTTTTTATGATTGAAAACCGGATCCTTCCAAATGTTTTATTTGTGAACGGTACTTGAACATTATGGATGATGAAATGGTGAGACCGAGGTAGCTTGTATGAAGGGTTGAGACCCATTATGGCTCAAAAGTTATCTTGATATATCTTATATTATGGGTGCACTGAGATAGAGTTAGGTGATCCCGGTATAGCCTATATGATGGGTGCGCCCAGACAACATCGGGTGAGCCCAATATAGCTTATATGATGGTTGTGGCTAGACAATATCGAGTGATCCTGATATATATTATATGATGGGTGAACCCAAACAATATCTAGTGATCCTAATATAGCTTATATGATGGGTGCGCCCATAGAGCACTGGGTGAGCCCGATATAGTTTATATGATGGGTGTGCATAGATAGTGCTCCAATACATTGGGTAATGTTCCTTGTTTTTTTAGGAAAGAATGATGAAGTTAAAGGAGGGTTTCTATTATGTATTTAACTAGACTCTAGTTATTTTTAACATGGGTTTAAAAGGGGTTATAAATATGATGTTTCAAGATACCAATACATTTTCTTTATGCTTGAAATGGGTTTTGATGTTTTGTTTGACCAAGATTGACATCATGTGGCTCATGATTATTGAATATTATGAATATTTTCTTTTCTAAATCCTTAATCTGTGTTTCATGTTTGATGATATGGGTATTGATGGGTATGATTTCTCTTATGTTTTTCTCATGCACTTTGATTATGTCATCATACCTTTATGATCGTCTTATTCTCACTGATGAAAATCATTTGTTAATGCTTATGTTTACCCTTACTGAACATTTGAGATCACCCTTCTTATGTTTCATTTTCCCTAGGTTATAAAGAATTTTGTTAAATGGTTTGTTTATAGAACGTTTTCTAACATGATGAAGTTTTTAGGAGATGTTTAAGACTTAATATGGAATATGAAAAGTTGGGTATAGTGGGAAAACATACTCTCTTGAATTCATGGGTATTGTTTATATAAGGGTTTTTCCTAATTATCTAAAACTCTAAACCTAAAAGGTCCTTGGTTATATAAGTGATACAATATTTACTTTTGATGTTGTATTTTTTGGATGGAGAAAATTGGGTCACCTTCATCAGTATCAAAACCAGAAATGTAAAGTTTATGATTTTAACACTGGATATGGGAGTGCGGGTTTGGGGATGCTATAGTTTATATGGAAGAATATAAAGAAGAATCATATGAATCTCTTAGATATATTGATATACCTCTTGATATTTTTTATCCTAAAGAAAACTCATGGAGAAAGACCTCTGAGTTCAGTGATCATTATTCTGATCCGAATAATGTTTTCCTTATTGGAATAGCTCCTGCTCAAGCATGAGTTTATCCTTCTCAAGAAGTTAGACCTTCTTTTGTACCTACTTCAATGATCACTTCTATAGACTTAATATAGTTCAAGAATTACCTTTTTGAAGTATTAAAAGAACTATATTTGAATATTAGTTGTTTTAATACTCATGACGGAGAGTAATATATTGCATACACTATTGAAAGTGTTTTTTGCACACATTTAGCCCAAGTTGTTCCTAAAAATAGACCATATTCACCATGATATTCAGTCTTTAAGAATATAAATGGAAATTTTTAGAGTTCACGGTAGAGATATACAATATTATTTGTTAGATATATTGGCTACCATAGATAAAAGGTATCTCTCATTGTTGACCATTCCATCCAGACCTTCCACTTATGCATCAATACCTCCTCCTACCACAATCTCTATTAATGAGTATTTGTTCCAAAGGTTGATTCATGAGGAGATTCAGAATATATTGGATAGTGTCAAGGATATCAGAAATCAAGTGTAAATGGATATTTCTACCCATGGAGAAAAACAGTATGATTTGATTAGAGTAGAATCAAACAAGACTACCAAAGATAAAGTTGTAATCCAAGGTGAAATAAAGTACTATCTTAGATGGATTTACACCAAGATAGATCTCAGGACTCAATTCCTTTCATTGGACAAAGATTTGAAGATTCCTCCTTTGACTGTTTCCTTTAAATATATTATAGAGAAGTTGGTAGTGATGAATCCTATTCTCAATCATTTCCTGTCATAGAAAGATGAGTTTCTTTAGGTTATGAAGCATGGGAAAAGGTATTTAGCTAATATCACTAGGATTTTAGAGCCTTATATGTATGCTTTTAATGATCCTGTGTTATCACCTCCTTCTCTTACTATTTTACACATCTCTACATCTCCTACCCAAGCCTCAACTGCAGTTTCAGTCTCCACAACTTCATCTATTCAAACTTCTACCTCTCTTTAACCTTCTACAAGACCCCTTAGTCTCACTATTTATTTATCCCTTGGACAGATCCAACCAATTTCCAAAGGAATCTCTAATCCCAAACCACCTGCAATTTCTTGGACTATTCATACTCCTCCTCTTGTTGTTGGAAAAGGGAAGGAACCATCTCTTCCTGAGGTCTCCTATTGTAGAGACCCGAAGCTTGACGTACATAGATATTACATTACTTTTGCGGAATACATAATACATAACAAAAACAGACACACAAGGACCGTAATAGTTTAGTGTCTTTGGAAACTTGGAACGTAATCTTCTAATCGTGGTGAAAGATCTTCAACATCTCTCACAAAGATCTTCCACTTTTTGTTTCCTTACCTAAAACCTTTCTTTTAATCCTGGGGGAAAATAAAACATAAAAAGGGTGATCTCAAATGCTCAGTAAGGGTAAGCATGGATAAAATAAAACATACCATATACATTTGAACCTAAAAACATGAACATAATGTTTAAACATCAAAATCTTGAGCAACGACTTAAAACATGGAAGTACATAAGGAATATATCATAATGGAACATAAATAATGATAACATATCATGGGAATAAAACATGTAATTGTGGAATCCATTAAGCACATGTAATTATTTCCATAGTAGCCAAGACATTGCTGCCAAGACCATCTTAGTGGACAAAGTCCCTTTCTGAATCGAGTTCACTCCTCGTTCTAGTCCTATAATACTGAACCAGATTAACTTACCATTTCAGCCATGTCTATCTCATGAGATATAAATCTTTACCCAATGCATTGGAGGGAGATATATGTCCCACCCATCTCATAATGAAATCATTCTTACTTGTGCCACAAAATAAACATACGTCATTCATAATAACCCAACGAATAAAATGGGTTTCATAAACATCATCCCATCATCACATAATTCATATAAAAGAAATGGATATCATTTAATAATAAGAAAAGTGAAACCATGTAAATCATAGAGACATGATACTTGAAACATACACATGTGAAATAATGTCATCTTAGATGAAAATGGTTTTGATAAAACACTTGAAATGAATTCTTGAGAAAAATATCCTTTTTCTTCAAAATCATTTTCTTTTAACAAAATGTCATGCACTTTTAAAAGAAAAGGATTTTGTTGAAAATATTAATTAAATATTTGGTAGGAAGATTTATGAAAATAAGTCTTTATAAAACGTAAAAATCCTTTCATGCCGTATACGTTAAAAAAATATTCTTCTCGTGCTTTTGTCGGAAAAGTCAAAAAGTACCTTGTAGGGTAAATAAAGGAAAGATTCCTTCCATACCATGGGGTAAAATTAAAAATGGGTAAAAAGGAATTTAAACTTACATGAATAAACTTTTATAAAACATGGACATGGATGATAGCAATAACCCCAGTAAATACTTACGAATAAGCAATCTCGGATAAAAATGAGATTTGAAAAATTATCTCTTACCTTAGGTCCGATATGCTTCGTACGTATCTGAACCTCCTGTATAATGATTTAAATAATGTCATTGACTTATTAAATAATCATATTCATTGTTATTATATCATATATGGTTCACTTATGACTTTATATTACCCGTTCTTTTGTAAATTCCATGTTAAAGAGTGTTTTGGGTAAAATCGTTTCATTTGTTGTCCGTGTTTTGACTTGTAATTATTCATATGATTACTTAGATCATGATTAATTAATTCCAGAATATAAAACATGATTTATATATAATATATATTCATAATCTACATGTATATAATATATCGATAAATGGTAAGAAATACACCGTTCATGGAGACGGTAGGCCGTACGTACGCATGAACGTTGTTTTCGTTTCCTCATTGAATTGAATGGAATTAATTGGATGACATAAATATATATATACATAAATCCAGTATCATTATTATGTCATATATTTCATGATTACTTATTATATATACTTTATAATCATTAATGAATGGTTAATCATTGAGAATGAATCTCATCGCGTCGTGGAGACGGTATTCCGTACGTACGCACGAGCGATGATATCGTTCCCATGATCGTGGAATTTTATTGGAGTGTATGTACACTATTAAAGAATAAATATCACTTTACAATAATCATATATGGTTATTATTTACACCATTATGCCCATCCAAGTAAGGTGATGGTGGAAAATAGATTACACCACGGCGTGGTGACGGTATTCCGTACGTACGCACGCGCGGTGATTTCGTTTTTCGTAGGATGGATAGATGGTGAAATAGGGTTGTTTCATACTTATAATAACATATAAGTATATGAGTGATACTTATGTTATTACTTCATAATGAAACAACCTAATAAGAATAAGTGGAAGAAGAAATAACGTTGAAAGAATCGGTAACAGACATTACCTCTTCTTTAAAGCGCCTCTTTGAGACCTCCTCTTAGGGAACTAAAATTGGTCTTTGAAGAAGACCAGAACCTCTAGGATGTTTCTATGGAAGTGGAGAAGAGAATTTGGCAGTGTTTGGCCGAGATTAAAGGCTCAAAGCGGTCTGAGGAAAAGAGGGAGGAGGTTCCCTTTTATAAGGGAGGAGAGGGGCACCTTTGGAATAACTAAAAATATTATTTTATTATAAAGTAAAATTCGGTTTTTAATAGCTCCAAATTGATATATTTATAATATAAGGTTGGGATGGGTCTAAATCCTCTCATCCAATAGAATTTAGACAAGTTTAGGTCATTATATTAACCTTATCTTTTAGTTTTAACTCTTAGTTAATTAGATTGACATTTACCATGTCACTTTGTATTTTTATATTATATAGTTAATAAACTTACCATATACATCCAAGTGATCCCCAAGTGGTCCATTAATGATACACCTATAATTATATAAGTATCTTGGCCAAACCTTAGATTTTTTGGAATATAATAACAATTAATAATATAATATTTGTTTTAAAAACTATTTTATGTCAATTTTGACACTATTTGGTAATTGATTTTTTTGAAAATCATAAAAGAATGATTAGTTCGAAAAAAATTAATTAAATAAATACTAACATGTCATATTAACATATAAAATTATTTGAATTCATAAAAAGTCTCAAATTACATTTATTTGGGTATTTATAACATCAATTATGTCAATATTTCATTAATAATATAATTACTGCATCATCATTATGTCATAAATAAATTAAATTATTTTAAGTCTAAAAATTACAAATAAAATACAATTATGTAGGAAATCTTTTTATATTTCTAATGAATATTTATAGTCGAATTTATCTTATGTATAACCCTATATTAAAAATGATTTTGTTATTAAACTTTGATTTTAACTATTTTAACCCTTCTTTAAATAAATTAATAATAAATGTCCTAATCTAATCCAAGTGGGCCTAAATGGTCATATTTTATTCCTAAGGATTTTTTTGGCCGAATTACACTTATCCAATAGAATTAGGACATGTGTTAGGGTAATAATAATATCATATTTACCCTTAATTACCCTATTTACTTTTAACCGTGGTAAAAAAAAGTAAAAAGTTACTATTCACAAAAAATTATTTTCATCTCATTGATCCACATTTTAGTCCTTGATATTAACCGTGTCTCTTGTATTTTCAAAATTCCACTCACAAAAGCGGTAAAATTAAGTTTTATGAAAAATTCAGTTTTTTTAACTACCACTTAGTGGTTTCACTATTCATCAAAAAATGAAAGTTTCCAGAAAAATACCAAAAATTAGGCCTAAGATATATTTGATATTATGAATTCAAAAATTATGTCTATTTTACCAAATTCAAAACATATCAGTTGCATTAATTAATTTAAAAATTAATTCCCGTCGTCAAAACAAATAGCGTGTTCTTAAGAGATAATAACTATCAAAAGATTGACACTTGTTTATGTCTGGTTTAAATGTGAAATTACATCCAATGACCAACATTGTATTAAATTGTAAAATTATATTCTAAATATACTTTAAAACCACTCAAATTAATAATTTATCACTATTAATTATTTCGATTTAAAAAGTTGTTTTTAATTAAAATTTAGTAATTTTCACTATTCATCGGAATTTGAAAGTCATCCGAAAGGTACCAAAATTTCACCCTAAGATAATTTCGATATTTCGAATCCAAAAATGAATTCCATTTTGAAAGATAAAATTTATAAAATTTCAAAAAGTAGGTATTACTATTCATAACGGCTAGTTCATAATAATATTATAATAATATTTCGTTTAGTGAAACTCGGTATTGCGTACTACACACGCTATCGAGGAAGGTCACGATTGCGTGTAATGTAGCCAAGTTAGGGTTGCGTGTTGTGCAAGACTCCTTTGTTTTAACGTACAACACAAGACATCAATAAAATTAAAAATAATATTTTTCATAAAATCTTGGGGTGTTACATTCTACCCCCCTTAAAATGAATTTCGCCCTCGAAATTCGTCGGGGTTATAAATGGTTTACTACTCGAAAGTTTCTTTAATAGAAATCCACATTGTAAAAAGGAATACCAAAACCAATCTTTAAAAACTAAAGTATGAAACATAACGGTTGCCCAAATTAACTAATCACTAGGTTTCCACATAGGAGAACATAGGTGAAAATATGGATATGGAAGAGAAACATAACCATCATGTTCTGATGGAGAGTGGTAGAGAACATGGCTATGAAAAATCCAACAATCACAAAGCTATAGATTTGTGATGATCTAAGGTACCTTCTGATTCATCTGATATAAGGGAACTAGGAAAACATTTTTGTTTTTCAAGATCATTTCCCTAAAGTTGATGAATTAAAAGAAATACTTACATGATTTTGGTACAATCTCACTGTTGTTCGTGAATTGAACAATTTCCACTTCATCCCTTAAAGAAATGAAGTTGAATTTGTTATTCGTGATGTGTTAGTAGATCATGTGATAGAATGATGGGTCATTCCATCTGTTTCAAACAAAAGGTTAGCAAAAGTTACAAGTCCATCTTATGGTTAGATTAATCGTATATGGTTCCAAAAATGAACTTATACTTCATATATCATACCGCTTAATAAAATAAAACTATTTTCTACTAACTAGGGACTTACTATAGGACAGTGGTAGGCGATAAAGGCCAGTCACACTTCGGTTGTGGGTTCGATTCCCACAGCCTTGTCCGACGTGATGGGTTGTCGCTCGTCATGCAGGTTGTCCTTTTTCTAAAACTACATTACTATAACATCCCATCAATAATATCGAAAAAAGTTTTATCCTTAAACAATACTGACTTATGTCCAACATAATTTATTCCAATCTTTAGGCTTATCCAAAATACATATGTCCAATCTCATATTATAAAGAAAACGATTACTTGAAAGGTCATCAACCAAGAATGTGAATACCATCATTTATCCCCCATATATCTTGCTGGTCACATTCCAATCATGTGAATACCTTAATCATGTATTCTCTTGAAAAATGAATACCCATTAAACCTTAGTGAAAACATGAATGCTGTCAAAAGTTAATTCTTTCCACATACCAAAATCCAAATATTCTATATACTCAAACCATGATATAACCTTCTCCTTATATTAGTCATGAGCTCATGAATACTATCAAACTTTTAATTTTCTCCTTATCCCTTCATTATGTGCATATCATCTACTTTCCAAAAATATCTAAATAACCTTTCATGATACACTTTCAAAAGTTATGGAAAGACAACAATGTAACAATCCTTAGATATCTCTTTATTCCATAGTACCATGAGATTACTTATACAACATTACACTTGATAAACATGTAATCATTCCACTACCTTCTTAAACCATTGACCGAGCTTCAACAATTCTTTCATCTCACATATCATTTGTAGTCTCTTCATCATCATCAACATAAATACTACCCATATGACCATACTGATTTTCTTCATGAGACTTTCCCTTAGGGCATTGGTTTGCATAATGCATGTACATTCCACATTTAAAACCATTGTTGATGTCGTAGCAATACCATTATCCTCATCCATGGTGTTAACTGGACCTTTTCCTTTGTACTTACTGGCTTTGTGTCCTTCTTTTCCACACCCAAAGCATCTTCCAGTTCCTCTGAAACATTCTCCTTGATTCCTCTTCCCACATGATTTACATAAGGGAAATTGAACTTTCTTTCCTCTATGATCATCATGAAACTCCATCTTTCTCTTATTATCTGAGTCGGAAAACTTACCAAAGTTGAGATTATTGATCATATTATGAGATTGCTGATTAGAAATAATAACAATGTTTGGACTTCCAAATCCCGTTTCATTAGGTTTCTCATGAAGAATATCATTCCATTGTCTGTCATATCCTCCATTATCATGAATCTTCCTGTTTCCAGCCATTTTCTAAAACCCAAAAAGAATAGTGTGAGAGGCAAAAATAATACTAGGAAAAACAACATAGTAAAGGGGGAGTACCCTCAATATCTAACATCTTAGGTTAAATTCTAATATCGTTACTGTAGTTCTAGGACTATATCCTATACGTATACTTATCCTTAGGGACATCCCTAGACATACCTTAGAAATATCTCTAGGGATCTCACTAACGTTTTCGCATCCTAGTTTCCAAAGGTTGACTAAACCTTTCCTCTGATACCAACTGTAGAGACCCAAAGCTTGACGTACATAGATATTACATTACTTTTGCGGAATACATAATACATAACAAAAACAGAAACACAAGGACCGTAATAGTTTAGTGTCTTTGGAAACTTGGAACGTAATCTTCTAATCGTGGTGAAAGATCTTCAACATCTCCCATAAAGATATTCCACTTTTTGTTTCCTTACCTAAAACCTTTCTTTTAATCCTGGGGGAAAATAAAACATAAAAAGGGTGATCTCAAATGCTCAGTAAGGGTAAGCATGGATAAAATAAAACATACCATATACATTTGAACCTAAAAACATGAACATAATGTTTAAACATCAAAATCTTGAGCAACGACTTAAAACATGGAAGTACATAAGGCATAGATCATAATGGAACATAAATAATGATAACATAGCATGGGAATAAAAAATGTAATTGTGGCATCCATTAAGCACATGTAATGATTTCCATAGTAGCCAAGGCATTGCTGCCAAGACCATGTTAGTGGACAAAGTCCCTTTCTGAATCGAGTTCACTCCTCGTTCCAGTCCTGTAATACTGAACCGGATTAACTTACTGTTCCAGCCATGTTTATCTCATGAGATATAAATCTTTACCCAATGCATTGGAGGGAGATATATGTCCCACCCATCTCATAATGAAATCATTCTTACTTGTGCCACAAAATAAACATACATCATTCATAATAACCCAACGAATAAAATGGGTTTCATAAACATCATCCCATCATCACATAATTCATATAAAAGAAATGGATATCATTTAATAATAAGAAAAGTGAAACCATGTAAATCATAGATACATGATACTTGAAACATACACATGTTAAATAATGTCATCTTAGATGAAAATGGTTTTGATAAAACACTTGAAATGAATTCTTGATAAAAATATCCTTTTTTATTCAAAATAATTTTCTTTTAACAAAATGTCATGCACTTTTAAAAGAAAAGGATTTTGTTGAAAATAGTCATGAACTATTTTGTAGGAAGATTCATGAAAATAAGGCTTTATAAAAGCGTAAAAATCATTTCATGCCGTATACGTTAAAAAACATTCTTCTCGTACTTTTGTCGGAAAAGTCAAAAAGTACCTTATAGGGTAAATAAAGGAAAGATTCCTTACATAACATGGGGTAAAAGTCAAAATGGGTAAAAAGGACTTTAAAATTACAAGAATACACTTTTATAAAATATGGACATGGATGATAGAAATAACCCCAGTAAATACTTACGAATAAGCAATCTCGGATAAAAATGAGATTTGCAAAATTATCCCTTACCTTAGGTCCGATATGCTTCGTACGTATCCGAACCTCCTGTATAATGATTTAAATAATGTCATTGACTTATTACAGAATCATATTCATTGTTATTATATCATATATGGTTCACTTATGACTTTATATTACCCGTTCTTTTGTAAATTCCATGTTAAAGAGTGTTTTGGGTAAAATCGTTTCATTTGTTGTCCGTGTTTTGACTTGTAATTATTCATATGATTACTTAGATCGTGATTACTTAATTACAGAATATAAAACATGATTTATATATAATATATATTCATAATCTACATGTATATAATAGATTGATAAATGGAAAGAAATACACCGTTCATGGGGACGGTAGGTCGTACGTACGCATGAATGTTGTTTTCGTTTCCTCATTGAATTGAATGGAATTAATTGGATGACATAAATATATATATACATAAATACAGTATCATTATTATTTTATATATTTCATGATTACTTATTATATATACTTTATAATCATTCATGAATGGTTAATCATTGAGAATGAATCTCATCGCGTCGTGGAGACAGTATTCCGTACGTACGCACGAGCGATGATATTATTCCCATGATCGTGGAATTTTATTGGAGTATATGTACACTATTACAGAATCAATATCACTTTACAATAATCATATATTGTTATTATTTACACCATTATACCCATCCAAGTAAGGTGGTGGTGGAAAATAGATTACACCACGGCGTGGAGGCGGTATTCCGTACGTACGCACGCGTGGTGATTTCGTTTTCCGTAGGATGGATAGATGGTGAAATAGGGTTTTTCATACTTATAATAACATATCAGTATATGAGTGATACTGATTTTATTACTTCATAATGAAACAACCTAATAAGAATAATTGGAAGAAGAAATAACATTGAAAGAATCGGTAACAGACATTACCTCTTCTTTAAAGCGCCTCTTTGAGACCTCCTCTTAGGGAACTAAAATTGGTCTTTGAAGAAGACCAGAACCTCTAGGATGTTTTTATGGAAGTGGAGAAGCGAATTTGGCAGGGGTTGGTCGAGCTTAAATGCTCAAAGTGGTGTGAGTAAAAGAGGGAGGAGGTTCCCTTTTATAAGGGAGGAAAGGGGCACCTTTGGAATAACTAAAAATATTATTTTATTATAAAGTAAAATTCAGTTTTTAATAGCTCTAAATTGATATATTTCAAATCTAAGGTGGGGATGGGTATAAATACTATCATACAATAGAATTTAGACAAGTTTAGGTCATTATATTAACCTAATATTTTAGTTTTAACTCTTAGTTAATTAGATTGACATTTATTATGTCACTTTGTATTTTTATATTATATAGTTAATAAACTTATCATATACATCTAAGAGACCCACAAGTGGTCCATTAATGATACACCTATCATGATATAAGTATCTTGGCCGAACCTTAGATTTTTAGGAATATAATAACAATTAATAATATAATATTTTTCTGAAAAACTATTTTATGTCAATTTTGACACTATTTGGTAATTGATTTTTGTAAAAATCATAACAGAATGATTAGTTCGAAAAAAATTAATTAAATCAATACTAACATGTCATATTAACATATAAAATTATTGGAATTCATAAAAAGTCTCAAATTACATTTATTTGGGTATTTATAACATCAATTATGTCAATATTTCATTAATAAGATAATTATTGCATCATCATTGTGTCATAAATAAATTAAATTATTTTAAGTATAAAAATTACAAATAAAATACCATTATGTAGGAAATATTTTTATATTTATAATGAATATTTATAGTCGAATTTATCTTATGCATAACCCTATATTAAAAATAATTTAGTTATTAAACTTTGATTTTAACTATTTTAACCCTTCTTTAAATAAATTAATAATAAATGTCCTAATCTAATCCAAGTGGGCCTAAATGGTCATATTTTATTTCTAAGGTTATTTTTGGACGAATTACACTTATCCAATAGAATTAGGACCTGTGTTAGGGTAATAATAATATCATATTTACCCTTAATTATCCTATTTACTTTTAACCGTGGTAAAAAAAAAGTAAAAAGTTACTATTCACCAAAAATTATTTTCATCTCATTGAACCACATTTTATTCCTTGATATTAACCGTTTCTCTCAGATTTTCGAAATTCCACTCACAAAAGCGGTAAAATTAAGTTTTATGAAAATTCAGTTTTTTTAACTACCACTTAGTGGTTTCACTATTCATCAAAAAATGAAAGTTTCCAGAAAAATACCAAAATTTAGGCCTAATCTATATTTGATATTATGAATTCAAAAATGATGTATATTTTACCAAATTCAAAACATATCAGTTGCATTAATTAATTTAAAAATTAATTCTCGTCGTTAAAACAAATAGCGTGTTCTTAAGAGATAATAACTATCAAAAGATTGACACTTGTTTATGTCTGGTTTAAATGTGAAATTACATCCAATGACCAACATTTTATTAAATTGTAAAAATATATTCTAAATATACTTTAAAACCACTCAAATTAATAATTTATCACTATTAATTATTTCTATTTAAAAATTTGTTTTTAATTAAAATTTAGTAATTTTCACTATTCATCAGAATTTGAAAGTTATCCGAAAAGTACCAAAATTTCACCCTAAGCTAATTTCGATATTCCGAATCCAAAAATGAAGTCCATTTTGAAAGATAAAATTTATAAAATTTCAAAAAGTGGGTATTACTATTCATAACGGCTAGTTCATAATAATATTATAATAATATCCCGTTTAGTGAAACTCGGTATTGCGTACTACACACGCTATCGAGGAAGGTTGTGATTGCGTGTAATACAGCCAAGTTAGGGTTGTGTGTTGTGAAAGACTCCTTTGTTGTAACGTACAACACAAGACATCAATAAAATTAAAAATAATATTTTTCATAAAATCTCGGGGTGTTACACCGGTTCTGATTAGATTCTGATGAGGATTATGTATGATTTTTAAACAATTAATAACACATCTCTTTATTCTTATTTTTTTGTATCTTTTCTTTTTATTTTGTATTCTTTCTTTTGTGTTTATTCCATTTTTAATATTTCATAATTTATAAATTCTTTTTGATAATCCCAAGGGGGAGTAAAATATATGGCATAAAAAAAAGGTGGAATAAATTATTATTGCATATGAGTAATATACCATTTTAACAAACTGATAATGATTATTCATTATTACCAATTTCTTATTACAGAGAATTATAATCTTTAATGTCCAATCTTTAATCCTTTGAATAATTATTTATTCAATTATTTTTTTATCATCACAAAGGGGGATATTGGGGTCTTAGTCCAGTAATTCCTTATTTTAATAATCATAAATCATGTTTATGTTATTTCTAATCCATTTTATGTTTTATAAAAGTAAAATCATTTTCTAGAAAGAATAGAAATTTTTCTAAGTCTGGAATTGACCACACAACATAAGCATCGACCATATGACCACTTGATTGACCGTGGTGAATATATAGAAGACTCAAGCAACTAAAAGAGAACCTGATAGATCATTGTGATCAAGATTTTTTGTAAAGGCATGGATTGAACATACAAAAAGTGGATCGATTTCACAGCTAACAGATTGATCATAGGTGTCTCATCTTGAACTCTTGGATCGACCGCAAGGCTAGTTGGATTGGTTGACGATCAATCAAATGAATACAAGGCCAAATAAATGCAATCATTTGTGAAATGTGGACTTTCAACAAAGTAAATAATCCATTGCATGACCAAATGAAGCAATTGTGGTCAGTAGTATCAATTTTATAAAGTATTGGATTGACCATAAGTGTAAGGTGATTGGCCATAAGTGTAATGTTATCTACTATAAGTTTAAATGATTGGTCATAGGTACAAGGGATCAATCATACAACCTATAAAATAATCCAACCAGGTTTGTTTCAAATTATTGAAGTGAGCATGGATACTAATGTGACAAACCTTAAAGAGGTCGAGCCTAAAGTAAGAATTATATTATTAAATATATTAATCCAATCACTTTTTTTGCATAATTAAATGTCATTTAGAATAATTTATTGAGCTCTGATTTCCTAGAAAAGTATGAGGAACTTCAATGATGATTTTTCAACATCTATTTCCATAGAAAGATTCTTTTTTAAAGGATGACTGAAGACTAAAAAAGTGGTATGAGAGATACTGTAGAGACCCAAAGCTTGAGGTACATGGACATTACATTACATTTGCGGAATACTTAGTACATAACAAAAACACACACACAAGGATCGTAATAGTTTAGTGTCTTTGGAAACTCGGAACGTAATCTTCTAATCCTGGTGAAAGATCTTCAATATCTCCCATAAAGATCTTCCATTTTTTTACCTAAAACCTTTCTTTATATCCTGGGGAAAATAAAACATAAAAGGGTGAGCTCAAATGCTCATCAAGGGTAAACAAAAGAAATATCAATCACATCATATACATAAAAACATAGCTTTTGGAAATTTCAACCTGCAAAAGAGCTCATAATATCATAACATGGGATAAATCATAGAAGTGAAATGTAATCCCAATAATCATAACTTAAAACTTGAAACTTTGTGGCATGCACACATAATCATGGAAAATCATTTCTTGTTAGTCGTGACTCATTGCCAAGACTATCTTAGTGGACAAAGTCCCTTTCTGAACCGAGTTCACTCCTCGTTTCAGTCCTGTATCACTGAACCGAAATAACCTTCCGTTCCAGCCATGTCTATCTCATGAGATATAAAATCTTTACCCAATGCATTGGAGGGAGATATAGGTCCCACCCATCTTATAATGAATCCTTTCTTATGTGTGCCACATAATCATAAATCTTACATCATCACATAACCCATGTAATAAAAATGGGATTCTTAAACAACATGACATCATAAAACAATTCATATAAGATAAAGGAATTCATAAAAATAATTCCATCACAACATGATCAAATCAATTTAATAATAGGGATAAAAAAACAGAACCCTTTATTATCTTAGATGGAAAATAATTTTGATAAAACACTTGAACTCCATTCTTGAGGAAAATATCCTTTCTTCTTCAAAAACATTTTTCCTTTCATAACATGTCATACAACTTTAAAATAAAAGAAGTTGATTAAAAATAAACTTGAAAACTTGTAAAGGAAGCTTCTTGGAAATAATGTTTTAAAAATCCATTCATGCCGTATAAGTTAAAAAAACATTCTTCGTACTTTTGTCGGAAAAGTCAAAAAGTACCTCGTACGAAAAACGACAAAAGATTCCTTTCATACATATTACTAAAAACTCACCGAAGGGTAAAAATGGATTTAAACAATTGTAGGTGGATGGAAATAATATTACATATTGATGAAACATGGATGTGGATGATAAAATACACCCCAGTAAATACTTACGAATAAACAATCTCGGATAAAAATGAGATTGTGATATTTCCCTTACCTTAGGTCCGACTTGCTTTGTAAGTGTCCGAACCTCCTGTATAATGATTTAAATCATGTTATTGACTTATTACAGAATCATATTCATTGTTATGATATCATATATGACATTATATTACCCGTTCTTTTGTAAATTCCATGTTAAAGAAGCGTTTTGGGTAAAATCGTTTCATTTATCGTAGGTGTTTTGACTTGTTGTTCTTGACATCATTATTACTTATATCATGATTTACTCACTTCCAGAATATAAAATATGATTTATATATCATATATATTCATTATATATATATATAATAGGTAGATAAATAAAATGAAAAACACCGTTCATGGAGACGGTAGTCCGTACGTACGCATGAACGCTGTTTTCCTTTCCTTATTGTCTTGAAATGGAAGTAAGTAGATGACATACATATGTATATATATACATAAATCCAGTAGCTTTATAATGTCATATATTTCATTATTATTTCTTATATATACATTATAATCATTCTTAAATGGTTAACATGGAGAATGAATCTCATCGCGTCGTGGAGACGGTAGTCCGTACGTACGCACGAGCGATGATATCATTTCTATAAATATTGAATTGAATTGGAGTGGATTATACAATATATCAGAATCAATATGATGTTGTAATAACTATGTATAATTATTCTTTACACCATTATACCCATCCATGTAAGGTGGTGGTGGAAAATAGATTACACCACGGCGTGGAGACGGTATTCCGTACGTACGCACGCGCGGTGATTTCTTTTTCCGTAGGATGGATAGATGGTGAAATAGGGTTGTTTCATACTTATAATAACATATCAGTATATGAGTGATACTTATGTTATTAATTCATAATGAAACAACCTAAGAAGAAGAAGTGGAAGAAGAAATAAAGATGAAAGAATTGGTAACGGTAATTACCTCTTCTTTGAAGTGCCTCTTTGAGACCTCCTCTTAGGGAACTAGAATTGGTCTTTGAGGAAGACCAGAACCTCTAGGATGTTTCTAGGGAAGTGGAGAAGAGATTTTGGCAGGGTTTGGCCGAGCTTGGGTGCTCAAATTGGTGTGAGGAGGAGGGGGAGGAGGTGTCCTTTTATAGGGGAGGAGAGGGGCACCTTAGGAATATCTCAAAATATTATTTTATATTAAAGTCAAAATCGGTTTATAATGGTTCCAAAGGGTCTTATTTAGAAGCTAAAGTGGGGGTGGGTCGAAATCCTATCAACCAATAGAATTTAGACAAGTTTAGGATATTATTTTAACCTTATCAATTAGATTTAACTCTAAGTTAAATAATTTAACTTTTACCATGTCTTTTTGTTTTCTTTCACTATATGGTTAATACACTTACTATAACATGCCAAACGAACCCCAAATTGTTTATTATTAATATATATATCCTTATCTAAGTCATTTGGCCGAACCTTAGATTTTTAGGAATAAAATAACAATTAATAATATAATATTTGATTTAAAAACTATTTTGTGTCAATTTTGACACTATTTGATATATGATTTTTGTGGAAGTCATAACAGAATTATATGTTCAAACCAAGTTGATTTAATCACCACTAATATATCATAGTAACCTAGAAAATTAGTGTAATTCATAAAAAGTCTCAAATTATATTTATTTTGGTGTTTATAACATCAATTATGTCAATATTTCATTAATAAGATAATTACTGCATCATCATTGTGTCATAAATAAATTAAATTATTTGATGTCTAAAAATTACAAATAAAATACCATCATGTAGTAAATCTTTTTAGCTTTCTAATGAATATTTACAATCGAATTTATCTTATGTATAACCCCATATTAAAAATGATTTACTTATTAAACTTTGATTTTAACTATTTTAACCCTTCTTTAAATAAATTAATAATAAATGTCCTAATCTAATCCAAGTGGGCCTAAATGGTCATATTTTATTCCTAAGTTTGTTTTTGGTCGAATTACACTTTTCCAATAGAATTAGGACATGTGTTAGGGTAATATTAATATCATATTTACCCTTAGTTACTCTATTTACTATTAACCGCGGTAAAAAAAAGTAAAAAGTTACTATTCACCAAAAATTATTTTCATCTCATTGAACCACATTTTAGTCCTTGATATTAACCGTGTCTCTCGGATTTTCGAAATTCCATTCACAGAAGCGGTAAAATTAAGTTTTATGCAAAATTCAGTTTTTTAACCTACCACTTAGTGGTTTCACTATTCATCAAAAATTGAAAGTTTTCAGAAAAATGCCAAAATTTCATCCCAAGCTATATTTCATATTCCGAATTCAAAAATGAAGTCTATCTTACCAAATTCATAACATAAAAGTTGCATTAATTAATTTTATAATTAAATCCCGCTGTTAAAACAAATAGCGTGTTTTTAAGAAACAATATCTATCAAAAGATTGACACTTGTTTATGTCTAGTTTAAATGTGAAATTACATCCAATGACCAACATTGTATTAAATTGTAAAAATATATTCTAAATATACTTTAAAACCACTCAAATTAATGATTTATCACTATTAATTATTTCTATTAAAAAAATTGTTTTTAATTATAATTTAGTAATTTTCACTATTCATCAGAATATGAATGTTATCCGAAAAGTACCAAAATTTCACCTTAGGCTAAATTCGATACTCTGAATCCAAAAATGAAGTTCATTTTGAAAAATAAGATTTACAGAGTTTTAAAAAGTGGTTATTACTATTCATAACGGCTAGTTTTAATAATATTTTAATAACATATCGTTGTTTAGTGAAACTCGGTATTGCGTATTACACACGCTATCGAGGAAGGTCGTGATTGCGTGTAATGCAAGGCAAGTCAAGGATGCGTGTTGTGCAAGCTCCTTTTGGTGTAGCGTACAACACAAAACTTTAATAAAATTAAAAAGAATATTTTTTTATAAAATCTTGGGCTGTTACATTCTACCCCCCTTAAAATGAATTTCGCCCTCGAAATTCGTCGGGGTTATAAATGGTTTACTATTTGAAAGTTTCTTTAATAGAAACCCACATCGTAAAAAGGAATATCAAAACCAATCTTTAAAAACAAAAGTATGAAACGTAACGGTTACCCAAATAAACTAATCATTGGGTTTCCACATAGGTGAAAATATGGATATGGAAGAGAAATCTAACCATCATGTTCTGATGGAGAGTGGTAGAGAACATGGCTATAGAAAAGTCAGCAATCACAAAGTCATAAATTTGTGATGATCTAAGGTACCATCTGATTCATCAGATATAAGATCACTAGGACAACATTTTTGGTTTTCAAGATCGTTTCCCTAAAGTTAAAGAATTTGAATTAGAATAAATACTTACCTTATTTTGGAACAATCTCACTATTGTTTGTGCCTTTAACAATTTCCACTTCATCTCTTAAATAAATGAAGTTGAATTTGTTATTCGTGAAGTGTTAGCAGATCATGTGATAGAATGACAGGTCATTCCATCTGTCTCAAACAAAAGGTTAGCAAAAATTATATGCATAAGTCGATCTATAGTGAGATTAATCATATATGGTTCCTAAAATGGACTTATACTTCATATACCATACTGCTTAATATAATAAAACTAGTTTCTACTAAACAGGGACTTCCTGTAGGCCAGTGGTAGGCGATAAAGGCCAGTCGCACTTCGGTTGTGGGTTCGATTCCCACAGCCTTGTCCGAAGCGATGGGCTGTCGCCCGTCCTGCAGGTTGTCCTTTTTCCAAAACTATATAACATCCCATCAATAATATCGAGAAAAAATTCTATCCTTAAACAATACTAACTTATGTCCAACATATTCCATTCCAATCTTTAGGCTTATCCATAATACTGCAGTCCACTCTCATAACATAGTGAAAACGATTACCAGAGATTTAACACCATCGTCAAACCCCATATATCATAAGATATGTTTTGTTGGTCACATTCCAAACATTCAAAGTCCTTAATCATGTATTCTCTTGAATACCTTAGTGAAAACATGAATGCAGTTTAAAGTTAACACTTTCCACATACCAAAATCCTCAAAATTCTATATACTCAAACCATGATATCACTTAGTCCTTATATTAATCATGAGCTCATGAATACTGTCAAATATTTCATTTTCTCATTTTACCTTCATTATGCGCATATCATTCTTTTTCCAAAAATACCTCAATCACTTCGAATACCACATTAGACCAATACATAAATATTACAATACACCATAAAAGTACCTCAACAACATTATTCTTGAATACCAATACATAAACACTTCAGTCCATCCACTTCAATGACTGTCCTGGAATTAGTCCTTCCTTGATTTAGAAGTATCTTTTTAGGTCAGGGCATTGAGTTGGGTAATGCCCATGTTCTCCACAAATAAGACATTGAACTCCATAACAATCTGTCACTCTATGACCCTTTTCTCCACACAGATAACATCGGTCCCTCCATTTGAGGTATTCCTCAAGGTTCTTCTTCCCTTCTTTAGAAATCTCAATATTCCTTTCTTTATACTCCTCAACATGCGAACATGCATAATAGTCTATCTTCCTCTTCTTTGATGAATTAGGCATACCACTAAATTTCACCTTGTTAATCATATATCGCGATGACTGATTCGGCATAATCACAACATCATTCTCTCTAGGCATTACACAATTTTGTTTCTCATAGTCACCAATTTGTCCATTGGATTTACTGTTAACCGAATTCCTTTTGGTTCCCTCCATTAACTAAAACACAAAAAGAATCTTGTGAGAGGCAAAAATCATGCCTGGGAAAACAACATAATAAAGGGGGAGCACCCTCAATATCTAACATCTTAGGTTAAATTCTATGATCGTTACCGTAGTTCTAGGACTATATCCTATACGTATACTTATCCTTAGGGACATCCCTAGACATACCTTATAAATATCTCTAGGGATCTCACTAACGTTTTCGCATCCTAGTTTCCAAAGGTTGACTAAACCTTTCCTCTGATACCAACTGTAGCGGTCTAGAATTACTTCCAGTGGACTACAATTGATACCTATCAGGGCACTCCATGGGCGGCTACACCCCCTGGGCGGGACACACCACCATCCCCAGTGGCAGCCATTTCCTCATGAAGCCCTTGGGCGGAGAGCCATGCTTCGTCCAACGCTCACATGTGAGAGTTCCCAAGGATCGGATACATTCCTACCTCCTTTGCCTCTGATACCAACTGTAGAGACCCGAAGCTTGACGTACATGGACATTACATTACATTTGCGGAATACTTAGTGCATAACAAAAACACACACACAAGGATCGTAATAGTTTAGTGTCTTTGGAAACTCAGAACGTAATCTTCTAATCCTGGTGAAAGATCTTCAATATCTCCCATAAAGATCTTCCATTTTTTTACCTAAAACCTTTCTTTATATCCTGGGGAAAATAAAACATAAAAGGGTGAGCTCAAATGCTCATCAAGGGTAAACAAAAGAAATATCAATCACATCATATACATAAAAACATAGCTTTTGGAAATTTCAACCTGCAAAAGAGCTCATAATATCATAACATGGGATAAATCATAGAAGTGAAATGTAATCCCAATAATCATAACTTAAAACTTGAAACTTTGTGGCATGCACACATAATCATGGAAAATCATTTCTTGTTAGTCATGACTCATTGCCAAGACTATCTTAGTGGACAAAGTCCCTTTCTGAACCGAGTTCACTCCTCGTTTCAGTCCTGTATCACTGAACCGAAATAACCTTCCGTTCCAGCCATGTCTATCTCATGAGATATAAAATCTTTACCCAATGCATTGGAGGGAGATATAGGTCCCACCCATCTTATAATGAATCCTTTCTTATGTGTGCCACATAATCATAAATCTTACATCATCACATAACCCATGTAATAAAAATGGGATTCTTAAACAACATGACATCATAAAACAATTCATATAAGATAAAGGAATTCATAAAAATAATTCCATCACAACATGATCAAATCAATTTAATAATAGGGATAAAAAAACAGAACCCTTTATTATCTTAGATGGAAAATAATTTTGATAAAACACTTGAACTCCATTCTTGAGGAAAATATCCTTTCTTCTTCAAAAACATTTTTCCTTTCATAACATGTCATACAACTTTAAAATAAAAGAAGTTGATTAAAAATAAACTTGAAAAATTGTAAAGGAAGCTTCTTGGAAATAATGTTTTAAAAATCCATTCATGCCGTATAAGTTAAAAAAAGCATTCTTCGTACTTTTGTCGGAAAAGTCAAAAAGTACCTCGTACGAAAAACGACAAAAGATTCCTTTCATACATATTACTAAAAACTCACCGAAGGGTAAAAATGGATTTAAAAAATTGTAGGTGGATGGAAATAATATTACATATTTATGAAACATGGATGTGGATGATAAAATACACCCCAGTAAATACTTACGAATAAACAATCTCGGATAAAAATGAGATTGTGATATTTCCCTTACCTTAGGTCCGACTTGCTTTGTAAGTGTCCGAACCTCCTGTATAATGATTTAAATCGTGTTATTGACTTATTACAGAATCATATTCATTGTTATGATATCATATATGACATTATATTACCCGTTCTTTTGTAAATTCCATGTTAAAGAAGCGTTTTGGGTAAAATCGTTTCATTTATCGTAGGTGTTTTGACTTGTTGTTCTTGACATCATTATTACTTATATCATGATTTACTCACTTCCAGAATATAAAATATGATTTATATATCATATATATTCAGTATATATATATATAATAGGTAGATAAATAAAATGAAAAACACCGTTCATGGAGACGGTAGTCCGTACGTACGCATGAACGCTGTTTTCCTTTCCTTATTGTCTTGAAATGGAAGTAAGTAGATGACATACATATGTATATATATACATAAATCCAGTAGCTTTATAATGTCATATATTTCATTATTATTTCTTATATATACATTATAATCATTCTTAAATGGTTAACATGGAGAATGAATCTCATCGCGTCGTGGAGACGGTAGTCCGTACGTACGCACGAGCGATGATATCATTTCTATAAATATTGAATTGAATTGGAGTGGATTATACAATATATCAGAATCAATATGATGTTGTAATAACTATGTATAATTATCCTTTACACCATTATACCCATCCATTTAAGGTGGTGGTGGAAAATAGATTACACCACGGCGTGGAGACGGTATTCCGTACGTACGCACGCGCGGTGATTTCTTTTTCCGTAGGATGGATAGATGGTGAAATAGGTTTGTTTCATACTTATAATAACATATCATTATATGAGTGATACTGATGTTATTAATTCATAATGAAACAACCTAAGAATAAGAAGTGGAAGAAGAAATAAAGATGAAAGAATTGGTAACGGTAATTACCTCTTCTTTGAAGTGCCTCTTTGAGACCTCCTCTTAGGGAACTAGAATTGGTCTTTGAGGAAGACCAGAACCTCTAGGATGTTGCTAGGGAAGTGGAGAAGAGATTTTGTCAGGGGTTGGCCGAGCTTGGGTGCTCAAATTGGTGTGAGGAGGAGGGGGAGGAGGTGTCCTTTTATAGGGGAGGAGAGGGGCACCTTAGGAATATCTCAAAATATTATTTTATATTAAAGTTAAAATCGGTTTATAATGGTTCCAAAGGGTCTTATTTCGAAGCTAAAGTGGGTATGGGTCGAAATCCTATCAACCAATAGAATTTAGACAAGTTTAGGATATTATTTTAACCTTATCAATTAGATTTAACTCTAAGTTAAATAATTTAACTTTTACCATGTCTTTTTGTTTTCTTTCACTATATGGTTAATACACTTACTATAACATGCCAAACGAACCCCAAATTGTTTATTATTAATATATATATCCTTATCTAAGTCATTTGGCCGAGCCTTAGATTTTTAGGAATAAAATAACAATTAATAATATAATATTTGATTTAAAAACTATTTTGTGTCAATTTTGACACTATTTGATATATGATTTTTGTGGAAGTCATAACAGAATTATATGTTCGAACCAAGTTGATTTAATCACCACTAATATATCATAGTAACCTAGAAAATTAGTGGAATTCATAAAAAGTCTCAAATTATATTTATTTTGGTGTTTATAACATCAATTATGTCAATATTTCATTAATAAGATAATTACTGCATCATCATTGTGTCATAAATAAATTAAATTATTTGATGTCTAAAAATTACAAATAAAATACCATCATGTAGTAAATCTTTTTAGCTTTCTAATTAATATTTACAATCGAATTTATCTTATGTATAACCCCATATTAAAAATGATTTACTTATTAAACTTTGATTTTAACTATTTTAACCCTTCTTTAAATAAATTAATAATAAATGTCCTAATCTAATCCAAGTGGGCCTAAATGGTCATATTTTATTCCTAAGTTTGTTTTTGGTCGAATTACACTTGTCCAATAGAATTAGGACATGTGTTAGGGTAATATTAATATCATATTTACCCTTAGTTACTCTATTTACTATTAACCGCGGTAAAAAAAAGTAAAAAGTTACTATTCACCAAAAATTATTTTCATCTCATTGAACCACATTTTAGTCCTTGATATTAACCGTGTCTCTCGGATTTTCGAAATTCCATTCACAGAAGCGGTAAAATTAAGTTTTATGCAAAATTCAGTTTTTTAACCTACCACTTAGTGGTTTCACTATTCATCAAAAATTGAAAGTTTTCAGAAAAATGCCAAAATTTCATCCCAAGCTATATTTCATATTCCGAATTCAAAAATGAAGTCTATCTTACCAAATTCATAACATAAAAGTTGCATTAATTAATTTTATAATTAAATCCCGCTGTTAAAACAAATAGCGTGTTTTTAAGAAACAATATCTATCAAAAGATTGACACTTGTTTATGTCTAGTTTAAATGTGAAATTACATCCAATGACCAACATTGTATTAAATTGTAAAAATATATTCTAAATATACTTTAAAACCACTCAAATTAATGATTTATCACTATTAATTATTTCTATTAAAAAGTTGTTTTTAATTATAATTTAGTAATTTTCACTATTCATCAGAATATGAATGTTATCCGAAAAGTACCAAAATTTCACCTTAGGCTAAATTCGATACTCTGAATCCAAAAATGAAGTTCATTTTGAAAAATAAGATTTACAGAGTTTTAAAAAGTGGTTATTACTATTCATAACGGCTAGTTTTAATAATATTTTAATAACATATCGTTGTTTAGTGAAACTCGGTATTGCGTATTACACACGCTATCGAGGAAGGTCGTGATTGCGTGTAATGCAAGGCAAGTCAAGGATGCGTGTTGTGCAAGATCCTTTTGGTGTAGCGTACAACACAAAACTTTAATAAAATTAAAAAGAATATTTTTTTATAAAATCTTGGGCTGTTACAGATACATTCATGACGCATGGACATTATAATTTTCCATGAACAAAAATGATGAGAATATGATTTGTTTTTGAACATCTATGACTCTTTTCTTGCCTGAACTTTAAAAAAATAATAGTGAACATCTAAAAATATTCACGCGCCAATTCCAAATAGAAAGATGATAACGAGAAGAGAAGAGTCTCCTACAAAACAACAGAATTTCATACTTTTATGCATTGAATTCTTTCCCTTCTTCTACTCTTTTTTTATTAATTTTGAGTTGTGTATGTTTTATTTTGTATATATCTTAGCACTAGAACTTTTATTATATTATAGAGTGTGAGAGATTCTCTCTTATTCGTTTTTTATCTATTTTACCATGAAGAACTATGGAAGGGGTTGTGTATCCTGGACTATTTGTGTGTAATTTTTATCTTTTTATGCTCCCACGTAGAATTATGGAAGAAGCTTTATATATCCTGAACATCCTTTTGTGTTGTTGTCTATAAAAACTAATATAGGTTATGGATTAGTTTATTTATAATAAACTATTTGATAGTGGGTAATTGCCAAGCAGAGAGTAAAAGGTCTCATATTGAGACTGAACCTCTTTTTTTATTTTCATTGTGTGTTTTTCTTATTTTTTTACTTCATTTTTAAATTAATTTTTTTTAGTTTTCTAAACTATATAAAAACATTACTTGGATGTTTAAATTTAATTTTCATTTTATATACCATGTTTGATAATAGTAAATCTATTTCAAAAGTTAAAATATTTTTAAAATAGTTTTAACTGAGTTGTGGTCAAACTTCTAAGAATATTTTTGAAAAATAAAATTATATTATTCTACTATTTTAGTTAATATGGAAATATTTTATAAATTGGGGGATTTTTTTAAATTGTTTTTAACATAAATTTTAATTGGAAAATCAATTCACACCCTCTTAAGTAGTCCACTCTAACCAACATTCTTCATTTTAAGTATATACATTGTTTTGAGTTTTATGTGTGGTTGATCTTGGGAGTTTGAGGTTTTTAATTTCTTATGCTAACTTGAACGAGTTTCATTCATGTTGGATTTAGTGTTCTAGAACAAACTATTAGTATTTTGATTACATGTATATTCTAATATTTGAATATTAATAAACGTTTTATTACATATTATTCACTGCTCTGTATGAATTCAATATAATAATGTCATAGGGTAGCTTTCACATTCATAAGGTCATAGCAGTTCCTTTCTATGATGATAACCTTGAAATGTCATGATGATATTCTTAAATATAGTTCTATGATTGGATAACATTCTATGATGGGGAATATAGTATTTTGACTATCAGGTGCAAGTACTCGTAATCATATGAGACATCATCTCATAAAGTTTACACTTGGTAATATCCAAGATGGGAGATTATGAGAATAGACCTTCCAGTAGGAATTCTATATGTTTATTTATCATTAGATATTCCTATCTATTAGCATGTTTGATGGTCCTTAGACTTTAATATTATCATTAATGTGTGTCATGACTCATGCACATAGATTTACTAACCAAAATCATGACGCCATATATTTGCGGGAAGTAGGGTATGTTGGGTGTGTCATGAATGACATGTTATTAATGGATAATTTGAGGAAGTATTTTTCCCTTCCATATTTATGGAAGGTGGTATTTCAATCCTTTGATTAGAATATAATTGTCGCCTTAAATTCCATGGACATGGTGTAATGACATGTTTATTTCAGATAGTCAAAGAAAGATGTGTCAAACATATAGGTTGATGACATGGATGTGCAACTTTCTTGATGAGATATTATAAAAAAGGAATATATTACATAGAGAGTGATCATATGTGGTTCTTGACATTGTGACATTAAGTTCTTTCTCTTGGGTGTCTTGACCTATTTCTAGACAGTAATCTTGGACTTTAGGTAAGCCCACAAAATGCCAATAAGAAAGAATCATAGAGAATCACACACCAAGTATTTTTGTTGATCTCGATTAAATTCTACTTGAATTTAATTAATGTAATAAATATTATTCTCAAAATTGAGAAATAATTTGATTTGTGTTTTATCGATTGCAAATATTAAATAAATATTTATTTACCAGAATGTGAATAGAATATTTATTTTATTTATTGAATATTTAATAAATATTTGTTCGTCAGATTATGAATAAAATATTTATTTATGAATAAAATATTTAATTAAATATTTATTTTGGTAGTTAATAAATGTTGAGGAAGATGAACGGACCAAGATCATGTCCTATGATAAATATTAATTTATAAGCTGGTAAAATAATATTTATCATTTCACTAGTTAGCGTGCACCATAAAAATATTTATATTATTATTTTTATGTGGAATAGAGTAAGATTAGGTTTATTTTATTATTTAAGGGCTATTATACAATTAAATAATATTTTAACCTAAACTCTAACCATATAAATAGATGGTCATATTTATTGTGTTGGGTTAATCAGGAATTGAGAATCGTTGCATGCAATGGACTTCTCTATCGAATTCCTCCTTCTCTCCTCCTCTCAAGAATGAGAAAAACAAGAGAGAATACTTCAATCCCAAAGTAATTATAAGTAATTAATATGAACAAAAAAAGAAAATGGATTTGTAATGCTAGCACCTGACATTCCATCAGTGTTGTTCGGAGATCTAAGGAGCATGTGTGCATCATGTTGATTCAAAAGTTTCTTTTTGAATTTTCCATTCCTTTTGTTTTGGAAATCACAAACTCATTCTTAAATATACAATATCTAATACTTTTATGTCTAAATTATATTTAAAATGTTTTTATAAAACATATACTTTTAAAATACTTTGTCTATTATGATTATCGTAATCAGACTGGAATCGAGAATAATTGGATTGACTAGAACCAATAATAATCATATTCATATCCAGACAGTTTATCATAATGACATTTATAGGATTAACTTATGTTTTAATCTTGAATACGGAAAACTATTTTATCATATTGAAAATATTACTCTTAACATTGTATTTTCAAAATGATGTCATGTATTCTGTTATATATATTAATCAAAACGATGTCATGGTTTCAGTTATAAAATGAATGTTGAAGTGCCAGGTGTCTAGGTACTCCCAAAAATTATGGATCAAATATGATCGTTAGAGATCAAGATGACTGTTGGGATTCACTCCTATAAATACCTATTCATTTAAAGACATGTGTAATGATCTTTGACATCAATTTTCATGTGTGTGTACGTTGTAATTTTGGTCTCATTTTTCTAAAGTGTAAAAGCATGAACATATTGTTCGTAGACTTTTGTATTGCTTTATAGAGAGTCTCTTTCTTAAGGAAACCTTGTTAGGTTGTCTCCTTAAGAATCTGTTGTATTTCTTTGTGTGATTTTTATTGTTGTGATTACGGTCAAGGGCTTCTGAGGCTATGAATACAGAGGAGTTGATCACCTTATTGATTGAAGGCTTGAAAGGATAGAAAGATAGAAGTCAATCATTGTATCAAGGAGACAGAGCAAATCTGATCATCATATTGAGGGTTGTCGAGGATAGGAAGATAGAGAAAAGTCGATCATCGTATTGAGGGCTTACCCTAGTGTGGGTAATATAGACTTTCTTGAAAGTATAAATCAAGGGACCTTTATCTAAGGTTATCGGATACCCTTCTCTTTAGGTTAAAAGAATATTATTCAATTGTATTACTTGTTTCTTTACAAGTTATTTTCATTTCCACTACAATTGTAATAGAAAGTGAATTATTTTATATTCATATTTCTATTTGTATTTCATTTATCATAATAGATTTAATTACGATTCAATTGATTTGGTTTGTATTACATTATGAATACAAATTTACACTATATATTATTCTATATGATTTAATATATAACCGTTATTTTTAATACTCTGATTTATCATAACCATTGTGATTATGATACTCTTTGTGAATACTCTAACAAATATATTTCTACTATGAATATGATTATATATTTTTTACTGAATATGATTCTATTTACTAGAATCAAACTTTTGGATTACATATCAGAATTGAATTGATTACGATATTCTTTTCATCAGAACCTAGGGCCCAGTCTGGTTATAGTATTAATATATATAAGAGGTTTTGTGAATATTATTTGTTTAATTTTATTAAACAAAAATTCTCTTAAAGTTAAAAATGAGAGTTTTTTAACTTATAATTCACCCCCCCCCCTCTTGTGTTAAACCATCTACGTATACATTTTAATCCTACAATTGGTATTATATCCAAGTGTTTGTAATACTGATACTTACATTTGGTATCAGAGGAGGATTCCACTACTAATACTTATTACCTTTTACTTATTTTATTTTACAAGTTAGATATAAATTTTTTTTAAAATACATATAACACTAACATGTATTGTGGAAAAATATTTTTGTATTATTTTAAAGATGGTAGGTTTAAATGTCAGTTCCATAGAAAATCTCAATCCAACCAAACCAATGATATTTGATGGTAATGATTTTGAATAATGGAAGGATAGAATGAAGACTTTTGCGATCAACACTGGAATTGATAATTTTGTAATGCTCACTAGAGATTATAAAATTCCTAAAAAATAATTCAAAGACTTTACAAATCAAGAAAAGCGGAAATATCAGTTAAATTGCAAAGTGAGAAACACTTTATTATGTTCTATGACCAGAAACATCTATAGTAAAATTTCATCTTGTGAAGATACCAATAGTATTTGGAAGAAATTAGAGATTACTCATTTCAGAATATTAAAGGTTATTGAAACCAGAAGAGTAATTCTCCGAGCTTATTATCAAGATTTTGAATTTCCTTATGTTGAACCTATTACAAAAGTACAACAGAGATTCAGGACAATAGTCAATAGCTTACAATCTATGGTAAAAAAATCTTTGGACGATGAAATTATTGTTGAAAAATAATTGATATTATTCCAAATGAGTGGGAATCTAAGAGGATGGTTATTGATGAGTCGAGAAAGATTAAAAGGCTTACTCTTAATGATTTTTTTTGGAACTCTTTTACAATATGCGGGCAGATTGAAAAGAGATGCTAAAAAAGTTAAAATAGGAATGGTGGAGTTACTTTCAATACTACTATGATTTCTACTAAATCTCCAACACTATAAAATGTTATCAAATCTTCTAGAAAGAATAAATATATCATTCAAACTAATTCAAGTGATTCTGATCATTTTGAGAATGATTTGGTTAATCTTGCTCGAAGGATGAACAAGATTATAGGTAAGAAAGACTTTAAGTATTTTTATAATAAAAGTAACAAGGAAAGAAATGATAAGAAAGATTCTGAAGTTACATGTTATGAATTTAAGAGATCTGGATATATCAAACTCGATTTTAATAAGTTTAAAAAGGAAAGATGGAAAATAAAGACATTCTAAGATAAATAAGAAAACGTATTACAAGAAAAAAGGGAATAAAGTTTTGAAATCCAAGGACTAATGGAGTTCTAGTGGAGTAGACTCCTCTGATGAATCTTCAGATAATTAAAATTATGGACATAATAATATTAGTTTCTATGCCAGAGTACCTTTTGAAAATAATTGTCTTGTGGCTAAGGTACACACTTCTAATTCTATAATAAATATTTATTTTAATGAAAACTATCCTAATGAGAAATATTATATTTATTTTGATGAAGAAACTTATTTAGCAGAAGATAATACTTTAACTTCATATGGATAAGTCTCTAGATTTGCTAAATTGATTAAAAATAAAAATTATAAAGTTATTAATAAACTTGAAAAAGAAAATTCTAGAATAAATATTTTGGTAAAGTATAATATATTTTAAATTATCTTGATAAGAAATCCTTTGAAATTGTTTCTATTACTAAAAATCTTGAAAAATAAAATTCTAAGAAGGATAATCTTTCTAAGGATGATGAAAAACCTATTTTTGATAAAAATGTTTTTGAAACAAAACTCACTTCTGAAACTAATATTTTTAAGGATAAGAATTTAGTTATCAAACTAAAATCCAAATTTTTTTCTTTAAAGAAACACTTATCAAAGTTTACCTATGGAAAATAAAATTTTGATAAGATGTATCAACAACTTCGTCCTCATGGTAATAGTTATGGAATGGGTTACTTTGATTCAAAAACTATTTTTAATAACAAATAATTTATTCCAAAAAGTGAACCCTTTTGCACCAAATGTCAAAGTGGATTTTATCAGAATAAAAAAAATTATAAATAAAATTCAATCCATATAATTTCACAAATCATATTTTTCAAAACAAATGTGGATTCCAAAAATCTTGTTTCCTAACATTTGTGAACCCAAAAAGGTTTGGATTCTGAAAACATAATTGTTTCATTTTCAAGAAAATAAAGGAAGTACCAAAAATAAGAATATATGGTACATGGATAATGGTTGTTCTTGGTATATTACTGGTAACAAATACTTCTTTGAAAATATTATCAAAATGAAAGTTGGAAGAGTTACTTTTGGAGATAATTCTCAAAGAAATATTATTGGTATAGGTAATATTGTTCTTCTTGGGAAATCTTTAATTTCATATGTTTTATTTGTTAAAGGTCTTAAGTACAGCCTTATAAGAATAAGTCAATTATGTAACGAATCAAGTTTTAATTTGACCCTTTATTAATAAAACTCCTTATAAATTATGGACAGTCTGAAAACAAAAAGTTACATACTTCAGATTTTTTGGATGCAAAGTATTCATTTTGAATACAAAATATAAATTACACAAATTCACACCCAAATCTAATGAAGGTATATTCTTCAGATATTCCACTACTTATAAGTCATATAGAGTTTTTAATAAAAATTCATATACTATTTAAGAAACAATACTTGTTAAATTTTATAAAATTGGTCCTTTTGTTTTTAAACAAACCCAACCAACATTCTTGGATGTGTTTTCCAAAACTGATTATCAACCTTTGTTAGAAGATTCTCCTCCTAAGGAAAATACTCAAGAAATTGTTTCTGAAGTATTTTATCATGATTATTTTCTACCTCATTTTAATGAACATGTTTTACAAAATCCAATTCAACTGTTTCTTAAGAATCATACTAGTGATAGTAACATTGGTGATATTAATTAACCTGTTAAGACTAGAAGTTCCTTAATAAATGAAGTATAATATCTAGTATTTCTTTATCAATTTGAACCTAAAAGTCCTGATGAGGATTTAGGTGATAATTATTGGATTAAAGCGATGCAAGATAAACTAAATGAATTCGAAAGGAATAAAGTCTGGAATTTGGTTGAAAGACCTAAAGAAACCTCTATAATTAATGTAAAATGGGTTTTCTGAAACAAATGTGATGAAAATGGAATAATCTTTATAAATAAATCAAGACTTGTTACTAAAGTTTATAATCAATAAGAGGGAATATACTATGAATAAACATATGCTCTGATATCAAGACTTGAATCTATTCATATTCTATTAGCCTTTACAACATTCTTTAATTTCAAACTTTTTCAAATGGATGTAAGTGTGCTTTTCTTAATAGATATGTTCAAGAGGAAGTTTTTGTTGAACAACCTCCTGGTTTTAAAGATACAAAAAATATTGAATGTGTTTTTAAACTTACCAAATCTTTATATGGATTTAAACAATACCCTAGAGCCTAGTGTGATAGATTAACATAATTTTTGTTACAAAACAATTCTATTAAGGGAACTTATGATCCAAATCTTTTTATAAAGAAAGTAAAAAAAATATTATGATTGTTCAAATTTATGTTGATGACATTATATTCGAATCAACTCAAAAATCTTTAACAGATTCCTTTGTGAATCTTATAAAATATGAGTTTGAAATGAGTATGATGGGTGAGTTAACAATTTTCCTTGGTTTTCAAATTTCTCAAAAACCACAAGGTATTTATATATCCCAACATAAGTATATTAAAGATATTCTTAAAAAGTATGGATAGGAAAATACTAAAAGTATTAGTACTCCAATCGGTATCTCAAATACACTTGATCTTGATGAAACTGGGAAACTAGTTGAACAAACAACTTTCAGAGGTATGATAGGAAGTCTACTATACTTAACTACTAGTATAATAGACTTAATTTTTTTTGTTTTATTATGTGTAATATATCAAGATAATTCAAAGGAATCTCATTTAAAATTTGTTAAAATATTTTTTCATTATTTAAAGGGAACCATGGATTTAAGACTTTTTAATTCTTCTGGAAATGATTTTGAATTGAAAATATTTTCAAATACTAACTTTGGTGGTTGTAGAATGGATAAAAAAAGTACATCTAGAACATGTCATTTATTAGTAGATTCATTAGTTTCTTGATCTTATAAGAAACAACACTCAGTATCACTTTCCACTACTGAAGCTAAATATGTGGCAGCTGGAAGTTGTTGTGCTCAGGTGTTGTGGATGCAACACACACTCATTGACTATGGCATGAATTTTACAAAAACTCAAATACTTTGTGATAACACAAGTTCCATTTCTATTAGTAAAAACCCTTCACATCACTCTCATTCAAAATACATAGATATTAGTCATCACTTTCTTAGGGGTCATACACAAAAAGAAGATATGATTTTACAATTAATCAGAATGAAAGAACAACTTGTTGATATCTTTAAAAAACCTTTATATTCCGATAGATTTGAATACATTAAAAAAAATCTAGGAATGATTACTCTAAAGTAATCATTCATATGTACTTCTTGTTTAAATCACATTCTTATATTAAGATACTCCTTCTCATAGGGGAGTATATATGATTGTTTCTTTTTACAAAACCTTTATAATTTAAATTTTTTTTCTCTTAAGACTATTTTAAAACAATCAGATTTAAAAATTCAGATTTAGAAATTTATCGGATTTGAAATTTTTTCGGATAAAAAATTCTAATCGTAATCAGAAAAACAATTAGATTCGAAAAAAATAATTGCATTTAATTTTTCAATCATAATTGAAAAATTAATTGAAATTGAGAAATTTTCATATTCGAGATTAAAATAATATTTTAAAAAGAATTTTTATTTTTAATAGAATTTTAAAAAATCATATTTTTCTAATTTTCATTTGAAAATTTATAGTAATTTAGTATTATTTTTTATTATCATAATCTATTTTTTACAAAATAAAGAACATATTACCATATCAATATTTCCACTTCAAAAGGTATTTTTCTCTCTTTCATACTTTAAATAACAATTCTTTCTTAATACTTTTGTTCTTATTTTTTGTTATTCTTAATGTTTGTCTTTCAAAATTGTTTTACTTCTCATTATCGTATTCACTCAATACGACAAAAAATGTTTCTCAAATTCAATCGTATTTACCCAATACGATAAAGTTATTTTTTTTAAACCTCAAGAGTTTACATTTTAAATATTTCTTCAGATACAATCTCAACTGTCAGATTAGAGAACTTAATTTCCAATCATTGGATATGTTTGGAATCTGAATCGTCACCCAAAATTTCCAATAAAAAGGGGACTACCCCCTATCCCACGTCACTTATCTCAGAAATTCTCCACAAAGCACTCATGAGTTTAAAACCCAGACTCTAATTCCTTCATGTCTGCTTCCTCTATTTCTAGACCAAATATGATGGCCCCAACCAAATATTACAAAAACTAGTTTGTCTTCTTAGAAAGGTTAGTATCCAGATCGTTTTATGAAAAATATGATTCTTTATTGAAAAAGATAATACAATTCCAAGGATGGGAATCACTATGCGTAGAACAATCAGATCTGAACTATGATTTGCTTTATTTGGATATAGTTCATGATTTTTATAATTTTGTCAAGTTTTACAAGCAAGATGGAAAATATATTTTTTCCTTTAGAATTTATTATAAAACCTATGAGATGACTTTGAAAGATATTGCTGGATTTCTTGGCGTATCAAATGAAGTGGATGCATATTTCCCATCTCATAAGATACAAGAATCTAAGGGAACATTTTTGAAAGAAATATTAGAAAAGTATTTGTTTAAAACTGATAAAGATCCAAGAAAGGTCACACATTTGATTCCAGATCATGGAGTTATACAACTTGGATGCAAGGTTTTCTTATTCCGAGAAGAGGGTATAGAGATACTCTAAAAGTATCTTATGTTTTCATTCATGATTACCTTGTCAACATGAGAAAGATTAACCTTGATAGATTCATTCTTTTAACCATGAAGAATATCAAGTTGAAGTCTATCAAGTCCCAAATTATCATGTTTCTTAGTTTGATTAGAAAAATGATTGAAAACAGCCTGCAAATTTTCAATATTGTAATCAAATTCAATTCAATCAAGTAAAAGATTAGTTTTATCAATAAAGATACAATTTGAAGAATGAAATTTGTTTTTGATCCACAATCAAAGTTATTTGTGAAGAGCACTCAGATATCAACATCGGAGGTAGAACCATCTATGAAAAATAAAGATGAGAAAGTTAAGAAAAAGATAAAAACTGATTATCTTCCAACTAAGAAAGAAAAGAAAGAAAAAAATACCCAAAGGAAGTAGTTGATGCTTGGAGGGGAAAAAAGCTTAAAGAAAAGAGAGAGATCCTCAATTTGTACATAACCCAGCTAAATCTTTCGCAACAAGAATTCATGGTAAATAAGTATTAAAAAACAATCCAAAGAAAAGAAATAAAAGAAAAAGTTTTCAGAAGCATAATATTGTGAAAATTTGTTGAAGGATATAGAATTGGCCTCAGCTAAAATTATTTTACCTGAACCAGATGCTGGAATAGTTTTGAAAGAAACATCAGTAGTTCATGTCAATGCTCCCTCTGAAAAAAAACAATGTAAAAGAAGTTGTCATTGTTCAATAAACAAATCCAGTGGGAAAATCTAATTTGAGATCTGATCCTCAAATTCATAAAGTGATAGAGAAATCTATTGAAGAAATTGAAGAATAAAAAGACAATGTGTTTAAGAAAATAGAAGAATATAAAGGAGAAGGAGAATAAGAAGAAGAAGGGGAATGAGAAGAAGAAGAATAAGAAGAAGAAAATTAAGAGGAAGAGGAAGAAGGAGAAAAAGAGAAAGAAGAAGAAAATCATTCATATAAGATCTCATTAAGGACTTCACTATATTCTTTGAAAATATTATCTTATTCAGGAAATCATATTGAGAAGTCAATCATACAGAAGAAGAAAAAGTCTCTTTTAATTCAAGAAATTGTTTCTTCATCCAAGAAGGATGGTCAAAATCAAAATAGAAAGGTTGAAGGAAGAAATAAGGTTATTGTTGAAGTAATTCGAATTTCTGATGAGAATATTTGTCATCAAAGAATTCAAAAATTGGAGTTAAGGAAAAATAAAATAAAGTCACTAAAAGAAGAGATTGGAATAAGTAAAAGAATCATCCAATCAGAATCTGAATCACAGAAT
The DNA here is from genome assembly GCA_963277665.1 of Viscum album. Lineage (NCBI taxonomy): Eukaryota > Viridiplantae > Streptophyta > Magnoliopsida > Santalales > Viscaceae > Viscum > Viscum album. The sequence continues at coordinate 608,909,495 of OY728139.1, read as the reverse complement.
ACAATCATTACACAAGGTATTGATTATATTTTTCATACCTTAATTAGATTATAGAATATCATTCCATATTTTCCAAGAATATAAATAAAAGTGGATTTGGTTGTGGGAATTTAGTACAAATATTTGGATTATCTAAAATATTTGATTGATAAACTAATACTTTTATAAGCTGAGTTCAAAGTATTTAAAGAAAATGTTGAAGCTCATAGAAAGAGTTTCAATAAAATTTTAAAATGGTCTTGAGGAGTTGATGAAGACTTTAAGATCAATGATGAGAATTTTTGGAAAATTCAAGAAATCTTTGGATAAGACAGATATTTCATTCAATATTCACATAAGGGATATTTCCAATAGGGTAAAGTATCTCGATACTTTCAAAAGTAACTCTGAGAATATGTCTAAAGATATATCAGATTTATAAGAAAACTTTAACTTTCTTCTCAAAGATATTTCTAGACTCAAATTCTATAAATATGAAATTTCTATTTTGAAGAGTCATCAATAAATTATCTCAGAACTAATCAAAGCCCAGGAAAATCACATCAAACTTTTAGAATAAAAGGTTTAAGCTCAAGAAGAAGAGAAGAAATAATATAATGAAAGAATCCGGATTTAAGAGGAAAGGATTTTGCAGATGGAAATGAAAACAAGTCTCAAGAAGATATTTTTGAAAAAAGTGGAAGAGGATAATAAATAATTAAAGAAGCTCAAAATAATTTTCAAATCATTGATGCCTCTGAAGAAATACTAATTTTTCTAAAACTCTTGTTGTATTATTTCAATTTTGGAAACTTAAATGAAAAACTTTTTCATCTACATTTAGTTTGATTGAATGTATTACAATTTTATTTGGTTAAATTGTCTTTCATATATTTTTAGATGATCAAGTATTATTTTTAGTACATATTATTTTCTCTAACCCTTTTTAGGTAGCTCAAACACTATTCTCATTACTTTTTGAAAATCAATAAGGGGTAGAATGATATAGAGAGGGGAGAATTCAAATTAAAGGGGAGAATTATTTACAAAAGAAGAGAATATGATCCTTAGGTGGATTCTTATCCTAAGGGGGAGTTAGTCATATTCACTATAATATTCAAAATAGTTTATAAACTCAAGGGGAGATAAGTATAAATGTTTACTTATGAATATAATATTTATTAAAAATAATTTTTGACTTAAAGTTTTCAAGCTATTTTTTATTTAAGATTTATGGATTGTTCTTTCCAAAAAGAGGGATATTGTTGAGTAAAAGGTTTCCTTTTGAATTTTCCATTACTTTTGTTTTGGAATTAACAAACTCATTATTAAATATACAATATTTAATAATTTTATGTCTAAATTATTTTTACAATGTTTTTATAAAACATATACTTTTACAATACTTTGTCTATTACAATTATCATAATCAGCCTAGAACTGAGACTAATTGGATTGACTAGAACCAATATCCAAACAGTTTATCGTAATGTCATCCATTGGATTAACTTCTGTTTTAATCCTAAAAATGGAAAATTATTTTATCATATTGAAAATATTACTCTTAACACTGTATTGTCAAAATGATGTCGTGTATTCTGATATATATATTAATCAAAACAATGTCATGGTTTCAATTATAAAATGATTGTTGAAGTTTCAGGTGTCTAGGTCCTCCTGAAAATCATGGAGAAAATATGATCGTTGGAGATCAAGATGATCATTGGGATGCACGCCTATAAATACCTGGTCATTTGAAGATGTGTGTAATGATTTTTTACATCAATTTTCATGTGCGTGTGAATTGTGATTTTTCTCTCATTTTTCTAAGTGTAAAATCATGAATAACTTGTTCTTAGACTTTTGTATTAATTTAGAGAGAGTTTATGTCACGAACCGTCCTCAAGACCTGTGTTGTGACTACCCCAAGCCCGCCTCCCATAGGCCAGGGGCTGACGACTAGCACCAAGGCATAAATCCCGACAAAAAGGGGAAGGCATTGCCTTTATAAAGTAAACAAACACCACAGAGTAAGCAAGAAGAAGTAAATACTAAGTAAAACTGGGTACAATAGTAGTGTGGAAGGTAAATGGGCCAGAATACAAACCCAAACTGAAAGTAAAGTACAACTGGAAAGAAGGTACATCAACTGAAAGTAAAGCAGCAATGTCGAGCCATCCACTGGAAGTCCCACCTGAAGGGTGGGTACAGATAGCCTCCTCAGCTCATCGGGTCCAGCCGCCCGCCCCGTGTCCGTCCCGCCCAGTGGTCCACCTCCAGGTACCGACTTGCTCCACAAGCCTCAACCACGATCAGTGTTGTCCGTCGTCTACAACCAACACAACGTAGTGCGGGCATAACCCGTGCAGGGGTGAGTATACGCTACTCAGTAGGGACCCCGAGACCCCCGAAGGTCTCCCAGAATCCACAAAGGATAATCCACAAAGGAAAGATACAATCACGAAGTAACATCCAACACTACTTAGGTATATGCCCATACATATACCTAAGTCATCAATTCTCGTTCGGCTCCAACATCCGAGCCCAAGTTCGATCACGTCCACATAGGAGTACAACCCAATCCACACAGGATAATACAACCCAATCCACATAGGAAAGCAAGTCAATCATATCGAAGATAATGATTGGAAGTCAAGACTCAGCTCACACAGGTATAATTCTTTGTAAGGTGATAGAGATGATCAGATATAGCCAATAATTCATCTAAGTTGGGACCCACGTAGGATACAAAACCAGCTAAGCTGTCGGACCCACATAGGATAGAGACCAGCTGCTCTTCCAGACCCACGTAGGATAGCAAGAACAGAGTCAAACACTACCAGACCCACGTAGGATACAAGAACAGTAGTCATCGTCGTCGAACCCACGGAGGATTTCAGTACGGTCTTCATCGATGTCGAACCCACAGAGGATTTCAGTGCAGTCTTCATCGTCGTCGAACCCACGAATGATTTCAGTACGGTCTTCATCACTTCTGAACCCACGGAGGATTTCAGTGCAGTCTTCATCGTCGTCGAACCCACAGAGGATTTCAGTACGGTCTTCATCGCTGCCGAACCCACGAAGAATTTCAGTGCAGTCTTCATCGCTGTCGAACCCACGGAGGATTTCAGTGTAGTCTTCATCGCTGCCGAACCCACGGAGGATTTCAGTGCAGTCGTCGTCCCTGCCGAACCCACGGAGGATTTCATTGCAGTCATCATCGTTGTCGCAGGCGCAACCAGCTCAAGGGTTCCTGCACACAGCATGCTCGTTTCTAGGAGGGTCCGCTCCATAAGCCAAAGGGGGGTCAATACATCAACTGACACGTAGTCCGAAGTTGATGTATCCCAAATTTCCGTCTCAAAAAAAGGAACTTAACGTGATAGACGGCGCGTCAATCGGACGCCCGGTCTGAGAGTTATTGGCTTTTTAGTTCCAGGGGCCCGGTTGGTTTTTAAGTCAAAACCAACCCGACCTCACTCCAACTGTGTCCAAACCTCAAGCGGAGTAATCCAAAAGGTCCATCTCACTAAGATTAATCCAACAAAGTCGACGGCACGTCAATCGGACGTCCGGAGCTCAAGTTATAAGTGTTTCCGCTCCGAGGGCCAGGTTGGTTCCGTGCTCGAACCAACCCGGCCGTACCCAAAGTTCTCCAAAACCTTAAGTGTAATATACCAAAACGACCGTATCGATCCAAGTATCGCATCGTAACTGACGGTGCATCGATTGGAGGTCTGTAGCCCAAGATATGGGCAAAAGAATGAACCTTTCCGGTTTTTAGGGGGTTTTGGGCCCGGACCGACCCGGCCCGAGACCCCCTAGGTCGGCCGGAACCGGGTCGACCCGAACCGGGTCTGGGTCCGTCCCATTAGGGAACGGCCCGGCCCATCCGGCGCAGCCCAGCCCAGCCGGCGAGGCCCGGCCCATCCGGCGCAGCCCGGCCCAGCCGGCGCGGCGCGCCCCGCACGTCCAGCTCGATGCTGGCCGAGCCGTTGCGGGAAGGGGGGACGACAGCTTCCCCCCTTAATTGAATGAACCCCCCCCCCCCCCGCATGGGGGGCCCGTCCTTTTCCAGTCGGGGGTTATGACCCCCGGGCTTCTCGGAACCGGTCGGCTTGGTCGGTCGGTGTGTCACCGCGGGACCCCCCCCCCCCCCGCGGGTCCCACCCTCCTTGCTCCGGCGGCCGGCGGTTCCGGCCGCCGCTCCCCGCACCATCGCGGCCTCTTCGTGGTTCTCCGGCGCGGTGCAACGGCGCCGCAACTTTGTTCGGCCTCAACGGCGCGGCGCGACGGCACCGCTCTTCTTCGCCCATTCTTCTTTTTTTCCGCGTGGTGTCGTTGCACCGGGCTACCTTTAATCGTGCCGCGACAAACACAACATCAAAGGGGGAGGAGGGTCGGCCGTGTTCGTGTGGTCTGACCTCCTCCCGTTAATCCAATAACAAGCGCCTTAGGAATTAGACGTTTGGGCGGCAACGAATATTCATGAACCAAAATCAAACCCCTACGTCGATAACGAGTTGACAATCGAAGAGCGTCGTGGAAACGACATCGCGAGGTAAATCTTCGTATGTGCTTGACAGAGATCGTCTGAGGTGGAGCGGCGTCTCACACCGGCTATGGAGAGGGGAATAAAGGCATGACGATCACTCCTTGCGGTGATGGCGTTCTTCGTTGGGGTCTTGACGTTCTTCACGTTCTCCAATGAAGAAGATGAAGATTCCTCTAGATTTTGAGTATTCTATCCCAATCCTTAACACCACAAATATAACCCAAAAATAAAATAAGCTCCACTTATTTTATTAATTCATGCCAAGAGTTTAATATTTAAAAACTCAATTCAATTAATTGAATTAAGGAGTTGGCTTAATTAAAAGAGAGGAGAGGGAAAGTCACAACATTGATTACAAGGAAGATATTAAGAGGAGTTTCAAGGGGTTATGGGGAATGTGAAAAGGTGGGGGCTCTTGTGGGCACCACCTATCCTTTATTCTCCCAAGGGAAGTTAGTAACCCAACTTCCACACAAAGGATAAAACTACTTAGAAGAAAAATAAAATTGGAATACAATTTTATTTTATTCTTCACTTAAACCTCAAATTTTAAACAACTCCTCCCGAGAAAACACACCTTCGGAAAAGGTCTTCTTAAGCAATTACCGGTGCTGTGTTTCTATCGGTGCCCTCGAATTTTGATTCCGAGCACCGGTTCAAAAGTTAGGTAAACCCGCTCATTCGTTCACTGAATGTACCCGAGCTAAACTTCGAAACATGATTCCGAGCACACCGGGCCTCGGAATCAGGTGCCGTCAAAAACTGCATTCTTGTAAAATACCAAAGAAAATTAAGAAAAAATTTCCCTTTAATTTTATGTGTCTTTACATTACTCCCACCTCAGGGATTTACGTCCCTGTAAAGATACATCATAAACTAGGGGAACAAATGTGGGTATTGTGCACGCATCTGAGCCTCCCGCTCCCAAGTGCTCTCCTGGAGGTTCCCGTGCTGCCATCTGATGCGCACTAGAGGAATCGACCGCCCACGTAGGACCTGCTCCTGTTGATCCTCCATCTCCACCGGGACCTCCGCAAAAGTCTCCCCATCGTCAATTTCCAACTCTCCATGGTCGATGATATGCGTCGGGTCGTGCACGTATCTCCTCAGCTGAGATACGTGGAAGACGTCATGCACCCAGTGCAACTGAGGTGGTAAAGTCAGGCGATAATCCACCTCGCATATCCTGCTAAGAGCCTGGAATGGTCCAATGAAGCATGGAGATAACTTGCCACCCCGGCCAAATCTCCGTAATCCACGTCGAGGTGAGACCCGTAAGAAAACGTGGTCGCCATCCTCGAACTCTAGTGGTCTCCGCCTCCTATCAGCATAAGACTTTTGCCGGCTCTGAGCTGTCCTCATCCGCTCCTGGATGACCTAGACCTTCTCTCTCGTGTCCTGGACCATCTATGGTCCCACAAGTGATGATTCCCTAGGGTCTTTCCAGCACAGAGGTGGTCTGCAAGGTCGGTCGTACAATGCCTCGTATGGTGCCATCCCGATGGTGGAGTGGTAGATGTTGTTGTACGCGAACTCCACCAAGGGTAGGTGGTCCTCCCAGCTGCGAGCAAAGTCGAGGACACATACACGGAGCATGTCCTCAAGAATCTGAATGGTCCTCTCCGTCTGACCATCTGTCTGAGGGTGAAAGGCGGTGCTCATACGTAGCTGCATCCCGAATGCCTCCTGCAACCCCTTCCAAAGACGGGAAGTAAAGCGAGCATCTCGATCGGAGATGATAGATGATGGCACACCATGAAGCCGTACAATCTCATGAATATAGAGATATCCCAAGCTCTCTACTGAGCCCTGCTCTCTGATGGGTAAGAAGTGGGCCGACTTGGTGAGTCGGTCAACAATCACCCAAATGGAGTCGTGACCTCTGGAAGTACGTGGAAGTCCAGTCACGAAATCCATAGATATCCCATCCCACTTCCACTCCGGGACCTCCAAGGGTTGCACCAGGCCTGCTGGTACCTGGTGCTCCACCTTCACCTGCTGACAGGTGAGGCATCGAGAAACAAACTCATCTACAGCCTTCTTCATACTCGGCCACCAGTGCTGTCTTCTGAGATCCTGGTACATCTTCGTCACTCCTGGATGTATTGCTAAAGGGGAAGTGTGAAACTCCCTCAGCACCTCTTCCTGTAAAGCAGCTGGTACCATGGTACGTCCTCTGAAAAGGGCATCGTTCTCTCCTCCTACATAGAATTCATCAGGTGCATGTCCTGAGGATATCTGCGCATGCTACGTCTCATAGTCAGCATCCCCACGTTGTGCCTCTCTAACCCGCTGCAGTAGTGGAGGAGTGACTGTGAGTGACTGAAGAAAGGCTTCTCCATCTCTATCCACAAAGGATATCTGCAAAGCAGATAGCTGATCTGTCGCCTCCCCGAGTAGTTGAATGTCCGTCCTCCTGCTAAGAGCATCGGCTACTACGTTCCCCTTTCCATGAGTATAGACTATCTCAAAGTCATAGTCCTGGAGGAACTCGAGTCATCACCGCTGTCTCAGATTCAAGTCCTTCTGTGAGAAGATGTACATGAGACTCTGGTGGTCAGAGTAGACTGTAAAGCGCTCGCCCATCAGATGGTGTCGCCACATCTTCAGAGCGAAGACCACTACTGCTAACTCTAGGTCATGGGTAGCGTAGTTCTACTCATGTTGCCTCAACTGATGTGATCCATAGGCGATCAATGCCCGCTCCTGCATCAGGGAACATCCGAGTCTGGTCCCTGATGCATCGCAGTAGACTACGTACCCTACTCCCTCCTCTGGTAGCCTCAAGATAGGTGCGCTGGTCAATCTCTGTCTCAGATCCTGGAAGCTCTACTGACATCTGTCTGACCACACGAAGGGTTTCCCCTTCTTCCTTAACGTTCTGCAAAGCTGTAAAGATTTCTCCTTTGCAAAAAATAGAAATCTGGTCTCATCCCCTGGATGAACCACGTTCCTTTCCTAATACAGTCAATCTCGTCATGATCAGTTAATTCATGCCATGGATGACGTCGTAAGGCCTCGACGCTGCTACCAAGAGATCCAACCGTTACTCTCACCTCCAAGGGTTGAGTCACACTGTCGGCATCAGTGTGTGGTCACTGGGTCTCCTCCAGTAGGAATATCATATGTGAGGGTCAAGTAAACAGTTTTTAACCAGAACCTCTTAGTATTAACATACAAAAGACAAGAAATCAAACGTCACTATTGCAAGTGTCTTTTATTACTTCAACTCAAAGTACAAAGACACAAAACAACACAAACAACGAAGCTATAGGCATTATGGGCAAAGTCCTCCATGCCTGGATCTAGTCGCGCACTTTTCCACCCGCTTCCGGAGCTCAATAATCGTAAGCTTCAGCCGCCTGAAGCTGTGCTCTCCCCTGTGGTCGGGGTGGACCTCCTGGTGGTGGTGGTGGTGGAGCCTCAAAACGCCGTCCACCACCTGCCGCTCGACCAGCTCCTCGGCCTCGTTCGCCTGCTCCCTACGGACCGCCACGGTCGAACCTCTGCCCCTGCCTGGGTGGTCCCTCAACCGTCTGCTGCCCTACTGCATGGCGGGTCGGGCAGTCACGAGCCATGTGGCCCTGTCCGCCGAATGCATAGCACTGTCTTCCACTCGTAAGACTGGTTCTGCTGCGTGTGCCCCGCACCTCCGAGCCAGTATCCTGTGGTCGTCTGCCTGATGGCCTGGTCGGCTTGGACCTTTGCGACATCTATCTACTACCGGCTGTAGAAGACTCCTCTACGTTTCACCCTGCGGTAGGTCTCGCTACTAGCGTAGGCTCAGCAAGAAAGCTCTCTATGAGAAGAGCTCGCTCCAGTACTCCTGCCTGTGTCGGAATGTTGAGGGAGATCATCGATGCCCTGATCTCATGCCTCAGTCCCTGCTCGAAGGACCGGGCCTGGAAGAATGGTTCTCGTACCATGTCCATCGAATAGCGCAAGAGATCGGTAAATCTCGCCGAGTACTGGGCTACCGTCATGCTGCTCTGCCGCAGTTGTAGAAGCTTCTAGATGCAAACCGCACGGAGGGTGCCTGGGATGAACTCCGAGCGGAAGAGGATCTCAAAGTCTGTCCAGAGGAGAGATGCCTCGTCATGCACCTGGAGCATCAAGCTCCACCATCTGCCTACTGCCGCGTTCAGGAGGCTCACTGCGAGGATCACCATGAGGTCAGCTGGTGTCCCCACTAACCTGAAAACTCACACAACTGCCTCCAGCCAATCCTCGGATGCCTGAGGGTCCGTCTCCCCGTGGAACCTAGGCGGTCTCTGACACTGAAACTCGTGAAGTGCACTAAGTCGACATGCACTCTCAGCGGATGGGGATGGTGGCATCGGTGGCTCGGCGGGTAGTGGTACCGTCGGTGCCTCCGCTGAAAAAGGGTTCGGCACCGAGGCCTCGTCGCTCGATGGGTTGTCGGCTCGCACAAAACTCAGAACCCTAGATGGTTGTCGTCGTGAGGCCATCCTGAAAGAAACAGGTGTGCCACGGTCAAACAGTATACCTGGTGAGCTGACACAAAGTAATCACAAAGAAAACTTTTGTAACACACATGCAATCAATGTTTTCATGCATTGAGTCGGAAATCAGAAGTCAGGGTCCTGGTGTACGGATATGTCGGCTGCCGCACCAACACTGGACTCCCTGGACTGATAATCACACTCAATACCCTTAACACTATTGCTTCACATAGAAGAAAGATCAGAGTCCTGAGTTCTGTGGTAGAACCGAACTCCTCTGATACCAATTTGTCACGACCCATCCTTAGGACCCGTGTCGTGACTACCCCAAGCCCACCTCCCATAGGCCAGGGGCTGGTGACTAGAACCAAGACATAAATCCCGACAAAAAGGGGAAGGCATTGCCTTTGTAAAGTAAACAAACACCATAGAGTAAGCAAGCAGAATTAAATACTAAGTAAAACTGGGTATAATAGTAGTGTGGAAGGTAAATGGGCCAGAATACAAACCCAAACTGAAAGTAAAGTACAACTGGAAAAAAGGTACAACAACTGAAAGTAAAGCAGCAATGTCGAGCCATCCACTGGAAGTCCCACCTGAAGGGTGGGTACAGATAGCCTCCTAAGCTCCTCGGGTCCAACCGCCCGCCCCGTTTATGTCCCGCCCAGTGGTCCACCTCCAGGTACCGACTTGCTCCACAAGCCTCAACCACGATCAGCGTTGTCTGTCGTCTGTAACCAACACAACTTAGTGCGGGCATAGCCCATGTAGGGGTGAGTATACGCTACTCATTAGGGACCCCAAGACCCCCGAAGGTCTCCCAGAATCCACAAAGGATAATCCACAAAGGAAAGATACAATCACGAAATAACATCCAACGCTACTTAGGTATATGCCCATACATATACCTAAGTCATCAATTCCCATTTGGCTCCAACATCCAAGCCCAAGTTCGATCACGTCCACATAGGAGTACAACCCAATCCACACAGGATAACACAACCCAATCCACATAGGAAAGCAAGTCAATCATATCGAAGATAATGATTGGAAGTCAAGACTCAGCTCACACAGGTATAATTCTTCGTAAGGTTATAGAGATGATCAGATATAGCCACTGATTCATCTAAGATGGGACCCATATAGGATATAAAACCAACTAAGCTGTCGGACCCACATAGGATACAGACCAGCTACTCTGCCAGACCCACGTAGGATAGCAAGAACGGAGTCAAACACTGTCAGACCCACGTAGGATACAAGAACAGTAGTCATCGCCGTCGAACCCACGAAGGATTTCAGTATGATCTTCATCACTGTCGAACCCACGGAGTATTTCAGTGCAGTCTTCATCACCGTTGAACCCACGGAGGATTTCAGTACGGTCTTCTTCGCTACCGAACCCACGGAGGATTTCAGTGTAGTCTTCATCGCTGCCGAACCCACGGAGGATTTCAGTGCAGTCTTCATCGCTGCCGAACCCACGGAGGATTTCAGTGGAGTCTTCATCGCTGCCGAACCCACGGAGGATTTCAGTGCAGTCGTCGTCACTGCCGAACCCACGGAGGATTTCAGTGTAGTCATCATCGTCGTCGCAGGCGCAGCCAGCTCTAGGGTTCCCGCACACAGCATGCTCGTTTCTGGGAGGGTCCGCTCCACGAGCCAAATGTGGGGTTGATACATCAACTGACACGTAGTCCGGAGTTTATGTATCCCAAAGTTCCGTCTCAACAAAAGGAACTCAACGCGATAGACGGCGCGTCAATCGGACGCCCGGTCTGAGAGTTATTGGCTTTTTCGTTTCAGGGGCCCGGTTGGTTTTTAAGTCAAAACCAACCCGACCGCACTCCAACTGTGTCCAAACCTCGAGCAGAGTAATCCAAAAGGTTCGTCTCACTAAGAGGAATCCAACAAAGTCTACGACACATCAATCGGACGTCCAGATCTCAAGTTATAAGCGTTTCCGCTCCGAGGGCCCGGTTGGTTTCGTGCTCGAACCAACCCGGCCATACCAAAATTTCTCTGAAACCTTGAGTGTAACATACCAAAACGACCTTCTCGATCCATGGATCGCATCTCAACTGACAGTGCATCGATCGAAGGTCTGTAGCCCAAGATATGGGCAAAAGAACGAACTTGTCCGGTTTTTAGGGGGTTTTGGGCCCAAACCGACCCGGCCCGAGACCCCCTGGGTCGGCCCGAACTGGGTCGACCCGCACTGGGTCCGGGTCCGGGCCGGTGAGCGCGGCCCGGCCTGGGCAGCCGGTTGGCCTAGCACGCCCCGCACGGCCAGCTCTGTGCTGGTCGAGCCGTTGCGGGAAGGGGGGGGGGGGGGGGGCTGCCCCCCTTGATTGAATGAAACGTCCCCCCCCCCCACATGGGGGGCCCGTCCTTTGCCAGCCGAGGGTTACGACCCCCAGGCTTCTCAGAACCGGCCGGCTTGGTCGGTCGGTGTGTAACCGCAGGACCCCCCCCCCCCCCCCCCCCCCCGCGGGTCCCGCCCTCCTTGCTCTGGCGGCCGGCGGTTCCGGCCGCCGCTCCCCGCACCACCACGACCATAGGTCGCGGCCTTGTCCGACCGGCACGGTGCGACGGCGTTGCGCCCCTCCCCCGCGGCCCCACTCCAGTCGCGGCCTCTTCGTGGTTCTCCGGCGTGGCGCGACGGCGCCGCGGCTTTGTTCGACCTCAACGGCGCGGCACGACAGCACCACGCTTCTTCGCCCGTTCTTCTTTGTTTCTGCGCGGTGTCGTTGCACCGCGCTACCTTTAATCGTGCCGCGACAAACACAACATCAAAGGGGGAGTAGGGTCGGCCATGTTCGTGCGGTCTGACCTCCTCCCGTTAATCCGATAACAAGTGGCTTAGGAATTAGACGTTTGGGCGGCAACGAATATTCATGAACCAAAATCAAACCCCTACCTCGATAACGAGTTGACGGTCGAAGAGCGTCGTGGAAATGGTGTCGCGAGGTAAAGCTCTGTATATGCTTGATGGAGATCATCTGAGGTGGAGCGGCATCTCACACCGGCTGCGGATAGGTGAAGAAAGGCACGACGATCACTCCTTGCGGTGACGGCGTTCTTCGTTGGGGTCTTGACGTTATTCACGTTCTCCAACGAAGAAGATGAAGATTCCTCTAGATTTTGAGTATTCTCTCCCAATCCTTAACACCACAAATCTAACCCAAAAATAAAATAATCTCCACTTATTTTATTAAGTCATGCCAAGAGTTTAAAATTCAAAAACTCAATTCAATTAATTGAATTAAGGAGTTGGCTTAATTAAAAGAGAGGAGAGGTAAAGTCACAACATTAATTACAAGGAAGATATTAAGAGGAGTTTCAAGGGGTTATGGGGAATGTGAAAAGGTGGGGGATCATGTGGGACCCACCTCTCCTTTATTCTCCCAAGGGAATTTAGCAACCCAACTTCCACACAAATGATAAAACTACTTAGAAGAAAAATAAAATTGGAATACAGTTTTATTTTATTCTTCACTTAAACCTCAAATTTTAAACAACTCCTCCCGAGAAAACGCACCTTCGGAAAAGGTTTTCTTAAGAAATTATCAGCGATGCGGTTCCATCGGTGCCCTCGGATTTTGATTCCGAGCACCGGTTCAAAAGTTAGGAAAACCTGCTCGTTCGTTCACTGAACGTACCCGAGCTAAACTTCGGAACATGATTCCGAGCACATCGGGCCTCGGAATCAGGTGCCGTTAGAAACTGCGTTCTTGTAAAATCCCAAAGAAAATTAAGAAAAAATTTCCCTTGAATTTTACGGGTCTTTACAGTCTATTTCTTAAGGAAACCTTGTCAGGTTGTCTCCTTAAGAATCTATTGTATTGCTTTGTGCAATTACGATTATTGTGATTACGATCGAGGGCTTCTGAGTCTAAGAAGATAGAGGAGTTGATCACCTTCTTGATAAAGGGCTTATGGGGATAGCAATACATAATTTTTTCATCATATCAAGGGATTTCGGGGATAGGTAAAGAGAGTAAAGTAAATCATCGTATCAAGGGCTATCAGAGATAGGCAGACAGAGCAAAGTCGATCATTGTATCAAGGGTTTACCTTGGGGTGGGTAAGATAGAATTTCTTGAAAGTATAAATCAAGGGACCTTTATACAAGGTTATTGGACACCCTTCTCTTTGGGTTAAAAGAATCCTATTCAATTATATTAATTGTTTCTTTACAGGTTCTTTTCATTTCCACTACAATTGTAATAGAAATTGAATTCTTTTATATTCATATTTCTATTTGTATTTCATTTATCATAATATATTTAATTATGATTCAGTTGATTTACACTGTATTACATTGTGAATACAAAATTTACTATGGATACAATTTTATACACTTTAAGATAGAATCATTATTTCTTATACTCTGATTTATCATAACCATTGTGATTACGATACTCTTTGTGAATAATATGATAAATCACTTCATACTGTGAATATGATTATATACTATTTATTGAATATGGTTTTATTTAATAGAATCAAAATTGTGGATTACATATTAGAATCAACTTGATTATGATATTATTTTCATCGGAACCTAGGGCCCAGTCTGATTACATTTTTAATATATATAAGAGGTTTTGTGAATACGATTTGTTTAATTCTATTAAACAAAATTTCTCTTAAGGTTAAAAATGAAAGTTTTTAAACTTAAAATTCACTCCCACTACGGGAAAAATCGATTATTGCGACGGGAATAAATCCCGTCGCAATAAATCCGACGAAAAGCGTATTTGCGACAGGAATATATGCCCGTCGCAAATGGTTAATTAGTTGCAACGGGAATACAGGACCCGTCGCAATAGGTATGGCGCGGTTTTCACGCCAAAACGCGGGAAGCCTATTTGCGACGGTGGTCTTCGTCCCGTCGCAAGTACCCGGAGGTGGTAAATACTATTTGCGACGGGAAAATTACCCGTCGCAAAACACTATTCAGCAGGTGTTATTTGCGACGGGTCCCGTCACCAATACCGGCGGCGGTAAATAGCAATTTACAACGGGGATATCTGCCCGTCGCTAATGGTATGTCGGCAGGAAGCTATTTGCGACGGGCCCGTCGCAAAAACCCTTTTAATCGCCACCCGTAATTAATGCGGGCGAAGGTATTTGCGACGGTACACCGTCGCAAATACTGGTATTTGCGACGGGCTCCCGTCGCAAATAAGACCGTCGCAAATATTCTAACCTATATATACCCCTATCCGTTTTTTTTCAAATCATTCAGATCTCTCTTCTTCTTTTTTTCCTTTCTATATTTAATATTAGTACTATTATTATTATTTTTTGATATTAATATTTCATAATTATATTATATATATTTTTTATTATTAATATTATAATAATATAATTTCTTTATATTATTAATATTAATATTATTATTATATACATAATTTAATAATAATATTATTATATTAATTTTTTATATTATTAATATTAGTATTATTATATTATATTATATTATTTATATTCATATTATTATTATTTTATATTAATATTTCGTAATTATATTTTATATATTTTTTATTTATATTATAATAATAGAATTTTTTATATTATTAATATTATTATTATTTTTATATAATATTATACGATTTGTATTAATTATTTTACTATTTTTATTTATTTTAGTATTTGCGACGGAAATATTTGTGACGGGATTTCCCGTCGTAAAAATTTTTTTACTGTAACATTTGCGACGGGAAGAATACCTGTCGTGAAAACATTTCTGCGACGGTCCGTCGCAAATACCTTCGTCGAAAATATTTTTTAAATTTCCCATTTGCGACGGTTCAGAAACCCATCACAACTAATATATCTGTGACGACCCGTCGCAAATACCTTTTTTATATATAAATGAAACTCATTTGCGACGGGGGAAAATACCACCGCAAATACTCTTTTTGCGACAGGACCGCCACAAAAACACCTATTTGCGATGCCGTTTTTGGCAACGGGCGATTTGCGACGGCGCCCCATCTCAAAAGACCTTTTTCGACGGGATCCCGTCACAAATATTCTGTTTTCCTGTAGTGTCCCCCTATTGTGTTAAGCCATATTCATATACATTTTGATCCTACACATCATTACTAAAGGGATTTTACACTTGGATCCTACAAAGGCAACGACGGTAATTCGAAAAGGGTTTTTTAGATGATCAACAACACCAACATCAAAGAAATTTCCTAAGATGAGGCAACCTTTCTTCAGATCTAAATTTGATTAATTATAAATTTAACATGCATAAGATCCTCTCTATGGGTTCTAGGATTTTCTATGTCAATATTTGATGGAAAAATTATATTGGTCATAATGTTTACATATTTCACAATTGGTGAATGATTTATCAAATCTGACAAAACCTTTATGGTTATTCACCCACTAGGTGCTTCCACTGCTTCTAAAACTAGCAAGTGGTATCAAAGGCAGGTTACATTTTAAATTTATAATTATTTATTTGATTATTGATTGATTATGCATAATAGTGGTTAGATATTTCATTTTCAGATTATCTGTTCTTTAATCTGATGTTTAATTAACATGATTTCAACATTTTGATTATTTAATTCAATATTTATATTTTCTTAAAGGTCTAAGAACAAATAAAGAATGACTGGAGATTCCATCGGGAAGTGACAAGGATTCTGGATGGTGATACTGGGTTACACAGTGTGTTATCGGAGTACACATTGTGTACCCAAGTGCACTGCACCTGGATGTGTCACGGGATACATGACACACTGAGTAGTTATTACAAAAGGTGTATTTATTGCACACCGCATGTAGATTGGGTTAACCTGGAACATGACTTGTTAGATTACACAACATGTAGTTGGCATACACATCGTGTAGCCTACATGGTTTATCAATGAAATTCATGCTAACTGTGTTGTCAAATACACGGTTATTGACTGTGTGAGACTGATAACCTATATAATTAATGAAACATGTGGCATGTGGTTCATTAATTCCCACATCTAAAATACACACCAAGTTATTTTTCAGGTTGTACAAACACACAAAAAGCTAGATACATGGCATGTAGCTGGTTAGTACACATTATGTAGTCTCGCATTCGAAGAACATTCTCATTCATTCGATGGGTTGTGTGGACACATGAAAAGTGTGATACGCAACATGTAGCTGGTTAGTATATGTTGTGTATTCCTGCCATGATACACACCTAAGCCCGGGGTATTTATCCTGTATACATGACAAATGAGGAACATGACGTGTCGCTCGATGGTACACACTGTGTAGTCTTCCAATAAATGATAGAATTAAATTACATTAAAATAATTAATTATAGCATTGAATCCTTATTACACATATTGGATCATTATGTGTTTGACAATGTAATAAAGGTTTTGAAGAATTAAAAATACTCAATTTATTTATTGTAGTTATTCGTAATTATTGTTCATGTCGTTTATTTATCATGAATGTATTAATGATGGATATTTCCAAGAGAATTCATATAGTCATTATGATAAAAGGGAATTAGTTAATTAATTAATTAATGCAAGCGTGTTTATCTTAATAATAAATAATGAATAGAAATGAATGATATCCAATGTATTTTTGTGTATTCATTGTATGTGTATGACTGTTCATGATCTTGACAAAGACATGTGTATATGTTAGTTTTATTTAATTTAATTTATTACATGGTTTTGAGATTATTAATTATTAAATTAAATATGATGGCTTATAAGTAATCGATTACTCCTTTATTATGTAGGACCTACGTGTCCAAGGTTATTTATGTAATTCCCCTTAACCAATCCTTTAGTTCCCCTCACCTTCATGTGATTTATAAATACATATAATAGAAGGAGTGTCCTAAGAAGCATAGAGGTGGTTTAAGATGGAACTGAGATGATACAAACCTATGTGATACATAGGTGGATAAGTGGAATGTTGTAACTCGTTCCAAGACCATTACAATGAGTTTCCCCCTAGGTTTTAGGTTAATTAATTATCCGCTCAATAAATCAACTGTTAGATAAGTGCATAATTGGGTCATTTATTTATTTATTTATTTATGGATTATGCATTGTTTATTTTATAGCTGTAAGACCATGATCATGTAAATAAATGTATTAATATGCAATGACAAAATTTAAATAAATGGATTATGTGTAAATGTTTTATCAAAACATGTTTAGTCACTTAAGTAAAATCCACTTGATATTAACAATACATGTAAATATAAGATAAGATATATTTTACATATAATAAAACAAAATATCTAAACTTAATATTAAGTCATACTTGGCCTTCCATTACTTGATTAGGAATGAAATCTATAGAACTAAGTGTTTGACCAACCCATGCTGGGAAATTTACGTTTATTGTGGAGTTCTTATGAAATTTTTTGGTTGACTTCACTAACTTCAATCAAGAGGGGTATCCCACACTAAACTTTATATAACTTAAAGGAAAGTGTTGAGGAAATCCAAGTTAGGATTTATGGATTGGGGAATCCACACAACGGAACAAGGAGTTGTAATCCCACATTTGGCATAGACCTACCTACCTAAATACCTTCAAGTAATTGACTAAACCCACACTTGGGTTATGAGAAGGGGTATATGGATATTTTCCAATAGAATTTTTGAGAAACTAGACATTCTGAGTTCAATGGTGAGGGCTATTAGGACTTGATAAAATAGTGGGAGACTTAATAAAATTAATTTCTTTATGTATCTTATAATTGTAATCAATTGAAGTACTAGTAATAATCTCTTTTATCATTGTAGAATAATGTAAATTTCATCATCCACATTATCCCTATGATTAGTATTGGAGAAAGACCATCTCCTTACTGATAGTAACTTCTAGGAATGGTTTATACACCTTTGGGTTGTGTTGCACTATGAACAAAAATCTTATGTGATAGATTTATTATTACCTAATCTGCCTACAAAGTAGGTGAATGATAAAGAGTTCATTATCTATAATAAACACTTGAGCGACGTAGTAGACATTAAATGTTTAATATTTCTATCCATGTCAAGTGAACTCATAAAGTCTCATGAAGACATGGATGCTTATAATCATGCTTGAGTGTCTTTGTGTCCCATATAAGGAGAGATCTAGACAGGAATAGTTTGAGATTTATAAGGCCCTCTTTCAGAGTAATCTCAGAGAGGGTGTGTTATCTAGGCCTCACGAAGTCAAACTCATTGGATACATTGAGTGCTTAGAGGTTTTAGGGTTTAAATTGCCTAAATAACTATGCAAAAATCTCATTCTTGCATTACTCCCTCAGGGCTTCTCCATATTTTTTTGTCAATTTCAATATAAACAACATTAATAAGTATCTCCTAGATATAATCACTCTTATTTTTCAAGTTGATAAGGAGACGAAGCATGAAAATCCTTTTGTCCTTATGGTGAATAAAAGTAATGATCAAGAAAAGAGATCTAGGTCCAAAACATCTTCACAACACTCTTCCAATAAGAGAAAGATCAAGGGGAAAGCAAGAGAACATGATTATATCTATTTCGCATATGGAAAAAGGGCCACTGGAAGAAAAATTATGTTCATACAAAGAAGTAAGGGGAAGCTTAAAGTTCATTTTTTATCAAGCATAATCTATCTATTTCTAAAAATTAGGTATTAGATACATCTTTTGGTGATCATATAAGTATTAAAATATAGGAACCAAAGAGATTAAGAAAGATTGATTGAGGGGAGGTAGGTCTATAAGCAGCCAATAGAGACAAACTTGTTGTTGTGGATATCAGGGACTACCACCTCACATTGTCTATAAGAATAATCTTAGTTTTAAAAGATTTTTATTATGTGCCATCTGTTACCAAAATCATTATTTTTGTATCCATACTTGATAAGGATGGATTTTTTTCAAGTTAGGGAATAAATGTTGCTTCTTTTATAAAGATGACATATTTTATGGTAAGACATATTTAAATAATGATCTTTATGTGTTATATTACACAAACCAAGTAATGAAAATTGATAATGAAACTACTTCATATGACTCATACCACACCCAACTTTGGCATCATCAGCTATGTCATTTAAATGAAAAGCATTTTACTAAATTACATCAAGATGGATATTTATATTCCTTTGAACTAAAACCACTTAGTTTATGCCACACGTGTTTATAAGGAAAAATAACCAAAACCCCATTTAGTGGAAAGGTGAAAGGGCCAAAGAGCTTCTAAAATTAGTTTATACCAATGTGTGTGGACTGTTTCCTATTTAAGCAAGGGGTGGGTAATCATACTTCATAACTTTTACTAATGATTTTATTATATATTTATATGTCTTCTTGGTTAGGTATAAGTTGTATTCCTTTCTGAGATTCAAGGAATATAATAATGAAGTTGAGAACCAGCTTGGTAAGAAGATTAAAAAACTTTTCTCAGATTGTGGTGGAGAATATCTTAATCAAGACTTCATTGATTATTTAAAGAAGTTTGAGATTCTATATCAACTCACTTCTCCTTACACACCTCAATGGAATGGTGTGAGAGAAAGGAGGAACTATACCTTATTGTACATGGTGATATAAATGGTAAGTTATGAAAATCTTCCATTATCTTTTTAAGGATACACATTATAGACAATTTCATGCATACTAAAATAAGAACCAATTAAAGCGGTGGATAGTATTAAATACCTATTTTGGAGTGGAAAGAAACTTGTGTTGTTGTACTTACATGTGTGGGGTTGCAAAGTGTGTGTTAAGGCCTCTTCAAGAAAAAATATTACACCTCGAGGCACAAAGTGTGCCTTTATAGGATACCCTAAGGAAATAAGGAGATATTACATATATGACCCCTCAGATGAAAATTTAATAGTGAAAAAATACATTTTATTCATCAAGAGGGAGAAATATCTAAAAGTGATAGTTGGAGTGAGATATACTTTGATTAAGTCTAGGCTCAAGGTACACAAGATTTGTCACATGAACAAATTCCACAAGGCCCTATGGAATAAGATGTTCTAGGGACATAAGTATTGTGTAGAAGTATAAGAGAGGTTAGAGAACCAGAAAAGTATGGTTTTCTAGTCACCAAAGATGGTGACTCGTTATTAGTTAATAATAATGATCGTGTAACCTATAAGGGGGTAGTAAGTGACGCATATGTTTCCAATTGGAAATAATCTATCAATTATGAAATGGATTCCATGTACCAAAACCAAGTCTAAATTTTGATAGATCCTCTAGTGAATGTAAAGCCTATTGGTTGTAAATGGGTATTCAAGAAGAAATTGGACATAGATGTACAAGTCAGTACTTATAAGGATTTATTTATTGCAAAAGGGTTTCAACAGCATCAAGGCATTTACTATGACAAAACCTTTTCACCGGTTTCTATGCTAAAATACATTATAATTCTACTTATCATTGCAGTTTACCATGGCTATGGGATATGGAAAATGGATGTCAAAACAATCTTCCTTAATGGGGACCTTCACGAAGATGTCGATATGACACAACCTAAAGAGTTTGTGACTCCAAAGGATTCAAAAAAGGTATGAAAATTACAAATATCCATTTATGGTTTAAATCAATCATCCATGTCATATAGCATTTGGTTTGATGAAGTCATAACTGAATTTGGTTTCATAAAGAACAAATGTGAGCCTTATGTTTGTAAGTAGTTTATTGGGAGTGCAGTTGTTTTCTTAATAATATATGTCAATGACATACTGCTTATTGGAAATGAAATACCAATCTTACATTCTGTTAAAGGCTGGTTGAATAAATGATTCTCCATAAAGGACTTTGATGAAGTATCATATATTCTTGGGATCAAGATCCATTGTGATAGATTCAAGAGACTACCCAAACTAAGTCAAAGTATATATATTGACAAGATACTAAAGAGATTAAATATATAATTATAGAAACCCATGCCTTTTACACATATTATTATATGATTTTTAAACATAAATATCTAATAAGTATAACCCCAGATATCGTGAGGCCCAGTGCCTTTGGAATTCTAGGTTCATGATACATCAAAAGAAAAATAAAACATGGAATCCTTATTTTATTCTCTATAATGAGCTTCTAGATCCATTTGAGCTCATAAAAATGCATAGGATAACATGAGGAATATATAAAATAAAGGGGTGATCTAAAAGCCCAATAAGGGAATGAACGTGATGAGGAAGCATAACTTGTGAGTTAAAAGTATAACATGATATCATAAAAGAGAAGACTTGTGAGTAATCACATGGAAGAATAAAATAAATAACATGATATCATATGATCATGGTAACATATAAAATGTGGCAGCAACATATAACATGGCATAAACACAAGTTAAGACTAACTGCCTAGATAGTATCACATTGTGGACAAAGTCCCATAATGGATAAGGTTTACTCCCTAATCCTATACATGGCATCTCATGATACTAAAGCTTTACCCAATGCATTTGAGCGTTATATGGGTGCACACATTATAACATGTTCATGATTTATGTGTTCCAAAAAAATGAAATCAACCATAAGGAATAACATGAGAATTACCCATGGGAAGAAAATGGGTTGCATAATCTTGCCTCATATCATTATCAAATGAAATTTCATAATGAAGGCAATTGAGAAATGAACATAAGGCATGCATTACCCCCATAAAAGGAAGGATAAATAAACTAGGTATATATGTGAGAGACATATATATAGAATTTATAATCATTCCAGAACTTTAAAGAGATATATAAAGTGATTTAGAGAGATAATGGTCATAACCCAGAGGAAAATGTGGTTTAGAGAGACCCCTTACCTCAAACCCAGTTTCCCACATGTGTTCTTTATCTTCCTGAATAATAAATATATATTAATTATTTACCTAATTAATAACATTTTTTAGTTTATTATTCCTTTTATTTTATTTATTATCATGTTATATTCAATTACTAATCATTTAGGTTCAAGAAATACTTTTTGATGATATTCATCTCATATATCCAAAATCACTTTGGAAATTTGAGTAAGGTCAAAGAGATTATTATCTCATCATGTATAGAATAATAATCATGAAAAAATTATCATTTTTATAAACCAGTTATACTTTTTAAATCAATTGTGAAGGATAGTTATGAAAAATGAACTATGTTACAATCATGGAGACAGTAGGTTGTACGTACGAATAAATAACGTTTCCATTTTTTCAATGATTTTGATGATATTCATCTCATATATCCAAAATCACTTTGGAAATTTAAGTAAGGTCAAAGAGATTATTATCTCATCATGTATAGAATAATAATCATGAAAAAATTATCATTTTTATAAACCAGTTATACTTTTTAAATCAATCGTGAAGGATAGTTATGAAAAATGAACTATGTTACAATCATGGAGACGGTAGGTTGTACGTACGAATAAATAACGTTTCCATTTTTTCAATGATTGTGATGGAAAGAAGGTAAGTGTTATTTTATCTTTAAAAATTTATAATTATATCATAAATGTTATATTATTATTTTAAATACACTTACATATACCATCCATGTGATGTGGTAATTAAAAACAAATTGCATCACTTTGTGGAGGTGGTAATCCACACATGTGCATGAATAATGTAATCATTTTTCTATGAATGGAAAGGTGAGAAAATATATGATATATTAATTTTAAAGGATTATTAATATTTCATGAATATCATATATATACATTAAATCCATCATCATAACAACTGTGGGAGGTGATAATGGAAAAAAAATACATTGGTTCACAAGGCGATAGTCTACCATACACACGAACGATGGTTTCATTTCCCATTTTTTAGAAGTGGAAATGAATTTAGGTTATTACATTTACATAATAACATATTATAATATGGTATATATTTATTTTATGATATCATCATGGTTGATTAATATTTTAAGGAGGTGGAAGAATAAATAAAACAAAGATGCTCGGTTAAGAATGACACCTCTTCTTCAGACTACCTCTTTAGGATTATACCTAAAGCCTCCCTAGATTGGATTTATGATAAAACAAAGGACACTGGGAAATGTGAAGAGAATTAAGGAAGGTATTTTAGTA
Source organism: Viscum album (assembly GCA_963277665.1). Lineage (NCBI taxonomy): Eukaryota > Viridiplantae > Streptophyta > Magnoliopsida > Santalales > Viscaceae > Viscum > Viscum album. Next base: position 608,886,424 of record OY728139.1, on the reverse strand, counting down.
GGAATTTACTCAACCACAAGGGTTTATAAGTGTAAATAGGAGAGGGTATGGAGTACCCTTTTATAAATGAGGGAGAGGACATGCTTGGAATTTTTGAAAAGAAAAAGTTATACCCACATTATACACATTCATAGGGCTAAAAAATGGATCATTATAGAACATTAGATGATATAATGTAAAAAATGTCCATAAATAGGATTTTTACAAGTTTTTATGTCATTTTAACCCTTGTCTTTTTAGTTTAACTCCCCGGTAAACCTGATTTAATCTTAACCATGGTAATTAATTTTTACCATTTTTACTATTCATTATGACCAAAAATTAAGTTAAAATTATTATAAAATATTAATTATGATGATTAAAAATATATAATCCATTTTTCTAAATTCAATTCATTGAAGTGGAAAAATTTAATTTAATATTAAACTCACAGACGCGACAAAAAAACAGTTTTCTAAAGAAAAGGTTTCCATAAGTATGAAAGGTTTTTATATCAAAATTCAACATGAAATTGATTCCAATGACCTAAATTGGATTAATAATAACATAATTGAACTAATTTTACTTTTAAATAAATTCAAAACAAAATATAACTCTATAAATGTTTTAAACGAAAAGTAAATTTTCAATAAAAACCAGTATTTTTCACTATTCATTAAAAAATTAAACTTTTTAGAAAAATCCCAAAAATTCATCCTAATATAATTTTGATATTTTGATTCAAAAAATTAAGTTCATTTTTCAAATAAATTTTCTAAAAGTGGGAAAAAATAATTTTATAATTTTTTCATAAAAGGGAATAAAAATCATTTTTTTGGGAAAAAGGTATTTTCTAAGCCTATAAAGACTTACAAAAATTAAATAATTATTTATCAATATATTTTCTTTATCCTTCATAAATAATTTTCAATTTTTTTTATTCTTATTCATACCACCAAATTTCACGGTTGAGTTATAACAGTCATGTTTAAATAATAATATTAATAGTATATTGAGGTTTGTTGATACTCGATGTTGCGTTTCGCATACACTATCGACATAACTTTATTTTAAAAAAAAACTTGAGGTGTTTTAAGAATAATCCAATAGGGTATTATTTCCAATGTCACATGACATTCATATTCTTTGGAAAATGTGTCCTTAGAAACTTGAGGAAACACAATGGATGATAAGGATTCCATATGTGTTTGTGATTGGGTCAGTCATGTATATTATGCTATGTACTGGGCTAGATGTAACCTAAGCCATATGTGTGGTATGAAGATATCAAGATGACCCAAGTGACCACCATTAGATGCCATTCAGTATTATCCTTAAGTATCTGAGGTATACTATGGATATATTCCTGATCTATAGAGAATATGGGGAACTAATCATCAGAAGATGGGCATATTCTAGATTCCTAATAGATCAAGACAATGTGAAAATCACAGATGAGGTACATCTTCACTCTAAATGGAGGTGTTGTGAGCTAAAATATCTCAAAACAAATTGTGGTCACAAATTTTACAACATATTCTGAGTATATTGTGGCTTCTGAGGTAGCTAAAGAATCTGCTTGGATACATAACTTTATCCAAGAGCTTGACGTGGTACCTATCAGTAAAGACCTTATCACACTCTATTGTGATAGTATTACAATAGTGGATCTTGCTAAGGAGTCAAGGTCACATTATCAGATGAAGCATATACTTCATAAGTATCTCTTTAGGAATTTTTTCTCGGAGAGGTGAAGTTGCAATGAGAAAAATATCTATGGAGGAAAACATGGAAGACCACTTGACTAAATCCTTGGCTCAACAAAAACATGATCATCATGTGAGTTCCAAAATCCTGAAAGTCGTAGGTAGTTGGCTCTATTCCAAGTGAGAGTTTGTTGGAATTTGTGTTCTAGAACCAACTATTAGTGTTTTGATTGCATATATATTTGAATATTGGAATATTAATAAAACTTTTTATTACATATTGTTCATTTTTCTACATGACTTTGATGTAATAATGTCCCAGGGTATCCGTCACATTGATAAGGTTATAGAAGTCATTCGCAATGATGAGAACTTTAAAATTCCATGATGATATTTTTAAATATAATTTTGCGATCGGATAAAATTCTATGATGGGGCACATAGTATGTTGATAGTCGGGTGTGAATACTCATAAGAAGATGAGACTTTATCTCATGAAGTCCGCACTTGGTAATCTCCAAGGTGGGATATTTTGAGAAAAAACTTGCTAGTATGAATTTTGTATGTTTATGTGTCATCAGATATTTCTATCTATGAGCGTATGTAATGCTCCTTAGACTTTAAGATTATCATTAATGCATGTCATGACTCGTGCACTTAGATTTACTGACCAAAACCGTGACGTCGTATGTTCATGGGAAGTAGGGTACGTTGGGTGTGTCACAAATGACATGTTATTAATGGATAAATTGAGGAAGGATTTTTTCATTATATCTTTATGGAAGTTGATATCTTGACCCTATAATTGGAATGGATCTTTCACCTTAAATTATATGGTCACGGTGTAACGACGTGTTTATTTTGAATGATCAAAGAAAAAAATATTGAGCATATAGGTTGATGACATAGATATGCAATCTGATTGGTGATATATTGTGACAGAGAGATTATATTACACAGCGAGCGCTCATATGTGTTTGTCGATGTTGCAACATTAAGTTCTTTCTCTTAGGTTCTTTGACCATTTGCTAGACAGTAATCTTGGACTTTAGGAAATCCTGCTTAATACTAATGAAAAAGAATCCTAGAGGGCTGCACACTAAGTTTTTCTGTTTATTTTAATTAAATTCTATTTGAATTTAATTAATGGAATAAATATTATTCTCAAGACAGATAAATAATTTTATTTATGTTTTATCGATCACAAATATTAAATAAATATTTATTCACAAGATTGTAAATAGAATATTTATTTTATTTGTTGAATATTTAATAAATATTTATTCGTCATACTGTGTATAAAATATTTAATTAAATATTTATTCAGATATTCAAAAAATGTCGAGGAATACGAGAAGACTGATATTGTGTTCAGTGATAGATATTAATTTACAAGGTAGTAAAATAATATTTATTGATGTTCCAGTTAGCACATGCCATAAATTAATAATAATATTATTATTTTTATATGACACAGGGTAAGATTGGTTTTATTATATTATTTAAGGGTTGTACAATTAAATAATATTTTAACATAAACCCTAACTCTATAAATAAATGATTGTGTCTATTATGTAGGGTTAATCAAGAATTGAGAATCATTATGCACAACAAACTTCTCACTCAAATTCCTCATTCTCTCCTCCTCTCAAGAGTAAGAAGAACAAGATAGAATCCTTAAAGCCAGAAGGTACTAGAAGTGATTAAGACGAACAACACAAGATAACAGACCCACCCCATTAGCACCCAACATTTCATCGATGTTGTTCGAAGATCTAATGAGCATATGTAGATCACCACTAGAGAGATTCTACATTTGGATACTACAAGCACAACAATGATGATTTGAAAAGGGTTTCTCAGACAATCAACAACATCAACATCGAAGAAAGTTCCTAAGACGAGGTAGTCTTTCTTTAGATCTAAATTAAATTAATCATCAATTTAACGTGCATAAGATCCTCTCTCTGGGTTTCAGACTTCTATATATCAATATTTGATGGAAATATGTTGTTGGTCGTGACATTTACATCTTGCATAATTAGCGAATGGACCATTGAATCCAAAATAAAACTTTAGGGTTATTCACCCACCAGGCGCTTCCATTACATCTAGAACCATCAATTCAATCCTTATAAACCCTTCATGTGCCTCCTTGGATTATTTTGGGAATTTGATTTATCATTACCCTAAATGGATAATAGATCCTTGTGGTATTGGATATGGAATCAAGAGCTTTGTGAGGCTTGGAACAAGCTTGAATGAGGATGGTGAGCATGGATAAAGGAGTGGTAACTCCGATATCAAGGTACATGGTCACTTTAATACTTAACCATATGTGGTGTATGCTTGTGCATGTAAGTGTGTGCTAGGGGTTCAGGTTCAATGCGGCGGCGTAGGGATCAAGTATGTTTTCTCATGTAAGGGGGCCGGTGTTGAGCCTTTAAGAGGTGGAGCGGGAATTTCGTGTACAGTTTGGGAATCTGAGAGGTGCCTAAAAAATGTGTTACCAAGGAGTATTGTGACTAGTCATGTTGAAAAAACCCTTAGAGGTTCTTGGTTTGCATAACGAACCATGAGTAGCTTGGAATGAGCCTTAGTGGCATAGGAAAGAGACTCTTGTGTGGGTAAGTCCTTGGTTATTATTGTGGTTAGTGTCTAACCTGCAAAGTATTTTGGAAGGGATTTGTGAGTTTGGCCTTATGATTATGGGATCTCCCTGTAAGGGGATGCATTTATGGGAAAGGGTGTACTAGACCCTTTTTGGCCTGTATAGCTTGGTGTATGTGGATGTTGGGTTGTTTGGGGTGGGTTGAGAATGTGGTCACTCGTCATGCTCATGCTTAATGGTGCTAAGAGGAAGTAGACTCAATAGGATTTTCCCTTCGGTATTGTGCTTTCCTTGATAGAGGGATTGGGATATGTAGGGTATGGATCTTTTGTGAGAAGTCGTCTGCAGCTTGGTTAGTAATAATGAATCTGTTTTGTTTGCGGCTTGGTTAATAAGAATGAATATGTTGCCTTGGAGTAGGTGGGATGGTCAGATTGGACGGGTTTTACCCACATGTATAGGGCATGATTGAGTGGGAAGTAGTGATCAAGTATGAGAATCACCATAAGATGGTAGTACCAGGCAGGTAATAAAGGAGAAAACATAAGTAGGTCCCTTTGGATCAATATGATGTTCCATTGGATAGGACCAATTTAGTTGATTGATCTAACCTAGTGTGATGGGTGAATCAAAGTGGATAGATTAATCAAAGCCCGGGGGCACATGAAATTTTCATCAGTGAAGGCTATGGTTACATGGTGTGTGTAGCTGTTGGATTTGGGTGAAATGAGTCGAGATTGACGTGTTTGATGATATCCCTTAGAAAAGCACTGAGTATGGTTGGGTTGATAGTTGAGAGCTTGGCTATGAGCTACGTTTACCATGCATGTTTTGTTTATCTTGACTAGGTTGATGCAACGTGCTTATGGACAACACGAATGTGTTGGAAGTATTAAACTCTTATTCCTCGAACGGCACCTACCATCCACTGCTGGGATGGAGGCTTGAAGAGTTCCACGAAGACGACTTGACGTGTGTGGATCTGGAGGATTGGGCGGCACCTACCGCAACCAGCTGCGGACTTGTTTTATCCTCTGTTTGATTTTAGTTGTATGATTGTAACCCTATAAAAAGGGAGTACTGTGTGTGTTGTAATAATAGATGAATCAGAAGAGATAAAGAAATAAATATCGTGTTGTTGCTGCTATATTTGTTTTTCTTGCGATCACCTCTAGTGATCTGCATCCGTGTTTCCGTTGCCCTCGATCCTCCATCAGTGGTATCAGAGGAGGTTGAAGCTTGCACTGCCCATAACCACCTTCAGTGGTATCAGAGCGTCGGAGGTGAGCTGAGCGGACATAGATCTGTGGTTTGTGCTCCCGAGGTATCTGAGCGTCGAAGGTGAGCTGAGCGGACATCAATCCATGGATTGTGCTCCCGATCCATCTGTTGTAGCGCAAAGTGGGATTCGTGATATCCCATTCCAATCAGTTGCAGTGACTAATTGAAGAAGACAATGAATAGTCCCATCTATTCATAATCCGTGTGATAGAATTTCATCCCACTTTGGTTTTTTTTAAAGTTTTCAAAAGTAAAGTTACCTTTTGATTTTATCCTTTGTCAAAAGGTGGTTCAACTTTTTTTTCTCTTTCTCCATGTTTGTCTCCACCACCCTCTCTCCAATTATGCTTTTTTGAGCTTATTTTGGTTTCCACTCATATCCCTTGCTCAACAAAAAAAACTCCCTCATTTCCATATCCCTCCGCCCATCATACAACCAAAATAAAAAAATATATATTCAATCCTATTCCAAAACAAAAAATATATATATTTGGGTGATCAAAAAACAAAATTGTTGCAATCTTCAATTCTCAAAAAAAAAATTGTCGTCATCAATTCTGAAAAAAGAGAGAGGAAGTTTTCAATTCAAAAAAAAACAATTGCTATCCGAAAAATGATTCTACTGGATAGTGACTTCAATTTCGTCGATTACTTCGACTTATTTTCAGACATTGACGACGATGACGGACACCCTCCACCTTCGTCTTTTATCCCAAAGCTGAACTAATCGTCTGCAATTGAAGCCACCGAAGAGCTGGAATTGATGTCCAATGAAGATGACTTTTCGAAAGTCGAGACCTTGGTCGACGTTGTATCTGTTGAACCATCTACCGATGTAGACACCTTCCCAAAAGGCACCGAAGAACAAGTATTGCTATCAAACGCAGACATATTCTTGAAAGTTGAGACTGACATCAACGTTGTATTCAATGAACCATCCGCCAATTCAGGCTTGAAGCATCAAAGCCACGTGTTAGTTCCCCTGGTGAAGAATAGCGACGCCTCCTTCCAATGTTTCCAAGTCCCGATGAAGCCCCGCAGCAAGGGGGGGCATTTCAAAGAATCCAAACCCGTGGTAGAAGATTCCGTGGACAAGAATCCAATTCAAGAGGAGTACGAGATGGAAGAATTCCATATCAAAGCAACAAAATTCAGTTTGCTTCCTGGTGATGTGATTTTGATCCTGTGATCACCTCCAGTGATCTGCTTATTTGCTGCCACATGTGCTATTGATTTTACTGCAACTAATGACTATGATGAAGTCATTATACTGGTTGGTTACCCATCTGAACATAGTGCAAAATCATGGGTCGCGAGGAATACGAGTTTAAGGGGGGATGTTGGAAGTATTAAACTATTATTTCTCAGACGGCACCTACCATCCATTGCTGGGATGGAGGCTTGAAGAGTTCCACGAAGACGGCTTGCCGTGTGTGGATCCGGAGGATTGGGCGACACCTACCGCAACCAACTGTGGACTTGTTTTATCCTCTGTTTGATTTTAGTTGTGTGATTGTAACTCTATAAAAAGGGAGTACCGTGTGTGTTGTAATAATAGATAAATCAAAAGAGATAAATAAATAAATACCGTGTTGCTGCTGCTATATTTGTTTTTCTTGCGATCACCTCCAGTGATCCGCATCCGTGTTTCCGCTGCCCTCGATCCTCCATCAGGATGATGGCCTGGAAGCCTGAGATGCGGGGTGTCGTGTTGCACCGCCCATATGCTTATGCACTTGAGTTTGTCTATGCTACTCCTTTCCCATGTGGGTTTCCTGAATGAGATGGGGTTAGTATGCAGGGGTCTGACTATGTTATGCCTTTCCCGTATGAGTTTCTTACACATGGGTCTGGCTACGTTTACACATTTCTCAAATGCGTTTTCGATATGTGATGATGTCTGTATATGCAAGCCTGATCATGTTATGCTTCTCCTTGGCGCACTTCCTATACTTCGGTCAAACTATGCTACACCTTTCCCATATGGGTTTTCTGAACACGGGTTTGACTATGTTGCACCTCACCCGGAATATGATGTGGTTACGGTAGGCGTGATACACCGACAATGACTGAAGCATGTAAGGTTGAGTGTTGTGGTGACCTGGTTAGCACACAATGACCCGACATGATTTATTGTGTGGCGAATGTTGTTGTTTTATTGTTTTACATACATGCATACACTGGATATCATGACATATATAAGGGACCCGTTGGTAGCACCTATATGAGTTTTATGACTGCGCCCTACATGGACACTCTGGTGTGCTTGCACACCCTTGTGTTTGGTTTTCAAGTAACGGGTTGCACGAAAGATCAGCCTAGAGTAGCTTGATGGGGGTTGGGAGATGAGACTAATGAGAGACAAGGGTTTTGGTAGTTATGTCTCCTTTGTCTTGTCTTTTTTGTTTATTTTGCAATGGAGTGGCCTAATGAGAGACATTTGATGTATGCATGTACGTATGATCAACACGAGTCCATTATGCCATAACACGTTGATGTTTGTTTTTATTGATGATTAGCTCTCAACAACAATCCCTTGCGCTTGCTTTAATGTCATATAATTTTTTAGTTATTTATCCGTTAATGTATGTTATGGTACTGAGAGTATAGTCGCTTTAAGTTAATTATATACTATCGCCGCTAGTTGGTATTATCTGACGTATAGGAAGACACGTCTGAGGTCATGTGACAACCTTGCCTTGACCGTGGTTTGGATGAGATTGAGACAATGTGCCACACGATTAATTGTCACTTACAAAAACGATCATGTGAGCTGTGACTTCCTGTTCAAAGATTAACAATGGCCACATCCATGGGGTTGATGGATCATGGACAAGGCTTATTTGCATTTCATTTTTACAGTTTTTATAATTTTTTTTTTGAATTCGAACATTTTATCCCAAAATAATTAACAATTCAAAACATTACTAGCTAAGGTTGAAATAAGTGATGTTAAATGAAATGGTTTAGCATTTCATTGAAATTGAGAACATTTGGAAGGGTTCGCCGATGTGCGTTTTTCGCGGGAAAATGGCGGAAGAGTTGTTCCGGCCTTCGCTCCACAGGCCGTCTGGCTTTCATCTCCCACCGTCAAACTCCCCAGCGTCTCTCAGATACCTTACCATGTTCGCCTTACCTCAACATCGTCCTTCCACCAGCCCTAACCATAACCAGCCTTCCCTGCTCGTTTTCTCAGGTTCGTCCGCCATCTCTCCATTCTACTGCTCCCTTTAGATTTCATATCCGTAATTTACGCATAACTTTAGTCGCACACTGTACTTCTCGATATGCTGATGCTTGCGTCCCACTTATCCGTTGGCGTACTCCAATTTGCTGAGATCATGTCCGGCGGGGCTAATGCAAGAGGTATCACGGTGTCTCAGCGTCATTCAATGCGCAATGATAAACCACCCTTTCGATATCTTGTCCCATTCCATATTTTTCCGTGGGGTGGGGAGCGCATAAACATGGGCAGGAGCTCCTTGAACGTGTTATATGTTATATATATAATGTTTTGTTTAATACTATAAAATAAAATAAAATAATTTTGGGTTGTCAAAGGCTGAAAAAACATGAACGTGCTCCTTGAACGTGTTCTATAAATTGGGATGGAAAAACCTTTCTTTGGTGTAATCTAAAAAAAAAAAAACATTCCCTTCATCATAGCAACAAATCAGCCCGACTTGCTATCGTGCTTGTTTCTCTTCAGTGTTTCATGAAATCCTCAGGGTAGTCCGGATTGTCCACTAGCAACTCGGTGTAGGGTGGATTAAAACCTCCAGGATAGTGTGCTCGCACGACTCAAAACACAACCATCTTCCTCCATCTTATCTCAACAATCTGAAGGTTTTAAAGCCGACGAAGATGGATTCCGAGTCTCTGAAGGTCATGAATCAAAACATGGTCACGCTTGATCGATTTGACAACAACAACTTCTCTTGGTGGCAAGACAAGATGATCTTGTCACTTACAGTTTTGAAGATCTATTACATACTCGATCTGAATCATCCACCCTTTCCACCTGAACCAACAGACACACCTGACAATCTACCCGATCAAGATAAAGTCAACCACATTCAAACACTTTAGAAGCAGCGTGATAAAGACGAACTTCTTTGCCGAGGACATATTATCAACACGTTGTCAAACCGGTTTTATGACTTCTTCTGACAAATGAAGATGACACGTGAAAGCTAGAACTTACTAGAATTCAAGTACAAAGTTGAAGAAGGCATGAATAAATTTCTTCTTGCCAAGTATCTCAATTTCCAGATGGTTGATAATAAGCTTGTAATCGAACAAGTTCACGAGTTACAAGTTATCGTGAACAAATTGAATTCGCTTTCTGTGGGATTAGTGGAAGCCTTCTAAGTAGGTGTAATAATCACCAAGTTGCCACCTATGTGGAAAGAATTCAGTGAGCTTCTTCTTAAGAAAAACAATGATATTTCTTTGGAACAACTTCATAAATTACTTCAAATAGAAGAAGAATTAACGGTGAGAGATGTTTTCATGACATCTAGTTTTGATTCCAAAGTAAATATCATTGAGAACTCTTCACATAAAAATATCCCTCATCCTAAGAAGAAGAATCAACAATTCAAGAAGGGCAACCCTTCAAAGAAGAAAAGAGATAGTGGCATTACGCGAGGAAATGCTTCCTGCACAGGGAAACAAAACATTGACAAATCTTGTGGCCGATGAAGATCTAATCGCAATGATATTCGAAATCAATATAATTTCGACAATGACTGAGTAGTGGATTGATTTTGGAGCCACGATGCATGTGTGCAAGAATCGCTTGTTGTTCAAAACGTTTGTAGAAAGTACTGTCACAAAAGAAGTACATCTTGGAAACAACACATGCATTGCAGTAGTCCGTCAAGGGAGCGTGAAATTAGATTTTACTTCTTGAAAAAAGTTGACTCTTTTAAATGTGATATTTGTACTCGATATTAAAAGAAATTTGGTTTCTGTCGACTTTTTGTGTGGAAGGGATTTTTAGGTTTCAGTGATATGGCCTATATCCATCTCCACTTTCATTAAATGAGAAAAAAATTAATCGTCCGTGTGTACGGCGGACTGCCGCATCATGAGCCAATTTAATTCGTTTTTCATCATCGTCTCTCAAGACTAGTTATAATGATGGAATTAATGCTTATATATGATATTCATTACATATTTATCATTATTAAAAGACAATATATCATTTACATTCTTACCGTTCCATGCACAAAAAAATGATAACGTCGTTTGTGCGTACATGTGGATTACCACCTTCAAGAACCGATGTGATTTGTTTTTCATCACCACATCACATGGATGATATATATCAATACATTTAAAGAATTAATATAATATATATAATATTATGATCATTTTGGAAAGATAAAATAATACTTATATTCATTCCATAATAATCATTGAAAAATGAAAACGTTACGCATGCGTACGTACAACCCACCGTCTCCATGATTGTAACATAGTTTATCTTTCATAACCAAATTTCATGGTTGGATTTAAAAGTATAATTAATGCATAAAAGTGATAATTATGTCATGAATATTATTCTGTACATGATGCAATGCTGATCCCTTTCACCATAGTCAACCGACCAAAGTCATTTTAGACTTAAGTTCCGAATATCGACAAAACACCTGATGTGAATTTAAATGATTAAGTAATTAACATAGTAATAAGTGATATAAAAGGAATAATGAACTTGAAAAAGGTTTTTAACCAAATAAAAAATTAACATAAGTTTAATTCAGGAAGATAAAGAATGTACGTGACGAGTCAGACTTAAGGTAAGAGACTCTTTAAATAAAAAACTTCGTTTTAAATGTCTTAAAGATTTATTTTCTAAATCTTTCTCTTTCATATCCATGTTTTTAAAGTGATTTTTTATAAATGGATTTGTAGAGGAGGAATTCTCCTTACCTCAAGGTGACTCAGAGACCTTTTGTAGATTTAGAAAAAGGAATATATGATAGAGTATTTCGATGTGGGACTCAGAAATACTCGGAATAATAAAAACAGGGTTTAACACCCCCCTCAAGCTGGACATCCCCAGCTTGGACCACGAGTCCCACAAAAGAAAGATGACATCAGACAAGACCATACACACTCCCCCTCAAGCTGGGCCGCACGTGCTGTGGATGCCCAGCTTGGAACTGAGCGAGGCTAAACGAGCCCCTGGGAGGCCTTTGGTGAAGATGTCGGCAAGCTAATCCACCGTCGGGATGTGGCTAGAGCTGACATGGTTGTGCTCGGGGTGGTGGCGAAGAAAGTGGCAGTCCACCTCGATATGTTTCTTGCGTTCATGGAATACGAGATTTGAAGCAATCTTAGTGACTGCCTGATTATCACACCAGATATGAGCAGATGTCTGCGGAGGAAAACCAAGCCCCTGGAGAAGATGACGAAGCCTAAAGATCTCCGTAGTGTTGCGGAAACACCGGGAGACAGAACGACAGAAAAACGAGAAAACGAAAGAAAGAAAAGCAACAAAGAACACGACGATTTACGTGGTTCGGGAAAAATCCCTACGTCCACGGGAGAGGCAGATTTTCACTATGATTCGGGAGCACAGAAATTACAGAGGATTTCCAACATTACAAACCCTAGCCCGAAATGGGCTACATATGAAGAAGACGGTCTACTGTTCTGAATAGTAGTCCGCGTTGCTACAGTGATCGGCGGCTCACTTTGTCAAAAGTGCTACAGTGTCTGCCGGCTGGAAGTCAAAAGCGCTACAGTACTGTTGACCCCGAAGTCCGCACCGCTACAGTGCATGTCGGTGTCGGTCGGTCAGCTCCGCTACAGTGGTCAGAGATGCTACAGTGCATGTCGGTGTCGGTCGGTCAGCTCGACCCGCGATAGTTGCGGGCCACAAGCATTCGGCCCAACCGGATCGGGCAACACCAATCCAACACGTAGTGACGGTGACCACGACACGGTACTCAGACTCCGCACTGGATCTGGAGACGACATTCTGTTTCTTGCTGCGCCAAGAGATGAGGTTGTCTGCCAAGAAAACGGCAAACCTGGAAGTAGACTTCCGGGCAGCAAGGCAACCAGTATAGTCAACATCACAAAAGACCTCAATATTTAGATTTGCATGGTGGGAGTAGCGAAGACCACGAGCAGAGTCTCTCTTGATGTATTTGGCGATGCGGAGGACAACATCCCACTGAGAGGTGGTCAGATGCTCCACGAATTGGCTCACTTTGCCAATAGCGTAGACAATGTCTGGACGAGTTATGGTGAGATAATTGAGTTTGCCCACCAGTCGATGATACCTCTCTGGGTGTGAATACGGTTTTGAAGCGTCATAGAGAGATCGTTCCCCAGGCTCAAGAGGAGTGTCGACGGCGGTGACCCGTGTCAGCCCAACATTTTCCAGAATGTCCAACGCATATCTCCGTTGGCAGAGGAAGATGGTGTCCGGAGAACGGGAGACCTCGATACCAATGAAGTATGTGAGAGGGTCGAGATTTTTGGTGTGGAAGTGATGATGAAGATGCCCCTTGAGGTAGGCGATTCCAGTGGAGTTGCTCCCGGTGATGATGATATCATCCACATATACTACCAATAGGATGCAACCGGTGGATGTCGTCCTGTAGAACATGGTGTGGTTCTTCATACTGCGAGAGAGCCCAAAGTCGGTGACGACAGTGCTGAATCGACAACCAAGCATGAGGAGACTGCTTGAGACCATATAGAGAGCGGCGAAGTCGACAGACTTGGGAGTCGGCCCCGAAGGCACAAAATTCGGGGGGCTACTGCAGATAAACCTCTTCCTCAAGAAATCCATGGAGGAAGACATTCTTGACATCCAGTTGATGAAGGGACCAATGATGATGAGCGGCCAAAAAGATGGATAATCGAACGGAGGTCATCTTGACAACTGGAGAGAAGGTATCAAAATTGTCAATATCATGTCTGAGCAAAGCCCTTTGCCAGAAGACGGGCTTTGAGGCGATGGAGAGTGCCATTGGCATTAAGGTGGACTGTATAAATCAATTTGCTGCCAACCGTCTGTTTGCCTGCCGGAAGGGGGACTAGATCCCAAGTATGGTTGTCTTCCAGAGCCTGCAATTCATCTTGCATCGCTGGTAGCCACCCCGGGTGAGATTTTGCATCGCCAACTGTGCGGGGAATAGATACAGTCTCCAGAGTTGACAGACCCCTGTATGAAGATGTAAATAGAGTACTCTGACAAGAGCGGGTACCTTTTCGGAGTGCAATGGGCAAGTCGTCTGGTGTCGGGGCAGGAGCTTCGGACAAAGCGGGAACGATGGTGTCGTTGGCCGGGATGAGGGATACAGTCGATGAGCGATAAGAGTAGACCGTACTAAAACGGGGATCAACAGGGGGAGACACTAAATGAGGGTGAATGATAAGAGGAAGACAATCATCAATGGCAGTGTCGGGATAGAGAGAGGGAAGAGAGAATGGAGAACTCTTAACAAACGAGACGTCAACAGAGATGACATACCTCCGTAGGTCCGGTGAGAAGCAGCGATATCCGCGCTGAGTGCGTGAATAGTCGAGGAAGATGCAACAAAGGGATTTGGGAGAGAGTTTGGAGAGGCCGAGACGAGTGTCACGAGCATAATTGTATGTAGGATTGGTGTAGCTCAATCCGGTTGGGCCGAATGCTTGTGGCCTGCAACTGTCGCGGGTCTAGCTCCGCGATGAGCTCGTTGGGGGTTGCAGGGGGCAACGCGTCCCTGCTCCGGGGGTTCGGGGGCCGAAGGCCCGCCCAATTTTTCAGCACTGTAGCATCTTTGACCACTATAGCGGAGCTGACCGACAAACACTGTAGCAGTGCGGACTTCAGAGTCAATAGTACTGTAACATTTTTGACAAAGGTGACCGCCGTTCACTGTAGCGACGCAGACTTACTTTTCGGAACAATGACCGTCTTCTCCATTTTATAGCTCATTTTTCGGGCTAGGGTCACTACGGAAAAACTCTGTATTTTGTGCTCCTGATATAGTGAATTTTCTGCCTCTCTGTGGACGTAGAGTTATTCCTGAACCACGTAAATTTGTGTGTCCCGTGTTTATTTTCTTTCTGCATTCTTCTTTCGTTTCTCGTTTCTGTCGTTGCGACTCCCGACGTTTCCTCAACATTGTAAGAACCCGGTTTTTTACTCAGGTATGGATCCTTTAATTCTCGGTCTAAATCTTTACTTTGGACCTATTATGGATGCCTAATGAGTTAGTAAAGGTTCCGAGGGTGTCCGAGGCTTGTTTGGAGCCCGAAAACCATCTTTTTGGGGAAAACAGGCTTGGCGCACGATTTAAAGTAAACTGTGCATGAATTCCGCACGGTTTGGCAAAGCGTGCGGATTTTGTTTTTCCGAACAGAGCCACCTCGCACGGTTGGCGCATGACCGTGCGACCTAACTGTGCGAACGCCCCTTTTTCCCAGGCACCCGTGCATGGCTTGCGCACGGTTTGATCAAACCGTGCGGAAGATGTTATTTCGGGCAGAACCGTCTTGCACGGTTTGCGCACGGTTTGACAAACCGTGCGCAGGCTAAAATTTTGGGTAAATTGTCCAAAATGCCCTTAATGATCTATTTGCCCCCTCTTCCTCCCTAATCCGAGAACCAGTGAGATTAAGCCCTTTTCCTCTCATTTTGGAGCTTTTTGAAGGCCAAAGCTAGGGATCAAGAGATCTCCTTCGTCCGACATCCGATCGAGCTTCCATTCGTCACGTTGGATGAGCAACGGTAAGTACTCAAGTCTTCTTTAGCCGTTCTTCTTCTCTCTTGCTCTCGACCTAGATATCGTCATGTGATCGTTTTTCACCTTTTTTTAGATCTACTCCGATCCGAGGCAAATCAAGGGTTGATACCGGAGGAGGAGAGTCGTACAACCCTAAGGTGGGTGGTCTATAACTTATCCCTAATGTTCGTTGATTTTGGAATATTCATGTGGGGCCTGCCGATTTCATTGGGAACCGTTTCATAAATTTACATGCCATGATTATACTTGTTAGAATCGTATGGTTATGCTCTTTCCAAATATGTGATTAGTTGTTAGCGGTTACACCCACAACTCAATCCGCCACATGTCGAAGGTTATGCCATATTTGGGTTTTAGTGTTTTTGGCACGTTTGAGCCACCGTTCGGGTGTGATTTCGTTTGACCTTCCTAAAGGCGAGCCTTTCTATAATAAATGCCTTGTTGTTAATGAGAATTACATAATGGCGTGTACCATGTATGCTCACCACTTGACCCGCCTAAGGTAAGTGCTTCAAATTGATTATTAAATGTGAAATGTGAAATGACAAGTATACTAAGTATATAACTTGGCCTTATCAAAAGAGATTGAATAAATGTTACATGTCCGTTGCACCCCTTGCCATATTGATGGAAGGTAGCGGAGTGAACCTCAATAATTGAATATGCCTTAATGGTTAATTAGGACTTGATTAAATGGTTGCAATGCTACTTGTCCTATCCGCACTAATGGAAGACAAGGCTTGAACCTAATGAATGATTACATGATTACAATATCAAATAGGAATGGACTGACTCGAGCTTGCTTTGGATTCTGAGAGGAGAATACCTTTGGTCTCGGGAACCCCATTCCGATTCAAGGATGCGGTTTGCTTAGGTTGATACCCACCTAGACTCTGGTTCTTGTCTATTCTTCGGATGCTCGGTATGCTACCGTAGGGTCCTTCACATTATTACATGATACCTCAGATACACTCTTTGGATCCAGCATTGACTAGTAGGCGCCATGGTGAAAGCCCATAGGGCCCTGTCCTTGTTTATCCCCGTTTTAGCTTGGTCGATCACCTTGGACTCTGTAGGCGCCTTATTGTGGATTGCCTTGGATTACACTCCTTGGATTACACTCTTACCCCTTAGCTAGACTCAGATACTACTGAGTTAGCGTTCCGTGAGATCTACGTTACCATGGTTATTACCCTGGAACTCCCTCACCGTATATCATTCTCAGGTTGCATTGTTATGTCTTGGGACCTTCACTACTTATACTATCACGATGTGATATCGGTGCTGGCTATGCCTCACGTGACCTATTAACATTAAATGGTAATTACTCAATTAATGAACTGGTTACATGTTCAGACACCAGCCGAGGGCTGAAGCAGATACTTGAGTATTTAGTTATATTGTACTGCTTGCTTTACTTTATATATGCACGCCTGCACACCGTTATATTTCATTACACGGGCCATATGTTGTAGACACCGTTGATGGTGGCCCACTGAGATTTATCTCACACCCTCTCCGGGCGCTGTTTGGTACCCGGAGTAGATTACATGACTGCAGGTGCTGACAAATGGAAGCATACAGCTTTAAACACTTGATTGCTTGCTGATAGGATGGAGCTTGATAGCAGATGACCGAGTTGGATCTCGGGATGGTTGGAGTAGTCTTTGTTTTCTTTTACTTTGTGGAACATGTTACGCCTATTGTCTTGTATCCATGTTTTTCAGTTTTCTAGTGACATGTCATTACATTATCATTGTTTCAGTTGATACAATTATTATTATTCTCGTTTATCTATTACATCAGTTTGCTTCCGCTGTTTATTTATATTGCTTCCGCTATTACTATTTATTTATATTCCTTCCACTGTGCTACACTCTGATAATGAGGGCATAGTCTCCCCATGGACAAACCTACACCCTCATTGCTAGTCGGCAGCCTCTGGCGTTCGGGGAGATGCACTTGAGGCCATGTGGCCCACCGGGCTCGGGGTACCCGTTAAGTGACATCCGGGTCCGGGACGTCACAAAGTGGTATCCGAGGCTGGTTTTTTTCTTGCTTTACTATTTGGAGACAATAGATTGGAGAATAAGAACGCTTGGGACTTGGTCATAAGCTGTGCTTGGGCGTCGCGAACCCATGTTTGGGGTAAAAACCAAGTTGCCTAAATTATAATTGTTATTCTGTTTTTGTCTATTACAGTTGATATTATTTCACCGTTGGGTGATGCACATGCTGTGTGGTGTTGTTAATTATTACTCTGTTTGAGAATTTATTTCATCCTTAGCCCGATGATATGAGGGTAAGGAGCATTGTTACATGCATCATTATAGGCACCTAGAATTCACATGTCATGCATATTGCCATGCCATATAGGTGCAGTTCACTACTTTGCATTGCTTAATATGCTTGTGATTGTTGAGTGATGTTGTGATAGTTTGCTTGTACTTGTATTACTTTGGCTGCGATTGAGTGATTGTCTGTCTCAATTCATGAGGTGTATTGGCCCTCATGGGTTGGGATGAGTAATTTATGGAGTCAAGCCATAAATAAATGAGTGCAGGTGTATGGGCACCGATTCATCGGAAATGGCTATCCATTATAAAGTGAATCTTGAAATCTAAAATGAAATGGTTGCACATCCTTATTCCGTCTAAGCGGGTAGTTTGGGTAGTATACCTTGGGTAGTGAGTTTTTTTACTTTTAGCTTCCGCTAGTGATCCTGTCTCCTTGCTTCTAAGCTTGTTCTGAGGCGTGTGCTTGACATTTGTAGACCAATGCTGCCACGACGTCCTCGTGTCGTTCGCCAGTAAGGTGGTGACGATCATGCTCCAGATGTGGTGAGCCCCGAGCCGCCAGTCTTACCTCCAGGAGTGTCACTTGAGGCACCGCCTGCTGCACCTGATCCGGGCACTGATGCCCAAGTCTGTGATAGTTTCCTATGTCTGATGCAGTCCATGCATGTTGCTCCACGGGTTGCACCTACGATGGCTGATCTGACCCGCGAGTTCCAGCAGCAGCATCTTTCTACTTTTTTAGGGGATGACGGTTCTCAGGCTGCCGGGTCTTGGTTAGAGGCCATGCTGTCTATCTTTGAGCATCTGGAAATGCCTTCAGAGCGGAGAGTCAAGCTTGCTACATACATGCTTTGGGATTCGGCCAAGCGTTGGTGGGATGTGGTTACCCAGACCGGTCGTCCTCAGGGCATGTTATGGATTGATTTCCAGACTGCCTTCTATGATCAGTTCTATCCTCAGGCACTGAGAGCTGACAGAGCCAGAGAGTTCATGCATTTCGAGTAGGGTTTTATGTCAATTATGGAATATTCAACATGTTTCACTAATTTACAGCGCTTTGCACCACTTCTAGCGGGTGATGGGCTTTCGCGTGCTAGACGTTTTGAGGATGGGCTCCAGTACGCCATCCGAACTCAAGGGAATGTCTTTCGCCTTCCTACCTTTTCTGCAATAGTTGATCGGACCCCTATCACTGAGTGTAACCTGATGGACGACATGAGTACTGGGTTTAAAGGATCAGTGCCGCGTCAGGCCAGTAGTTCTTCCGGTGGTAGGAAACATTTCCCTGAGGTTTCTCGTCAGGGCAGTGGCAGCCAGAGTGTCCAGTTTGATAGCTCTGTGGTGTGTCATTAGTGTGGAAGACCAGGGCATAAGATGTTTAGAATCGCCGGGAGACACAACGACAGAAACGAGGAAAAAACGAAAGAAAAGAAAGCAAAGGACACAACGATTTACGTGGTTCGGGAAAAATCCCTACGTCCACGGGAGAGGCAGAATTCACTATATCGGGAGCACAAAAAATTACAAAGGATTTCAGTAGTAAATCCTAGCCCGAAATGGGCTACATATGAAGAAGACGGTCCACTATTCTGAATAGTAAGTCCGCGTTGCTACAGTGATCGGCGACCAACTTTGTCAAAAAGCGTTACAGTGAAGTTGACCCCGAAGTCCGCACCGCTACAATGTCTGTCGGTGTCGGTCGGTCAGCTCCGCTACAGTGGTCAGCATTGCTACAGTGCCAGAAAAGTTGGGCCAGGGACCTTCGGCCCGCGGACCCCCGGAGCAGGGGCGCGTTGCCCCCTGCAACCCCCAACGAGCTCACCGCGGAGCTCGACCCGCGACAGTTGCGGGCCACAAGCATTCGGCCCAACCGAATCGGTTAACACCAATCCAACATAAGAAGCCCCAATGTGACAGAGACCCTATAGAGTATCGGGTTTGCGGCCGTATGGGTCATCTTTAGCATTTCTGCAGGACCTTTCCACTAGCTTCAAGTG
The DNA here is from genome assembly GCA_963277665.1 of Viscum album. Taxonomy (NCBI): domain Eukaryota; kingdom Viridiplantae; phylum Streptophyta; class Magnoliopsida; order Santalales; family Viscaceae; genus Viscum; species Viscum album. The sequence continues at coordinate 608,866,792 of OY728139.1, read as the reverse complement.
GAAAAGGATCAGCATCCGCTCCACCTACTAGAGCGAGTTCTTTTGTGTCGCGTCAGGCGGGGAGTTGGAATAACACCGGCAGGTCTAGCTGAGGAGGAGGTCGTGGCCGTGGTAGTCCGACCCTTGATCACCAGCAACGCCAACAGAGCAATCACGATCGTGGTAGTCCATTTGTTGCACAGGGCCGTGGATCAGGTCAGTTGCATGCTTTACAACTGATACTCGAGGATCAGGTTGCGGGGCCATCTACAGTACGAGGTGCGATTTTAGTAGCCTCCACTATTGTCTCTGCTTTGTTTGATACATGTGCTTCAAACTCTTTTATTTCTGTATCTATCGTGGGAAGTCTTGGACTAGAGATACAATATCACTATGGTGTAATGACCCTCGATGCACCGTCGGGAATACGGACGGAGGGCATACGCCGGTTCAGGAACTGTCCCCTTGAGGTAGGCAGTTACCCTTTCTTGTGGAATCTCAAAGTTCTCGAGATGACAGGCTTCGATGTCATTATTGGGATGGACTGGTTAGTCCACTATCACGCCTTTGTAGACTGCTATCGCCGCAGGGTCTCTTTTACATCATCAGAATGCAGCTGTTATCTTTTCAAAGGTGAGTGGGATGTCCATGCTGGGAGAACTGGACCGAAGCATCATGGGCTCGATGAAGTGACCGCCTAGATTACAGATCTTTTCATGGAGGATCAAAGTTTGCTTCAAACTGATTTCCCTTCAGTAGTTGATTGTTTCAGGGAAGTCTTTCCTGATGACTTTTCTGGCTTACCTCCTAAGAGAGAGGTAGAGTTTACAATTGAGCTTGTTTCTGGAGCAGCTCCGGTGTCCATTTCTCCATACAGGATGACACTTACTGAGCTCCAGGAAGTGCCAGATAGAGGACCTAGAAGCCAAAGGCTTTATACAACCTAGTACATCCTCTTGGGGTTCGCCTGTGCTTTTCGCCAAGAAGGCGGATGGAACCTTACGTCTATGCGTGGATTACAGAAGGTTGAACCAGCTTACGGTCAAGAACCAGTATCCACTTCCTTGTATAGATGATCTCTTTGACCAGCTCCGAGGAGCAAATGTGTTCTCTAAGATCGACCTGAGGTCGGGTTATCATCAGGTGCGAGTCAGACCATCATACATACCTCGTACAACTTTCTGTAGCAGGTATAGTCTGTATGAATATCTTGTTATGCCGTTCGGTCTTACGAACGCGCCTGCCGTTTTCATGGCTTTGATGAATAGGGTTTTCCACCCCTATTTGGACTCTTTTGTCGTGGTCTTTGTGGACGACATCTTGGTGTATTCTCGCACTCGTAACGACCATGCCAAACATCTTGAGATCGTTCTGAGTACACTGAGAGAGTATCAACTTTATGCCAAGCTTGCTAAGTGCAACTTCTAGATCAACAAGGTCCACTTCTTGGGACATATTATTTCAAAATCAGGTGTATCTGTTGACCCTGAAAAGGTTAGTGCTGTAGTTTCCTGGGAGCAGCCCAAGAACATGTTTGATATTAGGAATTTCTTAGGGCTCGCTGGATATTACAGACATTTCATACAGGACTTCTCACGTCTTGCTTCACCTTTTACTGGACTTACAAAGAAGGGTGTTAAGTTCCTGTAGTCAGAAGCATGCGAAAGAGCCTTTCAGGAACTGAAAGGGAGGCTTGTCTTGGCACCGATTCTGATTCTTCCCGAACCGGGTAAAGGTTATATCGTCTTCTGCGATGCATCAGACATTGGACTAGGAGCAGTGTTGATGCCGGAAGATAAAGTCGTTGCGTACGGATCTCGGCAGTTGAGGCCTCACAAGAGAAATTACCCGATGCACAACCTTGAGCTAACAACAGTTGTCCATGCCTTACGTTGCTGGAGACATTATCTTTTGGCTGAGCGCTTTGTGGTGTATACAGATCACAAGAGCCTCAAGTATATTGTAGCTTGGTGAATTCTCCTTACCTCAATGTGAGGTGAGAATATTCTTTTATAGATTAGGAAACCAATATACAAGACGGGTAAGTCCGATGTGGGACTCACCCATTTACACTTAAATAGGTTCCAACACTCCCCCTCAAGCTGGACATGCCCAAATTGGATAGAGTCCCACACAAAAAGAATAACAAGACAATCTCAAACTCCCCCTCAAGCTGGGCCATGGAGGCTGTGAATACCCAGCCTGGAAGTGAGAGACTCAAGACGAGCTCCAGGAAGACCTTTGGTGAAGAGATCGGCAAGCTGATCAGCCGTCGAGATATGACCGAAACCGATATGGTGTTGCTCTAGATGGTGGCGGAGAAAGTGACAGTCCACCTCGATATGCTTCGTCCGTTCATGGAAGACGGGATTCGAGGCAATCTTCGTGGCGGCCTGATTGTCACACCAAATATGAGCAGGAGTCGATGCTGGGAAACCGAGCTCCTGGAGAAGATGACGAAGCCAGATGATCTCAGTGGTGACAGTGGCCATGGCTCGATACTCGGCCTTGGCACTCGAACGGGAGACCACAGTCTGCTTTTTGCTGCGCCAAGAGATGAGATTACCGGCGAAGAATACGGCGAAACCCGAAGTAGACCTGCGGGTAGCGAGGCAACTGGCATAGTCCGCATCACAAAAAGCTTCAATATCCAGGTGAGCATGATGTGAGTACCGAAGGCCACGTGCAGAGTCTTTCTTGATGTACTTGGCAATGCGGAGGACAACATCCCACTGAGAGCAGGTGGGATGTTCCATGAACTGGCTTACTTTTCCAACGGCACAGGCAATGTCGGGACGCGTCATGGTGAGGTAGTTGAGTTTACCGACCAAACGTCGATAGCTCTCGGGATGAGGAAAGAGTTCCGAGTCGGCATGAAGGGAGCGTTCCCCAGGCTCCAGGGGAGTGTCAACGGAGGTGGCGGTGCTCAACCTGACATCCTGCAAGATATCAAGAGCATACTTGCGCTGGCAGAGAGAGATAGTGTCCGTAGTTCGGGTGATGATGCGTCTTGAGGCTGACGATGCCTCTGGAGTCGCTCCCTGTGATGATGATGTCATCAACATACACTACAAGCAAGATATAGCCGTGTGCCGTCGTACGGAAGAAGACGGTGTGATCTTTCATACTCCGAGAGAGGCCAAAGGCGGTGACGACAGTGCTGAAGCGGCCAAACCAGGCGCGAGGAGACTGTTTGAGGCCGTAGAGGGAGCGACGGAGACGGCAGACATGGGAGTCGGCACCAGAGGCAGAGAAACCAGGGGGCTGCTGCAGGTAGACTTCTTCGTCAAGAGAGCCATGGAGAAAAGCATTCTTAACGTCGAGTTGATGAAGCGCGGCAAATGGTGATGAGCAACCAGAGAGATGAAGAGGCGGACAGAGGCCATCTTGGCGACGGGAGAGTAGGTCTCAAAGTAGTTGACGCCATATGTCTGAGCAAAGCCCTTGGCGACAAGCCGGGCTTTGAGGCGACAGAGAGAGCCATCAGGATTGAGACGGATTGTGAAGATCCATTTACAGCCGACCGGCTGTTTGTTTGCCGGAAGGGGAACAAGATCCCAAGTATGGTTGGCATCCAGAGCCTGCAATTCATCCCGCATTGCGGCTAGCCACCCGGGGTGAGATTTGGCTTCACCGATCGTTCGGGGAAGCGACACGGTCTCCAGAGCTGACAGACCCCTGTAAGAAGATACAAAGAGAGGAGTAGTCTGACAGGATCGAGTACCTTTCCGGAGCGCAATCGGTACATCGCCGGGAGCTGTGTCAGGAACATCAGTCGAAGCGGGAACAATGGTTTCCTCGGCCGGGATGAGGGGTACAGCGGAAGGACGACGAGAGTAGGTCTGTCCAAAGAGATGACCGGTCGGAGGAGACACCAGAGGTGGGTGAACCATGAGCGGAAGGCAATCATCGATGGTAGTGTCAGGAGGAGGAGAGGGGAGAGTGAAAGGAGAGCTCTCGACAAACGATACGTCGGCAGAGGTGATATACCGGCGGAGGTCTGGAGAGAAGCATCAGTAGCCGCGCTGAGTGCGGGAATAACCGAGAAAAATGCAGCGAAGGGATTTGGGTGATAGTTTGGAGAGATTTGGGCGAGTGTCCCGGACATAACAGAGACATCCGAAAACGCGGAGTGGAAGGGAGTGAGGAGGGAGAGAGGGAAACAAGGTATGAAAAGGAGTCTCCCCCTGAAGGATGGAGGAGGGAAGACGATTGAGAAGGTAAGTAGCAGTGAGGATGACATCCCCCCAGAAGAGAAGAGGTACCTGGCGGTGGAAGAGGAGGGCACGAGCGGTTTCCAAGATATGTCGGTGTTTGCGCTCGGCCACCCCATTTTGCTGAGGGGTATCAGGACAAGAGGTCTGATGGATGACGCCGTGGGCCCTCATAAACTGCTGAAAATGAGTGGATAAGTATTCTCGCCCATTGTCAGATCGAAGACATTTCACAGGGATAGAAAACTGTGTCTGGATTTCCTGAAAAAATGTCTGAAAGGTTGAGAGAACCTCTGTTCGATCTCGAAGAAGGTAGAGCCATGTCATACGGGAATAATCATCGATGAAAGAAATGTAATATTTATAGCCGGATTGACTCGAGGTGGCACAGGGACCCCATACATCAGAATGCACCAAATCAAAGGGTTGGGCGGCCCGTGTGTCAACTCGAGGAGGATAGGATGTGCGATGGTGTTTCGCAAACTGACACGACTCACAAGGAAAAGATAAACGGGGGCTAATATCGGGAAAGAGCTGATGAAGTGCTGTGGCGGAGGGGTGGCCCAACCGAGAATGGAGGTCGGCGACACGAGCACGGATAGACGCGCAGACGATGGAAGTCGGGCCATCGAACATATACACCCCATCCCGAAGCTGGCCTCTACCAAGTTCCCAGTTCGTCGTCCGTTCCTGAAACACAACAGAAGACGAGGTAAATAAGGCATTACAGTTGAGGTCCTTGGTTAGCTTGCTGATGGAAAGTAGGTGAAACGGACTGCGGGGAACATGAGCCACCGAGGAGAGGTGAAGGGAGGAAAGGGAACAGGTGCCAAAGCCGGCGATGGGGAGAGTGGAGCCATCAGCAACAGTGATGGCCGAGGATCCACTATAAGGGCGGTAGTCGGAGAGTATACCTGCATCCCCGGTGAGGTGGTCAGACGCACCTGAGTCAAGCATCCATGCAGGGGTGCGATGACTGAGAAGAGCAGTGGGACCCCCGGAATGGGCAAGAGAAGCGGATGAAGAGCCCGACATGGTGGTGGCCCGGTGATCGTGAATCAGCTGGAGCTCAGCCAGCAAAAGATCCAATGATGGGGAAAGAGCAGCAGGTGATGACGCATCGCGGATCGCAGTCTGGCCCTGCCGGGGGTGCGAATCGGGACGACCATGTAGGACCCAGCAGCGGGCTATCAGATGGCCGAGTTTGCCGCAGTGCTGGCAGAGGGGGCGAGGTCGGCCATCTCCACGGCCGCGGCCTCGTGGGCCGGTAGGGCGGCCACCACCACGGCCTAGGAGCGCAGTGTGATCTAGGATGGGAACGGGTGGGGCAAGGGCCCGATGAGCCTTCTGCAGGCGATGATAGACCTGCGGGATATCCAGTGTAGACGGGCTGGCGAGCATCTCAGTAGCCGTCGTGGCGTAGTCCGGTGCGAGGCCATTCAAGAGATTGAAGAGGCATAGCTGGTCCCGTTGAGTCTGCGCCTCTGCCGGAGTCTGAGGAATAGGCCAAAGTTCTTGCAGCTCGTCGCGGAGACCCTTCCATTCCATGAAATAGTTTGGAAAGGTCCGGTCCTGCTGGCGGATGTGGGAGAGACGCTGTAGAACATCTGAGACCCGAGCCAGGATATTGGTCTCGGAGAACATTACAATCAAGGAATCCCATAGCTCTTTGACTGTGTTGGCAGTCCTGGTGACATCCTTCACGGACCGGTCCATGGAGTTGACCAGTAAGGCGAAGATTTTGCTGTCCGCCAGCTGCCAAGAATCGAATTTGGGGTCAGTGAGGGCGGGGGGGGGGGGGGTTCTCAAGATGAGAATGAAGTCCCATGCCGCGGAGGGACATCAAGACTGTCTTCCGCCAGACGAAGAAGTTTGTGGCATCCAGGCGGTCATCAACAAGCTGTGAGGAGGCCGTGATCAGGGACGAAAGAACGGAGGAGCTGTCCATGGGGGATGGGCGCTGGACCTGGCGGCCGGAAGTCGCCAGGTGGAAGGGAAGGGCCTGGCAGGGGCGCTGCGGGGGAGCAGGCGCAGGGGCTAGGGCGCGGGCGCCGGGCGAGAGGCCGGCGAGGTTGAGGGCGCGGCTGGGAATGGGCGCGCTGTGGGAGGGCGCCGGAACCGGGGCCGGGAGCCACGTCGAGAGAAAGAGCGCCGGGAGGGGGGGGGGGTGCTGAGGCTAGGGCGCGGGCGTCGGGCCGAGGGCAGGAGGCCGGGGCGCTGGGAAGGGAGCCGCGGCGGAGGGTTGGTCGCAGGAGGAGCCGCGGGCGGAAGAGTCCCGAGCGGGAGGGGCCGCGCCGTCGGGGAGGAAGTCCGCAGGGAGGAGCGCGACGGAGGAGGCGCGGGCCGCGTCGGGGAGAGAGAGGGCCGCCGGGGAGAGGGCCGCCGGGGAGAGAGGGTCGCCGGGACGGGGGCCGCGCGGGTGAGGGCGTCGGGAGCCGCGGGGAGCCGTGGGGAGGGAGCGCCGTCGGGGAGGAAGTCCGCAGGGAGGAGCCGACGGAGGAGGCGCGAGTCGCGTCGGGGAGAGAGAGGGCCGCCGGGGAGAGGGCCGCCGGGGAGAGAGGGTCGCCGGGACGGGGGCCGCGCGGGTGAGGGCGTTGGGAGCCGCAAGGAGCCGCTGGGAGGGAGTGTCTTGGGAGGGAGGGCCGCCGGGAATGGGCAGGCCGGAGAGGAGCTGGGCAAGAGGGCTGCGCCGGGACAGGAGAGGAGGCCCGCCGGGAATGGCTAGGGCAGTAGGGAGAGAGGCGGGGCCGGGAGGACGCCGGGAATCCGCAAGGGAGGGAGGGTTCGGGATAAAAATCCCTCTGATACCATGTAGCTTGGTGAATTCCCCTTACCTCAATGTGAGGTGAGGATATTCTTTTATAGATTAGGAAACCAATATACAAGACGGGTAAGTCCGATGTGGGACTCACCCATTTACACTTAAATGGGTTCCAACATATATCTTTTCTCAGCACGACTTGAATCTCAGACAACGGAGATAGGTCAAATATCTACAATCCTTTGATTTTGAGCTTGCCTATACGCTTGGAAAGAGCAATGTGGTCGCTGATGCACTGAGTCAGAAAACTCAAACACAGGCCGTACAAGAATCCAGTGATGAATTAAAGTTAATGGCCCTCTTTTCTGAACTTCATCTAGAGTTTCATGACGGTCACGAGCAGTCTTACCTCTCAGCCTTAACAGCTACCTTTTCCCTCCTTGAGAAGGTGAAGAGTATGCAATTTTCAAATCCTTGTGAGAGTATATCAGGAGATAACCCACCTTCGGATTGGTTTGTGGACAGAGACGACGTCCTGCGTCTATGTGGACGTATCTGGGTTCCTATAGATGTGAGAGAGGAGTTGATGAAAGAGTCCCACGCTTCTCAGTGGGCAGTTTATCCAGACATCTCGAAGATGCATCGAGATATGCGACACCAATATTGGTGGCCTGGAATGAAACGTCAGATTGCAGGTTTCATCACTAGGTGTTCCACTTGTCAGCAGGTGAAGGGGGAGCACCAAAGACCTGCAGGCTTGTTACGGCCGCTTCCAGTCCCATAATGGAAATGGAAAGAAGTTGCTATGGATTTCGTAGTCGGCTTACCTAGGTCGCCAAGGGGTAGTGATGCTATCTGGGTAGTCATTGACCGACTAATGAAATCATTCCACTTCATTCCTATACGGGAGACTTTCTCAGTTGATGAGTTGGGAAGACCGTATGTCCGTGAGATCATACGACCACACGGGGTTCCACGTACTATCATTTCAGATAGGGATGCTCGTTTCACTTCACGGTTCTGACAAGGTTTGCAGAAAGTTATGAGGACTCAGGTGTTTCTAAGCACAACTTTTCACCCTCAGACTGATGGACAATCGGAACGGACAATACAGGTTCTAGAGGATATGCTCCGAGCATGCATCATTGATTTCAGCGGTTCTTGGGAGAAACATATCCCTCTTGTCGAGTTCGCTTATAATAACAGTTTTCAGGCGACGATTCAGATGACTCTTTTTGAGGCTTTATATGGTAGGTCATGCTGTTCACCCTTCTGCTGGCTAGAGGTAGGTGAGACAACCCTACTAGGTCCTCGTTTTGTTCAGGAGACTTCAGAACATGATCAGCTGATCAGGAAGCGTATGACTATTGCTCAATCTAGACGAAAATCTTATGTCGATCGCCGTCGACGACCTCTTGAGTTCGAGGTTGGGGATCGTGTTTTTCTTCGGGTATCGCCCAGGCTAGGGCAGAGACGATTAAGGAAGCAGGGAAAGCTGTCACCTCGTTATGTCGAGCCGTTTGAAATTCTAGTGAGAGTCGGGCCGGTAGCCTATCGGTTGCTACTACCTTTGAGGTACCGTGCCATGCACAACGTTTTTCATGTCTCACAACTTCGCCAATATCATGCTGACCCGCCTCATACCTTTGATCCCGAGGAAGTGGAGTTAGATAGCGATGCTACTTTTGAGGAATATCCAGTACACATTGTTGACCGAAGCACGAAGGCTCTCCGAGGCAGGTCTGTTCCTCTTGTACGGGTGCTGCGGTAGCACGACTGTGTACAAGATGAGACTTGGGAGTGAGGAGCTGATTTAAGTGCTCAGTGATCAGAGTTGTTCTCAGACGGTGTTTCTTTACCTTTTGAAGGAGAATTCAGGGGTGAGTTCTTTTAAGGGGGGAAGACTGTAAGAACCCGGTTTTTCACTTAGGTATGAATCCTTTAATTCTCGATTTAAATCTTTACTTTGCACCTATTATGGACGCCTCATGAGTTAGTAAAGGTTCTGAGGGTGTCTGGGGCTTGTTTGGAGCCCGGAACCCATCTTTTTGGGGAAAACAGGCTTGGCGCACGGTTTAAAGTAAACCATGCATGAATTCTGCATGGTTTGACAAATCGTGCGGATTGTGTTTTTTCGGACAGAGCCACCTTGCACGGTTGACACACGGCCGTGCGGCCTAACCGTGCGAACGCCCCTTTTTCCCACGTACCTGTGCATGGCTTACGCACTGTATGATCAAACCGTGCAGAGGATGTTATTTCGGGTAGAACCGTCTCGCACGGTTTGCGTACGGTTTGACAAACCGTGCGTAGGCTAAAATTCTAGGTTAATTGTCCAAAATGCCCTCAATGATTTATTTACCCCCCGCTCTCTCTCTAATCCAAGAACCAGCAGGATTAAGCCATTTTCCTCTCATTTTGGAGCTTTTTGAAGGCCAAAGCTAAGGATCAAGAGATCTCCTTCGTCCGACATCCGATCGAGCTTTCGTTCGTCACGTTGGATGCGCAACGGTAAGTACTCAAGTCCTCTTTAGCTATTTTTCTTCTCTCTTGCTCTCGACCTAGATATCGTCATGTGAGCGTTTTTCACCTTTTCTTAGATCTACTCCGATCTGAGGCAAATCAAGGGCCGATACCGGAGGATGAGAGTCGTACAGCCCTAAGGTGGGTGATCTATAACTCGTCCCTGAAGTTCGTTGATTTTGGAATATTCGTGTGGGCCCTGCCGATTTCATCGGGAACCGTTTCATAAATTCACATGCCATGATTATACTTGTTAGAATCGTATGGTTATGCTCTTTCCAAATATGTGATTAGTTGTTAGTGGTTACACCCACAACCCAATTCGCCACATGTCGAAGGTTATGCCATATTTGAGTTTTAGTGTTTTTGGCACGTTTGAGTCACCGTTCGGGTGTGACTTCGCCCGACCTTCCTAAAGGTGAGCCTTTCTATAATAAATGGCTTGTTGTTAATGAGAATTGCATAATGGCATGTACCATGTATGCTCACCACTTGACCCGCCTAAGGTAAGTGCTTCAAATTGATTATTAAATGTGAAATGTGAAATGACAAGTATACTAAGTATAAAACTTGGCCTTATTAAAAGAGATTGAATAAAGGTTACATGTCCGTAACACCCCTTGCCATATTGATGGAAGGTAGCGGATTGAACCTCAATAATTAAATATGCCTTCATGGTTAATTAAGACTTGATTAAATGGTTGCAATGCTACTTGGCCTATCCACACTAATGGAAGACAAGGCTTGAACCTAATGAATGATTAAATGATTACAATATCAAATAGGAATGGACTGACTCAAGCTCGCCTTGGATTCTAAGAGGAGAATACCTTGGGTCTCGGGAACCCCATTCTGATTCAAGGATGCGGTTTGCTTAGGTTGATACTCACTTAGACCCCGGTTCTTGTCTATTCCTCTGATGCCCGGTATACTACCGTAGGGTCCTTCACATTATTACAGGATACCTCAGATACACTCCTTGGATTCAACATTGACTAGTAGGTGCCATGGTGAAAGCCCATATGGCTCTCTGTCTTTGCTTAGCCCCGTTTTACCTTGGTCGATCACCTTGGACTCGGTAGGCGTCTTATTGTGGAATGTCTTGGATTACGCTCCTTGGATTACACTCTTACCCCTTAGCTAGACTCAGATACTACTGAGTTAGCGTTCCGTGAGATCTACGTTACCTTGGTTATTACCGTGAAACTCTCTCACCAGATATCATTCTCAGGTTGCATTGTTATGTCTTGGGACCTTTACTACTTATACTATCACGAGGTAATGTCAGTGCTGGCTATGCCTCACGTGACCTATTAACATTAAATGGTAATTACTCAATTAATGAACTGGTTACATGTTCAGACACCAGCCGAGGGTTGAAGCAGGTACTTGGGTATCTAGTTATATTGTACTGCTTGCTTTACTTTATATATGCATGCCTGCACACTGCTATATTCCATTACACGGGCCAGATGTTATAGACATCGTTGATGGTGGCCCACTGAGATTTATCTCACACCCTCTTCGGGCGCCGTTTGGTACCCGAAGTTGATTACATGACTGCAGGTGTTGACAAAGGGAATCATACAACTTCGAACACTTGATTGCTTGCTGATAGGATGAAGCTTGATAGCAGATGACCGAGTTGGATCTCAGGATGCTTGGAGTAGTCTTTGTTTTTTTTACTTTGTGGAACATGTTATGCCTATTGTTTTGTATCCATGTTTTCCAGTTTTCTAGTGACATGTCATTACATTATCATTGTTTCAGTTGATACAGTTATTTTTATTCTCGTTTATCTATTACATCAGTTTGATTCTGCTGTTTATTTATATTGCTTTCGCTGTTACTATTTATTTATATTCCTTCCACTGTGCTACACTCTGATAATGAGGGCATAGTCTCCCCACAGACACACTTTAGGCCCTCGCTGCTAGTCAGCAACCTCTGGCGTTCGGGGAGATGCACTTGAGGCCATGTGACCCACCAGGCTCGGGGTACCTGTTAAGTGACATCCGAGTCCGGGACATCACAATAACAGAGGCATCCAAACACCCGAAGTGGAAGTGAGTGGGGAGGGAGAGAGGAGAACAGAGTCTGAAAAAGAGTCCCCCTGAAGGATAGAAGAAGGAAGGCGGTTGATAAGGTATGTAGCAGTAAGGATCACATCTCCCCAAAAGAGCAGAGACACTTGTCGGTGGAAGAGGAGGGCACGAGCAGTCTCCAGAATATGTCGGTGTTTCCGCTCGGCCACTCCATTCTGCTGGGGTGTATCAGGACAGGAGGTCTGATGAATGATGACTTTCATTTGGAGAAACTGCTGAAAGGGAGTGGATAGATTTTCGCGCCCATTGTCCGAGCGAAGATATTTAACAGAGATGGAAAACTGCGTATGAATCTCAGTGTAAAAAGGCTGGAAAGTAGAAAACACTTCAGACCGTTCTCGAAGTAGGTACAACCAAGTCATTCGCGAAAAATCATCAATGAAGGATATATAATATTTATACCCTAAATGACTCGAGATGGCATAGGGACCCCAAACGTATGAATGAACCAGATTAAAAGGTTTTGAGGCCCATGTATCCACTCGAGGAATGTATGAAGTGCGATGATGTTTCAAAAATTTACAAGACTCACAATGAAAAGACACATACTGACTAATATTTGGAAATAATTGATGAATGATGGAGGCGGGTGGATATCCCAACCGGGAATGAAGGTCCAATGCACGGGCAGAGACAGACGTGCATGCGACGAATGTTGGTCCATCGAACATGTAGACTCCGTCCCGAAGCTGGCCTCTACCAAGTTCTCGGTTTGTTGTCCGCTCCTGAAAGACAACAACATAAGATGTAAATATTGCAGCACAGTTGAAATCCTTTGTAAGCTTACTGATGGATATAAGATTAAAAGAATTGCGAGACACATGTGCCACAAAGGGCAGGTGAATAGATGAATTCAGGGAGCATGCACCAAAGCCTGCAATGGGGATAGTGGAGCCACCAACTATGGTGATGGGTGAGGAGCCAACATAAGGAAAACAAGAGGACAACATACAAGTATCACGAGTGAGGTGGTCGGAGGCACCTGAGTCTAGCATCCAGGTAGGAGAGCGACGCCCGACGAAGGCAGCGGAACCACCAGAATGGGCAAGAGAAGTCGAAGACGGACCCGGTATAGAGGGGGTCCGAGGATCGTGAAACATTCATAGGTCTGCCATGGAAAGGTCCAGAGATGGAGGAAGAGCTGCGGCTGACGAGGAAGTATCCTGGACCGCTGTCTGACCCTGCCGCGATTGCTAAGATGAGTGTCCATGAAGAACTCAACAGCGGTGGATCAGGTGACCAAGCTTGCCACAATGCTGACAAAGGGGACGAGGGCAACCCTCCCCACGACCACGTCCCCAAGTGCCTGAGGAGCGTCCACTGCCTCGACCGAAGAGGGCAGAGTGAACGATGATGGGGGTGGGCAAGGGAAGAGTCCGATGGGCCTTGCCCAGACGGTGATACACCTGTGGGATCTCCAGCGTAGATGGGCTGACGAACATCTCGATAGCCATTGTCGCATACTCAGGAGTGATGCCATTGAGAAGACTAAAGATGCACAGTTAGTCCTGCTGAGCCACATCCGCCTCCGGTGTCTGGGGAATGAGCCACAACTCAAGCAACTCATCCTGGAGAGTTTTCCATTCTATGAAGTACGCCGGGAAGAAACGGTCTTGCTGTCGGATAAGTGACAGGTGCTGAAGAATATCGGATACCCGAGCTAAATTATTGGTCTCGAAATACATGAGGTTCAAGAAATCACAGAGTTCCTTGACCGTATTTGCAGTCCGGGTGACGTTCTTGACGGAGCGATCCATGGAATTGACTAGCAAGACAAATATCTTGCTATCAGTAAGCTTCCAAGGACGGTATTTGGGATCAGAAGATGCTGGTGGAGGATCCTTGAGGTGAGAATCAAGGTCCATGCTCGTCATAGACATCAAGACGGTCTTCCGCCAGACCGAGAAGTTGGTGGAGTCGAGCCGCTCATCAACGAGGCGGGTAGAGGCTGTGATCATCGGGGGAAAAACAGAAGAGGCTGCCATTGGAGCGTCGGACATCTGCAGATGAGGGCAGGATCAGCGGTGCGTCGTGGAGAGCGGGACCGATATGTGGCAGCGGAGGCCGGGACGACGCGATGAGAGACCGTAGGGAGGCGGGGCCGGTTGAAGCCGTAGGGAGGCAGGTCGGGGAGCGCCGTCGGGGATCGGGAGACGGAGCCGTGCCAGACTGGTGTACAGGAGGCCGACGACGGGAGGCGCGCGCGGTGCTGCCGTGTGGGTGGATGACGATGGAAGGCGGGTGCGCCCGCAAGAGGAGAGGCCGCGACCTGGCGCAGGGTTGTCGTAGTTGGATCCCGTCGCACAGGGGAAGCACCGGAGGGCAGGCGACCGCGTCGGAGGTGGTGGCCGGAAGTGCCGAGGAGGGCTCGGAAGGCGTCGCATAGGGAGGTTGGCTGGCGGGATCCCGCTGGAAGGCGAGGCTGATCGCGGGGCGGTGCGCGATCCTGAAGGCGCCGCGGGAGGGCGACGAGAGGCGTGTCTGGCAGCGAGGATGCCGGGATGTGCCACGGGAGCCGGGAGCCGCGTCTGGAAGCGGGGCCGCCGGGAAGTGCCGCGGGAGCTGCGTAGGGCGGGAGTCGGGAGGGGAGCCGTGTAGGGCGGGAGCCGGGAGGGGCGTCGGGAGGGGAGCCACATAGGGCGGGAGCCAGGAGGGGAGCCGGGTTGGGAGTCCACCGGAAAAAAAAAATTTAACGGGATTTTCCCTTTGATACCATGTAGAGGAGGAATTCTCCTTACCTCAAGGTGAGGCGGAGACCTTCTCTTTATAGATTGAGAAAAAGGAATACATGATGAAGTATTCCAATGTGGGACTCGAAAATACTCAGAATAATAAAAACATCGTTTAACAGGATTCATATGGACATGAATATTTTAAAAAAGGAATTTTCGAATTTCTCTCAAATGTTTTCAAAAAGGAATCTTCTTAAGGTTTTATGTAAGTGACTTTCTTTTAAAAATCACCTATTAATGTTTCTTTTTACAAAAGTCTAAAGGAATGTTTTTTAAACTTATATGCCATGAGCGGCTTTTCCCGCCTTCATGACGCCTTAATGTTTTGAAGGTTCCTTTATAATATTACATGGTTATTTTCAAAGAAAATGTTTTCTTTTATATGTACGCAGTAATCTTTTAAAATAAGTGATTTTCCTAAGTAATGTTTTTATGATTATGGTTCATGTTTTATGATCATGTTTTATTGTTTATGATGACGGTTGGTTCTATTATAAACCAAAGACGAGTGGGTCCGTGATAACCCTCCAATGCATTGGTTATGTTGGAAGTTGGAAGTTGACTGTGATGGTTATTCCAGGTGTTATTGCGATGGTTACATCCAAGCATAACCGCGAGGGTTATGTCAAGTATAACCGTGAGAGTTATTTCATAGTAGCCGTGAGAGTTACATCATAAGTATGATAAGAAAATGATGCCCCAAGTTACCTATATGATTTATTTATGCTTGCTTTGTTTTTACAGAAATCTCATGTTTTCACAACGTAAGTTATTGAGTTTATAATCAAAGGAAAGTATATGTTACTTTTAAGGGCGAAAAATATAATTTTGTGAAAATGTTTTCATGAGTTTATCATGTTTTCAATGAAACCTTTATGAGTTTTATTTTGCCTTTAATATTTCTTATGAAATGTTTTATGGAAAACTTTGGGCATAAAATGTGATTTATTGTGTAAGAAAATGTTTATTTTGACCCCAAAGTTTATTTTGAAAAAGGAAAATTTTTATAAGTATCATGGACTAACAATTTTTTTCTTTTTATATCCATCACTGAGTTTTTTGTGCTCATCCCAAGTTTTAAAATGTTTTTTATAGGGTTTAAGGGAGAGTAAAGGCAAGGATGCGGTCAAGAAGAAAATTGTGAAGATTTATCATGAAAAGAAATCATGTTTTATTTTAAAGACTTGTTTTATGGGAAAAATGGATATCGGGTATAAGTGTCCACTTGTAATATATGAGTTTACTATATAAGAGTTTGTCTTAATTCTCTAAAATTCTAAACCAAAAAGATCTTCAGAATTTTAAGAAAGTGGATTCTAGTTCAAAAACCCTAGAATATGTAATGATTAAGGCTGAGTTCTTACAGTTGGTATCAAAGGAGAGTTTAGATAACTTTGAAGATGATGATGTTTTCATGAAATGTTGTCTTAAGAGTTATAGACACCATCATGAGTTTATAAGTTTAAGGTTGATTATAAGTTTAATGTCTTAGAAACCCGTTTTGAGGTTTAATGTTATGAAAATTTATGGTGACTAATAATATTTTTGGAGACATTTATTTTTAAGGTAATTATGCGTTATTACATTTTGAGATGCAAAATGAAAGACATGAGATAACTTTTGAGGTTAAAACTTTTCTTTAATGCTGAATATATTAAATTTATTTTTGAGGATGTTTCTCACATCTCTGGGAATGTTATAAGGATTATATTAATATAGTTTTAGAAAAAGGACAACCCACAGTACGAGTGACAACCCGTCGCGTCCGACAAGACCGTTAGAATTGAACCCACAACCGAAGGAAGACAAGAGTGCATCGCCTACCACTAGCCTACGTGATGTCTTGGTTAGTATAAAATTGTTTTTCTTTATTTAAACTATCTGACGGATAAAGGTCAAGTACATTTTGAGAACATATATATCATCAAATAGATAACCAAGAGATCGGACAATTCTTTGGTGATTAAGTGATTAATGTTATTTCGAGAGACGTTCATTATTTTAGGGACCCTATATGATTAAGTTAAACAAAATACTATGGTATTTTATTTGAGGATTAAAGGTTGAATTATATTTTGGAAGCATATATGATTTTATTGTGGATTCATGATGATTGAGGTTATTTATGAAAATGATTAGCATATCTTGGAAATTATGTGATTTGGCCAATTACATTTTTGGTAGGAGATTTTAAGTCATTAATGTGATTTGGAGATAAATGTTAAAATTTATTTTGGAAGACTATGTGATCAAATCCTTCTGATTTTTGAATTTCAATCTTAGTCTAGAATATTTTTGAGGAATTTTAAGGATTGTTATTTGTTAAATGATATATATTGAACTTTGAGTATTACTGTTGAATTTTGGAGATTAAAGTAATTTTTCATCATATAAAGCTTTATTCTTTTTGGAGAATTATCTTATCTTGTACTAACCATTTTGGTTTTGGTTAATGTATAGAGACTAGAGGAATATACTGTTTTTCTTTTGTGGATTTTGTTATCCGTAGAAGTTGATTTTAATGCTTCAGGCACAAAAAAAAATCATATCGAATACTCATCGTTTGAAGCAAAAGATGAGCTTGTGGTGTAAATTGATTAAAGGAATAAATTCTACTTTTCAAGTAAATATATTTCCTTATGCTATTAGTATAAACGGTAAATGAATTCCTTAATTTTAGGCAAAAGATCTTTAAATACAAACGCTATCTGTTTACTTTTCTTACTGAGAAATCAATGACCTTTTTAACCAATCACAGTTTTAAGATTTTGTGATGGTTAATTTTCTCATGTCTATGTCCTCTATTACTTTCTATTAGTCATTTTGAGTTAGTTTTCTCTTCTATGTCTATGTTTTCCTACATGGAAACCTAGTATGTGTTATCTCAAGTGACTTTCGTACTTTTCTCTCTTATCAAGTGGATGTTTTATTAATTTTTTTTACGATGTGAGTTTTCAACAAAGGTATTTTGAAAAGTCAAACCCTGCTTACCAAACCCGAGTTCAAAATTGCGAGGACGCAATTTTCAAAAGAGGGGGTGAATGTAACATCTCGAGTTTTTAAAAGGAAACACTATGTTCGATAGCGTACAAGATACTCCACATTGAGATTAAATGAAATGAATATTATTATTTAAACGTGACTGTTATAACCTAGTCGTTGATTTGGCGGGTATGAATATGAATAACGGATTTATGAAGTAAATATGTCTTACTCAATATAAATGTATTGTTAAATGATTAGAAAATAATAAACATAATTTTTAGTAAAGTCATTTTAATTTTCAAAAAAATAAGTTTTCTTCAAAAATGATTTTTATTGCTTTTCATGAATGAATATTATAATTAATTTATGGAAATTTTAGAAAATGTATTTGATAAAACGAATTTTGTTTTTGAAATCAGCATATCAAAATTAGTAAAAAAATGGAATTTTGAGAATTTTATGAAAAAGTTAAATTTGTGATGAATAGTAAAAATTACTGTTTTTTATAAAATACGGTATCTTTTGTGATATCGTCAAGACAAAATTATGATATAAAAATTTATTAAACTTATGGAACGACTCATGCATGATATTATAATATAAATATCATAAAAAAATAATTTGAGAACATGTAAACTATAATTTATTTCATGATAAATATGAAAATCATTTTTAGACACAGTGTTTGTGTAGCACTGAAAGAGTCTAATTTGATGTCTTATAGCTTATAATTGAGAGGTAGAAAAATCTTTGCACGACCTTTGTATTAAATATCATCTATAAATGATGATTTAGACTGATAATTTCAAATTTTGGAGTTATATAACAAGAATATTATCCAAATAATTGTGCAATGCTTGAGCAGGGCAAGAAAAGTCAGATTAACAAATTAAATAAGTTGTCTTGACATGGATATGAGTAAATATACATAATGAACAAATCTAAAGGATTATATTGACCCTAATTAATTTATTTTTATGATAGTAATTTATTTTTAATTTTTATATATGAAATAATTACCTTTAATATTTATGCAATAGTGACACCATACTTGTGCAAGCAGAAATCAATAAAATGATTTTAAAAACTCTAATATTAAAATGATAAGGACTATAAAATGACCCTAACACTTGCCCAAATTCTATCGAATGAGTAAGTTTCGACTATAATTACTTTAGAATCTTGCACAATGTTGATGCAGTAATTATTTAATTAATGGAAAAATCAAATAAATGATATTAAAAATATTAAAATAAATATAATTTGATATAATTAATGTGATCCACGAATTTTCTAGATGACCTTGACATGTTTAGGATATAATAAAATAGTTGGTTCGTATTTGAATTGTTGTCTTGATGTTTTTAATATCAAAGTAATGAACAATATCAAATTTGACAATAATGATATTTTATAAAATTAATATTTTATTGAATTATTTAAAAATCATAAAAATCTTAAATAAGCCAAAGAGGATAAGATATGGTCGATAAATGTCATCCCCTATGCATTTATAGGCAATTTGGAAGTCTTTACTCTAGAATAGCCTTATTTTATTTTAATATTTTGTGAAATTTAAAGAGCGCTCCTCTCATCTCTTATAAAATGACACATCTTCTTCCTTTATCATCACACTTCAAAACCTATTTGGTTCGTTCAAGTCCTGCCCAAATCCATTTCTAGAATCCCTCTCCACATTCTAGAGGTCTTAGTTTAGGTGGAACACCAACCTTTGTGGTCTTAAGGTGTTAAGCACAAGAGATTGTCCTAAGAAGATGTGTTGTTTTTAATCATGCATTTATGTTTTGTTTATTCTTCTACACCCCTCAAAGCTTCTTCAACCATGCTAAAATAATAACTCCAGTATTCTCCATATACCGAGATGTTTTTATGTCAGTGACATGGCCTATATCCATATCCACTTTCATCAAATGAGAAAAAAATTAATCATTCGTGTGTACGACGGATTACCGCTTTGCGAACTGATGTAATTTATTTTTTATCACCGTCTCTCAAAACTGGTTATAATGATGAAATTAATGTTTATAGATATTCATTTCATATTTATCATTATTAAAAGATAATATATCATTTATATTCTTACCATTATATGCACAGAAAAAAGATAATGTCATTCGTGCGTAAGTGTGGACTACAACCTCCACGAAACGATGTGATTCGTTTTTCATCATCACATCACATGAATGATATATAAGTACATTTAAAGAATTAATATGATATATATGATATTATGATCATTCGGGAAAGATAATGTAAGAACCCGGTTCTTATTTTTGAGGTACGAGCTTCTTCTTTTTCCTTTTCCTTAAGTGTTTTTGAGAAAATATGGAAAATGGGGAAAAATCCTAAATTTTGGAACTACACGCCTTGTACTTTTCCACACGCTGTGTACTTTTGGCCGTGTGGAATGGGTAAACGGGGCGTGTAGCCTTGTCGGCGACGAGGGGTGTAGGAACCGACTGCACGCCGTGTAGTGGTACCTTGCACGCCGTGTAGTCAGTCGACAGGCTTAAACAGTAAGGCGGTGGAGCAGCCGCCAGCTGGGCGACAGTACACGCCGTGTACTCGGGAGTACATGTCGTGTACTCATGTCGACGGATTAACAGTGTGGCAGTGCCGGCAGAGGAACAATTAAATGAAAGAAGTACACGCCGTGTACTCAGAAGTACATGCCGTGTACTTTGTTTTTTCGGCTTAAAACAGGCAGTAGCCTCCTCATTTGGCAGAGGAGACACTTGAGCCGATTTGGAGCCAAAAGAGGAGGCCAGACCTTTGAAGATCCACCGGGTGTTCGTCTGGAATCGGTTTCTGCCTCGGACGATCCCGTTGGAACCGCACGGGTAAGGGCTTCCACCTCCTTGGCTGGTTCTTACCAATTCTTCTCCTAACAGGAGTTATTTACGTTTGTTTGGATTTTGTTCTTCGTCAGATCTACGCCGTTCTTGGGCGTTTCTGGAGTCGGCGTTCGAGTATAACGTTCGTTGGCGTTAAGGTAGGCGGCTTGGTGTAAATTTCCAACTGTCGTGCGTTTTTGTGCGTTTTCGTACCACGAACCCATGTTGGGGTGTCGTGTGGCTGAGGCCGTTGCTATATTTAAATGCCTAGAATTGCATAGGTGATTAAATTGTGATAATAAAATGCTGGTTGAGATCGTTGCTTGGATCCGGAACCACCCCGGGGGTGCGTTCCACTGTTTAGCCGTTTGGCCGGATACCCGAGGGTATGCCTTTAATATAGTAAGTGTAGAATTGCCTTGAGAGGTATTGCTTGTTTACTGCATTTTGATATGTTGGGCATGACCCGGTTACCTGTTTAGCCTGAGGGCGTTGTTGTGATTAGCCTGTGGGCATTGTACTATTTAGCCTGTGGACAGTAGTTATTTCGGCCTGAGGGCAACTTCTTCCGTGCCTGTGGGCAGCTGATTCTGTGCCTGTGGGCGACACTACCTACGCCTGAGGGCAAACTCTGTTATGCCTGAGGGCAGATTCTTGCGTTGGATACTCGTTACCCGAGGGTAGGAGTTTACGTGTCTGAGGACACTAGTTGTTTACTTAGAAATGCACTGTGGTGATTTCTTATATTAAATGGATTAAATGAATATTAAAAATGGCAATATAACTGGTAGTTGTTACTTTTGAGTACTGCTTACTTTATTGCATTTTACCATTGCACACTGTTATTGCATGCTTACACGCAGTTGGGCACGGGCCTTTGGCGGGTGCCTACTGAGATATATTTCTCACACCCTGTTTGGGTCATGCTTTTCGGCCCAAACAGATCACGTTTCTGCAGGTATGGATAGGGGCAAGAGTCCCTATACAGGTACTTGACTGTTGCTGAGGAGTAGGAGGGCATGGGACCGAGCCTAGGCTCGCGATGCCGCTGCCAGCTGTTTGCTTATTTTGCTGTACTCTGCTTTTGTTGTACTGCATTGATGTATAACATGTTCTGGCTGTTTTTTTAGAACTTGAAACATGTAGCATCATCATTTATATACTGTTGGTTATATCCGCTGCTGTAGTTTATTTCAGATGTGTATGATTTACTGCTTCCGCTGTTTGTTGTATGTTTGATTTCAATTCCGCTGCGCTACACTTTGATAAATGAGGGCATAGTTTCCCCACTATCAGACCTGGGCCCTCGCTGCTAGTCAGCAGTCTCTGGCGTTTGGGGAAATGCGCTTGAAGTCACGTGGAGAACCGGACTCAGGGCACCCGTTGCGTGGCACCGGGTCCGGGACGTTACAAAGTGGTATCAAAGGGGTTCTTTTCTTTGACTTACTGTTTGGAGCCGTAGTTAGGGATAGGACGAACGGTAGTTGGTAATAAGCTGTGCCCGGGCGTAGCAAACCCGTGTACAGGGAAAAATCAGTCTAACTCGTATTTTGCAATTCTTTTGATTTTGCAAATTTTACAGTTGATATGTTTTAACCGTTGGGTGACGTACCTTGAGATTGTGCTGTGATATTTTATCTATGAGTTCTATTTAGTTCCAACCCGATGAGATGAGGGTATGCCGTCTCATGCATCATATAGGCACATGCTAGAAATCACATGCCATGCATAGTTTCCATGCCATGTAGGTGCATTAGAAATTCGCATGTTGTTGTGATAGTTGTTGTGCTAGAAAAACATGCTGTTGTGATAGCTGCTTGATAAATACCTGCTCTGTGATAGAGTATTCTTTGTGTGAGCTTGTTTATAGAATGGACGCCAAACTTTGGTTTTTGGGGAGTATGAGCCCCCATTGACCGGAATTTGGTGGATCATTGACTGTTTATTGGGTATAACACATATAAGATGTCAAACTTTGATTCGTGGGGAGTATGACCCCCCACAGATCGGAATTTGACACTTAGGTGTTGGTTTCAGTATTTTCTGGGTTCCGGAGAAGTTTCTGAGGCATACTGTCCGGAAACCCAGTATACACGCCGTGTATGTTCTTCTGTTCGGGAAGAAAACTAAACTTTTTGAGTACACGCCGTGTAGTCTCTTCCCGTGTCACAAACCGTGTGGGCGACGACACGGGGTAGGGAAGGGCTTGGGTAAAACACGCCTTGTACCGAATGTACACGCCGTGTAGTGTAGACCCGGAGTCCGGCCGTGTAATTAACAACACGGGTCGGTGAACTCCTGTACAGAGCACGCCGTATCAATAATGAACACGTCGTGTAGTGTAGACCCGAAGTCAAGCCGTGTAACTAACAACACGGGTCGGAGAACTCCTTGACAGAACACACCGTGTCAATGATGAACACGCCGTGTAGTGTGACCTGGGGACTCGGCCGTGTAACTAACAACACGGGCCGGTGTCACCTCTCCCTGAACACGCCGTGTACCGTTGGGACACGCCGTGTAGTCTTGTCCGAGGACAGACCGTGTGGTGTTAGCCATGTGGTTGGGAAACGGGATGGTGTACACGTCGTGTGCGGGTGTAACACGCCATGTAGTGTCAAGCCGAGTAGTCGGCCGTGTCACAGACGACACGGGCAGTTGGAAAATAACACCGTACACGCCGTGTAGATATTATACACGCCGTGTAGTCTTGTTCAACGGAAGCCGTGTGGCTTAGCCGTGTATAAGGACTCGGGCAGGGGCAGAGAAGTCCAGTACACGCCGTGTAGTCTTGTTTTGCAAATTTTGAAATGCCTTCTTCCTCTTGTTCCTTTGTGGTTCCTTCGCTTTCAGCCTTAATAATCTTGAATCTGAGGCGTGCTTTTGACCCTGTAGTGTCATGCTGCCTAGACGACCGCGAGTTGTTCGCCAGGAGAGCGGTGACGATTATACTCCGGAGATGGTGGGCCATGGGCTACCAGTTGATCCTCTAGCAGAGCCAGATGCGGCGCCAGCTGCTATACAAGACACAGGCGTGGAGGCGCAGTTCCGTGAGGGCTTTATGCGGTTCATGCAGACCTTTCAAGGAGCACCGCAGGCTGCGACATCTATTGCTGAGCTGACTCGTATCTTCCAGCAGCAGCATCCGCCTACGTTTTCAGGGGATGGCGGACCACAGCCTGCGGAGTCTTGGCTAGGATCGATGCAGACTATTTTCGAGCATCTTGAGACGCCTCCAGGGAGGAGGATCAAGCTCGCGACTTACATGCTGCGTGATTCGGCCTAGAGGTGGTGGGATGTTACCACCCAGACAGAGCATCACAGGGACATGACGTGGGAAGATTTTCAGGCAGTCTTCTATGACTTCTTTTTTCCCGAGAAGCTGAGGGCAGATAGAGCTCGAGAGTTCATGAATCTGCAGCAGTGCGCCATGTCGGTGATGAACTATTCTGCTCTTTTTACGGAGCTTCAGCGTTTTGCACCCGTGCTGGTGGGTGATGAGACGTTGAGAGTCAGACGTTTTGAGGATGGTCTTCGGTATGACATCCGAGCGTTGGTGAATGTTTTCAGGTTGCTTACTTTACACGCGATTGTGAACCAGGCGTTGATTACAGAGAGGAACCTGCGGGAATCGAGTGGTGTGGGCCAGGGCGGTTCAACACCAGTTACTGGTGTTATTTCTGCTGGCAAGAGGAAGAGACAGATGGACTTCTCTTAGGGCGGCAGTACCAGTCAAAAGAATGCTTCAGGTGGCCAGGTTATGTGCTACAAGTGTGGTAGAGAGGGGCACAAGAGACCGCAGTGTCTACGAGACCCAGTGGAGTGCCGAGCTTGCGGCAAGATGGGTCATCTGCAGCGCTTTTGCAGGGCGTTTCCACCAGTGGCTAGTGAGAGGGGTTCTGTGCAGACTCCGCGTGCGGAAGCAGGACCAGTGGCTTCTTACCAGTCAGGGAACTGGAATACAACAGGGCGTGCAGGCAGAGATGGTGGCCGTGGCCGTGGTAGCCAGGCACCAGGATCTCAGAGGCAGCAGGGCGGGACAACTCAGGGTAGCCAGGCTGTGTTGCAGGGCCGCAACGCTGGGCAGACATATGCAGTGCAACAGACCCAGCAGGAGCAGGATCCCGGACCTTCTACAGTCAGAGGTACTATTTTAGTAGCTTCTGTTTTATCTTCAGTACTTTTCGATACGGGTGCCACACATAGTTTCATATCTGTACCCGTTGTGGAGAGCCTTGGGCTCTATGTTTCTTCTTCTCCTGATATCATGACGCTAGACACGCCGTTGGGGACTAGGACGACAGGTGTGCGTTAGTGTAAGGAGTGCCCCCTTGAGGTTGGAGGGTGTCACTTCCTTTGGGACCTCTATGTCTTAGAGATGACGAGCTATGACGTCATTCTCGGGATGGACTGGTTGGTTCCCTTTCGAGCCTTTATAGGCTGCTATCGTCGCAGGGTGCGTTTCACGTCACCAGAGGGCGGAGAGTTTCTATACAAGGGCGAATGAGATATTCAGGTGAGTCGAGCTGGACCAGAGCATCATGGGCGAGGTGGAGTCACAACCCAGATTGCGAGCTTATATCTGGATGATCAGGGAACTTGTCACACGAATTTCCCTCCAGTTGTTAATCGTTTTAGGGATGTCTTCCCGGACGACTTTTCGGGTCTACCTCCGGTGCGTGAGGTGGATTTCTCTATTGAGCTTGTGCCAGAAGCAGCACCGGTGTCCATTCCTCCTTATAGGATGACTACACCAGAGTTGCAGGAGCTCAAGAGGCAGTTATAGGAGTTACAGGCAAAGGGCTTTATCCGGCCCAGTACTTCTCCGTGGGGTTCTCCGGTCCTTTTTGCGAAGAAGGCGGATGGTACCCTCAGACTTTGCGTGGATTATCGGAAGCTGAACCAGTTGACGGTTAAGAACCGATATCCCTTGCCGAGGATAGATGATCTGTTTGATCAGCTTCGTGGAGCACGAGTGTTCTCGAAGATTGACTTGAGATCGGGATATCATCAGCTGCGCGTGAGACCATCGGATATACCACTTACAGCTTTTCGGAGCAGATATGGTCTGTACGAGTACTTGGTTATGCCGTTCGGATCGACGAACGCGCCAGCAGTTTTCATGGCTCTGATGAATCGTGTGTTCCATCCGTATCTTGATTCTTTTGTGGTAGTATTCGTGGACGACATCTTGGTGTACTCTCGCACTCGACACGACCATGCCACCCATCTTGAGATCGTATTGAGTACACTGAGAAAACATCGACTATATGCTAAGCTCTCAAAGTGCCACTTTTGGATGGATCAGATTCACTTCCTGGGTCACATTATCTCAGAGGTAGGAGTTGCAGTAGACCCAGAGAAGGTGAGAGCAGTAGTTTCCTGGGAGCAGCCTAAAAACGTGTTTGAGATACGGAGTTTCTTAGGGCTGGCTGGTTACTATAGACGTTTCATACAGGACTTCTCCCGCTTAGTAGCACCGTTGACGGGACTGACTAAGAAGGGTGTGAAGTTCGTTTGGTCAGAAGCTTGCGAGACAAATTTTCAGGACCTGAAGGGAAGGTTGATCTCAGCACCGATCCTGATACTCCCAGAGCAGGGGAAGAGCTATACAGTTTACTGTGATGCATCAGGAATTGGGCTGGGAGCAGTGTTGATGCAGGGCGACCGAGTTGTTGCGTACGGGTCTCGGCAGTTGAGGCCACATGAGCAGAATTACCCGACGAATGATCTCGAGTTGACTGCAGTTGTTCATGCGTTGCGCTGTTGGAGACACTATCTGTTGGGAGAACATTTTGTGGTTTTCACCGACCACAAAAGCCTCAAGTATATCTTTACTCAGCGTGACCTGAATCTGAGGCAGAGAAGGTGGGTTGAGTACCTACAGTCCTTCGATTTTGAACTTGCCTATACACCTGGTAAGGGTAATGCAGTAGCTGATGCACTGAGTAGGAAGACTCAGATACAGACAGTGCAGGAGGCCAGTGGTGAGTGGCAGCTCATGGCCTTGTTCTCTGAGATGCATCTGGAGGTGCACGACAGTCAGGGGCAGACTTATCTTTCCTCGTTAGCTGTGACTTCTACCCTCCTAGACAGAGTGAGGATGAGCCAGCTATCGGATTCAGAAGGCCTAGTTCTACGGGAGTCGGTGGCAAGTGAGGACCCTCCTTCCAGTTGGACGATAGGCGATGATGAGGTCCTGCGTTTCCATGGACGAGTGTGGGTTCCAGGGGATATACGCGAGGAGCTGATGCGGGAGTTTCATGCTTCGGCTTGGGCAGTTCATCCCGGGGTTACCAGGATGTACCGTGACTTGAGGCGTCAGTACTGGTGGCCGGGTATGAAGAGAGAGATAACTGGTTTTGTTACGAGGTGTTCCACCTGTCAACAGGTGAAGACAGAGCATCAGAGACCAGCTGGGCTGTTACAACAGTTACCCATTCCAGAGTGGAAATGGGATGATGTCGCGATGGATTTCGTGACGGGGTTGCCGAGGTCACCTCGTGGCAATGACGTCGTGTGGGTTGTTGTGGACAGACTCCCGAAGGTAGCTCACTTCTTGCCTATCAAGGAGACCTTCGGTGTGGACGAGCTCAAAAGACTGTATATCCGAGAGATCGTACGTCTTCATGGGGTCCCTCGTTCTATCGTTTCTGATAGGGACGCCCGCTTTACGTCTCGTTTCTGGCAGAGTTTTCAGAGGGCACTGGGTATACAGGTGCTTCTGAGCACAGCATACCACCCTCAGACAGATGGCCAGTCAGAGCGTACGATACAAGTGCTTGAGGACATGCTGCGTGCATGCGTCCTACACTTTGGGGGCTCTTGGGAGAAGCATATACCTTTAGTCGAGTTTGCCTATAACAATAGTTTTCAGGCGACTATTGAGATGACACCATACAAGGCTTTATATGGTATGCCATGTCGATCACCTTTGTGCTGGGTAGAGGCAGGTGAGGCAGCTTTACTGGGACCACAGCTCGTGCAGGAGACATCTGAGCAGGTCCAGTTGATTCAGAAGCGGATGGCTACCGCGCAGTCTCGTCAGAAGTCTTATGCTGATCGCCGCAGACGACCTTTGGAGTTCGTGGTCGGGGATCAGGTTTTTCTACGTGTTTCGCCGAGGCTGGGACACAAGCGGATCAGGAGACAGGGTAAGCTTTCATCGAGGTATGTGGGGCCATTCGAGATTCTGGAGAGAGTCGGGCTGGTTGCCTATCGGTTGCAGTTACCGCAGCGATACCGAGCCATGCACGACGTCTTCCACGTGTCTCAGTTGCGTCGCTATCATTCAGACCCGTCTCACGTCTTTCAGCCTGAGGAGGTTGAGCTGGAAGTCGATGCGTCCTTTGAGGAGCATCCGATTCGTATCGTTGACAGGAGCACGAAGGTTCTCCGAGGCCGGTCAGTTCCTCTCGTACGGGTGCTATGACAGCATGACCGAGTGCAGGACGAGACCTGGGAGCGGGAGGCCGACGTACGTGCTCAGTGGCTAGAGCTGTTCTGAGCTTATTCTTCGCCACCCTTGGAAGGGCAATTCAGGGACGAATTGCTATAAGGGGGGAAGTTTGTAAGAACCCGGTTCTTATTTTTGAGGTACGAGCTTCTTCTTTTTCCTTTTCCTTGAGTGTTTTTGAGAAAATATGGAAAATGAGGAAAAATTCTAAATTTTGGAACTACACGCCGTGTACTTTTCCACACGCCGTGTACTTTTGGCCGTGTGGAATGGGTACACGGGGCGTGTAGCCTTGTCAGCGACGAGGTGTGTAGGAACCGACTACACGCCGTGTAGTGGTACCTTACACGCCATGTAGTCAGTCGGCAGACTTAAACAGTAAGGCGGTGGAGCAGCCGCCAGCTGGGCGACAGTACACGCCGTGTACTTGGGAGTACATGCCGTGTACTCATGTCGACGGATGAACAGTGTGGTGGTGCCGCCAGAGGAACAGTTAAATGAAAGAATTACACGCCGTGTACTCAGAAATACACGCTGTGTACTTTGTTTTTTTGGCTTAAAACAGGCAGTAGGCTCCTCATTTGGCAGAGGAGACACTTGAGCCGATTTGGAGCCAAAGGAGGAGGCCGGACCTTTGAAGATCCATCGGGTGTTCGTCTGGAATCGGTTTCCGCCTCGGACGATCCCGTTGGAACCGCACGGGTAAGGGCTTTCACTTCCTTGGCTGGTTCTTACCAATTCTTCTCCTAACAGGAGTTATTTACGTTTGTTTGGATTTTGTTCTTCGTCAGATCTACGCCGTTCTTGGGCGTTTCTGGAGTCGGCGTTCGGGTATAACGTTCGTTGACGTATAAGGTAGGTGGCTTGGTGTAAATTTCCAACTGTCGTGCGTTTTTGTGCGTTTTCGTACCACGAACCCATGTTGGGGTGTCGTGTGGCTGAGGCCGTTGCTATATTTAAATGCCTAGAATTGCATAGGTGATTAAATTGTGATAATAAAATGCTGGTTGAGATCGTTGCTTGGATCCGGAACCACCCCGGGGGTGCGTTCCACTGTTTAGCCGTTTGGTCGGATACCCGAGGGTATGCCTTTAATATAGTAAGTGTAGAATTGCCTTGAGAGGAATTGCTTGTTTACTGCATTTTGATATGTTGGGCATGACCCGGTTACCTGTTTAGCCTGAGGGCGTTGTTGTGATTAGCCTGTGGGCATTGTACTATTTAGCCTGTGGGCAGTAGTTATTTCGGCCTGAGGGCAACTTCTTCCGTGCCTGTGGGTAGCTGATTCTGTGCCTGTGGGCGACACTACCTACGCCTGAGGGCAAACTTTGTTATGCCTGAGGGCAGATTCTTGTGTTGAATACTCGTTACCCGAGGGTAGGAGTTTACGTGTCTGAGGACACTAGTTGTTTACTTAGAAATGCACTGTGGTGATTTCTTATATTAAATGGATTAAATGAATATTAAAAATGACAATATAACTGGTAGTTGTTACTTTTGAGTACTGCTTTATTGCATTTTACCATTGCACGCTGTTGTTGCATGCTTACACGCAGTTGGGCACGGGCCATTGGTGGGTGCCTACTGAGATATATTTCTCACACCCTGTTTGGGTCATGCTTTTCGGCCCAAACAGATCACGTTTCTACAGGTGTGGATAGGGGCAAGAGTCCCTATACAGGTAATTGACTGTTGCTGAGGAGTAGGAGGGCATGGGACCGAGCCTAGGCTCGCGATGCCGCTGCCAGCTGTTTGCTTATTTTGCTGTACTCTGCTTTTGTTGTACTGCATTGATGTATAACATGTTCCGGCTGTTTTCTTAGAACTTGAAACATGTAGCATCATCATTTATATACTGTTGGTTATATCCACTGCTGTAGTTTATTTCAGATGTGTATGGTTTACTGCTTCCGCTGTTTGTTGTATGTTTGATTTCAATTCCGCTGCGCTACACTTTGATAAATGAGGGCATAGTTTCTCCACTATCAGACTTGGGCTCTCGCTGCTAGTCGGCAGCCTCTGGCATTTGAGGAAATGCGCTTGAGGTCACGTGGCGAACCGGGCTCGGGGCACCCGTTGCGTGGCACCCGGGTCCGAGATGTTACAGATAAAATAATACTTACCTTCTTTCCATAATGATCATTGAAAAATGAAAACGTTACGCATAGGTACATACGGTCTATCGTCTCCATGATTGTAACGTAGTTCATTTTTCATAATTATATTTAATGGTTGGATTTAAAAGTATACTTAATGTATAAAAGTGATAATTATATCATGAATATTATTCTGTAGATGATGCAATGTTGATCTCTTTGACCATAGTCAACCGACCAAAGTCATTTTGGAATTAAGTGCCAAATATCGACGAAACACCCGATGTGAATTTAAATGATAATTAACATGGTAATAAGTGATATAAAAGTAATAATGAACTTGAAAAATGTTCTTAACTAAGTAGAAAATTAATATAAGTTTATTATTCAGGAAGATGAAGAATGTATGTGATGAGTTGGACTCAAGCTAAGAGACTCTTTAACTAAAAAACCTCATTTTAAATGTTTTAAAGATTTATTTTCTAAATATTTCGCTTTAATGTCCATGTTTTTAAAATGATTTCTATGAATGTATTCATATGGACATGAATTTTTAAAAAAAGAATTTTGGAATTTCTCTCAAATGTTTTCAAAAAGAAATCTTTTTAAGGTTTTATGTAAGTGAATTTCTTTTAGAAACCACCTTTTAATGTTTCTTTTTACAAAAGTCAAAAGGAATATTTTTTAACTTATATGGTATGAGCAGATTTTCCCGTCTTCATGACGCCTTAATGTTTTTAAGGTTCTTTTTAATATTACATTGTTATTTTCAAAGAAAATATTTTTCTTTGTATGTACGCAGTAATCTTTTAAAATAAGCGATTTTCCTCAAGAAATGTTTTTATGATGTAATCATTCATGTTTTATGATTATGTTATGTTTCTTGGGCATTGTTTATGATGATGAGTGGTTCCGTTATAAATCAAAGACAGGTGAGTCCGTGATAGCCCTCCAATGCATTGGTTATGTTGGAAGTTGACCGTGATGGTTATTCCAGGTGTTATTGCGATGGTTACATCCAAGCATAATCGTGAGGGTTATGTCAAGTATAACCGTGAGAGTTATTTCATGGTAGCTGTGAGAGTTACCTCATAAATATGATAAGAAAATGATGCCCCAAGTTACCTATATGATTTATTTATGCTTGTTTTGTTTTTACAGAAATCTCATGTTTTCACAAAGTAAGTTATTGAGTTTATAATCAAAGGAAAATATATGTTACTTTTAAGGGTGAAAACTATAACTTTGTGAATTTTTTTTCACGAGTTTATCATGTTTTCAATGAAACCTTTATGAGTTTTATTTTGTCTTTAACATTTCTTATGAAATGTTTTATGGAATGTTTTGGGCAGAAAATGTGATTTATTAGGTAAAAAAATGTTTATTTTGAGCCCAAAGTTATTTTGAAAAATGAAAATTTTTATAAGTATCATGGGCGAACGGTTTCCTTCTTTCGTTTTATGTCCCTTACTGAGCTTTTTGTGGTCATTTCAAGTTTTAAAATATTTTTCACAGGGTTTAAGGGAGAGTAGGGACAAAGATGCGGTCAAGAAGAAAATTGTGAAGATTTATCATGAAAAGAAATCATGTTTTATTTTAAAGACTTGTTTTATGGGAAAATGGACCGGGTATAAGTGTCCATTTGTAATGTATGAGTTTACTATGTAAGAGTTTGTCCTAATTCTGCAAAACTCTAAATCAAAAGGATTTTCAGAATTTTAAGAAAGTGAATTCTAGTTCAAAAGCACTATAATATGTAATGATTATGATCGGGTCCTTACACCTGCACCCTTCCACCGCAAGCTTCAGTCAGGTCGCGGTATGTAGTGGTTTCAGAAATCCAGTAGAACGTCAGACAACTCCACAAGAGTCTGGATTGGTGATTAGCCAATAAAAACACATATGCTGATTACATTTTAATGGTATTAAATGTTCATTTTTGATCTTATGGGCCTGAGTTAGTGGATTTTAATTTTGAACATCCATTCTCATCATTTGTGCACTTCATGCCTAATGTGCATCAATTTAGGCCCAATGTTTCATCTGATTTTAAAGAATGTAATTATCCATATTTTAATTTGATATTTGGGGAAATGGATATACACTTAAATATGAACATTTTTTATTCAGGGATCAATGGAGGATTCATAAAGGATGATGAGGATATTTGGCGATGAAAGGAAACAATTCTGGAGAAGGCAGATTGGATATCATCCCACTGATAAGAATGTGGGGCCCACAATACAGGCCCAATGAAGCCCAAATTTCATGGGAGGCTAGAAGACATATAGAGGAAGAAATCATTCTTTTGGAGCCAGTGCTAATTCGTCCTAAATGGTGGTGATTAAGGCGACCCAAGTTGAAGATGCAATTCCGGGCTAGATTCTGCGGCCCAGAAAAACAGCCCACCATTTAAATCATATCTCGCGAACGACATATTATTTTGGGCTGAAATTTTACAGGCTATTAGGGGACATCCGGGGCTTCATTTAAGTCTTCTATGGCCCACTCCAATTCGGCATTCTAGAAGGTGCTTTCGGCGCTTCTGTTCGGTGGATAAAATCTGGCTCCCACTTCGAGGCAAGAGTGGAAAAGTCACATCTCCATTAATTGTCCACCCACCTTTCCCCAACACAATTAATTAAAGGCACATGGGATGATGGGGGCTCGGCCAAAGACTTCCTAAATGGCTATTTAAGGCAGTAGAAATGGAGGATTTAGGGATCTTGGAGTTTTACTTTCATTGTAATGTTGTCATGCCAAATTGCCTTTGTAACGTACTTCTTTCACATGTTAGTTGTTTGAATCACCTTAGTTTTCAATAAAAGTTCTTCTTCTCTTTTTCTGTTCTTCTTCTTTTCACATTGATACCGTTGCCCCAAGGTGTGATCTTATTCACACCAACACTTGTGAATTTATTCACACAACGGTGGAGTGATCATTTCATTGTTTTATTTTTCTTCTTCAATTCCACTCCTATGAGTCTGCTTTCCGCTTCCTTTGAGATCATAGAATCAATGGAGGGCTAAACCCTTATGGGTTGGTCCTAGGGAGTTGTATGGGGCAGATTGAATGTTATTTTATGATCTAAAATTCTGTAATCATTTCATTATTTTAAGATTTCTATTTGATGATTTATTTTCTTCTTCGTCTTCGCCAACTTTAACAATGACACATTTCGAGTGCTAGTACGATCTAATTCCTTGGAGTAATCATTAAACTGATTCTCTAAGTGCATTGGTGATTAGCCTTGTATTGTGTAGGGATTAAATTGGTGAATGATGTTGAGAAATTATATCATTTTGTGGATGCGTCTTGAATTAGTGAAACAAACGTTATAAGAAAATAAATACATCCAATCTAATCCTAGTAACAACTTAGGATCAACTCATCTCCATTAATTGTTTTAGACTATATAATTGTATGTTTTAATTTATTTTCATTAAATTAAATCAGTAATTATTAAAATAATATCAATCCAAATAGTTGGCTACTCCATAGCCAAATCCTTCCAAAATCAAAGTGTCTCTAGGTTTCTTCTTTGGTCCCTGTGGATTCGACCCCTACCTGTACTACAACAACTGCATACCTGTAGGGTAAATTTGGGCGCAACCAATTGGTACCCACACAGACTGAATAGGATTGAAAACTTCCAGTGCCTCTGCGGCTCGAGGCACCGGTGCAGGAGTCTCTATACCAGCAGCCTTCACTCCCTTTGTTTCAACAACATTTGAAACCTGATGAAACTCCTTTCGGTGCGGTGGTTCTCGTGTCTCTATGCCTTCTTTTCAGTCCCTAACTACCCATGCAACCAGTCTGGTTCAGCCTTTGAACCACAAAAACAATTTTAATTGTACTAGGCCAACTATTGGGTTCTGCGGCCTGGAATCAAGCAGTAACGACACAAGCCCCCCTTCCTTTAGACAGTATTCCGACCACATCAGCACCCTTGCTGTAACCTACCTCTGAACTAGCAACCAAGTGCTGCTCCTCCGGTTTCCGTTTGGCCCATTAAAGAAGCCCCTGTGGCACTCGGACAAGCTTCTGCTGTGTTGCTACTTCCCTATACTCCATATGTACAACAGAATACGTACAACAGAATTTGGCAGCAGCTCTGTGACACTCGTCATTCCAACCACCTTTTCTAGTACCGCGGGCGCTACTCCCAACACTCACCTCGCTACAAACTTTCCAAAACCTATAACCCTCTTTAATATTCCTGTCCTGACCATCCACACCTGAGTTTGGGGCGGTAATTTCCTCTTCCAGCCGCCTCAAACTTATTTCCAGCTGCTCTGGTTTCGTCTGACTTATTGAGTAGTCAGCGGAAATTTTTGTCTGCTTCGGCAACTCATTTTGCATCCCGAACTGCAGTGTTGAAGAACTGAAAAAATGTGGCTGATCAGACAGTTCAACAGAAGCTTGCGCTAGCGTCGACACCTCCCGCAACTCCTCTCGCCGCATCTGCATGGTTTTGGAATGCCCCGTAGCTTCCACAACCGCACTTCCAAATCTCCCAAACAGCTCTTCTTTGAACTGTTTCCAGGTTAGCCCGTTCTTATTTGGTTCCAACAAAAAATTCCAAATCCAAGTCGTATCTTGCATACACAATTCCGCCATTGGTACCTTCATTTGTTCCAGAGTTTGGTGGATCATAAAATAGTTCTCGACACTTGTGATCCTAGTCTCAGGTTCCTCTCTAGAAAATTCCAGCATCATCCGTTCCGCTTGCTCTTGACTCCTGGTCAGTTTGGCTATTGATGCCCAAAGCTCCTGCATCTGTTCTGCCATGCGAGTGGCAACAGGTGCAAGATTCCTCCAACTACTGTAAGCCAGTTTCCACTGCTGCACTCGCTTGAGAAGTTTAATGATCGAAAGGATCAAGAAGTTGTTGCGTTCGCCTTCTGCCTCTATTTTGAGTCGTATGGCTGCCTTGGCTGCTGCCTCAGCTGCTGCCTCCTCTGTGAGTCATTTTTTCCCCCACTGCTGCGATCTTTTGTCCTCTGCAGCGAGGCGTTTTTTTCCTTCTGCTGTGTCAACAACTGCATCTACTTGAATCTTTCGGATAATAAACACTTTCTTGAGTTCCTCTCTGAAGATTCTCTCTCCCCGACAGATACCAATCTCTCAATCAAAGCACCAAATGATAGGTGCGAGAGAGAGAGAAACAAGGAATTCTAATGATAGTAACAACACTACTAACTGAAATTACAACAACAGTGTGGAATAAGAAGGAAAATGAAGAAGAAATGGAAAGAAGGAGAATCTTCCATAGATGTTGCAACGGGAGCCTTAGGCCACAACCTCCAATCTGCACAGCAGATGACGATTTCAAAATACCCCCCCCCCACAACTACAATCCCCCCTTATTTAATAATCCCCTTCTATTATCTAACAACCTTGCCAGCCAACAAGCATCCTACTAAGTAATTACATTACTACCCTTGGCAGTTGAGAATAAACTCCCCCTTTTAATACCCCTCCAACCACTAACAACTCCTCTAACAACTATAAAGGGAAATTACACAGCTGCCCCTAGGCAGTTACACACCTCTTCCAGCCCCACCCTACACTCCCTATCAGTCTTCATCACTTCTGCCGTTGTCTTTATTTCACGAATGTTAAAGACAACATTCCTTGCCAAAGACATTCTCACCAGCGCCAGGGCTTTCCTGTCCATCCGTTCCCATTCATCCTTTTCCATCTTGTTCGGACAAACATCACTAAGTGGAGCATCCAGATCCTGGATCAGATGATTTTCCATCTGCATTCTCCAGAACCAAAATCCATTCCATCAAACTTGTCTACTTGGACCTTGCTATTATCCGACACCATATCTTTTGATGACTCTGAATGATAGATGCGAGGGAGAGTAACGTTGGAATTTTATTGATAGAAGCAGCTGCTACATGCAAACATTACAAAAGAACAGAGGTGAAGAATAAGAAATGGAGAAGAAAGAAATCTCCCCTAGAAAGCGCTGCTCCCTGAGGCTAACTCATCGAGATAGTTTCCGCTGGAAGCCAAGCCAAAACAAATTCGTGTCCCTCATCCTCCAACCTCCCTCTAATTATTGCCCTAACCACTACTAACGACCCCAGCAACTCTATACTGCAATTACACAACTGCCCCTGGCAGTTACCCAACACACCCAACCTACGCCCCATACACACCCTTTCATAGCATGCAACCCAGCTCTGTACAACACCTAGCCAACGCCTTTACACAACAACATAACCCAGCCCAGCACACACGACCCCTACGCAGCCAGCCCCAACACCCATGTTCCTATCAATTCCGCCCCCTTAAAAACCATCTTGTCCTCAAGGTGATTATTTAGTGGCTTTGGCAATGGCCTTGGTAGCCGCGCTGCATCTTTAGTAGCATTGTCAATTCTTAGGCATTGCCACCAGCCATGCGGTTTGGCTATATCGCAAATGGCAGCAACCTCCCGTGC
This sequence comes from Viscum album, assembly GCA_963277665.1. Lineage (NCBI taxonomy): Eukaryota > Viridiplantae > Streptophyta > Magnoliopsida > Santalales > Viscaceae > Viscum > Viscum album. Next base: position 608,830,629 of record OY728139.1, on the reverse strand, counting down.
TACCCTTGTACTGGCTGTTGAGCAATTGCCTTTCGATGTAATGGCTCGTGAGTGCAGCCCCCAGCTTCCGCTGCTTCCACTTGCCACCGTTTGTAGCCCCCCTTGCAGCTTTTTGAGCTGCTCGTTGGACAACAAGTTCTTCCTCAGCAATTGCAAGTCGCGTTTTGTGTTGCTCGATCAGTTCTTCAGCAACACCATCAACTCCAGCAATAAACCTAGGGACTAAAATATGTCTAGTACCAAAATATGTCGTGTACCGCGTAAAAGTCCAAGGCAAGGCCTTAACTGTTAAATCAGTCCATCCAGCTCTGTCAGCCTGCTCTGGGGGGTATATTTTCAGTGACTCGCCCATAAGGCCGACTTGATGGTTCCATAATAACCTTGAGTGGTCAATATTACTAACTTTAAATCTAGTAAGCTTAGGTGGGCCGGTAAAGCCAGCTCCATCTTCCTCCAAAGCACCTCCCCGCCCTTTGGAAAGAAATGCCAGGTGAGAGCGCTGCACGATGGGTGTTGTTGGAATATGATGAGACTCCTTCTGATAGGTGGTCCTTGACCACGACCCCCGATTTCTGTAGCAGCCGCTTTCAACTGCATGTAACTCCCTTCTACAGCTGGTAGTACTGCATGCACACTGGCAGTTTCATCCTCAGATTTAGTCGCCATCACTATTGTTTAATCATTTGTAACTTGAGGGAGAATTCCTACAACTGCCTCCATAACAGAGATGTTCTCTACCCCTACATGAGCAGTATCACGCCCCCCAGGTACTGGTCGGGCCGGTACAAACAACTGGTTTATAATCTCAATCTTTGGTTTCTTCCTCAACTCAACCACTCCACTAAGTATTTTCCAGCCACTCGTATTACTCAGCCATGTCGCTTTTTCCTTGCTAGAACTCATTTCCAGTTCTATAACTTCAGACCGAACTGGATTTTAAACTTTCTGATCATATTTTTCATTCTTGTCTTGACCACACCGATTAACTCTCAAGCTCTCCACAGGTGCTGGCGCTTGTGCTGGCTCAATCCGCAACTTCTCACATTGCTCCTTAGCACAATCCTCCGCTTGGTTCGACTCTAGCCAGGTTACAACCATCATCAACGCGTTCTCAGGATGTTTCTTCTATTCAGGACATGTCTAGAGATTCTTTGCTGTCACCGCTGCCGCTTTACCATATTCCTGGAGGATCTCTTCTTTGAGTTGAGACCACGAGAGCTCAGGCTTTGTCGCTTCCAACGTCATCCAAACGTACCTGACATGTATAGTCGTGCCATCCAAATCTTGATATCTTCCCGTGTTTGGTGGTACGAAAAATATTTCTCACCTTCGGTATTCCAAGATGCAAGATCTTCTCTGGTAAAAATCGAAATCCTTGGGATCGCCTGCATCTCCACTAGTCTCTGGACAGTCTGGCCAGAATCTCCCTGACATCCTGTATCGGCTCCTCCTTGCGCGTGAGAGTAAAGCTGCTGCTCTGCGCGTCACGTTCTCCACTGCTATGCATCGGGCTCTACCGTTGCGAGTACATAGCTACAACGTCTAGAATCTCTCGCAACTGGTGCGCCCGCCAGCTGCGTCTGCTTCTTCTGGAATTAACAGAAGGAACAACAACAGTAGAAGAGGAAAGAAGAAGGAATTGTGCTGGCGCGTCTGCTACGACTCCTCCGTTGTTTTTTTTCCCACCGTTGTGTTTCTTTTCCTCTATTGCTGCATCAATTGCGTCTGCCTCAGCTGTCGTGTCAACTATGAAAGCCCTGAGTTCTTGCGGTAGCTTCGATCAAGTGGCATACAACGACTCCAAACACTCGTTGCAAGTTGGTTCAAGCTGCTAAGACTGCTTCATAAAACTCACGTTCAAGAACCCCTCTCTTCTTGTTCTCTCTCTCTAGTAGTCTCTCAATGAAAGCATCAATTGATAGGAGCGAGAGGAACATTGAAATTCTATTGATAGAAGCAGCTGCCATGTACAGGAATTACAAAAGAACAGTGGTGAAGAAGAAATGGAGAAGAAAGAAAGAAATCTCCCCTGGAAGGCGCTGCTTCTTGAGGTCGTGGCCTAACCCACTGAGATAGCTTCCGTTGGAAGCCAAGCCAAAACAAATCCACGAGTCCCTCATCCTCCAGCCTCCCTCTAATCAATACCCTAACCACTACTAACAATCCCCAACAACTCTATACTGCAATTACTCAACTGCCCCTAGCAGTTACCCAATACACCCAACCTCCCCCACACTCCCTTTCATAGCATGCAGCCCTTCCTTGCACAACACTTGGCCAACGCCTTTACACAGTAGCATAGCCCAACCCATCACAGGACCCCTACGCAGCTAGCCCCAACACCAATGTTCCTATCAGTGAACTCCCACTGAAATCGAGATATTGTCAAGGCAAGCATGAGCGAAGTAACCAGAGTTGCTTGAACTGTGGGCTTTGATACCACTTATTGGGAAGAAACCCTTCGACCGCTTGTGCTTTCGATAAAACCATCGGAAGGACCCACGGTTCACCGGAAGTTCTGAGCAACACACAACATAAAAACAACCTTCGGAACTTCGCTTCCCACAACTGAGTGTACCAGAAGTAGGTAAACACACCATACTCACCATGCAAAGTCGTCCTTGGCCCCCACAAGTAAACTCACACACATTCAAGGAAACAAAAAATATTCAACAGAAATACAAACATAAAGCAAGAAAGAACACAAACGATTAACGTGCTTTGTACAATGAGTTTTACTTGCACGGGAGAAATACTACCACTGCCTTTCCATTATAATCGGAAGATACAAGTGATTACAAACAAGATTACTAAGTATAAGTAATCTACTCAAGCCAACATTAATCACTTTTAACCACTGAAGGTCCCACACACTTATATACGAAGTGTCATCCGATTAACCAATTATACTCGCTCCTTTGAAATTATGGACAACTTAGCATGACGGCTTCGGCTTGACCTCCAACCCAATGATCCATCGACTTTACCAAACTTCTGAATCGTCATCGCTACATCGTAACTCCATCAGAATGAGCGAACTTTCAATGATCCTGCTGCCCTTGGAGAAATCCTACCACCGTTATCTGCACATCGTGTCCAACCATTATCCGTTGAATGAAATTTCGGTAAACGCAATTTTGATGAATGAACTTTCGGTGAACTGAAGCAGTCTTCACCTCCCAACACATACAAATATACTTAGTAAGATCCTGCCTGAAACCTTTCGTGCAAATACAAAAGAAGCATACTAATACGTCAGTGAACAAACAACATAACAAACACACACTTATGCTAGTTTAACTATCACCCAATCCCACTAATGATCGCTCACCCAATATCGCATCCAAGCATGGTAACATAGTATCAGAAGAATATATGACAAGGTATCCCGCATCCACTTCCGCACTGATTTCGTCGCTCTCACGCCTCAACAACATACGTTCTGTGCTTCAACCCCTCCCATATAACTGCATAATCACATATCCACATATCACAACCACATATCGCGCACCACAACCACATCACTACCGCACATTACATCTTCATCACAGTAGGGCATCATGGACATGAAGGACACCGACCTCATGCCCTCCTATCATGCACGACCTCCATTATGCATATACCCCATGACTACATAACCATGTCAGCCGATTTATATATACCACAACCCCTTGCCATTATAGCTTGTATATATATGTAGAATGGTACGAATTCCCTACCTCAAGGAGAGGTGGAGACATTCTTTTATAGATAGAGTAAAATAATTACAAGTCGGAATAATCCGATGTGGGACTCGAAAATACACTTAACCTGAAAATACAATCACCGGGTCTAACATTCCCCCTCAAGCTAGAACAAGTATAGCTTGGAAGAAGAGTCCCACAAAAGAAAGAAGACACCAACACAATACCCTGCATACTTCCCCTCAAGCTGGGTTGCTGATGTTGTGGATACCCAACTTGGTGCAGAGAGAGTCCAGTTGAGCTCCCGGTAGGCCTTTGATGAAGATGTCGGCAAGCTGATCAGCCGTTAGAATGTAGCTGAAACTGATATGGTGATGCTTGAGATGATGACGAAGAAAGTGGCAGTCCACCTCGATATACTCTGTGCGTTCATGAAAGACTGGATTGGAAGCAATCTTCGTGGCTGTCTGATTGTCACACCGAATATGAGCAGTCGTCTGTGGCGAGAAACCAATTTCATGTAGAAGATGACGAAACTAAAGAATTTCAGTAGTGACCGTGGCCGTCACACGATATTCCGATTCAACACTGGATCTGGAGATGACAGTCTGTTTCTTGCTTCACCATGAGATTTAGTTACCTGCTTGAAAAACGAAAAACCCAGAAGTAAACTTCTAGGTAGCTAAACAACCAACATAGTCAGCATCACAAAAGACTTCAATATTCAGATGATCGTGATGTGAATACCGAAGACCACAGACAAGGTCTTTCTTTATGTACTTGACAATGCGAAAGACAACATCCCATTGAGATTTCGTCGAATATTCCATGAATTGGCTAACCTTGCTGACAGCGCAGACAATATCCGGACGAGTAATGGTGAGATAATTGAGCTTGCCCACAAGACGGCGATACCTCTTTGGGTGAGAATATGGGTCCGTGACATCATATAGAGACCGTTCCCCGAGCTCAAGAGGAGTGCGAACGACAGTTGCCTGAGACAAACCAACATCTTTCAAGATATCCAAAGCATATTTCCGTTGAGAAAAAAGATGGTGTCAGTAGAATGAGAGAATTCAATGCCAAAGAAGTATGTTAGAGGACCCAAATCTTTGGTTTGAAATTGTTGTTGAAGATAAACCTTTAGATGGACAATGCCATGTGAGTCGCTGCCAGTAATAATGATATCATCAACATAGACAACCAACAGGATGTAGCCGGAGGACATGTTGTGTTAGAAAATCGTGTGGTCCTTCATACTCTGAGATAGGCCAAAAGTAGTGATGACTGTGCAGAATCTTTTAAACTATGCACGGGGAGATTGCTTGAGTCCATAAAGAGAGCGGCGAAACCGACAAACATGAGAATCGACTCCTGAGGCAAGGAAGCCATGAGGTTGTTGCAGATATACTTCTTCAAGAAAACCATGTAGAAATGCATTCTTAACATCAAGTTGATGAATAGGCCAATGACGAGCAACAACAAGAGAGATGGATAATCAGACAGATGTCATCTTTGCAACCGAAGAGAATGTATCAAAATAATCGACACCATATGTCTGGGCAAAGCCTTTTGCCACAAGTCTGGCTTTAAGGTGATAAAGAGTGCCATCTGCATTTAGGCGTACCGTATAAATCTATTAGCTGCCGACCACCTGTTTACTTGCCGGGAGGGGGACCAGATCCCACGTATGATTGTCGTCCAGAGCCTGCAATTCATCCCGCATTGCTTGAAGCCACCCAGGGTGAGATTTAGCTTCACTAACTGTGCGAGGTACATATATCATCTCTAGAGCAGAGAGACCTCTGTATGAAGTTGTGAAAAGAGGATTATTCCGGCAAAGGGCGAGTATTTTTCCGCAATGCATTTGGCAAATCGTCTGTTGCTGGAACAGGAGTGTTGGACAAAGCTCAGGAGATGGTGTCCTCGACCTGGACGGGGGAGACGTTCGATGGTCGACGAGAGCAGACAGTGCCAAAACGGTGATCAACAGAGTGGGACACCTGAGGCAGGGGTGGGTGGATGGTGAGAGGAAGACAGTCATCGATAGTAGTGTCTAGGTGGGAAGAGGGAGGAGAGAATGAAGAATTCTCAACAAAAGAGGCATCAACAGAGATGATATATCGTCGCAAGTCTGGAGGGAAACATCGGTATCCGCGCTGAGTGCGGGAATATCTCAGGAAGATGCAACATAGGGATTTTGGAGAAAATTTTGAGAGGTTGGGACGAGTATCATGTACATAACAAAGACACCTAAACACACAAAGTGGAAGCGAATGAGGGGGGAGAGAGGAGAACAGAGCCCGAAAAGGAGTCCCCCCTGGAAGATAGAAGAAAGAAGACGGTTTATAAGGTAGGTAGCAGTAAGGTTAACATTCCCCTAAAACTGAAGAGACACTTGCATGTGAAATAAGAGGGCACGAGCGGTCTCCAGAAGATGACGATATTTACGCTCGACCACTCCATTCTGCTGAGGTGTATCGGGGCAAGATGTTTGATGAAGGATGCTGTGATCCTTGAGAAACTGCTGAAGGGAAGTGGATAAATATTTTCGGTCATTGTCTGAGCGAAGACATTTAATAGGCTTGGAGAATTGAGTGTGAATTTCATGGTAAAAAGTTTTGAAAATATCGCACACCTCAGAACAATCACGAAGGCGATATAGCCATGTCATCCGAGAGAAGTCATCAATAAGGGATACATAATAACGGTACCCTGATTAACTAGGAACCTGCAAGGACCCCATACATCGGAATGAACTAGGTCGAAAGGATTTGCTACACGCGTTTCCAATTGAGGAACATACGTCACCCGATGATGTTTAACAAACTTACAGGATTCATAATGGAAGGAAAGGTGTTGACTGAACCGAGGGCAAAACTTATGTAAGACGGAAGCCGGTGGATGACCATGACAAAAATGTAGGTCGAGGGCACGAGCAGAGGTGGATGAGCAAGCAAGAGATGGTGGAGTATCGAACATGTACACCCCATCACTAAAATGACCTCTAACGAGTTTTCGATTCATTGACCACTTATGAAAAACAACACCATAAGACGCAAAAATAGCAACACAATTTAAGTCCTTTGTGAGTTTACTGATGAAGAGAAGATTAAAATGACTGTGAGGAACATGAGCTACTTAAGCCAGACGAATAGTCGGAGTGAAGGAGCATGTGCCAAATCTCGCAATAGGGATTGTAGATCCATCAACAACAGTAATTGTAGCGGCACCGGTATATGGATGATAGGTAATAAGCATACCTGAATCACCTGTGAGATGATCAGAAGCACCAGAATCGAGCATCCAAGTTGTCTATCGACGAGATACACAAGCGGTAGATCCACTGGTCTGAGCAATGAAGGCTGAAGAAGAGGCAGGTGACAAAGCAGCCCAATGAGATTGTATAAGTGCAATCTCCTCCATTGAGAGTGCCAGGTTGTGACGAATACTGGATGGTGGCGAGGATGCTGCCATGTCTGGGCGACAGGGGGCTGGTCTTGGATAGCCGGAAAATGCCGCTGCAGGAATAACTGGGTTAGTAGTATAAAGGCGTGTGAGAACAACATGCGACAGGACACGAATCAAATGTCTGGCAGGAACAGCTGGGAAACACGTGCAGGATTAACATAGAGGAGGTTGACGCATGGAGGATTGGTGACGTCGGTGGCCGCAGGAGCAACGAGCAACGCTGACGGAGGGCGTTGCAGGGATGCGTCACGCATGTCGGGGCGTCGAGGGTTTTGTTGGGGCTGTCGTCCGACAGAGGAGGGCACCCGGCGGAACCTGGCGGGTTTGGTGCACAGTGAGGCTGAGGCGGCAAAGTCCGATAGGACGCGGCTGGTCGGGCGGTGGTTCGACAGAAGGACGCCGAATCTGTGTGCGGCAGCGGTTGACCCTGGAGGAGGAGGCCGATCCGGGAAGGTGGATTGTCGCACGGGGAGGGGGTTGTAGACGGCCTTCGCGCGCAGAGAGGGGGTTGCCTCCGGGGGTCGTCGTGCGCACAGGGAGGGGGCCGCAGGGGGGTCGTCGCACGTAGGGAGGGGTCGCATAGGGTCGTAGCGCGCACAGGGAGGGGGCCACTTGGGGGGGGGGTGGCGTCGCGCGCAGGGAGGGGCTGTAGGGTCCGTCGGCGACAGGGCGCACCGGAGGAGCCGTGCAGGCAGGGGCCAATGATGGGTCGCAGCGGCGGAGCCGCGTAGGCTGGCTGGCGACGGGGATGCCGCGTGGGCGGGCTGGCGTCGGGGTGCAGTGGAGGAGCCTCACGGTCGGGGCTGGCGGGAGGAGAAGGCACCGGTGGACATGCTTGGGCAGAGCGCAGCGGACGGGAGGGGGAAAAAGTTATCGGGTGTATCCCTCTGATACCATATAGAATGGTACGAATTCCCTACCTCAAGGAGAGGTGATGACATTCTTTTATAGATAGAGTAAAATAATTACAAGTCGGAATAATTCGATGCAGGACTCAGAAATACACTTAACCTAGAAATACAATTATCGGGTCTAACAATATATACCTACCGTGAGCCATCACAACCCGTACGTCTGAAGGAGCGGGGAAGATGGGGTAATCAACCATCCATTCCCTTTACAACCTAGATGTTGGGGAAAACACCTGAAACCCATGTCCTCATATGGACGTCAGTTAGATCACCCGACTCGGGTGGTGGTGCATATGAAATAACAAGAAAATATCATGTATATATATATATATATCTGCACATAGCCAAACCCAAGGGTTCACGCCAAACAAGCACTGCTATCACCAACAAACAAGCACTGCTATCACCAACAACTGCCGCTGCATCGTTTCCACCACTCATTGACAACCGCTACCATCACTACCCTACAACCGACTCTATCTTTTCGCACAAGACAACCTCAATAATATTAACTTCTCATTCCTTTCATCATTACAATTTTCAGGATTTCCATTATTAGCCATAAATCATTCATTTAACAACATTTAACGTCGATCCATTCATTAAACCACTTCCCACTTCAAGCCGTTTATTATTCAATTTCAGCCCATTACCCATTATCGATATTATTTATTTCAACCACATCCCATGCCATTGGGAAAACTATAACACAACCACACAACCTCCTCCGCATGCCACATCAACCACCACTCTACCACGAGCCATCATCCACCACAACAGCCACAAAACCACCTCTTTACCGCACAACCAACCATGCCACTAGTGCCACAATTCATTTAGCCATATTTAATGTCAATCCATTCATTAAACCCGTAACATCCCGCCCCTTCTCATTGGCTTAAGAAGTGACGGGATGCCACTGGCCTTAGGTGACACCCCAAAGATACCAAAGGCTGATAATAAATGCCAAGGATTTAGAAACACATTGGAGGATGATTTTCCCTTTATAAGATAAAATAACCTTTCAACACTGAACAATAAACATCCAATCCTCCTATATGATGCATGAGTAGAATAATACAACTCAAAGTAAAGCCAATAAAACGACAACATCAGAGCGACAACGGAAATAAAGACAACAACTGACAAGGAAAGAGAGATGACAAGACCCACAAACACCCATGTGGTATCCTCATATGAAAATCCTGAATCAGCTCCAAGCTCGAACACCACTTGCCTTGCCCACAGTATCAAAGTGCATCATTAGAGTTGTACCATACCTTTCCCTTTCCTATGTCCTGATAGATGACATCTACAAACGTACCGAAGTGCCCAAATAGGAGGTGAGTATAAACTCAGTAGGCATTCCCCAAAGGCTTCCCAACACATACCAATAGGACAAGAACCTGTTAACACATTTTATATAAAACAGTTGAAAAACAATTTTACAGTTTATATAAGCCACAAAAGAAACCCAAGTGAGAAAAACCAAAACATTTTATCATAAGAAATACGGTTTAAGCAGTTAAAACAGTTTATATTGAAACCATAAGCAATTTCCATGGAAAACAATAACCAAAGCCTTTGAAACATTTCTCATCATTCGGCATACCCATTCTTGTGTTCCACACACACACATGCATGCCAAGTGATAGTTCCATACTCATGAGTGGTCTCTCGTTGATTCGCTAAATCGTTACAAGGTGACCAATATCCAGGTGCCCAATGGCACACGCCCCTTCCTTCGGGCCACATCCACAAATGAACTCACGCTGACCATGTATGCCAAATTTCCTGCCAAGTCCCATTTCACATAAAACCAATTCTTTATTGAAAGCATTTCATCAAACAACTTGCGTGCATGAAAACGATACCATAATTTTAAAACCATCATTTTAAAATTATAAACAAAGGGGGTTTTCCAAAATCCATCCAATTTCCCAAAATTCTAAAACCATAACCAAAAAGGGGTTTCCTTAAAGAATCAACAACAATTTCAAGCAAAACATTTAATCAAAACTAAGCCTTCAACTTCCAAGACAAGTGGAGATGAGAGATAAGCCTCCTACCTCTCAACGGATGGCGAAAACGAAGAACGGTCATAAGATCTTCTAGATCCGGCCTTGGATCTTCTTTCCTTCAATAGATTCAATCATATGTTATGAAGATTCCCATCAAAGAACATAGATCTATCCATAACGAACTTGATCTATGGTTCTGGGAGAGAGGAGAAGAGTAGATCTAAGAAGAACGGGGAAGAACAACGACTTACTGCTGAATCCGGATCTTCAACGCACTTTGATTTGACGAATGTTGTCTCCGGATCGAAAGGAATCGTCAAAGGAGCCTTGGGAGAAAAAGGAATTCGAGACCCCGAGAGATTAGGGGATTAATGAGGATTTCGGGCCTTAATTCGGATTAAAACCGCAATTTTCGGGGTGCTAACTGTATGTCTCATGGTTTGTCAAACCGTGCATGTCCTACTGGACAAGCCAAGTAGCCGCATGATTTGGAAAACAGTGCACCAACCGTGCCGTGCTATTGTCTCAACCCCACACCACGCACGGTTGGCTCACATGGTTAGATAAACCATGCGCCAACTGTGTTTTTCTTTCTGTTTGTCTTTGCACGATTTCCCCTGGACACTCGCACGGTTTGACCAAACCGTGCGCCTGCTCAGTGACCATCAAAACATGTTGCACGGTTTCATGGAGGTGGTGCACGGTTTCTACTAATCGTGCACAAATCGTGCACCTCCAGAAACCTCCAAAACATGCCGAAACCTCCCCGAACTTGTCGAAACTTAACCCAAACATTAACTAGACTCAAAACACATAAAACAAAGGTCAAGTACCTGAAACCAGGGGTGTCACAAAAACACCTCCCGCTTCAATCCGTTAATTTCAGTCCATTACCCATTGCCGACATCATTTATTTCAATCACATCCCATGCCACCGGGCAACTATAACACAACAAAACAACCTCCACATGTTGCATCAACCATCACTCTACCATGAGCCATCAACCACCACAATAGCCACAAAACCACCTCTTCACCACACAACCAACCATGCCACTGCTGCCGCAACCAATCCACACCTCATCATCCCAACCAACCACGACAACTAACTACTGCCACTCTAACCACGGCAAGAAAGACCTCATATAACATCAAACAAGAGCAAACAAGAGCAAACATAACAATAATTTGCTTCGAACAAGCCCCCATTACTCATTCTTTCGTATTAAGACAAAATTTTAGGTTTAAAACACTAACACCTTATTTCCAGATTTTCCATACAACCAATTCATTACCGTATTTAAGTGATCAACCCATTATGGAAGGCGATTCTAAAAAATCAATAACAACATGCAATGTATCACAATGAAAAAAATATTCTCTTAGCAGTATCATCAATAAAACCATCAGTATATATAAGCAATAACATGAAATTTCATAAAGCACATGTGAATCCCCCTCTTCCCTTCAATTTTCTTTAGTATGGTTCATTATCTTTTTAGGGTTAATCCATACCATCCGCCCAAAGAAAGAAAAAACATGGTTATCTCACAATTGTACATAAATAAAGAGTAGTCTTGAATCCCCTACATCAACCAAAGCTTTAACAATCGCTGCACAAGAACGAAAAGAAGATGAACACCTCGCCAAGAACACCCAAGGAAAATCCTCAGCTTGTAACACATCAAGCTCCCTCAAAACCACGGCCCAAGACCAGCAAACCCAAAGCCAAACCGCTATCACAACTTCTCCCAAGAAAGAATAAGGAGAGGAAGAGGAAGGAGAGGAAGATGAATCACCTTAGATCTCAAAGAGGTTGATCTCTTGAAGCCTAGGGCAAAAACCAATCAAAGAGTGGCTAAAGATCTCCAAAGACACACCTTTGGTCGCTTGGGGTTCCGAGAAAGTTGGGGAAATAAGAGAGAATTTGCGACAAGACTCGAATTTATAATCACTCTGAAAAAATAAGGAATCATGGCATGACAGGGGTCACCACGCTGCAATGCAACTCCAATCCGAAAACCACGGCGTGATATCCTCTGAATCTCGGGAGTCGAACCAGATTAAAATCGATATTAATAACAAGGGTCACGACGCAACCAAGACCAACACACCGCAACACTTGAACTCCCGAGAATCACAGTGTGATCCTTGACCTTCTCACTTCAAACCTGACAAACCCCAAAGTAAACCACAACACAATGGAAGACACTGTGGCGCAATAGACATCAGACAGACAAATCCAAGAAACCGACTACCCAGGTCTCCACGCAGCAACGAGAAGGGCCGTGCCACAACATCCCTCGCGGAAGACTAACCCAAAGGCTCACGTAAGATAAACTCAAGAGATCTCACGCGATAGCCAACTCATGTAAGATAACCCAAAACACCCCAAGACCACCATGCCGCGACCCAAACAACCACGACGCATCCACCTTCATTTAAGATAAACTTAGGAAGCTTCACGTTAGATTAACCCATAGACTCTTCTTACGTAAGAATACCTCACAGAGCTTCACGCCACAACCAAACCTCATCACGCCATGGCTAGACTTCCACTCCAAGACAGTGCAACACCAAAACCTCACGGCTCACACCCCGCGCCGCAACACATGAACCTTGCTGCAGCCCAATGCTTCACGGTGTGACACACCAGACTGCAGGAAAACCATCTCCTTTAGCCAACTCTTCACGGTGCAACACATAGGGCCACACCGCAACGCATTCCTTCCGGCTGAAATTTCAGCTCCAACTCTCATCTCCCTTCCTCCAACCTTCTCCCAACTCTTCCAACACCCGAAACACGCAAAGTAACGGTTTGAGAAAGTCCAGGCCGTTACAACTAACATGTGCTTTTAAATGCGTTTATACTTGAGTGGAAACTTTTTTGATAGTGTCGCAGGTGGAACAGCATTCAATGGCATTATTGAAGAGCTAAAAAGGCTGACAACTCGTGTTGCGCATGTTCTGCCTGTATCTGATGACGGAGGAAGTACAGCTGAAATTGTTCGTGTGCTTGGTAGGTTCACCAATAATTTTTATTTGTATTTTATCGTTTTCACATATTTCAGATTTTTTTAGTGAGGGAGACATGCAGTCTATGCTAAGGAGGATTTATGGTATCTTGTTTTACTTCTCTATATTCCATGTATTGAAGCATAATTACATTAGTAGGTATCATACATTCAAATGGTCATTGGTTTGTGTTTTAGCTTTCCTAAAAACATCTTGATTTGTTCAGTGCAGTAAGTAGACACTAGGCAGTTGTGTGCTTTCACATACACATACTTTGAAAACAAGGAAAGAAAGCATTTATTTGAAGCTAGCTGTGTCAGAAAATAATCCCATCTTTGGTAAGTGCCCATTTGGGTTTGCCGTATTTCTGCCATAAAATGCCTCGAACAACATTAGTACATTGAAATTCTTCCTGATTGTTTTGGAATTATGTTTGCCCCTGTACTTTGATTTCTGAAACTATCAGTTTAACAAAAAACTTTTAATAGAGTAAGAAATGAAGAAAGAAACAGAATAGGCTAGAGTTAGAATTGAAGGTTTGTGCATGATTTTTTGTTCTGAAATGCTTGTTTTAATTGTCTGTTCCATCTTCTCTGAAAATCCCTTATGGATTTTTTATGTCTCATAAAAGAGAGAAGTAATTATGGATATTATTTTCTGAAATGACTGAATATAAAAATCTTTTATAAATTAAAAAGCACTAAAAATTTGATGATTTTCCTTGCTTAGTTAAAGTTAGGTTTATCATCAAATCATGGAAGTGAAACATATAAATGATCATTGTATTAAGATGAATGGGAGATAACCATTTGGATATGTTTCAGGGGGCCCAGCTGTGGGAGACATACGATCGAGATGTTTGAGACTGGCTGATGAAAGTTCGGTGGAGTCTATAGCTGTTCGGAGATTGCTTGGCCATCGTTTACCCCATGATGCCCAACAAGCTAAATCAGAATGGTGCTATTTTTTTCCCCTAGCATGTGCTTCTTTTGATCTGCACAGATATGGTGTGAAATTATTTAAGTTTTCCTTCTGCAAATCAAGGTACCATATCCCATATTTGGATTTAATGTGGGATGCATTGCAATTTTTTTAATTTTTGGCTATGAAACTTTCAGGTTTCATACCAAGTGCATTTCATTAGGGCTGGGATGTTCAGCAAAAAGTAAAAGAAATGAGAAGTTTCCCAACTGATATATGTTGCAGCACAAATGCAAGTCCCAATCCATTGTTTTAAAGTTTCAATACTCAGCCTCATATGTATGCCAACTCCGTTGTGTTACAATTTCAGTACACTGACTGACACATAGCCCAAGCCTTCCCTGAGACAATTTTAAGTTCCCATTTTGTAAGCAAATTGACAATGTGTCCGGTGACACAATTGATTGTTGGGAGTGGTATACAGACAAGTTCTTGATCAATAACAGAAATCTTCAACAGAAATGAATTTTGGCGCACACAAATTTTTTCCTTGGATTTGTAGAGATGATATTTTCTGATTTTTGTATCTGTCACATAGAAAGGGGGGTTACCAAAATACAAATAAGTTCTAAAAAAATGTAACCAGCTTGAGGCTCTTCGAAGCAGATTCTTGGTATTTGTGGCATGCTGAGTCAAGGACTTCTATTTTAGCTGCATTTTTTTTTGTCACCAATGTTATGCATTTCTTTTCATGGCGCCCTTTTCCGATTCTTTTTATTTTAGATCCGTGCTTTTCATTTTCAACATTGTTAAAATTACATGAATTTCTCCAAACATTCTTCAAGTTATTCTGGCTGAGGGTATCGGCGGAGGCATGTCACCTTGATGTATTTGTCTTAATTTGGTTCCTTTTCCCTGTTATCAGTAAAAAAGAAGGAAAATAAGAAAAGAAAAGCATAAATTTGACTAAAAGAAGTGACTGGCGTTTTCAAACTCTTTGTGGCTCTCCCATGGACATGCATTTAGATTCTTCATGTTCCTAATTTGTTGATTTGAAGGCATTCCCAATCTGTGTCTGTCTGTTATCAGGTTAATGCGATTTTCATGTACGTTTTTTAGTGCATTTTTTGGGATTACCTAGTGATAAACGGGTCAAATAAGAGACTCTGTTGTGTCTTGATGATATAAATAGTTGCACTTCCTAAGTCTTTGGATTGAACCTATTAGAGTCCCCTTCAGTGAGCACATTTACGAGTGTAGTTTTGTGACTTGTTTCAAAAATGTTATGTGAAACTGGAAAAAAGAAGTTTGTAGGTCTCAGCAATGGTGAAGTTTACCAGGGGATGTTTCAGTGTTGTGGTTTCTCTGATTAATTATCAACAATGTATGGGTATGTGTGCATGCATGCATAAATAATAAATCTTCTTGACATACATCTGAGTTTGTTGAACGCCATTTTAGCTAGAACTGTTTGATGTTGTTTGGGTGTTATTGAGTAATATGATGCTTTGCTGGAAAATCCATAGGTATAACGTTGTGGAAGGAGAGCATCCTCTGTGGGAAGGTGTATCAAAACCATACAGAGAAACCATTCAGGCGTTTTTAGTATATTTTCAGAATCAGGTAAGGAGGTCTGACACATCTTGGGGAACTACATATGCTAATATTTTTTTAACAGTTCTTTATTGTCTGTTTGATCAAATCCATTATTTGATGCCATCTAGTTCTTTGAGTAATCTGTAAGTGTTTATGCGCCCCCTTTTACACTTAGGCTCCGTTTGACAACACTTATTGAGTACTGCTTATAATACTTATCTCTTACATCAAGTGTTTCTGTATAAGCGTTTCCAGATTGCTTATTGGAAAAGTGTTTTGATGTCACTTATTTAAGTGGTTTTCTTTTGGAATTTAAATGTAATTGTTTTTTTCAGAAACAAAACAAAGGCCACTTATTTTTTAAAAATATTTATGACCAGTGGTAAGTGCTACAAGAAAATTTCAACAAGTGCTATCAAACAGAGCCGTACTCTATTCTGGCTGTAGAAGGAATAAAAAGAGAGAAACCCGAACCCCCAAGGTGTATCTCCAAAGGAGCCCTTGGGGTGTATTTATAATGAATAAGAAAGACCACACCGGACCTCAAGTCCGATGTGGGATGCAGACTCCAACACTCCCCCTCAAGCTAGGTGAACCTAGCTTGGACACGTAATGAAAAGAAAACAATAAAAACAGACGCTAACACTCCCCCTCAAGCTAGACATACCCAGCTTGATGACAAAACATGACGAAATAAAAAGAAAACTGCAAAAGTTGCTGCTCCCCCTCACGATCGAAGCTCCTCCACAGGATGATGGATGGATGAGGTTGCGGGCGCAGCAGAAGAAACCACTCAGATTGGCTGGTTGACGGAGCGCCAGGAATGCCGCACTAGTGGGGCCGGTCGTTGAAACGCCGGGAAATCCAAACTAGCACCGGGAAAACCGCACTTGCGGGGCCGGCGACGGGAGGCGGAGATTCCGCAGAATTGTTGCGGGACTGGCGGCGCCAACGGGCCCAAATCCGAGGATGTCGAGCGACTGCGCCAGCGAATGGACGTGCCGGCGGAGAGAGATGCGGCTGCCGGGAGGTGCCGGGAGATGCCGGCGAGGCGGGGATCCGCAGGAGGAGGCCGGCGAGGGTGCAGGAGGCCGGGAGACAGCGCTGGAAACCGGAGGAGGCCCCCTGCGTGGAGCGGCCGGCACGGGTGGAGGCCGGAACAGTCCGGATCTGCCCGGATCTGCCCGGAACAGTCCGGATATCGCTGGATCTGGCCGGATCTGGCCGGATCTGGCCGAAAATCACCGGATCTGGCGGGAGTAGCCGGAACTGTCCGGATCTGGCTGCCGGAGAGGGGTGGCATGGAGGCGCATGGAGCTGGCTGGGATGGAGCCGCCGGGGAGGGAGAGTCGCCGGGAGGGAGCGCTGCGCGCAGAGGGAGGTTGAGCCGACGGGATGCGCAGAGGAGAGGGCCGCCGGGAAGGGAGGCCCGCCGGGAGGTGGAGGCGCAGCGGGAGTGAGGACTGCCGGGAGGTAGGGCCTGCCGAGAGCTCCGCAGGAGGAGGCGACGACGGCTGGAGAACTAGGGAGAGGCGTCCGTCGGGCGCCGGCATGGAGGGGCCGCCGAGACGAGGGCGCACCGCGGGAGGGCGGCGGAGGTCGGGAAGCCGCAGCAGGGAGCCGTCGCGGAAGGGAGGCGCGCAAGGGTCGGGAGGCGTCGCGACGGGCGGCACGACGGGATGCGCCGCTGCGGGATGTCGGGGCCGGCTCGCTCAGAGGAGGCAGCGGGAAACCAACAGGAGGAGGGCGCCGCTGGAGCCGGGAAGCCACAGCAGGAGGAGCGACGCGCAGGAGGCCGCCGGGAAGGGAGGCGCGCCGTCGGGGAAGGCCACAGGGGGCGGCTGGGATGGGAAGCGCGCCGGGAGAGCAGGCCGCCGTGCGCTGGAGGGCTGCGCGACCAGGAGCCGGCAGGGAAGAGGCGGACGGGAGGGAGGGCCTGCCGAGAAGGGAGGGCCGCCGCGCGCAGCGGGGAAGCAGGCGCCGGCAGGGGAGACCCGCCGGAGAAACGAGCCCGGAGGGGGCGGCGGCTGAGAAAAAAAAAAAAAAACTAACCCTACATTAGGGCCGCCGCCCCCCCACGGGGGATAAATAAAAAGAACCCTAGATGAAGGGGGAAATAAAATGGGAGGAAGAGGGGTCGGGATTAACTTCCCTCTGATACCATGTAGAAGGAATAAAAAGAGAGAAACCCGAACCCCCAAGGTGTATCTCCAAAGGAGCCCTTGGGGTGTATTTATAATGAATAAGAAAGACCACACCGGACCTCAAGTTCGATGTGGGATGCAGACTCCAACACTGGCCATCATCAAATATGCTAAAGAAACTTCTGATTATTTTTGTTCATTGATATCTCAAATATATTAAACTTTATAATAGGGATGCGTGGGGCTGTATGGGAATCTGCAGGAGGGTAGAGCTGAAATTTCATGGGGGGACCCTGGGGGAATATGCCGAGGGACCCTTGGAGGAATATGCTAGGGATCCTTGGGAGAATATTGTAGAGACCCGGTTTTTGCCTTGTAAGACTTTGAAATATTTCTACATATATTTCCAGAGCCAGGCGCTGAGACGGCGTGCGATTCCGAGGTCCGGAGTGCCCGGAATAAATTATACAAAAATATTAAGTATATTGTACTATGCACGTGACGGAAACGGGATATCTCTTAAACGGTAGCTCGGATCAGAAATTTGAGACCACGGTTGAGTCCGGAGCGTGGCGTTTACCCTAGGCGGGACATAACTTTTGTTGGCGCGGACCTTTTGTAGAAAATGCCACGGAAGGCGTTTTCGTAAAGAAAATAATCAAATTTAATTATTTTATCTCGAACGCTCAATCAAATAACTTTTGAACGAGGATTCAGATTGGAAATCCGAGACCGTCGTTGAGTTCAGAATGAAGTGTTTTACTTAAGCGCGACCTAAAGTAAAAGGGTGCGGGAGGTTCGGATTCCGCGACCGCTGACGGTTTTCCTATAAATAGGTGTTAAGGGAAAATGAGCAAAGGTTACCTCATTTCTCTCACGGACGCCGACGGAGCTCCATCCTCTCCTTCTGATGGCGATTCGATGCCGAATTCTTGGCGGATCGCGATGAAAATGCAGGTGTTAGTGGATCAGAACGCAGGGAACACAATGGCAGATCCGAAATTGAGGTAGAATTTCTATTTTAGATTCTGCAGCTCCCCGATTGAGATTCCGTTGTTGAAGATCATTTATGTTTGAATTCGCTACTTTGGAATCCTTCGTTGATGACCAAACTAACAAAGGCCTTCGACCATTTAATTTCTGGATCGTCCGTTCTTCGCCGTTCTTCGCTGTTCTTCGTGTTCTTCGTAGGTCAACTTTTCGCCACGCTGAAACGACATCTGATCGTCGAGCATGGCATAGTTTTGTGAAGGTCGTGATCCAGAGATTCCGGATCTACGACTGTTTCGTGTTTCGGGTGCCGGAGGAGGCGCAGCGGTGAGCGAAAGCGGCGGTTACTTTTCGTCACACCGAAACATTGACGGATCTTCAAGCGGAGCATGAGTCTGTGAAAACCGGACGTCCAGGCCGGACCAGGGGTGTCCGGGGCCGGGACGGCCGGGCCGGACCAGGGGTGTCCGGGGCTTCTTCAAACCACGATAACTTCTAAACGAAGCATCCATTTTGCGTGCCGTCTGCGCCCACGCGTTCCTCTTATCGAAACAGATCTTTTTAGTCTGGTTCGAGACTTTTAAGTTTTGGTTTCGTTGGCTCGGTTCCACGAAACGCCTGAGTTTAATAATAATAATATAATTATTATTATTCGGGAAACTTGTATCGGACTTAGCTTGCAAATCGGACGTCCGATTTGCGTGCCGTTTGCGGGAACATGACCCTTGCTTCAAGGCAGACCTTTTAAGGTTGTTTTGGAATTTTTATAATTCATGCTCGGGGCTCCGTGGTAAGAAAAGTCCGATTATAATAATAATAATATAATTATTATTATTCGGGAAACTTGTATCGGACTGTACGTTTGCAAACGACGTCCGATTGATGCGCCGTTAGAGGCGTTGCCACCTTGGAGTTGAGGCGGACTTTTCAAGACTGACTTCGGACGCTTAAACCGAAATGGTGGTGCGGGCCCCACGAGACCCGATTTGAGCGTTTGCGGTGAAATGCAATTTTTTCACAATAGCCAATCTTGTGTGCTTTTTCGAGGGGATCGCAATGGCACAATCCGTTTGATGTGTTTCGGGATCGTGACGTGGGTCCCACGAAGCACTGTTCGTGCACAATACTGTGAAATGCTGTTTCTTCATCGGGAGTCCAATTCGGGCGAATAAATAGTTGATCCTGTGTGTTTTTCCGCAAGGATTGTGGCGGTGTGATCCGTTTGATTATTCAGGGCTGTTTGAAGAGGCATGTCGGTAGAATTATGTTTTCGCCCTACGGATCAAAAGATGAGCATCGTGTGCTCGTCTGCCTTTTCGGCTAGAGGTGCCATGTACTCTGGGAGTACACTGGCACGCCTAGAGGGTACTTGTTCACAGTTTAGTACCCGAGTACGGCTAGGTACACGGTCGGGCGATAAGGTGGGGTCACACGTCGTGTGGACCCCATACGCGCCGTGTACTACTCTACGGACCTTCTACCTCTCGTATCCTTCTTTTGGACTCAGATTTTGGCATGCGAATAGCCCATCCTAAATGTTTTTCCGCGTAGAACGCGATGGTGCCCACCGCAGTGGCTTTTGAGATGCGATGCGAGATGCTTCGAGTGCGATGCCTATCCGAGGCGATGCTCGATGTTCCGGGTGTGATGCTTATTCGAGGTGACACCCGAAGACAACTGTGATTAGGTGGAATCGCCAGAGCAGTACCGGGTTTACCCTCCAGTGGGACTGAGTTGTGGCATTCTCGATGATCTTTCTAAGGTACCATCCAACAGAGATGACCATTGTAGTTCCTCAATGTCTTCAGAGTGGCACCCTCCTACTGGGCAGGGCATGGGTCCTCATCCTTTTCCGAGTGGCACCCTCCTGTTGGGCAGGGCATGGGTCCTCGACCTATTCTGAGTGGCACCCTCCGGCCGTGCTGGGCACGGGTCCTCGACGACGGGTCCTCGACGACACTAGAGTGGCACCCTCCAGCCGAGCTGGGAATGAGTCCTCGACTTGAGATGACTTCTTTAGTACAGATCAGTGACGAGACATGTTTTGACGCACCTTTGAACTCACGAGAAAGTGGAACACTTTTTCCATCGAGACATGTCTCTGTGACACGACCAAGAACCGTGAGGGCAAGACAGTGTCGCCCCAAGCAGATAGTATTAAGGTGCGATGATTGAGTCCCTTTGACTTGCAGTTCAGAGCATACGTGTGGGATGCGAGGCATCGATGGTGGTTACTTTTGGAACTGTTGGCTACTCACTTTTTTGGGCTGAGCTGTGAGATAGAGATCCCCTTACTTCCTTGTTTGGGCTTCTTTGGTTGAGCATATATATATATATATATATATCCTGGTTGTTGTATCCACTCTTGGGGTTTTGGATACTCTCCTTCCAGAAGAGGTTAAGACGCGCGAAGTATGAAACGTGCTTTCCGTGTCTAGTTTCTCGTGGTTGAACGAGTCTACTCTCTTGCTATAGGTAGCGAAGACTCGACGAGATGTTCATCTTCTCACCGTTTCGAGCTCCTTGTGTTTGGATGAGTTTGCTTTCACTATCTGGTTGGGTCGAGCTGTACTCTCTTTTACTGTACTTTGTTCTATCTACTGCTCCCCTCTTCAGTACAACTTTTGATGCTTTCTTGAGCCTTTGGGGCATCCTACTGAGTATTTTTATACTCACTCCTGATTGGGCTTTGCCCGCACTTGGTGTGCCCTTGCAGACGACGTACAGGTTGATAGTGACTTCAGAGGAGCTTAGGGATACGAGAGTTTGGACCGCGTGCGGTGGTCGTAGCTTGGGATTCAGGAGTGGGACTCTCCCAGTTGTTTTACTTTTTTACCCGTTACTGGATTGTGACACTTTTCTAGTTGGGCGTGCATCTTGCTTCTTTTCTTTATGTTTACTTTTCTGTACTTGTACTGTTTAGTGGTTGATGCATGTTTGATTTCCTTTTTATAGTAGTTCTGGGTCTTGTTTTCCGTTCCCTCTGTACTTTTGCATTGAGTGGGCTGCGTGTGTGTGTTCAGGTTCTTAGGCAAATGCCACTTTGAGTTTGTTATGCCTTCGGCGCTGGTCGCCAGCCCCTGGCCTATGGAGGCGGGTTTTGGGTAGTTGCGGATCGAGCCCCGACACGGGTCGGGTCGCGACAAAGTGGTGTCAAAGGTGGTTCGTTCCTTGGGACGTTGTTCGGACGTTCCCTAAAAAGGAATTGGTTGGGTCTTAGGGCAATAGTGTCAACGTTTCTCGAGAGCGGCTCTCAGGCCAGGGAGTCCAGTGATGGTGCACCGACCGATGTAACCATTCACCAGGACCCTGATTACCTGTTTGTCGACTCGGCATGCTGAGACATCTGCTGTAGGGAACAATGGTACATGCATCATATAAGATTGAGTCTTTGACTGCCCTTCTTGAGTCACCTCCCCATCGTTGTTGATATATATATATATATATATGCTCATTTGACCGCGGTACTCCTTGATGGATTCGGGATGCCTCCGCGACGACAGTCAGCCATGATATCTGCTTCGGTTCGTGACGACGACTCCGTAAGCGATGAGGCCTCAATTCAGGGTCCATCATGCGATCCTTTTCCTCCAGGTGGGCAGGTAGCAGCACCCTCACCTGTTGAGCAGTAGTTAGTTCCAGCAGAGCAGGCCGATGACGAGTGCAGGCTGAGCGCGCTTCGCGAGTTCCAACGTTAGTGACCGTTGAAGTTCTGCGGTGGGCTAGATCCTCAGGCAGAAGAGGTTTGATTAGGGTCAGTGGTCCGCCTCTTCAGGCTTGTACGGACACCGACGGATCAGATGGTGGTTTTGGCAGCCAGTTCCTACCACGGATCAGCTGGGTGTTGGTGGAGTTTTGATTTTACAGATGCGCGTGTGTTGGAACTCACGTGGGATGACTTCCAACAACTGTTTTGTGAGGAGTACTACCCCTCCTGCTTACGCTTCGTCCGGATTTAGGAGCTTCTGGAGCTCCAACAGGGAGGGTTGATGACGGCAAAGTATGAGACTCGGTTCGCAGACCTGACTCGGTACTCTGGACATGATTCGCGATGACTACTTCTGAGCACGGAAGTTTGAGCAGGGACTCCGCAGAGAGATCTGTGTTGACGTAGTACCCTTGTGCATCCCCACCTATATTGAGGTGCTGGGGGTGACACTGGTGACAAAGACCTTTTTGTCAGAGGGGTGCCATACAGCTGGTTGTCGCAGTGGGTGCAACAGAGCCGAGACGTCTGCTGCAGCTAGCCGATGCCGGACGACAAGATCTCAACACAGGAGGGCTTCCCATAATCGGTCTCAGGCATGTAGTTGTATGGGGCCGAGGCGATGTAGAGCGTGGGGACAACCTAGGGAGGGCCTGTGTTATGCTTGTGACGGGCAAGGTCACATGGCACGAGATTGCTCAACCATATGTGCTGAGCTTTCCAAGCAGATAGTAAACGAACCGCCACAACAGAGACTGTGTCGTGATCAGAGATCTCCCAGGCGAGGACACGGTGGTTCCCAGGGAGGCGGTGTTGGCAGAGAAGCAAAAAGAACCGTGGTTGGTGGACGACGCTGCAAGGTCCTTCTGTTGGTCGGAGTAGGACACTCAAGAGGGTGGCGAATTGAGTTCCTATCAAAATTTCTGTTAAAAACCTTATTTGAAAATTCCCCCAACTTAAAATCTAAACAGTCCAGTTAGCCAAAGTAGCAGATTTGTAAGAGTTTTGAATGTTCAATTAATTTCTCAAAAGATTGATTAATTCTCAGTTACAGCAATTTGAAAGATTGATATAACTTTTGAAAGTAATTTACTAAATCAAAAACAGTTATAAACACTAACTAAGATTAACTATCAAAGTAATATTTAGTTTTTTGAAATATGTGTGAACACAGAGAAAACTAAATTTGAAAACCACAACGGATAAAAACAAGAAGTTCAGTCTCAAGCAGAGACCTAGTCCTCTCCACTTGGTAATCACCTGCCACCAAGCAGTTTATATTAATAAACTTGATCCACACCCTAGATCGGGGTTCACAACAGCATACAAGGCTGTCCAGGTCAACTAAACCTCTACCACAGTTATTCGTGGGAAACAAAATACAACTAGGTCATACAGGGACCTCTTCCACAGTTATACGTGGGAAAAAAATGGTGTAAATGAGTGAAAGAGAAGATATATTGTATCTTCTAGCTTAGCTCAGGAGACAGTATGTGTTCGTGATACAAACACACACATTGCTTGAAAAGTAATAAGAATGTGCACAACAGAGCATAAATAATGAGAAAAGGTTTAAAATGCTCTGTGTGATGCGCTTGAAGCTTCTGGACTTCTTAGGTGTAGCAGATGTGAAGCTCGAGTCCACTTCTGGAAATAGACATCAAAACAGAGTGTCGTGGAAGCTTTGTGGTCTGGTTCCAGTGAGGTGAGATGCTCCTCGAAGGTGTTCTTCACTAGGGTTTGTTGTTGCAAGGATGTTGGGATTTTTGGTTCACAAAAGTCCTTGTTCACAGCTAGCAAGAATGAGTGCTCTTCTCGTATATGCTTTTTTCGACTTCGTAATTTCTCTCTATATGGTTGCTGCGCTTTTTTGCTCAAGTGATTTCTTTATACATTGCAGAGATCGACAATAGGCATGTTTTCTATCACGTGCAGTTACCTCGTACCTTGTACTGGTCTCTGACAATGTCTACAAAAGACAGACAAGGTCATTAAATATAATAAGCAGTACTGAGATTCATAAATATGACCGTTAGAATTAATTTTTGAATTTAAGAGTAAAGACAATTTTCTAAGTGTTGATCGGTAGGTCATTCTGTCGGTAAGTCCTATCGGTTTGTCCTATTGGTAGGTAGGTCCTTCTATCGGTATGTCCTATCGGCAGGTAGGTCCTTCTGTCGGTAGGTCTTTTTATCAATAGGTAGGTCCTTCTGTCGGTATGTTGATGTGTCGGTGAGTCATTGCTGTCGGTAGGTTGATGGATCGGTGAGTCATTGCTATCGATGAGTTGTTTTGTCGGTAAGTCTGATTATCGATGACTCAAACTTGTATCGGTGACTCAACCTGTCGGTAGGTTGATGCGTCGGTGAGTCATTGCTGTCGGTGACTCATCTGTTGGTAGCTCATACTTCTGTCGGTGACTCATCTTTCGGTAGCTCATACTTATGTCGGTGAGTCATGATATCGGTGACTCATACTTGGCCATTTTTGTATGTTTGCCTGTCTTATATATAAACATTATCAGAATATGTTAAACTTATAGCTGAACATAGATAATCATAATTAAGCATATTTAAACTTAAAACTTAAGACATGATTAAACATGATTTGATATGATTTGTGAACATTAAACCTGGAGAGGGCCAACGCCTTCCACCACCATTAGGCAGCTCACTTCAGGCTCAGGGAGCTAGCAGCCGGGGCCGCGGGCAACTGCATGCTATGGATGTCTACAATCTTGCAGCGCGCGAGATGATAAGAGGTACGCACTGTGTCTTTTCTACCTTTTTACAGTAGAACTTGCTAGACACTGGGTGATGTACTCTTTTCTCCCTGCTTCTTGCTTGAGGTTTTTACCGGGGTGACGCGGGGTGTTGGTGTAACCCTGTGTCGGTGTTGTTCGACTTGACTTTGAATGCACGAGGAAGAGGGGTCATTCCCCCACCGAGAAGCGTTTTTGTGATGCAAGAAAAACCGTGAGGGCGAGTCAGTGCCGCCCAAAGTGGATAGTATTGAGGTGTGGTGGAAGAGTCCCTCTGACTTGTGCGTTCAGGGCAAGATTGTGAGATGGAGTGTCGGAGCAGGTCCTGGCTTTGCCGGTGGGGTTTATCTGCTTGACCTCCTTTTGCTCAGAATGCCACTAGTGGGTACGACAGAGTGTCTGGTTTGGGGTTACTCTCCTTCCAAGAGAGACAAAGATGCGTGGGGTATGCCACGTGTTTTCCGTGTCTAGCCTCTTGAGGTTGGATGAGTTTACTCACCTGCCTTGTTTGTTGGTACCTTTGCGTGCTCAACGTCAACCTTGATACAACAGTTATCAAGTACAGGTCGAGGTGATAGAGACCCCATGAACAGAACTATGCGACTCACTATCTGGTTTTGATAGCGGTAGTCTTCGCCCTGAGAATGCTGAGACACCACCTTCTGGGAGAGCGCGTTGTGGTTTGTTCAGGCCACCAAAGTCTCAGGTACGCCTTTACTTAGAGAGACTTGAACCTGAGACGATGACGATGGTTGGACATTCCTGCAGGACTACGACTTCGAGATAGTTGGTAATTCGAAAAGGGGCAACGTGTAGCAGATGCCCTTGGCAGAAAGTCCCGGTCTCGCCTGGTGCAGGAAGTTTCGGAGCAGTTAGCTTCCCTGCAGTTGACCCTGGTGGAACAGGAGGATATAGTTTTCTTCAGTCGATGGTGTTGACTCCTTCGCTTTCTGAGCGTGTAAAAGAGTCTTGGTTGTGAGACATCTACTGTGAATTCTTGCGTGACCAGATATCCTTGAGTGTTTTACGAGATGGATATTCTGAAGGAGGGAATCACGAGACCCTGTTTCAGGGAGAAATAGTGATTATGGTCACGTCGTGGGATATAGAGGTTTGGCTGGGGAGACAAACTATCCCCCGAGTTTCTTCGGGCCGTTCGGGACCGCGCAGAGATGGCGAGGTTGCCTACCACCTTGCCCTACCCCAATAGCTGGAGTGGGCGCACGATGTCTCTCACGTGTCGCAGCTGAGCATATATGTGCATGATCCTACGCACGTCATCGACATGAGTAGACCGTATGAGGACGGAAAAATCTATTTGGTTCGCATGCTGTGGCAGCATGGAAACGTGCAGGTTTTCCTGGGAGCGGGAGAGTCAGGTGTGAGCTCAATAATCCGAGATGTTTTCCCTAGTTTTGCTTTTTGGGGACGAAAAACTTGAAGGGAATGATGTAGAGACCCGGTTTTTACTTTATAAGAGTTTGGAATATTTCTACATATATTTCCAGAGCCAGGCGCTGAGACGACGTGCGATTCCGAGATTTGGAGTGCCCGGAATAAATTATACAAAAATATTAAGTCTATCGTATACTATGCACGCGACGAAAGCGAGATATCTCTCAAACGGTAATTCGGATCAGAAATCCGAGGTCACAGTTGAGTCCGGAGCGTGGCGTTTACCCTAAGCGGGACACAACTTTTGTCGTTGCGGACCTTCTGTAGAAAACACCACGGAGAGCGTTTTCGTAAATAAAATAATTAAATTTAATTATTTTATCTCAAACGCTAAATCAAATAACTATTGAATGAGGACTCGGATTGGGAATCCGAGACTGCCGTTGAGTTCGGAATGGTGTGTTTTACCTAAGCGCGACCTAAATTGAGAGGGCGTGGGAGGTTTGGATTCCGCGATCGCCGGCGGTTTTCCTATAAATAGGTGTTAAAGGGAAAATGAGCAAAGGTTAGCTCATTTCTCCCACGGACGCCAGCGGAGCTCCGACCTCTCCTTCTGATGGTGATTCGACGGCGAATTCTTGGCAGATCGCGATGAAAATGCAGGCGCTAGTAGATTAGAGCGCAACGAACACAACGACGGATCTGGAATCGAGGTAGGTTTTTTATTTTGGATCCTGCAGCTCCCCGATTGAGATTTCGTTGTCGAAAATCATTTCTGTTTGAATTCGCTACTTTGGAATCCTTCGTTTATGGCGAAACTAACAAGGGCCATTGACCGTTTAATTTCTGGATTGTCCGTTCTTCGCAGTTCTTCGTCGTTCTTCGCCGTTTTTCACGTTCTTCGTCGGTAAAATTTTTGCCATGCTGAAACGACATTCGATCGTCGAGAAGGGCATAGTTCTGTGAAGGTCGTGATCTAGGGATTCCGGATCTACGACGGTTTCGTATTTCGGGCCCCAGAGGAGGCGCAGCGGCGAGCGGAAGGGGCGACTACTTTTCGTCACGCGGAAACGTTGTCGGATTTTCGAGCGAAGCATGAGTCTGTGAAGGTCTCGTCTTGAGGAGCCCAGATTTGGTCTCAGAACGAGATTTGGGCAACCGGGGTGTTCCCGGTGGTCCGCAAGGCTGCGGCCGCGAGTTTCAGGCGGCGGCGTGGGGGTGCGCAGGCGGCGCGGCGGAGCCGCAACGGTGCGGGCCGAGCCGCGGTGGTGTGGGCCGATCCGCGACGGTGCGGGCCGAGCCGCGGCGACTGGGCCGGGCCGAGATGGCCGGGTCGGACCAGGGGTGTTCGGGGCTTCTTCAAACCGCCATAACTTCTAAACGAAGCTTCCGTTTTGTGTGCTGTTTGCGGCCACACATTCCTCTTATCGAGACAGATCTTTTAAGACCGGTTCGAGTAAGTTTTGGTTTCGTGGCTCGGTTCCACGAAATGTCTGGGTTTAATAATAATAATATAATTATTATTATTCAGGAAACTTGTGTCAGACCTAGTTTGCAAACCGGACGTTCGATTTGCATGCCGTCTGCGCCAACGTGACCCTTGCTTCGAGGCAGTCCTTTTGAGTCTGTTTTGGGTTTTTTATAATTCATGCTCGAGACTCAGTGGCATGGAAAGTCCGATTATAATAATAATAATATAATTATTATTATTCGGGAAACTTGTATCGGACGGTACGTCTGCATACGACGTCCGATTGATGCGCCGTCAGAGGCGTTGCAACCCTGGAGCTGAGGCGGACTTTTCAAGACTGACTTCGGGCGCTTAAACCAAAATGGTGGTGCGGGCCGCATGAGGCCCGATTTGGGCGTTTGCGTTGAAATGCAGCTTTTTCACCGAGTGTTCGTTTGGGACGAATGAATATCCAATCCCATGTGCTTTTTCGAGGGGATCGCAATGACGCAATCCGTTTGATATGTTTCGGGATTGTGGTGTGGGTCCCACGAAGCATCGTTCGTGCGTAATGTTGCGAAATGCAGTTTCTTCACCGGGAGTTCGATTCAGGCGAATGAATAGTCGATTCTGTGTGTTTTTCCGCAAGGATCGTGACAGTGTGATTCGTTTGATTATCCAGGGCCGTTTGAAGAGGCATGTCGGTAGAATTACGTTTTCGCTCTTTGGATCAAACGAGTATCGTGTGCTCGTCATCCTTTTGGACCAGAGGTGCCATGTACTCTGGGGGTATGGTGACACATCTAGAGGGTACTTGTTCACAGTTTAGTACCCGAGTACGTCTAGGTACACGGCCGGACGATGAGGCGGGGTCACACGTCGTTTGGACCCCACACGCGCCATGTACTACTCTACGAACCTTCTACCTCTCGTATCTCCTTTTGGACTCATATTTTGGCACGCAAATAACATTTCCTGAGTGTTTTTCCGTGTAGAATGCGATGGTGCCCGCCGCATTGGCTTTTGAGATGTGATGCGAGATGCTCCGAGTGCGATGCCTATCCGAGGCGATGCTCGATGTTCTGGGTGTGATGCCTGTTAGGAATAAAAGAGAGTTAGGGAGAGGGAGAGAGAGGAAAACAACCGTAAACACTATAATAGGAGAATAGAAGAAGAATTACATGAGGAGAAAAAGGAAGAAGGAATTCCTGAGGAAGAAGACCACTCTCCCACAAGCCAAGGTGCAACCTCCCAAGCAACACCTCCCAACTACCCAGCAGAAAAACCAGAATGATTCGTATCCCCACTACAAGCAAAAACCCCCTCTATTTATTAGCCCACCCTGCCAGCTAACCAACCAACTCAACAAACTATCAAAAGAAAAGTACATAACTGCCCCTAGGCAGTTACATCCCCTCCTGCCTCAAACAGACTTCCCCAAACAACACACTCACTTATTTCCAAATTTTCCGGCCCACACCCAAACTCCTAATATTTCCACCCTTTAAAAACCACCTTGTCCTCAAGGTGGATCTCTAATACTCAACTTGGCCCTTTGCCACGATAAAGCGCTTTCCGGTGTGGTGGTTCTTGTGCTCCTATCCGGTCTCCAACAACACAATAAGACTTCTCCATAAATTCCAGCCAACCCCTCTTCATTAACTTCCACTTTTTTAGGCTGTTTTGGATGCCCAACAGTTGTAGCAACCCTTGGCACCACACCGCTTTTTTCACTTTCCTGTTCAGCACTTTGCAAGAAGTCTGCATCCTTGTTGCCAAATTTTTTTGTTGCAGCCCCATGGGCAAATGAATGATAAGCGGACCCCTGTTCCAAAAATAGGCACAACACTGTCCACACTCTAACTGGTGCTGCCCAACAATGCAGACCAAGAAGATTTCCCACAACCACAAGTATTAAAAAATCAACTCAACAATGGGAAACTTGTCTTGCCCAATATGAACTGTTGGTTGAACATCTGCATGAGTTGTAGACTGAGATATCTTTCCACAACCAATGTACAATGCAACCAGAAAAACTCTGCAGAAAATGTACCCCTGGTGGTGGCCTCGGTGGCGACCTAAGCTTCAATGTACCTTCATTCATACGTGGGCAAACTTGGGAAACCATTGTAGGTGGATAGCGTTTCCAGAATAATTCCTCTTTGTAATCTTCAATACCATATGCTCCTGAATTGGTAATACTTTCATGGAAAAAATCCTTTACCAACAGTGGAGTAAATGTAGGGACTTTGGAATCGACGATCATGCCATAGAAAATAACTTCTTTCACATCTACTTGTGGAGCATGAAACACTTTGTCAACCATGACCACTGCAATCGTGCTGTCATGTTGAAAGATGCTTAACCTGCCATTAAGAGTGTCAAAATGAATTTCAGCAGCTTGGCCTTGTTCACCATTTGCATCAACTTTAGGCTCTGTAGCCCAAACCTTTGATTTCCTTGTAGCTCCTCCAACTATAACCTCTGATTCAACTTCATATAGGTAAACATCCTCACAAAAAATGGGACAAACTTTCAGCCCAAACCCAAAGCCTCTGCCCCCTAACTCTAAGGGGTTTTTAGCAACTTTGTCTGCACTTTGCCACTATTTGGACGACTTGTAATTTGAATTGAATCTGGTCCCAGGAATCGCATCCTGAACTGCTGCAACTTCCCCAACCCTCCAACTACCCAGCGTACAAAAACTGCCCATGGAAAAATGAGACGCTTTATCCAGCTGTCCGCTGCATACTACTTTCCTCAATCTTCTGTTAGATAAATTTGGAAAAAGGTTTCTTTGTCGCCTCCTCCTTGATCGGTCAACGGACCTCTCAAAATTCTGTGTATCCAATTCTCCAGTAACAAGAGAGTTACAAACAGCTTCGCCTTCATATATCGTGTTCCGCTGAATGTAGCCATGTTGGTGGACTGAATGTATGGGCAAAACACTCTCGAAAAACAAGTTTCTCTCTGATCTAACATGCTTGTCCATAGCAATTCCAAGACCGTTTTCTTTCGGATCTATAGGTTATTCTCCAACAACAACAGGTCATACATCTACAATTGCCACTTTATCTACCGCTACTGGAAGCAGTCCAGGATCATGCTGTTTCTGAGATTGCCTAACCTGCTCATCCACATCGGAAACCAAGTGTGTAATCTCTTTAATAGGCTGTACCAATTTAGACTCAACTTGCTCCACAAAAACAATCTCTCGAAGCCCCTTTAAAAACCATTGTGGATCCCCCTCCGTCGCTTTTCCATACCTATTTATCAGCGCTGGTTTCAGCTGTTCCCATGACATCTTGGGATTAGCTTTCAGCCATGATAAGAACCAGTATAGAGTAGAAGTCACCATACAAAGCTTTGACTAGTGTACTTTCATGTCTTCTGACGGCCTGTTGATCAAGAAATAAGCTTCTGCTTTAATGATCCAACCAAGAGGATCCTGTCCAGTAAAGTTTGGTAACTTAACTCTCTTGGTCACACCTCTCGTCTGCTTCTGCAACAATGTTTGTATCGCACATAGTTGTCTCATGTATTCAGCTCCCCTCAAACCGAAAACTTCGTTGGACGATCGTGCTTCTAGTTCACAATTGAGCAATCTGTGCATCTGGCCGGTTTGCTCTGAAAAAACAGCCATCTTCTCCAATGTCTCCATCCCGCGCGTCATTTAACAACAGCACTATCAACTTTGGAGACAAAATTTCCTGCAAACTGAATTTTCTCTTTTTTTTTAATTCTCGTCCGTCTACAGCACCACAGACTTTCCACGATTCTCTTTTTTTTTTGTGTCCTTTCTCTGCCGTCTTTAGCGGCAGCGTCGTACACTTTCCACGTTTTTTTCCCTCTCTTTTCCGTCTGTCAATAACTCTTACGTCGGTTACGCACCGCGGCCCGAAAGCTCTTCCAGTCGTGTACGTCCTTCGCCGCTACTCACTCAATCACTTCTGCAGCGATCACTCCTGACTCGTACGCGTCTCCTGCTATGATGCGTTTCCTGTCACCTTCGACTGCTTCGGTCAGCGCTTGCGTCTCCTCTTCCGGAACGCAATACCTTAGCGCCGATCGTCCTGCTCTCCTGCGACGCCTCTCCTCCAGCGAGCGTCTACTGCTGCGACGTATTTCCCAAATTTCGTCCGTTTCTTCCTCAGCAGTTGTGACACATCCACTCAATGTTTCCCTACCTGGCGCGCCAACTTCTCAGTAACAATAAACTCGCACCGCAGCTCGACTTTCCACAACCTTTGCTCCCCTGCGCGCTTCACTCAACAACTTACACAGCAGCGATTGTCTTGCTGCTGCGTTTGGTTCTCTTATACAATGAAGGAGTTTCTCCAGCAGCGATCCTCCCTCTCGCACAACACTTCCACAACAGAGTCGCCAATTGTTAGGAATAAAAGAGTTAGAAAGAGAGAGAGAGAGGAAAACAACCGTAAACATTGTAATAGGAGAATAGAAGAAGAATTATAGGAGGAGAAAAAGGAAGAAGGAATTCCTGAGGAAGAAGACCACTCTCCCACGAGCCAAGGTGCAATCTCCCAAGCTGCACCTCCCAACTGCTTCCCAGCAGAAAAACCAAAATGATTCGCATCCCCACTACAAGCACTAACCCCCCTTATTTATTAGCCCACCCTGCCAACTAACCAACTCAGCAAACTATCAAAAGAAAAGTACATAACTGCCCCTAGGTAGTTACACCCCTCTTGCCTCAAACAGACAACCCCAAACAACACACTCACTTATTTCCAACTCTGCCAGCCCACACCCAAACTCCTAACAATGCCTATTCGAGGTGACGCTCGAAGACGGCTGTGATCAGGCAGAATCACCAGAGCAGTACCGGGCTTACCCTCTAGTGGGACTGGGTCGTGGCGTTCTCGATGATCTTTCCGAGGTACCATCCAGCAAGGATAACCGGTGTAGTTCCTCGATGTCTTCAGAGTGGCACCCTCCTGCTGGGCAGGGCATGAGTCCTCAACCTATTCTGAGTGGCACCCTCCAGCCGGGCTGGGCATGGGTCCTCGACGACACTAGAGTGACACCCTCCAGCCGGGCTGGGCATGAGTCCTTGACGAAACTAGAGTGGCACCCTCCAGTCGAGCTGGGAATGAGTCCTCGACTTGAGATGACTTCTTTACTACAGATCAGTGACGAGACATGTTTTGAGGTACCTTTGAACTCTTGAGAAAGAGGGACGCTTTTCCCACCGAGACACATCCCTGTGACACGACCAAAAACCGTGAGGGCGAGACAGTGCCGCCCAAAACGAATAGTATCAAGGTGCGGTGATTGAGTTCCTTTGACTTGCAGTTCAGAGCAGATGTGTGGGATGCTGAGCATCGATGGTGGTTACTTCTGGAACTGTTAGGTACTCACTTTCTTGGGCTGAGTTGTGAGATGGTGATTCCCTTGTTTGGGTTTTTTTGGTTGAGCATATATATATATATATATTTATCCTGGCTGTTGTACCCACTCCTTGGGTTTTGAATACTCTTCTTTCAGGAGATGTGAAGACGCGCGAGGTATGACACGCGTTTTCCGTGTCTAGTTTCTTGTGATTGGACGAGTCTACTCTTCTGCTATAGGTAACGAAGACTCGACGAGAAGTTCATCTTCTCACCGTTTCGAGCTCCTTGTGTCTGGATGAGTTTTCTTTTACTATCTGGTTGGGTCGAGCTGTACTCTCTTTTAATGTACCTTGTTCTATCTTCTGCTCCCCCCTTCAGTACAACTTTTGCTACTCCCTTGAGCCTTCGGTGCATCCTACTGAGTATTTTTATAATCACCCCTGCTCGGGTTTTGCCCGCACTTGGTGTGCCCTTGCAGACGACGTACATGTTGATCGTGATTTCAGAGGAGTTTAGGGATACAGGAGCTTGGACCGCGTGCGGTGGTCGTAGTTTGAGATTCAGGAGTGGGACTCTCCCAGCTGTTTTACTTTTTCACCTATTGCCAGGTTGTGGCACTTTTCTAGTTGGGCGTGTATCCTTCCTCTTTTCTTTTTGTTTACTTTTTTGTACTTGTACTGTTTAGAGGTTCATGGATGTTTGGTTTTCTTTTTATGGTGGTTCTGTATCTTGTTTTCCTTTCCCTCCGTACTTTTGCATTGAGTGGGGTGCGTGTGTGTACAGGTTCTTAGACAAAGGCCTCCTCGAGTTTGTTATGCCTTCGGCGTTGGTCGCCAGCTCCTGGCCTATGGAAGAGGGCTTGGGGTAGTTGCAGCTCGAGCCCCGGCACGGGTTGGGCCGTGACAAATATGCTGGGGGGGTGGGCACAGTTGGTTAGAAGGGGCTGTTATAAATCGGGAGGGCCAGAGAGAGTGGAAGGGAGGGGAATTATCTATTTAGCTGGGCGGTCGTGAGGCTTGGGCGGAGGTCGTGAGTGCCTCTCGAGGGGAGCTGCATCTCCATCATACTTCTTCCCCCATTCTTCTTCCTCTCGCCTGTATTTCTGCTCTTATTACTATATGAAGTTGGTCCTCTGTTGTTTTATCAAATTGGTTCGACTTGTTGGATAAAAATTCTTCTGAGAGGTGGAGAGCGGAGCATTGCCTGAAGGTTCCAGCGAAGGGGGGCATTGCCATTTTTTGGCGCTACCTGAATCGAGTACTGTTGAATCTCCTGGGTGAGGCGAGCACTGCGGACGAGCTTGCGCAGCAGGTGAGCGGTGTGGGCTGCTGGATTTTCATTCGCACGGGAAGAAGTGTGCGACTGGGAATTCACTCACAGATCATTGTCTGTTTTTCGGACGCACCAGCAAAGATCAAATGATGGCAAAGGAGGCGCGTCTGAACAACATGGAACAACGAATGGAGTGATCCGCAACAAAATTGCTACCGACGAGGGAGCAAGTGCGAAAGGAGCAAGCCGTTTTTCGGAAAGAACAAACGAAATTCTGTAAGTATATTTCTGGACTCATGCGACACTTGGAGGAGAAACCGCAACATGACGAGGAATGCCTGTCATTCACAATGGAACTGTCTGTGCTGCGCTTGGTGGAGCTGTCCGATCAGTGTACAACAACCCAATGGGTGAACCTGCCCGTGTTTGAGGGGAGAGGTCTGCTTCTATGGGAGGAAGGGCTCTTGCTACAGGAGTGACGTCTGCAACCTTCTTCTGGGCTGCTGGTGCCAACGGCGGAGCTGACCCCGCCTCTTCAGATGACCGTGTTGCCTAAGGCGTAGCCTGCATCGTCTGATGATGCGGGAGTGACTGTCAAACAGACTAACCCTGCGCATGATCAGTCCTCAACTGCACAAGCCAATCCGTCCGCACCTGATGTCGCCAAAAGAAACCATTGGGGACTTGATGAGAGACTGGGGGAAAACGGGTTGATGCAGCCTCTAATTCCCCCCTAATGAAGCAGAATGATCCTGCCACTAGTTGTCAAATCGGGTGAAGAAGCCGATCCATTTGATTCAATAGCTGTTGGCACTGCTGATGGCTTGGCTGTAAGAGTTGCCTCAGCTTCACTAGATTCAGGAATGCAGTTTTGGTTTGGGGGATTTCATGCAGTTCAACTGCCCTGGATGAACTGTCCGGGAATGCTAAGGAGGAGAGAGGCTATGGTATGAGCACAAAAGCAACCGGGTTACCAAGTTTATACGGATTACCCGTGGGATCAGTATACAATACGCGCAACAGGTGTGAAGGATGTTCGATCATGATGGGAAAGTTCTTACTTGATCATGTCTTGGGAACGAGTGGGCATGTTGTGGGTGTACCTAAAGTTGGAATATACGCTGTTACTGTTGCAGAAAGCGTGTCTTTTGAGACAGGAGAGCTGCTTGGTGAATGGGTTGGTCTTAAATTTCAACTTGAAGGAAATAAAGGACACAATACACAACTGCTCTTTTTTACCAGTGGAATTTTTCTTTGGAGTGGTGTAAGTCATATTTTTGTGGGCAGATTTGGTGGCTTCCCAAGCATTGCTTGGTTTGATGTTGGAGACATTTCAGAAGGGGGTTCAACAGATTTGGTGGGCTTAGATGCATCAATTGCACATGTTGCAACTCTTCTGTCAACGGAACCCCCTGATATCAAGCTTGGGTGTCACGACCCGCCCTCGGGGTCCGTGCCGTGACTACCCCAAGCCCGCCTTCCATAGGCCAGGGGCTGGCGACTAGCACCAAGGCGTAAATCCCGGTAAAAAGGGAAGGCATTGCCTTTGTAAAGTAAACAAACACCTCAGAGTAAGCAATCGGAAAGTAAAAACTAAGCAAAAGCAGAGTACAACTGAAAGTGCGGAAAAGTAAATGGGCCAGTATACAAACCCAAACTGAAAGTAAAGTACAACTCGAAAGGGAAAACAGCAACTGAAAAGTAAAAGCCGCTACACCGAGCTGTCCACTGGAAATCCCACCTGAAGGGTGGGTACAGATAGCTCTTCTGTTCCACGGGTCCCGCCGTCCGCTCCGAGCACGTCCCGCCCAGTGGTCCACCTCCGGGTACCGTCCCGCTCTGCA
Organism: Viscum album; assembly: GCA_963277665.1. NCBI lineage: Eukaryota > Viridiplantae > Streptophyta > Magnoliopsida > Santalales > Viscaceae > Viscum > Viscum album. Next base: position 608,794,098 of record OY728139.1, on the reverse strand, counting down.
AGCCTCAGCTAAGGTCAACGCTGTCCGTCGTCTGCAACCAACACAACGTAGTGCGGGCAAAGCCCGTGCAGGGGTGAGTATAAGCTACTCAGTAGGGACCCCGAGACCCCTGAAGGTCTCTCAAATCCACAAAGGATAAACCACAAAGAAAGGAACAATCACGAAGTAATAACCGACACTGCTTAGGTATATGCCCATACATATACCTAAGTCATCAATTTCAAATACGCTCCAACCTCCGAGCCCAAGTACAACTCAGTCCACACAGGAAAGTAAACGTATTCCACACAGGAAAGAAAAACGTAATCCACACAGGATAGCATAACACAATCCACACAGGAAAGCAGCAGGATTCAGCTCACACAGGTATACTTCTTCGAAAGACGATAAAGATGATCTCTGATCCATCTAAGTCGTCGGACCCACGAAGGATCGATAGGTAACTAACCCCCGCAAAAGACCCACACAGGATCGGGCCCACGTAGGACCTGTAGGCGCTGGTTCACACAGGACCGCTGAGCGCAAGGACCCACACAGGATCGGACCCACACAGGATCGGGCCCACACAGGACCTGTAGTACTGATCCACGTAGGATCGCTGAGTGCTGAAGTCGTCGTCGTCGAATCCACACAGGATCTCTGTACTGTCGTCGTCGCAGTCACAGTAGCAGTAGTAGTAGTAGTAGTCACAGTAACAGTCGCAGCCATCACTAGGGTTCCCGCACACAGCAAGCTCGTTCGGAGGGTCCGCTCCACGAGCCGAGAGGCTGATACATCAACTGTCACAAAGTCCAGAGTTGATGTATCCAAAAGTTCCATATCGACAACAGGAACTCAACGCAATAGACGGCGCGTCGATCGGACGCCCGGTCTGAGAGTTATTGCCATTTTTGTCCCCGGGGCCCGGTTGGTTTTTAAGGCAAAACCAACCCGACCGTACTCCACCTGCGTCCAAACCTCGGGCGGAGTATGCCAAAAGACCCGTCTCACTAAGAGGAACACAACAAAGCTGACGGTACGTCAATCGGACGTCCGTAGCTCAAGATATGAGCGTTTCCGCTCCGAAGGCCCGGTTGGTTTCGTGAACGAACCAACCCGGCCGAACTCAAAGTATTCCGAAACCTTGAGTGCGATATACCGAAACGACCGTCTTGATCCAAGGATCGCGTTGCCGCAGACGGTTCGTCAATCGGAGGTCCGTGGCTCAAGTTATGGCCAAAAGACTGAAACTGATTCGAAACGGGGGGTCCGGGTCCGGGCCGACCCGGCCCGACCCCCCCTGGGTCGGCCCGAACCGGGTCGACCCGACCCGGGTCCGACCCGGCCCGACCGGCCGGCGGCGCGGCGGCCGCGGCGGCCTGGCGCCGCACGGAGGCAGCGCGCGGGGGGGCAAAGCCCCCCGCTTCTTGGAAAGGCGGCGCGGCATTATGCCGCGCCCCTTTTGGAAACCGCCCCCCCCTTCGTGGGGGGCCTGCTTTGAAGGGAACCGGGGGGCCTTCTGCCCCCCCTCAAGGAAACCGCCCCCCTCATAAATGAGGGGGGGTTTTAGAAGCTGGCCGGGGGATTAATTTTCCCCCGGCCTTTGACCTTCCGGCCGGCCAACTGCCTGCCGGTTTTCTCCAACGGGACCGGAAAATCCGGTCCCCTTTCCGGCTTCCGACGTCGGCGGCCCGACCGCCGGTCTTCTCGTCCCGCCGCGGCCCGGAACCGGCCGCGGTGTTCGTCGTCCGGCGCGGTGCGACGGCACCGCGCCCCTCCGTCGCGCCTTTGATTTCCTTCAACGCCGCGCGACGGCGTCGCGTTCTTGATGATTCTTCCATGGCGCGGCGCGACGGCGTCGCGTAATAAAATCGCACGATTAACCGCGTGGTGCGACGGCACCACGCCACCTTGTTTCCACCCGCATGGTAAATCAACAAGAACGATGGAGGGGGTTCGGCCGTGTTCATGCGGTCCGGCCCCCTCACGTTAAATGATAACACAACTTAAATATCCTTTCGTTAATCATACTAGAACCACGAACAAGAATAATAATTAAACAAAAATCAACAACCCCTACCTTGGGTATAAGTTCGACGATTCGTCAACGTCCCGCGGAAGACAACGTCGCGGAGGTTGGCGTCACGGTAATCGTTCGTCAAATCCGACGACGAAGAGGTACGTCGTTGGCGAAACTTCTTATGTCGACGAAGGGAGTCCGAGGAGGAAGCGACGTTCCCTCTCGTTGACACGGAAGACGAAGAAGAGAGGAGCGGCGTTCTTCGTCGGAGTTTGAGCGTTCTTCGTCGGAGCTTGAGCGTTCTTCGTCAAAGTTGAAGAAGAAGGAGGAGGAGCTCTCAAAAAAATCCTCACAAGTTGGCTAAATAATTCTAACCAAAGAAAGAATAAGCTAAGGGTTATTTTATTAACTCAACCAAACCATTTGAATTTCAAAGGTTTGAATTAAGACAACTCAAGCCATTAATTAACCCAACTAGCCAACTTAATTTAAAAGGGGAGTTTAAGGGAGAAAATGAAAGGTTTAGTTTCGTGTGGGTCCCACCACACTTAATCCTCTCAAGGGAGGTTAAGTGGGTGTGGGTCCCACCCCTAACCCCCTTTGAGAGAAGTAAACCAACAAAAGTAAAATAAAAAGAATTCCACATTTTTTTATTCAACTTTTTATAAATCTCCCAAAAACTAACTCTCAACCCGAAATAAACGCAACTTCGGAAAAGGTCTCCTTAAGCGAATATCGGCGCTGCGAGTTCATCGGTGCCCTCGGATTTCAATTCCGAGCACCGGATCAAAAGTTAGAAATTCCCGCTCGTTCGTTCACTGAACGTACCCGAGCCAAACTTCGGAAATTGATTCCGGGCACTCCGGGCCTCGGAATCAGGTGCCGTCAGAAACCGCGTTCTTGTAAAATTTCAAAGAAAATTAAGAAAAAATTTTCCTTGAATTTTACGGGTCTTTACATTGGGATTGAAGGCTTTAGCACGGGTGCTGCAAAATAGACGGATCTTGGCAATAGACTAGGCTCGTGCACTGACCTTCATGATACGTTAAGAAGACATTCAACTCTTGATCACGTTTTCCACCTTGAGGACAAAGTGAATTTTTAGGGTTGGTAGTAATAAGGATGCGTGGTGCTGTATGATAATCAGTAGGATGACAAAATTGAAATTTCATGGGGGGACCCAGGGGGAATATATCGAGGGTTATTGGGGGGAATATTCTGGGGATCCTTTGGGGAATATGCTGGGGTCCCTATAGGTGGTTAGAAGGGGTTGTTATAAATTGGGAGGGTTGGAGAGAGTGGAAGGGAGGGGAATTATCTGGTTAGTTGGGTGGTCGTGAGGCTTGGGCGTGGGTGTTGAGTGCCGCTCGTGGGGAGTTGCGTCTTAATCCTACTTCTTTCATTCTTCCTCCTCCCGCCTTTATTTCTGCTCGTATTGCTCCAACCATAAGACGTTGGTCCTATGTTGTTCCATCACTTTACTTATATGCTTTGAATTGTTAGACATCCTAGTATCAGAGGGCAGGTTCTGGCTTGGTGCTGTTCACATTTTTGGGTATTAATATTTCTCGTAAATTTTAGTATGCTCTGTGATTGCGACTATGGTTGATCTTTCACATTGGAAAAAATTTATTGAGATTATAAAATACAGCGTTGTGAAATGGAGGAGGTTCTTGACTGATGGCGTGTCCAGATGGCGGCAAAATTCGAGATCGAAAAATTCAACGGGAATAATTTTTCGTTGTGGAAAATGAAGATGCAGGCAGTGTTGCGGAAGGATAATTGTCTACTGGCAATTGGCGAAAAGCTGGTGGGTGTGACGGAGGAGAAATGGAACGATATGGACAGGAATGCTATTGCCAACATCCATTTGGCTTTGACAGACGAGGTCCTATCGAGCATTGCGGAGAAAAAGACGGCAAAGGAAATATGGGATACTCTGACGAAGTTATAGGAGGTCAAGTCATTGCACAACTAAATTTTCCTGAAGAGAAAATTGTACACTATTCGGATGGCGGAGTCATCATCGGTGACCGACCACATCAACCTCAATACCCTGTTCGCTCAGCTCATGGCGTTGGGCTATAAAATTGTGGATACTGAACGTGCTGAGATTCTACTCCAAAGTTTGTCAGATTCGTATGACCAACTCATTATCAACTTCACCAACAATATCCTGATGGATATGCTTCTCTTTAATGATGTTGTAGCCGCGGTTCTTGAAGAAGAAAGTCGGCGCAAGAACAAGGAGAACAAACAGACAACTTCGCAGCAAGCATAGGCTATGTCAATGGAGAGAGGAAGGATGATGGAGCGTGGTTCAAGTGGGAGCCAAAATCATGGCAGGTCCAAATCAAGCAGTAAGAAGAAGAATGTCATATGTTTCAATTGCGGCAAGAAGGGGCACGTCAAGAAGGATTGTTGGAATAAGAAGAGTGGTGAAAAGAGCTTTCAGGGGAATGCGATGAGTACTTCTGGAAATGGAGATATACTAGTCTGTGAAGCGGCGACGACTGCTGGAAGCAGATAACATCTCAACGACGCATGAATAATCGACTCAGGAGCAACATGGCACATGACGTCTTGACGAGAATGGTTTTGTCACGACCCGCCCTCGGGGTCCGTGCCGTGACTACCCCAAGCCCGCCTTCCATAGGCCAGGGGCTGGCGACTAGCACCAAGGCGTAAATCCCAGTAAAAAGGGAAGGCATTGCCTTTGAAAAGTAAACACACACCACAGAGTAAGCAAGCGGAAAGTAAACACTAAACAAGCAGAGTACAACTGAAAGTGCGGAAAAGTAAATGGGCCAGTATACAAACCTAAACTGAAAGTAAAGTACAACTCAAAAAGGGAAAAACAGCAACTGAAAAGTAAAAGCCGCTACTCCGAGCTGTCCACCGGAAATCCCACCTGAAGGGTGGGTACAGATAGCTCCTCTGCTCCACGGGTCCTGCCGTCCGCTCCGTGCACGTCCCGCCCAGTGGTCCACCTCCGGGTACCGTCCCGCTCTACAAGCCTCAGCTAAGTCAACGCTGTCCGTCGTCTGCAACCAACACAACGTAGTGCGGGCGAAGCCCGTGCAGGGGTGAGTATAAGCTACTCAGTAGGGACCCCGAGACCCCTGAAGGTCTCTCAAATCCTCAAAGGATAAACCACAAAGAAAAGTACAATCACGAAGTAACAACCGACACTGCTTAGGTATATGCCCATACATATACCTAAGTCATCAATTAAAATACGCTCCAACCTCCGAACCCAAGTACAACTCAGTCCACGCAGGAAAGTATACGTATTCCACATAGGAAAGCAAAACATAATCCACACAGGATTGCACAACACAATCCACACAGGAAAGCAACAGGATTCAGCTCACACAGGATATACTTCTTCAGAGGACGATAAAGATGATCACTGATCCATCTAAGTCGTCGGACCCACGAAGGATCGATAGGTAACTAACCCCCGCAGAAGACCCACACAGGATCGGGCTCACACAGAACCTGTAGGCGCTGGCTCACACAGAACCGCTGAGCGCAAGGACCCACACAGGATCGGGCCCACACAGGACCTGTAGCACTGATCCACGTAGGATCGCTGAGTGCTGAAGTCGTCGTCGTCGAATCCACATAGGATCTCTGTACTGTCGTCGTCAAATCCACACAGGATCTCTGTACTGTCGTCGTCGCAGTCACAGTAGCAGTCGTAGCAGTAGAACAGTCGCAGCCAGCACTAGGGTTCCCGCACACAGCAAACTCGTACGGAGGGTCCGCTCCACGAGCCGAGAGGCTGATACATCAACTGTCACGAAGACCGAAGTTGATGTATCCAAAAGTCCCGTATCGCCAACAGGAACTCAACGTAACAGACGGCGCGTCGATCGGACGCCCGGTCTGAGAGTTATTGGCATTTTCGTCTCCGGGGCCCGGTTGGTTTTTAAGGCAAAACCAACCCGACCGTACTCCACCTGCGTCCAAACCTCGGGCGGAGTATGCCAAAAGATCCGTCTCACTAAGAGGAACACAACGCGACTGACGGCGCGTCAATCGGACGTCCGTAGCTCAAGAAATGAGCGTTTCCGCTCCGAAGGTCCGGTTGGTTTCGTGAACGAACCAACCCAGCCGAACTCAAAGTAAACCGAAACCTTGAGTGCGATATACCGAAACGACCGTCTCGATCCAAGGATCGCGTTGCCGCAGACGGTTCGTCATTCGGAGGTCCGAGGCTCAAGTTATGAGCCAAAAACCAAAACTGGTTCGAAACGGGGGGGTCCGGGTCCGGGTCCGGGCCGACCCGGCCCGACCCCCCCCCCTGGGGCGGCGCGGCGGCGGGCCGCGGCGGCGGCGGGCGGCGCCGGCGGCGGGCCGCGGCGGCGGCGGGCGGCGCCGGCGGCGGGCCGCGGCGGCGGCGCCTGGCGCCGCACGTGGGGCTGCGCACGCGGGGGCTAAGCCCCGCGGTTCTTCAAAGTGGCGCGGCCTTTGTGCCGCGCCGGTTCTTTTAAAACCGCCCCCCCTCACGTGGGGGGGCCTGCTGGCGCCGAACCAAGGGGGCGGCTGCCCCCTTCCCTCAAGAACCGCCCCCCTCATTAAGAGGGGGGTTTTGTTGAACCGGCCGGGGGATTTATTCCCCCGGTTTTATGTCATCCGGCCGGCCAGCTGGCCGGCCGGTTTTTACCAACGGGACCGGAAATTCCGGTCCCGCCTTCGACTTCCGACGCCGGCGGCCCGGCCGCCGGTCTCCTCTTCCGCCGCGGCCCGGAACCGGCCGCGGTCTTCTCGTCCGGCGCGGTGCGACGGCACCGCGCCCCTTTCGCCATGCCATGATTCTTTTCAACGCGGCGCGACGGCGTCGCGTTCTTGAAGATTTTTCCTTGACGTAGCGCGACGGCGCCGCGTAAATTATTTGTACGATCATCCGCGTGGTGCGACGGCACCACGCCACTTGCTTCCACCCGCATGAATAAACATAAACGATGGAGGGGGGTTCGGCCGTGTTCGTGCGGTCCGGCCCCCCCTCGCGTTAACAATAACATTTATATAAAATATTTAAATGTCTCACGTAGACATGCGATCCACGAGCAAGAAAAGAAATAAGGAAACCAAAATGAAATCAACAACCCCTACCTCGGGTTAAGATTTGAAGATTCGTCTACGTTCCGCGGAAGACGGCGTCGCGGAGGTCGGGCGTCGCGGTCGTCGTTCGTCAAATCCGTTGACGAAGAGATATGCCCGAGGAGACACGTCGTTGGCGGATCTTCGTTTGCCGACGAAGAAGGTCCGAGGAGGAAGCGACGTTCCCTCTTGTTGACTCCGAGGACGAAGAAAAGAGGCGTCGTTCTTCGTCGGAGTTTGAGCGTTCTTCGTTCTTCGTCAGAGCTTGAAGATGAAGAGGAGCTCTCAAAATGACAAACAAAGAACTCAAAATAAAATAAGACTACCTCTTATTTTATTAACACATAACACAAAAGAATTTCAAAGTTTGAAATTCAAAAGGACCTAACTCCCATAATTAATTAAGAGTAACTTAAGCCAATAAAGAGGGGGGTTAAGGGAACTTGAAAAGTCTAGGGGTTCGTGTGGGCCCCACCACACTTAATCCTCCCAAGGGAGGTTAAGTGGGTGTGGGTCCCACTTCCAACCCCCTTAGGTAGGTTTTTAACAAACTAAAAATAAAATTTGTCTTACACAAATTTTATTTAACTCAACTGAAAACCCCAAAACTTAACTTTCAACCCGCAACAAACGCAACTCCCGAAAAGGTCTCTTTAAGCGAATATCGGCGCTGCGAGTTCATCGGTGCCCTCGGATTTCAATTCCGAGCACCGGATCAAAAGTTAGGAATTCCCGCTCGTTCGTTCACTGAACGTACCCGAGCCAAACTTCGGAAATTAATTCCGGGCACTCCGGGCCTCGGAATCAGGTGCCGTCTGAAACCGCGCTCTTGTAAAATTCTAAAGAAAATTAAGAAAAAAATTCCCTTGAATTTTACGGGTCTTTACAGGTTTGACCAGTATGAAACCATCCTAGAAGGAGTTGTGTACATAGGGAATGATCACACCCTAAAGATCGTTGGAGTCGATACCATCAAATTGAAGATGCATGACAGTAATGTTCGAACCATCCAAGGAGTACGTCATGTGAAGGGCCTGAAGAAGAACATATTGTCTTTGGGACAATTTGATGACATCGGATGCAAGACTCGCATCGAGAATGGATTAATGAGAATTGTGAAGTGCGCGCTTGTGGTAATGAAGGCGTAGAAGATCTCGAAAAACCTGTACGTGCTTATGGGTAAAACGTACAAGGAGGCAGAGATAGTTGTTGCATCAACTAGCTCGAGGGAAGCGTTGACGACGTTATGGCATCAGAAGCTTGGACATATGTTAGAATGAGCCCCGAAGATTCTTGCGGATCAAAAGTTGCTGCCTGGTCTTACAAAGGTATCCTTTCCATTTTGTGAGCATTGTGTTTTGAGCAAACAACACAGGTTAAAGTTCGAGATGTCAACATCACGAAGCAAAGAGATCTTAGAGTTGATCCATTCCAACGTTTGGCAAGCACCAATTATATCCCTGAGAGGAGCAAAGTACTTTGTATCATTCATTGATGATTATTCCAGGAGATGTTGTGTGTACCCAATCAAGAGGAAGACGAATGTTTTTGAAGTCTTCAAAACATTCAAAACGCGGAATGAGCTTGACTCTGGAAAAAAGATCAAGTGTCTAAGGACTGACAATGGTGGAGAATATACAAGCGAGGAGTTTGATACTTTTTGTCAACATGAAGGAATCAAGAGACAGTTCACGGTGGCGTACACTCAGCAAAATGGAGTGGCAGAGCGGATGAACAGAACCCTGTTGGATAGAACAAGGGCGATGCTGAAGACTGCAGGTATTGCCAAAACATTTTGGGCAGAAGCAGTGAATACCGTTTGTTATGTGATCAACCGATCTCCTTCAATGGTGATTGAGCTGAAGACACCGATGGAGATGTGGACTGGTAAACCCACTGACTATTCTCAGTTACATACTTTTGGAAGTTTTGTATATGCATTGTTTAATGACCAGGAAAGATCAAAGTTGGATTTGAGATCCAAGAAATGTATCTTCTTGGGGTACGCTGATGGTGTGAAGGGGTATCGTTTGTGGGGCCCCACTGCCACAAATTTATCATCAGCAGAGATGTCATTTTTGCAGAATACAAAGGTGCAAATGACAACTGATCAAGACATGGAGAAGGAGAATACAGAAACTACAACAGTCGAAGTTGAGGGCAAATCCAAGGAAGAATCAGTTTCCTCTGAAGCATTACCAGCGCACGATGATAAACTACAGGTTGAGTCTGGACCACGACGGTCAACTCGGGAGAAAAGAGCACCAGTATGATACTCAGACTATGTCACTGAGAGCAATATTGCGTACTACTTATTGACTGAGGATGAAGAGCCATCTTCTTTTGTGGAGGCGACCCAGAGTCCAGATGTATCCTTATGGATGGCGGCGATGCAGGATGAACTTGAAGCCCTGCCCAGAAACAAGACTTGGGATCTTGTTTCATTGCCTCATGGAAGGAAGGCTATCGGAAACAAATGAGTCTTTAAGATCAAGTGGGATGGAAAGGACCAGGTGGAAAAATATCGTGCAAGATTGGTGGTTAAAGGATTTGCTCAGAAGGAAGGTATTGTTTTCAATGAAATATTTTTTCCTGTTGTTAGACTGACGACTGTTCGGTTAGTCCTGGCGATATGTGCTACATACAACTTACATCTAGAGCAGTTGGATGTAAAGATTGTTTTTCTCCATAGTGATCTTGATGAAGAGATATATATGCTCCAACCAGAAGGTTTTTCAGAAGAAGGCAAAGAGAACTTGGTTTGCAGGTTGAACAAATTTTTTTACGGTCTCAAGCAGGCTCCGAGGTGTTGGTACAAGAGATTTAATTACTATATCATGAGCCTTGAATACAACATACTCCATTCAGATTCTTGTGCATATTTCAGGAGTTTGGATGGTAATGATTTCATCATTATTTTGTTTTATGCGGATGACATATTGGTTGCAGGCCCCAACAAAGATCAGATCCAGGAGACAAAGACACAGTCGGCTAGAGAGTTTGATATGAAGGACTTGGGATCAACAAACAAGATTCTTGGGATGCAGATTTACTGAGACAGAAATAATGGGAAGATTTGACTATCACAGAAAAATTACTTACAGAGAGTCTTGAAACGCTTCAACATGCAAGACTACATTGCACATGCGGTGGGAGTAGTTAGTCGGTTCATGGTGAATCCAGGACGGGAGCATCAGAGCACAGTGAAGAGGATCCTGAGATACATCAAAGAGACCTCAAATGGTGCATTATGTTATGGAGGATTAGATTTTACCGTCGGAGGCTATGTTGATTCAGATTTTGCAGGTGATTCTGACCGTAGGAAATCCACTATTGGTTATGTGTTTACTTTTGCAGAAGGAGTTGTGAGCTGGATTTCGAAGTTACAGTCAGTTGTGGCTTTATCTACGACAGAGGCAGAGTACATGGTAGCTACACAGGCTTGCAAAGAGGAAATTTGGATGAGAATGTTGCTGGAGGAACTCGGGTACAGACAGGAGCAGATTCCATTGTTTTGTGACAGTCAGAGCGCCTTGCACATTGCAAGGAATCCATCTTTTCATTCTAGGACGAAGCACATTGGGGTGCAATATCACTTTGTTCGAGATGTGGTGGAGGAAGGAAGTATGGATATGCAGAAAATTCATACTAAAGAAAATCTGGCAGATTTTCTGACGAAGGCAGTCAACTTTGATAAGTTCAGATGGTGCAAATCCTCGAGTGACTTTGCAGATATTTGAGCAGCACGTTTGACAGATAGAAAGGATGTGTGGAGATGTGATTGATTCTCAATCAAATCTCCAAGTGGGAGATGTGTCGGCAGATTTGTCCTTGGACGGTGGCCGCCCCCTTGTTTGTCAAGGGAGGTGGGCGTGGCTGGTGTGGTGGGTGGCCAACACCACAAATTCATCCAGCGGGAGAAGGTAGCGGGTAGGGGTGAGGGGGCCTATAAAAGGAGGCTCTCCTCTCTGCCAAACATCATCAGTTTCATCTGTTCTCATCACCACCAGCAGATCCCATATTTGGGCGGTTTCTGTGAGGTTTATTTCCCCGTTTATTCAAGAGAGATTTTATGAGGGTTATCTCCTTGTAATAGTGAGAGAGTGTGTACCCACTTTACGCATAGTGATTCTTCTATTTGTCTTTGGTTTTTTACCCCTTTCATTTGGGGTTTTTTCCACGTTACATCTGGTGTCCCTTTTATTTCCGCATTTTGCACTTTATTTTATCTTGTGATTATCGCTTCACTGGTGGGCCAATCATTTACGATCCCAACACATCCCTCCCTCCCTCCCACTCCCCCACTCCCTCCCTCCCACTCCCCCACTCCCTCAATGAACTCCAACACATTATCCAACTCATAATCTTATTCCTTTTCATATGATATTGAATGTCCTTGAAAAGGGTAGAAACTAGTAGTCCATTGCAAGCGGTTTAGGGAAATTGTCGTATCACCTTTTATAGTGCTTCTTAGATTTGAATGAATTATTTCTTCTCTGAAGTCTCTTTTCTTGTCTTGTTTTAGGTCATTTTGTCTTTGTGCAGGAAAAATCCTCTTTACCGATGTTCATAACTCGTATTTATGAATTTAAATTGCTTTCAATTGATATGCTAAGAGAAAAAGAAAAAAAATGAAAATGGGCAGTTCGGTTATCTTGCAGATCCTAAGGAGGTCCAGCGAATGTTTTTGTTTCAGTAATGGCAGGTATTGCTTTTTTAGTTTACCGCACCTACATATTACTTGAATTGTTTCAGAAAGTGGTAGGACCCATTTCTAATGCAATATCTGGTATAGTTGCGACTTAACTGACTCCCATAAGTTTGCAGCATTGGCAATTTTTTCTTTGCAGGAGCACGCATTTTCTTCCAGTCTATAGATGCTGCGATATTCTTGTTTTCCCGAGTTTCACAAATACCAGCTGAATGTTTTATTCTTCCAGTGGTTTCCACTAATGACAGGTTTACACTGGGATGTGAATTATGGGTAGGGCATCGCCTTTTATTTTTACTTCTTTGCGTTCAAATATTATTTGTTTCAAATGGTATTAAGGTTGCGTTTGGTACACAAAATTCTTAATTCTGCAAAGGGAAAAGGAAAGCCTGAAATGACACATCTGAGAATTTCTCTTTAAAGCGGACGTCTATTTTTTTTTTGACAAAGGTCATTTCCGTAGAAACTAAACTTTTATGTCTAAGATATTCATATTCTATCAAACAATAACATAGCTATAAATTTTAAAAGTACAATTATTAAAATAATTGTTTTATAAATATACAAATATGATTATATTTAGTTATTATAATTAAATATGAATGAAGGATAATTATTGATTTAGTTATTTAATTAATTTTAATAATTGAAAAAAATGTTGAAAATATAATTATTATAATCAAATGTAATTATAAATACCACTATATTTTGAACAAGATAATAAAAAAATAATTATTAAAAATAAAATAAAAGAATAAATATAATTTAGTTGAAGATCTAATTAAAAATTTAATCAGAATTATAATTGTAGAAATGATGAGTGGACCCAATACCTAAGATACCTCTTAAGAGAGGCCTTGAAATTTTATTTATAGGGAAATATAAAGATGACAAAACACTCACGTCCGATATGGAACATAGACTCCAACACTCCCCCTCAAGCTAGGTTTACCTAGCTTGAATACATAACTAAAGAAAACAAATCAAAGGAAAACAAAGAAAATACACTTTAGTGCTCCCCCTTAAGCTCGGCATACCCAGCTTGATGACATAACAAAACAAAACATAACAAAAGATAAACCACCATGGCTGCTACCCCCCTAAAAAAGTTTATGGATGATGCTGCTGAAAAAGATTGTGCGAACCAACGAACAATGCCCAGAACCAACAGGAAAATGATGGATGATGGAAGATGTTGCTGAAAAAGATGGGTCGCTGCTGCACAAGCGGGGCCGGTCGACGGAGCGTCAGGAAAGCCGCATAGGCAGGGCCGATCGATTGAGCGCTGAGAAAGCCGCACTGGCGGGACCGGTCAATGGAGCGTCGAGAAAGCCTCACTGGCGGGACCGGTCGATGGAGCGTTGGGAAAGCCGCATTGGCGGAGCCGGTCGATGGAGCGCTGGGAAAGCCGCACAGGCGGGGCGGTGGGAGGAGGGCGAGCAGGGAGGTGACGCGCAGGGAGCGGCCACCGGCTGGAGGGGTGGCGCACAGGAGGTCCATCGCGCTGGCGCGGAGGACGCTTGCGACGGGATGAGGGCGCCGTTGGGAGCAGAGGTCGCGCTCGCGACGGGAGGAGGCGGGATCTGGCTCCGGTGAACCAGGTCAGGCCGGCGGTCGAAGCTCATGGTTGTTGGAGCCCCCAGATCTGGTCGGGATGCAGTAGTGCATGAGGGAGGAGCGGCGCAACACGGACGAGCAACGCTGGTGTGGTCCTCGTTGGTTGACGGTGATGGACTCGACGGTGAGGGGGCGTCGTGCAGTAGCGCAGGGCGGAAGGAATCGCGACGGGAGGAAGGGATAGATGGTTTGCCGGCGGCCGTCGCGCAAGGGCTGAGGCGCTGTTGACCGGAAGGCGGCCCGTTGGAGATGGCTTCTCACGAGAGGGCGACGGGAGGCGGAGGACGTCGCAGTTGGGCTTTTCCCACAAGGAGGGCCGTCACACGAAGAGGACGGGGCCGACGGGATGAGGCGCTTGCTGGAGCTCGAATCCGTCGCGAGAAGAGGACGGGGCTGGCGGGAGGAGGCGGGCCGGCGAGGGATGCGTGACACAGAGAGGGGTTGCTACCTAGGAAGGGGCGCACAGGCGGGCCGATGATGGGAGAGACGATCGCCGAATGGAGGACGAAGGCAACGGAGAGGCCTGCGTGAGCTTGGATCTGACGCGGGAAGAGGTCGGGGTGGATGGGACCAACGGAGGAGGGGCGCACTGGGAGGGATCATTGCACAAGAGTCGTTGCACGGAAGGTGCCGACGCGGGAGGTGCCGGTGGCGGGACGCTGCGGAAGAGCCGTGCAGGTAGGGCGCAGTGGAGGAGCCGCGCAGGCTGGGGGAAGCTTGGACGAGGAGCCGACAGGTGGCAGACTGCTTTGACGGGCCTGGGGCCACCGCCTCCGGGGAAATCCTTACGAGAAAAAAAAGATAACCTAGATGGAGATAATTAAACAGGAGGGAGGGTTTTGGGTTAAACTCCCTCTGATACCATGTAGAAATGATAAGAGAGTGGACCCAATACCCAAGATACCTCTTAAGAGAGACATTGAAGTTTATTTATAGGGAAATATAAAGATGACAAAACACTCACGCCCGATGTGGGACATAGACTTCAACAATAATTATTATAATTCAATGTTGATGTGTTAATTTTATTTCCATATCACGTCTACCAAACATGATTTCTGTTAGGAAAATGTGTTTCTAGGATTTTTTTTTCCATTTTCATTTCCATTTCTATTTCTCTTTCCCATTCTCATTATGTTTTATACCAAATGCAACCTGATTGAATTTTTGCGAGAATCTATGTTGAGATGTTTTATTGTGTATTGAATTGCCAAGCGAAAACACTTTGATAAATCAGATTTAGACTAAATCCCTTCATAGCATATCTCAGATGCTAAATTGATGATTTCACGAATGGAATAAATTTCTGTCTTTGATGCAGTGCTGGGGAGCCTTTTTTGTTTTTGGGCTTTTCTGCAATAGGTTTGCGTGCTTCATTTCTTATAATCAATTGTAACAATGATATACACCTTGCATATTAAAAGTGGCACCATACTGTTAATAAACATCAGCATTAATGGCGGCACCACATTTTAGTGTTGTAGGACATTTAATCAATCATGATTTATTGATTAAATTATTGAGAAGAAAATTTGGCCTCTCTTGTGATTGATGCTGGCAGTTTTTGCTTCTATTTTTTTTTTTATCTTCATCACTCTTATAATTGCTACAACTACATGCTGTCAAGATGTTGATTTCAGTAACATATGCTGTGCTCAATTATACACGTGCATTGACACACATGTGCTATACTTGATTGCAAGACCGTAGCTGAAATCCGGCGGAACAGGTTTAGTGTGAAGCAACGGGAATGCATCACTGGTGGATTGGTTCCGTCGTTGATATTCTTTCTATTTTGCCTTCCTCTCAATTTAGCAGTTTATTGATAATGCAATGTGTAAAACACAATCTTTAGTTGAATTCATTTAGATGTTGGGATTTCAACTATTCTTTCAGGATGGGACAATTATACGTGGTCAAAATGAAATATCTCATCCAACTAATGGATTCACAGGCCCTGTCAACAAGGTAAGCCAGTGTATTTGAGATGGCAGAGGGCCCATTTTCCAAATCCTTTAAATAGAATGATGTTTTCTGTCTGAGGCAGAATTCTTGAGTTTTCCTGCTTGTTATCTGTCTCCATATTCATTTCATCATTTTTTTTATGACGGAATATAATTTTCTTGCTGCATTTTTTTCTTCTTGATTTACCCACCTTTTCATTGTTCATGTTATGTGGTGAAGCCTAATAGCTAACGTGAGATGGTGTGGGGGGCTGGGGGATAATTTCATATCACCATAGGTTGCACATAACAAATTCACTTTGTAACTTTTCCCCCCAAATGATTTAGTGGTCAGCGAGCTTATTTGACACGTTCAAGACAAAAATATATATGTCATGCCATCTTTATCCTGGGGGTTTCATCCCCAAAGCGCCAGGTAAGTGTTTACTCAAGATACATTTCTCGAACATTTTGGGTTTGTGACCGATGGAAAAACGAAATCAGTTGATGGGTTACATCGCTTGTTGCCCCCACACAAGGAAGATGCCTTGAGGGGGGTGAATATGGGTATGTGGATCTCAAATGACCCTTCCAACGATCTTGTTCCGCGGTTACGCAAATCACTTCTCTCTCTCTCACAACGAAAAGCGACGCATAAAAGAGAGACTGAAGCGATTTTTTTTTGATTCATCCGCACCGGGCAACGTCCAAGGAGCATAGACTTGGCAATGTGTCCGTGTACCAAAATCCATTAAGCGTACTGTTTGTTCATTACAAATTTAGAGTGGTCTCACTGACCCTCTATGTTAGGAATGTGGGTGAGTGTGATGTCTGTGTTAGGATTAAATGAGTGGCTGGTGGTGCTAAACTGGCATTTTGTCAATTAATTGGTTGTTTGGGTCAGCTGTCAAAGTGTATGGGTCGTGGGGTGGTCAGAATAAGAGCATGGTTGTTAGCTGCCTGGAGGTAGTATGGTCTTTCCATTTGATGGCTGTGCTGGTTGGACATGTAGGGATTGCTGGCTAGGCAGTTGGGGTAATAAATAGGGGAGTTGTTGGAATGGGAAGGGATTACGGATATTCTTGGAGTTAAGCCATGGCTGGTGGAGTGGTCTCAACCTTGGGAGGTCTTGGCTCGGCCTCAGGGAAGTGGCTTTTCCCAGGGGAGTTTTCCTTCTTTGTTCTCTTCATCTTCTTCCACATCTACTGTAATTTTGTTTCATATCCAACTTTAAACACCGATTACAGCCGAGCAGTGTGGAAATATAGTCTGTTTCATCTCTATCTTCTACTTTTATTCTGCTGTGCATTTAATGTTAGCTGGAGTCCTAACAAATTGGTACTTTCATTGAGAGCGAGAGAGAGAGTTTCGGCCATTGTGTGAGTTGATCATTGTTGAACTTGGGTGAAGGCTCAATCGCAGCTGGAAACGCTGGTGCTGGAGGACAGCCAAAGTTGGACGATGGATAAAAGGAACGCTACTTACAAAACAACATTCCAGAAATTTCTGCGGGAGTATGAGGAGCGGGAGCAGATACGTGATCAAACGTACAATGAGCCGAAGCAGAATGTGTCAGAAAAAATCGAACTCCCTTCTTTCTCAGGCGAAGATCCATTCAGCTGGATTATGAAAACAGAGACCTATTTTCGGATTAGTCGGAGATTGGAGGACATGAAGTTACCACTTGCTCAGCTCTGTATGAAGAACACAACTCTGATCTGGATCTTGATGTGGCTGAGAGCTAATCTAAGTTTGATATGGGAGCAGTTGAAGCCGATTCTATTGGAAAAGTACGGGAATGACAAGGAACACATGAAGTTTTTTCATCAGCAGATTGTGAAGCAGCAGTCCATGCGGCTTTTGGAAGACGTAAAGGAGGAAATTAGTTTGACTGTACTGAGAGTTTGTGAGGACAGATTTGAGTCTGGTGTGGTACTAGAAGAAAGTGTTGAGAAGGAAGAGGGAATTACTGATCTGAGTTCAGGCATCGACAAGCAAGGAAGGTGTGCCGAGGAGGAACAGCTTGTTCCTGGTCTGCATTTGGAACCTTTGGTTGGGGAAGTAACAGGTTGGAGTGTGCCGCCAGTTGTTCTGGAATGGTGCAGGTCTGAGATGATTGTTTCCCTTTCTTCTTTCTGCGAAAAGAAATGTTGCGATCCTAGCTCGAGATGTGGCGAATAGAGTGAGGATAGTACAGTGTGCGTTGATGTTCCTGCAGAGGCAGCCGATCCAAATACTGGAATTATTTTTGAAAACGAGCTAGGAACTATTACTGTTGATGCTCAAATTTGCTGCGAGCATTGTGTTTTTGCAGGAGGCAACAAACGTCAAGCTTGGCGAGTGACAAGTGCCGAAACCATTACGGAGAACATCGCACGCTGGACCGCAGTCTCCTGAAGGAGCCCAGGCCTGATTAAGTGTCGCGAGAGTTTTTTCAACAGGCCATGCAAACACCGTTTGAGCAGCCATTGGTTGCAGAGACTGGAAAAAGGTTACAAACTTACGACAAAGGTTACAGCAGGGGCATCGATGTAGCCGAAATACCAAGGCTTTGCGGATTACCTGCCGTATCGGTGTTTAATACTCGCAGCAGATGTAATGAATTTCTGTATATGACAGCGCCTCCCAGGACCAGTTCAAAGTCGAGGACAACATCATTTTTCAGGGAGCTGCATGCTCCATTTAAGGCAGGTGCGAATGGAAATGAGACGAACTTGAGGAAGAGAGGGCAAAATGTTTCTATTCTTGGAGTTGGTACTGAAACTGCTCCAGCCATGCATGCTGGTCTTGCTATGCGACACCAAGGAACTAAGGTTCCCGAGAATAGAGTTAAAGTATCTGTAGTCTTGAGCGCTGTACATAAAAAGTGGATATTCCTATTTGCTTTGCATATTCAGATACATACGAGATACAAGAACTCGAGTCCTCCATTTTCATCGATTGATTTGGGCTATAGTGATTCTAGAAGGAGCGGCTGGACTGATACACCTTTGTCTGTGTTTGCAGACCCCTAGAAATTGCAAAGAGCTAATAGAGTAGTTATACATGGGCTGAAACACTTGGGTGTTACACAGGGTGAATTTGCTCGCTATATGGGTGCTTTTCTTAAAGATAGCGAACAGATACAACTATGATTGATGAAGTTAACATCTGTGGAAAATTTGGCTTTTATTATGGAGAGCGTTGTGCTAGGCCATGTTGAGTTCGACCGGGGGCGGGGACAAGGGAGTTTGACTGCTGTGGCTGAAGCAATTGTTATTGAAGGATTCATTTCAGAAACTGTTAATCGTGAAGTTCATTGGCTGGTGATCCAGCCAATAGTTTCGTGGGCTTTTCAAGGTCAAGCAAATATAGGAATTTCTGTTTTTGATTGGCAACCATCAAGGAAATAGAAATTGTCTTATGAAAATGAGGGGTGGCCGGAATTGATTATTGAGGTTCTTATCTCTAAACATGAAATCGTTGCATGCAAAGTTTCTTGTTCTTCAAGCTTGGGAAATATAGAAGTTACAGAGAAGACGAAGGCATTTGGTTTCTGTTTGAAGGAGAAATGGGGTCTGGAACCAGCCCTGAAGGTGTTGGTGGCATGCATGTTGCTGCTGGTATCTTGGCAGCAAGTGATGGTTGTTGTATCTTGGCAGCTGTTTGCTGCTATATCCCCGAAGGCGTTGCTGGCATGTATGTTGTTGTTGGTATCTTGGCAGCAAGAGGCGGTTGTTGTTTCTTGGCAGCTGTTTGCTGCTGTAGCCTTGAAGGTGTTGATGGCATGTGGTGTTGATGGCGTTGTCTTCCTGGTTGCTTAGACATCCTGGCGAGTCATAGTCAGAGGGTGGTACTGCTTAGAGACAAAGCGTTCAATGAAGGGGAGTGGTTTTCGCTTAATGGTTCTACGGGTGAAGTGGTATCAGGGAAACCGCTATTCTCTCCTCCACCACTAAGTGGTGATTTGGAGATCTACATGTCGTAGGTTGAAGAAACAAAATGGCTCAAGATTATGGTTAATGCGGATACGTTCAGCAAACAGGGTGATTTTCATCAGTTGAGCAGATCAATACTGCAGCGGTTTCTTTCAGCGAACAGGGTGTGGTTGACCGATTGGTTTTTCAGCCGCATGTGTTCTGGAGTTTTGGCTGGATTGAAGGTTTCTCTTGAGTTGTGCACCATTCAGGGGAAGAGAGAAATGTGGTTCTGTGGGGCTTACCAAGGCTGTGGTCTCCATGATGATGGATTGAAGGCTGGTGTGGTTGCTGCAGACAATATGCTTGGAGAGAGCTTTGTTGTTGTGGAAAATTCTAAGCTTGCGGTGCCTTCTGTGATCGAATTGGGAGTATGCGTTCAGATCATCAGGTTTCCGAGACACTATTTCCATACTGGATCTCATATATTGTTGACAGAGGCAGATTAGGCCAATCGTTTTGAAGGGTCCACCAGAGATTGTGATCGGAAAACTACAACGAAAGTACACAGCCCACAGTTCTGCAGGAAGGTTGTTACACAGGCAGAATTCGGCTTAGCAGAAGCCTCTAAAATTGGAGATGTTTCCTTCGTTCAACAAGACGGTCTTGTGAACCTTGCGTTTATATTAACCGCAAACAAAGAAATACATACTTTGGTGGACACCGTTATTTTTGACATTTGGAATAGCGTGACAATCTGTCTCAGTTTTTGAAAATGGCGAGATGGGGATGAGCTGTTTGTGCCCATATTCTGGTTTTCATCCAGTTTACACCTTGAGGAGGGAGGAAATGTTAGGAATGTGGGTGAGTGTGATGTCTGTGTCAGGATTAAATGAGGGGCTTGTGGTGCTGTACTGGTATTTTGACAATTAATTGGTTGTTTGGGCTAGCTGTCAAAGAGTATGAGGTGTGGGGTTGTCCGAATAAGAGCATGGTTAGCTGCCCGGGGGCAATATGGTCTTTCCCATTTGATGGCTGTGCTGGCTGGGCAGGCAGGGATTGCTGAGTAACAAATAGGGTAGTTGGAATGGGAAGGGATTACAGATATTCTTGGAGTTAAGCCACGATTGGCGGAGTGGTCTCAACCTTGGGAGTCCTTGGCTCTGTCTCAGGGAAGTGGTCTCTCCCGAGGGAGTTTTCCTTTCCCTTCTCCGTTGTCTCCTACTTCTACTGTAATTCTGTTTCGTATCCAATTGTAAACACCGATTACAGCCGAGTGGTGCGGAAGTATACAGTCCGTTTCATCTGTATCTTCTACTTTTATTCTGCTGTGCATTTAATGTTAGCCGGGGTCCTGACACTCTAGGTTTATGACCTTCACAAAGCAGAACCTTGATAATCCACAACCAAGATTGAGAATTACACCAACGGTGGTGCAGCTATCTGCTCCTCCTTCATCAGCTTGATGAATCTTTATGATCTTCCAACGAGACCAACTCTTGGATCTCCTTTCTTTTCCAGCAAACTCTAGAATTCCTCCTCTCTCCGTTCACTCTTCTTTTTGATCTCTGATCTCCTTCCGCTTTTTGTTTAGGGGGATATCTCTTTAATCACAAGAGAATCTCCAAGTTGTCTCATTCAGGATCTTCAAGTCACCTATGAATTGATGGGAAAATTCATCCATGAACGCCGGATCATTTATTGAATCCGCATCACTTACACCATGTTTGGTCATCTATTAGTAAAAGAAAATAAATGATTTCTTATTTCATAAAAAAAAAGAACGTAAATTAATGATTTTGATTTTTTTTTCATTTTGTTTGGATGTGAAATTTAGTAAAAGAAATGAAAGGATTGTTATTTCTCTTTCACCTTGTTTGGTGACAATTTTTAAAAATAGAGAGAAATTATTTTGGTGAAAATAACACAAATAATCTTTTGTTAAAAAATAACACCCACAAAATTAAAGAGCATACTTGTCCAAGATAAAAAACAACCATAGATTAGATCCCCATGGATAGCACACCTATCGTATGTATGTCCAACATCAACAACAATTTATGTTAAATGACACAAATAACCCTTATAAAAAATGTATTTTTATTACCTTTTTTATAACAAATCAAAAAACAATAATTTTGATTTTAATCAATCATTATCTTTCATATCACAAAAATAAGGTAAACATTAAACTATGAACATATATTAATACCATAGTTTTCAATCTCGGATCGCGGCGCGACGCGGCGAGGTCCCATAGCGGGATCGCGGCGACGCGGATCGCGTCGCGGCCGCTTTTTTATCCAATCGCGGGGCAATTAAATTATAGAATTTTACAAACATATATGTTGAAAAATTAAACACAAAACATAAAAAGTAAAAACCCATTCAAATTCATAATTAAAAACATTCATAATTAAAAACATTCATAAATTCAGCATAATACATCAAACACATGTCTCATCCAATTATTCATAAACAACAACCATGAGAACATCCAAAGTTCAATTCAATCATCCTCTTCATTTTCAAGATCTTCCATTTCTTCTTCACCTTCACTTTCACTATCATCACTTTTATAAATCTCCTCTTCATTTGTTTCCCCATCATCATCATCATATGATTCATGTTCATCGTCTTCTTCTTCTTCAATAACCATCCTTGCTTTTCCTTTAGAGCTTGAACTTGAAGCATGGGTAGTTCCTCCTTCTTTTGTTTTCCTTCTTGTATAATGAGAAGGTTCACCGACCCCGGTAGCTTCCTCAACTAATCTCCAAGTCATGGTGTTGTCATCCTCAAACACCAATTCATCTTCAGCGCCATCTTCATCACCATTCATTAGCCCTAAAAACCACTCACTACTGTCATTATCAACATTCTTTAGGACAATGGGATCAGTGACATCTCTGGAATCAAATCGGTCCTTCAAAGTTTGGTTGTATTTGATGAACACCAAGTCTTGCAACCTTTGATGCTCTAGCCGACTTCTCTTTTTAGAATGAACCTGTTTTATAAAAATTAAAAAAACATTGGTATCACTAATGAAGTTTAAGCTTAAATGAATGAAAGCGAGTTGAGTATTGATACTAAGTTACTTACATGTTCAAAGACACTCCAATTCCTCTCGCATCCCGACGAGCTACATGTCAAGCTCAAAACTTTGATGGCAATTGTCATCAAAGATGGTGTTCCTCCTCCATAATTCTTCCACCATTCAGCTGCAATTATTATTTATTAGCATTGTTTTGTAATGATTTAAAATTAAGAATCATGTAATTAAATAATCAAGACAAAAATAAACTCTTACCAGGAGCTATTGTACTCCGTTGTCGCATGCAACCTTTCCCACCAAAGAGGTCTTGTGCGCTTCTATATGTTGCCAATTCTAAACAAGCCTTGTCTTCCTCCTCAGGGCTAGGAGACAATCTTTCTATACAATCATATAAGCCTTTCATCACCTCTGCATCTCTTTCAATACTTGGATTTCCATAAAAAAATTGAGGATTCAAATAATAACCCGCCGCATGCAATGGATGATGCAACTGAGAATTCCATCTTTCATCAATTATCTCAAATATATCCTTATACTTGGTTTCATTATTCTTGAAAAGCTTCTGAATGGTCTCTTTTGCCCTGTCCATAGCCTCATAAATGAAACCCATTGCGGGTTTCTTCTCATTATCAACCAGTCTAAGAACTTCTACAAGAGGTCCCATGGCCTTGAGGCTATAAACAACATCATTCCAAAATGATGGCATCAACACGGTGTCGGCAGCACGCTTTCCCTTTGTTTCTTTTGCATTTTTGGATCTCAACCACTCTTCAGAAGTGAACATCTTTCTGAGATTCTTTTTTTGCAAATACAATCTTTGTAAAGTTAAAAAGGTTGTAGCAAACCGAGTAACTCCATATCTCACCAACTCAGTTTTGTTGGTGAACCTCCTCATAATGTTCAATGTCAATGAGTGGTTGTAGATGAAAGTCACAAGCTTAATGCCTCTTTCTATAACCCTCTTCACCCTACTAAGTTTGCCAATGTTTTCCAAGATCAAATCAAGACAATGTGCGGCACATGGAGTCCAAAACAAGTGTTGCCTCTTAGCCATCAACAACTTGCCTAAAATCATACAAAATCAATAACAAACAATTAAAATCTTAAGTTGTTAACTGAATTGATAATATTAAAATGAAATGAAAGTACTTTTAAAAATTAAAACAAAAGTTTTTTTATTACCGGCTAACTTGAAATTGCTTCCGTTGTCGGTAACTACTTGCACAACTTTTGATTCTCCAATCTCTTCAACAAAATCATCCAATAACTTATAAACAGTTTCTCCCGTTTTCGCATAGCTTGATGCATCAACACTTTTTACAAACATTGAACCGGTTGGACAATTTACAAAGAAATTGATCAAGGTTCTTCCTTTCTTGTCCGTCCAACCATCAGACATGATTGAGCAACCATAGTTTTCTCGTTCAATTTCATGCCCCTTCAACAATTCCTTTGTGTACTCTAACTCTTTTTTTAGAAGAGGAACCCTGCACTCATGATAGCTTGGAACTTTCAAGTGTGGTCCATATTGTCCAATCGCTTCCACCATCATCTTAAAGCTTCTCGATCGAACAACATTTAAATCAATTCCATTTGTGCAAAGGAATCACTCTATGTATTGCACCGTTCGATCTCTTAACTGCTTGCTACAAACATCTTTAATGCTTGTTTGTCTTGCATCCTTAACTACTTTTGCCGGATCTTCCATGAACATTGCATCAAGTGGCCCTTTCACATTTCTCACTTTGTTGCCACTTAAAGGACATGATGAAGCACTTGATGCATAACTTCTTTTTTTCCCACTCTCAACGACATGAATTTCTTCAAGTTCTTCCTCCATATCCTCATCAATATCATGAATATCATTCATATATGATGATTTGTCAGCTTTTTTCTTTGTTTGAGTTGCAATAAGATTGTCTTTCACTTCTTGAGGAGTCTTCCTACACTTCTGAACATTTCCCGGTAATCCCATTTGATGTTATTTGGCTCGGGTAATACCACCATTGGTCACCATCATGCAAAAGTCACATGTGACTTTCTTTTTATTGTTGATATCTCTTAAAGAATTCCACTGCCAAGCAATGTCTATATTTTTTCCTTGAGCCTTCACTAATGGTGGAAAAGACTGTACGGTCGTAGCATCGGTTGGTGCAATAGATGGCTGAGAAGAAAATGAAGCCATGGCTGGGCAAAAATAATAGAAAGAAATGTTGGACTTGTTTGACACAAATAACAAACAAAAAACAGATGTTTGAATGACCCAAAAAAAATAAAAATACCAATGAAAGGCTGCTGGATGGAAATAGGACTGCGCCTGGAGAGAAAAATGGGAGCTGCAGCTGCGGCGCTTGGAGAGAAAAAAAGGGAGCCGAAGGGAGCCGCGCCTGGAGAGAAACGGGAGCCGCGCAGGAGGAAATCAAAGTCGCGACTCCGAAAATATAGGGAGCCGCGCAAGAGGAGGAAGGAGTCGCGCGCGCAGAAGGGTGTACAGGGGAGCCGAGTCGCTGCACCAGGAGGAGGAAAAAAGAAGAGTTACGGGAGGAAAAAAAAACCCGATAGTTTTGGCGCCAGAACACGGCGCGGCTGCGTCGCCCGAGATTGCGGCGGAACCGCGACGACCGCGATAGCGGATGTCGCGGCGCGATCGCGTTCCGCCCGCGATGAGGCCGCCTGAAGCGGCTGGGTGCCGCTCCGCGCCGCGACGACGCGATCCCGGCCGCGACAACGCTATTTGACAACTATGATTAATACAAATTTTAAAATTAAAAAAAAAATTAAAGATAATCAAAATTATTAATTAAAGATAATAAAAATTATTTATATAATTTATTAATTCAAAATTATGAATTCAAGATAATCAAAAATATTAATTCAAAATAATTATTAATACAAAATAGTTATCTATTTAAAATTATTAATTCAAAATATTTATCAATTCAAAATTATTTATAAATTATTTATATAAATTATTCATTCAAGATAATCAAATTATTTATAATCAAAATTATCTATAATCAAAATTATTTATAAATTATTTATGATTATTTATATACTCATAATCAAAATTATTTATATGTGATTGTTATTATTATTTACAAATTATGTTGAACAAAATATTTAGATACACATGAAAATATTATTTGTTATTATTAATAATGAAAAATCTGTTTATTTATATAAATATTAATTCCAGAAAATAGCATACCCATCAATAAGGAAAACATTTATCTTTTTTTATGAAATTCAAGCCACCACAACTTTGAATTTATCAACTAAATACATTTATTTTCACATTACAATGAGCATATATAAATTATCAAGGAAAATACTACCACAAGGTATTTCATAAGTACCTCAAACAGTTTTGAGATTTAAACATGAATAAATAAACTCAACAGGGTCGTATAACATTCAAACCGTAAACCTAAAATATTCATAACACAACAAATTAAATGATGAAAAGAATGAAGGGGGACGATGTCGCAGCTTGAAGGAATACCAGTAAATGACCGGTGCAGCGACAAAGGAACTGGACAACGTCAAGTTAGAGGGGAACGACGCGACCACTTGAAGGAATGAATTACATGAAACGATTGTTTATATAGACATATAGGGGTAATATGAGAAATTTAAAAAACACCTCAACCAGACACAATTTCCATCCGAATCGTCCCAACTTTGGGATGATTTGGAACTGCGGGTTGGAGAAATGTTTCTCCCCGCTTCTGCCACTAATATCTCGCTCCATCCCTTTGGTCACACCAAACGGGGATAATGAGTTTAAGTCGCCCCAAATCGTTTCTTTTCTTCCCATATCTCGGTTGCCAAACGGGCTATTAATATCTCCCAAAAGTTAGGAACTTTAAAAACTGGGTAATTTGTCCGACTTGACCCCATCACAGTGTTACTACCACCATCATAGTGCAATATCCTTCTCAAAAAATAACGGCGCTAGCCAATTTGTACTTAGAAATTTGCGGTGCGTTGAGTCTTCATAAAAAAACTTCAATCAATTCTTCATGGCGCAATCTACCCTTCATGGCGCAATGGTCCTTTACCTGTAGAACACCAAAATTTCACGATCTTCGTGTCATGACTTAGTCACCTTCCTCCATGATGCGACCTTCAACGTTGTGGCGTGGACTTTTGATCCTCTTATATGTTGGGCCCATAAATGATTCGCCCACCGATGCACCAATAATTACGAGATAAAATAAAGAGCAAAAATGCGGAAATAAAATGGACATCAGATGTAACGTGGAAAACCCCCTAAATGGAAGGGGTAAAAAACCATGGGCAAATAGAAGGATCACTGTGGGTAAAAATGAGTACACACTCCCTCACTATTACAAGAAGAAAACCCTCGTAAAATCTCTGTTGAATAGGGGGAAACAACCTCACAAATACACATAAACTGATGAAATGATGAGAAACTGGTGATGGAAACACAGGAGATTTCACTGCCTTTTATAGGCAAACCTCACCCCTGCTTGATGCCTTATCCCGCTAGTGGGTTTGGTGGATTGGCGACCAACCACCTACCACCACCTTCCCCTCTTTGACAAAGGAGGGGGGCAGTGTTGTCAATGAAGAATAATCTGCCGACACAGCTCCCACTTAGAGATTGATTGAAAACCAATCACATCTCCACACATCCTTTCTATCTGCCAAACATGCCGCTCAAGTCTCGGCAAGGCCGCTCGAGGATCTGCACTATCTGAACTTATCAGAGTCAACTGCCTTCGTCAGGAAATCTGTCAGATTTTATCTAGTGTGAATTTTTTGCATGTCCGCACTTCCTCCACCAGATCTCGGACAAAGTGATACTATACCCCAATATGATTCGTCCTAGAATGAAAAAAGGATTCCTTGCAATGTGCAAGGCGCTCTAACTATCACAAAACAATGGAATTTGCTCCTGTCTGTGCCCGAGCTCCTCCAACAATCTTCTTATCCAAATCGCCTCTTTGCAAGTCTGTGTAGCTGCCATGTACTCCGCCTCTGTCGTGGATAATGTCACAACTGACTGTAACTTTGAAATCCAGCTCACAACTCCTGTAAGAGTAAACACATAACCAGTAGTGGATTTTCTCCGGTCAGAATCACCTGTAAAATCTGAATGAACATAGCTTCTGATAATGAAATCTGATCCTCCATAACATAATGCTGCATCTGAGGTCTCCTTAATGTATCTCAGGATCTTCTTCACTGTGCTCCAATGCTCCGGTCTTGGATTCGTCATGTATAGACGAACTGCTCCCACTGCATGTGCAAGTCTAGTACAAACCATAGCGAACATCAAACTCCCCACTGCTGATGCATACGGTACTCGAGACATCTCCATCCTCTCTACTTCACTGCTAGGACTCATCATAGAGGATAAATTGAAATTAATAGGAATTGAGGTAGAGATTGACTTACAGTCTTGCATGTTAAAGCATTTCAAGGCTTTTTGAAAGTAATTCTTCTGTGATAGCCAAATATTCCCATTATTTCTGTCTCGGTAAATCTGCATCCCAAGAATCTTGTTTGCTGGTCCCAAGTCCTTCATATCAAACTCACTAGCCAATTGTGTATTCGTCTTTAGAATCTGATCTTTGTTGGGGCCTGCAACTAACATGTCATTCACATACAACAGAAGAATGATGAAATCATTACCATATGAACCCCTGAAATATGCATAAGGATCTGAATGAAGTCTGCTGTATCCATGACTCATGGTATAAGAATTAAATTTCTTGTACCAACACCTCGACGCCTGTTTGAGACCATACAGAGATTTGTTCAACCTGTAAACCAAGTTGTTCTCTTTGCCTTCTGCAAATCCTTCTGGTTGGAGCATATAGATTTATTTGTTGAAATCACCATGGTGAAAAACAGTCTTCACATCCAGTTGCTCTAAATGTAAACTGTATGTAGCACACATCGTCGGAACTATCCAAATAGTCATCGGTTTAACAATGGGAGAATATTTCATTGAAATCAATACCTTCCTTCTGAGCATATCCTTTGACCACTAGTCGTGCACGATATCTTTCCACCTGGTCCTTTCCATCCCGCTTGATCTTAAAGACCCATTTGTTACCGATAGCCTTCCTTTCATGAGGTAATGAAACAAGATCCCAAGTCTTGTTCTTGTGCAGAGCTTCAAGTTCCTCTTGCATCTCCGTTATCTATGAGGATAAATCTGGACTCTGGGTCACCTCCACAGAAGAAGATGACTCTCCATCCTCCGTCAAGAAACAGTACGCAATATTGCTCTCAGTCACATTGAGTGCCATATTGGTGCTCTTTTCTCCCGAGTTGACCGTCGTAGTGCAGACTCAACCGGTACTTCATCTTCGTGCTCTGGTAATGCCTTAGAGGAAACAGGTTCTTCCTTGGATTTGTCATCTATTTCGACTGTTGTAGTTTGTGCATTCTCTTTCTCCATGTCTCGATCAGTTGTCATTTGCACCCCGTTTTCTGCAAAAATGACATCTCTGCTGATGATAAGTTTGCGGGAAGTGGGGTCCCGCAAACGATACCCTTTCACACCATCTGCATACTCCAAGAAGATACATTTCCTGGATCTTGAATCCAACTTTGATCTTTCCTGGTCATTAAACATTGCATATATAGGACTTCCAAAAGTATGTAACTGAGAATAGTCAGTGGGTTTACCAGCCCACATCTGCATCGGTGTCTTCACATCAATCACCAGTGAAGGAGATCTGTTGATCACATAATAGGCGGTATTCACTGCTTCTACCCAAAATGTTTTGGCAATTCCTGCAGTCTTTAACATCGTCATTGTTTTATCCAACAAGGTTCTGTTCACCCGCTCTGTCACTCCATTCTGAGTGTACGCCATCGGGAACTGTCTCTTGTTTTCTTCTCATTGACAAAAAGTATTAAATTCCTCGCATGTATATTCTCCACCAATGTCAGTCCTCAGACACTTGATCTTCTTTCCAGATTCAAGTTTCTTTCGCGCTTTGAATGTTTTGAAGACTTCAAAAACATCCGCTTTTCTCTTGATTGGGTACACCCAACATCTCTTGGAAAAATCATCAATGAAGAATACAAAGTACCTTGCTCCTTCCAGGGATATAACTGGTGCTTGCCAAACATCAGAATGGATCAAATCTAAGATCTCTTGACTTCTTGCTGTTGACGTCCCGAACTTTAACCTACGTTGTTTGCTCAAAACACAGTGCTCACTAAATGGTAAGGATACCTTTGTAAGGCCAGACAACAACTTTTGATCCGCTAGAATCTTCGGGTCTCATTCTAACATATGACCAAGCTTTCGATGTCATAACGTTGTCAATGCTTCCGTTGAGGTAGTTGATGCGACAACTATCTCCGTCTCCTTGTACGTTTCTCCCATAAACATGTATAGGTTCTTCGAGATCTTCTCCGCCTTCATTACCACAAGCGCGCCCTTCACAATTCTCATCATTCTATTCTTGGTGCGAGTCTTGCATCCGACGTTATCAAATTGTCCCAAAGACAATATGTTTTTCTTCAGGCCCTTCACATGGCGTACTACTTGGATGGTTCAAACAATACCATCATGCATCTTCAGTTTGATGGTACCGACTCCAACGATTTTCAAGATGTGATCGTTCCCCATTACAAGTCCTTCCGGGATAGTTTCATACTGGTCAAACCATTCCTCTCGAGATGTCATGTGCCATGTTGCTACTGAGTCGATAATCCATGCATTGTTGAGATCCTTCCTGCTTCCAGCAATCGACGCTGCTTCGTTGACTAATATATCTCCATTTTTAGAAGTACTCGCCACATTTATGTCCATGTCATGATTTTGGCTCCCACTGGAATCACACTGCATCGTCACATCTGTCGGCCTTCCACTAATTGTCAGTCAACAATTATTCTTTCGCAGCACCATCTTCATTTTCCACAGCGAAAAATTATTCCTGTTGAATTTTTTGATCTCGAATTTCACTGCCATCTGTACACGCCGTAAGTCTAGAACCTCCTCCATTTCACAACGGTATATTTAATAATTTCAATAATTTTTTTCCTGATGTGACAGATCAACCAAAGTCGCAATCACAAAGCATACTCAAATTAATGAGAATTATTAATACCTAAAAACTTGAACAATACCGGGCCAGAACCTGCCCTCTGATACTACTTGTTGGGACCGTAAATGATTGGCCCACCAGTGCAACAATAATTACGAGATAAAATAAAGTGCAAAAATGCAGAAATAAAATGGACATCAGATGTAACGTGAAAAACCCCCTAAATGGAAGGGGTAAAAAATCACGGGAAAATAGAAGGATCATTATGGGTAAAAGTGGGTACACACTCCCTCAATATTAAGAGAACACTCGTAAAATCTCTTTTTGAATAGGTGGGTAAACAACCTCACAAATACACATGAACTGATGAAATGATGAGAAGCTGGTGATGGAAACACAGGAGATTTCACTGCCTTTTATAGGCAAACCTCACCCTTGCCTGATGCCTTCTCTCGCTGGTGGGTTTGGTGGGTTGGCCACCAACCACCCACCACCACCTTCCCCTCTTTGACAAAGGAGGGGGGGTGATGCCGTCAATGAAGAATAAACTGCCGACATTATATAGCTTCAATTTATTCCTACGCAATACCATTACTACGTGATACGCTGCTTGCCATCCATACTACCAAATTCTTAATCTTACATAGATTTATTACGGTGTGGCTTTCTTCCTTCACAATGCAAGATATGAACTGCTTCAGATAGAGATGCACTGGAAAATCATGGGGGTCCTCTTTGCGGCGTGGCACCATTCTTCACAGCACAGTAAAAACCGTCGTGGCGTGTTTTTTATCCTCCAAGCCAGAACTTCTCCAATCCTCCTTCAAACTTCTTCAAACTCCATAGCACTAACCTACAAAGATTCCATGAGTCTTTTAGAGAATTTAATCATGCTTTGTCAACAAACACAATCTAAAAATACAACCTTGGATTTTTGCTAACATTGCTCTCAAGGGAATGACATAATCTTATATTGTCTGTAAAATAAGGAAACCCTCCTGCCTCTTTACCTCAAAGTGAGGCGGAGACGTTCTTTTATAATGAATGAGAAACTCCACATCGGATCACAAGTCCGATGTGGGATACAGACTCTAACACTCCCCCTCAAGCTAGGTGTACCTAGCTTGGACACATAAAGAAAAAACAAAGCAAACAAAGCAAGCAAAGGCTGCAAACACTCCCCCTCAAGCTGGACATACCCAGCTTGATGACAAAACAAGACGAAACAGAATAAAAGATAAAGGCTGCAAAGGCTGCTGCTCCCCCTCACGATCGAAGGATGGATGATGCTGGAAAAAAAAAAGGATGCGCCAACGATGCGTCGGGAAATCCGCAGAGGCGGGGCCGAACGACAGAGCGCCGAGAAGTCCGCACTGGTCGGGCCGATCGTCGGAGCGCCGGGAAATCGCACTGGCGGGCCGGTCATCGGAGCGCCGGGAAACCGCACTGGCGGGCCGGTCGTCGGAGCGCCGGGAAACCGCACGGGCGGGTCGGTCGTCGGAGCGCCGGGAAACCGCACGGGTGGGCCGGTCGTCGAACCACCGGGAAACCGCAGGAGGCGAGGCCGGGTTTCGCCGGGAAGCCGTAGGAGATGCGGAGATGGTGCGCGCAGGAGGTGCAGGGGCGGGGGAGTCCGCCGGAGGAGCCGCCCGGAAGAACAAGGGCGGAACGCGGCCGGGTGCTGGAGGCCGGCTGCTGGAAGCGGGAGGGTCGCGCTTGGGAGGGGCAGCAAGAGCGGACAGCGGGAGCGTGCAGGGAAGGCGGGGGCCGTCGCGCGGGGATGAATGGAGCCGGCGCGATGGAGGGCTGCGCGACCGGGAGCCGGCAGGGAAGAGGCAGGCCGTCGGGAGGAGGTGCGCCGGGAGTCGCGGCGACGGGATTCGCGCGCAGGAGGAGCGGGCGCCGGGGCGAGTCGGGAGTCGGGGAGTCGGTGTTGTACCTCTCGAACCCCTCGTGGTTTTATTTTCATGATCACAATCACCTTCTTGTTTATCTAATCATGTTTTAAGTGTTTTTGGATGATAGGTTTCAATTCAGGGTGCCAAGGAATTGGGCCAAGAAGGCCAAGAAGGCAAAAAGCCAAAATGGACTGAAATTCAGTCCACCGGCCAACCGGTGTCACACCAGCGGCCAGCCGGTGGCACCCAGCCCAAACAGTGGAAGCTACTGCCTCATCACCGGCCAACCGGTGGCCTCAGCACCGGTCAGCCGGTGGCACCTGCACAGAAGAGGAAGCTACTGCCTGAGCACCGGCCAACCGGTGGCCTCAGCACCGGCCAACCGGTGGAGCCTGAGCCCGAACCCTCCTCCATTTTGCACACACCGGCCAACCGGTGGCTCTGTACCGGTCAGCCGGTGGAGCCAGTCAAACTAGCCGTTGGGCTTTTGACCAGCCTGTCCACTTGGCCTCCAACGGCTCCGAAAGCCTCTCCAACGGCTCCAAAGGCCTCCAACGGCCATATGAGGGTTCCCCCTCTATAAATAAAGGACCTTGATCCCCCGGAAGCCTAAGGAACATAGCCGGAACTATTGAGAAGCCAACGGACACATTTCCCATCATTTGGCGAACCTCCGGCGGATTCCTCCAAGGGAACCCCACTTGCTCCAGAACACTTCCACATCCAAGGAGCACCTCCAAAGAAGCTTGGGAGCGCCCTTCATCAGCTCCATCAATCCATTGGCGCCCAAGACTTCCTAATTACGGTTTTTCATTGCTTTATTTATTTTGAGCATCAATTTGGGTTTGTACCTACAAACCCCACCTCTTTCTCTCATCCTCTCTTTTTGGGTTCTCACACCACCTTCAAGGTGTGAAGAGGTTAGTCAAGCCTTACCTTTCAAAAGGCTTGAATCAAAGGTGAGCTAGCCTTCACCTGTAAGAAGGCTAGTGGGTTCTTGCTCAACCATTGAAAGCAAGTGGGTTCTTGCATAACCATTAAAAGCAAGCTGTAATAGGTGAGCTAGCCTTCACCTGTAAAAAGGCTAGTGGGTTTCTTGCTACAACCATTGAAAAGCAAGCGGTAGAATCTCTCAACGGTTGAGTTGGGAGCGGAGACGTAGGCCGGGTTTTTGGCCGAACTCCGTTATCAATTTTGTGTCTTGCCTCATTTATTTCCGCTGCACTTTCAACTTTGATTTTAATTTGTTAATCTTTTTTTTAAAAGGCAATTCACCCCCCTCTTGCCATCACTTCCCTTTTTCTCCGCCCAACAGTCGGGACGTCGGGGCGAGCCGGGAGCCGGGGAGCCGGGACGGGAGATGCCGCTGGGAGCCGGGAGCCGCGAGCGCGCGGGAGCAGAGGGAGGCGCCGGAGGCGCGGGAGCAGCGGGAGGCGCCGGGAGCAGCGGGAGGCGCGGGAGGCCGTCGGGGCGTGGACGCCAACGGGAAGAACCGCGGAGGGCAGGGGGGGGCGCCGGGAGGGAGCGCGCAGAGGAGGGCCGCTGGAGGGAGCGCGCAGAGGAGGATGGCCGCCGGGGAGGAGAGCCGGGCCGAGGCCTCGGGAGGGAGGGGAGATCCGCCGGGAAGCCGCGCAGGAGGGGGGGGGGGCGGCGGTGGTAACCCTACGGGAATTTGAGGCCGCCGCCCCCCGGATGGGAAAAAAAACCTAAAGGCTGATGGGAGAAAAAATAATAAGAATGAGGGAGGGAGGGTCGGGAGTAAATCCCTTTGATACCATGTAAAATGAGGAAACCCTCCTGCCTCCTTA
Organism: Viscum album; assembly: GCA_963277665.1. NCBI lineage: Eukaryota > Viridiplantae > Streptophyta > Magnoliopsida > Santalales > Viscaceae > Viscum > Viscum album. Next base: position 608,760,026 of record OY728139.1, on the reverse strand, counting down.
CCTCAAAGTGAGGCGGAGGCGTTCTTTTATAATGAATGAGAAACTCCACATCGGACCACAAGTCCGATGTGGGATACAGACTCTAACATTGTCCAAAAAATGTTCAAAAGGAGGTGAATTGAGCCTTATGGATTTAAAACAGACTAAATAAAACTTTAAACCATTTTTAAATTCCCCTTAGTTGAAACACATTTACTTACTAAAATGGTAAAAAAAATCGATTTGGAGTTTTCTAAAAGCTTCTTTAAAGCACCGATTAATACGAATATGACAAACTCTTAGTAAAAATAAAAATAAGAAAAGAAAGATAACGTTCGAGTTTCTCTTCTTCTCTTGCCAAGAAAAATATCAGAATGTTGAAGTTTGTCTTCCTTCACACTTTCAAAGCCTCGGTTAGAGTAGATGAAGTGATGGACGTTGAGTTCCCGGGAGTGTACAACATGGCCTTTGCTTGAAGAGTTTTGACGCATGTTCATTGTAGACTCAGATGTACTTCTGTAAAAAATTTTAAGAGTAAATATCTCGACATTGTGATCCTTTGCACGTGAAACATTCTTGTATATTTTTATTTTCTCTCTAAAATGGTCCGTTTAAAGTTCATCATTAAAATCCACTTCTCGGACTAACATGAGTAGGTAGAGCATTACCTAATATCTTCCCTCTTTGATTGTAACAGTTAATGACCATTGTTAAGAGTTAAATGTTTCTTAGTGTTTGTATCCCACATCGGTGTGGGTAATCCATTGTATTCCTTTTGTGATCTATAAATTGAGCACCCTACCTCATTGTAAGGTACGAGTTCCATTATAACATGGTATAAGGGTTAAGTTGATTTTTTTTCCAACCCTCTCAGCGCCCCGAAATCCCTGTGCGCCGCTCCTCTCTGCCGGACAAGCCTTTCTTGATGGAGGCCCCCCCCCCCTCCTGCACGTTGCCCCCCCCTCCCTCCCCTCGCGGCGCATCTCCAAGGCGGAACCCCCCATCGCGGTGCCCTCCCTTCTCCGTGTTGCCCCCCCTCGCGGCGCATCTCTAGGGTGGGACCCCCCCTCGCGGCGCCATCTCTCCTGGGCGGAGCCCCTGTAACACCCCGCCCCTACCTCATTGGCTTGAGGAGGCGGTGAGAGTTGCTTGGCCTTAAGCGACGTTCCCAAGGCGCCAAACGCTGACAATAAATGCCGAGGGCTTCAAGGAACAGTGGGGAACGATTTTCCCTTAAGACAAAACCAAACAAACCAACAACTAAAGATGCATGCACTTTCAAACCCAAAACATGTATTCCCAAAATACGACCAAGTTGTTCCACAACACAACCCCAAAACCAATACTACCAACCATGTCTACACCACATCAGAGTACAAGCGGAAACCAAACAACAAAAACTACAAGCCATGACACCACCACAGCTCCACACCAAGCTCCAAGCTCCAAGCTCCATCATGTCATCACGAGGCTCCACTAAAGGAGGGAGATGCCTTACCTTTTCCCACATCACGATACACGACATCTGCAAAGACACCACAGTGCCAAAGCAGGGGGTGAGTACTAAAACTCAGTAGGTTTTCCCCAAATGACTTCCCTACACACGCCACTAGGATAAAACCGTTAGCACATTTATATAAAACAGTTTATATAAAATAATCACAAGTGAAACCATTTTCATAAGCCAAACATGACCTTACCAAGCCATCACATCCAACCCAAGCAACCAAGGGAAAGCCAACCAAACATGCCACAAACCATTTTATCATTTACGCGTTAGCACAACAACTTCCATCTTGCAAAGCAATGCACAACAAGCAACCAAAACAGTGGGACTTCCGCCCAACCCGTTCACCCATTCACACCAAAACAATCAAAACGGTGGGACTTCCGCCCAACCCGTTCACCCATTCACACTAGCGGTACTTCCCGACCACTACTCATATGGTGGTTCTTCCGACCACTATCCATCCCCTTTTTATAGTGAGACTTCCCGCGCACTTCCATACAACATTTCAATCAAACCAAACCAAACATAAACCCACAACAACATGCAATCAACCAATTCCATTGCATATCAATCCACTTCAATAAATCACCCATTTATTGAAAACCATTTTTCCATGCCAAACAACATTTCAATAAAACGACCCCTTTTATTGAAAACAATTTTCATCAATCATTTTCACAAATCAACCATAGCATCCCATTTTAAATTCTCCATTTTAAAATCCACAACAATATCATTTCAGCACAAAACCCTCTTTTTCCCAAAAATCCCCCCCAAAACATCACCCAAGGGATTTCCAACCACTTTCGCATAACAATTCACAATTAATTTTCAGCACAACAATTAATTGTAACAAGGAACCACTGGTTCTAACCAAGTGGAGTCGAGAGAGAAGCCACCTACCTTTAGGGTTCCCGAGAAATCGACCCATAAGCCACCGCACCTCAAATCCAGCGAACGCACCATCGAAACCTCTCTAGATCTCCTTTTCCTAACATCCACAAGCCTTAAAATTAACATCCAAGGCAACCCCAACCCTAGATCTACACCCAACAAGTGTAGATCTAGAAAACCACGAAAGAGAGGGATGTAGATCTAGAGGAAATCACAAGAGAAACAAGAGGAGAGACTTACCCGGGAGAAACCACCTTCAATCCGCCTTGAAACCCCTTTGAAACGCTTCCAAATCGAGTGAGAGAGCACCCTTAACCCCTGAGAACCCAAAATCCCGAGTGAGGCTCGAGTGGGAGGAAGAGAGGAGTGAAATAGGTCAATCCCGAGGGAGCCCGGAACTTATAACCCTAATTTTAAGTGGCCGCACGGTTAGCCCGCACGGTTTGGCAAACCGTGCGCTAACTGTGCGCACGCCACTGCCTCGAGGGTCAGGGTCCACACTGTTTCCTCGCATGGTTTCCTGGAGCATCCGAACGGTTTCCACTACCCGTGCTCAAACCGTGCACCCCTTTAAAAGCCTTCAAACTCATCCAAAACCATTCCAAACTCTCCCAACCTCTTCCCAACTCATCCCTTAAACCGGGGGTGCTACAACCCCCCTGACGGTGCCTTCTCTCCTGGGCAGAGCCCCCTCACGGCGCCCCTCCTTGGGCAGTAGCCTTCTCGCCCCACCCCTTATGGGTAGAGCCCCAACGCGGCGCCCCTCCTGGGTAGCAAGCCCTCTCGCGGCGCCCCTCCTGGGCAGAGCCCCCTCACGACGCCCCTCCCTCGGAAGCAACCCCTTGCAACCGACGCCTACTGCTGACGCAATGCCTATGCACCGCCTCATACTACATTGCGGCGCCCCTCCACCATTCACGGTTCTCTGTCAGTGACCTAATTGAAACCCCAATATTTCAGATGTGCATTTTCAGCACCTATTTTTTTGGCGTTCCTCTGCCATGATTAATCACCGTCGGTAACGGCTCAGACCCTTTTTTGTTCACCTTCAACAACCAATCTATGACATCATCAAAAGCCACTGTTGCTCATGGTGATACTCCAACAGCTTGTCTATCCCAACGGTCCACCTTCTGGGTTCTTGACTCTGGTACCTCAGAGCACATCACTGGGGATGCAGGTATTCTTCGGTCCTACAAATCGACCTCGACTAGATTTAATATTACTGTGGCCGATGGTCAGACAATGCAGATTACTGGTTATGGGAGTTGCTCAATTACTCCTGGCTTGACACTATCCGCTGTTGCCTTTGTTTCTAGTTGCCCCTTTATCATTAGTAAACTTACAACTGACTTACAGTGCCATACCATCTTCTCACCTGTTTTGGTTATATTTTTGGAGCGTTCGACGACTCGGGTGCTTGGTAGTGGACGACTTCAGGGTGGGGTGTATGTGCTTGACTCGGCCCCCATTCTTGCCTGTTCTGCCACGTTTGCGCATGCCCTCCAACTTCATTATCAATTTGGTCATCCACCTCCCCCCATTCTTCAGAAACTTTTTCCAAGGTTGGGTCCCCTTCCTCCATTTAACTGTGAGTCATGTCATTTCGCAAAGCATCATCGGGTCACCTTTGTTCCCCGCACAACCCCCCGTGCTTCCACTCCTTTTCATTTGGTCCATTTTGATATCTGGGGACCTAGTCCTAGCCCATCTAAATTGGGGTATCGATATTTTGTTACTTTAATCGATAATTTTTCACGAATGACTTGGGGTCTATTTGTTGAAGATTCGTTGAGAAATCTTTCTCGTGTTCTGCTCATATTATCAAGAAATCAGAAACCGGTTTTCTGCTAAACTTCCTTGATTCCGTTCTGACAATGGTCAATATTTATCTGGACCTTTCAAGTCTTTTCTTAATGATCATGACATAATTCATCAAACTTCTTGTCCTGATACACCTCAACAAAATGGTGTTGCAGAAAGAAAGAATCGTCATTTGTTAGAAGTTGTTTGTGCACTTCTATTTCAGAAGAAAGTTCCAACCGTTTTTTGGGGTGATGTCATTCTCACAGCCACCTATCTTATCAATAGACTTCCATTGTCTGTTCTTCAGAGGGAAACACCATTCCATTCTTTACTTTCAACATCACTGTAAAGACTCGGAAATTTCATTTTTTTTAATTAAATGGAATTATTACGAGTCTGCAAAAATTGACGGCACGTGATTCCAAGGCCCGGAGAGCCATGAACGAATTTTTGAACTTTTTTTAAGGCACGTTTAGTAAATGAACGGGCGCGAATTTCTATCTTTTGAACCGGTGCTCGGATTAATAATCTGAGGACATCGTTGGATTCACAGTGCCTAGTTTTGCTTAAGGGAAGCTTAACTTTGTTCGGAAAAAGTCGGACGAAAAAGCAATTTTTTGGACTTTACAATTTTTTTTTTGTAAATTAACTAAAAGTTATTTTATTTTTCTTTTTGCAACCGTTGAGCAACGGTGGTGGGACCGCAGTGGAACGTCAAATATTAATTAAGCGGCTTTTAAATGTCTTGAACCTCTCATTTCATTGGTTTTGTAACGACAACGTTTGTGTGTTTAATTGACTCATTAATTACGGTTAATTAATGAGCCATAATATTAAACACAACGTGGAAGATTAATCTCCTATTTAATCAAAGCTTGGGCATGAGTTTTGGGAGAGCTACGACAGGAGGTTCTGATGAAACACAGACGACTTTCCGCTCCAACGAAGAACGGTGATCGAGCGACGGTCGTTGGAGGAATCGACGAGTGACGGCGAACACCGACGAACACCTTCGGACGCAAACCCTTCTTCCTCATTTGCATCGCCTTCCAAAGAATTCAAGGTAGGGGTTTTGTTTAAGGGTTTTATGGTTCATCTCCTTTTTATGATGATGAACCCTTCCCATGTTATGATGCTAACACGGAGGGCGCGGGTCGAAACAAACAAGGCCCGAACCCTCCGCCGAACTCGTTATTGATTGCGTTCTTCGTGGGTGACCGACCGATACGACGACAAGACAAAACCAAGGGCCACGCATTGATGACAGCTTCCCGGGAGGCTCGTTAGCGCAGTCGGAAAAGAAAACGGACCTCCAGAGCTTCACCAGAGGCCCATTGAAGCTTCGACGACGCGACATTGCCGGTGACTGGAGGAGGCGCCTGCGCGCCGCGGAGAAGGGCCACGGCGGATGAAGGGGGCGACCAGACATCGCCAGCCGCGTTGAAGCCGGGCGGCGCGCCACGGCAGTGCCCCACAGAAGAAGTGTCGCAGCTACGAGCCGCAGCGGAGGGCGAAGGGTGGACCCGCGCCCGTCGGTCCCGCCGTTGACCGGTCCACGTGGACCGGTCAGGTGGAGCGGCGCCTTGGTGGCGTCGCTGGTTGGCAAGCTGAACGGACTACGGTCTGTTCAGGAGGGGAGCCGATCCCCGCGCCCAGCCTTGCGGGTCGGGCCCTGCCAGCGGGCTAGGCTAGTTCTGCAGCCCGGCGGGCCGCGCCCAGCCGTGTGGGCCGGGCTCAGTCGAACCGGGTCGGGTCGGGTCGGCCCGACCTGGTCAGACCGGACCCGGACCTGGACCCACTTACAACCCAGTTTCGCTTAAAGGGCTATATTTTCTAAACCAGATGTCCGTTTGACGAACTTTCTGCGGCGCCAGAACCCTTAGGATGAGGCGGTCCTTTTGAGATACTCCAATTGGGTTTTGGAGAAAGTTGGAGTACGGCCGGGTTGGATAGGACTCGAATCCAACCGGACCCCTGGTACTAAAATGCCTATAACTTACAGACCGGACGTCCGATTGACGCGCTGTCTGTTGCGTAGGAACCCTTATGACATGGTTGTTCATCGGGTTACTTCTTCGTGGGACTTTGTGGTGGTTGAGGTACGACCAATGACTTGAGGAGCGAATTTTCCCAGAATCAAGCGTGCTTAGTGCGGGAATCCAGTGGCTGACTGTGACGTGATGAAAGAATAGCGGTCCTCTGTGGGCCAACACCTAGCGATCCTCTGTGGGTCAGCACCTAGCGATCCTCCGTGGGTCAGCACCTAACGATCCTCTGTGGGCTAGCACCTAGCGATCCTCTGTGGGTCAGTACCTGGCGACTTTGTGCGGTCTAGCAGCAAAAGGCTCGCGACAGAATATGATGATCTAGCTTTATGACTAATCATCTTTATTCCTGTTTTTTTTAAGTTATACACCTGGTTTGAGTTGAGTCTTTTCTTGTGCTTTGTGATTGAGATCATGCTTTGTGCTTTTTCCTTTATAGAATTCTGAGAGACTTTCGGTGGTCTCGGGGTCCCTACTGGGTATTTTTATACTCACCCCTGTACGGGCTTTGCCCGCACATTGTTGTGTCTTGTGCAGACGACGAACAACTTTGACCGAGGTTTGGGAGCTAGGACCAGACAGGGCACGGAGGTGACCGGTTGACTTAGAGAGCCGCAGTGGCGAGCTGTACCCACCTTTCAAGTAGGATCTTTGGCGGATGATCTCAGGAGCTGTTTTCTTTTTCTATTGTATTATCTCTTTCAGTTGGGCTTGTATACTGGCTCCTTACTTTCAGTTCGCACTTTTACTTCAGCAGTTTTACTACGTGGTTTACTTTTGTTGTGTACCTAGTATGTGTGTGTACAAGTTTAAAGTCAATGCCTTCCCGTTTTAGGGATACGCCTTTCCGATGCTAGTTGCCAATCCCTGGTCTTTGAAATGCGGGCTTGGGGTAGTCACGACACGGGCCTCGGGGGATGGGTCGTGACAATCACCACCTCATTCTCTGCCTCTTCGCATTTTTGGCTGTGTGCTGTGTTTGGGATATTCGCCCCTCCATTACCAAGTTTGATTCACGCGTTCTAAAATGCATTTTTTGGCTATTCTCGCACCCAACACGGATATCGATGCTTTTTTCCTGATTTGCGTCGTTATGTTGTCTCCGCCGATGTTTTCTTTGTTGAATCCTCAGTTATTTCTATTCTTGAGTTCCTGCCACCATCTCCTATTTTTTATTCCGAAGTCATTTTACCATATTCTCTCGATACACAACCACCCCCCCTCTTCCTAGTGATGTTGGATCCTGATATGGCCAGGTATATACACACTGATCAAGCACACCTGTCACCCCGACACTCGAGGTTGCTACAACATCTGACGACTCACCTGCTCCTGATCCTCCATCATCGGAGTTGCCTATTGCGCTTCGTAAATGTTCACGCTCCTGTCAGTCTTATCAGAGGTTATTTGCGGCTACCTCACGAGTTGTAAAGAAATTTGCTGCTCACTCCATGCCGCGCACTGTTGATGATGCTATATCTCATCCAGACTGGTTATAGGCTATGCAGGATGAACTTCAGGATCTGGACGCCAATCATACTTGGGATCTTGTCCCCCTTCCTTGGAATAAGCTGGTGGTCGGTTGCAAATGGATCTATACAGTACGCGTCAATGCCGATGACTCTCTCAATCGTCTCAAGGCTCGCCTTGTTGCCAAAGGTTATCCACAAACATATGGAGTTGATTATTTTGACACATTCTCTCTATTGGCTAAAATGGTCTCCGTTCGCCTACTTATCTCTCATGTTGTCTTTTCTCACTGGCCTCTCCATCAATTGGATGTTAAAAATGCTTTTATTCATGGTTTTCTTTATGAAGAGGTTTATGATTTTCAAGATCGGTTGGAAATTCAATGGGACAAAGACTCCCGAGTATGGGGGTGCTTGATTTCTACTTGAGGTATACCTTGAAGCATGATGATGCCCCAAGTCTATTATGTTATATAATTCCACTATATGAAGGGCTTGTGCATTGAAGCCATGTATGTTATAATTGATATTTTATATTATGTTGTTGTATTTCATTCATGTTGTATTACATTAACTTTTGATATGCGTTTGAAAGTGGTGGGAATTGCGCTTGATGATGAGGTATGTGCACTGGTTTTGCTGTCTTCATTACCTGAAAGTTTGGAAGCGACTGTAACAGCCGTGGGCAGTTCTTGGGGAAATACAGAGCTGGTTCAGAAGGATGTACGGGACCAGATCCTCAGTGAGAATATTCAAAGAAGAGAATCAGGTAGTGTGACGTCCCGACCCGGGAGCCACTGAACGGTGCCCCAAGTCGGTTGGCCACATGCCGTCAAGCGTGCCTCCCCATACGCCAGAGGGTGCCGACTAGCAGCGAGGGTCTGGTAAGTCAGTGTTGGGGAGACTATACCCTCTGTTATCAGAATAAAACACCAGCGGAAGCAAATAAAAATAACCAAGTACGAAAGCGTATAAATAACCAGAACAATACCATGACATATGATAGTCAAAACCAGAAAATACTATACTCAACCGAAAGGTAAAGCATGCTATGACAATGCAAGTGCCAAGTGTCTATAATGCAACTCAAAGTAAAGACACAACGACTCCAAAACGGGTCCAGAATTGCATCTGGTTCCCTCTCGCATGCTCTAAACCCAAACAACAACTTATCAGAGGGGTTTGCCCTTATCTTGTCCTGCAACAACAAAGTCTGCTCGGGTGCCTATCAGGCAGCCCGAATAGGGTGTGAGTACAACTCAACAGACCACCGCCAACGGTGTCTAAAACGAGTCCAGTCAAAAGATAGTGCATGCAGTTTTATGAAGTAATAAATACAATGCATAATTTAAACAGTTATCACATTGTCATTTAATCTTTAATCAATACATTAGGCCAATTTCAATTCATGTTTCCCATTTGAATCATCATTCATTATCATAAATCATTTGGTTTAGGTCGTCATACCTAGCATCCCAAATTCTCAGTTGAATCATCATTCATTATTATCATTAATCATTTGGTGTAGGTCGTCATGCCTAGCACCACAAATCTCGTTGAATGTAGGTTGTCATGCCTAGCACTCCAATTCTCATTCGGTGTAGGTCGTCATGCTTAACACCCCATAATTTCAAGCTTGGATAACTATTTGGGAGGAACGCCATGTCCAAGTCCCAACTTCTAATCGGTTTAGGACGCCATGTCTAGCACCACAAAATCTTAGCCATTTAATCATTCTTTAAGTCATAAGAATTTGCCACATTAATCATTTACTAAGCCAATGATTAGTTAAACATTTCAAAGACCATTAGTTAATTCAACAATTAACCAAGCAGATAACCCATTAATTTATTCATCAATTAATTAATCAATCAACACAATTCTCTTTCCATAATTAATTTTTCACAATTAATTATTTAAATTAAAACCCAACAAGTCATAATTAATTCTCACAATTAATTATCTTACATAGCCAAACATAATTCCATAATTAATTCCCCCCAATTAATTATCTTATTACAACAATTCAATTTCTCAAGACAATATCTCCACCCAAAATCAATCTCCAAAACAAATATCAATTTAGGCAACCCCCTTCATTTGTTCCGTGATCAATTATCAATTAATCACCAAGGCAAATCACAAGTCAATTCCATATTCCCAATTACTCCAATTTAAGAATTCAATTATCAAGGGAATTTAGCAAATTCATAAACTCATACACATATCATAAATCATGACTATGAGAGTTCGATTTAGACCACCTGCCTCGGTTTATTGACGGAAGTTAGCCCAACGGAAATCCCCAAAATCCGAGTGGCACAACGTTGTCGATCAAACTTCAGATCTAAATCTCTAAAACCAAAATTAAGATCAAAGATATCAAGATCTTGCAAATCTAGATCTAGATCTACCATCCTAGATCTAGATCTTAACTCATAGGTTTAGATGCAAGAAAAACGGTGGAAATCTTTCATGAAAAGATCGAGGAAAGATAGGGAAATGAACGGGAGAAACAATGGGATGAAATCCACTTACCGGGAGGAGAGCGGATCTTCAATCCGGGTTTTCGATCTCGAAGAACGGCGTTCAGATCACCTTGGAATCTCTCCGAAAGGCTTTAGGAATACCTAGTATTTGTCAAGCCCGAGCCAATGCTGAATTATGGGAGTCTCGGGGGGTTCGGGTGGTTTTAAAAGAGATTTTCGGATATTAAAAATCGCGCGCATGGTTTCCTGGGCAGAGGCGCACGGTTAGGGAAAACCGTGCGCCAACCGTGTGGACTCCACTGTCCAGTTTTTCACGGTTGGCACGGTTTGGTAGCACGGTTTGTCAAACCGTGTGCAAACTGTGCAGACCTCTCTGTCCAATTTTGCACGCTTGGCACGGTTTGGTCGCACAGTTTGTCAAACCGTGCACAACCCACTGTCCATTAGTTTTCCTTAAAAATTCACCCAAACGCACCCCAAGCCACTACTCCAAATCAAAGGTACTTAAAAATATCAAAAAGTACCTGAAAACGTGTCCGAGATGACTCCAGAAAAGGCTGGGATCTTACAGACATATTCTTTGGTTTTGCTTCGAGCGTGGAAGGAAGAGGAAGATATGCACAACAAGATAATCGCAGAGGACAATCAAAGTCAAAAGGAAAGAGCTGAGACAAGACAAAGGGGGGTCTTGTTGAATTTGCGGAAAAAAAGACATGTCGCAGAGTGCAGATAAAAATGAAAGGCGCCTGAAAGCAATACAACAAACATGGCAGATGAAGAAACCAATGATGTTTTGTTTCTGAGCGTGGATAACCCTATGAAGTCTTGGATTTTAGACTCCGGGACATCTTTCCATTCTACTTCGGAGAAGGGTTTCCTGAACAATTATGTTTTTGGAAATTTTGACAAAGTAAATCTTGCTGATGATGAACTCTTGCAGATTGTGGGGAAGGGAGATGCGCGGATTAAAACCAACAGTGAGCTAATACAGCAAATATGGCAGCTGAAGGAACCGATGGTGTGTTGTTGCTGAGTGTGGATAACCCTATTGTGTCTTGGATTTTAGACTTAGGGGCATCTTTCCATTCTACTTCAGAGAAGGGTTTTTTGAACAATTATGTTTCTGAAAATTTTGATAAGGCACATCCTGCTAATGATGAACCCTTGCAGATTGTGGGGAAGGAAGATGTGCGGATTAAAACCAACGGTGAGAGTTTTCTGGTTCTGGAAAATGTGAGGTATATACCCGGTTTAAGAAGAAATTTTATTTCTGTCAGGCAGCTTTATGATGTAAGTTTTAGCATCACGTTCATTGGTGGTGTATGAAAGATTATCAAGGGAGCTATAGTCATAGCTCGTGGAGTGAAGAATGAAACCCTGTACAATATGACAGAAACTTGCATAGACATGCTTGCGTCAATAAACTCTGTTGGGGATTCACAACCGTGGCACTACAAGCTAGGCCACATGAGTGAGATGAGGATGAAGGTGTTGACAACAAAAAAAATGCTACCGGAACTGAAGTCAATGGATGTTGGTCTTTGAAGATTGTATCTTCGGAAAACAGAAAAAGCTATCTTTTGCGAAAGTAGGCAAAACACCGAAGGCTGGGAAGCTAGACTTGGTGCACACTGATGTATGAGGGCTTGCATCAGTACATTCTTTTAGAGAGTTACAATATTATGTGACATTTATCGATGAGTCAACAAGGCATGAGTTTACTTTCTGAAAAGAAAATTTGATGTATTTAAGGTGTTTCAGAAGTGGAAAACCATGGTGGAGAATGAGTCAGGATCAAAGCTTAAATACTTGAGGTTTGACAACAGTGGAGAGTATGACAATCAAGAGTTCAAGAAATTCTATGCAAATAATGGAATTCGGTGGGAGAATACTTTTCCAAGTACACCACATTAGAATGGTGTAGCTGAAAGGATGAATAAGACACTGAACGAATGTGTCAGGAGCATGAGGTTGCACTCGGGGTTAACCCAAGACTTTTAGGCAGTGACAGTAAACATGGCAGCATATCTCATCAACAGGATTCCATCTGTACCGATGAGAGAATGCCTACCCGAGGAGCCCTGGTCTAGAAAGGAGGTAAAACTCTCATATTTACGAGTCTTTTGCTGTTTGACATATGTACATAAAGATGTTGGTACAAGGGAAAAACTTGATGCTAAGTCCAATTCATATTTCTTTATTGGCTATGGTGTTTAGGAGTATGGTTATCGCTTTGGGGATGATCAGAATAAAATGATCTTCTGAAGCCAGAAGATGATATTTAATGAAGGTGTCACGTACAAGAATTGTCATGCAGCTAAAGGTGATAGTGGGAATAAAGAATCATAGCGCAATGAACAAGTGAAGCATGAAGGTGTACCTGAGCATGTGACACCAGAACTAGTGGATCCTACTCCTCAAGTGGAGCCGAGGAGATCAACAAGGGTGAGAATGCCTGTGCAAAGATATTCAACATCCTTACATTATCTGTTATTGACTAACGGAGGAGAACCATAATGTTTTGAAGAACCAATGTAGTTGAAGGAGTCGAGCAAGTGGGAGTTGGCCGTGAAGGAGGAAATTCTTTCATTACATGACAACAATACATGAGAGTTGACATCTCTACACCGAGGAAAGAAAGCAATGCAGAACAAATGGGTGTACTGGGTCAAAGAAGAACATGATGGAAAGAGAAGATATAAGACAATGCTGGTGGTGAAAGGATTTCAACAGAATGTGTGGATTTCTGTTAAGGCGGGACCTGGGATAGTCTACACACGTAGGGGCAGATCTGGAAATGCTGGTAATGCACAAGGGGATTTGGTTTTGGGCGGTCCCACTGCACAGGGAGAATCAGTTAGGGAAAGTCCAGTTGTTAAACCAGGAAGACATTAGGGCAGAATGGAGATTGCATGGGGGGAAGTCAGTTAGAAGTGGTCCAACTTAAATTCGGGACCAGCAGAGGGGGGTAAGGTGATTCTAGTTCGGTTAGTTATGACCAATGGAGCTTGGGCGGGAGAAGCAGGTTCTCCTGTTTGTTTTCTATTTTCTGCTATTGTACTGTTGATTCCTTGTTTTCCTGCTGTAAAGGTCAGTATTCTAAATTCTGAATATACTCTTCTTACTTTTTGTCCAACGGATTACTTGAGGTTTCTATCAACTTTGGTCCGACCTGCAGGTCGTGACGCCAGTTTCTCTTTCTTTCTTCTCTTCTGTGTTTCTGCTCTGGAGACACGCCAACTCAGTCGTTTGGATGGCGTTGAGTAGAGATTGGGACGTTTGGAATTGTCATTGCAAGAAATCTTGGAAAAACAACAGTAAACAGAGGCCGATCGTCCGTTGGGAGAAAGAGCTTGGTGATCAAGCTGAATTTCGCCGTTTATTGACGCTTCACATGGAGAAACAATCCCAACGACCAGATTTCCCTATGTTCGGCGATACCACACTCTCGGGAATACCTCAGGGTAGTCTCCCTTCGTCCGACGAACCACATCCTCATCGTTCTGGCACCATCGACGTCTCAGGTACCGCCGTTCCTTTCGACATAGGGCCTCACTCAAGACCTCTGGTTGTGGTTGCCAATACTTCTGATCATCACCTTTCGATTCGCTGAGTCGAGCTCCCTATGTTTGACGGCTCGGACCCGTGGGGTTGGCTAACCCGAGCCGAGCTCTATTTTTGAGTTCAGCAAACTCTGGAAATTTTGAAAATCTCCCTCGCACAAGTGTGCATGGAAGGTATCGCTGTCCACTGGTTTACAGTGTTTGAAAAAGTTCAGCCACAACTTTCTTGGTCGTCTTTTAAAACTGAGTTGATGGCGCGATTTAGTGGCTTTAACAATTAAAATCCGTATGAAGAATTGGGTGCATTACACCAACAGGCTTCGGTCGCCGATTACATTGAACAATTTGAGTACTTGGCATTGTTAGTTCCACGACAGCCAGAGACGCAGTATGTGGGTTATTTTTTACATGGTTTGCATGAGGACATCCGCAACTGGGTACAAATTCAAAATCCAGAGACCCGTCTCCAGGCGATGCGCATAGCACGAAATGTTGAGCTGGCGGTTTCCAAGAGTGGTAAATCTGGTTTTCGTTCGTTTCCACCTCGGATTACAGGTCTCTCAATCAAGTAACTATTTATGATAAATTTCCCATTCCGGTTGTTGACGAATTATTTGATGAGGTGGTTGGTGCGAAATATTTTTCTAAGTTGGACCATCAAATCAGGATGTGGGAGGTTGATATTGAGAAGACTGCATTCCGTACTCACAATGGTCACAATGAATTTTTCGTTATGCCTTTCGGATTGACCAACGCTTCGTCAATTTTTCATGTTGCCATGAACGATGTGTTCCGTCCATTTCTTCGGAAATTTATTCTGATTTTCTTTGATGATATCCTCATTTACATCAAGGATTGGCAGCACCATTTACAACACCTTCGTTTAGCTCTTCATTCCCTTCGGCTTCATTGCTTTGTTGCCAACTCCAACAAATGTTTAGTTGTGTAATCTCGTATTGGTTATCTTGGTCATATTATCTCATGAGGGCACGTCGGTTGATCCCGCCAAAGTTCAGGTTGTTGTCGATTGGCCCCAACCTCTTTCCGTCAAGGGAGTGCGTGGTTTCCTTGGCCTCACCGGCTATTACCGGAAGTTTATCAGGGGTTATGGTCAGATTGCTCACCCGCTTACAGTTTTAACACGTAAAACAAGCTTCCTTTGGAATCCTGTTGCTCAAGCTGCTTTTGACCATTTAAAACTCCTCACAACCACTTTGGTGCTTGCCTTACCTGACTTTTCCAAACCTTTTGAGGTGGAATGTGATGCTTAGGGATGTGGGGTGGGCGCGGTACTTACGCAAAATCCTCGTCCGATTGCTTATTTCAGTAAAGCTTTTGGTGATAAAACGCTGGCCAAGTCCACTTATGAAAAGGAAATTATGGCGTTGTTGTTGGCCATCCAACATTGGCGCTCATATTTGATGGGCAGCACTTTCATAGTATTTTTAGACCACCGCAGTCTTCAATTCTTACTTCAGCAGTGGGTTGTGTCAGCCGATCAACAAAACTGGATTGCGAAATTGTCGGGCTGTCAATTTAATGTCAAATTCAAGCCGGGTTCGGCTAACTCGGCAGCAGATTCTTTGTCCCGGAAAGAGGACACGTCGGAATCTCATTTTCTTCAATCTTATCCCGTGTGGGCTGATAGTACTACTTTAACCGCTGCTGTCCAGTTTGACCCCGTACTTCAGCATATTATTCAAGCACTCCAAGTGGATAGCTCTTCTAAGTTTGGTTTCACTTATTCTAACGGTATCCTCCGTTACCATGGTCGTCTCGTTATTTCTGCTTCTCCTTGGGTGCCCCAACTTTTGGATGAATTTCATGCCACGCCTCAAGGTGGACATGTTGGATTTTATCGCACCTATAGATTGGCTGACAACTAATTTGTACTGGATAGGTATGCGCTGTCAAGTGCTTGAATTTGTTCAGCAATGTGACATTTGCCAACGTTTCAAATACTCCACTTTGGCCCCGACGGGTTTACTGCAGCCTCTCGAGCTTCCTACACTCATTTGGGCTGATATTTCTATGGATTTTATACCGGGCTTACCAAAATCTCGAGGCTATGATGTGATTTTGGTCGTGGTCGATCGATTGTCAAAATATGCTCATTTTATCTCTATGAAACATCCCTATCCAGCCAAGTCCGTGGCTGCGCTTTTTGTTCAGGAGGTGGTTCGGTTGCATGGGGCGCCGACATCCATTGTAAGTGATCATGATCCAGTTTTCCTTAGCAATTTTTGGACTGAACTATTTCGTCTTCACCATACGAAACTCAAATTCAGTTTGTCCTATCATTCGCAAACCGATGACCAAACGGAAGTCGTCAACCGGTGCATTTAGACTTACCTCCGTTGTTTTGCTGGAGAACAGCCCAAATCATGGTCTTCTTGGTTACCTTGGGCTGAATTTAACTATAACACCTTTTGGCATTCATCTATCAACACGACTCTTTTCGAGGTGGTTTATGGTCGCCCACTACCTACACTTCTTAGTTCCCAGCCATCCGAAATTCGTGTGGATGTTGTTGCCACTGCTTTGGAGGATCAAGATGAGGCCCTTCGACAACTTAAGCATCATTTGCTTCGTTCTCAAAGTTATATGAAACAGTGGGCTGACCGCCATCGTCACAATGTGGAATTTCAGGTGGGGGATTTTGTGTATCTCAAATTGCACCTTCACCGACAGACTTCGCTGGCTCAACGAATTAATCACAAACTTTCTCCTTGATTTTATGGCCCTTTTTGCTTCTTAAAACATGTTGGACTTGTCGCCTATCATTTGGAGCTACCCTCACACGCTCGCCTCCATCCTGTTTTCCACATTTCTCAACTGAAAAAAGCAGTGGGCAACCTCCCAGTCCAGCCTTCTTTACCTAAGAACTTGGCCCCTGATTCAGCAGACTGGCCTGAACTTGAAGCTATCCTGGCTCAACGATTCCAGCAGCGAGATCACAACGATATTCCTCAATCTCTTGTTCACTGGCATGGCCAAACCTGTGATGACACAACTTGGGAGGATAATTATGTCCTTCGTAATCAATTTCCCTCCTTTCAGCTTGCGGACAAGCCTGTATCTCAAGATGTGGAGAGTGTTAAGGCGAGACCTTGGATAGTCTACACACAGGGGCAGATCTGGAAATGTTGGTAATGCACAAGGGGATTCGGTTTTGGGCGGTTCCACTGCACAGGGAGAATTAATTAGGGAAAGTCCAGTTGTTAAACCAGGAAGGCAGAAGGGCAGAATGGATATTGCATAGGGGGAAGTTAGTTAGAAGTGGTCCAACTTAAATTCTTGACCCACAGAAGAGGGGGTACGGTGATTCTAGTTTGGTTAGTTACGACCAATGGAGCTTGGGTGGGAGAAGCAGGTTCTTCTATTTGTTTTCTATTTTATGCTATTGTACTATTGATTCCTTATTTTCCTGTTGTAAAGGTCAGTATTCTAAATTCTGAATAAACTCTTCTTACTTTTTGTCTTAAAGATTACTGGAGGTTTCTATCAACTTCGCAGGAATTTTTTCACCTGTAGTGAAGCTTACCACCATCCTGGTGGTTCTCAGTATTGTTGCATCAGAAGACTTACCGCTTGAGCAGCTTAATGTGAAGATGATTTTTCTTTATGGAGATCTGGAGGAAGATCTCTATATGCAATAGCTAGAGGGATATGTTGATTCAGGGAAGGACGACCTGGTGTGTAAACTCCAGAAGAGCTTATATGAGTTGAAGTAGACACCCAGGCAGTGGAACAAAAAGTTTGATACATTTATGACTAAAAATGCATATAAATGGTGTGGCATAGATCAATATTGTTACACCAAGTCTTTTGGTGATGAATAAATTATATTGCTTCTATATGTAGATGACATGTTCATTGCAGAATCATGTATGCAGAGGATTGATGAGATGAAAGGGCAGCTGACTGTGGAGTTTGGAATGAGAGATCTTGGATAAACTGACAAGATTTTGGGGATGAAGATCAAAAGAGACCGCACTGCTGGAACCTTGATGTCATTAGAGGTTGACTACATTTGAAATGTTTTGAGAAGATTCAGTATGCTGGAAGCAAAGCCCGTCTTTATTCCCTTGACAAGGTATTTCAAATTATCAAAGAAACAATCACCGAAGACAGCAGAAGTGTGAGTACATGACAAAGGTTCCATACGCATCAACTGTTGGAAGTTTGGTGTATACCATGATCAGCACTTGGCCTGACATTGCTCATGCAGTGGGAGTTGTGAGCAGGTACATGACTAACCTTGGAAAACAACATTGAGAGGCTGTGAAGTGGATATTGAGGTATCTGAAAGGAAACAAGTATCTTTGTGTTTTGGTAAAAAAATCATTGCAAGGGTATGTGGATGCCGACCTTGGATGTGATGTCGATAACAGGAGAAGTATACCATAGGTTATGTATTTACCTGTGGAGGAACTACAGTAAGCTGGATATCTCAATCGCAGAAGGTAGTGACTCTAGGCATGGTACATTGGTATAACAGAAGTTGGAGATAAAATGGTTTGGCTGAAAAACTTGTTGGATGAGTTGAGTAGAAAACGGGAGTAAAATGTATTGCATTGTGACAGTCAGAGTGCAATACATCTTGCAAAGAACCCAGTGTTTCATGTCCGAACAAAGCACATTCTATTAAAGTACAATTTTACCAGAGGCTTGATACATGATAAGTTGCTAACATTGCAGAAGGTTCGTGGAACCAACAATCCGACAGACATGTTGACGAAGCCATTGGTAATACAGAAGTTGAAACACCTTTGTGCCTCTGTTGGTCTCCACTGATGAATGGAGGATGAAAGACAGAATATGAGAGAATACCATGAGTGCACAAAAGGGAAAACAATTGGTATTTCATGAATCGTCAGTTTGAAATTAAAGATGTGAATGGTAGCAGATACTGGTGAGTGAAGAAGACGAGTTCAGATTAAGTAAGTTGTTTAAGTCAGTAGCATCGAAGCAGATCAATATAGCGGATCAGTTTCCAAATGGGAGATTGTTGGAATGGTGTAACCCGATCCGTTTTGGATGAAGTTGGGCCGAATGCTAGCGACCCAGTCTGTACATTAGATTGCAACTCCACGGACTTCTGGCCACCGACACCGGCGGCACAGAAAGGGCACTATAGCAGTTCTGACTGGCGACACCGACAGGGCACTATAGCAGTTCTGACTGGTGGCACCGACAAGGCACTATAACAGTGTGGACTTTGAGATGACACTATAGCAGAGCTAACCAGGCTATACTGATAGGGCACTGTTGCATCTCGGACTTTGGAGACAACGGTATTGTGGCTCTGCGGACTTCTGGCCACCGACATTGTTGCATCTTGGACTTGGGTGGCTGCGGTACTTGTAAAGACCCGTAAATTTCAAGGAAATTTTTTTTCTTAATTTTCTTTGGAATTTTACAAGAGCGCAGTTTCTGACGGCACCTGATTCCGAGGCCCGGTGTGCCCGGAATCAATTTCCGAAGTTTGGCTCGGGTACGTTCAGTGAACGGACGAGCGGGTTTTTCTAACTTTTGAACCGGTGCCCGGAATCGAATTCTGAGGGCACCGATGAAATCGCAGCGCCGGTATTCGCTTAGAAACGCCTCTTCCGGAGTTGCGTTTACTCGAGTGTGGTTTTTAATTTTCGGGCTTAAAGTTAAGAAATAAAATAATTTTGTGACAACTTTATTTTATTTCACTTAAGCCACTTGGAAGCCACTTGAAGCCACTTAAAGGCGGCTTGAACTGAGTTGAACTGGATAAGATGCTATCCAGAAATATCCTACCCCCTTGGTAGGATATTTGTGAGGTGGGGCCCGCACGAGCCCCGCCGTTTCTTTCCGCTAAGAAACGCACCCGTGAAAACCCATCTTAATGAAAGTCAACCGACGCGTTTTCTAAATTCTTAACAGACCATTTAAATGGGCTGTTTCTTTCGTAAATTAAATGGGTTGTTTCTTTCGTGAATTAAATGGGCTGTTTCTTTCGTGAATTAAATGGCCTGTTTCTTTCGTCGAATTAATTCAATCGTTTCTTAACCGGTTTTCGTGTGTTGGCATGTTAATAAAATAAGACCAACCCAAAATCTTTTGAAAAGATTTGAGAGAATCCCTGTTTCTTCAGCTCCCTCGCGAAAAACGCGAAAAACGCGAAGAACGCGAAGAACGCGAAGAACGCCGAACCCGGAAATCGACGACGCCTTCATCCGAGACGTTCTTCCGATCTCCGATCTCCGATCACCGACCATTTGAGGTGAGTGATTTCGGATTTCCGCTCAAGGTTCTTTTCTTTTGGTTTTAAACACAGATTTAATTAATTATAATTTAAATCTGTTGTTCTTGGTTCGTTGAGTTCGCCGACTCAACGCCGGTTTCCGCGACGACGCGACGCCTCCCCGCGACGACGCGACGATCCCTCTCTTCCGCGACGATCTTATCCGCGAAGAACGCCCGCGCGCGACGACCGACGAGGTAGGGATTTCATTATGGGAATTACCCCTTTTTAAATTAATTCCCGTCAATGTTTCCTTAAAAATTTAAGAACCGGAATCAAAGAAACAATTTTATTTATTTAAAATTGTTGGTTCATGTGTTGAACATTCTATTAAATTTCTCCCGGTTGTTTATCTCTAACGCGGAGGGTGCGGGCCAAACGAACACGGCCCGACGACCCTCCGTCGTTCTTCGTTTTGTGCGGATTTGACGGTCGACGACGGAACGTGCCGCAGCGGATGTTTGACGATCCCGCAGTAAAGAACGGATCCCGGGAGGAGTAACGGCGCAAACGGGAAGGAAATCGGGCCACCGGAGCGACGCCGGCGGCCCGCGGAAGCTGCCGGCGGCGCGGGTCGACGGCTCGGCGGCGCCGGCGGCCAACGGACCCGCGGCCGCGCGGGTCCGGTTCGTCCAGGCGGGACGCGGCAGAGCCGCGTCCGCGGTTCACCAGCGCGGCCCGCACGCGGGCCGCGGTTCTTTCTCAGCCCGCGGCTTCCACCCGCGCCGCTCGGCCGAGCCGAGCCGGCCGAGCCGGACCGGGCTGGGCCAACTGGGTCGGACCCGGTTCGGGCCGACCCAGGGGGGGTCGGGCCGGGTCGGCTCGGGCCCGTACCCCCCATCTTCGGACGTTTTCGTTCAAACGCTCGTATCTTGAGCTTCGTGCCTCCAAACGACTCGCCGTCAGCGGCAACGCGATCCTTGGATCGAGACGGTCGTTTCGGTATATCGCACTCAAGGTTTCGGAATACTTTGAGTCCGGCCGGGTTGGTTCGTACACGAGACCAACCGGGCCCTCGGAGCGGAAACGCTCATATCTTGAGCTACGGACGTCCGATTGACGTGCCGTCAGCTTTGTTGAATTCCTCTAAGTGAGACGGATCTTTTGGCATACTCCGCCCGAGGTTTGGACGCAGGTGGAGTGCGGTCGGGTTGGTTTTGCCTTAAAAACCAACCGGGCTCCTGGGACGAAAATGCCAATATCTCTCAGACCGGGCGTCCGATTGACGCGCCGTCTGCGACGTTGAGTTCCTGTTGACGATACAGAACTTTTGGATACATCAACTTCGGACTTTGTGTCAGTTGATGTATCAGCCTCTCGGCTCGTGGAGCGGACCCTCCCGAACGAGCTTGCTGTGTGCGAGAACCCTAGGCTGGCTGCGACTGCTACTTCGACGGCGACGACCGTGCAGAGATCCTCAGCGGACTGCGGCGACGATTGTGCAGAGATCCTCCGTGGACTCCGACGACGACCGTGCAGAGATCCTCAGTGGACTGCGGCGACGACTGTGCAGAGATCCTCAGCGGACTGCGACAACTACTGCACTCAGCGATCCTACGTGGATCAGTGCTTCAGGTCCTGCGTGGGACCGGTCCTGTGTGGGCCCGATCCTGTGTGGGTCCGATCCTGCGTGGGTCAGCGCTCAGCGGTTCTGTGTGAGCCAGCGCCTACAGGTCCTGCGTGGGCCCAGTCCTGTGTGGGCCCGATCCTGTGTGGGTCCGATCCTGTGTGGGTCATCTCTCAGCGGTTCTGTGTGAGCCAACTCCTACAGGTCCTGCGTGGGCCCGATCCTGTGTGAGTCACTGCAAGGTTAGTACCTATCGATCCTTCGTGGGTCCGATGACTTGGATGGTTCAATGATCATCTTTATCGTTATCCGAAGAAGTATACCTGTGTGAGCTGAATCTTGTGTTACTCTCCTTTGTGGATTGTGTTGTTCTATCCTGCGTGGGTATGCGTTTTGCTTTCCTGTGTGGACTGGGTTGTGCTTGGGCTCGGACGTTGGAGCCGATCGGGGAATTGATGACTTAGGTATATGTATGGGCATATACCTAAGCCGTGTCAGATGTTACTTCGTGATTGTACCTCTTCTTCGTGATTTATCCTTTGTGGATTTCGGGAGACCTTCGGGGGTCTCGGGGTCCCTACTGAGTAGCTTATACTCACCCCTGCACGGGCTATGCCCGCACTTCGTGGTGTTGGTTGCAGACGACGGACAGCGCTGATCGTGGAGGAGGTGTGTGGAGCAGGACAGTACCTGGAGGTGGACCACTGGGCGGGACGTACTCGGAGCGGTCAGGTGGACCCGAGGAGCAGTGGAGGCTATCTGTACCCACCCTTCAGGTGGGACTTCCATAGGACGGCTCAACGCTGCAGTTTTCCCTTTTCAGTTGCTGTTTTTCCTTTCAGTTGTACTTTACAGTTGGACTTGTATTTCCGGCCCCTTTTTACTTTCAGCACAGCTTGTACAGTTTTACTTAGTGTTTACTTTTCCGCTTGCTTACTCTGTGGTGTTTGTTTACTTTTCAAAGGCAATGCCTTCCCTTTTTGTTGGGATTTACGCCTTGGTGCTAGTCGCCAGCCCCTGGCCTATGGAAGGCGGGCTTGGGGTAGTCACGGCACGGGCCCCGAGGACGGGTCGTGACAAATTGGTATCAGAGGCGGTCGGTTCTACCGCAGACTCTGATCTTTCTTCTATGTGAAGCAATAGTGTTTAGCGTATTGAGTGTGGTTATCAGTCCAGAGAGTCCAGTGTTGGTGCGGCGGCCGACGTATCAATACACCAGGACCCTGACTTCTGATTCCCGACTTAATGCACGAAAACATTGATTGCTTGTGTGTTCCAAGTTTTCTTTGTGATTACTTGTGTCAGCTCACCAGGTATATTGTTCTGACCGTGGCATACTTGTTTCCTTTTCAGGATGACACGACGACAGCAGCCAGCTAGGGTTCCTAGTGTAGGGCGCGACGACAGCCCGCCGAGCGACGAGGCCTCGGTACAGGGCCCGTTGACAGCAGAGGCACCGGCGGTACCTTTACCCGCCGAGCCCCTGATGCTTCCAGCACTGGCAGCTGACGACGCACGACGCCTCGGAGCTCTGCACGAGTTCCAGCGCCAGCGAGCACCTAGGTTCCGTGGGGAGTCGGACCCCCAGGCAGCCGAGGACTGGCTGGAGGCGGTCGTTCGAGTTTTCAGGCTAGTGAGGACACCAGCAGACCTCATGGTGATCCTCGCGGCGAGCCTACTGCACGCCGCAGCCGGACGCTGGTGGAGCCTGATGCTCCAGGTACACGATGAGGCCACCCTCATCTGGACGGACTTCGAGAGCCTCTTCCGCTCAGAGTTCGTCCCGGCCACCCTTCGAGCGGTGCGCATCCAGGAGCTTCTTCAGCTGCGGCAGGGCAGCTTGACGGTCGCTCAGTACGCGGCGAGGTTCACCGACCTTTCTCGGTACTCGACAGACATGGTACGGGACCCCTTCTTCCGGGCCCGGACATTCGAGCAGGGTTTGAGACACGAGATCAGGGCATCGCTGATCTCCCTCAGCATCCCGACCCAGGCAGGAGTACTGGAGCGAGCCCTCCTGATCGAGAGCTTCCATGCTGAGTCCACAGCGAGACCTACCGCAGGGCGGCAGATAGCGGAGTCTTCGGGAGCTGGTAGCCGGCGGATGACTCAGGGTTCCAGGCGGACCAGACCTTCCGGCAGGCGACCTCGGGACACTGGCTCAGCAGTGCAGGGCACCCGGCCCGGAGCCAGCCTTCCGAGAGGCAGACAGTGCTACGAGTGCGGCGGGCAGGGCCACATGGCTCGTGACTGCCCGACCCGTCGTACCGAGGGGCAGCAGACGGTGGAGGGACCACCCAGGCAGAGGCAAAGGGTCGACCGTGGCGGTCCGCAGGGAGGAGGCGGACGAGGCAGAGGAGCTGGCCGAGCAGCAGGTGGTGGGCGACGCTTTGAGGCTCTGCCACCACCTCCACCAGGAGGCCCGCCCCGACCACAGGGAGCTGGCGGGCAGAGACAGGCTCAGCTCCAGGCAGCGGAGGCCTACGACCACGACGCGCCAGAGATGATTCGAGGTACGATCTGTGTCTATTCCACCCTTGCTGCAGTTCTGATAGACACAGGAGCGAGTCACTCTTTCATAGCCACTGCCCTTGTTCGGAGCTCGAAGATTCCGACGGAGCCGTTGGCTCGATCCTTACGGCTAGAGACTCCTACGAGAGCGGACTCGACGATTACGCACTGGTGCCGGCAGTGTGAGCTTACTCTAAGAGGCGAGAGATTCGGCTGGGATCTTCTAGTAGCAGCGTCGAGGCCTTACGACGTCATCTTGGGCATGGATTGGTTATCTACGGTCCATGCTCAGATTGACTGCATTAGGCGCAAGGTGCGATGTGTGCGCACCGACGGGAGCAGGTTCACCTTCACCGCCGAGAAGGGAGCCTTAGCAGCACAGGATGGACTCACGCAGAGGAGAGGTCAGCCCATCACTAATCAGTTGGCTAGCCTCATCCTGGGAGCAGTTGACGTGCGGAGTCCCAGTTTTCCTGCAGTGGTGGATCAGTACGCGGACGTCTTTCCCGACGACGTTCCAGGACTACCTCCTCGCAGAGAGGTAGACTTTTATATTGACATGTACCCCGGGACAGCCCCGATATCCACTCCAGCATATCGGATGGCCCCCGCTGAGTTTCGAGAGCTGCGGGTACAGTTGGAGGACTTGCAGGGCAAGGGGTTCATCCGACCCAGTGTTTCGCCCTGGGCTTCCCCGATTTTGTTCGCCAAGAAGGCGGACGGGAGCTTGCGACTGTGTGTCGATTATCGTCGTCTGAATCAGGTGACAGTGAGGAACAAGTATCCGCTACCCAGGATTGATGATCTCTTCGACCAGCTCAAGGGAGCACGGTGGTTCTCGAAGGTAGACCTCAGGTCAGGCTATCATCAGCTTAGAGTTCGAGACGAGGATGTGCAGAAGACGGCCTTCAGGTGTCGGTATGGCCACTACGAGTTCTTGGTTATGCCTTTCGGCGTGACCAACGCTCCAGCAGTGTTCATGAGCCTCATGAACAGGATCTTCCAGCCATACCTCGATCGATTTGTCGTGGTCTTCATCGACGACATTTTGGTGTACTCGATGACGGAGGAGGAGCACGCCTACCACCTGCGTGTTGTGCTAGACACACTCCGAGAGCACCAGCTTTATGGCAAGCTCTCGAAGTGTCAGTTCTGGTTACGTGAGGTCCACTTCTTGGGGCACGTCATTTCTGAGGTGGGAGTTACAGTGGATCCCGCGAAGATCGAGGCAGTGCTAGCTTGGGAGCCACCCAAGAGCGTGACAGAGGTGCGGAGTTTCTTGGGCCTAGCCGGATACTATCGGAGATTTGTGCCGGACTTCTCCAGAGTTGCGGCCCCACTCTCAGCGTTGACGAAGAAGGGGAAACCCTTCGTGTGGTCAGACAGATGTCAGCAGAGCTTACAGGAGCTGAGGCAGAGGTTGACCAGCGCACCTATCTTGAGGTTGCCTGAGGAGGGAGTTGGATACGTAGTCTACTGCGACGCATCAGGGACCGGACTCGGGTGTGTCCTGATGCAGGAGCGGGCCGTGATTGCCTACGGATCACGTCAGTTGAGGCCTCATGAGCAGAACTACGCTACCCATGACTTAGAGTTGGCAGCAGTGGTCTTTGCCCTGAAGACATGGCGACACTATCTGATGGGCGAGCGCTTCACAGTCTTTTCTGACCACCAGAGTCTCAGGTACATCTTCTCTCAGAAGGACCTGAACCTGAGACAGCGGCGATGGCTCGAGTTCCTCCAGGACTATGACTTTGAGATAGTCTATACTCCTGGGAAGGGGAACGTGGTGGCTGATGCCCTCAGCAGGAGGACGGGCATCCAGCTACTTGAGGAGGCGACAGAGCAGCTAGCCGCTTTGCAGATATCTTTCGTGGATAGAGACGGAGCAGCCTTCCTTCAGTCTCTCACAGTCTCTCCTCCACTTCTTCAGCGGGTCAGAGAGGCACAGCGTGGGGACGTCGACTGTGAGACACGGCGTGCACAGATATCCTCGGGACAGGCACCTGATGGTTTCTCCCTTGGAGCAGAGCACGATGTCCTTTTCAGAGGACGTACCTTGGTACCAGTCGCCTTACGAGAGGAAGTGCTGAGAGAGTTTCACACTTCTCCTTTGGCGGTACATCCTGGAGTGGCGAAGATGTACCAGGATCTCAGACGACAGCACTGGTGGCCGGGCATGAAGAAGGCTGTGGCAGAGTTCGTTTCACGGTGCCTCACCTGCCAGCAGGTGAAGGCAGAGCATCAGGTACCAGCAGGTTTGGTACAACCCTTGGAGGTCCCGGAGTGGAAGTGGGACGGGATATCTATGGACTTCGTGACTGGACTTCCACGCACTTCCAGAGGTCACGACTCCATTTGGGTGATTGTTGACCGACTCACCAAGTCGGCACACTTCTTACCCATCCGAGAGCAGGGCTCAGTGGAGAGCTTGGGGCGTCTCTACGTTCAGGAGATTGTACGACTTCACGGTGTGCCATCGACTATCGTCTCCGATCGGGACGCTCGTTTTACTTCCCGGCTTTGGAAGGGGTTGCAGGAGGCGTTCGGGACGCGACTACGTCTGAGCACCGCCTTTCACCCTCAGACGGATGGTCAGACGGAGAGGACCATTCAGACTCTCGAGGACATGCTCCGCGCATGTGTCCTCGACTTTGGTCGCAGCTGGGAGGACCACCTACCCTTGGTGGAGTTCGCGTACAACAACAGCT
This sequence comes from Viscum album, assembly GCA_963277665.1. Classification (NCBI taxonomy): domain Eukaryota; kingdom Viridiplantae; phylum Streptophyta; class Magnoliopsida; order Santalales; family Viscaceae; genus Viscum; species Viscum album. The sequence continues at coordinate 608,733,205 of OY728139.1, read as the reverse complement.
ACCACTCCACCATCGGGATGGCACCCTACGAGGCGTTGTACGGCAGGCCTTGCAGATCTCCTTTGTGCTGGACAGACCCTGGAGAGTCAGCACTTGTGGGACCAGAGATGGTCCGGGCCACGACAGAGAAGGTCCAGGTCATCCAGGAGCGGATGAGGACAGCACAGAGCCGGCAGAAGTCATATGCTGACAGGAGGCGGAGGCCACTAGAGTTCGAGGATGGCGGCCACGTCTTCTTACGGGTCTCACCTCGACGTGGTTTGAGGAGATTTGGCCGAGGCGGCAAGTTGTCTCCACGCTTCATCGGACCCTTCCAGGTCCTCAGCAGGGTTGGCGAGGTGGCTTATCGCCTGGCTCTGCCACCTCAGTTGCACCGGGTGCACGACGTCTTCCACGTATCCCAGCTGAGGAGATACGTGCACGACCCGACGCACATCATTGACTATGGGGAGCTAGACGTGGATGATGGGGCGACTTTTGCGGAGGTCCCAGTGGAGATAGAGGATCGACAGGAGCGGGTCCTACGTGGGCAATCGATCCCTCTTGTGCGCATCAGATGGCAGCACGGGAACCTCCAGGAGAGCACTTGGGAGCGGGAGGCTCAGATGCGTGCTCAGTACTCACTTTTGTTCCCCTAGTTTTTGATGTATCTTTACGGGGACGTAAAGTCCTGAGGTGGGAGTAATATAAAGACCCGTAAATTTCAAGGAAATTTTTTTTCTTAATTTTCTTTGGAATTTTACAAGAGCGCAGTTTCTGACGGCACCTGATTCCGAGGCCCGGTGTGCCCGGAATCAATTTCCGAAGTTTGGCTCGGGTACGTTCAGTGAACGGACGAGCGGGTTTTTCTAACTTTTGAACCGGTTCCCGGAATCGAATTCTGAGGGCACCGATGAAATCGCAGCGCCGGTATTCGCTTAGAAACGCCTCTTCCGGAGTTGCGTTTGCTCGGGTGTGGTTTTTAATTTTCGGGCTTAAAGTTAAGAAATAAAATAATTTTGCGACAACTTTATTTTATTTCACTTAAGCCACTTGGAAGCCACTTGAAGCCACTTAAAGGCGGCTTGAACTGAGTTGAACTGGATAGGATGCTATCCAGAAATATCCTACCCCCTTGGTAGGATATTTGTGAGGTGGGGCCCGCACGAGCTCCGCCGTTTCTTTCCGCTAAGAAACGGACCCGTGAAAACCCGTCTTAATGAAAGTCAACCGACGCGTTTTCTAAATTCTTAACAGACCATTTAAATGGGCTGTTTCTTTCGTAAATTAAATGGGCTGTTTCTTTCGTGAATTAAATGGGCTGTTTCTTTCGTGAATTAAATGGCCTGTTTCTTTCGTCGAATTAATTCAATCGTTTCTTAACCGGTTTTCGTGTGTTGGCATGTTAATAAAATAAGACCAACCCAAAATCTTTTGAAAAGATTTGAGAGGATCCCTGTTTCTTCAGCTCTCTCGCGAAAAACGCGAAGAACGCGAAGAACGCGAAGAACGCGAAGAACGCCGAACCCGGAAATCGACGACGCCTTCGTCCGAGACGTTTTTCCGATCTCCGATCTCCGATTACCGACCATTTGAGGTGAGTGATTTCGGATTTCCGCTCAAGGTTCTTTTCTTTTGGTTTTAAACACAGATTTAATTAATTATAATTTAAATCTGTTGTTCTTGGTTCGTTGAGTTCGCCGACTCAAAGCCGATTTCCGCGACGACGCGACGCCTCCCCGCGACGACGCGACGATCCCTCTCTTCCGCGACGATCTTATCCGCGAAAAACGCCCGCGCGTGACGACCGACGAGGTAGGGATTTCATTATGGGAATTACCCCTTTTTAAATTAATTCCCGTCAATGTTTCTTTAAAAATTTAAGAACCGGAATCAAAGAAACAATTTTATTTATTTAAAATTGTTGGTTCATGTGTTGAACATTCTATTAAATTTCTCCCGGTTGTTTATCTCTAACGCGGAGGGTGCGGGCCAAACGAAAACGGCCAGACGACCCTCCGCCGTTCTTTGTTTTGAGCGGATTTGACGGTCGACGACGGAACGTGCCGCAGCGGATGTTTGACGATCCCGCAGTAAAGAACGGATCCCGGGAGGAGCAACGACGCAGACGGGAAGGAAATCGGGCCACCGGAGCGACGCCGGCGGCGGCCAATGGACCTGCGGCCGCGCGGGTCCGGTTCGTCCAGGCGGGACGCGGCAGAGCCGCGTCCGCGGTTCACCAGCGCGGCCCGCACGCGGGCCGCGGTTCTTTCTCAGGCCGCGGGACGGCGCCCGCGGCTTCCACCCGCGCCGCTCGGCCGAGCCGGACCGGACCTGGCCGGGCCGGGCTGTGCCAACCGGGTCGGACCCGGTTCGGGCCGACCCAGGGGGGGGGGGGGTCGGCCCGGGCCCGTACCCCCCATCTTCGGACGTTTTCGTTCAAACGCCCGTATCTTGAGCTTCGTGCCTCCAAACGACTCGCCGTCAGCGGCAACGCGATCCTTGGATCGAGACGGTCGTTTCGGTATATCGCACTCAAGGTTTCGGAATACTTTGAGTCCGGCCGGGTTGGTTCGTACACGAGACCAACCGGGCCCTCGGAGCGGAAACGCTCATATCTTGAGCTACGGACGTCCGATTGACGTGCCGTCAGCTTTGTTGAATTCCTCTAAGTGAGACGGATCTTTTGGCATACTCCGCCCGAGGTTTGGACGCAGGTGGAGTGCGGTCGGGTTGGTTTTGCCTTAAAAACCAACCGGGCCCCTGGGACGAAAATGCCAATATCTCTCAGACCGGGCGTCCGATTGACGCGCCGTCTGTGACGTTGAGTTCCTGTTGACGATACGGAACTTTTGGATACATCAACTTCGGACTTTGTGTCAGTTGATGTATCAGCCTCTCGGCTCGTGGAGCGGACCCTCCCGAACGAGCTTGCTGTGTGCGGGAACCCTAGGCTGGCTGCGACTGCTACTTCGACGGCGACGACCGTGCAGAGATCCTCAGCGGACTGCGGCGACGACTGTGCAGAGATCCTCCGTGGACTCCGACGACGACCGTGCAGAGATCCTCAGTGGACTGCGGCGACGACTGTGCAGAGATCCTCAGCGGACTGCGACGACTACTGCACTCAGCGATCCTACGTGGATCAGTGTTTCAGGTCCTGCGTGGGCCCGGTCCTGTGTGGGCCCGATCCTGTGTGGGTTCGATCCTGCGTGGGTCAGCGCTCAGCGGTTCTGTGTGAGCCAGCGCCTACAGGTCCTGCGTGGGCCCGGTCTTGTGCGGGCCCGATCCTGTGTGGGTCCGATCCTGTGTGGGTCATCTCTCAGCGGTTCTGTGTGAGCCAACTCCTACAGGTCCTGCGTGGGCCCGATCCTGTGTGGGTCACTGCAAGGTTAGTACCTATCGATCCTTCGTGGGTCCGACGACTTAGATGGTTCAATGATCATCTTTATCGTCATCCGAAGAAGTATACCCGTGTGAGCTGAATCTTGTGTTACTCTCCTTTGTGGATTGTGTTGTTCTATCCTGCGTGGGTATGCGTTTTGCTTTCCTGTGTGGACTGGGTTTTGCTTGGGCTCGGACGTTGGAGCCGATCGGGGAATTGATGACTTAGGTATATGTATGGGCATATACCTAAGCCGTGTCAGATGTTACTTCGTGATTGTACCTCTTCTTCGTGATTTATCCTTTGTGGATTTCGGGAGACCTTCGGGGGTCTCGGGGTCCCTACTGAGTAGCTTATACTCACCCCTGCACGGGCTATGCCCGCACTTCGTGGTGTTGGTTGCAGACGACGGACAGCGCTGATCGTGGAGGAGGCGTGTGGAGCAGGACAGTACCAGGAGGTGGACCACTGGGCGGGACGTACTCGGAGCGGTCAGGTGGACCCGAGGAGCAGTGGAGGCTATCTGTACCCACCCTTCAGGTGGGACTTCCAGAGGACGGCTCGACGCTGCAGTTTTCCTTTTCAGTTGCTGTTTTTCCTTTCAGTTGTACTTTACAGTTGGGCTTGTATTTCCGGCCCCTTTTTACTTTCAGCACAGCTTGTACAGTTTTACTTAGTGTTTACTTTTCCGTTTGCTTACTCTGTGGTGCTTGTTTACTTTTCAAAGACAATGCCTTCCCTTTTTGTTGGGATTTACGCCTTGGTGCTAGTCGCCAGCCCCTGGCCTATGGAAGGCGGGCTTGGGGTAGTCACGGCACGGGCCCCGAGGACGGGTCGTGACAGTACTGTTGCAGTGCGGACTTGGGTAGCCGCGGCCCTGTAGCACAATGAATTTACTATGCGGTTGGTGAAACAGTGCATCGTCTTCTTTATTTGCTTATTCAAGCTAGTTTTTCTGTGTGATTGAGACTCTGAAATTCTCTTTGTAATTGTCCTCCTGAATTACTAAAGTTATTCTGCTTCTCCGTGCACGTAGGATCATTTCCCGAACCAGGTAAATCTCCGTGTCTTGCGATCTTCTTCTCGTTCTTTTGTTTTTCCCTTTTACTCTTCTTTTCTTCATCTGCAAACTATTCTGTTGCTGCAACTCTCGGTGTTTCCGCAACATATTTTGATAAAAACAAGGTTGCTTGGCACTTTCATTATTGGGTTTATTTTTAAACAGACAATAACTACTATGTCCCATGATAAGAACCAAAGAAAAGGGCTCATCAAATTGCCATCATGATGTACCATGCTGGAAAATTTTAAGGACAGGTAGTAACTTCAATATAAATGCAGTGTTGAGTGATCATATTGGATGTTTTGCAGACAATTTCAACGGGATTACTCCATCAAGGACTATTGTGGCAAAAAAGGGACCATTTTTTAATTTTTTGGGTTGCTCATAAGAGCATTTCAGCCGTCTGGCCTTGGAATTGAACACTATAATTTGGATGATATAATTTTGTATCTCATCCAAATTCATGAATTTATGTGTGCTACTCATGTGAAGTCTTCTCTGAGAATTACCATTCGCATGTTGGGATTTCCATAGAAGTGGATTGTAATCTTTATTGCCAATCAATTTTCCGTTATGTTATTGAATTTTTTTGCCTTTTTAATTATTGAAGCAGTTGCATTGTATGGACAGAGTAGTTCTTCTGTTCCAGCTCTTCCTTCAAAAATAAAACGGGTGTTCTACATGTCAAGTGAGGGCAGAAATCTTCTGCATGAGGTATACTTCTTACCCCCGGTTTCTTGCTTGTGGTGTCTGTAATACAGATGTGGCACTTTATTTTTCATTGTATTCTCAGTCTGCTATTAGAGATCCATTTCAATTGCTTTTCCCACCTCTAGTACTCCTAGCTCCACAGTTGAGTCATTTTTGAAGCAATTTGCGGCTTCCACTATCCCATCCCAGTATGTTATTACTGCTCAGTCCACATGAAACCTCCACAATATTTTTGGTTTCTAAGGTATCCATACCATAATTCATAAACATAAGGAATTCATGCAAAAATCTAAGGTCCCAAATGTTGCCAAATTTTTTTGTATGGATAATTCCAGACAGCTACAGTTCCATCAAAATATGGCATGGTTTGAGAAGTCTGGTATAACTCCCTTAGAACTAGTCCTGAGATAATTTTTTTCCCATTATCTGTATCATTTTCATAGAAAGTAATAATAGCTGAGTGTGCCCAACCTTGTATCTCAAAATAAACTTCAAGCATGGACAAGTCTATTTGGTATTATATTATTGCAAAGTGTTGGTTTTCATTTATGCAAGCTGAGTATTCGCAATTTCCTTGCCTGTTATAACAAGCATACTCTTGAAATGTGCAGAATATGGTTTTTTTTTTCATTTTAATGTTTCCACTATTTAATTACAAAATTTCTTTCAGTTTTGTGGAGTACTGCCCATGAGAAGTAATTATGCCTTCCTGTGTTTCCATTGATGTTTTTATACTTTCGCATGCCATTTTTGTACCGTTTTTGTTTTACTTATTAACATTGGGTCAATGCTTGTTGATACACCTGTCTCACATTTTCTTTAATTTCTATGGTGCTTGTATGTAGGTGTTCCCAACTATAAATTCCACTGTTCTGGACCAGTTGAGGGATGTGGACTGCATTGTTTATTCCATGGGATCCTTGTTTACTTCTATCTGCCCGTCGTTGGTAATTTGATGTCTGTCTGATATGGAAACTATAGTTACCAAATATCCTAGAAATCAAGGCTCTACTTGGTTATGGAAAACATTTTATGTTTTCATTTTTCAAAGATGTATTAAAAAATGTATTAGAAACTATTTTGGATATTAAGAAAAAATAAGAAAGCATGTGATCCTGTAGAAGTTTGACATTCAAAATCCATGCAACTCAACCCGGTCTGGTCTTTTTTTTATAGATGTATAGCACCAAAATAAAAGCGGGAAAAATTTACAGAGGATTGATTTAGTCCAACCATTGACCAAATCAGTCAAACTCTTGATCAATTGATCCAGTCAAATTGTTGACCAAATCAAACGGTTGACCATTTAACCCAGTCAAACATTTGACCAATCATCACAGTTGTTGAATGATAAAAGGAGAGACTCGAATCCCCAAGGTATCTCTAAAGGAGGCCTTGAGGTTCTTTTATAACAAATAATAAATACCACATTGGACCACAAGTCCGATGTGGGATGCAGACTCCAACACTCCCCCTCAAGCAAGGTGTACCTAGCTTGAACATATAAAGAAAAAACAAAGTAATCAACTGACTGCAAACACTCCCCATCAAGCTGGACATACCCAGCTTGATTACAAAACAAGACGAAATAAAAAGAAACAATCAACGATCGTAGCTCCCCCTCAAAATCGCAACTCCCCCTCAGGATGATGGATGAATTGAAGATGTCGCGGGTGTAGCAGAGGAGCCACACAGACCGGACTGGTTGACGGAGCGCTAGGAAATCCGTACAAGCGGGGGGGTCAGTCGATAATACGCCGGGAAAGCCACACCAGCATCGGGAAAGCCGCACCTGCGGGGCCGACAACAGGTGATGATTCTGCAGAATCGTTGCGGGATCTGGCGGCGCCAAATGGCCTAGATCCAAGGTGGTCGAGGTGCTGCGCCATGGTGGAGGAAGCGCGAGGGCGTGCCGATGGACAGGGCAGACTGCGCTCTAGACCGGAATGAGTCTAGCAGAAATGGTTCCGCCGGGAAAGGGAGGCGGTTGCCGGGAGAGCAACGCAGGAGGGGGGGGGGACATGGAGGGAGCAGCAGTTGGGGAGGCGCACGTGTAGCAGGAGGCGAGGCCGCTGGAGGTGGATGGGAGGGAGAGCCTCGGACGGGGTGGGTGTCACTGGATGGCCGCGTGCGGGAGAAACGCGGGAGGCGAGCGCCGCTGGAGAGCCGCATGCGGGAGAGGTGCCGCGACGGGAAGAGGTCCCGTGGGCAGGAGGAGCGTCGTCGGGGAGAACTGCTGCGCGAGGAGGATCCGCAGGCGGGAGGTGCACTGGGCGATGGCGACGACAGGAGGCACGACGAGAAGCCACAGGTGGGCCAGTACAGAGGGCGCAGTTAGAGTAGCCACAAAGGATAATGTGACAGACCCCCTGACTAAACTCATATCTCAGCAGAAGCATGATTCTCATGTGAGAGTTAGCTGTTTAAGATTTGTTATCAGTTAGCTCTAGTGCAAGTGGAAGTGCTGAAAGTGGGTACCCTAGACCCAATTTTTGTATGTATTTTGATTACCATTGCATATATACAGTTTGATATATACATGTATTTATCTAATTATAATACTGATGATACTTTTGCATCTACTATATTTATGATAACATTCTTGGATTACATGTCGTATCAAAAGATTATAACAATTTCTAGGTTATAATGATAACATAGAGATACAATGACAGTAATCTTAACGAAATGTCTTGTGTTCCAGATACATCATATTAACAGGACACATATGATGTGCGACCATCAGGTGCTGGGGGCTCATAACCATTGTGACTTCTTCTCATAAAGTTTAGATTTGGTGATCTCGAGTAGATGAGATCATGAAGACATACCCGCTAAAAAGAACAACACATGTTTCAGGTGTCATTGGTTGTTTCTATCTACGAACATGTGTATTGGTATCCTGACTTGAGATCATTGTCAATGTGTGTCATTTGATTATGTACTTTGATGCAAGACAAAAAACATTACACTGAAGTAGTGGCAATGTAGCTTTTGTTTGGTGCGTCATTGGTGACATGACATTGGTTGAATGATCAAAATAGAATTTTTCGCTTTCGAGTTAAGTGATATCTCAAGCCTGGTTGATTAATATAGTAATACTTTCATAAATCCATGCTCATGGTAGTTGAATGTAAGTTTGTCCAGTTAGATCAACTAATAATAAAGCAAGAATGGATGATTGAAACAAGTTGTGTATCCCGCTTTATGAGATATCGCAAGACAAAGTGATTATATTATACATTGTGTGTTTGTAGGATGGTTGTCGTTACTATGACTGTAGGTTGAGAAACCCCCTTGCCTCCTTAGCTCAAAGTGAGGCGGAGACATTCTTTTATAATGAATGAAAAAGACCACATCGGACCACAAGTCCGATGTGGGATACAGACTCCAACACTCCCCCTCAAGCTAGGTGTACCTAGTTTGGACACATAATGAAAAGAAAGCAACAAAACAGACGCTAACACTCCCCCTCAAGCTGGACATGCCCAGCTTGATGACAAATACCAGACAAAAACAGAAGTAACGGAAATAAGAAAATCGTTGTTGATGCTGCTCCCCCTCAAGATGGTAATGTGATGCCGCTGGGAAAAAAAGGATGGGTCATCGCCAGAAAAGTGCGGGGCCGGACAACAGAGCGCCGGGAAATCCACACTGGCGGGTCGGTCGTCAGAGCGTCGGGAAAATCCGCACTACGGGCCGGTCGTCAGAGCGCCGGGAAATCCGTAATGTCGGGCCGATCGTCAAAGCGCCGAGAAATCCGCTCGGGAGGGCCGGTCGTCAAAGTGCTGAGAAATCCGCAATGGCGGTGCCGGTCGTCGAAGCGCCGGGAAATCCGCAGGAGGAGGCCGGCGATTGAATGCGGTGATTCCGCAGGAGGCACCGGGCAGGGAGGCGGGGATTCCGCAGGAGGTGCCGAAAGGGAGCGGATGAATTCGGTCGGAGGGAGGGCTGCCTTGCAGGAGGAGGCCGACAAGGAGGGAGAGCAGCGGACGGGGAACCTGGTCCGTCGGAATTCTCGCACAGGAGGAGCAGCGGTTCGATACGGGAGGCCGGCAGGGCTGGAGGCCGACTGCTGGAGGAGTCGGCAGGAATGGAGGCTGGCTGTCGCACAGAGAGGGGCTGGCGAGGCTTGAGGCCGGCTACTGTTGGAGGAGCCGGCAGGAATGGAGGCCGGCTAGAGGAGGCGCCGGGGCGAGGGCGCCGGGAGCCGCGACTGGGAGGCGCGGCTGGAGGAGCGGGGTGCCGGGGAACCGCCTGAGGCGCTGCGCGCACAGGACCGTCGGAGAGGGTGGTTCATGCGTAGCGGGAGAGGTGCAGCTGACCGGTTCGGGCGCCTGGAGAAGCGGGAGCCGGTGCGAGGAATAGGCAGGCAGTTTGGGCGAAGGGGGAGAAAACGTTCTGCGCGCCGGGAGTTGCGGAAGTGGGTGCCGGCAGGAGCGGGGAGCCGGGAAGAGCGGAGAGGGGAAACCGCCAGGAGGGGGATGCCGGCGGAAGGCTGTGTGTAGGGGCCGGGACTCGCCGGGACACGTCGCAGCGGAGGGGAGGAGGGTGGTCGGGAAACAACACAGGGAGGCGGTGCCGGATGAGACGTCGACGGAGGGTCACGCGCGGGTGGAGGCGTGACGGGGCGTCAGGAGTGTCGTGCTCGGGAGGAGCCGCGACTGGAAGGGAAGGCGCACCGGGGGGGGGGGGGGACGGCGAGGGCTCGCGCGCAGGAGGAGCGGGCGCCGGAAGGGAAGGCGCACCGGGGAGGAGCACCGCCGAACAGAGTCGGAGCAGGGAGGCTGCCGCTCGGGAGGGATGACCGGCAGGAGCAGCGGAGGGGGGGGGGCGACTATTTGGATGGGAGCCGCCGCCCCCTTGGACGGGAAAAAACCCGAAAGCCTGATGGGAGAAAAAAAAATAGGGAGAGAGGGATCGAGATTTGAAAACCCGTCTAATACCATGTAGGTTGAGAAACCCCCTTGGCTCCTTACCTCAAAGTGAGGCGGAGACATTCTTTTATAATGAATGAAAATGACCACATCGGACCACAAGTCCGATGTGAGATACAGACTCCAACAATGACTATTTCTTGTCTCTTTAGAGGCTTTGATGGGTTGTTAGACTTCGCTTTTGGTCTATGAATAGTATTCACTGCTATCGACATAAGGGCCTAAAGTGTCAAAAAATAGCGCATTCAAGATTCTGCCCTATTTTGTGTTGGATTGGTGTAGCCCGATCCGGTTGGGCCAAATGCTTGTGGTCCGCGACTGTCGCGGGTCGAGCTCCGCGGTGAGCTCGTTGGGGGTTGCAGGGGCAACGCGTCCCTGCTCCGGGGGTTCGGGGGCCGAAGGCCCGCCCAATTTTTTCGGCACTGTAGCATATCTAACCACTGTAGCAGAGCTGACCGACCGACATGCACTATAGCAGTGCAGACTTCGGCATCAACTATACTGTAGCACTTTTGACTTCCAGCCAGCAGCCACTGTAGCACTTTTGACAAAGGCGTCTTTCGCTGTAGCAACGCGGACTTCCTGTTCGGAACAGTGGATCGTCTTCTCCATATGTAGCCCATTTCAGGTTAGGGTTTCTAACATGAAAAAACTCTGTAATTTGTGCTCCCGATTATAGTGAGAATTTTGCCTTTCCGTGGACGTAGGGATTATTCTCGAACCACGTAAATTTGTGTGTTCTGTGTGCTTTCTTTTTTTCTGCATTTTCTTTCGTATCTCGTTTCTGTTGTTGCGACTCTCGACGATTCCGCAACATTTTGGTGAATAGATTTATAGGACATGGTGGGCCCCATCACGAGGTCTGAGAGTTGTCCAAGTATTAACGATCCCGACAAATAAATAAGTTCATTATTATTCGAGTATAGAATAATTGGGTTGAATTTATTTATTAAATGTATTCACAAGGTATTAAGTGAATACATGAAATTATATTATACGAACAAGTATTATTTTAATATTTATGGCTCGTTTAATATTAGCGGGAATTACAGGTCGAGTTAATGACTTGTTTTTATCACGTAATATATATTTATTATATATTACAAGTAAGAGAAAATATAAATGATGCGGATGATGCAGTTCGTCATAATTGCTTAGTGAATGTTAAATATACGAGGGATGGGGAACCCTAATCGGGTATTTGGACATCCATTATATAAGTGAAGGAGAAACTCATTCCATGGACAATTCATCATTTGGAATTGAGAGCTTCTTGTTGGATTGGTGTAACCCGATCTGGTTGGACCGAATGCTTGTGGCCCACAACTGTCGCGGGTCGAGCTTCGTGGTTAGCTCGTTGGGGGTTGCAGGGGGCAATGCGTCCCTGCTTCGGGGGTCCGGGGGTCGAAGGTCCGCCCAATTTTTTCGGCATTGTAGCATCTATAACAACTGTAGCAGAGCTAACCGACCGACACCGACAGACACTGTAGCACTGCGGACTTCGGAGTCAACTATACTGTAGCACGTTTGACTTCCAGCTGGCAGCCACTGTAGCATTTTTGACAAAGGTGATTGCCTTTTACTATAGCGACGCAGACTTTCTGTTCGGAACAGTGGATCATCTTCTTGATATGTAGCCCATTTCGGGCTCGGGTTTCTAACTTGAAAAAACTCTGTAATTTGTGCTCCCATTTATAGTGAGAATTTTGTCTCTCCGTGGACGTAGGGATTATTCTCGAACCACGTAAATTTGTGTGTTTAGTGTGCTTTCTTTTTTTCTGATTTTTCTTTCATATCTCGTTTCTGTCATTGCCACTCTCGACGATTCCGCAACATTTTGGTGAATAGGTTTATAAGACATGGTGGGCCCCATCCCGAGGTCTGAGAGTTGTCCAAGTATTAACGATCACCGACAAATAAATAAGTTCATTATTATTCGAGTATAGAATAATTGGGTTGAATTTATTTATTAAATGTATTCACAAGGTATAAAGTGAATACATGAAATTATATTATATGAACAATTATTATTTTAATATTTATGGCTCTTTTAATATTAGCGAGAATTACGGGTCGAGTTAATGACTTGTTTTTGTCACGTAATATATATTTATTATATATTACAAGTAATAGATAAAATATAAATGATGCGCATGATGCAGTTCATCATAATTGCTTATTTAGTGAATGTTAAATATACGAGGGATGGGGAACCCTAGTCGGGTATTTGGACATCCATTATACAAGTAAAGGAGAAACTCATTCCATGGACTATTCATCATTTGAAATTGAGAGCTTGTTGGATTGGTGTAGCCCGATCCGGTTGGGCCGAATGTTTGTGGCCCACAACTGTCGCGGGTCGAGCTCCGCGGTGAGCTCATTGGGGGTTGCAGGGGGCAACGCGTCTCTGCTCCGGGGGTCCGGGGGCTGAAGACCTGCCCAATTTTTTTTTGGCACTGTAGCATCTCTGACCACTGTAGCAGAGCTAACCGACCGACACCGACAGACACTGTAGTAGTGCGGACTTCGGAGTCAACTATACTGTAACACTTTTGACTTTCAGCCGGCAGCCACTGTAGCACTTTTGACAAAGGTAACCGCCTTTCAATGTAGCGACGCGGACGTCCTGTTCGGAACAGTTGATCGTCTTCTCTATTTTATAGCCCATTTCAGGTTAGGGTTTCTAACCTGAAAAAACTCTGTAATTGTGCTCCCGCTATAGTGAATATTCTGCCTCTTCGTGGACGTAGAGATTTTTCCCGAACCACGTAAAATCGTTGTGTTCTGTGTGTGTTTTTTTCGTTTGCATTTTCTGTCATTTCTCATTTCTGTCGTTGCGCCTCCCGACGATTCCGCAACACTTCTCTCTTCTCTCGCATCCTAGATAGATAATGGCTCATCCGAGCATTTGATACAAGAACGTCTTCGCGAATCGAAGACATGAGATTGAGCTGATCGTTGTGACGTTGGAGAAATCGTTAGAGCTCCGCGCTAATATACGAAATTTGACGAACAATGTACGCTTGGATTTTTGAAGCGTGTGTGGACGATCTAGAGGGGTTCGGTCTCAGATCCTTCGAGCAACGGTCTCCGGCGACGTGTAACAAATGAACATGACTTCGATCCGAACGAGATATTCGTTCTGTTTTAATTATGTGCTATGGTAATTCACGCGTGATTTTTGTATCGTACTGAGACTCTGATCGTCGGAGACGACTAAGGTTCGTCGCTCCAGTGATAAATTTTTTTAAATCCCTAGCTCACTGGCTTCCGTTGCTTGCCCCAAAACCATCATGTTGATGATCAGAATCTAATAAGCCAAGTCCAGGTTCTTTCTTAACATATTTAATGATAGTACGAAGAACCGCTTTCCACTGTAGCTTTGTAGTTGCCTCCATGAATTGACTCGCTTTAATTATGGGTCAAGTCATTGTTAAATGTTGGAACCTGTTTTTTATTATTCTGGGTATTTCTGAGTCCCACATCGGAATACCCCTTTATGTATTCCGTATTCTCAATCTATAAAAGGAGGCCTCCGCCTCACCTTGAGGTAAGGAGATTACCTCTTCTACATGGCATCAAAGGGAAAATAATCCCGAGCCCTCCCTCTATCTTTTTTTTCTCCTCTCGGGTTTGCCCTAGGTGGCCACCCTCTTCTCTGGCAGCTCCCTTCCCCGGCGCCTCCCTTCCCCGGCGGCTCCCTCCTGGACTCCCGCCCGGCGGCCCTCAGTTCGCGCTGCTCCAGCGGACTCCCCCCGCCCTTGCATCTCCTGCCGGCACGACTCTGCTCCCCACCCAGGCGCGGCTCCCGGCTCTCGACCCAACCGGCGCGCACTCCTCCTGCGCGCGAGCCCTCCCCGTCGCGACTCCCCTCCCGACGGCCCTCTATCCCGGCGCGACTCCCCTCGCCCTTTCGGCACCTCGCCCAGGCGCCCTTGCCAAGCGGCGCTCTCGCCCTGGCGCCATCGCCTAGCAGCGCCTCGCCCCGGTGCCCTCGCCCAGTGGCGCTCTCGCCCCGGCGCCCTCGCCCAGCGGCGCCTCGCCCCGGCGCCCTCGTCCAGCGGCGCTCTCCAGGCAGACCGGTGCCTCCCGGCAAACCGGTCCAGGCGGCTCCCTCCCGGTGACCTGGCTCTTCCTGCGCACAGCTCGCACCGCTCCCGACGCTTCCATGGCAGCCTCTTCAGCTCTACCCCAGATAATCACTGCCTCCACCCGCTTCGTCAGTCGTGACGGTAACTCAGGCCCTCGTGGTCATGGCCGTAGGAGCGGTCGTCCACGTCCACTCTGTCAACACTGTGGCAAACTCGGCCACCTGATTGGCCGATGTTGGATTCTTCATAGGCGCCCTTCTCAGCACCTGCGGCGGGGTCCGACAGCAGTCCAGGAGACTCCCTCCTCAGTCGCCACTCTCCCATCATCTCTAGCTCTGTCTATGGCGGACATCCGGCTGAGTTATGATCCTCGGACCCTTGTCGGCCCTGGTCCTTCTTCGGCTTCTCTAGCCCATTCCGCTGCTTCCGCCGCCCTTATTGGTCGTCGCTCCTCTGCTTGACTGCTCGACTCAGGTGCCTCTGACCACCTCACCGGTGATGCTGGTATGCTGCTCTTCTACTGTCCTTATACCGGTCCATCAGCCATCACCGTCGCCAATGGCTCCACTATCCCCATTGCGGGTTTCGGTGCATGCTCCCTGACATCATCACTTCACTTGCCATATGTGGCACATGTGCCTCGCAGTCCCTTTAATCTTCTTTCCATCAGTAAGCTCAGCAAAGATTTTAACTGTGCTGCTATATTTACCTCCTCTACTGTTGTTTTTCAGGAGCTGACTACGAATCGGGAACTTGCTAGAGGCAAGCTTCAGGACGGGGTCTATATGTTTGATGGACCGACACCCGTTGCCTATACATCTATCTCTGATCGTGCCTTGGATCTTCATTCCCGATTAGGACACCCCCCGCCTCCACCATTCATCAGCTTTATCCAGATTTCAGGCTACATACCTATTTTCATTGTGAGTCTTGTACTTTTGCGAAACATCATCGCACTTCCTACATTCCTCGGGTGGATACACGGGCTTCCAAACCTTTTGATGTCGTTCATTCCGACGTTTGGGGTCCCTATCCCATCTCGAGTCAGTTGGGGTATAAATACTATATATCTTTCATTGATGATTTTTCGCGTATGACTTGGCTATACCTCCTTCGAGAACGCTCCGAAGTGTTTTCCACATTTCAGACATTTTACAATGAAATTCAGAACCAATTTTCCACTTCTGTTAAATGTCTCCGCTCGGACAATGGGCGTGAGTACCTCTCCACCCCTTTTCGGCACTTTCTCCAGGCAAAATGCATCATTCATCAGACCTCATGTCCTGATACACCTCAGCAGAATGGAGTGGCCGAGCGGAAACACCGTCATATTTTGGAGACTGCTCGTGCCCTCCTCTTCCACCGACATGTGCCTCTGCATTTTTGGGGAGATGCGATACTCACTGCTACCTACCTTATCAACCGTCTTCCTTCTTCTATCCTTTAGGGGGAGACTCCTTTTCGGGCTCTGTTCTCTTTTCTCCCTCCTCACTCCCTTCCGCTTCGAGTGTTTGGATGCCTATGTTACGTTCGAGACACACGTCCTGGACTCTCCAAACTCTCTCCCAAATCTCTCCGGTGCATCTTCCTTGGCTATTCCCGCACTCAGCGCGGATATCGCTGTTACTCACCGGACCTCCGGAGGTATGTCATCTCTGCTGACGTCGCCTTTGTTGAGAACTCTCCGTTCTCCCTTCCCTCTCCTCATCCTGACTCAGCCATCGATGATTGCCTTCCTATCCTCATCAACCTTACTCCGGTATCTCCCCATACTGCTGATACCCATTTTGGTCGGGTCTACTCCCGTCGTCCATCACCTGTATCCCCCGTCCCGGCCAATGACATCGTCGTTCCCGCTTCGTCCGATGCTCCTGCCCCAGCACCAGAGGACTTGCCCATTGATCTCTGAAAAGGTACTCGCTCTTGCCAGAGTACTCCTCTATTCGTATCTTTCTACAGGGGTCTCTCTGCTCTGGAGACAGTTTCTATTCCCCGCACTGTGGGTGAAGCAAAATCTCACCCGGGATGGTTAGCCGCAATGCGGGATGAGTTGCAGGCGTTGGAAGAAAACCATACTTGGGATCTTGTCCCCCTTCTAGCAGGCAAACAGGCGGTTGGCTGCAAATGGATTTACACAGTCAGGCTGAATCCCGATAGCACTCTCCATCGACTTAAAGCCCGTCTTGTGGCCAAGGGCTTCGCCCAGACTTACGGTATTGACTATTTTGATACCTTCTCTCCAATTGCCAAGATGGCCTCCGTCCGGTTATTCATCTCTATGGCAGCTCATCATCGTTGGCCTTGTCATCAATTGGATGTCAAAAATGTCTTCCTCCATGGATTTCTTGAGGAAGAGGTTTATCTGTCTCAGCCCCCCGGTTTTTGTGCCTCCGGCGCCGAGTTCCAAGTCTGTTGACTCCGCCGCTCTCTTTACGGCCTCAAACAGTCTCCCCGTGCTTGGTTCGGCCGCTTCAGCACTGTCGTCATCGACTTTGGGCTCTCCCGCAGCATGAAAGACCACACTGTGTTCTACAGGACGACCTCCGCTGGTTGCATCCTGTTAGTCGTTTATGTGGATGATATCATCATCACCGGCAGCGACAGTGACGACATCACTCAACTGAAGGGCCATCTTCACCAGCACTTCCACACTAAGGATCTCGGTCCTCTCACATACTTCTTAGGCATCGAGGTATCCTATTCTTCGGATACCATTTCCCTATGCCAACGGAAATATGCATTGGATATTCTGCATGATACTGGGCTGACACAGGCCACTGCTGTCGACACTCCTCTGGAGCCTGGGGAACGATCTCTTTATGCCTCCTCCGAACCGTATTCACATCCAGAGCGATATCGAAGACTAGTGGGCAAACTCAATTATCTTACCATGACTCGTCCCGACATTGCCTGCGCTGTCGGCAAAGTGAGCCAATTTATGGAGCATCCGATCACCTCTCAGTGAGATGCTGTCCTCCGCATCGCCAAATACATCAAGCGAGATCCTGCCCGTGGTCTTCGCTACTTTCATCATGCTCATCTCAATATTGAGGCCTTCTGTGATACAGATTATGCTGGTTGCCTTGCTACTCGGAGATCAACTTCGAGGTTTGCCGTATTCTTGGCAGGCAACCTCATCTCCTGGCGCAGCAAGAAACAGACGGTCGTCTCCTGCTCCAGTGCGGAGTCCGAGTATCGAGCCATGGCCACAGTCACTACAGAGATCATTTGGCGTCGACATCTCCTCCAGGAGCTTGGCTTTCCTCCATATACATCTGTTAGCATCTGGTGTGACAATCAGGTAGCTACCAAGATTGCTTCGAATCCCGTTTTCCATGAACGTACGAAGCATATTGAGGTGGACTGCCACTTTCTTCGCCACCACCTAGAGCACGATCATGTCCGCCTTAGCCACATCCCGACGGCAGACCAGCTTGCTGACATCTTCACCAAAGGCCTCCCAGGAGCTCGCCTCGCCTCGTTCAGTTCCAAGTTGGGCATCCACATCATCTGCGACCCAGCTTGAGGGGGAATGTGTCTGGTCTTTTCTTAATGTTATCTTTCTTTTGTGGGACTCATATTCCAAGCTGGGCTTGTCCAGCTTGAGGGGGAGTGTTGGAACCTGTTTTTTATTATTCTGGGTATTTCCGAGTCCCACATCGGAATACCCCTTTATGTATTCCGTATTCTCAATCTATAAAAGGAGGTCTCCGCCTCACCTTGAGGTAAGGAGATTACCTCTTCTACATTAAATAATTAAACTTACCAACGAGCCGCTAGTCTTTACCGGTATATGAGAATGTGTTAAAGTCCCCATGCCGATTAAACAGTAAGAAGTTCCTGGAATTACAGACTGTGTAATGAAGAAAAGTAGAGGAGAAATACCAGGAATCTTCGGGAGGCCCCTTTGCTCTCCCGCCCAAGCTCTAAAACCGATAATTTCTAACCTTCTAACTGCCTGCCTTCGCCTGTGGTCCCACTCCCCTATTTTATTTTGTTTTTCTTGGGCTTTATGTGTGTTGTGGCTCCCCACATGACTCCCCAATGGCCTCTCCCCCCGGATCCGTCTTCTTCCTTCGGGAATATACTTGCTAGGTGGCGGGGTCCCCCTAGCTCTTAACACTTTCCGCCCCTTGAAGTCCAGTCTTGTCTCCAAGGCTGAAAGAGGGAAATTGGTTGCGGATGGTAAATTAATCTTCCCAGGTGGCTTCATCTAAAGAGCTGTCAGTCCACTGAATTAAAAACTGTGGATGAGCCCTGTCATCCTTCAAGTGCAAGCGGTGAGAAAGAACTGCCAGTGGTTCCGGACAGTCGTAATGTCTATATCCATACTCAGTGGTAGGGAAGGATGGACTTGCTGTGTGCTAACAACCTGCTTTAATTGAGAAACATGAAAAACTGGGTGTACTCTTGCGGAAGCAGGGAGATCTAATCGGTAAGCAACAAGACCAATCCGCTCGAGGATGGTGAATGGTCCGTAAAATCTTGCAGCTAGTTTTTGATGAAGGCGTTGAGCTACGGTTCGCTGTCTATGCGGTCGAAGTTTTAAGAAAAATTTATCCCCAACCTGAAAAACAACATGTCGTCGATGTTTATCCGCAGACTGTTTCATATAATCTTGGGACCAGGCCAAGTGATGATGTAGTTGGCGAAGAGCTTTATCTCGGTCACCCAATGCTACGACTACTGCTGGAACCCAAATGCCAGAGAGTAGAAAACCAAGAATGGTTGGAGGTTTGTGGCCATACACTACTTCAAAAGGAGTGACATTAATGGAGATATGTCAGGTTGTGTTGTAACTCCATTCAGCCCAAGGAATCCAATAAGACCAAGACCGTGGTTGATCCCCCGCAAAGCAGTGCAGGTATGTTTCAAGACATCTGCTTACGACCTCCGTTTGACAATAGAGGTGGGCACACCATGTAGGCGTATTACCTCACAAAGGAAAAGCTCAGCCACTGAACGTGTTGTGTATGGGTGCTTGAGGAGCAGGAAATGGGCATACTAGGATTGATGGTCGACAACCACCAGGATCACGTCATACTCCTTGGATTTTGGTAGGTCGGAAATGAAATCCATAGAAACATCATACCACACTGCTGCGGGAATATCTAGTGGTTGCAACAGACCCGCAGGAGACAAAGTGGAGTATTTATATCATTGACAAACCTCACACTGTTGCACGAAGTTTCGTTCAACGCCCTTCATTCCTACCCAATATAGATTACTAGCCAATTTCCAGTAGGTTCGATAAAAACCCGCATGGCCCCTTGAGAAGAAGAATGGAACTTTGCTAGCAAAAGGGGAACCCAATGGGACTACGTTGGAGTCGCCGCTGCCCACGGTACTGCAACACGCCCCGAGTAAGAGTAAAACCAGAAAAAGATTTCTGCCTAGACTGCAGTGTGCGGAGTACCTTTCCCAAAAAAGGATGATAAGAAACTCCATCACCCAGGTTGTGACCTTTTTCCCAAACCGGTTGGGATTTCAACAGGCAGAGGCGGGGCACGTCCTCGTCCCTCCTTGGCAACGCATCCACAACCGAGTTTTCGTTGTATGATTTATAACAAATATCAAACTAGTACCTCAACAATTTAGCGATCTAGCACCGCTGGTCGACCGTAGTGATTCGCTGCTGGAGCAACCACTTAAGGTTGCAGTGGTCTGAAAAAACCGTGAATGGGCAGCCCAATAGATAAGTTCGCCAATGCTGAATAGAAAAGACAAGTGCCATGATTTCCTTCTCATAAACTGATTTAGCCAAGTGCTGATCTGAAAGTGGAGTGCTGAAATAAGCAATGGGTCGCTAATATTGCATGAGGACAACTCCTATCCCCCAACCCAAAGCATCAAATTCAAGCTCGAACCGTTTGGATAAATCTGGTAAGGGGAGGACGAGGGCCTCCGTCATTAGCTGTTTTAAACGTTGGAAAGCTTGTAGAGCATTTTCTGACCAGTGAAAACCGTCCTTGCGAGTGAGAACAATGAGGGGTCGAGCCACTTTGCCTTAACCTCTGATGAATTTGCGATAATACCTCGTGAGGCTAAGGAAACCGCATACACCTTTGACTGTAGTACGGGCTGGCTAGTCAAGCATCACCTGTACTTTTCCTGGATCCATGGATACACCTGCACTAGAAATGATGTGACCTAAATACTCTATCTCCCGCTGTTCAAAATGACATTTTTTTTGTTGGCAAAAACTGATTTTCCTGGAGAACCCAAAGAACCACCGCTACATGCTATAAATGCGTCAGCCAATCCATGTTATACACAAGGCTGTCATAAAAAAAAAATTAAAACAAAGTGTTGGAGCAAGGAACGGCATAACTCATTCATAGTGGCTTGAAAAGTGGATGGAGCATTCATTAGGCTTAAAGACATCACTAAATATTTATAGTGGCCGTTATGAGTCCGGAAGACAGCCTTCTCCACATCGGATTCTCGCATTCGAATTTGATGATACCCCGCCCTGAGGTCAAGCTTAGAAAAGTAAGTGGCTCCATGTAATTCATTAATTAGTTCTTCCACCACCGGAATTGGAAATTTGTCTGGTATGGTGACCCTTATTCAAAGCGCGATAGTCCACATATAGCCGCCACGACCCATCTTTTTTTTTTTAACTAACAACACAGTACTCAAATAAGCACTTGAACTTGGCCCAATGTTGCCACTGTTAAGTATCTCCTGCACTTGTCTTTCAATTTCGTTCTTTTGGAAATGAGGGTATCTATATGGCCGTACCGAAAGTGGCCTCTGTCCTGAGGTTAGGTTTATCGCATGTACTCGCTGCCTCTCCACTGGGTGACCGTTGGGTTCTTCAAAAACTGTGGTAAAATGAAGAAAAATCTTCTGTAATTCCCGGCTTTGGTTGTCGGACAGGAGTTGTGCCCCACTGCTCTTCTTGCCTCCAATTAATTGATGACGCAAACACTGAAATTCTGTCCATGAGCCCACTGGTCCAGAGATGACGTTGCCTGGTAGTTACGTTGGACTCCCAAAAGAGTGAAAAGCTGATCCTCCACTACAAATTTCATTACCATGGTTTTCCAATTGATACAAACATTCCTGAGGGTACTCAACCACGCCACTCCCAAGATTAGATCAAGCCCTCCTATATCTAGGATGTGTGTTTCTATTGAACATATGTAAGCTCCCACTGTTAACAAGATGTGCTGACACACCCCCGTAGTTCCCGTTTTATGCCCATCTCCAAGCTTCATCCTCATTTTCTTAGAGATCAAAACCGCCAGTCCTAGTATCCTGACCAATTTAGGACTAATAAAATTGTGGGAGGCCCCACTGTTGAGTAAAATCAGAATGAGTATTCCCTTAATGGTGCCCTCAATTTTCATGGTCTTAGTGGATTTCTTTGGGTGGTTTCTGGTGTTGCACAAGATTCCCCAGCCCTACAAGTCCACTACCTTGCATTCAGCCTCCAGATTTTCTTCCCCCACTTCTATCTGATCTTCATCATCACTATCATCGTCTTTTTCCCCTAATAATAACATCATCATCCTCGGGTCCGAGCATTTGTGCATGAGATTGTAAGGTTTTCCTCAACAGAAACACAATCTCTTCTTTCTCCGGTCCTCCCACTCTTGACTAGTTAGCTGACGAACCCCCCTTCCTCCATTCTGAATAGTCTGCGACACCTCCCTGTTGATTCTTCCCAACAACTCCCCTCCCCTTCTTATCAGCGGGGGCGATAAACTTGGGTGTTGAGAAAAAACCCCCTAGAGGAAAGTGACTGGTCCCTGCCCCAGACAAGCGTGATCCTCCTGCCTGAGTCTATGGTCCTACCTCTTTGCTGAGAGCTAATTCAACATGCCGTGCTAGGCACATCACTTGTGGGCGAGTGTTCGGGTTATGAATGCGAACCCAGCTTTGCACTTCCTCACGCAGCTCATGAAGGGTCCGAGAGCTAATTCAACATGTCGTGCTAGGCGCATCACTTGTAGGCGGGTCTCCAGGTTATGAATGCGAACCCAGCTTTGCACTTCCTCACGTAACCCATGAAGGAAGTACCCAACATATTGAGATTCCTGCTGGTGTGGGATGAGGGGCACCAAAAACTCAAATTGTTCAATGTATTCTTGGACCTCTTCGCTCCGCTGATTTGCGGTTAATTCTTCGTTAAGATTTTGTACTTCTAATCCACTGAATCCTTCAATCAACTCCTCCTTGAACCGGTGCCAAGATAACTATGGATGCACCTCTTCCAACACGGTAAACCAATGTATAGCCTCCCCTTTCGTACTCACCTAAGCCAACAAAATTTTGGCCCGCTTGTGTGTTTGATTTATCTGAGAGTATAGTTCAGCTCTGCGGATCCAACCGTGAGGATCCTGACCATCAAACAACAATAATTCAACCCGACGCACCGCCAACATCAGTACGGAACCATCACCAGCGGCTTCCCCCATCCCATGCGTCCTCTCAATCAGGCCCATTTTCTCATGCAATCGTGACAACAACTCTCCAAACTCGAAATTTGGTGCAGAGATCGTCGCCTATTCTTGCATAGACAACTTCTCCAATCGGCGCATGATTCTAGCCAATTGACTTATCTAGTTCCGTTAGCCCGAAGATTTCTTGCTGAAATGCTCCCACTGTGGTTGTCGATCCCA
Organism: Viscum album; assembly: GCA_963277665.1. Classification (NCBI taxonomy): domain Eukaryota; kingdom Viridiplantae; phylum Streptophyta; class Magnoliopsida; order Santalales; family Viscaceae; genus Viscum; species Viscum album. The sequence goes on along the minus strand of OY728139.1, from coordinate 608,710,409 downwards.
ACACTGTTGATTCCACACATTCCATATGCTGGTCCCACCTTCTCACAGTACAGATCCCACTGCCCTCCTGGGCTGTGGTAGTGGGCGTTTTTCAGGTACTCGTGGCCGTAGCCGTGGTGAGGGCCGTAATTGTCCTGTCAGCACTGTGGCAAGTTAGGCCATCTCATCGATCGGTGCTGAGTTTTTAATGGACGACTGAATCAGCCACCTCAACAAGTTCAAACTGTTGTCACTGATGCTTCCCCGTCAGCTTCTGATACAAACCAAACACCGACTACTTGAAATATAAAAGAGAAGCAAGAGAATTACATGCAGAAGGGGAGGAGGAAAAGATCGGGAGTGACCCCGCCCAAGCCTATCGGCCGATCTGCACTAAGCAACCCATTAAACTCATTCTCTCCAGGATGCCCTCTCATTCACCATCTACCCTTATTTATAACCTCCCTCCCTAACTAACTAGTAATATTTCTCAGAATATTCTCTTGGGGCCCACAACATATTCTATATAATATTCCCTAGAATATTCCCTAGAATATTCCTTTTAATCAACCTCTCTCCAGGTGGTATACATGGTATCTATCACTGCCACCGTCCCGAAAAACCACCTTGTCCTTAAGGTGGTGGATCGCGTAGGCATGTCAGGCGATCTCCCATATCATCTATGCTGCAGGGAACTGAGGACAAGGGGTGCTAATCAGACAGTTATGCCAAGCAATCTTCTATATCCTTCGCTGCAGTCCTGTATAAAGCTCCTGTGCCGTAGGTGTACGCCACGCAATCTCCCAAACTCGTCTTCCACCATCATGGATCAGGGTTGGAGAGATGAAGGTGAGAGTGTCTGTCGTCGTAATGCCTGCCCTCCTTCCATCGGGAAGGTCCTTGGAGTGTTGTGTGAGCTGGGCCGCAAGTGCAGCTGGTACCACCCGGCTTCTGGGGTATAAAAATTGGATGTACCTCCTTCATGAACCCGAAGACCCCATTCCAACACCACGGGTGAGACCTGTACAACTTGTGGTAAAATGACAAGAGCCCATGTATGAGCCAGCTCAATCTGCTGCGGCTCGTGTTCCAGCATTACGAAGTTTGAAGTGTCCGACTCCTCAATATGCGGGAGGTTTATCACAAACTGACTGAAGATAGTGTCGTCAGGATTTTCGGGCAGCCCTTTGCTCCAGTTGTGCGTCTCATGTTCGGTAAGCCCCCCCCGGAGTGCGACGCGGACAACTGCGTTACCGTCGACAGGAGCTCGGATGTAGTTGCAGGGGCTTCCCCAGCGAAGCTACCAAAATCCTCAAAGAGCATTTCTTTGAGTTATGCCCAGGTGAACATAGTCGCAGATCCTTTGGCCAGTAAAAACTAAAGTTCATACATACTGTACATGCATAGGCGTGCACAACGCCACGGGTGGGGCGCCAATGCTGTATCGCTAGCACGAGGGCCATAATCTCTTTCTCTCAACTAGGTTTAGCTAAATTCTGGGCAAAGAGGGCTTTGCTAAAGTAGGCAATGGGCCGGTGATGCTACATGAGAACCGTCCCAACCCCACACTCGGAAGCATCACACTCCAGGTCAAAGCCCGTAGAGAAGTTCGGTAGAACCAGCACTGGTGCCTCTATGATAGGCTGTTTTAAGTGACAAAAAGTTGTCTGAGCAGTGGGAGTCTAGTGGAATCCATCCTTTAGGGCAGTGAGGGTTTGGGCAATAGCGCCACATCCCTAAATAAATTTACGGTAGCATCCTATTAGGCCAAGAAACCCGCGGACCCTTTTTACCGTCACAGGAATAGGCCAATCAAGAACTGCTTGGACTTTTGTCGGGTCCATAGACACCCGCTTGAGAAATGATATGGCCCAGGTATTCCACCTGTCGTGGTGTAAAATGACACTTGTGTTGGTTAACAATGAAGCTATTTTCATAGAGGACTTGCGGGGTGGTGGCTAAGTGCGCGAGATGGTGCATCCACTCAAAGTTGTTGACTAAAATGTCATGAAAAAATATTAACACAAATTTACGAAACAATGGACGAAATAAATCATTCATATTGGCTTGGAAGGTATAAAGAGCATTAGTAAATCCAAATGACACCACTAAATATTCGTAATGACCATTGTGGGTGCGGAATGCTGTCTTATCCACATCTTCCTCATGCCATCCACCTTGTCTCCTTGTTGAGAGAGCGATAATTGATGCACATACTCCATGAGCCATCTTTCTTTTTAACCAAAAGTTCTGGGCTGGAAAACACACTGGAGCTGGGGTAGATCAAACCAGCTGCTAACAACTTTTGCACCTGGAGTTCAATCTCATTTTTTGCACCTGGAGTTCAATCACATTCCCGATGGCCGGAGACAAGCTGGATGGCATGGTCCCAAGGGCGCCTAGGGGGAAGCCCTGTAGGTTCTGGGAAAACCTGTTTGAACCCGTCGAGCAACTCTTGGAGAGCCACCTGTTGCTGATCCATCATAGAAACGACTGACATATTGGTCATGCCACTCAGTTGTACTTGACCTTTCAAAGAGGAAACTGCGTGGGGCTGCTCCTTTAAGAAAAAATTCCCAGTCTCCAGCTGCAAATTTCATGGACATGGGTTTTCAATTGGTTTGCACCTCCCTGAGAGTACTCAGCCATGCAATTCCCAAAATAAGATCGAAGTTGCCCATGTTCAAGACTTGAGCGTCAAGCAGACAAACGTAGTCACCCTTGAGACCACAATTGATACCCATCACCGAGTTTGATGCGAATTTTGCGCAAGGCGTGGACCACCAATCCAAGGAGCCGAACCAACTTTGGTGAGATGAAATTATGCCTAGCTCCGCTGTCAATCAGGATGAGAATATGAATGCCTCCCAGAGAGTCCTCTACTTTCATAGATGACATCTTGTTACTTTGAGGGCCTTGGTCTGCATAGCATAGCCCAAGATTGTGAAACTCCACCACTTGACATTCGACTTCCGAAAACCTCAGGTGGCACTTCTGCAACCTCGTCGAGATCCTGTGTGCAAGATCAACGTCACCCTCACCTAAGATGATCACTTGGAGATTCGGGTCACTGCACCTATGCATGAGAGTAAAAGACAACTCACATCGAAAATACAACCCTTTTTCGTCACTCATCACATTCCCGATTGGTCAGATGTCGAACTTCTTTCCCTTCGTTTGGGGCCTGTTTGGGGGTCTCGAGGGAAGAGCCACCCATGCCCTTGTCGGTGCGCGGTGGAGGTCACTGGGGAATGCCATCGCGGTGCAGCGTCCCGAAGCGTGGCGAAGACTGCCAAACCTCGCCCTTACACTCGTTGCTATAGGTGTGCATTCCGCCCCCACGAAACTGGGGGCTGACTCTATTAATTGCAAGTTCCACATGGCGCCCCAAACACATCGCTTGGAGATGTGTCACGGGATTGTGAATATGTACCCAGGATCGTTTCTCCTCCCACAGCCCTACAAAAAATATCCCACATATTGTTGTTCAGGTTGGCGCAACATCAAGAAAGCCAAATATTCATATTGCTCGATGTATTCTTGAACTGTACTGCATTGGTGAAGAGCCGCGAGTTCTTCATAGAGATTCTGGACCTCCAGACAACAGAAACGTTCCATGAGTTTGGTCCGAAAAAATTGCTAGGGCAAATCTGGATTTCGGTTCGGGCGGCCCAGGTCGCATCCTCTCCGGCGATGCTGGACGTGCAGAGCCATCCCCGGTGGTGCCCGACTCCGCATAAATCAGTGTTTGACGGAAGTCATCCCATTGCAGTTGTTTATCGTGACGGCGCAACGTGATCTTGCGGAATTCCATTTGCTCGGCAACTCCTGGTCCCAACGCTGCTGACCTTGTTGGAGTTCTTGATTGTTTTGTTGGAGGCCCTCAACCGTTGCAGACAGCTCATTAAGAGATGTCTCAACGCGTTGCTCCACCGCGTCCAAGCGAGTCTCCATGAAGTGACTGGGGCGTGGGCTGAAGCGGGTGGGTGCAACGCACGACAGATCAGACCAAGTGTTAAGAAACTTGGCCCCCTTTTGTATATATGACTGTAGAAAACAGAGATATAGTGGGAAGACACGGAAGGGAAGAAAAAGAAACACCAGCGAAACTCGGGAGCCCCCAGGTACTCTCGCCCAAGCACAAGCTATTTCTTTATACCTAAACTGGTCATCAGCGTGGATTAAGCTCATTTGTAGCTGTCACATTTTGGACATACCTGTGATTATAAGCTGTGTAGATTCTCAATTGTGAATCGTACAATATGCAAGTTTACAACAAGAAGAAACCTATTCATTGGTTTCCTTTTGAGTGAAATTTTGGTTCCATGTTTTTTTTGTCAGTGAGTTTCCAGATGTTGCACTTACATGCTGTTACCAACTATTCTTCAATCCAGGTACTGCTTGGTGTTGGGGAGATCATCTCTTCAAGGCCCTGTCTCAAGGTATTCTGATGTGTTTCTCTATTTTTCTGAATATAAGATGCCATTATCACTGTTTCAGCTTTTGAGATTCTTTAGCATTTCAGTTCCTAAATCTATTAAAAACCGTGACTGTTAAATTGTTGAATTATTACTCTAACATAAGGTTTAATCTGCTTGTAATTAAAGTGTCTCATCATTGACAGATCCTTCTTTTGAACGGCTCACAAGATCGAGAAACCAGTGGCTTTTCTGCTTCTTGCTTTGTAACTGCCATCACCGATGCTTTAAATCGAACACATGGAGAACCCCAAAATTGCCTAAAGAATCATGTAAGCTATTTCATCTAGTTTTGTCAAATGATCCTTGGGTTTTAATCCGGTCTACTATGAGTGTTTAGTTTTCAGGTGCAAGTGTTCACTTGGGTATGCAGAATGTTTGAGGCTGCACGTGACAAAATTTATCTAAAAGAGTTTATGACACTCATCACTTAAGATAAATACATTGAAAAAATAAGTGTTTATTTTGTTTTTGGAAGCTCTTAGATTTAAACTTCTAAAGTACTTATATAAGTGACAATTTGAAAGCAATTACTTGGAAGTACTTGTTATAAGTAGTAAGTGTCATGAACACTTTTTTATAAGTACCGTCATACGGGACTTTAGACCGTGCCTGGCTCATAAAAACACATTTTATTTTCATTTTTCAAAAATATATTAAAAATGTGCTAAAAATGTTTTGAAGAGTGGAAGAATGATAAAGCAGTATGGGAAAAATTTTCATTTTTCTGAAAAAAATTAAAGTTTTTTTTTCTTGTTTCTCTAATTTTTTTTATCTTTATACTTTATATTCATATGATCCAACATATTTTGCAAAATATTTTTGAAAAATGAAAACAAAATGAATCAAATGGAACTGTAACCTTTAATTTCCGTAAGTTTGGATTAATATATCAAGGTATAGTTGATTTCAAGTTATTATTCAATCAAAAACATCATTTTTAAATGATCTAATTTGTGAAAAAAAGTTATTGCTTTAGACAAAAACATCATGACATGGAATCTCACATCAAATCGACAATTTATCCTTTTATAAAAAGGATGGGTTACATTATCACGCATTTATTTTTTGGGGTTATCTGTAAACGTATTCCATGCATATAAATAATTATAAGTTGTAAATAAAAATTAACAGTCATTTACACAGTATTGAACACATTTACAACCAACTCTTAAATCTAGTATTGTGTAGACTTTTTTAATTCACAACAAACCTTATGGATGATAGAATATGGCTCATGAAAACCACTAGTGGCTATCCAAAGAAGCACATGGAAGCCGTGGGTTGTGTTTGACAGCACTTATTGAAAAAATGGTTACATCACTTATCACTTTTGTAGAATGATAAAATAGGAGACCCGAACCCCTCAAGGTGTTCTCTCTAAAGGAGCCCTTGGGGTTATTTTATAATGAATAATTAAGACCATACCAGACCTCAAGTCCGATGTGGGATGCAGACTACAACACTCCCCCTCAAGTTAGGTGTACCTAGCTTGAACACATAAAGAAAAAACAAAGCAAACAACAGACTGCAAACACTCCCCCTCAAGCTGGACATACCCAGCTTGACGACAAAACAAGGCAAAACAGAATAAAAGATAAACCTTCAAGGTTGTTGCTCCCCCTCACGATCGCAGCTCCCCCTCATGATGATAGATGGATGATGTTGCGGGTGCAGCAGAAGAAACCACATAGATCGGGCCGGTTGACGGAGCGCCAGGAATGCCGCACTAGTGGGGCCGGTCGATGAGACGCCGGGAAAACCACACTAGCACCGGGAAAGCCGCACTTGCGGGGCCGATGACGGGAGGTGGGGATTCCGCAAAATCGTTGCGGGATCTTACGGCGTCAAAAAAGGCCCAAATTCAAAGCGGTTGAGGTGCTACGCCACGGTGGAGGAAGTGCGAGGGCCAGCCAACGGACAGGGATGCGGCTGCCGGGAGTCGTCGGGAGATGCCGGCGACGGGAGGCGGGGATTCCGCAGGAGGTGCCGGAGATCCGAAACTGGAAGCAGGGCAGCCGCTGGGGGGAACGCAGGGGGGGCCTGGCCGACGGGAGATCAGCGGCGCCGAGCCTGGTATGGAAGGCAGAGGAGTCCGCCTGGAGTGCTGCGGGAGAGCCGACAGGAGGGAGATGCCGCGTCGGGAGGAGGCAGATCCGTGGCTAGACGTCGGGATCGCGGGAGGGCGCCGGGAGGGAGCAACACAGGAGGGCTGTCGCACGGGAGCGATGCAGGAAGGCCGTTGCACGGGAGGCCGACTCGCAGCGGAGGACGTCGGGGAGCTTGACGTCGGTGACAGAGGAGCAAAGGGGAAGCCGCTCGAACGCCGGGGAAGGAAGCAGTCAGGAGGAGGCGCACTAGGGTCGGGAGCGGAGGAACGCCGCGGGAGGACCGTCGCGCGTCAGGAGGAAATCTGTCAGGGACGATGCCGGAGGATGGAGGCGGGCTGGGAGCCGCCGAGGGAGAAGTCGGAGTGTCGGCCGAGCGCGCCTGGACGAGGGCGCCGGGAGTCGCGTGCGGGGAGGTAGGGCCGTCGCGCGGGGAAGCGGCCCAGCGGAGGAGGCGCTGGAGATCCGACGTGCAGCAGGAGGAGACCACCGGGAGGGAGAAGCCACCGGGATCGCGACGGGAGAAAGGGCCGACGCGCGCTGCGGGGAGGGGCGCCGGGAAGCAGGCGCTGGCAGGCGGTGAGATCCGTCGGAGATGGAAGGGGGTGGGGTCGGGGTGAACCGGGAATCCGCAGAGGTCGGTTAGGGGCGGCGGCTGTTTTAGGGCTCGATGGCCTTTGGCAGAGCCGCCGCCCCCCACCGGGGAAATAATCAGGAACCCTAAACGGGATAAAAAAAATATATAGGAGGGAGGAGGGGTCGGTATTGGATTAGGTTCCCTCTGATACCTTGTAGAATGATAAAATAGGAGACCCGAACCCCTCAAGGTGTTCTCTCTAAAGGAGCCCTTGGGGTTATTTTATAATGAATAATTAAGACCACACCGAACCTCAAGTTCGATGTGGGATGCGGACTCCAACAACTTTTTTTTCTTTGAAAAACATGGCCGAAAGGCCTCAGGGGAACTCGATGACCTTTCAACTTGATAGGATGGTCCAAAGACCTTGCATTTGAAGTTGTTCCAAATGTCTTATATTTTATAGTGTAGTTCAAATACCGTTACATTTAAGGGATGACCTGAAGACCTTACATTCGAGTGTGGACCCAAAGGTCCCAATAATATCTGCCTAGGATCAGGTCCGCTTGAGGTGCTCCAACGCTTGAAGGTTGACCCAAAGCTCGCACCAATGTCTGCTTAAGATCGGGTCCATTTGAGATGGCCCAGAGGTTCTTTGATGGTCTGCTTGAGAGTGACACGAGGATTGACTTGGGAGGCCAAACTGCATTGAAGGTGACTTTGGGGCCCAAGTCACATTTATCCATGCTTATGTGATTGAGTCCATGAGATTTATCTTTCATCCACTCCATGGATGTGTCTGAGTACATCATGGGTGACATGTCATCATACATCATGTGGGATGCTCTTTTAATGTTTCCGATTGCTTGGGTCCACATCCATTTTGTTTTTTTAGCTAGCACCACAAGTGTTTCATTATCTTTTATGGTGCGTGGTCCTGGATGTGCCTAAGAGTCCAACATTTGTGAGGGGACGGTGGAATTAACCAAAGCCTGCTGGGGAGCCATGTGTCTTGCATTAGGATACTTTTGGCTACAACGTGAGGGCGTGTTGAGGTTCATCATGGGAAGCATATTCTCATATTTGTTTGAAACTTGCGTTTGCCCACATTTTCATTAACGTGAACTTCGTTCAAGTTTGTTGGTGTTAAGCCAAAGCCATCCCCAACATGGTAACAAAATCTACGATTAACTTGCAGTGTACTATAATGGCTCTACAGTACACACACTGTTGCCGTACCTGTTACAGTATGCTAGTGATGATCGCCTACATCACTTATTACTTATGATAAACGGTTTATAAAAATAAGTGATGTTTGTTTTGTTTCTGAAAAAAACAATTCCACTTAGATTCCTCAAGTTACTTTAACAAGTGGAACCTGTTACAGTATGCTAGTGATGATCGCCTACATCACTTATTACTTATGATAAACGGTTTATAAAAATAAGTGATGTTTGTTTTGTTTCTGAAAAAAACAATTCCACTTAGATTCCTCAAGTTACTTTAACAAGTGGAAAAATAAGTTGTATAAGCACTTTTTAGTAAATATTGTCAAACGGAACCTTAGCATTAAATTGATGTTGTTGAAGGTGCTGGAAGTTGTAGCATGGGCTCGATAGATGGACTGAACACCAAAATGTTATGGAAGGATGCTGAAATAAATATTCTCTAATATAATCTAGAAACATCATTCATATCAAATTAAAGAGTAAGAGAATTAATCAGACTAAAAGACATGACAATGAATTTATAATGATTGGAATGTGTTTTAAAGCGAGTCTTATAAATGTCCGGAGGATGATTAGGTATCCAATGACTTCTGAAATCTTAGTAGATATCATTCAACCTGAGGTATACACATAGAGTGAATGGATTCAAAGTATCGGAACTAAACAACCAAAGACCTTCCTTTTTTCAATTACAGCATGGGTATTTATGACTAAATATCTTGTTTAATTGGGTAATCTAAAATGATAATAATAAATCCAACTAAATCCCAATTAATTATCTCTATATATCCAATTCTATAACATGTTACTGAAGTGATTATGGTGCCATATCTGATACACTTATTATTTCTTCAAACATCATTTGTGTGAATTTCTCTAATAAATCTTTGAAATCGTTAAATATTATACTTTTTGTTTATTCTGTGTTGCAACCATTCTCCATCCTTAATAGATCTGTTTTTTTTTTTTTGAAATATTTTCATGATATTGGTGCCTTTTAATTCCTACAGCCAAGTCAGTACGTCAATACTCTTTTGGTCCCAAAGGATGGACAAATTTTTCTAGATACTGAACGTTTAGCTGCTCAGGGAGTATTTCATGTGGTAAGTTAGGCATTTATAAATATTTTCGAAGATGAGAAATTACATGTTATATGACAGCTGGTGTGAAGTAGATTAAGCTGATTACGGCATTTTGATACATTAAGGTTGCTTTTGATTTTGAAAAATGTTTTTTGTTTTTGTTTTTCAAATGTATTAGAATTTTTTTTTTAGATTTTAGTGAAAACAACAGAGTATAAGGCCCTGTTTAGGGGTGTTAAACCCTCTTTTTATTATTATTATGGGTATTTCCGAGTCTCACATCGGAATACTCCTTTGTACATTCCGCCTTCTCATTCTATAAAAGAAGGGCCCCACCTCACCTTGAAGGTAAGGGGGTTTCTCAATCTACATGGTATCAGAGGGTACCGAATCCCGAACTCTTTTTTTTTTTCCCTCCCCGGTGCATTTTTTTTTTCTCTGCACCCTTTTTCCCCGGCGCCTCCTGCCCGGTCCGGCTCCCCAGTGCGCCCTCCCTCCCGCCATGCCTCCCGTCGCTTCCCGTCGCCCACCTCCTCAACAACTTCCGCCTTCCCCGGTGGTCGTTCCGGCTCCCGCACCTGCGCGCATCGGCTCCCGCATCTCCCGGCGACAGACCCGGTCCGCAGCGCCTCTCCCGCAACTGCGCGCACCGGCTCCCGCATCTCCCGGCGACAGACCCGGTCCGCAGCGCCTCTCCCGCAACTGCTCACACCGGCTCCCGCATTTCCCGGCAACTGCACCGGTCCGCAGCGCCTCTCCCGGTCATCCTCCTGTGCGCGCCACACCTCCCGCAGCTTCCCCGGCGGCCCTCCCTCCAGCCTGCGCCACTTCATCGAGCACCCGCCCCGCCCACCTCTAGCACAGTATTCCCGCCGGCCATCCCTCCTGCCTGTGCCGCTTCATCAAGCGCCGACACCGCCCTCCTCTGCAAGCAGCACGCGCAGCCATCCCAACGGCCTCCTCTGTGCGCGGCTACCGCCCAGCCGCGACCCGATCCCCAAAGACCGGCCCCAGCTACTCCCTCCAACCGAACCGGCTCTGTCCAGGCACACCGGGCTCCTCCCAGCTCTTCTTCAGCCCAGCGTGCTTAGCTTCCCGGCACGCCCGACGCCTCCCTAATTCCGGCGCTGCCCCCTACCGCGTCTTCGACCGCCGCATGTCGCCTTCATGGCCGACTCCTCCCCTCTGCCTCAGATGATTACTGCTTCTACCCGCCTTGTGGATGACCGGTTGGACTCCACAAATTTTTCCATCTGGCGGAAGACTGTGGTGATGTCCCTGACCGGGATGGACTTCGATCATCACCTTGAGGATCCTCCCCCGGCTTCAACTGACCCCAAATATCGTACCTGGAAGCTTGCTGACAGCAAGATCTTCGCTCTGCTGGTCAATTCCATGGAACGATCGGTCAAAGATGTCACCCGCACGGCAAATACCGTCAAAGAACTTTGGGACTCCTTGAATATCATGTATTCCGAGACCAACAACCTGGCTCGGGTGTCCGATCTCCTTCAACGATTGTCCCATGTTCGACAGCATGACCAGTCCTTTACCGCCTACTTCATGGAATGGAAAGGGCTTCGTGATGAATTGCAGGAGTTATGGCTCATTCCACAAACACCGGCGGAAGCTCAGACCCAACGGGACCAACTCTGCATCTTCACTCTTCTCAGCGGTCTCACTCCGGAGTTTGCCACCACGGCAACCGAGCTGCTCGCTAGCCCTTCGACGCTGGAGATCCCGCATGTTTATCATAGGCTGAGCAAGGCCCAGTGGGCTCTTCCTTCTCCCGCCCCCATTATCGACCACTCAGCTCTCGTCGGTCATGGCAGTGGCCGCTCCTCGGGACCTCGTGGACGTGGACGTGTGGAAGGTCGTCCACGTCCCCTCTGTCAACATTGTGGCAAGGTTGACCACTCGATTGACCGATGTTGGGTCCTGCATGCACGTCCAGCTCAGCGCCCGCGGCAGGGCCAGACAGTGGTCCAGGAGGCGCCGTCGGCAGTCGCCACTCTTCCTCATTCTCTGGACCTGTCTATGGCTGACATCCGGCTGACTCATGATCCTCGGGCCTCTGCCGACCCCGGCCCATCCTCGGCTTCTCTGGCCCATTCTGCTCGTTCCGCTGCCTTTGTCGGTCGTCGCTCCCCTGCATGGATGCTGGACTCAGGTGCGTCCGACCACCTCACCGGTGATGCTGGTATGTTGACCTCTTACTGCCCTTATGTCGGTTCCTCAGCCATCACTGTCGCTGATGGCTCCACTATCCCCATTGCGGGCTTCGGCGCATGCTCCCTGACTCCGTCGATTCACCTACCCTCTGTGGCACATGTGCCCCGTAGTCCATTTAATCTTCTTTCAATCAGTAAGCTGACAAAATATTATAACTGTGCGGCCATATTTACCTCCTCCGGTGTTGTTTTTCAGGAGCAGACAACGAACCGGGAAATTGGTAAAGGCCGACTTCGGGACAGGGTCTACATGTTCGATGGACCGGCACCCATCGCTTGCTCGTCTACCTCTTCTCGAGCATTTCATTCCCGGTTGGGACACCCGCCGGCATCCACCATTCATCAGCTTTTTCCAAAATTTAGTCGGAGTCTTTCTTTTCATTGTGAGTCATGTACTTTTGCAAAACATCATTACACTACATACATTCCTCGGGTGGATACACGGGCCTCAAACCCTTTTGATCTGGTTCATTCAGATGTTTGGGGTCCTTGTACCATTTCGAGTCATTTGGGATATAAATACTATATATCTTTCATCGATAATTATTCGCGAATGACTTGGCCTTACCTCCTTCGAGAACGCTCCGAAGTATTTTCCACCTTCCAAACCTTTTACAATGAAATTCAGAATCAATTTTCCACATCTGTCAGATGTCTCCGCTCGGACAATGGGCGTGAGTATCTCTCCACTTCCTTTCGGCAATTTATCCAGACGAAAGACATCCTTCATCAAACCTCATGTCCTGATACACCCCAGCAGAATGGCGTGGCCGAGCGGAAACACAGACATATTCTGGAGACTGCTCGTGCTCTCCTCTTTCACCGACAGGTGCCTCTGCATTTTTGTGGCGATGTCATTCTCACCGCCACCTACCTGATAAACCGTCTTCCTTCCTTTATCATTTAGGGGGAGACTCCTTTCCGGACTCTGTTCTCCTCCCTTCCTCTTCACTCCCTTCCCATTCGCGTGTTTGGATGCCTTTGTTACGTTCGCGACACACGCCCAGGTCTCTCCAAACTCGCTCCTAAATCTCTCCGCTGCATCTTTCTAGGCTACTCCCGCACTCAGCGCGAATATCGCTGTTTCTCCCCCGACTACGGCGGTATGTCATCTCGGCCGACGTTGCTTTTGTTGAGAGTTCTCCGTTCTCCCTTCCTTCTCCTCATCCTGACCCTGCCATCGATGATTGTCTTCCTCTCCTCATCCACCCTCCACCGGTGCCAACCCCTGTTGACACCCACTTTGGTCAGGTCTACTCCCGACGTCCATCGACTGTATCCCCCGACCCGGCCAATGACACTGATGCTCCCGCTTCGTCTGATGCTCCTGCTCCGCCACCTGAGGACGTGCCCATTGCCCTACGGAAAGGTACTCGCTCCTGCCAACATACTCCTCTATTTGTATCTTCATACAGGGGTCTGTCCGCTCTGGAGACAATTTCCATACCTCGCACAGTTGGTGAAGCCAAATCTCACCCCGGGTGGCTAGCTGCAATGCGGGATGAATTGCAGGCTCTGGAGGAAAACCATACTTGGGATCTTGTACCTCTTCCAGCAGGCAAACAGGCAGTGGGCAGCAAATGGATTTACACCGTCAGGCTGAATCCCGATGACACTCTCCATCGCCTCAAAGCCCGCCTTGTGGCCAAAGGCTTCGCACAAACTTACGGTATTGACTACTTTGATACCTTCTCACCGGTTGCCAAGATGGCCTTTGTCTGATTATTCATCTCTCTTGCCGCCCATCATCGTTGGCCTCTTCATCAATTGGATGTCAAGAATGCCTTCCTCCATGGCTTCCTTGAGGAAGAATTTTATCTGCAGCAGCCCCTCGGATTTTGTGCCTCTGGCGATGAATCTCGAGTCTGCCGTCTACGCCGCTCTCTTTACGGCCTCAAGCAGTCTCCCCGTGCTTGGTTCGGCCGCTTTAGCACGGTCGTCACCGACTTTGGGCTTTCTTGCAGTATGAAGGACCACACTGTCTTCTACAGGACGACCACCCATGGCTGCATCCTTTTGGTCGTATATGTGGATGATATCATCATCACCGGCAGCGACTCTGTGGGTATCACCCATCTCAAGGCCCATCTTCACCAGCACTTCCACACTAAGGATCTCGGTCCTCTCACATACTATCTCGGCATCGAGGTTTCCTATTCTTCAGACACCATCTCACTCTGCCAACAGAAGTATGCATTGGATATATTGCAGGATGCTGGGCTGACTCAGGCCACTGCGGTCGACACTCCTTTAGAGCCTGACGAACGGTCTCTTTATGCCTCCTCGACACTGTATCCACATCTCGAGCGGTACCGTCGATTGGTGGGCAAACTCAATTATCTCATCATGACGAGACCCGACATTTCCTGTGCGGTTGCCAAAGTGAGTCAATTTATGGAGCATCCGACCACCTCTCATTGGGATGATGTCATCCGCATCGCCAAGTACATCAAGCGAGATCCTGCCCGTGGTCTTCGCTACTCCCAGCATCCTCATCAGCATATTGAGGCCTTTTGCGATGCTGATTATGTTGGTTGCCTTGCCACTCGGAAATTTACCTCTGAGTTTGCCATATTCTTGGCAGGCAACCTCATTTCTTGGCGCAGCAAGAAACAGACGGTCGTCTCTCGCTCCAGTGCCGAGTCTGAGTACCGTGCCATGGCCACCGTCACTACAGAGATCCTTTGGCTTCGGCAACTCCTCCAGGAGCTTGGCTTCCCGCAGCAGACTTCTGCTCACATATGGTGCGATAATCAGGCAGCCACTAAAATTGCTTCGAATCCCGTCTTCCATGAACGCACAAAGCATATTGAGGTGGATTGTCACTTTCTTCGCCACCACCTGGAGCATCATCATGTCAGCTTTAGCCATATTCCGACGGCGGACCAGCTTGCTGACATCTTCACCAAAGGCCTCCCCAGTGATCGCCTCACCTCGCTCAGTTCCAAGCTGGGACTCCACAGCATCTGACGCCCAGCTTGAGGGGGAGTGTGTCTTGGTCTTATATGATGTCATCTTTCTTTTTTGTGGGACTCGTTGTCCAAGCTGGGCATGTCCAGCTTGAGGGGGAGTGTTAAACCCTCTTTTTATTATTATTATGGGTATTTCCGAGTCCCACATCGGAATACTCCTTTGTACATTCCGCCTTCTCATTCTATAAAAGAAGGGCCCCACCTCACCTTGAAGGTAAGGGGGTTTCGGAAAGGTAAGGAAAACAGTTGTTCTTTCCTTTTCATCTTCAACCAAACACTATATTTTTATTTTTCCTTTTCCCCCCCTTTGTCTCCATCCCTTTCATTTCATTTTTTCTTATTTGATTTATGTCAACCAAACGAGGCCTGGGAGTTACATATTCAAGTGTTTTTATTTTCTTGAAAACATAAAACATGTTTTTTTTTTGCTTCCCTAAAGTCTACAATTTAAATTTTTGTTTTCTAAAAAATGTTTCCCATTTACATATTTTAATTTAATTTTAAATATGTTTTAAAAAAAATAAAAATTGGAAAGTTTTTGTGCACTGGCATGACAGAACTTGACATGGGACTAGCAATTTCAGGAATCCATGGCTTACAGTTTTGAGTTTGTGTAATGGGAAAATATTCAGTTGATTGAATTGGATGATGAATGAAACATTGATAGGTGGCATTTTCCATGGTAATCGCAGATGACTGTTGATTCGGTGCATGACCCAAAATTTGGAGTTATTTTTGATCCTAGGTCCTTAGTGCAAGTGCTTGGTGATTTGCTCCGGGCTCAATGACTTTAAAGGTGGACACCTCATCTGCCTTTTTCCTTTTGTTTGATGGATTCTCTGGAGCCGTTTGACAACACTTATTAAAACTGCTTATCGCATTTATCACTTAAGATAAGTGCTTCAATATAACATTTTCCTGATTGCTTATTGAAAAATTGTTTTTTTTGTCAATTAGTTTTCTTCTGAAATTTAATCTTAAGTGTTTTTTCTAAAAACAGGCACCACTTGTTTTTTCTACCTGCTTATAAAATATTAGTTTTCAGTAAGTGGTGCCAGGGCTTTTATCCAGATATTCTAATCTTGCACTGTTTCCTTGTTGATGAACTGTCATTATTGCCATTCGATTGGTGTGCTTATTGCAGTAATGGTGGGGATGCCTGCTTTGGTGCAACTAAGATCACCTGCTTTTGGGATTAGGGCAATGACTCGTCATTATTGTGGATGAGTGTTGGATTTTCTTCATATGTTCTCATCCATTCTTGCAGCTGTACATGATGTCTATATTTATGCAACCTGTATATTTATTGATACTTTTTTTTTTTATCGAAATGAGAAAATGCAGTGTTGGAAATATTATGTGTGAGAATATCCTATCTTTTCTGAATTTTGAATTTTGTATTTTCGGTCCCACTTGTATTGATTTCCCTCTGAATAAAGCGCAGATTTTGGCACCTAGTTTCTGCATGGTATCAGAGCGGTCCCGCTCCTCTCTCCAACCGGTCGGTCCCATCCTTTCCCCTTGCTCTCTGCACACTCGTGCCTCACACGTCATTGCCCAACCCCACGTTGCCCACCCGCTCCATCGCGTTACCTCATGCACATCCTCACTGGCGTTGCCACGTGCCATTTCTGGCACCGACAATGTTTTTGCATATGCCTTTTGATCACTGCTTCTTCGACACCGCTTTCCTGATGATTGTGTATCTTCTATGCATTTCGTGATGTTTCATGATTGCGCATGCTCAACACATCGATTCTTGATTTGTATACTGAACACTTTGCATCATATAGATTTTAGATTTTAGGCTGGGTCGTGATGGTGTTAATTTATCCAAGTAGTTTTTCTGTTTTTTTTTTCCTTCAACTTTTCGGTATTTTGTGCTATGGTTTCATCATCATCCACCCTTCGAGACACGGCCGCTTCCATCGGACGAGTATCTCAACTTCACTAATTTCATTGTGGAAGAAGATGCTTATCGTAATGTTCTAAAGGATGAAGTATTATAACCATCTTATTACATCTTCGTTGGATTCTAAGGACGCCACATTCAAACAATGAGAACAATACTTGTATGTTCTCTATGTTGCTTAATTTGATGGATTGATCGGTCAAGCATGTTGGAAATAATGCTGATACAGAATTTAAAAATTCCTTGTTATTGAAGGCTAACAATATTCCACATCTCTCAGATTTGCTTTAGCACCTCTTTACACTATAACAAGGTTCTCATCTTATTTCACCAGTGTATGTTTTCCTATGCATTTGCGCCCGCAATTCATGTTTTGTGGCGGACTTGTTTTCCAAAGATAGACAATCGTTAAGATGAACTAATGACACTTCAAATTGCATGATGAAGTCGAGGTGATGTTGTAGAGACCCGAATTTTGACGTACATGAACATTACATTACTTTTGCGGAATACTTAGTACATAACAAAAAACACACACACAAGGATTGTAATAGTTTAGTGTCTTTGGAAACTCGGAACGTAATCTTCTAATCGTGGTGAAAGATCTTCAATATCTCCCATAAAGATCTTCCCTTTTTTTTACCTAAAACCTTTCTTTATATCCTGGGCAAAATAAAACATAAAAGGGTGAGCTCAAATGCTCAGTAAGGGTAAACAAAAGAAAAATCAATCACATCATATTCATAAGAACATAACTTTTGGAAATCTTAACCTGCAAAAGAGAGCATAATTTTATAACATGAGATAAATCATAGTAGTGAAATGAAATCCCAATAATCATAACATAAAACATGAAACTTTGTGGCATAGATACATAATCATAGAGAATCGTTTCTTGTTAGTCAAGACTCACTGTCAAGACTATCTTAGTGGACAATGTTCCTTTCTGAACCGAGTCACCCTCGTTTCAGTCCTGTTTCACTGAACCGGTATAACCTACCATTCCAGCCATGTCTATCTCATGAGATATAAAATCTTTACCCAATGCATTGGAGGGAGATATAGGTCTCACTCATCTCATAATGATATCATTCTTATGTGTGCCACAAAATCATAAATCATACATTATAGCATAACCCATGTAATAAAAATGAGATTCTTAAACAACATGACATCATAAAACAATTCATATAAGATAAAGGAATTCATAAAAATATTTCCATCACAACATAATCAAATCCATGTAATAATAGGGATAGAAACAGAACCCTTTATTATCTTAGATGGAAAATAATTTTGATAAAACACTTGAACTCCATTCTTAAGGAAAATATCATTTCTACTTCAAAAACATTTTCCTTTCTTAACATGTCTTACAATTTTAAACTAAAAGAAGTTGATTAAAACTAAAATTGAAAACTTGTAAAGGAAGCTTCTTGGAAATTATGTTTTAAAAATCCATTCATTTCGTATAAGTTAAAAAAACATTCTTCTCGTACTTTTGTCGGAAAAGTTAAAAAGTACCTCGTACGAAAAACGACAAAAGATTCCTTTCATATCTTTTACTAAAAACTCACCAAAGGGTAAAATTGGATTTAAAAATTTTTTAGGTGAATGGAAATAATATTACATATTGAGGAAACATAGATTTGGATGATAAAATACACCCCAGCAAATACCAAAGTATAAACAATCTCGGATAAAAATGAGATTGTGATATTTTCCTTACCTTAAGTCTGATTTGCTTCGTAAGTGTCCGAACCTCCTGTATAATGATTTAAATAATGTCATTAACTTATTACATAATCATATTCATTGTTATGATATCATATATGGTTCACTTATGACTTTATATTACCCGTTCTTTTGTAAATTCCATGTTAAAGAAGCGTTTTGGGTAAAATCGTTTCATTTATCGTAGGTGTTTGGACTTGTTGTTCTTGACATTATTATTATATCATGATTTACTTCCAGAATATAAAACATGATTTATATATCATATATATTCAGTATATATATATATTTAATAAATATATAAATGAAATGAAACACACCGTTCATGGAGACAGTAGTCCGTACGTACGCATGAACGCTGTTTTCTTTTCCTCATTGTCTTGAATGGAAGTAAGTAGATGACATACATATATACATAAATCCAGTAGCCTTATAATGTCATATATTTCATTATTATTGCTTATATATACTTTATAATTATTCTTAAATGGTTAACATGGAGAATGAATCTCATCGCGTCGTGGAGACGGTAGTCCGTACGTACGCACGAGCGATGATATCATTCCCATGGTCATGAAATTGTGTTGAAGTGTATGTATACTATTTCAGTATCAATATCACTCTATAATAATCATATATAGTTACTCCTTACACCATTATACCCATCCAATTAAGGAGGTGACGGAAAATAGATTACACCACGGCGTGGAGACGATATTCCGTACGTACGCACGCGCGGTGATTTCCTTTTTCCGTAGGATGGATAGAAGGTTAATTAGAGTTGTTTCATATTTATAATAACATATCAGTATATAAGAAATAATGATGTTATTACTTTATCAGGAAACAACTAAAGAAGAAGAAGTTGAAGAAGAAAGAAATTGAAAAAAATCGGTAATGGATATTACCTCTTTTTGACGCGCCTTTTCTTAACCTCCACTTAAAGAACTAAGGATGGTCTTTGAAGAAGACCAGGACCTCTAGGATGATACTAGGGAAGTGGAGAAGAGATTTTGACAGGGTTTGGCCGAGCTTGAATGCTCAAATTGGTGTGAGGAGGAGAGGGAGGAGGTGCCCTTTTATAAGGGAGGAGAGGGGCACCTTAGGAATATCTCAAAATATTATTTTATATTAAGGTCAAATTCGGTTTATAATGGTTCCAAATGGTCTTATTTCGAAGATAAAGTAGGGATGGGTCGAAATCCTCTCATCCAATAGGATTTAGACAAGTTTAGGTTATTATTTTAACCTTATCAATTAGATTTAACTCTAAGTTAAATAATTTAACTTTTACCGTGTCTTTTTGTTTTCTTACACTATATGGTTAATAAACTTACTATATCAAGCCAAACGAACCCCAAGTTGTTTATTATTAATATATCTATCCTTATCTAAGTCATTTGGCCGAACCTTAGATTTTTAGGAATTAAATAACAATTAATAATATAATATTTGTTTTAAAAACTAATTTATGTCAATTTTGACACTATTTGGTACATGATTTTTATGAAATTTTTAACAGAATGATAAGTTCAAACCAAGTTACTTAAATCAACAATAACATGTCATATTAACCTAGAAAATTAGTTTAAGTCATAAAAAGTCTCAAATTACATTTATTTGGGCATTTATAACATCAATTATGTTAATATTTTCTTAAAAATGTAATTACTGCATCATCGTTGTGTCATAAATAAATTAAATTATTTAAAGTATAAAAATTACAAATAAAATACCATTATGTAGGAAATCTTTTTAGCTTTATAATGAATATTTATAGTCGAAATTATATTATGTATAACCCTATATTAAAAATGTTTTAGTAAATAAACTTTGATTTTAACTCTTTTAACTCTTCTTTGAATTAAATAATAATAAATGTCCTAATCTAATCCAAGTGGGCCTAAATGATAATATTTTACACATAAGGTTGTTTTTGGTCGAGATACACTTGTCCAATAGGATTAGGACATGTGTTAGGGTAATATTAATATCATTTTTACCCTTAATTACCCTATTTACTTTTAACCGTGGTAAATAAAAGTAAAAAGTTACTATTCACCAAAAATTATTTTCATCTCATTGAACCACATTTTACTTACTGACATCAACCGTGTCTCTCGGATTTTTGAAATTCCATTCACAGAAGCGGTAAAATTAAGATTTATTAAAAAATTAATTTTTTTAACTACCACTTAGTAGTTTCACTATTCATCAAAAATTGAAGTTTTTCAGAAAAATGCCAAAATTTCACCCTAAGATATAATTGATATTCCGAATTCAAAAATGATTTCTATTTTACAAAATTCCCAACATATAAGTTGCATTAATTAATTTTATAATTAATTTCCGCTGTCACAACAAATAGCGTGTTTTTAAGAGATAATAACTATCAAAAGATTAACACTTATTTATGTCTGGTGTAAATGTGAAATTACATCCAATGACCAACATTGTATTGAATTGTAAAAATATATTCTAAATATACTTTAAAACCACTCAAATTAATAATTTATCACTATTAATTATTTCGATTAAAAAAGTTGTTTTTAATTAAAATTTAGTAATTTTCACTATTCATCAGAAAATAAAAGTTATCCGAAAAGTACCAAAATTTCACCCTAAGCTAATTTCGATATTACGAATCCAAAAATAAAGTCCATTTTGATAAAATAAAATTTACAAAATTTCAAAAAGTGGTTATTACTATTCATAACGGTTAGTTTTAATAATATTTTAATAGCATATTGCTGTTTAGTGAAACTCGTTATTGCGTACTACACACGCTATCGAGGAAGGTCGCGATTGCGTGTAATAGAAGGCAAGTCAAGGATGCGTGTTGTGAAAGCTTCTTTTGGTGTAGCGTACAACACAAGACATTAATGAAATTAAAAAGAATATTTTTCATAAAATTTCGGGGTGTTACATTCTACCCCTCTTAAAATGAATTTCGCCCTCGAAATTCGCCGGGGTTATAAATGGTTTACTATTCGAAAGTTTCTTTAATAGAAACCCACATCATAAAAAGGAATACCAAAACCAATCTTTAAAAACAAAAGTATGAAACGTAACAGTTACCCAATTAAACTAATCACTGGGTTTCCACATAGGTGAAAATATGGATATGGAAGAGAAATCTAACCATCATGTTCTGATGGAGAGTGTTAGAGAACATGGCTATGGAAAAGCCAACAATCACAAAGTCATAAATTTGTGACGATCTAAGGTACCATCTGATTAATCAGATATAAGAGCACTAGGACAACATTTTTGGTTTTCAAGATCATTTCCCTAAAGTTGATGAAATTGGAATTAGAAGAAATACTTTCGTGATTTTGGTATAGTCTCACCGTTTGTCGTTCTTTGGACAATTTCCACTTCATCTCTTAAAGAAATGAAGTTGAATTTGTCATTCGTGATGTGTTAGCATATCATGTGATAGAATGATGGGTCATTCCATCTCTTTCAAACAAAAGGTTAGCAAAAGTTATAAGTCCATCTTATGGTTAATCGTATATGGTTCAAAAAATGAACTTATACTTCATATATCATACCGCTTAATAAAATAAAACTAGTTTCTACTAACCAGGGACTTCCTGTAGGCCAGTGGTAGGCGATAAAGGCCAGTCGCACTTCGGTTGTGGGTTTGATTCCCACAGCCTTGTCCGAAGCGATGGGCTGTCGCTCGTCCTGCAGGTTGTCCTTTTTCTAAAATTATATTACTATAATATCCCATCAATAATATATAAAAAAAATCTATCCTTAAACAATACTAACTTATGTCCAACATAATCCATTCCAATCTTTAGGCTTATCCATAATACTGAAGTCCACTCTCATAATATAGTGAAAACGATTACCAGAGATTTAATACCATCGTTGATCCCCATATATCATAAGATATGTCTTGTTGGTCACATTCCAAACATTCAAAGGCCTTAATCATGTATTCTCTTGAATACCCATTGAACCTTAGTGAAAACATGAATGCAGTTAAAAGTTAACACCTTCCACATACCAAAATCCTCAAAATTCTATATACTCAAACCATGATATCACTTAGTCCTTATATCAATCATGAGCTCATGAATACTATCAAACATTTCATTTTCTCCTTATCCCTTCATTATGCGCATATCATCTTTTTTTCCAAAAATATCTCAATCACATTCCATGGTTACCGGTACCATTGAAAACCACAATATACCAATACATAAATATTCCAATATTCCACGATACTATATACAACATTATTTTGGAATCCCATTACATAAACACTTAATCATTCCACCACATCGTTGTCATATTCAACATCGCCAATAGTGATCGCATGTGACTTCCCTTTGTCCTTTGCCTTAAGTGGTTGCTCATGTTGATCATCACTAACCCTTGGATTAGGGCATTTATTAGCATAATGCCCCATTTCCTTGCACTTGAAGCATTGAAGTGTTGGTGGTGCGTTCTCTGTAGTGTTTGCTTTATTCACATCATTAGAAACCCTTTTTCCATTACTTCGACACTCAGCTGCTCGATGACCTTCTTTTCCACACATAAAACATTTTCTAGTCTCTTTAAGACAATCTCCACCATGCTTCTTTCCACACTTTGAGCATAAGGAAACATTCATCTTCTTTTCACCATTATTTTGAGATTTCTCCTTGAACTCCATCTTTCGTTTCTTGTCAAAACCATGAGATGGATATGTAACACCAACTTCCATTTCTACCTTGATAGCACAACGCACAATTTCTTCATAGCTACTGAAGTCTCTTATAGCTAATGCCCTTCGAAGACTTGGCTTTAAGCCACTGAAAAATTGATCAACTTTACTTTCAGGTTGGATGATAATGCCAGATGCATACCTTGCAAGTCTTGTAAAATTCGCTTCGTATATACCAACAGATTCATCATCCTTTTACTTTAGTTCAAGAAACTCCTTTTCCATCTTTGTTCGAAGAATACGAGGGAAGTACTTACTGAAAAACAAGTTCTTGAACTCGTCCCATTCCATGGACTCAATTTCATCTCTTGGCCTCGTATTCTTGATAAGATTCCACCATTGATCAGCTTCACCTTCCAAACGATATACTGCTAAGATGACTTTATCATGTTCAGAACATTGAAGAACTGAAAATATCTTTTCAGTGGTACTGATCCATTGTTCAGCAACAAGTGGATTGGAAGTCCCACTGAAAGAAGGTGGGCGTTCCCTCATGAAGGACTCAATAGAATATTGTTCCCTTCTCTGCTCATTTGGAAGTCCAGAATGATTCATAGCTTGTGTAAGTATAGTAATAAAATTTTGCACTCCATCTCCCATAACATTTGTTTGTTCAGGAGGACAATCATTGCATTGTCCATTGCATTGATCAACACGGTTCCTTCGGGTTCCAGCCATCGTCTAAAACCCAAAAAGAATAGTGTGAGAGGCAAAAATCATGCTAGGGAAAACAACATTATAAAGGAGGAGTATCCTCAATATCTAACTTCTTAGGTTAAATTCTATGATCGTTACCGTAGTTCTAGGACTGTATCTTATACGTATACTTATCCTTAGGGACATCCCTAGACATACCTTAGAAATATCTCTAGGGATCTCATTAACGCTTTCGCATCCTAGTTTCCAAAGGTTGACTAAACCTTTCCTCTGATACCAACTGTAGAGACCCGAATGTTGACGTACATGAACATTACATTACTTTTGCAGAATACTTAGTACATAACAAAAAACACACACACAAGGATCATAATAGTTTAGTGTCTTTGGAAACTCGGAACGTAATCTTCTAATCGTGGTGAAAGATCTTCAATATCTCCCATAAAGATCTTCCATTTTTTTTACCTAAAACCTTTCTTTATATCCTGGGGAAAAGAAAATATAAAAGGGTGAGCTCAAATGCTCAGTAAGGGTAAACAAAAGAAAAATCAATCACATCATATTCATAAGAACATAACTTTTGGAAATCTTAACCTGCAAAAGAGAGCATAATTTCATAACATGGGATAAATCATAGTAGTGAAATGAAATCCCAATAATCATAACATAAAACATGAAACTTTGTGGCATACATACATAATCATAGAGAATCATTTCTTGTTAGTCAAGACTCATTGCCAAGACTATCTTAGTGGACAATGTCCCTTTCTGAACCAAGTCACCCTCGTTTCAGTCCTGTTTCACTGAACCGGTATAACCTACCATTCCAGCCATGTCTATCTCATGAGATATAAAATCTTTACCCAATGCATTGGAGGGAGATATAGGTCCCACCCATCTCATAATGATACCATTCTTATGTGTGCCACAAAATCATAAACCATACATCATAGCATAACCCATGTAATAAAAATGGGATTCTTAAACAACATGACATCATAAAACAATTCATATAAGATAAAGGAATTCATAAAAATATTTCCATAACAACATAATCAAATCCATGTAATAATAGGGATAGAAATAGAACCCTTTATTATCTTAGATGGAAAATAATTTTGATAAAACACTTGAACTCCATTCTTGAGGAAAATATCCTTTCTACTTCAAAAACATTTTCCTTTCTTAACATGTCTTACAATTTTAAACTAAAAGAAGTTGATTAAAACTAAAATTGAAAACTTGTAAAGGAAGCTTCTTGGAAATTATGTTTTAAAAATCCATTCATTCCTTATAAGTTAAAAAAAACATTCTTCTCATACTTTTGTCGGAAAAGTTAAAAAGTACCTCATACGAAAAACGACAAAAGATTCCTTTCATATCTTTTACTAAAAACTCACCAAAAGGTAAAATTGGATTTAAAATTTTTTTAGGTGGATGGAAATAATATTACATATTGAGGAAACATGGATTTGGATGATAAAATACACCCCAGCAAATACCAAAGTATAAACAATCTCGGATAAAAATGAGATTGTGATATTTTCCTTACCTTAAGTCCGATTTGCTTCGTAAGTGTCCGAACCTCATGTATAATGATTTAAATAATGTCATTAACTTATTACAGAATCATATTCATTGTTATGATATCATATATGGTTCACTTATGACTTTATATTACCCGTTCTTTTGTAAATTCCATGTTAAAGAAGCGTTTTGGGTAAAATCGTTTCATTTATCGTAGGTGTTTGGACTTGTTGTTCTTGACATTATTATTACTTATATCATGATTTACTTACTTCCAGAATATAAAACATGATTTATATATCATATATATTCAGTATATATATATATTTAATAAATATATAAATGAAATGAAACACACCGTTCATGGAGACGGTAGTCCGTACGTACGCATGAACGCTGTTTTCCTTTCCTCATTGTCTTGAATGGAAGTAAGTAGATGACATACATATATACATAAATCCAGTAGCCTTAAAATGTCATATATTTCATTATTATTGCTTATATATACTTTATAATTATTCTTAAATGGTTAACATGGAGAATGAATCTCATCGCGTCGTGGAGACGGTAGTCCGTACGTACGCACGAGCGATGATATCATTCCCATGGTCATGGAATTGTGTTGAAGTGTATGTATACTATTTCAGTATCAATATCACTCTATAATAATCATATATAGTTACTCCTTACACCATTATACCCATCCAATTAAGGAGGTGGCGGAAAATAGATTACACCACGGCGTGGAGACGGTATTCCGTACGTACGCACGCGCGGTGATTTCCTTTTTCCGTAGGATGGATAGAAGGTTAATTAGAGTTGTTTCATATTTATAATAACATATCAGTATATAAGAAATACTGATGTTATTACTTTATCACGAAACAACTAAATAAGAAGAAGTTGAAAAAGAAAGAAATTGAAAAAGATCGGTAATGGATATTACCTCTTTTTGACGCGCCTTTTCTTAACCTCCACTTAAAGAACTAAGGATGGTCTTTGAAGAAGACCAGGACCTCTAGGATGATACTAGGGAAGTGGAGAAGAGATTTTCGTAGGGTTTGGCCGAGCTTGAATGCTCAAATTGGTGTGAGGAGGAGAGGGAGGAGGTGCCCTTTTATAAGGGAGGAGAGGGGCACCTTAGGAATATCTCAAAATATTATTTTATATTAAGGTCAAATTCGGTTTATAATGGTTCCAAATGGTCTTATTTCGAAGATAAAGTGGGGATGGGTCTAAATACTCTCATCCAATAGGATTTAGACAAGTTTAGGTTATTATTTTAACCTTATCAATTAGATTTAACTCTAAGTTAAATAATTTAACTTTTACCGTGTCTTTTTGTTTTCTTACACTATATGGTTAATAAACTTACTATATCAAGCCAAACGAACCCCAAGTTGTTTATTATTAATATATATATCCTTATCTAAGTCATTTGGCTGAACCTTAGATTTTTAGGAATTAAATAACAATTAATAATATAATATTTGTTTTAAAAACTAATTTATGTCAATTTTGACACTATTTGGTACATGATTTTTATGAAATTTTTAACAGAATGATAAGTTCGAACCAAGTTACTTAAATCAACAATAACATATCATATTAACCTATAAAATTAGTTTAAGTCATAAAAAGTCTCAAATTATATTTATTTGGGCATTTATAACATCAATTATGTTAATATTTTCTTAAAAAGGTAATTACTGCATCATCGTTGTGTCATAAATAAATTAAATTATTTAAAGTATAAAAATTACAAATAAAATACCATTATGTAGGAAATCTTTTTAGCTTTATAATGAATATTTATAGTCGAAATTATATTATGTATAACCCTATATTAAAAATGTTTTAGTAAATAAACTTTGATTTTAACTCTTTTAACTCTTCTTTGAATTAAATAATAATAAATGTCCTAATCTAGTCCAAGTGGGCCTAAATGATAATATTTTACACTTAAGGTTGTTTTTGGTCGAGATACACTTATCCAATAGGATTAGGACATGTGTTAGGGTAATATTAATATCATTTTTACCCTTAATTACCCTATTTACTTTTAACTGTGGTAAATAAAATTAAAATGTTACTATTCACCAAAAATTATTTTCATCTCATTGAACCACATTTTACTTACTGACATCAACCGTGTCTCTCGGATTTTTGAAATTCCATTCACAGAAGCGGTAAAATTAAGATTTATGAAAAAATTAATTTTTTTAACTACCACTTAGTAGTTTCACTATTCATCAAAAATTGAAGTTTTTCAGAAAAATGCCAAAATTTCACCCTAAGCTATAATTGATATATCAAATTCAAAAATGATTTCTATTTTACAAAATTCCCAACATATAAGTTGCATTAATTAATTTTATAATTAATTTCCGCTGTCACAACAAATAGCATGTTTTTAAGAGATAATAACTATCAAAAGATTAACACTTGTTTATGTCTGATGTAAATGTGAAATTACATCCAATGACCAACATTGTATTGAATTGTAAAAATATATTCTAAATATACTTTAAAACCACTCAAATTAATAATTTATCACTATTAATTATTTCGATTAAAAAAGTTGTTTTTAATTAAAATTTAGTAATTTTCACTATTCATCAGAAAATAAAAGTTATCCGAAAAGTACCAAAATTTCACCCTAAGCTAATTTCGATATTACGAATCCAAAAATAAAGTCCATTTTGATAAAATAAAATTTACAAAATTTCAAAAAGTGGTTATTACTATTCATAACGGCTAGTTTTAATCATATTTTAATAGCATATTGCTGTTTAGTGAAACTCGTTATTGCGTACTACACACGCTATCGAGGAAGGTCGCGATTGCGTGTAATGGAAGGCAAGTCAAGGATGCGTGTTGTGAAAGCTTCTTTTGGTGTAGCGTACAACACAAGATATTAATGAAATTAAAAAGAATATTTTTCATAAAATTTCGGGGTGTTACAGATGTGATGTCCCCTCATCCTATGGAGGGTCTTATTGTCTAGTTCAAGACTCTTACTGATTTAAGATATGTTCATGGAATCCTTCCTGGTAACAATACCAATTATCTGTATCATGAAAGTGATCGATCAATATCATGCATCGACGTGAACATTTGTATGTATAAGAGGTTTTTCATATGTATTTATGAGAGGTTCTTCATCTCCCCCTCATTGGTTAGCTATGCTCTAGTTTAAAGTCATACAACTAGGTAATTTGGAATTTATCATCATCTAGGG
Source organism: Viscum album (assembly GCA_963277665.1). Lineage (NCBI taxonomy): Eukaryota > Viridiplantae > Streptophyta > Magnoliopsida > Santalales > Viscaceae > Viscum > Viscum album. Next base: position 608,681,962 of record OY728139.1, on the reverse strand, counting down.
AGATGATAAGTATTTTAGAGTTGGGATTGTGCCAATGAGAAGGGCTACCTATATATTGTTACGAAAACGTTGGGAGCTCCAATGATAGATGATTCCAGAAATAAGTGTGAAAGGGAGAAAAAGAAAGATAAAGAACAACAAGAACGTGAACACGACGATTTACATGGTTCGAGGATAATCCCTATGTTCACGGAGAGACAGAACAATATCACTATATTTGGGAACAAATTACAGGATGAAAACTCAGAGTTATAGAAACGCTAGCTCGAAATGAGCTCATAAAATAATGTGGTGCTAAAGTAACTCGCGTTGCTACAATGCCAAATCCGCACAGTTCTTCTATTGCGCTACAATGGCGATGACAATAAAATCTGTAGAGCTACAATACTCTGTCAGCAAAGTCCATGTTATAGTACCATGTCGAAAATGTCTCCACTGTTATAGTACTTACTGTTGGTGTCACCAGTCAGCTCTGCTACAATGCCACTGTTGGAGTCAATAAATGTGAACTTCAGACATCCAAAATGGGCGTTGTTGTTACTCTCATCGCTTCCTAAATCTTGGGATGTGATGGCTACCACTGTGAGTAACTCGAGCATGAAGAATGATGCAGTGTTTACAGACATTAGAGATTTAATTCAAAGGAGATCCAGATATCTTTCATAAATACATATGGTGTGGAAGGAAGGGGTGATCCACAACATGGAATGGTCCTAAGAAAGGCAAAGGAAGGAGGCAGGAGCCACTCAACAAAAGGTGGTCCCATATGTTGGCATTGTGAGAAGAAAGTTAATGTCACGAACCTGAAGGGTTTAAAATGATTCTAATAACAATTATCAAATCATGCAGAAGCGATTTAAACCCTGGTCTAAGGATCTCCCATGTATGATATATGAAAATGTGTATAAAACTGAAATTAAGAAATATTGTAAAAGCATATCGTTCACTGAAGATATCTTGGTTTGATATGTTTGATGTAGATCACCAAAGTGGCAAACAAAATCTTCCCACCTTTGTATTATATTCGTGAGTTGATTTGAATTTCTCGATGTTCGAGTGAGATCCCATCTTCCTCTATGGCCTGCTAGAGCCTCAAGTGCAAAGGAAAAAAGATAAAAAAAGCTACAGTTCTGGAGAAGTTTCGGCCAATATTAAGAACCAACATCCCTACTACAATCACATGACAATCATTTATATAGGCAATCAATGATAGTCCTTAATTATATCGATATTTATTCATGTGTTGAAACACATGAATAAATTCCATGACCAGTTCATGAATGTATGAATACATCATATGCATTTACCCCTAGCATTATGTCTCATGTAACACCTTAATAAATGATAACTTTAAATGAGTTTGAATTAATCATATATTAACACACTTAATATTCATTTTCTCATTCGATTAAAGGCAGTGGCATGCATGAAATCTTATTTCATGCATGCATCTCGATATACCATGCACTCGATATAACCATGCATCATATCTAGGCTATAGTTTTAGGGAATATCTCATTCAACATCCCACTTGCACTAAAGTCTAATAGACTTTGTGCCGTTTCACTATATAATAGCTTGTGAAACCATATCCAAAACTCCTTTTGGATATCTTCCCAAACACTTTTTGAAAGATATCATCAACTTCACCTTGTACCATATCATATGAAATACCTTGTGAATACCCACCCAAAACACATTTGGATTATCTCTAAAACATTTTTAAAGTAGCTCTCTAAGTAAAACTCAATCCTCATTTAGTCAATCAAAAGTGTGACCCCACAAGTCTTTATAATGTTGAGAACAAATATGAATATCTAGATCTATTCACGAAGCTCGCTGCCTCATTTTTCATTCCTGACCACCAATAGTCTATAGAGATCACAATACATCTTTCTGAAACCAGGATACACTGCCCCTCTAGAAGCATGAAACTCTCCCATCAGCTCCCCATGCAAGCCTGTAGGAACCCATACTCAGCCACGAAAAAGAAAAGAATTTTTACTGCCAAGAGACCATCATGATGGTGTCTCCCCACCATATAAGATTTCTCTCATAACTAATCCCTCTGGATCAAATAACTGATCGATCTTGATTTGGTCCAAAAGCGCAGGTATAACAAATGTTGAAACCAGAGCTGCTCGTCCCTGAGACTCCTGAACGTCTAGATGCATGTCTGTAAAGAGTGTCATCATCTGACACACATTGCAAGACTCTCGCACTGCCTTTGACTGCATCTTTCAGCTCAATGCATCGGCAACGATGTTGCTCCTGCCTGGTGTATATGCCAACTCGAAGTTGAAAGACTGTAGATACTTGACTCACCTCCTCTGTCGAAGGTTCAGGTCCTACTGAGAAAAGATGTACTTGAGGATCTTGTGGTCCATGTATGCTACAAACCTCTCACCCATGAGATAATGCCTCCAACATCTTAGGTCATGTACCATTGCTGCTAACTCCAAATCATGAGTAGGGTAATTCCTCTCATGCGGTCTCATCTGTATGGAGACATAAGCAACCACTCGATCCACCTATATCAAAAATGCTCTGAGTCCAACTTAGGATGCATCACAGTGCACGGTAAATTTACCTGGCACAGGTAAAGTGAGGATAAGTGTAGAGGTTAGCCTGCCATTTCAGCTCCTGAAAAGCTCTCTCACAAGCATCTGACTAAACAAACTTCACTCCCTTCTTGGTCAACCATGACATTGGTGCTGCCATATGGGAGAAGTCTTGGATAAAGTGCCGATAATAACCAGCCAAACCTAGAAAGCTCTGGATTTCAAAGACATTCTTGGGCTGCTCCCAAGATACCATGGCTGCAACCTTCTTTGGGTCCATTGAAAATCTTGCCTCTGAGATGGCATGGACTAAGAAGTGTAATTTATCAATACAGAAACTGCATTTAGTTAGCTTGGTGTAAAGCCAATGCTCTCTCAATGTACTCATGATGATGTCAAGATGTTGGGAATGATCGTCTACTGACTGGGAGTACACTAAGATATTATCAAAAAAAACCACCACAAACTGATCCAGAAAAGGATGAAAGATATGATTCATCAAGACCATGAATACCACCAGTGTATTGGTCAAACCAAACGACATCACTACAAAATCATACAATCCATACCTACTCCTAAAAGCAGTTTGAGGTATATCCAATGGTCTCACCCTCAACTAATGGCATCCTGACCTCAAGTCGATCTTGGAGAATATCTTAGCACCTCTCAACTGATCAAAGATATTGTCGATACGTGGAAGAGGATACTGGTTCTTGAGCATCATCTGGTTCAACCTCTGATAATCCACACATAAGTGCAAGGACCCATCAGCCTTCTTGGAAAAAAGAACAGGAGAACCCCATGGAGATGTACTAGGCCATATAAAACCTTTAGATTCCAAATATTCTAATTGAACTTTCAACTCCTGAAGCACTACTAGTTCCATCCTGTACGACAAGATAGGAACTAGCTCTACTCCTGACACCAACTCGATCGTGAACTCGATCTCTTTCTCTGGTGGTAATCTGTAGAACTCATTAGGAAAGACATCTTAAAAATGATTTACTATTGGGGGAAAATAATCCTATTGTATTCCACCATCATCTAGTGCAAGATTTTCTATTTGAGCTATGATACAATCCAATCTGCATTGAATTGGTCCTGCATGACTAGTCCGAAGATCCCACTCACCTTGGTGAGAATAATTGTCTTCTTCTGGAGATAGAAAGGTAACTCTCCTCATGTAATAGCCGATATGATCCTAGTATAAAACTAGCCAATCCATACCAAGAATCAAATCGAAACCTATCATTTACATAAAAAATGGTTCCCAAAAGAAATGTTAACCACAAATCTCTAGAGAACACACCTTGCAACATTTGATATTCTCCAATCTCACTCTCAACGGTGCGTCGATGGTCAAAATACCCTCCAAGATTTCCACATCCAAGACCAAACCATTTACATAAATAGTGGATAAAAAGAAAATTGATGCTCCTATATAAAAACACACAAGTGAGGGTAGATGATACAAGAATCATACTTATGACAGTAGGCAGTCCTACATCCACACTATCCAGAGTAGTTCTCATAACTTGCATCTGACTAGCCCCTCTTCCCTAGGCTCCAGCCTGAATACCCTAAGCCATCCCCTCTACCTGGTACTACCACTCCTACACTGGGGAACCACTCCCATCCCTTGACCAGAACGTTCTGTGGAACTCTAGCTACCTATCTGTTGAGAAGTAGTTGAGTCCTTCCCAGAATCCGGTACCTGTTCTGATCCCCTTCTATTTATATACTGCTGCATGCTCCTACAAAACCTCTATAGGTGGCCCATTATGCCGCAAGCACGACACTCCAAAGTGGGGTACAGACACTAAGGCTGCTTATGGACCATCTTTCCACATTGATAACACTGCAACAGAACATGATCCTAATATGGTTTCCCATTGCCCTAACTTCTCTAACAACTGTTGCCTTGGAAAAAACTATCATAGCAGCTCTTCTTACCACTATAAGAAGAGCACTCAATTCACCTTTCTGAAACAACATGGCTGCTTCTTGGGGCCTCTCTCAGATTCCCTTTCGTAATGAGTGTCTGATTCATCACATCTACAAAAATTTCTCAGACAAAACACTTTCACCCGTGACCTGAACTCATAGTGAAGACCATCTTGAAAATGTCTCACCCTAGAGATCTAATCAGCTGCCAAAGATGGTGAAAAGAACCGCATGTCGGTAAAAAATTTAACATAGTCCAACACCAACATGCCCTCCTATGTCAGGTGCATGAACTCATGAGCCTTCTTATACCTCAACCTCTCGAGATATAAATGTCTTAGGAACTTTGTATCAAATTCGTTCTAAAATAGCACATCCTGATTCCCAACTTCCTCCGGAATATCCCACCAATGCTTGGCAAGTCCAGGAAGAATATATGTAGCAAGCTTCACCCTCCTATATGCGGGTGTCTTGAGATGCTTAAAGATCATCTGGACTGACTCAATCCAGAACTCAGCTGCCTGGGGGCATCCCTCCCCAGTGAATGTAGGCGGATGTTGTAGCTAGAAATCTCTCTTAAACTCAGACATCTAAGGTACATTGTGAACAAAATCTCTTTCCATAGATCGCATGACTCTCAGGAAGCTGTCGCAAAGCTAAACATCCATATAATCCTCAGGAGTTATAAGAAGCTCTAGATTAGCTGTGTTAGGAGCGTGTTGATTGTCGCTCCCCTGATGCTCAACTCAAAGACGACGAGGAGTCATTTTCTCTACAAGACAAACACACTCCTTAGATTGTTGGCTATAACAATAAGGTCAACCTGAAAAGGTAACAACAACAGAGAAACACTACTCCTGGTCTCTCTAAACATGGATTATAAGTGTTTTAGCATGACATAACAGTTCATTTCATTCCATTTCTCAGATATAATAGGTATCTTATATAACATTTCAAACAAGAACGTATATATAAAATTCAATAAATATGTCCTTATCATGAACAATTAATGCCAATATATATGTGTGTGTTTGTGTGTGTGTGTACCTATTATGGTGCATGCATACTCATCTTGCACTATATCAGGCCATGAATATAAATCTCAAGAACCAATAACATCACAAAATAATAACTTCACACAACATGTGAATCACTCAGGGTGAAATAACATCAATTGTAACAAGCGAACAATATAAATAGTAATCCACCCCTGGGCACTTGGATTTTCCCTCATATGTGGGTTAGCTACTCCCATGCACAAGCTCATTACTGAGTCTCGACACATCCTAGTCTCCTTTCTACCTTTCCCAAATAGTAAGGCAACATAAAAGAAAAACCCTCTCCTTTGATACCACTTTGTAACATCCCCCGATCCATCACTCTCTAATGTGGCCATAAAGGGTTGGTTATGAGACCTTAAGCGTGCCTTCCCATACACTAGAGGCTGCCGAATAGCATCAAGAGTGTGATCAGTATAGTGGGGAGACTATACCCCCTGGTATGAAGTTACATAACGACGAAAATAAACAATATAAATAACATAATTATAGTAATAAACAAGTGGAAACAATATCTCACACCGTTGGGAAATAAAAGGAGGGACAAACAAACCAATAGTAAATGCCAAGTGAAATAATCCAATAAATAATAAAGGACTAATGTGATGTCATGCTGTGATGTGACTAAATGTAATGCTAGAAGTAATACAAATAAATGACTACCAGACTCAAATAAAGACTCAAAAGTCCTCGGTCCCGATCTCCATGTCGGTCTCATCCCAAAATCCATCCCACCCAGCAACAATAATCAATAATAAGGTCCTTTTACCTTGTCCAAACCTGTATCCATGTAATCTGCTTGGGTACCAAATGGAAACCCAAATAGGGTGTGAGTGTAACTCAGTAGGTAGAAATTATCATGTCTAAAACATAACTAGTCTGATAATAAGTGTATGCGATAATACAACAAACAAGTGTATTAATTAATTAAACAATTAAATTAATACCACATGAACCTGCTTCAACACCATACCAGAATACCTCTGAGCATGTCTCTTGACCAAGCCAACCATAACCATATAACCATGGTAAATCATAACCTGTTTTGGAACCATGCCGAAATGTCTTTGAGAATGTCTCACAACCATTTCAACTATAACCATATATCTATGGTATTAATCACATAAATCTGGGTCAAACCTGTTATATAAGCATTTCAACAATAAATCAGGGCCAAGTCCAGTTTATAAGAATTACAACATGTTTTAGGGCCAAACCTAGTATATAAACATTATAGTATCTGTCAGGGCCAAACTTGGTATATAAGCATTTCAGCATGTTTCAGGGCCAAGCCCGGTATATAATCATTTTATCATGTTTCATGGTCAAGCCCGGTATATAAGAATTTCAACATGTTTCGGGGCCAAGCCCGATATATAATCATTTTAGTAATAAATCACTGGGCATAGCCCGCTATATAAGAATTTCAAAATTTAATCACCACGAGTCACAACATTAAGGACATCACAATATCACATCAACCGGATCAATGGTTAATTATGAAAATTATCATTTATCTTTCAATTACACATTCCATTTATCATTTTCTCATAAACCAATAACATGCCAATCATTTCAATAATCAAGACAAGCCAGAGTGAATCTATATCAAGCAATCATCCAAAATTCATGTCATGCTAAACATACTTTAAGCTATTTTTCAAATCATTTATAATCAAGGGTTCTATCACTTGAATGGTAGCCATAATCTAGGTTAATAACAATTGGATCCAAAGGGTTTCCAAGGAATAATCCAATTCACCATTTAATTAATTTACGAACACGCTATGTTGGTGCGATTTTAAAATGCACATACTAGCAATTAAACAGACCATAGGGTTAAGTTTTAGACCCCCTAACATTAATTGATGATACGCTTCCAACAAGATTATCTGACAAGAACGAAGGCGCAGATGATCGCAAGAAGGATCCTAGATCATAATCAATAAAGATCAAAACCAACAATGACCAAGGTAAAGAGATTACACTGCAATGGTTGGAGAACAAGGGGAGAGAAGGGAAAACCGAAGCAAAACCACTCACCAGGGATCATATGCGTGATCGGGACCTCTAGCATGAAGGGAGGTGCTCCAAAATCATCTAGAAACCACCCTAGGGTCAAGAGAGGAAAGTTTCATGTGATATGAATGAGTAAAACATCCACACCGCCTTCTTAAAACTGTCCAGTCTAGGACATACATAACGTGTAAGTATATTACACGACGTGTAATCCTTACTTATGAGATACGCTGAAATTTACATAACCTATGGTGATTTTCAACACTGCCTGAACATTATATGATGTGTAACGTCTTCATGGCGTGCATCCCTTTCACATCATGAACCAGGCTCATGACTTGTGCCTGGAAATAGTTACACATTCTATAACTTCATTACACAACATGTAATTGCTCTGAAAATATCCTTTGGCCTGTTTCCCATGGAAGGAACCCAAATCACTTCTAAAGCCTTCCAAGCATGTAAAACCCCTTGTAAACCCATTTAACACATTTATATTCAGACTCCATTAATTAAAAAAAACATATGTCCCTAAACTTTAGGTCATTTTCCCCAATAAAGGTACTCTGTCTTCGAACAAGACTCGGCCACCATGGATCAAATGAAAACTCAAAGAAGGACATACCTAGAAGAAGATGGGATCTTACACAATAGATCTATCACTCTATCACCCTATATTTAATCAGTTTTGTTTAGATATCCAAGGATTACATGTGAATCACCACTAATGGTATTATACACTTAGATCATACAAGTGAAATGATGATAATTAGAGAAGGGGTTTTCAGATGATCAACAATTCCGTCATTGAAGAAAGTTTCTAAGATGAGGTAACCTTTCTTTGGATATAAATTAAATTAACTATAAATTTAACATGCATAAGTTCCTCTCTCTTGGTTTTGGGATTTTCTATGTCAATATTCGATGGAAAAATTTCATTGGTCATGTCGTTTAAATCTTTCACAATTGGTCAAATCTGACAAAACCTTTATGGTTATTCACCCACCAGGTGATTCCACTGCTTTTGGAACCAGTAAGTGGTATCAAAGGAAAGTTACATTTTAAATTTATAATTATTTATTTGATTTTTGATCGATTATGAACAATAGTGGTTAGATATTTTATTTTCACATTATTCGTTCTTTAATATGATATTTAATTAACATGCTTTTGACATTTTAATTATTCCATTAAAGATTCATATTTTCTTAAAGGTATAAGAATAAATGAAGAATGAGTGGAGATTCCATCAGGAAGTTCCAAGGATTCAGGATGGTGAGACTGGGTTACATGGTTTTTCATCGGATTACACGTCATGTACCCAAGTGCACTTCACCTGGATGTGTCACAGGATACATGACATGAAGAGCAGTTATTACACATGGTGTATTTATTACACACCATATGTAACCGGTTGACCTGGAACATGGCTTGTTGGATTATACGACATGTAGCTAGCATGCACGTCGTATAGTCTACAAAGTTTAGCGAAGAAATTCACACTAACTAGGTAGTCAAATACTGGTTATTGGCCATGTGAGACTGATATCCTATGAAATTAATGAAGTACATGGCATGTGGTTCATTAATTCCCATATTCGAAATACACGCTGAGTTATTTGGAAGGTTATGTGAACACACGTCAAGCTAGATACACGGCGTGTAGTTGGTTAGTACATGTTGTGTAGGCTCACTTCCAAAGAACATGCTCAGTCATTTGATGGGTTTCATAGACACACAAAAAGCGTGATACATGGTCTATAGCTGGTTAGTATACACCATGTAGTCTAGTCGAGATATATTTTGAATCCATGAGTGTTTATCCCATATACATGACAAACAGGGAACACAAAGTGTCTCTCGATAGTACACGCCATATAGTCTCCTAATAAAAGACAGTATTGAAATACATGAAAATAATTAATTTTATCATTAAAGCCTTATTACACTGATTGACACCTGATGTTTTTGACAATGTAATAAATGTGTTGAATAATTCAAAATTCTCAGTTTATTTATTATAATTATCTGTAATTATTTCTCATACCATTTATTTATCATGAATATATTAATGATGGGTATTTCCAAGATAATTAAGATGATCATTATGATAAAAGGGAATTAGTTAATTAACTAATTAATGCAAGCATGTTTATATTGGCAATAAAGAATGAATATAAATGAATGTTAACCAATGTACTTTTGCATATTTGTTGCATGTGTATGACCATTCATGAGCTTGATCGAGACCTGCGTACGTATTGGTTTTATTTAATTTAATTTATAGCATGGTTTTGAAATTATTAATTATTAAATTAAATATTATAGCTTACAATTCAACTCTCCCTCCTTTATTATATAGGACTTACATGTCTAAGTTATTTATTTAATCCCCCTTAAACAATACTTTGGTTCCCCTCACCTGTATGAGAGTTATAAATACATGTAATAAAAGGAGTATCCCAAAGAGCATGGAGGTGGTTTAAGATAGAAATGAGATGATACCAACCCAAGTGATACATAGGTGGATAAGTGGAATGTTGTAACTCATTCCAAGATCAACATAATGAGTTTCCCCCTAGGTCTTAGGTTGATTAATTGTTTTCTCAATAAATCAATTGTTAGATAAGCGCATAATCATGTCATTTATTTATTCTTTTATTTATGGCTTATGAATTGTTTCTTTTATGGATGAAATACCAAAATCACATAAATAAATGTATTAAAATGTAAATAAAAAATTTAAATAAATGGATTATATATAAATGTTTTATCAAAACATGGTTAATCACTTAAGTAAATTCCACTTAATATTCACAAGACATGTAAGGATAAAAAAGAACTATTTTACACATAATAAAAAAATCCATCAACTTAATATTAAGCCATACTTGACCTTCCATTAATTGATTAAGAATGAAAGTCATATAACTAAGTGTTTGACCAACCCACATTGGGGAATTTACTTTTATCATGGAGTTCTTATGAAAATTTTGGGTTGACTTAACTAACTTGAATGAATAGGAGTATCCCACACCAAACTTTATGTAACTTAGAGAAAAGTGTTGAGTAAATCCAAGTCAAGATTTCTGGATTAGGGAATCCACTCAATGTAACAAGGAGTTGCAAGTTCATATTTGGAAAAGACCTACCTTTGAGTAATTGTTCAAACCCATGCTTGGGTTATGAGAAGGGGCATATGGATCCTTACCACTAGAATGTATGAGTAACTAAACATTATGAGTTCAATGGAATGGGCTATTGGGACTTGATAAAATAGTGGGAGACTGAATAAAATTATTTTCTTTATGTCTCATATAATTGTAATCAATTGAAGTACTAATAATCAAATATTTTATAATTGCAGAATAATGGAAATTTCATCATCCACATTAACCCTATGATTAATATTGGATAAAGACCATCAACTGACTAATAGTAACTTATAGGAATAGTTTAGACATATCTGGGTTGTTTTGTGACATGAATGATAATCTTACATGCTAGATTTATCATTACCTAGTCCGCCTAAAAAAGAGGCAAGTAATAAAGAGTTCACTGTCGATGATAAACAGTTGAGAAATGTGGTCGATGTTCAATGTTTAATGCTCTCATCCATGTCAAGTGAACTCATAAAGTCCCATGGAGACATGGATGATTATAAGCATGCTCGATCATCTTAATGGACCATATTAGGAGAGAGATAGATCAGAATAGTTTGAGATTTACAAGTCCCTCTTTCAGAGTAAGCTTGGAGAGGGTGCACTAGATGGGCCTCATGTAGTCAAAATCATTGACTGCATTGAGCGCCTAGAGGTTTTAGGGTTTTAAATTTACTAAATAACTGCACAATGATCTCATTATTGCATTACTCCATCAGAGCTTCTCAATATTTGTTGTCAATTTAAATATGAATGGAATTGATATGTATCTCCTAGATCTATTCACTCTTCTTATCCAAGTTGATAAAGAGATGAAGCATGAAAATATTTCCATCCTTATGGTGAGTAAAATGAATGGTTAAGCAAAGAAATCGAAGTCCAAAACTTCTTCGCAACACCCTTACATGAAGAGAAAGATTAAGGGAAAATAAAGGGAACATGATAATATCTATTTCACATATGAGAAAAGGGCCACTGGAAGAAAAATTGTGCCCATGAAAAGAATCAAGGGTAAGCTTCAGGTGTATTTGTTATCAACTGTAATATGTCTATTTCTAAAAATTGGGTATTAGATACAACTTGTGGTGATCATATAAGTATTCAAATACATGAACCAAATAGATTTAGGAAGATTTACTGAGGGGTGGTGGTAGGTCTATGAGTATCCAACAGAGCTAGACTTGTTGTTGTGGATATCAGGGACTGCCACCTCACATTGCTGATAGGAATAATCTTGGTTTTAAAAGATTGTTATTATGTGCCATCTATTACCAGGACCATTATTTTTGTATCCATACTTGATAAAGATGGATTTTTTTTCAAGTTTGAGAATAAATACTATTTATTTTATAAATATAATATATATTATGGTAAGACATATTTAAATAATGGTCTTTATGTGTTGGATTACACAAACCAAGTAATGACAATCGATAATGAAACTACTTCATATGACTCATACCACACCCAACTTTTGCATCATCAACTATGTCATTTAAATGAAAAGTGTTGGCCTAAATTACATCAAGATTGATATTTAGATTTCTTTGAACTAAAACCACTTATTTTATGTCATGCATGTTTACAAGGCAAAATGACCAAAACCCTATTTAATGGAAAAGGTGAAAGGGCCAAATAGATTCTTGAATTAGTTCATAATGATGTGTGTGGACCATTTCCTATTGAAGAAAGGGGTGGGTACTCATACTTCAAAAATTTTACTAATGATTTTAGTATATACAAATATGTCTACTTGATGAGGTATAAGTTGGATTCTTTTAATAGATTTAAGGAATACAAAAATAAATTTGAGAATCATCTTGGTAATAAGATTAAAAGAACTCTGCTCGAACTGTGGTGGGGGATATCTTAATCAAGACTTCATTTATTATTTAAAGGAGTTTGGGATTCTATCTCAACTCACTCCTCTTTATACACCTCGACAGAATGGTGTAAGATAAAGAATGAACGATACATTGTTAGACATGGTGATATCAATGATGATTCATGAAAATATTCCATTATCTTTTTGGGGGTATGCATTATAAACAACAACATGCATACTAAACTAAGCACCAAATAAAGAAGAAAACAATATTCCATACCTATTATGGAGTGGGATACATGCCATGTAGATGGTAAATCTAGTTGGTAATTACCTCCAAAAATTCCCGATTCGAATCGGTTTACCCTGAAACCCATAGATCAACCTAGTAGGGATCTCTAACAATTATAATTAGGCTCTAAAACCTTTAAATAATTCAAAACTAAGGGGATTAGGACCAAAACTAAAAATATTTTACCTATAGGGTGAAACAATGAAGATTCAAATGTAGAACGATGTTCAGATCATGCTTCCCCCTAATCTGATAACGATCGGTGCCAAGAACTAAGATCAGTAGCACCTCATTGCGTTGATTTGTACTCAGTTTCATCATTGCCAAAGAGAGATGGGAGAGGAGTAAGACTCCTCTTCTGGGTTATGTGCATAATGTGAGAGGGGAGGGGGAATTAGGTTATAGCCAAAAGGTTCAGGCGACATGCAGATTAGGTTATATTTTTAATTAAATATTAATTTAATTAATTAATCTACCAAATAATGCCCCGCAACTTGCCTCTGATCAAAAATCACGGTGTGGACAACTTTATGTCGCGCCTAGGGAAAACATGAAATTCTGAACTCAACTACGGTCCCATATTTCTGATATGAGACTCTTTTAGGGAGTTATTAACATTTCAAGAGGAACTGAATGTGCGTGAAAAAAATATATTTAATATTTTTAAAATCATCGCTCTGAGGCTCTCCAGGCCCTAGATTCTCACGCTGACTTAGCGCCTGGATTCAAGAATATTCTTATAAATATTTCAAAGTCTTATAGGTCAAACCCGAGTCACTAAATTCTCCCCACCTTTAAGGATTTTCATCCCCAAAAAGTGAAATCCTAGGCACGAGGGAAGAAATTGAGCTCTCTACTGCAACTACCATGCTAGCAAGATCACTAGGGGTTTCCGTGTTGCTTCCAAGCACACACTTAGGGGAACCACCAAGGCCAAACCACACTGACGGACAACTCAAACCAAGACAACATTGTTCAACAAGCAGGCACAAGTCTCCTCAGCTATTACAGGTGGAAAATCACCAGGCATCATGGTTTATCTGTAGTCATAGGGTCTAGTGATATACCACCTCGCTAACCTGATGTAGATACCGACATAACCCAACAGTTCACATACACTCCTGGATAAACTACAATACAACCTCCTCAAGAGTACTTTGTTCAAGGTTGATGTTGAGCATGAAAGGGTACCAACGAACAAGACAAGAGAGTAGAATCATCCAACCATGAGAATCTAGACATAGAAAGCATGTGGCATACCCCGTGCGTCTTTGCCTAACCTGTAAGGAGAGTAAACAAAACTAGAATCACCGCCATACCCACTAGTGGAATCCCATCTAAGTATGGATGGTATGAAACCAATCCACAATGTGGAAACATTTTAGGGTCTACAGAACAGTTTTAAGTAAGGATCTCCCTTCACCAGGGATGCTAAGCAAAAAGGGTCGAGTAGAAGAACTCCACTAGAAACACAGGAACTGCTTCGACACTCCATCTCCCAACCTCACCCTGAACACACAAGTCTAAGGAACTCATTCTCCACACCTTAATACTATTCTATTTGGGAAACACTGACTCACCCACATGGTTTTGGTTTCATCACAAAAACATGTCTTGGTGGGGAAAACATCCATCTTTCTCGTGAGTCCAAAGCTATGCCAAACTATTCCATTTACTTCTCAAGAATCTCATGTACAAAGGTGACTATAAGTGCATGAGGTTACTAATGAACCAAAAAGGGCTACCCAAATGCTCATTTTGAGTCTTACCAAGCCCTATGTCTATAACCACCAATACACTACCTGAACCCAAATGCACAAGTCAGAGGGACTCATCCAGCACACCTCGATACTATCCGCTTTGGGCGGCACTGAATCACACTTATATTTTTTTTCGTGTCATAAAAACATGTCTCGATGGGGGAAGGATCCCTCTTCCTGGTGAATTTAAAGATATATCGAATGACACTAACATAAGGTTCGACCGACACCCTGTGTCTCCCCGCTTTACCCTCAAGAAAGAAGCAGAAAGAAAAGAGTACCTCACAACAATGTCTAATAATTAATACTCCAGAAAGTATAAATGACACATAGCATACCTCTTTTCATCCTCAAAGCTTCTGGGTTAAATGCCTCTATGGCCTGCAACTGTTCTTGCCTACGTCCTCCAGCTCCCTAAGCCTGGCGTGGACCACCAGGGGGTTTTGGTGGAAGTTCCTTGAACCACTTTCCACCAACTTATACTCTCCCATATACTATTCCATGTATTCCATCTTGTGGAACTCCTTGCTCCAAACACTACCACTTCTAAGATTGCTCATCGATTGTCTTCCTATCAGCAGCAAAAAGGGTTGGGAAATCTCTAGCAAGATGTCCTCGGCCATCGCAAGCGTAACACCACCTCTCCCGCAGATGGCCTAAATACCAGTGCAGTTCCTATGCCACATTCCCACATGCCTGAGTCTAGGCATGAGTATGTCTCTTACACCATGATCCTATTTCCGCCGTCTTCCAGCTACTGCAGATGCCTCAGCCTCATGACCACTACTGTGGGTCACATCCATTCGTCCCTCACTAGGAATCTATATACAACCAGAGCTCACTCATGTACCCCCACATAGGAGGGAAGGCACAAGGAGGCTACACCTACTCAGAAATCTCAACGGAGGCCCTACTCAAAGGTCCAAGCTCTGAAGAATGATTATGGAACCATATCTAGGGAGTAACATGATAGGTCTATGAGCCTCACTGAGTACTCCTCCATAGTCATGATACCCCTTTGAAGCTACAAAAGCTCCTGGATATGCACTGACCTCAGTGTGGCTGGGTAAAACTCTTCCACGAAGAGTCGCTCAAACTCCACCCAAGTGAGAATCGCCTCATCATGGGATTTCATCACTAGACTCCACCATCACCTGACCGAACCATGCAGAAGGATCACCGCTAGGACCACCATATTATTAAGAGATTTCTTCATGAGTCGGAAAACATGTGTGACTTCGTCAAGCAAGTCATCAGCTTCTCGGGGGTCTGGATCACCCCGGTAGCTCAAAGGTTGCTGCCTTTGGAACTTGTGCAGCGCACATCCTCGACCTGAACTACCGGCACAATCCACTGCTCAACGGGCGGTGGATCAACTGGCTGACCACCTGGAGGAACTACCTCAGAACCAGTTCCCTGAATTGAAGCCTCTTTACGAGGAATATTTTCATCACAATCCCACCGTGGAACCCTATCAAGATGTAGTCGTAGGGGCATCCTGAAACAAAATCAAAATGCACCATGATCAAAGAGTATATACGGGGATATGACTCAAGAAGGATAATAAAAACCCAAAACCCAGTCCTATATTATGCATGCACCATTATTTCCCTACAACCGATGTCCTAATGTATCAAGATGAAAAGTAAGTTATCATAGTCTGAGTGAATGGATACGTTGGCCACCACACCGACACTAAAACCTCTGGTATGAGAGACAAACATGAAACACCCTAAAAATATCTCTATGCAACCCAAAACAAGCTCATGACACTACGGTCCCAAAGTGGAACCCACTATGATACCACTCTGTCACGACCCGACTTGACGGGGCCCGAGCCATAACTTCCCAAGACCACTCCAATAGTCTAGGGGTTGGAAACTAGCACCAATTAGGAATATCACACAAATGTAAGACCTTTTTATAGATTAACTATACGTACACACCCACAAACACCTAGATGCAACAATGTAGAGATATAGAAAACTAGAAACTAAAATGCATGCATATGACTATCCCAAACCAGAGTATAAAAAAAATACCAAAATCGTAAAAATGGAAAAACACATGCCCACCACAAGAAAACTATAAAAGTGTCCAAAGTACTTAGAAGGAGGAGATCACTTTCAAAAGAAACTACTAAAAATATCCTCGATCCATCTCCGGTAAACAACTCAGTCGGTCTAGCTCACTAAGCTCCATCTACCTCGGGTTCTCTGGGGACTCTTTCGAAAGGCCTATGGTTTCCACAAGACACAACACGTGAAAGAAAATCCAGTGCATGAGAGAGTATAAAAATACTTAGTAGGCACCCCAAAAACCCAAAAGAAAAGGGAGAAAATGAAAGGAAATAGTCTTCTCAACCTAGCTAGAGGGAACCCAATTGAGAGAGAAACTATATATCAAACCATCCTCGACTATACATGACTAATCAGCTCAGTTCATAAGGGGTGTCAACCCAGACATGTGACAACATCGTAAGGACACCCAAAAAACCCCCAGATATACTCGTCTCAGACTCCTAGTCTCATGAGGTTCCATCCTCATAGCCAATAAAAGGATTCTACTCGAGGCTCTAATGGTAAAAAAACTAGGAGAACAAACACCGTGAGCTCAACCATCCCAGATGGAACCCGTCTGAGAGATACACTCTATTGAAAACAACTCACTAGGCCCATCTCTAGTTCCCATCACTAGAGGTCCTACCAAATCTAACCTGTACCCTATGTAAGGTTGTAAGAACCTAAGTGGAGAGGCTTGCTCCTCACCACTACACACAGTTTAAGGATAACAACTCCAAACTATTCACTACATGCATGCTCTCTAACAAGAGATAATGGAGGGAATTGTACCTTGTCACTACCCCATAGTCGTGGGAGTACTAGCTCCCAACTAACCCGCAAAACCTCTGTCACTCCTTTATGGAGTTTCCCACACCCAAATCCGTCGATGGAGCACTAACTCCTAACCAGGTATTGCATGTAACTAGTGGAGGGGCCCACTCCTTGTAATTATACTCAATAGACGAGGGGGAACTAAATCTAATGGAGGACCCACTCCCTGCTGCTACTCAGAGATGGGGAAGTACTACTCTTTAGGTGAGGACCCATACTCTAGCATGATAGGGGAGAACTACTATGTGGCTAGAGGACCCATACCCTTGTATGACAGGGGAATACCACTCTACTATCTCATTTTAATATGGGGTATTCGCACCTCGAAATCACATGGGTGTAATGACCCCAAGCTAGATGACCTTCTCCCTAGTATGATAAGGGGTACCAACTCTACCGAACCAACACGTATGGAGGACCCGCACACTGGAACGAAGGGGGAGTTCCGACTACATGGATAGAGGACCTACAACCTAACATGATAGGGGAGTACCCACTCTATCTATACAACATTTCTGGAGGACCCACTCCCTGACATGGTAGGAGAGTACCAACTCCACAGATAGAGGACATGCTCCCTAGTATGAAAGGGGAGTTACTACTCTATCTGGATAACAAGTATGCAGGGCCCGCACCCTGTCTTGGTAGGGGAGTGTTGTCCAACTATAAGAATGATATGAGGAACCCACATCCTAAAAAACCAGGAGAGTACCAACCTCAGAAGAACTACCCAAAGATAATGAACTTGCGCCCATGAAATGGGGAGTCTCGTATCTAACAAAGTAGAGGGGTAAGAGAAACTCACACACTGGTGCCACAAGGGAGTACCAATTCCAGCGCCTCTCTTTATGAACTGCATTGATCTACCGCATCATTCAAGCACCGCTACACAAGAATCATGCTAAAAAAACACATCATCATACCCCATAGGATGAAACAGAGTCCGCCATTGCATTGTATGTGGAAAATTGTTTAGGATAGGCTACTCATAATCCTGAATCCGATTTCCAAAGAAGGATATATAGGAGGGAGATATTAGGAATATTTACAAGGAGTACATGACATGCAATGGGGTCCACACGGTGTGTGAACCTACCTGAGCACCTGTCTGTGTATCATGTCTACATGATTTTCCAACCCATGTAGGGGTACACGATGTGTAGATCCTGTGAACAACATGTTTGAGCTAAATGGCCACCTAGTTGTGTAGTTTCCATGTTCCCATGTCTGGCACCCCATTTCCATGTACATTAGCCGTGAAATTTTACACGACCATTTACTATTACATGACTATCCCAAGTCTTGTCCCAAGGCCACACAACATGGGGTCACTACATGGTGTGTAACACCGATACATGACACGTAGACCCAAAAAGACTTCTTATTCGAACAAGAATGGCTACAAGACGTGCCTCTATAGACTACACACCATGTAGACAATAATTTTAATTAGGAATTACCATAAAAAATGCTCGATTCACTCCAATTTACCCCAAAACCCATAGACTAACCTAGGAGAGAACTCTAGTAATTGTAATTGGGATCTAAAACCTCAAAAAAAAAAATGAAAAAAATAAAGTTATCCATAACAAAACTCTAAACCGACAACCAAGAAGGTGAAATCCAGAAGCTTCAGATGTAGGATAATGCTCAGATCATGCTGCTTATCAATCTGATGATGGTCGGTGCCAAGAAATGAGATCATCATCACCTCATTGTGTTGATTTTTCCATAGTTTTGTCATCTATAAATGGGGATAGGATAAGAGGAAGGCTCCTATTTTGGTTTATGTGCACAACATGAGGGGGAGGGGGAATTAAGTTAGATTTTTTATGCATGCCTATTGTGGGGCATGGACAAAAGCAATAATAATTTTTCCTAGTGTAATACAGAGGCTGACCAGGGTAATCTCTCTTGAGGAGCCTTCTCAATGTCGTTCACTTCTTCTATATCTCCAAAACTATCTCTTTTTGTGGGTTTTGATTATTAAAAACAATGAAATGTAAAATAGGAATTCAAAATTTATACTAAGATTTAAGTCTAAACAAAATGAAGTTAGCAAGAAAGTACTTGGTTTTGGGGTTTAGTCTTGGATTCAATCATTATTTTCCTTCATGTGTTTGATTCTAGATTGATAATCCAAATATGAAATATCATGTTTGAATCAATATTATTTTACAGAATAGAAATATTTTGAGTTACATGTCATTGGGGGCCATCACCACATTAGGGAAATTCGTCTCACCTAAGCATGCTACTCAAATCTACCAAAAACTTAAATAAACTTTAAAGAAAATTCAATAACTCCTTGGCCTCCCCCCGAGCCAAGCCTTGGGATGAGCCTCTCATTTACGAGAGTAAGAGATCACAATGGTGGATGGATGAGGAGAGAGAGAGAGGGAGAGATAAATAATTTATAATGAATTTTAAAATAATAATAACAATAATAACAACAACAACAACAACAACAATAATAATTATTATAATTAAGAAAATAGTTTTTGAAATAGGAGAGATAAAATAAAATAGTTTTAAATTAAGAATGTGGTATTATAAATAATATTTATAATAATAATAATAATAATAATAATAATTTTTAATTATTATTATTATTATAATTAAATAAGAAGTTAAATTTTGGAAGCACAAAATTAAAAAAATGAATACATTAAATTTATTTAAAAGAGATTCAAATTACAATTAAAATGAAAAATAAAATAGAAAACTAAAATGAAAATAAAAAATAAAATAAAGAATAAGAAATGGTGGGGATTTGAGGTTGAAATCCCTTGGTGGATATCACCTCCTTGGTGCCTCAGAATAAATGGGATGGAATGGAATCATAAGGCAGAGTTCTCCTCCTTTTATAGGCCTGTAACTGTCCTCCGAAAGATTGCACATTTTTTGGCCCATTTAATGGACTATTCACATGTTATATCCTTCATAAAAGTTGATGATAAATGTACTATTCATTCAACCTCAACATTTCAGCATAATTGGACACTGGATGTAGATGTTATATATTTTTTATTGACTGTTACTTTTTATGGACTAGATTTCCAGGAAGGTTCCTTAAATTGATTTCGTCCAATGGCCACCTTAATGGATTCAAAACTCCATTGAATTAATTTAAAAAATGATTCTATGTGTCCTCTTCCAAATCCATGTGTAATAACCCCAATTTAATGTGTGTAGATCAATTTATTCTTCAATTACGAAGGTTGGGTCCATACTGTTTTCCTGGAAGATTTTCCAACTTCAATGATTTTTTTCAGACCTTTAGATTTTAGAATCAGCTCTTGGTCCTAAAGAAAAAGTCGAGGAAAATAAATCTAGGAATCATTCAAAAAATGAATCACTAAAATTTTATTTATATTCTAAAAGGTATTCCCAAAATACCCTTGTGATAAAATTCTGTAAAAAATCCATATTTAATCAATTTTTTTTATTTTAGACCATTTTCATTATATAATTCAAATTTCCCATTATTTTAATAAGAAAATTAAATACATGGGTTTTATCATTGAAAACATAAAAAAAATATTCATAATTTGATTAAAAATATGCACATAAATTTGTTCTGTCAAATACCCCCACACTTAAACCATGCTTGTCCTCAAACATAAAATCTCAACATGGAGTTAAAGAGGGCACATATGTTATCAATATTCAAATTTCAATGTAATAAAATCAAAAAAAAAAATTCAGTGTAAAATCAAAATTTAAAATTCAACATAAAATATCAATTCAATTTCTCATTTTTCAATGAAACAGTCAATCCATGTATTTTACTTTTCCCCTTTGAAAAATGATGGAACTTCTCCTTTCATTCATTCAAGATCCTCAATTTATTATTATTAAACATGCCAAATCATGATTTACCTCACTTGTGATTATTTTATCTCATCAATCATGATACAATTCAAGTATATTTATGATCATATCATGAGAAGATTCTCCTTATCTAGAAACTGGTAAAAGAACTAATTTCTCCACTTTGTAAAGACAAAAAGCACATAAAATCATGAGGACTTGCAATTAAGTTTATAATAAATTTGAAGCTTAAGGTTGGTAGGATTTAATATTTAAAAAATTAAGGCTCATGGAGGAGGTTTATCTCTTAAGTATAAAACATGATATAAAAAAGTGTAATGAAATTCTACCCTTCAATGTAGCAACTCCCACTTCCCCAAACTCAAAGTAAGGCCATGATCAAAGTAAATCATGATGAATGATTTGTGCACCCTCTTGATTTTTTTCATTTTTTTCTTTTTTCGAAATTTATTCTTGGAAAAGAACCTCACATCCATCACGTAACCACATATGATAAAAATCATCGATTTAGTAATGGTGATTTTTGGTTTTCCCAAATCACAACTAATTTTTATTTCATTTTTTTTGTTTTTTTTATTTTCCATTTTTATTCAAGAGGGGAAAAACAATAAAGAGTACAATGAATTAATTCAAAACCTTTTAAAATTACCACAATAAGCACCCCCACACTTCTTCCTTACATTGTAAATCATCCATTTTACCATGATTCCCTTCACCCCACACTTTAAATTTAAAATATCATGCAATTATTAAGAGTAGGGTAGGAATGGATAAAAATGGATTGAAACATGGATCATCCCGAACAAGGTAATTCATGGTCTCTATGAGCTAAAGAAATATTTATTTAAAGGTGGTATTTTAAGGATAAGTGGTTTATCAAATGATGCCTTAATCATTTTAAATGTGTTTTTGTACAGTCATAGCTTTGACAAGTTCAAATTCATGTTCTAGTAGGTGGCATGTCCCAAGATCACTCAAGAAATATGATAAAGATAAAATAGGAAGTACTTGGTATATAAATCATCTCAGGAATAGGACATATGATTTGGGAAAATCACTCAAGGCATTATTAATAATAAAAAATCAATTCACATAAATTTTAAAAAATTAAAGTATGAAAAATGGTTGGGGAATTTCATTTACATGAATCAATTAATTTCTTCAAATCATGAGTCCTCATTTTAATATCCATGCTTTATTTTAAAAATTTAATTCTCAATTTTACTTATTTAATCATATCAACATTGAAATATAAAACATGGAATCACTGGATTCATAAGAAACTCATGTCGCATAGTTTAGTCAAGTAGAGCGTAAATTCAAGTGTGGGGATGCAATATTATATTTAAAGCTCAAAACATGATTTTGGACAAAAAATATAAGGACTTTAAAAGATGAACATAAAAATTGAACTCTCTTTCCCATGAGGCTTATTCCTCTTTCCTATTTGGATTTATGAGGCTTCCTTCTTCCATCATGAACCTATAAAAGAAAACAACTCAATTAAGAACAAGGATCACGTCATTAAAGATAAAAAAGATAGGAGGGAGTGGTATTCATGCTGAACTACTTCTTAATACTGAAATTGAAATCTAATTTCCTAACATTTAAAATGAAAGTAATAGAAATAAAGTAAAGGATAAATCTTGGTACAATCCTCCAAGTGGGCACTGGGTTTTTTACTACCTCTAGATGGGCAATACCAGCGATTATCCATAGTTTATTGGTGGGTGGATTTTTTTGGACTTGAACCACCACATGTGACTTTTACCAGTTTGTGATTCTTTGATGGTGGTGAGAAATGATCCATGGATATAATATACTAGATCCAAAACCTTTAAAATTAAGTACAACTTGCATGGTGGGGTAGGATGAAGTATGGATCATCCTCTTCTTTGGTTGCTACTTGTGAAACCTTCTTCTTTTCAAGTGTTGGCTCAACATGGACTGTATGAATTGAATGCTCAAAGGGAAAGTAAGTAGGGAATTTTTCTTGAATAAATTTTAAATTTTAATTTGTAAAAATATTCACCCTTTCAAAATGATTAGCCTCTATCTTGATTTTCTAAAACTCAGCTTATTGGACTTCTTCATAGTCTTCCTAAAATGTTTGTTCATCAAAATTAGGGAGTTCCATGTGTTCCTCAATAGGTGCATGTACTTTTTCATCATCATACTCGAGGGAATAATAAGAGTCATCCAATTATAAAAATTCAAAATAGTTGGGAGTTATACATAAATTATTTTTAATAAAATTAAATGAATTTGAGTTTAGGAATTTATCATCTCCCTGAGTTAGTTCGAATTGAATATCTTATTTGATGGAAAGTTCCTCATGGAGTCAATCTTTATTAGATGGAGGTAGGTAGTTAGGATCCTCCAGTATTTCTTTGAATTCCACAACTTGGGTAGTTTCTTCTTCTTCCATGGTTAAATAGAGGTGCAATGGTGGTTTCTCTTCTACTTTGTAAGGAATTAGGAAATCATTTTGCACTTCAATTTTAGCCCATTTTCTCCAAAATTTATCCAAATTCACATGATCAACCTCTTGTAAATCAGTAGAAAATAATATTTCATCTATCTCCTCTATCAATGGTCATGATAGGTAGAATTGATCTATAGGAACATCCTCTTTTAACCCCTCGTATTCTTCAACTTCAAAAACTAGTGGGGAGATTTCTTCCACAACTTGCTCAGGCTCTTTCTCCGATTCAGGTTCGGGTTGCTCCATTATTTCTAAAACATAGTCAAACACTCTTTTATCTTTTCTTGTCAGCTGTTTTATGATTTCTATAAGTTATTTCACTTGATCTATATTATAATATTCTTATTATTCTTGTTATTTTTGTACGTATTATTAATTGTTTCATGTATTGAAGGAATGATTTCTTGAAAACATCATGGAAGAATAATATTTTTAATTTTTTTTTAATTTGAAAAATAATGAAAACCAACTAAAATGTGAAAAATATAAAAAGTAAAGTAAAAAACTGATTATCTCCCCAACAATGATGCCATTTTTGACGCATGCCTATCACGTGGCGTGGAAAAAAGTAATAATAATTTTTCCTAGTGTAGCATAGAGGCTGAATAGGGTTGTCTCTCTTGAGGAGCCTTCTCAATGTCGTTTACTTATTCTATATCACCTAAACTATATCTTTTTCTGGTTTTTTATTATTAAAAACAATGACATGTAAAATAGGAATTAAAAATTTATACTAAGATATAAGTCTAAAAAAATGAAGTTAGGAAGAAAGTACTTGGTTTTGGGGTTCATTCTTGGATTCAATCATTATTCTCCTTTATGTGTTTGATTCTAGTTTGATAATCCAGACATGAAATCTTATGTTTGAATCACTATTCTTTTTCACAATAGAAATAGTTTGAGTTGAATGTCATTGGGGAACATAACCACAATGGGGAAATTCACCTCACCCAATCATGCTACTCAAATCTACCGCAAACTTAAATAAACTTTAAAAAAAATTCAAGAACTCCTTGACCTCCCCCCGGGCCAAGATTCAGGGTCAGCCTCTCATTTACAAGAGTAAGAGATCACAATGGTGGATGAATTAGGAGAGAGTGAGAGAGAGGGAGAGATAAATAATTTATAATGAATGTTAAAATAATAATAATAATAATATTCATTATTATTATTATTATAATTAAGAAAATAGTTTTTGAAAAAGGAGAGAGAGTGAAAATAAAATAGTTTTAAATTAAGAATGCGGTATTTTAAATAATATTTATAATAATAATAATAATAATAATAATAATAATAATTTTTAATTATTATTATTATTAAAATTAAAGTAGAAGAAGTAAAATTTTGGAAAAAAAATAAAAAAAATGAATGCATTAAATTTATTTAAAAGAAATTCAAATTACAATTAAAATGAAAACTAAAACAAAACTAAGATGAAAAATAAAAAAACTAAATTAAGAAGAATAAATGGTGGAGATTTTTAGACATCCTCCCTTGGTGGATATATCCTCCTTGGTGACTTAAAAGGAATGCGGTGGAATGGAATGATAAGGTAGAGCTCTTCTCCTTTTATAGGCCTGGATCTCTCCTCTAAAAGTTTACACATTTTTTGGACCATTAAATGGATGATTCACATGTTCTATCATTCATAAAATTTGTTATTAAATGCATTCTATATTCACCATCAACATTCCAATATAATTTTCCATTATATGTAGGAGTTATGTATTTTTTATTGACTGTTACTGTTTCTAGATGAGATTCCCAAGAAGCTTCCTTAAATTGATTTCGTTCAATGGCCACCTTAATGGATAAAAGACTATGTAGAATTAATTTTATAAATTATTCTATGTGTACTATTCCAAATACATGTATAATCACATGAATTCAATGTTTTTAGGATGATTTATGCTTCCGTTATGGTGGTGGGGTCCACGCTGTCTGCTTGGAAGCTTTTCCAACTTCAATGGTTTTTTCAGACCCTTATAATTTAGAATCAGATCTTGGTCCTGAAGACAAAGTTGAAGAAAATAAATCCAAGAATCATCCAAAAAAATAATCACTTAAATTGGATTAATATTTTAAAATTTATTCCAAAAATATTCGCATGATAAAATTATTTTAAAAATCAAGATTTAAGCAATTTTCGTATTTTAGCACATTTTCATTCTATAATTCAAATTTCCCATTATTTTAATAAAAAAATTTAATACATGGGTTTTATCATTGAAAAAAATATTTTTTTTTCATATTTTGATTAAAAATATGCACATAAATTTGCTCTATCAAATACCTCCACACTTAAACCATGCTTGTCCTCAAGCATAAAATCTCAACATAGAGTTAAATATGGCACCAATGTTATCAATATTCAAATTTCAATGTAATAAAAAAATCAATGTAAAATCAAAATTTAAAATTCCACATAAAATATCAATTCAATTTCTCATTTTTCAATAAAACAGTCAATCCATGTATTTTACTTTTCCGCTTTGAAAAATGATTAAACTTCTCCTTTCATTCATTCAATATCCTCAATTTATTATTATTAAACATGCCAAATCACGATTTACCTCACTTGTGATTATTTTATCTCATCACTCATGATACAATTCAAGTAGATTTATGATCATATCATGAGAACATGATATTTATCTAGAAGCTGGTAAAAGAACTAATTTCTCCACTTTGTAAAGACAAAAGGCACATAAAATCATGAGGAATTTTAATTAAGGTTCTAATGACTCTGAGGCTTAAGGTTGGTAGGATTTGATGTTTAAAAAATTAAGGCTCATGGTGGAGGTTTATATCTTAAGTACAAGACATGATATAAAAAAGTGTAATGAAATTATACCCTTCAATGTAGCAACTCACACTTCCCCAAACTCAAAGTAAGGCCATGATCGAAGTAAAGCATGATAAATGATTTGTGCAACCTCTTGTTTTTTTTTCAATTTTTTTTCTTTTTTCGAAAGATATTCTTGGAAAAAAATATCACATCCATCACCTAACCACATATGATAAAAATCACCAGTTTAGTAATGGTGATTTTTGGTTTTCCCAAATCACAAAAAAAATTTATTTCATTTTTTTTAATTTTTTTATTTTCTATTTTTATTCAATAGGGAAAAACAATAAAGAGTAGGGTAAGAATGGATAAAAATGGCTTGAAACATGGATAATCATGAACAAGGTCATTCATAGTCTCTATGAGCTAAAGAAGGATTTATGTAAAGGTGGTATTTTAAGGATTAATGGTTTATCAAAAGATGCCTCAATAATTTTAAATGTGTTTTTGTATAGTCATAGCTTTGACAAGTTCAAATTCAAGTTCTAGAAGGTGGCATGTCCCAAGATCACTCAATAAATATTCTCAAGATAAAATAGGAAGTACTTGGTCTAGAAATCCTCTCAGGAATAAGAAATATGATTTGGTACAATCACTCAAGGCATGATTAATAATAAAAAATAAATTCACATAAATTTCATAAATTCAAAGTATGAAAAATGGTTGGGGAATTCCATTTACATTAAGCGATTAATTTCTTCAAATCACGAGTCCTCATTTTAATATCTATGCTTAATTTAAAAAATTTAATTATCAATTTTACTCATTTAATAATATCGAAATTTAAATCTAAAACATGGAATCATAGGATTCCTAAGAAACTCATGCCTCCTAGTTCAGTCAAGTAGAGCGTAAATTCCAGTGTGAGCATGAAATATTATATTTAAAGCACAAAATATGATTTTGGACAAAAATGTAAGGAGTTCAAAATATAAATATAAAAATTGAACTCCCTTTCCCATGAGGCTTATTCCTATATCCTCCTTGTATATATGAGGGTTAATTATTCCATCATGAAAATATAAAAGAAAACAACTCAATTAAGAACAAGGATTGTGTCATTAAAGCTCAAAAATATAGAAGGGAGTGGGATTCATGATGAACTACTTCCTAATAGTAAAATTGAAATCTAAATTCCTAAAATTTAAAATGAAATTACTAGAAGGAAAGTAAAGGATAAATCTTGGAACAATCCCACAAGTGGGCCCTGGGTTTTTTGCCACCTCTAGATGGGCAGTACCAACAGTTATCCATAGTTTGTTGGTGAGTGGATTTTTTTGGACTTGAACCACCACATGTGGCTTTTTCCAGCTTATGCTTATTTGATGGTGGTGAGAAATGATACATTGATAGAGTATACTAGATCAGTACCCTTCATAATTAAGTACAACTAACATGGTGGGGGTAGGGTGAAGTATGGATCAACCTCTTCTTTGGTTGCTACTTGTGCAACCTTCTCCTTCTTTTGAAGTGTTGGCTCAACATGGACTGTATGAATTGAATGATCAAGGGGAAAGTAAGTAGTGAATTTTTCTTAAATAAAGTTTAAAATTGAATTTGTAATATTCTCACTTTCAAAATGATCATCTTCTATATTTATTTCCTCAAACTCAGCTTCTTTTACTTCTTAATGGTCTTCATCAAATGCATGTTCATCAAAATTAGGGAGTTTCATGTGTTCCTCAATAGGTGCATGTAATTTTTCCTCATCATCCTTGAGGGAATAATAAGATTCAGACAATTCTAAAAATTCAAAATAGTTGGGAGTTGTAATCAAAGAAGTTTTAATAAAATTAAATGAATTTGAGTTCAAGAATTTATCATCTCCCTGAGTTGGATTAGCTTAAACTTATTCTTCGATAGAGAGTTCCTCATGGAGCTGATATTCACTGGATGGAGGTAGGTAGTCAAACTCCTTTGGTATTTCTTCGAATTACACCAATTAGGTGGGTTATTCTTCTTCCAAGGATAAAGAGAGGTGCAATGGTGGTTTATCTTCTAATTCATAAAGAATTATGAGATCATGTATCACTTCAATTTCTACCCATTTTCTTCAAAATTTATCCAAATTCACATGATCACCCTCTTGTAAATTAGTAGAAAATGATATTTCATCTATCTCTTCTAGAAATGGTCATTAGAGGTGGAATTCATCTGGAGGAACATCCTATTTTACCCCCTAGGGTTCTTCAACTTTAAAAACCAGTGGGGAAATTTCTTCCACATCTTGCTCAGGCTCTTTATCCGGTTCAGGTTTGGGTTTCTCCATTAGTGCTCGAACATAGTCAAACACTCTTTCAACTTTTCTCATTAGTTGTTCTATGCTTTCTCTAAGTTCTTTCACTTTACCTCTATTATAATATTATTCTTATTATTCTTACTATTTTACCTGTGAGTTGTTGTTCTATGTATTTAAGGAATGATCACTTGAAAATATCATGGAAGAAGAATTTTTTTAAATGTTTTTTTAATTTAGAAAATAATGAAAAATATCTAAAATTTGAAAATTGAAAAGGTAAAAAAACAATTAGTACCCCAGCAATGGTGCCAGTTATGACTCATGCCTATTGTGGGGTGTGGACAAAAGCAATAATAATTGTTCCTAGTGCAGCACAGAGGCTGACCAGGGTTTTCTCTCTTGAGGATCCTTCTCAATGTCGTTCACTTCCTTCTCCTATATCACCTAAACTATCTCTTTTTTTAGTTTTTTATTATTAAAAACAATGAAATTAAAAATATAAATTCTAAATGTATACTAAGATAAAATTCTAAACAAAATAAAGTTAGGAAGAAAGTACTTGGTTTTGGGGTTCAGTCTTGGATTCAATAATTATTTTCCTTCATGTGTTTGATTCTAGTTTGATAATCCAAACATGAAATCTCATGTTTGAATCACTATTATTTTTTATAATAGAAATAGTTTGAGTTGAATTTCATTGGGGGATGTCACCACATTGGGAAAATTTGCCTCACCCAAACATGTGACTCAAATCTACAACAAACTAAAATAAACTTTAAAGAAAATTCAAGAACTCCTTGACCTCCCCCTAAGCCAATCCTCGGGGTCAACCTCTCATTTTTGAGTAAGAGGTCACAATGATGGATGAATGAGGAGAGAGAGATAAATAATTTATAATTAATGTTAAAATAATAATAATAATAATAATAATTAAGAAAATATTTTTGAAAACGGAGAGAGAGAGAGAGAAAATAAAATATTTTTAAATTAAGAATGCAGTATTATAAATAATAATAATAATAATAATAATATTTAATTATTATTATTATTATTAAATAAGAATAAGTTAAATTTTGGAAATAAAAAATAAAAAAATGAATGTATTAAATATATTTAAAATAAATTCAAATTGAAATTAAAATGAAAACAAAAAAAAACTAAAATGAAAATAAAAAAATAAAATGAAGAAGAAGAAATGGTGGAGATTTGAAGCCGACCTCCTTTGGTGGAGATCTCCTCCTTGGTGCCTCAGAAGGAATGGGATGGAATGAAAGGATAAGGCAGAGCTCTCCTCCTTTTATAGGCCTGAATCTGTCCTCTAAAAGTCTGAGCATTTTTTGGCCCTTTAAATGGACGATTCATGCATTCCATCCTTCATAAAACTTGTTTATAAATTTATTCATCATTAAACATCAAAATTTCAACATAATTGGCCACCAAAAGTAGGATTTATTTATTTTTTTATTGACTATTATTTTATTTGGATGAGATTTCCAAGAAGCTTCCTTAAATTGATTTCGTTCAATGGCCACATTAATGGATACAAAACTCTATGGAATTAATTTTAGAAATTTTTCTATGTGTCCTATTACAAATACATGTAGAATAATCTCAATTTAATGTTTTTAGGCTGATTTATGCTTCTTTTACTGTGTTGGGGTCCACATTGTTCACCTGAAAGATTTTCTAACTTCAATGATTTTTCAGACCTTTAGATGTTAGAATCATCTCTTGGTCATAATAATAAAGTTGAGGAAAATAAATCCAAGAATCATTCAAAAAATAAATCACTCAAATTTTATTAATATTTTAAAATTTATTCCCAAAATACCCTTTGTGATAAAATTCTGTAAAAAATCTAGATTTAAGTATTTTTTTGTATTTTAGTCCTTTTTCATTCTATAATTAAAATTTCCCATTAATTTAATAAAAAAATTTAAATACATGTGTTTTATCATTTAAAAACATCAAAAAATATTCATAATTTGATTAAAAATATGCACATAAATTTGTTGTGCCAATTTTTAATTAAATTATCATTTAATTAATTAATCCACCAAATAATGCCCTGCCAACTTTCCTTTGATAAAAACTCATAGTGCAAACAACTTCATGTCATGCCTAGGAAAAAATGATGTTGTGAACTCAACCACGAACTCAGATTTCTAATCTGAGACTCCTCTTGGGAGTTATTAATGTTTCACAAGGAATTACATGAGCTTGAAAAAATATATTTAATATTATTAAAATCATCACTCTGGGGATTTATGAGCCCTAGATTCTCATTCCAACTCAGTGAATGGATTCAGAAATATTCTCAAAAATATTCCAATGTTTTACAAGTCAAACCAGATTCACTAAAAAACTCATCTATTCTTAATTATTAGATTGTATACTAATATGATCTTTGAATACATCACATGTCATTCATCCTTATGGATAATTACATCAGATGTCCCTTTGTAGGTGGGAATGTATGGTCTCACCTATATCACACTCCATGTGATATACTTAGTAGGTCATCCAATACACACAGAGAATTAAATTCTTTATTTTGTGCCTCATTTGCATATTCAGTATCTCTATATAATAATCATACTCACACAAAATTTAACATCTCATCATAACCTATAATACTTCATGATGAGCATCAGTTAGGGATAAACTCATAGTCATACTTTGAGAGGCTAATTATCATTAAACTTCACAAAATGTATATCTAAATGTACATTTATATAGCCAATGTGAAATAATGATTAAATGGAGGATACCTTTAATATGATACATTTTAATATTTTTAAAACCATTAAGAATATTTAACAAAACCAATATAAGCACCGGTTTATCATATCGTATATGATAAACTACCAGATCATCCTTATGTTTTCTATACTTTCTGGGTTTTTTTAACACAATAAATCATATAAAATCCATTTCACATCACTATATAACCATCTGATAAAACCCTCCCACTAACTTTTTAGTTATAAACATCAATGAAGTAAACCAGTTTAAATAATGACGAGAATTAGGAACTGTATTCTTAATTGTTCAATTACTTAAACATATTCAAACATCTTTACTTCAAAACATCAAATGCTATGATTTCAACTTCTATTATCTAAGTATAACCTTCTATGTTCATCATCATCATCCTTGGAGCTCTATTCCATCTAAACTTTCCTTGAAATAATGTAACTACTTATATAATTTCTTATTAGTCGATTCTAAACTCTTTTAGGATAGAGTGACAAATGCTTTACATTTTTTCTGGTATAATTTTTGAAGAAATATCGTCTTTAATTTTCCATGATAACTAAATGAAACTCTCTAAATTTTCCCTTTATTGTCACATATCTTGAACTATTTTAGGATATTGAGTAAAAAACACTTTAATCTTAAACTGGTATAATCCTTTAAGAAATAGTGATATCCACTTTCTAAATGGAAACTAATTGTAACTGTTTACATTTTTCTTTACCATCACATATCTTAAAAATTTTAGGATATTAAGTGGAAAAAACTTTAAATTAAGATTGGTGTTAACCTTTATTTTTTAATTTTTAACTTCTCTAAGTTCAAACATACTCCCACTAGTTTATTAGATTCTAAATTCTTCTTATAATATCTTTCTAAGAAACAACACAAACCTATTGTGTTAGGAAATAACATTTATTTCCTTTTAGTAAGAATATAAAAAAAATAAAATATTGTTTCTATGTAATATATGGTATTCTATGTGTTAGGAACCTTTCCTTTTTTAAAATAATATTTTATTAAAATATACCACTAATAGATGGTAGAATCACATTCCCTCATATTTTAATAAATATATAGATAAACGCTTTATACTGGATAATTTTTTTTCTCCAAATCTTATTCTCAAATTTTTTTATATAAATTGATGAATCATAAACCATGTCAATACAATTAATAATCCCATTTTGTTAATGAAAAATATTTATAATCAAACATATTCTATTATCACATAAGATAAATGAGATGGAGATACACATATTTAACTTAGTCTCATTTGATCTTGATAAAATCCTTTACATTCAAATCCTTGATAATGTAACTATTTAATTATTCTCATGAATATAAACTACTAGCTAAATTAATTCCTCCTTATATTTTTAACTCCTCTATATTTATGACACTTTGTAAAATAAACATTCGGTATCATATACCCTTCAAAATTGAATAATGAATTTCTATAAATCCATACCTGAAATGGACATTCCATGATGTTTTAAAAACTCCTTTAGGTATATCTTAGATAATCAAATCATATTGAATTATTTCTATTCCTTCAAGAAAATCCAAGTTTTCAATGACATTTATTGGCTTATTGAAGAAACATTGTTGAAATTTTCAACCAAATCTTATTTTTTCATTTTTAACATTTACCTACTTATACTATCTATACAATACATTAAAACCTAAACATCATATTCCAAGTTCATATATATTACCAACTATAAGATCCCAACCTTTCTGGAGATGTATCATACTCGTTTTAAGGTGTTCTTTTACCCTTGTTTTAGTAATACTTTGGTTAAATCTTTTCTTGGGTGTGTTTAGGTGAGTTTTGGATGTATTGGAGGGTTTTTGGGCAGTTCACGGTTGGAACATGGTTTTCCCAAACCGTGTACCCACCCCCAGAAAACCATTCACCCTTGTATATACGGGGTTTTCATAGTTTGTGCATGGTTTGTCAAACCGTGCACCCACCTAGGAGTAACCATGCACCCCAGACAGTAAGGGAACACAGTTAGAGCGCAATATTTGAAAAACCATTCATCCCACCAAGGAAACCATGTTCCCAAGATTTTAAACCCCTGAAAATTTAATTAAAATTTCCTAAAACCCCAGTTTATATCCCTAATCAACCCTATTCATATCAACATGATTTACAGTGATTTTGTAGGCTCCATATAGGGTTCCAAGGCTCCTCAAACCCCCTTTTTTTAAATCAAATATCTAGTGGAATAATATTGGCTCTCCAGTAATAGATTCTCTTCCTTGTTTTAGATTTTTATCTCTCCCATATTTCTTTGCCTTTAGAGAGGGATTAATTCCTCCATTATTGATGGTTTAGATCTTAGTTTTAATGGATCTTATTTCATTGTATATCTATCCTATAATTTTATCCTATATTTCCTCCACAATTGTAACTTTGATCATTCTACATCAAATTACGTGCTACGATTTAAATAGCATTGACTAACGATCTTAAGTTAGGTGGTCTAATTGCTGATTCAAATAGTCTTGATCATGAACTCATTATTTTAGTTGTATCATTGCATTTCCATGCTGGCCAGTTGTATTTTAAATTGAAATAATGAATTGATTCTCTTGTAACCATGAGACCTTTCATGGATACTGTTGGACTATTGTAGATTTGAGACTGGACTTGATGGAAACCCATGGGTGGGCCAATATCATTAAAATGTTTATTTATGAATTATAAAAAGGGGAATAGTGGGTCAATTGAATTGAACTAAATTCTTGTTTCATGTTTAATAATTGGATTTAAAGGGTTGTTTGTCTTAACCAGGAAGGGTTATTGAGTTGTGAAATAAATGATGATAAATATATTAGTGGTAATTGTTCATGTTGTTACTTGTGATAAAAATGAAGAACCATGGATGTGTTTGATAAAGGAATTAGTACACTATGTTGAGAATGAATGTGGAACCATGATATCTGTATATACATGGGAACAATGAGGCGTGGGTTAGGAAATGATGCTCAAAATACCCATGGGGTGATAGAATTTTGATTTAGGCCCTCGATATATATTATTATGTGAATATGAATAATGAGGTATGGTTTATGGACTAATGCTCCAAATACCCATGGGGTTCCAGACTGATGTTCTAAGCCCCTGATGTATGATTGTGATTTTTTACCTAGAATGATGCTTCATAGCACCGAATATGAAATTGGAATAAAATGAATAATGAAATACCATGAAATAATGAATTGCGATGTCGCTATAGTGTATAGTTCAGACTCAAACATAGGCCGAAGCAGGTATGATTGGATCAGGTGTCACTTTGAACCTAAGGTCCAATGTGGTTGATTAAAGAATAATAAATGTGAAATGTGTTTAATTTTGTTGTATTATTTATTATTTCTTATTATAACTCTATACACTATTATAGATTGGATATTTATTTAGATTTCATTGGTGTAAACCTATTGATTTTTACTCACACCCTACTCAGGCTGTTTGATTGGTACCCAAATAGACTTCATGTTTTCAAAATAGGACAAGGGAAAGAGACCTATGTTAGATGATTGAGTTAGGATTCATAATGAAGCATGGATGAGGGAACTAGACATGATGTCAGGACCCTCTTGGGAGGTGTCAGTGTATCTTTATTTTGGGATTGACACTTGTATGACATGACATATTTACTACTTTGGTTTATAGTCATTTCTCTATTTTGTATTTATTCATGTGATGTTTGGTTGATTATTGATTATTGTTTTATCATGGTTATTTTTATATTGATTTTTACTATTTTGATGCTTTAACAAAGAGGGTATAGTCTCCCCACATTATATATTAAACCCTCGCTTCTAGTCAGCAAACTCTGGTATATGGGGAGGCGCGCCTGAGGTCATGTAGTGAACCAGATTGGGGAACCAGTATGTGGCACCTAGTTTGGGATGTTATAAAGTATTATTAGAGGGATTTTTATTTTCTTTTCAAATATCTTATTATTTAGGAAAGGTAAACATGAGACTATGATGAGTCGGGCCTTGGTCAAGAGCTCGTACATGGGAGTAGCTAACCCATGTGCGGGGGAGAACCCAAGTACCCATGGTGGTATTGTTGTTCTTGATGTTTGTTTCTATAGTTGGATATTATTTCACCTTAGGTTATGTAACTTTTGTGTGATGTTATTGTTTTATGATATTTTACTCATGGATCGGTATGTCTTGAGTGTTTATTATGTACATGCATCATTTTAGGTAGTCAATAATTTTTGCAACATGCATCATATTAGAAACTCTTGGAAAGGAAAGTCATGAGTGGGTTTTGGGGAATTGAAATTATTTGATTTATTTGAATATTTAAAAATAAATGGTTCATAATATGGAATTTATAATTATAAATGATGTTAAATGTGGTAATTTGGAATGGTTAATAAATGGGTTTCTAATGAGAAATTTGTGAAATGAAAGTTTTTTACCCTGTGTTAACCATGGACCAGGTTAGTGATGGTTGAGGGTAGTGATAATGCCTCAGTCTTGATTGTGTGGTAGTGTATGAGGGATGCATTGTTATGGATCATCGTGAATCCATCTTTTGTAAATGTATTAATGATGTGTTATGTGTCCTTAGACGTGTTCTTGGAATTGTAGAGACATACCTCCGTGATGATGCTTGTTGATAGGATGAAATGAGGACATTGATAGAAATGAACCTCCAGAAGTGGGACAAAAGGCCTAAATAGTTCTAAGTGAAGAGCTGAGAGATAAGTTTCATGATAAATTTTCTCGATTTATGCAGTTAATAGAAAGAGAGCTAGGGTGGGCTGTGAAAAATATGTCTGATCTAACTTGGGACTTCCAGTTGCATCACTCTCCGATGTTCACCGGAGAGGACAGGCCTGAGGCAGGTGAGTTTTTAATTGATTCTATACTTACCATCCTATATCATTTAGATACTCATATAGATAAAAGAGTCAAGTTGGATACCTTTATTTTGTGAGGACCTTCAAAGAGTTGGTGGGATATTCAATATTGGGATGAGCAGTTGGAGGACATGGTATAGAAGGACTTCTAGGAGAAGTTCCTAGAACACTTTTATCTAGAGACAATAAGATAGAAGAGAGGGGTAGAGTTTATGCAATTGAACCAGGGAATCATGTCATTGATAGACTATGCTAGGTGCTTCATCAAATTGTAGTTCTTTTTCCTAGCACTGGTAGGGTATAAGGCAACTACGGTGAAAAATTTTCAGGATAGAATTAAATGTGATATTAATTCCCAAGTTAATATATTCTATTTAAAGAAGTTTACCGAGGTTATAACTCAAGCTCTCATTTATGAGGGGGAACTGAAGGAGACTTCTATCTTAGGATATGTAGTTTCTACTGGATGACCAGGGGGTCCACCTTATAAGAGTTGGAATCATCACTATTAGAATGTTAACCAAAGTAGTAAAAAATAGAGATCTAGGGAGAAGGATCAATTTCTCAGGGAAATACTCGAGTTCCTTTCTATTAGTGTGGTAGGTCAGGTCACTTTTGTAGCTATTTTTTCTGACCACCAGTAGAGTGCTAATATTTTGGAAAGATGGGGAATCTATAATAGTTTTGTAGGAATACATGATTAACAAGTAGTGATGGAGGAGATCAACCAAACTAGAGTATGGGAAGGGGGTATTCTACATCATACCAGTATAGCAGTTAGAGTACTACTGAACGTGATGGTCAAGGTGGTAGAGGTGGTACTTTAGGGAAGGTGCACCCATATCATTAGAAAAATTCACCATAGGGAGATCTGACCAGAGCATAGGGTAGATAGATAGGCCAGTTGCATGTAGTTCAGTCTACACTTGTGGATAGCGAGGCTGGACCGTTGATATTCAGAGGTAATATTCTTGTATATTCTGTGCTTTCTAGTTATTTATTTGATACATGATCCTCAAATTATTTTATATCTTCTCAACTTGTGAATAGTTTGAGTCTGATGGTGGAGTTTGTGAGCTGGGTTATGATGATTGACACACCGCTGGGTGTATGGACAAAGGAGATCTTTCTATGTAAGGGATGTGAACTCGAGGTTGGTGAGTATCATTTCATTTGGGATGTTTATGTACATAACATGTTAGGTTTTGACTTGATTATATGTATGGAATGGCTGATATTGTATCAAGGCCACATCGATTGTTACTATAGGAGAGTAACCTTTACATTTTTTGAGGGTAACGATTATATTCATTGAGGGGAATGGGATATTCAAAAGGCCATGTAGGCCCATTTCATCAGCAACTAAGGGATCTCACTACCCATGTTGTGACTCTTTTGTTGGATGATGGGGGTGTGAAGTATAGTTCCTTTCCACCCATAGTGGATCAATTTTAGGATGTGTTTCCTAAAGACTTATAAGGGCTTTCACTTGAGAGATATGTTGAGTTTTCAATTGAGATAATTCCTAGAGATGAAGTAGTTTAGATTCCACCTTATTGAATAGAACCAAAATAGATTCAAATGCTTAAGTATATACTGGAATAATTGATGGATAAATGATTTATCCACCCGGGTATGACACCTTGGGATTCT
Source organism: Viscum album (assembly GCA_963277665.1). Lineage (NCBI taxonomy): Eukaryota > Viridiplantae > Streptophyta > Magnoliopsida > Santalales > Viscaceae > Viscum > Viscum album. The sequence continues at coordinate 608,643,737 of OY728139.1, read as the reverse complement.
TTGATTTTTTTTTCTAAGAAGGATGACGTGACGTTGTGCTTATGTGTTGATTACAGGAATTTTAACTAGATGAGAGTTAAGAACTAGTATCCTCTTCCATGTATCGATGATATATTTGAAAAATTGGGAGGATATTATCTTTTATCCAAGATTTATTTGAGTTTGAGGTATCATTATTTGAGATTCATACCTTCTAACATACCATAGACTACATTTAGAAGTAGGTATGGCCTATATGAGTTCATCATGATGTCGTTTAGGCTGAAGAACACTCTGACTGCATTTATAGAATTGATTAACAAAATCTTTCCCCCATACCTGGATTAGTTTTTGGTTGTTTTTGTGGATGAAATATCGATGTACTCCAAGACTCATGACGATCATACCCAACATATTAACATCAACCTGAGTACACCAAGAGAGCATAATCTATATTCTAAGCTATCTAAGTGTCAATTTTAGATTGACATGGTATATTTCTTGGGTCACATCATCTCTAAGGAAGGTGTGTTAGTGGACCTAGAGAAATTTTAGGTAGATGTTTCTTGGGATAATCCCAAGAATGTTTTTGATATCTAAATATTTCTAGGACTAGTGGGTTATTATAGAAGATTCATCTAGGAATTATCCCATTTGGCAGCACCATTTTTAGGATTGACCAAGAAGGAGATAAAGTTTGAATGGTATATAACATGTGAGAATTATTTCTAGGAGTTAAAGACATGTTTGTATACCACACCAATTTTGATCCTACCTGAGCTAGGTGAGGAGTATACCATGTTTTTTGACTTGTCTTGGATTGAATTTTGAGTAGTGTTGATGCAGGGAGATTGAGGTGTAGCATATAAGTCATGACAGTTGAGGACTCACGATTGGAATTACCGTACGCATGATCTCGAGTTAGCCATGGTGGTTTATGCCTTAAAAGTATTAGCTATATTACCTATTGGGAGAAAAGTTCACTATGTATACCAACCACAAAATCTTTAAGTATATATTTTCATAGTGATATTTGAGTCTTTGGAAGAAGATATGGGTTGAGTATATTTAGTCATTTGACTTTGAGATAACATATATACCTGAGAAGGGAAATAGTGTTATAGATACTTTGAGTCGAAAGACACAGACTCAGGCAGTTTAGAAGTCTAGCTCTAAGTAGAAGATGCTGTCTTTGTTGGACAAGATGCATATAGAGGTTTAGGAGGGCTAGGAGAAGATGACCCTCATGTCCCATCAGTGGATTCCACACTTATGAGCTAGATCAAGGAGAGGCAATATGAGGATCCAGAGTGTTTATCCTTAAGGGAAAGACTAGAAGGTGGGTAGTTACCTTTTGACTGGACTGTAGATGAGGATGAGATCATCTATATATAGGGCCATATTGTAGTTACTACTTGTATATGAGAAGAGTTGATGCATGGGTTTCATGCATCAAAATGGGAAGCACATCCTAGTTTGAATAAAATGTATCATGACCTTCAGAGATAATATTGGTGGTCAAGAATGAAAAAAGAGATTACAGGTTTCACGATACGATGCTATACTGATCATCAGTTGAAGGATGATCATCAATGACCTAGTGGTCTATTACAGTCATTTACCATTCCATCATGGAATTAGCGTGATGTTACTATGGACTTTTTGGTAGGTATTCCAAGGATCCCTAGGAAGAATGACACAATATGGGTGATTGTGAAACGGTTTTCGAAAGTATCCCATTTATTTTCTATATAGAAAAATTTCACATTTAATCAGTTTTGAGATATGTTTGTCCAAGAGATAGCCCATTTGAACAGGCTGCCATAGAGCATAGTTTCAGATCATGACTCATGCTTTAATTCGAACTCCTAGCAGGTCTTACGGAAGGAATTGGGTACCCAGGTGTTCTGAGTACAAATTTCAACCCATAGAGGACGAGAAATCAAAGAGTACTATTTAGGTGATAAGGGACATGCTTCAGGTATGCATCCTAGATTTTGGTGGTTCATAGGAGAAACAAATAATGATGGTTGAATTCTCTTATAGCAATAGTTATATAGTGAATATTCAAATATCACCATATTAGTCACTTTATGGTATACCATGTAGATCACCTCTATGATGGAATGAGGCGAGGGAGTCTAAGTTATTGGGACCGAGTCTCATGCGGGAGACATCAGACTAGTTTTAGTTGATTAAAAAATGCATGGATTCAATACAGAGTTAGAAAAAGTCTTATTCTGATCAAAGTCTTCGACCTCTTGAGTTTACAGTGGGATATCGTGTGTTCCTTTGGGTGTCGCTGAGATTGGGTCACCGTAGGATTCAAGGGTAGGGAAAGTTAGCGCCCAGGTTTGTTGGAGCATTTGAGATTATGGATAGAATCAGACTAGTGGCGTATTGATTGGATCTTCCATAGAGGTATAGTTCTATGTATGATGTTTTTAATCTTTCAAAAATTCTACAGTATCACCATGACCTATTTAATTTGATCAATGTTAATGATGTTGAGCTTGATACTGATGCATCCTTTAAGGAGCATATGATTCATACTGTGGATTACAGTGAGAAAGTGTTATGGGGAATTTTTTCATTGGTCCTAGTGTTGTAGCATCATGGGAATGTTCATGAGGAAAAATGCGAGAGGGAAGTAGATATGCAGGCCTAATGTCCTGAACTTTTCACCACAAAGGCTTAGTGATGCTTAGAAGTACATCTCGAGGATGAGCTGTTATAAGGTGGGAAAGTTTTAAGATCCCGACCCTTATGGAAATGTCTCATACTCATTTTCAGGTATTATTTTACCCTTTTTTTAGTCATAATTTGGTTAAGGATTTTCTTGGGTGTGTTCAGGTGATTTTTGTAGGTTTTTAGAGGGTTTTTTGGGAAGTTCACAGTTGGTGCATAGTTTTACCAAACCATACCCCCACCCCCAGAAAACTGTACACCCTTGGACAAAGGGGGTTTTCATGGGTGGTGCATGGTTTTTCAAACTGTTTACCTACCTAGGAGTAATCATTAACCCTAGACAGTAGGGGAACACAAGCTGGAAAACCATGCGACTCTCCTAGGAAACCGTGCACACAGATTTTGAACCCCTAAAAATTTAATTTAATTTTCAAAAACCCCTATCTTATATCCCTAATCATCCATATTCATCCTAAAATGATTTCCAATGATTTTAGAGGCTATGGAGAGCGTTCCAATGATCCTTGATCCCCTTCCTTTGCGAACCAAATAATTTGGTGGAAGAAGATTGGATATCTGGTAAGATATTATCTTCCTTATTTTAGATTCCTCCATATCCAATATTTATTTCCCTTGAGAGAGGGGTTAATTTATAAATTGTTTATGGTTTAGATATAGGTTTTAATGGATCTTGTTTCATTGGATATTTATCCTAGGTTTTGATCTGAGATCTCCTCCACCATTCTAACTTCGGTTGTTCTACACCGAATTAAGGTCTACAGGTTGGAAAGCATTCATCAACGATATTGAGGTAGGTGATCTAATTTCTAATTATCATGATTACAATTGTATCATTTCATTTTCAAATTGGAAAATTTAATTTTAAATTGAAAGAATGAATTGATTCCATTGTGATTGTGAGACCCTTCACAGATCCCATTGTACCATTGGATATTTGAGATCAAACTTGATGGAAACCCATGGGGTGGAACAATATCCCTGAAATGATGATTTATGAATTGTAAAAAGAGTAATAGTGGGTCAATGGAATTAAAATAAATACTTTTCTCATGTTTGATAATGGGATTTAAAGGGTTGTTTGGATTATCCTTGAAGGGTTATTGATTTGTGAAATAAATGATGATAAATGGATTAGTGGGTAATTGTTCATGTTGTTCCTTGTGATAAAAGTGAAGAACCATGGTTGTGTTTGATAAAGGAATTGGTACACCATGTTGATAATGGTTTATAAATGAGTTATGAATGTGGAACTATGATATGTGTATATGTATGTGAACAATGTGGTGCATATCAGGGATTGATGCTCCAAATACCCATGGGGTTCCAAACTATTTCTCTAGTGACCCTATCCCTTTACACATATTATTACACGATTTTAATCATAATTAACCATCAAATAGGAACCAAGGATATTAACTTATAGTTCATTTGGAAGACTAGGTACATAATTATAAAGCATAAAACCAAAAATAAAGATATATATTTTTAAACTCCATAATGAGATCATAACATCTTTTGAGCTCTTACATCTACATAGGATAACCTGGGGAATACATGAACAAATGAATGAGATAAAAATCCTAGTAAGGGAATAAACATAGGAATAAAGCATATCACATGGGTTAGAAGGCATAACATAATGACATAGAAAGGCATGACACATGAATAAAAATATGGAATCATAACATATAGAACATGGGATCATGTAATAATGGCTACATAGGAATGTGGAAGCAACACATAACATGACATAAACATGAGTCAAGGATAACTACAAAGACTATATCACATGGTGGACAAAGTCCCATAATGGATCAGGTTTACTCCCTAATCACAAACATAAAATCTCATTAGACTAAACATTACCCAATTAATTGGATCACTATCTGTGTTCACCCATCATAACATGTTCATGCATATGTGTGCTACATATATAATCAAACATAAGGAATAAACATAAGGGTTACCCATGGAAATAAATGGGCATCGTAATCATGTCATAAGGCAGAACCAAGGGAATATAAAAATGGAAGCCATGAAAGAATGGATTTAAAACATACTTGGGAATTAATAAGAGAAAATAGTCATAGAACATGATAAATGATGTCCAAATGAAGTGAAAACATGTAAACAGAGTGTTTAAGAAACTTTATAAATGATCCAGTTTAGTAATATTTAAGGGAAAATATTAAAGATTCTTTAAAACATACAAATTCATAATTGTTTGTATAAAACCATAAATGAAATAAGATATTTTTTTCATGATTGAATGAGTTATTTTATAAAAATAATGGTGGTTTAAAATAGATTATGTAGTTTACTTAAAAATAGATAATAAATTGGTAAGTTCCCTTTAACCAGGCTTGATTATCAAGAGGAATTGAAAATAGAACCTTATAAAACATGTATTTACCCATAAAATAAAGAATAATTGATCTAGGTACATATATTTAGAACCTAAAAATGGAATTTTTGAGGAGTAAATAATAATAATTTATAATTACACTGGGGTAAGGAGAGAGAAAGCGTAACCTAAAGAAAAAATGGGGGTTTAGAGAGAATCTCTCACCTTATACCTGAAAGTGTTCTTCACTTGCACTCAATGTCCCAGATGATCTAATTATATTAATTAATTAATTAATTAATTAATAACCTATTATACATATATTTTATTTATTATAATTTTATTATGTTCATTTTTGGCTATTTCAATGAGTTATAGAGTTACTTTTTTTGTTTCAAGAGCATTCGTTTCATGGTTTCATGGTCGGTTTATTTGTGTATAACTATGGAGGTTATTGTCAAATGGAAGAAAAAAATATATAAGTGGAATGAAATGGTATTAATAAAATCAATAAGTTTAAATGTTCCATTATATCATTTTATTTTTTATCATGATGATGATTCATTAGATAAAATGTTAATGATAAATTGATTAGTTTATTTTGGAGGTACTTTTAGGACCATCACGAACTAGTATCATTTTATTTAATATTATTTTTATATAATGATTATAGAACATTAAATAAGTTTTAATACATATATTATAATCTTTTTAAACCACAAAAATGTTTTTAAGGTCAGCCTTGAAGGCGGTAATGAAAAATAAAAACTCATCGTCCACAAAGGCGGTGAATTGACACCCCACAAATGATGTTTTCATTTTTAGAACAAAAGGAGAGGAGAATAGATTTGAAGATGAATATTTCATTAAAAAAATAAAATTACTATATATGTATGATACTAAAGTTATCATGACACTTTGGATAGAGGAATTTAGGGTAGGATAAGAAAAGAAAAGAAAATAAAAGAGAAAGAAGGAGGGTTTTACCTCTTGAATATCATCTCCTTGAGAACATCCTTAAGGAACTTGGAAATGGTATTTTGGTGAGAAAAAAAAAACCATGAAGTGGGGAATAGGATTTGGAGAGTAATTGGGTAGAATATTAGCAAGATCCAAGGCTTAGAAGGTGTGAAAAGAAGAGGTGGTGAGGGGTGGTATTTATAGGGAGAGAAGAGGGGTGTTTTTGATTATTCTATTAATTTGTTTATTATTTTGGATAAATACTATCAATAATGTTGATTCTTGTGACTAAGTAAGGTAAATAGAGCACGTGAGTTCTAACTACTGGGTTCTTACATCATCCATGACTCAAAAATTCATTTATTTAAAAGGTGGGTCCATTATATTACGCACACTATAAGAGAAAACAGCTCGGGGACTTGACCCCATGATCGGCGCCCCACACACCATCCCACTACCACCCAAAATGGTTGAGAGGGGCAAAAAAATAATTTATTTACTTATAATGTTAAACACCATAAATATCACATTTCACTATTCACCAAAAATTCAACTAATTTAGAAAAATCCCAAAAAATCACCCTAACAATTTTTTGATGTGTAGATTTCAAAAAAAGACTCCATTTTATGAAAATAATTTACTAAATATGAGAAATTTAAATTTTAATTAAAATCATCATTTATTTGAAAAATATCAATTTTAATTTTATAACCGATTTTATGACACTTTGAAAAATTAATTAAGGCGTCATAAAATTATCTTATAATAATAAGACAAAAAAATATTAATTTATTAATATATTTTATGAAAATAAATTTTCTTTTAAATCATTATATTAATTGTAAAATGATAAATAAACATTTATATTTTACAAAAATACCAACACTTAATTTATCATTTTTTACACATTTATTTACTTATAACATGATATAAATATATCATATTTTCATTTATAAGATACCTAAATTTTATCTATACTTTCATAGGTGAGGTAACTATTCTACTAGTTGGATTACTATTCCTAATGGTCATATTACCATTCCAATGGTCAGGTTTCTATTCCATCAGTATAGGTTCCTTAATTTCTAGGAATACCACTTATTTTATCCTTAATTTATTAGAATGATGTTTTTATTAGGTTTTATATGTGGTGTATGCATTTTATACTTATAAAATAATTATAATAAGGGAAATTTTATTGATAAAATTCTGGGTTGTTACATTCTTCCTTCCTTAGGAAATTCCACCCTCGAAATTTCATTTTACATTCTTATTTAAAAAAAAGTGAGGGTAATTCTTCATTTCTTCCTCCAGCTCCCATGTTGCATCTTTATACTTATGATTCCTTCACAACACTTTTACAAGATGATTTTCATATTTGTGTAGGACTTTGTATCTATGCTCCAAGATCTTTACTATATGCTCTTCATACGAGAGGTTATTCTCCAGTTTTACCACCTTCAGATTCATTACATATGAGGGGTGAGGTATATACTTCCACAGGAGAGATATATAGAACATGTCATGAACTTGAGCCATATTTTTGGGAAGTGCAAGCCGATATTCCACTACACTTATGCAATCAAGGATCTCAAAGGGGCCAATGTACCTTGGGATAAGCTTCCCTTTCTTTCCAAACTACATGAATATCTTCCATGGTGATATTAGAATAAGAATTTGTCTCCAACATCTAACTCCAAATACCTTCTATGGTTGTTAGCATAAATATTATTTAGACTCTGAGCAACTCTGATATGTTTTTGGATGGCTTGAACCTTACCTGTTATCTCTTACATAAGATCAGGTCCAAGTAACTTTTGTTTTCTAACTTTATCCCAATAGGTTGGAGTTCTACATCGCTTCCTATATAGATATTTATATGGATCCATCTAAATACTTGAGTGGAAACTGTTGTTTTATGAGAACTCGACCAATGGGATATGCTGATCCCATCCACCTTTAAATTCCATTGGGAAATCTCTCATCATGTCCTCAAGCATCTGAATAGTACTTTTAGATTAGCCATTAGTTTTGGGGTGATAGTCCATGCTAAAATTCAATTCAGTACTCAAATCATGTTAAATAATTCTCTAGAATTTAGATATGAACCTTGGATCATGATAAGTTATGACCGTAAGTGGTACCCCATTCAGCCTCACCACTTCCTTCACATATAACTTATAATGTTGTTCAAGAGAGAAATATTCCCAAATACCAATGAAGTGGGATGTCTTGGTGAGTCGACCCATCAAAACCCATATCACATTGTTTCATTTATATGTTTTTAAGAGACTAGTGAAAAATTCTATAGTGACATTATCCCATTTTCATGTGGGTATAGGCAATGGTTTCATCATCCCTTTGGACTTCTGTTGCTCTGCTTTAACTTTCTAACATACCAAACACCTTGAGATATACTTCTCAATCTCCTTTTTCATATTTTCCCACCAAAAGTGTTCTCTAAGATCATGGTACATCTTAGTACTTCCATGATGGATGGAGAAATATGAGCTATATGCATTACCCAATAGATCCTTATTTATCACAGGTGATGAAGGCACACAAATCCTAGTTCCAAACCAAATCACACCATCATCATCAATGTCGAACTCATGTAGATTCCCCTACTTTACTTCTTTCACCTTATTTTGTAGCTCTAAATCACCCCTTTATGCCTCATTGTTCTTCTCTTGGATAAATTCTTGGGCGATCATTTGATCAAGGTAGGATTTATTCCCTACTACTATGATTTCCAGATCCATCCTTTTTATTTCCATGAAAATAGGATCTTTCTCAATCCGTATCATACATAGAGTAGCATGTTCTTTTCTATTGAGAGCATCGGCTAATTTGTTTACCTTCCCAAGATGATAGTAAATAGAGTAATCGTAGTCCTTGATTAGCTCTAACCATATCCTTTGATTCATGTTGAGGTACTTTTGTTTGAATATATACTTTAGGGTCTTGTGATCAGTATATATGTCACAATTATCACCATGTAGTAATTGCCTCCATATTTTTAGGGAAAAATCACAATTTCTAGATCTAGATCATGTGTTGGGTATTTATGATCATGGATCTTTAACTACCATGAGGCGTAGTCTATCAATTTATCATTCTTCATGAGTACACAACCTACTAATTTTTTTGAATCATCACTATATATCACAAAAACCTTCTCCACTTGTTGTTGTTGTGAGAACAAGTAAAATGATTAGCCTCTTCTTGATATTCTTGAATAATTCCTCACATTATTTAATCTAGAAATACTTTACCCCTTTCTGTGTTAACTTAGTTATAAGGTTAAAAAATCATGATAAATTCCTCACAAAACTTCATTATTACCCATATAAGCCAAGAAAACTATGTATCATTGCTATAGATGTTGTTCTGGGCCACTCATTAATTGCCTTTGTTTTAGACGGTCCACAAATATCCCTTTTTTGGTGATAACATACCCCAAGAATGATACTTCCTCCATCCGTAACTCTTATTTAATGCACTTTTCAGAAAGTTTATCCCTTATCAAATTCATTAGGATAGTATTCAAATTATCCTCATGCTCCTCCTTTCTCTTGGAGTATATTATAATATCATCAATAAATACTACTATAAATTTGTCGAGGTAATCTCTAAAGACTCTATTAATTAAGTCCATGAAAATTTATAGATCATTAATGAGTCTAAATAGAATCACTATGAACTCATAGTGTCCATAACTCATTCGAAAGGTAGACATGAGAATATCTTCCTTCTTCACCGTTAATTGGTGATATCCCAATCGAAGGTCCACCTTAGAGAAATACTTGGCCCCACATAGTTGATTGAAAAATTCATCTATAAATGTAAGGGGATACTTGTTCTTTATCATGATTTTTTTGATCTTATGATAATCAATGCATAGTTTCATTGATCCATCCTTCTTCTCAATGAAGAGGACCGGTGCACCCCATAGTGAACCACTCAGGTGTATAAAACCCTTGTACGAATTCTCTTATAACTGCTTCTTTAGTTATTCCAACTAAATGGTGGAAAATTATATAAGGAGTCTTTGATATAGGTAGAGACCCAGGAATAAGTTCAATCAATAACTCAACATATCAGTTAGGAGGAAGACTAAACAATTCTTCCAAGAACACATCAGTGTAGTCCCTCACAATGGGCATGTCTTCAAGCATGATTCTTTTCTTTATCTCAATAATTTGATCTAGATATGCTTTCTCATAAGTCAATAATATCAAAAATTGAGGTGATGATTCTAAAGATGATTCATCCTCCTCCTTACACTTATACAGAATTGGAGGATGCCTCAGTTTGTGAAGAGTAATCACCCTTTCTTGATAATTGATGTTAGATATGTATAAAGATAGTCAATCCATGACCAATATATCATAAAACTCCACTAAATTAAGTAAGAAAATATTTTCTAGGAGGTTCAGTCCACAAAAATTAACCAAGGAGAATTTATATACTTTGGATGCAATAATTTTCCCATTTTATGTTCTCATAGATAACTCAACCACCATATTTTGAGGTGGTGTTTGAATAGTTCTATTGAACTTACAAGATATGAAAGAATATATTGAAATAGAATAAAATATAAAATTCTTTATACTTGAATTAATAACAAGAATACCTGTCACCAAATCATTATTGGGATCCACCTTAGTAGAAGTGATAGCATAAGCCTTCCTTGTTGTCTTGGAGGTTGTTGTTGATTGCCTCTAACAACCCTTGGCTTAGGGAATCAGCTCGTATAATGACCATATTCCTTATAGTTGAAACAATTCACCACAGACAAAGTGTTGGTATGAAGCTTCCTTTATTATTCCACATTAGTGGGATTATTTAAATCCCTTTGTAAAAAATTAGCTTGATGAACCTCTCTTCTACATTTGAAGCATCTCCCGGTTCCCCTTAGGTAGTTTCTAGGATTCTCTTCCCAAACATTTGACATGTGGGATGCTGGATTTTCATTCCATCATGTTATTTATCTATTTATCCTCCCATATTAAAATCCATTTTTTCCTTTTTATCTCCAGGACCATGATACCACTGAGAGTTACCAATATCCATTTCAACCTTAAGGGAACAACGAACAATCTCCTCATAGTTTTCAAAGTCTCAAATCACCAATGATTTTCATAGACTCAGATTTAGTATGCTAAAGAAGTGATCCACCCTAATTTTAGTATTCATGAAAATCCATATACATATCATTAAATCCTTGTAAGGTTTTCCTTGAACACCTCGATCGACTCATCTTCCTTTTTCTTCAGTATGAGGAACTCCCTTTCCATATTAAGACAGAGGGTTCATGAAAAATATTTATTGAAAAATATTTTCTTGAATTATTCCCATTCCATGGAATCAATTTCCTCCTTAGAATTTGTGTTCTTGATGAGTGTCCACCAATTATCAGCTTCCCCATCAAAACAATAGACCAACAATACAACTTTCTCTTCTTCTGAGCACTAGAAGACAAAAAAAATATATTCTCAGTGGAGTTAATCAATTGTTCTATAATGAGGGGATCATAAGATCCACTAAATGTAGGAGGCCTTTTTCACATAAAGTATTCAACAAAAACTTGATATTTCTTAGGATAAGGAGGGTGTTACACATGATTCAAGTTATTATTCATTACTTGAGCCAGTTGAGCAAGTACTGTTATGAAGTTTTGAGCTCCCATTCCCACCAGATTTGACATTTCATCAGGGAAATCATTACATTTCCTATCACATTGATTATTGAAATGAGTTCTTCTATTCCTTACCATTAACTAGGAAAAAGAAAAATACAATTATGGGGGATTGAATACTTATCTAATAAGTATAATAAAAAAACATTGAACATAAATGGATAAAAGTTTAATGAAAAGTATATCCTATCTCATGATTCCCTAAGTTACAATCTAGGTTATCCATAGTGATAAAATTATACCTGGGGTTCTTACTCATATTTTATAGTCCTAATATCTAAAAATAACTAGACCGTACTCTTATACCAACTATAGAGACCCTATCATTTTAAAAATATTATTACATGATTTTAAGCATAATGAACCATCAAATGTGAACCAAGGGTCATAAAGTCTAGTTTATTTAGAATACTAGGTACATAATTAGAAATAATGAACCAAAATAAATACATCTTTTTTTAAACTCCATAATGATCTCCTAAATTCCTTTGATCTCTTACATCTGTATAGGATAACCTAGGAAATACATTAATAAAGGTGTAATGTCTCAGATTTTTTGTGTATTATTTTTAATTATTATATGAAATTATTACAAGACCAATCTTCGCAACGACGTGCGATTCTGAGGCTCGAGGTGCCTAGAATAAATGTTTGAAATAAATTATACTTTTAAATAGTACGCATGAACAATTTTACTAAAAAAGTGGAATAACTTTTAAACAGGTGTCCAAATCATAAATCTGAGGGCACCGTTGCGTTCTGAGCAGCGAATTTACCTTAGGAGGGTCCTAACATTTACTAGTGTGGGTCGACTGAAAAAATAGTTTTTGGAAGTTTTATAGGAATTAAAATAAATTAATAATTTATTTTATTTTAAATGTTTCCATAACCTAGCCAAAATTATTATTTTCTAAATAAGAAGGATCCCAAGGTTAGGCTCATAACCCTGGGAAAATCCCCAGAATCCTCTGGATATTTGGAGAGGAGCCACCCTTGGAGAATTCTTGACAAACGCCGATGAACGATGATGTGTGGATCGTGCTCAGCGAGATCAAATCTCGGCTGACGATCGATCTCCCTCTTTATCGACGATTTAGGTAGAGTTTTTGTTATTTTGATTTTTTGTTTCCCCGTTCTTCAATTAAACAATGAACACGAATCAACCAACGAACAGGTTGATCTGCAGATCGTGCGTTCTTGCGAGAGGGTTATTATTTCTATTTATTTGGGGGATTTGATCTAGGAATTGACTTATGATAATTGTTGAATTGTTTTTGATTCTCCATATTTAATCCTTCTAACAGGAGAGAATCAACGCCATGATGAAAGACGAAAAAGTTTTGTTCCTCAATTTGGTTTATTGGATTCCTTCCCCCCTTTTTCCAGCTTTCTTCGTGTTCTTCACAGGGCGATGAACAATGGATCGTTGCACACTTGTTTCACAATGAAACAATCAAAAATTTTAGATCTGGAATCATGATGGCCTTACGGGGGTGCAACGACGATGGCGGCAGAAGAATCTATATGGTTCAGGAGAAATCTACCTTCGAGTGTTCTTTGTACAGGTGGATTGAGACTTGTTTTTAGGGCCGATCAGAGGTCCAAAACCAACAGAAATGTCCTTGAAGTATCAGGGTGACCTTGAACCTTGAGTTTCGAAGTGATCAGACAACCGAATCAAAGATTGGAGGATCACCCAAAGCGCGAAGACAAAGAAAAATGATTTTGGAAAATTGCGATAAACACAGCATGTATCCCAAAGAAAACACCATGTGGGGTTAGCATGGTGGTGGCTAGGTCTTGCACGCTGCACATGGTGAAGGAAACGACACGCTCCCAGGAAGAAAAGGTGTATGGGCCCCACCCAGTGGCAGCTAGAGTTCCATGCGATAGGAAGCGTAGAAACGACGTGTAACCATTGTCACACAACATGTGGGGTCCTTATATGGGACTTAGCATGTATCTAGGATGATACACATACACGGGGTGAAGTATACACCATGTACTCTACCACACGGCCAGACGGGGCCAGTTAAGTGGGTTACCCCGTGTATCGGTTACACGGGCTGGTAAAATTGGTAAATAGGACCCTTTTAGATTCTTCCATTTATATGAATTGAATCCAGAAAAATGGAGTCCATATTTGGAATCATGAGGATTAAAATTGGTAAATAGGACCCTTTTATTTTTTTTCATTATGAATAGTAACATTAATAAATATTTATCACCTCGGTAAGGGTAAAATGGGTAAAACTAGGTTAAAACTTTGGTACAAGGCTTTAAAATTTCTCGAACACCTAATTTTATCCTATTGGATGATTGAATTATAGAAATTTTCATCCAGGACTTTATTACATGGCAAGTTGGTTCCATTTTTCTTTGATTATGACCTTTATATTAATTTAAGAAAAGGATAAATACAAAATGTCACTCTCCTGAATTTAATATCTTTATTTTTTATATATGGATAAAGGGAGGATAAGTTTAGTTTTAAATGTTCATTGGAAATATAAATTATTATTTTTATCACAGTAATTTATTTTTAATTTTTAGTGATTGAATAATTACTTTAAATGCTTATATAATGCCAACACAGTATTTGTTAAATTAATAAAAAAATAAAATAAATGATTTTTAGAAATATTAAAAGTAATAAAATTTGGTTGAATTACTATGTTATATGAATTTTTTAGGTAAATATAAAATATATGGAATGTTTGAAACTTATTGATTTAAATTCCTTTTTTTTATGTTGTTATCAAAGTCAAAGTAAATGAATAGTTTCAAAAATGACATTAATGATATTTTACAATAAAAAACATTTTATTAAATGATTTAGAATTCATGAAAATCCTATATCCATCCAAGTGAATATGATATGGTTTAAAATATCAACCTCGGTCCATTTATTGGTCAGTTTTCCTTTTATGGTAGCATTCTTGACACTTATATAGTAGAAAAATTATATACTATGATAATTGTCAAAAGGGTTCATGAGTGGTTTAAATTAAGTGATAAATATTAAAACATCACCTAAACTTGAAAAACTTTATTGGATATAATGATTTCTACTTACCCTAACATTATCTTCAAATTATATCTCTTTAGGGTCATCTTTCCATAAAAACTAATTAATATTAATTTAATACTTTAAGTAATTCCAAGAGTGGCCCTCCCCTCACTTATAGAAGGGAACCACTTATCCTCTATTCCTCACACATTTTGAGCCTTATATCTCAAAAAATAAATACCAAAACACCCTTATATATTACTTCACCACATCCTAGAGCTTACCATCTTTCCAAAAGACCATCCTTTTAAGGCTTAAGGTATAATCCAAAAGAGGATTCTCAATGAAGAGGTATAACTCTTAACTGAGAGCTTTCAATTTTATTTCTTCTTCTAAATCCTATAAATTTATGGTATCCAATATAAAATTATTAATTCATTTTATTAAATATATTTAATTATCATTATAATTATGTAATGACCATAATCCACCTTCTTCCCATCTGCTGTAAAATAATAACGTCGCTCATTCGTACGTGTGGACTACCACCTCTATGAAGTAATGTGATCAGTTTTTTATTTTAATTTTACATAGATAGTGATAAGAATATATTTAATAAATATAAATGATATAATAATGATTTTTTAAGGATAATTATTATTTACCTTTATTTTAGTCCATCATTCGAAAGATGAAAACAACATTCATGCGTACGTATAGCCTACCGTCTCCATGAACGATGTAATTAATTATTCAATATATATCATTTATGGATGAATATAAATAAATATATAATATTTATATCATAATTAAAATTATATATATGATGGAACCTTGATCAAAGTACAAGTACCAGAACTACAAAACCGAAATTCTCATAAAAAATAAAAACAGTTAACACTAGAGAACAACAATTTTAATAAAGAATTGTTAATAAATGGATGTTGAAATATTATAAGTAGATCATACATGATATTATAAGTATGTTAATAACTATGGTATAAAATTATAATAAATTTTAATTTATTATATGGGAGGTTAGAGTGATTTTAAAGCAAGTGGAACTTGAGGTAAGAGATTTATGTTTCAATCTCATTTCAATCAGGAGTGTTGATGCTTGAATTTATATTGAATGAAATTATATTATACTTTCATAATAAATAAATTTTATTTTATTATCCTATGTTTATTTTTTGAGAATATTTTTTTCCTTTCATTTTCCTCACTTTAAGTACTCAAGAGATCGAAGGAATATTTTAAGGATAAAAATGACCTTATTTATCTCTTCAATTGAAAATATTTTTTCTTCCATATGCATGTTTTTAAAAAATTTTTATTGTATTTATTATATTATTGTTTAAATTAATTTTTAACAATGATTTAATTTTTAAAAAATGGTTTAAAATTAATCTTCTTATCATTTTTCTAATGAATTTCTTTTGACTTTTTACTGAAAATGTGAAAGAAATCTATGTTTTAACATATAAGACATGAATAGAATTTACCACTATAAAGAATGATTAATTATTTGAAGACTAATTTATAAATTTACATGGTTATTTTCAAAGAAAACATTTTCCTCAATATTTGGGATTTTTTTATTTTAATATGTGATTTCAAAATGAAAAAGGTATTTTCCTCCAGAAATATTCAAGTGATCTTTGAAAGGATTTTTTATTTTATGATAACATACTTTAATGTTACTTAGGATTTAATGGGGATGTGATCCAATGATACCATATTTATTCTCTATTTGGATGGTTTATGGTTATGGAGATGAAATATCAATGAAACTAGCTTTTCTTTTCCATAGGTTAAGTTATGATTACTATTTTTATGATCTTGTGATATACATGTGAATGGATTTATGATTATGTGATGGGTGGACCCAAAATTATATATCCATTTGATGAATTGGGTAAAGATTAATGTTCTATGAGATCAAAGGATACAATGAAGGTTATCTCTAGCTCGAAAGAGGGTACACAAGAGGTTATCCCAAACCCGAAGCAGGTTCATGAGCAGTTAGACCAAGCCTAAACTATTATAATTTTCTTGGTGGGTATCCTTGAAATAATATTTCTATGATTATTATTATTCCATACTTATGCCACTCTTTTATGACATGATTTTATAACAATGTTATGTTCTTATGGATCATGTTCTTTGATATCTTTACGATTCATATATTATGAACTACCAATATTTATGTCATGACTCATGTTTATGATTTTAAAATCATTAGTAATGAATATAAAAGGTTAAGATCATGTTTTCATACCTTTTATGATAATGTTATGTTTAAACTATCATTGAAATATCCCTTGTTTACTTTTATTGAGCATCTTATCTCACCCTTCATTATGTTTTCTTTTCCCTAGGATTTGAATAATTTTTTTAAGTATGATGTGTCTAAGAAGGGTACTATCTATTAAGATCTAAGTGTGATATGTTATAGATCTTTTATAAACGAGTTGTTTATGTATCAAAGATCCAAAGGCACTAAAACTTTACAGTTTTGGAATGGATCATAATGTTATGAAATGAATATTCATCTAATAAGATGTAATATTTATATATGTAAAGTATGGGATACTATATTTGGTATCAGAGCAAGGTTTAGTTACCTTTTGGAAACTAGGATATGAAAAATTTAGGGAAAAACCTGAGGGTAATCCTATGTATAAGAGAATGTATTGAGTTATACTAAATAAGGGAGTGTGGTTTTCCTAAAAATACATCCCTATCTAGATACTAAAAGTGGATATGGTTTTAGCACAATTGTATCTAGGGGTGATAAATATAAAAAGAGTTATTTGAGTATATCTTGACTATTATTCGAGTGTACGATGAGTGTGACCATATTGTGCACATAGTTTGACACTCTTATGGGTTATGATTGTGTTAATTTAAATTTTATTTACATACCATCATAAAGGATTTGAATAAATGATGAACATGGATGTCCTAGGTTAAACTAAAGGTTTCATATATTGAAAATAATATTTCATTATTTATAAATCCTATAAATTATTTTTTCATGATTATGTGGTTTCCCACTATGATTATTATTTATAACACTATGCCTTTTGATTTTAGTCAATGGATGAAATTGAAGGAACTTTTTTAATGCTGAATGTGATAGAAAATGAAATGATTTTCCTCCTGATAAACCAAATGGTATGATATTTGGAATGAAAAATATCATTTCTATACTTATGAAACTTTCTCAAGGAATGAATCATGTTGAGCTACCAAATGAGAAAAGAAGGGAACAATGTTCTGTTGTGTCCTTCATGAGGAACATCCACCTTCTTTTAGTGGATTTTATAATCCAATGGCTATTGAGCAATGAATTGGTATCGTTGAAAAGATATTTTCTATTATAAAGTGTTCAAAGAAAGAAAAATTCTTTTTGTCTCTCTATAATTTGGAAGGAAAACCATATCAATGGTGGACTCTCATCAAGAACACAAGAAAAATTGAAGAAATTGACTCTATAGAGTGGTATGAGTTTAGAAGGTTATTTTTAAATAACTACTATACTCATTTTATTTGAATGAAAATGGAGAAGGAATTTCTTGAGCTAAAGTAGAAGGATGATGAATCCATTAGTACCCGTGTGGTAAATTTTACAAGACTTATGAGGTATTGTTTTGGTATTACCATCCAACCTGAAAGTAAGATTGACTGATTCTTCGATGGATTAAAAAAAATTATTTGAAGGGTGTTATACTTAATATAAATCAATAGATATGAATAAATATTTCATTGTTCTACCAAGGTAGAAATGGATATTGGAGTTACCCATTAATCTCGTGGTTTTGATAAGAAAAGAAAGATGTAATTCAAATGAAATTCTAATAATAAAAATCATGGAGGGAAGAATATGAGGCTCCATTATGATCTAAGTGTAAAAAGAGACATGAAGTAAATTGTTTTAAGAGTAATAATAAATGATTTAATTTTGGAAAATAATATCATCAGGAAATTTAATTCCAAATTAATGGGAAGAAGTTATCTAATGGTAGAAAAAAACCACCATAGAATGACCAACCCACACTCCAAGTTTTTAAAATAAACTACAACATAAATCACCTTTAGTGGCGTTATTTTAGCGGTAGTTTACAAAACCACTGCTAAACCTTTCATTAAAAAGGTTTAGCGGCGGTTTATTATAAACCACCACGAAACCCATTTATTTTTTTATAATAGCGACACTCCCCCCCCACCCGAGCCGACGCTCTTCTCCCCCGACCCCGGGACGCTTCTCCCCCCGATGAGCCCCAACCCTAGCTCCGCTCCCCTCCCGTGCTGCCGGTGACCTCGTCGCCGGTCGCTGCTGACCCCCCTTCACCCCTTGACACCCGCGACACCGGCTTCTCCCCCGACCCCATCGAGTTCCTACCCTAGGTCGGCTCTCCTCCCCTGACACCGGTGGTTTGCTCGTATTTAGGTATGTTTTTGTGTGTAATGATTAGAGGAATCTTGTAGAGGAAAAATGCATAAGGTTTTATGTAGTTTCATTATTGTTGATTCATTTCCATAATTTATTTTGGTTTATCATCAAATTTGGATGAATTCATTTAATGGATTGACTTCAAATATTTGGGTTTTGTTTGGAAATGAGCTCAGAGGTGTTCCAAGAGTGATCCATACCCCATTGCTTAAAGTTATATAAATGATACATAACTATCCCTAAAGTATGACTAATTGGATTAATATGGATTAATTCTCTTAATTAATTATTATTTATTTATAATATATGTTGTAATTTTATGAGTTAGAGGATTGAGATGGTGTTGGTTCCTAGAGATGGACTTGATGAGGATGGAATGAGATTTCTTAAGAGCATAACTCTATGGTCAAGGTAGTTTATGACTAATATTACCATAGGATATGGTTATGCATTTATTGCGTGGATTGAAATTTCATGTAGGCGGGTATGTGACATGAATGGGATCCATGAGTTATTTAACTTATGAGACATGATGATAGAGATTCATTTTGGGTTCATAGAATTCCCTTTAGTATGATGCATTGATTATACAACCATTGATGGCTATGTTATATATGTGAGAGGCTTAACTATAGGGAAATTAAAACCCCAATAGGGTGACCATAATGTATTTATGGGTCAAGTTATCTATAAAGGTCTTGTTTTAGGTAATTTATTCTCTCCTAAAGAAATGTCTAGGGGAGAGGCTATGGGATGGTGTGGTAATGGTCATCATGGTATGATAATCTATGAGAACATATAAATGACCCAGTATGGAACCAAGTTAGGTTTCTTTGCTCGATGAGCAATCAATATGGACTATATGGATAATGATAGGTTCTCCAAACCTTATGAGTTGGGAATGTGTCCCTTGAAATACATTTATCCCTTAGGTAGGGGTGAGATACTTAGGTAATGGAACCATAAGCGGTGTCTTTATCATCCAAATTAATCAATTTTCACAATATCAATATAACATCAAAATTAGATTCATCTTGTCAATAACAACTTACCAATCACACTGAAACCACACTAATGATAGTAAGGGAATAACTACTTCCTCCTATAAATTTTTCTTCTTATTAGTGATCTAATTCTACTAAATTTAGTGCTTGATATCCCTTATTATAAAACAGATTCAATATGACATAATCGATTCTCTTAGTTAAGGCTTGGAAACCTCTTTTTATTCTAGAATAATCAATTTTTTTATGTAATTCTAGATTTAATAAGTGACTTTACTTTAACATGAAACTTCCAGATCAAGTTTTGAAGAAAAAAAGTGGTTTCTTAACACCACTTGATGAGTCATGATCATCCATGACACATTTTGATCATATTTTATATCAAATGAGACTTGAAATAATTATCACATCACTTATTTCATGCATTTTTTGGATTTAATCAGATCTTCCTTTAGATGAATAACATGTACTTTATTAGCACATCCACCCCACGGATCATATCTCCCCCTAAATATTGGGCCACTTTAAACAATGGTTAGAATTATTTAATTTAATGGGTGAGGGGAACCTCCAACTTTCCTAAGTTTATTAATGTGGTTGGACTTTGTTCACTCACCCTAATCTCCCAATTTAATTCTAATCCTTTGTGGTGGTCCTACTTTATATGACACCACTAGTGGGTGATTTACCATATGTATTGATATGGGAAAATCTTATGTAACATATTTATATATTTTTTCAACTAGTATATATGAATCTCTTTCCATATTTAGTAATAGTTATGTGTTTTATTTTTTTTAATATTGTGTAGGCACATTGTGACATACATGGATAAAAGCTGGATCACTTTACTGAGGAACGTACCTCAGTATATTAAGGGTTTGAATGAGTTTTTAGATTTTTCAATTTCTAATCGATCCATTGAAAGGAAAATAAGATGTCCATGTCCTAAATGTAAATTTAGAAGATGGTTTAAGAGAGATGATGTTTATGAACATTTAATATTAAAGCAATTCCCTGGTCAATATTTGCGTTGGATTTGGCACGGAGAATCAAATGTTACCGAAAGGTTGAGCACTGATGTCAATCAACAGAATGACCTCCCAAATTCATCGACAATAGAAAATGAAATGAAAAACCTTATAAATGATGCATTCGGCACTTCAAGAGACCACTATCAACATCAAAAACATATCAGAACAACCAGATGAGGGTGCTACAAATAGCAACGAGACAAGTGATGTTTTTGAGACTGTAGGACAACCATATCAAGATTGTAACATATCAGTGGATCGTCCTCTTGATTCTGTGGAGACTAATGTAAGAGAAAACTTCACTGAGGAAAATGCGTTCCATGATTTAGTTGACGATGGAAATCAAGAGTTGTATAGTGGATGTTTGAAATATTCAAAACTTTATTTTATGCTGAAGTTATACCATATCAAATGTTTATGTGGAATTACAAATAAGTCAATGTTTATGATATTGGAATTGTTGCGTGATGAATTTAATGAAGCAAACATCCCTGAATATTTTTATGATATTAAAAAAGTTGTTAACGGGCTTGGTTTGAATTATACAAAAATACATGTGTGTCCCAATGATTGTATGATTTATTGGCGAGAGGATTCAGATAGAAAGGATTGTAAAAAATGTTCTTCTTCTAGATGACATTCAATGGGTGATGTTGGAAGTCTGAATCAACATACTTTCATAAAGAAGAAGAAAAGGAACACACCTGCAAAGGTTTTGCGTTACTTTCATTTAAATCCTCGATTGCAAAGATTATTCATGTCATCGAAAACCGCTGAACACATGAAGTGACATTCTGTAGATAATAACGATGATGAGCTAATGAGACATCCATGAGATTCAAAATCATGGAAGAAATTTGATTCATTACATCCAGATTTATCAGCTGATCCTAGGAATGTTCGATTGGGATTGGCTACTGATGGATTCAACCCATTAGGGACTTTGAGTACCAGTTATAGCATTTGGCTAGTTGTTTTGATACCTTACAATCTTCCTCCGTGGATGTGTATGAAAAAAATGTCTTTTATCATTTCGATGATTATTCTTGGAAAACAAATGCTAGAAATGATATTGATGTATACTTTCAGCCTTTAATTAAATAATTACAGGAGTTGTGGAGCAACGATGTTGTGACATTTGATGCTTCTTCTAAGACAATGTTCAAAATGCATGTTGATTTAATGTAGACAATTAGTGACTTCCCGGGGATTGGGAATTTATCTGGTTGAAAAACTTACATGGGTTTGGATTGTCCTATTTTTAACTTTGATTTTGAGCCCAAATGGATACCTCACAGTAAAAAATGGTGCTTCTTGTGCCATCAAAGATTTCTCGATGCATCTCATAGATTTAGGCTGAAAAAAATCAAAATTTAACGGTTTCATTGATCATAGACCACCTCCAAAGTTATTAACTGGATCTGAAATATTGACACAACTTGGAAATGCTGAAACATAATTTGGGAAGGTTAGTCATTTGAATGATAGCAGAAAATGGTTTCGAAGTGCATCGTCAAGCGAAATCGGAACACAACAATGGAAGAAAAAAAGTATATTATTCAAACTTCCGTATTGGGAATTTAATTTGTTATGGTATAATCTTTATGTGATGCATATTGAGAAGAATGTCTGTGACTATTTGATTTTCACATTTCTTAATGAGCATGGAAAGTTGAAGGATCATCTCAATGCTCGCAAAGACTTACAATCAATGAACATAAAATGTGATCTCTGGCCAAATAATTAACAGAACCAACCATAAAACGTGATCTCAATGCGGCATAATCTTGATGTGTGGTGTGAATATTTAGGAAACAATAGATTACATCAGTCCCCTACCAAAGCATTAACAGATCCAACCATTCTCTTTCCAACAACTTTACTATAGTGAAGAATAGGGAAAAAATTAGGAATGAAAGGGTTGTGGAATGTCATTGTATGCTTATTATATAGTGTTTTCTCATATATCTTAATTATGTTATTATACATAACAAAAAAGTGTGGTTATGAGGGTAACCATGAAAGGGTTGAGGAATGTCATGGTAATTCAGTGTTCATGGGATGAGAAACACTCTGAGTGGTTTTGGTATTTAGTTCAGGGTAGAGGGTAGGGTCAATTTAGTCCCTTGAGAACTGTATGTAGGTACTGTGACTCCTAGTGTTATGTTATGGTGACCTTGTTAATGAATATTGATATCTTTTAATTCATCCATAGTTTTTTTTATTTCTAAAAGTGATTCATATTTAGTCCCTTGAGAACTGTATGTGGTATAAGATGCTATGAGGTAACTGCACGTTGTGATGGGACCATGACACATTAGCCTTCCTTATTTCATGGAGATATGTTACAGAGTGTTTATGAACATTACAGATGATCAATCTTAGGATATGATTGGGTACTAGATGAATGTGTGAAGGTTCATGACACCTTGTCTCGTATATGAGTGTTGAACTTAGAATAGTATAATTCTTTAGCTAACGTAGGGTTATTAGATATTTTTTATTGTATGATGTGGGAACTAATTATTTGACTGATGAGTTTAACATGAAAGAAACTATATGAGTGGATTGGATGGATTAGTGATGTCTTTAGTGGTAATACAAAAATTATTTTATATTATAAACCAATATATTTTTTGAAACTACTAATAAAGTTGGATAGAATTTGTAGTGGAATTGAATATGGAAATAACATGGTAGTGACAGTGATAACTATATTTTGGGTTGTTTCCTCTAATACTAAGCTTGTGAAACTGATTTTTTTTGTTTTTTTTAATATTGGTTATGTTGATTACGTAATTATTAATGTCTCGAAAGTGAGGCTCATGGGGTGGGTATTTTTCAATGCATTAAGAAAGGCCTCATGCATATCATTATTGAGATGAATTTTTGATTTATGGATAATAGTATAAAGGATCAATGGTGTTGAAATTATATAGTGTAAATCCACCATTATTAAATTTTCTATTACAAACCTTCATTGAGTGAAATATACAGATTACCTGATATTTTAAATTTGATGAATATAGGCTGACAATGGTTGTGGTTCTCTATTGGTACATTGATACAAGAAGCCTAAATGCATGTACATATCTACTCTATGGGAGAGGAAAACATTATTATATTAGATATATATTAAATAGATGTTCTGGTTATTCGACTACTAATGTATGGGAATTTTATACATGGATGGATATTGGACCAGGTTTCTGGGTGTCAGTATTCATATTAAGTTATAAGACCTATGAAATAGATAATGTATGTTTGTTTTTTTTTGTTTTGAAATTGTAAGACTATAAATTGGATTCATAGGGGTGAAAGGTTGTTATTTATCACATGTAATTGTCTGATTTAGATTATTCTTGTTGAATTTGGGTGTATGAAATTGGATGTTTTAGAATCCCTAAATTTAACTAGGGATAGGCAATCATTGTAGAGATGATGGTTATAATTTTTTTGTGGTTCTCAGGTCAGAATATCTTCCAGGGTTCATTGGAAAAGTTTGGTATTGGATAAAACATGTAATACATGATTTTGTACCATGACTTGAATAAGGATCTATAAGTTTCATATGGGAAATGACAAGAATATGTGCTGGACCAAAGCATGAGGTATCTGGGTGGCTGGGTTGTTTCACTATTTCAAGTGAAGTATACGAGAGATAATTTTAAATGAGAGATATAGATCGATTTCATGTATCATATTTAATTGATCAGTGCAGTTCACAAGTGATGAACAAAATTACTTTTTATGGATGATAAGTGGTATGGTGGGGTGGTTACAACACCTCGCACCAATGTGTGTCAGTGGAGTTACATAAATATTAGTTTCCAATGATGTTAGGACCAGAGATGATTTTATTTTTTTTATTATATTGATAATTTTCATTATACACACATTTTAAATAATTGATAGGATTTTTATGAGGTTTTATCATGGGTAGTGGGGAATTAGGGCATGTTTAGGGGGATAGTTCTGGGAGTTAGCCTCTAGTTCAGGTTGGAAATATTTTATAGGTCAAATACAATACAATATTTTGGGGAACATTACAATAATTTTTGGGTTATGTAATATTAATATCTTATGTAGGTTGGTGGTTACACCATATATTTTAGGAAAAATGTAGTGTGAAGGAATATGTGAGACTATATTTTTTAGAGTCTAGAGAACCATTCCATAGAGAAATTATTTGGGGGTGATTATCATTTTTTAATAGAAACATGATGGCTATATAAGAGTAAATCATAGGGCAATGTGAGATTAAATCATTATTTAATAGATCATTATGAAACAACACATAAGGGATGTATTATTGTTGATATTTCAAAGGGAAATATCACTCCCATATAAAGGGATCCCATATTGTAATTCCCCAACCAATGGGACAGTGTTGTGTCATAATGGGAAGGACCACATCATAGTGTGATATAGGATAGATGGGTTTAATTTTAAGATTTTACCATGATGATGGGTCCCACATCATGACTACATGGACTACTCTATGAGGGTGACCCTGGTAGGGTAGGTGTGTTTTAACCCTTATGGTCACTCTATAACACATTTTTTATATTGTTTTTATAATTATTTTGTTTACTTATAACACAAGACCATATTAAATGTGATTGAACATTTTTTCCAACTAGTGGAATGACCCCCTTTCCCCTATTCCCTTATTTTCACTCTTCCAAAGAAAATATATACTATTTTTTCTATGATTAAAGAACCATTTATTCTAGTGGTTCATTAAGGGGGGGGGGTTCGACCTATCAACTTAAGGATTGATAAATAGAAGAGGATCTTAATAAAGGGTTTCAATGAGGGGAAAACATGCCTGGAGGAACATGTGCTAACCTAGGACAAAATGGAATTCCACTTCAAGGAACTCATTAAGGAAAATTCAG
The DNA here is from genome assembly GCA_963277665.1 of Viscum album. Classification (NCBI taxonomy): domain Eukaryota; kingdom Viridiplantae; phylum Streptophyta; class Magnoliopsida; order Santalales; family Viscaceae; genus Viscum; species Viscum album. Next base: position 608,617,635 of record OY728139.1, on the reverse strand, counting down.
ATATGGAGGTTACCTCCATTTAATGGAATATGGGAGTGTGTAACCATTAGTTTTGATCATGAAGATATCACCAGACATGATTCATTGGTATTCTTGTAATTGTTTTTTTTCAGGGAACTGGTACAGAAGCTGCAAAAGCTGCTGTTGTTTTTGTAAAAGTGGTTTTAGCAGCAGTTTAAACCGCTGCTATATGTCAGTATTTTTCAATTAGCGGCGGTTATAACCGCCGCTAAATGTCAGAATTTTTCTATTTGTGGCGGTTATAACCACCACTATGGTGTTAATTTTCATGGCGGTTTTAACCGCCACTAAAGTGTCCCATCTTCCGCGTGAAGTTCGCAGAACCGCCGCTAAAAAAATTAATCCCCTGGCTGGGAAAACCACCGTTAAAAGCATCATAACTGCTGCGAAATGCGCTATCTATGATGGTTTCTAAAAACCTCCATAAAAAATCTATAACTGTCGGCAATATTTTCCCGACACACAATATAGCGGCGGTTTTCAGAAACCACCGCAGAAGCATATAGAGGCAGTTTAAACCGCCTCTATACCCAAAAAAACCCACCGAAAACGGCGAATTTTCCTGTAGTGATACAAGGAGTATGAGAATTATGATAAAAAATGCTAAAATATGAAGATTAGTGATAATGATCAATTTATTTAACATCTTAATCCTAGAGAAAAATTGAAATCTCACACGATCACTATTATAGATGTGGGGTATGATAACAAAGTGGTGAAATGTATACTTTCCATCCACTTTAGAACTGATAATGTCTTATTTGATTCTAGATATACCCACTATTTTATATTTCAATAATTTTATAAGATGATCACAATAACCACTCAATGATTATATGTTGAATTAGTAGTGAAAACCCCTAATGGAATATTGAGTGCATCTCAAGTCTATGATTCTTATCCGATTTAAGTTTGTGGGAATATTCTTTCTGAAAATCTTGTTATTCTCCCTCTAATTGAATTTGATCTTATCTTAGGCATGGATTGGATTTATTTTCATAAATTCAACATAAATTGTCATGGAAGGTAATTAAAATTTAATATTCCATATCAAAATATGATTGTATATTAGTTTGATGATAAATATGAACTCCTGATGGAAATTTCATCCATTGTATGGGTCTTAATTCCTTTTTGAGAGGGATGTTTATCTCAGATGGTTGGGTAGAAACTCAACATAGAAGATATGCCTATTGTATATGAGTTTTTTTATTTTTTTCCAGCATAATTTAATAGTATTACTCCAAATAATGAAGTTTAGTTTTTAAAAGAACTCATACCTAGGGCTATAAATATTTCAAAGACTCTATATCGAAATGGACTAGATTGAGTTGTAGTTTTTCAAGAAAAAACTACATGAGAATCTTGAAAAGGGATTCATTCATCCAAGTAAATCACATAAGGGAGAACCTATTATTTTTTTAAGAAGAAATATGGATCAATGTGACTTTTCATTGATTATTGGGAACTTAAAAAGAACATAATCAAGAATAACCATCCACTTCCTCGTATTGATGATTTGTTTGATTAATTATGAGGATATTGATATTTTACAAGATTTATCTTTGATATGGATATTATTAGTTGAGGGTCAAAAGTGAATACATATCCAAGAAAACCTTTAATATAAGGTATAGACACTATGAACTTATTGTTATTTCATTTGGTATTACTAATTCCACCGATATCTTTATGGATTTAATGAATAGAGTCTTTAGATATTACCTTGACCAATTTGTGGTAGTCTTTATAGATGATATTATTATATATTAAAATATTAAGGAAGAGCACAAAGATCATTTTAGGACTATTTTTAAGATCCCAAGGAAGGAGAAACTATATGAAAAATTTACCAACTTTGAATTTTCACTATAAAAAGTTTAATTTTTCGGGTCATATAATCTCCTATGAGGGTATATTGGTGGATCCATAAAAGACAGAAGTCATTGAACATTGGACTAGACCAACCACTATGAGTGATATCTATAGTTTTCTTGTTTTGGTTGGATATTATAAAGAATTTTTGGGTAATTTATCATGACCATATAACCCACTCACCAAGTTAACTCAAAAGGGAGACAAGTTCCTTTAAACAGATGAATGTGAGGAAAATCTCAAGGAACTAAAGGGAAAGTTATTCAGTGCACCTAAACTTGAATTGCCCTATAGTGGATAATGGTTTGTGATCTATAGTGATTCATCTAATAAGGGACTAGTATGAATCCTCATATAGAATTATATGATTATAGTTTATGCCTCATGAAAATTGATGGTTCATAAATGAAATTACCCAACTTATGATTGAGAGTTATCTATGGTATTTTTTTCATTAAATACATGGATCCATTATATTTATGGATAAAAGTGTGATATATATTGATTATAAATATTTAAAGTATATATTCTCTTAGTAAGAGTTGAATATGTTCCATATAAGATGGTTGGAGTTGATTAAAGATTATAATTGTTCAATACATTACCACCATGGGAAAACGAACAAGGTGGAATATTCTCTAAGTAGAAACGGTCATGCTAGATTACCTATGATGAGGATCACAAAAATAAAATATTTATAGATATTCAAAGGTTGGATCTATAAATATTTAAGAAAGGGGAGAAATATTATCTTTCTCAAATGAGTTTTCAAACATCCATCCAAGTGAAGATTGAAGAGGTGTAGAAGGAAGATATAGAGATGAAAATGAAGGTGAGAAATATACCTGAGTTAAACCTTGATTGTGATGGAATGATAAGGTTTATGAACCATGAATGTGTCTCATACATTCCATATTTTAAGGAGTTGTTGGATGAAGCTCATAGCTCACCATCTCTATTTATTATAGAAGTACGAAGATGTATAGAGATCTAAAAGAGTATTTCCGGTGGAAAACACAAAGAGATATATTGTAGAGTATGTATCTAGATTCTTGATATTTCATAAAGTCAAGTTTGATAGAAATAAGTAAAATGTTATGTTACAACCATTACCTACACTAGAACGGAAATGAGAAAACATCACCATGGATTTTTTCATTGGACTCCCAAAAATTTCTAAAGACCATAATGATACTTGGGGTGTAGTTGATCACCTTAAAAATTCATCACATTTAATTACTATCAGATAAGTTTTATCTCTTGAAAAAAATTCGATAATATGTATTAAATAAGTTGTAGGTTTTATGGAGTACCAAATTCTATTTTATATAATCGATATCTGAGGTTTACCTTGAAGTTTCAATGAAGTCTTTAGAAATCTTTGGATTCCAAGCTGCGTTTCTATATTTCTTATCATCCTCAAACATATGGATGTTATGAGAGAACCATTAAAACCCTAGAGGATATGTTGAGTTCTTTTTATATGGATTTAAAATGTGGTTGGGAACAACACCTTCTTCAAGTTGAGTTTTCTTACAATAATATCTTTCACTCAAGAATTCAAATAACTCCTTATGAACCCCTATATGTAAATAAGTTTATAACTCCAATGTGCTGAGATGAAGTTGAAGAAATAAATCTATTGATACATGATAGAGTTGAGTAAATAGAAGATAAAGTTAGATCCATTTAGCAGCACATCAAGGTAGCTTAGATTTGATAGAAAATTTGTGTTGACAATCGTTAGTGAAATCTAGAATTTGATGTTAGTGAGAATGTATTTTGGTGAATTTCTCCATGGAAGAAGGTTATAATATTAGGAATAAAAATATGATCCCTAGTTATATTGTCCCCTTTGATATTATTGATCGAGTAGGGATGGTAGCTTATCACTTGGCCCTTCTACCGAACCTCTCTAAAGTTCACAATGTGTTATATGTATCTCTCTTGAGAAAGTACATACCTGATCTATCAATTGTACTAAAATCAGAGGATGTATTGCTGGAGCATTATATTTTCTATCAAGAAAAATTGGTAGAAAAATTGGGTTATAGAGATAAAGTTCTATGGAACAAGACTGCTCACCTGATTAAAGTTTACTGGAGTAATAAAAAATTATAAGAAGCTACATGAGAACTTGAGGATGTGATGAAACATAGATATCCTCATTTGTTTGTATTAGAGTGATGAAATTTGAAGGGATAAATTCATTTTAAGGGGGGAAGAATGTAACACTATTAGATTTTATGATATATTTATTTTTAAATAAATTTTATTTATTTGTTAGATTGTTATACACTTAACCTTGGGTCTAAATGAACCATAATATAGTATATTATTATTACATAGCCATTAAATTGGCAGAATGAAATGAAATAAACACATTTTAGAAAAAAATATATGTATAAAGGTTTTATATAAAGTAGATATAGTGATAAATAAGTACTTAATTTTTATAAAAATTATTATATGCTTCAAGAATATATTTTTCGTCAAAAATGGTTTTTATTGGGTTTTGAGAGGAAATAATATAAATAATTTCTTCCACTTTTAGAATATGTATTTGATAAAATGAAATTAATGTTTGAAATTATAATGCAATATATTTTTTGGTAAAATGAACTTCATTTTTAAAATTACCATTTCATAATTATCTTAGAGTGAATTTTTGATAATTTTATGCAAAGATTGATTTTTCAATGAATAATGAAAAATACTGTTTTTTATTGAAAATTGTGTTTTCATTTCAGGAATTTAGAAATTTATATTTTGTTTTAAATGGTTTTAAAAGTATGATTAGTTCATTTATATTATTAATAATCCAATTAAGTTCATTGTAAATAATTTTATGTTGGATTTTGATATAAAATGTTTTTATACTTCTTAAAACATTTTTTTTGGAAAATTGCTTTTCATCGCGTTTTGCAGGGTTAATTTTAAATTACATTCTACCACTTTTGTGAATTGAATATTGAAAAATGGATTCAATATTTGGAATCAATAGGATCATATTTTGTAAATATAACCCTTTTATTTTTGTTCATTATAAATAGGGACCTTAGTAAATATTTTTCACCAAGGTAAGAGTAAAATGGGAAAAACAAAGTTAAAACATTGGGATAATGCTTTAAAATTTCTCAAAAACTTTCCTTTATACTATTGTATGAGTGGAGTTTGGAAATTTCTATCAAAGTATCAAATATATGTTCACATAGTTCCATTTAACTTTTATTATTACATATATATTAATTTTAAAAAATAATAAATACAAAATGTCACTCTCTTGACTTTAATATCTCTAATTTTTTTACATAAAGATAAAAAGAGTATAAGCATGGTTCAAAATATTTATTCGAAATATAAATTATTATTTTTATCATATTACTTTATTTTTAATTTTTATTGATTTAATAATTTCCTTAAATGTTTACACAACATCGATATAGTATTTTTTCAATTAATAGAAAAATAAAATAATCATTTTTTAGAAATATTAGAAGTAATACAATTTGGATGAATTATTTCGTTCCATGATTTTTTTAGAAAAATATAACATATAAGGGATGTGTGAAAGGTTTATATTAAAATTAATTCTGCGTCATGTTGTTATCAAAGTCAAAGTAAATGAATCGTTTCAAAAATGATATTAATGATATTTTATAATAAATAATATTTTATTAAATGATTTAAAATTCATAAAAAAACCATATTCATCCAAGTGAATGAGATATGGTTGAATATATCAATAATATTACATTTATGGGACACTTTTTCTTTTATGGTTATAGTCTTGACCCTTATATAGCATAAAAATTTTATGGTAATTGTCAAAAGGGTCAATGGGGGGGGGGGTGTTAAAATTAAGAGATCAGGGTTAAAACATCACCTAAACTTGTAAAAATTTTATTTTATAATATAATTTAGACTCATCCTAACTTTATATTTTAATTATATCAATTTTGAGTATTTTTATCATAAAAATTAATTTATATTAATTTAAAACTTTACATAATTCCAAGAGTGCCCCTCCTCTCACTTATAAAAGGGATCCTATTCTTATCTTCTATTCAAATATTTTGAGCCTTATATATTGGAAAATTCATACCATAAAAAACTTATATATTCCTTCACCACATTCTAGATATTCTAGTCTTGGTAAGATACCATTCTTTCATGGCTTAAGGTGTAATCTAAAATAGGTTTCTCAACGAAGAGGTATAACTCTTAACCGAGTGTTTTCAATTTTATTTATCATTATAACACATAAAAATACATGGTATCCACTATAAAATAATTAGTTAAGTATATTAAATATAATTAATTATTATGATGATGATGGAATTACCATAATACACCTCATTCCTGACCATTGAAAAACGATAACATCACTTGTGCGTACGTGTGGACTACTACCTCCATGAAGTAATGTGATTTGTTTTTCATTTACATTTTACATGGATGGTGATAAATATAGATTTAATAAATATATATGATATAATAATTATTCTTTAAAGGTGAATTATTATTTACCTTTCTTTCATCCCATCCTTCAAAAAATGAAAACAACATTCATACATGCGTACGACCTACCATCTTCATAAATGGTGTAATTCATTTTTATACCTAAATCTTTTATGAATGACTATAAGTATATATATAATTATTTTATATGATATTTATATCATTATTAAAACTATGGAGATTATGGAATCTTGATCAAAGTACAAAGACCAAAACTACCAAACCAAAATTATCATAAAAACGAAAATAATTAATACTTAGAAACAATGATCTTAATAAGGAATTGTTAATAAATGGTTGTTTAAGTGTTATAAGTGGATCATATATGATATTGTAAGTATGTACATAAATCTAGTATTGAATTATAATAAATTTAAATTTATTATAAAGGATATTAGACCACTTTCAAAGAAAGTGGAACTTAAGGTAAGGGATTTACGTTTCCATCTCATTTCAATCAAGATTATTTATGATTGAATTTTAATTGAAGGAAATTATATTATAATTTATTGATAAATCCATTTAATTTTCTTATAATATATTTATTTTTCAATAATAGATGTTTTCCTTATATTTTTCTCTCTTTTAGTACTCAATATACCAAAATAATGTTTTAAGGAAAAAATGACTTTGTTTCTCTCTTTAGTTTAAAATACTTTTTCTTTAATATCCATTTTTTCTAAAATGTTTTCAAATTTTTTTTCTATTTATTCTATGATTTTTAATTAATTTTTATCCATGATTGATTTTTTTATAAAATGATTTAAAATTAATCTTATTATCATTTTTTTAACGAGGTAGTTTTAACATTTTACTGAAAATGTGAAAGAAATATTTGTTTTAACATACAAGACATGAAAATATTACCAAAAATCATGAGTGATTAATGAATTTAAGCTTAATTTATAATTTTACAAGTTTCCTTTCAAATAAAAAATTTTCTTAATATTTGGGAAATTTTTAGATTTTAATATGTGATTTAAAAATGAAAATAGTATTTTCCTCAAGAAATATTCCAGTGATATTTTAAAGGATTTTTTAATTTATAATAATATAATTTGATTTTACTTATTATTTAATTGTAATGTAAGCCAATTATACAATATTTATTCTTTCTCTAGATGGTTTGTGGTTATGATGATGAAATATCGATGAAACCTGTTTTTCTTTTCCATAAGTTAAGTTACGATGAATGTATTTACGATCTTATGGTATACATATATATAGATTTATGATTATGTGATAGTTAGGATCAGAATTATATAGATTTACATTATGTTGGACAAAGATTAATGTTATATGAATTTAAAGGGTACACAAGATGTTATCGTAATCCTAAAAGAGGGTACACGAGAGGATATCCCAAGCCCAAATGTTGGTACACACGTGATTATACCAAGAATAACATTTTATGAATGTCTTGGTGGGCATCCTTAACATAATATTTCAATTATTATGAATATGAAACACTTATAAAAATATTGTATGACATGATATTATGCCAATTTTATGTTCTCATGGATCATATTCTTTCATCTCTTTATGATTCATTTCTTATAAACCACAAAACCATATGCCATGACTCATATTTATGATCTAAGAATTATTGGGTATGATTATCAATGGTTAAGCTCATGTTATCATACCATTTATGCTCATGTTATGTTTAAATGATCGTTGATATCTCCTTTTTTTACCCTTATTGAGTATCTAAGATCATCCTTTATTATGTTTTATTTTCCCCAGTATATGAATAAAAGTTTTAAGTATGATGTATATAAGAAGGTTGATAGTTATGAAAAACTAAGTTAGAGAAGATTTATATCTTTTATGAACCAATTTTTTTATGTATCCAAGTTTCCAAAGATAGGAAACCATTATATTTATGGAATGGATTGTGATTTTATTAAATGAATATTCATCTAATAAGATATAATATTTATATTTGTAATATATGGGTCACTATATTGAGTCACTACACACAAATTGTAAAACACAACCTCTATCCCATAACATCATCTCACGATGAACTAAACAAGTTAAAAAAAACACTAACAAGTGCTCAACTACCCTTAGACCACAACATTCATGGTTACCCAAGAACAAACCCAATAATATCCATGATCAAATCACTCAGAACCCATACTAAAATGGCCACAACATAGCCGCACATACTAATGGAACACCACCCAATAAATAAAGAAAAAAACCTCAATTCACTATAATTCACTAGTGAATAACAAATAAATACTTAATATAGACCAGTTTGAATCCTCAATACATACCAGATCAATTCCCAAAGCGACCATACAATAACAACCTGATTACACCAAAGAATTAACTTTTTGATAACTTAACTTAAAAAACCTTTGGAGATGGTATAAGTATCCACATAGGTGAAAATACATTAGATATTTAAAACAAAACTATTTAGAATTCCTAGGCGCTCTACACTGGAAGCACACAATATGCCTCTTCTTCTTCATCTTCTTACGAATAGACTGACCCTGCCCAACTTGTTTTTTAGTTGGGGATTAAACAAATATTTATTTTCATCTAACAAAGCATCCCCATGTGATTTAAATACAATAACTTGACTAAACTCCACTGATATAGCTCTAGTAACTACCCCCTCATGATATGATAGACTAGATTTAACCATGAAAACTCCAAATCTCAGCAAAAGACCACTCTGATTTGACAATTTCTTGGTGGAGTTCAAGGAATCGAAGTAATTCTACTCCACTACTTGTTCATGAGTTTGGATAGATCTAACAAGAAAATAAACCACTCCTAAACATTAATAGGATCTATCATAAAGGTCATGACAATGAATTAACTTCATAATTTTCTTCAGACTTTATTGGAGGCATATTCTAAATAATATGAAACATGAACTCCAACAGTCCATGTTTCCTAAATCAAATCATAAAATTACAACATAAACTGAAATAATTCTAAAATATAACTCACCCAACCAAAAAACATGTATAACTCTTCCTTGAAAATTTTACACCCAATATAAATTTCTAAAAAACCCATTAAAACATTTCATTTAATTTGAAATTTCCAAGAAATTATCACCTTTAAAACTTTCCCCACCTTTGTTACAAAACCATTTACTTAAATCATTTGAGTTAAACATTTTTCAGAACTTAATTTCTTGAATAAATTTTTCCCATTTTATTTTCAAACCTCTCACCATTTAAACACCCATCAAGGGTCAAAAAACAAGAAAACTACATCTGGTTTTGAAAACCACAAACTTTCTTAAAAAGAAACATCTCACATGAAATTTTAAAGTTATTATCTACTCAAAACACATTTTCCCACTAAAAAACTTTAAAACACATTTTTATTTTCATTTTAAAAATAACCCCACTTGAAAACACACTTCAAGCGAGTTCAAGCACTTTATAAATAATTTATCATCTGATTTTTAAACTAAAACATTCTTTTAGATTTCATAATAAAATAAACTATTTCAAAAATATTTTTTAGAAACTAAATCCATTTTACAAACAATCCTCAATGATTTATTTACAATCAGAAATATTTTTTAGAAAATACAAATTTCATACACAAAACATATCACACAACATTACCATAAACAAGAGAAAACCACAAGATTCAACCAAAATACAATACAACAACATCAAAAAATCACAAAAACCACCTTTATCTCTATCCCATTATTAAGAAGTACTCGTAAAATCCCCAGAATATAGGGATTTAAATAATAGAACCAAACGAGATATAGAACCATTTTTTAATTGGCCGCATGGTTGATGGGATTTGTTCCAATCATACAATAGTTCCAAAAATGCTTCCAAAATAAAGCACTTAGTCATGACATGATTTTTTAGGACATGAAAGCCAACATCACACCTCTGATTTTTTTGTTCCATCCCAAAACACTAAGGTTAACCCCTAATGTAACTCATAAAATTCTAATGAAGATAAAAATACCACCATTTCATATCAAAATACATCGAATCTACTAAAAAAGAATTCAAAATCAAGATTCAAATCTCAACTACCCATGGAAACTTTAGGTTCAGTGCGGAGTAGAGATGGCCAAGAGCTTCCCCCTACCCTCTACCCATGTCCTAAAAACATTTCTAACCTACATACTACCCAAGAACACCCAAAATAGTAAATGGATGCTCTGATACCATTTTTCCACAAAAAAACTTGAGTTAACATTGAACCAAACACTAGATCTGACCCACAACATACCTAAGGTGCATTTCTACCCAATTTTGGATGGAAAATATTGTCAAGGTCTCAAAGCATATCCATTTAAAACAATTTCATCCTTGGAAATCAAATAATCACACAACAATTTCCACCCAAAAATTTGGCACAACTCATGCAGACATTGAATGTCTATTCCATTCATAAATATAGTAAAATCATAGAAGTAAAAGTAAATAAGGAAAAAATTATGCAATATAAATAAATAAAGCAACTTATACAATAAATAAAAAGAAGTGACATCACATAATTAAATGAAATTAGATATAGGATGTCAAGGCCAATACAAGGTTATCCCAAAATAAAAAAAAAAACCAACCCACTACTATCATTCATGTGCCCCATTGGTCACACTTCACATCCCAATCCAACCACCAAAAAACAACCTAAAAATGACACAAGGAAAACTAGAGCTAAGGAATATAAAAGGAAGGAAATAAGAAACACATATATTGAATGATGTAGGCAGGGTGTGAGTGAAACTAATCCTATTAGAATCTCACTAAGGAGTTTGTTCAAATCCTTTAAAAATACATTTCATTTTATGATTATTCAAAATAAAATTAGAAAATAGTTTTTTAATATTTTTTTTGAAAATAATAGGTTTTTTCACACTTAAGAGAATGAAAACTGAAATCACACCAATTACCCTTTTTATAAAATTAAATTTACTTTATTTAAATTAAATAAAAACAATCAATTTTAAAAAATTTATTCTATCAAAACCTCATTTATTAAAATTACCATTTTAAAACCACTTTAAAAATAACTTTATAATTACACCGTTTCAATGAATGTTTAGAATTTGTTTTAATAAAATAGACTAAAAGAAATAATGATAAAATAAAATGATAAGAAACCACGTCTCTAAATAAATATGTAGGAAAACAGAATACATAGTTCCATATATTTTAATTGATCTAGAAAACCAAAATGGAAGTCCCCTATAGATTTATCAAGTATCATGGGTAACACACTAGGTCCTTAGGTGAAACGGGTCCTAGAATTTACCAAAACCATTGAACCGACTATTATCCCATGTTGCATCCTAAATATAATAATCCACCTAACTAGCATATATGTAAGATAATTAAGATAACTCACAATCCAGTCATATCTCACACTAGAGGGTACACTACTAGAATGCGACTATCTAATTTAGCATAAATCTATACCTCTCACCTAGTTCCTAGTGTACCCATGAAAACAACAATAGGAGGTGAGCAATCAAAAAATGCACATGATTAATGCAACAATGTAAAATAAGACTCACCTAACCACCAAAAAACTCACAATAAACAACCCCAATGATGTAAATCATCATAATGGTAAACAATGTCCCTCCATCAGGTGTCACATTCTATGTCAAATAAGGGAATCAAGAGGGTCTCACCCACATATCATAAAAAACCATTTAAAACCACCAAATGGGCCTTGCTAAAAACTGACTTAGGATACCGAGTCTTTACATAACCATTGAAATCCTTTTCAAATAATTATTTAAAAAACAACCATTGCAAAGCATATTTTAAATAATTTAAAACATGCACCCATTTCATTAAAAATGTTTAGAGAGCCCAAACCATTTCCTTTCTTTTAAACAATTTTATAAAACTAAGATAAAAACCACTTCTAGAACCAAATGTGGTCATAACCATTTAAAATATAAATTTTATTTGAAACAAGTCATTGAATCCCCTTTTTTATAAACAGTTAGCACATGAACACTTCTTTAGAAAACAAACCCCCTTTGAAATAACCTTTATGCTAAGAGGGGAATCACTCCAAAAAATAAATAAATTATCTTTTTCTACCAAATATAATCATAATCAAACAAATAAAAAATTTAGAAACATCAATCAATAAATTCTATTACAAATATAGGAAACACATAAAATCACCTAACTCAATTCAACAACAATCAAGTCGAAGTTTTCACCTTCAATGACGAATTCTCAAACAAGAAATGAGAGTCCCTCCACATACCATAACAACAAAAACCCCCAAGAATAAAGTGAAATAAAATCCTAAAATGATAATGGAAGTCTCTATGGTTCATAGGTGATAAATATACCAAAAGGAAAACAGATGAGGGTAGAAGTAGAATGGGAATGAGAAGGAAGAGATGTATTACCTCAAGAAATCCACTTAGAAATGGTGAAGTAGGAACCAAAAATTGAGGATTAATGGGGGAGGAGCTCCCTTTTCACATCCTTAGGATAAATAAACCAATTTGGGAAAAAAATAATGGAGAAACCATTTGAAAATAAATTTGGGTAAAACTAAAAAACAACATTTCTAAACACCTGGGAAGACTAGGGTTATGGCATGATTCTGCCCACCATGGCTCAGTGCTGCTCGAAGAGGACCTACTGTGGAATGGTTTGGGGACCATGATGTAGATACCCTAAAAAGGTATATGAGCCTAAAACCCTTACACTAGGCTACTACAACTTGTCCCTCCACACTATAATGTGGATTCATATGCCAGAAACCCTTCATAACATAGCCTACAGCCTAAACTATGGTGCACTTCAGGCATGAAGAATAAAATACCCCAGAAACCCAAGAAACTATGGCGTGGAATCTTATATTTCAGTATAGAGACACTTTGAAAACACCCTTCACAACACAAACATCTCCTCTGTTCCATTTTCTAATGACCATACCCTTGCAAAACTACCAAAACTTACCCTTATGCACCACCCCCTACACACCACCCACCACAGTGCAGCCTAACCCCAATGGTGTGGCCTTTTTCACTTACCCTTATGAATTACCCCTATAAAACTCCATAACACCCTTACATAACCCCATTCATGGTGTAGACCCTTCTTCATAGAACAAACACCCATTTCTCTTGAAAAAATTGCAAGGGAAAGGAGGCAGGTGACGACGTGGCCTCCTAAGTCTATGGTGTGTCCTATTGCAGGTCCATCCTAAAACACATTGGGACTGTAACACCCCAAGCTTCCATGGTACAATTATCTTTGAATAATACAATAGCGTGTGTTGTACGTAACTTCGAGTTCTAACACACCGCAACCAATCAAACTAGCCGTTATGAATAGTAATACCCACTTTTTGAAATTTTATAAATTTTATCTTTCAAAATGGACTTCATTTTTGGATTCGGAATATCGAAATTATCTTAGGGATAATTTTTGGTATTTTTCTGAAAACTTTCAATTTTTGATGAATAACGAAAATCATTGAGTTGTAGTTTAAAACCAAATTTTTATTTAAATAATTATTTATTTTCTTTAAATTTATTTTATGTAAAAATAGATACATAATACCTATATAAGTTCAATGTAATTCATTGGAGTTAGTTTATAATAATTTTAGATATATAAAAATTTTAATAAACTTTTCACCACCTTTTACCCATCTCATAGGAGAATTTACAAATTCACATAAAACTTAATTTTACCGCTTCTGTGAGTGGAATTTCGAAAATCTGAGAGACACAGTTAATATCAAGGAGTAAAATTTGGTTCAATAAGATAAAAATAATTTTTGGTGAATAGTAACTTTTTACTTTTATTTACCAAGGTTAAAAGTAAATAGGGTAATTAAGGGTAAAAATGATATTATTATTACCCTAACACATGTACTAATTCTATTGGATAAGTATAATTCGACCAAAAACAATATAATGCAGTAATTACCTAATTAATGAAATATTAAAATAATTGATATTATAAATATCCAAATAAATGTAATTTGAGACTTTTTATGAATTATACTGATTTTATAGGTTAATATGACATATTAGGGTTGGTTAGATGAATTGTTTTCGAATTAATAATGCTGTTATGAATTTAGCAAAAAAAAAATACCAAATAGTGTCAAAATTGACATAAAAGAGTTTTTAAAACAAATATTATATTATTAATTGATATTCTATTCCTAAAAATATAAGGTTCGGCCAAAATAATTATATAATGATATGTGTATCATTAATGAACCACTTGGGGTTCGCTTGGAAGTATATAGTAAGTTTATTAACCATATAATATAAAAATACAAAGAGATATGGTAAATGTAAAACTATTTAACTAAGAGTTAAATCTAAAAGATAAAGTTAATATAGTGACCCAAACCTGTCTAAAACCTATTGGTTGAGTGGTTTTCAACCCATCCCCACCTTATCCTTTAATTAATCCATTTTGGAGCCATTAGAAACCAAAAATGATTTTATTATAAAATAATATTTCTAGCTTTTCCGAAGGTGCCCCTCACCCCTCTTATAAAAGGGTACTCCCCCTTCTCTCTAATTAACACCTTCAAAGCCTTTTGGATCGGCCAAACCCTGCCCAAATATCCTCTCAACTTCTCTCAATTCATCCTAGAGGCATTCCTTTAGTCAGAAAGCCAACTTAAGGAGACCTTTTGATCAAATCAAAAGGAAGAACCTGAAGAAGAGGAGGTTAACCTACCCTCAGCCAAGGAAAAGTACAAGGTAAGGGTTAATTTCACAATCTCTTTATTTTCCGAGGTTGTTTTTACGTAAGTATCTACTGGGACCACTTTATCATCCACATCCATGTTTTTTAAAACTGTATTTCAAAACATTCTTACTATTTTAAAGACTATGGGTTAAAGTCATTTATACCATTGTTTGACTTTTTATAAGATATTTATAAAGTAATCTTTCCATCGTTTTCGAAACAAGGTCCTTTTTAACCTTTTCGATAGAATTAAGGTAAGAATGTATTTTTTTAACTTATACAGAGGGTACGACTATTTTACACCATTATAAAATCATCAAAGCTTACCTTACAAGATTATAATAATATTTTCAAAGTAAATATTTTCTTTTATAATTATGTGACTCTTAAATGATTTCAAAATAGAAAGAGATATTTCTCTCAAATAGTTTTTATTTCATCTATGTCAACACCCTTTGATGTATTTTTAGATTATTTGAAGTTGATTTATTATGATACAAAGCTTCTATATAGTATTGAAGGTTTTGTGATATGTTTGACTATGGATGTGTTATTTTTATACCATTCATGGTTTATGGTGAAAGTATTGACATTTCATATGCTAGTTTTAATACAAATGTTTATGTTATTTTTAAACCTGTTCATATGAGGAATGCATTGGACTTAGTAAGTGATGGGTGGAGCCCGCAATAGATCCTTGATGCATTGGTAGGTCTCATGCGACAAACTACTATCTTGGCACAAGGCCTTGACAAAATCTTATTTGTAGTCTTGGCACAAGTCCTTGACTATGTGGTTATGAAAGTCTGGCATTATGCATTCCATCATTATGAAAGTGGTAATTGATATTGCATGTGATTATTCGACTTGTAGAATATCCATGTGAATAATTAAATAGATTTACTTCATTTTATTTTTTCCATATTATGCTGAAGTTCAAGTTTAAAAGGCTTTTGTTTTAGTTATACATTGCCTTAAATGTTTATGCTTATTTATGAAAGTTTACGCTATATTGTTATCCATACTGAGAATCTGAGCTCACCCCTTTATATGTTTTATTTTTCACAAGATGTGAAGAAGTATTTTATGACTAACCTGCAGGGATAATCTGAGGGGATATGAGTGTGGACTATGGAGACTATGTTGTTGTATTTTTTCACTGTATGATGTAATGTAAGACTTATGAATGTATCTAGTGTTTCCAAGGCTACTAAACTAATCGGTCATTCGAGACTTGATCTTTTGTGATCATTCCAATGTTATGTAATAATTCAATGACTCTGGGTAACTGGGGTCAGGGTGTTATAGGGACTTCTTGATCTACCAGGAAACACTCAATAATGACTAAAAAAATAATAAAACTTAAAATCGCCCAAAATTAAATAAAATTAAGGCAACGGTGTCACTAGGGTGTGACATGTCACCATAAGAAAGATTAAAATGAGTTCCAGGTGAATTCTAGAAGATCTACTTTCAAAATTGGATCTATGAATCCCATTTTTAAAGATATAATATATGGAAAAAATGTGTTTGTGGTATTTTTTTTGAATAGGTAGTGGTTTTAACCTCTACGCATTGATTCATAGTAGTTTTTAAAATCACTATATTTTTTTGAGTCACCTATTAAGTCGTGTTTTTTTATTAGTAGTGGTTCTATAAAAGTGATAAAAATCCATGATTACAAAACCACCACTAAAATAAATGGAGTGGTTTATTTTTGAATAATTTTTTTCAATATAGTGGCAGTTAAGTTTTTTAGGATTTTATCTAATTGAACAAAATTTATAACCCCCGCTAATAAATTCATAGTGGTTTAACATCATATAAATATAGTTTTCCAATGATTAGTTGTAGTGTTAATAAAATACTTATGAATAATATTATCCTTTTGAATATTCTACCACCTAAAATATAAAATTAAAATATATCAATATTGTATAGAATTCAATAATTTCAGTTTTCAAATAAACAAAACATAAAAAAGACAATATTTATATACATCATATGACAATATATTTTTAAGTATACAACATATTTTTTTTATATTTTATATGCTTAAAAAATAGAATATATAAGTTTTTATTACAAAGAAAATACATGAATAGGGGAATCCAACATCAACCCTACTCCACTAAGTTAGGTTGACTACCCCCAAATGATCTATGCTTCTGATTTCCTATCATCGACTAGCCTTTGGTGCATATTCTATATAAATTAAATGGTATTTAGAATATAAATTAATTTTAATTAGATAGAATAGATAAAATATGTTTATAATAATTATCATAATAATATAAACATATTAAAATAAATTTAACAAATTTAGTACCGCTGTAGTTTTTCATATCAAGGATGAAATGTCTGCAGGAATGCTAATAGTCACACCCTGAAATAAAGTATCCAATAATTATACTTAATTTTTATATGCATATCAGATATAAAAACTATATATATTTATTTTCACTTATTTTTAATTTTTGTATCAAAAATAAAATTCATCCAATTGGTGAGAACATGCCTCCAATCATGATATGTGATGGGAAGGGATATTGTCGCACATGCTAACTGGCCTAAGATCTACCCATATAAGCCCTCAAAATATTATGTAGGCACATAAAACATGTCAAATGTAACAACTACTTTAAAATTTCCTAGAATCTAAACAACCAATGTTTTTATGTTAATTTCTGTCTTGTTATTTTTTGAATATTTTCAATAAACATGTTCAATAATTAGTATACAAATGCAATAATTTTTTTCTCACATTAACAATTAAATACCAATAAAGGTATCCCTATAGTACCCTTATGATGGTAACTATGTAGCCAAATACTTAGTCGATGAATGCTCGTTAGCTACTCCATCTGATCCCTCTAACATTCATGGAGAATAAATCAATGCACTAGAAGAAGAGAGTGTACCTGATGAATATGGGAGCATATTAGATGGCATAAAATTACAGAAAGGGGATAATATTAGAAGCAATGAGCATATCTGATACACATGGTAGCATATCATATGGTTCATCTGATATCATAGAATTTATGTAAAATTAGATCAATTATTTAAATCATTTTTTTCTCAGCATTCCTACATCCAACAAGAATATAAAAAAAGTTAGAATATGATATATAATATAAAATTGGTAATTTTTTTTTGAAAAATTTTCACATATATTAATTGAATTCAAGTATTCTAAATAAACAAATAAAATATAAGTTAAATTAAGGTTGAAAATAAAATCAATTGATTCATTATTGACTATATTATTGGAATCCTCCATTATTAACATGATTTCATCATCTATTTCATCCCTTTAAATAACAACTATTTCAATATGATAATGTATAGATAAATCAATCTCTTATTCTTGATAGGGTTTTATGTTAAAAAATAGTTCTTCAACTTCATAGCCCATATCATACAAGTCTCTTGATCTTACATGGACTATAACACTCCACCCTTCATCAACTCCTTCATCTGAAAAATATATCCTTTTATCTTATGAAGAAAAAAATAAGGATCATGTTCTTTATGCTCACTTGTATTAATAAAATAAGAAAAGATAAAATAAATAAATTATAACAAATCTTTCCTTATGAACCTATAAATATCGACCCACTTGCATTTTAATAACAGCAAATGAAAAATTTCCGTGATAATTTAATTTGATAATGTTAATCAACTTTCTATAGTATCCCAATTCTATGAATTTTGTGAAGATGTTACAATTTTGTATTTTTAAACCTTCTTCGTAAATTGATGCACTAAACTTAAATCCATTAATATTATAATCATAGAATCTCATATATTTCTCCATTGGTTTTCAAGATAAATATTTCAAATCATCTAACACTCTAACATGATTATCAAAATTCATGATTTACATGTGTAAATATAAAATAATTTTAGTTTAAAATATAATTCCATCAACATATTATGAATATGAAATGGATTATGATATTATAAGATATGTTAACTAATCAATAATATCTTTGTTGACAACTTTTGTTATCAATTTATTATTTTGTATCTGACTCTAAAGTCATCTATTTATTTTCATCTTCAATTCTTCAATGAAAGGATCTGTGGTATCACTATTTAGGAGCACGTATCTATGTTCTTGTATGAACTCTTCTTTTAATGAAAATGATGATATTTTCTCAACTTAATGAACTAAAGTTGTAAAGTTTATTGATTTACTATAGGATTGTAATTTATTTTCATTATCATCAACATGTATAACTCAATTGAATCATGTCTCAATATTATCTAAATACCTTAAAAAAATGTGACACTCTTCCACTATATAATGTTTAATCATAGATACTTCTAGTTGAGATTTGATTCTAGTGAAAGACTATAAATTAAATAGACACTTAACAAAAAAAGTAACATATTAGAATAAACCACTTATGCAATGAGTTTGAAAATTTTAATGTAGTAATCATAAAAAAGTAATATGAAAGTACCTCTCTATGGGATATATCAATCGATAATGTTCCTACCATCCAAATTTAACTTCTTAGGTAAAATTAAAAATTAGATTAATTTTCTTAGTGAAAAAAATGGGGGAAATATTATCTCAAAATTAAAAAGAATCATTTTAATTCTTATTTGAAGTTTGTTAACCTTAATGGGGTTTAAATTTTTTTCACAAAACATTATGATGAATGTACAAAACTCAATTACAACTATTATTATTTTATGAGGTAATAATTTATGCAATTCCAAAGATAAAAATTGATCCATCAAAATATGTGATTTTTGGATTTTAAGAGCATGTAACATATAATGTTTCAAGTCAAAACATCTTGAAATGTTACTTGAATATCCATAAAGTACTTTCACAATTTTTAGTATTTGAAGGAAAACAAATTTTTCATGTTTTTTCAATAAAAATATTCTATAGGATACTTTCCATTATCATTTACCCACAAATAATTATTTATAGTCATTTATTTTAAGTCCTTACAAGCATTACGATGTTATTTTGATTTTCCCTACACATTTAGTATTGTAAAAAACAAATTGTCACATGCATTATTTTCAATGTGAATTACATTAAGATTATGACATAAAAATTGAAATTCCCAATAAGACAGCTTCAAAAAAATAATCTGTTTATTCCATTGTTGGGTATCGATTGTATCTGATGAGTTTTGAAATATTTTCCTAGAAACCTTCAATTTATAATCTTTCCAAAATCACACATCAATAGTTGATAATTGTTACATGATTTTTGAACCTAATAACAATTTTACTGGTGAACTCAAAACATTTTTTCCATTGAATCATGGCTTGTTAATCCAATATCCATGATATGAATCCAAGAATCAATGATGACATATAATTCACTATTTTATACTATATGGTAGTCTTCTAGACTTTAAATAAAAGTTAAAAAATTGGACATGCCTTTCTAGTGTGAGTGTTCTAGCCAGACATGTTTCCTAATCCAAGTAAATCACTAATTATACACATGTTTAAAATACATATATTGAACATTTATATCATTGATGTATCATATATATCAACATTATTTTCTTATATCTCTTTTAATTCTTATATAAGAGGTTGAATGTATACGTCAATTTCATTTCTAGGAATTTACTTTTCTAGAATGATCATCAAAATAATGAAAGAATTTTATTTCATACACATCCAAAGAGGTATATTGTAAGGGATAAAAATAACAACCCATATAATATAAGTTCTACTTAGAGCCTCAAATCAATTAAATCCATTAGTAGACAACCCCAAATGTGTATCCCTAGTTTCTTAAGTGAAATTTGGACATAAGGAATCAAAGGATTTACATTATTTCAATTCTATTGGATATCATATAAACCCATCATTATTGTTTTCCATAGTATGACACTTCATTTTATCTGTTATTTTAGAAGAAATTAACAATATTTTCAATACTGATTTTAATGAAAAGTAACATAAAAAATTAGTAAGAATTTTATTCCTTTTCTTATTCATAGTATGTTCATTCATAACTTCATCATGATTTACAGTTTTACATATATAAGTATAATATCTTTTATACTCCTATCTATCTAAATCTTATCCCCAATACAACTTGAAGTCATTAGTAGATGCATGTATCTTTATATAATCAAGACCGAGTTTGTTAAAAACTTTCTTCATATCATAAAATTATTTTGAGATATTATTTTGGAAAAATTAATCATGAAACTCCAATATCATCAAAAGATATTTATATGTAATTATATATAATCACTTGTTATGGTACAAATTTAGTAGAAAAGAAAATTTTATATATTTGATACATCCTTTATACAACTCATGATTTCCATCTTTTATTAATTAATAAGACTCATTTTATCAATTAACTTATCTCTTGTATTGATCTCTAGAAAATAAAAAAGAGACTCCACTGATATGTTACAATCTTTATCATTCTATCCATTGAGAAAAACATTATTAATCTGGTTCTAAATTTCATTCTCCATTATCCAGGTTGTAGGTTTTTTATTATAATGATGGTTACTCATTGAACTTTATACAATGTCTAATTTCCCATGTAAAATCCATCTCACATATCTATTAGAAAATTGTTTCAATATAAAGTACTCATAAACTTCATATATTTTCAACAATTTTCTTAAATTACAATCAAGTCATGAACATTTTATTCTTCCATCTAAGGATCTATTTGAAATTAAAAAATCTAAAAACACCTCCAAACCCTTAATATTTTTAAGTGTATTCCAAGTTAAATTTATCCAACTTTAATTTAGTAATGAAAAATGAGCCTGGGGTCCATGGGATTTGTGGATATGGGGAAGATGATGGGTGGGGCGTGCCAAAATATTTAGATTGTTAAAAGTGTAGGTCAAGGTGGGTTGAGCCCGCACAAGTGCAGGTTTACCTAGAGTCCTAATTTTAAAATGAAAAATTAATCTTTTTTATAATACATGATTTTTTATTAACAATTTAGAAGTTTTTAATTATCAATATTGGTCATGTGTTTATATATATATATATTATAATATCAAATATTATTAACATTTTCAAGACCATTCCTACTGAGAATGGAGTGTTGGTGTGGTGATGAAGATGGTGATGTGGTGCAATAAATTTATGCATCATTGCATTTGATGAGGCATAAATACCTTATACAGCAGATAGAAACTCATGTGGGTTCTTGATTCATGAGTGGAGAACCTGATGAGGTGGAAACTATGATACGAGTGGAATTCCAAACATATTGGTTGAAGACACTACTTAGAATATGAATTTCATGATGTGGGGAAACCAATGATGCATCATGAAGGATTGAGGGGAGTGTAGGGGTGCATTATACTGTGGGATCAAGGTGAGGGGAGTTCGGTCAATAAGATATTGAGGGGAGAAGTAATAAGGGTATTTATATAGGTGAAATTAGGTATTTATTAGAGGTTGTTATTAATAACTGCCTATAAATATTTATTTGGAAGCAATTTACTAAGAAACTAATTTGAAAAGTAAATAAGAGGTGGTTTTCTATAAACAAATTCTAATATATTTATGGATATTAGGTTTTTTTTATTCACAATGGTTATATAACCACCTATAATAAATCACCACAAATATTTTTTTTAATGATATGAGAATATCACTTCGTTAGTTCACTTGTGTATTGGGTGATAGTATTTGGAGATTTGTTTCACACAAAATCCTATAGAGGAAGTATGAAGACCTATATTTCTAGAAGATTTAGAAAGTTTCATCTGAAGGATGATAAATCTATTGAGATAGTTGGTATGGGATATGTATCTGTCTGAACAAGGAACATAATTTTGAAGGAGAGTGGAACATCTTGGGATTAAGAAAGAACTTATTTTTTGTCAGAAAGTTAGATGAAATGGGTTTCTATACAATGTTCATGGATATAGTGTGGAAGATTTTTCATGATTCCATGGTTGCAAAAAAAGGAGTAAAGGACATAAATTTATATCTAATGGGAGTATTATAAGGTGTGATTCATATCAGACAAGAAATTTCCATGAAGTTATGGTATGAATGTCTGGGTCATCTCAGTGAGAAGGGGATGAAGTCCTAGATATTAAAGGGATGTTAAATGCTATAATCATAGAGTAAAAAATATACGAGGAATATATTCTAGGGAAGTATCAGAATGTTTCCATATAAATAGAAATAAAAATACACAATAACTATAGGTTAGATCTGGTTTATATAGGCACATGGGGGATAACATTGGTTTGTTCTCATGGAAGGCCACTCTACTACATAACTTTCATCAATGATGCAATATGGAAAGATTTAGTGTTATTTATCATACACAAGTTCAAGTTATTTGTAATATTTTTATAACAAATAACCACAATGGAAAAGGATATTGGATTCAAAGTAAAATGATTAAGGTTTCATAATGGTGGGGAGTATGAAAGTAGATAATTTATAAGGTTTTATTAGAAAAAGGAATACAATTTAATTAGATCATAGTAGGTACTCCAGAAAATAATGGATTCAAAAAGAGGATAAATCTTATATTGGTTAAAAAATCATGAAATATGAGAATTCATACAGTAATCCCCAAGGTTTTTTGTGTAAAAGTGGTGAGTTGTGTGTCATACTTAATCAATAAGAGTCCTTCTTCTCCACCAAGGAAATAACATTCAGAAGTTTTTTAGTCTAGAAGAAAAGTGAATTTTACTCTTATGAAATTATTTGGTGCACTTTACTATGTACATGTTTATTCCAAGGATAGAGACAAGTTGGAAGCTAAGTCTTGAGTGTGTTACTTGGTTGGTTATAGTGATGAAGATTTTGGTTTTTGGATGTGGGATAATAACTCTTAGAAGATTTTCAAAATAAAAAATATGATATTCAATTATGAGCACTTATGGAAGGATCAAAATCAAGTGGAAAATGTTGAGGAGATAAAAGTATCATCATAAGTTGATGTTAAATATAATAGATATCCAAAAGATATGGTTGTTTTGTAAAATTTAGAAATTATGTCAGTATTAGAAACCACAAAACATTTAGAGGAAGTTATAGAAGATAGTCATGTTCTAATGGTGTTTCTAAGGATAGAAGTATTTAAAAGTTTAAGTATCACAGAATCTAGATAAAATGATCCAAAATATATAGTTTTGGATGTTTTAGTAATGAAAGTAACTTAATCGTAGGGTTAACTATGAAGATATATTAGAGTGAGGAACCTAATGCCAAGGTATGAAAGTGGATTGAACTACTTGATTCTTACAAATGATAGTGAGATTGAATTCTTTGAATAGGTGATAATTTTGAAAGAATCGATTTAGTGGGAGTTATCTGTGAAGGATGAGATTGATTCCCTCCATGTGTTTAAAACATAGGAGCTAATGAAGAGACCTACAAGTAAGAAATTACTTCAAAATAAATGGGTGTATTAGATGAAAGAATAATTGGATGGTGGGAGAAGGTATAAGGCATGACTAGTTGTAAAGGGGTTTCAAAAAATAAAAAAGTGTGGATTTCTCAGAGACCTTTCCACTAGTAGTTAAACATATGACAATTTAGACAGTTTTTAGTATAATTGTAATGGAAGGAATTCATCTGGAGTAGTTGGATGTAAAGGCATCATTCCTTCATGAGGAATTAGATAAAAAAATTTATATAGAGGTTCCAAATGGTTTCATGGACCATCAGAACTAGTACCTTGTGTGAAGACTCAAATGAATCCATTATGGTTTAAAATAAACACTAAAGTAGTGGAATAAAAAGTTTAATAACTTCATATTGGAGTAGAACATCATCCATATCAATGATGACCATTATTTTTACTATAAGGTGTTTGATGATGGGAGTTTCATCATCTTACTTCACTACATTGATGATATACCAATTTTAGGTTTGATAAAGGAAAATATAAAAACACTGAATGATGAGTAATCTATAAGTTTTGAGATGAATGATATCGGTCTAACCAAACAGTTCTTAGGGGTAAGGATTATAAGAGACCTATGTTTTGGTACTTTTTACCAAAATTATTCTGATTACATCTGAAAGGTGGTGGAGTGATTCAACATGAGTTAAGTGAAACCAATGACCACACCCCTAGTAGAACATTTAAATATAAAAAGAAAAAGGTTCTATGAATGAAAGGTGAGGTCAAGTACATGGTAAATATTCCATATGCATCATATGTTGGTAACTTGATGTATGACATGGTTTAAACTTGACTGAACATTGTACAGTAGTGAGAGTTGTCAATAGATTCATATAGAATTATAGAAGAGAATATTGAGAAGTTTTTTTATTTAATTCTCCTCTATTTAAAGGGTTTTAAAGGTTTATACTTTTCTTAAAAATACACGAGTCTTTGCAATGATTTGCAGGCTTAGATTTTGGAGGAGACGAAGACACTCAGAAGACCACTATTAGGTATTTATTCAATTTTTAAGGAATGAAAATTATTCGGTTGTTAAAGACTCAATCAATATCTTCACTTTAAAAAATGTAGGTAATGTAAATTTCATTAATAAAATAAAGGAAGGTGATAAGTTGGTTAAAAGGGCTGTTGGATGATCTCATAATAAGGAAAGATGATGGGACTCTCTTTTGTGATTCAAAAAGTGTGATTCTCTTCATCAAAAAAATATGATGTTCCATTCAAAGTTAAATAATATTTATCTAAATTATCAATTCATATAGATTTTTTTTCGAAGATATAGTACTAGATATATGAAAGATATATGGAGATCAAAATCTAGCATACATGTTGATAATGGTTGTAGTCCTATATTTTCTGAGGTGATGTTTCACTATAGTTGGTATAGGATAATCAGAGGCATAGTGGGGGAACCATAAAAACTGCAATGAAATATTCAAGATAGGAATACAATTTGTGGTAGATTATGGGGGACTTAGTGATGAAGCCTAAAAATTATTATCAAGTTAGAGATTCTCAGGCTTGGCTATGAAAACCATTTTCAGCTGAAGGGTTAGTTTACTGAAATGAGAAACTTCAGGAATCTAGTTTTCAGTGGGATGAATGGTTATGGAGAAAGTGGTAATGAAGAGTTCCAAATATTTAGATGTTGTAAAATTGGAATTCATATAGGATAGACAATGAAATCTAACAATACGGTTGGATGGTACAACTAGGAAGTGTGACCAGAAGCTACAACCTTAGCTCATAATGAAGGTAGTGCAGAAACCTTGAGGGAAATCACAAGATCTTAAAAAGTGATCACTATTTATTAAGTGATCAATTTAAGGTAGTTGTAGTCTTTGACTAAGTTAAGGTTTAATTCATGAAGATTTAATCTATTAGAATTATCTTTATGAACATCAAGAGGTGATAACTACTAGAATCACTGACTAAACTCTACCATTCAATAGAGTGAAATCACTTATGATTCAATGCATTGAGAAATTGTAATCATATTATGTTTACTTGAATAAAAATATTTCTAATGTTCCCTGCATGGATTATGATGCAATTCTAAACCATGAAAACTTGTGTTATTTTTTTACCTTTCATTTATTTCAATCATTGTATCTTGATAGTTCTTAAATGTCATTGTTTGGAAGTTTTGTGTTATGGTACGATGGCTTGGGTGTGGTGTATATTCTAAGTTTCAGTCATCATAGTGTTGGATCATCTTTTGGTTCTATGTTTACACATTTTTTTATTTTGATGGATAGATTCTAATGGTTTATCATAAGTTATCTATAATACTAATAGAGGCAAATTTCTTGGAGAATTGGGATAATGGGTTCCTAGGTAAGTGAACTAGGAGAAACTCCAATGGTGAAAACCTAGTTTACATGTTAATAAGATCTTGAGGGTTAAGTGTCATCCATGTTGGGGACCTAAGTTAATGAGTTATCAATTGGGTTAACTTTGAGAACTAGTTGTGATACCTTTAAGAAAAAACTGTTTATAACCCTTTTATGGAAAAATTGGGCATTAGGGCAATGTGATCTCTTACAATGACCATGGTCATTGAAGGAAACAACTACTTTCCCATTATTTTTACTTTGAGTTTTATTCTAAATTTACCTAAAGGGGAATCTTTGGAGACTTAGGTGAATTCTTGTTATACTCAAATTCTTCTAGGGTTTATCCCATTGCACCTCTGTGTCAAAATGGGTCAAGGGTGTCTGAAGGTCCTTATATAGGCAAGGGGAACTAGGTTCCCAGATAACCATCGGAAAACAATTTTTGAAATCAGTTACTTTAAATAGGTCATATGAAATGGGAACAAGGATGATGGGGAACATGAGTGTGATGAGGAAAAGGTATGTGAATAAGGAATGAGAAATATATATGAAACAAGGTATGATATATATGCACCCAATTGTTCTTCATTCCTTTAAAATTTATCTAATGTTCTTGAAAGATTGGTGGAATTTCCCTTTAATAAAATTTGATCACCAAAAAATTTCCCCATCATAATTGTATCTGATTAGAATGAAGATGATCAAATTCTGAGGTTCATGTGATTTAGGCATGGACATGGCTAGGGGTATACACTTGGGTCGATGAAACAGTCACGTTCTTAAGTATTGGAATGTTTCAAACTCTGTTTGGAATGAAAAATATAATGTGGGATTTGAGTATTTACATTCCTCACATATAAGTATGGTTACCACCCTGTTAAAGTGTACACTTGACTTGGGTTGATCCTGTAGACACACCTCTCTCTTTTTAACCAAGTCATGCACTATGCTGTCATAATTCTTGGCATTTCTTTATTTCATCATTGGGCATAGGTGATAAAGCATAAATGTTGAGTGTAAATGACATGAAACAAATAGTTGGGTGTAATCCACCTGGGAAAGTGAACTAGGTTCTTCAAGTTGAGTTTTCTTACAATAATAGCTTTCACTCAAGAATTCAAATAACTCCTTATGAATCCCTCTATGTAAATAAGTTTATAACTCCAATGTGCTGAGATGAAGTTGAAGAAATAAATCTATTCATACATGATAGAGTTGAGTAAATAGAAGATAAAGTTAGATCCATTTAGCAGCACATCATGGTAGCTTAGATTTGATAGAAAATTTGTGTTGACAATCGTTAGTGAAATCTAGAATTTGATGTTGGTGAGAATGTATTTTGGTGAATTTCTCCATGGAAGAAGGTTATAAGATTAGGAATAAAAATATGAGCCCTAGTTATATTGTCCCCTTTGATATTATTGATCGAGTAGGGATGGTAGCTTATCACTTGGCCCTTCTACCGAACCTCTATAAAGTTCACAATGTGTTCTATGTATCTCTCTTGAGAATGTACATACCTGATCTTTCAATTGTACTAAAATCAGAGGCTATATTGATGGAGAATTATATTTTCTATCAAGAAAAATTGGAAGAAAAATTGGGTTATAGAGATAAAGTTCTATGGAACAAGACTGCTTACCTGATTAAAGTTTACTGGAGTAATAAAAAATTATAAGAAGATACATGAGAACTTGAGGATGTGATGAAACATAGATATCCTCATTTGTTTGTATTAGAGTGATGAAATTTCAAGGGATAAATTCATTTTAAGGGGGGAAGAATGTAACACTATTAGATTTTATGATATATTTATTTTTAAATAAATTTTATTTATTTGATAGCTGGTTATACACTTAACCTTGGGTCTAAATGAACCATAATATAGTATATTATTATTATATAGACATTAAATTGGCAGAATGAAATGAAATAAACACATTTTAGAAATAAATGTATGTATAAAAGTTTTATATAAAGTAGATATAGTGATAAATAAGTACTTAATTTTTATAAAAATTATTATATGCTTCAAGAATATATTTTTCCTCAAAAATGGTTTTTATTGGGTTTTGAGAGGAAATAATATAAATAATTTCTTCCACTTTTAGAATATGTATTTGATAAAATGAAATTAATGTTTGAAATTATAATGCAATATTTTTTTTGGTAAAATGAACTTCATTTTTAAAATTACCATTTCATAATTATCTTAGAGTGAATTTTTGATAATTTTATTCAAAGATTGATTTTTCAATTTTATAATGAAAAATACTATTTTTTATTGAAAATTGTGTTTTCATTTAGGGAATTTAGAAATTTATATTTTGTTTTAAATGGTTTTAAAAGTATGATTAGTTCATTTATATTATGAATAATCCAATTAAGTTCATTGTAAATAATTTTATTTTGGATTTTGATATAAATTTTTTTATACTTCATAAAACATTTTTTTTTGGAAAATTGCTTTTCATCGCATTTTGCAGGTTTAATTTTAAATTACATTATACCACTTTTGTGAATTGAATATTGAAAAATGGATTCAATATTTGGAATCAATAGGATCATATTTGGTAAATATAACCCTTTTATTTTTGTTCATTATAAATAGGGACCTTAGTAAATATTTTTCACCAAGGTAAGAGTAAAATGGGAAAAACAAAGTTAAAACATTGGGATAATGCTTTAAAATTTCTCAAAAACTTTCCTTTATACTATTGTATGAGTGGAGTTTGGAAATTTCTATCAAAGTATCAAATATATGTTCACATAGTTCCATTTAACTTTTATTATTACATTTATATTAATTTTAAAAAATAATAAATACAAAATTTCACTCTCTTGACTTTAATATCTCTAATTTTTTTACATAAAGATAAAAAGAGTATAAGCATGGTTCAAAATATTTATTCGAAATATAAATTATTATTTTTATCATATTACTTTATTTTTAATTTTTATTGATTGAATAATTTCCTTAAATGTTTACACAACATCGATATAGTATTTTTTCAATTAATAGAAAAATAAAATAATCATTTTTTAGAAATATTAGAAGTAATACAATTTGGATGAATTATTTCGTTCCATGATTCATTTAGAAAAATATAACATATAAGGGATGTGTGAAAGGTTTATATTAAAATTAATTCTGTTTCATGTTGTTATCAAAGTCAAAGTAAATGAATCGTTTCAAAAATGATATTAATGATATTTTATAATAAATAATATTTTATTAAATGATTTAAAATTCATAAAAAAACCATATTCATCCAAGTGAATGAGATATGGTGGAATATATCAATAATATTACATTTATGGGACACTTTTTCTTTTATGGTTATAGTCTTGACCCTTATATAGCATAAAAATTTTATACTATGGTAATTGTCAAAAGGATCAATGGGGGGGGGGTGTTAAAATTAAGAGATCAGGGTTAAAACATCACCTAAACTTTTAAAAATTTTATTTTATAATATCATTTAGACTCATCCTAACTTTATATTTTAATTATATCAATTTTGAGTATTTTTATCATAAAAATTAATTTATATTAATTTAAAACTTTACATAATTACAAGAGTGCCCCTCCTCTCACTTATAAAAGGGATCCTATTCTTATCTCCTATTCAAATATTTTGAGCCTTATATATTGGAAAATTCATACCATAAAAAACTTATATATTCCTTCACCACATTCTAGATATTCTAGTCTTGGTAAGATACCATTCTTTCATGGCTTAAGGTGTAATCTAAAATAGGTTTCTCAACGAAGAGGTATAACTCTTAACCGAGTGTTTTCAATTTTATTTATCATTATAACACATAAAAATACATGGTATACACTATAAAATAATTAGTTAAGTATATTAAATACAATTAATTATTATTATGATGATGGAATTACCATAATACACCTCATTCCTGACCATTGAAAAACGATAACATCACTTGTGCGTACGTGTGGACTACTACCTCCATGAAGTAATGTGATTTGTTTTTCATTTACATTTTACATTGATGGTGATAAATATAGATTTAATAAATATATATTATATAATAATTATTCTTTAAAGGTGAATTATTATTTACCTTTCTTTCATCCCATCCTTTAAAAAATGAAAACAACTTTCATACATGCGTACGACCTACCATCTTCATAAATGGTGTAATTCATTTTTATGCCTATATCTTTTGTGAATGACTATAAGTATATATATAATTATTTTATATGATATTTATATCATGATTAAAACTATGGAGATTATGGAATCTTGATCAAAGTACAAGGACCAAAACTACCAAACCAAAATTATCATAAAAACGAAAATAATTAATACCTAGAAACAATGATCTTAATAAGGAATTGTTAATAAATGGTTGTTTAGGTGTTATAAGTGGATAATATATGATATTGTAAGTATGTACATAAATCTAGTATTGAATTATAATAAATTTAAATTTATTATACAGGAGATTAGACCACTTTCAAAGAAAGTGGAACTTAAGGTAAGGGATTTACGTTTCCATCTCATTTCAATCAAGATTATTTATGATTGAAATTTAATTGAAGGAAATTATATTATAATTTATTGATAAATCCATTTAATTTTCTTATAATCTATTTATTTTTCAATAATAGATGTTTTCCTTACATTTTTCTCTCTTTTAATACTCAATATACCAAAATAATGTTTTAAGGAAAAAATGACTTTGTTTCTCTCTTTAGTTGAAAATACTTTTTTCTTTCATATCCATTTTTTCTAAAATGTTTTCAAAAATGTTTTTATATTTATTCAATGATTTTTTAAATCATTTTTATCCATGATTGATTTTTTTATAAAATGATTTAAAATTAATCTTATTATCATTTTTTTAACGAGGTAGTTTTAACATTTTACCGAAAATGTGAAAGAAATATTTGTTTTAACATACAAGACATGAAAATATTACCAAAAATCATGAGTGATTAATGAATTTAAGAATAATTTATAATTTTACAAGTTTCCTTTCAAATAAAAAATTTTCTTAATATTTGGGAAATGTTTAGATTTTAATATGTGATTTAAAAATGAAAATAGTATTTTCCTCAAGAAATATTCCAGTGATATTTTAAAGGATTTTTTCATTTATAATAATATAATTTGATTTTACTTATTATTTAATTGTGATGTAAGCCAATTATACCATATTTATTCTTTCTCTAGATGGTTTGTGGTTATGATGATGAAATATCGATGAAACCTATTTTTCTTTTCCATAAGTTAAGTTACGATGAATGTATTTACAATATTATGGTATACATATATATAGATTTATGATTATGTGATAGTTAGGATCAGAATTATATAGATTTACATTGTATTGGACAAAGATTAATGTTCTATGAATTTAAAGGGTACACAAGATGTTATCGTAATCCTGAAAGAGGGTACACGAGAGGATATCCCAAGCCCAAATATCGGTACACACGTGATTATACCAAGAATAACATTTTATGAATGTCTTGGTGGGTATCCTTAACATAATATTTCAATTATTATGAATATGAAACACTTATAAAAATATTTTATGACATGATATTATGCCAATTTTATGTTCTCATGGATCATATTCTTTCATCTCTTTATGATTCATTTCTTATAAACCACAAAACCATATTCCATGACTCATATTTATGATCTAAGAATTATTGGGTATGATTATCAATGGTTAATCTCATGTTATCATACCATTTATGCTCATGTTATGTTTAAATGATCGTTGATATCTCCTTTTTTTACCCTTATCGAGTATCTAAGATCATCCTTTATTATGTTTTATTTTCCCCAGTATATGAATAAAAGTTTTAAGTATGATGTATATAAGAAGGCTGATAGTTATGAAAAACTAAGTTAGAGAAGATTTAGATCTTTTATGAACCAATTTTTTTATGTATCCAAGTTTCCAAAGACAGGAAACCATTATATTTATGGAATGGATTGTGATGTTATTAAATGAATATTCATCTAATAAGATATAATATTTATATTTGTAATATATGGGTCACTATATCGAGTCACTACACACAAATAGTAAAACAAAACCTCTATCCCATAACATCATCTCACGATGAACTGAACAAGTTAAAAACAACACTAACAAGTGCTCAACTACCCTAAGACCACAACATTCATGGTTACCCAAGAACAAACCCAATAATATCCATGATCAAATCACTCAGAACCCATACTCAAATGGCCACAACATAGCCGCACATACTAATGGAACACCACCCAATAAATAAAGAAAAAAACCTCAATTCACTATAATTCACTAGTGAATAACAAATAAATACTTAATATAGATCAGTTTGAATCCTCAATACATACCAGATCAATTCCCAAAGCAACCATACAATAACAACCTGATTACACCAAAGAATTAACTTTTTGATAACATAACTTAAAAAACCTTTGGAGATGGTATAAGTATCCACATAGGTGAAAATACATTAGATATTTCAAACAAAACTATTTATAATTCCTAGGCACTCTACATTGGAAGCACACAATATGCCTCTTCTTCTTCATCTTCTTATGAATAGACTGACCCTGCCCGACTTGTTTTTTAGCTAGGGATTAAACAAATATTTATTTTCATCTAACAAAGCATCCCCATGTGCTTTAAATACAATAATTTGACTAAACTCCACTGATATAGCTCTAGTAACTACCCCCTCATGAGATGATAGACTAGCTTTAACCATGAAAACTCCAAATCTCAGCAAAAGACCACTCTGATTTGACAATTTCTTGGTGGAGTTCAAGGAATCGAAGTAATTCTACTCCACTACTTGTTCATGAGTTTGGATAGATCTAACAAGAAAATAAACCACTCCTAAAAATTAATAGGATCTATCATAAAGGTCATGCCAATGAATTAACTTCATAATTTTCTTCAGACTTTATTGGAGGAATATTCTAAATAATCTGAAACATGAACTCCAACAGTCCATGTTTCCTAAATCAAATCATAAAATTACAACATAAACTGAAATAATTCCAAAATATAACTCACCCAACCAAAAAACATGTAGAACTCTTCCTTGAAAATTTCACACCCAATATAAATTTCTAAAAAACCCATTAAAACATCTCATTTAATTTGAAACTTCCAAGAAAGAATCACCTTTAAAACTTTCCCCACCTTTGTTACAAAACCATTTACTTAATTCATTTGAGTTAAAATTTTTTCAAAACTTAATTTCTTGAATAAAATTTTCCCATTTTATTTTCAAACCTCTCACCATTTAAACACCCATCAAGGGTCAAAAACCAAGAAAACTACATCTGGTTTTGAAAACCACAAACTTTATAAAAAAGAAACATCTCACATGAAATTTTAAAGTTATTATCTACTCAAAACACATTTTCCCATTAAAAAACTTTAAAAAATATTTTTATTTTCATTTTAAAAATAACCCCACTTGAAAACACACTTCAAGCGAGTTCAAGCACTTTATAAATAATTTATCATCTGATTTTTAAACTAAAACATTCTTTTAGATTTCATAATAAAATAAATCATTTCAAAAATATTTTTTAGAAACTAAATCCATTTTACAAACAATCCTCAAGGATTTATTTACAATCAGAAATATTTTTTAGAAAATACACATTTCATACACAAAAAATATCACACAACATTACCATAAACAAGAGAAAACCACAAGATTAAAACAAAATACAATACAACAACATCAAAAAATCACAAAAACCACCTTTATCTCTATCCCATTATTAATAAGTACTCGTAAAATCCCCAGAATATAGGGATTTAAATAATAGAACCAAACGAGATATAGAACCATTCTTTAATTGGCTGCATGGTTGATGGGATTTTTTCCAATCATACAATAGTTCCAAAAATGCTTCCAAAATCAATCACTTAGTCATGACATGATTTTTTAGGACATGAAAGCCAACATCACACCTCTGATTTTTTTTTGTTCCATCCGAAAACACTAAGGGTAACCCCTAATGTAACTCATAAAATTCTAATGAAGATAAAAATACCACCATTTCATATCAAAATACATAAAATCTACTAAAAAAGAATTCAAAATCAAGATTCAAATCTCAACTACCCATGGAAACTTGAGGTTCAGTGCGGAGTATAGATGGCCAAGAGCTTCCCCCTACCCTCTACCCATGTCCTAAAAACATTTCTAACCTACATACTACCCAAGAACACCCAAAATAGTAAATGGATGCTCTGATACCATTTTTCCACAAAACAACTTGAGTTAACCTTGAACCAAACACTAGATCTGACCCACAACATACCTAAGGTGCATTTCTAACCAATTTTGGATGGAAACTATTGTCAAGGTCTCAAAGCATATCCATTTAAAACAATTCCATCCATGGAAATCAAATAATCACACAACAATTTACACCCAAAAATTTGGCACAACTCATGCAAACATTGAATGTCTATTCCATTCATAAATATTGTAAAATCATAGAAGTAAAAGTAAATAAGGAAAAAAATTATGCAATATAAATAAATAAAGAAACTTATACAATAAATAAAAAGAAGTAACATCACATAATTAAATGAAATTAGATATAGGATGTCAAGGCCAATAAAAGGTTATCCCAAAATAAAAAAACCAACCCACTACTATTATCCATGTGCCCCATTGTTCACACTTCACATCCCAATCCAACCACCAAAAAACAACCTAAAAATGACACAAGGAAAACTAGAGCTAAGGAACTTAAAAGGAAAGAAATAAGAAACACATATATTGAATGATGTAGGCAGGGTGTGAGTGAAACTAATCCTATTAGAATCTCACTAAGGAGTTTGTTCAAATCCTTTAAAAATACATTTCATTTTATGATTATTCAAAATAAAATTAGAAAATAGTTTTTTAATATTTGTTTTGAAAATAATAGTTTTTTTCACACTTAAGAGAATAAAAACTGAAATCACACCAATTACCCTTTTTATAAAATTAAATTTACTTTATTTAAATTAAATAAAAACAATCAATTTGAAAAATTTTATTCTATCAAAACCTCATTTATTAAAATTACCATTTTAAAACCACTTTAAAAATAACTTTATAATTACACCTTTTCAATGAATGTTTAGAATTTGTTTTAATAAAATAGACTAAAAGAAATAATGATAAAATAAAATAATAAGAAACCACGTCTCTAAATAAATATGTAGGAAAACAGAATACATAGTTCCATATATTTTAATTGATTTAGAAAACCAAAATAGAAGTCCCCTATAGATTTATCAAGTATCATGGGTAACACACTAGGTCCTTAGGTGAAACGGGTCCTAGAATTTACCAAAACCATTGAACCGACTATTATCCCATGTTGCATCCTAAATATAATAATCCACCTAACTAGCCTATATGCAACATAATTAAGATAACTCACAATCCGATCATATCTCACACTAGAGGGTACACTACTAGAATGCGACTATCTAATTTAGCATAAATCTATACCTCTCACCTAGTTCCTAGTGTACCCATGAAAAAAACAATAGAAGGTGAGCAATCAAAAAATGCACATGATTAATGCAACAATGTAAAATAAGACTCACCTAACCACCAACAAACTCACAATAAACAACCCCAATGATGTAAATCATCATAATGGTAAACAATGTCCCCCCATTAGGGGTCACATTCTATGTCAAATAAGAGAATCAAGAGGGTCTCACCCACATATCATAAAAAACCATTTAAAACCACCAAATGGGCCTTGCTAAAAACTGACTCAGGATACCGAGTCTTTACATAACCATTGAAATCCTTTTCAAATAATTATTTAAAAAACAACCATTGCAAAGCATATTTTAAATAATTTAAAACATGCACCCATTTCATTAAAAATGTTTAGAGAGCCCAAACCATTTCGTTTCTTTTAAACAATTTTATAAAACTAAGATAAAAACCACTTCTAGAACCAAATGTGGTCATAACCATTTAAAATATAAATTTTAGTTGAAACAAGTCATTGAATTCCATTTTTTACAAACAATTAACACATGAATACTTCTTTAGAAAACAAACCCCCTTTGAAATAACCTTTATGCTAAGAGGGGAATCACTCCAAAAAATAAATAAATTCTCTTTTTCTACCAAATATAATCATAATCAAACAAATAAAAAATTTAGAAACATCAATCAATAAATTCTATTCCAAATAAAGGAAACACATAAAATTACCTAACTCAATTCAACAACAATCAAGCCAGAATTTTTCACCTTCAATGACGAATTCTCAAACAAGCAATGAGAGTCCCTCCACATAACATAACAACAAAAACCCCCAAGAATAAAGTGAAATAAAATCCTAAAATGATAATGGAAGTATCTATGGTTCATAGGTGATAAAGAAACCAAAATGAAAATAGATGAGGGTAGAAGTAGAATGGGAATGAGAAGGAATAGATGTATTACCTCAAGAAATCCACTTAGAAATGGTGAAGTAGGAACCAAAAATTGAGGATTAACGGGGGAGGAGCTCCCTTTTCACATCCTTAGGATAATTAAACCAATTTGGGAAAAAAATAATGGAGAAACCATTTGAAAATAAATTTGGGTAAAAATAAAAAACCACATTTCTAAACACCCGGGAAGACTGGGGTTATGGCATGATTCTACCCACCATGGCTCAGTGCTGCTCAAAGAGGACCTACTGTGGAATGGTTTGGGTACCATTATGTAGATACCCTAAAAAGGTATATGAGCCTAAAACCCTTACACTAGGCTACTACAACTTGTCCCTCCACACTATAATGTGGATTCATATGCCAGAAACCCTTCATAACATAGCCTACAACCTAAACTATGGTGCACTTCAGGCATGAAGAATAAAATACCCCAAGAACCCAAGAAACTATGGCGTGGAATCTTATATTTCAGTATGGAGACACTTTGAAAACACCCTTCACAACACAAACATCTCCTCTGTTCCATTTTCTAATGACGATACCCTTGCAAAACTACCAAAACTTACCCTTATGCACCACCCCCTACACACCACCCACCACAATGCAGCCTAACCCCAATGGTGTGGCCTTTTTCACTTACCCTTATGAATTACCCCTATAAAACTCCATAACACCCTTACATAACCCCATTCATGGTGTATACCCTTCTTCATAGAACAAACACCCATTTCTCTTGAAAAAATTGCAAAGGAAAGGAGGCAGGTGACGACGTGGCCTCCTAAGTCTATGGTGTGTCCTATTGCAGGTCCATCCTAAAACACATTGGGACTATAACACCCCAAGCTTCCATGGTACACTTATCTTTGAATAATACAATAGCGTGTGTTGTACGCAACTTCGAGTTCTAACACACCACAACCAATCAAAATAGCCGTTATGAATAGTAATACCCACTTTTTGAAATTTTATAAATTTTATCTTTAAAAATGGACTTCATTTTTGGATTCAGAATATTGAAATTATCTTAGGGAGAATTTTTGGTATTTTTCTGAAAACTTTCAATTTTTGATGAATAGCGAAAATCACTGAGTTGTAGTTTAAAACCGAATTTTTATTTAAATAATTACTTATTTTATTTAAATTTATTTTATGTAAAAATAGATACATAATACCTATATAAGTTCAATGTAATTCATTGGAGTTAGTTTATAATAATTTTAGATATATAAAAATTTTAATAAACTTTTCACCGCCTTTTTCCCATCTCATAGGAGAATTTACAAATTCACATAAAACTTAATTTTACCGCTTCTGTGAGTGGAATTTCGAAAATCCGAGAGACACAGTTAATATCAAGGACTAAAATGTGGTTCAATAAGATAAAAATAATTTTTTGTGAATAGTAAATTTTTACTTTTATTTACCATGGTTAAAAGTAAATAGGGTAATTAAGGGTAAAAATGATATTATTATTACCCTAACACATGTACTAATTCTATTGTCTAAGTATAATTCGACCAAAAACAATATAATGCAGTAATTACCTAATTAATGAAATATTAAAATAATTGATATTATAAATATCTAAATAAATGTAATTTGAGACTTTTTATGAATTATACTGATTTTCTAGGTTAATATGACATATTAGGGTTGGTTAGATGAATTGTTTTCAAATTAATAATGCTGTTATGAATTTAGCAAAAAAAAATACCAAATAGTGTCAAAATTGACATAAAAGAGTTTTTAAAACAAATATTATATTATTAATTGATATTCTATTCCTAAAAATATAAGGTTCGGCCAAAAGAATTATATAATGATAGGTGTATCATTAATGAACCACTTGAGGTTCTCTTGGAAGTATATAGTAAGTTTATTAACCATATAATATAAAAATACAAAGATACATGGTAAATGTCAAACTATTTAACTAAGAGTTAAATCTAAAAGATAAAGTTAATATTGTGACCCAAACCTGTCTAAAACCTATTGGTTGAGTGATTTTTGACCCATCCCCACATTATCCTTTAATTAATCCATTTTGGAGCCATTAGAAACCAAAAATTATTTTATTATAAAATAATATTTATAGCTTTTCTTAAGGTGCCCCTCACCCCTCTTATAAAAGGGTACTCCCCCTTCTCTCTAATTCACACCTTCAAAGCCTTTTGGATCGGCCAAACCCTGCCCAAATATCCTCTCAACTTCTCTCAATTCATCCTAGAGGAATTCCTTTAGTCAGAAAGCCAACTTAAGGAGACCTTTTGATCCAATCAAAAGGAAGAACCTGAAGAAGAGGAGGTTAACCTACCCTCAGCCAAGGAAAAGTACTAGGTAAGAGTTAATTTCACAATCTCTTTATTTTCCAAGGTTTTTTTTACGTAAGTATCTATTGGGACCACTTTATCATCCACATCCATGTTTCTTAAAACTGTATTTCAAAACATTCTTACTATTTTATAGACTACAGGTTAAAGTCATTTATACCCTTGTTTGACTTTTTATAATATATTTATAAAGTAATCTTTCCATCGTTTTCCAAACAAGGTCCTTTTTAACCTTTTCGATAGAATTAAGGTAAGAATGTATTTTTTTAACTTATACAGAGGGTATGACTATTTTCCACCATTATAAAATCATCAAAGCTTCCCTTACAAGATTATAATAATATTTTCAAAGTAAATGTTTTCTTTTATAATTATGTGACTCTTAAATGATTTCAAAATAGAAAGAGATATTTCTCTCAAATAGTTTCTATTTCATCTATGTCAACACCCTTTGATGTATTTTTAGCTTATTTGAAGTTTATTTATTATGATACAAAGCTTCTATATTGTATTGAAGGTTTTGTGATATGTTTGACTATGGATGTGTTATTTTTATACCATTCATGGTTTATGGTGAAAGTATTGACATTTCGTATGCTAGTTTTAATACGAATGTTTATGTTATTTTTAAACCTGTTCATATGAGGAATGCATTGGACTTAGTAAGTGATGGGTGGAGCCCTCAATAGCTCATTGATGCATTGGTAGGTCTCATGCGAAAAACTACTATCTTGGCACAAGGCCTTGATAAATTCTTATTTTTAGTCTTGGCACAAGTCCTTGACTATGTGGTTATGAAAGTCTGGCATTATGCATTCCATCATTATGAAAGTGGTTATTGATATCGCATGTGATTATTCGACTAGTAGAATATC
This sequence comes from Viscum album, assembly GCA_963277665.1. Taxonomy (NCBI): domain Eukaryota; kingdom Viridiplantae; phylum Streptophyta; class Magnoliopsida; order Santalales; family Viscaceae; genus Viscum; species Viscum album. Next base: position 608,577,084 of record OY728139.1, on the reverse strand, counting down.
CATGTGAATAATTAAATAGCTTTACTTCATTTTATTTTTTCCATATTATAATGAAGTTCAAGTTTAAAAGGATTTTGTTTTAGTTATACATTGACTTAAATGTTTATGCTTATTTATGAAAGTTTACGCTATATTGTTATCCTTACTGAGAATCTGAGCTCACCCCTTTATATGTTTTATTTTTCCCAGGATGTGAAGAAGTATTTTATGAATAACCTACAGGGATAATCTGAGGGGATATGAGTGTGGACTATGGAGACTATGTTGTTGTAGTTTTTCACTGTATGATGTAATGTAAGACTTATGAATGTATCTAGTGTTTCCAAGGCTACTAAACTAATCGGTCATTTGAGACTTGATCTTTTGTGATCATTCCAATGTTATGTAATAATTCACCGACTCTGGGTAATTGGGGTCGGGGCGTTATAGGGACTTCTTGATCTACCAGGAAACACTCAATAATTACTAAAAAAATAATAAAACTTAAAATCACCCAAAATTAAATAAAATTAAGGCAATGATGTCACTAGGGTGTGACGTGTCACCATAAGAAAGATTACAATGAGTTCCAGGTGAATTCTAGAAGATCTACTTTCAAAATTGGATCTATGAATACCATTTTGAAAGATATAATATATGGAAAAAATGTGTTTGTGGTATTTTTTTTGAATAGGTAGTGGTTTTAGCCTCTACGCATTGATTCATAGTAGTTTTTAAAATCACTATATTTTTTTGAGTCACCTATTAAGTCGTGTTTTTTATTAGTAGTGGTTCTATAAAAGTGATAAAAATATATGATTACAAAACCACCACTAAAATAAATGGAGTGGTTTATTTTTGAATAATTTTTTTTCAATATAGTGGCAGTTAAGTTTTTTAGGATTTTATCTAATTGAACAAAATTTATAACCCCCGCTAATAAATTCATAGTGGTTTAACATCATATAACTATAGTTTTCCAATGATTAGTTGTAGTGTTAATAAAATACTTATGAATAATAGTATCCTTTTGAATATTCTACCACCTAAAATATAAAATTAAAATATATCAATATTGTATAGAATTCAATAATATCAGTTTTCAAATAAACAAAACATAAAAAAGACAATATTTATATACATCATATCACAATATTTTTTTAAGTATACAACATATTTTTTTATATTTTATATGCTGAAAAAATAGAATATATAAGTTTTTATTACAAAGAAAAGACATGAATAGGGGAATCCAACATCAACCCTACTCCACTAAGTTAGGTTGACTACCCCCAAATGATCTATGCTTCTGATTTCCTATCATCGACTAGCCTTCGGTGCATATTCTATCTAAATTAAATGGTATTTAGAATATAAATTAATTTTAATTAGATAGAATAGATAAAATACGTTTATAATAATTATCATAATAATATAAACATATTAAAATAAATTTAACAAATTTAGTACCGCTGTAGTTTTTCATATCAAGGATGCAATGTCTGCAGGAATGCTCATAGTCACACCCTGAAATAAAGTATCCAATAATTATAATTAATTTTTATATTCATATCAGATATAAAAACTATATATATTTATTTTAACTTATTGTTAATTTTTGTATCAAAAATAAAATTCATCCAATTGGTGAGAACATGCCTCCAATCATGATATGTGATGGGAAGGGATATTGTCTCACATGCTAACTGGCCTAAGATCTACCCATATAAGCCCTCAAAATATTCTGTAGGCATATAAAACATGTCAAATGTAACAAATACTTTAAAATTTCCTAGAATCTAAACAACCAATGTTTTTATGTTAATTTCTGTCTTGTTATTTTTTGAATATTTTCAATAAACATGTTCAATAATTAGTATACAAATGCAATAATTTTTTTCTCACATTAACAATTAAATACCAATAAAGGTATTCCTATAGTACCCTCATGATGGTAACTATGTAACCATATACTTAGTCGATGAATGCTCCTTAGCTACTCCATCTGATCCCTCTAACATTCATGGAGAATAAATAAATGCACTCGAAGTAGAGAGTGTACCTGATGAATATGGGAGCATATTAGATGGCATAAAATGACATAAAGGGGAGAATATCAGAAGTAATGAGCATATCTGATACACATGGTAGCATATCATATGGTTCATCTGATATCATAGAATCTATGTAAAATTAGATCAATTATTTAAATCATTTTTTTCTCAGCATTCCTACATCCAACAAGAATATAAAAAAAGTTAGAATAGGATATATAATATAAAATTGGTAATTTTTTTTTGAAAAATTTTCACATATATTAATTTAATTCAAGTATTCTAAATAAAAAAATAAAATATAAGTTAAATGAAGGTTGAAAATAAAATCAATTGATTCATTATTGACTATATTATTGGAATCCTCCATTATTAACATGATTTCATCATCTATTCCATCCCTTTAAAGAACAACTATTTCAATATGATAATGTATAGATAAATCAATCTCTTATTCTTGATAGGGTTTGATGTTAAAAAATAGTTCTTCAACTTCATAGCCCATATCATACAAGTCTCTTAATTTTTCATGGACTATAACACTCCACCCTTCATCAACTCCTTCATCTGAAAAATATATCCTTTTATCTTATAAAGAAAAAAATAAGGATCATGTTCTTTATGCTCACTTGTATTAATCAAATAAGAAAAGATAAAATAAATAAATTGTAACAAATCTTTCCTTATGAACCTATAAATATCGACCCACTTGCATTTGAATAACAGCAAATGAAAAATTTCCATGATAATTTAATTTGATAATGTTAATTAACTTTCTATAGTATCCCAATTCTACGAATTTTGTGAAGATGTTACAATTTTGTATTTTTAAACCTTCTTCATAAATTGATGCACTAAACTTAAAGCCATTAATATTATAATCATATAATCTCATATATTTCTCCATTGGTTTTCAAGATAAATATTTCAAATCATCTAACACTCTAACATGATTATCAAAATTCATGATTTACATGTGTAAATATAAAATAATTTTAGTTTAAAAATATAATTCCATCAACATATTATGAATATGAAATGGATTATGATATTATAAGATATGTTAACTAATCAATAATATCTTTGTTGACAACTTTTGTTATCAATTTATTATTTTGTATCTGACTCTAAAGTCATCTATTTATTTTCATCTTCAATTCTTCAATGAAAGGATCTGTGACATCACTATTCAGGAGCACGTATCTATGTTCTTGTATGAACACTTTTTTAATGAAAATGATGATATTTTCTCAACTTAATTAACTAAATTTGGAAAGTTTATTGATTTACTATAGGATTGGAATTTATTTTCATTATCATTGACATGTATAACTCAATTGAATCATGTATCAATATTATCTAAATACCTTAAAAAAATGTGACACTCTTCCACTATATAATGTTTAATCATAGATACTTCTAGTTGAGATTTGATTCTAGTGAAAGACTATAAATTACATATACACTTAACAAAAAAAGTAACATATTAGAATAAACCACTTATGCAATGAGTTTGAAAATTTTAATGTAGTAATCATAAAAAAGTAATATGAAAATACCTCTCTATGGGATACATCAATCGATAATGTTCCTACCATCCAAATTTAACTTCTTAGGTAAAACTAAAAATTAGATTAATTTTCTTAGTGAAAAAATGGGGGAAATATTATCTCAAAATTAAAAAGAATCATTTTAATTATTATTTGAAGTTTGTTAACCTTAATGGGGTTTAAATTTTTTTCACAAAACATTATGATGAATATACAAAACTCAATTACAACTATTATTATTTTATGAGGTAATAATTTATGCAATTCCAAAGATAAAAATTGATCCATAAAAATATGTGATTTGTGGATTTTAATAGCATGTAACATATAATGTTTCAAGTCAAAACATCTTGAAATGTTACTTGAATATCTATAAAGTACTTTCAAAATTTTTAGTATTTGAAGGAAAACAAAATTTTCATGTTTTTTCAATAAAAAAATTCTATAGGATACTTTCCATTATCATCTACCCACAAATAATTCTTTATAGTCATTTATTTTAAGTCCTTACAAGCATTAAGATGTTATTTTGATTTTCCCTACACATTCAGTATTGTAAAAACCAAATTTTCACATGCATTATTTTCAATGTGCATAACATTAAGATTATGACATAAAAATTGAAATTCCCAATAAGACAGCTTGAAAAAAATAATCTGTTTATTCCATTGTTGGGTATCGATTGTATCTGATGAGTTTTGAAATATTTTCCCAGAAACCTTCAATTTATAATCTTTCCAAAATCACACATCAATAGTTGATAATTGTTACATGATTTTTGAACCTAATAACAATTTTACTGGTGAACTCAAATAATTTTTTCCATTGAATCATGGCTTGTTAATCCAATATCCATGATATGAATCCAAGAATCAATGATGACATATAATTCACTATTTTATACTATATGGTAGTCTTCTAGACTTTAAATAAAAGTTAAAAAATTGGACATGCGTTTCTAGTGTGAGTGTTCTATCCAGACATGTTTCCTAATCCAAGTAAATCAGTAATTATACACATGTTTAAAATACATATATTGAACATTTATATCATTGATATATCATATATATCAACATTATTTTCTTATATCTCTTTTAATTCTTCTATAAGAGGTTGAATGGATACGTCAATTTCATTTCTAGGAATTTAATTTTCTAGAATGATCATCAAAATAATGAAATAATTTTATTTCATACACATCCATAGAGGTATATTGTAAGGGATAAAAATAACCACCCATATGATATAAGTTCTACTTAGATCCTCAAATCAATTAAATCCATTAGTAGACAACCCCAAATGTATATCCCTAGTTTCTTAAGTGAAATTTGGACATAAGGAATCAAAGGATTTACATTATTTCAATTCTATTGGATATCATATAAACCCATCATTATTGTTTTCCATAGTATGCCACTTCATTTTCTCTGCTATTTTAGAAGAAATTAACAATATTTTCAATACTGATTTTAATGAAAAGTAACATAAAACCTTAGTAGGAATTTTATTCCTTTTCTTATTCATAGTATGTTCATTCATAACTTCATCATGATTTACATTTTTACATATATAAGTATAATATCTTTTATACTCCTATCTATCTAAATATTATCCCCAATACAACTTGAAGTCATTAGTAGATGCATGTATCTTTATATAATCAAGAACGCGTTTGTTAAAAACTTTCTTCATATCATAAAATTATTTTGAGATATTAGTTTGGAAAAATTAATCATGAAACTCCGATATCATCAAAAGATATTTATATGTAATTACATATAATCACTTGTTATGGTACAAATTTAGTAGAAAAGAAAATTTTATATATTTGATACATCCTTTATACAACTCATGATTTCCATCTTTTACTAATTAATAAGACTCATTTTATCAATTAACTTATCTCTTGTATTGATCTCTAGAAAATAAAAAAGAGACTCCACTGATATGTTACAATCTTTATCATTCTATCCAATGCGAAAAACATTATTAATCTGGTTCTAAATTTCATTCTCCATTATCCAGGTTGTAGGTTTTTTATTATAATGATGGTCACTCATTGAACTTTATACAATGTCTAATTCCCCATGTAAAATCCATCTCACATATCTATTAGAAAATTGTTTCAATATAAAGTGCTCATAAACTTCATATATTTTCAACCATTTTCTTAAATTACAATCAAGTCATGAAAATTTTATTCTTCCATCTAAGGATCTATTTGAAATTAAAAAATCTAAAAACACCTCGAAACCCTTAATATTTTTAAGTGTATTCCAAGTTAAATTTATCCAACTTTAATTTAGTAATGAAAAATGAGCCTGGGGTCCATGTGATTTGTGGATATGGGGAAGATGATGGGTGGGGCATGCCAAAATATTTATATTGTTAAAAGTGTAGGTCGGTGGGTTGAGCCCGCACAAGTGCAGGTTTACCTTGAGTCCTAATTTTAAAAAGAAAAATTAATCTTTTTTATAATACAAGATTTTTTATTAAAAATTTAGAAGTTTTTAATTATCAATATTGGTCATGTGTTTATATATATATATATATATATTATAATATCAAATATTATTAACATTTTCAAGACCATTCCTACTGGGAATGGAGTGTTGGTGTGGTGATGAAGATGGTGATGTGGTGCAATAAATTTAGGCATCATTGCATTTGATGAGGCATAAATACCTTATACTACAGATGGAAACTCATGTGGATTCTTGATTCATGAGTGGAGAACCTGATGAGGTGGAAACTATGATACGAGTGGAATTCCAAACATCTTGGTTGAAGACACTACTTGGAATATGAATTTCATGATGTGGGGAAACCAATGATGCATCATGAAGGATTGAGGGGAGTGGAGGGAGGATTTTGGGATGGGATTGAGGGGAGGGAGGGGAATCTTCAGGTGTGTGGGGGGGTGCATTATACCGTGGGATCAAGGTGAGGGGAGTTCGGTCAATAAGATATTGAGGGGAGAAGGAATAAGGGTGTTTCTATAGGTGAAATTAGGTATTTATTAGAGGTTGTTATTAATAACTGCCTATAAATATTTATTTGGAAGCAATTTACTAAGAAACTAATTTGAAAAGTTAATAAGAGGTGGTTTTCTATAAACAAATTCTAATATATTTATGGATATTAGGTTTTTTTATTCACAATGGTTATATAACCACCTATAATAAATCACCACAATTTTTTTTAATGATATGAGAATATCACTTCGTTAGTTCACTTGTGTATTGGGTGATAGTATTTGGAGATTTGTTTCACACAACATCCTAGAGAGAAAGTATGAAGACCTATATTTCTAGAAGATTTAGAAAATTTCATCTGAAGGATGATAAATCTATTGAGATAGTTGGTATGAGATATGTATCTGTCTGAACAAGGAACATAATTTTGAAGGAGAGTGGCACATCTTGGGATTAAGGAAGAACTTATTTTTTGTTAGAAAGTTAGATGAAATGGGTTTCTATACAATGTTCATGGATATAGTGTGGAAGATTTTTCATGATTCCATGGTTGAAAAAAAATGATTAAAGGACATAAATTTATATCTAATGGGATTATTATAAGGTGTGATTCATATCGGAAAAGAAATTTCCATGAAGTTATGGTATGAATGTCTGGGTCATCTTAGTGAGAAGGGGATGAGGTCCTAGATATTAAAGGGATGTTAAAGGCTATAAGCATAGAGTAAAAAATATACGAGGAATATATTATAGGGAAGTATCAGAATGTTTCCATATAAATAGAAATAAAAATACACAATAACTATAAGTTAGATCTGGTTTATATAGGCACATGGGGGATAACATTGGTTTGTTCTCATGGAAGGCCACTCTACTACATAACTTTCATCAATGATGCAATATGGAAAGATTTAGTGTTATTTATCATACACAAGTTCAATTTATTTGTAATATTTTTATAACAAATAACCACAGTGGAAAAGGATATTGGATTCAATGTAAAATGATTAAGGTTTCATAATGGCGGGGAGTATGAAAGTAGAGAATTTATAAGGTTTTATTAGAAAAAGGAATACAATTTGATTAGATCGTAGTAGGTACTCCAGAAAATAATGGATTCAAAAAGAGGATAAATCTTATATTGGTTAAAAAATAATGAAATATGAGAATTCATTCAGTAATCCCCAAGGTTTTTTGTGTAAAAGTGGTGAGTTGTGTGTCATACTTAATCAATAAGAGTTCTTCTTCTCCACCAAGGAAAGAACATTCAGAAGTTTTTTAGTCTAGAAGAAAAGTGAATTTTACTCTTATGAAATTCTTTGGTGCACTTTACTATGTACATGTTTATTCCAAGGATAGAGACAAGTTGGAAGCTAAGTCTTGAGTGTGTTACTTGGTTGGTTATAGTGATGAAGATTTTGGTTTTTGGATGTGGGATAATAACTCTTAGAAGATTTTCAAAATAAAAAATATGATATTCAATTATGAGCACTTATGGAAGGATCAAAATCAAGTGGAAAATTTTGAGGAGATAAAATTATCATCATAAGTTGATGTTAAATAGAATAGATATCCAAAAGATATGGTTGTTTTGTAAAATTTAGAAATTATGTCAGTATTAGAAACCCCAAAATATCTAGAGGAAGTTATAGAAGATAGTCATGTTCTAATGGTGTTTCTAAGGCTAGAAGTATTTAAAAGTTTAAGTATCATAGAATATAGATAAAATGATCCAAAATATATAGTTTTGGAAGTTCTAGTACTGAAAGTAACTTAATCGTAGGGTTAACTATGAAGATATATTAGAGTGAGTCACCTAATGCCAAGGTATGAAAGTGGATTGAACTACTTGATTATTAAAAATGATAGTGAGATTTAATTCTTTGAATAGGTGATAATTTTGAAAGAATTGATTTAGTGGGAGTTATCTGTGAAGGATGAGATTGATTCCCTCCATGTGTTTAAAACATAGGATCTAATGAAGAGACCTACAAGGAAGAAATTACTTCAAAATAAATGGGTGTATTAGATGAAAGAATAAGTGGATGGTGGGAGAAGGTATAAGGAATGATTAGTTGTAAAGGGGTTTCAACAAATAAAAATGTGTGGATTTCTCAGAGACCTTTCCACTAGTAGTTAAACATATGACAATTTAGACAGTTTTTAGTATAATTGTAATGGAAGGAATTCATATGGAGTAGTTGGATGTAAAGGCATCATTCCTTTATGAGGAATTAGATAAAAGAAATTTATATAGAGATTCCAAATGGTTTCATGGACCATCAGAACTAGTACCTTGTGTGAAGACTCAAATGAATCCATTATGGTTTAAAATAAGCACTAAATTAGTGAAATAAAAAGTTTAATAACTTCATATTGGAGTAGAACTTCATCCACATCAATGATGACCATTATTTTTACTATAAGGTGTTTAATGATGGGAGTTTCATCATCTTACTTCACTACATTGATGATATACCAATTTTAGGTTCGATAAAGGAAAATATCAAAAAACTGAATGATGAGTAATCTATAAGTTTTGAGATGAAGGATATTGGTCTAACCAAACAGTTCTTAGGGGTAAGGATTATAAGAGACCTATATTTTGGTACTTTTTACCAAAATTATTCTGATTACATCTGAAAGGTGGTGGAGTGATTCAACATGAGTTAAGTGAAACCAATGACCACACCCCTAGTAGAACATTTAAATATAAAAAGAAAAAGGTTCCATGAATGAAAGGTGAGGTCAAGTACATGGTAAATATTCCATATGCATCATATGTTGGTAACTTGATGTATGACATGGTTTAAACTTGACTGAACATTGTACATGTAGTGAGAGTTGTCAATAGATTCATATAGAATCATAAAAGAGAATATGGAGAAGTTTTTTTATTTAATTCTCCTCTATTTAAAGGGTTTTAAAGGTTTATATTTTTCTTAAAAATAGATGAGTCTTTGCAAGGATTTGTAGGCTCAGATTTTGGAGGAGACGAAGACACTCAGAAGACCACTATCAGGTATTTATTCACTTTTTAAGGAATGAAAATTATTCAGTTGTTAAAGAATCAATCAATATCTTCACTCTAAAAAATGGAGGTAATGTAAATTTCATTAATAAAATAAAGGAAGGTGATGATTTGGTTAAAAGGGCTGTTGGATGATCTCATAACAAGGAAAGATGATGGGACTCTCTTTTGTGATTCAAAAACTGTGATTCTCTTCATCAAAAAATATGATGTTCCATTCTAAGTTAAATAATATTTATCTAAATTATCAATTAATATAGATTTTTTTGGAAGATATAGTACTAGACATATGAAAGATATATGGGGATCAAAATCTGGCATACATATTGATAATGGTTGTAGTCCTGTATTTTCTGAGGTGATGTTGCACTATAGTTGGTATAGGATAATCAGAGGCATAGTGGGGAACCATAAAAACTGCAATGAAATATTCAAGATAGGAATACAATTTGTGGTAGATTATGGGGGACTTAGTGATGAAGCCTAAAAAATATTATCAAGTTAGAGATTCTCAGGCTTGGCTATGAAAACCATTTTCAGCCGAAGGGTTAGTTTACTGAAATGAGAAACATCAGGAATCTAGTTTTTAGTGGGATGAATGGTTATGGAGAAAGTGGTAAAGAAGAGTTCCAAATATTTAGATGTTGTAAAATTGGAATTCATCTAGGTTAGACAATGAAATTGAACAATACGGTTGGATGGTACAACTAGGAAGTGTGACCAGAAGCTACAACCTTAGCTCATAATGAAGGTAGTGCAGAAACCTTGAGGGAAATCACAAGATCTTAAAAAGTGATCACTATTTATTAAGTGATCAATTTAAGGTAGTTGTAGTCTTTGACTAAGTTAAGGTTTAATTCATGAAGATTTAATCTATTAGAATTATCTTTACGAACATCAAGAGGTGATAACTACTAGAATCACTGACTAAAATCTACCATTCAATAGAGTGAAGTCACTTATGATTCAATGCACTAAGAAATTGTAATCATATTATGTTTACTTGAATAAAAATATTTCTAATGTTCCCTGCATGGATTATGATGCAAGTCTAAACCATGAAAACTTATGTTATTTTTTTACCTTTCATTTCTTTCAATCATTGTATCTTGATAGTTCTTAAATGTCATTGTTTGGAAGTTTTGTGTTATGGTACGATGGCTTGGGTGTGGTGTATATTCTAAGTTTCAGTCATCATAGTGTTGGATCATCTTTTGGTTATATGTTTACACATTTTTTTATTTTGATGGATAGATTCTAATGGTTTATCAGAAGTTATATATAATACCAATAGAGGCAAATTTCTTGGAGAATTGGGATAATGGGTTCCTAGGTAAGTGAACTAGGAGCAACTCTAATGGTGAAAACCCAGTTTGCATGTTAATAAGATCTTGAGGGTTAAGTGTCATCCATGTTGGGGACCTAAGTTAATGAGTTATCAATTGGGTTAACTTTGAGAACTAGTTGTGATACCTTTAAGAAAAAACTGTTCATAACCCTTTTATGAAAAAATTGGGCATTAGGGCAATGTGATCTCTTACAATGACCATGGTCATTGAAGGAAACAACTACTTTCCCATTATTTTTACTTTGAGTTTTATTCTAAATTTACCTAAAGGGGAATCTTGGGAGACTTAGGTGAATTCTTGTTATACTCAAATTCTTCCAGGGTTTATCCTATTGCACCTGTGTGTCAAAATGGGTCAGGGGTGTCTGAAGGTCCTTATATAAGCAAGGGGAACTAGGTTCCCAGATAACCATTGGTAATTTTTTTTGAAATCAGTTACTTTAAACAGGTCATATGACATGGGAACAAGGATGATGGGGAACATGAGTGTGATGAGGAAAAGGTATGCGAATAAGGAATGAGAAATATATATGAAACATGGCATGATATATAGGCACCCAATTGTTCTTCATCCCTTTAAAATTTATCTAATGTTCTTGAAAGATTGGTGGAATTTCTCTTTAATAAAATTTGATCACAAAAAAATTTCCCCATCATAATTGTATCTGATTAGAATGAAGATGATCAAATTCTGAGGTTCATGTGATCTAGGCATGGATATGGCTAGGGGTATACACTTGGGTCGATGAAACAGTCACATTCTTAAGTATTGGCATGTTTCAAACTCTATTTGGAATGAAAAATATAATGTGGGATCTGAGTATTTACATTCCTCACATATAAGTATGGGTACCACCCCGTTAAAGTGTACACTTGACTTGGGTTGATCCTGTAGACACACCTCTCTCTTTTTAACCAAGTCATGCACTATGCTGTCATAATTCTTGGCATTTCTTTATTTCATCATTGGGCGTAGGTGATAAAGCATAAATATTGAGTGTAAATGACATGAAACAAATAGTTGGGTGTAATCCACCTGGGAAAGTGAACTAGGTGCTTCCAACTATGTGTGTTGGCTTGGTTGCATGTATTTAGGTGCAAGAAACTAGGAACTATGACCTGAGTATAATGAGTTGGGTTACACTTAGTGAAATTTTCACCATCTTATCTTTATGTCTTGTATCATGTTAATGTTCTTGTGCACTATTTTTCTTAATATCATTATACTATAATAGTCATTCTAACTCTATTAATTATTTTTTAGGAAATTCCTAGATATAGAAACAAATTATCTAGTGAAGTGGTAGTAGCTTGTATAAAAGTGATGATCAAAAGCATAGAGTCAGTGTGAATCTAATAGTGATACTCATATATGTTATATCTCATGAAAAAAATTCCAAAGAAACATTGAGAATCCCCATTGATAGATTTTATACCTTTGTATGTTTGTGTGTTATTGAGAAACACTGATATTCCACACCCATATCATAACCTTCCATTGGCATAGTTTACCTATTATCTAAGTTTAGAAAATGAAAACATTTCCATGAGGGTTTAATACATTATAGAAGCTTCTGTAGGCCCAAGACACATCATGAGGTATACAATTTCCACGCTAGATAATCACAAACCTCAGGAATAACCTCAGATTCATTATTATGCCTCAATTTACTATTAGTTTGTTAACAATTAGTTTCAAGGATGGAATGAAGGCTCAGATATTCACCCCAAGGACCGATTGAAGACTAAGTGGATGTGGGTGTATTAGGTTAGACAAACATGAATCAAATTTGAACACAATATTTGAGCTACAATGATATATGAAGTTTTTTGGATGTCAAAACATACATCTACAAGAACACATACATTATCCCATACCTCCTTAGTTAGTGTATCCCTAATACTAATACATTTTATCGAGTACATGGTGAGGTTGGAATCAATCTATGGGATGTGTACAAGAACTTCAGGGAACTAATTATTAGATAAATTTATGGTGAATTCCTCCCACCCATATATTCCTAGGAGAATGTTGGGTAGATGACACCATTGACACAAACATTATTAAAGGAAGTTGAGAAGGTCAGAAAGAAGGAGCCTCACCCTCATATAGATTTCAAGTTTGAGAAATGGATTAATGTATTCTTAATAAATCATAGTGATGGACTAACCTATTAAAACCCTATATCATGTATAATCATATAGAGAAAGGGAAACTCAAGCACCTAATGGCTAGAATTGGAGTGAGTCCAGTTCAAATGACGAGGCTATAAAATTAATCCGAATATAGATCCTCGAGTTCATCCTAGTGGTTTCTCATCTATGTTTATAAGTGGGTATATTCCTTTAGTCCATTATTCAAACATGGGTTTGAGATAAACTATATTTATAATGATATTGGGTTTGGAATACAATAACCACAATCTCATTATTTTGGTAGTTCTAATGCTAGCAAGGATATATAAGTGTATGGTGCATGTTTATCTGGGAAAATAATTATTTTGTATTTATGGACTGCTTCAAGAATTATATAGTTAGATATAACTGAACTTCAAGGAATATTCATTTAAAAAAATTCTTGAGATACCAAGGTGTATATTCAAGTTTTATATTTTGGTTGTATTTGGAATCTTGAAACTTCTAATGGACAATCTGAAAATCATCAAGACTTTGGGGATACACTCAAAATTAAATTTCTTCCCATATTTATAAATATCGATTGAGATGATCATATATTACAACCATAGAGGATATGATAAGTGATCATATATAATGCCATTGAGAGACTATATCCCATCATCGAGGATTTACTACAGAATCACCTATGAGGTCTATGAATTTTACTGGTTAACTCGCCAGTTTAGGTGATTGCAACATCAAGTTTAAGCACCATTTATAGATACTAGGATGGATCAAACACCCTATAGTGGATTGAAGACTATGGTTTATGATGATAGATGAGAAAAATTACATTAAAATCATATTTTGGTCTCTAAATTTTGATATTGGATTAGTATCTAAATATAATAATGCATTGATTTCATCCTATGCTCATGATATGTTGGCATAGAATGTTTCTAGAATCAATGATCCAATGGCTACTGACAAGTATAAATATGAGACTAGGAAGAATCTAAAGGGTAAAACCAATATGAAAACATATAATCATCTAGGTTAGGGACATACATGATCCCCTCAACAACTCGCAATTGGAGATCTGACATGGATCATATCTAAAGTAAGGTGATCTAGTAATTGAAAATAGAGAAATATTTCGGTAAGAGATATGAGACATAAGGCTAGCAAAAAAACTAAAAATGAATGACTCTAAAAAACTTCATCTATCCTAGTGGGATATACTCAAACAATCTCTCTAAATTACTTTTACATTGAAGCCTTCCATTTTTGGAGTAACCAGTCAACTAATGATCAAGAGGAGGACCGATGGGTTATGCTTAAAGGTGGTGTATGAATCCTGAAAATAGGGAATCTAAATATCTCACTAACACTAACCTTTAAAATAACCTAGAATTAGTTAGTTTTTACATCAATTATCTAGATATGTTGGTTCTTACTATTAATGATAGAGTCCTAATCACAATATATACATGGTAGATATTAGATAAAGACAACGTCGAAGGGGTGATCAACTTTTTTCATTTTCATTATATGTAAAATTAATTAGGTTTTAGAGAGTATTTATAGTATATGCTATAAATTAGGTCATATATCAAGGATAATTAGAGGTTTAAAGTTTTATTTTTTAATAATTTTTATAAAAAAATACTAAGAGGGTTGAAAATAGTTTCAAGTAAAATAAATGGACAATAACTTTTAAATTTTATTAAATGAAGTGGGTTTTTATATATTTATAATAAGGTGATCATTGAAAGTTCACTAAAAACATTTAAAGTTCACAATCCTTAGATTTTTGTTTAGGTTTGGAGAAATTCTTTGGTTGAGGTCGACCAAAATCCTGATTAGCCACCATGTATTTATATCGATGCATATTGAACCAAAACTTGACCTCATAATCATGTATCCAAGGTCTATATCTTATAAATAGTAAAATATCATCCAAATAAAATTTATATCTCAAATATATAGGAAATAAAAGGATTCTTGAGTTGTCTAATCAAAACAACACAAGTTACAGGCTCAAAATCTCACACAGATAGGTTAAAAACAAATAAAATTTCATTCATTGAAAAAAAATCATTAAAATATAAAAAAAGATAAGATAAAAATGAATTAAATGTTTTGAAAAGAAAAATACCCCCAACTAGTAGCTAATAAGAGTGTTAAAATCCCTTTGACATATGCGTATCTCCCTCATAATCATCTTCTTCCATTTAGCTTTCCATCAAGAGGAGAAGGAGGCTCGTGTGGAAATACATCTTCATCTATAATCTCCCTATGAGGATAGGGAGATCTAAAACATATATGATGATGAAAAGAACCATATAAATATCTAAAATGGCGTCAATTTACCTTCTAGTTGAGCTTAAAAATGAGGAATCCAAATTTCCAATTTATAGGTAATGGGGGGAAGTGGGTTTTTCATAATGATTTCACAATACTAATTATGACTCAGATTTATATAGGTAAAAGGCCTTATATAGACTTCAATAAAACTAACAATTTGTTTTAATTACTCTTAACTATCTTCATGTCAAATTTAGAAGGAATTGTACATTTATATTGGGAAAAAGTTTCAAAATATTGAGTTGGGCTCTTGAATTCGAGGTTTTTTAATTTTCTGTATAGATCAAATCATTTGGGCCACCAGATATACAAAATAGTCTTCATCTTATTCTTAAGATTTTTATCCCACACTACTATGGATCCAAATAAAAAATTTCATTCTAATTGGATGTGCATATTTTTTTAATGTGAAAATCACAAAACATGTATGATTGGGATTCCCTACTGTTTGGAACATTTGGTCCTACTTTATCTTAGGCCCTCCAAATCACATCATGGTACAATGTAAACATCAAAAAAGTGAAATTTCTATTTTTAAAAGTTTTAAAATTAACTAATTGAATCAAATAATAAGTTAAATTTATTATTATATTTTAAAATTTTAATATAAAAATAGTTTAACATAGTTATATAAGGGTGAAATAGAATAGTGAATCATGGTGCAATCAAAACACCACACCTGAAGATTTTCACTCAAGAGAAAAGTCACATTAAAGGAAATGATGCATGAAGATATTAATTTTTTCATGAATATTTTACATACTTGGGAAATTAAATTCCTGATAATAATGTGATCAAAGTAAGAACTGCATCAAGGAGTAAATCTCCGTAAGCATTGAAATGAGTGTCTCATAAATTGTATTTGAACAAAATTTAAAGAGATTCATGATACTATTATTAGAAAGTAATTCAAAAGAAAAACTTGTCACTGCATCCCCATGTGAGTGCATGATAACCATTTCATGCTAATATTTCCACTTTCTATCCAACAAATATAGGTTATTTTAAAAAAGTATGCTTACCTAATTATTTCCATCGAACGTACCCTACACCCTTTGCAATCAAATTTCAAAACTCACTCATTTAAACTTTACAAAAATTCAAACCTTAAGATATTGACCTGGTTATCCCCATATGTTATACATTTCATCACTCCCCTCATTTTTTTATTATTTTTTTTGTTTTTGAGGGCACAAAATAGTCGGATAATAGGTGCATACACATAGGTCAATCTGATACAATGGTGAAACTGATTAGATAAGAAAAGAACATATTTAAAATAAATTTAGAAATATGACTAAAATTAACCTAACATATGCATACATTAAATTAATTAATAAATATTCACTCTTCATGGTTGAGTGAAATGATGTGTGGATATGTTAAATGACACAATTATCCAATAAAAACTCACATAGAGGGTAACAACATATCAATGGTTTCATAGAGATACAACCATTCATATCATTTTCAAATTACCAATTATACTAAAATCACCCATTAATGTTAAAATTATTTCTCAAACTCAAATTCTACCTATGGAATAAATTTTCTTTAAAAAGGGAATTTTTTCATGAATTTTTAGTAAATTCCATGATGATATAGATATTTAATATGAGTATTTTGAGAAAAAATAAATAAAGGAAAAATTAAGAAGAAGATACATAAAAACATAAAAAAAACTATGAAATAATAATAAAATATAAAAATAATAAAGATGATAAATTTACTAACTCAAGTAGATATACACCCCTCACACCTAGAATATATAGTGTCCTTATAGAAATTAAATAGAAGTAATGAAGGAAGGATATAACCAGGTGGGTGTCACTAATAGATGAATTCTTAAATGTAGAGGTCCCACATAGAGGACTATAAAAGGATTTCATGGAATTGATTTATCCATTTTCTATTGAAAATAAATGTATATTGGGGTTTTTAATTTTTAACCTAGAAAACCCAAAAAGGATAGACATTAGTGAAAATGTATGGACCAAACCAATGTGAATTAAGCTTAATTGGGTTCAAATTTAGCTTTAAATTGTAAAGGAGGACCTTCTTCCCAATTTGTAACTATATATAAATGATAATGAGGTCATGGGATGCCTTTTATCTCTCCTTATATATTCAATATTTATTATATGAATCTCTTCACATTTACACCAACTCCCGAATCTACAATTTTTAGTGCTCACCTGTATATGAAAGATTCATATTAAATTGTTAAATAACCCAATATGAATGGTTCTCTGCCTATATTAGGAGGTGAAGATATTTTAAAATAATGATCTTATAAGGTGAAATTTTTATGGGGGGTTTTAAAATCTATATAGTACACCCATAGTGTATCATCTAAGCACATACTTTAATCTTTTTTATTGGATTATACCATTTTTCCAAGATCTTATTAATGTACCGATTTAATTTAATCTTTTCATTGGTTTAAGGGTGATATGAAATGAATAATTTATGAAAAAACCCATACTTATAGAGCATGGTTTTCATGTTGTGATTATAAAAATGAGAACCCTGATTTCTAATGATAAACCTTAGAAAATAAAACCTACTAAAAATATGATATCTCACATATTCAACAACCACTCGAGAGTCATTGGTCCTAGTTTCTTTTACTTCCAACCATTTAGATACAAAATCCACAACCAATAGGATATTCATAAATCCATAAGTTTTTTAAATAGATATATGAAGTCAATTCCCCATGCATCAAATATCTCAAAAAATAACATGGGTTATTAGGGTATTCCATTTTTTTAAATACATTCCATATGAATTAAAAATATATACAATACTTAAAAAATTGATGGAAATATCTATAAAATATGGGATAATAAATTATAGAATGAAGGATATTTCAATATATACATTGAAAGAAAAAATGGTCCTCATAATATATAGTGTAGTAGAAGCTCAAAATAGATGCGAACACATGTTCAAGGACACGCTGCCAAATAACCTAATCACTATAAATGTGCCAAAAGTATGTGTCATCCTAAATATAACAAATGAATCATTCTTAAGTTTCTAGTAATTTTAAGTTCTAAAAATAGTGGTCACCCTAGATACCTATAAATAATTGACAATATCTACATACCAAGGGGTAAGTTCCATAACATCACAAAGGTGTTAATCATGGAATAACTCTCCAATGGGGAGATATGAGCCATCATGGTGGTCCAATGGTGGGTAAATTCTACCAATGTAAACACCTACCTCATTTCACACTCTTCTATTATATTTAATATCTAGGTAAAAACCTTGGAAGAGGATCATCTATCAAATGAGGTGGGTCATAGACTAATATTCTTAAGGAGAAATCGAAGGGAACTATGATAAAAAATAAAATTATTTTTTACCAAGTATATATGATTGTATTTTTTTAAAGGAAACTAAAATATAAATAAGTCCCTTTTCAATGTTCGTGTAATTTTCCTAGGTATATTCAAGGTTACATGAGGTGTACACAATGACATAAGGATACCTCACAACCCTTTGTGATAAAACTACCCCAACTTCAAAGTTAGAGAAATCAAACACAAGATCAAAGGGGAGATCCCACCTTGGTGGTTGGATGATGGGAGGTGATGCGAGAATCCTTTTTAATGAATTAAATTCATACTCACAATTATTATTAAACATAAACTAAGAAATTTTTTCTTACAATCATGATAATGGAACTGTAATCTTATTAAAGTCTTTAATTAATCATTGGTAAAAACTAGTATATTTGAAGAAAGACTACACCTCATGAATTTTTTTTGGATATAGTAGGGAAAAATTATTTTAATTTTTTATTTATAAACTTAAATACCAACACTTGAAATGAAATGCCCAAGGAATATCTCCTACTATACTATAAAATTACATTTCTCATAATTTAATACGATGTCTTTTTTCAATACAACGAAGGAGGAAAACACCTTGATATTCCAAAAATTCATAAAATTAAGAACCATAAATAGTGAAATCATCCATGAAAACTTTTATGCAATGATATAGGTACTAATATGTAATGATGAAAAGTACCAAGAGCATTACGCTCACCTAATAACATCCTCTTATATGAAAATGCACCAAATGGATAAGAAAATGTTATATTTTCTTGATCCTAAATGGCTATATATATTTTAAAAAGTCTTGAATAAAAATAAATGAAACAATAGTTGGACTTAATATCCAATATTTCTAACATTTAGTCAATTAAAGGTAGAGGAAAGTGGTCCTTTCACATGGATTGATTTAGCTGATGGTAGTTTGTATAGTCTCACCAACTATTTTGGGCATGTGTTTGAACCAATTCATTCCTTTAATTTGATACCACCATTATTCTAGTTTTCTTATGTGCAATTTTTAGTGGGATTACCAATTTAATATTAGATATGGGATAAATGATCCCAGCAGTAAGTAATTTTTTAACTTTCATTTTTACCACTTTAAGGAGGTAGGGACTTAATCAAAAGTGAGCCTACCTTTAAAGCTTAAAATAATCCTCTAAAAGTATGTGATATGTGAAAATATATAGGATAATCTATATATTATCATCCAATATCTATCTTATCTCCTTTTTACACTCTCTCAAAAGGTTTAACAATTTTAATTCCTTCTTTAGAGAGAAGTTATTTCCAATAATGACATGATTTTTTTAATACCCTCAAGAAAGGCATATTTTAAATTAAAATGAAGTGTATTTAATTCAAAATCTTATGGTTTTTGTATTGAATGAAGATATTTGAGGAGAGTGAGATAAATGACACTATCTATTTGCACACACAAAAATCTAATTTTTTTAGTAAAAAACAAGACCACACCTTAGAAATTAAAGTGGCCTAAAATAATAAATCCCCAAGGTATATTCTCTTACAATGATCTTACATTCATTGTGAAGTGACCCAATACTTGAGTAAATAATAAGAGTATCCTATTGTGACCCTATAGAACCTAGAAAATCTGAAGATCTGTTCCCCTCTCACCAAGTATGTTTTATTTCTACTTGAAAGTTCAATAATCCCTTTAATTTTCTAATTTGATAAATAATGAACCATTGAGAAGAAACCTAAATTGTTAGGGATCTACGAACCAAAGATTAATCTATCTCAAACTCTTGAAGAATGGTGTTATAAATCCTAAAAATGAGAAGGCTACTGAGAAGGGCCTTTTCCTCGATAAGAAGAAAGGTTCCAGGCCTATAAAAATCATTATAATCCACCTCTGATAAACCCCATCTGTTCCTCACCAGTCCATCACCTATCATGATCCCCATCCCACAAGAACTGTTATATTTAGGTTTCTTATCAAAAGTAGTTTTTTTCCATAACACACCATTACTATGATTTTTCATGGGATCCAGATAAATCTTGGAATTCTCTATAAGGAGCCTAAGGATATGAGACATTTCCTTACACATGATAAGGCCACCAAGATCTATAATTATAGATAAAACTCTAACCTTAAAACCCACAAAAGATACATGAAATCCATTATTTCTAACATTATTCTGATCCTCCCAGATAACCTAGTATCCGAATTTAAGAAACATACACTATGTAGTAGAATCAGTGTACACACTAGATCTATGACACCACTATTCTAGAAAACCATGTAGATGATCAAAGTAAAAATAAATCCACATTATCCCTCATAGAATACTCTAAATTAAAACGATCCATTCACCCTCAATAAAATTATTGGAGATAGTCTCAATTTTGGAAACATTGCAACAACTGCATTTAGAAACTAACTGAATGCCCTTCTTTTGAAACTCTCTATTGATGGAAATAAATTAATTATAGATATTATTTACTAAATAATTATAATTAATAAGAATGAATTTACACCATCCCCTTATAGTCCAGACACTCATGCCTTAGTGCTCATGCAAGCTGCTTCGGACGTACACCACCCTAAAAGGCCTCGACCTAGAAGAAATAAAATCACACCAGCTATCCACCTTAGAAAAAAGTATATCCTTGAAAAAAGATTTTTTTTCTCATTAATAAGAATATAATGAATAAAATGTAGTGAATAAATAGATTCCTAAATAGAAAAATATAGAATGGGACATCCGAGAAAGAAAAGAAGATCCCCATCCCAGTTATCTTTCCAAAAACTAACCTCACCCCACCCAAAAACTCATATCTTCTAGTTGTAAAGGTTCAAGAATCATCCTTTCATGTATTTACAAAGATCTAAAGAATTAACATGAGCCTGAGAGGAAGTTTCTTCCCAATAGTTGTATTTTTACCATATAACTCTATCCTACATAGTTTTACATTCCATAATTTCCCATGAAAGCTTAGCATGAAGGTATAATAAGGTTTCCTCAATATTCCTCAAATTATTTACCCCATCATCAATGGGGTTTTCAATTTTCTCCCATTTTTTCCAGTGAATCCTCCCTTCATGGTGAGAATCCAAAAGTAAATTATTAAAAATTCTTTTAGTAGCTTTGATAATAAAAAAGGAAATTATTTTCTGATGTTTGTTCTCTATATAAATGGAATAAATGGAAATTATATTTGTAGAATCATCGACAGTCATGGTACCTCAGAATAGAAACACTCATTAATTAAAATATAAAAATCACACTTTTCCTAGCCCAAAAAATAATCTATAGATGAATCAAAACCCATTGTGTCAAAGAGTGAAGAAAATTCATAACTGGGGTTAAGAGAAGAATATAGTGAGTGCGTGTCATTAGGGAGCACTTACATCAAATAAGAAAGATGAGTGGGATTCTCCTCAACTAGGTATTTAATGGCATCAAGGATATTGAATCTAACCTTTTATCCTTTTAATTCCATAGACAATGTTCCATTGTGAACATTGAAAATTTTATTCACCATTTTAAGAAATAGCCTCCTGATTATGAGAGAATAATGTCCTTGAGTTCAAGTATCTTCCATCTCAAGCATGTAGAAGTATACAAGGAAGTTGTGATTATTAACTCAAATGAGAAAATCCTCAATCACTAAATTTGGGTGTGTTGTGATCTTATTGGAAATTTACACCATGATTCCCATTGATTAAAGTTATTGAAACTAAAAATAAGTTTACATAGGGAAAGGAATCACATTAATTGAAGCACTTAAATCAATAATTTCATTTAAAAAGAAAGTATCCCTTATAGTAAAATGTATCATAAATATTATCAAATAATTTAATTTGGTTGGAATCACTATTTTTATAAATTTTGAGATGTTCCTCCCAAGGTTAACACTTTTACCACTTCATTCACCACCTATGGGTGCAAAGATCTTTCAGAAATTTGGTAAGAATTTGTTTAACTGTATCCAAGAGAGGATTGTTAACTTGTACCATTTTAAATATATCTATGACCTCTTTATGGATTTTATTATAATTTTTTATATTATTGAGAAAGTATTTAGCAAAATGGGAGAGGAATGGATTGATCAAGGGAATCTTTAGTGATAACGTTTTTACCCTTTTTGTCATGTTTATAACCACATAAATCTTTTAGTGACCATGAAAGAGCATTTTCAAGAGTATTGCATACTTGTTTCTTATAATAATTGGAAATAAAAAGTTTCTTACCACTAAAAAGTTTAATAGAACATACATTAACTTTGTCTCTAGGACTAAAAAAAGGGAAGGAAGGTAATTGTCTTAAACCTTATATCTTTAGCTCACATATGGTGTTTTTCAGTTGTCCCACTTGAGTCCTTGGGTATACAATTGTTCATTGAGTGGTTTATTAGAAATAGAGGTCTCAAGATTCCATTTTATTCACCATGTCCTCGTGTCTAGGATTGGATTTTAGTGGGGATTGTTGGAAAATCCTATAAAGAGGATGAGGCTTTTTGGGTGGCGGTGGAGGATGAATACCCTACCCAGGGTAGTTTCATGAATATTGAGGTTGGTTGGGACACCCCTTTTCCAATAGTCATGGTTATCTTTCTATTAAGAGTTGGTTGGATAATATATTTATTTCCTAATAGGTTGGTTGTATAGGTAGGCTTGTAATACCTAGTACAAATGTATTTATGTTTATATTAATTAATTATGGGGTCTTAAAATTTTGGAAGTTTTGGGTATTAGATTTTAAAATTTTAGAGTTTTTACTTATGTGAAAAGTTTTTTCATGGCCATAAAATGATTATATTAACCGTGTGGATGACCCTTACATGGGACTTTTATGGAACCTGGTTAATTGTTCATGATTTAGTTAAAATTGTTTGAATAACCTTACATAGGAGGGTCCTCAATTAATTTTCATACCTGTACAATTAGTATCCATATGATGAACATAGTTTTAGGCTAACTATGTGGGTTTAAGTAGAGATTTGTTGAGGTACCCTTACATATGGGTTATGTGGTGCATGAGTTGAAAACAGTTAATTCAAACCATGAATCCACCATGAAAAGAGTTTTTTAGATTACTGAATCTTTTTTTCATAGTTGGTGCATAATTTTTCAAACTATGTGAGATTACCAATCTTAGTAAAATGTGATTTTTTTTGATTTTTCCCACTTTAATTAAGAGGGTTTCTACCTCCACTTTTCTCCCATTTGTTTCAACTGAGCCTGGGTGAATGAAGAGGGAGCTCTCTCTCCCTTGTACTTGAATTAAAATCTTCTCTCACATTATTTTCAAGTGAATTATCTTGGTGAATCCTTCCTTTTATCTTATTCCTTGTTACTTTATACCCCTATCCATTTATCCTTTGGTGTTTCTCTCTCTCATGAACCCTAGGTGACACTAGGTTTAGATTTAGGGTTCAGGGTGTCTTATTCTTTGGGGTTTTAATATATAGGGATTGTGGAAGGTCTCTCATTTATTTTTGGAGAATCTTCCATTGAAGGTAATGAATTCCAACTTTATTTTCATCAACTCATGGTAGGTGCTTTTATATGTTTCCTTTATTTGGTATATAATTTTATTATAGACATTTATAAAGGTTTTATTTGTTCAATGATGATAATATAATATAGGTAAATAGAATTTAAAAATGTTTTGGAGTCATTACTCACTTGGAATAAGTGGTGGTTTCAAGGGTTTTTGATTTTTAAAGTGAGTTGTGAATTCCAACTATTTGTAAAAAGGTTTCAATGGTTTTTTAAAATTATTTTTTTAATTTAAAGTTATTATAACCTGTTTGGGTCATGAATTGAGTAATGGTAAGGTTTTGGTTTATTGGACTATTTTAAATAAAAAGGGGTTTGTATTTAAAATTTAATTGAATAAGGTTTTAAATGATTATTTTTAAATGATTATTTTTAAATGGTATTTCAAAATAGAAATGAAGTGAATTAGAAACCCAAGTCTATTTTGATAAGTCCCATTTGGAACTTTTTAAATGAATTTCTTATAATGAATGTGATTCCCTCTTGATCCTTTATTTTATATGGATTGTGACCCTTTAGGGGGGATATTTTTTATTATTGTGATATGAATGACATTTTTGGGCTGTTTTATTATAATGGAGATAGATTTGAGATGAGGTTTATAATTTTATTTTAAAATTTCTTATTAATATGGTTCACTTTTTTCTGATTTCCTATTGTTTGTTTTCATGGGAACCCTAGGATAAGAGAGTAGTTTATACTTTTTCTACATTATATATTAATCACACTTCTAGTATCACTTAGGTTATGTTATAAACCCGAGATAGTAGGAATTTCTCCTTGATGAGGCTAGTGTGGTCTAGTTGGGAAACTTGTGTGATTTAGTATACAATATAGGCTAATAGTTGGTTTAATTTTTTTGGTAGATTCTAGTACTATATCACCATAAGACCTAGTATGTCTCCCATGATACTAGATGATCCATTTTGGAATTTCATTTGTTTTCCCTTTCTTGATTGAAATCTATGGAACTATACTTTATGTGTCCCCAATTTATTTCATTTGTAACAAGGTACCTTATTGTTTTTTTAGTATTATTTCATTTAATTTGTTTTATTAAATCAATTTAAAATATATTTTAAAATGTTTATTAATAATTTTGTTTGGAAGTGGATTTAAAATGAGTGTTTTAATAAAGGATGCTTCAGCCAGGGAAATGTTTTCTAGGTGATTTTTTTTCATTTAAGGAAAATAAAAAAATTAAATTTTATGGATTGGTCATAGATGTGATATTTGTTTTTTTATATAATTACATATGAAAAAACTATTTTTTATTTATATTTCAAACCACAATGGATGAAATTTCATTTCAAAGTAATATAAAAAAACTCCTTGGTGAGATCACACTAAGCATAGTTTTACACACACCCTACATACACCATTCGATGTATGCAACACTTATGGTTTCTTTTTTGGTTCCTTGTCTTTGGTCTCCTTCAGGATTTTGGGTAATTGGTATGGGATGTGGAGTGTGACCGAGGGTCACATGGAGATGGGGGGTTTTTTGTTCAGGTTTTATTTTTTATTTTGGAGTGTTCTTGTATCAGACTTATTATCTTAGATATGGTTTTTTATATGTTTTATCTACGTTTTTTATTATTATTATTTAGTTGATAAAATATTTATTATTTTATATTTCACACTTTGTTTGGTTATTTTTATATTATTGATTCTTTCCACATTATTCAAGGTTGAAATAATTCTCAGTTTGTTATACTTTGAGTCCTTGGAACTAGTTTCCAACTCAGAGTGATCTAGAACACACCTCAAGTATGTCACTGGCTAGTTTGGGCTCTCGGTTTAGGGGTGGCTTGAGTTGGTTCCTAAAAAAACAATATCAAAGCATCCTATTTCTATTTTTGGGTGTGTATATGTATTATAGAGACTAGGATCATCATTGTAATTCAGGTGAAGGGTGTACAAAAGTGCTTTTCCATCTCTTTTTCACAATGTACCTCGATTTTTTATTGGTTTTTGGAATTCAAATCTTGATTTTGAATTATTTTTTTGATTAAATTTGAAGGATTTTCATATGTAATAATTATATTTTGGTACTTTATGAGTATGTTGGTGATTTTGGGGATTTTCTTGATTTTTGAAGGTGAAAGTAGAGAAGAGACCAGGGTTGCATGGTTAGCCTACATAGCCTGGTAAACCATGTGAAGCCTGTTAAGATGGTTCTAGAACTATTTTAAATCCCATTTCATAGTTAGTTCATTGTTTTCTAGCTTATGCAGTCAAACCAAGCATAATGCTATTTCAATATAGGAATTTTTATTTTGATTCCCTCATTGTTTAAACTAACTCCAATGATTTTTTCCATTTGTTAGAGGTTGAATAAGAGTTGTAGTGTCAAAGTGTTGATATTTTTGGGTATGTTTTTTATATTATCTTTATGGATTTATATTTATCTATCATTTGGGAACTAATTTTATATTTATGAAAATTGGTTTTTTAAAAGAAATGATGAATTTACAATTGTTTTTCAAAAGTTATTAAACTTTACAGGGTGTTTTAAATTGATAATTTAGACTATTTTAAAAATAAATCTATTTAAAAATGAAATTTGAATGTATTTTTGAATGAAAAATTAGTTGAGACTTAAGGGATTTTCTGGGTTTTATACTCATGAAATATTTTCAAATGGGATTTTTTTTGAAAATAATTTTTGTAAGGGTGTTAATATACGAGAGAAAACTTTACGTAATCTCTTGATTTTATAGAGAAACTAAGTAAGTGTTTGGAAATAGTCTTTTATTGGGAATTATAGATGGGAGGTTTTGTTTCAAAATTTAGATATTAAAAATGAAATTGGGGTTCTTTAAAAGAATGGATCACTTACAAGGGTTCTATAATTTTTGAAAAGGAAAATTTTATATATGTTTTCTTGAGTGAGTTTTGTTTTGGAGTTTTTTTTATTTATGATTATGTTAAGTGATTTTATTTATGAAACATGGAATGATTAAGGTTCATATATTTTGAATTTATAATATGTCTCCCAAAGAATATTCAAATAATATTGGAAAATATTTTCGGTGGAATAATCTTCAGGATAACTCGTCTCATTATTTAGGAGTGGGTTCTCCATGTGTTGGATCTACCCATATTCAAGGCTGAGTGGGGGAGCTGAATTCTTCCCTATCCATGGACTCCATCTTGGAATTCTCAATCAGAGTGGTTTTTCATCTTGTGAGTAGGTAGATTCTAGTTCCTCATCAATGGATGTAAGTTTGGGTTTTTGAGTTATAGTGAGCGGGGATTCTATGTTAGATGGAAATTATGAGTTTTTTCCATGCTAAAAGGTTAGTTTGGGCAGGGTTGGACTCTTTAGTTGAAAAATAAGAAGAGGAATATTGAGTGATTCTAGTGTATCAAACCTGGTCATTCCAAGTATTTATGTGTTAAATAATCGAGGTATTATAATTATTGTGTCCTCCTAGTCCATATTTATATGTTTTTAAGTTGAGTTATAGGAAATGAAAGTCTCATGTGTAATCTGGTTTCAGATGATTAGTGAATTTTGAGATCTTAATCTAGTGTATAGTGAGTATTTTTTGTTCATTATTTTGTGGATGGTAATGATTTATTATTATGTTCATTCCTTGATGATTTGGGTTACTTTATCTTGATGGTTTAAACATGGGAGACCATTGGATCTGTGCTTGGGTTACTAGGAATGTTGTGGCCTTAGAGTAGTTGGACACTTGTTAGTGCTGGTTTTCACTTTTTTGGTTTTTTGTGAGTGGGTGTTCTAGGTTGTAAGTCCAAATTTACCAGTTAAGTGTAATAACCTGAGGTCTAGAGTCCATGTTGTTTCATGTTAAGGCTTTATTTTGATTCTTATCATGGATCTTGGTGATGGTTCTCATCTCATGGATGTGGGGGCTCTTTTGGGTTATGTCCTCCATGAGGACTTTTAAAATTATTTTATTGGATGGTTGTTGATTTTGGTTAGGCATTTTGGTTTTGTGGTTTTTCTATAGAAAGTGTACTTCCTAATGTTTTTTTGTTTTAAGGTTCATGCTTTATTTGGGTTTCACTATTTTAGATCAATTATAAATTGTGGGTAGACTTGTGTTTAATCTCCGTATCCTTAGGTCTTATCCTTCATGATTGTGTAATCTTATACTTGGATACATATCTTAGATCTTGTGTATTTAACATGTTTTTCTTCAAGTTAATGGTCGTATAGAGTGATTATCTTCTACAGTACCTTCTCGTGTTCTTTTATTTCCCAATCCATCTCTTTCATGGGGTGTTATTGATTCATTTCTTCAGTTACTTCCACTTTTAAAAGAAAATTTCTAGGGGAAGAAAGTAAAATTGTGAGGAGATTATAAAACCTCACATCACTATATTTATATTTATATTAATTAATTTTGGTGTCTTAAAATTTTAGAAGTTTTCGGATTTAGATTTTAATTTTTTAGTGTTTTTCTTTTGTATACATTTTCTACATTATCACCACGACGAACCTTAAGTGTTACTTCTATGGTGTATATTTTAGTATGAATGGTTTAGTTTAAATCATATGAGTACCATTAAATAGGAGGGTCCTTAGTTCATTTTTATATGTGCATAGTTAGTATGCATGGGTTTCACACATTTTGGGGATAACTTTTTAGGTCTTGGTAGAGACCATGTGGGGTACCCTTACAGGTGGGTTGTTTAGTGAACGAGTTGTAAATAGTTAGAAAATTTTTACATAAACTTTATGAAGCGTTCTAAATCTTGAGAGAGACGTTTTTCATGGCTGGGAAATGATTTTCAAATTATGTAGCCAAATAATTCTAGCTTATGGATTTTTGTAAAATGTTGTTTTTCAGTTGTACACCTCTCTATTTAAGAGGGTTTCCCATCCTCTTTTCTCCTATTTTGTTCAGAAAAGACTAGGTTCATGAACAAGGAGTTCTCCCTCCCTTATACTTGACTTTTAAGCTTCTCTCACCTCATTTTCAAGAGGACTTATCTTAGTAAGACCTTTATTCTTCTTTGTTCCTTATTCTTTCCTACCCCTCGTTTTCTCCCTTGGTTTATTTATCTCTCATGAACCCTAGGGGATGCTAGGGTAATATTTAGGGTTTAGGGTGGGTTATTATTTGGGTTTTTTTATAGGGATTATGTAAAGACTCTCATTTCTTGTTGATGTATAAACCATCAAAAGAAAAAACTTCCGGCTTGATAGTCGTTTAATCTAGGTAGGTGATTTTGTGTGTTTCCTTTATTTGGAATAAAATTTGTTTCTTTATATTTTAAATGTTTTATTTGTTCAATTATGCCTATATATGATATAAAATATAATTTATAATTGTCTTAGAGTGATTCCTCCCTTGGAATAAAGGGTGGTTTTAAGGGGTTTTGATTTTTAAAGTGATTTTTCAATGCCAAGTGTTTATAAAAATGATTAAATTGTTTTTTATAAATGATTTTTTTTTATTTTAATGGTATTGGGACCCATTTGAGATATAAATTGATTAAATTAAAGGTTTTTGTTTCTTGAATAATTTTAAATGAATTGGGTTTAGAATTACAAATGGATTTGAATATGTTTTAAAAGGGTTTTTAAGGATGATTTTTAAATTGGATTTCAAGGGAGGAAATGAAGTGACTTGGAAACCTGAGTCTATTTTGATAAGGCCTATTTGGAACTTTATAAATGAATTTCTTAGAATAAATTTGATAA
Source organism: Viscum album (assembly GCA_963277665.1). NCBI lineage: Eukaryota > Viridiplantae > Streptophyta > Magnoliopsida > Santalales > Viscaceae > Viscum > Viscum album. The sequence continues at coordinate 608,547,099 of OY728139.1, read as the reverse complement.
CCTATTGAGAAATTATTCTTATATGAATTATTACCTATGAGGGGGATATTTTTTATTATTATGATATGGATGACATTATTGGGGATATTTTCTTATGAGGGAGATAAAGGTGAGATAAAGTTTATGATTTTATATTAAAATTTATGATTGATATGGTTCACTTTGTTCTCACCTTATATTTTTGTTTTCATGGGAACCGTAATATAATAGATTGGTCTATATTTATGGTACACTAGATACTCCACATTCTTCTAGTGTCCCATTAGTTGTTCTACAATCCAGGGATAATGGGGAGCGCTCCTTGATAAGGAAAGTGCAGGCCAGTCGAGCAACTTGTGTGATTTAGAATACAACATAGGTCACCAGTTGGACTAGTGGTTTTGGTAAAGCATAGAACTATATCACCATAGGAAAGAGCGTGTTTCCCATGATACTAGATGACTCCATATGGGCCTTCTATTTTTTCTCTAGCTTGATTGTTATCTATGGTACCATAATTTTCTCTCTCTCACTTTATTTCATTAGTAATGGGACACCTTAGTGTGTTGATTTATTATTCTTACATTTACTTTATTTTATTATTATTTTCTAAAGTGATTTAAAAATTTGTATTAATAAAGTGTTTTTGAAAGTGTATTTAAAATGAGTGTTTTAATAAATGAGGCTTCAATCAGCGAAACAATTTCTAAGTGATTGTTTTTATTTAAGAAAAATAAAAATGGAACGTTTATAAAATGTTCATAGATGTGATGTTTGTTTTTTATATACTTACATTAGAAAGAACAATTTTATATTTTTATTTCAAACTAACATGGATGAAATTTCATTTCAAAGTAATAACACAAACTCCTTAGTGAGATCTTATTTAGACCATTTTTCTTACACCCTACATACAACATTCGATGTATGCAACACTTATGGTTTTTTTAGGTTCCTTGGATTTGTTCTCCTTCTATATTTTAGGTGATTTTTATGGGATTTGAAGTATGACCAAGGGTCATATGAAGATGGTGGCTATTTTTTCAAGTTTTATTTTTTATCTTGGGACGTTATTATATCAAATCTATTATCATATTTATAGTTTTGTTTTATGTTATATCTGAGATATTTATTATTATTTTTTAGTTGAGGATTTACTTTATTATTTTATAATGCGTAATTTTTTTTGGTTTTTTTCTATTTATAATATAATCATCATTATTCAAGGTTTAAATAATTTAAACTAGGTTATTATTTGATAGCATAGAACTAATTTCCAACTCAGATCCATCAAGAACGTGCCTCGGGTATATCACGGGCTGGCTCGAGTGCATGGTTCATGGGTGGTGTGTGTTGGTTCGTAATAGTCCTAGGAATATTAATTCACAACACTCAAAGGATTATCTCAATTGATACATTGAATAGAGTAGTGGGTTTTGGTGGCATAGATACCACAATGAACTAGAAGTGAATTTTAATATTTCCCTTGGAAAATAGCTTGTTGTCAAAGTAGGGTACTTAACTATTCAAATTTTGTGTCCATATTCTTCTTAAAATTCAATGTTTTCACCACATGGAATTCTTTGATGTGTACACTGGACCTTAAAAAATGATGAGTATTATGTTCTATGTTTTTTATGAGAGTCCTTACAGTGATCGAAGTGTTTTCCATTAGGTAACCACCTAGAGAAACACCGATCATATTATGACTAATATGAATTAAAACTTTATAAATTATTGTTTGAAAAGTTTATTGATTATTTGGTGGTATAGAAAACTTGAACAAAACATTTTAAATTATGTATAATATTCATTAAGTGTTTCCCCATTTTATTATCTTATTCTAAAATTTTTTTTTCTTATTTTTTCTAGTTTGGGTGGTGGGGATTTAATTTTCAAGGAAAAGAGTTTTGTGTATGCCCGCCTCTATTTGGGTTGTTAACATAGTACAAACAATACTTTGGAGTGTATTCTAAATAGAATTGAAAATATGTAAGTTTAATAAGTTCCATATCCACATTTGGTTTTAATGTTGAACACATAGTATGAAATTCCTTTAAGTGTTTGTGTGGGCTTCTCTAGAATGTCCATGTAATTTTTGCAATAAATTAAACTAGATTTTTTCTTAAATTTTAGTGCTTCGAATTACGTTTAAATATATGAAAGTTGAATATCAAAATCTGATGAAGTTATTCATTTTAATGTGTGGTTATTTTTCTCCATCTTATAAAAGTTTTTTAATTTTAAACTTTAGTTCATACTAAGAAGGAGAAGAATAGTTTAGAGGGTTTTCAATGGATTGTGTCTCCTCCTTCAAGAAGTTATTTTGTGTGTCTCAATATTGATAATGTAGGATCATCTTTGGTTCAGGTTTTAAAGGAAGTATTTATATTATAGAATAATTCATCATTAACAGAACGTAAATATAGTATAAGTTAGAACATAATATGATATATAAAACTAGAATATAAAAGACATATATTTACAAAATAAAAAAATATACACACTAAAAACTATAGTGCTCCCTGGAAATAGTGCCAAAATTTTATCACATTATCATGAAACATCAAATTAATTTGGTTTTATAGAGGATTTATTTTATAGGGTAAAAAATATTTCATCTATCAATTTTTTTTTGGAATTGGGAATATATAATGGGAGAAAATTTTAAAATACTATGTTATAATCTTGAATTCAAGAAATTTTAGTTTTTTTGGATTGATCTCATCATTTGGGACATAAGATGGGTGAATTGGAATTTAGTTTCTTCTTAAGAGTTTTATCCCAAAATTTTATGAATCCAATTAAAAAATTTCATCCTAATTGGATGCACATATTTTTCCTAATGATTAAATCAATGCACACGTATGCTTGGTCTTCTATGCAGTTTGGTTTATTTTTCTCCCACTTCATCTTGGGCCTTCCAATTCACCTCCTCCAATAATTAAAACATAAAAAAGTTAAATTAAAATTTTAAAAAAATATTTAAAATTAAAAAATTAAATCAGATAATAAGTACAATTTATTATTATATTTTAATTCTTCAATACAAAAACAATTTAACATAGTGCTATCAAGGTGGACTAGAATAGTGAATCGTAGTGCACTCATCAACCAATCGGTTAATGAGGAGTGGAATGGTTCCATTAACCCTAAGTATGTATGTAGATGATTTTTAGAGAATATTATCTTCAATTTAAAACTGAATTTGATATATCAAAAACTTTTTTCTTATTGAGTGTAGAGGTGGTCCAATCACTATAAAATTATCTTAAATATATTGAGGGGGAACTCCAATAGGAAGTGTGGAAGGGTCAACCACTCTGGTGTAAATGTAACATCCTAGGTAAATAAAGAATATTACATTTTCATATTTATTAATATTTGGGGATTAAATATTAATTTTACTTTAAAGGGGATTCTATGTTTGATGGTGTACCCGACAGGCAACAATGGGTTTCTCTGAAATCTTATGTTGCACACAATGGTTAGTCATACTAAAAAAATAATAATATAATATTATTATTTTAAATGGTAGTTAACACCTAGCCAATGTATTAGAGGGAATGAGAAGAACTAACTATATTATTATTAAACATATTTTTAAAATCTTTTTACATTTATCCAATAAAATTTAGAGCCTTAAAATGAGAATAAATCTAATTTTAAGCATAAATACTCTAATATTTTTAAAAGGTAGTTTTACCGCCTTTTGATGGTGAACCCTTTTTAAATATAGTTTTTTTCACTTTTATATGTTCTACTAGAAAAAATAAACTTCTTCTTTAGAATCATGACATAAAAATTTACTTTGGGTAAATGTTTGGTATTTTTCTAATAAAGTTCATTTTTAATGAATAGTAAAAAATACCACATTTTAAATCAAAACTGTCTTTTCATATAATTTATTTATATAATTATGTTGTACTTTTAATTGGTTTTAAAGTATAACTAGATTATATTTTTATCATTTAATCTAATTTAGGTCATTATAAGTAATTTTATTTTGAAATTGGACATAAAAACATGTCAATCTTTTGGTAGTTTTTACTTCTTAAAAACACACTTTTTAGTTTTGACAATGAAAATTAATTTTAAATTAATTTCTGAAATTTATGTGTTTTGAATTTGGAAAAATAGATTCCATATTTGAAATTAGGAGGTCCATATTGTGTAAATAGGTACCTTTTATTTTTAGACATTATGAATAGTAACTCCAGTAATTATTTTATTTACCATGGTTCAAGGGTAAATCTAGTAAATAAGTGTAAACAAATAATATTTTAATAATATTAAACTACCCTAATACATGTCCTAGTTCTATTGGAAGAGATATGTACGACCATGATAATCCTTGGGTCTATTTAGGGATCCCATGGAGCCACTTTGATGTGAAAATGACATTTTATAAGAATTAATTAAAAGTAAAGAAAAATATAACATAAACATGTCATTTTTACTAAAACAATATTTATATGGGGTTATATAAGTGATATCTTAGACTATAAATATTTATTAGAAATATTAAAATATTTCCTAAATCATGGTATTTTATTTTTAATTTTTAGATATCAAATAAATAAATATCTTTATAATACAATGATGATGTAGTGATTACCTTATTAATGAATGATTTAAATAAATGAGATTATAAATATTAAAATAAATTTATTTAAAACTTTTTATGCCATCAAAGAATTTTATTGATGATTATTACTTATTATATTTTAATTAAGGATGTTTTTTTGAATGAATCAAGTTTTTATAGATTTTTAAAAAGTCATGATATGAATATTACAAAAATAGACATACATGAGTTTTAAAAACAAATACTATTTTATTAAATGATATAACAGATATAAAAATCTAAGATTCGGCCAAATGACTTAGATAATGTTGAAAATGTAATTAATTAACCACTTGAGGTTCTATTTTCATTTTATAATAAATATATTAACCATATAGTATGAATATACAAGAAGACATGGTAAGAGTTAAATTAGTTAACTAAGGGTTAAAGCTAAAAGATAAGGTTAAAATTGTAACCTAGAATTTTCTAAAACATATTGGTTGAGAGGTTTTCGACCCAAAAGAATATTATATTTTAAATAAATTACTTTGGGACCTTTTGAAACCGAAAATAATTTTATAATAAAATAATACTTTCAAATTTCCTAAAGTGCCCCTCCTCCGTCTTATAAAAGGGCATCACCTCTACCCATTTAATCACACCTATCAAGACCCTTGGATTGTCCAAAATCTGACCAAATACGTTCCAAACATCCCTATATTATTCCTAGAATCCTTTACTTAGGAATAAGTCAATTAAATATTCCTTTTGGATCAAATCAAAGGGAGTTACATGTTTTAAGAGGTAGCATCTTCTCTAAAGTTCCTTTCCATTATTTTACTTCTTCCCTCCCTATTTTATTCTTATTATTTGATTACATAACAACACCAGTATCCTAAATATATTATTATTTTTTTATGATAATTATTCAAACTACACTTACACAAACCTTCATCTAATGGATATGAACATACTGTTTCTGTGTACAACGAACTACTGCCTCACGAAACGATGATTGTTCAATTTTCACCTACCACCTCTAATGGTGGCGATTATGATGGAGATATGTTTATATATGATATATATATTATATTTATATTGTCTATATGATTTTATTTTATTATTTAAATCATACCTTTATTCTTTCCATAATGTGTAGATACGATAATTTCATTTGAGGAAGTGCAGACTACCGCCCCCTGAAAGTGATATGACTCGTTCATGCCATACATGGAACGTATAAAGTATGGAATTAATGAAATTATGTAACATATATAAAATAAAATATTATATTATACTGGAATTATAATATACCTATGTATCATTTAGTTTTTGTTCCATTAAATATGAAAAATAAATGAAAGTAAGGTTCATGCGTACGTACGGCCTACCGTCACCATGAACGGTGCATTTCATTTATTATCTCCAAAATTTATGTACTATTATAAATACATATATATAATGGATATATATGATATATATGATATCTAAATCATGAATATTATTTTTGATATAATGGAATTTTGACCACATAGACAATTTGTAATTATAACAAGTTCATTTTTGACTCAAGTACCAGATATCGATAAAATGACCGATATTAACTTAAATAATTATTTAATGTTTATAATGCGGTAATAAGTGGTATAAAAGGAGTAATAACTTGAAAAAGGTTCTGAATCAAGTATAAATTAACTTAAGTTTATTATTCAGGAATAATATGAAACATACGTGACGAGTCAGAATCAAGGTAAAGGACTTCATCTCAATCTCCTTTCATTGAGGCATATTTCGGTTTACAAATGACCTTATTTTATATGGTGTATAATTACACCCTTTTTTTATTTTAATTTAAATAAATTATTTTAAAAATTAATCTTTTTCTACAAATCATTTTACTAAATGATAAAAGGAATGTTTCTTTTTAATGTACGTTGCGACAACAACCTTTCCACCACCGTGAGTATTATTTGATATTTGGATTCATTAACAAGACATAATGTTTTTAAAAGGGAAATAACTAATATATAACATTTTTATCTATTTTTTGTTGAAAATGGTTTGATAAATCATTTATTATGTCAATATCTTGAAATGATATTTTTTTATTGCAATGTGGAAGTGTTATGTTTTCTTTATGTTTGTTTTATGTGTTATGATTATGTTAAGGTTCTTGGGAATTGTTTACATATAAGGGTGGTTCAATGATAAAACTAGGGAGAGTGAGACCAAGATATCCCTCCAATGCATTGGGTAACATGACATACGTAAATGTTAATGTTTCTCCTAAGAGATTTAGGGAATGTACTGTGATGGATATTACAAACATAAATCCCTATGTAGCTGTGAAAGCTAAAATGTAAGTATGTTATGGATGCCACAAGTTACCTTTGTGATTTATTATTTATATTTATTATTCATGAATCTTATGATTTCATGAGGTATGTTAAAGATCTTATGTTTATGATTGAAAATTATGACTTCTTTGATTTTTATGTATTCATGGACTAATGTTTTCTTTCCTTATTTTATATCCCTTACTGAGATTTTTATGCTCATCACAAGTTTTTGAATTTTTTTTAATAGGGTATAAGGAAGGGTAAGATAAAGGAATAATTGAGGAAGATTTATATCAAGAAAATAATTCTTATTTATTTAAGGATTTTTATTTTTAAAAAAAATTGGATAGAGTATAAGTGTCTACTTTGTAATTTTTGAGATGTAATGTAATAGTTATGGCCTAAGTATCTAAAACTCTAAAATTGAAATTATTCTCAATGTTTAATTCTTTACTTAACTCAATATTATGTAATGTTTAAGGATGGGGACTTATATTTGGTATCAGATGTCAGTTTAGAAAACTCTAGGAGTTAGGATATTGTTAAATTAATTAATTTATGATAAGATTGAAATAATATAGCATTTGAAGATTACCATGTTGATTTGCCTACAATATTTCTATGTTTATAATGGTTTTCCAATGAGTAAACATGGCATCTTTGATGGGACGAAATCAAGAGGAAAACAACCTTCCAAATCAGCAACCTGAGATAGTCGGAATCGAAACTGAATAGTTTGTTATAGTGATGGAACAATTGAATCAAACTATAAATGGTGGTGGTATCCATACATGAGATCAACCAGATCAACCACACAGGAACATGTAAGTAGTGGATCATTTCATGAGGCAACATCCCCCATCATTCAGAGGATCATCTGACCCTATTCTTTCCAAAGGGTGGATTAAAGTTCTAGAAAATATTGTCAATTTCATGAGGTGTTCAGAACATCAAAAGGTTAGTCTTGTTGTTTACTATTTTGAAGGTGAAGCCGATCAGTGGTGGTCGATGGTTAAAAATATCAGGGATAGTGAAGAGATTGATTCTCTTGATTGGGATGAATTCAAAGGTATTTTTCTTGAGAAATATTTTCCTAAGGCGGTTCAACTTAGGATGGAAAAAAATTGTTAGAATTGAATTAGAAGGATGACTCAGTGGATGCTTATGAAGAAAAATTCACTCGACTGGCAAGGTATGCTCCAAATTTCATACGGGATTTTGATAGTACAATTAATCATTTTTACTTAAGATTAAAGACAACGTATCGAAGGGATTTAGCTTTTCATGAGTTCAAAAGTTATGAAAAACTTATTTGATGTGTAGAGAAGGTGGTAATGGAGTTTGACGATGATCAAATGTTTTTTGAAAAACAAATTAATAAGAGGTCAAGGTGGTAGAAAAAAGGGAAGAACTTTTCAAAAAAGTCTGATGGTAAGAAATTTAAGTTTACAGTTTGTGAAAATTATGGTAAAAAGAATAATGAGGAATTCCTTTTGAATTCTGGTAAGTGCTTTTGATGTGGTAAAATGGGACATAGGTCTCATAATTGTATTGAAAAAGATTAGGGAAATGGTAAGAAAAAATATGATTTATAATCAGTAAAATGTTTTAAGTGTAATGAAATGGTTCATTATGAAAATGAGTGTCCAATGAATAACTCAAATGAAGGAAAGCAGCCAAACTACAAGCATAAAGGGGCAATGAAATCCTTTGTAACTACTTCAACAACTATTGGGACATCAAATAAAGTAGTATCAGGTATACTGTTTGTTTATTTAGATTATTCCAATGTTCTTTTTGATTCAGGGTCTACACATTCTTTTATTTCTGAGAAATTTTCTTTTAAATTGGGAATTCCACCTCAAGATATGAATCCTGAACTTGTGGTAAAAACACCTAGAGGATATTTTGATACAAAAAGAAATTATAAGAACCTTCCTCTCCTTGTGTGTAGATAGAATCTACCTACAAAACTTTTTTTTCCTCTAGTAGAGTTTGATGTTATTTTGGATATGGATTTGATTTTTTTATCATGTTAAGATTGACTATAGAGCTAAAGAGGTTTCTTTTTAGAAAGAATTTCAGTTTTTATACAAGAATGTACCCTTAATTTTGATAATATATCCAGAAGCTGAGAAACTAGTAAAATATGGAAATGAATGTTACATTAAACACATTGTTGAAAACAAAGAAACTATTTAGATTAATGATGTAGCAGTGGTAAATGAGTATCTTTCTATTTTCCTGATGATTTTCCTAGTATAATACCTGACTGGGAAGTTGAATTTATAGTTGACTTAGTTCCTAATGCTAAGCCAATTTCAAAACCCCCTTATCGAATGGCTCAAATTGAACTTTTAGAGTTAGAGAAGCAATTGTAGGCGTTATTATATAAAGGTTTCATTCGACCTAGAACATCACCATGGGGTGCTCATGTCTTGTTTCTTAAAAAGAAATATGGTTCAATGATACGTTACATTGATTATAGAACCATAAATAACGTAACTATTAAGAAAAAGTACCCTTTTCATCATATCAATGATTTTTTTTATTAGCTCCAAGGAGGTGAGTATTTTCCAAATATTGACTTTAGGTTGGGGTAACATCAGTTGAAAGTAAAGGAAGAATACATTCCAAAGACTGTGTTTTGTACTAGATATGGACATTATGAATTTTTAGTTATTCCTTTTGGGTTAACCAATGAACCTGCTGTATTCATGGATATTACGAATAGAATTTTCTGTGAGTTCTTAGATAAGTTTGTGGTTGTGTTTATTGATGATATTTTGTTTTATTATAAAATTAAAGAAGAGAATGAAAGTCATTTAAGGGTTTTCTTAAAAACCTTAAAATAAAAGAAGCTATATGGTAAATTCAGCAAGTGTGATTTTTGGTTACAAAAAATTTCATTCCTTGGTCTCATTATTTCTAAATATGGCATAACTGCTGATCCTGCTAAAATAAAAGTTTTTAAAGAATATACAAGACTGAAAAATATAACCGTGATTTGCAGGTTTCTTGGTTTAGCTAGTTATTACCAGAGGTTTGCAGAAATTTTTTCATAGTTATCTAGTCCACTGACTAAGTTAACTCGAAAAGGTGTCAAGTTCATCTGAATAAAAGAATGTGATGAATGTTTTTAGGAATTGAAAATAATATTGGTGAATGCTCTAGTTTTAGAACTGCCTTCCAAAATGGTGAATTTGTTATCTATAGTAATTCTTTATTGAAAGGAATTGGATGTTTCCTTATGTATAATGATCAGGTAATTGCTTATGCTTCATGTCAGTTGAAACATCATGAGTTAAATTACCCTACACATGATTTTGGAATTAGCTGCTGTTGTTTTTTTCTTTAAATATTTAGAGGCATCATTTTTATAGAGTAAAGTGTGAAATATATACTGATCACAAAAGTTTGAAGTATATATTCACTCAGAAAGAATTAAACATGAGACAAATGAGATGGATATAATTAATCAAGGATTGTGATTGAACGATCCATTACCATCCGGGAAAGGCAAATAAATTGGCTGACGCTATGAGTCGAAAGAGTAATGTTATATTAACCATGCTACATTTGGAACAAGATCCTTTGGTTTTTTATTTGATGAATTTTGGATTGGAAGTTGTTGGTGTGGGAAATTTCACTATTTTGTTTTAGGTGGCAGTGAAATCATCTCTATTAGAAAAAATTAAGCAAGCGCAGAAAGAAGATAGTGAGTTGCAGAAAAAGGTAGAATTTGTTCATAAGTGTAAGTTACTTAAATTTAACATTGATAAAGATTGTGTTTTGAGGTTTGGAAGGAGGTTATGTGTTCCTTGTGATTTATAGTTGAAGAAAAATTTGTTATTTGAAGCTCATAGTTCTTCATTTTTAGTTCATCCTGGCAGTACGAAAATGTACAAAGATCTTCAGGAGTATTACTGGTGGGATAGAATGAAAAAATATATTGTTGAATTTACTGTGGAGTGTTTGATTTTTCAACAAGTTAAAGTAGAGTGGTAGTTACCGAAATGGATGCTTCAGCCTTATATAGTGCCAAAGTAGAAATGGGAAAATGTGTCCATGGATTTCGTAGTGGTATTACTGAATACTTATCGAGGTAATAATTCAATTTGGGTTATTGTTGATTAATTGAATAAATCTTATCATTTTATTCCTATTCGAGATACTCTGTCTCTAGATCAACTTTCTTGATTTTATATTAAAGAGATAGTCAGGTTACATGGATTTCCCCTCTCTATTGTATCTGATCGTGATCCTAGGTTCACTTCTAACTTTTGGAAGGGCCTTCAAAAGTCATTGGGAACTGAATTAAATTTTAGTACAACTTTTCATCCTCAATCAGATGGGTAGTCAGAACGAACAATTCAGACCTTGGAAGATATTCTATGTGCTTTTTCAATGGATTACTAGGGAAGTTGGGACCAACATATTTCTTTGGTTGAGTTTTCTTATAATAATAGTTTTCATTCCAGTATACATATGGAACCGTTTGAAGCATTATATGGAAATCGGTGTTTAACTCTGACTTTTTTGGGATAAATTAGGTGAAAGGAAGTTAATAAGACCAGAATTGGTAGAAGAGATGAAAAAAAGAGTTTAGTTGATTCAGAATCCCATGAGAACAACTCAGAGTAGGTTGAAAAGTTATGCGGATAACCACAGGATGGATCTTTCTTTCTAGGTAGGTGATCATGTCTTTCTCAAAGTTTCTCCATGGAAAAGTGTGATGTGTTTTGGTAAGAAGGGAAATCTGAGTCCAAGGTTCATTGGACCCTATGAAATCTTGGAGAAATTTGGATTAGTTTCCTACAGAGTAGCTTTACCTCCAAGTTGATCCCAAGTACAAATTTTGTTTCATGTTCCAATGTTGAGAAAGTATATGCTGGATCCATCTTATGTTTTGAGTCTAGAGGTAGTTTAGTTGAAAGAGATTCTTTCTTATGAGGAACAACCAGTCCAAATTTTTGACCAAAGAGAGAAAGTGTTGCGGAATATGGTAATTCATCAGGTAAAGGTTTTGTGGAAAACCCATATGGTTAAAGAGGAAACATGGGAATCTGAAAACTCTATGAGAGATAAATACCCCCACTAATTTGATAAGTGAATAAAATTGCGAAGATTCAATTTCCAAAAGGAGGAAAGGATGTAACATCCCAAGTAAATAAAGAATATGACATTTTCATATTTATTAATATTTGGGAATTAAATATTAATTTTAATTTAAATGATATTATATGTTCGATGTCTTACCTGACACGTAATAATGGGTTTCTCTGAAATCTTATGTTGCACACAATGCTGAGTCATACTGAAAAAATAATAATATAATATTATTATTTTAAATGGTAGTTAACGCCAAGCCATTGTATTGGTGGGAATTAATAGAACTAACTATATTATGATTAAGAATATTTGTTAAATGTTTTTACATTTATCCAATAAAATTTAGAGGCTTAAAATGAGAATTAATCCAATTTTAAGCATAAATACTCTAATATTTTTAAAAGGTCGTTTTACCGGCTTTTGATAGCAAACCCTTTTTAAATCTAGTTTTTGTCACTTTTATATGTTCTATTGGAAAAAATAAACTTCTTCTTTAGAATCAGGACATCAAAATTTTCTTTGGTTAAATTTTCGGTATTTTTATAATAAAGCTCATTTTTTAATGAATAATGAAAAATACCACATTTTAAGTCAAAACTGTCTTTTCATCTAATTTATTTATATAATTATATTGTCATTTTAATTGGTTATAAAGTTTAATTGGATTATATTTTTATCATTTAATCCAATTTTTTTCATTGGAAGTAATTTCACTTTGAAATTGGACATAAAAACATATCAATCTTTTGGTAGTTTTTACTTCTTAAAAACACGCCTTTTGGTTTTGACAACAGGAATTAATTTCAAATTAATTTCTACAATTTATATGTTATGAATTTGGAAAAATTGATTCCATATTTAGAATCATGAATTCCAAATTTTGTAAATATTTACCTTTTATTTTTAGACATTATGAATAGTAACTTTAGTAATTATTTTATTTACCATGGTTAAAGGGTAAATCTTGTAAATAAGGGTAAAAATATAATATTATAATAATATTAAACTACCCTAAAACATTTAATAATCCTATTGGATGAGATATGTATGACCATGGGAATACTTGGGTCGATTTTGGGACCCCATGGAGCCACTTTAATGTGAAAATGAAATTTTATAAGAATTAATTTAAAGTAAAGAAAAATATAACATAAACATGTCCTTTTTACTAAAAAAATATTTATATGGGGTTATATAAGTTATATCTTCGACTATAAATATTTATTAGAAATATAAAATGATTTCCTACATCATGATATTTTATTTATAATTTTTAGACATCAAATAAATAAATATATTTATGATAGAATGATGATGTAGTGATTACCTTATTAATGAATGATTTAAATAAATGAGATTATAAATATTAAAATAAATTTATTTTAAAACTTTTTATGACATAAAAAAATTTTATTTATGATTATTACTTGTTATATTTTAATTAATTAATTTTTTTCTAAGGAATCAATTTGTTATGTATTTTTAAAAAGTCATGATATGAATAGTATAAAAATTGACATAAATGAGTTTTTAAAACAAATACTATTTTATTAAATGATATAATAGTCCAAAATATCTAATATTAAGAAAAATGACTTATATAATTTTTAAAATTTTATTAATTAACCACTTTATGTTCTATTATCATTTTATAGTAATTATATTAACCATATAGTATGAATATACAGGAAGACATGGTAAGAGTTAAATTTTTTAACTAAGGGTTAAAGCTAAAAGATAAGGGTAAATTTATGAACTAGACTTGTCTAAAACCTATTGGTTGAGATCTTTTCAACCCAAAAGAATATTATCTTTGAAATAAATGACTTTGGGACCTTTTGAAACTGAAAACCATTTTATAATAAAATAATACTTTCAAACTTTCCTAAAGTACCCATCCTCCCTCTTATAAAAGGGCATCACCCCTGCCCATTTAATCACAGCCTTAAATCCCATTAGCTCATCCAAACTCTACCCAAATAATCTATTAACATCCCTCTATTTCTCCTAGAAGCCTTAACTTTAGAATAAGGCAATTCAAGAAAGCCTTTTGGCTCAAATCAAAGGGAGTTACACGTTTTAAGAGGTAACATCTTCTCTAAAGTTCCTTTCCATTATTTTACTTCTTCACTCCCTATTATATTCTTATTATTTGATTACATAACAACACCAGTATCCTAAATATAAGAAGATTTTGTTATGAGAAGGATTTTAACTACACTTACACACACCTCCATCTACTGGATATGAACATACTGTTTCTGTGTACGGCGAACTACTGCCACACGAAAAGATGATTGTTCAATTTTCCCCTACCAGCTCACATGGTGGCCATTATGATGACACTATATTTATATATGAAATATATATTATTAATATTGTCTCTATGATTCAGTTTTATTATTTAAATCACAACTTTATGCTTTCCATAATGTGTAAATACGATAATTTCATTTGAGGAAGTGCGGACTACCGCCCCCACAAAGTGATATGACTCGTTCATGCCATACATAAAACATATAAAGGATGAAGTTAATAAAATTATGTAACGTATATAAAATATGATATTATACTATAATTATAATATAACTGTGTATAATTTATTTTTTATTCCATTAAATATAAAAAAATAAATGAAAGTAACGTTCATGCGTACGTACGACCTACCATCTCCATGAATAGTTCATTTCATTTCTTATCTCCAAATGTTATGTACTATTATAAATACATATATATACTGGATATATATGATTTATATGATATCTAAATCATGAATATCATTTTGAAGATAATTTAATTTTGACCACATAGACAATTTGTAATTATAAGAAGTTCATTTTTCACTCAAGTACCAAATATCGACAAAACAACCGATATTAACTTAAATAATTATGTAATGTTTATAACAAGGTAATAAGTGATATAAAAGGAATAAAAAAATTGAAAAATGTTTTTAATCAAGTAGAATTTAACTTAAGTTTATTATTCAGGAAGAACAATGAACATACATGACGAGTCAAACTCAAGGTAAGAGACTTTATCTCAATCTCCTTTAATTGAGGTATATTTTGGTTTAGACACGAACTTATTTTATATAGTGTATAATTATACCCTTTTTTAATTTAATTTAATTAAACTATTTTCAAAAGGAATATTTTTCTACAAAGCGTTTTACTAAATGACAAAAGGAATGTCTCTTTTTAATGTATGTGGTGATTATGACCTTTCCACCCCTGCGAGTATTATTTAATATTTGGATTCCTTAACAAGCTGTAATATTTTAAAAAGAAAAATAACTACCATATACCCTTTTTACATATTTTTTTATTTAAAATTGTTTGATAAATCATTTATTATGTCAATATCTTGAAATGATATATTTTGATTGCAATGTGGAAATGTTATATTTCCTTTATGCTTGTTTTATGTGTTATGATTATATTATGGTTCTTGGGCGTTGTTTATGTATACGGGTGGTTCCGTGATAAACCTAGTGAGGGTGAACCCAATATAGCTCTCCAATGCACTGGGTAACGTGACAGAGGTAAACGTTAATGTTTATCCTAATAGATTTAGGGAATGTACTGTGATGGGTATTCATAACATAACTCCCTATGTAGATGTGAAAGCTACAATGTAAGTATGTTATGGATGCCAAAAGTTACCTTTGTGATTTATTATTTCCATGTGTTATTCATAAATCTAATGATTTCATGAGGTATGTTAAAGAGCTTATGTTTATGATTGAAAGGTATGACTTCTTTGATTTGTATGTATTCATGGACTAATGTTTTCTTTCATTATTTTATATCCCTTAATGATCTTTTTATGATCATCCCAAGTTTATAAATTTTTTCACATGGTATAAGGAAGGGTAAGAGAAAGTAATAATTCATAAAGATTTATATCAAGAAAATAATTCTTGTTTATTTAAGGAGTTTTATTTTTATGAAAAAAATGGATAGAGTAGAAGTGTCTACTTTCTAATTTTTGACATGTAATGTAATTGTTATGGCCTTATTCTCTAAAAATATAAACATGAAAAGATCCTCAATGTCTAATTCTTGACATAACTCAAGATTATGTAATTTTTAAGGCTGGGGACCTATAGTAAAAGGAACCATCACCAGACCATAGAATTATTTTATAGTTATAGGAGCAAGATCCACTCTACACCTTCCTTGTTTTGGGACCATCTGACCTAGATATAGGATCAGATAGCCTGCTATCTCTAGTTAGATGAAGTGCCAGTATAGTGGCTATGCACATTCACATGGGTGAAAGGGGTGAGTCCTAAAAACTCACTCTTAATTTCTCATCCACATACTGACACCACATCTCATTAATTATAGAGTCCCAATTATGAGATATGGTTATTTATGAGTAAATACTAGAGGTTGAAGAAGAACTAAATAATATTTCATTAGGTTAAACCCTTCTCTGATAACTTGGATCCTGAACCCTAATCACTCCTTGTTTTCATGATGCTTTCTAGGGTACTAAAACCATTTCCATATTAATTTCAGTGCCTTATGTATCAATTGGGGAGGATTATGAGGAAAACTTTAGGAATCTACACCTCCAATTAATACTAACCTATGGGTCCCGACCACTAAAGAGGAAACCCCAATGTTTTCGAATGAACCTTATATCTATACTAGAGAAGTCTCAATTCCCAAAGATAATGTTTAAGTCATTAAAAGGGAATCATTGGAAATGGAAGGTTCTGAAACCGATTTAGGGTCTCGAGTTACAGTGGAGAGGAAATCAGGTCTGTCCCTATCCAATGTATCTAATGATTAGGAGAAAAACCTATTTAGTATGTCATTATACACATATATAAAATGTTTTTATAATTCTAAACATCCTCTAATAACAGTTCCTTAGGTAATTTTAAAACTCATGAAATTGGAGGAAGGCATGAGAGAGATATTGGGGATGACCCTCAAATACCATTAAACATCTCTCCTAGAGTTTAGCGACTTCAATAAAAACCTATAGAACCATTTTACCTACTATTAATTCTTATTTTATTACTTCTCCATATGAAATATTGACTCAAGTTCTAATTTTATTCAGATTTATCCATAGAAAATGTCCATAGAATAATTATTGAGTAAGAGGCTATGACTCCTCCACCCTTATGAGATGACTTTTTTTTCACTCATTAGGGTCATGGGAATACCTTTTAGGATTTCTTGGATTATTGAATAAAGGCGTTGAAAGGGCCCCTCCAAGAGATGGTACACTGATTAATTCTACTAATTAATTGGTAGTGGTAAATACAATCACCTACCTTACACAAACCAACGAGTCAACTGAAGAGGTCTCCATAGTGATAGAGGGTATTTTCATTCTATCATCTGGTGGATAAATAACAACAAGTGAAATTTATACTTCTATAAATGGAGGTAGAAACTGACACTTCTCATCTTTATCCTTCATATTTTTTGACTAAAATATATATCATTAGGGTCTATTGCTGATATTGTAGCATGACCAATAGATTAGTAGGAATATGAAGTTATCATTGTAGCATCCCCATCATCCAAGACATTGAAAATAACTAAATATCTTGAGCTCATTTTTACGTTAAGAAAATAAGTGTTGGATTATGTTTTATTCTTCGCAGTGGTTTCTACCTAAAACCCAAGGTCTCTTACTATTTAGTGGTCTATGAGACAATTGGTGTGGTGGGAAATTTTATTATTATTCTATAAGACCCCCATGGGGTAATCACACCATAAATTACCCAAGATTTAACACATGTTTATTACCCTAGGGTATAGTGGATTTGACTATATATAGAATGATTTTTCTATAAATAAAATATTTAATGAGTGGGAGAATGAAGATAAGCTTAGACTCAAGTTATCAATGGTTGAGGTTGTGGTTTACCTCATGAAAATTAGGTCCATGGAACTTAAAGAGTTACTTCATCACACTGTGATAGTGGATGAGCGTTAACAATTAGCCAGTGAAGGTATTATAAAATGTTTCTATTAGGTTTGGACAACTTCATGTTGATGTGGATACATATTTTATGAAGTTGTTTGAACTTTTTTGTGTTATTTATGACTCAGAACGATTGGTTATCCAACTTTTAGAGTCAATAAAACACAAATTTGTAGCATCCTTATAACTTTATTCCTCCTCATTACCCCTTTAAATTAGCTAGAGACTTTAGGCTATGGATTCTGCTTTCTCTTTCTTGTTCAACTTCAACGAAATAATATTATTTCCATGCAATTACTAGTTTCTTAGTTGTTTTGTTTTCTATAATGATAGCTATGACTACCTTGTGGGAACAAACAAGGGAAATAATATCAAAATACCTAAATCCACATAAAAATTAAATAGATATGGGTTTGGTAAATCATAATCTCAAAGAACATGAGTTGATGATGAAATATTGGAACCAATCAATTATCTTCATGGAATATTCCCTCATAAGAATATAGGAAAGTTGGATATGCAACACATATACCATCATTGTAAGTCAAGGTGAACCCTTGAGATATAATATTGTAAAGTTTGTTTTTTCCTGAATTTATACTCTTAGATTGATAGAGGTAGGTCAAATACATAATGTGTTTTCCATCCCCATAATCCAAGGTTTTTTCATTTGAGTTTGAGGGAGTGAATGATTTAGCACAATGAAAATTATGAAGTGGATTTTATATGGGAGAGTCAATATTTAATAGGGTTCAAGTACCCTATAATTACATCCTCATGTCTTCTTTATAGATCTCTTTAACTTTCATGTACGTAAGGGATAATTGGGTGCTCTAACTTCTTCCTAAATCCATATACCTAATGAGCATGGATTGACTTTCACTAGGGATAAATGGTGGTCCTTATAAGATTTATGTATTTTTCTTATATATCTAAATTTATCATAATCCTTGAGAGATAAAGGATCAATGAGTAGAAACTAGGATTTTGTTCAGGGTTCCCTTTATAGGATTCTAACCTGACAAGATTTTTTCCTTCTGTTTTTTTAATTCTCTAAATTTTGACTAGGCTACACATGTTGTAGTCTTAGCGAGTGGAGTATAGAATTTTTCTTAGGATACTATTTGTAGGATTTAATATAGAAAGTTCCATGTCTCTTTCCTTTCATAGTTTAAGATATTTCAATTCAAACCAATGAGTCTGATGTTTAAAATAAAATGACTTTGACTAAAAAGAAGTTGAAGTTTAAGGTCATACAGCTTTAAATAAAAGATTATGCAATCTATATAAAAATAAAGGAAATGTAGACCCAACATGAATTGAGAGCTTAATACTAAAATATATAATATTGGGGATAAGACCCCATGATTTAAGGTCACGATGTTCAGACTAATGAGGGTATGGTAGCCAAAATGTGTGTGTGTGTGTGGGGGGGGGGGGTTCCAGAGCTAGGATCATTTAAATACCTTTGACCAAGGGATAATAATGATATAAATTATATCTTTATTTGTTTTAATTGGGAAAAATGAAATAAAATGGGAATACCAAGGATGATTATTGATTGAAATTGAATGGAGGGTTCTATTACAATAATTTTTAGGGTATATAGGGTTATAAGATCTTCTCCTTAGGATGAAAACATGATTTTGGTTGGTTATAGGCTGGTTGAATATGGGGTATATATATGGAATCACCAAACATAGGTGTACCTTTCAAAATCAGATACACTCTTTACCAATAGCTATGAAAGGTTTTAAGTGATTCAAATATTCAAGGTATAAAGTATGGTATGGTGGAAGAGTGTCTTTAAAAGATGACTGAAATATTTGGGTGTGGTATCGAATGATATTGGGTCATTATGAAATATGATGTGGGAGTGGGAATGAATGGGGATTTTTGGGAAGCCCAAAATAGATGGTCTAGATATTTATAATTATTCTGTAATAATAGGAATCAAGTTACATGTAATTTTAGGGTGTGATATAAAAATTATCATCCTAGCATAGGGTTAATGGAGGAATACCTAATGTGAATTTATAAGGAGTTCTAGTATGGTGAGGAAAAATGGGATGAAAATGGAACTTGAGGATGGGTCTAAGATATGTGATTTTGACGTCACTACATATCCTAAAATTATATATATCAAGCCGCACGTAGTTCTTAGAAGGTTATTTTTATGGATCTAACTTATTTACAGGGATAAATAAGAAATGGATCCATCCTAATATAGGGATACTAAAGAAACCTCAATGTGAATGAGTAAGGGAACATACACTAGGATAAAGTGGGATATAAGAGTTGATAAGGGTTGTGACTGGACCTGGGATGAAGCCTCTAGGAATCACTACATATCATGTAATAAAAATAATCAAGACACACAAAATTCTTATAATTTACCTATATAGATCTACCTTACACACTGGGGAATGAATATGAAGTGGTTTTTTCATGATGTTAGGTTATTGAAGGAAAAGTAACGCGAATAAGGTGACCATACACTTGGATATAATGGGATTTTAATAAGAAAAAATTCATAGCTAGATCCAAGAGAGATAATTTAAACATAACTATACATCCTATAGAGACTAGAATCAATGAACACAAAGTCCTTAAAGGTATCTCTATAAAAAATTTGTCTCATAAGTAGGTGGAAATAGGCAGCTTAATCCTAGTGATAGAATGTTTAGGTAGACCTAGCATAAATGAGTGAGGGCCCATACATTAGGATAAAATTTGATGGTATTTACTTCTAGAATCATAATAAGAAATATAGGAATCATGATGTATCCAGTAAGAATAATAATCAATCCACACATAGTTATTAGAAATTGGGGGAAATTTTATCCTAGCGTTGGATTTTTCATGTGTAGAAATGAACATTAGGAATCTTACATGGATCAAAGGTCATATAGAACAGAACACTTAAATTAGTTTAAATATCTTTTAGGGTGGACCATATTCCACATAGTTTAACATCAATAAATAAGGACTTGAGTATCATGAATTTGAGGATCGCATGACAAAGAACTATTATGAGTAGTTCAAAGTCAAAAAAGTGGAATTTAATGTAAAACTATTAAAATGATTTATTTAAAGACCTTGAATTGGTGAAAGGCATGATATTATCTCTATCCATTTTGATTAGGTAATATGATCTATTGGGTAGACCATGTGTATAACATAAGGTCCTTCCCTTTTCTACTCAATATTTAATGGTTTCTTTCTAGTTACCATTGGTGTTATTAAGGATAATACAAATTATCCATGGAAAAATTAGTAGAGGTGATCCATTTTATTTAATGATCACAAAACATAGTTATAATATAATTTTAGGTTATATAGTGTGCATAACCTTTTGTTTTTCATCTCTCCATTTCATCAAGACTGATATGATAATTTTCATCTTTAGATAGATGATCTCAAATGGAAATGTGAAGTTAATGCAAATAAATTTCAATAGGCAAGATGGATTTTTTCCTATACATAAGAGAATATGGGGTTACCTATGTGGAAGTATGAGTCATGGTGTGATAAGATAAGAAATAATTTCGAAGTTTATCTAGACCTAAATTATTGTTTTTTCCACTATCTTTGGAAGGATATTAGATAATGTTTTATTAAAGGCCTATATCTATTTTGTTGTTGTTATATAACAGCGATATAATGTTGGTCCCAAAGGGTGTGGATATGACACTTCAAGAGGGGGTGCGTTATAGTCTAAAACGTGACTAATAATTTTTATCCCGCTAAAATGTAAGTTGATCATAGAAAATAATCATCAGATCAAATTAGAATCTATCAAAGTAAACACCCTATAAAAAATAGAAAATTAGCCACATTTTTAGCTACATTTTCTAAAAATGCGGCTAATTTAGTTGTTTTAAAAAATGTGGCTATTTTTAAATTATCCATGTTTTCTTAAAAACATGGATAATATATTCATATTTTAAAATGTGAGCAATTTTTAATTATGACACATTTTAAAATGTGCCTCATTTCTAATTTAGCTATTTTTTAAAATGTTCCCATTATTTATTTTAACTGCATTTAAAAATGAAAAAAATTAAATGATAAATTTAATATATATATATATATATGTAATTTTTTCAAAGATTGTATTTTAATATATGTATAGTCATTAAGAATTAAAATTTTAATTAAAAAATTAATTTTAAATTATATGTGTGTGTCTATAATATACCACTCACTATTTAACAAACACATATGTGATTATATAATATTAAAAATAATATAAATGAATAATATATATAGAAATTATTAATAGCATTACATAATATTATAAATAAATTTTATTCCTATAAAATTAACACACACACACACACACTCATACATACATTCATGGATACATAAATACATACATACTTGAAAACACACACAAGCATGATAAACCATAATTAAAATTAATTAATAATAAATAAATAAATGATTATTAGTAATAATTAATTAAATATGTGAACAAATATGTAATCATTTTAAAAATTATATATATATATATGTAAATATATTTATATTAATTTATATATATATATATGTATATATTAAATTATATTTATTTTTTCCATCAAAAAATTCATTCCATACACATTTATGTGAAACCCATGACATGATCCTCACTCAGACATTACAAGTTGAGTTTGAGTAAAATAGAATTGCAATGATTGAAGAAGAATAAAATGAGTTCTCCATTTGCTACATGATTTCTCACATGCTAAGCGATAGAGATTACTCAGAAAATTTTCTTAATTTGGTGATGTGGGGGTGATAACTTTCCTCTGGGAGTAAGCTATGGATTTTATCCATTGCTGGTGAAAAGTGCATTGAGAACGTAAAAACAATTACGTGTATAAAGGGATTTTTTTGTCCTTGATAAACACATTCTATGAGAAAATAAAATAGATAAGGACATTATTGATATCATGGGATTTGATTTGACTTCTAATAGAGAGAAAATGGACTTATGGTTCAAAAGTTATGTCCAATTGAAGTTGGGAATTTATCATAAAGAAATATAAGCTTATGTTCAGGGATTTTTCCCAAGTCTCCTTCACCAAGATCATATCCTCACCCGAGTCATGACACCCGGGTCACTTGCTTAAGTTCTCGACCAAGCTCCCAAGACTATTCACCCAGATATTCCCTGTTCCACCTATGAAAAAGCAATAGTAAACCTATGTATTTCTCCCTAGAAACCTATGTGAATCTCCATGAACAAATAATTCATCTTCACCCTAGTCCCAATATTTTCCTATAAATAGAACCTAAGGAGTCCTTATTTGGGAGGGCTTTTAAAAGATAAGAATAAGGAATGAGCTCTGTTATCCTTACCCATTCTAGAGCCTCCTCGCTAGGGAAACATGTTCCCTAGTCATCCTAAGGATTAAATACTTGGGACCATGTGCCCTATTCATCCTAGAGGAACACAACCTGGGTGAAACTTCACCCAGGGATCCCAAATTGGGTGACACTTCTCCCAAGGCTCCAAATCCAGGAAACACTTTTCCCCAAGATCCAAACCTGGGCGATACATCTCCAGGGCTTCATACCTTAGTGATAGTTTACCTAGGGTTTCCAACCTAGGCGACACTTCACTGAGTGCTCCAAACCTAGGAAAAACCATTTCATGGTCCTATAATTGGGAAAACCTATTGGTAAAACCCCATATCTAGGAGAACCCTTCTCTCAATCCTCTACTAGAATTAACTTCTTTCACATCCCAAGAACTAGGGTGAGCAACCTCACCCAACCTCTACTAGGGAGAACCCTTTACTCAATCCTCTAATGAGAGTGAAACCTTCACCCAATACCCTATACTTGTGATAACCTTCACCCAAGCCTCAATACCCAAGTAGAAATTTGTTTTATCCCCATAAATAAGGCACCATTTTCCCACGTCTTATACCTGGGTGTTAATTCTCCCAAGTCTCTTACTTGGGCTCCAATTCCCTTGGGGATCATGCTAGAGTGTCACTTCACCTAGGCCCCTACTTTGGTGACCAACCACACTATACATTCCTTGAGTTGAGATACTCCTCTTAGTTTCTCAAAATTTATTGAGTTAATACAATCCTATTGGTTTCTAAAAATTCTTTGAGTTGAGATACTCCTCTTGGCTCCCAAAAATACCATCACCTATCTCACTTGCCAATGTGAATCATATATTGTCCTCATACTAGATCTAAATCCCAACATCAATAGTCTTATTTTATCATCTGGTTACCAATAGATAGGTGGTTAACTACTATATATGGGCCTCATAATAGGCGTAAGCCCCAATTTTTCCCATCCCCCTTTCTTGTCTAGTTACTAATAGATAGAGGGGTAGGAAATAATTTTCGGGCCTCCTCTTTTAGTGTAATACTAATCAATTACTCCCGCACTAATGGTCTAATATTAGAGATAAAATAGTGAGATATACACATATATGGGCTACCCCAATTCATAATACCCACTTAGTTTTCTATTATCACCTATTTCACGACATAGACATCCAAACTTCATGATGTTAAACTGCATATAACAGTCCCATCACATGGACATAACTATGCACCTAAAACTATGTGGATTTTGATTCCTTTTCTCATAGGATATGTAATATTACTCTCTAAATTTCAATCCAATCACCCTCAAACATACTTTCCCCTATCCGATGAGAATAGAATTTCATTCCTATATGCCTAAATTTTAGATTCTACTTTTGGATTCAATCATCAATCTTGAGTAACGATACTCCTATTGTGTCCCCCATATACCTTGATTTGAGACTCTCCTCTTAGTTTCCTCATAAACATTGACTTGATATGATCCTCTTGGTTTCCCAGAATTTTTTGAGTTGTGATACTTCTCTCAGTATCCAAAAAATTGATAGCACCAGGGCACACAATGAAAGCTGGTGGTCTAGGGATTTAGAAACTTTTCATCACCCAAGTGATATAACTTTTTCATCATCAGAGATCTGATCCCTAATAAAGTTCCTACGATCTTTCATGAATTATTAAAGAATAAAAATAAAAATGTATGGCTACCTCATTCTAATTGAAGCGTGCTCGACAGAAGCTCATCACCACTGACCGTTTCTTGAAGGATCTGAGCTCAAACCCCTCAAGATCATCCAAACATGCTTCAAGAATACATTTGAACACCGATCATCAAATTATGGGTGCTATAATGGAGTCCGATGATTTATTCTTTGTCACGATGATCACCTCAATCCCATCCCTTTTACCTATGAAGATGTTCTTGGATCGAATACTCAGACAATTTCATTTTCTCTCTAGGATATAGTAGGAGAGAGAGGCTTTTAATTCCAATAGAGTGAATATTCTACATAATATATCTACTCCCTTTCTTATATAGTGGATGTCCAAAATACACAAAAGGGTCCCCCCCTGTATATTCAAAACCCACTAAATATGCAATAAACGACATGTTATGATGAACTAACTACATCATAAATGTCATTTATATTTTATTACATACTTTTAATATATAATAAATATATCATGTTATAAAACTATGTCATTAACTCAACTTTCAATTCCTGTAATATTAAATGAACCTTGAATATTAAAATAATATTTGATCGTATAATATTTTTCCATGTAATCACTTAATACCTTGTGAATAATTTTAATAAATAAATTCAACGAAATTATTCTATAGTCTAATAATATAAATTTATTTATTTATCAGTGACTGATAAAACTTAAAGAACCCTCAAACCTTATTGTGGGGCCCACCATGTCCTATACACCTATTCACCAGAATAGTGCATAATCTTGAATATACTATTGTGAGTGACCCTCTATAAACATATCTTGATAGTATTGAATATAATTCATAGACCAAGAGAAGAGTCTAACATACCATCAAGGACCTTAAGAAGATAAAGAAAAGTCATAGTAATGAGAATCTTTCCCACAAACACACATGGTATAATATTATCTATTTGTATCATGATATCTCATAAAGAAGGATACACACTTATGCCATTATCCTCTATTAATTTATTATTTATTAATATAACTAGTTAGACTTACCTTCAAATACCTTGGTCAAGGATTTATAAAGGTACTACCATCCTGATCAACTAGGCCTGAGATATCACTTGATCAACTCGAAAGTGAAAAATTTTATCTTGAATATTTAAAAAATTCCATACCACCAATGACTCACCCAACATAAGCTACCTCACCATGAATTCAATGTCATGTATTTTTCCTTTCATTAAAAAATTCAATCAAATGAAACACATTGATAATGATCTCAAGTCATGAGACCAATACACATGTCCATAGATAAGAACAACTAATGACACCTGAAACATGTGGTGTTTCTATTAGTAGTTCTATCCTCATGATCTAACCTACTAGTGATCACCAAGTGAAAACTTCATGAGAAAAAAACTCAATGATTATGATCCCCCAACGCCTGATATTAATACATCAACTATGTCCAGTCAATATGATGTATCTATACAAAAGGACATATGTTTAATATTAATTTCATGGTATATCAAGATTCTCATTATATCCTAGGAACTGCTACAACCTTTTGATATGAAAAATAATATATGGAAGTTACCATTTAAATAGCGGAGCTATAAATGTCAATACTATTATAGTAAGTGTACATGATGCATAACTCACTATATGCATGATATGGTAATTTAAAAGTACTATTTAGTTGGGTCTAGGGAACCCACTATTACAACATCCTACTTGAACTAGAACCAACTTGAATAATATCCTTGTTAGCATTCACGTGATAAGATAATTCTTCTACTAAGTTTATGGCTTTAGTCACGGACTTAACAAATCTCCAATGTGTGGCTACTCTACTATCTATGACCTCACCTTCTTGAGTAAGACTCATAAAGTGATGTTATTCTTGAGTATACTTATTTTTTATGCTATCAAAACTTGATTTATTGGCTATCTAGTAGAATAATTATGATAATGATAAAACTTTACTTAACTGGTGCGATTCCAAGATCTGTAAAAAATCATTGAAAATTTTATACTACTTCTTTAGGATTTATAAAATCCAAAATGAACTCAATATTTATAAATATGACTACCACTAGATTGAATGATCTTGTATTTCTCATTACCTTATCCTAACTACAATATTAGATAATATTGATATATAGGAAGACTATTTTGTCTCCCCTTTTAACTAGTATCCCTTCCTATCTTACTACCATGTACATATCCTTTATACTTCCCCATGTACAATCAGATAGTTCAGACTACATCCCGTGTAGTTCCCCTGGTTTCTATTAATATTCTCCTACCATAAATCATATGTTGGAAATATCATATATAGTACATAGAATGGAATATGTGATTGATCCAGTGAAAAAGCATATAAAATTCAACTCACCACATTAATATCATCTTAAATCCCATACAAGTCTTCCTAGAGAGATTTAGGCCATGTGAAATTGGTAACAATTTTCTCTTGAATTGTTACAACTTGTAATTCTTTAATACCTTTTCAGAATATATAGTATTGACTAGGTCTAAGAAACTGTTAGATCTACCTCATTAGATCTTATTACCTAGAACTTAGGTTTCTACTTTAATCCAATCTATGGATAAATACATTCATTATGGTCGTAACCAACTTGAAAGACTAATAGTTGTTTTCCATATGTTACCGAACATATTTTACTTGGAAAACAGTGGTACTCCCACTAACCTCTTATAGAAACATGAAAAAAATTCATTCCTAATGAATATTATATGATATTGTTGATTACTTCGATCCTAAAATATGTTTTAATAATTGGAACCCCATATTGGAATTCAATGGTGTCACCATCCCTTTCTAGTTATGTCGTATAGAATCTTCTATGATTAGTAGCCTTCAAATCAAATTCTCAATAAAATAATCATAGAAATTATCTATGATAAGTAAAATTATAATGGATTTAGTCCTAATGACTTGGTATTACCAATCGAGCCTCATTGGTACCATGATTGAACCACCCATGTATAGTTTCATTTGAATACCCACTGTGTTATTCAAAAATAATATGCCCCTGTACATTGATACATGAAATCCATTATTGAATTTTAGTTGATCTTTTCAATTTTATATAATTTTTATATAATTCTTAATTGTAGGATTCATTATTATCAATGAATAAGGTATCATCAACCACGATGAGTAAAAAAACCACCACTATGGTTTCATCCTTTTTATGCAGTAAATGTATTTGGAACATTACTTTTACAAAGGCTCTTATATAACTAGTTCCTATGCCAACTATATGTGTATCATTGGTATTTACTAATGCCAAGTAAGTTTTTATTCCACTATAACAAATAGATATGTGCACCATTTTAAATGTATATGCTAATAGAATGTATGATAGGTTGATTTAAGTGGATCTTAATGATGAGCAGGTTGATTAGATCAATAAACAAGACCAAATACTGAATTGTGGAATCTAAAGGAGAAAATAAATCTAGAAGAATATATTTAAACTTGTGATAGATTGACCTACCACTTTGAGGATTACATCAAAGAATATCCAAACATGAATGCAACCTCTATCACACAGGTCATACATAGGGTGATTAATTAAAATATTTTAAATATTTTTTGTAATAGATTGGTAATTTTATATACGGTTTGATACTTGGTACTTCATGTAATATTTTTGGGTTCTCACTTTCCCTCAAAAATGTATTCAGAAATAAAGATTTTACATTTTCACTAACTCATATGATATCTATTGGTCAATATATTTTCCATATGATTAGGTATAATGTTGTAATTTTCGAAGAATGTCTCAAAAACAATGGAAGTATAAAGCCCCGAACCCATGCTTCCGAGTTCAGCACATAAAAATGTTGTGTGTATTTTTTTATAAAGGAAAAATAATAAATTCACAGAGCATTTTACATTTCCAAGACCTTTTCCAGTCAAGGTTTTTGAGAATAGACAATTACATTACAAATTTTCAAGGATGTACAAAAATTTAAATAAATTTCTTTATGTGCGCTAACTCTGTAAGTGAAGTGAACACCTTCAAATAATCCTACTAAACCTGTGAAATATTAATTTAAAACACAGGGAGAGCATTTAATTTTTGTAGTAAGGGGTTTTGAAATTATTGGTAAGTAATTTTAAAATATTTCTTTTGAATAAATAAATACTTAGTAATAGGTTTTCAAAACATTGAAATATAAAAATTTTCATACAATTTTCAAAACCATAAATTTCCAAAATAATAAAAGTTTAAAATAATTCCTTGGATTTCTCCAATTGAAAATAATATTTTTAAAGGATAAATTATGATACTATGGAGGCCATAAGAAAACTATAAGGCCACTTAGCCAATCTCATATGGAACAATGTCCCCTTAAGATCATGGGTTCACTCCCCATACCATAACTTAACATTCGATACTCTAGTACTAATTTTAAGAAAACACTGTAATGGTCTTACCTTTCTCAAACATAACCCAAAAACATTTCAAAATAATACATACTTATATTATTTACATTAAAATAAAATATTCTTACCTACTTCTTAACATGGCATAGTCATTTTTTTGAGAGTTTAAAAAATCACATTTAGGATAAATCCATTCTTATAAAAAACTATTCTTATATAAATTCATAATAAAATAAATGAATACTTGAATAAAAATGAATGAAATGTCTATGATAACTTTGATGATGGCCATATATAAATTACTAGTGACATACAAGGAGTTTTAGAGACATTTTTTTTTACATTAAATAACAACTTTTATTTAGATTTAGCACATAAAATGATAATATAATTTATTTGTAAATAAAAGGTACACATAAAATGATAATAATAAAATGTTGTCTTCTCTCATAGAGGTTTTATTTATAATAGAAACAATATAAAATAAACAATAAAAAAATTAATGTTTTGTTATTATTTAAGGTTTTCATAGGAAAAAAATATCTCAAACGTGATTCTTTGCATGGAATTTAAATAATCTTAGAAGGGATTTAAATTAATGTTTTGAAAAAAGATAGAAACTTTGTTTTTCTAAAGATAGACTTGATAAAATTTATAAAAATATTTTCATGATAAAAATTGAAAGCATATACATACATACATACATACATACATACATACATACATACATACATACATACATACATACATACATACATACATACATACATACATACATACATACATACATACATAGATAAAAACATGAATTTAAAACAAATCTCTTATATAATAAATTCTTAAAACAAATAGATAGATATTTATATATATATATATATATATCTTTTCAAATCAAAAATAAATTGATAGTTTAAAAATAATCAAAAATAAACCTTACAAACAATTTCATAGATAAATATAAATAAATAATCCTTACCTGAAATTCGGAGTGACTACCAAAGCTTGGACACACCCAAATCAAAGCAGAAGGGTGTAGAAGACAGTGTGGTGCTCAAGTAGGAATAAAGAACTTAAAAAATGATCAATTGAGAAGCGGAATGAAATACTTATTTATAACCTCACTTCCCCCACATCATTATTGTTACTACATTTATATAAGCATCAATAGTGGTGAGGAAGGAAGGAAAAAATGATTCCCATATTTTTTTCACCATGATTCACACATTCAATTATATGTATATTATATATATATATATTAATATTCCTAATTTTCAGGTATTAGAAGAATTTGAAGAACCCAAAATCATGATTCATTTTTTTATTTTCATTATCTTAATTGCTATTATATGGAATTCCATTATTATATTCTATTAATATTATATCACATTATATTTATATATGATCAACATGTCATGTTTTCTTATTAATATAAGGCACTATTTTATCTTATCTCTATCTTTTGGGTTTATCACATTAATTATATTATATATTAATATCATCCTTTTTTAATTATTTTAATATTTTTTTCTTATTCTTAAATATTTTCTTCTTTTTTATTTGTTTTAATTATTTTAAACAAAACATTCCATGTTTTTTAAAAATGTTATATATTTTATTTAAATTAATTTTTAACTTTTTTTAAAACAAAAATAATTTTTTTTAACATTTTAGCATATTATTTTTTTTAAAACATGAAACGTTTTTTTAAATATTTTTATTCACTTTTTTTAAGAATTAAAATCTAATTTTTTATAGATCATGGCTATTATTATTATATCTTATCATATCTTATCATTTCTCTCTCTCTCTCTCTCTCTCTTTTCTTTATCAATAATCATTACAATATCATATTATTATCATATTATTAAAAAAACGTTATATAAAAAAATAATTCAATAATTTATGAAAATAAATTACATTAAAACATAACAAGTAATAAAATTAAATAAGCCAACGAACTTGTGCCCAAGTGGTAAAGGCTCCTGCTTGGCATCCAAAAAACCTAGAATTGAATCTGAGCAGGGATGAATTTCTGGGTACTGTAGCAAGGCACTATAGTAGCAGATTAACTGTTGCAGCGGTGACACTATAGCGGTGGAGGCTTTGTAGTAGGAACTGTAGCGGCGGTGGTACTATAGTAGGTACCGTAGAAACCTGCGTACTATAGTAGTACTATTCACTGAAGGTCCCTTTGGGCCAAAAAATGGGATTTCAAGCATTATATTAAGGACACTTGTCCATTGGCCTTTGGGCTATGTAATGTGTTTCCCTCTACCCAATAAAAAGAGGTATTTGATTTAATAATAAAATGAAGCTTCAGTCCCAACCTAAAAAAATTAAATAAATAAATTCAATTTTTTATTAAAAAAAATTAGCAAAAATTAATAATATTTCATGCTAATATTATTTATAATATTGACATTTTAGAAATAAAATAAAATAAATAAAATTATCTACTTATACCAATAATTTTGAATAAAAATAAATTTATAAACATAATATACTTTATAAAATACGATTTTTCTTGAAAAATATTAATATATCCAAAACATTTACTATTATAACATAATTTTAAATAAAGAATTTTATATTATTTTAAAAAATACATTTACTTGAGAAATATATTAGCTTTATTTCAATTTGATATATAAAAATATTGCCTCTTAAGATACAAAGTAATATTTTATAATTAAGATAAAAACTTATTTTGATTACAAAAAATAATTTAGTTTCATAAAAGTTTTTATTAAAAATATTTCTTTTAAAATTATAAACAAAATAAATACTTAATTAAAATAAAATTACTATTTGAATTTATTAGGATGTTACGTTCTCCCCCCTTAAAGGAATTGTTCCCTCACAATTTGTCCATCGGACTTAAAAAATATGAGTTTCCATCTTCAGAATCAAGAAAAAGCAAGACTTCTAAACTTTGATACTATACCGACAACATATAATCTCTAAAGTTTTCTAGAACATTTCTCTACTACCAATTTTAAAGTCTCGAACCCACACTTTTGAGTTCAGTACATAAAAATGTAGTGTATTTTTTTATAAAGGACAATTGAAAAATACACAGAGCATTTTACATTTCTAGGGTCTTTTCCAGTCTAGATTTTTCAGAATAGACAATTACATTACAAATTATCAAGGATGTATAAAAATTTAAATAAATATCTTTTCATGAGCTAACTCCGTATACGAAGAAAATGCCTTTATATAATCCTACTAAACATGTGAAATATTAATTTAAAACATAGGGTGAGCATTTAATTTTTGCAATAATGGGTTTTGAAGTCATTGGTAAGTAATTTTACAATATTTATTTTGAATAAATAAATAATTAATAATAGGTTTTCAAAACATTGAAATATAATAATTTTCATACAATTTTGAAAACCATAAAATTCTAAAAATAATAACAATTTAAAATAATTTCTTGGATTTCTCCATTTGAAAAGAATATTTTTTGAAGGATTAATTATGATACTCAACAGACCATACAAAAACTGTAAGGCCACTTAGCCATATCTTTTGTGGGAAAACATCCCCTTAAGGTCTTGGTTTAACTCCTCATACCATAACTTAACATTCGAAACTCTAGTGCCAATTTTAAGAAAACATTTTAATGGAATTTCCTTTCTCAATCATTACCCAAAAGTATTTCAAAATAATACATAAATAAATTATTTTCTTTAAAATAAAATAATCTTACATACTTCTTAATATAGAATAATCATTTTTTTAATTTTAAAAATCATATTTAGGGAAAATCTATGCTTATAAAAAACTATTATTATATAAGTGCATAATAAAATAAGTGAATACTTGAATAAAAATGCATGGAATATTGATGATAACTTAGATGATGGACATATCTAAATTACGAGTGACATAAAAGAAGGTGTAGATAAAATTTTTCACATTAAATAATAACTTTTATATAGATTTATCACATAAAATTATAATATCATTCATTCGTAAATAAAAGGTACACCTAAAATGATAATCATAAAATGGTGTCTTCTCTCATGGAGGTTTTATTTATAAAGGAAACAATTTTAAATAAAAAGTTTAAAATAAACCATAACAAAAAACGTTTTGTTATTGTTTAAAGTTTTATTATGAAATAAATCTCTTAAACATGACTCTTTTCATGAAATTCAAATAACCTTCAAAGGGATTTAAATCCACGTTTTACAAAAATACAAACATTTCTTTTCTAAATAAAGACTTGATAAAGTTTATGTAAATATCTTCATGCTAAAATTTGAAAGCCTAACTATATATATATATATATTGTAAATCAAAATATACCCCCGCAACATCATGATTTTGAAAGAATAAAATAAATCCCTTAAAAACATAAATTTAATACAAATCCCTTTCATAATAAATTCTTAAAATAAATAGATATATATTTATATATACACATGTACACACACACATATATATCTTTGTAAATCAAAAATAAATTGATAGTTTAAAAAAAATAAAAAATAAACCTTAAAAATAAATTTGAACATAAATATAAATAAATAATCCTTACATGAAATTCAGACTGACTACTAAAGCTTGGAAACACTATAATCAAAGAAAAAGGATGTAGAATATAGTGCAGTGCTCAAGCAGGCATGCAGAACTTAAAAAAATTATCACCCGAGAGGCAAAATGAAATACTCATTTGTAACCTATCTTAGTCATTATTATTACTACATTTATAAAAGCATCAATTGTGTTGAGGAAGGAAGGAGAAGATGATTCCCACATTTTTTTCACCACAAGCCACACACTCAATTATATGTATATTATATATATACATATAAACACACACATATATATATTAATATTCCATATTTTTAGGTATTAGAAGACTTTGAAGAATCCAAAAACATGAGTCAATTTTTTTGTTATTCATGTTATCTAAATTTTTATTATATGATATTATATTATTATATTCTATTATTATTATCTCACATTATATTAATATATTATCAACATGTCACATTTTATTATTATTATAAGGCACTATTTTATCTTATCTCTATCTTTTGGGTTTATCACGTTAATTATATTATATATTAATATCATATTTTTTAATTTTTTTTTAACATTTTCTTCTAATTATTTAACGTTTTATTTTTTGTTATTTGTTTTCACTTTTTTTAAACAAAACATTCCACGTATTTAAAAAAACATCATGTATATGTTTTGTTAAATTCATTTTTATCATTTTTAAAACAAAAAATATCATTTTTAACATTTTAGCATTTTTTAAACATGAAATGTTTTTTTAGATCATTTTATCCTCTCTTTTTTTAAGAATTCAAATCTCATTTTTTATGGGTCACTCTTATTGTTATTATATATTATAATATTTTATCATTTCCCTCTCTCTATTGTATTTATCAATAATCATTACAATGTCATATTATTATTTCTTATTTTAAAAAATTATTATATATATTATATATATTTATTATATTAAATTTAATTAATAATTTCATAAATTTATAAAACAAAAACATAATATAATTTTATATAATTATAAAATATATTATATTAAAAATAATGATAATTTTCCTATAAAATATACATACATATATATATATATATTACCCTTAATTATTATTATCATTATTATTACCTTTAAGTAATTTATCCAAATTTTAAACATTTAAAATTATAAATAATTCTTTTATTTAAATTGAAATTCCTATAATTTATTTATTAAAAAAAAGTTATATAACAAAATAATTCAATAATTTTTGAAAATCAATTATATTAAGACATAATAAGTAATGAAATTAATTAATGAAAATAAATTATTTATTAATTTTTATAACATAAAGTAATAATATTTCATGATAATATTATTTCTAATATTAACATTTTAGAAAGAATATAAAATTAATCAGATTATATACTTATACCTATAATTTTGAATAAAAGGGAATTTATAAACATAATATACTTTATAAAAAATAGTTTTTTTCTTGAAAAATATTAATATATATAAAACATTTAAAATTAAATATAATT
Organism: Viscum album; assembly: GCA_963277665.1. Classification (NCBI taxonomy): domain Eukaryota; kingdom Viridiplantae; phylum Streptophyta; class Magnoliopsida; order Santalales; family Viscaceae; genus Viscum; species Viscum album. The sequence continues at coordinate 608,511,675 of OY728139.1, read as the reverse complement.
TTAAGTAAATTATTTTGGATTATTTTTAAAAATACATTTATTTTATGATTATATTAGCTTTATTTTCATTTAATATATAAAAATACTATCTCTTAAAATACAAAGAAATATTTTATAATTGAGATAAAACCTTATTTTTATTACATAAAATACTTTAGTTTCATAAAATATTTTATTAAAAATCTTTATTTTAAATTTTAAAAAATAAATACTTAATTAATATAAAAGTACTCTTTGAATTTCTTGGGATGTTACATTCTTCCCCATTAAAAGAATTGTGCCCTCACAATTAGACTGTCAGACTTAAAAAATTTCTGAATTTATATCTTTAGAATTAAGAAAAACTATGACTATTAAAGTTTCATACTCTATTGAAAATATCTAATCTCCAAAGTTGTCTAGACCATCACTTTGATACCAATTATAAACCCAAAAACCCGTGCTTCCAAGTCCAGCACATAAAAATATTGTGTGTATTTTTTTATAAAGGACAAGTGAAAAATACACAGAGCATTTTATATTTCTAGGACCTTTGCCGGTCTAGATTTTAGAGAATATAAAATTAAATTAAATATTATCAAGGATATACAAAATTAAAATAAATATCTTCATGTGCGCTAACCCCGTAAGCAAAGCAAGTTCCTTCCGATAATCCTAATAAACTAGTGAAATATTAATTTAAAACATTGGCTGACCATTTAATTTTCCCAGTAAGGTTTTTTGAAATCATTAGTAAGTAATTTTAAAATATTTATTTCAAATAAATAAATACTTAGCAATAGGTTTTAAAAAAATTGAAATATAATAATTTTAATACAATTTTGGAAACCATAAATTTCCAAAATAATAACAATTTTAAATAATTCTTTGGATTTCTCCATTAAAAAAAATAATTTTGAAGGATTAATTATGATACTCAATAGACTATAATAAAATCGTAAGTCCACTTAGCCTTATATCATATGGAACAATGTCCCTTTAAGCTCATGAGTTCACTCACCATACTAGGCCCCCTACTAGGTTTAATCCCCAACCTTACCTTCTCCTATTTTGTAACTAACAACTGTGATGAACCAGAAAGGGTCACTCATGCATAAGTCCCACACTAGACATTGTTAAGAACCTTTAATCTAGTTATCTATTCTGTATGTCATTAAACTACTTGGAAGTGTTCCTTTTCCCATGAGCTTAAAAGGTATGATGTGTCTTGTTAAGTGGCATCGAACTACATGGGTTCTCTTTCCCTTCACAAGGATACATAGGAAGGCCCTTTTATGGGACAAATCCAAATTCTACAACACCTAACACCTCCCTAGATGGTGAAAATTTATGGTATTCTTAATTATGGATATAAACCCTAACATTACTAATTAATAAGATAAATATAGAGAACCTATAATATATATATGTATATGTATATGTTCACATCAACACAAGGTTTCGATTGATAACGTGTAAAGTGGTAACTAGTCATGTACTGAGATTCAGAAAGGATTCATGAATATGTCTTAAATCTATAAGAGAGTTTTATGATATATAATAATTCCACCTTGAAGGGTATGATGAGCCCGACCTCTAATAATCTCAACGAACACACAATCTAAGGTTTCAATGGTAAATTCCCAGTGACCACTTGCCTTTGAAAAGAAGTTCCTCAATGACTAAAAATGATGAGGTGAAGGCACGTATAAGTTTCCATTTGAAATATAATGGTGAACCCAATGTGAATCCTTTTATTATGATAGATATTGATTGACTATGCACTCTTACTTGTGTTGTTGTGTTAACAATATTCTTGTTTGTTTTTTTCTCTATATGAACTTTAAAATTCCATTCAATATAAATTAAATCACCAAATAAAACATTAAATTCCAAGTTTATTGGAAAATATGGTAGTACCTAAAATCCACTATGCATAGCCAATTGATGTGCTAAATATACACCTCGATTGCCATGAAGACCATGTCCTGGTGGGCACAACACACACTTTCACTAACCCTACACCTATAACATCAGTGGGTAAACACTCTGATATGAAGATATCATCTCAATTTCTCTATAATGACTATAGAGGAATCTCACAACAGAATTCAAGGGATGAATCCTCATAGGTTTTCCTACCAATAACATATCATGGAGAAGTATATAGATCATATTTCCATTTCTAATTACTTTGGGAGACTATCCATAGAGCATAGTAATGAATACTATCCTTATCATAAAGAGTTGGAAGAGGATACCCTCCATGTTAAGGGAACCACCTAGGAGCTTCCTTAGAGGTTTTCTATTCACCATGGTCATCATCATTGACATGTGACACCAATTCTATAAGAGGCATCAGAGAAAGATGTTCCTACCTTGATCATCCAAAATAGGGCTTTCGAAAGGATATCCCACCGGAGTATCCAAACACTGAAATTCCAAATCAGGTCCATATCCCTTTTGTTAACAACACCCCTAAGTCCCATAGACATATCCCAATAAAGGAATGATGCTAATTCAAAATGACAACTAGATGGAAAATTAAAAATTCATCACAACTATCCTTGGTGACTATATCATACCAAAGGTAATCACTAGTATATAGGGATGGGTGAATTTTTAAGCCTATAGTCATATCCATCATCATTCATTGAGTAGGAATATACCCAAATTATGGATATACCTCCTCCAAGGAAATATTTACTTTTTGAAATGTGTTTTCAATCAGAAAATTTTACTAGCGTTGACCCAGCTAATGCTACAAAAATGATATTATAGAAGAAAAAATAGGTGCATTGACATTCATCACCCACTCACCACCAAAAAATGGTGAAACTATCTTAGTAGAATAGAAGATTTCTCACTTCATGGATGGAATATAGGATCTTCAACAAATAATTACTTAGTTTCTCAGGGGAAATATACCTATTAATTACAATTATCAGGTTGAATCTTCCATGCCTCCTATAGTTGATCCACTCCAATGGGGGGAGGTTCCTCAACTTATAAATATAGAATATATACACCCTAGAAACTTTATATAATACCAATCAGATTATTTGAAAATATTTCCAATTTATTTTCAAGAGTTACCACCATCGAGGAGGCATTAGTTTTTAGTTAAGGAAATTACCCTGAGGCTAACTCAGGCAATGGTATCCTATGAATTACCAGGAGCTATCCCTACTCAGATGGATTCTCTTGAAGGCCTATATACACTGGTATAACCAGAGAGGAATTCATAGTCTGAGTGGGTCGATTCAACTCCTCCACCACCTAGCTTAGGGAATCCAAAATTCTTTACATTCAACAGAATGAGGGATCTAGAGCATTATCTCACCCATTTATCTTCCCATTTAGCCCAATATTAGGAACCCCACAACATAAAGAGGTATCCAAGCTTAGATGTTACATGAATATGTTAAAAGGTACTGAATTTTCTTGGTATAATAACCTTTTAGTTGGTCCTATTGTAAGTTGGGAATATATTTGCCAGTAATTCCTCTTCTAATTCAATTCTACACTGAGGAAAATGTCTATCCTTAACCTATCTGACCGCAAGATTCAAGAGAATGATAGGGATTATAACTTCCATGAAATATGAAAAGGTCCAATATATTCCATGGAAACACAATTTTCCTTGGAAAAATTATTATAGATATCTGTGGAGAACGTATAATATGATTTTTCAACTACACTCACCCCCCTGAAGTAACCTGGTGGCTCCCATGTGTTTGTGACTATAACACAATGTCTAGAGGATTATATTATCCAAAACAAGGAAGGGAATGATCAAATACCACCATAAAAATGTGGAACTCTGGGAAATCTAAAGAATATGTTATTAACCTCAATCCAAAAAGAATGAGGTGACATGGCCATGAAGGTAGGAAAAATAAAATTTATGTAAAAACCCAAGATTTTATGAGAATTATTCATTTTAATTTCCTTAATGTCTTGTGTTGTACGCTACACAAATATTATCTTGCGCTATATGCAACACCGTATTAGCTTGCAGTATACGCAACACTATTCTTGGATTGTGTTACATACAATTTCAAGTTCATTTGATAATAGCCATTCTACGCAACATTGAGTGTATATATATATATATATCCAATGTATAAATGAAATATGGTTGGATTATGTTATACAAAACAACGAACGAGTCTTTCACAACACACAACCTTGACTTGGCTTTCATTACACGCAATCGTGACCTTCCTCGATAGCGTGTGTAGTACGCAATACCGGGTTTCACTAAACAACGATATATTGTTATAATATTATTATAGACTAGACGTTATGAATAGTATTAACTACATTTTTAATTTTATAACATTATTATTCATCTTACAAATTTTCTAGAATATGGTATGAGAACAAAATAAATTTTTTGTGTAAAATATGTATTTTTCAAAAATTGCAGTTTTCCCGCCTTTTGATGGCGCACCCACTTTAAATATTGTTTTTGACATATCTATAAGTTCAATTTGACAAAATAAAATTCTTCTTTGTAATCAGGATATAAAAATTTACTTTGGATAAAATTTTCATATTATTCTAATAACTTCCATATTTTAATGAATAGTAAAAATACGCTATCTTTTAATTAAAAACAACTTTTTTCATCGCAATAATTTATATGGTTAGATTATATTTTTAATTGGTTTTATAGTGTAATTATAATATATTTTTACCAATTAAACCAATGTTGGTCATTAGAATTAAGTTCACTTTGAAATTGGATATAAACAAGTATCAATCTTTTGATAGTTATTGTTTCTTAAAAACACACTATTTGTTTTGATAACGGGAATTAATTTTAAAATTAATTAATGCCACTTATATGTTTCGAATTTGGAAAAATATATATCAATTTTGAATTCGGAATATCAAATAATGCTTAGGCTGAATTTTTCGTATTTTTCTAAAAAACTTCAATTTTCGATGAATAGTGAAACCACTTAGTGGTAGTTAAAAAACTGACTTTTTCATTTAAATGAAATTTTACCACTTCTGTGAATTGAATTTCGAAAATACAAGAGACACGGTCAATATCAAGGACTAAAATGTGGTTCAATGAGATGAAAATAATTTTTGGTGAATAATAACTTTTTACTTTTATTTACCATGATTTAAATTAAATAGGGTAATTATGGGTAAAAATGATATTATTATTATCCTAACACATTTCCTCAACCAAAAACAACCTTAGGAATAAAATATGACCATTTAGGTCCACTTGGATTAGATTAGGACATTTATTATTAATTTATTTAAAGAAAAGTTAAAATGGTTAGAATCAAAGTTTAATAACTAAATAATTTTTAATATAGGGTTATACATAAGATAAATTCGACTATAAATATTAATTAGAAAGATAAATAAATTTCCTACCTAATTATAGTTTATTTATAATTTTTAGACATTAAATAATTTAATTTATTTATGACACAATGGTGATGAAGTAATTACCTAAATAATGAAATATTAAAATAATTGATATTATAAATACCCAAATAAATGTAATTTGAGACTTTTTATGAATTAAAAAAATTTATAGGTTAATATGACATGTTATTATTGAATTAATGAACTTTTTTTTCACTAATCATGCTGTTATGATCTTCACAAAAATCCATTACCAAATAGTGTCAAAATTGACATAAAATAGTTTTTAAAACAAATATTATATTATTAATTGTTATTTTATTCCTAAAAATTTAATTTTCGACCAAGATACTTATATCATGATAGGTGTATCATTAATGGACCACTTGGGGGTCTCTTAGATGTATATGGTAAGTTTATTAACTATATAATATAAAAATACAAAGTGACATGGTAAATGTCAATCTAATTAACTAAGAGTTAAAACTAAACGATAAGGTTAATATAATGACCCAAACATGTATAAAATCTATTGGTTGAGAGGATTTAGACCCATACCCACCTTATCTTCAAAATAAATCAATTTGGAGCAATTAAAAACCGAATATGACTTTATTATAAAATAATATTTTAAGTTGTTCCAAAGGTGCCCCTCTCCTCCCTTATAAAAGGGCACCCATTCCCTCTTCTCTTCACACCCTTTTGAGCCATTAAGATCGTCCAAAACCTTCCCATTTATATTCTCAACTTCCCTAGAAATATTTCTGAGGTTCTGGTCTTCTCAAAAGACCAACTCTACTTCCTTAAGAGAAGGCTTAAAGGAGGTGCGTCGAAGAAGAGGTAATCACTTCTTCCGATTCTCTCAAGTTTCTTTCTTCTTCTACTTCTTCTTCTTTAGTTGTATCATTATAAAGTAATAACATCAGTATTACTTATATAATGATATGTTATTATAAATATTAAACAACCCTATTTCACCTTCTATCTATCCTATGGAAAACGAAATCACCGCGCGTGCGTACGTACGAAATACCGTCTCCACGCCGTGGTGTAATCTGTTTTCGACCACCACCATACTTGGATGAGTATAATGGTGTAAGTAAATAACTATATATTATTATTGTAAAGTGATATTTATTTTTAAATATTATACATACACTTTAATACAATTCCACGATCATGGGAAAGATATCATCGCTCATGCGTACGTACGGACTACCGTCTCCATGACGCGATGAGATTCATTCTCCATGTTAACCATTCATGAATGTTTATAAAGTATATATAATAAGTAATAATAAAATATATGACATAATAATGATACTGGAGTTATGTATATATATATGTATTTCATCTACTTAATTCCATTCAATTCAATAAGGAAACGAAAACAGCGTTCATGCGTATGTACGACCTACCATCTCCATGAACGGTGTATTTCATTCCATTTATCAATCTATCATATATATATGTATATGCTGAATATATATTACATATAAATCATGTTTTACATTCTGGAATTAATTAAATCAGGATATAAGTAATAATATCAAGAACAACAAGTCCAAACATGTACGATAAATAAAAAGATTTTACCCAAAACACTGCTTTAAGACGGAACTTACAAAAGAATGGGTAATATAAAGTCAAAAGTGAACCATATATGATATCATAACAATGAATATGATTCTGTAATAAGTCAATTACATTATTTAAATCATTATACAGGAGGTTCAGATACGTATGAAGCATATCGGACCTAAGGTAAGGGATAATTATTCCAATCTCATTTTTATCCGAGATTTCTTATACGTAAGTATTTACTGGGGTTGTATTTATCATCCATTAAAAGTTTTATAAAAATGTTTTCATAAAGTATTTACTATTAATACATGTATGTTTAAAGTCTTTTTTACCCATTTCTGACTTTTATTATGTGGTATTAAAGTAATCTTTCTTTTGTTTACCCTATGAGGTACTTTTTTTGACTTTTCCGGCAAAAGTACGAGGAGAATGTTTTTTTAACTTATATGGCATGAATGGATTTTTATGGTTTCATAACACCTTATTTTCATGAATATTACTCTATAATATTTCATTATTATTTTCAAAAAAATCCTTTTCTTTTAAAATTTCATGGCATTTTGTGAAAAGAAAATGATTTTGAAGAAGAAAGGATATTTTCCTCAAGAATTCATTTCAACTGTTTTATCAAAAACATTTTCCATATAAGATGAAATTATTTCATATGTGTATGTTTCAAGTATAATGTCACTATGATTTACATGGTTTCACTTTTCTTATGATGAAATGATATCCATTTGTTTTATATGGATTATGTTATGATGGCATGATGTTTATGAAACCCATTTTATTCATTGGGTTATGATGAATGATTTATGTTTATTTTGTGGCACACGTAAGAATGATTTCAATATAAGATGGGTGGGACCTATATCTACCTCAAATGAATTGGTTAAAGATTTATATCTCATGAGATAGACATGGCTGGAATGATAAGTTAATCCGGTTCAGCATTATAGGACTGGAACGAGGAGTGAACTCGATTCCGTAAGGGACTTTGTCCACTATGATGGTCTTGGCAACAATGCATTGGCTAATATGGAAATCATATCATGTGCTTAATGGTTTTCCACAATTACATGTTTTATTCCCATGATATTTTATCATTATTTATGTTCCATTATGATCTATACCTTATGTACTGTTATGTTTTATGTCATTACTCAAGATTTTGATGTTTAAATATTATGTTCATGTTTTGAAGTTCAAATGTATATGGTTTGTTTTATTTTCTCCATGCTTACCCTTATTGAGCATTTTAGCTCACCCTTTATATGTTTTCTTTTCCGCGGGATATAAAGAAAGGTTTTAGGTAAGGAAACAAAAAGGGGAAGATCATTATGGGAGATGTTGAAGATCTTTCAACATGATTAGAAGTTTGTATTCCAAGTTTCCAAAGACACTAAACTATTACGGTCCTTTGGTGTCTGTTTTTGTTATGTATTAGATATTCCACAAAAGTAATTTAATGTACATGTATGTCAAGATTCGGGTCTATACAGTTGGTATCGGAGGAAAGGTTTAGTTAACCTTTGGAAACTAGGATGCGAAAACTTTAGTGAGATCACTAGAGATATTTCTAAGGTATGTCTTGGGATGTCCCTAAGGTTAAGTATAAGTATAGGTTATAGTCCTAGAATTATGTAAACCATATTATAATTAAACCTAAGATGTTAGATATTGAAGGTACTCCCTCTTTATTATGCTGTTTTCCTATCATGATTTTTTCCTCTCACACTATTCTTTTTGGGTTTTAGAAAATGGCTGGAAACAGGAGGATTCATGATAATGGAGGATATGATGGACAATGGAATGATATTATTCATGAGAAACCAAATGAAATTGGATCTGGAAGTCCACATATCGTTATTATGCCTAATCAACAATCTCATAATATGATCAATAATCTCAACTTTGGAAAGTTTCCTGACTCAGCTAATAAGAGAAAGATGGATTTTCATAATGATCATAGAGGAAAGAAAGTTCAATTTCCATCATGTAAATCATGTGGTAAGAGGCATTAGTGAGAATGTTTCAAAGGAACTGGAAGATGATTTGGGTGTGGAAAAGAAGGACAAAAGCCAGTAATTGTAAAGGAAAAGGTTCAGTTAACACCATGGACAAGGATAATGGTATTTCTAATACATCAAAAATGGTTAAATGTTTTAAATGTGGAATGTACGGGCATTATGCAAACCAATGACCTAAGTGAAAATCTCATGAAGAGAACCAGCATGGTCATATGGATAGTATTTATGTTGATGATGAAGAAGAGACTACAAATGGTATATGAGATGAAAGAAGTGCTGAGGAATACAATGATAAATCTCGGTCAATGGTTTAAGAAGGTAGTGGAATGATTTATGTTTATCAAGAGTTATGTTGTATAGGTAATGGTACTATGGAATAAAGACACATATAAGGATTGTTACACTATTATTTTTCCTAATTATTTGATAATATATGTTGAATGGTACCAGTAACCATGAAAGGTTATTAAAATATTTTTTGAAAGTAGATGATATGTGCATAATGAAGAGATAAGGAGAAAATAATATGTATGATAGTATTCATGAGCTCATGACTGATATAAGGACAAAGTGATATCATGGTTTGAGTATATCAAAATTTTGGGATTTTGGTATGTGGAAAGAGATAACTTTTGACAGCATTAATGTTTTCAGTAAGGTTCAATGGGTATTAATTTTTCAATAGAATACATGATTAAGGTATTCACATGTTTGGAATGTGACCAACAAGATATATCGTATGATATATGGGGGATAAATAAAGGTATTCACATGCTCAGTAGATGACATTTTTAGTAATTGTTTTCTTTATACTATAAGCTTGGACAGAAGTATTTTGGATAAGCCTAAAGATTTGAAATGGATTATGTTGGACATAAGTTAGTATTGTTTAAGGCTAGAACTGTTCTCAATATTATTGATGTAATTTTATAATTATATAGTTTTAGAAAAAGGAAAACCTAGAGGATGGGTGACAACCCGTCACGTTGGACAAGGTTGCGAGAATCGAACCCACAACCTAAGTGTGACATGCCTTTATCACCCACCACTGGCCTACAATAAGTCCCTTGTTAGTAGAAACTAGTTTTATTTTATTAAGAGGTATGATAGATGAAGTATAAGTCCATTTTTGGAATCATATACGATTAACCACACCATAGATGGACTTATGTATATTTGATAACTTTTTCTAACCTTTTGTTTGAAACAGATGGAATGACTCATCATTCTATCACTTGATCTACTAACAATTGACGAATGAAAAATTCAACTACATTTCTTTAAGAGATGAAGTGGAAATTTTTCAAGGCACAAACAACGGTGAGATTGTACCAAAATCAAGAAAGTATTTCTTTTGATTCGAAAATTATTCAAAATTAGGGAAAATATCTTGAAAACCAAAAATGTTGTCCTAGTGCCCTCATATCTGATGAATCAGATGATACCTTATAACATCACAAATTTATGGCATTGTGATTGTTGGCTTTTTCATAGCCATGTTCTCTACCACTCTCCATCAGAACTTGATGGTTAGATTTCTCTACCATATCCATATTTTTCACCTATGTTCTCATATGTGGAAACCCAGTGATTAGTTAATTTGGGTAACCATTACATTTCATAATTTAATTTTTAAAGTTAAGTTTTGGTATTCATTTTTACGATGTGGGTTTCTATTAAAGAAACTTTCAAGTATTAAACCATTTATAACCCCGACGAATTTCGAGGGCGAAATTCATTTTAAGGGGGTAGAATGTAACAACCCGAGATTTTATGAGAATTATTCATTTTAATTTCCTTAATGTCTTGTGTTGTACACTACACAAAGATTATCTTGCGCTATACACAACACCTTATTAGCTTGCAGTATATGCAACACTATTCTTAGATTGTGTTACACACAATTTCAAGTTCATTTGATAATAGTCATTCTACGCAAAATTGAGTGTGTATATATATATATATATATATATTCAATGTATAAATGAAATATGGATGGATTATGTTATACAAAACAATTAAGGAGTCTTTCACAACATGCAACCCTGACTTGGCTTGCATTACACACAATCACGACCTTCCTTGATAGCGTGTGTAGTAAGCAATATCGGGTTTCACTAAACAACGATATATTGTTATAATATTATTATAGACTAGACGTTATTAATAGTATTAACTACATTTTGAATTATATAACATTATTATTCATATCACACATTTTCTAGAATACGGTATGAGAACAAAATAATTTTTTCGTGTAAAATATGTATTTTTCAAAAATTGCAGTTTTCCCGCCTTTTGATGGAGCACCCACATTAAATCTTGTTTTTGACATATCTATAAGTTAAATTTGACAAAATAAAATTCTTCTTTGGAATCAGGATATAAAAATTTACTTTGGATAAAATTTTCATATTATTCTGATAACTTTGATATTTTAATGAATAGTAAAACACACTATATATTAATTAAAAACAACTTTTTTCATCGCAATAATTTATATGGTTAGATTATATTTTTAATTGGTTTTAAAGTGTAATTAGAATATATTTTTACCATTTAATCCAATGTTGGTCATTGAAATTAATTTCACTTTTAAATTGGATATAAACAAGTATCAATCTTTTGATAATTATTGTTTCTTAAAAACACACTATTTGTTTTGATAATGGGAATTAATTTTAAAATTAATTAATGCCACATCTATGTTTTGAATTTGAAAAAATAGACATAAATATTGAATTTGAAATATCAAATAATTCTTAGGCTGAATTTTTGGTATTTTTCTGAAAAACTTCAATTTTTGATGAATAGTGAAACCACTTAGTGGTAGTTAAAAAAATGACTTTTTCATTTAAATGAAAATTTACCACTTCTGTGAATTGAATTTCAAAAATCCGAGAGACACGGTTAATATCAAGGACTAAAATTTGGTTCAATGAGATGAAAATAATTTTTGGTGAATAGTAACGTTTTACTTTTATTTACCACGGTTAAAAGTAAATAGGGTAATTAAGGGTAAAAATGATATTATTATTACCCTAACACATGTCCTAATTATATTGTATAAGTTTAATTAGACCAAAAACAACCATAGGAATAAAATATGACCATTTAGGTCCACTTGGATTAGATTAGGACATTTATTATTAATTTATTTAAAGAAGTGTTAAAATGGTTAAAATTAATGTTTAATAAATAAATAATTTTTAATATAGGGTTATACATAAGATAAATTTGACTATAAATATTAATTAGAAATATAAAAATATTTCCTACCTAATGGTATTTTATTTATAATTTTTAGACATTAAATAATTTAAGTTATTTATGATACAATAGTGATGCAGTAATTACTTAAATAATGAAATATTAAAATAATTGATATTATAAATACCCAAATAAATGTAATTTGAGACTATTTATGAATTCCACAAATTTTCTAGGTTAATATGACATGTTAGTATTTAATTAATTAACTTTTTTTGAACTAATCATGCTGTTATGATCTTCACAAAAATCTATTACCAAATAGTGTCAAAACTGACATAAAATAGTTTTTAAAACAAATATTATATTATTAATTGTTATTATATTATTAAAAATATAATGTTCGGCCAAGATACTTATATAATTATAGGTGTATCATTAATGGACCACTTGGGGGTCTCTTGGATGTATATGGTAAGTTTATTAACTATATAATATTAAAATACAAAGTGACATGGTAAATGTCAATCTAATTAACTAAGAGTTAAAACTAAAATATAAGGTTAATATAATGACCCAAACCTGTCTAAAATCTATTGGTTGAGATTATTTCGACCCATCCCTACCGTATCTTCGAAATAAATCAATTTGGAGCTATTAAAAACCAAATATGACTTTATTATAAAATAATATTTTAAGTTTTTTCAAAGGTGACCCTCTCCTCCCTTGTAAAAGAGAACCCCTTCCCTCTTCTTTTCACATCCTTTTGAGCCTTTAAACTCGACCAAACCCTGGTCATTTCACTTCTCCACTTCCCTAGAAACATTCTGGAGGTTCTGGTCTTCTCAAAAGACCAACTCTACTTCCTTAAGAGAAGGCTTAAAAGAGGTGCGTCGAAGAAGAGGTAATCACTTCTTCCGATTATCTCAAGTTTTTTCTTCCTATACATCTTCTTCTTTAGTTGTCTCATTATAAAGTAATAACATCAGTATTACTTATATACTGATATGTTATTATAAATATGAAACAACCCTATTTCACATTCTATCCATCATACGGAAAACAAAATCACCGCGCGTGCGTATGTACGGAATACCGTCACTACTGGAAAAATAACATATACCAACAGTTTGGAGAACCGTAGCCAAGTAAGCCGTTGGGATAGGTCTATACCAACGGTTTTGCAAAAACCGTTGGTGTAGACCTATACCAATGGTTTTGGAAACCATTGGTATAAGTATTATGAATATATATACCAACGGTTATGGAATCGTTGGTATATGTATTTCAAAAAAAACATTCACTAGGATTTGATCCCAGGACCCCTAGTTTATCATTGAACGACTTAACCACTAACCTAACATGACTTTTGTGAACATAATTACATAAATATATATATGTATTGTCATAATTATTTTAAATTTTGATTTATATAATGTTCTCGGTAAGAATATATGATAAAAATTCTCAGGACCTATACCAACGGTTGTCAAAACCATTGGTATAGGTCTATACCAACGGTTTTGACAACCGTTGGTATAGTTCTGGATTCTGGTTGATTTTCAGGGGACCTTTCCCAACGGTTTTGTCAAACCGTTGGGATAGGTATACCCTTTCCCAACGGTTTGGACAAACCATTGAGAAAGGTGTCCACAAAGTGGACTTTTCCCAACGGTTTGCCAAAACCGTTGGGAAAGGGTATACCTATCCCAACAGTTTGGCCAAACTGTTGGGAAAGGTGGCCACAAAGTGGAATTTTCCCAACGGTTTGGCCAAACCGTTGGGATAGGTATACCCTTTCCCAACGGTTTTTGAAAACCGTTGGGAAAAGTGGCCACAAAGTGGGATTTCCCAATGGTTTGGCCAAATTGTTGGAAAAAAGGACCTATACCAACAGTTTTTACAAACCGTTGGTATAGAAGCGTTGGGAAAAGTCAGGTTTCCAGTAGTGCGTCTCCACGCCGTGGTGTAATCTGTTTTCGACCACCAACTTAATTGGATGGGTATAATGGTGTAAATGAATAACTATATATGATTATTGTAAAGTGATATTGATTCTTAAATATTATACACACACTTCAATACAATTCCATGATCATGAGAATGATATCATCACTCATGCGTACGTACGGACTACCGTCTCCACAACGCGATGAGATTCATTCTCCATGTTAACCATTCATGAATGATTATAAAGTATATATAATAAGTAATCATGAAATATATGACATAATAATGATACTGGATTTATTTATATATGTATGTATGTCATCTACTTAATTCCATTAAATTCAATAAGGAAATGAAAACAGCGTTCATGCGTACGTACGGCCTACCGTCTCCATGAACGGTGTATTTCATTCCATTTATTGATCTATCATATATATATGTATATTCTGAATATATATTACATATAAATCATTTTTTACCTTCTGGAATTAAGTAAATCAGGATATAAGTAATAATATCAAGAACAACAAGTCCAAACATGTACGATAAATAAAACGATTTTACCCAAAACGCTGCTTTAACATGGAACTTACAAAATAACGGGTAATATAAAGTCAAAAGTGAACCATATATGATATCATAACAATGAATATGATTCTGTAATAAGTCAATGACATTATTTAAATCATTATACAGGAGGTTCAGATACGTACGAATCATATCAGACCTAAGTTAAGGGATAATTATTCCGATCTCATTTTTATCCGAGATTGCTTATATGCAAGTATTTACTGGGGTTGTATTTATCATCCATTCCAAGTTTTATAAAAATGTTTTAATATAGTATTTACTATTATTACATTTATTTTTAAATTCATTTTTACCCATTTTTGACTTTTAGTATGTGGTATGAAAGGAATCTTTCTTCTGTTTACCCTATGAGGTACTTTTTTTGACTTTTCCGGCAAAAGTACGAGGAGAATGTTTTTTTAACTTATACGGCATGAACGGATTTTTACTTTTTCATAACACCTTATTTTCATGAAGATTACTCCACAAGATTTCATTATTATTTTCAACAAAATCCTTTTCTTTTAAAATTTCATGGCATTTTGTGAAAAGAAAATGATTTTGAAGAAGAAATGATATTTTCCTCAAGAATTCATTTCAAGTGTTTTATCAAAACCATTTTCCATCTAAGATGAAACTATTTCATATCTGTATGTTTCAAGTATAATGTCACTATGATTTACATGGTTTCACTTTTCTTATGATGAAATGATATCCATTTGTTTTATATGGATTATGTTATGATGGAATGATGTTTATGAAACCGATTTTATTCATTGGGTTATAATGAATGATTTATGTTTTTTTTGTGGAACACGTAAGAATAATTTAAATATGAGATGGGTGGGACCTATATCTCCTTCCAATGCATTGGGTAAATATTTATATCTCATGAGATAGACATGGATGGAACAGTAAGTTAATTCGGTTCAGCATTACAAGACTGGAACGAGGAGTGAACTTGATTCGGTAAGGGAATTTGTCCATTATGATGGTCTTGGAAGCAATGCCTTGGCTACTATGGAAATAATATCATGTGTGTAATGGTTTTCCACAATTACATGTTTTATTCCCATGCTATTTTATCATGATTGATGTTCCATTATGATCTATACCTTATGTACTGTTATGTTTTATGTCATTGCTCAAGATTTTGATGTTTAAATATTATGTTCATGTTTTGAAGTTCAAATGTATATGGTTTGTTTTATGTTCTCCATGCTTACCCTTAATGAACATTTGAGCTCACCCTTTATATGTTTTCTTTTCCCCAGGATATAAAGAAAGGTTTTAGGTAAGGAAACAAAAAGCGGAAGATCATTATGGGAGATATTGAAGATCTTTCAACATGATTAGAAGTTTATATTCCAAGTTTCTAAAGACACTAAACTATTATGGTCCTTTGGTGTCTGTTTTTGTTATGTATTAGATATTCCGCAAAAGTAATGTAATTTCCATGTACGTCAAGATTCGGGTCTCTACAATTTATTCCTTCTACAGTGATCATGTTTCAGGGTACTTCATTTCTTCCTTGGAGAGTGACCCAATCACCTATCCAAAAATCAAGAACCCAAATGAAGTAGGGAATAATGATCCAAAAAATTATTTCTCATATCATTGTATGTTACGTCACATGATTCAAGAACGCTTTTTCATTAAATATCTTCTAAAAAGGAAGGTTTATGATGGTCAAATTCCATTAGACAGTCTCGAGGCATATGTGACATATGTGTTGGTCATTCTCCCCAATGAAGGTAAGGATTGAAAAAATACCTATATGGGAACATTAAAATATTTGATGACCAGATGATTTAGAATATAGGGAATCATGCACATGCCACCATCAAGTCACAACTGAGTCAGTCAATATGACCACAATTCCCCATACATCCCCACAGCAACACCATCTACTTCTTAGCCTCCAAAGATTTAACACAATCGGTGTAATTAAGACTAAGAGAAATAGGGTTCCCTAAGGATTCTAAAATTAGTCTAGATTCACATGTATTTCATTCTTCTAATATTTGGAGCATAAGATACATCCCAACAAATGAGAAAACAGAAACTGAACCATAAAATGGTCCAATGGGAATCATGCCACTAAAAGGAAGAATGACAACTATTCCACTAAATGAGACCCTCTTTTGATAAAGATCACCAGTTCACCTATATCACCACTAATAAGTTATTATACATGTCTACAGAATTTTCATCTGCAACTAATGAGTTCAATATTGACATAGATGATTACACACTCATAAAATCATCTCAGGATCAATATTTTTCATCCTATACTCCTATAATTAGTTAATTGGAGATTTTTATATTCCACATTCTTTTAAAGAATGAATAATCAACACGGTTTATT
This sequence comes from Viscum album, assembly GCA_963277665.1. NCBI lineage: Eukaryota > Viridiplantae > Streptophyta > Magnoliopsida > Santalales > Viscaceae > Viscum > Viscum album. The sequence goes on along the minus strand of OY728139.1, from coordinate 608,494,587 downwards.
CCTTGGAATTCAATGTTGGTATAACATGGTCTTGGTGTCAACAATAGATCTAGTCACTGAAGTCCACACTAGGACTACCATCACCAACCACCCATTTTACCATTAGAAAAAGAAAGAGTGTTATCATATTCTCTACCTGTTATCCCCCTTAAACTAACAAGTCCATATCTACTAAAGAAGGAATCACTAATTTGTAAAAAGAAAATGAGAATCTCTAAGAAATAATTATGGAGTTTGTTCAATGGTATTTTCCCCATGGTAAAACACCAGCATTCTGCTACATAGGTCCTCCTTGTATATAAATACCCTATTCCAAAGGGTTAGTGGAATTTTAATATTATTTACCCCTTCATTAGGTGAATTCCAGGTATCATTCAACCTTGGAAATCACTACACAGTCTCCAAGATAGTCAGAATTACTTGGTGAAGGTGTGAAACCATTGATGGCCCCATCATCAGCAACTTAAATATCTTCCCTTGAATGGATCAAGATTAAGTCACTTCCACCTAGATCTCAACCATGTTCTTCTAATGATCAATGGATATGCGGTGTACAAGGGAAACTTTTTTGTCACATGTTTCTCAATGATAGATGAATTATGATATATTACTTCAAGTTAGAGTAAGTTTTTGAGTACTTCACCCTTGATATAGAGAATAAATTGATTAAACTCCCAAGGATCAAGATACCAAAGGAGGTAGATTTGAGAGAACATCCAAATTCATACACCTACCACTAATTTTTAGTGAATAAAATTCAGAGGTGATTTATCCTTAAGGATTGGATTGATAAGCTAGTAGATGGGGGATAATGGATACTATGATACCTAAATCTACCTATTTGGTTATGTAAACATCCCAAGTTGAATACACCAAGTGAATGGAAGTATCATGGTCATCTATATCTTTGTGATATATTAACAAGGGATATTTCTTTAGGATTGAGTGCGTGGCTACATATTTCTCCTATTCATTAGATCAAAAAATTATTTAGCTTATGAATATCGACAAACATGGGGAGGAAGTTATAAGAGATCATCCCAATTATTTTTCTTATCTCAAACTCTTAGGAAATACAATTGAAGGTTGATATTTATATAAATATGGGATCCAGAAGAATATACATGAAGTCCTAGTAGAGTTATAGAATCCTATGATGCATGAAACATGTATGTGAGTAATCCTCGTTCCAATAGAAAAGAATCATTCTTGATGCATCATGTTAGGTTAACATCCTAGTCACATGATGTAAAATTTAATAAAAACATCCTAGAAACATGAAATTAAACAACACGACATAAGGTCCACCATACATGAACTCTCAATTACTTTAGGATTGTCAACTTGTGAAAAATTTTCTTCCTATATGAGAGATGGATTAATGCAAGAAGTTCTTAGTGCATGACCCATTCATCTCTGTATCCGTTTTCACTAAGATAAAATGAAAAAAATATCAGAACTATGTATGGATTGAATCCTATCATTATATGATATTTACTAATTCCCAAATGACTTATCCTGGTCCCTACCATAAATATTAATCAAATAGTTGCATTTTATTGATATTTGGGACTTTTTATCCATACCAAGATTCCCTAAATTGGTTCAATAATGAGATGAATCCATATTATTCTATTCACAATCCAGATTGTAATAGGACGTCAAGTTCTAGTTTCATGACTCTAAACTGCATGGTGAATCATCCTTGTCATAAGAAGTTAAATTGTGTGACCTATATTCTATCCTGTAAGACATTAAACTACTTATATTTATGATTTAACCTTATTTTATTCATAGGAACTAGATCTATATGAATAATAAAATTCCCCATGTTCAACTAGAGTATTAATACCTTTGTTGTTACACCTTAATGTGTCTCTGCACATATTTTAGGTATAATCGGTCTATTAGAGTCACACATAACTGGTCCCCTTAACTCTATGGGTTCTATTAGATAAGCCAATGTGACAATATAACTATATACCATCCATTACAATTATTATCTCTTACATGATATGATTAATTTTCTAATTTCTCCTTTTTTTCTCACATTGATATTTTCTCATAAGAGATTAGGGGTTGTGGTTGATTGACTCAATTAGTATGATTGAGATTCACTGTAACAAAAATCTGAGAGACCAAAGTCTTAGATATAAGAAATTAAATTATACAACGAAAAGCCTACTCCACATAACTTTAAACTTCTTGGAAGTGTTCCTCATCATATGAACTTAAATTGAAAGGAATTTATATCCTTATAGAATGATGATAAACTACACTAAATATGATCCATCTTGCATGAAATTAAACTAATTAGAATTATCCCCTATATGAGACCTTTATTTCTCATGTATGATCCATATCTATGTAAAAATCACCATAATATAGTTCCTTCAACTTATTATAAAAAAAGACCCATTTTCAAGAATACAATCCTAGTGTTTGGGATCTCTCATTCACGGTGGGTCTTCAAAAAATACACTATATGTTGAAAACCATGTTTGAAAATATTTCATTAAAGTCTTTTCTATTATAGTTTTTGGGTTTCCCCTCATCCATGTTAGTTCCCTTGAAAAACCTACATTGAAATGAGGATATATATTTTCTTTTTCATATGAGATAGATATATGTAAAGTAATAAACATATGGGTCTTAGTCATAATACCCTATACTGCTTGAAAAAAGGTCTTTACCACATGAACTTAAACTGTATGATGAACAGTCTATCTTGTATGACCTTAAACTGCTTAAAGAGGTCAATCAGAAATGATCTTAGTTAAGGATCATGATTCCCACATTACATCTTGAGTCTCCAAGACCTTCCTTGTGAGGTTTAGTTTACCATCATATTCAGTCAGGGTCTATTCTTCTTTCCCAAATAACTTATTTAACACATGATGGGATAGCCACATAGTATTCCAAAACCTTTTAGTCATCCCAACTTCCATCCAACATAATTCATACTTTTGATGTATGAGCCGATCATTACCAAAAACCATGAGTTGATATACCCCTCTTGGTTTTCCCATTCATAAAAAATGGTAACTATTGAAACCCTATGGTTTAGTGTTATATTTTTTATAATATAAGTTCAAATTATCTAGATGTATTATTTTTGATAATATATGGAGATTTCTGAATGGATGTTGAGGTGTAGAATGGAGTATGGCATCAAATGTCATGCTTATTGAAGTGATACTTATATAATTACTGATAAGTAGAGTTTTATTACTATAATTTTTTGAATTATTAACAAATTAAAGCGCATGTGAAAGCCTTTTAAGTGTTCATGGTATGTAACATGAAGGTTGGAATTGGTTGAGACTCATCTAAGGCTTAATTTAAATTATATTGGTGAAATATATTTAGAGAAACACATGAAGAAAATCAGCTAAGTCCTATCAATGTATGTTTAAAACACTACCAACACACATACCAATGGCAGCCCGGTGTAGGTGTCATTTTAAGTAGTATATATAAATTTGTAAAATGTAGGGAACATATGAGTCATTTGAACACCAATATAAGTGAAATTTTTTCCTACATAAGTGTCATCACCCTCAACGTATGTGTGACCCATCATTAGTGTATGTTTCAATTATTGATCTACAAACATATGAATTTAGAAGAAGCATAAGTTTCATTACAAATGAGATATGAGAATTTTAAAAAGGTATGGGATCAATGTATGTGTCATTTAAGATATGTAGGTGTGTTTTCCAAGTTACTCAGATTTTTTTCAGCTGCATAGGTGTTATCCTGGACTATGTATGTTTCATATAGGACTTAGATACTTTTAGAAATTTTATAGCAACAATTTATTCAAGGAAATTATTATGGATTATTTTTTGATATTATATGTGATTTTATGGGGATTATTTTATTATTTATATAATGCTTGACCTATTTGAAATGGATTCAAACATCATGGAACTTCAATTGGAATCCATGATTCAAGATAAAGATGAAGGAGGATCTTGCAACAATTTTTCAATGGATTAACTGAGAGTATTTTCATAATGAAAAGTGAGGAGATATTATGAAAATGTGAAACATGCATAAATAATTTATCAATCCATTTCCATATTAAATTATAGAATATATTTTATGATAAAGAAGTTCTTTAATAGTCTTTATAAGAAAGCTGATGTTGTTCATGATACACACCAACCAAAAAGAGGTGATAGTGATATGGAAAGCATTGCAACACATAAGTGGAGTGTCTTTTAATACAATTTTTAGTAGTAGGTTGTGAAAATTTATATATTTTGGAAAAATTAAATGTAACAATAGGATGGAAGAGTTGACTCAGCTCATATTATAAGATCCTGGTAGATGCATTAGAAAAAAAGATATTTTTTATACCTTGCGTCTACCGACTGATTATCTCAATCCTAGGAGAGGAGATAGATTGATAAAAGGAGACCTACTAAAAATAAATACACATCTAAGGAAGAAGAGAAGATATTTACATACATAACACTATCCATTGAATATTTATGTGTTGAGGAACAAAACATTCACTATATTGAAGATATGAATTCAATGAAGAAGGAAGAAGTTGTTGCTGTAAACTAGAGTAGAAGTATTCATGTTCATGGACTTGAAAGAAGAAGAATATGGGACATGGTGTCAACCAACATGATTGGTATAGGAAATATGAAGAAGGATAACATTACTGGATAATAAGGGGAGATTTCAGTCACTATAATAGATGGATGGAGAACATGGAAACACATGAAGGACCTTACAAAGAGGAAGTTTCTATTTGAAGGAATTTCATAAGAACTCTATGAATGTTTAGATGATGATATTATATTTAATACATCCTATTTAAGAATGAATTCAGTCATGAAAGTGTCACTGATAGATAAACTTACATGTCTATAAACTGTGTGTATCCTCTATTGAAGTAGTGAGCAATGAGTTAGGAAGTGAGAGAAATAAGCCTTGCATGGTAGAGAGATAACCTATAATATTTTCAATGGAAATTAACCTAGGTATAAGTGACCTATCCAAAACCACACAAGTAGTGATCTTTGTAATTTTGGTTCACCAATGCAATGTTGGTTTAATTATCCTTGGATTAACCCATAGTTTTGAGTCGTGTAAAACTTCTTATGTCTATGTGTATGCTTGTTTACATTTGTACAAAAGCAATTGGGATAAAATAAACCTCAAGGAATATCTAATAAAGGTATGTTCAAGTAAATTGCTATGTGGATCACTATAAATATGGGATAAAACATATTTACCCTTATAATTAAGAGATAAATATCCCTTAGGGGTTTGAGAGTTTAATGAAAGGTGTTAAAATGGAATAATGTGTCATACCTTGATTTAAACCTAGGGTATATCTCACCTAAGTACCTTTGAGGAAAAATAGTAAAAGTGTTCTTGATTGATCATAATGGGTCCCTAATTTATTGGTGAACAATAATAAATATTATAGTTAACTCCATGAGGATGTTTTGGCCCTAGAGGAAAGTTCCCCCTGAACCCCATGCTCTATTCCCTCATGGTGGGGCTTTGGTTTGTCCATTACTAATGGTTGACCTACTCCCACTATCCTTGACATTGTAACATTGGTTTCACCACTACTAACAACCATCCTACTACTGCCGGACATCATTCCATCATATTAGATTGAGATGATTAAAGTCATGATCTATATCATCTGTATTTTCCATGTTTGAATGGATTATAAATATATCTATCTTTCATTCCATCGTGTATAAAAGATTCTATTGAGGAGGATCTAAGTGACATGAGAAAAACAGTGTGACACTTTGTTCCAAGCATTGTCACCTTAAACTAAAATAATTAGAATTCCACCCTACACAACTTAAAACTATTTATTGTGGTCAATCCAACATGACTTTAAAATGCTTGGAAGTGGTTTTCCATATGAACCATATCAAAATTTCCCTTATCCTTTGTAAGATTTTGATCTATATAGGGGTCCATTTTCTTTTTTATAGGGATTTAATGGTTATGGATATACTATCCAACTAAAATTTCATGGTTCACCTATCCTATGACTAAAATTTCTCCCTTATATGAACTATGAGTGGATTTATTTCTATTATTTTAGGATAAATAGTGATGCTGGAACTGCTTATCTTGGGACTAGTCAAGAATCCTAATAAAACCCCCCACTTCATCCTAGTGTTTGGCCACTTCATTCATGTCAATTTTCCCTTCATGGGTTTAACATTAAGATGAATCCACTTTATTTTTCACCTGATCCAAATCTTTGGAAAACCCTATATATAAAGATCCTTATCATATGTCCCTAAACTACATGAAATCTGATTCCTTGTCTAATGACATTAAACTCTATGGAATATGGTCCATCCTAAAAGGCTATAAACTGATTTTATAGGTCCAACCAATGAGACTTAGATTTATTACATATGATTTATATCTACATAATAATCCAAAACATATGGTTATTTATGTACAATCCTATAATAAGATTAAATATCCCACACTTTCAAGAGTTTTTACCTAATGTTTAGTCCATCCAATTGATATCAAGATTCCATAAATGGGATCAACACTAAGAAAAATCCATCTCATTTTGTGAACAAGTCAGATCTATGAAAAACCTTGACATATCAGTCCTAGCCATATGACCTTAAACTAAATGAAACATAATTCTACTCTGCATGACTCTAAACTACTCAAAATTGGTGCTCATAATAAGACCATAAACTAAAAATCAAAAGATACATAAAGGGTTTTAAAGTCAAAAACCCATGAAGAGTGGCTTGAGAAAAGGTCAAGTCTTTGGTCACCAGGACATTCCATTTCTTGTATTTGGAAAAATTTTGAGTAAAAAATAAAAAAATGCATAAAGATTGTAAGGATCACCATTATTCCCTAGAAAAAATTGTGGTATTCTTATCAGACCCATTAGTCTAGGAAAAATTCAGTGCATGTCCTAATTTTCCCCCATCTACAAGCTTAAGTTGTGTTATGGGTACATTTTCATTTAAAAGAAGACCTCCTCTTTACACTGATTTTACCACCAATTTTAAGTGATTGTGTTCTAAATAATTTCATGTTTTATCCCTTCACCCATATATAATTTTATATTCATGGTGGTGTAGTATTTTTGATGTTTAAACCCTTCCTAAATATTCTATTCTCCTTGATCCTACTTCATACATTTAATGTCTAGATCAGCATCCACCCAATTCTTCATGTTGAGATACTACTCTTAAAAGAACACAAACTTAATTCGATTATTATTCTTGCCCCCCCCTTTATAGAAATATTAGTAATAGGGTTATTTATTGATCCAAACATGACCCTCATTGAATTGTGAACAACACTACATATGCTAATTAACCTATTAAGAATGTTTTGGTCCTTGAGGAAAGATCCCCTTAACCCAATGTGACATTCCATGATAGTTTAGAATTGGTTTTACCATTACTAATGCTCAATATACTCCCACCAATATCCATTTACAATTTAATCAAACATTATTGTGTTATGATTTACCCCTTCCTATAACCTAACTATTTTAGTAGATTCAAATACCCATGTTGTTACACATTCATGTATCATACCCATTTTCAAAGAAGGATTATGAAATCTTATTCTTACACCCTTTCAAAATTGGGTGTGAATTTCTTATGAATACCCAAATACCATAAGTTGATATACATCTCTTAGCATATCTAATATTTTAATATAGATTCTCATCTCAGTAAATCCTTATTGTGCACATGGATCTTATTGTGTGACCCTAAACCACACAACACAATGGAATACTATTTATGTTCTTAAACTATATACAAATATCGATGGGATATTCTATACTAACATTGGGTTATACATTGATGAAAAGTTTTCCTTTTCATTACTATATAGACCATCTCACCCTTTAGTCATTTTTTCCATCCTTAAACATCAATCACCTTTGGCCCGAGCAATATAACCTTAATCTTTATGCATCTATACCTGAGGTAGTTTGTGGTGGAATTGGGAACTCATTCACATTGATTTTTCCTTACCCATACTTTTATATATATTAACTCACATTTTTTGTTCAAAAATATATAACCTTAAATTACAGCTATATTGTCCTAACTTAAAAGATCTTAAGCTTCTAAAGGAAAGAGACATAACACTCAACAGGTGGAAAATCTATAAAGGGTGGACTAGAAAAAAGTTTAGTCTCTACTCATTTGTATTTTACCTTTATCTCTTGGAAAATTTTGAGTGTTTTAAAATGTAAAAGGAATAAAAACTGTTAGGTTAAAATTTTGTAAAGGGAGGCCTAAGAAAAATCCTAGTTCATTCCTGCTAAGTCTCTCTATTAACAGATTAGAAAAATTTAAGTTAAAAATATAAATATTTAAATCTCATAGGGACTATCATTCGTCCCTATAAAAAATTGAGCAATTCTAATTGGACACACTAATCTAGGGAAAAGTAATAGAATTTCTTTGTTCCTCATGTATACTAGTTTAGATGATCTGTCTGAGTGTAAAATATTCTCAATGTATGACTCTAAACTACATGACTAAATAGTGCATCTTGTATGACCTTAAAATTATTTGAGGGGTTTATTATATATGAACTAATTTCCTTATGTACATCCCTGATCGATGTAATAATTCTTATGGTGACGGTTCACTGGTTCACGTTTGGTCTTCCCAATAAGTCTACACATGGATAGTGCTATCATATTTTCTCATGTGCATGTGACTAATCTGCATAGATACCTATTATCAAAACTACATTTTTCTTTATTCCCATTACCATAGAATATGTAGTGATGTCTGGATCACTCATCCCAGACCCAACTATAAATTTCACTTCGATACAAACTCTCATAGTGTATCATTTCCTGATTCTTGAACACTATAATGGGACACCATATAATGCAACCTAGATCTTCTATTATAGGTATGGACATATATATTATTCTTATTCTTACCACTATTATAATGTAAAATTTCCCCTCCCTGTATATGTTCCAGATCTATAAAGGTAATCCCTTTTCAAAACTACATAATCCTTGATTCCTATTATCCTAGGATACATAGTGAAATCCAAAATTTTCATCTTAGGTCTAGTCACAAAATATAATTTTATTCCACCCCCCTTCCAACCTAGAATTTTAACCTTTACCGATTCAATATACCAATGAGATACTTATCTTGGAAACCAAACTACCTTGATTCAATATACTCCTCTTAGTGAAATACAACTTTGAGTTTAAATTATCCTATTGGAAAATATCCTCCCATTAGAGAGTCATCCATAGAAGCTCACCAAATATTCATAAATATAGGGAAATGACCAATATATACCTTAGAACCATATTATATTTGGGATGAAAGAATCCAATTATATATAGGTCCATTTTTTGGCACAAGAAAATTCATTCCATACACTTTTATATAAAACCCATGATTATATCCTCACCCCAAAAGAAAAATTTTAGTTTTATTATAAGTGTATATCCATTCCTAAAGAAGAATAAAAATGGTTCTCCATGTGCCATATAATTTTTCACACACTTTTGGCTATAAATTCCTCAAAAAAAAAAATTCCAATCCAGTGACATGGTGGTGAGAACATCCCTTTGGCATTAGGCTATGGATTTATTCCATTACTAATGAAAAGGGTATAAAGAAAATAAAACCCATTTTAGGGGTCTTATAGGTACTTTTTTTCCTTTGAAAATAACTATTATGGTGTAACCTGTAATCTATAGGTGCAGTATATTTTTAGGATTTTATTTGACTACTATTAGAGCCAAAATGGACTTATAGATCAAAATTTATTATCATTTGAACTAAAAATTTTTCATGATGAAAATCAAGCTCACATGTAGGGTCATTTTTCTAAGTCTCCTTCACCCAACTTCTTCCACCAGGTCCTAGTTTTCAAGTTACTTCGCTTAGGTCCCTGAGATTTTTCCTAGATATGTTTTTTTAGGTTCTAAGTACAATGGAAGCATCAGATGGGTCATTCCCAACTTTTCTTTTTATCATGATCTATGACTAATATGACATTTACACAATGATAAACACAGTGACCAATGAGGTTGAATCAAAGAATACAAACAATGGATAATCACCAGAACCAAAGCACATGATCACCACATAATATATGTAATTATTTTAACTAATTAAATAATTACCATGTGTGAAATTATTTATCAATTGATGGATCTCACAATGGATCTCTATCATACCATCATTATGTTGTAGGAATCTATATTATATTCCTTCTAACGGTGTTTCACATGTTTTCCAAAAATCTCCAAATGTCACGATAAGAATCTCCGGGTGCTAGCATGACAGATTCTATCGTCTGCATTTTTCGCATTTGATCACCTCAAGAATTGATTCCAAAGGATTATCCTTAATCACTATATATTTGAGAGTGTAGGGTGGAGGAATATCTCTCTCCATTTTTGGGAGCATTATTGGAGAGGGATCTTTATAGGGATTGAGAGGATTTTCTTCGGATGTAATTGTTCACAACCCAAATAATTTGGATCTATTGAAAAATAATATATTTGGGTTAATATAATGTTAGGGTTAGAAATAAATAATTTCAAAAGTGATCTTTATTATTTATTTAATCCACACAGAACCCTAGGTCCAATAATAATAATAATAATATTATTGTTTCTTGACATGCAGTAAACTCATGAATTAAAATAAATATTATTTATTAAAATAATATTCAATATATATTATTTCTCACAAGACCATTAAAATCATCCCACTATTCCTCACCAATATTTATAAGGCCTTAAATAATGACTATTTATTTAATAAATAAATATCACTACATTATTCTCCAATAAATAAATAAATATTATATTCATTAAATTCAAAATAAATATTTATTAAATATTCTACTCACATAATATTCAATCGAATAACTGGTGATAAAATATATGCAATCAATAAAACATGGATAATTATTAAACATTGTGCAGGAATAATATTTATTGAAAATTTTAAATAAATAATAATAATATATTATTTGTCTAAGATTCTGGATACACTTAGTGTGTGACCCACTAGGCCTATTTCTCATTGGGATTAGAAGAAGCAAACTAAAGTCCAAAGTTAGCGTCTAATAGCACACCAAGGAACCCATATAAAAAGTACTTAATTCCACAATGACATAATACCTCATATGGATGCTTACTATGTAATATAATCCTATTATTACAATATTTATAATCAAGAAGGTTGCATGTTAGTGCCATCAACCTATGCGCTCAATGTCTCGTTCTTTGAATTTTCAGAAATCAAACTTGCCAACTTAACACCATGGACATGGATTTATTTAGGTTATATAATTTCCATCAAAGGTCCTAAGAACCAACTTCCATTGAATAATAGAAGGTATAAATCCTTTCTCACATTATTCATTAATGAAATATTAATCATGACACACCCAACATATCCTACCTCTCCATGAACATGTGTTGTCACAGTTTTAATCAACATATAAAAATATGTGACTTATAAAAATCATTAATAATAATCTTAATGTATAAGGATCAATACAAACATCTATGGATAGGAACATCCAATGACACATATAAATGTGGATTTTCTACTGGTGAGAACCATTCCAATAATATCCTATACTGGATGTTACTAAGGTTGTACACCATGAGAAGGTGCCTTAAAGTACTATGAGTCTCCACCCTTGATAGCTTGAATCATTTGTGTCCCTCAAATGATTCCATCCAGTTATAGAACTTATATATAAGAATAATTTTGTGGCACTTATGGGTTCTCATCATAGTATGTAACTTATATGACCTTTCAGTGTGATAATTACTGTTAGGATATTATCACATATTATTTCATATATAATAAAAATCATGATTTGATATAGAGTTTATTAATATTAAAAAAAATTAATACAAGTTATAATAAAGTAAACAAAATTTGGTTCTAGGGAAACAACTCTAAAAGACTCCCACTTTTACAGGAGCCAACTACTAATAGCCTTCAGTCCGATAGCTCTCACATGATACTCATGATTCTACTGATATAAGCCTTTAGTAAAGGGGTCCACCATGTTTTCTTCTCTAGGAACTCTTCTTGTTACAACCTCACCCCTTTGAGAAAAATTGTTCAAGATGTTCTACTTTTGAAGTATATGATTTATATATTGGTGTGACCATGAATATTTTACAAGATCCACCATTGTATTATTATCATAATAAAATGTGATAGGGTCTTTACTACTAGGCACCACATTAAGAACCTAAATAAAGTTTCTTATCCAAACTGCTTCATTGGATACATAACAAGATATTGCATACTTGGACTCCACTATAGAATCAGCAACAAATGGTTACTTTGAACTCTTCCAGATCATAGCTCATATGTTGATACATAAAAAATATCTTGACCAGGAATTTAGATTACTCTTATCTATTTGAAAACTATATTTAGTATAAATCATGATGAATAGCTCCTCATCGCCTCCATACACCATAAAAATATCTTTATTTCTTCTTAGATACTTGAGGATAACCTTAACAATAAAACAATACTATTCTCCTTGATCTACTTGATATCTACCTACCCTAAGCAATGCATCGAAAACATAAAATCTATTACATAACATGGAATACAAGATTTATCCTATCAATAAAGCATATGGTATCTTACTCAATCTCTCTTTCTCCTATTGTTCATAAGGATACATTTTCTTAGAAAGATGTATACCATGTGACACTGGAACAAATCCCCTCTTATATTGTTCCATACTAAATATCTTTAGTATCTAGTCAATATATGTACTTTGACTTAGTACAAGTATCCTATTGGATCTATCACAAATGATCTTGATCCATAGAATATAGTATGTTGTCCCCAAGTCCTTCATGGAGAAACACTTATTTAACTAGTCCTTAACAAACTATAAGATTGATATGTCATTTCCAATAAGCAATATGTCATCAACATATACTACTAGGATAACAGTCACATTCGCAATAAAACTCTCATAAACACATTTCTCACATTCATTCTTAATGAAATGTAATTATTTTATAGCTTCATTGCATTGAATGTTCCATGACCTAGATGCTTTATTCAATCCATAAATGGATCTCTATAACTAGGAAATATTTTTGGCATCACCTAGAATCACAAACCGTTCTATTTGTGTAACATAGTCATATTCCTAAAGGTTTCCATTAAGGAAATATTTTTTAACTTCGATATAGATAATTTAAAACTCAAGGTAAGATACTATAGAAAGTATAATTTTGATGGATTTAAAATGGAAACTGGTAAAAAGGTTTCATCATAGTCAATTCCTTAATGTTGTTTAAACCCTTTTCCCACTAGCCTTTATTTATAGGTATTTACAGTACCTTACATGTCTAGTTTTTTCTTGAATACCCATTTTCTCCCTATGGTATTTACATTAAATGGTACATTAACTAGAACTTAAACTTGGTTCGGATACATGGAATCCATTTAAAACTTCAAGGCTTCTTACCATGTTGCATCTTTCAAGTTCTATACTACATCTTTGTAGGAGAGAGGTTTATCATTTTAAACCAATAACTAGTCACTAGATTTAGTGACTAGAAAACCATATCTATCAAGTTCTCTAACCTCTATAGTGATCCTACACAGTACTTGTGTTTTATGAACTACTTCTTCCACAATGACCCATATAATATGTTACTATATAAAATCTTGTGTACCTTGATCATCAAATTCATCAAAGTCAATCTTTCTCCCACTATCATTTTTTAAGATTTTGTCCCTCTCAAGAAAGATAACATGTCTAGTGATAGTAACTTTATTTTATGAGGGGTTTTATAGGTATTATCTATTTGTTTCCCCATATAAAGATACATTTTTTCTTTAGGGTTCTAGTTTTTTTATTGAAAAGGCCTTAACAAACACCACACAACCTCATACATGGGTATGTGAAAAAACAGGTTTATTTCTACTATATAACTCAATGGGAATTCTATTTTATACTTTATTTGGTACTTGATTTAATGTATATGTCATAGCTTGTAATATGTATCCCCAAAAGGATAATGGAATATCTACATGACTCATCATCAACCCTACCATGTCTAATAAGATAAAATTACTCCTTTCACTAACACCATTCCACAGTGGTTTGTATGGTGGAGGGATTTGAGATAAAATCCCAAACTCCCATGGAAATTCGATAAAATCTTGGTTAATATATTCACCAACTTGATCCAATCAAAAGATTATTTATCTTATTTCTATGTTTATTCTCTACTTCATTCTTGAATTCTTTTAATTTCTCAAAGGACTAATACTTATGCCTCATTAAGTGGACATGGAAATATCTACTCAAGTCATCAGTAAAAGTTATGAAGTAAGAATATCCACCTCTAGATTCAACTAGAAATGGTCTACACACATTAGTGTATACCAATCCTATAATCTCTATGACCCTTTCACCGTATCCACCAAATGTATGTTTATTTGTTTTTACTTATAAAAAATAATGGCATCTTTTAAGTGGTTTTAACTCAGAAGATTATAAATAAACATCTTGATAAAGATTTTTCAAATGCTTCTCATTTACATAACTAAGATGGTAATACCATAGTTGGGTGTTATATGAGTCATGTGAACAAGATTCGTTATATATTTCCAAAAATCATATATTATTTTTGTAAAAGAAAAAACATTTATTTCCAAACTTGAAAATAAAATCATATTCATCTAGTAGTGACATAAAAATTATATTCTTGGTAAAATATAATAAATAATAACAATCCCTTAAAATTAATATTATTCCTATTGGAAATTAAAGGTGGTAGCCACTAACAACTAAAACATCTAGCGTCACACCATTGGTAGCTCACAGATCCAACTATCCTCTAGAAATACTTAGGAATCTACTTGGTTCCTATATTTGGAAATATATGTGAGCACCACAAGTTGTATCTAACACCCAATGTGTAGATATTAAAACATTAATCTTGATAATGAATGCACCTTTAGCCTCCCCTTTCTTCCAGGTGCAATTCCTCTTCTAGTTCCCTAGCTTTCCACATGAAATACATACTATCTTATTTTCCTTTCCCCAAATTTGGATCTTCATATACTTGAAAGGATGGTTCTCAAGATCTTTAGACTTGTTATGAGTCTTAGTCCCCTTATACTTGTTCTTCATTTTCTTATTCACTATAAGGAATGTAGGTTTTTTACACCCCATTCCCTTGTCTACTTGGAGAATCAGAGTAAGAAGTTCTGAAATACTATTCTCATTATTTCTCATGTTATAATTTAAAAATATGGAGAAGGTCTTGGGTAGTGAGGAAAGTATTAGATCTTTGTGAAACTCATCTGAGAATTTAATTCCCAATATGTCTAAGCTCTCAATGTATCAAATAATCTTGACTTAATAAGTCCCAACTGACATTGAATCTCCTGTCTTAGTAGTAAACAGATCATTGGAGATATCATATCTCTCTTATCTATCCTTCTCTTGATAGATATCCTGAATGTGAGACATCATGCTCTACACATCCATGTCCTCATATTACTTCAAAATCTCATTAGTAATGGATGATAAAATGAAATATTGAACATTAGTAGCATCATTAAAATGTTTCTCATAGATAGATAACTCTTCCTCACCAGCATCATTTCCAGGCACATCAGGAATATGTTCTTTCAATACATACAGTTTTCTTTCATGGCGTAGGATAATGCATAATTTTTTTCCATTATTGAAAATTTGTTCCAGTGAGAAGGTTATACTTCTCAAGTATGGATCACAATTATATGTTTGAAGTAATTTTTATTGTTTTTTATGTAGATAATATGATCATAGTTTTAGTACATTATCTAATAAAATTTAGATAAATAAATAAATATCTATTTATTAATCTACTACTATTTTATCGAAACCCAACATCCCTCACCATTGGATTTAGAATATCATATATCTTAGAAAATATACTGACAAGGATCTATATTTCCATTATTATCACCCCAAATTTGTCTGGTTAATTTTTTTAATATTTTTAAGTAGGAATTCTAAATGAAAACTACATTAACTCATAGTTCCATGATCTGTTGAGTGGTCTCCCCAATCTCAAAATCCTTAAATTGGATTTCCACAACCTTTGCCTCTTAGTTACACCGTGTCCTGCTTTGGAAGTCAACCCTTGATGTGAACTAAGTTATGTCAACCCAAGAATTAAAATCATAATTCCCCGATAATTGAAAGCACCCCAACTTTGGATGGTGAAGCACTTTGAACTATGGTTTGATTTTAACAGAATTACTATAACGATATACCTACTTAATATATATAATTGTTGGAATTTATCTTTTATGTTCAAATTTCCAATTATTACCTTTATTACATGATTTTTTATATTAAGTAGATTTAGTTAAGTGATTAACCATGTATTAGATAACATTTAATCATAATCCAATATATTTTAGTTCTCTCTTGCATGCTTGTTAATTCATTAATTCATGTGATTGTGACAAAAAAAACATTATGAAATATCTATGAAACTTTACAGAAATAAAATAATGAAGTGGTATGACAGTGGGATTTATCTAATGGTTAGTTTATCTAGAAGATTAATAACTAATCATAGACCTAGGGGAAAACACTTTGAACCAATTAAGGGTTTTGTTGGAGCTTTCCACCAGTCCACCAGTGTATCTCTCTTGGATTGGTTTTTTCTTGCATCCAAACTTGAACATCCTAGACTAGTTTGGGAGCTCCATCAATTACATGTTCTTTTACTCACATTTTGGTTAGGGAAAAAATATTGGTTAAAGGGTTTATATAAAAGAAACCATTTTCATATAGGCCCTTACATAATAAGATGAGATATGACACACAAACCAATAATTTAATTTAATTATAAATTAAATGAAACCAATCACATAAAACGGTCTGGTATAGTCTCATGATTATTCACATGCATGCAAAGAATTATACATTTAATAAAATTGTCATTCAATTCCAATCATTCTTATTTAATATAAATTTCACTTGAATCAATTAATTTTATTCTTTAATTAATCAATTCATTTATCTTAATTATCATTCAAATATCCTTGAGATTATCAAAAATCATAATTTTAACAATTTAAATAAATTTATTTAAAATTAACTATGAACAAAGAAATGTACATTGGAAGCAGCACAGTGAGTAACCATCTGAATTAAAAGATGTGTATTATACTTGTATATTGTTTACTCTTGTGACATGTGGCATGCACGACTTATCACATAATATCATGATGTGTACTATAAACATAATTATCACATGGTTTATATGATTTTCTATTTTTATGTAGCATGTAGTCATTCAATGTGTGTATAGTAATAACTATAATATGACTTATACATGATATGTAGATTCTAACATTATGCAGAAATTAATTAAAAATTTATATATATAAAAAAACCCATCCCATGGCATGTCTTATCAAATTTCTGACCAAATGAAAGTAAATATTGATAAGGTGTTCATAGTATAATATATTAGTTTTAATTTTTTATAATTTGGTGAAATTACATGGCGTGTATTATTCTCACCATCTATCCATGAAGCATGCCTAGGGACTCAACGTGTAACCATGCCATGAAATTTTTTAGAGTACATGGCATGTTGTATCTAAGTTACATTGGCACCAGTCATGTAGGTCATGTAATAAGATGCACGACCCATTTGTGACTAAATGACTACACGTCATGTACATATGTTACACGAAATGTACTATGGCTAACCATGTGCCAGGATAGCCCAATCAACATGGAATATATAATTAAATTCACCGAATTTTATAAATTCACATGACTTGAATTAATTAAAAATTAATTATTAGTGTATTAAACAGTAGTATATAATGTGTACCTATGGGTTACATGCCTTATACTCTTGTGTTATCTTAAAATATTCCACGACACCTTTAGATGAGATCTTCAAATTTCATTAATTCATAAAATCAATTGATTTGATTATATTTATGAGAAACAAAGAGGAATAAAATAGATCTCACAATTTAGATTGAAGAACAATTAAATTGTAATTGAAAACTAATAACAAATTCTCAAATCAATCAATGATATTTAAATAATTATAAATAATTATGTGTCCCACTCTGATACCACTTATAGGTTTCGAGCATAGTGGAAGCGTCAGATGTGTAATGCCCAACTTTTTTTTTCATGATCGATGAATAATCCAAGATTTAAATGATGATAAATTTAATGATGAATTAAATTTAATTAAAGAATACATACAATAGATAATATCAAAAACCAAAGTACAGGATTGTCACAAACTATTTATAATTAATTCAAGCAATTAAATAATTACCTATTGAGAGATTATTTCTTCATTGATGGATCTGACAATGGATATACATCATACCATTGTTTTATGATAGGAATAAATATAATATTTTCTCTATCAATGATCCACATGTGTTCTCAAAATCTCCAAACATCGTAATAGGAATCTTTGAGTTCTAGCACAACAGATCCTATCGCTTGTGTCGTTCACCTTTTAGCGCCTTAAGAATCACTTCCAAACGATTATCCTTGATCTCTATAGACTTAAGAGTGGAACGTGGAGGAAGATCACCCTCCATTATTGGTATTTTTTTTGGATAGGTATCTCTCTAGGGCTTGATAGGATTCTCTCTGGATATCATTGTGCATAAGAAATATGAATTGGCTCTATTGAAAAATAATATAATTGGGTTTATATACTACTAGGTTTAGAAATAAATAATCACACAATTTCCCTTTATTATTTATTTAATCCATATGGAACCCCATATCTATAATAATAATAATAATATTATTATTTATTCTCATGTGCTAAACTCACCTATTAAATTAAATATTATTTATTAAAATAATATTCAATATATATTATTTCTCACCAGACCATAAAACATGGTCTTCCATTCCTCCAAAATATTTATCAAGCCTTGAATAATGACTATTTATTTAATAAATAAATATAAATTCATTAATATTTAATAAATTAATAAATATTATACTCATTAAATAGAAAATAAATATTTTTTATATATTATGCTCACATAATATTCCCTCGAATAACCGGTGATGAAATATATGCGATCAAGTAAGAATGAATAATTATTAAAGCACATCAAAGAATAATATCTATTCAACTTTTTAAATAATAAATAATAATATATTATACAACTGAGATTCTGGATACACTTAGTGTGTGACCCCATAGGCCTCTTTCTTAGTGGAATTAGGTGAAACAACATGATAAACCAAGTTTGTGTCTCGAAACATGCAAAGGCACTCATAGAGAAATAATTTAATGCTAAAATAATATAATAACTCATATGTATACTTAATATGTAATATAATCCCTTTATCTTGATATCTCTGATCAAGAAGGTTGTATACTGGTGCCATCAACCTATGTACTCGATGTCTCTTTCTTTGACTTTATGGAAATTGAACATGCCTATTGAACACCATGGCCATGGATTTATTTTTTCTATATAATTTCCATAAAAGGGACTAATATATAAACATCCATTTAATAATTTAATGGATAAATCCATTCTCACATTATTCATTAACAAAATATTACTCATGACACACTCAAAGTATCCAACCTTGTTGTGAACATGCGTCCTCCTGATTTTCATCAATACATCAAAGTACACACATTATAACTCTCATTAGTAATAATATTAAAGTATAAATATCAATACACACATCCAAATATAGGAACATCTAATGACACATATAAATGTCAATTTATTACTGGCGGGTATCATTCTCATAATATCCTACATTGGATATTACCAGGGTGTGCACCATGGGAAGGTTCCTCAAAGTCCTATGAGTCTCCACCCTTGATATCCTAAATCATTTGTGTCACTCAAAATATTTAATCTTGATATAGAACATATATTTAATAATACTATCGTGACACTTCTGGGTTATCACCATAGTGGGGAACTACTATGACCTTTCAATGAAAAAACTACTCTTAGGACATTATCACATACTATGTCACATAGAAGAACTATCATGATGTGATAAAGAGTTTATTGATATTAAAAACAATGAATAAAAGTTATCATAAAGTACAAATAAGTTGGTTCTAGGGAACCTAATCCAATAGTTTTCTTAAGTACACCCTGGTCTACTTTCCTGAAAGTATTAGTAAACCCATGTGTTTCTCCCTAGTGGTCTACATGAACCAGTGTGAACACCCAATTCAACTTCACCCAGGTCACAATATTTTCATATAAATAGAACCCAAGGGGTTATCATTTGGGAGTACCTTAAAAAGTGAATAATAAGGTATGATCTTCATTCACCCAACCCCTTCTAGAGCCTCTTCACTAGGGTATCATGCACCCTAGTCATCTCGGATGAACATAACTGAGGTGACACTTCTCCCAGAGCTCCCAAATTTGGGGAAACATCTAATAGGTCTGAAAAATTAGGTGACACTTTTACTAGTTATCCCAAATTGTGTTACACTTCATCTAGACCTCAAAACCTGAGAGAACCCTTAGATCAAGACTTTACTAGGGAGAACCACTTTACCCATCACTATACCTAGGTAAACCCTCCACCCAAAACTCCACTAGGGGGAAATTCCCACCCATCCCACCAACTATGTTGAGCCTCCTCACCTAGCCTCTACTAGGGCGAACCCTTTTCCTTAGAATCCAATTATTTTGAACCCTTTACACAATCCCCTACACTTTGGAAACCCTTATTCCAGACCTCAATAACTAGGTGACACTTCACCCTAACCCCATAATCAGGGAACCATTTTCCCATGTCTTTTACTAGGTCCCTAATTCACCTAAGTCTCCTACTTGGGATCCAATTCCCCTAGGGTCCATGCTAAAGGGCCACTTCACCTAGGCCCCCTAATTAGGTGACCACCCTTACCATATATTCCTTAAGTTGATATATTAATATTGGTTTCTAAAAATAAATTGATTTGGGATATTTCTATGGGTTTCTCAAAATTCCTTGAGCTTATATACTACTCTTGGTTTCTTAAAATGCATTGAGTTGAGATATTCCTCTCAAAACCCATACATATCTTCACATGGTTCAGTTTTGAGGGTGAACCATATATGGGTATCCTACTAGGTGTAATCCCCAACCTCTATAGTCTCATTTCCATGTCTAGTTACCAACATACATGAGGTTGACTAACATATATGGGGCTCCTACTAGGTGTAAATCCCATGATTTTTTATCTACCTTACTTATTTATCTACCAATAGATAGAGGGGTAAGAAATCATACAAGGGACTCCTCCTTAGGTGTAAGACCTAATCAATCACTCACTCACTAATGATATCATCTTATTAATACAATACTGATCCATATAAATCTCTACAAATCCACAATTCATAATCCCCACTCAATATATTTTTGCCTCCCCCATTATGGAAAAAACATTCTTACCACATGATATTAAATTGCATGGACCAGTCCCATCACATGAACTTAAACTGTGCACCAATAACTACATGAGTTTTGATTCTTTATTTAATAGGATATATAGGATTCCACTTTGAGGATCAATCCCAACAACCTCAAATATAATTTAACCTATTTAACGATCATATGATTTAATTACCATATGCCTAAAGTTGATATTAAAATTTTGGATCTCCTCATCAACCTTGATTCATGAAAATCCTCTCAGATCCCTCATATAATTTGATTAAAGACTCACCTCTTAGTCTCCTCATATATCTTGAGTATAGATAATCCTATTGGTTTATAAAAATTTATTTTGTTATGATACTTCTCTTTGAACCCAAAAATACCTTCACCTGGCACACCTACCAGAGTAAAATAAATATGGGCCTCATACTAAGTGTAAGAAATAACTTTTCTAGTCTTCCTTACTCATGTAGATACCAACTAAAAATATGTGAACATCCATATCTAGGCTCCATATTAGGTTTAATTTTCAACCATAAATTCTCCTGTTCATTCAAAAACATACATTATGGACTAGAAAGGGCCACGCATGCATAATTATCACACCAACCATTGATAGGAACCTTTACCCTATTCAGATATTCCACATGACACTAAAATTATTATAAGTGGTCCTTATTACACAACCTTAAAAGGAAAAATGTGTCCCATTAAGTAGAACCAAAATATTTGGGTTCTAATTCCCATAATAGGGATATGTAGGAAGCCCTTTTCATTGGACTAATCCTAACTCTAAAACATCTACCACCTCCTAGGAAGATGATAAATTCTATAGTGCCCAATTGTGGCCATATCCCTAACATCAATGATTAATAATGGGGAGATAAGGAACCTTTGATATATATATATATACAAAAACATATATATACATATACATATACATATATATATATATATACATTTATTCACATCAATACATGGTTTCAATAGATAACTTGCATAGTGGTAACAAGTCCCACCCTATGATTCAAGAAGTATTCATGAATATGTCTTAAATATATATGAGAGTCCCTAAATAGGAAATAATTATCCTATAAAGGGTTTTATGATCCTAACCTCCCATCCCCTCGACCAATGTACATTATAATGTGTCACTAGTAAAGTCTAAGAGACCTCTTCCATTTGAAAATTAGGTTCATTATGACTCAAAAATGCCATTGTGGAGGTGTATTGGAGTTTTCATCGGAAAAATTTATATAAAATTATCTTTAAATATATTTAAGTATAATAATATATATGATATAAATAATATATATATATTAATATATATAAATATAAGTAATATGAACGTATAAAAAAAGTCATGAAGATTGAGTGGTAAGTGCGAGGGGTTCGTTTGAAGAAGTCTCGAGTTTAAAACTTAGGCATATCAAATTTTACAAAGGGTTGTTGGCAGGTATGCATGGGAGTGAAAAGTTAGTGGTGTCAATATTTTACAACATTGGGATGACTAGTGTGGTGAAAATGGGATTTCTGCAGGTTGAGGTGTGTTCTGGACTGAAGTAGGGTGTGTCACACAAGAGTAGGAGTGGGGAGCGTTATAGGTCGAAGTGTGTTTCAAGTCAATCTGGATGGGATTACAGGGGAATATTTCTAGGTGGAAGTGTAGTGTATCTAGAGTAGGTTAAGGAATAAATATTGGATATTATTTCGAAATTAGAGTGGGGATTATAGGGTGTTTTGATCAAGATCACAGACAAAAACTAACATTGATTAAAAAATGAAATGTTACTTAAACATGTTTAAAAAATGTGGGTAAACTTTCTCATTTTCCAGCATTACCTAAAAACATGAGAAAATGTAACTAAAAATGTGGCTAAATTATTTAAATCTTATTAAAACACATTTTTTTATAAAACATGGGTAATTACATTATCCATGTTTATAAACATGACTAATGTAAAATAAAAATAGAACTAAATGCAATTTTTTATAGTGAGAAAGTATAAATGAAATAGATGTAAGTATATTGATAGTTATAATATTGTTCATTAAATGAAATAGTCACAAAAAAATTATAAAATTAATGAAATGTAAAACAAAGAAAAGTTAAAACAATACTTAAAGTATTTATAAATAACTAAAATACCCCTAAAGGATATCAATTAACAAAAAAATCCAATAATGGAACCCTTCAATTTTAAATGAAAAAGGATGGTGGTTCATAACCAGAACCAAGGTATCCCCACTCAAAGACTAAAAAACACCTAACTATAAACCCATTGATAGGTACTTGTGTCTCGACCACAAACACTATGTCTTCTAATCCTCGGATTCCCTTGATCACATTGATTAGTCACAACAAGCTCAATCACAACGAGCTTCATCGATTGTGATAATATCAGAAGGGATCCATATTTGTATCCATATATTCCCTCAATCTAAATAATTAAACAAAAAAAAATTCAGCCCAAATCTCCTCAATATTAGTAATTATAAAAATAATTATTCTAATAAAAAAAATTAAGAGCTTTACAATAAAATTTCATAGTTGACAGATCTCAACACACTCAAAAAAATATTACAAGTGAGGGAACTTAGAAGCAATGATATGTTAGAATATATTCAATATAAATAATCTTTATGAGAATTTTAAATCAATTATGGTCTTCAAATCATAATTTTATATTTATAAACGTCCACATAACTAAATGTAACGGTCAAATTCTAAGTTCTTTGAGTTCAGTTGCAAAAACATCAGATGTTGTACTATGTCATGTGATAGATATAGTTTAGCTTTTACCATATGATGTGTTTAATATTATTATTTAAACATGTAAAAAGGAGGAATACATCTTAATTACTCAATGTACTAGACCATATAAGATTATATGTAAAAGAATTAGATAATTAATCAGCCTAATACAAAACTCAAAAAGAAAACAAAAAAAATAATTCTGTTTAAACATGAGTGTATTATGATTTTTAAAACCAAGGAAAAATAAGATTTAGTTGAATAAAAAATATCCATATTTTGAAATCAATAAACATGAATTATGATTAGGTTTCAATAAAAAATTAAAATCACGATTCTTGTAATTTTTAATGAAAACCCTCTATGAGTTTAGCATCTAAAATATTTAAACTCTTCAAATTTATTTATCCTTTGGAAAAGACAATTTCTATCCCTTAAATAAATCTCAATAAACATATTAGTAAAATATACTTAATATTCTAAAATTTCTTCCCCTTTTTTATTTTCAAAAATAAATCCATAATAAAACTGATGAAGATAAACTCTTTTTACATAAAGAAACATAGTCTGACTTTAGAATAAACATGAATGAAAAATAATAATCCTAATAAATGATAAAAAAAAAACTAGAAAGACATTAAAAATATAATATAATATATCCATAATTGATAAAAAACAAATAACATGATAGATATACCCCTTAGGATATAGATATGTTATTTTTAATGTAAGATAGATTAAAATTTATCTGTTCTATAATGTATAGAATTTGTAATATTATGAACATTCAGATAATTCATAAAATATGATAAGAAGTATATAAATTTTTTAAATCATTCATTATTTAAAAAATTTACTGGTCTACATATAAATAATAAAGTGATAATATTGGTCAAATGTGAGTTTTTTACATTCATCAAAAGAATAAATTATAAAAATATTATTTTTTATGGATTTTACATATTTTTCCATCTTTATAACCATATTATCAAAACCTCATGATGAAAAATTAATTTATTTTAAAAATTTTCTGCTCCAACTCTTGTCTATTCAAAATTAATTCATGATCTTTAATATTATGATTTCATCCTCTATCTTTTGTTATAGTTCCCTAAATTCATGATATTGTTCTTCTAAGTTATAAATATAATTGTAATCAAGTAGGTGATAAATATATTTATTTTTAGGCTTCTCATACTTCTCCTCATTCTTGAAATTTCTTAACTTCTACTCATAATATTCTTGTAATTTGATAAATCTTATTTATTCTCACTTTTTGATCTATAACCTGTTACAATATTTGAGAAACCTGAGTGTCAACTAAACTATTCTAAATAATGATTGGTCTCAAATCCATTTTTTAAGAATTTATATTAAACTTCATACTTTATTAATCTGATCAACTCTAAATAATATCTAATTCTTTATATGGACACCACTAGAACCATCCTTAGTAAAAAATTCCTCTAAATAACTTTCAACTAGTACTTAGGCTCCCTTAACTTATAGAATAACTTTTGTTTGATATTTTTTATTTTTTGGTAAAACATTTAGGATTCCAATATGCCAAAAGGATTGATCTAATTTATCCCAACCTATGAATTTCAATGTTTTTCCTTTTCAACTACTTGTATTTTATCTTTTTTAGCTATTATAGGTTTCTATCTCTCTCACTGGGCAGAAAAAATATCCATAGAAGGTCCCTTAGATTTTATAGCATCTACGGAAGAAAACAATTTAGTATTCTAAGAAAAATCCTCTGATGAGATTTATGATTTTTTTGATGTAATGAATGATGAGAAATTATCATCTGGAGGAATTGGAGGAAGAGTGAATCGAATCATTGCCTTAACCTCTTCTGATTTATTGATAGACTCTTATGCAAGTTATATGGGAGAAACAAAGTCATAAGATGAATCCTATACTAATTATATTAAAACATACTTCCCATTATTAGCTTCTATAAGATTTAATATCCACTTAGGTGTACATTTAACTACTTCATATTATTCTATAATGGTTACTAAAGGTATAATAACCCATGATTTTTTAACTTTCAAATAATATTTACTTTTCTTATTGGATTCATTTTCTTTTTCTTAACTCTCACTCATGTATTTACCTTTATCCTTACTCAAGACAAAGGATGGATGTAACTAATTATTTTCCTATTTCTCTCTAATTTCCTTATCCTTCTATTCTCAAACATTACTATACTTAACAAAGAATTTACCAAATTCATTATTTATTTTAACTCTTTAAAAATATTCATATACGTTTTCAGATCCTAGGATTCATATGGAGAATACTTTTATATATTCTTATTGTTCTTATTAGAGTATGATATATTAGTTGTAATACCTTTTGGTTCTTTCCTTTTTTCCCATAGTATTATTTAATAACTTCTCTTTAATATTTTGGACAAACTTCTTCTATTACATCTAGGTATCCATCAAAGGGGTATTTTTCCTTTCTCTTCTGATAAGATTCTTCTCATCTAGATGATAAATGAGATTCACCTGATATACAAAGGAGTTGAACTTTAAAGAAAATATTTCTCAAACTTATGAAATAATTTAAACAAAATATGTAAGATATTATAAACTTAAAAAAAAATATTGGGTACCAAATATTAATTAAATTACTGGTACAGAGTGACCTAATCACTTGTAATTTAAGACTAAGACATCTAAACATGTTTGGATTTATAAGTATTTAAAAATATCACCTTTGGTACTTTTATCTTCCCAAATATTTTCTTTTCAAGAGTTCTAATCTATTTGAATATGTACACTCTATGTTGTGTAAAAATTTTAAGCTATGTTCAATGAATGTCAATTTTTATAATTTCCATATCTTTAAAACTTTATAAAAAATGGATAACTATTGAGAACAAATTAATTGTTCTAATGACCTGAAATTTTGGTATACTTTATTCCCAGTCCGAAGGATATTTTCTTAGGTCACAACTTATTTGTTTTTCAAATGACTTCTTTCTAGTAGTGAAGTGATTCAAAAACTTATTTAAACTCTCAACTTTTGATTTTAGATTCATTGTCACATTTTTTTCTTTGATAGATGTATCTAAAGTCAATTTCCCCTTAATATTAGAGGTTAAATTGGATATTTTATCTTTTAGTTTATCCAATTTATTCCTAAGATTAGTTATCTCACTTTTAGTTTTTTTAGTTCAATATCTTTCTCAATAAATTTTTGTTTAATGTAAAAAAACTTCTCAGAAAGTTTACCCATATCTAACTTCACATGATGAAGTTTCTTATTAACATATTTTTATCTCTTATCAAGACTATTTACATAAACAAACATTTATTTAAGAGAAAATACTTCATCCTTATCAGAGGAAGAAGTTATGTTCTCATCAAATGAGGTGAGTGGACGATTTGATAAGAAATATCCTTTAGAAATTCTCTTTGATTATTTCTATTCTATTTTAATTATTTGAAAATTTTGTCTAATATAACCAACCTTGTTACACTCATAATAAATAGTGTCTAAAGGATCTTTCTTATCAAATCTTTCCTTCATATCCTTCTGATTACCCCATTGGAAATTATTTTGTCCCATTTATTTATTCATATGGCTCGAGGATTGATAAATTTCATCTTGGATTAGTTATGAACAACTATTTCCTTTTGATGTACATGGTTTAATATTTCAAGACCCAAAATTTAATGCTTTAGACATTTATGTAAAAGAAACCCCATTCATTTTTTTCTTTATCAGCATATCTCTTTAAATGATTTTCATATTGATTTAATGTACCAATAAACTTATCAAGAATTAACTTCATGATATGTTTTGTTCCATATATCATTGAGTGCTTGGATTACCATTATTTATAAGGATATCAATGATTTTCTCAATTATTTTATCATATACACTTTATTTCCTTCTATGAAGATAAATATTTTTTACAATTTTCATTAATTGTTGATGAATTTAGGCCACTATTGCACGAGGTGAAAAGTTGAAGCTTTGATAATTATCCCTAAGCATAAAATGTTTAGTTTCAATAACTTCTGATGTTTTGAAATGTTTTACTTATAACTTCATCTAAGTACCATAATCCCTCTAAAAAGATGATACTTGATAGTGGACATTTCTATGAATAACACACAATAGAGTATTTCTTATATAGAAGTTAAGTTAGAGTTTTGACTATTCATCTTGAGTGAAACCAACAACTTCTTTTTCTAGTAATGTATAATTTCCCATATTCATCATAAAATTTTCAACACCATTATTGATCACATATGTTTCCATGAAATCTATCCAATATTAAAAATATCTTCCATCAATTTTTTGGTCTATTTGAATTTAAATTCTCTAAAATTATGATGTGAATAACAGCTTCCATATCTTGAAAATATGATATTTTTTCATATAAATGTTAGTGTAAGGAAAATATTGTAAATTACGATAAATAAAATGGAGAATAAAAATATGTGATTAGCTCATAAGAGAGTTAAGCATAGATATTAAGAGAAGTGCTCTGATACCAAGTGTTGGTCCAAAAAGGTGTTGATATGACACTATAAAAAGGGGTGAATTATATTCTAAAATACGACTAAATTTTTTCCCACTAAAAGTGTAATTTTATTGGATGATATAATCTTTTGATCAAATTATTTTATATTAGATTAAACAAAGTATAAATGCAACAGATATATGTCTATAAGTAATTAGAATATAATCCATTAAATGAATTAATCCTAAAAAATTAAATACAAAATAAAATGTAAAATAAAGAAAAGATAAATTAATGCATGAAGTATTGAGTAAAAACTAAAATACCCATAAATTATATCAATTACCAAAAAAATCCAATAAAGGAAACCTTCACTTTTAAACTAAAGTTATAGGTGGTTCATAACTAGAACCAAGGTATCCCCACTCCAATAATGGACCATCATCAACTATAAACCCATGGGTAGGTATCAATGTCTAGACCAAAAAAAATTGCCTTCTTATCCCCAAAACCCCTCGATCACACTAATAAAACATAGTAAGCTCAAGAACCCTAAGATTTGTAAACTATAACCCTGTAATAAGGCCTCTTTATTCTTATCCTTAGAATCCATTGATCTCAGTAATCAGACAAACTATCTTTCATCCTGAAAGTTTATTGATCTATATGATTGGATAAAGAATAATTAAAATAAGAAAAACTAAAATAATTGTAGTCAAATATCACAAACAATAACTCTTAGGAAACTTAGAAAAGGATTACAAGTAATATAACTTGGAAGAAATGATATGTTAGAATAAATTCACTAGAAACAAACTTTATAGAAATTATAAATCACTTTTTTTCTTCAAAACATCAGGTTCTATTTATAAACACCCATGTAACTAACTCTAGAAGTCAGATTCTGAATTCTTCCAGTTTAGTTTCTATAGCATTGGATGATGTACTAAATCATATGATGGATCTAGGTAGTCTTCTATCATCTGATTTATTCAATTCCATTTTAGAATTTTCATGTCTGAGGGAGGAATTTAGCTTAACTACTCTACATACTAGGCCATAGAAGATCGAATGTTGAAAAATCAAAAAATAAATCTTCCCAACACAAAACTCAAAAAAAGAGGAAAAATTACTTCTATTTTAACATGATTTTATTTTTATTTTCAAAACCAATGAAAAAGAAGAGACATTTGACTCAACAAATGAGTGGTTAGACTGAATATTATACTCTCGATATAGCTTCTTCTATTTATAAAAGTGAAAAATTGTTTCATTTATAGTCAGTATTGTATGAGGGACTCTTAATCTAGATATGATATTAAAATTAATAACGTTAGAGATAGCCTTTTTCTTGACCTCATTGAGGGGAACAACATTTTCTGATTTGGAGAGGAAATTAGTTGTAGTAAGAACGGACTTGAGATACCTCGCTATGGATGTAGGGTATAAAACCACAAAATCTATCCCCTATACAATGAATATTTAGGAATATTTGGTAGTGTGTAGAAATTATGGGGGCTAATGAATAAATTTTTCTTGTACTTGAGAGGTATGGTACTTATTCTTTAATTATATGTAGTTTTACCTCATTGATTCCCATAAGTTTCCAAGCCTCCTGATTTGGGGGAAAAGCTTGGTTCCTGATCGGTGAGCACTACATGCACCATCATGAAATTTTGGTATAATAGTTAGGGTATATCCCCTATTAATTCACTTGAGGAGGACCCCATTAAATACTTATTTATAAAATAATTTATGAGAACTCAGGACATCATAAATGGTGAAATTTTCTGCTCATTGATGAATATATTCCCTATTGGATCAATCCTATAGAAGAAATACATTTTTAAGATACTTTATTATGGTAAATATATATCCAACCATGGTGTCAATTAGTTAGGGTAAATTCTCACCATGTCCTGAGGTATAATTAACAACATTTATTTCCTTAATATCATTACTAATGAATGGAGATACCACCCTACGATGTGTGAGGTGAATGACCATTTCATCTTGATCTAGGTATACAAAGATTATAGCCACATTGACCAGTGAATATGATTGATAATTATTCAAAAATGAAAAGCAGGACAATGTCATCTTTAAGATAAATTCATCCATTAATCCTTTAATATAATCAAGAAAGGGAATAAACTCTTCATTCTTAATGGTAAAGTCACCATTTATTTTATTAATCACTATATCTAAATCCACTTTGACGTCCTATCAGGAAACTAGTATTTTTAGTTCCAATTCTAAACCTATGAAGAGGGCCTCATAATTCAACTCATTATTGGTACATCCTTCTAACAGTATAAAGGATTATGGTAGAATTACCATCACTAGGGAGGTGAACAAGAAATTAACCCCTGTAACCTATTAAAGATTATATCCTTATCATCTTTTAGTAAATACCAATACATAAAAAAGTATAAAATCAAGTAAAGAAAATGAGATTCAAAATATTCATTCTCAGTGTGAGAGCCTACATCCTTGCCATAGACATTACCATGGGTCTATAGAAATTCACTATTATGAAGAAGTGAATAAAACTTATGCCGACTCTCATTATACACATTTTATATTCTGATAGGAATGATTATACTGACTCCCATCATTTTACAAAGTTTTTTTACAAATAATTAATAAAAAAAAAAAGAATAAAGACTTTTTTCAATATGATCTATAAAAGTTCCTAGGTATGATTACCCAAAGTTCCATGGCCTTCTATTCAATAAAACCAGTCCAATTGACTCAGTCCGATTGAATCAATATGATTCTCACTTTCTAATTCTACACCTGAAGAAACTTTCTATTATTTTTGGATAAAAAACTTTTTCTTCTCAAAAACTACTCAAAAAAATCAATCTGAACTTCCTCAGTCTAATGGACTCTGTATAATGGGCCCATTCTCAATATGAAAAACTAAAACTCTTTTCAAATGATCAATATGATATTACTCAGTCTGATAAACAAAACTTTTAGGTGTCTGAATTTCTTCTGATATCTCATTCTAGAAAGAATGACTTGATAATAATTATACAGTACTCAACCTTTTCCGCACACATAATAAGTTTCAATGTTCAAATATACTATGCTTCTATTTATAGGTGACTTATAATAAAAAATAAAGGAAAATAAAAAAAATCCCACATAACTAAATTTCAAATATCCAAAAAATACTCTCATTTAAACTTAAAATTTTACTGCTTCAAAACTTGTCAATATTTCTCCAAAATCAGTCTTCTCAAATATACTAACTTTTCTTCAGTCTGATATAACTTCCCTAGATTCAGTCCAATGTGACTAAATTCCTCTTCTCATTATGATATTAAATTCTTCCTCTACTAGTTATGATCTAACTATCTTGCACTACTCATTATGATCTGACTATCCTCTTTAGAGTTAGTCTAATTGAATTTCCTTCTTATAGTTAGCATGATCATCTTTACTTCTCAGAATTAGTCTAATAATCATTCCTTCTTAGAGTTTTTCCAATAATATTTT
Source organism: Viscum album (assembly GCA_963277665.1). Lineage (NCBI taxonomy): Eukaryota > Viridiplantae > Streptophyta > Magnoliopsida > Santalales > Viscaceae > Viscum > Viscum album. The sequence continues at coordinate 608,462,356 of OY728139.1, read as the reverse complement.
CTTCTTAAAGCCAGTCTAATGGAATCCTCATGACGATGAAATTCTCATTACAATGGAATTCTCATTATAATAGAAACTCTACTAAAAAACTTTGAAATTCTTCAAACCTCATCAATTATAACTCTTTTAGACTTCTAAAAACATATTTGTTTAGTAATTTTGGATCTGATGTAAATTTTGTGTTGATATATGGAATTTATACAATCTTTAAAATTCCTCCATTTCATTAAAATCTTTTATCGTGATAGTTTTCATGATTTATGAGAACTTAAAGATTAGAAAATAATCATCTAACTTAGGATAGAAAGTATGAAACATTTCTAACTCCTGACTTCAATATCTTCTTTCAAAACTCTTTATCAGCATTACGTATTCTTCACCCAGTAAGATCATTCTACCAACCTTCTGATATTGTCACAACGATGATTCTCATACTAATGATCCACATCCTTTTGTGTCTGGTGTTCCTCACACTGATAAGAAGTAGCCAAAAAATACTTTACATTATAATATGGTTTCTTTCACTGGATTCATCTTGTATCATAACTTTTTCATTATTTATAAAAAAGTAATGATTAGAAAATCATCATCAAATTTAATACTTGAATGTTCAATTACTTCCCAACATTTCAGTATCACTCAATAACTTCTAATACTGATTCTTCTAGAGACCAATTCCTCGTAGTCTCTGAATTTCTATCAAATTATAATTCCAATTTCCAAGTTCTATTGACTCATACCAATGAGATGATTCTTATTTCACATACTGATGGTCTGGGTCTTATCTTGAAGATAAAAAACATTCTTTTTACAAAAGGTTGGTTTTCAAAAAATAAAAAACATTTTTAAAAAAGTCACAATGGTTCTCCAGACACCCATAAGCACTATGAGTAGGTTGTGTTGAAAGAATTTTTTAGGGTAGGTTCTTCAGACACCCATAACTATTCCTCATGGAGATCTATGAATAATAATGACTCCTCTTGGGTAGGTTGTTTTGAAATAATTTTTTATGGTTTTCTCCATGATAACATTTCAAGACACAAAAAAAATGTCAAACTGTTGTAGAATGACTACCTGTTGTGTCAGGTTCCTAGTTAATATTAGAAAACTAAGGATATATTTAAGAGGATCAATTTGGGAGACTAAGTTAACCTAATGATAATATATAGAATCTTTAGTATTATGCACCATAAAAACCAACACAAGATATTTCTTTTTGATATCCTAGTATCAGGTGTCAACTTTAACATTATTATACTAAGAAAATATAGATTATTATCTTTTCCTAACTCATTTTTCTATGCGATGAGGGAACCAAGATATTAGTTTAGGTTTTCCAAATAGTGGAAAAGGTTTTTTTCCTTCTATAAATAATATCAAGACCAAAGATTGTAGGAGGTACTTATTGAGGTTATTAAAGGTCTTTTAGTAGTTCTCATCCCACTAGTAAGTATCTATTTTTTATAAACTTTATGAAGGGAAAAAAGTTTCTAGTGAGGTTAAATATAAAGTTCCTCATATATGTGATTTGTACCTAGAATCCTCTCAATCGCTGAAGGTTTTTAAGAGGGGTCATGTTAATTATTTCCCTTATTTCTCTAGTTCGAACTTGAGGTCATGATGACATACCATGAAATCGAGTAATTTTTAACAATGTTACACCAAAATTACATTTTAACAGGTTTATTTTCAAGATGTATTGGCATAAATTGTTGAGAAAAACCTCAATATTAATGAAGAAATCACAACATAGATTTGATTTGACCACCAAATCATTTACATATCATTATACAATTTTCCCTAGGAAAGACTTGAAAATGTAGTGCATGACACATTGATAGGTAACACCAACATTATTTAAGCTAAGGGACATTAATTGGTGGCAGTATACCCCACCAGGTGACTTAATGGTAGTGACCTCCTCATCATCATGGTTCATCCATATCTGACTGTAACCTTAATACCCATCCATGAATTATAGGGATTGAAAAATAACTGTGAAATTAATCAATAGTTTCATGATTGGGATTGAGAAATCATCCTTCATACAATGAATATTTAGGTCCCTGAAGTTGATATAGACTCTAATTTATTGATTATTCATCTTCTTCATAGGTAAAATATTGGAAAACCACTTTGGGTATTGAAATTACTAGATGAAGTCATATTTGATCAACTTATTGACTTAAAATTCCACTTTGGTGACATGGGTCAGATGCATTCTCTTTACAACCTATTTATAGCCACAATGGTTGTCTAGTAAACCCAAGTGGTGGGTAGAACTTGGGGATCTAATTCAGTTATCTCTATGCAATTCCATGTGAACACATCATGGATACACTCATATTTCATGCATATTTTTAAATAAAATTTAAGGATTTTTGAAGGATTTTAATGAACAATTTCCATGATTTATAATGTTTTAATAATATATGGGGATTTAAAATAAAATAAAAAATGATTTTAAATTTTGGTATTTAATGATTTATTTTATTAAAGTTTATTTTATGTAACATTGAATGATATTTTATAAGTATTTTCGAAACTTTTCTATTTTCTACTATCTTTTAGCTAAAAAATATGGCCAGTGAGGCTAACTATCAACCAGTGAGTGACCCATCACTTAACAAGGCCAAGGGCCCACAAACTAGGACACACCACTAGGATAGCCCATGACATGGTGGAAAGGAAGCATAGATGGGCTGAGTCCCATACAAGCTGGTGTGTGGTGGTGAATCCCACATGGCTGCGAGAGGAGAGCCTCACTGGGGGCCCAATCCTAGTAGAAGTAGGATTCCTCCTACTCTAGTTAGAATTCATTATTGGATTAGAACCATGAATTGATAGTTAAAGAATTATAGAGAAAAGATTCTATTCTAATGTGGGACTTGGTACACATTGTTACTATTCATTTTTATCAAAATTCCACTGTCCCACCTCAACCACACACTTTCCCTCCTCATACATTTATTGATCCATCGATCTATGATGTTTTCCACCCCACTTGATGCCACTACCACATGTACATGCCAACAATTACCATATCTGATTCCTAAAATCTCTAATATTGAGTTGATCATCACTTACAATTCCCATGACTTCCATAGAAGACCTCTATGACCATGGAAAATCTCCATTAAGTCCATTTCAAGGATTCATCCAACCACTATGAAGGTCAGATGATTTGAGGATGTAGAGACCTGAATCTTAACGTACATGGACATTACATTACTTTTGCGGAATAATTAGTACATAACAAAAACACACACACAAGGACCGTAATAGTTTAGTGTCTTTGGAAAATTGGAATATAATCTTCTAATCATGGTGAAAGATCTTCAACATCTCTCATAAAGATCTTCCTTTTTTTTACCTAAAACCTTTCTTTATATCCTGGGGAAAAGAAAACATAAAAGGGTGAGCTCAAATGCTCAGTAAGGGTAAACAAAAGAAATATCAATCACATCATATACATAATAACATAACTTTTGGAAATCTTAACCTGCAAAAGAGATCATAATTTCATAACATGGGATAAATCATAGTAGTGAAATGTAATCCCAATAATCATAACTTAAAACATGAAACTTTGTGGCATACACACATAATCATAGATAATCATTTCTTATTAGTCAAGACTCATTTCCAAGACTATCTTAGTGGACAAAGTCCATTTCTGAACCGAGTTCACTCCTTGTTTCAGTCATGTTTCACTGAACCGATTTAACCTGCCGTTCTAGCCATGTCTATCTCATGAGATATAAAATATTTACCCAATGGATTAGAGGGAGATATAGGTCCCACCCATCTCATAATGATACCATTCTTATGTGTGCCACAAAATCATAAACCATACATCATAGCATAACCCATGTAATAAAAATGGGAATCTTTAAACATCGTGACATCATAAAACAATTCATATAAGATAAAAGAATTCATAAAAATATTTCCATCACAACATAATAAAATCCATGTAATAATAGGGATATAAACAGAACCCTTTATTATCTTAGATGGAAAATAATTTTGATAAAACACTTGAACTCCATTCTTGAGGAAAATATCCTTTCTACTTCAAAAACAATTTTCCTTTCTTAAAATGTCATACAATTTTAAACTAAAAGAAGTTGATTAAAAATAAACTTGAAAACTTGTAAAGGAAGATTCTTGGAAATTATGTTTTAAAAATCCATTCATGCCGTATAAGTTAAAAAAAACATTCTTCTCGTACTTTTGTCAGAAAAGTCAAAAAGTACCTCGTACGAAAAATGACAAAAGATTCCTTTCATATCATTTACTAAAAACTCACCTAAGGGTAAAATTAGATTTAAACAATTGTAGGTGGATGGAAATAATATTACATATTGAGGAAACATGGATGTGGATGATAAAATACACCCCAGTAAATACCGAAGTATAAACAATCTCGGATAAAAATGAGATTGTGATATTTACCTTACCTTAGGTCCGATTTGCTTTGTAAGTGTCCGAACCTACTATATAATGATTTAAATAATGTCATTGACTTATTACAGAATCATACCCATTGTTATGATATCATATATGGTTCACTTATGACTTTATATTACCCGTTCTTTTGAAAATTCCATGTTAAAGAGCATTTTGGGTAAAATCATTTCATTTGTCATCCGTGTTTTGACTTGTAATTATTCATATGATTACTTAGATCATGATTAAATAATTACAGAATATAAAACATTATTTATATATAATATATATTCAGAGTATACATATATATAATAGATCAGTAAATGGAAAGAAATACACCGTTCATGGATACGGTAGGTCGTACGTACGCATGAATGCTGTTTTCGTTTCCTTATTGAGTTGAATGGAATTAAGTAGATGACATACATATATATACAAATAAATCTAGTATCATTACTATGTCATATATTTCATGATTACTTATTATATATACTTTATAATCATTCATGAATGGTTAACGTGGAGAATGAATCTCATCGCGTCTTGGAGACGGTAGTCCGTACGTATGCACGAGCGATGATATCGTTCTCATGACCGTGGAATTGTATTGTAGTGTATTTATACTATTTCAGAATCAATATCACTTTAAAATAATCATATATAGTTATTATTTACACCATTATACCCATCCAAGTAATGTGGTGGTGGAAAATAGATTACACCACGGCGTGGAGACGGTATTCCATACGTACGCACGCGCGGTGATTTCGTTTTCCGTAGGATGGATAGATGGTGAAATAGGGTTGTTTCATACTTATAATTACATATCAGTATATTATTGATACTTATTTTATTACTTCATAATGAAACAACTAAAGAAGAATAAGTGGAAGAAGAAATAAAGTTGAAAGAATCAGTAACGGGCATTACCTCTTCTTTGAAGCGCCTCTTTGAGTCCTCCTTTTAGGGCACTAAAATTGGTCTTTGAAGAAGACCATGACCTCTAGGATGTTTCTAGGGAAGTGGAGAGGAGAAATTGGCAGGGTTTGGCCAAGCTTTAAGGCTCAAAGTGGTGTGAGGAAGAGGGGGAGGAGGTGCCCTTTTATAAGGGAGGAGAGGGGCTCCTTTGGAAAAACTAAAAATATTATTTTATTATAAAGACAAATTCGGTTTTAAATAGATCCAAATTGATTTATTTAGAAGCTAAGGTGGGGCTGGGTCGACATCCTCTAATCCAATATAATTTATACAAGTTTAGGTTCCTATTTTAACCTTATCATTTAGATTTAACATTAAGTTAAATAATTTTACTTTTACCGCGTCTTCTTGTGTTCTTATACTATAAGGTTAATAAATATACTATAAGCTTCCAAACGAACCCCAAGTTGTTTATTATTAATATATATAACCTTATATAAGTAATTTTTCCTAAACTTATATTTTTATGAATAAAATAACAATTAATAATATAATATTTGTTTTAAAAACTATTTTATGTCAATTTTGACACTATTTAGTAATTGATTTTTGTGAAAATCATAACAGAATGATTAGTTCGAAAAAAGTTAATTAAATCAATAATAAAATGTCATATTAACCTATAAAATTAGTGTAATTCATCAAAAGTCTCAAATTACATTTATTTTGGTATTTATAACATCAATTATGTCAATATTTTATTAATAAGATAATTACTGCATCATCTTTGTGTCATAAATAAATTAAATTATTTAATGTCTAAAAAATTACAAATAAAATACCATTATGTATGAAATATTTTTATATTTCTAATGAATATTTATAGTCGAATTTATCTTATGTATAATCTTATATTAAAAATTATTTACTTATTAAACTTTGATTTTAACTATTTTAACACTTCTTTAAATAAATTAATAATAAATGTCCTAATCTAATCCAAGTGGGCCTAAATGGTCATATTTTATTCCTAAGTTTGTTTTTGGTCGAATTAAACTTATCCAATAGAATTAGGACATGTATTAGGGTGATAATAATATCATTTTTAACCTTAATTTCACTATTTACTTTTAACCGTGGTAAATAAAAGTAAAAAGTTACTATTCACCAAAAACTATTTTCATCTCATTGAACCAAATTTTACTTACTGACATCAACCGTGTCTCTAGGATTTTTGAAATTCCACTCACAGAAGCGGTAAAATTAAGTTTTATGAAAAATTCAGTTTTTTTAACTACCACTTAGTGGTTTCACTATTCATCAAAAATTGAAAGTTTTCAGAAAAATACCAAAATTTCACCCTAGGATAATTTCGATATTACGAATCCAAAAATGAAGTCCATTTTGAAAAATAAAATTTATAAAATTTCAAAAAGTGGTTATTACTATTCATAACAGCTAGTTTTAATAATATTTTAATAGCATATCATTGTTTAGTGAAACTCGGTATTGCGTACGACACAAGCTATCAAGGAAGGTTGCGATTGCGTGTAAAGCAAGCCAAGCTAGTGTTGTGTGTAGTGAAAGATTCCTTTTATGATTTATAAAAACAAAAATATTTCTCATAAAAGTCTCGGGTGTTACATTCTACCCCCCTTAAAATGAATTTTCCTCTCGAAATTCATCACTTTGTAACAAAAAGATGAGGATACCTCTCCCTAATCATATCCTCAAGCTCCCATGTAGCTTATTCTAATTGGTGGTTCTTCCATAAAACTTTCACCAATCAAGTGGTCTTGTTTCGTAGGACTTTTTCGCTACGATCCAGAATCTCTATCTGCTGTTCTTCATAAGAAAGATCTTGCTCTAGCGGTACAACTTCTGAGATGAGTACATGTGAAGGATCAGGTATGTACTTTCTCAGGAGAGATACATGGAACACATCGTGAACTTGAGAGAGATTTGGTGGAAGCGCCAATCGGTAAGCTACCTTCTCAACACGATCCAGTATTTTGAAAGGACCGATATATCTAGGGCTCAACTTCCCCTTCTTTCCAAATCTCATGACCCTCTTTCAGGGAGATATTTATAAGAACACTTTATCACCCACTTCAAACTCTAGGTCTTTTATTCGTTTTTCGGCATAACTTTTCTATCGACTCTGAGCTGCTCTTATGTGTTGTTGAATAGATCTGACATTTTCTGCCATTTCATCAATGAGATCGGGTCCTAATAGATTTCTTTCCCCAACTTCATCCTAGTAAGTTGGAGTCTTACATTTCTTTCCATAGAGAGCTTCATAAGGAGCCATCTGAATACTGGAGTGAAAGCTATTATTATAAGAAAATTCCACCAAAGGTAGGTGTTGATCCCAACCACCTTTGAAATCCATAGAGCAAGATCTCAACATATCTTCTAGAGTTTGAATCATCCTCTTAGACTGACTGTCTACCCGAGGATGATAAGCAGTGCTGAAACTCAACTCTGTATCCAGAGTATACTGAAGACTTCACCAGAACTTTGAGGTAAACCTCGGATCCCGATCAGATATAATAGAAAGTGGTACTCCATGAAATCTTACCACTTCCTTCACATATATCCTGGAAAGCTGATCCAGAGAGAAATCCTCTCTAATAGCGTTGAAGTGTGCAGACTTTGTAAGACGATCAACTTTGACCCAGATAGCATTATTGCCTTTGGATGTTTTAGGAAGTCCGGTGAGAAAGTCCATAGTGATGTTTTCCCATTTCCATTCGGGTATGGGTAATGGTTGTAACATCCCCTTAGACTTCTGTCTCTCAGCTTTAACTTGCTGACAAACCAAGCATCGAGAGACATATTCAACAACATCTCTTTTCATGCCATCCCACTAGAAGTACTCTTTCAAGTCCCTACACATCTTCGTGCTTCCAGGATGAATGGAGAATGAAGAACTATGAGCCTCATCCAGTAGCTCCTTCTTTAATTCGGGGATGGGAGGAACACAAACCCGATTCCTGAACATTATTATCCTGTCACAATCAAGGTTGAATTCAGGAACATTTCTCACCTTCTTTTGTAACTCGACATCTTCTTTCTGTGCCTCTTTAATCTTAAAATGTATAGATGGTTGAACATTCATTTGATAAAGATACGATTTTTTCCCTTTCATTATAATTCCAAGATCCATCCTTTGTAAATCCATAAATATTGGATCTTTTGTGATCCTCATCATGGATAAACTGGCATGGTCTTGTCGACTTAATGCATCTGCCACCTTGTTTGCTTTCCCAGGGTGGTAATGGATTGAGCAGTCATAATCCTTAATCAGCTCCAACCATCTTCTTTGGCGCATATTCAGCTCCTTTTGTGTGAAAATATACTTTAAACTTTTATGATCAGTATAAATGTCACACCTTTCTCCATAAAGATAATGCCTCCAAATCTTTAATGCAAAGATTACCGCAGCTAACTCCAAATCATGAGTTGGGTAATTTTGCTCATGTATTTTCAATTGTCGTGAGGCATAAGCTATCACCATATAATTTTGCATAAGAACACACCCCAATCCCTTCTTGGATGCATCACTATAGATCACAAACCTCTCTCCACTACAAGGTAGTGTGAGCACAGGTGCACTGGATAACCTTCTTTTCAACTCCTTGAAATTCTCTTCACATTCCTCCATCCAAACAAACTTAACTCCTTTCCGAGTCAACTTGGTGAGTGGATTAGATAATCGTGAAAAATATTTCACAAAACGTCGATAATATCCAGCCAAACCAAGAAAACTTCAGATCTCAGTTACTGTTATTGGTCTCGACCATCTTTAGATAACCTCTGTTTTTGCTGGATCCACAGATATCCCCTCTTTTGAGATTACGTGACCCAAAAATGAAACTTTTTGAAGCCAAAATTCACACTTGGTAAATTTGGCATAAATCTTCTCCTTTCTCAGGGTCTTCAATATAATTCTCAAGTGATCTTCATGTTCTTCCTTGCTCTTGGAATAGAATAAGAATATTGTCTATAAATACTACCACAAACTGATCAAAATAGTCTCTAAAGACTCTATTCATCATATCCATGAAGATAGCAGGGGCATTAGTAAGACCAAATGGCATCACTATAAATTCATAGTGTCCATACCTTGTACGGAAAGCCGTCTTTGGTATATCCTCCCATTTGACCCTTAATTGATGATACCTTGAACGAAGATCAATCTTGGAAAAGTATTGAGCTCCGCGTAGTTGGTCAAATAGGTCACCAATGCGCGGGAGAGGATATTTGTTCTTGATAGTGATCTTGTTAAGTTCTCGATAATCAATGCAGAGTCTCATTGATCCATCTTTCTTCTTAACAAACAGAATAGGTGCTCCCCAAGGTGACGCCCTAGGGAATATGAACCCCTTATCAAGATTCTCTTGGAGTTGCTTCTTTAATTCCTGCAACTCAATTGGGGCCATTCTATAAGGTGTCTTTGAAATAGGCAAAGCACCCGGTATGAGTTCTATTGAAAACTCAACTTCACGATTTGGTGGAAGACCCGGTAATTCCTCTGGAAAGACATCATCAAACTCCCGTACAATGGGCATATTCTTAATTGTGAGTTTCTCACCAACCATTTGAGATAAATAACCTTAATTTAGTGGAATCAAGACCCATAAGATGGAAGAAATTTCCACTGGAAGGTTATGTTCATCCTTGCATTGATAGACGATCATAGATTGATCTGGAATATAAAATGTGACTTCCCTTCTTTGGCAATTGATATGAGATCCATATAAAGAAAGCTAATCCATACCAATAACCACATCAAATTCCACTATAGGAAGGATCACAATATTTGCAGGAAGCACTTTCCCACAAACTTCGATCGGAGAATAATTATAAACTTTTGATGCGACTGTTGTGCCATTAGGGGTTGTCACAGCTAACTCAAAATCTAATTGTTGAGGTAATACGGTGATATCCTTAGAAAATTATTCAGAAATAAAAGAGTGGGTGGATCTAGAATCAAATAAAAAATTTGCTACTTTAGAGTGGATGGTAAGTGTACCTTTCACCACATCGTTATCGTACTCCACATCGCTGATAGAAATTGCATGTGACTTTCCTTTTTATTTAGCCTTAAGAGTTTGTTGACGTCGACCATCATCATCAACCCTTGGATTTTGGCATTGATTGGAATAATGCCCCATCTCCATGCACTTGAAACATTTAAGTGTAGTAGGTTCATTCTACGTATCCATTCCTTTGTTTGCATCATTAGACATCTTCTTCCCATCATTGCGGCATTCAAATGCCCTATGACCTTCCTTTCCACATTTGAAGCATTTACTTGTCCCTTTAAGAAAAATCCCTCCATGTTTCTTTCCACACTTTCAGCATAAGGGAAAGCTCATCTTCTTTTCAGTGTGCTCTTTAGATTTTCCTTTGAATTCCATTTTCCTCTTCTTATCAAACCCATATGACTGATGGGTTACTCCAATCTCTATCTCGACTTTGAGAGCACATCGAACAATTTCCTCGCAGCTATTGAAGTCCCTTATGGATAACGCCCTTCGAAGACTTGGTTTTAAGCCACTAAAGAATCGATCGATCTTACTCTCAGGTTGGATAATAATACCAGAAGCGTACCGTGCAAGTCTTGTAACGTTTTCTTCATACGGTAGGCCGTACGTACGCATGAACGCTGTTTTCGTTTCCTTATTGAGTTGAATGGAATTAAATAGATGACATACATATATATACACATAAATCCAGTATCATTACTATGTCATATATTTCATGATTACTTATTATATATACTTTATAATCATTCATGAATGGTTAACGTGGAGAATGAATCTCATCGCGTCGTGGAGACGGTAGTCCGTACGTACGCACGAGCGATGATATCATTCTCATGATCGTGGAATTGTATTGGAGTGTATGTATACTATTTCATAATCAATATCACTTTAAAATAATCATATATAGTTATTATGTACACCATTATACCCATCCAAGTAAGGTGGTGGTGGAAAATAGATTACACCACGGCGTGGAGGCGGTATTCCGTACGTACGCACGCGTAGTGATTTCGTTTTCCGTAGGATGGATAGATGGTGAAATAGGGTTGTTTCATAATTATAATAACATATCAGTATATGAGTGATACTGATGTTATTACTTCATAATGAAACAACTAAAGAAGAAGAAGTTGAAGAAGAAATAAAGTTGAAAGAATCAGTAACGGACATTACCTCTTCTTTGAAGCGCCTCTTTGAGTCCTCCTTTTAGGGCACTAAAATTAGTCTTTGAAGAAGAACAATACATCTAGGATGTTTCTAGGGAAGTGGAGAGTAGAAATTGGCAGGGGTTGGCCGAGCTTGAAGGCTTAAAGTGGTGTGAGGAAGAGGGGGAGGAGGTGCCCTTTTATAAGGGAGGAGAGGGGCTCCTTTGGAAAAACTAAAAATATTATTTTATTATAAAGCCAAATTCGGTTTTAAATATCTCCAAATTGATTTATTTCGAAACTAAGGTGGGTATGGATCGCAATACTCTCATACAATATAATTTAGACGAGTTTAGGTTCCTATTTTAACCTTATCATTTAGATTTAACATTAAGTTAAATAATTTTACTTTTACCGTGTCTTCTTGTGTTCTTATACTACAAGGTTAATAAACTTACTATAAGCAGCCAAACGAACCCCAAGTTGTTTATTATTAATATATATAACCTTATATAAATCATTTGGCCGAACCATAGATTTTTAGGAATAAAATAACAATTAATAATATAATATTTGTTTTAAAAACTATTTTATGTCAACTTTGACACTATTTAGTAATTGATTTTTGTGAAAATCATAACAGAATGATTAGTTCGAAAAAAGTTAATTAAATCAATACTAACATGTCATATTAACCTATAAAATTAGTGGAATGCATAAAAAGTATCAAATTACATTTATTTTGGTATTTATAACATCAATTATGTCAATATTTCATTAATAAGATAATTACTGCATCATCTTTGTGTCATAAATAAATTAAATTATTTAATGTCTAAAAAATTAAAAATAAAATACCATTATGTAGGAAATCTTTTTAGCTTTATAATTAATATTTATAGTCGAATTTATCTTATGTATAACCTTATATTAAAAATTATTTACTTATTAAACTTTGATTTTAACTATTTTTACCCTTCTTTAAATAAATTAATAATAAATGTCCTAATCGAATCCAAGTGGGCCTAAATGGTCATATTTTATTCCTAAGTTTGTTTTAGGTCGAATTAAACTTATCCAATAGAATTAGGACATGTGTTAGGGTAATAATAATATCATTTTTACCCTTAATTACCCTATTTACTTTTAACCGTGGTAAATAAAAGTAAAAAGTTACTATTCACCAAAAATTATTTTCATCTCATTGAACCACATTTTACTTATTGACATCAACCGTGTCTCTCGGATTTTTGAAATTCCACTCACAGAAGCGGTAAAATTAAGTTTTATGAAAAATTCAGTTTTTTTAACTACCACTTAGTGGTTTCACTATTCATCAAAAATTGAAAGTTTTCAGAAAAATACCAAAATTTCACCCTAGGCTAATTTCGATATTCCGAATCCAAAAATGATGTCCATTTTGAAAAATAAAATTTATAAAATTTCAAAAAGTGGTTATTACTATTCATAACATCTAGTTTTAATAATATTTTAATAACATATCATTTTTTAGTGAAACTCGGTATTGCGTACGACGCAAGCTATCGAGGAAGGTCGTGATTTCGTGTAAAGAAATCCAAGATAGTGTTGTGTGTAGTGAGAGATTCCTTTTATGATTTATAAAAACAAAAATATTTCTCATAAAAGTCTCAGGTGTTACAGAGGAGCCTCCACTTCCTTTTTCACAAAGCCACATGTCCGTATTTCCTTTCGAAGCACCACCATACATGAAACATGTACCGAAATCCAAGTAATTCCCATGAGAGGCATGCATGAATGAAGAAGTCCATGCTACCATGTATGGATTTTTTCCACACCGAAAATTCCAAAACCCCTCTATTGATGGGGCATGTTTGAATGCCTCAATTAAACATAGAATCAAAATTTTAAATAATAAAACAATGATCTAGAGTTAAAGAATGAAAGATGAAATTTTACTGAGGGAAATGAGTATCACTTGATCCATAAATATAGGGATCTAGAAAACTTCTAGATGGAGTTCTATAGGATCGAAATATGAATATAAATTCTCAATTTCAAGAGGGGGTGAATTGTAAGTTTAAAAACTTTTATTTTTAACCTTAAGGAAAACTATGTTTAACAGAGTTAAACAAGGTAAATTCACAAGACCTCTTTTATTTCTATAAACTTTCTAGGTTTCGGAAATGTGGTTTCAGAAATTAAACTTAAGGAAAGAATACAAGAAAAAGTTTCTACCTTAAAGCGTATATAATCTAGCTTATCAGAGTATACAAAAGTATAAGAAAGTATAAGAAGGTTATACTTTATTTCTTTATCAAAATATAGAAGAAATAAACTTGAAACAAAATAAGTAACAAGTATGAAATCTTTTAACCCAAAGAGTAGGGTATCCAACAGCCTTGGATAAAGGTCCCTTGATTTATAATTTCAAGAAATTATGTATTACCCACACCAGGGTAATACCTCGATAGGAATGTCTGAATCTTTCTTGCTATTCGCACAATCCCTTGAACTTTAAGGTAGTTTATACCTTTGTCTTCCTATCCCTGAAAGTCCTCGAACTTTAAGGTAGTCTGCACCTCTAACTTCTTATCCACGGAATCCCTCGATTGTACTCAGCAACAAATCAGAGTCACATGAAGCAAGGTGAACAATATGTTCAGTACGCACAAGGCATTGGAGTCTCTCTCTATAGAAATCACAACAGCATGAAATCTCTAGAGTTATCAACAAGGATTCTCAGTGTTGTATGAGCTCATTCAAATGAACCTCTATTTATAGGCACTTATCCAACATTCAGATCCCTCCTCCAATGGTTATATTTTTCCTTGAATCTCTGAGGGACCAATACACGTGTCACTAAAACAATGGTTAGTTAGAAACATATTGTAAGACATGATTTCATAACTATAACAAGTGTAATCAAAATAAGGTTTCTTAACCAAATATAATTTTTTAGAGTCTAGGAATAAAGTTTGGAGTCTAAACAAATAAAAATTTGGAGACTATAATACATGGATATTTGGATTTTTTTTTCAAGGAATTCGAAACCTAATTTCTATAGATTTAGGAGTTTGAATTCTAATGAATTCGGAATCCGAATTCTAAAGAATCCAGAATCTAAATTTTGAGGAATTTGGAGTCCGAATTCTGAGGAATTTTAAGTATGAATTATAAGGAATTATGAGACTGAATTCTGAGGAATTTAGAGTCCAAATTTCAGAGAATTCAGAGTCCTAATTTTAGAGAATTAAAAGTCTGAATTTCATAGAATTCTGAGTCTGGATTCTGAGGAATTTGGAGTCGGAATTTTGAGGAATTAAGTGTCTGAATTTTAAGGAATTCAGAGTCTGAATTTGGAACCTGAAAACAGAATACTCTATATCTAATTATTTATAGGATTCCGAGGTTTTTGATGTGAAACTGATTTTTAGACTTAGGAATAAAATGATCTTGATTTAGAGAAACTATAAAATGAACAATGAAAACATAGGTAAGGATAAATTTCCTTGGGGAAGGAAATTTTTTCTTATTAAGATAATTCTTAAGGAAAATATAATTTACCTTAAGATAGTGTGTTTGTGATTTTTCAAAACATAGAGGAATGGAAAGGTCCTAAGGAAACATTATTGACTCCAAAATCTCTCCCTTATTGGAAAGCACAAACATCCTTACGAAAAAGAGTATAAGGACTTAGAATTTTCCTTTATGGACTTTGAAAATAAAAACATATCTCCCTTTACTTATGAATCATGATGAATACGACTAACTCCCCCTTAGGTTTTGAAATCCCGAAGGACTGTATTCTTGAATTCCTTAAATAGATCTTTCTTTTTCCTGTATAAGGAAATATTATTTGATTAAACTTCCCCTTATATAGAATCACCCTTACTTAGGGAATTCACTTCTTTACTTAGTATTCTTTTTTATCATTCCTTTCTCCACCTTTGTGATTTTCAAAAAGGAATAAAGATAATGGAAAAAAATATGGTACCTGAAAAATTAGTACTATACAAAAAAAACACATGATGAATAACCAAAATTTCATTATGATGGGAAAAATTTATACAAAGAAGGAAATACAACAGAATATCATATTGGGAAAAAATTATCCTTATTTCTCTTATTCATTAGCTTCTTCACAATGGTTTTCATCTTCTTAAGATCCTTGTGATCTTCTTCCACATGCTTAAGAAACTGATCCTGATCTTCATTTTTATTATTTAAGGTTTTAATATTTTCTTTCTGAGCCTTAAAAATATATGCCTGATCCTTCAAAAGATCTTCTTGTTTGGAAAGATTTTCTTTAAACTCTATTCTAACATCCCTTTCCCTATTACAATTCATAGCCACTAAATTAAGCTTCCCATTCATATCTTTTAATTCCTGTTTATGATTTCTCTGTTCGAGACTTAGCTTTTTCTCAAAACTCTTAGTAAGATCTTTGAACTTCCCACCTTCAGTGTCAAAATCATCGTTCACACTTTCTTGAAAATCATTAAGGATTCTCATCTCTTTGATTGTTTTCCTTGACCATTTTGTGATTTCCTTTCATGATCTTTTGTTAGCTTCATATCCAATGAATAAGGATTTGAAATCAGCCTCAAGCCTAACAAACTTATCCACAAGAATAGTAAGTGAATCCTATTTCTGATTAAATGAATGCTAAAGCATCTAGAACCTCAAGTCTATACTTGGAAACAAGGGAATAATATCAACTAGATTCTTTAAATATTGAACTACAAAATCATGTCCAAGATAGGATGATTCTGAATCAGACTGTTTGGTTGGTGAGGATTCTTTTTATATCTCTTCAGCTTTCCTTTTCAACGAACCACCAACATCTTTATTTTTCACTACAGATTCCCTAGGTGTATCAAACAATAACTGTTTTTCCTTATTACCTCTCGGAATGATCTCTTCTACATTGGTTGATTCATGTTCACTATCTGATAATTGAACAATATTGTTTTCCCCAATATTTTCTTTCTCGGCACCTGCCATAAGATCCTATAGTTGAACGAAATCATGATTAATACTCTCTTCTTCAGAGAGTTTATTCACTTATTCATGACCCTTTTCTTCTTTTCCTGGGGTAGGAAGTTTTGAAGATTCTACTTCAGATGTTCGGATTGACAGTTTCTCATAAGGACTCTCCTTATCATGATATTCCTCTACTTTCTTTATCATATCATCAGTATCACCACTTCCTTATTCTTCTTATTCAACTTATTCATCATGAACTATTTCTTATTCTTCTTCTGGTTCCAGAATTACCATCTTCTTCCCCAGAGTCACTGGAAGTGATTCTTTCAAAAAGGATTCTGGTACCTGAATTTGTTTAGAGGCTTTCTCAGCAGCCTTGAGGAGGGATTGAACTATCTCAACTTTGGACATCTTCTTCCCTAGATTCTTTGTTTTTGTTTCTTAAGATCCTCAGCAGCCTTCAACTTCAATGCTTTTGAATCAGTAGGGTCCAAGATAAAAATAGGTTCCCCTTATTTCTTATTATTCTTGTCTTCTCTTCACTTATCAACCACTTCATCTGGATAAGTCTTTTGTTTCTTTGGTTTTGGAGGTGTGAATTGGGTTTCTTGAATAGTAGGAGCTTTTGTTTCTCTTCCGGTCCCTTAGCCTTCCTCTTCTTTCCACACTTCTTGGAGGTTTCAGCCACTTCTGGTTTTTTTGATAGAGCATCTATTTATGATTTAGATAAATCATGAAATTCTCCTGATTCACTAGAAAAACCAACCTTCATTCTCCTTAGAGTATCATCACTTAACAACATTACTTTGAAATTTCTTGGATTATAACTAGAAGGTATTTTGAATGATTCTAAAAAGAGGACTATAATCTTGGAGAGAATAACTGGATACATGATGAATTGAGATTTCAGAGTCCCATTTTGGATATTCATGATTGTCAGCAAAACATACTTCACCAAATTTATCTTTCTGAAATTCACCAAAAAGTCTAAAGCATAAATATCACTCTTCTTCAGGGTATCTTTATCACCTTTTCTCAGAATGAGAAATACCCAAACCCATAACTCAACAATCATGAGATTTTTAGAGAGATGGATAATCTTTAGAGTCCTCACTTCTAATATACCAAGGGACTCCAAATAATTTTCCTTATCAAATGAGCCTGAAACATCTGGTAACTTGTGGGTGAAAAATTCCTCTTCACCCTCATACATAATTCCAATTAAGCATGCAGCCTTACTGTAAGAAAGAGAGTAAGTTTTTCCATATCTCATAAATTAAAACTTGTCTCTCATTCCTTCATTGAAGAAAATAACGGATTCATAGAATTCTATCAACAACTCCGAATAAACTAGATCATGTGCCTTCAATTTAGATACACATAAGCTCTCTCAATAATTCAACTTGGTATTTTTTGAGATAATAGAATCATACTTAGTAAAGAATTTCAGATCAACTAACCTTTCTCTGTAAATATTCCATTTAGAGATTTCCTTTACTGATGACATTTGTTTCCAAGGAGAAGTGTCTAAAGACATTCAGAATTGAGGAAAACTTGAAGATTCGAAACTACCTTACGTAGACTAGAAGGGCTTCATCACGCCAAATCTTTGAAGACCGATGTGGGAAAAACATTAGAGGGTCCTTATATAGGCGTTTGAGATAATGGGACATCTTTCTAATGAGATCCAATGGTGGAAATAATCTTGATCAGATCTGATAGTTTAGATGATAACTGAAGAAGGAAATAGGTTGGTTCCGATCTTTTGAGGTTTTTAAGATAAAAAATTCAGATTTAAGGAAAAGTGAATCTGATTTTTTTAATAAAATGAAAATACCAACATGTAAAAGGATAATTAAGAAAATTTAATAAAGGAAGCATACCTTTCAGATTGCTAGGAAAATTATCTGTAATGAGGAGAATTATTATTAAATAAATTTAGATTTTTTTAAAAAATTTGATTAAGAAAATTTTTATTACGAAAAATTTGATTACAAAAATTTTGATTACGAAAATTTTGATTAAGAAAATTTTTATTAAAAAAATTTTTATTAAAAAAAATTTGATTAAAAAAATATTGATTACGAAAATTTTGATTATGAAAATTTTGATTACAAAAAAAAATTGATTAACAAGAAAATTTACCCCCCTATGAAAAGGAGTATATTATTGTAAGGAGATAGGTTTAATGAAGAAGTTAATATTGAAGATTACCTTACGGTTATCATTCCTAAATTCTGTTTAATGTATTTAAATCTATCAGAGGGTAATGATTTTGTGAAAATATGATCTAGTTGATCTTGCGTTCTGATAAATTGAAGAATTATATCTCCTTTTTTTGTGATCCCTAGGAAAGTGAAGTCTAATATCTATGTGTTTTTCACGTGAATGATGTGCATGGTTTTTACTAAGATAAATTTCACTAGTGTTATCACACAATATTTTTGTTTTGGTAAAACTCATACCATAGTCTGTGAGTGTGTGTTGCATCCAAAACACTTGAGCACATCAACTTCCATCTACTACATATTCAGCTTCAGTGGTGACAATTTCTATTGAGTGTTTCTTTTTCATGACCAAGAAACTAATGAATCTCATAAGAAATGACAAGTTCCATATGTAATTTTCCAATCCATTCTACATCCACTAAAGTTAGCATTCGAAAAACTTTTTTTAAAAAATCATTTCTAGAAGTATAAAAGAGTTCTAAATCCATGGTTCCCTTTCAATAGAGAAAAATTCTTTTCACTGCCATTAAATGAGATTCCTTAGGATTTGATTGATATATTGCACATAAGCATACTGAAAACATTAAATCTAGACAACTAGCTATCAAGTATAGTAAACTTCCTATCATACCTCTAAATGATGTTTGATTGACTGATTTCCCAGCTTCATCAAGATCAAGAGAATTTGAGGTACCGATGGGAGTACTTATGCTCTTAGTGTTGTCATATCCATACCTTTTAAGAAGATATTTAATATACTTATGTTGAGATATATAAGTTCCTTCTGGTTTTTGAGAAATTTGAAAACCTAGGAAAAATATTAACTCACCCATCATACTCATTTCAAACTTAGATTTCATTAAATTTGAAAACAAATCCATTAAATATTGCTGAGTTGAACCAAATATAATGTCATCAACATAAATTTGAACAATAAAAACATTTTTCTTATATTTATTTATAAAAAGGTTTGGATCAACATTTCCCTTAATATAATTGTTTTGTATCAAAAATCTTGTGATTCTATCATACCAAGCTCTAGGAACTTGTTTAAGTCCATATAGAGCTTTGGTAAGTTTGAAAGCATGTTCAGGATGTTTGTGTCTTTAAAACTAGGAGGTTGTTGAACAAAAACATCCTCTTAAACATATTCCTTAAGGAAATCACATTTAACATCCATTTGAAAAATTTTGAAATTAAAGAACACTACAAAGGCAAGTAAAACACGAATAGATTCAAGTCTAGATACTGAAGCATAGGTTTCTTCATAGTCTATTCCTTCTTATTGATTATAGAATTTACCAACTAATATAGATTTATTTCTTATAATAATCCCCTTTTCATCACACTTATTTATAAAGACCCATTTTACTCCAATAACATAAGTTTCCTTAGGTCTTTCAACCAAGGTCCAGACTTTATTCCTTTCAAATTCATTTAGCTCATCTTGCATGGATTTTATCGAATCATCATGACCTAATGATTCATCAGTACTTTTTGGTTCTAATTGGGAAAGGAATGATAGATGTTCTACTTCATTTCATAAGGAACTTATAGTCCTTATAGTTTGATTTACATCACCAATGATACTATCAATGCGATGATTCTTAAGAAACAACTGATTCAAGTTTTGTAATACATGTTCATCAATATATGGTAGGAAATCTTCTGAGATAAATGATTTAGAAATATTTTCTTGAAAATTTTCCTTATTAGAAGGATATTCTATCAAGGGTTGAAAATAAGTTTTTGAAAACACATCGAAAGTTGTAGGTTGGGCTTATTTAAAAACAAAAGGATCAGTTTCATCAAATTTAACATGTACTGTTTCTTCAATAGTATAAGTATTTTTATTAAAAACTTTATATGCCTTAGAAGTTGTGGAGTAGCCTAAGAAAATTCCTTCATCAGATTTGGGTGTGAATTTATGTAAATTATCTTTAGTATTTAGAATGAATACTTTGAAACCAAATACTTTTAAGTAGAAAAATCAAGGTTTTCTACCATTCCATAACTCATAGGGGGTTTTATTAAGAAAAGGTCTAATCAAAACTCGATTTATAGTATAACAAGTAGTACTTAGAGCTTCATCCAAAAATTGTTTATCTATAGAATATTCACTCAATGTGGTTCTAGTTATCTATTGAAGAATTCGATTTCTTTTTTCAAAAACCCCATTCTATCGAGGAGTTCTTGGTGCTGAGAAGTTATGAGTAATGCCTTTTTTACTACAAAAAGTTTCAAAATCAGAATTTTGAAATTCTCCTACATTATCACTATAAATAGTTATCAATGTAAGGTTTTTCTCATTTTTAACTTGGGATCTAAAAATTTTGAAATAATAAAATCTTCATATTTCTTTGCTATAAAATAGACCCACATAAATCTAGTGTAATCATCAACTAAGACAAATACATAACATTTTTCTCCAATACTTCTAGTTTTTTTTGGACCGAAAAGATACATATGCACCAAATTTAATGCATCAATATTTGATACTTCACTAATTGATTTATGTTTCTTTCCATATTTACAAGGATCACAAACTTTTGAAGAATCAAATATAAGCTCTGATAAGTCCTTAACAAGTCTTTTTTTAGAGAGTTTACATAGGTTCCTAAGGTTAAAATGTCCTAAACTTCTATGACACAACCAAGAATGATCTTCCATTGCACTCAAGAAATGTAGATCTAGACTCCTAAGGCCTTCTAAGTTTAGTTTGTATACATTCTCTTGCCTATGGGCTGAAAGAATAAACTCTTCCTTGGAATTCTGTACTAAGCACTTATCATTCCTAAAATTCACAAGGTAACCTTCATCACATAATTGAATTATGCTAATGAGTTTGTTCTTAAGACCTATAACAAATAAAACATTTGAAATCAATGTTTTTCAAAGAAGAACAACATTACCTATACCAATAATTTCTCCCTAAGCATTATCTCTGAAAGTTACTTTTCCTTCTTTCGTCTTGATAATCTTTTCAAAGAAATTTTTGTTACCAGTCATATGCCAGGAACATCCACTATCCATGTACCATATATTTCTGTTGGTACTATATTTATTTTCCTAAAAATAAGAGTTTTAGAGTTTTGGAATCCAAATTTCTTGGATACATAAATTTCAGAAAGCAAGATTTTAGGAATTGACATTTTCTTAGCAAAATAAGCTTTATGAAAACCTAAAGACTGAGTTTTATTTAAAGAAATTTTTTTCCTTAATTTCCACCACACTGACATTTAGTGAATAATGAAGAACTTTTAGGAAAAAATAGTTATTACTAAAAATTGGTTTAGAATGAGTATAACCAAATCCAGAACTATTCCGTAGAGGTTGAATTTGGGAACACATCTTGTCAAAAATTTCCTAACCAGAGGTAAAGTGTAACAAAAACTTCCTCAAGGAAAATATTTATAACCTTAGTATAATAACCAATTTTTTATTCTAAAAAATATTAGTTTTATAACTAGAGTTAGTATCTAAAATATTTTTCTTAGAAATTACTTTTTCAAGATCCTTAGAAAGTTTATCCTTCTCAGAATTAACTTCCTTAAGGTTTTTTGAAATACATTCAAAATCATAAATTTTATTATCAAGATATTTAGAAAGAACTGATACTTATTTAGTTAAAATATAAATTCTATAATTTTACTAATCAATATTTTTCTTGAGTTTAGAATTTTCATTCCCAAGAAGTTTAGAAAACCTAGACACTTCTTCATAAGTAAGTAATATATTATCTTCATCAGAAGAATATACTTCATATGAAGATCATAGTATTTTTTATCATTATAATTTGTATTTAAAGATAAATTAGTTATAGATTCA
This sequence comes from Viscum album, assembly GCA_963277665.1. Classification (NCBI taxonomy): domain Eukaryota; kingdom Viridiplantae; phylum Streptophyta; class Magnoliopsida; order Santalales; family Viscaceae; genus Viscum; species Viscum album. Next base: position 608,439,763 of record OY728139.1, on the reverse strand, counting down.
TCATGTTGTACCTTGAACATTATAAAATTATTTTCAATAGGTAGCTTGGCTAGTAGACCAAGATTCTTTTGACCAGAAGATTCATACTCTGAGGATTCATCAGAAGAGTCTCCACCACTGGCACTCCAGGCGTCATTGGATTTTAAAACTTTCTTAGCATTAATCTTGTATTAATTATTTTAATTTCTCTCCGAACTATTCTCCTTTCTATCCTTTTTATTAAGCATAGGACAATCTAGCCTAATATGCCCTGCCCTTTTGCATTCATAGAAAGTGACTTTCGAATCTTTCTCCTCTTTTATTTCTTTCTTCTTATATCTATATAGAAAGTCTTTCTTTTTTAACTATCTTGTTAATCCTTAGAGAAAGATTAGCTATCTCATTTTTAGAATGTTCAATTTCACTAGATTCATATAAAACAGTGACTTTCTTAGACTTGGATCTTGTAACCCTTTCAGGAGTCTTGACTTTAGTAGTAGTAAATGCTGCACTTCCATTGCCATTTTTCTTCTTATTCATATTAGCATCTCTTTTCATTGTTGTCTCATGTTGAAAAAGACTTCCAAAAAGTTCATCAAGAGTAATTTGGGATACTTTCCTATTACCATTAATAACTATTCTCTTTGATTCCCACTCATTCGACATGATATCTATAATCTTGTCCACAATAGATTCATCATCAAGAAATTTCTCACCCATAGATTGTAGGCTATTAACAATATTCATAAACCTTTCTTGAACTTGGTATACTAGTTCTTTATAAGGAAAGAAAAATCCATTATATTCTCCTCTAATCATATCTCTTCTAGTTTCTATAACTTTGGATGTACCAAAATGAGTAACCTAAAATTTCTTCCAGATACAGTTAACAAATTTACAAGAAGAAATATGACTATATATATTCCTGGTCATGGAACACAACAAGGTATTGCATACCTCATAGTTTAGTTGATATTTTTTCTTTTCTTGATTGGTAAAAGTTTTGAATTCCTTATTAGGAATCTTTTAATCTTCAGTAAGCATAACAAAATTATCTACTCAAATATTAATAAAAAAAGTATTTATACGATCTCTCCAATATTCATAATCATTTCCACCAAATATAAGTGGTCTATTAGGATTTAGATTTTCAATCAAACCAACATTCATTCCTACCATCTATAATAAAATATCTTTCCACCAAAACTTGTTAATAGTAAAAGTGTGTAAACATTGATAAAAATTCATAATCAAGGAAAAATTTAGAACAATGAAAACATGAGTAAGAAAACTAATATGGGAATATAAGTATTTCAGATACCTACTCTGATACCAATTGTAGGATCAAAATTTGAATGCAGATGCTAAATTACAAGAGGGGGGGGGGGGTGAATTGTATGTTTAAAAACATTTATTTTTAACCTTAAGGAAAACTAGGTTTAATAGGGTTAAACAAGGTAAATGCACATGACCTCTTTTAGTTCTACAAACTTGCTAGGTTCCGGAAATGTGGTTCCAGAAATGAAACTTAAGGAAAGTTTACAAAAAAAATTCTACATTAAAGCATATAGAATCTAGTTTATCATAGTATACAAAATTACAAGAAAGTATAAAAAGGTTATACTTTCTTTCTTTATCAAAATACAACAGAAATAAAATTGAAACAAAATAAGTAACAAGTATGAAATATTTTAACCCAAAGAGTAGGGTATACAACAAATTTGGATAAAAATACCTTGATTTATATATTCAAGAAAGTCTGTCTTTCCCACACCAGGGTAAGCCCTTGATAGGAATATCAGAATTTGTCTTGCTATCCTTACAAGCCATGACACTTTAAGGTAGTCAAAACCTCTGTCTTCCTATCCCTGAAAGTTCTCAAACAATAAGGTTTTCAGAACCTCTGTCTTCCTATCCACAGAAGACTTCAATTGTACTCAACAACAAATTGGAGTCACATGAAGCAAGATGAATAAGATGTTTAGTACACACAATGAATGAGAGTCTCTCTCCAGAAATCACAACGACATGCAATCTCTAGAGTTATCAAAAATTATTCTCAGTGTTGTATGAGCTTGTTCAAATGTGATTTTATTTATAGGAACTTCTCCAACAGTCATCTCCCTCCTCCAATATTCATATTTTTCCTTGAATTTCAGAGGGACCTATACCCGTGTCTCTAAAACAAAGGTTATTTAGAAATAGATTGTACGACATCATTTCCTAACTATAAAAAGTGTAAGAAAAATAAGGTTGCTTAACCAAATCTAATTTTTCAGAGTCTATTAATAATGTTTGGAGTCTAACCAAATAATCATTTGGAGAATATAATACATGGATATTTGGATTCTGTTTTTCAATAAATTCAGAACCTAAATTCTATAGAATTAAGAGTCCGAATTATAAGGAATTCAGATTCTGAATTATAAGGAATTCGTATTCTGAATTCTGAGAAATTTGGTGTCTGAATTCTGTGGAATTTGGAGGAATTCAGAGTTTGAATTTGGAAGAATCGGGATTCTGAATTTTAAGAAATTAGGAGTCTAAATTTCAGGGAATTAAAAGTCTGAATTTCAGATAATTCAAAGTCTGAATTTCAGAGAATTCAGAGTCTGAATTCTGAGGAATTCAAAGTCTAAATTAGGAGGAATTGAAAGTCTGAATTTTGAGGAATTTGGAGTCTGAATTAAAAGGAATTCAGAGTCTAAATTCTTAGGAATTTGGAGTTGAAATTCAGAACCTGAAAATATAATACTCTATATCTAAGTATTTATAGGATTCTGGGGTTTTAGATGTGAAACCAATTTTTAGACTTAGAAATAAAATGAGTTATATTTAGAGAAACAATAAAATGAACAATGAAAACATAGGTAAGGATAAATTTCCTTAGGGAAGTAAAATTTTCCCTATTAAGATAATTCTTAGGGAAAATACAATTTTCCTTAAGATAGAGTGTTTGTGATTTTCAAAACATAGAGGAATGGAAAAGTCATAAGGAAACCTTATTGTCTCAATAAGTTAAACCCTACTATAGGAGGAAATATTAGTTGCTTCTACATATTTTACTACTGTTTTTATTTTATTAAAAGTTTTAGTTTTTCTCTATCTCTATGTAATTCATTCTATTTTAATAACAACAGTGTTTCCCACCATTCTTCTTCTTTTTCTTCTTCTTCCACATCATCCTCCTCCTCCTCTTCTTTCATTATGTATTTTTACTTTATCTTCTTACTTTATTTTATTTTCCTTATATTTTTCTCTCTCTCCCACTTCTTTTGTTTTTATTTATTTTTGATTCATGTGTTTTATTCTTTTTAATCGATTCTAATTCTCTACTTCTTCTTCTTTTTATTCTATTCTTCTCACCATTGTGATATATTAATCTTGACAATGATGGGCTTAACCAAGGATTCTCTTAGTGGAGTTTAGGAATAATTAAATTCTTTCTTAAAGTTTATTTTGTGTTTGTGATAGAAGTGAGTGAAATTCCTGGGCAATTCAATTTTCCACCATTACATGAAACTCAATTATATTTCTATTATTTTATTTTTATTTTTTCCCTTACTTCCAATGACCATAATCTCTTCACATAGTGGAGTTGGGCCAATCAATGGATGAAATGACATACAATGGAGCCAGGTCCTGGAAGATGTCACAATATTGATTGAGGTGTGCCATTCACCTTTACTATAGGAGGAGGTGGATTTTATAATGCCTAGGAATTTGATATTTCATTACTTTTAAATAAAGTAATAATAATTCCAGTGTGATATTTCATAACTAAATTATCAAACTAAATTTTAAAAAATAAATTATAATAATGATAGAAATCAAAACCAAACCTAGGACCAAGTTATTTATTTCTAATCTCATTCTTTTTATCATTTCATGGTAATTTATAATTACATGTCTTTTAATTATTTAATAAAATAAAAAAGCATCATTGCTTTTATAAAATTATAAAACATAAAAAAGAAATATTTTAGGTGAATTATATTAAGTAAGTAAAAAAATTGTGAAGATCCTTAAGCAAGAAAACCTTGGTCAGCTGTTGTACTGTACTAGGAAAACATAGAAATTTTCTTTTTCCATTACCCATGATAGGCATGTTTCAAAACTGCCATTATTACTAAGGATTCAATCAGTATTTAAGTATATTTTTATATTTTCACATTATAGATATTTTTTTCAATATTTACATTATAAAATAAAACATATATATATTTCCCATGATTTATTCAAATGATTATTATTATGAGTGGACTGAAAACTCTTAGGTTAATGAATCATTAATTGAATCAACCTAGTCTATATAATGTGGTGTTTCTAATTTTTTAGACAAATCAGGGTATCCCAAAGACAAATCATCATAGAGAATAAATTCAAGGACCTCATTTAGGATCTTATATTGACTCTTGAGCACCCAATAGTTGAAGTATTGTCTAGATAATAAACCTAACTCAAGGATTACTTCACATATTTTTATCATGAAGTGGTCAAGACACAAGTGGAGCCTTCGCTTTATCATAAAAAACTTTATGAAGAACCCCCTCAAGTACAGTATCAAGAACAAGTGGATGAAAATAAAGATCTATTGAAAGAACTCAAAGAAATTATAGAACAACTTGAGAGAAGAATAGAATGGACAACTGCATATTTACATGCATAAAAAGAGAAACCTGAACCTAAACCAAATGATGAAGGCTTATTTTTCCCTAATTTCATTGAATTCATCCAAGAAGTTGAGGCCAAATTCGAGAAATATCAATATCCCAACCATTTGAAGATCCAAATCCAAGCTAACCATGATGAGATAGAGTGGATTCATAATGTGGTAGAATTACCTACTGAGCTACGTGTGGGAGATCATCATGATCTAGAAAACTTTTGGAATGAGTATGATCTACAATATGATATCTCTATTACTTATAAAGTATAATATCCTATACCATTACATATATCTCTATCCATGGAAGAGGAGGAAGCCACCCAAGTGTTGGAATTTGAAGAAAAGATAGAGGATCCTGACTACCCAGTTCCATCCACTAACATCTAACTTCAAGAGGTACTTAATAATGAAGAAGAGATTGAAGCTGAACCAAATCATGGATTTAATAGTATCTCAAACTCTCCCTTATTTGATTTTATTAAATTTTAATTGATTATTAAGTCCAACTATTTTTGAATTTTCATATTTATCCAATCCATATTTTTCCTTAGAGGAAGATGAAGAAATAACACATGCACCTGATGTGGAACACATAGAACTTACAAAACTAATTGAACATTTATTAAAGTAATTCCTTGAGGAAATAAAAGTAATTTAGCATGAGGGAACCCAGATAGTGGTTTCTCATATTTAAATATATAATTTTTATTTTCCTTCTAAATTTTTAAATTCTATCCAACTTAAAATACATTCTAAACTCCACTTTTATCATTCAATCCATGTATCCCATATTAAGAAAGCACTAGAAAAGAAAAATTAGGTTACACAAGTAGTAACCAATAAGGAGGATGATATATACTTTATCATACCCCCTCTATTTAATCTATACTTAATTTTGAAGGGAGAGAATTTGGTATACTCTATCCATGGATTATTCCTCACCAAAAAAAAAAGAATTGAAAGATGGGAAAATCCACATGTCATGTTTCAAATCAATGAATATCCACCCACCATAGGACTATGGATACAATTTGGTATTTCATTTTAGAGGAAATAAAAAACCCACGTCCCACTTAGGGGATCATACCAAGATTTATCTTTACTTTCTTTCTAGAAATTTTAGTTTCATTCTTAGAATTAGTTTATCTTGAAACCCACTCCCTCTATAATTTTGAGATTTAATGACATGGTAATTGAATTTTAATGATTAATTTAGGTCCAAGATAATATAAGGTAGTCCCTAGATAGTGTAAAAAAGGTCTAAATATTCATGAGAAAAGGGAGATCACTTTTAATGTTTATGTTTTAAACTCACTAAATTTTTGTTTAAAAATCTGTTTTGAGCAATAAATTGGAAATTGCATGCCCATGATTTGAATTTACGCTTTAATCAACTTATCTAAGAGACATGAATTTATTAGGAAAATTATCATTCCATTTTTAATATTTATATGATAATGAGATTAAATGAGTAAAATGGAGAATTGAATTATTAGATTGAATCATGGATATTAAAATAATGACTCATGATTTGAGATAATTAGTTGATTCATGTAAATGAAAATTCCCTATCATTTTTCATGATTTGAATTTATAAACTTTATGTGAATTTATTTTTTATTATTATTCATTCCATGATTGATTTTCCAAATCATATTTCCCATTCCCAGGAGTATTTCTAGACCAAGTACTTCATATTTTATCTTGATCATATTTCTCGAGTGATCTTGGGACATGCCACCTGCTAAAACTTTCATTGAAACTTTTTAAAGTTTGACTATGAAAAAACACATTTAAAATTATTGAGGTATCTTTTGATAAATCCTTATCTAGGAGACCACATTATACATTAATCCTTGTTTATCCCATAGATACAATGAATGACCTTTTTAGGGATGATCCAAATTTCAATCAATTTTTATCCATTCCAAATATACTCTTAGTATTTTCATGATATTTTAAAGTTAAAGTATGGAGGTGAGGGAAGTCATAGTTAAAGGGATGAAATATATTATAAATAAAAAGTGTTGGGTTCTAATTATGGTTTTGTAGATTTTTTTTTGATTCATCAATTATAATTTATTGTTTTTCCTTCTTGAAAAAAATAATAAAAACATAGAAATGGGTTTTGAATTGTAAGAATAAAAAATTTTCACTACTAGATTGATGATTTTTTATCATATGTGGTTATTTGGTGGGTGTGATATTCATTCTAAACATATCTTTCAAAAAAGTAAAAAAATAAAAATGAAAAAATAATTTGGAAAAGGTATAAAAGTAGATAAAATTAAAGGAGAAATTAATTCATTATTATTCTATATATCATGGCCTTAATTTGAGCTTGGAATGTGGGAGTTTTCATTTTGAAGGGGATAATTTCATTGAGATTTTACTTTTGATATCATGATTAACACTTTATATATTAACCTCCTCTTATATATTTAATTTTAAAACATCATTTCCTACCGACATTAAGCCTTAGATTCATTATAAATTTAATTGAAAAGTCCTCATTATTTTATGTGACTTTTTTATTTACAAAGTGAATACATTAGTTCCTTTATAAGCCTATAGAAAAGAATCATGCTCTCATGATATGATCATAAATATAATTCAATTGTATCATGAGTGATGATATAAAAGATTAAATGGTGAGGTAAATCATGATTTTTCATGTTTAATAATAACAAATTGAATAACTTGAATGAATGAAAGGATAAGATCCCCCATTATCAAAAGGAAAAAAGTAAAATAATTTAATTTAAATATTATTTGAAACATGAGAAATTGAATTGATATTTTATATGGAATTCAAAATTTTTGTTTTACATTGATAATATTTTTATTTTTTTACTTTGAAATTTGAATATTGGTAGAATTGGTGACCTATATAATTCTATTTTAAGATTTAATTCTTTAGGATAATCATGTTTTAATTGTTGAGGAATTTTATACACTCATATTTCATGAATATTTTTAAGCATAATTTATGGATTTTGGAATGATTTAAATGAATAATTTTCATGAATTTCAATTTTTTAATAATATTTTGAAATTTAAAATAAAATAATAAAAATTAATTTAATTTTTGGTATTTAATGATTTATTTTATTAATTTTTATTTTATAAAATGTTGAGGGATATTTTATAAGTGTGATTCAATCTTTACAATGTTCTAATGTTTTCATCTAAAAAATATGACCGGTGGGGCTTGTTCTCAACTAGTGGGCATACCATCACTAAATAGACCCAAGGGCCCAACGACCAGGACACATGACTAGGATATCCTGCAACATGGTGGAAATAGAGCATAGTTTGGATAATTCCCATGCACACAGGAATGTGGTGGTCAAGCCCACACAGCTACATGAGGAGATCCTCACAGGGGGGGGGGGAATCTTGGTGGTGATAGGAGTCCTCCATCTCCAATCCAACTTCATTTTCATATTGGAGCTATGAATTTATATTTAAAGGATAATAGATCATGGATTAACTTCCAATGTGGGACTAAGAACATGTATTTACTATCCATTTTTATCAAAACATTACCATCCCGCCTCAACTGTGCACTTTCCCACCTCATACATTTCTCGAGCCACTGATCTTTACCACCTTCCACCTACACTAGATTCCATTGTAACTTGTGCTCACTGGGAATAACCATATCCACTTTTATAAATCCCTAATATCAATCCAATCATCACATCCAATGCCCAAGACCACCATAGAAGTCCTTTGGGACCTCAAACAAGCTCCAAGAAGTCTATTTTGAAGCTTCATCTAGCCACTGTGAAGGATAGATGATTTGAGGATCCACAAATGACTTAGACACTGAGCCGCATGTCCCTAATTGATGCCAAATAACCACAATACATGCCACATTAATCATAACCCAAGCACAACCCATGAAAATAATGCATGAATAAAGAAGGTCGTGCCACCCCGTGTGGATTTCTTCCATGCTGAAAATTTCAAAACCCCTGTTATCTACAGGGTAAGTTTGAATACCTCAATTCAATGAAGAATCAAAATTTTAAATAATGAATCAAATATCCAAAATTATTGAATTAAAGATACAATATGACTTAGGGAAATTAGGATCACTACCTCTATAAATAGAGGGATCTAGCCCACTACCAAAGGGAGGTCAACCCTGTTGGAGGAGGAAAGCTCAAATACTACTACTATTTTTCTTATATTTTAAATTTCTTAATAGTTATAGTTTTTTACTATCTATTTAATTCATTGTTTTTTAATAAAAAAAATTGTTTCCAACCATTCTTGTTCTTCTACTTTCATTCCTTCTTCTTCTTCTTCTTATTTCATTCTGTCTTCTTATTTTATCTTCTTATTTTATTTATTTTTATTTTTTTTCATTCTCTTTTCTCTCTCTCTATATATTCTTCTATTTTTATTTACTTTTGATTCATGTTTTTTCTTCTTATTCATTTATTATCATTCTCTTATAATTTTCTCTTCTTTTCTTTCTCTTCTTCTCACCGTTGTGATCTATTACCATTGACAATAATGGGCTGACCTGAGGCTTGTCTTGAGAGAGTTTTGGTGTTATTGAATTCCTTCTTAATGTTTATTTTGTGTTTTTGATAGATGTGAGTGACATGCACAGGTGAGTCACTTTTCCACCATGACATGAAACACAATTCAATTTCTATTCTTTTATTTTTATCATTTCCCTCCCTTATATTGATCATAATCTCATCATATGGTGGAGTTGAGCCGATCAATGGATGAAATAGAATATAATGGGGTTGGGCCCTAGAAGATTTCACACTCACAATTGAGGTGTGACATCAACCTTGATTATTATTTGAGGTGTAATTTATAATGCTTAGGTATTCGATATTTCACAACTTCTGAACAAAGGAATAGTAATTCAAGTGTGATATTTCATAACTAAATAATCAAACTAAATTTAAACAAATAATGGATAATAATGATATAACACAAAGCCAAACTAAGGACCAAGTTCCTTCTTTCTAATATCATTCTATTTATCATTTCATGGTAATTTAGAATTACATGTCTTTTAATTATTTTAGAAAATAAAAAAACCTCATTTTTATTTATAAAATACCAAAAACAAAAAAAAAGAAATAATTGAATTATATTAATTAATTAAACAAAATTTGGAGCTCCTTAAGTGAGATGACTTTATTCAGTTACTATTCTACACTAGGAAAACTTAGAAATTTGATTTTTCCATGCCCCACAATAGGTGTGCATAAATTCCACTTGAGAAAAGAGATATATATTTTTTTTATTCAATGTTTATAGCCAAATTGATTAGTGTTGTTCATGATTTTTCTTAAATACCTAAACTCACCTATTTGAGCTTGTTAACAAAAGTTAAAATACCTTTTTCAAAGTTTAGAGGAGCATCACTAATCTCTTCCTCTTCTTCTTTATCATTTTCAAGAGTAGAATAAATGTTCACTCATTTAGATTCAAGAGGAAATAATGATACATTATCATCTATATTGGGATCATATCCATATGAGGAATGTAAAAGTTTTTCAGGTGTAGTTGATACCATATCCATAGAAGAATAGGTGTATAAACCCCATTTCATTCATAAAGGGTTTATATCAATCCAATTAGAGATTCTTTTGAAGGTCAACCAAATATTGCTTAAACCCATATTTAGATAGAGGCACTTAGAAATGAGATTGATACATATGTATTTAATGGGGGTTCCTTTCTCTATTGATGGTGGTTTATTTGTAATTTTTTTTGACCATCATAGAAGAGAAAAGTGATTGGGGCTATGTATCCTTATACAAATTGGCCTAGTGATTCCCCATATATAGAGTTTTTTACTCAATATGGTTGATATAAAACATGAAATCTTTGTTGAGTCCACTCTATGGATTGATAGGAGTAGTTTCTAAGATATTAATGGAAATGATTTGAATGATGTTATTTACCAATTTATTTTTACCTTCCCTTTTGTAGTACCTTGTATCAGTGTAATTATATGACTTAAAAGGGGAACTATCATCATATAGTACCATAACTCACCTATCAATATAGTATTTCTGGCACTGGTGACATGAATATAAAACTACTAACATTACCCTCCCAACAAAGCATTGAAATCCTTGTCATGGTAGACCACAATGAACTCTGTATCAGAAATGAGGTCTCTAAATTGTATTTTTAGATTAATCCTCCCAAGGTCCCTCTGTTATCTTTTTCCATACCCCTAGATTGATAAATTTGATGGAGAAAATTCAAATTAACTACATCCTTAACACCAAAGGCTTCATATCAAGATGAGTTTGATTCTATAAAAAGTTTCAATGAGGGATTAAAAATATCAACATCATCAAGATTATCAAACACATATAAGGGTATGATGTGTTTTTGTATGGAAGTTTTTTGTATTTTTATATAAAGAAAATGACTATATAATACTTTATAGAACCATTTTCTTTATAATAGGTCTCACTAGTAGCTAGTTCAGTCTCAAATTATTAGGGAATTTAAAGATACTCAATAATGGCCTCCCTGGGTTGTTGAGAGAGGTAAAAGGTGTCTAGGATTGAAAGCTTAAAAGGTAAGATAAATAGATTCTTAAAAAAATAATAATAATGTAATTTACTTCCTATCATGTGGCTACTCATAGGCTTGAGGCTTAAGGGACAAATTTATCCATGTTATCAACTCATTTTTTAAAAAAATTGGGAGGTATTTTCATTATCTGTGGGTTGGGCTAAACTGACCTTCCCATGTCATGATGTTGACCAATCAATTTTTTTCCAACTAATCAGTCTACCAAAATTATTAGATCAGAATGATCCCTAGAAGAATCTATAATAGATTTATTCTCATATTGATCTTGTTAGATCAGTTGTGTTTAAGTCTTAGTCACATGTATGACCATGACAAAAATGATTCCTAAACATAGAGGTCCATTATGACCTTAAATCCCATTACACATGAAACCACCTCCCCAATTATTGGTGAGGAACATAGGTTCATATAAGTTTTATTCATCACTAAAGGGATCTATCAAATTAATTTCACTAGAAAAACCATATTGTGAATCTTCATTAAATGATAAGTCTTGTTGATAGAGAAGTTCTTATCCTCCTAATGATGGGGGAAAGATGTCTAGTAGGGTCTTGACCAATTTGGGCATCTAAAGAGGATTCTATTCCCAAAATTAATTCCATTAGTTATTATTATGTTTAATTTTTAATGATTTTTAAGATAAAGATGTATTTTTTTGGAGAAGAATATAAAATTTTTCTCCTGCATAATTTTTTCATGCCTTGATGATCACATGCACATGGCTAAACAAATTTATGGTCACCCATTCATAAACATTATCTACTCCTTTATTTGGGACCTATTTACATTCTCCTTCTTCCTCTAGTGGAGTATCAAAGGGAAAATTCATTTGAGTTGGGAGGTTTTCCAGCATCACATTCTCATTTTCTATCATCTTCTAGAGTAAATCCTTAAAGTCAAAACATTCATAGACATTGTGTCACAATATTATATGATAATAGAAATAATCATGGTGATCATTCAACCATACTTCATTAACCCTTTTTATTTTTGACAACATGAATAGGTTTTTATCTTGAGCAATAGTGAAAACTCCTATGATATGATCCTTTTAGGAATAAAATTTATTCTTATAGTTCTATAAGTACTAGTGATTGTGTCACTTCTTTGTATCCTAAGTGTTAACATTAGGGGGTTTTCAATTTTTTTGTAGTTTAGGAGGAGGTACCACATGATAGTTAGAGAGATCAATATCTATCACTAGCAATAGCTTTATAATCATAGTTTTAGTTTATGATTTTCGATATTTTCCCTTTTTTTTGACAAATTTTAATGATATTTGGATTTAGAGTGGTGAATGAAATATTCATATTATTGTGTTATCACTGTAAAGTCTTTAAACCCACTAGGGTACTTCAGAGTAATGAACTAAATTTATAGCTTATCTTGGAGATTCTCTCAACATATTTATAATAACTAATCTTGTGTAATTTTCATGCCTTGGAAATAGGTTAAGTCTTTACCATGATGATGAAATCTATAACCCTCCCATTTTCACATTGTTTACAGTTTGAGTGGTAAAAAATATTGTTATTCTTTAGAGTCGAGCTAAATTGGTAGAGTAATCTTCATCAGAGATCTTTTCAATTAGAAATGGATCTAACTGGAAGGTTGGTGTACCAAATGAGCACATATACCTCTAATTTTTACACAAATAACGTATGTTTTACCACCTCCTACCATTATGATTTTCCCATCATTGAACTGCAATGAGACTTGAAATTCATTAGATACTATAGTAGATCTACCATGTAGTTGAACATCAGGAAAGTGGGATTTCTAATGTTTGATGGAGGAGGAGTCAAATACATCCACTCAGGATATGGTTTCTTTTCTAGTTTCATAGGTGATTTATGACCCTCCATGGGTTTTATACAAGTATCAAGGGATTCAATGGACTCACAAATCTCTAGTGTAATTATTATTTAGGGTGATTCCTAAGTGGATTCAGTTGGATGATCATAATAAGGATGACTTTTCTATACACATGGTTGATAAAAATAATTATTCAAACTAAGTTAACTCACCTAAAATAGTGGTTTTTGTTGTCTCGATATAGGAAAGTTATAATAATCTAATAGAATTGGGGTTAGGTATACTAGTTTTCTTGGCCCCAGGTTAGTCAGATGACTCGAATCTACCCTTACTGGATGATGAGTAACCAATAGATAAATATGATTTGTTGGAGGAGCTACAGTGTATTCAGCCTAACAGTTTCACTTAGTGGGTTTGTTACATTTTAATAACCTAACATTTAGTTTCCCCATCATTTCCAACTTGGATTTAGAGCGATCGTTTTATCTTTGAAGAAAAAAGGTTTAAATTCTACTAGTGGTGAGTGGTATGTTGATGTAGCAACACCCATTCCTTTATCCTTATATGATGCTCTCTAGGTGGGTGGAAACTAAATGATCATAGGATATACCAAGTCACGAGCTGCCTTTCATATCATGTTTTCATTCCCTCTTCATATACTTTAATTCAAATCACATTTTGAACAGAATCTTCCCCATGATGTTTTTCTATATCAGTATCATTATTCACATTATTTGTGGGGTTGACGTCAAAAAAATTTACTAATGCAAATTTCATGATAGGATTCATTACCTTATCTACATCAGAGTGGTAGAGAGGTTTGTCAATGTCTAAGTACACTTCAAGGGATGAATCATAATCCTATTACACATTTACATTTTTTAGGACTTTTTTGGTTTATAAACCCTATGAATCCTTTACCCTTCCTTTTTATGATACCCTAAAATTATCAATTAATGGTAATCCTGAGGGGATCCCCTATAGATTCCCCTTAACGTGAACTTGATGGCGAATATTATTCATGAAACGTCATTAGAGAAAACTGAATAGAAAATTATTGTGAAGAAGCTCCTAGTATAGAAAATTATGAATTTATCAGAGGTGGGGGAGATAAAAAATCATGCATCCTAGTATTTTTTTATGCCTTTGTTCTATGATAGATATGGATACTCCTTGTTGTATGTTGATGGCTCCAGGGGTGGCAGTGGAGTGCCCCCATCTCTATAGGATGGGGATGCTCTAGTGTTGTTTTTGAAGCTATTATCATGGCCCTCTTGGATTTCTATTCTATTTTCAGGGAATGATCTAATTTTATCACACTTATTAACTATTTTGGATAATACTTATTGAATATTAAAAATAGTCCCACTCTCAAAGAAATCATTTTTTAAAATCTATATTCATGCATCAACTTCTTGGAATACACACATTACTTTCCTGGTTTGGTATTTCAATCCAATAAAAGGGAAGTATGGTTAATAAGGTGTAACAATTTATCTAGAACCTTGATAAGATTGATGTATTAACCATAAGGTGAATACCAAGACTTGAGATAATATAAATTCACCCAAAGGTTATAATAGAGATGGGGTATGTACTACTCTTTAAATGAATTGACAATGTTATACTTATAAGTGTAAATGGTTCATAACATAACCATTATTTTGTCTTCATCTAGTTTTATCCACATGACATTGTATCTTTCCTCATCTTCCATGATCAATTATTAAACCTTCAATGAACAAAAATTCCATTTCCCATCTATTTCATTAAATAGGTAGTATTATCATGGATATCTATATCTATATCTAGGGGAATGTGACCTTTAGGAGGCATGAATGATATTTATTGGCATACCTTTCCTATTGGTTAAGATAAAACAACATTTATTATTGTTGGAGTGTCTAATGAAGATAAATTAATATTTTCAAGTGCCTCTCGATATCAGGAAAACTTTGGAATCATTTTTAAATGTAAGGGAGCTTCATGTTGAGGAAACATATAATTATGAGGGGGATATTTGTAATGAGTTTCATGGGGAGGATCTATAGGGTTATTGACATTTGATTCACCACTGTGGGGAGGTCCTCCACTTTGGTTAGATGTTTTTTCATAGGGAGGACCTCCGCAAAGAGGATTCTGGGGAGGAACACTAGAGTTTCTTGATTATTGGTTGTGTTTATCATGAGAAGCCCCATATTTATTATTTTATATTTTAAAACCATAGGGAGGCCTCCAAGGTTTCTAATTTTTTATAGGTTGGTGAGGGGAGGACCTCCATGATAACTAGGAAATGTTTCATCTTGGGGGTAGCCTCATTGACTAATCTTTATATTGCTGTGGGGAGGACCTATACAATAAGGTATTTGGGGAGAAAATATAAAGAATCTTGATTTTATTTAAATCTGGAGGAGATATCTTTGGATAATGATTTCTTATTTTATACTATGAGGTTATCCTTTATGGTGGATAATTTCAATATCATGGGATGTACCATCACATCAAGTGTTCTAGGGAGGACCTTCCGAGTTATCTGGTATAGTTTCATGGGAAGGAACTTCACTGTAACTATCATTTTCCTTGGATCATGAGAGTTTACCCAAGTAAATCATTGGGAATTCAGGTTTCTTAGTCATGATGATCCTAAACTATCCTTGATTAATCATCTGGGTACACCAACAAGCTTTGAGATTTCCACTAGTATCAGAGGTAGAGATCTGCCTCTAGGATATATCATCTATTTTAACTTGTAGATCTCCCCTTGGTGAATATATAGTTACTATAGGGTTATGATGACATGATTTTGGGATGTCTATGGTAGAATGAATATAAAATTGTCCCCATGTGTCAATGAACAAATTTTCCTAAATGTTCTTCCTCTTGGGTGTCCTAGCTTGGGCCATAGGAGTCAAACTCAAATGGATTCTTGAGGAGTTAGGGTTAAGTGACATTGGTGATGTTAGTGTATGGAAGGATCACTCCTAGGAAACTCCCAAGTTGTAATAGGGATGACCCAAAAATCCTCATCTAGTTCCATTAGGTGGGGAATATGGGTATTACTTCAATTTGGGGAAAGAATTATAAAGGATTTTGATGTGTGGATAGGATTACCCTTCTTCCTACTAGCCTATTATTGGTAAGAGGGTTATCATGGTTTAACTCCTCATGGTTATAATGAGTTTCATGAATAGTCAAAATAATTCCATTTTTCTCATATTCCGGAACCAACGCATTACCCACCTGATTCTAAAGGCATTGTGTGGGAGACAAATTCCTCCTAGAATAAATACCCATAATTATTATAGAAGAATTTGTGTAAATATTGTGAATCAGTTGGTGGTGTGTGGCTATCTGAGGAATAATTTGGTTTCCCCTAACCATTCTGGGAATCCTGAAATGTGATAGTATGTTCAATGATTCCATTTGGATGTGAAAGGTGGTCCTTTAAAGGAAAACCACAAACAAGAAACCCATTGATGCATCATAATATATAAGAATGCATAATTAATTGATCTCTTATAGGGGTAAAAGATTTCACATCGAGTTCACTATTTTTTGTTTCCCCACATGTTCATGCTCATGGTTCATGTTTGGGTTACATACGTTCTTTCAAATTCTAGGAAGTCATTAAGATGAACTAATGAAACCTCAAATTGTGTGATGAAGTCGACAGGACAATAGATCAACTCATCCCACAGAGGGTATTATTTCCCAATCTGGGACTCTCTTATAGATTTAAGATAATTCATGAAATCCATCTTGGTAATAATATCGCTTAACTATATCATGAAAGTTATTGATTGATACCATGCATAAATGTGAGCATTTGTATATATCATAGGTTCTACATTTTTATATATGATAGGTTATCCATATTCCATTTATTATTTCATTAATATTTAGTTTAAATCCATGAATGTAGGTACTCTAGGCTTTATTTCCATCTATGGACGTCATAGATGTTTTAGAGTCGTGGTTGAGCCTATGAGAAGGTTTATCTACATTTCCAAATGAATGACATAAAAACTCATATCGTTTGGTTCTTTTTAATGAGACATGTCTGACAATTTATGGTCATGTGACAAGGAACTTTGTGGTGCCTTTTAAGGTTTGAAAACCATGACCAAATAATTTCCTTTTGAGGTTTTTCTAATAGGAATGATGTTGTTCCTTTTATGTCTTGTAACCATTACCGATGATATGAATTTAAATTTCATGAAAATAGAAAATCATGTATTATAGTTTAAAGTCATATGACTAGGATCAATTCCATATAGTCTAAAGCTATAAGGATTGGACTAATAGGTGAAAGAAACCTAACAATATCTGGCATGGGACTTATGCATGAGCATCCCTTTATCATTTAAACTAGAATATGGGTCAGGTGAATATAATTTTGGGGATTACATTAATTTATAGGCCCACCAATATTAATGGAATATTTACTAGACCCAGGATACTCATTGGGTATAGAAGAGATGCAGGTGTGGTCCAGTATGATTAGGATGAATGTCTTGGGCCTGAGGAATCTCCACTGCTCACCTAAGGATAAGGATCCTCATTATTAAAGGAATAAGTGATTATATATACCCCAAATAACCTATGATTTAGGGATAAAAAACAAGCGAGATATCTCTTATATGATTCCAACCTCTCATTATCAAAGGAATACATGATTGGAAGAGAGCACACTAGTGTTTATAACCCCAACATGTATGTACGGAGGTTATAAAGGATGTTTAGGTAATGGAGACTCCTTTGAGGCTTGGATTGAGATATAGAGTTCCAAAAAAGTATTTTGGGAATCATATTAGCCCAAGTAAAGGCCTTAAGAAAATGGGGTGCTCAATTTGACATAATGATGGATGGAAAAAGAGAACTGGGTGTGACCAATAGTATGGTACCTGAGTGAAGTGGTGCCCAAATAGGAAAATTGGGTGAATGGGTTCCCATTTGGGTGGACTAGGTGAATGGGTGCCTAGTTAGGTAAACTGGGTAGAGATCCAATGGTGAAACCTAGGAAAAGAGGTGCCCCACTTAGAGTTCTAAGAGAATGGTCACCCAGTTAGGTGTATTGGGCATAGATCCAATGGTGAAAACCTAAGAACCATGTTGAGGAGATCTTGAGGGTTAAGTGTCATCTTGATTTGGAAATAACTGAATTGAAACTCAATTGGGTAACCTATGAGAATTGGGCATGGGTACTTTAAGGAAAAAACTAGGCATGAAACCTTTATGGACAAACTATATGATGGGATGCTACACTCTAATAAATCGACATCACCTCTCATGAAGGTTCCTTTTCCATAGTCTTTATTATGACCCAAGTAAAAAGATATCTTACAATTAACATGATTATTAAATGATATAACTTCCATTTTTTCATTATTTTTTCTGGTTTTTTATTTGAAAACCACCTAAATATGAATCTTTGAAGACTTAGTCACTTTCCTCATGCACTCAGATGTTTTTTGGGTTTCTCCTCTTACATATGTGTGTCAAAATGGGGGGTCTGGCAGTATTTAAATAAGAAATGGGAGTTAGGAACCGAGATTACATTTGGTAACTTCTCTGAGTTAATGTTTCCTTGAAAAAGGTCCACGATGCAAGCACAAGGACTATGGGTCATGTGGGCACAAGAAGGATAGAGTGTGTGAAACATGATGGAATAGGGCACTATAAAGGTAGCGTGCATGGGAATGAGGAGGAATCTGCACTCTAACATGGAATGAGAAAGGCATATAGAACTAGGCATAAAATATGCGTGCCTAGTTTTTCTCTCTCTCTTTGAAAATTATTTAATTTTCTTGAAATATTGGTGGAATTACCCATTAATCAAATTTGAATGTGAATAGTGAAATGAGTGAAAGTTTACCAATGGTGAAATCAATAATTTATGCACAATTCTATAGAATCTAAGGGAGGAATGAACATAAAAATACTATTTATTTTTATTATCCTTGAACCTTGGTATTAATACAATGATTTTGACCATTTTTAAAGTGATATTAGTCAAACCCACTACTTTTCATCCACCATTGGTTTATAACTATTTTTTTATTGTTAGAAGTCATCCACCACTGATCATTATTGATCATTCTGATCATACTACGATTGTTTCTTATGGAACCAAGCATGGTGGTGGAAACTCTAGAGGGTGTGTTCAACACACTGCTATAAACACTATACTCACTATGTTAAATATTACCACACCATTGATACATGCCGAAAAATTCATGATTTTCCAGACAGTTCTCCAGTCCCATTCCATTTTTGTTTTTCATTGGTTTCTCTACCAAATTCAGTGGTACCACATGGAAGCTAACATATAATTTATATTTATGGGGAGTATCAATTTACCTAATTAGAGTAATATTTTAAATCCTGTATCATAATACAATCTTATTATTATAGCCCTATTTATTTTTTCTCTTTGAAATCCATCACATGTAAGGGTGTACATAACAAATTTTAATCAATTAAGGAGATCAATTTGAATCGAATAAATTTAAACAATTTACCCTAAGAAAAAAAAACAAAACCAGTTGATGATCAAATCAAAACCATATCAAACTAAAACAATCAATTTATATCATTTATTTTTTATTTCAATTGATCAAGAAAATAAATATAGGCTAAACACTAAATTCATAACAATACATTAATAGACTTTTATCATAAGTGATCAGTTACTTCTATTTTAAATGAAGGTTTATAACATGATTTTGACTACCACATATCCCATTAATAAAATTTTATCAAAATTAATTTAGGGGGAGAAACCTTTTCAAGTATTATTATCTCAAATATTACCACATCAATTTATCATTCATATATTTGTATGTGAGTGTTCTGTTCATGATAATTATCCATCCTTTACCATGTCATATTTACATCAATTTTTTAGATAGATGTTTAACATCCAAAATGTAGTGGAAAAAAAGTTCAAAACACCATTAAGCCTATAATTTATCTATATGTTTGGAATGAATATAAATAATGAAAAATAATGGCATACCTTACACCTATCAATCTTTCTTGTTAGATATTTTCACAAGCATTTGATTGAGATCACTAAGAATAAGTAAAAATATTCCTTTATTTAGTAGTATCCATGGATAATGGGAATCTACCAATTATCAGCTATGAACTCTCTCAACATCACAGTTTAATAAAACCTTAGTTAATGGTGGGAGATAATGAGATAAAGGAATTTTTTTTAAGGACTTATAATGATAATAACCACCATGAAAGAGGATTGAACTAATTTTTATAGGACTTGAAGAACCAAACATTCAATAATATACTGATTAAACATCTCACCCAACATTCTAGCAATTTAAATCCCTTAACGAGTTTTTATGAATCCCTATAATGAATTTTTAACATTTAAACAATCATGTAATGTGTTTAAACTCTTTATAATCAATATCTTATGATGAAAACCTAAACATGATAGCATTTGGAGATAATTTGGGTTGATTTCCCTGAAACATCACTAAAAGTGATAATCCCATGAAAAAATCATCACTACACGGTGTATCAAATTATTCCATAGTACACTCAAGGAATGACCATGTTGTGGTTTGAACCACCATGTTGTGTTGATTCTTGTAGTTCACAAATCCATCAATATCACACTCATAATAATTCTTCATATACTTAATGAACATTAATTTTATGACACATCACATACAATAAATTTTAAATCCATATAAAAAGAATCCTTTAGGATATTTCCAAAACTCCTTTTATAAAAGTTATCATACACTTTCACCATATGTTACATCATTTGTAAGAACTATTGAAAATCTATCGAGAACTTATTTCGAGTCTCCTATAAGAAACTTTTAGGGTATCTCTTAAATGTTTAGAAACTTAATCCTCATTTGTCAACCACAATGTGTGACCATGTAGGCCATTGTATCATTGAAAAAAATTTGGAATTCATAAATTCACAAATGTAATCAAAGAGACGCATCTAGAAAAACATAAATTTTACTCAATCTAGATAGGTATATGGTGTAATATCCATAAAACACAAGTATCTCTATACATGTGCTCACAAACTACAACAAAAGTGAGTATACATATTCATATGATCCCTTTTTTCTAATACATTGAGTAACAAAAGTACATGGAGAATTTTAATACCATATGGTTAATTGAATTTTCTTGATTTTCTAAGTATAAAATGAACATGTTGATGAATGCATCACATTTCATTAATCTTATGTGAATGATGACATCCCATGCCCCTCATAAAAATGGATAAGAACATAATATGTATAATCTATGTATGACCGTAGATTCTTAATCTATATCAATCAAATTTCATACTCTTCATACTAGATGAAAAATTCTATCTTGGTTAATCTCCAACTGATAACATGATCAACAACATACTCGACCACCCCCTAATTAGCTATGCCTCATGGCTTATGTGAGAAAGGTATCCAAGTATAAACATTATTATTATAGGTATCTCATAAACCAAAACTATAGGGAAATCTAAATATGAAACATGAAACCATAGTATAGCAATGACATAGTGTATAACATTATATGTGGTATATACTTTGGGGGGTTCACCCTGTACACAATACTTATTTTGTGCCTCCTGAGCATATTCAATATTTCTATATAAAATCCTTCTCACTCTAACCTTAAAATTTTATCACAATTTATAATTATCCATGGATAACATCACTTAGGGATAATTCAAAGCCATAATTTAGAGGTTAATTATCATTTCACTTCATTAAATATATACTTACAACATGAAGGGTGATAATATTGAGCTTACATTTTATTTACCATGGTACATTTTATATTCCTAAACTATTTTAATAATTCTTAACAAAACCATATATAAAAACATGTCTAACCATATTACATATGATAGACTTCCAGATCAGACATATGTTTGCTACCATTTTTGGGTTTTGTTAAAATCATTATATTGATATGTAATTATTATCACATCTATACGAGACTGTATAATAAAACCCTCTCACTAAAATACTTTGGTGAGTAACATCTATGAAGAAAGAAAATTTTAATAATTATGAGACATATGAATTTTATTCATAATTTTTAACTCATTGAACATGTCTTCAAACTCCATTACTTTTGACAAATAATTAGAATTATTATTAAGACAAATGGAAAGTACAAGATCCCTGAAAACATAAGTGGAGAAGGGGGGAGAAGAAAACTGAAGCTACGAAGGATGGAAATAATTAAAACTGAGGGAATCCCCTCAAATAATGTTCACTCCCTCAATAGGAAGTGACCCTAGGATAGAGAAACAGGTGAAACTTGTGTCTTGGGTGTCTAGAGAGGTGATAAAGTCAACAAATTTGTTACCCTCATTCTAGAAATTAATAACATCAGTGTGTGATCTTATTAGGCCTCTATATCTATGAATAAGATGGGTGATGGATCTGGGGACAACCTGAAGATGAAACAGGGAACTGTAGATGATTGAAGAATCCATTTTCAACACATTGATCTCGGTATTGGCCTCGAGACACATGCGGAGGCACACAAGCAGTGCAAGGGACTTTATCTCATGAAGTGTTCACTTGATAATCTCCCAAACTAGATATTATATTGGTAGATCTTCTAGTATGAATTCCACATGTTTTCATTTCATTGGATCTTCTTGTCTACAATCATGTAAAATGATCCTAACACTTTAAGATTATTATTAATTCATATCATGATTTGTGTACTTATATATATTCTCATAAATTGGGATTCTATATGTTCATAGAGAAGTTTGGTACGTTGGGTGTGTCATGAGTGGTATGCTATTAATAAATATTTTGAGAAAGGATTTTAATCATCTATATTTATGTTAGTTTATATCTTGGTAATTTGATTGAAATGAAACTTTCAAACTAAATTCCATGTCTATGGTATGTGGACATGTTCATTTTAAGAAGTCAAAGAATAACATATTAAGTGCATATGTTGATAACATGGGTATGCAACATTCTTGATGAGATATTGAGAATAATAGATTATATTACTTGATAAGAATTCATATGTGGTTTTCGTCATTGTGGAACTAAATTCTTCCTCTTGGGTACCTTTACATGTTTTTGGATGCTGATATTAGACTTTAGGATAGTTTTCCTAATTCCATTAAGGAAGAAGCCTATAGGGTCACACACTAGGTGTTTCCATTGATCTTAGTTAAATATTATTTATATTTAATAGTTAAAATAAATATTATTTTCTAAACTAATAAATAATATTTATTCAGAATTTATTGATTGAAAACACTAAATAAATATTTATTCACCAGTGAGTGAGTATAATATTTATGTATTTATTTATTAAATGAAAAATATTTATTTAAATATTTATTCAGGGTTGAATAAATATTCAGTAGGATGAGCAAACCGAATATTGAGTCCAATGATAAATATTTATTTTCCAAACTATAAAATAATATTTATCATTGAGTGGGTTAGAAAACTTCATGAAGAAAAACAGGAATATTATTATTTTACATGGAATGGGGAACTTCATGGGTTTAATATATTATTATGGGATTTTTTGAAATTAATCAATATTTTACCTTTATCCCCATACTTATAAATATCCTGTTATATTTGTTGTAGATAAAAATATTTATAGATATAAATGTTTGTAGATACAAACCATTGTACATACAAATCGTTGTAGATACAAATCATTATAGATACAAAACATTGTAGATACAAACCCTTGTAAATACGATCCAATGTTAATAACTTTATCCACCCTATAGAATTATATCTAAAAAGGTAAAATTAATATCTCTATGGTATCTATAAAAAACAAGATAAGTGACTCTTCTCCTCTATCCTCTCTAGCCAAAGATATTAGAACTTATTCTTCCAGACTAAATAAATCATGGTAGTGATCAAGGGAGAAACACAATATGATCAATACATCTACACTGGAACCTGAAGTATCTTTGACGATGCTTCATGATCAAGGGAACATGTGTGGATCACCATGTATCTATGTACCTAATTAATGTCTATATATGAGAAACACTATAGACACCTAAGCCTTTTACACATATTGTTAAATTTTTTTAACATAAATATCAAATAAGTAAAAACTAGAGATCAAGATGTCTAGTGTCTTGACAAGATTAGGTACATAAAACATCAATATAAAACTAAAATAAAATATATTTATTTTAATAAATATAATCATATCCTAATTCCATTTGAAATATTTTAAATTTATAGGATAACATGGGGAGTACATAGAGAAAATGGGCTAGTTAAAATCCTGGTGAGGGAATAAACATGATAATTAATCATAGCTTATGAGTCAAAAGTCATAACATGTTATCATGAAAGAAAAGGCTCATGAGTAATAACATAGGATCATAATATAAAGAAAATGTAATCATAATATTATGTAAACATATTATTTTTTACACAATAAAAAACATGACATAAGCATAAGTCATGGATGACAAGCAAGACAACATCACAAGGCGGATAGAGTCCCATCATGGATTAGGTTTACTCTCAAATTCCATACATACCATATCATGAGAGAAAAAAATTACCTAATGTATTGTATCATTATTTATGTGAACCTATCATATCATATACATGTTTATGTGTGCTATAAAAGGAAATTAATCGTAAAGTATAAACATAAAAATTACACATGTAAATAAATGGGTCACATAATCTTGGTTTATATCACAATCAAAGGATATTTCATAATGATTCCAAAGGTAAGGATGAATTATTTTTTTTGGACATTTATATCTAAGTACATGATAATAGGTATAAAAATAGGGTGTTCATTTTGAAAAAAAATAATGATAAAGGGTAGTGAATTTTGTATAGAAAAAAACTTTCAAAATGGTGTTTTAAGGAATCAGTTAATGAATTTTGGAGAAATAATATGGAAATTTATTTGAAAAACAGAGGTAAAACTTAATGTTTATACCTAAATATTCCTCTATTTAATTACATCATGAATGATAACAAATAATTTAAATGATCTTAAGTTAAAATAATTAAGGGATAGAAAATTTCCCATTGATCACGTTTGAATTTAAAGAATACATTTGAGAAATGAACTTAAGGCGTGTATTAACCCATAAAAGGAAGGGATAATAAGATAGGTATACATATAAGAGACATATATAAATTTTTTTTAATCATTATATAACATAAAATAGGGATATAAAGTGTGTTATAGAGAGAAATTTCATAACCTAAAGAAAAAGGGTGGTTAAGAGAGATCCCATAAATTCTGTTCTATAATCATTCTACATTTTTCAATTAATTTCATGAATAATCAAATTAAATTGATTAATTACTTAATTAAGATAATTTTAAACCTATATTTTATTTTATATAATTTTATTATGTACATTTATAACCATTTCAATGAGATATAAGGTTTAATTTCATTATTCCGAGGGCGTTTGTTTCATGATTCCAAGGTTGGATCACTTATGGACAATTATTCATGTTCTTGTACAATAGGGATAAAAATACCAAAGTGAAATGAAATGGTATTAATCTACTTATATAAATTTAAATGGTCCTATATATACCTTTTTTTGACACAGGTCTAATTCATTTAATAAAAAAATAACATTTTACGGTTAGATCATTTAAGAGGTTTTACTGACTATCATGTACTAGATTCATTTTATTTAATTAAATGGTTATTAAAAAATAATATACTTGAAATTAATAATAATATATATTATAATCATATTTTACCATAATATTTTTTCTATAACTATCCTTGAAGGTAGTGGAGAAAAATGAAGTATGTTGTTCATGGAGGCGGTGAACCAACCATATTGTAAACAAAGTTTTCGTTTTAGAATATAAAGAATGGAGGGTAGAATATGGATATTATATAATAATAATAACATATAACTGTATTTAGGATATTTATATTACTTTTTATAGGTGGTTTTAAAACATAATGGGCAGTTGAATAAGAATAAATTTGAAATAGGTTAGTCAAGAATTTTACCTCTCCCTTTGATTGTATCCTTTTAAGTATCCCCTTTAAGGATTCTTGAAATGGTATTTGGTGAGATCAGCAGCACTAGTATGTGGGGGATATTATTGTAATGATAATTAAATATAAAAATTTTAAGCTCCAAGTATTAGAAGTTGTCAGTAGAAGGGGGGGCGGGGGGTGATATTTATAAGGGGAGGGGGTGTTTTCAAATATTATATTCATTAGTTTATTATATTGGAAAAAGACTACCAATAATATTGATTATTATTACTATATATAGTAAATTTTTTATGTGATTTTTAAATAGTTGGTTCTTACATCATCTATGAAACAAATAATTTTGTATTTACCTTATAATGCCAAATACCACATTTTATCGAATTTCATTATTCACAAAGAATTCAAATATTTTAGAAATATACCAAAAACTCACCCTAACTATTTATTGACATGTAGATTAAAAAAACATAATACATTTCATGAAAATAATTTTTTAAATATGATAAATTTATTTTTTAAATAAAATCCTTAGTTATTTGAAAAATACTATTTTTTTAATATTATGACCAATTTTTTGACCCTTTAAAAAATTACTTAAGGAATCATAAAATTCTCATATAATTTTGATAAAACATAATAATTATTTATAAATCAATTTTATGAAAATAATATATATTTTAAATAATTATATTTATTATAAAATTACAATTTAATCCTTTATGTTTTACCAAAATACAAACACTTAATTTTCCCTTTTTAAAACATTTATTTACTTGTAAAATATTACAAATATATCATATTTTCATTTTATAAGATAAATAAATATTATTTTACACTTACAAAGATTAGGATACTATTATATGATTCATATTACTGTTCATAATGATTAGTTTACTATTCTAATGGTCAGGTTACTATTCCAATAGTCGTATTACTATTCCAACGACAAAATTTGTAACGGTCCTATGGGTTCCCTAATTCGTATAAACATCTAATATTCCTTTCACTCTTCATTAACTTTTATTTTATCTCAAGTTTATTTATATTTTAATTTTCATGATGAATATTGTATTACTAATATTTTGTCTCATTTCTATAGTGTTGTTTATGAGTACGGTCATTCTGGTGGATCGACCTGATCTAATTTTTCATATTATACTTATCTTATTTTATACTTCTTTATCCCATTGTAATATTTTCATTTCTTATAGAAATTTTTACTCTCTAAATTTAATGTTCAGATTAATATAATAAAATGGTGTTGGTTCTATCATGTAGTTCAAACGCTCTATATAATACTGAATTACTAAATATAACTCAATTATATAATCATAGGGGAAATTCCATTGATAAAATTTTGGGTCATCACATTCATCCCCCCTTTATAATTTTTTCCCTCAAAATTTTATTTTACATACTAAGGTGAAAGTGGGAGAGGGTAATTCTACTTCATGGATTGTTCTAGTTCCCATGTCGCCTCCTCATACTTATGGTTTCTCTATGGTACTTTGACTAGGTGAGATGTCATGTTGTGTTGAAAAATTTCTCCATGGTATAAGATCTTCACTAATTTATCCTCATAAGAGATATCATTTTCCAATGGTACCACCGTTAAATATTGTACATGTGAAGGGTCTTATATATGAATCCTCAATAGGCACACAAGGAATATGGAATATACTTGAGATGGGATTAGTGGGAGTGCTAGTCGGTAAGCCATGGTTCTTATGCTATTTAGAATCTCAATGGGTGCACTATACTTGGGACTTAGTTTACCCTTATTCACAAATATGATGAATATATTTCATGAAGATATATAGAGGAACACTTTACCTTTAACCACAAACTCCATTTCTCATTAATGATTGTCACCGTAGATTTTTTATAGACTTTGATAACCCCCAATGTGTTGCTGAATGTTCTCAAATTTTTATATTATTTCTTAAACCATTTCAGGTCCCAATATCTTGTATCCACTAAATTCACACCATCATGTAGATGTTATATATCTATTTCCATAAAGGGCTTCATGTGGATCCATTTAGATACTTGAGTGAAAATTATTATTATACGAAGCTTGACTATGGGAAGATACTGATCTTGTCCTCCTTTGAAGTACGTCGAGCATACTCTCAACATGTTTTCAAGTGTTTGGATATTTTTATTAGATTGACAATCATTTTAGGGAAAATAATATATATTGAAGATTAATTTAGGATCTATATCACATTGAATACTTTTTCTAGTACATAGAGGTAATATCATATCTCATTCTGATACAATCGATAATGGTGTTCCATAAAGGCTCACCACTTCTATGATGTATATCCTTGAAAGTTGATCGTGTGATAAGTCCTATATAATTGTAATGAAATGATAATTATTTGTAATAATATCCATCAAAACCCATGTATCATCATTTCCTTTTGACATATCCATAATACTAGTGACAAATTCCAAGGTTATGTTTTCCCATTTCCATATAGGTATGGATAATGGTTGCCTCACACCTTGGAATTTTTTCCTTCAAGTATTCACCTGCTGACATTCCAGTAATTTTGATGTATATTTTTTGATCTATTTCTTTATATTTTTCCACCAATAGTGATCTCAAAAATCTCGATACATCTTTATAATCCCTAGGTGGATTGAGAAGGTTGATCTACTTGAATCATTCAATATCTCTTTCTTTAACTCAAGATTTGATACTATTCATATTCATAACCCAAATCTTATAAATCTTTCTTCATAAATTTTGAACTATGAGGTTTTAAATTTTCTTATAGCTTCCACATTATTTTGAATTTCCACATCATATCTTAGATCATCCTTTTTATTCTCTAGAAGGTATGGTTGAGAAGTCATTTGATAAATTAATAATGATCCAAATTCCTTTGTGAATAACATATTTATCCTTTTTAATTATAATAAGACTAGTGTTTCTGATTCTTTCATTAGGGTATGATTTCATGTTGATATACATTAACTTTCTATTTCCCCACATTCCCACTTTCCAAAGGTGGGAATATTTATTCAATTTTATCAGTAATTTATTCTCCTTGATCAAAATGGGATGATGGGATATCGATTCCTCCTTCCATGTATTACTCATTAGATCTCTTTGAATAGTATGGGTCTCCCACAAAGATTAAATTCATGTTTGTGGAAATCTTTTTTAGTGCTATATCTTTATGGACACTAGTTAATTACACTGCTTTTGTCTTGATAGGGAAACAACCTTAGATTATGAGAGTAGTCAAATTGGGCATCTTTAGGCATGTTTTTACATTGGGCACATTGGTCACCTATGAATATTCTTCTCATGAGGGAAACTTATGTTAGTCATATTAGGAATTAAACCCAACTAATACCATTTAAATCATGAGTTAATTTATCCTAGGGGTATATGTCTTTCAAGGATTTGTTTTACCTCAAGAATCCCATGTTTATTACATGGTAAAGGTGTTCTGGGTCGGTTCAAAAGTTCTACATCCTATGAAATTAGATTATAACATTTGGTCGATATGGATCGGGGCATGAGTTTAATATCTTGTGGATATGGGATTGATTAATTATAACTCTCCGTGGAGGTAGATCAAGGATGTGTTTCCCTAGGATGGAATATTTCACACTTATATAGTTTACCATTTTTGGGATCAAATGTCCTGTGAGGCGGATCCAGAAGGTGCATCCCAAAGAGGGAAGATTTCACACCTAAGTTTACCATTGTTGGGATCAAACCTCAGGTAGGTGTCCTACATAACATTCTTAAAAGATATGGATCAAAATCCATGTAGTTCAATACCACAATTTAAGTTTGTGGGATGGAAATAATTGATGAATTTTAATTTAATGCATTAAGGATACTAGTTTCATGAAAGGAGTGTCAATGAGGGATGGTGTGGGGCTTATGAATGGAAGATTACCTTTACAAGAGGATTAATCTTGGGGGGAATAGTGTGGGTATTACACATGGAAGATGACCGAAGTAGGTGTATCATCCCATAGAGGGGAAGGATGATGTGGGGATTATATGTAGAAGCTTCTTGGGTGTGATGATTTGTGGCTGGGAAGTGAAGCTCTATAGACCATGGTGGGAGAGGGTGGCATCTCCTGATGATCATACATGGGTAATCTTGGGTTTTTTACATAGGGTAATTCTATATTTTTATATTATGTAATAAGTAAATTATCATGTAGTTTAACATTGTATAACTAGTACATGGAAATAGGTAGTTTTATGCCATGCATCTTGGACATGGGGGGAGTCACTTCTCATCCATTGGGCATATGTGACCCTGCTCATGCACCTTTGGGTGAGGCATGGTGTTGGAATTGTCATGGATGAGTGTTGAATGATGAGTTCTGCATTAGATTCCCCAGGATTAGAAGATGAATGGGTTATATTACCCATTCATAGAAGAAAGAGGTAGGCTGGAGGCTCAATCCACACTTTGTGTGAAGTTGGGGGACATAGGAGTGGGTGACACTGGTCACAGGGTACACAAGGTACAACTGAATTGGTCCTAGATTGGTGTGGGGGCTCTGGGCATTCAGCCTTTCCGAAGGGGTGTTGGTAGAAGGGATGCACCATGAAGATACATAGGAGAGGTGATTCATGAATATTATAGATTCATGAAGGAGGATCTTTCAATGATTGGGGTCCTCACAGAGGTCAGGGGCTTTATGAAGAAATATGCTTCATGATGCAGGGTGACCCTACCTCAATGTGTATTCTTGAATCATAGGGGAAGTGATTCATGAAGCATGAATGCTTCGCGAAGCCTCAAGTGCCTCATAGGTAATTATTCCTATACAAATATATTTGTCTTTCAGGGAAGGTATCTCCATATTAAGTGGAGGATTTCAAGAAAAAGGGAGGATGTTTCGTAAAACCTGAATACCTTGGGTGTTCCATATTCCTCTTCGTTCATAATTCTCAGGTGGTTTGTGAGAAAAGAAAAATTTCAGAAATTGAAAGATCTCCATACTATACCTAAAATTTCAGACTGAAGGGGGTATTTATAGGGTATAGTTTTCAAAACTATTGGACGCATTCATGAAGGAATTATGTGCTTCTTGAATGGGCGTGACTCTGTGAGTTCAAATGTTTCTCTCATAAAGATACCGTAAACCCTTAATGCATTTGTGAAGAACCCTGCGACTCAAAATTTCATTGCATAGAGGTACCCTTAGGCATTAATTAATTTTTAAAATAACCTCTCTTCCAAGGAGATTTTTGAGCTATGGCCATTTGTGGAGGTTGTGGGATTTTCGAAAAAACTCCTTAAATGAATTTTTGGACCATTTTGGCTTGGATTCACCCCCAATCAGCCATGGATTATGAAAAAATTCCCATGAGACTTGAATTTTAACATTAAAAAAAATACCCTATCAGAATGGGGGTGGTAGGGAAAGTAGGCCCAGATTCCAAGGGAGAATCACTGAAAATGGGCAATGAACTCGCATTAACGAATCTCATTCATGAAGCTTGTTCATGATGATCACTTTAAGAAACCCATTACATACCCATGGCTAGTAGTAAGACTATAAATATAATAGGGGACCCTTAGATGTATCACCAAACTTTGGTGAATAGAAAATACCATGGTCTCTTTTCATGAAGCACACATCTTTCGTGAGTGCTTTGCACTTTTGGTCCCCATCGCTCACAAAGCTCACCTTTCCTGTGAGACTAGCTATGTGATCAGTTCTCTGAAAATAGTTCTCTTTGAACTCAATCATCATGAATAGACATCCATGAAATGAACTCCAAAAAACAGATCTCCACAAATATAGCTTCATGAACAAGACATATAAAAACTTCCAATTATCAAACAAAATGGCCGTTGAAGGAGCCAATGCCATTGCTACTTTTCAGGAGGAAATGAATGGGAAAATAATGATTGGGGAGAGTGTTCGAAGTTCTTAGAACATGAATTGATCAATTCACTACTAAAATAGGCTCAAAAGAAGTGTCTGTTGTGCAAGATCCTTCCACTCTATCAATTTGTGCTAAGGGATGATATTTTTATCCTGAAGATGAGTAGAGACAAGCCAACCTTTTGGTTCTGGAATTCACCTAGAATATACTAGTGGTAAAGGGACACTGTATGACATATCTAGAATAATCATGAACCACTCTAGAATATTATCTATGGAACCATGTCAATAATATTGATAGGTAGAAGCTAGAGGATGAGGCATACTCTATGTAGTATGTGATGATTCTCAAGGTAGGTTTGGGGAATCCACTCAAAGGATATATGGAAAACTGGGACCTGTTACAGGGTATAAACTTTACTGATGAATGGGTCTAGGATTACTGGGAATGCGCATCATGCCACAAATTCGAGGATGTGCTGAAGCAAGTGGGGATTTATGTGGCTGTATAGACCACATAGTTTCATATTTACCACCACCAAGACATCATGGTAGATCTCTTGAGTAGGCGGTTCCTAGGGACTAACACTTCTTATCTACACCATGGGGAGGATGGAATTATCCTATGGTATCTTCAATGGATTGTTGAGATACTAATTCATGGGGCTATGCACAATGAATTCCTTCTCATAGAGAACGTGTGGGAAGACCAGGAGTAGATTCCATCTCTTGCAAGGTAATTTCTGAGGCTGGTGTAGGGGATGAATAGAGATAAACTAAGGATGAAGGAAATCCCATTCAAGAAATGGTTCTGGTATTTCTTAAATGAACTAGTGGAAGATCCATGTATGGTGCTGGAGCCAGAAAAGAAGCTACCAGTGAGGCCGTGCACATGCCTTGGTTCATACCAGTGGGGAAAGGGGCACTCCTACTAGTGGATCTTGGTGGAAAGCCAATGAAAAATGTGGGGCTACAACATCAAGCTTCAAGATCAAATATTAAAGTTTGAGGGGATTAATTTTGTTCTCATCTGTGACTAGATTCTCCCTGTGAGTGAAGCACATATGGGGGTGTAGTTGGGAACCTTCATCATGGAGGGGGTGCTGGAGATGGGGTAGTGCATGAACCTAGCTATCTCGGTACTGGTAAATCTATACAAGGTGCTCTACCACATCATCCAAGGGAAGACCCAACTTCATGTGTGAAATCCCCTCAACTTTTTTTATAGTTGGAGGATACACATATGGGAGGATAGAAGTACAAAAATCTCTTCTCCGCTACAAATACAAACTTTCGACTGGAAATTTTGAACATCACTAGGATTCTCCTGCTCAATTTGGTAATGGTGGACATACTGGAAAAGGTCGGGCTGGCAGAGTGCTTTATATTTCACCCATTCCCCCTCCAAATAGGGATAATGACTGATTATAGTGCAGGGATCTTCGATTTGAAATCATACCTCCAAGACATTTGATGTGGGTTACTATTGGAAATAGTTGAGTGTAATGTTATCTGTGAGTTATTGGACCTGCATTGGTTTTCAAGGCATTCTAGATGCTTCTAATAGTTTAAATCGAAGGACTACATGGAGGTGGAATATGATCACCATCCTTTGATTTTCTATATATGGAATCATACATGAATATATGATAATTTGGGAGAGCGTATATCTTGGGGAGATGTTAAGGATCCAAACTACCTAGAATGGTGAAGTATAGGCTCTACAACCATGGGGTTAGGGCCAAGTGGTGGTTGGAGCATACCATGGAGGCAGGGATGGTCTAGTGAATAAGAAAACATAAGTGGGTCTAGTTTTCCCTGGACTAACACTAGTAGAGTATAGAGGGAGAGGAGTAGCAACATCAGGTCCAACACTATTGGGAAAGCAGTCACGGGAAGAAGGGGATCCCTCTTGGGTGATCCCAAGGGTTTACGTCCAAGGACTAGGGAAACGAGTATGTTAGCTAGATGCTCCCATCAATTCCATGGTTCCCAATTCCTAGGAGGCCTAAGGACTTCATAAGAAGATCACCACCCCTCAGGGGTGTGGAGGTATCTCATCATAGATGCAATATACCTCATTGGGAAAGGCCATGCAAAGGAAGGTTTCTACTCTCCTCACACTAAGGTGATGAAATATATGGAAGAGATAAAGGATGTGGTCTACTCTTGGGGTACTATAAATCCCATAACTGATTGGGTGAAGGTGATGGTGGGAATATCTTCCCCTTCAACTTCCCTTGTGGGTCGTGTGGCTGCTAGTATAGCTGTGGGTGAAGGATCATATGATTCATGGGGAAGGGATGATTATCATGTCTCAGACAGAGACATAAACTCTACTTCCAACCAGGTAAATCCTCTAATATTTTTTCATTTTTAGATATCAACTAGACCTAAAACTTATTACATGGTCCCTTATTTTACTTGTGTAGGAATCAGAGAGCACCGAAGAGGGAGAGGTTTGTAATGAGCCTCAGGTGGAGGGTGAGGGAACCTCAACCATTAAAGGGGTGAGTGTAGGGTCCCTCCCTAACATTTTGGTCATGACTAGGCAACCATCAGAAATTTGAACTGAGGTATAATCCATGGGGGGTAACCGTACCTGGGGAATTACTTGGGAACCTCTAGGAGATCCTCACTAGGTTTTACTATTCACATAAGCCTCTTCTTCCCGAACACATTTTCCTCTTATGATTTTCCTTTCTATGTTTGTATGGTGCATTTTGAAATGGAAGTTTGAATAGTGTTTAGGGATCAACTGACAACATCCATTCCTAAGCTGGTGGGGCCAATGGCTGAGGTGGTGATAGAGGGTGTTATCCCCCTAGTGGAAGAGTCTGAGGAGACCACGAAAGGCAGGAAAAATGTGGAGGTACCATTAGAAGGGTCCACTGAGACTATTCCCTCAATTGAGGGGGTCTATAAAGTGCTAATGAAGGGGCTAGTAGAAGGATCCATGGTGGAAAAACTTGTGGAAGTGGTTCCACTGGAGGTGGATGTTGGAGCTAACGTTACAATGGAAGAGGTGGAAATTACACCGCCAATAACCAGATAGGTTGAGGAGGATATATTTGATACCCCTTATCTAGAACTACCATTGGTGGAATCCATGGGAGTAAATGTTGAGATTGTGCCACCAAAAATGGAAGATGAGGAAGTTGGGACAATTGTGTCCACATCAAATGTTCCACATGGGACAACGAAGGTCTCTGCTGTAGGTGAAGGGGATGATGAGGATATATTTATAGGAATAGATCTCCATTCAATCATGCCCGAAGAACTGTACCTAGATGATCCAAGTGATGGTGTATTGATCTTCCATCCTTATGAGACAACACCACTAGAATATTTCAATGATTTTGGCTCAGATTCCACCATGGAGAACCAGATTGTTTGTTGTAAGGAATAGAGGTATGTGTGGAGCTTCATCACCTGCACATAACTAGATGACCTGCCAAGATAGATAAGATCTCTCATCCATTGGTTAGTCAGCATAGGGACTGGTTGGGTGGAATCCAACATCTTTCACACACTAGCCCAAGACTTTCTTATTGAGAGGGCATGTGTTGAATGGATGGTGCTTCCCATGGACTATAAAAAGCACAAGGATAGTGGTACCATGGCACATCAACCAGATGATGAAGATATCTCCTAAATATAAGGGCTAGTGCATGAACATGTAGTGGTTACTGCTACTTAGTCTAAGATCATTAACAGCCTGAAGGCCTATTTGATAGTGGTTGAGGCCAAGAAAGTAGAGGTGACATCCTTGGTGGATGAATGTAGATCCGAGTAGAACTAGGAAATTATTAGAGCTGAATTTTTCCTCTCCAATGTTGATGAAGAGAAAGCGGACCTAGAGGAGTAACAAATGGCCCTAGAGGCCACTCATTAGAGGTTGGATGAGCTTGAGCGCTCGATCGTTGTGGTTGAACTTTAAGGGAATTTTGAAAAGGAGAGGATCCAATTTGTCGATGACCCTATGAAACCTTGATTTGTTTGTTTTAAACTTCTTTACAATTCAAAATGTTTCTTCATTTTATTATAAAACTTTGATTATATTTATGAGATCACCACCGACCAATCCCTATGATCACATGAGTCATTCTTGGTGTGAGATACAAAGGATGACCATGTAATTTATTGCTTATATGAGAGTGGAAAATAATCATCGAACACTTAGGGAATGCTATTTCTGAATCACCACAGGGAGATTTTGGGCCAAGAGGGGCCATTTCCAGAGAATGTGGGTCTCTGAACAACTAAATTTCTTTTCCAACATGTGTTAGTGCATGATTGGGGTAATTCCAATGACATTGAATTCTACCCAAATAAACAGGGAATGGAAACATGAATCATGATGACCAAAATCTGGAACACCAGGGGAGTGGCATGGAAACGTAAGATAACTAATTACTATGTTTGAAACATATAATCCAAACCATTATTGAGGAATGGGGACAAAAAAGCTGAGGGTCAACCCCTGGTCATGTTTAAAACAAAAAACCTATATCAGAATGTTGTCCAAAATCATTTCGGGGAGTTAGACCAGGATAGTAGGTGAGATAGTGTGGCCAGAAATGTTTCCCTTAGGGGGTCCCTTCATATGTGGAGGAGGATGATTATTCAAATAAGGGGCATGTGAAGTGTGTAAATTAAGCAATGGAATGTTTGAAGGGATTCCAAAACTTCTAGAATTACACCACAAGGACTTGAAGCACACTAGAGAGGTGTATCAATCTAAAAAAAAGTCAAACTCATCTTCTTGGGGAGGGCCATTTCTGATTCCAAGTGATATTAGGAGAACATGAATGATTTGATAGGTGACCATCACTAGAGGAAATGGATTATTGGGAAAGGACCTAATACACCTCTCAATTTTACGTTATATGATGAGGATTTCATAGTCATAGTTTAACATCTTACGATGAGGATTATGTATTGCACATTTTAATATCATGTGATTAGGATGAATCTCACAATTTGACTTCATGTGATTGCAAAGTGGAGAATCGATGTGAATGGAAGGTCCTAGGATGCCAGCCGATGTTGTACAGAAAACTCTTGAGACAAATAACACATAGTTTAAGGTCATGAGGTTTGGACCATGGATTTAAGTTTAAGGTCATAAATCTTGGACCTATTAGCACCTTGGAATGTTTGATGCATCATGAAAAAGTAGGAACCTGATATTAATCGAGGGCCGATAGAGGCCCACATTCCATGTGAAACACAAGGGACATGTCAGAGATAGTTCATAGTCATGATACTAAGATCATGACTCTTAGTTTAAGGTCATAGTGTTTGGACCCATGGGATAATTATTTATGGTCATACTGCTTGGACCATGTAGGGAATCACAAATAGATATGTTTAGTATGACAGAGTGAAAAACCTTATGTGAATTGAGGACTTAGGTGGCCCCAACACCACATAACATAATCATGATAAGACTTGTACACATTTTAATGTCATGATTCTTGGACGAAATATCAGTTTTAGATGGGTTAAGATCATATATCATTGAGAGGCATCATGATTATATATGGGGTAAGATTTTTTTTAACTTCATGTACAGAGGACATTTATCTTAGCAATTTAGATTCGAACATCTCAGACTATATGGGCTATTACCAGTTAAAATTCATAGAACTTGGACTGTAGGGATAGTTGCGGATTTAAGGTCACAAACCTTTGACCAATTGGCATGGGTGTCCCAAGATGGTTTTTTTGACATGGAAGAATGATAACCTAATATGAATGGGGTGGGATGAAACTCTTCTATACAAAACCTTAAAAAAACCATACCCTTGGTCATCATCATGACACTGGGGAAAAGAGAAATTATTGTGAGTCAATGAGGGGGGATTGAACCAAGATAAAAAATTTGGGCATCGCTACATATCCCATGATGATGGGAAACAAGACACATATAGTTATGGAGTGAATGTGGAAGCATAGGATTGCTGAAATGTAAACTGTGTAGATAAGGGGTGAATGAATATAATTTAGGGTCATAGTTCTTAGATGATAGGTAGGGAATTTGGGGGTGTTCATGTGTTGTGAAAGACTTAAAATCTTATGTGAATGAATCCAAGAAGTCCCTACACCACATGAAATAATTCTAAAGTCGGTTTCACATAGTTTGAGGTTGTACAATGTGGACTATGACAATCAGTTTAAATTCATGATATTGGACTATGGGATATCATTTAAAAGTCATGATTCTTGGACTATGAAAGTGTTTGTTTCAAGGGTACTCACATGGAATTAATAGAGGTAGAACCGAACATGAGTGGAGTGAAAAAAGTCATTTATACCACACAAGAACTAAGAAACAAATAATACATAGTTTAAGGTCATAATGCTTAGACTATGGGAGAAGTTGGTCCCAAGGCTGTCTGTGTGGGATAGAGGTGAGACCCATCATGAAAGGAGACAAAGAGGCTTTCATACCATGTGAACACCTTAATACAAACTGCAAAAAATTTAAGGTCATGATGTTGGGACTATAACTGGGGCCATGGTGCCAAATGATTGGTAAACTTTTGATTGTGTCCAAAGATGGGAGTATAAGAATCGCTATGTATCCCATGAGAATGATAATCAAGCCACATGTAGTTCTAGAACATGGCATGGTAGGATATTGATGCCAGTAGAGGTAATCATCACTGGAGAGGTAATTCAGGCATCCCACATTTTTCTTGGGGCATCCCATGTTCAGAGAATGGGGTATTATGAATTCAAACAGAGTATGAATTCTTGTATCTTCTCATGGTTATCGTTCGAGGCATCCCAATTTTTATGAAGGGTAAAATCATCTCTCATTAAGATGAATCCTAGACTTACATGGGGTAAAATATAAGTTTAACATCGTTCAATAAGGATGTTAGTATTTTGAGGTTAAAGTCATACAACTCATACTATATGGGATCTTAGTTCAAGTTCATAGATTTTGGACTGTAGGGGTTGAGTATCCCAAACGGATATGTGTAGTGCTACTAGGGAAAAACAGACATGAATGAGTGACAAATAGGCCTAAAACCATGCAATACATTCATGATAAATATTTCACATAATTTAAAGTCATGACACTTGGAATAATGAAACCTAGTTTATGGTTATAGAGTTTCGACCCTTTCCACCCTCATGAAAAGTATTACTTGAGAAACTTGTCATTGGTGGGTGGTGTGACATACTCTTCTTCCATAATGACCAAAGATAATTCTCAATTGAAATAGAACTTATTAATGATGTAAGGTACTTCCCAATTAGGATCCAACTTTGGTGGATTCTAGCCAGGTATCATTGGAATTTTGATGGCCAGTACCGTGTCACCCTAGAGAAAGGATTGAAGGAAAACCTTCCTGTTGAATGTTCTCACTGTCCTATTCTGATGCTTCTCAAGATTGTGAAAGGCCTGAATCCTATTATATAGGAGGTATTATAATTCAAGTAGATAGAATGATGAAATTTTTTCTAGAATCTACTGATTGTAGAAAACTATACTTAATGATGGAAACTGAACCTCAATGGATAGAACCACCTCTGTTACATAAACCAGGGAGTATAGTTTCACCTGGGTGGATTTCCGGGTTGTCTTCTAATAATCCCAGAGGGGATTGAGGAGCTTATCCATCAAAATATTATTGTTTTGTCCCACCATTTTCTATATAATGTTTGATAGGGTCTTGTTTAACACCTCAATATGTCCATTTTTCTGTGCATGGTAGTGGGAAGTGTGGTTGGAACAAATGCTATATTTTGGTGTAAAACCACTTCAGACCAATGGATCAGAAATTGGTTCCATTATTAGTGAGAATATCATGAAGAACTTTAAATATATGGATTATGTGAGAGCAAAAAAAATCGATCATATATGAGGTCGTAACTTCCTTGAGGGGAATCACTTATACCTACTTGGAGAAGAAATCATTTGTATTCAAAATGAACCTACACTAGAGAACCATCATTGGAAGGTATGACCCCAAAATGTAAATCCCCCATGATAAAAATGGATAATAATAATAGGTGGTGTAGAGAAGATTCAGAATTCTATGCACAAAGTTGGCACAAATATGACATGCAAGACATCTCTTGGAAATATCGATGCAGTCATAGACCATGGTGAGCCAAAAGTAACCTAGCCTCCAAATCTGGTGGGAGAGATTTGATCCTACCTGATGGGTTCCCTAGAACCTAGTGTGTACTTCCTGTATAAATTGGGGAATCTCATTTTCTTTTATGTAATAGAGGTGAATTCCATCATACCCACATCTATAGAGAGTATACTCAAGTTTAGTCCCACCAAGGAGGGTAAACTATACTACATGCTAATAGATTTTCTCACTCTTAGCTCGATTTGGTGAGATATTTCCACATTGGAGATATTTGACAAAAGGAGTTGTCCAATTGTATTTTTCCCTATTGTGGGGGAATATGAGGGTTCTAAAATAGAATCACTAGAAGCTAGCTGGTTTACCTGTTTCCTATCATCATCATTTGAAATTATGGGAGAGATGCCCCTCTAATGCACCACATGAATGAACAGGTCATCCTTGTCAAGATTTTCAATAGACATGGATAAATTGGTCAAGGAATCGATTTAACCACTCTATGATTGAGGGGTAATAATCACTTCCGACTGATAAGGGAACCGGTCCATCAGATGACAAGTGTATTCCAACAGGGGAAAGATCTCTTTCTTTCTGATAATATAGTCACTATTAATCTATTTAATGTCTAATTTAGAGTCCCCCTTCACTTAAAAGTGGGGGGAATCAATCTTGAGAGTCAGATCGAGACCAGTAATGAGATATTTATATTCTTCCTTGTTGTTGGTGAAACCCTCCAACAAAAGAAATTAATATGGTAGTGTGACCTATTCAGGAGTGATGGAAATCATCCCCAGTCCCACTCTATTAAATTTGGGATAGTTCAGAATTATGTCATTCAATCTCTAAGAGGAACCATAAAAATTATTCTTCCAATATGAAATAGCCTAATCTACTTAGAGAATGGCATCATCTAGGAAATCAATGTCCAGGGGAAATTATTCAAGGGATAGATGGGTGTCCAACAAGTCTTCTAATTCCTGACACTTGAAAGATTTTTGTAGAACAAACTTGATGTATAATTACTATAGTATTACTTCCTAGAATTCCCATAATCCCATAATAATAGGTAAATTCATGATATACATAAATAGGTATACATGGGACACTAGTTGTATCTCATGATGCTGCAGGTAGTGCCTTAACTTCAACACTGCAAAAACAAGTGAAAGGAAGCTTTTCTTGATAGCAGAGTATCTAATATCCTTATCAAGGATCATGAAACTGAGACAGTATAACCTATTTTCACTTACCTCATTGTTCATATAGGTGATAAGGTCACCAAGGGACCATTATAGGGTAGCCATGTAGAGGATCATAGGCTTCCTAAATATGGATAGAATAAGAACCGCATGCTGCAATAGATACTGCTCGATTTCCTCAAATGCTTTATGGAACTCCTCATCCCACTGATAAACAATACCTTTATTTATGATCCTTGAGAATGGATTACACTTGTTGTTCATATTTTCAATAAATCATCATATATATGAAAAGTATCTTTGGAGGCCCTATAAATCCTGGAGGTTTCTCAAGGGAGGAATTTGGATGATGGCCTTGATCTTCTCTAGATTAATCTCAATGCCTCTGTATCTTATGATGAAGCTGAGAAACTTCCCAGAGGTAATCCCAAGTGAAAACTTTAAGGGGTTCATCTTCAAATACCATGAGCATAGGTATCCAAAAACTTTCTCAATATCTATAAGATGGTCATGATGCTAGCAGTATTTAACCACAAATTCATCCACATAGACTTCCACCAACATCCTTAGAATCGATTTGAAAATGTGGTGCATAGCCCACTGATATGTGTATCTGGTATTCTTTAGGCCAAAGAATATTAGTTGATAGAAAAATTTCCATCATGGTTCATTGAATGTGGTAGAATCCTCATCCTCAAGGGCCATTCGAATCTGGTTGTACCTAGAGTATTAATGCCTAAAGGAGAGGGCCTTGAACCTGGTTTCAACATCAATCAATAAATATTATACTATAAGGGGAAATCATCCTTTGGGAAATGGTAGTTAAGTTCCCAGAAGTTGATAGAGACTCTGATATTCCAATTTTTCTTCCTATCTATAATGATGTTGGCTAGCCACTTGGGGTACCAGACCTCCCTGATGAATTTGGATTTGATAAGCTTATCAACCTTGGCCTCGAACATGGAACCATGGGAATGGTGCATCTTTCGGGGAGGCTTATTGAATATGCAATGACTCACAAGGAGACCAAGAAAATGGATGGAGACCTGAGGGACTGGTCCTGACATCTCGTCATAGATCCAGACGAATTTATCGCGTTGATTCTTTAGGAAGGCCACATACTACTACTGCTCCTCTGAGGGAATGGATACACTAATTAGAATTAGCCTTGAGTCTTCCTTAGTACTAAGGTTAACTTAAAACAACTCATTGATGATTGAGGATAAACCCTATTCAAATATAGGAGGTGAATATTCTAAATCCTCTTCATCGTCTAAGGTAAGAGAATCAGCAGGAGGAGGTGGATTTTCAGGCTAGCTGAATCAGGGGAAGCACTGGTTCCTTCTTGAGCAGACATGGAATCCTCACTAAGGGGTTCTTTCTTTGTTGAAACTATAGTGACAAAGGATATCAGTACAATTCCATCTAGCCTCTAAACACAAATTCCATGATTGATGTTAAAGAGATGGCGGCGAGTTAGATTTCATCGATTCAAACTTTCTTTGTAGAACATGCATAGATGCCATGAAATAGTGGCTATACGGAAAACCTCTTGGTACTTCATAAGAGTGGGAGATTTTTATACCACCCCAT
This sequence comes from Viscum album, assembly GCA_963277665.1. Classification (NCBI taxonomy): domain Eukaryota; kingdom Viridiplantae; phylum Streptophyta; class Magnoliopsida; order Santalales; family Viscaceae; genus Viscum; species Viscum album. Next base: position 608,396,897 of record OY728139.1, on the reverse strand, counting down.
CCTATATTGTGTAATAGTATGAAGTAATATGCAAATGTTCCTTCTTTTTAGGGATTCTGAAACTCTTTTTCTTGGAGACAAAGAAACAACATCATAGGTCTCGTGTTTTGGGCTCTAATCGATGAATCAAATGAATGAAAGCATTTTCCAAGTCTTATCACTGATTGGCCTTGGTGGTTGTTAGGTCATTGGTGTGATCACACCCATAGGTCTAAACCTACTTCCACCTCTCTTGCTGTAGTCAACATCCATTTAGCGATATTCAATAGAGTCTAAGGGAGATGCATCACCCTAGAGTACCACTACTCGATCGTTGAGGGAGTACTTGAGACACTGGTGATATGATGAGGGGATTGATTTGTGCAGATGAAACTAGGGCCGACCCATTAGTGTGTTGTAGGTGGTATCCTACAAGAATGCCATAAATTCAGTTCTTGATATCAAGAAACCAATCTGGGTCTTCATCTAGACCTTTCCATATGATTTCTTCTCACTCTTGTCATATCCATAGATTTTTAGGTCAGAGGGAGTTATGTCTGCTTCAGTCAGTCTCAGATTATGAGGAATCCTCATTTGGATGAAGTTGATCCTAGAACCGTTGTCCACAAGGCACTGGTGGATCTTCATGCCATTAAATTAGTCTGTAATGTATACCAGGCATATGTTCCCCTGCATTAGGGTGACTTTTTCTTCCTCATATAATGAGATGATGGCTTGGTACTCACCTTGCTCTGCCTACTCTACATAGTAGGCTTCTGTGGTAGTTGCCTCTTCTTTGAATTATAGGGGGATTTTCAAGGATTCTACAAGGGACTCACATATTTCCTTCAAAAAGTGGAGGGCCTCTAGAATTGATATCCTATCTTTTATGCTAATGACGTGATTCAACGCAAAATACTTTCATGAAAAAATCATGTTTTTCCCATAAGAGGTAATTCCTTGGTAGGAGGAATGAAAGAAGATATAGGTTGTTCAATTGGGTTCTAGATGGTGCTGAAAATACCATTCTTCTGACAAGATGACCTACTCTGAACCACTTCCAAATGACTATTTCCAATTTAAGGTCTGTATTTGGCTATACATGTTAGATAATGATGCGGTCACAACTGATCTGCTAAGTTAGTTAACATATTAATCTATGGAAGTGCATATGACAAAGTGGGATGTGGAGATAATGCTTGTTATACTCTATGAAAAACCTGTTGGTTGGTCTTAGTGGCATGAACATATTGTTCTAATACATGAATCTAAGCGTTAAATTAATCCATATTTCCTTTTTCTTTCCTTTGAAAACATCAATCATAGGCTCCAAGGGGGTTTTCCTAGTATTCCTCACCATTGGGCACCATGAAGGGATGAACTGACTCAACAATATTCATGAAGGCATACTTATGATCTTTAGTAGATGGGTCTTCCAATATTGGGTAGACACTAGGCACAACTCCCAGTGTAGGGGGAATGAATTAAATAAGATTTCGATATGGTTTCATCACCGGAAGGGGATTCTTATTTCCATTGCACTATCGACACATGTCATTCCGAGACTTAGAGGGATATGAAATAGATGCAGAGTTAGTAGATGGAGAAGTCAAGGAGACCACATGAGGTTATATCTAGCTTAAACAAGCACAGATAAAACCATGCGAATTAGAAACTACTCTACAAGTAAACCAGTCATCATACTTCTAGGTCTCAAGGATGTAACCCTACTTCCATCCGCATGAGCCCTTATTGTTGTTGCCTAGGTCGGCGGAGATATGCATTACCTATGCCAGAACATTTCCCAACTTGAATAAACAATAATCCACCTATCCCTATAGCCAATATTTTATCATATAGAATTCCTTAATGGTATTTTTGAGGATAGTGTGGGAAATAGTCAGGACGGTCGGTGTGTCCAACTTCTTGGGGTTTCTTTCACTCTAGAAACTTCAGAATCCACTTCTATAGGGAAAAAAATGATGTAACCCAGAACTCATGAATCCTTGAAATAATAGTTCTCATTTTTTATTTCTAGAAGGATACTATAGGATCCTAGCCTTGATGAGGGGATAAATAAACATCTTCTAGTTTAGGTCGATGCATTTAGCGAGGCAGTGCCTAATGGTTCTGCGCTAGGCAAGGTTGGACTTGGTAGGGATGACGAACTCAATGAGGATCTTCAAAAAAATGGTCCAATAACTATTCTAGGTTAGGGGCCTCTACTTGTATGGTGGAATCAGTCTCTTCTTTGGAAATCCATATTATAGGAGTTGGGAGAGGCAGTGGGCGCGCCTGTTTAGCCTACTGTAAGGATTCTTTCGAGAGTCGGTCCTTATTAGAAAACTCCTAAAACCCACCTAGAAAATTATGTCTGATGAGGGTATGAACCATATCGATATTGAAATTCCTAGAGTACATCATTAGTAGATTCTCTTGATTCAGTGGAATTTTGAATGAGTATGTGTGGCATTTTTACCAGGCGAAAAAGTCTATGGATTGTTCATCAGTCATTTACTTTCACTTGAAGAGGTCCAAAATACTTCTATTTTTCATGGTGGAGCTAAAATGATAAATGAACTATTTGTGGAGGTCTTTGCAACTAGTGAAGGATCCTCTGGGAAGTTTTCTATACTAGATGAATGTGGGTCCTTCCAGCATCTACACAAAATAATGAAGCTCAGTAGCCTCTTACTGCTATGGTGTTCCCAGCATGGATTAACCCCTTGACATGAAGTGATCCAAGTGATTTATCAGGTAATCGATCCCATTTAATGGGGAAAATTCGTGATTCATGAATTATGGGGGTACTCGGATGTTGTGTACCCATTCCAGGTTAGCTTTCTGTCAGGTGGGATCGTAACCTTTTGTGTTTCGAGGGGCTAAAGGCAAGCGGTGAGAGTATCCATAAAGTCTTCTTTGTGGGGATATCTATTTTGATGAGGATCCCTAAACACCAATGCATTTATAGGCTTGTTAAATCAGGGATTGAACTCATTAACATAAGGAGAATCAAGATCCAGATCTCGAGGGAGATAATTTCACTGATCGAGAGGGTTTGGTGACTCATACCCTAGCCACCTTCCATATAGTCCTACATATGTTTTTCATGGATATTCGTAGTTAATTAGATTCATTGGGGGAATCTGACCAAGGAATACTTTTTCCCCTACTGGAGGAGAAATAGGGTGTCGTTAGTTATTGTTGTAATTAGGGTGTTGATCGGAAATGAGTTTAATAATGATCCATTTCTGCTCCTAAATCTATTAGTGAAAGGTGGATACTATGGGATCTATGTTTTCTTTTGGAACTATGTTAAATAAACCAGAAGGTCCAAAATTATCCTTACCCTTATAATTATTCCCCCAGGTAGGAAATGATGCCTCGTTGGAGGGATCCCCAAGGCCAAGTGCCTTCCTTTTCTGGTGGGTGAGGAAACTTGTAAAATTGTCTAGCTGGTAGTGTCCAACCCCTTAAAGCAAGATTTACCTATCACGACCTACATCAGATCACCTATTCTCAGGAAACTCTAAAGCAACCATGTTTACCATAACAATACCTAGAGGGGAACAATCATCATTAGTAGGTAGGTCAGACTATCACAAGATAGGGCTAAAGTGGAGGGCAGTGTGCTATCCCCAACCCTGGATCTAGACATGTTGATACGCCTCTTCTATAACCTTTACAAGCACTATAAGGATCTTGATACAAGACTATTGTATAATTTGGAAATATCCGAATGAAGCGGGGTACTGAGCCATTGGGAGTGCTATAATCTCAACTCTTTAGCACTGTTGTTCAATGGAGTCGAAAGGCTTTTGGCTTCTTAGATAGGGAAATTGATGATCACATATGTGGTGAAACATAATCTAGATGATATAGTATAAATACATGGCCTAGAACTTGTTAAGGGACTCTGGGATGTTGATGTTTTAAGTTACAGGTGGCTAGAACTCCATTGATAGCTGGTAGGTGTTAAGAACCTCCCACATACACTCCTACTTAGAGGAAGGGACCTATTCTTGGTCGATTTAAGATATGATTGGTGCAGGGCAAGGGATAGGTGGTGAATCAATGTGGATCAGTTTTGTAGTAGGTTTAATAGAAGAGGATTCACTATGTGATTCAAATATTTATTTCACAACTGGATATCTCTCAAGGGCAGTACCAATCGCATCATCACATCCTTATAGAATAGGTTATTCACTATTGCCTCATGTGTGAGGGAAGTAGCACTCCTCTGTGGCTAAATAGGGTGCTCAAAATATAAATGTGTCATCCCAGACCCTACAACATCTTCTAATTCTTGTGTAGAGGTAGAGAAGAGGGATATCAGTGGTGATGGGGATGGTTTCACTATGAGCCCTTAGAAGGGCCCCAGAACTTTCTCCACCTACAAGTACTTACAGAGGGATATGGGGATCATGTGGATATCAGCTTCTATGATGGAGAACTTTGATTGTTGGTATCCTAACCTAAACTATGGGATCAGGTGTGGAGACTCCATTAGCTAGTCATCTATCCCCTCAGAGTTTGGTAGGTCATTGAGGTTGATGATGACTTGGTGTTTCCCAAGATTTTTCCTTCGATTTCATGTTTTCTACTTTTTGCCCTGAGATGGTTCTTTAGGCCAGGTTACCTCTTTTATATGAAGAGTAACTCCATGATAGAGGGTGGTAAAATGGGAAAGACCTTCTCTTTGGTTTGTTGGTGCATTTGGAGGGCCGCTTTATTGGTTTTTATTGGAGCGGGGATGACCTCAACTCTGGTTGGTTGTAACACAGGAAGGACTCCACTCTTGTTGTTGAAAGAGTGGGGTGGGCCTCCACTCTAGTTGGTGATGACATTGTTAGGACCTACCTATTGAGATGTAGGAGTATAGGGAAGATATCTATACTGGTTGTCTAAAGAGTGGGGAGGACCTCCACATTGGTTGTCGATGTAGTGGGGAGGACCTTCGCCCGAGTTGGTGTAGGAGTGGGGAGGACCTCCATTTTGGCTAGTGGAAACATAGGTATGACCTCTATTTTTATTTTTTAAAGATAATAGAAGACATATTCTTGTATTGATGATGGTGTGGGGAGGACCGACACATTGAGTCCCCTCATCACGATTTATCCTGTAATGACTGTTGGTGGCACTAACGACTGAAAGAGTCATCCCGGCCTACCTATGAGGTGGATGAGGTCTCAATCCAAATTTTCCAAAGATAGAGCTCAATGTTTATACAATAGGGATCTAGAGGAACATTTTTGGAAGTGGTAAGGGCCACTGGAGCTGTAGAATATACCCCTTTTGGGCATTATCCTGAGCCTTCCCTCAATTTTGGCATCAGGTGCTCTGGACCGAGGTCGACAGAGTATGGTTGAATTACACCTATTCTTTGGAGCGAGGAACTAGTCATTGATGGTGTTGATGAGTAATAGTAGGATCCCTCCTTATAGGTTCCTAAGTTATAGTTATGGTTGGCAGAACTTGATAATCTCCCACCTCCTAGAATGGGAGGGTGAGTCATTGGATTGAGAGATAATACCAAAGAAATTAGATGTCTAAACGGGGGATGGTTTCCCCTAGTATAGCCCTTGAGGGTGGTAGTGTCAGTGAGGCCATGATGCCTCTAGGTCCTGGCAGGCCATGTCCCTTATGCAAATGACTCCCTCAATCTCATACTTGTGTACGAGGGTTTTGATCAACCTCTTTAATGTCCCCCAATTTGGAACACTCTCATGTGTCTAGAAATGGTTGTTTACGAGACCTCAAACATGTATCCCCCTACGCCAAAGGCTACTGACTAGCAACGGGGGTGTGAAAAGTATAGTGGGGATACTATAACCCTGGGTATGAATTGTCATCTCAGTAAAAACAATTCATAATAAATAAAATAATCAAAGTAAAGAAATAGAAAAAGACAGAAATAAAATCCAACTGAATAATCTAATAAATAAATAAGTAATAATGTAGTGATTTTCTAAAATATAACTAAATTTAATTCTAGAAAAATAAAAGAAAAAGACTAGAAGACTCAAAGTTCAAGGTCCCTAACCCCACATTGTTCCCATATCCAAACTCCAGCCCATAAAAAAACAATAAATCAATAGAAAGGGACTTTTCCCTTGTCCAAACCTACATCTACATAATTTTATTATGTACTAAGTGATGTCTTGAATAGGGTGAGAGTACAACTTAGTAGGTTGAAACCACCATGTCTAAAAAAACCATTTAGATATTATGTGCATGCAATAAAGTGATAATAGGGTGTATTAATTAATTAAAATATTAATAAAATAAAACAAAAACATACTTCAGCTCCATGCCAGAATATCTCTAAGCATGTCTTACGACCATAAAAACCACAACCATACAACCAAGTTTAAATAACTTTCTTTGGATCAATTCTAGAATATCTATGATAATTTCTTACAACCATGAAACCAAAACCATATAACCAAGGTAAAGTAACCATCTTTATCACCATGATAGAATACCTATGAGCATGCCTTATGACCATCCCAACCACAACCATATAATCATAGTATAACCACAGTAATACATGTCAAATACCTATAAGTATTACATCATCCGGGTCAATTACTATATGCATTACAATACAAGACTAGGCATAGACTGCTCTCTATAAGCATTACAACATGGGACTGGGATAATCCTACTCAATATCATCATTACAAGAAATAAGTGTGCAAGTGCTAGGGCTGATACCGATATATAATAATTACAGCATGAAACACAATCCATATCATACAACATGGATATCAAAACATCAAATCGAAATTCCCAATGGTTAATTATGTGAATTACCATTATTCTTTCATATTCCACTTGAAATTTAATTCAAAATTGTTTAAAAATTATATCAATAAGAAATAATCCACAATCTAGGGATTCAATAACAATAAATAAACCTAGGTCACATGTCACGCTAAACATACCTTAAGTTTTTATTCAATTCAATTATACTCATGGTTCTCTCACCCCATGGGTAGGAATGAGCCAGTTAAAAATCCATTTGAAACCAAAAAACTTCAAGGAATAATTCTATTCATTAATTTAATTATTTTGGGAAAACACAATGATGGTGCAATCACATTACTTCATAAACATGGAAATTATCAAACAATAGGGTTAAGATTTAGACCCCCTACCTTTAAGCGATGATCCAACAATGCTTCCAACAGACAAAACCCACAAGGAATAAGGTGCAGATGATTGTAAAGAGGTTAATAGATAAAAAATGACCAATATCAAAATCAACAATTCAATTAGTCAAATTATTTCACCAAAATGGTTGGAGAAGAAGGAATAGAAGGAATAAACCTAACTGAAAACACTTACTAGGGATCCCTCACACAAACAGGACATCTAGAAGAGAATTTAGGACCCTAAAATAACCTAAAGAAAGCCCTAGATTCTAGAGGATAATAGTTGCAGGCAATGAAAATGATAATTCATCCGCACAACATGTTTAAATAGTAGGTCATTAATTAAAAAATATGTAATGCTATTACACATCATGTAAATGTTTTTAATGGAATAAACCAAAAAACCCTTCATCTTAGATTTATTTTATTAAAACACTCAAACAATTAAATGATGTTTAATCCCTTAACATGGAGTGTAAATGTTTTGCGGTTGATTTATCAACTCATTTTCCTTTTAAAAAAACCAAACCTATTTTAATGGTTTTCAAATCACCAACAACCCATGAAACACTTAACCCATTTATACATTGACTACATTAATTAAAACAAGAATACATCCCTAAACTTTAAGTCATAATATCCAACAATCTCTCCCCATATATAGTCTACAGTCTTCTCAAGTTTCCTTGAAACCCAAGACATTGTTTATTCAAATAACATTCTTTTTTGATGAAAATAGAAATAAAATAAAATATTAATGAAATAATCAGAGGGATACATACCTAAAAAAAGATGGGATCTTACAATATCCCAATTTTATAACATCTCATCCCTGAGCTACTACAAGAATCATTGTGAGGTCTTTGCAAACAAGTACGAACACCGCATTTTCATATTAGACTCCCTATCCTAGGTCTCCTCCCAAACTCGCCCATGAGTCCACTACAACCAAACCAATATTATAGTCCTACCTTGAAGATATTCCACACTACGATCCACAACCCATATTGGATGATTCTCAAAGGACACATAAACACAAATCTCTATGTCTACTACGTCTATCACATGGGAAGGGAGTCGATGATATATCCATATATGCAACACATGGAACACATCGTGCATGGAACTTTAGCGTTGTGGGAGGGTCAAAATGTATTCCACTAGACAGACCCTTTCCACTATTTTAAATGACCCAAAAAACTTGGGTGGTAGCTTTACCTACTTCTCAACATAGTGTTTACTTAACCTAGGTGACACTCAAAGAAATACATGATGACCAACCTCTAATTCTAGAGGCCATCTTCAATGATCAACATATGATTTTTGCCTACTCTGTGATGTCACAAACCATTGTTTGATCAAATGTACTTGTTCAGATATCTCCTTCATGAGACTAAGCCCAACAAGTGATGAATCATCTGCCTCCAACTAACAAAGAGACAAACAACATGACCTACCATAAAAATTCTCAAAAGGTACCATTAGTATAGATACCTAGAAGTTATTATTATATGAAAAATCCATGAGTGTCATATGTTTCTCCCATAATCAACCAAAATCCAAAAATACTTTCTCAAAACATATCCTCAAAAACCTAAATTATTCCCTCAGATTGACCATCAATCTTTGGATGATAGGTTGTTCTTAAAATAACTCCAAATCCCAGGGATTTATAAAGACCCTTCTAGAAACATGATGTGAAATGAGAATCATTCCTTGAAATGATACTCCTCAGAACACCGTGAAACCAAACCACCGCACACACATAAATATCTCCTAGATCATCAACTATGGAGGTTTCTTTAATAGGTAAGAAGTGGGATATCATAGTCTGTCAATCCAAAAAAACCCACACATCACCATTCTTATGGGTTATCCTAGGTAGTACTATCATACAATCCATTGTGACATCATCCCATTTCCACTCAGGAATGGGTAAAGGATTTAAAAGTCTATCTAGACCCGGATGCTCTTCTTTCACCTGCTAAAAGATGAAGTATATATCCAGAAATATTTCCACCTCATTCTTCACTCCTAACCACTAGTAATGTATAGACATATCACGATATATATTTTTTAATCCAGGATGCACCGCCCATCTAGAAGCATGAAACTCCCTCATCAACTCCTCACACAAGCCCATAGGAACCCATACTTTCCCATTTAAAAGAAGAGAATTTTCAATGCTGATAGACCATCCCGATGAAATATCCCCACCATATATATAATTTTTCTCTTAGAAATGATACCTCTGGATCAGAAAATTTCTCGGTCTTAATCAAGTCCAAAATCACGAGTATAATAGATTTATATGTCAGAACTACTCAACCCTAAGATTCTTAAACATCTAGATGCATGTCTACAAAGAGGTCCATTATCTGCCACTCGTCAAAAGACTCTCATACTACCTCAATTTTTGCCTTTTATATTAATGAGTTTGAAATGATGTAGTTCATGTCTATTATATAATCCAATTAAAAGTCTAAATACTGTATATACTTTACCCACCCTCTCCGTCGAAGGTTCGGGTCCCGTTGAGAAAATATCTACTTAAGGTTCTTGGGATCCATGTATGCCAAAAAACTCTCAACCATAAGATAATATCTCTAACATCTCATGGAATATACCAATACCTATAACTCTAGATCATGAGTAGGGTAGTTACTCTCATGCAGTCTCAACTACCTAGAGACATAAGAAACCACTCGATCCTCCTGCATCATAATTTCTTCGAGTCGAACTCTAGATGCATCACACTACATGGTACATGATTTACCCAACACAAGTAAAGAGAGGATAGGTTTTGAGGTCATCCTGCCTTTTATCTCTTGAAAATCTCTCTTACAAGAATCAAACAAAAAAAAATCACCCCTTTTTGGGTCATCTCAGACATTGGTGCTGCTAAATGGGAGAAATCAGGGATGAAACACTGGTAATAACCTATTAAACCCATAAACATCCAAATTTAAAAGGTGTTCTTGGGTTGTTCCCAAGATATCACAACTAAAAATTTCTCTAGGTCCACTAAAACTCCTATTTCTGAGATGAAATGGCCTAAGAAGTGAACTTCATTAATCTAGAAATTGCATTTGGTTAGATTAGTGTAAACCCAATACTCTATCAATGTACTCAAGAAAATGTCAAAATGTTTGTAAAGATCATCTGCTGATTGGGAGTACATGAAGATATAATTTATTAAAACCACTATAAACTAATCCATAAAAGGATGAAAGATCATATTCATTAAGGCCCTGAATACTATAGGCACATTAGACAACCCAGATAACATCATTAAAAATTCATAATAGCCATACCTTCTCCTAAAATCAGTTTGAGGTATGTCCAATAGTATCAAACTTAAATCATGATATCCTGATCTCAATTCAATCTTTGAGAATATATTAACACCTCTCAACTTATTGAAAATATAATCAATACATGGAAGAGGATACCAGTTCTTGACTATCATCTGGTTCAACATCCAATAATCTACACATAAGCATAAAGATCCATAAACCTTTTTGGAGAAGAGAACTATAAAACCCAAAGGATATGAACTTGGTTGTATGAAGCCTTTAGATTCTAGGTCTTCCAACTGAAATTTCAACTCTAAAATCTCTACTGGTTCCATTTGGTAAGGTGGGATAAAAACTAAATTTTCTCCCAACACGAACTCTATCGTGAACTCGATCTATCACTCGGGTGGTTAGCCATAGAAATCATCAATAAATACATAATTAAAATGGTTTAGCACTAGATTAAAATAATCCTACTTCAATATACCATCATCTATAGAAATAACAGTTTTCAGATCCATGTTACAATTCAATCTGCACTAAATTGGTCTCGTACGACCAACCTGAAGATCCCACTCACCCTAGTGAGAATAGATGCTTCCTTCTGAATATAGGAAAGTTACTAACCTCCTTTAAAATTCAATATGATCCTAGTATATAAATAACCAATACATACTAAGAGTCATTTCTAAACTAGTCATTTCCACCTCAAACAGTTACCAAAATAATTGGTAACCACCAATCTCTATAGAACATGCCTTGCAACATTTTATATTATCAGACCACACACCCAACAGTGTGTTAATGGTTAAAAAATAATATAAGATTTACACATCCAAGCCTAAACTGTTTGAAAAAAAGTGTAGATAGAAAATTATTTAATGCTCTGGTATCAAACAAAACTCAAGCTAAGGTAGATAATATAAGAATGGTACATATGACGGTAGGCAATCTTGTATCCACATTATCCAAAGTAGTATGCATAATGTGAAACTAACTTTTCCCTCTACCATGGGCTCTAGTATAACTACCCTAAGTTATTTCCCTTGGTTGGTATTGTTTCTCATTCACTAGGTTACCATGTCCCCTACCTCGGCCTGAATGACCTGTGTAACTCTAACTACTAGCCTGTTAAGGGGTAGCTGAGCCCCTTCCCAACCCTGGTTCCTATCCTGATCCTCTTCCACTAGTATACTATGTAAAGTTCACATAGAACCTATAAATATGACCAAGTCTTCCAAAGATACAACACTCGACAATGGGGTAAGGACACTTTGGTCTCTTTTAAACAAACTTTACAAACTGATAGCAATGGAATGGAACACAATCTTGATATGGTTATCCACTGTTCCACTGAATTCTTTTTTAGAAGAAACTATCATAATGGTGATTCTTATTACTCAAAGAATAACTCCAAGATTTCCTTAATAAAATAGCATGGTTGTTGTTCGATCCCTCTCTCAGATTACCTTATGTGATGAGTTCTTGATTAATCACATCTTCAATTATGCTTAAATGGAAAACATTTACCTGCAGCATAGTCCAGCACTGAAAAACCCTCCTATGTCAGATGCATGACCTCACAATATTTTTCATCACTCAATATCTCGGATAAAAATGGATTGGAAATTTCATCTCAAATTCCTTCCATGATAGGTCATTCTACTACCCATCTACCTCCAGAATATCCCACCAATACTTGGAAAATTCATGAAGAATATATGTAGCAAGCTGCATCCACCTATCTGTAGATGTCTTAGGATGATTGAAGATCATCTGGACTAAATCAATCCCGAACATGGCTCCCTGGGGTACCCCTTCTCCAGTAAACATAGGCATATGTTACAACTCAAAATCTCTCATCAACTTAGACATCGAAGGAACGATACGAGCAATCTCTGTTTCCATGGATCACATGAACCCCAGGAAATGGTTTTGAAGCTAAACATCCTTATGATCCTCAGGAACTATAGGAATAAACAGTTCATCTATGTTAGGATCATGATTATTTCAATTCTCATGTCATTCAAGTCCAAGATGACAAGGATTCATTTTCTCCACAAGAAAAACATACACCTTGGAGAACTGGATAACAACATGGTCAACCCAATAGGTGACTGCAATAGAGAACCACTAACTATTGGTCTATATAGACATGGATTAGAATTATTTTAGCATGACATGACAACACATTTCAGTTTTCTACTAAAATATATATCTCATATCATAGTTCTATTGGCAATTATATATCACATGAAAAATAGATATTCCCTTATCATGAACAATGCATGTTAATGTATCACTATGTTCCTTTTATGATGAATGTATTCTCATATCACATCATATTAGTCCATGAGTTCAAATATCAAGAAACAATAACATCATAAAACAATAACCACACACAACATGTGAATCACCTATAGAGAAATAACATCAACTATAATATTCCCACAACACAAACAACAATCCCATATTGAGGCACTTGATTTTATTTCTTTTACATGGGTTAGCTAATCCCATGCACAATCTCATTACCAAGTCCCGGAACATCCTATTCTATTTTATACCTTTCCCAAACTGTAAGGAAAGGAAAACATTCTCCTTTGATACCACTTTATAATATTCCCTAATCCAGCACTCTCTCACACGGCTGGAAAGGGTTGGTAAGTAGACCTCAAGTATTCCTCCCCATATGCTATAGGTTATTGAATAGAAGTGGGGGATGTGAAAAGTATATTAGGTAGAATATACCCTCTGGTATGAAGTTCCATAGTAGTAGAAACAATTCATAATAAAATAAAAATAATAAATGTAAAGGCATAGTGGAAGACAACAATAAAATCCTACTAAATAATCTAATAAAAAAATAAGTAATAATGTAATGACATGTTGAAATGTAACTAAATGCCATACTGTTAAAATAAAATAAAAATGACAGAAAACTAAAATATAAGACTCAAAGTATCGGGTTTTAAAGCCTATATCAGTCCCATCTCTAAACTCCATATCATCCACAAACAAGAAATGAACATCAAAGTCTTTTTCTTTTGTCTAAACCTGAATCCATATAACATGATATGGTACCAAACGATATCCTGAATAGGGTGTGATCATTAATTAGCAGGACAACACCACCATGTATAAACAAAACTAGTCAGATAATAAGTGTATGCAATAAAGCGATAACCGGGTTTATTAATTAATTTAACAAGTAATAAAATACAACAACAACTTGCTTTGACTCCATGCTGGAATATCTATGATCATGTCTTATGACCATGCCAACCACAACCATATAACCAAGGTAAACTAACCTAATTTGGCACCTTACCAGAATATCCCTTAGCATGTCTTATGACCGCATCAGCTGCAACCATATAACCAAGGTAAAATAAACTACTATGACACCGTGTTGGAATATATATGATCATGTCTTACGACTATTCCAACCATAACCATATAACCATCATATAATCACAAAAATTTAGGTCAAATCCCTATAATAATTACAACATTCGGGTCAAAGACCTACAAGCATTAAAAAATGGGACTGGGAATAGCCTTATCTTTATAAGCATTATAGAATGGGACTATGCTGAGCCCACTCAATACCAGCATTATAATATATATCCGTGAAAGTTCTAGGGTTGTGACAGATATATAAGAATTATAGAATATAATACAATCAATTTCATACAACATAGATATCACAATATTAAATAACTATTCTCAATTGTTAATTATGCGAATTACCATTATTCTTTCATATTCCACTTACTACTTAATTCTAAATTTATTAAATATTATATAAATAAGAAATAATCCACAATTTAGGGATTATATAATAATAAATCACACTTGTTCACATATCATGATAAACATACCCTAATCCATTGTCCCATTCAATTATAATCATGGTTTTCTCACCCCATGGGCATCCCTGATCTAGTTGAAAATCCATTTGAAACCAAAATACTACAAGGAATAATTCCATTTATTTAATTAATTAATTTGAGAGCATGTATCGATGGTAAAATCATAATATTTCATAAACCTAGTAATTATCAAATCATAAGGTAATATTTAGACCCCCTACCTTTAACTTATGATCTAACAACACTTCTAATGACTAAATCCCTTGAGAAATAAGGTCAAAGATCAAGATCAAAACCAAAAATGCAATCAGTCAAAGGATTTCACCACAACTGTTGGATAAGAAGGAAGTGAAGGAAGAAACCTAGATAAAAAGACTTACTAGGGATATATCACATAGATGGTACATTTATAAGGGAATTTGGAACCCCAAAATTACCTGAAGAAAGACCCAGGGTTGAGAGGAGAAGAGTTACAGCTGAAAAAATGATAATTCAACCGCAGAACATGTTTAAAATAGTAGGTGAGGCATTTACACATCTTGTATTGTTATTACAAGTTGTTTTATTTTTTTAATAGAATACACTAAAAAACCAACACCTCATATTTATTTTATTAATAACCTTAAAAAATTACACAACATGTAATCCCTTTACATTGTGTGTAAATTTTCGGCAGTTGATTTTTCATCCATTTTTTCTTTTAAACAAACCGAACCATGTTTAAAGTTTCTCAACTCACCAAGAGCCAATAAAACACTTAATTAATTTATAAATGGACTCCATTAATTCAAAAAAGAATACATCCCAGAACTTTAAGTCATTTTCTCCACTAATATATCCTCGTGGATACTCTTTAGTCTTCTCAAGTTTCCTTGCAACCCAAGATTGTGTTTATTCAAATGAAATAATTTCTTGATGAAAACAAAACCAAAAGAAAATATTAATGAAAAACTTAGAGACAGGTGTACCTAGAAAAATATGGGATATTAAACCCTCTTATGGATGACCTCGGAGGGTGATATGGGTCATCAGCGCTTGGTAGTCGAAGTCGTTGCAGAATCGTGGTTGTGTGGGATTGCCTCATCAAGATTCACTATGCCTTGACGCATGCTGGAACTAGGATGCTGACTTCTTAAAGCTAGGGTCCTGTAAGGCAGGTGTATTTAGCTATCCTTACATGTACAAGTAATTTGATTCCCAATGCCCCAAATTCATCCAATATTTTGAAGGTGTAAATGGATACAGGCTGATAATATCATAGAATGAGGATGCCCAATGCTAATTGCAAAAATTAATAGGTGAGTTTCATGTTGTTCCCAACATTTTATTGGTGGGACCTTTCACTAGATATATAGATTTGGTGACATGATAATCTCCTAGTTACCCAATTCTACTAGTCCCATGTTGAGGAGAAGAGTTTCATGCCATGTTCACTATTTCTCTTCTCGACACTTTCTCTGGGGCATGCCAACATGTTGATATATGCTAGATTTATTTTTCCTGACATTACAAATTTCTAAATGTGGGTTTATTTCATCACTTTCATAAGTGACGTTTGATCCTTGATCAAAATGAGATGATGGGATATCATTTCCTCATTTCATAGATTCCTCCTTGGAGCTTGTATCCTTGTTTGGGTCTCCCTCATATATGAAAGTTTTGTTTGTGGAACTCATTCCCAATTCCATATCTTTATGGAAACTATTTAATTAAACTACTTCTATCATGATAGGGTAGTAACCTTAATTCAGGGGAGTACTCACATTGCTAATCTCTAGGCATGTCTAGACATAGGGCACATTGGTCACCTATGAATCTTCTTATTAAGAGGGAACATTGGGTAAGGAATCCTATGTGTAGGACCCAAGAAATCCTATATAGATCACAAACTAATTGATTCCATGGGATTAAGTATTTCATGGATTTTTTTACCACACACATCACATGTTTATTTCATGGGGTAGGTGTTCTAAGTCAGGTCACAAGTTCTACATCCCATAGAGATGGATCAGAACATCTAGTAGAGATAGATAGAGGCATGAGTTTAACATCTTGTGGATAGAGGATTGATTGATATGAATGACCCATGGAGGAAGATCAAGGATGTGTGTACCTAGGAGGGAACATGTCAAACCATGATAGTTTACCATTGTTGGGATCAAACACCCTATGAGTTAGATCTGAAAGGTGCATCCCTAAGACGGAATATGTCAGACCTGAGTTTTATATTGTCAGGATTGAACCTAAGGGAGGCATCCTACATACCCTACTTAGAAGAAATGGATAAAAAACCATACAGTTTTATGCCATAGTTTGGGGTCATATAATAAGACCGATCCATCCAATTTATAGTCATACAATAAGGATGCTCTTGGCTTGAAAGGATCATTGACAAGGGATGGTGTGGGGATTACACGTGAAATATTCCATTCACAAGAGGATTGTTCTTGATGGAATAGTGTGGGGAATACACATGGAAGCTATCCAGAGCAGGCGTCTCATCCCCTGATAGGGAATGATATTATGCAAATTACATGTAGAAGATACCTAAGTGCGATGCTCTATGGGCTGGGAGTGAAGCTGTGTGGCCTATAGTGGGAGAGGGTGGCATCCCATAATGATCCTACATAGGGAATCCTATGTTTTTCAAATAGGTTAAGGCTATAGTTTTACATAATATGTTGAATATTTTTTCATGTATTTTACAATTGTATGACTAGGACATAGAACTAGCCAATTTTATGTCTTGTATCTCGGATGTGTGGGGAATCACTCCTCACCCATTGGTCTTACATGACCACTACTCATGTGACTTAGGGTGGGGCATGATGTTGGAACTTCGATGGAGGAGTGGTCAATAATGAGGTCAACATTACAGTCCCTAAAATTAGAAGAAAAATAGGGTTATATTACTCATTATTAGAAGTAAAAGGTAGGTGGGAGGATTGATCCACACTTGGAGTAAAGTTAGTGGACATAAGAGTGGGTGGAACTGGTCACATAGGGACTCAAGATAAATCTGAACTGGTCTTGGATTGGTGTGGGGGACTCAGACACTTTACCTTTTTTAGGGGGTGTTAGAAGAAAGGGAGGCACCATGACTATACCTAGGACAGGTTCTTCACAAATATTGGAGGTCGTTGATGGATGATATATCAAGTCTTGAGTTCCTTATGTAGGTTAGGGGATTTAAGAAGGAATATGTTTCGTGAATTAGGGTGACCATACCATAGAGTGAATTCCTAATTCATAGGGGTAGTACTTCACAAATGTTAAATGCTTCATGAAGCCTCAAGTTCCTCGTAGGTAATTATTCTTCCATTAAGGTCTTGGGACATTGTAAAATGCATCTCCACTTTAAGTGGAGGCTTTCAATAACCTAAGGTAGTAGGTTTCATGAAGCCTAGTACCTTGGGCGATCCATATTTGGATTTGTTCACGATGCTCATGGGATTTGTGAAAAGAGAATGATTTCAAAAGTCAAAAGGTCATCATCTTATACCTAAAATTTTGGACATAAGGGGGGTATTTATAGGGTATGGGTTTCATGAATATTAGAGGCATTCATTAATTCATCATGTTCTTTGTAGATTGGTGTGGCTTTACAAGTTCGAATTGCACCCTCACGAAGCTACTTTCAACCCTTCATGTATTTACTAATCACCCCACAACCCTAAATTTTGTTTTTCATAGGTACCATCAGGCCTTCATGAGTTCATGAAGGAACCTCTAGACCTTGTAATTTTGCGATCTTCATCCATTTGTGAAGGGGTTTTTCTTCACGAAACATATCCTTAGTGGTATTTTTGGGCTACATTGGCTTGGATTCTCCCTGAACCGGCTGTAACTTCCTCAACTATTTCCATGACACATGTATTTCAGCATCCACAACTGGATCCTTTTAAATTCTCATCATTTATATGGTTTCTAGATCCTCTCTACTTTGGGAATCTGGCACTTTATTTTCTTTCCCAGGATATTGGTGGATTTTTCAGTCATAATCCTTGATCAACTCTAACCATCTTCATCAATTGCATACTAAGCTCCTTTTGTGTGAATATATATTTGAGGCTCTTATAATCCATATATATCTCACACTCATCCCTATAGAGATAATAATTCTATATTTTCAACATTAAGATTACTAAAACCAACTCGAGATCAGGTGTTGGATAGTTATTCTCATGAAATTTCAAATGCCTTGAGGTGTAGGCTATCACTTTTTCATTTTGTATCAATAAAAATCCAAATATATTCTTCGAAGAATCATTGTATATCATGAAAAGTTCCCCACTTGAGAGAAATGTGAGGATTTGTGTAGTGATAAGCCTCTTTATCAACTCTTTAAAGATCTCTTTTCATTCATTGGTCTAAAAAATCACCACCTTTCGAGTCATCTTGGTTAGTAGGTTTGAAAATTGAAAGAAATTTATCAAAAATCATCAGTAATACTTAGCCAGTCAAAGGAAACCATGGATCACTATTACATGTGCTGGTATGGACCACTCCTTAATTTCCATTATCCTATAAGTGTTTATAGATATCCCTTTTATTGTGATAACATGCCCCAATAATGATAATTCCTCTATCTGGAACTCACATATACTATAATTTTCATATATCTTATCCTTTTGTAAATTATTTATCACAATATTCAAGTGCTCCTCATGATCCTTATTACTTTTATAGTATATCATAATATAATCTATAAATACTACCACAAAATTTTCTATGTAATATATAATAACTATATTCATTATGTCCATAACGATTTCTGGAGAATTAATGAGTCTGATGGGAATCACTATGAACTCTAAATATCCACACATTATTTGAAAGGTAGTATTGGAAATATCTTCCTTCTTTGCTTCTAATAGGTGATATCTCAACCTAAGGTCCACAATAGATAAGTACTAGGCCCCATGAAGTTTATCAAAGAAGTCATCAATCTATGGTAGGATATATTTATTCTCTATCATGATTTGTCTGAGTTCACAATAATCAATTTAGAGGTGCATTTACCCATCCTTCTTCTTGATAAAGAGGACCGGGGCACCCCAAGGCGAAGCACAAAAACATATAAAACCCTTTTCCAAATTCTCTTGTAACTGCTTATTTAGTTATTCCAACTCAATTGTGGTCATTCTATAAGGAGTCTTGGATATAGGCAGATATCTAGGTATAAGTTCAATTAAGAACTCAACTTCTCATTTAGGAGTAATACCAACCAACTCTTCAAGGAATACACCATTTTAGTCCCTTACAATGGGAATTTCTTCAAGAATTATTCTCTCATATTTTCTAAATCATTTGAGAAAGACATTCTTACAAATAAGGAAATAATATCAACGCTTGAGAAGAATATACCAAGGGAGAATCCTCCTCCTCCTTACACTTGTAAATAATTAGAGAATGGATTGGGTTGTAAAGAGTGATCTCCCTCTACTGAAATTTGATGTTAGATTTATAAAATGATAGTCAATACATGACCAATATAGAATCAAACTCTACTAAAGAAAGTATAATATTATTTTCTAGGAGGTTAAGTCCACAAACATTGATTTGGGGTGGAGTAATATACCTAGGATACAATAAATGTTTTGTTTTATGTTCTCACAGATATCTCAAACCCCATGTTTTGAGGCAGTGTTTGAATAGTTCTATTAAACCTTCAAAACAATAAATAATATATAGAACCAGAATAAAATAATAAATTCAGTATTCTTGAATGAATAGACAACATACTTGACACCACATCATTTACAGGATCCACATTAGAAGTAGTTGTAGAACATGCCCTTCCATTCTCTTTAGTCCTTAGAGGTTATTATCATTAATTATCTATAATAACCCTTGGATTAGGGCATTGGGTTAAATAATTCACATGTTCCTTGAAGTTGAAACACTAGACTATAGTCTTAGTGTTTATCTAAACCTTATTTTCTTTCATTGCATTAGTGGGATTATTTATCTCCCTTTGGCATTGATTATCCTAATTTCCATATTTTACACATTTAAATCATCTCCTAGTTCCCTTTAGATAACTTTATATATTCTTCTTCCCACACTTTTTACATGTTGGTGGTTGATTTTTCTTTCCTATGTGGGATTTATCCATTGATCCACATAAATAAAACTCAATTTTATGTTTTTTATCAGCATGCCCACAAGATTGTTGAGAGTCTCCAATCTCCATCTAAACCTTGAGGTCACCAAAAAAAGATCTCTTCATATCTATCAAAGTCTCTAATCACAAAATATTTTCAAATACATGTATTTTATCTACTAAATAAATTTTCCACCTTAATTTTGGTGTTAATGATAATGCGAGATGCATACCATGCAACCATTGTGAACTTTTCCTCATACACCTTAATATAATCATATTCCTTTTTATTCATTATAATGAACTCCATATATATTTTAAGATGAATGTTTTGGGTAAAATATTTATTAAAAAATCTTTTCCTGAATCCTTCCCATTCCATGGAATCAATTTCTCCTTTAGACTTCATTTTCTTGATCAGTTTTCACCACTGATCACATTCACCCTCTATGTGATAAATATCTACCACAAATTTATCTTATTCCAAATATTAAAGGATAAAGATTATATTTTCAATGGATTTAATACATTGTTCTATGATGAGGGGATAAGAATATCTAATAATAGAAGAATTCCATTTTCTCATAAATGACTTGACCACAACTTTCTCTTTATTAGTCTAAGGAAATCATTCCATATAATTAAAGTTACTATTTATAACACGAGTCAGTTGAGCTAGTACTGGAATGAATTTATCATATCCCACTCCCATACGGTTATGCATCTCATTAGTTAAATAATTATATTTCATGTCATGTTGTTTGTTGGCACAGTTCCTCCCATTTCCTTCTATTAACTAAAATAATGGAAATAAAAAATGGGATGAGAATACTCAAATTTATGATTATGTAAAATGGAGAAACTATGAACATTAAAGGAATTGTTTATTAATGAAAATTACATCCTAAATTAAGAATATCTAAGTTTAAATCTTGGTTATCCATGTCAATTTCCTTGATTAGTTTTTCAAACCAAAAAATCTATTCAAGACCTTCATAATGGTTCATAAAGAGTTTTTAAATTTTCAAAATCATATAGAGTGTCAAAACAAGTGTGAAATAAGGAATATTTGTCATGCACCATGTGATGATTGAGTTAATACCCAAAAAACCATCTTTTGGTTAATTTCCCCTAGGTATAACTATGCTAGAGCCTCATTCACTTATAGTATCCAGACATGGATGTAATTGATTGGAAACTACTCGCTCTATACTTCACCAAGATTTCAGGATGTTCTCTTATACATAGACTTATAGATAGGTTAATCACTAAATTATTTTAATCCTAATCACAAAAATAATGATACTTTACTTTGATAGAATCTATAGTGAACCAAGGCTTTTACACATATTGTTACATGTTTTTTAAGCTAAATATCCAATGAGTACAAACCAAGGATCATAAGGCCTAGTGTATTTGAAATACTAGGTATATACAAAATCAAAATGAAAATAAAATAAAACATATTTATTTTAATATCCACAATGATATCCAAAAGCCATTTGATCTCCTAAAACAATATAGAATAACCTAGGTAATACATAGACAAAAGGGCTGAGCTAAAAGCCTAGTAAGGAAATAAACATGATAACGAAGCATAACATATATTGTCAAAAGGAATAACATGTTATCATGAATGATAAGGATCATGAATAATCATTTAAGATAATGATATAAATAACATGGAATCATAATATCATGTAAACATAGAAATATGGCCACAACAGAAAATATGACATTAGCATAGGCCAATGATAATAATCAAGACAACATCACATGGAATATAGAGTGTCATCATAGATTAGGTTACACCCTAATCCCATACATACTAAATCAAGAGAAAAAAATTACCCCATTAATTGGAGCAATATCTAGGTGAACCCATCATTTCATGTACATGCTTATGTGTGGTGCAAAAAAATTAAATCATAAGGAAAAAATATAATAATTACCCATGGAAAGGAATGGGTTTCATAATCTTGACTCATATCATAATCAAATGATATTTTATAAATATTCCAAATATAAGTGGAAATTAAATATTTTTTACATTAATATCTTATTACATAATCATAGGTCTCAAAAAAATTCTTCTATTTAGAAAACAATATTGGGAATGGATGGAGGATTGGGTATACAAATGAACATTTAAAATGGTGTTTTAATTAATCAGTGTAAGACTTGTCGAGAATGAATAAGTATGGAATTTTCATTGGAAATAGAGGTCAAATATAGTGGTTATAATTGAAATATTCATTTATTTAATGAAATAATTAATGGGAACAAATAATTTAAATGGTATTTATATAAAATAAGTAAGAGATTTAAAAGTTCCCCTTAATTGGGATTAATTTTGAAGATGGAATTTGAGAAATGAACTTACGGAATGTGTTAACCCATCAAAGGAAGGGGGGATAATATATGTATCTACTTGAGAGACATATATAAATAATTTAGAATCATTACATAACATAAAATAGAGAGACACAATTATTTAGAGGGAGAAATTTCATAACCCAAAGAATAATGGTGGTTTGGAGAAATCCCTTACCTTATGTTCTAAAATCATTCTTCACTTGCACTTAATGTCACGAATAATAAAATTAAATTCATTAATTACTAAAATAATTTTTTTTCATATATTTTTTATTTAATATAATTTTATTATGATCATTTATAACCATTTCAATAATATATAGTGTTTAATTTCTTTGTTCTGAGGGTGCTCATTTCATAGTTCTAAGGTCAGGTAACTCGTGTATAATTGTTGATATTATTTTAAAACAGGGATAAAAATATAGAAGTTAAATTAAATAGTATTAATTTAATTATATAAATTTAAATGGTCCCAAAATATCTTATTATGCTCTAAAATAGGGATGATTCATTAAATAAAAAATGCTAACATTATATGACAAGTTTATTTTTGCAGTTTTACCAACCATCACAAACTAGGTTCATTTTCTTTAATTAGATGATTATTAAAAAAAATTAAGTAATTTAAGTAAGTTATAATATACTTATTATAGTCATTTTTAGCCATAATATTTTTTCTATAACCAAACTTGAACACTGTGGATAAAAATGAAGTGCGTTATCCATGGAGGCGGTGAACGAACCATATTGTAAACAATGTTTTCATTTTATAATCTATGGAAGGAAGGGTAGAATATGAATATTACACCATAATAATAACATAAAAATATATTTAGGATATTTATGCTACTATGTCTCCATATATGGAAAACATAAGTGGTTGGTAGAAGTAGAATAAAATAGAAAGAAGTTAGTTGAGAATTTTACCTCTTCCTTTGGTTTTCACTTCTTACGATTCCCCTTGAGGCTCTTTGAAATGGTATTTCATGAGACCAACAATGCTTGGATGTGTGGGGGGGATTTGTAATATAAATTAATATAAATTTGGAAAGATAAATGTAAGGACCCAATTTTTTATTACATGACTATTTAATTATTTTGAAGATAAACAACATAATAGCATTACAAATACCAGATCAAATAGATTAGTGTCTTGGGAAAATTAGGATCATACATAAATTTTAAATAATAAAACATAAAAATTGTTTAATTAATTATTCTATATCTTATTATTTTAACTATCATTCTTCTTATTGTAAGTAATCACCTGACGATATACATCAATGAAAGGGGTGAGCTAAAAACTCAGTAAGATGATGAATAAGGAACATGAATCAAAATAATGTGAGTGAGAATAATCATCACCATCATAACATATTCATTGTATTATCATCATAATAATTATTGAAACAATTGATAAATTCATGCAATGTTTCAATTCATTAAAATGAAACATCATGTCTTAGTGGTCAAATACCATACATAGTTCTGGATAAAACTATCATCATGTTCACACATAACATATGTGCATAATCATATCATCATCATTATGAAAAAATATAGCATCATGTTCATGAATATTTCAAATTATCTCATGATAAGAATCACATTACCCAATTAATTGGAGGGATATATAACTTTGGGTCCACTAGTTACATCATAACATTTACATAATCATGCATGCCACAAAGAACGTATAACAATCGTTGTCATAAAATAACCCATGGAAAGAAATGGGTTTCATAATAATTTCATAAAGCTTACATTCATGAATAAACTTTGGAGTTACCAAATTAAAAAGTGAAAAAAATAAATTGTATAAGAATCATCAATCTTGACTGAAGAAGAAACAATCTAAAGAGGAGTCAAGATGTGTTTTGGAAAGAAGAGTTCTTTTGGAAAAATAATTATTCTTGTCATAAAACCAATTTGGAAACATGTATATCCAATAAAAGAAGAGTTAAGAACAATGAAATTATATTTAAGTAATATTAAATTAATATTCACACCGAAAGTTTTCATGAAAGAGGTATAACCCAAAGAAAGGGAGTTGGGTTCGAGAATCCCCTTACCTTAATTCCCATGTTATTTAGTCACTTTTGCTTCTCATGAATAATAAATATATATTTATTAAAATAATGATACATAATTAAATTTTAGTCATTTATACAAATATTTATCAATTATAATAATTTTATTATATTCATTAATTTTCTTTGATGAAATTGAATTGCTTTGATATTATGTTTTCTTAAATTTTTTCCATTTTTCTTCAATTTCGCTATTTTGTTCAAGGTAATGATTAAATAATTATAATAAATTATAGAATATTAAAATAAATATATTTATAAAATTATATATAATAAGTAATTTATTTTAACAATTCATAGGGTTGGTGATATAAAAGGAATTGGATACATCCCCATTGGCGATTAACCGACCGTTATCGAGAATGTTGTCCAGATATAAAGAAAACAAGGTATAAAACATAAATAAGTTAAAAATATAATTTTTACATGATTTAAAAATAATTAATATAATTTTATTATTTTTAATAATTAAATATTAAAATATTTTATTTTAAAAGAAATTGGGAAAAGAGAGAGGAGAAAAAGAAAATGAGTGAAGAGTTGAAAAACATACTCTTTCTTCGGCGTAGCTTCTCTTGTATGACACTATAACTCCTTTGATTTTTTTAGTTGAATTACTATAGAACTTCAGAATTAATTCTAAGAGTATTATAATGGAATATTTTTATTTTTAATGGATGAGAGGAGTGATTTTTCAAGGGGGTGGAGAGGGGTTATTTATACTTGAGGAGAGGGGAATTTTTAGAATAAAATATTAAATAAAATAATATAACAAAAGTAAAAATTGTAATGGTTAATTTTTTAAAATAAAAATAATATATTAATATAATATTATGATTTTAAGACTTTATATACACTTTATAATTTTAATCCAATGTTTAATTAAAAGGGAAAGTGGAAAGAAATAAGTTTTTTTTATTTTAACGAATCACTTTTGACATTAGGTTTTGGAAAGTAATTTTTATGGTTGGAAATTAATTTTATCATATTTTAATGAATAATTTATGAAATAAAATAGATCATTTCCAATGAATTATTCATGTATCTTCAACATTCATGAGCTTTATGTCCTCCTCTCATGCACTTGAAGAATTTCCCTGTCTCATTGAGATAATCCCCATCATGTTTCTTCCCACGTTTTTTACATGTGGGTAGTTGGATATTATTTCTTTATTTATCATTTGACCCACAATATTTAAACTATATTATCCTCTTTTTATCTCCATAACCATGGGACCATTATCCAAACTCCATATCTACTTTGAGAGCACATCGATCCACTTCTTCATAACTCCCAAAGTCTCACATAGCTAGAGCCTTTCGAATGTGTGGTTTGAAACCACTAAATAATCTATCTATTTTGCATCATTGTTGATAAAAAAATACAAGGTTTATTTTGAAATACATTTGAAGTTTTTCTCATATGACCTGATAGGTTATCCTTCCTTTTCTTTCAGTCCTATGAATTAACTCTCCATATTTGTTCAAATAGTTTGACAGAAATACTTGGTAAAAAATATTTTTTAAATTATTCCCACTCCATATCTTCCATTCCATCATTTAGCTTGATTTTATTTATCAAATACCACCATTGATATACCTATACATATAAATGATAAAACTCAATAGTAACTTTCTCTTTTTTGGAACAATGGATCACAAGAAATATCTTCTCCATTGTGTTAACTCACTGTTTCATGAAAAGTGAATCAGAAGTTCCACTAAACATTGATGGTCATTGACATATAAAAGACTCAATGGATATTTGATCCTACATAGATGAAGGAAGATGTTTTACATAATTCAAGTTATTATTCACAGCTTGATATAGTTTCATAAGAATCACCATAGATTTTTTAACTCCACCTCTCATGGAATTTTTGCTATTTTTTAGAAAATCATTTCATTTTCCCTCACACGGGTTATTGGATTGGTTTCTCCTCATTCCCACATTTTTCAAAAATAGAAAAGCTTTTAACAAATATTAATCATAATTCAACAACTTGTGAATAAATAAATTAATCCTTTTCACAATTAGCTATAAAGGCATATCTTATAGGATCTATATGTTTATCCTTTTATAAAAGGATTATTCTAGGATGTTTTTCCTATATATAGACTTATACTTATTATTTTAATTATTGTTTTAAAATAATAATTCCCAAATTTACTAAACTATACTATGATACCAACTATAATGATCTTACATTTCCTTACATAACTATTACATCATTTTTAATATAAACAACATAACAATGTTACAAATCTAGGATCAAATGGCTTAGTTTCATGGGAAAATTAGGATCATACATACATTTTACATAATAAAACATAAAAACTATTTAATTTCTTATTCTATAACTTCTTAGTGGATCTCACATTCTCCTTAGTTCAAGTAATAATTTTAGGATATACATTAGTGAAAGGGGTGAGCTAAATGCCCAATAATAGGATGAATAAGAAACATAGATCAATATAACATGAGTGAGCATAATCATAATCATCATAACATCAATATCATGAGGGAAACAATTGATAAATTCATGTAATGTGGAAATTCATAAAAATTAAACATCTTTCCTTAGTGGTCCAATACCACACATAGTTGTAAACAAAGATAACATCATGTTCATGCATAACATATGTTCATAATAATAAAATCATCATGGTGAAAAAATCTAGCATTATGTTCATGCATATTTCACAATATATCATGAGATACATAAAATTACCCAATGAATTGGAGTGATATATAATTCTAGTCCCACCCATTACATCATAACATTTACAAAATCATGCACTCCACATCGAACATATAACAATTATAGTCATAAAATAACCCATGGAAAGGAATGGTTTTCATAATAATTTCATAAATCATACATTCATTAATAAAATTTGGGGTTACCAAATTAAAAATGGAAAAACATACTTGGTATAATAATCATCAATATTGAGTGAAGAAGAAACAATCACATGAGAAGAAAATATGTGTTTTGCAAAGAAGAGTTATTTTATAAAAATATTTATATTTGTCATAAAACCAAGTTGGAAACATAAATAACCTATAAATGAAGAGGGGATAACAATGAAATTATATTTAAGTAATATTAAAGTAATATACACATTGAAATTTGGCATGAAAGAGTTATAACCCAAATAAATATAATTGGGTCGAGAATCTCCTTACCTTAATTCTCATGTTATTTCATCACTTTTGCTCCACATGAATAATAAATTTATATTTATTAAAACATTTATAAAAAAAATTATTGTTATTTATACAACTATTTATCAATTACAATCATTTTATTTTATTTCTTAATTTTTTTATGAAATTGAATAATTTTTATATCATGGTTTCATAAAAATTTCCCATTTTACTTCGATTTTGCTATTTTATTCGAGGTAATTATTAAATAATTATAATAAACTCTAGAAGATTAAAATAATTTTATTTATAAATTTATATAAAATAAATAATTTATTTTAACTATTGATAAGGTTGGTTATATGAAAGGAATTTGGAATATCCCTATTGGAGGTTAACTGACCATTATCGGGATTGCTGTCCAAATATAAAGAAAATGTGGTATAAAACATAAGTAAATTAAAAATATAATTTTTATAACATGTTATAATCATTAATATAATTTCAAAATTATTCCTAATTAGATATTATAATATTTTATTTTTAAATGAACTATTAAAATAGAGGTGATAAAAATAAAATGAGTGAAGAGTTGAAAAACATACTCTTTATTCGGTGCAACTTCTCATGTACGACACTATAACTCCTTTGATTTTTTTGTGTTGGATTACTCGAGAAAGTATCTATAGATTATAAGAGTCTTAGTAAGGAATATTTGGATATATCTTTGTATTTATATTGGGTGGGAGGAGTGTTTTTCCAAGGTGAGGGAGAGAGGTTATTTATACTTGAGGAGAGGGGTATTTTTAGAATAAAATATTGAATAAAATAATATATCAAAGGTAAAACATGTAATAGTGAGTTTTTGAAAATATAAATCATATATTAAAATATTAAAATTATTTAAAGATTTTAAATCCAATTTATAATTATAATTTTTTATTTCATTAAAAATGAAATTGGAAAGAAATAAAAATTGTTATTTTAAGGATCACATTGGAGTTTAGGTTTTGGAAGGTCTTTTTATTTTTGGAAATTAAGTTTACCATATTTTAATGAACCATTTATAAAATAAAATATTTCATGGCTAAAAATCAAGTTATAGAAAGGATTATTTCATTATTACATCATAAATGATGTAATTTAAGAAGTAACGGTTATGTGAAAACTATATTTTTAATATTCACCTGAAAATTGAAGTATTTTAGAAAATTACCAAAAAAATCCCTTGGATAATTTTTACATGTTGATTTCCAAAATGATATTAATTTTATAAAAATAAGTTTCTAAAATAGGTAATATTAATTTCAATATAAAAATATTCATTTTTATAAAATAAATTAAAATACAAGCCAACGAGCCTACACCCAAGTAGTATAGGCTCATGCTTTACCTATATTCCTATTCTTGTAGCCCTCTGAATTATGTATTCATCATATTCTCACCTCAACTTTGATCATCCACTGATGTTTTCTGGTCAGAAAAAGTTTGATGTGTTCCTCTTTTTTCCTTGCGGTGTCATGCTCTTTATGGTCTAATCCATGAAGGATCCCTTTTTATCAACCTGTTTGTCGTCATGCTTCTTCCCTATTGAAACTTGCAATTTTTTGAGTTTTTATGTGCAACTGTAAAGGGACAGTTTCAGTGATGGGTTGTTTTAACCTTGGGGGAAGATGAGGCAATGGTGATCACTACTGTTCGGCATCAGACTGCTTCTTCTTTGGGTGATTTTGGATAGCATTGCCACTGCCCTTCACGACGAATGTCTTTGACAATTCAATAACCTGGCTTCCCAGACACGTCTCATGTAATCCGAGATTTTGTTTTTTTAGAAACCCTAAATTGTATTCCCTTAAACCACCTATTGGTGTAAGCTATTTACACCTCGTGTTTGTACTGTAATCCTTGTTTTTAATAATTTCTCTTAAGGCATGAACTGGGCGACCAATTCAAGTCACTGCTTTTATACAAAAAATAATTTATTAAAAATGTGATTATTTTTTCATCTAGTTTCTTAATCATGTTATTTATTTTTTTCCATTATAAAATTTATATTTACATTATTTAATCATGATAAATTTTATTTTTATTACAATTTATTATTTTTAGGTAAATTTACCATTTCAACGGCCATGTTACAATTCCCAATGTTCTATTTACTGTTCTTAATGGTCACATTAATATTCCAACATTCACATTACTATTTCAATGGTAAATTTACCTCCTTTAAATACCACTTCATTCTTCCAATCAATATTCCACTGAATTCCTTTAAAGGTTCTATATTTCCATTTTCTATAATGTTTCTTTGTTTACTAAAATTTTTCTTCTTCTCTATAGTGTTAGCAGTGGGAGCGATGATTATAGTTGATTAGGGAGATCCCTATTTGACCATTTTAGATTTCTTATTTTATATTTTTTGTCCAGTTTTAGTTTTTGGAATATTAGTAGGTTTCATTTTTTATTAATGTAACAATATTTAGTAATGAAAGAAATTATTTATTAGTATCTTTATGTTTTTTATGTGTGTAATATTATATAATATAATAAAACACACATTTATTTAGGAAATTTTTTTATTAATAAACATTGGGTGATTACAATCCAAGGCTTAGAAGTTGTGAGTAGAAGTGTTGGTGAGGGGTGGTATTTATAAGGGGAGGACATGAAGTGTTTTTGAAAATTATATTCCTTACTTTATTATTTTGGATCAAGACTATAAATAGTATTTATTCTTATAACTATAGTAAATAGTTCATGTGAGTTCAAAATAGTGGGTTCGTACATCATCCAAGACTCAAAAAATCATGTATTTAGCATATAATGTCAAATACTGTATTTTACTATATTTCACTATTCACCTAAAAATGAAATATTTTATAAAAATAACAAAAATTAACCCTAATTTTTTTTCAATATTTTAATTCCAAAAATAAAATACATTTTATGAAAATAATTTTCTAAATATGAAAAATTCATTTTTTAAATAAAATACTCATCTATTAGAAAAATACCATCATTAATATTATGATCAATTTTGTGACCATTCAAAAAAATATTTATGGTCTCATAAAATTATTTTATCATTATAATAAAACTTAATATTAATTTATGAATCCATTATAAAAAAATTGTTTTAAATAATTATATTTATTATAAAAGTGTAATTAAAATATTTATGTTTTTCAAAAATATAAACACATAATTTATCATTTTAAAAACCTTTATTTACTTGTACCACTGTATAAATATATAATATATTCATTTTATTAGATAACTAAATATTGTTTTGTGCTTTTATAACTGAGGATATTATTCTAATGGTCAAGTTACTATTCTCAACAGTCAGATTACAATTCCAATGGTCAGATTTGTAATGATCATATGGGTTCTCTACTTCCTATAAATACCTCATATTCCATTCATTTATTTTCTCTCAATGTTAAATATATTTTCATTTTCAAGATTAATATTGTATTACTAATATTTTTCTCATTTCTATAGGATTTTTCATGACTACAGTTATTCTAGTGGATCGAGCATATCCAAATTTTCATATTTTAGTTATGTTATTTACTATTTTTTATCCCACTATAATATTTTATGTTCTTATGGTCACTTTTATTCTCTAAATGTAATGGTCAAATTAATATAATAATATGTTGTTGGTTTTATCATGTGGTGTAAGTGCTTTATATAATACTACATTACTATGTATGATACATGGGACATATAAGGAATGTTATAACTCCATCTAAGATCAAATCAAATAGTTTTTCCCTTGGGTGAATGGTTTCTTTATTTCCCGCTCAATAAAAAATAGATAAAAGTTCATGGTCATAATACATGTTTATTCTATCTTATTCATGGTTTTTTATTTTATTTCATGAATTCTATATAATAATAACATCAATAAATGAATTAAATGACAAGTATTCTCTGATGTAATAAAATAATTAGATTATTTGTAAAATTGATTTTATAAAAAAGTATGGATAATTAATTCTATAGAATATATATAATATTAATAATACATGTTTTTTCATGATAAAAAATATCCCACAATAAAATATTATGTCTAAAAACCCTTTCATCATCTGAATTAAGATTCACCCATAGTTAAAGTGTTAGTTCAACCTCTATTGGGGGAACTTTTAATTATCAGGAAGTATTAACAAAGATAGTGGGCTGACTTAACCAAATTTTTATTAGGTTTAACAACCTTAGTATGTCTAGTAAAAATTTAGAGGCAAGTTTTGAGTGATTACAAGGTAATATTTGGAAATTGGGGAGTTCACTCAAAAGATCAAGGAGTGGCCTATTTTTTGTTAGTAAGACCACATACCTAAATACTTATAATTTTTATGGACTCTATATGGATTATAAGAAAGAAAATAGGGATAAGTTTCACTATAATTTACACATGATGGGAATTCATAATCCAGTGGTGAGGGATATTTCATTTCATAAAATAATGAGAGACTAATAATTAAATTTATATAATATTATATATTTATTTAATCTTATAAATTACTTTTTTTAATATTATTCTATTTTAGTTAAATGAAAAGTTCACCAAACACATTATACCTATTATAAATTATTGAGAAATACCATCTATTATCTAACAGTAACTTATAGGTATGGTATAGGAACATACACCTTATATTGTACCATGAACTGAAGCCTTGCATGCTAGAAACTCTAATTCCTAATCTGCTTGATAAGTAGAAGAGTGATGAATTGATCATTTTCTATGAGAAACACTTGGATGATGCACTATATGTCCAATGTTTGATGCTTTCATTGATGACCGACAAAATCACAAAATTCTAATAGATCATGAATTATTATATAATATGAAAGAATCTCCATGATCTTTATTAGGAGATATCTAGATAGGAGAAGTTTGAGATATCCAAGGCACTGTTCATGAGAAAATTGTTGAAGTTGGTTCCCTAGAACCAACTTATTTGTACTTTATGATAACCTATATTCATGGTTTTCTAATATCAATAAAATCTTTATCACATCATGATTTTTATTCTACATGACATTTTATGGGATAATGTCCCAAGAATAGTTGTCTCACTAAAAGGTCATAATAGTTCCCTATTATGATGATAACTCGAAAGTGTTATCCCACTATTATTAGATATATGTTTAATGGTTAGATGATATCATTTGAGGGACACAAATGATACAGGATATAAGGGGTGGAGACTCGTAGAAATTTGAGGCACCTTCTCATGGTGTATACCCTCGGTGATATCCAGCGGGATATTATGAGAATGAGACCCAACAGTTGGAAATCCACATTTATAAGTGGCATTAGATTTTCCTATCTGTGTACATGTGTATTGGTCCTCAGACTTTAAGATTATTATTAATGGATATTATGAGTCATCTACTTTGATGTATTGAAGAAAACGGTGATGACATATATTCATGGTGAGGTAGGATATGTTGGGTGTGTCATGAGTAATATTGCATTAATGAATAATGCAATAAAGGATTTATCCCTTATGTTCACTAATTGAAGTTAATATCTTAGGCCCTTTGATGGAAATTATATAGCCTAAATAAATCCATGGCCATAGTGATCAATACTCAAGTTTTATTTTCCAAAATTCAAAGAAAGAGATACCGAACATATAGGTTGATGGCACTGAAATGTAACCTACTTGATTAGAGATATTGTGATAAAGGGATTATATTACGCGGTAAGCATTCGTATAAGGTGACATGTCATTATGGAATTAAATTATTTCTATATGGGTTCCTTGGTATGTTTCTAGATTCTAACATTAGATTTTAGGCTACTCTACCTAATGCCACTGAGAAAGAGGCCTTGAGGGTCACACAGTAAGTGTATCTAGTATCTTAGTTAAATAATATATATTTAACAAGTCGAATAAAGATTATTCCCAGCTGTGGTTTAATAATTTTTCATGGATACCTGATCACATTTATTATAACACTAGTTATTCGAGAGAATATATTTTGGATGAATTATTTAATAAATATTTATTTTCTATTTAGTGAATATAATATTTATATATTCATTGGTGAATAATGCATTGATATTTATTTAATAAATAAATAGGCATTATTAAAGGTCCAATAAATATAATAGAAGATTTGCAAACCGAGTTTAAGGGTCTTTTGAGAAATAATAATATTGAATATTATTTGATTAAATAGTATTTAATTACAACTTGCAAGTTAAGATCTTATCAGGAAATAATAATATTAACGTTATTATTTGACACAGGGGTTTCACTATGATTAATGAAGTAATTAAAGGCACATGTGAAAATTATTTTCTTATTACCCTAGTGAAATAAATGTCCAGTTATATTATTCTCTCATTAGCTAAAAACCTAGAAAAGAAAATCATTGTGCACAATGAATTAAGGAAAAGATCTCAAGCATAGAGAGTTCCTCCCTATTCAAGAACACTCTCAAGAACAAGAGAGATCCTCCTCCATCGGATCAAGGAGAATATATTGGAATCGGTTCTCAAGGTGATCGAATGCCGACATCTCAAGCGTAAGGACCTTCCACATTACAATTTGGGGACTCCTACGATATCTAGAGATATGTGGAACATTTGTGGATCACTGCTATAGGAATCTTGCACGTGTATTCTACAATGAAACAACAACGCACTATAGTTCTATTTTAGGATTCTTCAATGGAGAAAGAAAAACCTTGGAGGTAATTATTATTTAATTAAATTAATTGTAAAAAAACATGTGTAGATCTACCACTCTCTCTTGGTTTTGGTTTATTTATCCCTTTCTTGTTCTTTGATTAAATTCTGTTGGTCATGACATAATTCATTAGAATAGACCTTATATTGATTATCAATAATGGAAAAAAGAAAAGATGGGAACCGTCCCTCCAATGCTTCCGCTGCACTCGAAACCTACAAGTGGTATCATAGTAGTCACATTGTTTTTTATAATTTTTCAGTTTTGTTGATGATTTACACATTTATAATTTATTTTTTCAATTCAAGTTAATCATTATTTAAATATGAATTGTGGGATCTATCTCTTACTCCACCGTTTCTCATAAATCTAACAAAAATGATTAATTTTATGTTTAAAATAAAATAGAGTAACTCATACAAAGGTTCCAAGGATTCTGACTAGATGAAATAGGAGTACACTCTATGTAATCAGAATTACATGCCGTGTACTTATGTTCAATGCACCATGAGTTAATTCGGAAATTACTCAACCTGTTTGCATTAATGACACATGGTGTAGTTAATTCTTACACCCCGTGTTTACCGGGACAGACTGGCACATGGTCAGCTAGACTACAGGTCGTATAGCTCACTGGTCACGACGTGAAGTCCCTTCATACACAGCCTACCCGACTAGTGACCATGTAACACAGAGTCAACACGTCTTGTGGCCCACTGGGAATGCCATGTACTCAAATATTTCAGATGTACACACCACACGCTGAGTCTGTAGGTGTGTACTTCAGATACATGGTGAAGAGTGTACATTCCATGTAGATCGGATCTACATGCCATGTAATTTTACCAGTTATGCAGACTTAAAATTTATTATATTATGTAACCCTTGAGACATGTACTTGTGTGTGGGCGTAAAGCTGGGACATGCCATCTAATAGGATTGTATATATATATATATATATATATATTTATTAATATCTGTATAATATTCAAGATCTGCACGAATGTATGATTTGTGTTATAGTTATTATTTTACGTGCATGCTATATGTCACAAATAATAAAGTGTAAACAAGTATAATACATGCTGGGTAGTTTTGGATTGGTATTCACCGAGTTACCTCTAAGGTACAAGTTATGTAACCAGTTAATTTTAAATGAATTTATTAATTTTTTTAAAATTATAATGAATGAGAATCTCAAATAAATTCATAAAAGGTTTAATATAAAAGGATTGATTAATTAAAGATAATAAGTAATCGATACAAGCATGATTTATCTTAAATAATAATGATTAAATAATTGAATGTTAGTTTTATTAAATGTAAAATTCATTGCATGCATGTGGATGATCATAATCTAGACTAGACCTTTGTATGTGATTGGTTTCCTTTTAATTTATTATTAAATTAAATATTTGGTCTATGCTCCTTCTCTCCTCATTAATATGTATGGCTTGTGTGCCCATGGTTTCTTTTATGTAAACCCCCTTTTACCCTTCACCTTTGTGTGAGTAAACACATATGTAATGGACGGAGTTCCCAAGCTAGTGGAGGTGGTTTAAGTTTGGAGTCTAGGAGAAACTAATCCAAGGAGATACAAAGGTGGATAAGAGGAAAGTTATAAAAACAAACCTTAAATGTTTGGTGCTTCTCCCCTAGGTTAGTGGTTAGTTTATCAACCACTAGATAAACTATCCATTATAAAAAGATCATGATCATACCCTTTATTTTGTTTCTATCAGTTTCATGGTTATTCATTATGGACGTTTTGTCATGATTACATAATTAATGAATTAACAAGCATGTAATATGGAACAAAAATAAAATGTATTATGCGTAAATATTATCTAAATACTTGGTTAATCACTTAAGGAACCCCACTTAATATTAAAAAGCATGTGATAAATTTAATAATTATAAATTTATGCATAAAGGATAAAATACCTCAATATAATATTAAGTCGGTATAGCCTTCCATTACTTTGGTTAGAATCAAACCATAGTTCAAAGTGCTTGAACAGACAAAGTTGGGATGCTTTAAATTATCGGGGAATTCTAACATGAGGTTTTGGGTTGACTTGACTTGGTTCACATCAAGGGTTGATTTTCAAAGTAGGACTTGGTGTAACTGATAGGAAAAGGTTGATGAAATATAAATTAAGGATTTCAAGATTGGGTATTCCACTCAATGGATCAAGGAACTATGAGGTAATGAAGTTTTCATTTGGAATGCCTACCTAAAACATTCGAGTTTCTTGACCAGCAAAAGTTGGGGTAATGAGA
Source organism: Viscum album (assembly GCA_963277665.1). Classification (NCBI taxonomy): domain Eukaryota; kingdom Viridiplantae; phylum Streptophyta; class Magnoliopsida; order Santalales; family Viscaceae; genus Viscum; species Viscum album. The sequence goes on along the minus strand of OY728139.1, from coordinate 608,359,868 downwards.
AGAAATATGTATCCTTACCATAAGAATATCCAAGAAATAGGATATTATGAATCCAACGGTGAGGGATGTTGGGTTTTGATAAAATAGTAGGAGACTAATAAATATAATATTTATTTATTTGCATAAATTTTATCAGATAAAGTACTAAAATTATTCTCATCTTATTTTTAGAAACAACATCAAAAAATGAAAGAAAATATATCATTGCAATACATACTTGATAAGGAAATCCTTCTCACCGGACCTAATTTCTAGGACTGGAAAAGGCACCTATGGGTCATCCTTCACCATGAAAGGAAACTATATGTGATGTAAGAACCTTTACCAGTTGTACTTGGAAATGGGGCTAGTGATGAAGAGATCTCTTTGTATGAGAAACATTTTAATGATATTATATATGTTTAGTGCTTCATGCTATAATCCATGTCACATAATCTCTTGGAGAAACATGGGGAAATGGATGCTTATAGTATGATCTCTCACCTTTAGGATCTCTATCAAGAGAAGGAGAAACAAGATAGGTATGAGATCTCCAACGCTTTGTTCACGACTGAGCTTAGAGAGTCTATGTCAGCTGGGCCTCATGTATTCAAGCTTATCAGCTACATTGAGAATATGGAAATCTTAGAGATTATATTCCTGGATGAGTTTCATTCAGATCTCATAATTTCATCACTACCTAAGACCTTCTCTAGTTTTATTGTGTATTATAACATGATTAATATTGAGAAGAGTCTATCAGAACTTATGACATTGATTCACTAAGTGGATAAGGACATGGGGTGTGAAAAACCAATAGTCCTTATGGTGAATAGGAAGGGAAAGGACAACATAAATAGACATAATACTTATAAACATTATAAATCCCATGAGAATCATCTAACCAATACGAAAAATATCCAAAGGTAGGGAAAGGAAAAGGAGGCAATATGTTTTGTATGTGGAAAGTCAGGCCACTGGAAGATGAATTGCACCCAGAGGCAAGGGGAAGCTAAAGGTGTGTTCATTATTGAGTGAAATATTTCCATTTATACACATTGGGTATTAGATACATCTTTTAGTGCTCAAAGATATATTCAAATAAAGGAACCAAGTATATTTTAGAAAATTTCCAGAGGAGAGGTGGATCTGTGAGCTGCTAATGGTGTGAAGTTGGATGCTCTTTCCATTGGTGACTACCACCTTTATTTTCCAATAGGAATTGTAATGACCCAAAGTTTTCAATAGAAATTTCCCTTATTATAAATATTTCATACAATAACATGAAAACACAACATAATGAACTACTAAGTGCTAAGTTTCCTTTAAACATAAGTTTTTCACTTCTGTGTTTGGAATTTCAAAAATCTGTTATACATGGTTACAATCAGTAAGTTATTTGGAGTCCGATAAGAAAAACTTAATTTTTGGTGAATAGTAACCTACCCTTAAGATTAGTAACATACCATTATGAATATTTAAATACCCTAATTAATTTTAACCTTACCTATGATAGTCATAAAATAATATTCAAGTGAAATTATGATTTACCTATATTTTAGAATAAGTAAATGAATGTTTTAAAACTAGTTTTTAATAAGAAATTATGATTTTAATTAAATATTAAATTAATCATATTTAGAATTTTTTTTTTGAAAAATGGACTTCATTTTTGTATTCTACATGTTGAAAAATGGTTAGGGTGAATTTTTGGGATTTTCTGAAAAACTTGAATTTTTGATGAATAGTAGAATCCGATAATTCACAATAAATGAAAATTAATGGATTGATTGAGTCATTGGTGATTATCTTATAATGTAAGCCCCTTTGTTTATAATTCACATGAATTTATTAATATTCTTGGTAATGGAACACTTACTATTCCATATCTTTTGAGGAAATAATAAACTAATGTTTAAAAAATTATGAAAACCCTCCTCTCCTATAATATAACCCCCCCACTCCCTCTTCTCTTCACTCCTCTAAAGCCTTGTGCCTTGCCAATATTCTGTCCAAATATCTCCCCAAGATCCTCCCCATGTCAAAAAGCACCTAGTCTCTTAAAAATACCAAAACCTCTCCCCTTAAGAGGTTCTCAAAGGAGGAAGTCTCAAGAGGTAAATTCCTCTTTCCAATTCCTTCTTTTCTTTTAAGTTCTTTTATTTTTGTTTCTTTCCTCACCTACCTTCACCCAAATGGTATGAAAACTCTAGTAAAATACATGTACTGTAGTTTTTTATGATAATGGGATATTTCATTATCTTCTCTCCTTTCCCCACCTTTTATTTGAGATAAATGAAAGCACCGTTTGAGATGTGCTAATTTAGCACATTCAAGGACAACAATTTATCAATTTCTATTATCATCATAAAATCTGGTCATGGAACCATTTTTTTTATGGTTGAAACAGAATATATATATGTAATATATCCTATTTTTATTCTTTAATATTTTTTTATAAATGGTATTAAGTTATAAAGAAAAATATGTTCTTTGTAATCAACCCCCCCACCCAAATTAACAAAAAATGGTTGTCACTTTGGTTTTATATAATAATTTGAATTCACTCTAAGTAACCAAATTAAATATAAAACAATGTAATCTCCTGTATGTTCAATAATATCATATAACTTCAATTATGGAAAACCACTTTCATCTTACATGTTCATCCAAACGTGAATATAAGTGAACTGGTCCTTAAAACCAAGCAAACAAATGAGCTCGAACAATAAAATTGAACCTCATAACAAATAAAAATGATTATAAATAAACATAAAATTATTGTAATAAACCAATTAATTATATGAAAGTTTATTTAATTATTAATTAATAAACCTAATTTTTTTATTCAGGTCATCAATAACAAGTGGAGGACACCGCCGGAATTAAGGAAAGGGATCCTCTTCTTTTCACTCTTAATCAAGATTGTTCTCTATGCTATGCCTTTTTTTGTAATACCAAGTGATGGGGTATATTTTATCACCTCATTCATACTTACCTAATGTTTTATAAGTGATTATAAACCAGTTATCTCTCTCATCAATCCCTCTTAGTTACACCCGATACCATGCCGATAAACTGTAATGGATTCTACCTGAACTTCCTTTATTCCTTCAGGTTGATCTATCTTTCTTTTTACCAAAATTTAGTTGTATTTTATTTTTATTGAAAACTTATACATTCTGTTTATATGCTCCAAAATCGTGTTCCATGATCCATATCTCATTCTCTTTTGGGGATATACATGATATTAAGTGAATCCCTCCTCGATACTTCTCAATAAGCACACTCGTTTTAAGGGAACTTCCTGGATTTTTACCCAAATTTCAAGTGAACTCTATTCTATATTTTAAGACACCATTGAATTTATAAAAAAAGTTTTTTTATTATTAAAACCTTATTGCTTAAATTCTGGTTTTATATAAAATAATTTCCTCTTTTCTATTTGAAAAGCTCTATAGTATTTTCCTTAAAATCGCACAAAAATGTTTTAATGCCAATGTTTATCAAATAATTTTTCTTATATGTTTTCACTTATATTTGAAACCGCTTGCCATTTTATATTACTATTTTACCTTATTAACTTCCATGTATATTCTAATACCTTCCTTTCATGGGCACTTTCATGATGCTTCCATTGGTTATGATTTACGTCATGGTTGTGGTACCTAATTATTTCCATGGGTACCCTTATGTTTATGTATGGTTGATTATGTATGATTATTTGTGAGGAAATATTATTTATGTGGAAAGAATATTCATGAAAATTTTGAGATGGGTGTTCCCAGATATCACTCCAATGCATTGGGTAAGTTTAGTCTCATGATATGCGATGTGAAACGGGATTGGCGATTAGCCTTGACCCGTAATAAAATGGGAAACGAAATTGGAGGTTAGCCTTGACCCATACTAAAGAAATGTTTTATGATTCTGCCAAATTTATATGATTCCATGTTTATATGATCCCATGCTTATATGATATGATTTCATATGTTCTGTGTTTTTTTTAATTACGTCATGCCTCCTAACTCATGTGCTTAAGATGTATCCTTATGTTCATTACCTTATTGGGATTTTTAGATCATCCCTTTGTTCATGTGTTCCCTAGGGTACCTTATGAAGATGTAAGGGCTCAAAGGATGTTAGGATCTCTTTATGGAGATTAAATAAAGAATTTTTTTAGCCCCATGTTTTATGTTGTAATGCCCCGACCCCAGATTCCCAGATTCGGTGCATTATTTTAATAAATTGGCATGATTACAAGGAATCAAGTCCCAAAATTCCGATTAGTTTAGCAGTCTTGTAAAATAGATTACATACGTGAACTTTACATTACACTTTAAAACATACAAAAAAAAATACTTTGATAATTCCATTTTTCCCTTATCTTAACCCTGCATCACAAACATAAAACACTTCTTGGGATCCTAGGAAAATAAAACATAAGAAAGGGGTGAGCTCAGATGCTCAGTAAGGGTAAATAATTTAGCAGAAGCTATAAACTCTTAAGGAAAGAAGTGTAATTAAAAAATAGCCTTTTAAACATAAAAATGAACATAATATGGAAAAATTAAATCAAATAATTCCATTTACCTTTTCAAATGAAAATTCTATTAGTTTAATAATCACATGTAATAACAAATTTTATAATGAGGGAATGTATAATACTAGACTTTAATTTATATGTTAAGGCCTCATGCTAGGACCTAGGGGATAACTGTAACCAGACCCTAACCCAGAGAGCCTTTGTAACCGGACTCCAACCTAGAGATCCTCTATAACCGAACTCCAAACGAGAGAGCCTCTATAACCAAACTCCAACCCGGAGAGCCTTTGTAACCGGACTCCAACCTAGAGGGTCTACTGTAATCAGACCCTAACCCGGAGGGCTTACTTTTACCGGTCCCCAACCTGGAACATACTAGTCCAATACATTCATCTTAAGAAAAGGTTGAAATATAACATAAACACTCGTATTAAAACTAGCATACGAAATGTCAATACTTTAACCATAAACCATGAATGGAATAAAAATAACTCATCCATAGTCAAACATATCAAAAAACCTTAAATACAATATGGGAGATTTGTATCAAAATAAATCAACTTCAAACAAGTGTAAAATTTATCAAAGGATTTTGACATAGTTAAAAATCAAAACTACTTGAGAGAAATATCTCTTTCTATTTTGAAATCATTTAAGGGTTACATAATTATAAGGAAAACATTTATTTTGAAGATATTCTTATAATATTGTAAGGGAATATTCGACAATGTTATAATGGCGGAAAATAGCCACACCCACCATATAATTTAAAAGAAAATTATTACTTTAATTTTTTCAAAAAGTTCATAAAGTACCTTGTTTGGAAAATGACGAAATGATTCCGTTATAAACATCTTATAAAAAGTCAAACAAGGGTATAAATTACTTTATCCGATAGTCTAGTAAATAGTAAAAATGTTTTAAATACATTTTTAAAAAACATGGATGTGGATGATAAAGAGGTCCCAGTAGATACTTACATATAAAAAACCTCATATAATGAAGAGATTGTAGAATTAACCCTTACCTTGTACTTTTCCTTGGTCAAGGCTACGTTAACCTCCTCTTCTTCGGGTTCTTCCTTTTTATATGATCAAAATGGCTCCTTAGGTTAGCTTTATGACCAAAGGAAGGCCTTTAGGCTGAAGGTAGGATAGTTGAGAGGATATTTGGTCAGGGGTTGGCTGATATAAATAGCTTTGAAGGTGTGAATTTGAGAGAAGGTGGAGTGCCCTTTTATAAGAGGGGTGAGGGGCACCTTAGGAAAAGATTGAAATATTATTTTATAATAAAATAATATTAGGTTTATAATGGAACCAAATTGATTTATTTCTAAGATAAAGTGGGTATGGGTCTAAATCCTCTAAACCAATATGTTTTAGACAAGTTTAGGTTACCATTTTAACCTTATCTTTTAGATTTAACTCTAAGCTAAATAATTTAACTTTTACCGTGTCTTCCTGTATTCTTACACTATATGGTTAATAAAATTACTATAAACATCCAATAGAACCTCAAGTGGTTCATTAATGAAATATATAATTTTATTTAAGCCCTTTTTCCAAACCTTAGATTTTTAGGAATATTATATCAACCAATAATATAGTATTTGTTTTAAAAATTAATTTATGTCAATTTTGACACTATTTTGGTATTTTGTTTTTGTGAAAGTCATAACAACCTTATAACTTCAAAAAAATTTATTTAATAAACCCTAACATGTCATATTAACATATAAAATTAGTTTAATTTATCAAAAGTCTCAAATTACATTTATTTGGATATTTATAAAATCATTATTTTAATCATTCACTAATAAGGTAATTACTGCATCATCATTGTGTCAAAAATAAATTAAATTATTTGATGTATAAAAATTATAAATAAAATACCATTATGTAGGAAATCGTTTTATCTTTATAATTAATATTTATAGTCGAATTTATCTTATGTATAACCCTGTATTAAAATGTTTTAGTTATGAAAACATGAATTTAAAACTTTCAACTCTTCTTTAAATTAAATAATAATAAATGTCCTAATATAACCCAAGTGGACCTAAAGGGTCATATTTTATTCGTAAGTTTATTTTTGGTCGAATTATAGTTATCCAATAGAATTATTACATATTTTAGGGTAATAATAATATCATTTTTACCTTTAGTTACCCTATTTACTTTTAATCGTGGTAAATAAAAGTCAAAAGTTTCTATCCACCAAAAATTATTTTTATCTTATTGAACAAAATTTTACTTACTGATATCAACTTTGTATCTCATATTTGTGAAATTAAATCCACAAAAGTGGTAAAATTAAGTTTTATGCAAATTTGCAAATGCTCCTAGGAGGTGGGTAAAAGACGGTAAAAAGTTCAATAAAATTTTTATATATCTAAACTTATTATAAAATGACTCCAATTAATTACATTGAAATTATATAGGTATTTTTTATCCATTTTGACCTAAAATAAATTTAAATAAAATAAATAATTATTTAAATAAAAAGTCAGTTTTAAACAATAACTCAGTGTATTTCACTATTCATCAAAATTGAAAGTTTCCATAAAAATACCAAAAATTCACCTTAATCTAATTTTTATATTCTGAATTCAAAAATGAATTAAATTTTACCAAATTAAAAACATAGAACTTGCATTTATTAATTTAAAATTAATTCCTGTTGTCAAAACAAAAGAAACGGGTTTTTAAAAAAGTAAAAACTATCAAAAGATTGACATGTGTTTATGTCAAATTTAAATGTAAAATTACTTATAATGACCAAAATTGTATTAAATGATAAAAATATAATCTAATTATACTTCTAAATAATTCAAATGTATCATTTAACACTATTATTTATATTGATTAAAAAATTTGTTTTCAGTTAAAATTTAGTAATTTTCACAATTAACCCAAATATGAAAGTTATCAGAAAAACACCAAACATTTATCGAAACTAGATTTTTATGTCCCGATTCTAAAGAAGAAGTTTATTTTTTCAAATTGAATATATAAAAGTGTCAAATATTGGATTTAAAAAGGGTTCTTCATTAAAAAGCGTTAAAATTGCATTTTTTGAAAAATACTTCTTTTATCTGAAAAAATGAATCTGTTCTTATATTATGTCTAAGAAACACATAATATGGATGTTAAAATTATATAGAGTATATAAGATTCAAAATTTAGTTAATACTATTTATAACCGCTTTTTGAATGGCTAGTTTGGTAATGTTGTGGTGCGCTCGAACTCGGTGTTCCGTGTATCGCAAGCTATAAAATTACTTTAATGATATAATGTACTATGAGATCCTGGGGTGTTATATATGTTTTATGTTTTATGTACCTAGTCTTCCATGACACTAGACTTAAAAATCCATGTCTTGTACTCTGATGTATAATTATGATTAGAATCATGTAATGTTATATATAAAAGTCTTGGGACGCTATAAGAATGATTTTGGTTTTACGTGATTATTATTATGTACCAACTGTTACCAAAAACATAATTTTTATATCAAGTTTAGATACAAATGGGTTTATTTTTAAATTCAGAAATTAAATTTGTTTCTTTTATATGGAAAACATATTTTATGGTATGGAACATTTAAATAACGGTCTTTATGTATTGAATTATGAAAACCAAGTGTTGAAAATTGATAACGAATCAAGTTCACATGACTCATATAACACCTAGCTTTGGCATCACAATCTTGGTCATGTAAAAGAGAAGCATTTCAAAAATCTATATTAAGATGGATACTTGTAATCTTATGAGCTAAAACCACTTGATAGATGTCACGCTTGTTTACAAGGGAAAATGACTAAACCACTATTCATTGGACATGGTGAAAGGGCCACAAAGCTTATAGGATTGGTACACACTAATATGTGTGAACCATTTATAGTAGAATCTATAGGTGGATATTCTTACTTTATAACTTTTTATGATGACTTGATTTGACATGGCTATATTTACTTGATGAGGTATAAGTTATATTCATTTAAGAAATTCAAGTAATTCGAGAATGAAGTAGAGAATCACATTGGTAAGAAGATAAAGAATCTTCGATCAGATCGAGGTGAACAATATCTTAACCAAGAGTTCATCGAATTTCTACATAATTTTGGGATTCTATATCAGCTCACTCCACCTTATACACCATAGTGTAATGGTTTTAGTGAAAGGAGTAATAATAGTTTCTTGAAAATGGTAAGGTTGATGATGATCCATGCAAATATTCCATTATCCTTTTGGGGATATGCATTACAAATTGTGGCATACACATTAAACTAAATACCAACTAAAGTGAAAAATATAATTCCTTTAAAGTTATGGAATATAAAGAAACTTGTTTTTTGGCATATATGTGCATGGAGTTGCGATCCATTTGTTAAGTCTTTCTTGGGATACAAACTAGCACCCTGTGGCATAATGTGTATCTTTATAGGGTATCCCAAGGAAACAAAGGGATACTACCTATACAACCCCTCATAAAAGAAAGTGAATGTCACTAGGCAAGCCATATTTCTTGACAGGGAGAAAATTATCAAAAATGATAGTGGGATAAATATTGACTTCAATGAAGTTGAGGCTCAAGATACACAAAATTTGGTATAGGAACAAGTTCAACAGGTCCCCGTGGAAGAAGTAGTTCCTGAAACATAGGTAATGTGTAAAAGAGTAAGAGAGGTAAGGGAATTAGAGAGATATGGCTTTCTAGTCACCAAGGATGGTGACTCTTATTTTTGGACAATTATGAACCTCTCTCATACAAGGAGTTAGTAGTGATATCATTAGATGAAAGATGACTATAAGATATGAATTATGAGATAGATTCCATTTATTAGAAACAAGTTTAGGTTCTGGTTGATGCGCTGGTTGATGTAACACCTATTGGGTATAAATGGGTATTTAAGAGAAAACTATACATGTAAAGTAAAGTAAGTAATTATAAAGAAAGGATAATGGATAAAGGGTTTTAACAGTGTCAAGGAATTGACTATGATGAAAATTTTTCTCCAGTTTCCATGTTTAAATCCATCAGAATCAAATTTTCCATAACAGATTACCATGACTATGAGATTTGGAAGATGGACGTCAAAACTTCATTCCTTAATGGGAACCTTCAGGAATATGTCTATATGACACAACCAGAAGGCTTTGTGACACCAAGTGATTCCAAAAGGATTTTCAAGTTGTAGAGATCTATTTATGGATTGAAGAAATCATCTAGGTCATGGAAAATTCTATTTGATGAATCCATAAAATAATTTGATTTCATTAAGAATGAGTGTGAGTCGTGTGTTTACAAAAGGTTTAGAGGAAATGTGATTGTTATCCTAGTAGTATATGATGATGACATATTACTTATTGGAAATGACATACCAGTATTACAATCTATTAAGGACTAGTTGAAAAAGTGCTAATCCATGAAGGAAATAGGTGAAGAAACCTACATTCTAGGGACCAAGATCATTTGTGATTGATCAGAGAGGCTGATTAGACTATGAAAAAGTACATATATTGACTAGATACTAAAGGGATTTTTTATGGAACAATCCAAGAGGGGATTAGTTCCAGTTTGACATGGTTTACATATTTTTAAGAAAATGTTTCCCCATATAGCAATAGAAATATAGAATGAGTAAGATGTCATACACTTTATATATAGGATCAATCATGTATGTCATGTTATATACAAGAATTTATGTTTTTATGCATTTATCATGGTAGGAAGATATCATGAAGATCCAGGAGAACAACATTGGAATGCTTTTAAGACTATCCTTAAGTATTTAAGAATAACTAAGGATATGTTCCTAGTGTATGGAGGATACAAGGAGCTTTTCATCCTAGGTTATGCTGATAATAGTTTTTAGATAGATCAAATTGATCTAAATTCACAATCAAGATACGTTTTTTGTCTCAATAGAGGAGATGTGAGATGGAAGAGTTCAAAGCATCTAGTTGTAGCTAATTCTATAGCAGAGTCTGAGTACATAGAAAATTCTGATGCTGCCAAAGAAGTCGTAGGGATTCTAAACCATTTTAAGGATCTTGATGTGTTACCTAATAGTAAAGTCCTTATCACATTGTATTTTGATAATACTACAATGGTGGATCTTGCAAAAGATCCAAGTTCACATCAACAGACAAAGTACATACTTTAGAAGTGTCACCTCTTGAGGGATTTTTATAAAAGGGGCGAAGTTTTTGGGAGTATATTATCCATAGAAGAGAATGTGTTGGACCTGTTGACTAAAGCCCAATATCAAAAGAAGCATGAGTATCATGTAAGATCTAGCGGACTGAAGGTCATTAGTAGTTGACTCTAATGCAAGTGGGAGTCTGTTGGAGTTTGTGCCCTAGAAACAACTTCTTTTTACTTTATGATAAGTTATATTAATTGTTTTTGAATATAAATAAATTCATTATCACATAATGATTTTCATTACTCATGAAATTATATGTGATAATGTTCCAAGAGTAGTTGTCTCACTAAAAGGTTAGAGTAGTTCCCCACTGTGATGAGAACCCAGAAGTGTTATGACACTATGCTTGTTCTATGGCCAGATGATATCATTTTAGGGACACAAATGACAGAGTCTATCAAGGGTGGAGACTCAAAGTACTTTGAGGAAACTTCTCATGGTGTTCGCCCTTGCTGATATCTACCAGGATATTATGAGAATGTGACCCGATAGTAGGAAATACACATTTATAATTGTCATTGGATACTCCTATTTGCGAACATGTGTATTGGTCCTTAGACCTTAATATTATTTTTAATGGATATTATGAGTCGTGTAATTTTATGTATTGATGAAAATTGTGATGAAAAATGTTCACGGTGAGGTAGGATATGTTGGGTGCATCACGAGTAATATTGCATTAATGAATAATGCAAGAAAGGATTTATCCCTTATATTCACTATTGGAAGTTAATATCTCAATCCCTTTGGTGGAAATGATATATCCTAAATAAATACATGGACATAGTGATCAATAGGCAAGTTATATTTCTATAAATTCAAAGAAAGAGATATCGAGCATATAGGTTGATGACACTGGCATGCAACCTTCTTGATTAGAGATATTTTGATAAAGGGATTATATTACATGGTAAGTATTTGTATGAGGTGACATGTCATTGTGGCCTTAAATTATTTCTCTAGGGGTGCCATGGCATGTTTCTAGATTCTAACCTTAGACTTTAGGCTGCTCTACCTAATGTCATTGAAAAAGAGGCCTAGAGGGTCTCACACTAAGTGTATCCAATATCTCAGCTAAATAATGTATATTTAACAATTTTAATAATTACTATTCATGGTTTTGGTTTAATAATTATTCATGGATACCTGATCAAATTTATTCTACCACTAGTTATTAGAGAGAATATATTATGTGAGTATTATTTAACAAATATTTATTTTCTATTTAGTGAATATACTATTTATATATTTATTGGAAAATAATGAAGTGATAATTATTTAATAAACAAATAGATATTATTCATGGTCCAATAAATATAGTGGAGTATTGATAGACCAAGTTTAAGGGTCCTGTAAGAAATAATAATATTTAATATTATTTGATTAAATAATATTTAATTATAACTCGCAAGTTAAGGGCATGTCAGGAAATAATAATATTTATTTTATTATTTGACATGGGGGTTTCACTAGGATTAAAGAAATAATTAAAGGAACTTTTGAAAATTATTTTATTATTACCCTAGTGAAATAAATTCCTGGTTATATTATTCTCTCATTGGAAAAAAAACCTAACCAAGCCAATCATTGTGCACAATGAATTGGAGAAAATCTCTTAAGCCTAGAGAGTTCATCCCTCTTCAAGAACACTCTCAAGAATGAGATATATCCTCCTCCATTGGATCAAGGAGAAAATATTGGAAGCAGTTCTCAAGCCTATTGAAGGCGGACATCACAAGTGAAAGGGTATTCCATGATATCACCCGATGACTCCTTCGATGACATATAGAGATACATGGAACACATGTGGATCACCATTAGAGAAATACTACACTTGTATTCTACAATGAAATGGAAGTGCACTATAGATATGTGGTCAGACTCCTCAATGAAGAAAGAATAACCTTGGAGGTAATTTTTATTTAATTTAAGTAATTGTAAACAACATATGTAGACATACTCTCTCTTGGTTTCATGTTTTCTATACCTTGCTTCTTCTTTGATTCAATTCTATTGGTCAAGACGTTCTTCATCAAAATAGACCTTAGATTTATTATCAATAACAGGAAAACAAAAAGTTGGGAATTTTCCCTCCCACAATTATTCTATTCCCAGAACATATAAAAACATGGAGAATGTCACCATATGGACCTCACATACTCAAGTTGACTAGATACATTGAGCATCTAGAGATTATATGGTTTCCATTTCCTAAATAATTACACACTGATATCATTCTGGCATCACTCCCTTAGACATTTCCAGTTTCATTATGAATTTTAATGTGAACAATATTGAGAATTATCTCCAAGATATCTTTACTCTACTTCACCAAGCTAATAAGGAAATAAAGTATGAAAATACTTATGTTATTATGGTGAACAAGAGTAAGTTCTAAGAAAAAATATATAATACTAACACTAACTCCACAGTTTATTCAAAACACTCTTCCAAGAGAAGTAAGGTCAAGTGAAAATAAAGTGGAAAAAGATTCTATCTACTTTACATTTAGTAAGAAAGGCCAATAAAATAAGAATTTCACCTAGAAAAGGAAATAATGGGAATATTTGAGTGCATTCCTTATCAAGTGAAATATATCTATTTCTATAAATTGGTTATTAAATATAGAATGTGGTGCTAATTTATGTATTCAAATATAAGAACCCAGTTGATTATGGGAGATTTTCTATGGTGAGGTAAAACTATGAGCATCCAAAAAATCCATACTTGTTGTTATGGATATTAGAGAATACCAATTCATTTTTATACCTAGAATGATTTTGGTTTTAAAATATTTTTATTATGTGTCATAGGTTACCCAAAAAAATCATATATATGTCCATGATTGATATAGATGTATTTTTTTATTTTTGGAATAAATATTTCTTTTTTATAAAGATGCAATTTTTTATGTTAAGGAATATTTAAAAAAATTATGTTTTTGATTTCACAAACTAATTAATGAAAATTGATAACAAATCAAGTTCACATGACTCATATCACACCCAGTTGTGGCATCACCAGATAGGTCATGTAAAATAATTATTTAATAATATTACACCAATATGGATAATTATATTATTTTGATTTAAATCTATTGGTGGAATTTTTTCTTGTTTACTAGGAAAAATGACCAAATTCCCATTTAGTGGAACAGGTGAAAGGACATCAAGGATTCTTTAGTTAGTTCATATTTATGTGTATAAACCATTTCTAATTGAATAAAGGGGTGGATACTCATACTTTAAAACTTTTAATGATGAATTTGATAGATATGGTTATGTCTAGTTAATATTTCATAAGTCTAATTCCATTGAGAAATTAATGAAATACATAAATGATGTTGGAAATAAATTTGGTAAGATAATTAAGAAACTCTTTATAGACTGCGGCTGGGAATATCTTAACCAAGTTTTCATTGATTATCTATGAGAGCATGAGATTTTATCTCAACTCACTCCTTCTTATACATTATAATGGAATAGTTTAAATGAAAGGATGAACAATACCTTCTTGGAAATAGTGAGATCAATGATGAGTGATTTCGGTCTTTTTTTATACTTTTGGGGATAGGTAATAAATAAAGCAACTCAAATTCTGAACTGAGTTCCAAATAAAGTAGAAAATAGTATTCCATATGAACTATAGTGTATAAATAAAACTGTATTATCATATATTTGAGTGTGGGACTGAGAATCATTTTTAAGTCTATTTATGTGAATAAACATGCACCATCTAGCAATAAATGTATCTTTATAAGAACCCCCAAGTAAATAACGGGATATTACCTATAAGACCTCTTAGATAAGATGGTTGTGGTTTATATACACCCCAAATTTCTTGAGATGGATCATGTCTATAAAATAGATAGTGGGAGTGTGATTTATTTTTGATGAAGTTGTAGCTCAAGATACATAAGAGTTAACATAAGAACAAATTACAAAACTCCCCATACAAGAGGAAATTATAGAGACACAGGTATCATATAGGAGTACAAGAGAGGTTATAGAACTTGAAATATATTGTTTTCTAGTCACCAAAGATAGTGACTCATTATTAGTTAATAATAGTGATCATATAACCTAGAAGGAATTAATAAGTGGCATTGAAGCTACCAAATAGAAAGAATCCATGAATTATGAAATGGATTCTATATACTAAAACCATATATGGATTTTGTTAGATCCTCTAGTAGATATAAATCTCATTGGTTGAAAATGGGCATTCAAGAAGAAACTAGACATGGATAGACAAGTCAGTACCTATAAGGCATGCCTGGTTGTGAAAGGGTTTAAACAACATCAAGGAATAGACTAGGATAAAACCATTTCACTAGTTTCTATGCTAAAATTCATCAGAATTCTACTTTCCATAGAAACTTACCATGACTATGAGATTAGGTTTTTCTTTGGAGTTGGAATGATGTTATGGGTTTCATATGACCCTAGAATTTCTATATTAAAAATATTAAACCATGCACAAACATATTTTAAAAAATAATGTATTTTATATTGAGAAAGGGATTATATGGAGAAACTGGTTTCACCATTGGTTTCATAATTTCTAGGTGAACCCCTATTATGACATAAATTTTATTCACATTGGACCTCTAGGTGATGCGCTATCATAAGAGAATATAAGATGAATTAAATTAATTAATTTAATTTATTAATTTATTTATCTAATTTAATTTACCGAAACCTAACTCCCCACTAATTAATCCCCATTATAGTGGTTATCAAGGGTTATCATCATGACCTTGCAATATTTTTGAGAGATAAGAGATCATCAATTGGGATAGGATTCTCCATGTGACTGAGGTGATCACAAATCAATTTAATTACTTCAAAGAAAACATCATCAGAATTAATGTGGAACTATTCCTCTCCAATGATCAATTGAATGATGATGTACGGTTTTTTTATTTGTGGATTTTTCCCTAACCTTTTTTATTTATATCATATAATTGATTAACTGCTATGAATTATCAATTTCTCTGTGAATTCACATAAACATTCTAATTCATAATTTTATTTTTGGATTGAGTTTTATTATTCATATTGAATCCATCCTCTCTTCTTTAGATTCCACAATGATGACCATTGGATAAATATACATTGGTCGACAATGATATTGATCAATTTGTTTTTTTTTTCATTTTCTCACACTATTATTCACATTCTTCACCATCAAAGACATTTTTAATGGCATCTTGACCATTGTCGGCTTGGTTCAAGATGTCATTAAACCCCTACATTCATGTTGTTATGATGTGGAAACATATGAAGATCATGGATCATAAGAATATCATATACAATATAATGAATTAGTTTTCTATATATAATTAGGTTCATTTTCTTAATATTGGGAATTCATGCAAGATAAAATTCAATGAAGATTCATATTTTAGAAAATCTAGGGCTGAATATTAATTTCAAGTGATGTTGAATCCATGGTCAACACTTTTGGAGACATCTCGATAGATATTGATAACTATTTCGATGGATGAAGATGAGTTTGATGTCTATTTCATTAAGAATTTAGGAGATCAATTTACTTTTTATGAAAAACCATACTACAAAACATGTATTTTAGAATAACACATAATGTGTAATTTGATTACATTGATGGATTGAATTTCCATTTGAGTTGAATATCACATGGCCATTTGGCTGGCTAATATTCCATGTGACCCCACATAGTTATTCAGCCTATGTACAAGGAGTACATGCTTGGGACCCTGAGTTGTCACACATGCTATATACCTCAGGTCAGATGCGATGTAAATGAATTTCCACACCCCGAGTGGAGAAACAAAACACGGGTAGGATTGGGCTTGGGATTTAACCCCATGTACACCAAGGGACATATCATTTACTTTTATTTGGATTTTTTATCCCCTATATCTCCTTATTTAGGAGTTATAATTGGTCCCATTAGTAGTAATTTCTACGTAATTGTTTTCAATGATGTGATGGTGGCCTTTGTTTCAACATCATAGATACGATGAAAGGTGGCATGATCAGATCACTCCTTCCAGTATGGTTGGCTAACATTGAGACTCAAGTTTGATCTCTAGAGTGACAAAAGGGATAGAAACCCCCTGACGGTGTGTGTAGGTTAGGTTGTGGGTCCTCTATTTCTTGTATAGTACAGATTAGAACCCCCACCATATACACCTTGGGGAATGAGTCCTCTATCTATGGAGTGGAACCACATCGATCATGACATACCATCAGCAAGAAATGGGTCCCCCTTATCTAGTGATGTTTGTGTTGGGATACTAGAATCAAGACAACAGTGAATCTTGGAATTTTGAAAAGACTCATCATACTTACCTTGCTATCAAAATCAAGATCTTCATCTCCCTCTCTTTATTCAGTTACCACTATGCGCATATCTGTATTTTGTTTTCTTCTTCCCTCTTGTCTTTTGTGTTGATATTATTATCTATATCCTTTTTTTCACCCTTTTTTTTCGAGTAATCCCACTATGTTTGTATATACTCACTGCTACAAGTTATTTACATACACATTTAATTTCTTATTAAAATGATAGGAAGTTAAATGGAAGCCTTTATGGGCCTAGACTTGGTAGATCTTTATAGTACTCTGTGATGGTAATCATAGGTGGTGGTTAGTATTAGAGTTCTTGATCATGATTTTCCTACTCAATAGTTGTTAGGTTGGGAATCCCTTTATTTT
Source organism: Viscum album (assembly GCA_963277665.1). NCBI lineage: Eukaryota > Viridiplantae > Streptophyta > Magnoliopsida > Santalales > Viscaceae > Viscum > Viscum album. Next base: position 608,342,427 of record OY728139.1, on the reverse strand, counting down.
TGGTTGGGTGGGTATTTTTTCCCTTCATACACTGGTTATATATTATATTTTTCACTCTGGTTATTCGTAGAGGTCATCACATGAATTGTTTCCCCTTGGGATTGTACAGTTATATTTATCATGTATGGTTATGATGTTCCTAAAAGTGTTAATGTATAGAGGTTAACTAGGATAATACCTCCCATATGTGTGATATATACACTAAACACTATTTTCTAGCCCCTAGCCTATTAGAGGAAGGTTTAGGGTGTCAATCCTAGCTTACTGTTGGTCCAGGTGGGGCCCCAATGGGTCAGGTCATAAAAGAGTGCTATTAGAGGTGGTTCTATCCTAGGGATGATTTTTGGGGTTATATGTGTCATAAGGGTTGGTTTGGGAATATAGGTAAATAGTTTTAAGGTTTATTGAGTTCATCTCTATGGATCGGGAAACCAATGATATATGAATCATATTGGAATAGTTATTTGAAATCCATGTCCTTCATGAGTCATCTCTAAAAATATCCTCATCTGACTATGGTGCTTCTTTTAACTTACATGATGGCTCCATGATAACATCTATCTATGATTATGATATAGGGTTGATATGATGACCAGTTGAGTGGTGAAGTTTCGTTGTAGGGGCATGTTCATGGGTTATTCCCTCCATGAGAGCAAAGAGGATTGCTTCCACCTGATGAGAGGTATGGGGACTAACCTCTAGTAGTTCAGGCTGATGTTCATCTGTATATTAAATAAATAATAGTTCCAGTGGTATGGGATGATGATGTGCATAGGTTAAGTGCAATATGTGAGTTTCAGTGACATACACCACTTAGGTATTAGGTTGAGTTAGAACCTCAAGTAGTTGATTATTATCATGAGTTTATGGTATGAGTCTTTCTCTCATATAGATATTGACTGATCAAATGGTTTCACTTATGACCAGTGTTATTCATGAAGTGGAAGATCAATGATGGAGTATGGTTACCTAGACTCACGATGAGACAACACTCTCATAGATATAGTTTCATCACTTATTTTTTGATAAGTATTATCCTTATAACCCTTGATTAGTGAGGATTCAGGAGCTTTCAGAGGTACATTAGGGTGTTTTAACTATTAAAGAGTATGCATTAAGGTTCAGTGACCTCACATGATACTATATCGATATAGTGTGAGATGGATACTTCCAAGCATGAAATTCTAAGTAGATCCTACATAGGGACATCTGATCTAGCATGGTCACTCTATGAATTCCTACCTATGTCTGAGTGATAGAGTGCTCCATGGTGATAGAGAGTTTCCTAGAAGGAGAGTATTGGGGAGATAGAGATGAAAGTGGAAATTTTGGATCAGAGATGTTAGCTATAGCTGATAGACACCATACTAAATGTTCTTAGAATAGGTGGTCTTTATATAAATGTGTTTAGTCTAAGGGATTTGAAGTATAGGGATCCCACCACATATAAATCCATCCAAGAGATAGATAGTGGTATACATGTGAAGGTAGGAGTCACATGGCTCATGAATTCCCAACCTAATTATCGTAGATGGTGGAAAATTAGTGGATAAACCTCTGCATTGGAGGTAGTGTCATGATCAAAAACATTCCAAGGGTGTTCGGGGTAGAACCCAAGGAGGTGGTACTGATAGAAGGTATGTATTATCTCCAAGAGGAGGAGATTCAAGTGTATAATTACATTGTGACTTACTTCTACCACCACCCCCCAGGTGGACCATGCTAGGCTCAAAGGGTTGGTCATTGAGGATATGGTTAGTTGCAGGATATAGAAGGATATGACTAGGATATGTAGGAGTTGATTTGACGTATAATATATATATTCTCTACTCTAGCACTATTACCTTTAAATATTTTCATGAGTTATTCTTTCATCTATTTATCCCTTATTTGACAGATTGATATTCCTATAGATCCTTTAACCTATAATTTGTGGTTAGATATTCCTATGGTAAGTGATTCCACCATCTCACACATATTCTAATAGTGTGAGATAATTCTTTGTGGGGATATCTTTATAAGGAACCTCTTGGTAGTTTCAATTAATTTTTATTACGTCATCCTATATATGGACTAGATATCCATGGAAAATTCCCAAATAAGTTGTTATAATAGGAGGGTTAAGGGATTATAGTTGGATAAGATAATATTCCATTTTAATGGTGAGAATGACCTACGGAAATAGTGACTAGGGATCATGAGTAGGAAGATATGACCTATATCTCATCATTTTGTGTGTTTATCCATTTTTATAGTGGGATATCTAGACATGTGGATTATAGAGATAAACGTAGAATACATGGATTTCTTCCCTGAAGATGTTATGCGTTTACTTCCAGATCAATAGATCAACTTATGTATTGAGTTACACTATAGAACTAGACTGATATCTTCTAAAACATATCAAATATACCCAATTAATCTTTGGGAGCTACTGGTGTAGTTGAAGGATATTCTAGATAGGGCTTTTACCAGACCTAGTGTCCCCCCCTTAGAAGCTCTTAGGTTGTTCACTAAAAAGGAAAAAATTATCTTAGTGATATGTGTTTATTATCATTTTCTAAACCATGTGATGACAAAAAAATACTATTTTCTACAACATAAGAGAATCATGGTTATTCTCTTTAGTGTGATAAATTATGTTGTTCACTATGAACTCCTAGTGATTCTCTTTAGTGTGATAAATTCCCCTACTATCTTTGTGGGACCTATTAACTAAATCAGATATCCTTTCTTGTATTGGATCATGGTTATCTTTATTTATTTCATTCTTATTTACTCTAAAACAGAAGAGAATCATGCATAGAATTTGAGGATATTCCTAGAATCAATCTAAGAGAACCAATTATATGGTAAGATAACAAATAGAGTAATTTACTTTCTAAATCCTTTCATCTCTGAGAACAGTGTAGTTGTGGTCCCAATAAAGATATAACAAGTTCTAGCTTGAGACCCTACCAAGAGTGTGTCAAGGTGAAAAGTTTTCTTGGTTTGGTTGGGTACTATCGCAGCGTTTTTTCAGAATTTCCTAGGATTTCATCCCCATTGACTTTATTGAAATTAAAATGGAAGTAAATTCACTTGTACTGAGTAGTGTCAAAAATTCTCCTAAGAGTTGAGGAAAATTATGAATAATTAACTTTTTTTGAAACTACTAGAGGAGGGTGTTGAGTATGTGGTGTTATAATATTCCTATAGATATAGGCTCAGGTGTGTGTTAATGTAGTGGTAGGTGGTCATTACTTATAGGTATAGAAAAATAAGAACCCATGACCAAAACCAAGTGACCCATGACTTGGATTTGTTAGTAGTAGTATTCTCTTTAAATATATGGAGTAATTTTATTTTGGGTGAGTGGTTTGTGGTTTACTCAAACAACTAGAGTCAACAGAATATCTTTTACTAGAGATAACTCAATATAAGACAGAGGAATTGGATAGAATTTATATAGGAATAAAACTTTCATATAGTATATAATATAGGTAAGAGAAATGGGGTACCTAATTCCCTTAATGAGAAATCCAAATCTGCCTTAGTGAAAGACGCATCAGATTATTTGGACTCTTACAGCTGACCTTGGTGAAGGAGATATGGAATTTTACCTTTAGTTGAGGGTAGTGACTCTATTTCTTCTCCATCATGTGGTAGAGGATTGGTTGGGAGACATCAACTGTGAAGTTCTATGAAACCAAATATCGTTGGGAACTGATCTAAATTCATTTTCTAAAGATGAAGAGCATGTTATCCTTTTCTAAGGAAGGATAATGGTTTCATTCACATTTCACAAGGGGGTTATGAGGGAGTTTCATACCTCCCCCTTGGTAGTACATCTAGGAGTGGATAATATATACCATGAACATTGATGAAAATTCTGGTGGGAAGGCTTGAGGTGAAGTATTGTTCAGTTATCAGTGCCTTACCTGAAAAAAGGTGAAGGCATGGCATCCAGTTCTGACAATATTAACTCAACCTATTAGGATTCTATAGTGGAATTGGGAAGACATATCATTGGATTTTTATTGGTATTTTGAAAACATTGAAATTTTATAACATTATCTAGGAGATTCTTGGTCAACTTAAAAATCTAGATCACTTTATTTCCATCCAAAAGTAGATTTTGGTAGAGATTTTGGGGTGCTAGTTTGTATAGGAGAACATATGGATTCATGGGGTACCCTTAATGATTGACTTCAACTATGATGATTGGTTCATGTCATGGTGATGGATAGGGTTTAAGGAGGGTTTTGGACCCAATTATGGATGATAATGAAATTCTATAAATAGACATATGGATAGATCAATCAAACCATCCATGTTTTAGGGGATATACTAAGTGCATGTGTGTTAGACTTTAGTTGGACTTGGGAGGATTACTTACCATTGGTGGAGTTTTCTTATAAAAATATCTAGCACTCCATTATCAACATAAAGCCATATGAGGCTATGTATGGCTGAATATGTAGGTGACCTTTATGCTAGATGGAAATTGGTAAATCATTCGTTATGGGATCTGAGTTGGTGTAGACAATAATGGAGAAATTTTAATTGATTTGGGATTGAATGAAGACCACTAAGATATGAAATAAATCTTATATAGACTTACATTGTAGTCCCTTGGAGTTCAAACATAAAGTCCATGAGTTCCTGAGAGTTCTCCACAATGAGGTTTATGAAGGTTTGGTTAGGGTAGAAAGTTATCCCTAAGGTAAATCAGGTCATTCCTAATTCTTTTTAGGGGTAATTAGGTCTCTTATAAATATTCATTACCCCAATAGTTGGATTGATTTCATGTAGATTTCTGCATATTGAAAATGTGGAGATACGTGAATGACCCATGTTATGATATTAATTGAGTAGAGAAGGATGTTAAGTATGGAGATACTTTTTTTAGTACCCTATGGTGATCAAGGATCAATAAGAGAGGACCCTTCATGGGTTGGTTTGATTTCTTTAGTAGCATGGGAAATTCTAGAAGAGCTCATAGGAGCATGAATGATAGATGTGGGTTCAGTACCATCACCTTTTTGAGTAGGTTTTTCATTTTTAAGGAGAAAATAATTGAATTTTGGAAGAATGTAACAACATTTATTTTCATCTTTATACCATTTTCATATTTCTAAATATATATTAGGGATTCTCTTTAGAGTTGGTGTGGAGTTACGGGTACCGCAAGACACCAAAATCAATATATTTGAAATATTAAAAATATTTAATCTTAAGAGAACATATTTTTAGAAATAATGATTTCCCTATTGAATGAAGAATCATATGGAGAAACTGGTCCTGTCATTGGTTTCAGAACACTAGGTAAACCCTAGGTGAAATATAAAATTCTTTCACATCAAACCACAGGAAGATGTGTTTTCATGGGTGAATGTTATATGAAAAAAATTAAATTAATAATTAATTTATCGAATTTAATTTTCCAAAACCTAACTCTCTACTATTTAACCATTTTTATCATGAATATCCAAGGTTATATTTATAACCCTATGAGATTTTCAAGATATAAAAGATAAATCATTGGGAGATGATTCACCAAGTGACTGAGGAGATCACAGATCGATGGACATGCTTCAAGGCATGTGTCATTTACATCAACATAAAACCATTCTTCTCCAAATATTGATCCACCAATAAGTTATAGATTTATTTTTTTTATATTTTCACCATTTTCTTTATGATTTATATCTTGGAATTGATTAACTTCTATGAATCCCTGATTTATCCTCAAATTCCCATAACCCTACCAATTTTTAATTTTTTTTGAGTTTATCTATTATTATTTAATCCCTCATCTATTATTTAATTTATATAATTATGATCATTATACAAATCCTCATAGGTCAATGGTGATATTCACTATGATTTATGTTTGGTTTTCTCCCACCACTCTTCACCATCATCCATGTTTCTGGTGGCATTTTGATCATTTTCAGCTTGGTTCAAGATGTGATCGAACCCATAGATTTATTTTGTTATGATTGAGGAAATATTAAAATATAAAAACACTCTATAATATCATATATAATAGTGAGAAAGGATTGTATAGATGGAATATGGTTTATTTACTCAATATTGGGTGTGTAAGAGTGACAACCTTTGATGAAGAGTCTATTTCCAACAAAGTGAGGGCAGAAAATTGATTTTTGGTGATGGAAGATTGATATTAAATGCTTCTAAAGATGTATCTGGTGAGATAAATGGTGGGATTTATGGATGTGAGCAAGTTTGACATTGGATGTGTGTATATTTTGGTAGAAGACTTTACTTTCTATGAAAAAACCCAATTATATGTCATGTACTCCAAAAGAACACATGTCGTGTAATCCACATCCAATGGTGGCTGGGTTTCCAGGTGAGTTAAGTATCACATGATCATTTGGTGGACCTATACACCGTATGACCCAACCTGGTTAGTCAAACCATATATTGGGAGTATATGCCTCAGACCATAGGTGATTCCACAAACCATGTTCCTTGGGTCCCACATTGTGTATATGAATCTCCATAGGATGAGTGGAGAAATGGGAAATGGCGAGGCTTGGTCTTGGGAATACACCTCATTTATACCAAGGTATTTTTTTTCTTTTCTTTAGATGTTTTACCTTCTATATCTCCTTCTCTAGGACTCGATATTGGACTAGTGATTATCCCTTTTTGGGTTGTTTTACATTTAGTACACGATGGTAGCCTTTATTATTATATAAAATATATGAAGTGAGGTGGAATGATTAGATTTCTAATTCCATCATGATTGGATGATGTTGAGACTTAAGTGTGATCTTTAAAGTGATATCTGGGTTCTAAAACCCCTTGATGGCCCACACAGGTTATGATGTGTGTCCCCCATTTCCAATACAATAAGGATTAGAACCCCACCCCTCCACCCATATACACACATCATTTCATGTTTCTTCTATATATGGAGTGGAACCCCATCATCATTGATCACAATCAAGGCATGGTTCCTCCACCCTCTTGGGTTTAGAACCCCCTCGAAAGTGATGTTCCATTGGTGTGGCATTGGTCCCCTATATCTAGTGAGGTATACATTGGGATACTCAAAATGGGAAAACACCAAATCTTGGAGATATGTACATACTCATCAACCTTAGATAGTTATAAAGATCAATATTTTCATCTCCCTCTCTCTTCATTAGGTTACCTATATGATCAATTCTATAATTTTTTTTCTTGTCCCCTCTTGTCTTGTGGGTTGAGCTGATTATTTATTTCTATTTATTTCCCCCTTTATTTATTAAGGAATCCTTCTGGGTATGTATATAGTCACCCCTGTATGGTATTTTATAGAATGTATCATGTAATATATATATATATATATATATATATAAGGTAGTTAGGAAATGATATTAATGGGTCTGATGTTGGTGGAGCTTAGTAGTACTCAATAATGGTGATCATAGGCAGTGGTCGATATCAAATTTTATAAGCAGGACCTTTCTCCTCATTAGTTACTAGGTTGTTACTCCATTCATTTCGAATTAGTAATTTATTTTCCCCCTTAATTATTTAGTTATATTTATATTTTTTCATCCTAGTTTTTCTTAGAGGTTATCACATTCATTGTTTCCTCTTTGGTTGGTACATTATGTTTATCATACATAGTTGTGATGTACTTAGAGGTGTTTTGGTTTATAGGTTCACTAGGATAAGGCCTTCAATATATTTGATATGCCTACTAAATGCTATTCTCCAACCCCTAGCCTATTGGAGGTTGGATTAGGGTTCAACTCTCAACTTACTACTAGTCCAGGTGGGCCCCTGGTTGGTCAGGTCATGACATGAATGTTAAAAAATCTATTTATGTATTGAACAACAATAAAGGTCATAGAATAATCATTTTTATGAATCCATTATATATTTTCTAATCATAAAGAATGAATGATATTCATGTATCTAAAATAGATTTAATATGAGTGAAATCATTTTCTTGATAGCATATGTTGATGACATATTACTGATTAGAAATAAAATACTAGTCTTATAGACCATTAAGACTTGGTTAAACACATATTTCTCCATGAAAGACTCGGGTGAAGGGATATATATTCATGGGATCAAGGTCCATCATGATATATTCAAGATGTTATATAGACTAAGTCAAAGTACATATACCGGGAAGATACTAAAGATATTTAGTATGGAAGAATCTAAGAGGAGATTATTTCCAATGTCACATGGAATTAATCTCTATAAGAAAATGTGTCCTCAAGCTCATGAGTAGAGACATAGAATATAAAGGAATACATATTCATCAGTGATTAGGTTAGTTTTTTATTTTATACTATTTATTGGATAGATGTTGTATATTTCATAAGTGTGGTAGGTAGATATCATGTTGACCTGGGTAACAACCATTAGATTGTATTCAAGAATATCGTTAAGTATTTGAGGTGTACTAAGGACACATTCTTGTTTTATATAAGAGGTCATGATCTAGTCCTCAAGGGGAATAAAAAATCTAGTTTTCAAACATATAAATAAAATATAAAATTATAATTGAGATACATATTTACTATTAATGGAGGTATTTTGAGTTATAAGAGCTCAAAATAATCCATGGTCACCGATTCTATAGTAGAGTATGATTATATTATAGATTCTTAGGAAGCTAAAGAATATTTTTGGATACAAATTTTCATCCAAGATATTGAGGTAGTGCCTAGAAGTAATGACCCTATCATACTATATCATTATAATACTATAGTGGCGATTCTTACAAAGGAGACAAGGTTAAATCAGGAGACAAAGCACATACTTTTTAAATATCGTATCTTAAGGGATTTTTATCATAGGGGTGACAATGTAGTAAGAATATTTTCCACAAAAATACAATATGTATAAACCATTGAAAAAATAATTATCTCAACAGAAGCACAAACATCATGTGATAACAAGTGGACTTAAGATCATTAATAGTTGGCTCTGGTCCAAGTGGGATTTTGTTGGAGTTTGTGTTCGATAAAAAAATTATTTATACTTAATATTACATTTATATGCATGGACCTGAATAATAAATTACTATCTTATCATACATATTTTTTCCTTTACATAAATTTAATTTGATAATGTCCTAGAGTGTCTATCACAATGAGAAAAGTCATAAATAGTTTCCCACTATGATGAGAACCTTGATATGTAATGAAGTTATTCTTAAACTCAGTCTCATAGCCATGTGATGTCATCTGACATGACACGAATGATGTATCTTGTCAGGTGCGAGTACTTGTAAGTGGATTAGACTTCATCTCATGATTTTTTCACTTAATAGTCTCAAATAACAGATATTATAAGGTAAAACCCTGTGATAGAGATTCCATATGTTTGTGGTTCATTGGATATTACTATCTACGATAATTTTTAGTGATTCTTAGACTTTAATATTATTATTTATGTATATCATGCGTCACATTATTAGATGTATTTTTTTAATTCATGATGCCATATATTCACAGTGAAGTTGGGTATGTTGGGTGCATCACAAGTGGTATTCCATTAACGAAGAAGTGGGAAAATTATTTGTCTCTTTCGTATTTATAGAAGCTAATATCTCAGCCCTATGATTGAAATTAAACTATTAAGTTATATTCCTATACAGGGTGTGTGGATGAGTTCATTTTAGGAACTCAATGAAATATGTATCTAGCACATTGGTTGAAGATAGGGGTATGAACCCTGCTTGATGAGATATCAAGACAAAGGGATTATACTACACAGAAAGTGTTCCTATGTGGTTTTCGTAACTATAATATTGACTTATTCCTTTTGGGTTCCTTTACAAGTATCTAGATACTGATATTGAACTCTAGGCCAGCTTTCCTAATTCCACTAAAGAAAAATTCTAGAGGGCCACACACTTAATGTTTCTATTAATCTTTGTTAAATATTATTTATATTTAATATTTGTAATAAATATTATTTTCTATAATGAAAAATAATATTTATTTAGTATTTATCGATAAAAAAATATTAAATAAATATTTATTTTACAAACAGTGAGTAAAATATTTGTTTATTTATTGAATTAATGAATAATATTTATTTAAATTCTTATTCAAGGTTCAATAAATATACAAAAGGATGAGCTGACTGAGTATTGATCCCGATGATAAATATTTATTCACCAAACTGTAAGATAATATTTATCATTACACTGGTTAGCACACTCCATGAAGAAAAATATTATTATTATTATTTTACAATGAATTAGAAACTTTATGGGTTTGATATATTATTAAGGGCCTATGATGTAATGGTTTATGCCTTCACAACCCGTTACTTTAGTGAGTAGGGAGTTGGAGGCATTCAAACGAAGTTTTGATATAGTTTAGAGATCAAATACTATTGGATAGGGTTTGTCATGGCATGACCCTATGTTCAAAATTTGAATGGTTATTCACATATTAGAAGTCGATGATTCCCAACTTAATGTTTCATAATGGTATTCTATACATAATCAATTTAAAACATAAAGGTAATATTCACAACATGAATAAATTCTATCTTAAGTCACTATAAAATTTGGTGTATAATCTTCAAGATTTTAATTAAAGTCATTCACGACATGAATTGGTGAGAATCATGAATTCTCACGGCATGAATTAGTGTTTCACATCGTGAATGTGTTGAGTATTGTCTTTTTTATAAATTATAGATTCCCTCTATATTCTATCATACTATCAATATTTAGGTAAACCATAGGCATTTTTTTGGGAGTCTTTATATCCCTCCCTTCAAAAATTTTATCCCTAACTTCATAATTTTGGTTTTGGGACATTTGCAGTGATTTCCCCTCTTTATCCCCTTGTTTCCTTTTCATTATTATTTCAAGAACCCTCAGTGGTGGATTTTTTTGATCAGGGTATGTTTGGGTTATGATTTTGATGGGATTTTAGTGTGATCTAGTTTAATCTAGAGTTCCCTTATGTGTATGTGATCCTATGAGTGTTTCCCTCCAGCTATCTTGCATAGTGAATAGGAAAATCTTTGATTGAGGTAGAGGATCCTCATTCTCACCCTCTTTATGTGCATGTGTGGGTATTTCATGATTTTTTATTCCTTTGGGTGGATAGTATGGGTCATCATATGAATATAATTAATTTTATTAAACTAAAATTTAATGGTAAGGTTAGTAATCACATGTATTGACTAATTTTAGTGATATTACTAATAGAATTATGCATGCTTGCTGATTTTTATGAAAATCATGACTATTGGGATCCTTATTTATGTTATATCTATAATGATTGTGAAACCCTTTTTGTGTTGATCATTTTAATTCACCCTAAATAAAAGTTTGAGAACTTATATATGTCTAATAAATTTGGTTACCCATGGAAATCTAAATTATGGGAAAATATCCATGTTAAGTAATGAAGTTATGTGTTTAAATCCATTTTGCTGAATCTGAAATGTGGTTCTTGGAAAGAAGGAATTTTCATCATGTTTTGATGTGTTTTTTTTAGTTATATAAACCCTGTTGGGGATTATATGATGGTGGTAGTGACTACATTGAGTGTGTAACATGATGGGTAGTGAAGTGATGGTTTGTTGGCATGGGATATGATTTGGTTTGATGTATTTTGGTTGAATTTTTGTTATCGTGGTGAGATAATTGGGTTGTGGTAATGGATTAGCCTGTGTTATGTCTTGGTGATGGTGGGTGTGATATGAGTTAGATTCTATGTGGTTTAGTTGTTCTAGTTACCCTATTATCCATGGAATGAATTCAAATGTTGAAAATGAAATATCATGGGATGAAATTGATGTGTGGTAATTAGATTAAATAAATTTAATGAAAAATTACATGGGTTGGTAAATGAACAAAGTGTGAGATGAAATCCAATTTGTGATAATTTAATTAGTAAATTGAATACTAATGAAATATTTTCTCTTGTAATTGGTAAATTTCTAGAAATAGATGAGCATGTAATTAAAAGTAAAAATTCTGTGGTTTGGTGTTGTGGTTTTGTGGTGTAATGTATTTAGTGTTGGAAGAAGTTGTGATGGATGTCATGAGGTGTATTGGTGGTGGTGTGTTGTACACTAGTGTGGTTAACATTAACCTATAGGTTTGGTATTCTTTGTTATCTATGAATCTTGTATTTTCATGTCATTTTATATTAACTCTTCCAGAGTTGGATAACCTTAAAAATTCCCAAATGTTTTTTGTTTCGGATATTTTCTCCAACATCTAGGCTAGCGATGAATCAGATGTCTAGTTATACCATCTTCCTCACACTTTCTTCAGCAGTAGTGATGATGATATAGGTTGGTGTTGGTGATCACACAGTGATGAGGGGTTGGTTTTTAAGATCATATACTAATGATGGTGTAGTTTTGGAGATCACCCAGTGATGATGAGGATGTGGTATGTAGTATGGGTCATGCATGGTTGAAGGAGGGAATGAGGTTGATGTCTTTCGATTCCATGATACCCTACTACCCTGGATATGAGATGTTACATTGTGTTGAGATTGTGATGTGGATATTGATTGATGCTAGTTCTAAATAATAGAAACTGTGGGTGGTTGGATAGGTAGGGATTTTTCCCAACCCACATCAGATATGGATGGATGTGTGATGAGATATGCATATAAGGTACATGAGTAATTGATATTTGATATTGGTGTGTGAGAGAGGAAAATCATGGGTGGGGGAAATTTCGGGGTGCCATTTCTTTATATGCATTGATGCAATGTTACCATTTTGGGTGTATTATTGGGTGAGAATACCATGGTGAAACTAGGATTGATTAGTTGACCTATTTAGGTTCATATTGGTTTTACTATTTATTAACTGGAGAATTAGTATGTAATCTTAACATGTTCATGAGAGACCTTGAAAATGATCATACTAAGTATACATGTTATTCTCATCCTATGTATACATAGACTATTTTTCTAGTTTCCAAGATGATTTTAGGGACCGATCTAGACATTACTAGATTGGATGTTTGAGTTCTTGTTAAGTCAATTCCATAGGACTTATCTTTTTGGTATTACTTGGAGACTTTTATTTTTTTTTTTGAAAATTTTCATACATTTTGGTATGGTTTGGTTTCTCTTTTTATATTATGTGATGGAGTTTTTCAAGGGTTATTATCTCTTTTCCTTCATTATTGGCCCATGAGGGGTACCTTTGGAGGGATAGGTCATGACAGAGTGGTATTAAGGTTTTGGTTGAGAGATATGATGGATTTTAGAGTTAGACAACATGTGGATTTCTTGGAATGGTAGTGAAACTATTCCAATTGATCTTGGTATCTAAAATAGTCCATAGAGAGCATCTAGGACATGAGATTTTAGGTACCCCTATGATTCGACACAAGGCCTTTGAGTCTACCGAATAACCTAGTGAGGTGTTTTTGTTCATAGGGTAGATAACTAGGAAAGGTACATGAATCATGATTTTTTGTGTTTGTATTTGAATTAGGTGATTTTTGTGAAATTAAAATATATTTTATTAAATAAACCATGATAAAAATTCCATGATACCAAGATTATGGTTTCCAATTTCTTTTTGAAATAATGGATCCAAGTCATTGTATGCTTGTATATCAGGGAGTATAGGTTTAGTAGGTTAATCAGGTTGATCATTGGAGGATCGACTTGATGGACGAGCACGAGGCATGGAAAAGGTACTTTCATGATTTCCTATGGTAGTTCTTGGGAAAGTATAAGGGGGGGGTCTATGATTTAGAGATGGAGCACTAGTTAGAAGATCCTAAGATCACTTTTGGTCTAATTAGAGCTTGAGCTGAGTTTTGGGTGCCATTAGAAGTCAGTCAGATGTGGAAAGCTGCATTTCAGTGGTGGATGTTTTATCTTGGAGATCAGAAGGATGGAGATGTGTCATGGTCATATTTTTAGGAGTTCCATTTGGAATTCTTATCATTGAAGATTAAGGTGTTGAATATATGGGAGCCACTCTCTAATCAGTATGTGAGATTTAGTGTGAGGTGTCTTGGGATAAACTTCAAGGATCTCATATATTTTTCTCCTAATATGTTTCTAGATAAGGATTCCATAGTACAGTACCTATATGTGGATTTGTGCACAAAAATCAGATATTTATTCACCCAATTTATGCTTCCTGTATATTTGGCGGTGAAGAATAAGTTAGAGGTTATTGAGAAGATTTTTTATTTGGGGGGGGTGATCCTAGAGAGGGAATCAAAAACAGAATCATGAGGAGCAAGGCTTTAGTGGATTATGGACATCTAGATAGTTTGGGTTCTGAATAATGGGGAATCAACTTCATTTGGAATTTCCATGCAATTATAGGGTTGGTGTCTCCTAAGAATCTACTTGTGTCTTACTAATTTCATGTTGTGTCTATAGGGGTCATGGCCACCCTCAAGATCAGTTTCCAATATCTCAGGGATGTTAGTGTTAGATAGGAAGTCAGGCCCCTTTTCTATAGTAGGGGTTTTCCCTATTTGTTCAATAGTGCGGTTTTTCTCAACCAAGGGAAGATATAGTTGGCTGAGGGTAACCTCACAATGGTCCTTGTTCTCATGGACCTAGACCAGAGCATTATCATGAAGGTCATCACCAAATATGAAGAGGGGTTGGGAATGGGTAGATGTATGTGATGGGGGTGCCAACTCCAACAGGTCTAGAGATAGTTTAAGGTATGAACAGTTTATCATCTACCTTAGTTTATGCCTTGTTTGATTTAGGATCCTTGAAATCCTTTGTTACTCTCACTTTGGTCTATGATTTGAGACTGGATGTGAAGATACTTAGAGTTACTCTGGTTCTATTCACTCCAGATAGAGGTCAAGATAATTTTTTTGATGTATACTGGGGATGTAGACTGCTGATATGGTAGCACCAGTTAGGAGGGGATTTATTATTTCTTCGGATATAGCTATATCATATTATCCTTGGCATGGATTAGCGGTATTTTTTTCATGGATTCATAAATTAATTTCATTGGAGAGTTTCTTTTTCTAATGTATAGGTCCAACGAGTGGCATTCATTAGTGAGTAGAGTTATTAGATAGGAGGTAGGAAAGTGAATTCCATTTTGACTCAGTTGGTAGAGATATCAATGGAATGTTAAAGAGGTTATGTTCCTATGGTTATAGAGGAGTTTCTTAATATATTCTAGAATGAGGTTGTGACCCTATTCCCTCTAGGTGATTTTGATTTTGGGATAGAGTTTCATTCAGGTGTATCTCTGATTTCGATGGCCCCTTATCAAATAGAGCCAATGAAGCTGCACAAGTTGATTTTGTAGGATGATGATCTGATGAAAAGGGGATTCATATGGCCTAATGTGTATACTTGGGGTGATCTAGTATTGTTCTCTAAAATGGAGGATGGTATTTTAAGGTGGTGTATAGACTACTAGAATTTGAATAAAGTGATGTTAAAGAACAACTACCCCCTTCCAAGAATTGAAGATCCATTCAACTAGGTGAAGGATGCTAGTTGTTTTTAAAGATCGATTTATGGTCTGTATATCATCGAATAAAGAAGAAAATGTGGATATCCAGAATACTTCCATTAGGTTCAGTTATGGAAACTTCATGTTCATGTTTATTTCATTTGGTTTCATAAATGCAACGACATTGTTCATGAGGCTCATATACTCTATGTTTCATGAGTTTCTATGTTATCTTATAGTTTTTTTGATTGATGATATCTTGTTCTAATCAAAGTTAGAGGAGGATTTTGATCATTTCATAGCAGTATTATGGATTATTCAACACCATTTTCTTTACAATTATTTTTTTAAGTGTATTTTGTGGATGTGGGATGTGCATTCTCTTGGGTAAGTGGTTTCTCAGCAGGGTGTGGTTGTAGACCCATTAAATATTGAGGTAGTTATTTCTTGGGAAACACAAAAGAATGTGGAATAGGTTCATAGTTTCCTTATAATTTTGGGATATTATAAAATTTTTATAACTAATTTCCCCTAGATTTTATCCCCAATGATATATTTGACCAGGGAGGGCTAGGATTTCATATGGACATATCAATGTTAGGTGGAATTTGGTTACCAAAAGAGAGGTTGAAAAGTACACTGGTTCTTTGATTTCCTGAAGAGGGTGTGATGTTTAAGGTTTTCTATGACACATCCCATTTGGGATTAGGATACAAATTGATGTAGTATAATGTGGTAATATCTTATAGTTTTGGGAAGTTATGTCCCCATGACCATAACAATTCCACCAATGATCTGGAGATAGAAGCAGTTGTGTTTTCTCTTAATATAAAGTGGAATTACCTCATTGGATAGTGGTTCATACTTTTCATGGATCACAAGATCCAAAAATACATTTTATCTTAGTGTGACATGAATTTATGCTAGAGGAGTGGGATGGAGTCTCTCATGTATTATGATTTTGAGATCTCCTACACACCCAGGGGAATGTAGTTTCTGATGCACTAAGTCGAAATCACCATAGTGATGTGTTTTGGAAGTCCATGGATGTTTGGAGAGGGATGGAAGATACTGTTGTGATGCATATTTATTATATGGAAGTTAATGGAAAAATTTGTCTTTTTTATATGATGGTTTAATGATATTTGATGTTATAGGTATAGGAGTTTCTGTGGGGATACCCATAGGTAGAAGTGATGTTTGGCCATGTTGGTGATGGTGATGCCTCAAAGGGATGGTCATAGGATGGTCATAATTAGATGTTTCTACATGTTATTTTTTTTATTCCATTGGAAATAGATGAGGGATTTCTCCATGAGTTTTATAGGTCACATTTTGTGGCACATCCTGGAAAATCTATGATGTATCGTGGCTTGAGAAGGTAGATTTGGTATCATGGAATGAAGTTGTCAATGGCGAAGTTTGTGGCACAGTGTATAGTTTTTTGAAAGGTAAATACAAATATTATGTTCCTAGAGAGGTTTTTATAGCCTTTGAATGTTATTTAGTGGAAATGGGAGGACAATTTGATGGATTTCATCACCAGGTAACCCTAGGATCATGTTGGATGTGATGCAGGTTTTGTGATGTAGTTTTTGTGATTGATGGATTTCATCACCAGGTTACCCAAGTATGTGAATGATGTGGTTAAGTTTCAAGGGGTACTGAGGACCTTCATATCTGATCAGGATCCTTTTTTACCTCACAAGTCTAGAGAGTATGGGAACATGCCTTTGTCTCTTAATTGTTCTTTATTATGGCCTTTCATCCACATATGGATGGGCATGTAGAGAAAACCATCAAGATAATAAAAGATATGTTACAAGCTTTCATATTGGATTTTGGTAGATCATGGGTAAAGAAACTACATAGGTTTGAGTTTTCTTATCACAATAGTTATCACTCATCCATATCCATAGATCTATTTTAGGCATTTCAAGGGTATTCATGTCATTATCCATTATGATAGACAAGGGTTGGGGAGTTAGCAGTTCTTGGTCCAAATGTAGTGTAGAATATGACTGGGAAGATTCAGATGGTCTAAGAGTGGATAAAGTTTTCACATGACTATTAGAAGGCCTATCAAATCATAAGGGTAGACCCCTGTATTTTTAGGTTGGAGACCATGTGTTCTTGAGGGTTTTCCCAAATCAGGGATAACAGGGGGATTGGTAGAGGGAGTAAGCTTTATCCATGATTCTTTAGGTCTATTAAGGTGTTGGAGTACATTGGTTAGGTAGAGTATCGGTAGGAACTTCCACCATAGTAGAATAGGATCTGCAATGTCTTTCATGTGTCTCAACTCCATTAGTATCTTCACAATGACTCCCACATCATTGAATGGGGGAGTTGGATATTGAGTATGTTGTGACATTCATGGAGAATCCATTATAGATCCATTATTTCCGAAATAATATGCTTCATGGACAAACCATTCACCTAGTTCATGTTCTATGGATATATGGTGTCTTGGAGGAGACTATGTGGGAGTTCGAGATGCTGATGTGCACCCATTACCCAAAGTTTTTTTCAGTTTTTCATTGTTTTGTTTAGTTTTTATGATGTAATTACTAAATCTTTCTGAATTATAAGACGTTCCATTTACCTTAGTGGTGTCATGTGTCATGGAATCAACCATATGAAGAGAGGAAAACCACTTCAAAATCAAGATGTATTATATTTACGACATGTTTTAAAAACATGTGAGTGAGTCAGTTATACCCAAACTAGAAAATATCTTAATATAAAGGGTGGATTCCCTTTATTTGTGTTCTTGAGGTAGTTTTATGTGATGGTTTTGGTAGATTTTGGACTGTCTGGATTTTCTTGGCTAGTGGTAGTGTTTGGAGTTATAAAGAGATCCCAAAGAGGTATCTTTTCAGATAGTTATTCAAAACCTTCCCTTTCCCTTTTTAGGTTTGGTTTTGATTCTCACTAATGAGAATAATTTGAAAGGTATATAATGTAATGGTATGTTCCTTATCATCCCATTAGTTTTTCGGTTTAGTGGATGGAGGTATTCAAAGGAGGCTTGAGGAAGGTTAAATGGATTTTAGAGCTAAAATTATACTACATAGGGTATCTCACAACATAAACCTATGTTAAGGATGTGAATAGTTGTTCATAACTTGGAATCTAGTGATTTATAGCTTAATTTTTCCTAAGGTAATTCTACGCTTAATCAATTCATGATGTGAAGGTAGTATTCACACCATGAATAAATTTTATATTGAGGATCTATGAAATTCTATGGATAATATTTATGATTTGAATTAAAGGAATTCATGGCTTCATGACCTAACTTGGTGAGAATAATGAATACTCATAGTTTGAATCAGTGTTTCATACCATGAATGTGTCGAGTCCCACCAATTTATAAATTTTATATCCCCTACAAATTATTTCATTACTCTTAGTATTTGGGAAAACCATAGGTGTTTTCTGGGAGTCTTTCCAAACCACACTTCATTGCTTTGATCCCTGACTTTAGAAGTTTTATTTCTAGAAATTTGTGGTGAGTTCCCCTATTTATTCCATTTTACCATTTCTGTTATTCTTTTATCAACCCTATGAGGTGGTGAAATTTTTATAGTGGTATGTTTGGGTTGTAATTTTGATCTGATTTCTTTGTGATCTAGGTTAATCTAGAATTCCCTTGCACAAATTTGATCCTATGGGTGATTTCTCTCTATTTTTCTTGTGTAGAAAATCAAAAACTCTTTGATTAAGGTAGGGGATCCTCATTCTCTACATAGTTATGTTCATTTATAGGTATTCCATGTCTTTTTATTCCTTTAGGTGGATAGTATGGGTCATCGTAAGAAGATAATTAATTATCCTAAAATGAAATTGAATGGGAAGGCGGATACTCGCATGTATTTACTACTTTTGATGGTATTGCTAATGGAATTATTCCTACTTGTTGATGTAGCTGAAAATCATGACTACTGGGAGACTTATTTCTATTTTAGATATTATGATTGTGAAACCATTATTATGTTGATTATTTCATCTCACCCGAAATAAAAGGTTAATAAATTATATATGGCTAATGAATTTTGTTACCCATAGAAATATGAATTGTGTGAGAATACCAATGTTATGTAATGAAGTAATGTGTTAAAATACCTTATCTTGAATCTAAAATATGGTGTTGGGAAAGATGGAATTTCCCTTATGTGTTGATGTGATTATTTTGAATCTTTTGTGGGTATGTAAACTTGGTTGGGGATCATACAGTGATGGAGGTGACCATATTCAGTGTGAAATGTGTTAGGAAACAAAGTGATGGTTAGTTGACATGGGATGTGATGTGGGATGATGTTTGGTGGTTGAATTATGGTTGTTACAATGATATGGTTGGTTTGTAGTAATCGATTTGTGTGTGTTATATTGTAGTGATGGTGGATGTGAGATGGGTGAGCTGTTATGCGGTGTGGTTGTGTAAGTTTCTTGGTTGTCCATGGAATGAATTGAAATGTTGAAATTAAAATATCATGGTCTAAAATTGATGTGTGGTAATTGGATTAAACGATTATAATGATAAATTACATAGATTGGTAAATAAACCAAGTGTGGGATGAGATCTAATTTGTGATCATTGAATTAGTGTATTGAATACAAATGAACTAACATTGCCTTGTAATTTTTATATTCTGGGAAATATATGAGAAAATAATTGAAATTGGAATTTGTGTGGGTATGTGTTTTGGTTATTTAGTGTGATGAATTTAGTGGTGGTATCGATTGTGAAGTATATCGTGAGGTGAAATGGTGGTGTTGTGGTGTGTGATACTTTTTTTAATGTTGAACCATAGTTTGGGCATTGTGTGATATTTATCTATATTTTATTTTCATGTTATTATATATGAATCCCACAAAAGTTTGATAACCTTACCAATGGAAAAATGTTTTAGGTTTTGGTTGGTTTCCCCAACATTCAGGCTAGTGGTGAATTGGAAGGTTAGCTACCCCCTCTTCCCCACTAATCCTTCTATAGTAGTGATGATAAAATGGGTTGGTATTGGAGATCACCCAATGATAATGGTTTGGTGTTGGAGATCACCCAGTGACATCGGGTTAGTGTTAGAGATTGACTAATAGTGATGAAGATGTGATATGTAGTCAGGGTCATACATGGTAGGAGGAGGGTAGAGGTTTGATTTCATTCACATTCATGATAACATACTACCCTATATATGAGATGTGGAATTATGGTGAGATTATGGTATGGATATTGATCAATAATAGAACCATATTTTAGATCTTATGGGAGGTTGTTATAGGTTGGGATTTTTCTCGAACAACATCAAATATGGATGAATATGTGATGCCATATTCAAGGAAGGGATGAGAGAATAGGATATTTGAAGTTAGGGCGTGAGAAAAGAAAACCAATGGGGAAGCAGTTGTGAGGAGCCCTTAATTTATAATATTTAATTATATAACACTATATTGTGTGTGTAATTTGGTGATCATGCTGTGGTGAGATTGGTATTTTTTTAGTTGACCTTTTTAGGTGTATATTGGTTCTGCTATTTAATCACTAATGCGTTAGTATTCCCTTTTCACATGTGTATGAGAGCCCTTAGGTATGATCCTACTCAGTATACATGACATGATCACCATACATATACATAAACTATTTTTCAAGTTTTTAAGTGGATTTTAGGGACCAATCTAGACATTACTAGATTTGACGTTGGAGTTGTTGTTGATTCACTATTATAGGATTTTTCTTTTTGGTATTACATGGAGACTTTTATTTTTCTTTGTGGATATTGTTCATGAATTGTGGGATAATTTGGTTTATCATTTTATATTATGTGATAGAGTTTATTGGAGATAAATGTATCATATATCTCAAAATTTATTATATTATTGAGGTTAACCCCTTCCATATGTGATATTTTTATACCCTCGGTGTTAGTCCCGAACTTGGGTCCTACTAAAGGTGGGACTTGGGGGGTCATTATCTCCCTTCTTTCATTGTCAGCCCAAGAGGGGGTCATGACATATGTATAATTAAGAAATATATTAACCCTATAAATAGTCTTATAAATACCCAGTTATATCTATTGTAGCTAAAAATGGTTAAATATAAAAATTAGTATAGAAACAAACAACTTTAGATACAAACCATTGTAGATACAAACCATTGTAAATAGAAACTATTGTAGATACAAACCATTGTAGATATAAACCATTGTAGATAAAATATATTGGGAACAATATTATCTATTATAGAGAATTATCTCTTAAAATGGAAAAATTAACATCAGTAAAATTTATCTAAAGAATGAGATAAGTGACACTTCTTTACCATACTTTCTATCCAAAGAGATCAGAACTGATTCTTATGGATCGAAATAATCATAGTGGGGATCAAATAAGTGACACATGAAAATTGATATCATCACACTACCACCCAAATAATCATTTAAAACACTTTTAGATCAATGTAACATGTTTGGATCACTACTAGATGGATTATATACTTGGATCCATAAAAGCGTAATGAAAAATAAATCAAAAAATGTTTGAACAATCAACCACTTCTTCGATGAAAGAATATCATGAACTAGTATTTTTCATATTATAAATTAATTATAAATTTAACATGAAAAGATCCCCTCTTGGTTATAGTGTTCTTTGTCAATGATTTATTTGGTTTTATTCATTGGTCATGATAATTTTATCATGTACATTTGGTAAAATCTATTGAATCCAACAAAGGTAATGTTTTGACCGACCTAAATAAGTTCTTTTTTTGTTCTCGGACCTGAAATATCCATATAATGTTTATTATTCTATGTATTTTGAGAATTATTATGCTAATATGACTTTTAAAAAAAAAATCCACTATTAGGTGGTGTGAACTATTTCTATCATATTTTAACAAATATCTTGGATAAACTGTATTATCATTAATAAAATCCTTTTATCCTTATATTCCTTTAAAACCATTTTATATAATCTAATTAATCATAAAACCTATGTATTAAATCCATCATATCATATCTTTCATAAAATTGCTTTTTAATAAACAACTCCCCTTTATTATATAATAAAATGAGATAAAAATACACATATTTTATTAAGATCCATATGATCTTGGATTATTCCTTTGTATTCAAACCATAATTCAACAACCCTTATCTTCATTATTTAAATACAAACTTCAGGATATACATATTATTTTCTTGATTTTAAAATCATGAATTTTTAAAACATTTGTAAATAATACAATTGGTATCATATTCCTTTTAAAACCAAATAATTGTTTTCTATTACACTAATACCTAATATGTACTTTACATAGAGTTTCTTAAACCCCTTTAGGAATCCCAGACAATTCCATCATATGGAGAACTTTCCATTCCTTCGTAAATTTTCCTTCAGGTTTTAATGACCTTGTATGGATACTCAAAGAAACATTATTGGACTTCCTAATTAAATTTTATTCTTCTAACCTAAGCTTTTACACACTTTTAATAATAATAAAGTACTAAAACCTTAACATCTCATGCCCATATCATCTATAATAAAAACTTTTATAAAATGGGGTAAACCTTTATTAAACTTGTTCACATCACCTACACCATTCCATTAATAATTCCTGATAGTGTTCAATGGCCATACCAATCCTTAGAAGTTATATTCAGTCTCTTTAATACATTAACATGTCCAGCCATATTGAATATATGAGTGGTGATTGAAATTACTAAAGTTATATAAAAAATAATACCTTTAAAACTATAAGTAAATCATTTTATGCTTCTTTTAAGAATATAGAACCACTTGTTTAACAAATTAAATAGTTGGTTACTCAAGAAGTGTTTCTATAAAACATATATTTGTCTCTATTCTATAGGACCAATATTATGTTTTGTACCAGTCTAATAAGTTTATTATTTTAAGTTCCTCATTTTTTCCTAGATTGATCTAAAATATAATTTGGATGATGATGGGGACACTTATCTATAATATAAGGTTTTTTCATATGAGTATCATGTTTTAAATTCATTAAATAAGGGATTTTATTAAAATAAGCTCACACTAAAATGATGACCCCTTTAAATACACATCATATCCATTATTGGATCATGATACATATTTCACTAAGTAATAAGTCTACTCTGGGGTTCCTCTCATCACTTAATTATTTAGGTAAGAAGGCATCCCAATCATATCATATACGACTCTTATATGATTGAGCATACAACTCTTCATCTAATATATCATAAGGATAAACTCAACATCATTCCTCTTATATCCTTCTTAATGATTTACCTACTAAGTGTAACCTAAATAACACAGTGGGATTTGGTTACCTAAGTTTTAGGGTTATGTATTTTGATCATGCCTTACAAAAGATAATTTTCTTGCACACTACTTTTGTAGAACCTACTTGGTTAAATGATAAAGATCTTGAAATGTACTTTCTTTGGAAAAAATCCAACACTTAGTATTATTTTAAAGTAGGATTTAATCTTTAAATATTATATCATGTTATTCCTTTTACATGTATATATGATCTTAATGACTTATCTTAGAATATTATTCTCTCTACCAAATAAATATGTTTAAACCATATTGATATATAACTCTTTACATAACTCATAGCTTGTGTTACTAACCCAAATTAAAATCCATTTATATTCATACATATCCAAATATAACTCATGAATAAGGTACATAAAACCCTTTCATGTAAAGTCTTAGAATCATATGAAATCAAAAATCTCTATAATAGTAAGTCTGGAGTGACAGATAAGAAACCCTTAAATTTCTAGAAAAGTCATAATCCTCCGGGCTAATGAGTATTCCAACACAAAGTCTCTATACCTAGGGATACTTTACTCTAGAGATATTTCAATCCCATTATAAATTTAACACCTAATATGTATAAACTATAATCAACCACTTAATTTTATTTCATAACCTAAGAACAATACAAGGCAAATGTAGAATAAAACTAAATCATTTATCATACTTATCATGTAACTACTTAGAAACATGTATGAAAATTTAGAAGTGGTTCAACACTTTAAACTAATGAATGCATCAAAATTTATAACATAACACTTCATATCTATGAAAAAATAATGGAATTAGAAATATAATGCAAAATTAATATATTTCAGCATGAGATAAACAATTTATGAAAAAATCATAAATAATTTATAAATAATTTATAATTCAGGTAAAAATAAACTGGGAAATTTTAATTTTATATAATAAGAACATTTTATGTTATCATTTATATCATATTAAGATGAACCCCTTCATATTCAAATTCTAAGATATTTTAAAAGTAATTTTATTATAAAATAATAAACATTTCATATTTTCTGTAAGAAATTTACATAAATTATAAATCATATAGTTGAATTTATTTAAACCATTGATCATACCATCATCCAAAACCCCTTTTTGAATGGTTTATATAATATATCAAAATAAGGTCTTAATATACACATTTTATATAGTCATTTATAAAATATTTATAAATTAATATAAACTCTAATATTTTACCATATATTAATTTATTAACATTTTATAAATTAATTACCATGAAAATACACTTTAAACCTTGAAAGAATCCTCAAAAACTTTTTGGTATGGTTTAAATCCCCCTTTATATTTAGGGTGGGGCTGAAGGGCCTATGATGATAAAGGATTTTTTGATAATTTTAACAAAAATCTAATTTTCTATAAAATAAAACACAAAAATGGATCGAACCATGAAGTAATCCATGCCATAATGGTTCTCTAGAAATTCCCCAATACATGACCATTTTGGTGGCTATTTTGAGTCTTGGTGTTATAATGACGATAGATGTTTTGGCTATCCATTTTACTTGGAAAAGGAATTTTGGTAAGGGTGATCGAAGTAATGAAACAACTTGGCTGCTTCCACTATAGTTTGGTCCAAACCATTTTGGACCATGGACATGAAGTAGTGGTGATCTAACCATGATGTAGATCATTTTCATATGTTTCTTTGTTTCATGTGATTTTCATCAACACCAATAGTGATCATTTTATTTAGACTATGTCACAGTCGTACTAAATAAAGAACATAAATTCCCATTTTCATAACATTTATACCATGGTACTAAATAATCAAAATGAGTATTTTCCTTCTATCCATATTATGGTTATTGGGAAACTCATTTTTGTAGTTTCCTTATTAATTAAAATTTCAAACCCAACATTGATTGAATTTCTATAATACCACTGAATATATTTAGAGGGATGTATAAAAACATAAATGGAGATGAAAAATAAATCTAGAACACCATTAATACTATAATATAACTATATTGTTGGAATGAATATAAATGAAGAACAAGACCAAAATACCTCACACCAGTCGATCTAGACTACAAAATATTTTCACCAGCATTTGATTAAGATCACTTAAAAGAAGCTGAAGGATTATTTCCTCCATAGGTACCCAAGGATCTTATGAGTCACCCAAAAAGAAGGTAAGACCTCACTCAACAAAGGGGTTTGGTAAAAAATTTGTTAAAGGTGGTAGAGAATGAGAGAAAGGAGAATATCAGTTTGAGAAGTTTTGATGATCACACACACCATGCAAGAGAATTGAATCAATTTATATAGGCATCTAAGAACCAAATTCTTGAAAATATAT
Organism: Viscum album; assembly: GCA_963277665.1. Classification (NCBI taxonomy): domain Eukaryota; kingdom Viridiplantae; phylum Streptophyta; class Magnoliopsida; order Santalales; family Viscaceae; genus Viscum; species Viscum album. Next base: position 608,316,347 of record OY728139.1, on the reverse strand, counting down.
TGATTGAATTCTCCAAAAAAATACAATATTTTTGATCCCTTAAAATAGAGTTTAATCCCCATAATGAATGTCTAACATTTAAACATTCATGTTATGTTTTAAAAATCCTCAAAATTATCATCCTATGATAAAAAATATATGATAGAATTTGAAGATGATTTAGGTTGATTCCCATGTGACATCACAAAAATGAAATAATCCCACACAATAACCACCATGGCATTCTGTTCACACTATGTTATAGTGGACTGAAGGACAGATCCCGACGTGGTCCAAACCACCAGGTCATGGTGATTCCTTTAGTGTGAAAATATATTAGCACATCCACTTATGTGCATCTTATTGGTTTCTATTGGTCCAAAATAGGGTATTAGTGTTTCTACCCTGGCCTATTTTTTTATGTGTTGGTTTATCTTTTACTAGGCCAGCTATTTTTCATTTTTCATGTTTTTCACCATTGATTAATATTCTTTATCTTGAGTAATTTCTTCCATATTCCCTCAAACCACCACCACTCCTATAACTCCACTTAATGATGATGGGTTTAAATTTAGTTGAATTTACCCCAAACTTCAAAGCATGATCATTCCAACTAATCCTGATTCCACCCCTGAACTTGATGACTTGTTAGTACTAGACCATATTCTAGGTAATTTTCATATATTTTTTGAAAAGTATAATATATTGTCATAAATAGTCTATTTACTTTTATTATTACCAAGGATTATCAAAAGATACATTTATATTGTTTGACAATTTAGCAGAGACATTGATACCACCTACCATTATTGAGGATAAATCTCATCCTAGAAAGTTATATGTTTAGAAAGATGAGTTTCATGCTATAAATTTTAATAATACATGGGATTTTATATCTCTCTCATAAGGTAAAGAAACTGCTATATATAAATGTATTTATGCTATGTGTGTTAATAAATATGGATCTTTGAATTTTTTATAAGATCAAATTCTTAAAATGGGTTATGAATAGAATTATGAAGTAAATTATTTTTATATTTTTCTCATGTAGACAATATGGATTCTATTCATTTATTTATATCTCTATCCATCACTCATCGTTGTTAATTTCATTAGTTACATGTTAAAAATGTTGAAATGGTGGAACCTTATCCATTGGATGATGTTGAAAAATTTGAAGACAAGTCGTACTAAATACAATCCAGTAACTTTTATGGTCATACCAACAGTAACAACACTGAATGGAGACATTGATAGTGGGTACTATAGTGATTTGGACTTAAACATGGGTACTAATGTATCGTGGACTTTACTATCATGGGTATTGTATCACTGTGGACTTTAATTTCATCTGTACTATAGAATAGTGAATAAACTATGTAGATTTGGGTATTTTAGTAACACAGTCTATTGTAGTAATTAAACTAATTATAGTAATACATGTTTCTATAACACTAAATTTCTTTAAGAGATCATTTTAAACTAGAGTTTTGATAGTGTGTTTTCCTTGTAATTGTGATCTTAAAAAGAGTGAGACAATTTTTCCTCTTTATGGGTGTAGTGATTTTTCTTGAATCATGTAAATATCTATATTCACATTCTTCTTATTCTTCAATTTATTTCTTTTTCTCTCATTTACTCTTATTCTAGATTTTTTTTTCATTGGTAATCCCCAGTGTTTCTATAACAACTAGCATCAAAGCATGATTTTGGAATATCGAGGTTGGATTTCTCAAATTGAACAATGGATATGAAAGAACTCAAGTTAAATATTTATCATTTCAATGGATCTAACTTCAGTTTATAGAGAATTAAAATCAAGTAATTTCTTTATAAGAATAAAATTAATCCTACCGCTTCTAGGTGTAAATCCAAATGAGACGGACTAGACCAATTGGGGGTTACTTGATCGATAGGTTCTAGGTGTTATATATATTATGTTAGAAAAGAACATAGAATTAAGCATCAAATCAAAGAGGATAATGGCTAGGTTGATGAAATCACTCATGAACATGTATGATAATCCTTTTATATTGAATAAAGTGTACCTAATGCATCAATTATTCAATCTAAAGATGATTGAAGGTAATATCTTTGACGATCATGTAAATAAATTCAAAAATTTAACTTCAGGGCCCTGACCCATTGGCATGAGAAGGAACAAAATACCTCTAACCTTAGGTTCTTCCATTAGACACAAAATTCTAGAAATAAATTCCAAGGGTATATAATGTTATTTTGGGATGATTTAACATAATACACAATAAATCCTAAAATAGACAACCAATAATAATAAAATAAGTAATTATGAAACATGATAAAAATATAACCAACCAATAGAACATAAGAACACCACAATCAGAGTTATAATAGTCAATAATTCACCACATAAGTCTAATGATCCAAAGACACTAGATACTAAGGGATCTATGTCTCACCCTAATCAATTCCACTATATGACCATCTCCAAACTCCATCTCTAACTAAACATGATCATAGTGTCAAGATGATCTACTATAAAATTAGGAGATATTACACTTATATGTATCATGATAAACAACATTTATATATACAATAAAGATTATATGTAAGGGGTGGGTATACAACCTAGTCGGAAATGAACAATACTTCCCACACACGCCACTAGAAAAAGTCCAAGTTTACTCAAAATAATATATATATATATATATATATAAACTAGGGAAAGTATAAAGAATGGTAATGTGAGATATAAATGCAGGATCATTGAAAGTAAAACTTTCCATAGAGGCCACCCAGGTCATGAACATACACACACATGTAAGTGACCAACCAATATATTCCACACCCTATATTTCCACTGAACAATCCAAACTTATGAGGGGAACCTATCCCTCTAGACCCAAGTCGTTACTTGGTGGTATAATATTTATTTCCTAAAAATTGACATGATATCAAAGTCTAAATACAATAACACCATCAAATTCATTATAAACACAAGCTAATCATGTTAGGTAAAGTTATCACAACCAAAAAATATTTTTTTAGAAAAATTTTACCATTTCAGAATTTTTTTCAAATACATTATGGGAATCACTCACAACCCATTGGTTTAAATTCACTGAATTATAAATAAAATCATAGTTTTTCTATTAGAAACATAAGAAATAATTTCTGAAAATCAAATCCTTCAATTTATAAGAAAGAGTATAGTGGGGGAGAAGCCACCTATCTCCAACAGATTTGTCTCGAAGAATCATTTTTGAAATATCATAGATTAGGACTATCCACTCCTTACATTTAATGAATCAAAATAAAATCCTTTTAAAACTCATCCAAAATAATATATTTAGGCACGTAATCCCTATTCTGGGGTTCCTCCCAAGAGATAACGATAATAACATGAAGGGGAAGAGAATCAGAACTCTTAATTTTGATTTCGTAGGTCCAACACTCTAAGATTTGATGAAATTGGTCTCCTAAGGGAACAAAATCATCAACATCACCCAAAAGTGAATAATTTTAAATAGCCTAATCTATAGGAGGGTGAATGAGATCTATGGGGGTAAATTGGTCTAAAAATATAATTTTTAGAACCCTTTAATTATGTGCATGGTTTAGCCACACGGTTTCTAAAATCGTGCACCAATTTTTTGAAGAAAAATTGTCTAAAATTTTATGAGTCTATACTGTTACCACATTGTTTTCACAAACCGTTTACCTTCCCAAACTCCCCCAAACACTATTGTGCTATATAGTTTCCCATAACTATGCACAAACGATGCGACCACCAAAAACCTTCCAAAGCTATCAAAAACTCTCAAAGACTTCCTGTAAGCATAAAAACCCATTTGATAACTAAAAAATAAACTATGAAATAGAAAAATACCTCAAACTAGGTTTGTTACCAACATCATCACAATTTAGTTGACATAAGTGGAAATTATTCTATATTGTGAGGTATGTACACTTGTTTTGTTTTATTTATTACCTGATATTTGGTAAGATATTTTAATAGTCTTTAGCAGTTCTTTAGGGAATAAAAAATTAAATTTTATTGATATGTAATCTCTAATCATCAATGAGGATATTTGAAGAAGATAAGATGGCTGATTCTAGGGTATTTCTATACACATGGAAGGAAGATGCAGATACATGTAATGAGAAAATTTAAAAGGATGATCAAAATAATAACAAAAGATCTTATACAAGGAAAAGAGGCTTTCTCTTACCTACTATATTTATTGGAAGAAATGACACATCTATAAGAAGTGTAGGGAAAAGAAAAAAAGAACTTAAAAAATTGAGAAAACAGAACTGAAGGAATTGGTGATATTTTTCATGTGAGTGTTGATAGTCTCATTGAGTATTGGATTTTAGAATCAAATGTATCCTTTAATTCCATATTGAAAAATGGATTCATGAATAATTTTGTTTTTGTAAATTTTGGAATGGTGAATTGTAAATATAATGAACCCTTGTAGATTATGGGAAAGGGTGGTGAACAAATCAAAACCAATGATAAGAGTTTTCTTGTTATAGAGGATGTGTGATATATTCTTAGACTGAAAAGGAATATTATTTATTTTGATCAACTTATTGATCCAGGATTTATCACCATGTTCACTTTTGGGTATTATAATATTTCTAAATGAATTATGGTCATAGATCATAGAGTGAAGAATGGATCCCTATGTAATATTTCATAAAATTTCATGGGCATATTTACTACAACAAATTTTCTTGAGGATTCACAACTATAACATCACAAGTTTTTCTATATGATTTATAAGGGGATAAAGCTCTTGGAAATAGAAGGAAACATTCCAGAGCCGAATTTGGTGTAAGTTTGAATATGTGGAGATTATATATTTAGAAAGTAAAAGAAGTTAAATTTTACAAAATGTGATCAAATGGAAAAGGTTATAAATTTATATTTAGTGAAAACAGATGTTTTTTACCAACACCAATAAATTCCCTTATAGGATCACTATATTATGGGACCTTTTTTATAACTAGACAAGGAAGGTATGATTTTACTTTCTTAAAAGTAAATTGGATGTGTTTATTATGTTTTAGAAGTGGAATAATTTGGTGGAAAAGGGTATAGAATCAATGTTTAAATTCTTGAGGTAAACTAATAGTGGAGATTGTTATTGAAAAGAGTTCAAATAATTCTATGATAATAATGTAATTCAGTGGGAGAAGAATGTTTTAGGTGAAATATAATCATAAATGGTGACACTGAGTGAATGAATATGACATTGAATGAATGTGTCATAAGTATTATATTGAGCTCTTGGTTATTGAATAACTTTTTTGGTATAGTAAGTTAACATGGAAACTTATCTAATTGAGAGGATTCCATCAATACTAATAAGAGAATATATACCTGAGGATCTCTGGTCCATAAATAATATAAGAATATTTTATTTATAAGTCTTTGGTTGTTTGATATATGTACATATATATTATTATTTAAGGTATGAACTAGATACAAAATCCAAAATATTTTTCTTTATTGGATATAGTGCTAACGAGATTGGATATAACTTCTAGGGTGATGAGAACAAGAAGATGATAAAAGTAATAACATGATATTTATTGAAGGTTTCACATACAAGGAACATCATGTAGTTAAAACTAATAGTGGGAATAATTAATTAGGGTTCCAGGAGCAAGGGGATCTTAAAGGTGTATCAGAGAAGCAATACCAGAACCAGTGTAGCTTACTCCTCATGTACAGTCAAGAAGATCAACAAGGGTGAGAAGACTTGTGCAGAGGTATTAATTATCCTTACACTATTTTTTAAAGATTAATGGTAGAGAGTTTGAAATTTTTAAATAGGAAATTTAGTTTATTGGGTCGAGTAAGTGAGATTTTTCTATTAAGGAGGATATTTATTATTTACATGCAAAAAATAGTTTGGGGTCTACTCCATTGGGAAAAAATAAGTAATTACAAAACAAATGGGTTTACTAGTTTAAGGAAGATAATGATGGAAATAAGAGGCATAAGGAAAGTCTAGTGGTGAAGGGATTTCAAAAGGAGTAAGGTGTAGATTTCACTGAATTTTTATTACTTATAGTGAAGCTCAACACCATTCAGGTAGTTCTTAGCATTGTTGCATTATAGGATTTTCATCTTGAGTAGCATGATGTATTGACTATTTTTTATAGATATTTGGAAGAAAATATCTATATGGAAAATGAGAAGGATTTGTTGAGTCAATAAATAATTTCCTAGTGTGAAAACTCTAGAAAAGTTTATATGGGTTGAAGCAGGCACCCGAGTAGTGAAATAAGAAGTTCCATGAAATCATGAGTAAAAATTAATAAAAGAGGTGTGTCATGTAACAATGTTTTTATTTAAAATATTTTTTATGACTGATACATTATATTACTTATGTATGTGGTTTAAATTCTCATTATACAATCATTTAATCAATGGATTGATCAGATAAATGGGAATCTGTTTGAGGAGTTTGTGATGAAATATCTTAGAGAAGTTAACACGGTTCTGGGAATGATGATAAAGAGAGATTATATATCTAGAACCTTGATGTTATCATATGGTGAATACATTTGAAAAGTTTTGAGTATTATTATTATAATAGAAGTAAAGAAATTTAATATTCCCCTAGAAATTAATTTTATGTTTTCAAAGGAATATGCACCAAAAAAATGATAAGTGGTTTGGTGCATGGAAAATGTTTCTTATGGATCAGTTGTTGGAAGATTGATCACTACTACAACCTGGGCCTTTATCAGCACTAAAAACTGGCATTAACAGTGCTAGAAAAGCGCTGTTAATGCCGGCGTAGATAAAGGGGGGGTCCCCTTTATCAACGCTCCGAGAAGCGCTGATATAGGGGACCTTTATCAGCGCTAATAAAAGTACTGATAAAGGACCGCCTTTATCAGCGCTTCTCTTAGCACTGATAAAGGTCCCCTATATCAGTGCTTCTCGGAGCGCTGATAAAGGACCCCTTTATCAGCGCTTCTTTTAGCACTGATAAAGGTCTCCTATATCGGCGCTTGACGGAGTGCTGATAAAGGGTTCCTTTATCAGCGCTCCTCTAGCGCTGTTAAAGGTTTCCTTTATCAGCGCTGATAAAGGCCCCATCGCCTGCACCAAAAAAACAGTACCTGCACACCTGCACACCTGAATACCTGCACAAATTATCACATGAACACATGCACACCATAGCACTCGAACCCAATATTTTGACCGACAACAGTATATACATTTACTTAACATCATGAATACAAAAAAACGCATTGCTATATACATTTCAAACATTTTTTTACATGGTTACATTTATAATTATTCAACAACAGTTATAAACATTCATGTTTCATCCTTTGATATCCTTGATCCACTCTCGACGGTATTTGTTGCCAAACAAAGCATCTCAACTCAAGGAAAAAAATTCACCTATATAAGAAAACAAATATTATGTTAGTAATGCAATAATGAAAGAAATTAAAACAGTAATATGAAAGAATACATTAATATGGAAATGTGAAACTAAAATATGAAATTTTAAACTCAAAAGTTTTCATTTTCATAACAATGAAAGGGAATAATGTAAAATCAATATGTTTGGCATATGTCATTGGTGTTGTTTTCCAAAGTCTATCTCAATTTGAAACTGATATCAGACAGTTTTAGTCATACTGGTCACGTCGTGCGCCAGATTGAGGTGTGGTCGATTCGTACACGTCACAAATGACTCGTGGATCGTTGTCCTAAAGTATCAAAACAATCTGAACGCGTTTTCTCGTTTTGGCATATGTCATTGGTGTTGTTTTCTAAAGTTTATCTCAATTTGAAAACTGATATCAGGCACTTTTAGCCATACCGGTCACACCGTGCGTCGGATTGAGGTGCGGTCGATTCTTACACGTCACAAATCACTCGCGAATCATTTTCCTAAAGTATCAAAACAATCCGAATGCGTTTGCTTGGTTTGGCATATGTCATTGGTGTTGTTTTCCAAAGTTTATCTCAATTTGAAATAGATATCAGACACTTTTAGCCATACCGATCACGTTGTGCATCGGATTGAGGTACGGTCGATTTGTACAAGTCACAAATGACTCGTGGATCGTTTTCCTAAAGTATCAAAACAATCCGAACGCGTTTTCTCGGTTTGTCATATGTCATTGGTGTTGTTTTCCAAAGTCTATCACAATTTGAAACTGATATAAGACACTTTTAGTCATATTGGTCACGTCGTGCGTCGGATTGAGGTGCGGTCGATTCGTACACGTCACAAATGAATCGTGGATCGTTTTCCTAATATATCAAAACAATCTGAACGTTTTTTCTCGGTTTTCCATATGTCATTGGTGTTGTTTTCCAAAGTCTATCTCAATTTGAAACTGATATCAGACACTTTTAGTCATAATGGTCACGTCGTGCGTCGGATTGAGGTGTGGTCGATTCGTACACGTCACAAATGACTTGTGGATCGTTTTCCTAAAGTATCAAAACAATTCGAATGCGTTTTCTCGGTTTGGCGTATGCCATTGGTGTTGTTTTCCAAAGTTTATCTCAATTTGAAACTGATATCAGACACTTTTAGCCATACCGGTCACACCGTGCGTCGGATTGAGGTACGGTCGATTCTTACATGTCACAAATGACTCGCGGATCGTTTTCCTAAAGTATCAAAACAATATGAACGCGTTTGCTTGGTTTGGCGTATGTCATTGGTGTTGTTTTCCAAAGTTTATCTCAATTTGAAACTGATATCAGACACTTTTAGCCATACTGGTCACACCGTGCGTCGGATTGAGGTGTGGTCGATTCGTACACGTCAAAAATGACTCGTGGATCGTTGTCCTAAAGTATCAAAATAATCCGAACGCATTTTCTCAGTTTGGCGTATGTCATTGGTGTTGTTTTCCAAAGTTTATCTCAATTTGAAATTGATATCAGAAACTTTTAGCCATACCGGTCACACCGTGTGTCGGATTGAGGTGCAGTCAATTCGTACACATCGAAAATGACTCGTGGATCGTTTTCCTAAATTATTAAAACAATCCGAACGCGTTTGCTCAGTTTGGCGTATGTCATTGGTGTTGTTTTCCAAAGTTTATCTCAATTTGAAACTGATATCAGACACTTTTAGCCATACCGGTCACACCGTGCATTGGATTGAGGTATGGTCGATTCGTACACGTCAAAAATGACTCGCGGATCTTTGTCCTAAAGTATCAAAACAATACGAATGCGTTTTCTCGGTTTGGCGTATGTCATTGGTGTTGTTTTCCAAAGTTTATCTCAACTTGAAACTGATATCAGACACTTTTAGCCATACCGGTCACACCGTGCGTCGGATTGATGTGCAGTCGATTCTTACACGTTAAAAATGACTCGTGGATCATTTTCCTAAAGTATCAAAACAATTCGAATGTGTTTCCTTGGTTTGCCTTATGTCATTGGTGTTGTTTTCCAAAGTTTATCTCAATTTGAAACTGATATCAGACACTTTTAGCCATACCAGTCACACCATGCGTCGGATTGAGGTGCGGTCGATTCGTACACGTCACAAATGACTCGTGGATCGTTGTCTTAAAGTATCAAAACAATCCGAACGTCTTTTCTCGGTTTGGCGTATGTCATTGGTGTTGTTTTCCAAAGTTTCTCTCAATTTGAAACTGATATCAGACACTTTTAGTCATACCGGTCACGCTATGTGTCGGATTGAGGTGCGGTCGATTCGTACACATCACAAATGACTCGTGGATCATTTTCCTAAAGTATCAAAACAATCTGAACGCGTTTGCTCGGTTTGGTGTATGTCATTGGTGTTGTTTTTCAAATTTTATCTCAATTTGAAACTGATATCAGACACTTTTATCCATAACTGTCACACCGTGCGTCGGATTGTGGTGCGGTCGATTCGTACACGTCACAAATGACTCATTGGATCATTTTCCTAAATTATCAAAACAACCCGAACGCGTTTTCTCAGTTTGGCGTATGTCATTGGTGTTGTTTTCCAAAGTTTATCTCAATTTGAAACTGATATCAGACACTTTTAGCCATACCGGTCACACCGTGCGGCGGATTGAGGTGCGGTCGATTCTTACACGTCAAAAATGACTCGTGGATCGTTGTCCTAAAGTATCAAAACAATCCGAATGCGTTTTCTCAGTTTGCCGTATGTCATTGGTGTTGTTTTCCAAAGTTTATGTCATTTTCAAACTAAGTAGTCGGAATTCACTAATATAAGGATATGAATCATAATAAAAGGAGATCATAGATTCTCAATAAGTGTAAAAGGAGATATCAATGACCATATAAAGATAACATAAGTATTAGGAATTCACCTTCATTGTCCTATTTGTTTACATTCTTCCATCAGGTACAATGCTCATTCATTTCTAAAGACATTTATATCATCTTCTGAATAGGAGTTTTTGCGACAGTCATAGTAGTACAGAAAAATTATATATATGAAAAGGATTAATAATTATTTTAAATAAAGTATTCATTATTTTCAAAAATACCTCTTCAGGGATGCTAGTTTTTCCATGAAATATGATCTCTTTCATAAATTTACAAACATAATAACCGCAGTCCTCGTCATTTGTTTGTTTCGGACACTGTAGAAACATCGAGAAAAATAAATAATTTGTTTTGATATGTATTTGGATAGTGAAATATAATTATATATACCCAGATACTTCTCCATTTGTAGATCTTGTGGGCATTGTCGTCCTTACGCCCTGGATTCATTCCAGCCTTTAGACGATATTCATACACCGCCCTATCATAACAAAATCCTCATTAAAAGATAATATAAATTATATAACTAGATATTTAGTTCTAAAATGTTGGATCTAGTGTATTACAAATTGAAAATCGCCATCATCTGTGGTCGGTTAGTTGGATATCCATGCAGTGAATCCAGAAAATAAATCTTTGGAGTATCCAAATTGACTGCAATGAGAATCCAATGTTCACTAAAAGCACAAAAAGAAATAAGTACTGATAGAAATGAAAATATAATTGATATGATTAAAATGTAGAGTTTTACCCTTGAATCGTTGGTATTAAAAAGAGCCTGTCAGTCGTAATTCTTCATTGAAACGTTCTGAGCAGATTTGACATCAATTCAGCCTGAAAATTAGAATCTATTTTTGTTCGTTGTGTAGAAGTGGTGTGAGGACTAACGAGTCCAAATTTGTATTCATGGGAAAATACCTTCAATTGTTTTTCATATATACGCCTGTGAAAAATATGAGATGTATTTATCCATAATTATCAAAGTATATCAGCTTCTGTAAAATCAAATCATGAAAACATACCTCATGTATACATTTATAACTGAGGCGCCTAGCCAGTCGTATGTGATGATATCAGAAACAACGTCTTCACTAACGAAATCTATTGTTTCCTCTCCATACATATATTTTTCACAAACAATTGTATGAATCTTGTCGTCTTTAATTTTCATATCCACATGAGCTTGAAATGATATTAAATGTGGATATAGAACGGGCGGGGTGAACGCGCTCTCAGTAGATCGTTTTGATCTGTTGGTTGATCCAATGTTGGAGCCGCTCTTTTGTTTTAGCTTCTCCATTTTATCCTTCTGTAATAACATTCATCAGTTCAGCCATTTTCTAATTTAATGTTAAAGGTTCTGCTTGAAAAAATGAACTGGAAATGAATAGCTCCTGCTCGACATGTTTTTTACAAGATTTGACGGCCATGCAACGAATGTTCCAACATCTTTTTCCACCGTATGAATGTCATCATCATCATTTGGCATGGGTAGCTCGGCGCTCAGCTCATGAGCTACGTTAATCGACACTTTTACATGACCGGTTGGAAGTGGTCTGGAGTGTAGTGTGTCATTTTGCATATTGAACATCGTAGCCCTCGCTACAAGGCGATGGGTGGGAGTTGACAGATATAAATCACAGTCATTTTCACCCTGCAGAATATCATTACATGAAAGGTATCAGTTTCTGTGATTCACATCTCACAAAAACGAATATTATAACATTGATTACCTCGGTTAAGTCAGGTCTTTGAGGGGAATGGCTCGCCTCAAAGTTGGTGAGGGGTGGATCTTCTCATGGGGGTTGTTCTTGAGTTGTTTGTTCTCTTCGCCTCTCCTCCATCAAACTCGTTAGCATCTTTACCTGAGTTTGGATTAGTTCTTCAAGGGTATCTACTTTATCTCTCATTACATGCAATTCTTTAGTTTGTTCATCCTCTTGTTTTTTTCTGAAAATATGTCCGGGGTGACACCCCAAAACCCACACCTCTGACGCGGCCATACTGTTCTGGCTGTTTCAAGGCCGTTGAAAGTATGTCTACATCCGGTGCGGGTGTTGTTGATTCCTGTGACTATGTCAAATAGAAAATATGAAAAAATAAGTAAGCATCGTTATGTAATAGTGATTTAAAGCAAAAAAAGTTTATATTATGTCATACTTACACATTTTTCTCACACTTTTTATGTGTTTTCATCTATCAGTTTCCCCTATTTATTAACACGAGCCTCCTTCCATAGCACATGGCGTGGAATGGAAGTGACTTGATATTTTGCTTCATCAATCTGCATATAAATAGAAAAACATGGTTACAATGTTGTTTTATGTCACATAAAATTATTAAAGCACTTTTAAAATACATACCAATTGTTTTTCAATTGAAGCATACCCCAACCTTGCTTTACGGTAGGGGTATGCTGGTTTTGCTGCCCGTTCTTTATTTTGAGCACTCAGTTGTTGTTTCATAAATAAAAACCTATCAATCAACGTGATGAATACAGAAAATGTTACACAATGTGTAACCAAACACAATGTACCTGAAAATTCTGTTCCGCACGACGGTTGCAAAATGCATCCCACGTTCCTTGGGATATCAAGTGTGCATAAAGAGGAGGTGGGTGCGGCTTGATTTTCCCTTCTGCATCTTTCAGATGATGTTTCGTTAAAATGTTGCGAAAGCCTTTATGAATCATTCTTGCCAGTCTGAAAACATATTCTTTGTGAAAAACATCTACTATAAATGCACTCTACAAGAGATGATGAAGGGTTAGTCAATATTTCAATATTTTATTTTATTTTAATAAATTAAATAGATGATATCGTAATGTTACCATAATCTCTTCCCATATTAATGTTTTCAACCCGCTGACAACATGGTGCCACGACTCTACGTCAATCGGCACGTGTTGTCGAGTGACGATTCCAATGTAGCTACTAAACATGGCTTTGTTGGGGTTTACATGCTGGCCTAACTTATTCCATCCCACCTCATATTTGATGCCTTTTGCTCTTGCGTTAAGTATTTTTGCTAAAACTGTCAAACTACGGCGCACCTGTTTTTTTTTGTTTCGCTGGGGTTTCATCGCCTACCATTTCCTCAGTTTCTGCATCATCATTATGTTTCTCCGAAGTGCTAGCATCGGCACTGACACCAGCTGCAACAGGTTGAGAGACCTGTTGTATGTCAGCAGTGGGACTAGCTGCAACAGGTTGAGAGACCTGTTGTCTCTCAGCAGTGGGACCAGCTGCAACAGGTTGAGAGATGTGTTGTGTCTCGGGAATGGGTGCATCAGCAGGTGAAGAAGTCATTATCTGCAGAACTGGTTTAAAATTTAATTTAGATCACATAAAAGAAGCAGCGAATAGATATTAACATAATGTAACACAATCTATATTACAATAAAAATCAATAACCTGATTATTGAACTCCCTTTTTTTTAAAGGCTGAAGTGATTTGACCCCTCTATCAACTATCCATATCCCTTCATTGTGGTCTCCTTTGACATACAAAACGTCGTCTACATTGGGACCACTGCGAAATGATTGCGAAGTCCCAATGAAAGGGTCATCTTCCGTTGAATTTTCATCTGACCCTTCAGCTGTTTTGGTCGATAACAGAACAATTGACCAGTTTCGGTTTGTGGGATCTGGAACATAAAATACTTGCACTGCCTGTGATGCCATTATAAATGGTTCGTCTTTCTCCCCTTCCTTACTGAAATCAACTTTCATGAATCCCAAATCATCTATTTTAACATAAATCCTGTTATCAACCCACTTTCATTGAAATATCGGAACTTGAAATTCCATATAATCCAACTCCCATATTTGTTTGATGATGCCAAAGTATGACATATTCGCATAAATTGGATTTCTGTCCTTAGCACCGAAAACATGCATCGCTTCAGCCACAAGTGTAACCCCACTATTCTGCATGGTACTGTCTTCATCATGTTCATTAGTATAAAATGTATAACCATTAACTACATAAGTATTGTAAGATAATGCATACACACTTGGTCCTCCGGCTAGCCATCAAAGTCGTTCCAAAATTGACTTTGGATTTTCATCTGACTTCTTAAAAATATGATCTCGAAACCATCCAATAAACTGTCGATTATGTGTATCTGATATCCATTTTTCAGACCTTGATGGATTCGAATGCCTAATAATTTCTTTGTGGATTTCAACATATGGGTCAACGTCGAAACTATTATAAAAAACATAAAGGTGGGTTTGCTCCTGATCTGTAATATTGATTGTGACAACCTTTCTTCCAGAAATTCCTTCACCCTCAAGCCGCCCAGTGTGACGAGATTTCGGTAATCCAATTCTTTCCACACCAGACAAGTATTCGGTACATAATTCAACAGCTTCCTCAACAATATATCGCTCTACAATACAACCCTCTGGCCGACTTCGATTTTTGACATACCCTTTCAAAATCATCATATACCGTTCAATGGGGTACATCCATCTGTAATGTATAGGACCACATAGTCGAAACTCTCTCACCAAGTGGACCATAAAATGAACCATCATATCAAAAAATTAAGGCGGGAAGAACATTTTTAATTCACATAATATGATGGCAATTTCTTTTTCCATAGCTAGTAATTTCGCTGGGTCTATAACTTTGCTGCATATAGCTTTGAAGAAGAAACACAATTTCGTTAATGTATGGCGGACATTCTTGGGAAAAATGCAACGTAAAGTAATTGGAATGAGATTTTTCATCAAAACATGACAGTCATGTGATTTCAGACCTTTTAACTTCAAGTCGCTCATTGACACAAGGTTACTGATATTTGACGAATACCCCTCTGGAACCTTTACATCATTCAAGAAGTTGCAAAACTGATATCTCTCCTACCTGGAAAGAGTGTAAGTAGCAGTAGGAAGAAATTTTTATTTTTCACCCTTCACTGGTGCCAACTCTTCTCGTATTCCCATCTCAACCATGTCCAACCTAGCCTTAATTTCATCTTTTTTTTCAGATGTATTTAGTAACGTGCCGATAACACTGTCAAATACATTTTTTTCTACATGCATAACATCAATAAAATGTCTTACATACATACAATTCCAGTATTGTAATTCAAAAAAAATTGATCACTTTTTCCAACCGATTTTCGTAAGGTTTTTCGAAGCCGGTTTACCAAAAGTAGTGTCCACATTTTTAACTTTCTCAAACAATTGATCGCCTGTTAGTGGAGACAGTGTTGTACGTTCTTCTAAACTTCCATCGAATGATGTCTTCCAAGAACGATACTTATGTCGTCGTGGTAGAAATCGGCGATGTCCTAGAAACACGGTTTTCGATGAATGTTTCAACCTAATTGATTGTGTACCTTCTTCGCAAACGGGACAGCCTTGAGTTCCTTTAATGCTATATCCTGACAAATTTCCATAAGCAGGGAAGTCATTTATCGTCCCATAAAACATGACTCTCAAATTCAAATCTTCTTTTCTGTAAGAATCATACAATGTAACACCTGAGTCCCACAATAATTTCAAATCTTCGATCAATGGAGCTAAATAAACATCAATATCATTACCTGGTTGTTTTGGTCCTGATATAATCATAGATAACATGATGTATTTTCATTTCATGCATAACCACGGTGGTAAGTTATAATTTATCAACATAACCGGCCATGTACTGTGACCGTTGCTTTGAAAACCAAAAGGATTCACTCCATCTGTAGATAATGCAAGACGAAGGTTTCTCGACTCGTTTCCAAATTCAGGATACTCATGATCAATTCTCTTCCACTGAGGAGAGTCTGTCAGGTGACATAGTATCCCATCTTTAATTCTTGTATCTGCATGCCATGTTAATTGTTCTGCAGTCTCCTCACTTCCATATAGGCTTCTAAACCTTGGAATGATTGGAAAGTACCATACAACTTTAGTAGGACTAGATTCATCTTTCTTGTATCGATAAACACCACACTTTGGGCATTCTTTAAGTGATTTGTGGTCCTTACAAAACAGTATACAGTCATTCGGTCAAGCGTGTATTCTTTCAGAGATCATACCCATAGAGAGTAGCATTCGTTTTGCATCGTATGTTCGGCTCGGGAGCTCATTTTCTTCTGGGAGCATGTCATTCAAGAGGGCAAGTAGTTTCGTAAAACTGTCGTCACTCCACCCGTTATCTGCTTTCAAATTATACAACTTCGGTATGGCTAACAATGCTGTATATTTAGTGCAACCAGCATACAATTGCGTCTTTTCACAACTTTTTAACTTCTCAAACAATTTTGGGCAATCACGAAGTTCATCTTCGAAGGTCCTTGTCATTTTCTCAATACGATCTTCATCATCATTCACATCTATAATCACAACCTCCATACGGTCATCTTCATTGTTAATGTTTGTAATCATAACAGATGATCCATAAAACGCAGTGTCACCCTAGTCACTACTTACATTCGTTGTTTCCCCGTGTTTATTCCAACATGTATAACTTTGATCTATTCCGTGAATGATCCAGTGTACTTCCAACTCATCTGGACTAATTTGTTTTGAATAACAACAGCGTAAACACGGACAAAGGATTTGAGAAGAGTCACATGCATGATCTTTTGCAAACTTGATAAATTCTTTCACGCCTTCTTCATACTCTTTTGTCAACCGATTGGCATTCATCCATTCTTTATTTATATTCATCCTATTTGAAATCCATAGGATGAGTATATAGGTTAGAGGAGAAATGACTTCTTGAACCTTTTTTGGATAACCTAGAACTCCTTCCAAGGAAATAATGTGACCATGAAACAATACTTCTTAAACAAAATATGGGGAATTTATAATATTGTAATAAAGACAAAGCTCTCTAAAAACACCCAAAACAACCTCCAGATTATCGGAGTACTCCTCCTATATATTGTAATACACCAAGAAGTATTCTAAAAAAACGAAAATGGAGGTGTCTAGAAAGATATTAAAGATCTAGTTCACCAGTTCCATGAAATAGATAGAGCATTGGTGATCCCAAATGGAATTCATAAATAATTTAAATTTCCATATCGACTTTAAAAATCTATCTTTTGAGCATCCTCTTCCCAAACCCTCAACTATTGGTACCCTGATCTCTAGAAAATTTTCAAAAACCAATAGAACCTTATAAGATGGTCAAACAAATCATCAATTATAGGAAATATGTAATTATTCATTATTGTCACCTGGCTATGACTATGGTAGACTGTTAAAATTAATAGGCTATGATATGACTTCATTGAAAACAGAATTGGAAAATCTCATAGTGACATGATCATATAGATAGAACCATTTCCCTAAAGATCTTATAGCTGATCTTTTATCTCCTCTAAATCGCCCAAATCCTTATGATGTGATGGAATGGAAAATGGGATCTTCCTATGAAGAAAATAGATAGAAAACGCAAACACTCATTGGGGAGGTTATCCCATGAAGTCCTCTAGAAATGATTTTGTGTACTTTTCCATGACCACTGAAATTTTACATAAAGAACACTTCTCAACAACCCCAAGGAAAACCTTGGAAAAATGACATGATATGAACCATAACATAGAAGCAACTTGTCATACCCTCCATGGTTATAGATCACAATCTCCATAAAAGACATGGAATCTCCTGTTAAGAGTAAGTGACTGAACTCAATCAAGGGTTGTGTGACCACACCCCACCACGAGTAGTATCCGTTTAGTTATGTGATTCTTTATCCATTGTTGTTTATATAATCATTTGTATATGTATGAGTAGTATCTCTATCATAAATTGTATTTGTGGTGTTAATGTGTCAAATTTTGGGATATAATGTTCTTTATTTTAATTGATGCGCTTGTTTGGATTTCTTAATATGTCTATTAATTTATCAATGAAACCCAAGTGGGGGATGTTAAATCTAAATTATGTGTCTTTAATAAGATACAATTAATATGACGTATTAATTAAATACATCAATTCATTGATTTCTGGGTTACTCTGCATTCATGGTTTAATGCATTGATATTTCATATATAACGTATTAGTGAATATTAAACATTGAATTTTATTTGAATGATACACGATGGTTTAAATCATATAATATTTAGTTAATGAAAGGTCATTATATCCTCATTTATAAAATCCTATTTAAACCGTTGCTCTGTCAAGTGGTTTTTGTGTGTGTGACATAATTATGAACAACTTGGTAGAAAGAGATAAGTATGTCTTCATTTGTCTTTTAAAGTAAAGAAATGTCATTATTCAACATAAATAATAGACACATAAAAGATTCATGTTATTGTGTGTACAATTATCATTTTATGACATATTATAATCTTATATCTTGAATCATTGATTAATTAGGGCTAATCCATAATTTCTATTTTCTAACATAAATAAGATCATTTAATATTATTTTATATTTTTGTAAATTAGTATTTAAATGAAAGAATTAAATTATAAAATTAAATTTAAAATCAATATTTTAAATTAGTATTTAAATAAAAGAATTAATTTATAGAGATACTACTCATACATATACAAATGATCATACAATTTATGATAGAGATACTACTCGTGAATCTTTTTTTGGAGTGTGTTGTTCTGATCGTGAAGGGTGGAAATTGTGAGAGTGTCGTCTGTTTATGGTTAACGTGGTTAAAGGGACCAAAGTTACTAGTTCATGAAGTAAGAGGATCACGAAGGTGCTTATATGCGGTGGTTGTAAATGCATAGAGGCCGGTCTGTGATGGGTGAGATGGCAAGGTTGTGGTTCACACCGGGATTGCAAAGTAGTGGTTTGATATGGAAGTGATCACGTAGGGGCAGGTTCGTGCTTGGTTTTTGGTTCGGGCAGTGGAGCTTGTTCGTGTAGGGTCTGGTTCGTGTAGGGTCTAGTTCGTGCTGGGTCTTGGTTCGCATAGTGGAGTTTGTTCGCGTTGGGGCAGGTTTGCGCTGGGTTTCGGTTCGCACAATGGATCTTTGTTTGCGATTGGGGAGTTATGCGGGTGTAGGGGTCTCGGTTCATGCAAGGGAGTTTACTCTGGTTTGCACAGGAAAGTGTTGGTCACATTGAGGAGTTTCGTATGCGAAAGGGGTGGGCTTGTTAAGGGTTTTTCTCGTGAAGGATTTGAACGCACGGGGTGGTTTTTGCAGAGGAGATCAGCATTATGTTGGATCGCGAAGGGGTTGTCTCGTGCAAGTATCGGATCGTGAAGGATTTGTTCGCGAAGGATTTGTATGCATTGGAAATGCTCAAGTAGGGTGAGGCTCGCAAAGAATTGGGTCCATGAAAGACATGGTTTGGGAAGGGATGGCTTGTAATGGGTCTGGTTCACGAAAGATTCCGCTTGTGCTGAGTGTGTCCGCAGTGGGGTGTGAGCTTTATGGGTTTGATCATGGAGGGTGGACTCGTGGTGGGGTGTGGTCACATAACCCTTGATTGAGAAGGTGGTTGTCGGTGACTGGTGATTCCCTCTCACATCAATACCTTGGGAAACACTAAAAAATAGGTTGGTAGACTTAGAACAATAAGAATAATTCTGATATATTTCCTCAAACCCATCTCAAAATTAATAGCCATAAGATAATTGTTCGTGGGGAGATAAAGAGATACATGAACCAAATGAAAACACCAAAACATAAGAATAACTAAATAAATCTAATGAAGTAGTGGGAAATCATAAAAACAACCCATACTCAGGATCAAAACATAACCACAATCCCAAACCACCCATGGAAACTGAAGATTCAACACGAAGAATAGTTGGCCAAACACTTACCCATTCCAAACATAATTAATTCATGAAAATTCAATTTGAACCACCTTAAGGAGGAGGAACCGGTGACGGAGGAGAAGGAGGTGTCGACAGCAGAGGCACTAGAGGCAGCGCGGATGCAGCGCGGAGGCAGGGCGGAGGCAGGGCGGAGGCAGCGGAGGCAGCAGTGGCAGTGGAGGAGGAGGAGGAGGAGGAGGAGGAGGCCGCGGTGGAGGAGGAGGTAGCGGAGTAGTCAGAGGAGGAGGAGGCACCGGTGGAGGAGGAGGAGGATGAGGCCGCGGACTAGGAGGAGGAGGAGGAGGACGAGGCCACGTTGGAGGAGGAGGAGGAGAGGCGGCGGCCGGAGGAGGAGGAGGAGGCGGCCGGAGGAGGAGGAGAAGGAGGAGGAGAAGGAGGAGTTGGCGGCCACAGCGGAGGAGGAGGAGGCGGCGGCAGCAGCGGCAGCGGCACAGAGGAGGGCTTCCGCGAGAGCTTGATCGGGTGCAGGGAGGAGGAAGAGGACCCGCGGGTTTTTAACAAATCCGTGTGAGCCTTTATCAGCGCTAGTAAAAAGCGCTAATAAAGGGTGTATTTATCAGTGCTAAAATGAAAAGCGCTGAAAAATACAACCTTTATCAGCGCTTTTTTAGCGCTGATAAATAATCCCTTTATCATCGCTAAAAAAAGCGCTGATAAAGGGGAAAAACTTTATCAGCGCTAAAAAAGCACTGATAAAGGGTACACCTTTATCAGTGCTTGTTTTAGCGCTGATAAAGTGGACCTTTATCAGTGCTTGTGTTAGCGCTGATAAAGGCCCGACCCTTTATCAGCGCTTTACTGTTAGCGTTGATAAAGGAAGGCGCATGACTTGCCCAGTTTTGTGGTAGTGGATGTTTTTTTTTTGAATTGTAACTGACTAGATATTTCTCATGTAGTGTGATTCAAGATCAAGTAAATGGATAACCTAGGAAAACAACATTTTTAGTTGTAAATTGGATACTGAGGTATTTAAATGGAATAAAGGAAGTATCTTCATACTTTGGGGTAGGAATATTATTGTAGGGGTACATGGATGCTAACCTTGGAGGAGATGCTGATGGCATAAGGAGTTCCACCAGTTTTGTTTTTACAAATCGAGGAACTATATAAAGTTGTATATATGAGTTGTAGAAGGTGGCGGATCTACCCACAAAAAAGGAAATTTATATTTACATAACAAAAAATAGGAAGGAAATGGTTTGGGTGAAGAACATTTTAGAGGAGTTGGATAAAAAAACAAGAGGAAAATATATTACGTTGTGACATGTAGAGTGTTATATATATTTTTAAGAACTCAATGTATCATGCATAAATGAAGCATATTCAATTGAATTACCACTTTATCAGAGTCTCAATACATGATATACTATTGACACTATAGAATATTCATGGAATTGATAATCTGGTATACATATAGATGAAGCCGATAGTGATTGAGAAGAGGAAACACTATTATGCCTCTATTGGTATCCATTGATGAATGGAGGTTGACAGGAAGAATATAGAAGTATATTTTGCAATAATGGAAGGGAATTAAACTAGTATTTCTTGAATTATCATGTTTAAATTGAATATTTTAAGGGAAAATGGTCTTTCATTAATCTTTAGTTTGAGATTTAAGATTTAAAGGGAAAGCATGCATTTGTGATTAAAGAATATGAGGATCTAAAATTAAGTAAGTTTTCTCAGGTGTAACAAAAAATGTGGTCAATTTATTAGATCAGGATCCAATTAGGAGATTATTGGAATGGTGGGTGTTGATCCATTGGATGATCTTAAACCAAGTGAAGGAAGCCCATACTGAACACTAGTCTCATAACATTCATGGTTTGACTAAATATATTAGATATAAATGATGAAACTAATAGAATGTACTATAGTAATTTGGAATTCAACATGGTTATTGTAGCATCAAAGAATTTATTGACATGGGTATTATAGAGCCACAGACATTTCCACAATATTTACATTAGCATTGTGGACAAACTGTATAAATATGGGCACCTTAGCATAATAAATTACTACACACATAATTTATTAAAGAAATTATTTCAAGATAAGGTTTTCAATGGTGTGTGTTCCTTGTAATTTCTCTCTTGGAAAATAGTGAAAAGATTATGAATCTGCATTAACATAGGTATTATTCTTGAACCATGTAAATATTTGTGTCTGTATTCTTGTTCTTTTTTTATTCCTTTTTATTCTTTTTAATCTTATTTAAGAATCATTTTTCATTAGTACTCCTTGGTGTTTCCATAATAAAAAATGCATTCATTCATTGATTTTAAAATGTGGAGGTATATATAGAAAAACCTCAAGGGTTTTTTAAGGGGGGAATCTAAGTCATGTTGTATTCTTCACTCATTGTATGTAATCTAATAGTAACCATAGGTTTAGTTTGGAGGTTTTTTCATTATTGTGACCATATTTGGGATGTCTAAGATTATAAAATATACATTTTTTCTATCACCATTATACTATATGTATAATTATTTTAGTAGTGTATATTGATGATTAATTCATTATATATAATTTTTATACTGGGATTAATGAACTCTAATCCTTAAATCATTAGAATTTTCAAACAAAGGATTCGGGTCCACTTTGATATATCTTTCAGATTAAGGATTATAGATGTCCTTAAAGTATATCACTTTCTCAAAAGAACTATGTCATTGGTTTTTTATAAGAGATTGACATGACAAGGTAAAATTCTATGAACTCACAACTAAGGGTAGGGGAAGTAACTTTACATTGATTATAAGACATTATTTTCATTAAAAAGTAACCAATGAAGTTTTTTCAAGTTAAATTAGTTGATGATGACTCAATATGGCATTTCATGCATTGTGAACAAGGGGACTTTATTCATGGAATCCCTAAAAAAGTTGCAGTGAGTAGATTTCTTACTAATTATCTGATACATGAAAAAGTAACTTGTACTAATATTATTATATTATAGTCATGATCACATGGATATGGAGGGTTTTTTATGAAAATTATGTAGAGATTCTATCATATAGGAGATCCATATTTGATTTGTTATATTTAATGAAAGTAATCTTTCCCCTTGAAAAGAAATAACTAAAAAAAATTCATGATCCAGTGTAGAGACAAAGTATTGTGATATAACTCATGTGATTGTAAATATTATTTAATCACAATAAATTATACATGATACAAACTACCCTTTCATGAAATTTTTACATATTTGGTGTGATAATAAAGACACATTTATGATTTCCATAAATTCAGTCTTTCATGAGTGGATGAAGCATGTTGAAGTTTCTTTCCACTTCATCTAGGACAATTATGAGAAAAAGTGGATCATTATTGGTCACATTTTCATTTCAAATAAAATTGAACATATTTTTACAAGGGGGATTTTTGGGTCTTGTGTTTTTTTTTTATATACAAATATTTACATGATAAATATACAAGTCCTAGATCAAGGGGAAGTGTTGGAAATATTATATGGGAGAATAGACTTATCATATTATTAGTGTGTGGTTTATGAGTATCATATCCCAAAATCCCTTTTGTTTTCATAATTTTTTGTTTCTCAGTTATCAGTTTTATTGGTTTCCTTGTAAATAAATCCATAGATACCACTTGAGGGCCATGGGTTCTAATACCTAGTTTCTATATACAAAATTTAATTAATTTATTAATATAGAAATAAATGTGATTTGAGTGGTTCATATAAGAATTGTAAAATCTGAACCACTCAATTGATATTATAACTTTTTATCTATATGGAAATAATCTAATGAACATGATTAAATTTCATAATATATAAAAATTTAAAATTCATACTTTGAAGCCTTATTTAGTATGGTGGAATCATATACTGGAAAAGGTAAACAAAACTCAAAAATTTTATGTCTTAATTATGTTGGAACAGATTTAAAGAAATCCAAAATTTCATTGTATAATAGAAATTAGGATCCATCCAAAATTGAGTGGAATATAGGGTATAGAAAGGGAAACCTAATTTTTAGACAAAAACATACCTATAAAAACACATGGTTTAAATTAATTATCTCCATTTCCCTTATGGATTTCTTTGACTATTGTTGTTGCTCTAATTATTACCTCCACCCTATCATGCCCCACTGTCATTATGCCCTAACAACCCTACCCTACTCCAATCACACTTATATTGTAATTCCCAAATAATAATATACTTCTTTTATCTCACTCCCGTATTCATGCCCTATCATGCCCAACTATAGTTACTCCATGCCACCCTACCCCAATCCTCTCAGTATCAATTTTTATAGTCATACAATTAATTTATAGAAGGTTCATGATTTTCATTTTCCTTTTTTCTTTTTTTATAATTTTTAAACAATTTTCCTTTTATTCTTTTGTAAAAGTAGATATAAAAATAGAACCTAATTTCTATTTTTAGTTCCATTATTAATTATTTTTCCTTTTATATTCCATTATACCAAATAATAGCCAAATACATTTAAATAATTTTTTATAAAAACTTTATATTTTATCACATTATGTGAGAATGAGTTATAAGAATTTTTAATTTTTTGGGGTTTTTAATAGAAAAGAGGTGCATGGGAAGTATGAGGGGTGTATGTTATTCCAAATATAACAGTTTCAAGAGGGGGTGAATTTAAGAAATTAAAATTATGTGGTTAGAAATTTCATCAAAATAAAAAATAAGTTTCAAAATAAAAAACAAATTCTAGAAGGTCTAGAACATCGTTTAAGCAATGAAGAAAAGTTATAAAATTATTTGAAAAAATGGAAAGTGTGAAATACTTTTGATAATATTAGAGGAATAAATATAAATTTTTATAGTAGAAAAATATGATAAATACTGAGAATAAATGAAAGACTCTATATATATTAATGAGGTTTGGGATACAAAATCTCTAGTCCCCTATAAACCAACTAATTGAATATAAATAGGTTCTTATATGTATAATTTATTTAATTTCTACCCAAACCAGTAAGAGGGTCTTATGCCGATATATAGAGGGTATTACACTAAGTGAAAGAAATGCTTGAAAAAAATATATTATGATAAGAATTTCATCAATAAGAATATTGAAAGGACCATAAAGAAATTACAAAAAATTATAGCATTTTTAAGTGATATAGAAAAATAACACATAAAATGGAAAGATAATGTATAAGAAATAAAAAAAGAAAAAACTTGATCTTCAAAAGTTAAACGATTAAAAGATTTGTAAAGTCAATCTATTTAACAACAACCTAAAATTTTGATCTTTCTTCCCAATTTATAAGATTTTGGAAAGTGATTTTTGTAAGAACCTGGATCTTCTTTTAATGTATGTTTTTCTCTTTTCTGGTGTTTTTGAGAAAAAGAGAGGTTTCTAGAAATTTTTGAAGTACATGTCGTGTACTTATATGAACACGTTGTGTACTCAGTTACCACATGTATCCATGTACTGGCTATGTAACGGCCAAGTAAACAGCCGTGTGTGGTGACCTGGAGGCCACCAAAAATGGGGCCTGATAAGGGCAAGTACACGCCATGTACTTATAAAGTGCACATTGTGTACTTTATTTCTTTTTTCATTAAACAGAATAGGGTCACGTCTAATTGGCATAAGCATATTATTCTTCGCCTTTTTTGACCGAGATAATTCGTACAATGCTGATCTTTCCTTGAGCCCCTGATCGAGCATCTGTTCTCTGATTCGACCATCGTCGATTGCATTGGGATCGCCACGGTAAACTCTTCCTTCTTCTAGAGCTTCGTCTCTTGGTTTATCCTATTTCTCAATTTATCCTAAGTTGAAAGTTTTATAAGTTTTTGTGGATCTTCCATGTTCTAGGTCGATATAAGGGCCAATGTTAGGGTAAATCTATCTCATGAAAACGAGGTAGGTGGTTTGTGGCTTTCTGTAGATAGTATTTGAGTTATATGTTCAAAAGTACTCAATTCCCTTGAACTGGGTATTGCATGTTTATAGTTTTAACCCCATTTTGTTGCCTACTGTGCCTAGTTTGATTGGATAGAGGTTAATTGTTGAGATTAGGGTTATCTTTTCTAATCTGTGAATGCTTTTCCCATGTTTTCTTATTTTGACTGTTTGGTATAGCTTTTCCGGTTAGGGTGCTTTGTTCCTTTCCCATGCCTAGTATTGTAGGATAGAGTGTTTATTTATATCTGACATGCTATGATGTTTTGTAGATTGTTTAGCCAAGTAGTTCTAGAGGTTTAATTTGGCTGTTGATTATCGTTTATGCATGATTGCTTTACATGGGGATATGGGAACCTGGTGTAGTGAGACCATAGGGTAAATTGACGTTGAGGGATTTCCCAGAGTGTCTGTTATAATTATCATGCTGCGAGAAAATATGGGGGATTAACGTTGAGTGATCCCTTAGAGTTTCTATAGTTACGTTATGAGACCACAGGAGGAATTGACAATGAGTGCTTCCTAGGAGAGTCTTTAATCACACTTGACTGTAGGGGGAATTGAGGGTGAGTTCTTCCTTAGAGAGTATTTTTTATATCTTTCCTTTTATGGTAAACCAGAGGGGTTAGGCTATGAGAACTACCCATAGGGTTTCTTGTATTTGTTTTGGTTGATTAATTACTTAAAAGTAAGGTTTATAAATGGAACTATAGGACTATTTACTTTTGAGTACTTCCTTGTTTACTACTTCCTTTTTCTTATCACCTACCATATATATTCACTGACTGTTAGGCATGGATCTTTGGGGTGGTTGCCTATAGGGATTAGTCTCACAACCTTTTTGGGTCATGCTTTTGGGCTCAAACAGATTATATAGCAATATCTATAGATAAGAAAAAGCACCATTCTACTTCATGTACTTGATTACTAAGGAGCTGGAGAGCATGGGACCAAGCCGAGGCTTGCGATGCTGCTGGAGATTTTCTGTTTTCTTTTGTACTTTGGTTTATTACTTTTTTTCAGCATTGAGACTTGTTTGGATACTTTCCTAGATATATGTATCATGCATCATTTATATATGTGGGCTACAGTTGTTTATTATTCCCGTTGTTTACTTATTGCATGTTTTACTGCTTCCACTATTACTATCTATTTTACTTACACTGTGTTACTCTACCAATGAAGAAATAGTTTCCCCATTATCACACCCAAGGCCCTGGTTGCTAGTTGGAAGCCTCTGGCATTTAGGGAAATGCATTTGAGGCCATGTGACCAAATGGGTACGTGGCACCTCTGGGTGGCTTTCAGAATGATAATGTTACAATTTTTTATAAATTTCACTTTGATATACTCAAGGATCTTTTATGTCCCATCGATATATTTGAAGTTGGTAAAATTCCATCCTATGTTTTGTTCAATGTAGTCATTTAAATATCAAATCCTTTAACATAAATATCAATGTTTACTAATTCATTAGTAAGTAATCATTTTAAATTTTCATCATTTTTTTAAGTGTTTAATTTTTATCTAATAGAAAGTGGATCCTTTTAGATTCTATTTAATCAAATTCCATAATTTTTAGACTTTTACATAGTTAAAATATATCCTAGTATTCATTTAATATGATATATGTGGTCCAATAGTTAAATCCATGCAATCTGATAAGTATATTTCACTTGAAATAAATTTATAATTTTATAAAAATATTAATAGAATAAGAATGAGTATTGTGATTAATAAAAACCAAAGATATGG
Source organism: Viscum album (assembly GCA_963277665.1). Classification (NCBI taxonomy): domain Eukaryota; kingdom Viridiplantae; phylum Streptophyta; class Magnoliopsida; order Santalales; family Viscaceae; genus Viscum; species Viscum album. Next base: position 608,288,650 of record OY728139.1, on the reverse strand, counting down.
AGGTTTTCATTAAATAATTTCCCAATCTTACCCATTTTGAAAATCACAATACATGGTAAATTTAAAGATAGATATAAACTATTAATAAAATTTATAATGTTTAGAACATATATAAAAGATAGAAAAGGAAAAACCCTCATCCATTTAAGTTTACTATCTATATTTTAAAGTTAATACATCACCATACTTATTCTTTATTACTTATCCTTGTGTACATATATAATTATGTATACAAGATTGAAATAAAGTATTCAATTAGAGAAAAAATTAAATGAGATAACTTTCATTATATAAAAATAAAAGTAAAAACGCAAAAAGATAGAAATAAATGAAAATTTGGATAAAACCTTATTTTCCCAAGCATTGATCCACTTTTATAATCTTTTTAGGACTCAACCCTCTTTCTTATTCCTTACAATGCAGGAATATGATTTTCCATTCATTTTATATCCTCAAATTTCCTCCTCATACATAATATATACTTTTCTATATTCTATACCAACTTTGTATCCTTATTTTGATATTTTTTTAGATAAATCACTTTATCTCACAAATAAATGTGCTCTTAAATAATCATTATTTATATAAAAGCATTAGTGGTATCAATAAAAAGATAACCATACTGATATTCCATAATATCCATCTTTGAATTCATCCTTAGAAGAACTTCTGTTACTTTGAACATGTTAAACATGCACTTTTTTCTCTTTCCTAAGTTTCGACCCTTTATTCGTTTCTTTAAAAACATTACATAATGAAAAAAATTTCAATCTTCATATACTCATGAGTAAGAACAACGATAGAACCTGAATCCCTATAAGGGTATGAATATCAATGTAACGGGTTCTGGTCAGTCCATTAGTGAGAGAAGGAGCATTCGGGGCCACGTGGAGGGGGGTTTGTTAGTATATTAGGGATAGGGGTCATTATAAAGAGGATAATGAGGGTGATAGGAGGGGTAGTAAGGAAGTAAAATTATGTGATGTTATTTTAGTAGTTCAGTCATTGGCTGGTAATGAGTACATGGGGCCTCTTGAGTGACGTCTCTTCTCTTCAACCAATCATCTTCCTCCTCTCCCACTATAATTTTAGTTTGTTGTCCTTATTATATACATGTAGTCTTGTAGAGGCCTATCAATTGGCCTAGCATATAGTTCCTTCTTCAACACTTGTTCCAAGGTGTTGTGAACTATGTATTTTCTTCTTGAATGATCAATACAGACTTTTTTAAGCTTTCATTTGGAGGAGCCATGTTTTTTCAAGAATCATTTGATAGAGATCAATTTTTCTAAGGCTCGTTCAAAGAAGGTGTAATTTTTTAAGACTTTTTTAGAGGAGGAATGTTTTTTATGGTATCTTTTAGAGTATGTGAAAATTTTTGTGGATATCCAATGCTTTTGGATCACATACAAAGATTCTTCATGATGTCATATAATTTATTTTACTACTATAGTGTTTGTGTCCCCTACTACTGCATCTTCTTAAAAATGGTGCCAACTTCCTCCAGAAATGAACCACTACTTAATATCATACACACACACATTTTGAGATTTTTCCCCTCACTGATGCAATAGAGACTCGAAAACAAATTCACTAGGATGAGGTTGTCCAGTGACTAGGGATCCCAGAATCCTTACTATAGACCTGGGGATATGAGAAGGCTATATTCTAGTAGGAACAGGCACAAATAATTGTTGAAATCACCAAAACTATCTTTATATTGGTCTATTTACTATACAATAATCCCTATCCGGATGAGACACATCCATCTCTGGTGAAAAAACTCAATTCATCACATACACAGGAGTCGGGATTTCCTTTGGGGAATGACCTATATACTAGAATAATTGTGTTCAAATTTAACACTAGTTCTGAGTAAAAATATCCTTCTCAGTGGGTGGACCTCCCAATTTTTTATAGAACATATCTAATGGGATAGATCATGAATATTGAGTTTTACTTTCAGATAAACTTCATGTTGAATGATGAAAAGGGTTTTCTCACAAAAATTCATATGGAGGGGCTTACAATATATTGGTTCACCATCATTATAGAAAATCACCTCAACATAGCATGATCAGTTTTAAAAGTTGAGATTATGGAGGGATTCTGCAGTCTCAGTATTTAGAATCCATATGAGAATTTTCCACCCTATGATAACAGAGAGAATTTTGGAAGTATGTTGAGAAATTTGAATATCTCTAATTTTATTTCCCCCACCAACTTGAGGCATAATACATCAGGTATTTCTTGTATAGGATCTAAGGAGACAATTTATCTTGGTTCTACATACATAATCCAGATAATAATCTTAAATTTATATGGTTAACTCAACACATGAAGTTCTCCATCATAGGTGGTGTGGGAACATAGTCTCGTGGAAGCGCATCACGGAATTCTCCTTAGGCATGTGAAGTTGAACCTTGGAACCCACCTAATCATTCTAAGACACACCGATAACATGGGACCACACCCCCACTACTAAAAAATGGAGAGTCTTCTAGTCTATGAGTTTAATAGGAGGCTCTAAATCATATATCTTCTATAGGGGGAGGTGTTTTACACCTAAAGACCTAATAATAAGAGGATTATTAAACCGAGGGATTATGTTTTAGATGTGGGGGAACTTATAACCCCATACATTAGCGTGTCGATATCAAAATATGAGTACTGCTATTATGAGAATATGAAGAGGACTCTAGAAGTGGAGGATCTCAATAGATCATAGAATCAGATTCATACTTAGAGGAATTAGTTTCATTTTTTAGTATTGAGGATAAGACTATTTTCAAGGGGTGGTGATTGATAATGGTTGAGTCCCAACATGGGTTTGAATATATTTAAAAGGGGTTTTAGTTAGTCCATTAGGGAGATTTTTTAGTCTTTTAGGGGTAGGGGTTGTTATAAAGAGGAGTGTGAGGGTGTGAGGAGTGGAAGGAAGGAAGAAATATTTTGTGAGGTTGTTTTGGAAGTTTATCCAATGTCTTGGGTGATAGTGTAAGGGGTTGTCAATGGAATTATCTTCTATTATTCCAGATATCTTACTCATATTCCACTATAATTCCAATCCATTTACCTTATTATATAAAAGTAGTCTTATGAGATCCTATCAAACATCTTCTCAAACCCTTGGAAGTTTTGGATAACCTAGTAGTGAAATTTTATCGATTGTGAATATAAGTAACTAGTGAGTGGTTAATCCAAAATGATTCCAAGACATGGAGTAGTATCAACAATAACAACATCCAATTTAATAGGAGGAGTATATTATATTAGAAAAGTAACGGGTATTTACTTTGCAGGTGAGATTTGACCAGTCTGTGAAGGTGGTGTGGTTGATGTTTTAGTTGGAGTTGGCTTAGGTGGTGGTGATGCATAATGAGTTTTAGGTGAAACAAACTTCTTTGGAGAAAATGTGGTAAAAGAAGATATTTTTTTAGGAGATTAATTTTCTCTTTTATTTAAAACTTTAGCAGGATAAAATTATTTAAGATACTCTAAAATGATTGAAATATAAATTTTTTTATAAAAATAAACTTAAGTAAATAAGAGAGGTTACATATGCCTAAAATGGTGTCGGTATTTCACATTATGAGTCGCAAAAGTATTAAAAACATGAGGTGAATATCCTGAGGATGAGAAAGGAGTGTAGTCAAGCTTCTTTCTTAGAAGATCTGTATGAGTGAGAGAATTGGATGTTGGTTCTTGAATATGGAGTGATGGTTTTTTCATTTTTAAATCCACATGAGAATTTTTCTTACTTTCATAAAACTAACTTTATCTTGATAATTGTGGCTTTGTTAATGGGGTTTTACATTACTAGTGTAGGATTCCCAAACTTAACACCCTTTCCTTTCAACACCATTTATTTCTACTTATGTAATGATCACAAGGCTCCTCAGTCATATCTTCCAGGATGATCACTCTATGAAACACATCACTACCCTATGTGATGCCTTTGGCCTACATGACCACTCGCTGATCCATAGGCCACCGCGGTCCACCTCTAATCCATCATCGCGTACCACGATCACTCCCATTACCATAATTTTGTGTCTCCCATAATGTGTTGTTCAAATATAGGCATTGTAAGACAGACCCAAGCTCATGGATTTAAGGTCGGCAGTAAATTGGGGATGGGAAGTGGGATATAAGTGGTGTGTTATTAGTCTGTATTGGGTTTTTTATTAATATTTATGATATAAAATATATAAGAAATATATATTTAATTACTATATTTATAAAAAAAATATTTATAATAAATGAAATTATATAAGATACATTTATTTAATAAATCCATCAAATATATTTATGAAAATAAATATATTTATAATTACAACAAAGAGAAATATATTTATATATTTATAAATATAAATATATTTGAAATATATTCTGATTGAAAAATAATTACATTTTTAATAAATTTATTTATATTTATAATCATTATAGTTGTATTCATAATTATATAAAAATGATATATAAATACAGTTATATTTATAATTATATTTTACCCTAACCCTATGTCATAAATATAGTCACATTTATAATTATAATTATATTTTAACCTAACCTTGTATTATAAATATGGTTTTAGTTATAATTATATAGATATATTTCTATTTTTTATCATTATGAATATATTTATTATATTTATAAAAAATGCATCACATATAATTTCATTTATTGTAAATATTTTTTTATTAATATAGTACATAAAATTATATTTATTAAATATTTTATATGATAAAAGTTACTATCTCAAAAGTTTTATGATATTTATATTTATATATTTATATTTATATTTTTTATAATTATAAATATATTTATTTTATAATATAAATAAAAATAAAATTTATTGTTTATATTTTTTAGAAATGTTATTATAATTTTTATAAATTTAAATATATTTACAATATTGAAAATTATTTATATTTATTATTTTTATTATATTTATTAAACGCATAATTATATAATTGATATTTGATGTATTTTATGTTATTTTTTACATAATTTTTATAAATATCGAAACAGGTAGAGCATATGGATAGTGGGATCCTGGCCATTTATTAAAAAGGAAAAAAAATATATGAGAGGGGATAGCGTCAGACATGGAAAACTACCCACATTTTGAAAACAAATAAACATCACACTAACACTGCTAATGATGAATATCAAGATAATGAAAAAACTAATATGGTGAGTGAAGACTCATAAATATAATATAATTACATTTATTATAAATTATTTCATAAATTTAGTTATATTATTAGTATAATTATATTTTTTATAATAAAAAATAATCAAAATAATCAAAACATTAAAAATGTTTAAAAAAGAAAAAAAAGAAATTACGTAGACATTTTTCACCATAGAAACCAAAACCTATTTTGGGAAATATATATTTTTTAGTTAATCCCTATGAGGTAAATATTTTCTTTTAAAACATATATAAATAATTTACCTACTTGGGTTTCCCTGAGTAGGCTAACTATCCATATCGACTATCCACACAACCAATTTTAAATGCAAACAAAATTTAAAGTCTTCCCCACCTCAAATGCTTCTAGATCACAAATATCAGTTGAATCAAGAATCTCTAAATAAAATCTATTTTATTTTAAAAATAAAAATGGGAAATGATATTGTTTACTTATAATGATATTTAAAAAAAATGTTCATATTCAAATACATTCCATTAGATATGTAATATTTTAAATATGTTCTAATAAATTACACTAATTTTCATTGATTATTTTCAGAATTGGAATTCATGTTCTTAGAAAAGAATATAAAATCCTATAACCTCTAGTACACTCCTCGATCACCAAAGGATGATTCAATTCCAAGCCGTGAAACATCCCACCCCAACATGATTGTGCCACTGAGGTGAAGCACCATATGACCTCAAGTCTGCTCTTCAATCACTTGAGTTTGGAGACTAGCATCGAGGGTTTAGATGAATCACTTGATGAGAACTTTTCTATCAAATGGATTATCACATAATAAATAATAAATAACACATCCAAATAATCATAAATAGTATAATAGAGTTACATTATTATTAATAAACTCTAAATTAGATCCCAATAATTCCCAATAATAGGATGCATCTAATCAAAACATAACTACAATCCAAGTATAAATTCCAAAAAATAGAGCCACTGAAATAACACAAAAGTAATAGAAAATAGATCCTCTACAAAGCTCAAAAACCATTATAAATTCATATTTATTATTTCTTCTTACATCAAATCCCATCTATAAAGGTCCCTTGTCTTTCCCTATATCACCACACATAAAGACTATACACACATGAGGTGTACACAAAAGGGTGTGATAAATGATCTCAACAGAATCCATTGTGACTCCAAGAATCACCCGAAGTTTAAATTGTTCTTTTATGAGAAGAATAATGTTATAAAGTTATTTAAAAAATCATGAATAATATATTTCCTATATTTTTGGGTGCTAACCAATCCACACTAAAACATATATACCTCTATATATTAATGTCGGTGGATTTTTTTAATTTTTTTCAATATATGTTATAGCCAAACACTTGAATCGTGTAATGATCATGCCAAATACATGGAATATGAAGTATCCTTTCCAAATTTAATGTTAATTTCCTATATCCTACCCACAAAACCTGAACAAGAGAACTACATACCTATAATTTTCCATCATGTAGTCCAAAATCTATCAACTAGTGGTGAGGGTTAGTAATATCTTGGGTGAATATTATACCCTCAACATTATAACATTGAATAATTGTTAAATAACATAAATGTAATAACCCTAAATTTTATGAATAAAATTTCCATTATGAATTTATGTGTGTATCACATTTGGTAAGAAAAAACACATGCACCACATAATCAAAATCAACAAAAAATTTTATTAGTCAAACATTATATTTAAAGGATAAATATAGCCTTATGAGTTGAAAGTGTTACAACATGATAAAAAAATAAGAAAAATATAATATTAATATTTGGATATGCTCGATCCCCTAAAATAATCACACTCATGAACAACACTTTATAAATGAAAGAATATTAGAAATAGAACATCTAGTTTCAAAATGAAAATATATAACCTTGAGTGAAAATATAATTGATTGAAGAATTAATGAAATATTTTGTATTTATATATAGTATCAAGCCCATATAACCAATAAAAATTTGACCATTAGAATAGTAATCTAATCATTGAAATAGTAATTTTTATGTTAGGACAAGTAACTTGATCATTAGAATAGTAATCTCACATATAAGATATAAAAATAATATTTATTTATCTTATAAAATGAAAATATTTCAAATTTTTATCATGATAGAAATAAACAAATATTTTTAAAAAGATAAAATAACTATTTGGTTTTTTGTAAAACACATATGTTTTATTTATATTTTTATAATAAATATAAATATTAAAAATAAAGTTTATTTTCATAAAAATGGTTTTATAAAATAATATTATGTTTCATTATAATGATAATATAATTTAATGAGTCCATAAGTAATTTTTCAAAGGGTCAGAAAATTGATCATTATATAAAAATTGCTATTTTTAAAATTGATAAGGATTTTATTTAAAAATTAAATTTCACATATTTAAAAAATAATTTTTATAAAATTGATTTCATTTTTTAAATATAAACCTAAAAAATAGTGTTGAATTTTAGTTATTTTTCTAAAATAGTTGATTTTTTTGTGGATAGTGAAATACAGAAAAATACAGTATTTGAAATTATAAGTTAAATACATGAATAAATGATTCATGGATGATGTAAGAAACCATTATATTGATCTCACATGCACTAACTACTATATTTATCCACAATAATCATCACTATTGGTATTCATTATCAAAAATAATAAACTATCGAACATTATATTCAAAAACACCCCTCTCTCATTATAAATACCATCCCTCACTACCCCTTATCCCCACACCTTATAACCTTGTAATTTTCCAAGGCTCTACACAATATTCTTCCCAATCCTCTTTCATACTTCTCAAAATTTTTGGTCTCACCAATATACCCTTTCAATGTTCTTTAATGTGTTTTCTAAGAGAGGGCATCCAAATAGGTAATATTATCAACTTATCTCTTTCAATACTTTTATGCTTATTTATCCTACACAAATATTCCATTAAACATGATATAATAACTCTAGTATAATAAATATACTATAATTTTATTGTGTTAATGGAATATCCATTATCCAACCTCTTCACATTTCATTCTAAAACAAAAATGTTGTTCAGATTATAGTTGGTTTGCCACCTCAATGAACATCATACTTTGTTTTTTCACCACTACATTCCAGGATGGTTTTAATACATTTATTATGGTGAAACTTTATCTAAATATTTATATTATATATTTTTTTATATTCTATAACGGATAAATGATTATATTGTTAAAAAAACCAAGTAACTTCATTATGGTTATAAAAATGCCCAAGTGAATTAACCATATAACTATAATAATTAAACTCTATGGAAAATGTGTATTTTTAATACTATTTTAATTTTATAACCATTTTGAAATATTTTCATTAAATGAAAATAATTTCATTAAAATTATATATTATGGAACCAATTCATTGAGAACATCCATAATTACCTACAAGTGATGTGACCTTAGAACCATGCCACAAATGACCTTGGTGTAGTAAAAATAGAAACAATATCTCAATTAAATGTGTCTCAAATAATATAAAATATTGAAAATAAATCAAATATGTTATAATAAGGTTCAAAATCATGTATTTAATAAATATAATTTGATTATTTTGGATGTTAAGTGAAAGTGGAAAGCAAATCAGTACTTGTGCTAAGGGAACACTCCCAACCACCCTCTTTTCTATGGGTTATGCATTATCTCTGTCTAAATAAATTTATCTACTTAATTTATTGATTAAAACATTATTTATTATTTATATATTTACCTTTCATATATAGCTTGGTTATCCTTGTTTTTTCTAGGGATATACAAGCTTTTGATGTTCTCCTCCCAAATCATTCTTTTAAGTAAACACAATTAAAGGGAATTCCCCATATCATATTTCATGTTATAAATCACCCAATGAAATGTATTTAATCATAAAATGTTTTATGTAAATACTCATTATTTTATGGATAAACCTCCTAGATCACTTTTGGTTTTGGGAAAAATATTTTGTGCTTGAAACCTTTAAATATTCCATACTATTTTCTTAAAACATTGTTGAAGATGTTCTATTTCAAAATTACTTCCCCACCCTTCCTCATAAAATTTTCTTCAAATAAACTTAGTATTTGATAATTTTTATTATTTATATAGATATGAACACTCAAAAAATTTTAATTTTTTCTTTTAGTTGTTATCTTTATGAGATATCATTCGATTATAATTTGAGGAAAGATTACATAACCCATTTATTTATATCGGTATTTCTTATGCTTATGACTTATGTTTAATTTCCTTATATGGAACACATGTGCATGTACATGTCATGATGGGTACACCTAGATATAACTCCAATTCATTGGGTAGTGTTTATATTTAATGAGATGATATGTATGAGATTATGGAGCAAGTCTGGTCCATTATGGGACTCTTTCCACCATGTTATGATGTCTCAGTAATGATCCTTGACATATGCTCATGATTTCATATATTATGATATTTCCATATTCCTATAATGACATGATTTTATGATTCCATTTTCTTCGTATCCTTATTCCTTATGATTATTCACAATACTAATCTTTTATGATGTTATATTGTTCCATTTGACTCATCTGATATGCTACGTTATCCTATTTATTCCCTTACAAGGCTTTATAGTTAACACCTTTTATTTTTGTATTCCTCGGGTTATCCTATGTAGTTTTAGAAGATAAAAGGGATATAGTATCAAATTATATAGTTTAAAATATTTTTTTTATTTTGGATTTATGTTGATGTTTTAGGAACCTAGTTTCCCAAAGACACTAGGAATCTGGATACTTAGGTTGTTTTTATTGGATATCTATGATAAAAAACCTGTAATAATATTTATAAGAGGTTTGGGACATAATATTTGGTATCATAATAATGTATTATTTTTTGGTATTTTTAAAATAATATATTATTAAAAATACTAGGGATAATTATAACTATAGGAAAACATCCAAAAAAATTGGTAAAGTATAGATCAAGTGGTTTTCAAGAAATGAAATAATTATCTAGATACTACAACTAGATGTGGATCTAGTATAGATATACCTATGGGTAAGTACCCCAAAAGGGTTCATTGGGTATTAACTCATCCTTTTCCTAGTGCACAAAAAATAGGCTTTGTTGTATACCTGGTTTGACACTCCTTGTGGATATTACTTCATAAATTCATAAACTGTTTAGGAATAATTATGGACTTTAATAGATTACTAGGTTATAAAAACTAATAGAAAAATTACCATGGATATCATATATTGAAACCTAGAGTCTCATAATTTATTATATATATTTCATTTATAAGTCATTATTTCTAATTTCATAATTTATCTTTTATAAGCTTATTAGTTTGAGTATTCTAATCCTTAATTTCCATTTATTTTAGTTAATGGTGGAAAATAGTAGGAATCATGCCAAAAACCAATGTGATAAGAAATTTTTTGATTATCATAATGAGATTACTAACCTAATAGGAGTTGGATATAATAACTTCATGGTATTATTATCACAACCAACTCAAGTTATGAATAATTAATTGAATCATGTATAACACTATCATTATCATAAGAAATGGGAAGTTTTGGCGGTGTCCTTTATGAAAAAAAACTCCTACTTTTAGTGGATCTATTAATCCCCTCATCATGAAATAATGTATTAACTCCATTTAGAAGATAATATTATTCCTCTAATTATTTGAAAAAGAGAAAATAATAATGTTCATCTATCAGTTAGAGGGAGAATCCGGTCAATGGTGGAAACTAATCAAGAACACAAAGTCCAAGGACGAAATAAAATCCATATAATATGAAGTGGAAATATTTTTCAAAAAATATTTTCCCCAAAATATTTGTCTTATAATATAGTGGGGGTTACTTAGATTGAAGGAAAAGGAAGATGTGTTTGTTAGGTCTTATAAGTTAAACTTCACAAGGCTTGTACAGTATGCCTCCAACTTTGTCATCAAAACCAAAATTAAGGTAGATATCCAATTAGGATATCACTAATTAAAGGTGAAGAAGGATGGTATTCCTAATAATTCTTTTTTAATAAGTTATGGACACTGGGATTTCATTGTGATGGCATTTATACTTGATAATTATTCAACAATCTTCAGAGAATTAATGAATAGAGTATTTATAGATTACCTCGAAAAAATTATGTTGTACTTTATAGATAATATTATGATATAATCTAAAAGAAATGGGAAGCATAAAGAGGATTTGAGTACTATAATAAAGACATTGTGAAAGGATAAGTTATATGAAAAGTATAGTAAATTTGAGTTTTGGATGGAGGAAGTATCATTATTGGGTAATTTTATAACCAACAAAGGGATATTTGTGGATTATTTGAAGATAAAGGTGATTGAGGAGTTTCTCAGACCAAAATATATAATGGAGATTCATATTTTCCTTGGACTATCTAGGTATTATAGATGATTCTTGATTAAATTATCATGATTTAAAAACCTTTTGACCAAGATAAATTTCACGGGAGTGAAGTTTTTCTATCCTAATGAATGTGAAGATAGCTTCAAGGAATTAAAAATGAGGTTAATAATTGAACCAGTACTCATAATTCCCTTAATTGGGAGTCTTTTGTGGTGTATAATGATGATTTAAAGAAGGGATATGGTTTTTTATTGATGAAAAATGATAAAGTGATAACCTACGACTCAAGGCAGTTGAAATTTCATTAGAAGGACTATACAACTCATGAGTTGTAGTTGGTTGCAGTGATCTTTACATTGATTATTTGATAGAATTATCTTTATGGGTAGACGTATGAAATACATATGAAGTGCCTAAAATATATATTTACATGGAATGAGTTTAATATGTTCTAGTGAAGATGGTTAGAGCTGATTAAAAACTATAACTTCTCTATCCATTACCATCCAAAGAAGGTGAATAAATTGGAAGATTCTTTGATTATAAAGTATATTTCAAACTTATCAAATATGAGAATAAAGAAAGATATAATATTATTGGGATTACAAAGGATATTCATGGAAATTTAATGGAAGTAACAATATCCTGCCTATCTCAAATGATTTCTCAACCATATATCCTATAGAAGATAAAGGATTCTCAACAAGATGATGTGGAAATATAGAATAAGGTGGAAGCTCTAAGAAAATTTAAATCCTATAAATTCAAAATTGGGGGAGAATGAGTTGTAATATTTAGGTCACAACTATGTGTACATTCAATGTCTAAGATAAGAAAGGAGTTGTTGAATGATATACATAGTTTAACTTTCTCTATCCACCTAGGGAGCATGAAGATGTATCAGGATCTCTAAATACACTATTGGTCAGAAAACATGAAGAAGAAAATCATAGAATATATATATATCACAATGCCTAGTGTGTCAGAAATTGAAGGAAGAAAGGAAAAGGTCCAATGGGATGATGCAACCATTACCCATACCTATATGGAAATGGGAAAACATCACCATGAATTTTGTCATAGTACTTATGAAGACATACAAAGAAAACATTTACATATGGATTATAGTGAATCAGCTTACAAAGACTTATCACTTCATTGAAATTTGAGAGGAATTATCACTCATTCAACTTGTAAGGATATATATCAGGGAATTGGTGAGACTACATGGAACACAAATATTGATTGTTTATTATTGTAATAAAAGGTTTATGTCCACATTTTGAAAAAGTCTCCAACATGATATAAACTTATATTTGAACTTCAGTATGATCTATCACACCAAAACCGATGGATAATCTAATAATATTATCCAAAAACTTGAATATATGTTGATAACATGCTCGATGGAATTTAATGAAGGTTGGGATCAATATATCCATCCTGTCACATTCTCTCACAATAATATCTTCCACTCAATCATCCATATGACTATATATAAATATCTCTATGGGAAGATATGTAGTACCCTGGTGTGTTGGGATGAACTTAGTGAACTCAAGCTTTTTGGACCTAAAATGATCAATGAAGTTGTAGAAAAATGTCAATACCATTCAACAACACATCAGGACATCTTAGAATTGATAAAAGAGAAATATTGATAACCACCATAGATACCTAAAGTTTGAGGTTATAGATAAAGTGTTACTCTATATATCTCTATAGAAAAGAGTCATGATATTTGGCAAGAATAGAATGCTAAGACCAATATACATCACCCCCTTGAGATTCTTGATTGCATAAGAGTTCTGTCTTATCAACATGAAATCCCACCAACCTTGTCTCAAGTACAAGATGTGTTCCATTTATACCTCTTGAATAAGTACATTACATATCCATCATAATTACTAAATCTGGAGGTGGTACAATTAGAGCATGATATCTCTTATGAGGTGAAACCAGTGAAGATATTAGACTACAGAAACAAAGCTCTATGCAACAAGACAACTCACCTAGTCAAAGTACTATGGTGGAACCATAAGTACAAGGAGGAAACATGGGAACTTGTTGAAGTAATGAAACAGAAGTACCCTTATATATTTCCATCTTAGTTGGTGAAATGAAATGTTGAGGTTGAAATTTCTTAACGGGGGAAGAATATAACGACCTGAACTTTTATGAATGAAATTTTCCTTCTGAATATATGTGTGTGTCTCACTTGGTAATATAAAATTCATGCTCCAAATAATGAAAATAAGAAACAATTTTTTATATTAATTAAAAAATTACATTTATATAATAAATATTGTTTAATAATTTAAAGTTTTAAAATGGGAAAAGAAAAAAAATATTACTATAATATGAAATTTTGGATCTAGTCAGTCCCCTGGAATGATCAAACTCATGAACAACACTGTAGAAATAAAACAGAATATTAGAAATGAAACATCTATTTTGACAAAAAAAATATATAACCTTTATATAACATAAAATTTAATGTATAATGAATGAAATGTGATGTATTTATAGATTTTATTAAATCCATATAACTATTAGAAATCCAACCATTAGAATATTAGGCTAGTCATTGGAGTAGTAATTTAACTATTAGGAATAGTAACTTGGCCATTATAATAGTAACATTAACTATTGGATAGTAAAACAATGTTTATTTATCTTATAAAATGAAGATATTTAAAATATATATCTTGATACAAATAAATAAATGATTTAAAAATGATAAAATAAGTGTTTTTGGATTTTTTGTAAAACACTTATGTTTTATTTAAATTTTTATGAAAAGCATAAAAATTTAAAAGAAATATTATTTTCATAAAATTTCTTTATAAAATAATAGTATGTTGTATTATAACGATAATATAATTTTATGATACCATAAGTAAACTTTCAATGGGTCAGAAAATTGATTATAATCAAAAAATTGATATTTTTAACATAAATAAGGATTTTGTTTAAAAAATAAATTTCTAATATTTATAAATAATTTTCATAAAACGGATATCATTTTTTTAATTTAAACATTAAAAATTGGTTAGGGTGAACTTTTTTTTATTTTCTAAAATAGATGATTTTTTAGTGAATATTGAAATATATAAAAATACGGTATTTAACATTATGAATTAAATACATGAATAATTTAGTCATGAATAGTGTAAGAAGATATTATATCAAACTCACATGAACTAATTAATATATTTATTCACAATAATGATTACTATTGGTAATATTCATCCAAAATAATAATCTAATGAATATTGTATTCAAAAATACCTCTTTCCTCCCATTATAAATATCACCCTTCACCACCCCTTCTTCTCACATATTCTAAGCCTTAAAGATTAAAAATTCTATACCCAATTATATTCTTAATCCTCTCCCCCATGTATTTGTTTTTTTCACCAAAAGACCTTCCCAAGGTGATCTAATGTGTTTTCTATGAGAGAGCATCTAAAGAGGTAAAATTCTAAAGTTATCTCTTTCAATACTTTTCCACTTCTACCTCTTCCACATATCTTCTATAAAACACTAAATAATGTCTCTGGTATAATAAATATTTTTTATTTTTTATTTTTTTAATGTAATATCCATTATCAAAACTCTTCTCATTTCATTCTAAAATGAAAACATTGTTCATATTATGGCAGGTTCACCACCTCCATGAACAATGCACTTCATTTTTTACCACCACCTTCAAGGATGGATTTAATACATTTATTATGGTGAAAATTTATCTAAATTGGTATATTATATATTTCTTCATATTCTTTAATGTATAAATGGTCATATGGTTAAATAAAACTAAGTAAGTTCATTATGGTCTAAAAAACCACCCAAGTGAATTAATAGTATAACGATAAAAATTAAAATCTATGAAATGTGTGTATTTTTAATACTATTTAACTTTTATAACCATTTAAACTCCTATAATAGCATTAAAATCATTTTATCACACTTTTGGAGTTATGTAACCATTTCACAAAGAACTCACATAATTACCTACAAGTGATGCGACCTTGGAACCATGACATGAATGACTTTGGGACAGTGGAAACAAAAATGATATCTCAATTAAATGACTCTAAAATAATATAAAATATTGATAATAAATATAATAGAATAGAATAAGGTTCTTAATCATGAATATAATAAATCTAATTTTATTATTCATAATGTTAAGAGAAAGTGAAGAGCGAATCTATACATGAGGTAAGAGAACTCTTTGAACCTCCCTCTCTTCTTTGGGTTATGAATTTTATCTCTCTAACTCACTTTATATCATTAATTTTATAATTAAAACCTTTTATATTCTGTATATTTTTACATTTAATATATACCTAGATTATAATTTTTTTCTTTACTAGGGATTTATAATATTTTTATATTTTCTTCCGAAATATTTCTTTTAATTAAACCTTATTTAAGAGATATTATGATTTATTATTTCATGTTATGGCCACCCCATGAAATTTATTTAATCATAAAATGTTTTCTAGAAATTATCATTATTTTATATAGAAAAATACTGGTTCACTTTAGGTTTTATGAAAAACAGTTTCACTTATCATCTTCAAATATTCCACATAATTTTCTTAAAACCTCTCTAAAGAAGTTCAATTATAAAAATAATTATCCAACCTTAGTCATGAAATTTTATTCAAATGAACTCTATATTGGAGACCTTTTCTTATTTATACAGATATAAAAACTAAAAATATTTAATTTCTTTTTTTAATACTTATGATATTTCCTTTTATTATGATTTGAATAAAGATTATGTAACCCATTTCTTTTCATGGGTATTTATTATACTTATGCCTTATGTTTGATATCCTTATGTGGAACACATATACATGTACATGTTATGATGGGTGCACCTAGATAGAACTCTAATTCATAGAGTAATTTTTATATATCATGAGATGATATGTATGGGATTAAAGAGTAGACCTCATCGATTATGGGACTATGTCAACCATGTTTTGATGTCCTGGTAGTGAACCTTGAATTATGATTATGATGTCGTATATTATGATGTTGACTCAATACTATGATGTCATGATCTTATGATTCCATATTTTTTATTCCTTTATTAATTATTATTATTCATGATACTTGTCTTTTATTATATCATTTTATGCCATTTGATACATATGTTATGTTTTTATCATGTTTATTCCCTTACTGGGATTTATAGATCAACCCTTTTGTTTATATATTCCCCATGTTATTCTATGTAGTTTTATAATCTAAAATGTATCTAGGAGCATATTATGAAGTTTAAAATAATTTTTTTTTATTTTAGATTCATTTCTATAATTTATGAACCTAGTCACCCAAAGAAACTAGGCATCTGGATCATTGGGTTGTTTTTATTATAAATTTATGTTAAAAATCATGTAATATTATGTATAAATGGAATTATACATTATAAAAAATATTCATTACAAATATAATCATCTACGTATAAAATATAAAATTACAATGGTAAGGTAATAATTTTCAACATCATACACCATATGATAGGAATAAACCCATCCAATGTCATATGAGTATGCATCACAGGGAAGATTGCACAATATGATGATCCCATATAATACACCAACAGTAAAAAGGTAAATTAAAATATAGGTGACATTATCATTAGTCCTTAACCACACCTAAAATTTGCCTCTATAACCTCATAAAGATCCTCCTACATAAACACATGTTCGAAGTAATTTTCCCCAATCTCCATATAAACATAATTTATACACATCCATTGTGGTGCATGTGTAGTTTGTAAGCATAAAACTCATTAAGACGCCTCTAAAATGACCCTAATATACACCAAAATATATATGTATATATATGCTATATGAAATTAAAGTTTTAACATGCAGAACCTATCAATATATTGAGTCCTCGTGTGCTTAGAAATGTACCATGAATCTTGACCCTACCTACTTCATCTAGTGACAATATTTGGTGCAACAATCATATCTAAATCAAAAGTGGGATAAATTTACCAAGATGTAGTGGAAGAAGATTGATCTAGGTTATTCCATGATATCCATTACTAGTCTATTTATGATTGATAGGCAAATAACCCAAACCTGAGAGTATAATATAAGAAATCATAGGTTGTAAATACATCCAACCAAGATATAAAATAACTCAAACCATGGGTTAAAATAATTATTAGTCCAGGGAGATGATATGTCAAATTATTGGTGTAGTGAACCAAACCCAAGAAAGCCCAAAGATGGTATCTACTACCATTACATTGGAATGATTACAAGGAATCAAATCCTAAAGGGCAAAAGATTTTAGTAGTCTTTGTAGACCAAATATAAAAATGAGTCTTGAATTATAAATGAATACACAAATTAAAACATAATTTTTTTTCTTTTGAGGATAACTTTATTCCATCTATGATATCCTTTCATATATTTATTAGTACACTTCTTGGATTTCTAGTAAAGGTAAACAAAAAAAGGGTGAGCTCAAATGATCAGTAAGGGAAAAGTACAATGGAATAAATAACGAATCAATGAGAATAATAATTATAGAATGGTAAATAACTGAACACACGTACCATGTAATCAAAAAACTGAAAAGGGATTGCATAAAAATATAGGGAGGTAATAACTGAAACACATTCCATTCAAATAACTAGATAAGGAAAAACCAATATAGAAATGTAAGAAATCGATACCTGTTTCATTTAATCAATAAATTGAGAATGAAATGAATTCATAGAAATGTCGATGAAAAATCTCATGGATTATAAACACTAAATAAAAATAAAGGAAATTATTAAATATTGGATGTCATGTATAATAAACATGAATCATTATACTGTCAAGATCTATCCTTAATACAGTTTATGTCTATGGGTAGAAACACATATATTCTTCTTGGAAACAAAATCTAAGGTCTTGTCACTATAAGGTCATGAAAACTATGTGAAGGGAAGTAAATACTACCAAAAGAACTTTGTAGAAGGAATAAAATATTCCTACAACTCCATCAAGGAAAATGGATGCAAATTGGATTGTAAATTTTAGAAGAAACTTGGAGAACCCATGAGGCACTTGCCAACCGAGTGATGGCCAGCAAACCCAAAACGAAAAAAATCATGTCGTTGGTGGAATCGAATGGATAAATTCCACCACACACCATCCCAAGAACTAGGAAATTTTTGGGTGAAGCAATATGGTGGGATCTGCGAACCACATATCGCAAACCACAGTCTCTGCAAACTTCTGTTGACTGAGTCTTTCGCGAGCTGAGTTATATATTTATGGGATTCAGCAAATGGTACTGAATGCCCATAGATATGATTTCCCCAATATCCTATAAAAGGACCACAAGAGGAACTAAAAAGGAATGGAAACTAGGTGAGACTATAGGAGGAATGAGAGTAAAGACAAAGAGAGAAGATGGAGCTACGACTTTGGAGATTTTGGTGACATACTAATAATACTTCGACTTCGGTCTCAAATCATAGATGAAGTGTGAACTGCGAACCACCTCCTCTATAGGTATAAAAGGTCCTGTAACATAAAAATAAGGAACCTAATAAAAATGTTAAACAACGAACCAAATTGTAAAACCACAAACCAAAATGGTAAACCACGAATCAAAATGGTATTACGGTGAACCGAAATAGTGAAACCGTGAACTGAAAATGTGAAACACTAAACCATAAATCCATCATGGATGAAATTCCCATGAACCACAGACTCCTGGACCCTTCTTCAATCTGGTTCTCTATATAGCGCATCACTATGAAGACTAAACCTTGTTCCGCGTACTGCATATGTATACAGATGGAACTCAGAGCTATGTGGCCTACCATATCATGGGCCACATCTAGGGCCACATACCATTTAAGTATGTAGAACACATTCAGATCCACATACCACTTCAGTAAAAGGACTACCCCTGTACTTTCATGGAAATATGCTATGCAGCGCTGCCTCTATCCCACGTGAGAAAACATTACGTGGAATAGGGTGTCTTCGGGTGCCCTTCCTCTGGGCTCCAATCATGCCCCTCTATTACCCTCCAGTCCTCCATAGCTCCTCTGTAAACCAGTACACCGACATCAGTCCAAATCCTTCTAAAAAGACACCAGACGCGTATGATTAGATCATCGGGCACACCAGTGTGTCTTTCTGAATTTACATACCCAAGGTAAACAGAGTCACTAAGGTTATCCTCACAATGGTGTGGACCCCTAGAATGTATCTAAGTCTACATTCCCAAGGCAACCCAAGATCAGACCTTGGGATGCCAATGTGAGTATCCCCATTCTAGGGATTAGGGGTGATCACAGGCATTTCTCTTTGGTGAGTTCTAGTGATAAGGGAGAATATCACTCTTTCATTCCCCTTTGGAAAGGAATCACACTCCTCCCCTTTCCTAGAACCAGCTCTGGGGAAATCCCACTGAGGTAAGCCCCTAGCCTTCTGAGACCAGACCACAAGACTTTCAATGTCATTCCACATTGAAGGGTTCATTGCTTTACATTATCTCCCATTGTCATCTTGACATGGAACCAAGTGGGGGAATGGACACACCTGATGTTATTTCCCTCTTCTTTTGGGCTCGTAGCCATGGCCTCTTCTGCCTTCGTCATCCTCTTTTTCCATCATCTTAGAAGAGAAAGCATTCCCTTGTTAAATCTTTCACATCCTCTTGTTTCTCACACCCAGCATGACTCACATGAGCTTAGAGGTCTTTGATGATACAACATTGGAAAATCCCACAAACGAACAATAATAACTCTAATTCCCACCATAATTGGGATACGTAGGATTCCTACTTAACTAATGAGATCAAATAGGTAGCCTTTTTTAAAAGGTTCACCCAAAAAATGTCCCCAAAAAAGGCATAATATTTAGGATTAAGTCTCAATTCAATTATCTTAGATGAGTAGCTCCCATGTGTAAGCCTCAATCAAGTCATAACCCATCACTGAACTATGAGAACTTTAATTCCTTCTCAAACCAGGATACATAGGAATCTTGTCCAAGGATCGAGCTCAAGGGACGTTATCCTCATAATTCAGTCCCGATAAAATGTTCCCACAAATTCAAAAGGACTCCCTCATAAGTGTAAGTCCCTATAAAAAAACTATGTGGCCTTTGATTCCCTATTTAACCAAGATATATAGGAAGCCAATCTTAGGTCCAAATACGACCCTCAAATCAACCCTAATGTTCTCCGGGCTATATTGCTAGTAGGGTCGTGTTCACCCAGAAGATCATATATTTTGTGGGAACCTCAAGTTGATTCAGCGTAATCCCCACAGAAAGTCTTTCCAATGAATCTTTCCACTGGATGTCCTCACTGCATGACATTAAACTTCATGGATGGGTACCCATCACAAGACCTTGAAAGGTTATGTGTCCAGTTAAGTGACATTGAACTACATGGGTTTCGATTCCTCTCATGAGAATATGTAGGAATCCCATCTTATGGGTTTGAGTCCAACATGAAACCACCTTCCATCCCTACTGGATGACAATAAACTCCAGAGTACCTTATTTCATGTCTTAAGTCATCATTGTCTCCATAGCATCAAATCCATGTATATCCATGATGATCCTGCAACCTGGGGGTAACCCATGGATACACTCATTGGGAATGGACCGAGGATTCACAAATATATGAACATGGATTAAATCTATAATAGAGTTCTGGAGTAGGAAATAATTCCCCACAAAAGGGTGTGATGAGCCCAACCACCCATCCTCTCAACTAATGGAATCCTCAAGTACTGTTGGCCAAACCATCCAATAAGCACCTACCTTTGGAAATCAGGTCCATGAATCATGGATAGAAGGGTCATTGGGTGATTATGGCACCATAAATTAACCCTTTGGAGACCATCGAAGGAAATCATATCCTAACAGAACCGATTTCACAAATACTTAATCCCATGCAATCTCTCGTCGGGACTATTCGATTGTGGTGCCACCTTCATAATACACAAAGGATAAATTGCCCAGTCCCTATAGGGTCAAACCAATTCCCCCTAAAGGAAAATGATGCGAATTAGGTTGAAACAAAAAGTGGTGAACCCAATGTGAAATTATCTATAATAATATAGAAATTCTTGTTACCCATCGGACCATTTTACTTTCCCCAAACACTCACCTCGGGTCGAAACAAAAATGGTGAACCCGACTTGAAATTCTCTATAATAACAGACAAATGCTTGTCACCCATCGGACAATTTTATTTTCCCCAAACTCTATCCTCAGGTTGAAACAAAAATGGTGAACCCAACGTGAATCCTCAACCAAGGTGGCGGTTTTACCCCACTCACGCCCCTTTGCCTCATAAAAAGGAAGGGGCTAAGTCAAATAATCAGTTATGAATCTGATCAAGAGATGCTACTTTGATGGGTTTTTGTGTTCTGTATATGTCATATATATATATGAGGTTTCTAGAGAAACATTCAATCAAAATGGAATCTCAACAACCAATACATACATGCAATTTAGCGATCCCACATGCGGTCAGGCCTAGATAAAGATTAAAACCCCCTCGCTGACCCAACATCTTCAACATTGGGTATCCAATATGCTGATTAGATATTACCACTAAAACGGTATTCTCCCCATAGTGGAGGCTGCAAGACATGCCCTCCAATCTTCAAAAACACACTAGCTGCTGCCCCAGCCACGACAAACACCCCAACATAGGGTGACCCCACCGGCCTTCTCCAACCACTTCGGGAGCCTGTCCCCAGAGCGTGATAACAAGTACCCCCTTATCTTAGGGAGGTAGAAGAATTAAATAGTGATGACTTCATCCTATCTGAAATGGGGTATTACTCATGGGCCCCTACCACAGAACATCGCCACCAACACTGCGTGACCAAGTATCCTCGCTCAAAAGAGGATATCATGTTGAGGGAACCTGCTGAATTACAAAGGAGATGGGCCACCTGGGCTGCTTTTCGAGGGTGGAAAACATATAATCAGGAGCAAGTAATCAACCTAATTCTTGAGGAATAAATCCTCCATAAAAATTCAGTGGAATTCAATGAGCAGGAATACAAATCTACCCCCTCCACTCAAGCCCACCACAGAAATAGGGTGGCACAATACGAGCATGTGCCCATTCCTGCCAGTTCTTGCCGGTCGCATCGTACAGACAGAGCGGCAAATTACAAGAAGATGCAAATATCTTCTAATGCATCAGAATCCCACCATCCAAATACGACAGCAACCATCGACAGGAAAGCACAAACACCAGCTGATTTGTATCAAGTTCACCATCCAAATAGGGTGGCAAAAAAATATGAGTAGATACAAATTCCTATGGATACATACAAATCCCATGAGAAAAATACAGTAGTAAGAGAGAATATGAAAATTTCTGATCATAAATATGAAACCCACTAGTAAAATATGGTGGTAACTAGAGTAGAAAACTAGTTGTAGAATCATTCTACTGTCCTGACATAGGAGAACTGTCAGTGTCCATCGGCAACCTATGGAGGACTGGAGCAGGCACAAACTTCTGCTCCAACATCGGAATGGGAATACATACTTGTTCCAGCTAAAGATGTCTCCCATCACATCTTTTCAATAATGGAAGATCATACGTCGATTCTAGACCATATCCCTGAGACATGTCAAGACGTCATTATATCAGGGGCAAAGCCAAAGAACTGGGCCCATGACCTGATTTCCTCGAACAGAATGACTCATCTGAAAGATAGGTTGGTCACTCTGGAGTAGTTATTCATCCCTTCTCCAGTCCAGGAGGTTCGATGGAAATATCCCGCGATACATGGTCAAACAAATTGCGAATAAATACCCGTTCCAACTGGGGGATGCCGGTCCAATTTGGTAGCCACTCCCAGGCAGGCATATATACCTTACAAAACTCAAGATGTCCATCATCATATCCTAACAGCATCGTGGGAACCAAAAAAATAGGAACCTGTATATGAAGTTTGTTACCAATAGAAAACGGCCCTAGTTAACCATAAGAGAGCGCCCAAAGATGAAATGCACCAAAGGAAACTGGAAAATGAAGAGCATGTTCATGATTCTGCTCTGCTGGAAGTTGGAGTTCTTAACGCAATCAAGCATATATCAATAGAATCTCATGATCTTGTTAGTCCATTACCAAAATATGGAAGTAGCAGTATCAGTTGTGAAGACACTCCTCGTAATTTTGCAACCAGCAACTCTGAAGGCCCTCCCAAGATCACCCACAAGGGATTACTCTGTGGGCCAAAAATGATCAATCACGAGATCTTATCTCCTAATGTGTGTCAGGGTATCCCTCCCCTTAACCAAAAGATCAAACAAAAATAAGGTCCTACCCTTATTTTCTTCTTCCCTAATGGTCCTCCCTAGGGTATATGCTGTAGATATGCTTCTCCTTGCAGTCGAATGTCAAGCCATGATGGTAGTCCTCTCCATGATGGTAGCCACTGTGAAGTCCCTACCCACAATGGTAGTTGTTGTGAAGGCCTTCCCGACAACAACATAAAGAAATGAGAAGGTTCTCCCCTCATTTTAGAACATCCTAAAGACCCTCCCCAAAATGTACACTGTATAAATTCTCCCTGCATCTAGATATCAAGCTGTGATAGTAGTCATTTCCATCATAGCAGTTATCGACAAGGTTCTCCCATCAGTGACATATAGTATCAAGAAGGTCATCCTCCTACTACATCCCACCCTGAAGGT
Source organism: Viscum album (assembly GCA_963277665.1). Taxonomy (NCBI): domain Eukaryota; kingdom Viridiplantae; phylum Streptophyta; class Magnoliopsida; order Santalales; family Viscaceae; genus Viscum; species Viscum album. The sequence continues at coordinate 608,264,324 of OY728139.1, read as the reverse complement.
CCTCCCTACAGTATACATTGTAGGGAAATTACCTGTGGTCAGATATCAAGTTGTAATGATAGACCTCTCCATTGTAGCACCGATTGTGAAGATCCTCCCCGTAGTCAAAATTCACACTAGCAATAAGGTCATCCCCTTTCCAAGACAAATGTGAGGAAGTAAACCTATGTTAATGTTCTTGGAAAGATGGAGTTAGAATTTCATACACTCTATCTATGACAACTGATATCCTTTCTCAACTCAAAGACAACTTGAGGCCATGCTCATCTTTTGAGCCTCCCCTTTACCACTTGCATATCAATGAGCCTCGTACCAGCACCAATTCTCGTAATGAAATTAAGGAGTATTCAAGTTGGGAAAACCGAGAGGAGGAGTCTCCTAAAGATTAACATTAGGATATGTTTCTCCTGAGAAGACAACTAGCTAGAGATGACGTACCAGTAATGTATTGGCCCATGTCCACTTCTCAGTTCGACATACCGAGAGAGTTGTCAAAAGAATTTACATATAACATTCATCTAAATATATGGGAAAATATCTTCCAGCTAAAGGAAAAATTCCTTCTCTATGAGGGACATGCAGACCTTGTCAGCATACTTGGAGAGCTTCACCATCTAATCAACTTGGAATCTCTCCAGCCTACATGATGACCACAATCAGAGAGGTGAAGGAAAGATCTCGAATTGTCCTACCTCCACATGCTATACAAGTTGTGTGGCCTTATCATCAATACCCTCTATGTATTTCATATTCAGAGATGGGGAGAACATGGATCTCTACACTTCACCCCACTACTCATCCAGTAGACCTCATAGGAAATGACATCCTTGAATGTCATTACCCAAAGGCGACGATCAAATTGAATTCCAACTCATTAAAGGGGGAACAATAAATAAGAACCAACCTTGATAAATGATCAAAAGCATCAGTCTTTATGAGAGAAAGTCATTGAGAAGCTTCTAATCCAAAAACTTGAGAACATCCAATAGGATTCCTGCCTAATGGAATCCAACCAACGAGAAATGCTCATGTCCTCAGAAGAAAATAAATACCATGAAAATTCACCTCCACACTCAGATCATACCTGCGCAAGAGTAAATGAAATCAAGAAGGCGGAAATAGCAGTAGTTGCTGCCGCAATATAGGAACAGCCCCAACCCGCAGGACAGGGGGCATTTTTAACTCAAAATTTCCCCGTAAGACCAAAAAATTTGATCCATATCACATCAATGGAATAATGGGAGAAACCTCATCCCATAGGGATAGGGGCGTTATTACCTCATATTCCCACACAGCAGACGTTTGACTTCTCCCGTTTGGGAAGAACGATTAGCTGAGTGGTCACCCATTCAGTCCCATATTTTGGTTCATACCCCCCCCCCCCCTCGGGACGAAGGAATATTGCAAGGTCAGATCAGGGCTCCCTTTATGTCTCTATTCACCAAGAAATATGAAGAATACCATATAATGGAAGGAGAAAGTCCAAAAAAGCATGTAAAAAGATCTCATACCATTCAGTACCGGGTACACAACCCCCAATGAAGTATGCAACAATGAACATGGTAGACATTAGTCCCAAGGACCTCGCAGGAAATTATACAAATGAAAATGATGAAAGAGAAGATGGTTACCTCCTAGAGGCAATCCACACCAAGCCTGAGGGTGTGCATACCAGGAACCAGTGAAATGCACTAAATTTTGGTGCACCCTCATAAAACCCATCACTATCCCCCTCATGAATCCCCAACAAGGATAAGAATAAATAAAATGTCATATATGATCCACCTCCCATCAAGAAAACGATTCCCTCATGCTTGAGGAAATATTCGACAAGCAGCATGAAGAAATGAAAGAGATTAAGTGAATCAATGTCGAGCTACATAGTGGAGGATATCTTTCTGGGGGTGTTCCTCAAGTGGAGCATGAACATGTGCTTCCAAAAAGGTGCATCTTCCACAGGTACTCATCTGAGTAAATGAAACTAGGCTCGAATTCCCATCCAATCCAGCATCAGGACCATCTGTCTACTTGAATATGGACCCAGAAGGATATCAAGACATCCCTCCACTAAAGAAATATCTAGAACACATTCAGAAGAACCCATAGAGGATGCCCTCGATTGGGTATCCACCCCAAATGACAAAAATTTTGGCATTTCAAGTTTTTTCCCTTGATACAGCCACCCAAGCTCAATTCTAGAAGAATATGAATCAAGGGGTCTTTAATAATATTGATCAATTTATAGCTCTACTGGAATCCATGTAAGGGTAGTGTTATCTGATACAACCAGAACGCAAACCTTACCCTGATTGGGTGAGAAACGTTCTGCCACCGCCAAACTTTAGGAACCCCATATTTTCATTGTTTAATGGTTTAGGAGACCAGGAACAGCATCTAATGCACTATGAATCTTACTATGAACCCATGATGGGCACCCCAGAGAAATAAGAAACAGTTAAACTCGGGTGCTTCGTGTGAACTCTGTAGGGTTTATCCTTCGTGTGGTATACTAGTTTTCCAGTTAACTCAATTACAAGCTAGGAGGACCTTTGATGATAGTTTCTCTTTTAGTTTTTTTTGAAATTTCCTAAGACAATAGTCGGTGATCTCATGAACTATAAGTAGTGATAGAATGACATAGTTTTAGACTTCATCACCAGTTGGAAAGGCCCGACTTACTCCCTGAAAGGAAAACTCCCTTGGGATGAAATGATCGTTATGTGAATCAATAATCTCTATGATGAATTGTGGACTCCACTCATCCCAGTGATGTAAACAAGTGGTTTCTGATATTTTTCTACCATTTCCCAAAGGATATAATACTCCTTGGAGTGGACCAACCTCAAGTCCCAAGTGGCCCCATCGACCCCAAGAAAAATAATGAGAAAAGATAAAGTGTATTCTATCACACTTTAGCCACCCCCAACACTAGCTCTAGTTGTGAGGCCTCCACCAAACCATATAGAACCCCATAGATGCCAATAGCCACCCCCACCTCAGCAAGATGAGAGAAGAGGTTCCAAAAGAAACTAGATTGAGAAAATAATAAATAAATTCTACTCATTCCAAGATTACCAAGTACATGGATACTTTATAGCCGCCATGAATTGCAACTTTCTCCGACTACCAGATCCAAAGTGAGCCGATGAAGTGGGTCTCAATGACAATCCAAATTATTATCCCTACCACTGGATACTGGGAAAAACCATTCAAGAGTTCTTTGTCTTCAATTATCTCCTAAAAAAGATGGTGTATTCCAAAAAAGTCAAGTTAGGACCATCTCTAGCGCATGTGGTGTATGTTTCCACCTTAGACTCAAGTGAGGAAGGGGAGTGGAAAATAGCCATCAGAAAAAAGAAGAAAAACTTTGACAGTTGTATTATTGGGAAAATAGTCAACTGAGCTCATGGAAACCTCTAGGAATAGTTGATGAAACCAACCGTACCCCCAATATCTCCTAATGCAACACAACCATCATCATCAGCCCCATAACCCACTAAGGGTCATCCATCTAAGAGAAGGTCTAATCAGAAATGCGGAAAAAATGAGAAAGAAGATAAACTTGCACTAAGACCAAAGTAAACCTTGAAAATTTTAGACTTCAAGACAACAGACCTGGAAGAATGGAAACTTCCCCGCCAAATGGGACAATGGACACTGCCCTGCCAAATGGATCCATCAGAAGAAGATAGTCAGACATAATCAATGTCGGATCAAGAATTGGTCTTTAGCTTCATTAATGTCATTCACTTAATGAACCCCTTATCTTCTAGAGACTATGGCTACGAACCTGAATTCCCCAATCCAACCGGAGAGTCGGAGGAAGAGGCCGCAGAGGCTAAGGGTTTCCAGGAAGGCGTGGTCATGGAAATAGTCAAATTCTCAGCCACACCTTAACTCAAACCGTTAATGTTGTAGAAATTTGTAGAAGTACCCTACAGTAGATACAACTGAAACCTGAGTGTTTCACCACCCCAATTAGAATAAATCCTATCCCAATCATCTTAGATTATCCATTGTAAGAAGAGTATATTTCTAATTACCCAAAGAATACAGGCTGACCAGTCCAGTTGAATCCAAAGAGCATAGGAGCACCATAAGTTCCCATCCCAAAGGTCGGCACATCCACCTCTAGGTATGAAGTCCCTAAAGATCCTATGAAAGAGAATCCCCAAGCCGATAAGTGTAGGTTCCGGGCGCAGCGGAAGCGCATTGGTGGGTTTGCCCAACTTCAATTTTAACGTTAAACAACGTTCAATCTGAGATCCGTCACGATATAAATTGCCGAATCTTCAGAATAGAACGAAGAATGAAAAGAAAAGAAGAGTCCCAGAACCCTTGAAGAGGATCATCATATGTTGATTATAATTAATTTAATTAATGCATAATAATTACCTTGTTGGAATTCATTCTTCGTTGATGTGTCCGGTCACGATTCGGTGATCCGTCGTTGCATCGTAGAATCCAAGTGTAGGATTCCTCTAGCGGTGATCCACACGTGTGTCACATATCTCCGGACATCACTGAAGAGATCTCTGGGTGCTAGCACGGAAGAACCTTTGCTTGCGATGTCCGCCTTCGACCGCCTTGATCCGGTGGAGGATCTTGCTCTCGTAACTTGAGGGCATTCTTGGTGGAAAGGGAATTATCTCTTGGCTTGAGAGTATTTCCAAATCCGTTGTGCACAACAATGGCTCTTCAAAAAAATTTGGGGTTGCGAGGATATTTATAATCAGGTTTGAGGTTAATAGAGTTATGACAATAAATAAACGCGTTACACGTTTTATTTATTTCATTAACTCTTATTGAAAACCCCCATGTCGAATTATTAATTCCTTCACATGCGCCCACGCTGATTATAATAAATATCATTTAATAAAACAATATTAAATCCTCAAAATCCCAATTGGAAGAACTAAACGGCGTGTAATAATTAATACACGGCGTGTACTTGTTTTCCATAAAACTACACAGCGTGTATATTTAATATACACGGCGTGTACTTTTATTTTCCATTTTTCTCCACCACATTTATTAGACCTTGAGTAATGACTATTTATTTCTTAAATAAATGTAACTACATTACTCGCTAATAAATATATTATTTTATCCACAGTATATTCTCTCGAATAACTAGTGTCAAAATAAATGCGATCAGACATCCTTAAATAATTATTAAACCACAGTCGGGAATAATATTTATTTAACTTGTTAAATTAATATTTAACTGAGATACATGGACACACTTAGTGTGTGACCCTCTAGGCCTCTTTCTCAGTGGCATTAGGCTGAGCCTACCTAAAGTCCAAGGTTAGCGTCTAGCAACATGCCAAGGCACCCATAGAGAAAGAAGTTAACACCGCAATGACGTGTCACCTCCTACAAACGCTTACCGTGTAATATAATCCCTTTGTCTCGATAAATCCAATCAATCGGGTTGCATGCTAGTGCCATCAACCCATGTGCTTGATTATTCTTTCTTTGACTTCCCAGAATTGAACTTTCCCATACCTTACCATCGACATGGATTTATTTAGGCTATATCAATTCCGTCAAAGGGCCTGAGATATCTACTTCCATTATGGAACGGAAGGGACAAATCCTTTCTCGCATTATTTATTAATGCGGTATTACTCGTGACGCACCCAACGTATCCTACCTCACTGCGAACAGTGTGTCGTCACAGTTTTCGTCAATACATCTAAGTGCGCGAGTTTTAATACCCATTAATAATAATCTTAAAGTCTAAGGATCAATACACACGTACATAGATAGGAACATCCAATGACACTATGAAATGTGGATTTCCTACTGGCGGGTCTCGTTCTCATAATATCCCCATGGATATTACCAAGGGCGCACACCATGAGAAGGTGCCTCAAAGTTTTATGAGTCCTCACCCCTAATGACCTGTATTATTTGTGTCCCTCAAATAATATCATCCGGCCATAGAACATACATTCAAGAACAGTGTTATGGCACTTTCGGGTTCTCATCATAGCAGGGATCCGCTACGACCCTTTAATGAAACAGCTGTCCTTAGGACATTATCACATGACATGTCACGCAGAAGAACAATCAAGATGTGATAAGGCTTTTATTTAATGAATAAAGTACAAAGTAGTTGGTTCTAGACCACCAACTCCAACAGACTCCCACTTGGACTAGAGCCAACTGCTAACAACCTTTAACCCGCTAGCTCTCACATGATATTCATGCTTCTGCTGAGATAGGCCTTTAGTCATGGGGTCTGCCACGTTCTCTTCCATGGACACTCTGCTCACTGCAACTTCAACCCTTTGATAGAAATCCCTCAATAGGTGATACTTCTGGAGTATGTGCTTTGTCCGTTGATGTGACCTTGGTTCTTTTGCAAGAGCCACCGCTGCAGTATTATCACAATACAATGTAATGGGATCTTTACTGCTAGGCACCACATCAAGCTCCTGGACAAAGTTCTGAATCCAAACGGCTTCTTTGGCTGCATCAGAAGCCGCTATATACTCGGACTCCGCTGTAGAATCGGCGATAACTGGATGCTTTGAACTCTTCCAGCTCACAGCTCCTCCATTGAGACAAAAAACATATCCAGATTGCGAATTCAGATCATTCTGATTTGTTTGAAAACCAGCATCAGCATACCCTCTGATGACAAGCTCCTCGTCTCCTCCATACACCAGGAACATATCCTTAGTTCTTCTCAGATACTTAAGGATAGTCTTAACAGCAGTCCAATGCTGTTCTCCTGGATCTGCTTGATATCTGCCTACCATGCTCAGTGCATAGGAAACATCAAGCCTTGTACATAACAAGGCATACATGATGGATCCTATAGCCGAAGCGTATGGGATCTTGCTCATCCAATCTTTCTCCTTTTGTGTCTGGGGACACATTTTCTTAGAAATATGTAAGCCATGTGACACTGGAAGCAATCCCCTCTTGGAATTTTCCATACTAAATCTATTTAGTATCTGGTCAATGTATATACCCTAACTTAGTCCAAGCAGCCTCTTGGATCTATCACGAATGATCTTGATCCCTAGAATGTAGGCTTCTTCTCCTAAGTCCTTCATGGAGAAACACTTGTTCAACCAGTCCTTAACTGACTGTAAGGCTGGTACGTCGTTTCCAATAAGCAATATGTCATCAACATATACCACTAGGATGATGACCTCATTCCCATTAAACCGCTTATAAACACATGGCTCACATTCATTCTTAATGAAACCAAATTCCTTTATGGCTTCATCAAATCGAATGTTCCATGACTTGGATGCTTTCTTTAATCCATAAATGGATTTCTGCAACTTTCAAACCCGTTTGGATTCACCTGGTGTCACAAACCCTTCTGGTTTTGTCATATAGACATCTTCCTGAAGGTTCCCGTTAAGGAATGCTATTTTGACATCCATTTGTCAAATCTCGTAGTCATGGTAAGCTGCTATGGAAAGTATGATTCTTATGGATTTAAACATGGAAACCGGTGAGAAAGTTTCATCATAGTCAATTCCTTGAAGCTGTATGAATCCTTTAGCCACTAGCCTTGCTTTATAGGTGCTAACTTGACCTTCCATGTACAGCTTTCTTTTGAATACCCATTTGCATCCAACAGGTTTTACATCAACTGGCTCATCGACCAGAACCCAAACTTGGTTCTGATACATGGAATCCATCTCAAGATTCATAGCTTCTATCCATCTTGCTGCTTCTGAGATTTCTACTGCTTCCTTGTAGGAGATAGGTTTATCATTGTCCAAAAATAATGATTCACCATCCTCGGTGACTAGGAAACCAAATCTCTCTGGTTCCCTTACCTCTCTTGAGCTCCTACGCAGTACTTGTGTTTCTGGAACCTCTTCCACGGGGACTTGTGGAACTTGTTCCTGTACCAACTCCTGTGTATCTTGAGCATCAACTTCGTCGAATTCAATCTTGCTCCCACTATCCTTCTTGAGGATGTGCTCCCTCTCAAGAAAGACGACTTGTCTGGCGACAGTCACTTTCTTGTCTTGGGGGTTATATAGGTAATATCCTTTTGTTTCCTTGGGATATCTTATAAAGATACACTTTGTGCCCCGGGGTGCTAGTTTGTTGCCTGAGAAGGCCTTAACAAACGCCTCGCATCCCCATACACGTGTGTTCGACAAAGTGGGTTTCCTTCCATTCCATAACTCGGATGGAATTCCATTTTCCGCCTTAGTTGGTACTCAGTTTAATGTGTATGTTGTAGTTTGTAATGCATATCCCCAAAAGGATAATGGAAGATCCGCATGACTCATCATCGACCTCACCATGTCCAACAAGGTGCGGTTCCTCCTTTCACTAACACCATTCCACTGTGGTGTATAAGGAGGAGTGAGCTGAGATAGAATCCCAGACTCCCGTAGAAGATCGATGAACTCTTGGTTCAGATATTCTTCACCTCGATCCGATCGAAGCTTCTTTATCTTCTTACCAAGTTGATTATCTACTTCATTCTTGAATTCCTTAAATTTCTCTAAGGACTTTGACTTATACCTCATTAAGTAGACAAAGCCATATCTACTCAAATCATCAGTAAAAGTAATAAAGTAAGAATATCCACCTCTAGCTTCTACTGGAAATGGTCCACACACATCTGTGTGTACCAATCCTAGAAGCTTTGTGGCCCTTTCACCTTGTCCACCAAAAGGCGGCTTGGTCATTTTTCCTTGTAAACAAGCGTGACATCTATCAAGTGGTTTTAGCTCAATAGAGTCTAAATAGCCATCTTGGCAGAGCATTGTCAAGCGCTTCTCGTTCACATGACCAAGGCGGTGATGCCATAACTGGGTGATGTATGAGTCATGCGAGTTTGTTTCGTTATCGATTGCCAACACTTGGTTTTCGTAATGTAATACATACAAACCATTATTCAAATGTGCCATACCATAACATAAGTTGTTCTTATAAAAGAGACAACCCTTATTTCCAAACTTGAAAATAAATCCATCCATATCCAAACAAGATACAGAAATTATGTTCTTGGTAACACTAGGCACAAAATAACAGTTTTGTAAAACCAAAATCATGCCAGTTGGCAATGAGAGGTGATAGTCGCCAATAGCCAACGCAGCCAGCCTTGCGCCATTGGCAGCTCGAATATCCACCTCTCCTCTGGCGATCTTTATAAATATACTTGGTTCCTTCATTTGAATACAAATGTGATCCCCACAAGCTGTATCTAATACCCAATGTGTAGAAATAGAAAGATTGCACTTGATAACGAATGCACCTTTAGCGTCCCCACGCTTCTGGGTGCAGTTCCTCTTCCAGTGGCCCTGCTTGCCACATGAAAAACACACTGCTTCCCGTTCCTTTCCCTACCTCTAGATCTTCCCCTTCTTAGAGGGATGGTGCTCGGGGGCTTCAGACCGTTTATAAGTCTTTGGCCCCTTTGCTTTGTCCTTCCTTTTCTTGTTCACCATAAGGACCACGGGTTTGTCACGCCCCATGTCCTTATCTACCTGCCGAATCAAGGTCAGAAGCTCCGATATACTCTTCTCATTGCCGCTCATGTTATAGTTGACAATGAAGCTAGATAAGGTCTTGGGAAATGATGATAGGATGAGATCTGTACGCAACTCATCTGGGAATTTAATCCCTAAGATGTCCAAGCATTCAATGAAGCCAATAAGCTTGACCACATGAGGCCCAGCTGGCGCAGACTCTCCAAGATTCATGGTAAACAAAGCATTGGAGATCTCATACCTCTCCTGTCTCTCCTTCTCTTGGTAGAGATCTTTAAGGTGAGACATCATGCTATACGCATCCATGTTTTCATGTTACTTCAAGAGCTCATTAGACATGGCCGATAGCATGAAACACTGGACATCTGTGGCATCATCCATATGTTTCATGTAAAGAGATAATTCCTCATCACTAGCCTCTTTCCCAGGCGCAACTGGAATAGGCTCTTCCAGCACATATAATTTCCTTTCGTGGCGAAGGACGACGCGTAAACGCCTCTGCCACTCTTGGAAATTGGTGCCAGTGAGAAGGTTTTCTTTTTTGAGTATGGTGCACAATGATATGTTTGAAGTCATTTTGTTGTCATTTCTACAATTTAAGATGAGAAAAGTTTTAGTACTTTATTATAAAAATTGAGACAAATAAATAAATTAATACTTATTAATCTCCCACTATTTTATCGAAATCCAATATCCCTCACCATTGACTTCGGAATATTCTATTGCGTGAATATTCTAGTGGCAAGGATCCATATTGCCCTTCGCATTACCCCAACTAGCGTTGGTCAAGCAACTTGAAGGGTTTTAGGTAGGAATTCCAAATGCCAACTGCATTAACTCATAGTTCCTTGATCCGCTGAGTGGACTCCCCAATCCTGAAATCCTTTTTTGGATTTCCTCAACCTTTGCCTCTTGGTCACACCAAGTCCTGCTGTGGCAGTCAATCCTTGATGCGAACCAAGTCAACTCAACCCAAAACCTTGAATTAGAATTCCCCGATAATTGAAAGTACCCCAACTAGGGTTGGTCAAGCACTTTGAACTATGGTTCGATTCTAACCAAGATTATGGAAGGCTATGCCGACTTAATATTTTTTTTTTGAAGGATTTTATCGTTATATGTAAATTTCCATTTTATTATCTTTGTTTACATGCTTGTAAATATTAAGTGGGATATACTTAAGTGATTAACCATGTCTAAGATAATATTTATGTGTAAGCCAATTTTATTTTAGTTCCATCTTGCATACTCGTTTAATTCATTAATTGTGTGATCGTGACAACACTCCCACAATAAATAAACCATGCAACTGACAGAAATAAAATAAATGGTATGATCATGAGCTTTTCTATTGTTTAGTTTATCTAGCGGTTGATAAACTAACCCAAGACCTAGGGGAGAAACACCTTGAACCTTTCATGTTCGTGTTTACAGCTTTCCACCTGTCCACCTTCGTATCTCCTTGGATTGGTTTCATCTTGGCTCCTGACTTGAGCTGCCTCCACTAGCTTGGGAGCTCTATCAATTACATATGCATTTATCTCACACGCAGGTGAGGGGAAAAAAGGGGTTTTTACATAAAAGAATCCTTGGGCGCACAGGCCCTACATATTAATGAGGAGATGGCTCGCAGGCCAACAAATTTAATTTAAATAAATTAATTAAAAGAAACCATTCACATACAAAGGTATCCGTCTAGCTCATGATCATCCATACATGCAACGATATTTACGCATAAATAAAACTATCATTCAATTCTTTAATCGTTCTTGTTTAAGATAAATCACGCTCGAATCAATTAATTATCTTTAATTAATCAATCCTTTTATCTTAAATCCCTTTTTTGAATTTCCTTGAGATTCTCATCCATCATAATTTTAAACAAATAAATTCATTTAAAATTATCCTTGTACACAACTTGTACCTTAGAGGCAACCCGGAGAATTCCCATTTATTACGCAGATGTTAAATTAAACACATATATATAAAACACCTATCACGTGTTGTGCCTCAGCTTTATGCCTGCACCATGGTACACGTCTCAAGGGTTTGTATAATATAATAATAAATTTTAATAAATATTTGTAATTTGGGTGAGTACATGGCGTGTAGTTCCGACTACACGGCGTGTACTTTTTCTTCACCGTCTATCCGAAGTACACGTCCAGGGATAGGGCATGTTAATGTACTTCAGAAATTTTCGGAGTACACGGCGTGTACAGTGGGACACACGCCGTGTAGTTTCCGCGTTACACGGTTTCCAGCCGGGCAGGCTATGTACGGAGTACATGACCCAACCCTAACCCGAAGGGACTACACGCCGTGTTCATTGGACCACACGACATGTATTCCGGAAACCGTGTGCCACCTATTTCTAGTCAACACACGGTGTCTTAAATTCTTAGAAAGAATCCAATACACGGCCTGATTTGGCGGATCAGTCAATGCATTGAACCTAGACTACACGGTGTGTACTTCCGAATACACGTCGTGTATTATGGTGTTATACGGCCAGAAACATTTGGCTCCTCCGGATGAGTTCATCTATTTTATTTTAATCAACATTAAAAGAAAAATACATTTCTGTGAGGTGAACGAGAAATGAGAGAGGAGGAACAGATCTCAATATTCAGATTTTCATAACGATTAAACATGAATTCAAATAACTAAATTATTAAATGCGTAAATCACCCAAAAAAAACTAAATAATTATAACCAACTATATGACCCCTTTGATACCACTTGTAGGTTTCAGGCACAGCAGAAGCGCGTTGGTGGGTTTCCCCAACTTGAATTTTAACGTTAAACAACGTTCAATCCGAGATCCATCACGATATAAAACGCTGAATCTTCGGAATAGAACGAAGAACGAAAAGAAAAGAAGAGTCCTGGAACCCTTGAGGAGGATCATCATATGTTGATTATAATTAATTTAATTAATGCATAAGAATTACCTTGTTGGAATTCTTTCTTCGTTGATGTGTCCGGTCACGATTCGGTGATCCGTCGTTGCGTCGTAGAATCCAAGTGTAGGATTCCTCTAGCGGTGATCCAAATGTGTGTCACGTATCTCCGTACATCACCGAAGAGATCTCCGGGTGCTAGCATGGAAGAACCTTCTCTTGCGATGTCCTCCTTCGACTGCCTTGATCCGGTGGAGGATCTTGCTCTCGTAACTTGAGGGCGTTCTTGGTGGAAAGGTAATTCTCTCTTGGCTTGAGAGTATTTCCAAATCCGTTGTGCACAACAATGGCTCTTCAAAAAATGTTGGGGTTGTGAGGATATTTATAATCAGGTTTGAGGTTAATAGAGTTATGAAAATAAATAAACGCGTTACGCGTTTTATTTATTTCATTAACTCTTATTGAAAACCCCCATGTCGAATTATTAATTCCTTGACATGCACCCATGCTGATTATAATAAATATCATTTAATAAAACAATATTAAATCCTCAAAATCCCAATTGGAAAAACTACACGGCGTGTAATAATTAATACACGGCGTGTACTTTTTTTCCATAAAACTACACAACGTGTATATTTAATATACACGGCGTGTACTTTTATTTTCCATTTTTCTCCACCACATTTATTAGACCTTGAGTAATGACTATTTATTTCTTAAATAAATGTAACTGCATTACTCGCTAATAAATATATTATTTTATCCACAGTATATTCTCTCGAATAACTAGTGTCAAAATAAATGCGATCAGACATTCTTAAATAATTATTAAACCATAGTCGAGAATAATATTTATTTAACTTGTTAAATTAATATTTAACTGAGATACATGGACACACTTAGTGTGTGACCCTCTAGGCCTCTTTCTCAGTGGCATTAGGTTGAGCCTGCCTAAAGTCCAAGGTTAGCATCTAGCAACACGCCAAGGCACCCATAGAGAGAGAAGTTAACACCGCAATGACGTGTCACCTCCTATGAACGCTTACCGTGTAATATAATCCCTTTGTCTCGATATCTCCAATCAAGCGGGTTGTATGCTAGTGCCATCAACCCATGTGCTTGATTATTCTTTCTTTGACTTCCCGGAATTTAACATGTCCATACCTTACCATGGCCATGGATTTATTTTGGTTATATCAATTCCATCAAAGGGCCTGAGATATCTACTTCCGTTATGGAACGGAAGGGAAAAATCCTTTCTCGCATTATCTATTAATGCGGTATTACTCGTGACGCACCCAACGTATCCTACCTCGCTGCGAACAGTGTGTCGTCGCAGTTTTCGTCAATACATCTAAGTGCGCGAGTTGTAATACCCATTAATAATAACTTTAAAGTCTAAGGATCAATACACATGTCCGTAGATAGGAACATACAATGACACTATGAAATGTGGATTTCCTACTGGAGGGTCTCGTTCTCATAATATCCTCCTGGATATTACGAAGGGCGCACACCATGAGAAGGTGCCTCAAAGTTTTATGAGTCCTCACCTCTAATGACCTGTATTATTTGTGTCCCTCAGATAATATCATCCGGCCATAGAACATACATTCAAGAACAGTGTTATGGCACTTTCGGGTTCTCATCCTAGCAGGGATCCTCTACGACCCTTTAATGCAACAGTTATCCTTAGGACATTATCACATGACATGTCACGCAGAAGAACAATCAAGATGTGATAAGGATTTTATTTAATGAATAAATTACAAAGTAGTTGGTTCTAGACCACCAACTCCAACAAGAAGCACCATCCTTTAGATCATAAACATGATATTCTAAAGTATCTAGCCTCAGTACCAAAAAAATATATCAATCTTGGATGCATTGAATATATCATCAAACCTTAGAGAGGCACTCATAGAAGATTTATTAATTCCCTATGAATTTGAGGATGAAGTAGTAGCTGTCGAAGTATATCAGATAGAGACAAACCCTGAAGAATGGCATTCTATCATCTCTTTCATAGATCAAGATGAGGACTCCATAATGTAAGGACACATCAAACCCTTATATGTGTCTAGCAAGATAAATGACATTGATGTCTAGAAAAGTGTTATTGACAATGTCTCTGGAGTTAACCTCCTACCACTATGAACACTTTTTCGGTTGGGCTATGATGAGGACAGTTTGACACCCTGCACCACAACTCTGTTAGGATATGAAAAAAGTGAGCAGAATCTATTGGGATGAATCAAGCTTAAAACTTGGCTTGGTGACCACATGTCTGATTTTGAGTTTCTAGTAGTGCAGCAAAATATAACCTTCAACATCCTGTTGGGGAGGCCCTGACTGCATCATCACCCTGTAATCCCCTCATCATACTATTAGTGCATTAAATATTACACTAATGGAAAAAACGAGACATTTCACATCGATAAATACTCATTCGAATCTTGGGAGTCACATTACATCAATGCAGGCCCCCATGATGATGGTGAGTGCTCAAACAAAAATGATCTTATCCCATCCCTGGGGCTCAAGATAGTTCATGTATTACACACTAAGGTATAAGATGATGTCATGTCACTAGAAGAAAGTGAGGAAACTCCTCCACCCCATATTACATCCTCTTTAGAAAATTCCCTCCAGTCATCTAGGGAAAAAGGAGTTATTTTAGTTTCCAGAAATCAGAGTTTTGATTCCTCTCCCAACACTGGATAGTTCGTCTCGAGAATCATATCTCCATCAGAAGAGGAAGAAGATTACAAAGAGGATCATGAATAGAATAATGAAGAATAAAAATAATAGGATCTCAAAGATTCCCCTCCCAAATTCGAAGAAGGCATCTCCAATAGAATCTATGAACTTAGAGAGACAAACATGGGCACCAAAGATGGCATGTGGTCCACTCTGATTAGTGTGACTATTCCTTTCGAGAAGCAAGTGGTGTATTCTTCTTCATAAATAAGAATCAATATGTTTTTTTCTGGTAACTAAATAGAAATGTTAGGCCTCGATCCTAAGGTTGACACTCATCACTTGGGTCTACCGGAAGACCATCGTGGTTACAAGCAGGCTGCCTGAAGGACCCACCTAACATATGCTATCAAAATAGAGTCTGAAGTTGACAAGTTAATCAAAACTAAATTCATTCCAGAAGTACAATATCTGACCTAGCCGAAAAGAATAGTCCTCATCAAAAAGAAGAATGGACATATCAGAGTCTTCATTGACTTCAGGGACCTTAATCGGAACTTCCTGAAAGATAATTTCTTAGTCCCAATCAAGGAATTGTTGATCGATGAGACTGTCCTATATGAGGCTCTCTCTCTGGCTAATCTGGATACAACCAGATCTGAATGGTCTGAGAAGATGAAGAAGCCACTACCTTCAGGGGCCCTGAGGGATTATTTTTCTTCAAGGTGACTCCCTTTAGTTTGAAAATGCATGCACCATATATCAGTGTGCCATGAATCACATTTTGAAGACCTTCCTAGAAAAATTTCTCGAGTGTTATGTCAATGACCTGGTGGTTAAATCATGATAGAAATTTAACCACCTAACAGATCTTGAAACTATCTTCAACAAATTGTGAAAACACAGTCTAAATATGAATCCCCGGAAGTGTTCTTTCAACATTACCTTCAGAAAATTATTTAGATTTTTCATACGCCATCGTGACATTGAAATCAACCCTGAGAAGATAAAAGTAATCCTTGGAATGTTTCCACCTCACAACCTTACTAAGTTGAGGGGTCTCTAGGGGCACCTAGCCTACATTTGATGCTTTATATCCAACCTTGCAAGTAATTGTCTACCTTTAACCAGGTTGATGAAGAAAGGCCTCTCATAATAGTGGGATAATGATTCTTAATAAGCATTCAACAATATTAAAAGGTATCTCTTAAGCCCACTAATGATAATGCTTCCAGCTGAGGGAAGATCACTCATTGTGTATTTTACCTCATGGAATGGTCACTAAAAGCTTTCCTCGCACAGAATAATGATGTTGTCGGTGAGAATAGTCTTTATTACCTCATCCAAACAATGATCAATGATGAGACTCGATATCCAAATAACAAAAAGAGTTTCTTATCCTTAATCTTAGCGTTTCAAAAACTCAATCATTACCTGCAGCACCACGAGGTCCATCTGGTCTCCCATTGTAACCCACTTAAGTATATCCTCAATCGTCCTATGTTAACTGGATTCCTATCATAATGGGAATTCATCCTACAATAGTTTGACATATGGTATGTTCCCTATAAATATATCAAAGTATAGGCATTGGAATATTTCTTGGTAGAGTACCACTCGATAGAAATGACCCCATTTGATACTGAACTTCCTAATAAAGAAGTATTCTCCATCCAAGGAGGATCCCAGGCATGGGAAATGTACTTTGACAATGCCTCCAGAAGTCCGATATGGAAAACGATGCAGGACCCCAAGCTCAAAAAATTATGGATAGGAGTTATACTCATATCTCCCAAAAAGTCCATATTCCCTAACTCCTTCCTCCTTTTAGAGGGGTGCATAAATAATGAAGCAGAATATTAGGCCCTTATTGTAGGCCTGGAGCTAGTACTTCATGCATAGGACAAGTGCCTAAAGATAAAATGTGATTTGGAGCTGGTCATCAAGAAATCCATTAGTGATTATTCCATTAATAAAGACGTAATGGTTCATTTGATGAACCATGTCCCAGAGCTGATGGAAGAATTCCCATCCGAACCAACACTAACTTATGTCCCATGGTCAAATAATGCTCAAGACAATTCTTTAGAAAATATAGCCACAACCCTGGAAGATACAGACTAGGATGAAACATTCATCAGCATTTCCCACCATTGGATTGTATTTCCATTCATTCAGAACAACACAGAAGAAATCGGTGAGATTAGCCTCATTCCTAAGCCTTACGGTCACACCACCGGCTGGATGAATCCCATTTCAAATTACCTCTAGAGGGGGAACTCCCACCAGATAGGACTGGAAGAAAACAAATGTGAAGCTGAGTAATTTTTTTTGTTTTTTATGATTGTGAAACCCAATAAAAGGTTCTCTACAAGAGAGACCTTGATGTAGTCCTTTTCAGGTGCATTGATGGAGAAGATACTGTTGTCGTCATGAAAGAAGTGGAAGATAAAACTTGTGTAGCACACCAATCAGAAGCAACGATCTCCCATAAAATTTAAAGGCTTCTATATTATTGGCCCACTATGATACAGGATGGTGACACATTCTCTAAGAAGTGTCATTCCTACCAAGTTCAATCCAATTTCATTCACCAATCGCTAGAGCTGCTTCACATAGCTAAGTACTCCTGGCCATTTTTTGTATGGTGGATGGATTTCATTGGGCCATATCATCCCACCACAACTAGACAATTCTATTCTCATAGCAACCAACATCTTATCCAAATTGAATGAAGTTATAACCCTTAAATAAGTCGGGTCAAGAAGCATTGTTATCCTAGTGAAAGCCAACATCATTACCAGATTTGGTGTCCCTTAAACAATACTGATGGAAAACAGCACCAACTTCTACTCTGTGGAGTTAGACAAGTTATACCAGGAGTATATAATCAAATTCAATCGTCCATCCCTCTACCATGCAGCGACCAATGGACATATAGAGGCTTTCAACAAGACTCTATCCAAAATAATCTAGAAGATGATAGACATAGAAAAGAAAACATGGTCAGACAAGATCATCCATACTTTATGGGATTATTAGACCACAACTCGCACTTCCAACCAGGAAACCTTTTACTCACTAGTGTATGGAACAGAGGTGGTTCTGCCCATTTAAATTCAATTTTCATCACTCTGAGTCACTGTCTGTGATCAACAATCTACATATGAGCAATCTCAAAAATGGTTTGATGACATGGAATGGTTTGATGAAACAATATTTCACACTCTACACCATTTGGAATTCTACCAAAATTGAATTTCATGAGCCTCCAATAAAAAGGTTTGCCTTTGGTCATTCGTCTAAGGAGAGATGGTTTTGGTCCTCAAAACCCCGATGATACTTGGGAAGAAACCCCGAAATCTTGACCAAAAATGGGAGGGACCATATTTCATATATAAGGTGTACTCCAATGGAGCATCTACACTGACATCAAGGGATGTACAGATCATCATAGCTATAAAGAATGCAAGGTTTCTGAAGAAATACTTCACATAATAGTGACATATACATCTTAGCTAAAAGACGTTAAACTGTATAGATACATATTCGTCCAAATCACGTGATGATAAACTGTATGATAGTTTCATCCTCACCGCATGAAGTTAAATTGCATGATAGGAATTTTGTTACAACTAGTAATATTTCATGTATATGTCAAATTCATGCAAGTAAAAGATAGCAATACCCTCCTATTTCCTATTCAAAGGTTAGACCGACATAGGGAGGGCCTGCCGAATTATGTGTGGATTTATTCCTACCATTTTAGGATACGTAGCGATACTCAGATCCAACATCCTGGTCTATTGAACATCAATATAGTAAATTCCCATTCATCTCAGTGTATGGACTGAACCTATAGGGAGGAAACATTTAGAACTATGTGTGGCTTGATTCCTGTTTCCATGGGATACGTAAGGACACCTTGACCCAAAATCTTGGTCCATCCACCAGTAACAAAAATTTCCATTCCCCCTGCGTAGGGACTAGACCTATGCAGGGGAGTTATTTTCATAACTATCTGTATCTAGATTCATACCCTCACTTGTTTCCCTGTCCATAGACTAGAACTCTATATGGAACTCCTAGAACTAAATATGTCTTGATTCCTATCTCAATGGGATATGTAGGGATGCCTTGACTCAAAGGTCATGGCCTATCCACCACACAATGTGAAATTCCTCCGTTATATCCTCTGTTTCTTTTACAATGGTATGGGGAATCCTTGTCACTCCTTGTTTCTCACACCGAGTATAACTCATGTGAGCTTAGGAATGATGGTAAGGGATTCCCTCCATATATAAGGCATAAAGGGATATGATGAACCCATCACCCATAGATGGTGAAACTGACATGCCCCCCCCCCATATATGGATTGGAACTATACAGGGAGGGACATATAAAGAACTACGCATGGCTTGATTCCAATTTACTAATGGGATACATAGTGAAATCAGGACTCTATACCCTGGTCCAGCCACCAGCATCAGATAAAAATGACATTATTCCCAATACATAGGCTTGACCAGTGTAAGGGAATATGTTCTTTAGGGATACATATGGCTTGATTCCTTCCCTTGTAGGATATGTAGTGACACTGGGATTCTACATCATGGTCCAGCTGCTATCCCAATTCATATCTCTCCCTTTTCTCTGCATATAGGTCACACTTTCATGAAGAGTCCCAATAAATTCATCACCATATGACGTTAAACTAAAAATAATCTCAATAGATATGTGTGACTTGATTTTTTTCGTGATGAGATATGCAGTGACACTCAAGATGAAAGTTATGAGTTTTAGCGCACAGAATAAAAGAACATACCCCCAATTTTTTGTACACGAAATACCAAACAATGAAGGAGATAATTTTAACTCCTATGGTGAAAATGTGTCGAAAGATTATGCCCACCATAGGTATGAGCCATATCCATGTGGTGAGTTTCATATTTCACGGAAAATCATGGTCTAAGTATTTCTTACGTACTCAGGAACACCTTTTCTAATTACCAGACTCCATGCATTAGGAAATATTGGATCTTGATAGTCATCCATGACCATCGGAGATGGATGTTCAGTGTCTTGCAGACACCTTCATTTGACTATTCACATCATGTCGTAGTGGATATGCATATGTTTTCAACAAAACGACCATCAACTGAAGGAAAATTCTTCCTCAGGAGAGTCCTTTCCTACCTCCATACGCCAAATGGCTCCCAAGCCCCATGCCATTCCTCAAGATTCAAGGGTCCCCAGGACCATGGTTTACCCTTTCTACCCTCATTCGTGCCTAGGGTATGCCATAATATCCTGACCATAATCAACCCATAGTTATTTATGGTCTTTGTGACAATTTATCCCTGAAATATGATGGTAAACTATGTTACCAATGTCCTTACCGCACAACATTAAACTGCAAGGCCAAAAGTGTCCTGACTACAAGACATTAAATTGTACCACACAATAAAAATGATTAGATTCTTATGTTGTCTTAGCCTCAAAAAATTTCTTTCCTTCCTCTGTGTGGACTAGACCTCCATAAGGAATGTTTATTGGGAATTCATGTAATGCCTCGAACCTAGTTACCCAGAGTCAGTGCATTATTACATATCATTGGCATGATCACAAGAGATCAAGTCCCGAAAGACAGATTAGTTTATTAGCCTTGGAAGTACTAGATACGTACATAAGTTTTGCATTACATCATGAAATAAAGAAAAACAACATTTTGTCCCCTTTGAACACACTCATATCCCTTAGCATATTCCTGCAGGTTAATCATGATATACTTCTTTATATCCTGGGAAAAATGAAACATAGAAAGGGATGAGCTCAGATGCTCAGTAAGGATAACAATATAGCGGAAACATTCATAAATAAGCATAAACATTTAAGGAAATGTATAAGACTAAAGCATAAGCCTTTTAAACTTAAATTTCTATATAATATGGAAAATATAAATCAAATAATTCCATTTACTTATTCACATGGATATTATACTAGTACAATAATCGCATGTAATATCAAGAGCTAATTTCATAAGGATGGAATTCATAATTCTTAACATCATAACCACATAGTCAAGGCCTCGTTCCAATACTACAAATAAGATTTTGTCAAGGCCTTTTGCCAAGACACTAGTTTTTCTCATGAGACCTACTGATGCATCAAGGAATTATAGAGGGCTCCACACATCACTTACAAAGTCCAATGTAATCCTCATATGATAAGTTTGAAACATAATCTAAACATTCGTATTAAAACTAGCATATGAAATGTCAATATTTTAACCACAACCCATGAATGGTATAAAAATAGCACATCCACAGTCAAACATAACTAATTCAATACAATATGGAAGGTTTTATTAAAATAAATTAACCTCAATACAGAATAATGAAAGATATTGACATAGATGAAAATAATCATCAAAACTATTTGAGAGGAATATCCCCCTTTTTCTTGAAAGCATTTAAAAGTCTCGTTATTTATCAAGAAGTGGTTTAAAATATATTTTTGAATCAAAGCGTACCATAAAAATTTTAAACTTTTAAAAGGAATTTCAATTTTGAAAAATTAATGTCTTTATTAATAAATCCTTAAAACCATTTTTAAAACATAGACATTAATGAGAAATATTTAGACGAATAAATCTTTAAAACATTTAAAATGGTATTATAGTTAGAGTTCCTAACCAAATGAGAGACTCTTGAATCCAAATAATTGATGTAATAAAAACTTTATAATATCATGAGAATAAATTCATTCATGATATACTATGTTAAAGTACAATATATACACCATATAAAAGTAAATTTGTGTATAACAACAAAGAAGTCTCAATGGAATGTAAATTGAGATGAAATCCCTTATAAATGTTATATCCTTAGGTTAAGGATAAATAAATGACATAATTATGTGTGAAAAATATAAATATACTCAATATAATTGGATATTCAGTGTAAATAAATTAGAGGATATTCACACATATTCTTGTAAAAACAACACCAATGACTTGGATGTTCAACTCAATGAATAGAAATTGAGTTAAAATTATTCTTATCAAGTTCATATCGATTAATTGAGAATCTATAAATGGAGTTATTATGTGTATCAAAAGTATATCCACACAAATGGGAGTGTAAATTAATACATAAGTAAATAAATAGTGATTTCACACATAATCTTGGAGTAAAATAATCAATGAAGTTTGCGTAAAACACAATGAGTGGAAATTGGAATTTGAAATTCCCTTACTGATTTGGTAACTTAAAAAACATACACCCCATGAAAGAAGGATAATACAATGATGATTTAAATACCCAAAAATTAAATTATATTACACAAATAATACAATCATGGTCAGTAAATACACCACACAAACAATAATAGTGGCAAGTATTGCATGAATCTCACAGGAATAAAAGTGAGATGAAAACCCCTTACCATGTAATTTTCCTTAGTTGAGGGTAAATTAACCTCCTGTATAATGGTGAAATAATTTTTATTAAATTATAAAATTACCACATACATAAATATGATATCATATATGATCTTTTAAAATTTCTTTATTAATAATATTTCAGTAGTATCATTGTTTCGGGTGTTAACTGATTCATTTTTCTTCATATGTTTTGTTACGTAAGTCATGTTTTTTATGGATAGGATTTATTTGATTTATCTCTATAATGATATTATGTTCTTAAAAATTATTTCTTTAATCATAAAATTATATTTATTCTTGAATGTTTATGATGGGGAATTAATCTCATCACGTTCCTGGAGAGGTAATATGTACGTACGCACGTGCAACAATACCATTATATTGATGGTTAAATCGTATGTAATTGGATGTTATTTAATATATAAAGAATCATTAACATGTTATATTTATTATTTACATAAATTATACTCATTATTATACCCATCCAAATAATTAAGTGTTGAATAAAAAACTACACCACGACGTGGAGACGGTAAGTCGTACGTACGCACGTATGGCGAGTTCATCATTCATAGGATGGATAGAATAATGAATATGGTTGTACCATATTTATAATAATATCACAGTATGTATAAGGTACTGGAGTTATTATTTTTTATGTAAAAAAAACAAATAAATAGGAAGTGGAAGAAGAAAAGAACATTGAAAGAGGTGATGAAATAATTACCTATTCTTCAGGTGCTTCCTTTTGATTTGATCAAAAGAGCTCCTTAGATTGGATTTATGATCAAATTAAGGCCTCTAGATTGAATTTAGGGTAGTTGGGAGGATATTTGAGTATGGGTTGGCAGAGACAAATGGATTTGGAGGTTTGATTTTGAGAGAATGGGAAGTGCCATTTTATAAGAGAGGTGAGGGTCACTTTAGGAAAACCTGGAAATATTATTTTATTATACAATAATATTTGGTTTATAATGGATCCAAAAGGATTTATGTTAAAGATAAGGTGGGATAGGGTCGAAAACCTCTCAACCAATAGGTTTTAGAAAGGTTTAGGTCACCATATTAACCTTTTCTTTAAGATTTAACTCTTGGTTAAATACTTTAACATTTACCATGTCTCCTTGTATTTTTATATTATATGGTTAATAAACTTAAAATAAAATTCCAAGAAAACCCATAATGGTGATGTAATAACATATATATTATTATATAAGTCCTTTGTAAAAACATTATATTTTTAGGACTATTATATCATTTAATAATATAGTATTTGTTTAAAAGACTCATTTATGTCAATTTTGACATTATTTAGTATTTGGTTTTTGTGAAAGTCATAACAATATGATTTATTCTAACTAAATAAATTTAATCAACCATAACATATAATATTAACCTATTAAATTTTTTTAATGCATCAAAAGTCTCAATTTACATTTATTTTAATATTTATAATATCAATTATTTTAATCTTTCATTAATAAGGTAATCACTACATCATCATTGTGTCATAAATAAATTTAGTTATTTAATGTATAAAAATTATAAATAAAATACCATGATATAGGAAATTTTTTTATATTTCTAATTAATATTTATAGTCGAAATTATCTCATGTATAACCCTATATTAAAAATGTTTTAGTAATTAATTTAACACTTTTAACTCTTCTTTAAAATAAAATAATAATAAATGTCCTAATCTAAACCAAGTGGACCCAAAAGGATCATAATTTATTCCTAAGGTTTATTTTGGTCTAAATATACTTATCCAATAGAATTATGACATGTTTTAGGTTAATTATAATATCATTTTTACCTTTAATTACCCTATTTACTTTTAACTGTGGTAAATAAAATTTAAAAGTTACTACTCACCAAATATTATTTTCATCTTATTGAACCAAATTTTACTTACTAATTTAAACAGTGTCTCTCATATTTTTTAAATTCAATTCACAAAAATGGTAAAATTACGTTTTATGCAAATTTGTTAACGTTCCTTAAAGGTGGGTAAAAGACGTTTAAAAATTCAATAAAATTTTATACATCTAATTTTATTATAAAATGAGTCCAATGAATTAAATTAAAATAATATATGTATTATGTATCTATTTTGACTTAAAATAAAAAATAATAATTATTCAAATAAAAAAGTCAGTTTTTAAACAATAACGCAGTGCTTTTCACTATTCATCAAAAATTGAAAGTTATCAGAAAAATACCAAAATTTCACCCTAAGATAATTTTGATATTCCGAATCCAAAAATGATGTCTATTTTACCAAATTAAAAACATATAAGTTTCATTAATTAATTTAAAATTAATTCTAGTTTTCAAAACCAGAAATCATGTTTTTGAGGAGTAAAAACTATCAAAAGATTGAAATGTGTTTTTATCCGGTTTAAAAGTGAAATTAATTCCAATGAAAAAAATTGGATTAAATGATAAAAATATAATCTAATTATAATTGAAAATCATTCAAATTTTTAATTTAACACTATAAATTATTTTGATTAAAAAAGTTTTTTTCAATTAAAATTTAGTATCTTTCACTATTCATCAAAATATGAAAGTTATCAAAAAACACCAAAAATTTATCCAAACTAAATTTTTATGTCCTGATTATAAAGAATAATTTAATTTCATAAAATTGAATATATAAAAGTGTCAAATATTGTATTTATAAAGGGTTCTCCATTAAAAGAAAGAAAAACTGCATTTTTTAAAAAAATACTTCTTTTATCTGAAAAATTGAATTTGTACTTATATTATGTCTACGAAACATAAAAGATGAATGTTAAAATTTTATGGAATATATATAAAATTAAAATTTTGGTTATTATTATTCATAACTACTTTCTAAATGGCTATTTTGATAGGTCGTGATGCGCTTGAACTCGGTGTTGCGTACATCACACGCTATTGTATTATTCAAAGAGAAACACACTGTGGAAGATTGGGGTGTTACATTTTTTCCTCATTCAATAAATTGTGTCCTCACAATTTTAAATTGTTATTCATAAATAAAAGGTTAAGAAGATAGAAAATAAATTTGTGGAAAACCCACATCGAAAATAGCATTTATAAAATTTAGTCTGAATAAGAGGGAAATGAAAATGAAAAAGTTGCCACAAAATAAGGATTTTGAAAAGGAGAACATTGGTGGAAATTATAATTGGAGTAAAAACATAAATATTTATAGGGATTGATTGAGGTAATCAATCACAAACAAGTGAATGGAAAATTGAAGGCCTTAAGGACATAAATCTATGATGAATAATGTAAGCTATTGCGATAACACATTTTTGGGTTTAAGGTCCTTTCCCTAAGGTTTAAAAATTAATTTCTTCATAGAATAAGAAAAAAATACTTGATAAGTAAAGTTCCATCCTTTAACTAATTTCTACCACAAACTCATCTTTCACTCCAAACGATGAGTATTCAAGATCACTTGGTCACACTTGAAGCACTAGAATCAACTTATAAAGAATCACATAATCCACAAAGGATGAACTATATATTTCCCTTATATTTAGAGATTAACCAAAAACAAAATGGTTAGTACACGATCACATGATCCCCAAAAATGATAATCCTTTGGAGAAAGAAATACTAATCATAATTTATAAAATTAAACCAACAATATCCAAAGTTCAATAAATACCATTCAATAAAAAATTGTCCTTAAAATAATTTAATATAATCTAAATTAAGATTGAAACCCAAAACTCAGAAGAATTTGACTACGTAGTCTTCCACATAAAATTGTATCTCCAAATAACATCGACTACTTTTAAAGTCACATACTTAAAAGTAATTAACCTAATCACATATTCTATATGATAGGTTAATCATTTTCATAAATAACCCAAATCTCTATAAATCCACAATAAAAACATAGATAAAATCCACCATTACTCCTCAAATTAGATCCCATAGTATTCTATTTTCCTTAGGCATATAGTGTTCCCAACAGAGCAAACATATTCCAACATAGCATTTATCACTTAATTGCCAAATCATTTTCCTACACTAGGGATATCCATTTGATAAAACATAATATCTCAAATCAACTTATTATTGATCAATAAAATCATTTAACTAAAAATAATTAGTCACACTAACCAGTGACTTCACGTAGTCCGGTGGTAGGTGATAAATCCCAGTCTCTCTTTTGTTATGGGTTCGATTCCCACAGCTTTTCTGATGTAATGGGTTGTCACATGGTCTTCATTTTGTCCTTTTTCAAAAAAAATATTTTATAACATTCCCAAAATAAGATAAACTCCTCAAAATAACCATAACATAATTTAACCACAAATTTTATCTCATACCTCGCATTTTCATCCCAAAAATTAATAATCTGTAATTTCCCAAAATTCAAGGATCATATAAACCCAAATGGTTATTTATAACTATATCCACAAAAGAAAAGATAATTCTTCCTTGAATATAATTTTTACATAACAAACTGTAGGGTTACACATACAAAAGAAAATTCTTCCAAAGTAATCCCATCAAAAAATAGCACTAAAACATTTAACATTTCTCCATCCATTTATTTCCACATAGGTTTTACCTTTACCAAGAGGTTATCTTATAGATTAGGGAATTAACTCGGGTAATGCCCAGGTCCCCTAAATTTATGGAAAATGACTCTAAATGGATTCTTGGGATCATTTTTATTGTCTTCTATAGTACTCTTCATTTTTTCTTGGAAATTCTTTATATTATGTACTTATTTACCACACATAAAGAATTTCTTTGTTCCATTGAGACACTTTCCTGGGTTTCTCCTTCCACATTTCCTCTATGATGGAAATTGAGATTTTTTCTCAATGGTCTCCACTACGTAAGTTATTATCATTCACCACCTTTATCTTCTTTGTTGAGTCTAGGAGTTGGTAAATATATATGTTGTTGATCATATTTTTGGAAAACTTATTCGACATGAACACGATATCTTTTATGCCTATCAAAATTCCATTTCATTGCTCATTTCCACCACTGTTCCCACATTGTCCATCATGTTCAATGTTACTATAAATTACTTTGAATCCATACATTGACTAAAACCAGAAAGTATTGTGTGAGTAACAATAGTCATAAAATAATTTAGAGAATATCATGACACCTTATTTTCAATCTAAAACACCTTAGGATTAAAAAAGGTTATTTATTCTCATATTATATTAAAATCCTTCAAAACAGTTTGTAAAAAAATTTAAATTATCCTAATCATATCCCCTTGGAGTGTCGTAACCAAGAGTACAGCAAGGCCTGTTGTCGTGCACTAGTTCTCTTTCAAGTCTAGCTCAAAGCGGTGTTTTCAGGTTTTACCCCTAGGTACATCTATGCCAAATCCGCCTCTACCTACTCGTATCCAGGTAGGGATGTGTTTCTTGGAAAACCAACATAATATTTACATTACTAAAAAATTTGGATGTACTTCTATACTAATCCCCAAAGTCTATCCTAGGGTAATGTTCTCTAATTAGAGTTTTTCTAAATCTTGTTTCCAAGGTTTGTACTAAAATTCATCTAATACCAATTGTAATGCCCCAACCCTAGTTACCCAGAGTTTGTGCATTATTACATAACATTATCATGATCACAAGAGATCAATCCCCAAAAGACCTATTAGTTTAGTATCCTTGGAAGTACTATATACGTACATAAGTTTTACATTACATTATAAAATAAATAAAAACAACATTGTGTTCCCTTTGAACACACTCATATCCCTTATCCTATTCCCATAGGTTAATCATGATATACTTCTTCGAATCCTGGAAAATATAAAACATAGAAAGGGATGAGATCAGATGCTCAGTAAGGATAACAATATAGCGGAAACTTTCATAAATAATCATAAACATTTAAGGCAATATATAAGACTAAAACATAAGCCTTTTTAAATTAAATTTCAGCCTAATATGGAAAATATAAATCAAATAATTCCATTTACTTATTCACATTTATATTCTATAAGTTGAATAATTTCATGTAATATCGATAGTTAATTTCATAATGATGGAATGCTTAATTCTGAACATCATAACCACATAGTTAAGGCCACGTTCCAAGACTACAAATAAGATTTTGTCAAGGACTTTTTCCAAGACACTAGTTTGTCTCATGAGACCTACTAATGCATCAAGGAATTATATCAGGCTTCACCAATCACTTATTAAGTCCAATGTGTTCCTCATAAGAAAAGGTTCAAACATAATCTAAACATTCGTATTAAAACTAGCATACAAAATGTCAATATTTTAACCACAGACCATGAATGGTAAAAATAGCACATACATAGTCAAACATAACTCATTCAATACAATATGGAATATTTTATTATAATAAATTAACCTCAATAGAAAATAATTAAATATATTGACATAGATGAAAATAATCATCAAAACTATTTGAGAGAAATATCCCCCTTTTCTTGAAAGCATTTAAAAGTATCACTATTTATCAAGAAGCGGTTTAAAATATATAATTGAATAAAATTTTCAAATACCAATTTGAAACTTTTAAAATGAATCTCAATTTTAAGATATTAATGTCATTATAAATAAATCCTTAAATCCATTTTTAAAACATGGACATTAATGAGAAATATTTAGAATAATAAATCTTTAAAACATTTAAAATGATATTTTAGTTAGAGTTCCTAACCAAATGAGAGATGCTTGAAAACAAATAATTGAGGTAATAAAAACTTTATAATATCATGAGAATAAATTCATTCATGATATACTATGTCAATGTACAATATATACACCATATAAAAGTGAATGGGTGTATAACTACAAATAAGTTTCAATGGAATGTAGATTGAGATGAAATCCCTTATAAATTCTGTATCCTTAGGTTAAAGATAAATAAATGACATAATTATGTGTAAAAAATTTAAATACACCCAATATGATTGGATATTCAGTGTAAATCTATCATAGTATATTCACACATATTCTTGTAAAAATAACACCAATGACTTGTATGTTTAACTCAATGAATAGAAATTGAGTTAAAATTACTCTTATCAAGTTCATATCGATGAACTGAGAATTTATCAATGGATTTATTATGTGTATGAAAATTATATCCACACAAAGGAGAGTGTAAATTACTATATAAGTAAATAAATAGTGATTTCACACATAATCTTGGAGTAAAAAAATCAATGAAGTTTGCGTAAATCCAAATGAGTGGAAATTGAAATTTGAAATTCTGTTATTGATTTGGTAACTTATGAAACATAAACCACATGAAATAAGGATCATACAATGATGATGTAAATACCCATAAATTAAAGTATATTACACAAATAATACAATCATGGGTTGTACATACACCGCACAAACTATAATAGTGGCAAGTATAGCATAAATCTCACGAGAATAAAAGTGAGATGAAAACCCCTTAACTTATACTTTTCCTTAGTTGAGGGTAAGTTAACCTCTTATATAATGGTGAAATAATTTTTATTAAATTATACAAGAACCATATACCTAAATATGATATCATATATTATCTTTTAATAATTATTTGTTAATAATATTTCAGTAGTATCATTGTTTCAGCTGTTAACTGATTCATTTTTCATTATATGTTTTGTTACGTGAGTCATGTTTGTTTTGGAAAGGATGTATTTGATTAATATCCAGAATGATATTATGTTCTTAAACATTTTTTTAATCATAAAATGATATTTATTCTTGAATTGTTATGATGGGGAATAAATCTCATCGCATTCGTGGAGACGGTAATCTGTACGTACGCACAAGCAACAATACCATTCTATTGATGGTGAAATAGTATATAATTGGATTGTATTTCATATATTCAGAATAATTGACATGTAATATTTATTATTTACATCAATTATACTCATTATTATACCCATCCAATTAATTACGTGTTTAATAACAAACTACACCTCGACGTGGAGACGGTAAGCCGTACGTACGCACATATGGTGACTTTGTCATTCATAAGATGGATCGGAGAATTTATATGGTTGTAACATATTTATAATAACATTTCAGTATATATAAGGTACTAGAGTTATTATTTTGGTATATAAAAAAACAAATAAAGAGGGATTGGAAGAAGAAAAGAACATTGAAAGAGGTGATCAAATAATTACCTCTTCTTAGGGTGCTTCCTTTTGATTTGATCAAAAGGGCTCATTAGATTGTCTTTATGATCAAATTAAGGACTCTAGGTTGAATTGAAGGTAGTTGGGATGATATTTTATCAGGAGTTGGAAGATTCAAATGGAATTGGAGGTGTGATTTTGAGAGAAGGGGAAGTACCTTTTATAAGAGAGGTGAGGGTCACTTTAGGAAAACTTTG
The DNA here is from genome assembly GCA_963277665.1 of Viscum album. Taxonomy (NCBI): domain Eukaryota; kingdom Viridiplantae; phylum Streptophyta; class Magnoliopsida; order Santalales; family Viscaceae; genus Viscum; species Viscum album. The sequence goes on along the minus strand of OY728139.1, from coordinate 608,233,420 downwards.
AAATATTATTTTATTATAAAATCATATTCAGTTTATAATGGCTCTAAAAAGATTTATTTTGAGGATAAGGTAGGACTGGGTCGAAAACCTCTCAAAAAATAGGTTTTATATAATTTTAGGTCACCATATTAACCTTATCTTTTATATTTAACTCTTGGTTAAATAGTTTAACATTTACCATGTCTCCTTGTATTTTTATATTATATAGTTAATAAACTTACTATAAAATTCCTAGAGAACCCAAAAGGGTTCATTAATGACATAGCTATTATTATTTAAGTCTTTTGGCCGAAAATTATATTTTTAGGACTATTATATCATTTAATAATTTAGTATTTTTTTTAAAAACTCATTTATGTCAATTTTGACATTATTTAGTATTTGGTTTTTGTGAAAGTCATAACAATATTATTTCTTAGAAAACAATAAATTGAATCAACACTAACATGTAATATTAACCTATAAAATTTTTCGAATGCATCAAAAATCTCAATTTACATTTATTTTTATATTTATAATATCAATTATTTTAATCTTTCATTAATAAGGTAATTACTACATCATCATTGTGTCATAACTAAATTTAGTTATTTAATGTATAAAAATTATAAATAAAATACCATGATGTAGGAAATCTTTTTATATTTCTAATTAATATTTATAGACTAAATTATCTTATGTATAATCCTATATTAAAAATGTTTTACTTATTAAAATTTGAATTTAACACTTTTAACTCTTATTTAAAATAAAATAATAATAAATGTCCTAATATAAACCAAGTGGACCTAAAAGGATCATAATTTATTAATAAGGTTTATTTTGGTCTAAATAAACTTATCTAATAGAATTATGACATGTGTTAGGGTAATTATAATATCATTTTTACCTTTAATTACCCTATTTACTTTTAACCGTGGTAAATAAAATTCAAAAGTTATTATTCGCCAAAAATTATTTTCATATTATTGAAGAAAATTTTACTTAATGATTCCATTTGTGTCTCTCGGAATTTTAAAATTCAATTCACAGAAGCAGTAAAATTATGTTTTATGCAAATTTGCTAACCTTCCAAGAAGGTGGGTAAACGATGTTAAAAAATTAAATAAAATTTTATACATATAGTTTTATTATAAAATGAATCCAATGAATTAAATTGAACTAATATAGGTATTATGTATCTATTTTGACATAAAATGAAAATAAAATGAATAATTATTTAAAAAAATCGGTTTTTAAACAATAACGCAGTGTTTTTCACTATTCATCAAAAATTGAAAGTTTTCAGAAAAATACCAAAAATTCACCCTAAGATAATTTTGATATTATGAATCTAAAAATTATTTCTATTTTACCAAATTAAAAACATATAATTTACATTAATTAATTTAAAATTAATTACCGTTGTCAAAACCAGAAAGCGGGTTTTTTAGAAGTAAAAACTATGAGAAGATTGATATGTGTTTATGTCCAGTTTAAAAGTGAAATTACTTCCAATGAACAAAATTGGATTAAATGATAAAAATATAATCTAATTATACTTCAAAACCATTCAAATTTATAATTTAACACTATAAATTATTTTGATTAAAAATTTTGTTTTCAATTAAAATTTAGTATCTTCCACTATTCATCAAAATATGAAAGTTATCAGAAAAACACAAAAAAATTATCCAAACTAAATATTTATGTAACACTTCTAAAGAAGAATTTAATTTCATCAAATTGAATATATAGAATTTTAAAATATTGGATTTAGAAAGGGTTCTCCATTAAAAGGCGGAAAAACTGTATTTTTGGAAAAATACTTATTTTATCTGAAAAATTGAATTTATCCTTATATTATGTCTAAGAAACACAAAAGAAGAATTTTAAAATTATATGGGATATATATATAATTAAAAATGTGGTTATTACTATTCATAACCTCTTTCTAAATGGCTAGTTTGATAGGTCATGGTGCGCTTGAACTCGGTGTTGCGTACATCACACACTATTTTATTATTCAAAGAGAAGTGTACCGTGGAAGCTTGGGGTATTATAATCATGCCTGACTCGGTTTCCCCCTAATGATATATGTGGTGATAATATAATCCTACGATTCAGACTTAGCCACAAAAATTATTAAAATGTCCCCTTATCTATATACAAATTGAGTCAAAGCATAGAATCATTGGATAAGTCCTATTTATAGGGTTGATCAAGGGTAATCATATTTAACTTCTTTCACATCAGTATTAATCTACATACACCTCACATGATGATAAATTGTGTGGAATTATTCCTTATTGCACGATGTTAAACTACACAATGTTGGTATAAGCATAAAATGCTCTCTGCCGTTGATTATGCCATTCTTAAGTGGTGACTTGAAATCCTTTTCATCTCTTATGTCTCACACCGATAATAGATCACATGGTCTTAGGGACCACAACAAGGAATCCACCATGGTTTTTTAAAAAATCAACCTAGGATTTTGGTCCTAGCAGCACAAACCTAAAGGGCATGTTACGCTTCCCTTCCCCATAATAAGGAACCCCAGGTCCAGACTATACAACATTAAACTACAGGGTACTTTTAAGATGGAATAGATTCCTCACCCTACATATTATCCAGATCTATGTAGGTGATTACTTGATCCCATGGGTTAATCACAACCAGGGAATTTATAATGTATCTGGATACACTCCTTTCACAGATCAAACTCCATGCGTTGAGTAATCTTGGATCCCCATAATCCTACATGTCCATCAAAGATCGAAGGACAGAGTCCTGCGGACACCTTTGTTTGACTATGCACATCATTCCCCAATGCATCTTTATATGTTTCCTATAAAACAGTCGTTAACTAGAGGCAAATTCATCCTCAAGAGAGTCATTTCTTACCTCAGTATGCCTAATGGATCCCATGACCCGTGACATCCTTCCTGATTCAAGAATCCTCAAAGTCATAGTTTACATTCTCTTTCCTACCCACATCCTAGATATGTCATAACAGCCTTGACCGATTTACCTTTGGTTACTCAATGATTCTACAAAATAAAAATTCCCAATCAATATGCGTGAACGTAATCTACATACGGGTAGAAACATTCCCCCACTTATTTCTAGGTTTCTCACTAAAGTTCAACCTGAAATGCTACCCTTCAAGTTTAGGCACACCCCCTTTAATAATCCATACTTAGTTTCTAAAAATTTATGAATCCCCATAATTCTACATAGCCATTAGAAATAGAAGGTCGACATCCTATGGACATTTTTGTTTGACTATGCACATCATGCCCTAGTGGATCTGCATATATTTCTTACAAAACAGTCATCAACCAAAGGCAAAGTCATCCTCAAGAGAGTCCTTTCCTATTTCTGTATGCCTGTATGACATTTACGTCCCATCTCACTCCTCAAATACAGAAACCCCCTGGATTATAGTTTACATATTTTCACATTCAAATTCCCAGAGATGAAAATCATTTCTAGTTGAACTGCTGAATCATTTACTCTCTCTTGGTTAGAGTAAAATGACCTCCCATAATAATTTTCAAGTGTTCTGGTTGTATGACGTTAAATTATACCATTCACCATACCTCCTTTATAAAATAAAAATTCATGTGGGAGCGGTTTCTCATTCAAAGAAGATATAAATTCTCTTGTCACTTTTATACATCACTCCCTTAATAGGCCACCATTGTGGTCTTCAATCCACAAAACAAATCCAAAATTTCTATAAATCTCCCAGGCCATCGGAAATGGATGGAAAGTGTCCTGTGGGAACCTTTTTTTGACTATGCACATCATACCTTGGTGGATCTACATATGTTTCCTACAAAAAGGCCGTTAACCAAGGGAAAATTCTTCCTCAGGAGAGTCCATTCCTACCTCCGTACACCTAAAATGGATCTCATTCCCCACATACATCCAAAACATGCAAAGGTAGGGTCAAGAAAAATCCCTCATTCATGTATGAAGGTTATTAGGACATTCTTAGCTAATGAGTCCCAAATTGGGGCCCCTACCCCCTCAATATTGGTAAAATATGTTTGACCTAAAACATCAGTAATAAGTCTGATTGGCCAGACTATAAAATTTCAATGGAAAAGATGCAATACTCGCCAAAGTGGAAACCCACAAAGGAAACCCCTGGATAAAAGTAAAGTAATATATCATTAAAACTATACTGTGTACGATTTAGGAAAAAAAATTGATCAGTCAAATATTCAAAAGAAACCTAAAGCTTGTTGGGTCGAAAAACCCGCAAATGGATGCCTAATAAAAATTCAAGTTATACCCGATAAGATCGTACCAAATAGGCTTATAAAAAAATTAGGGTAATAATGAAAAAGTTAAAAAATTCGTGGGGTTTTTCATATAATCCCATCAATAGTCAAACTATGCTCGCTAAGTCCCGCAACTCAGGAAAAAATTAGAGCATGATTTGATTTACCATTTCTAATTTAAATTTATTCTTCGTCGAAATGATATTTATATGATCAATTATGATTGATTGATGTTAAAAAAAATGAAGAAGGATCACTCAACAATAAGAAGGTTTCTATTCCATGAAATGAATGGGAGGATAATCCCCCGTCTAAAGTCTATCCATAATATCAAAATAAACAGGGGGAATGGTATAGAGATAGTTTTGGGAAACCACAATGGAACTTGCCACACCATTTCCAATAGATCAATGATCATCTGTCATGATCCATCAAGGGCCTACTCTAAAGTATCCCTCTGTTCAGCTTCAGCCTCAAACATCAGACGTGATCACTTCATAACAGCTTTGATGTCCCGCCCCTTCTACTTAATGGATTCATAATTGACACTTGACAAAACCAGTTCTGCCTTCATCCTAGAAACATGAGCCTCATATTTTCATAGATCCTCTGCATGGGTGATTACCAAATCATGAGCTCTCATCTCCTAAGCCACCATATTATTCAGTTCCTCAAAAAATATTGTAATTTCATTGCCTAATAATCTGAATAATTGAATTTTTCAGGGTTTTCCTCCCAAGAAGTGATGTATTCTCTGGCTATGACAACCTAGTGTATAAGAATGTGTGGATTCTGGTAATCGAAGCCACCCAAACCTAATTCTAAAAATAATCTTCGGAAGTTTTCCTCTTCGTCGGTGAAGTTAGTCCGAGGATTTTATGCAAAAATGGAACATAATTGATGTCATTCCTATTTTTTCACAACTCGATGCCTCATCATGGTTCTAGGACCTTAGTCCTCCACCGCTGTAACAGATATATAAATAGGAAGTATCATTGAGGTAGGTGTAAGGTTCCTAAGATAGGTTACCCAAGAAAGGGGGGTTTCCCCTCTAATAGATTGTTCGGTACCTAGAACTAGGCATAGGGGATTAGCCGTGAATTCCGGGATATCTGGTGACACTCTACTGGGCCAGCCTCATTAGGACCACAAGTAGTGTCCACAGGAGGAGAATAGTTTGAATCAGTTTCTACCAAAATGGGTTGTGTAGATGAAGCCCCTTCCAAATGAATTTGATGGTGGATGGAGGTTCTTCTCACTACAGGGAGAGACGCAGATGGCATAGCTAGTATAGTCAAAAAAATATGAGGAACAGTCAATGGACTCTAAACCTGTTGAACTGGAATTCCTAGCACCCTATTATGGTAGAAATTCACCTATAGTTAGGCATAATCTAATGATAGAAAAGTTGAACCTATCCCAGGGGTAATGAAGACATCTATGATAGCATCCTACCACATCATTATCATCCATAATTTGTGAATAATTATGGGATGATATTCTCCCTTCAACTGGGTAACTGGGAGGGGTGCGATTTTCTCTAAGCATCCAAATTTCTTAGCGAACCAGAAAGGGGTATATGGATCATATATGGCCACCTTGTCTATGAATGCAACCAGAATTTCATCCTGATGTGAAACAAGGTATAAGAATTCTTCTAGGGAACCCCTCCCGTTATCTGCCATTTCTCTGTAGGGCATGGGGTAAGGTGCGAAGGATAAACATGAGAAATCACTCAACAATTCGACTAAATCATTAATACTTAAGGATTGAGGGAGAAAAAAAGATATGTTGAGGTTATCTAGATGAAAATTGGAATGAGGAACCCTTGCATCATGCTAATATTCATAGTAAGAAAGGCGTCCTTCCATCCAACCATATAAACCTTTGAATGGCCCACTCAAATGATGTGGGGGGCTCCCTCCTTGTATCTACCCAAGCATCTCATAAAGTCGGGTGAGAGTGGGTATGGCCATGTTTATGGTTTTTCCCTATTTCAAAATGGCCATCATCATTATAGTACAATCTCTGACACCAGTATATACATCTCGGTAGGGGAAAATCCATCCACTCAAAAACATAGCTAAGAAACCTGCCAACTTAAGTTCAATGGGTACATCTGATCGAATCTTGTAGCCTAGGTGGTGTATTGGCCTACCTAAAGGGTCGCACAGTATTACCCTATGATATTTCATGATTGTTGGGTCAGATGAGTTCGACTGTGATGAACCCTTGGCCTAGGCCTGTTCACTTGCAAAAATAATCATATCCATTCCTCAAATTAAATGAGGGAACAAGCATGGAGGGGTTTATCTAGCCGTCCCCCTACCATGACTAATAATTTCATTACCAAAGGAGATACCTGGTTGATGTATCCCTAGTTGTTGTCAACTCAGAGAAATTTATAACACATATTTATGATAATGGGAATCCCTCCAAGTTGGTGGATGTCCCACAAGCTAATCCCCACCTCTCCATGAGAGAGATGGAAGCTGTTGGTGCTCTAACACCAATGACTAAGAAATTTGGGCAGTATCTCACTAGGTGAATAGATCACAGACTGGGAAAATCACGCTACCTAATGAAAGCATACCGCTTCTAACTGGCCAGGGGTTTCCAAGAAAGTTTGATTCACCCATAAGGCCTAGACCCACTTGTCAGAGAAACATCCTCTGGATCGTAAGTCACATTTAGTGGACCACCCACTTCCAGGATAGTTTCGAGAAATATTGGTAATGGATGAATATTCTCAGATAACTAATTCCAAAGAAGTTTTGTGATGGTGACGATTTCTCTGATACCACACAAAGCCCCTCGGAGATAATTCATTCTCTTGAGCATAAGCAGTTTTGATTTCCCCCATCAAAGAAATATTACACCAATTGTGCCTCCAGTATGTCTCCAGGAAAACAATGGGGGTATTTTAATTGGTCAGCGGAAAAGGAAATTCATCGGGAAGGCCAAAGTTGTAAATTGAAGGTTTCATGGATTACGATTACATCAAGAGCTTTGATGGAAGAAGATCTTTGAGAGTACCTTTCTAGGGGATGATGTAAGAATGAAAGTCCTCTATGATATTCTCAACCATATCTACTCGCCTTTCAGTCTCACTCCCCAGGATAAAAGGTAAATCCATCTCATTTTCCATTCTCAAAAGATCACAAACGGTGCAGTTGAATTAAAATTTTTGGAAGGACAAAAATGGAAAAAGACCAAGCTAGTAGGCGAAGCGGACCTATGCATACCATATCCTGGGAATGGTATACATAAATCATTTCCCATGTACCACATTAGTACGTGAAAGGCTCATGAGGCGCTAGCTCACAAAGAATTTTCCAGAAAACTAAGTGGTTTGTTGAACAAAGAAACCATGAACCAAGGCCTCTCTGTGCATATGTTCAAATTTTACCAATTTAAATTTTAATTTCTATTTAAAAGATTTTAAAGTTAAGTTCACCGGTTTAAAGTTTAGCATGCGGAATAGGAAAACCACAACATAATCTCACAATGTAAAAGTTCAAACTTAGGTTTTAAATTCCACAATACAGTTTGCGAACTCAAATTTGGTTCATGGGAAAAGGAAACTAAGAATAATTCAGTTCTCAAAACGTACGAAACAGTTTGTGGATGTGGATTTCACATAGGATTCAGTACGCAGAAGTGAAGTAAGACAAGGAGAGGTTGAGATCCCTTTTGACTGCAAGAAAAGGTAAAAGAAAAATGACATGTGCCCCTATAAATAGGCATGGTCTCTGCCTCCCAGGACTACCCATTCTACTACAAACCACTTCTGTTCAGGACCATTTCTGATTTGGAATAGCCTCATATTCATTCCGATCGGACCCCATTTCAATGGGAGGCATTTGTAGGGTCCTAAAAACATTGATAAGGGAAGTAAATCCTCCCACAAGCACATTTAAGATGGAATAAAATATTCCTACAATTCCAGAAAGGAAAATGGTTGCAAATTGGATTGTAAATTTGAAGAAAAACTTGAATAAATTAAATTTTGAAAAGGATTTTATGATGAATGTGTACTATCATCGAGAAAGGTTCGTGGGGTATATAAACTGTGAACTATCGATACATGGAAGAACCCGTGAGGTGGTAGCCCATGGGGTGATAGATAGAAAACCGAGGATGTTGTGAACTATGTCATTGGTAGAATCGAATGAAGAAATTCCACTGCATATCATCCCATGAACTAATCAGTTCACAGGTAAAGTAAGTCGGTGGGTTCCACAAACCAAAAACTCCGCAAACCCCAGTTGATTGAGTCCTCCATGGGTTGAGTTATTTCTTCATGGGATTCCGAAAATGGTGTTGCATGCCCATAGATATGATTTCCCCAGTGCCCTATAAAATAGAAATAAGAGGAATTGAAAAGGAATTGAAACTAGACGAGACCAGAGGAGAAACGAGAGAAGAGACAAAGAGAGAAGATAGAGCTATGACTTTAGAGATTTTTGAGGCATATGGAGAAGACTTCGACTTCTTTCTTGAATCATCGATGAAGTTAAAACCACAAACCAACTCCTATGCATGTATAAATGGCCACGTATCATAAAAAGAAGTAATCTAATAAAAATGGTAAACCGTGAACCGAAATGGTTAACCGTGAATTGAAATGGTGAAACCGTGAACCTAAATGGTGAAACCATGAACCATAAATCCCTCATGGATGAACTTCCTGTGAACCATAGAATCTCGGACCCTTATTTAATTCAGAAATCCACGTATAACATCACTATGCAGATTAGACCCTACGTCGCGTAATATATCTATACGTGGATGGAACTTAGGGCTACGTGTCCTACCACATCGCGGACCACATATAGGGGTACATACCATTTTGGTATGCATAACACATTCTGATATGCAGACCACTTTAGTATGTGGATGACCCCTCTACCCGCCTGGAAATATTCTATATGGGGATGCCTCCATCCTGTATGAGAAAATAGTACATGGAATAGGGTGACTTTGGGTGTCCTTCCTCCTAGCTCTAATCATCCCCCTCCATTACCCTCCAATCCTCCAAAGATCCTTCATGAACCAGGCCACCGGCATCAGGCCAAAGCCTCCTCCAAAGAAACCAGACCTGTATGATCAGATCATCGGGTGCACCAGCATGACTTTATGAATTTACATACCTAATATAAGTGGAGTCACAAAGGTTTTCCCAACAATGGTTTGGACCCCCAGAATGTCCTTAAGTATACATTACCAAGGTAACCTGAGATCAGACCTTGAGATGCCAACATGAGTCGCTCCATTCTAGGGATTAGTGGTAACCACTGTCCTTTTTCTTTTATGAGTTCCAGTGACAAGCAAGAATATCACTCTTTCCTTCCCCTTTGGCAAGGAATCACGCTCCCCCCCTTTCCTAGAACTAGCTCTGGGGAACTCCCATTGAGTTAATCCCATATCCTTCTAAGAGTTGTACTACAAGACTTTAAATATCATTCCAAATTGAATGGTTTATTGCTTCATGCCCTTTCCCACCATCAGCTTGACATGGGACCAAGTGAGGGAATTAACACACCCAATGCTCTTTATCTCTCTAGTTGGGCTCATAGCCACGACCTCTTCTACCATATTTTTCTTGAAGTAGGCAATAATTCCCACAAAAAGGGTGTGATGAGCCCAACCTCTCATCCTCTCGACCAATGGAATCCTCAAGTGTTGTTGTCTAAACCATCCAACAAGTTCCTAACTTTGGAAATAAGGTCCATGAATCAAGGATAGAAGGGTTTTTAGGTGTTTCTAGCTCTATTAATGAACCCTTTTGAGACTATTTAAGAAATTTATATCGTATGAGGACCGATTTCACAAATACATAACCCACAAAAATCACCCACCGAGACCATTCTATTGTGGAGCCTCCTTCATAAAACAAAAATGATAAACTACCTAGTCCCTACAGGTTCAATCCAATTCCCTCTAAAGGATAATTATGTGAATCAGGTCGAAACAAAAATGGTGAACCTGATGTGAAATTATCTATAATAACAGACAAATTCTTTTCACCCATCAGACCATTTTTTTTCCCCAAACGCTCACCTCGAGTCAAAATGGTCACTAACTAATTTCATCTAATGTTATTACTCATGAATCAAGAGTATATTTAAACTCTATTCCCCACCCAACATTTCATGTCCAACATATTCCTCATATCGAATAAACAATATTCCTTATCAAATATCCATATTGAATAAAGGATACTAATTTATCAATATTTCCCAAATAATAAAATAAATTTCAAAGTAAACATGACATGAAAAATGGAATGTGGTTTAGGTAATGAATATATGCATGATAAATTATATGGTTAACTAGGGGAAATTTAATGTTCAATAATCATAGGAAATTGAATATTTTAAGGGGACTATAAAAGGAAACAAGGAAGTGAATTTGAATACTATAATTGGACAAATTAATCATAAACTATCCAAATGAAGAATAAGAATTATATCAATATAATATATCTGAAGTGGATTAAATAATAAAGGGTTGTTGTCATTGATGAAAATAAATTCAGTAAAAATATCTTTTAAAAATATTTTTGAGGAAAATTCCCTTTTATTTTTGAAAAACATTTTCTTTGAAAATCAATTTTGAAACCAAAAAAGTAAAATTTTAAACATGAAAAGGTATCTTAAAATAAATTATGGTGGGTAAATTCATACATGTCGTATGAGGTAAAAACATTCATTTTTTATGGTAAAAAGGTTAGAAAAATTCCTTGTTCAGAATGTGAAAAGAAGATTCCTTATAAAAAATTGGTAAAAGAAAAAAAGGTAAAAATGTATTTAATAAATCATTTTGGAAATGTTAAAAAAATTGAAAACCTTTTTAGAAAATAGTGTTTTTAGAAGAAAACAAGTTCTTTGACTAAAGAGATAAATGAAGTTGGGTTTTCTTAAAAACATTTTATAAAACATTTCGAGTACTAAAGAGTGGGAAAATGGTACTAATACTTGAAAAAGGTCATGAATAACCAGAGAATAAGAAAATAAAAGGTTTTATTAAATAATGATTAAATAATTTTCTCTGATGGAAATTCAAGTGTAAATAATTCTGAACAAAATGATATTGTTAAGTAAACCCATGAAAAGACCATAACATTGATGTGAGAATCAATCAATCAATAGATTATATGTGTCAAATGTAAATACACATAAAAAGTGTAAATAAAAAAATAGATAACAAAAGGCGATTACAAACATAATTTTAGAATATTAATGACAATGAGGAATTAATATAACCCAATGACAAGAAACTAGGTTCTAAAATTCTTTTTCACTTGGTAACTTTTAACTCAAATACCCTTAGATGAAATTATTAAAATTGAAACTCAAAATATCATGAATAATGAATAAATTGTGATATTATATTAAAAATGGTAGTATGTCCACCATATATAATAAATTATTTGCACAAAAATAAATTTATTTATTCAATAAAAAGTTATAAATCACAAAAGAAAGTGATATTTCAAAGATAATCATTAAAAAAATTCTTGAGGGAAATAATCTTTAAACATTCCAAAGTGTTACATACCACATTGAAACATTTGAATCATAATATCTATGAATTAATAAAATTAAATAAAAATTATAATATCATGATAATAATTATATTCATGATATAACATTTCAAATGGAATTGTATACACAATATAAAAGCAACAAGGTTGATAACAACATATAAGTCTCAATGAAATGTAAATTAAGACAAAATTCCTTACCTTGAATTTCCATTTTTGTGTAAAGAATATGAGGAAATTACTTATTAAAAAATAAGTTCTTAAACCCATCCCATTCCATGGAGTCAATTTCATCTTGATGACTCATATTATTAATAAGAGTCCACCATTGATCTACTTTTCCTTCCAAATGATAGACAACAAAAATAAATTTTTCATGCTCTAAACACTGGATAATATAAAATATATTTTCAATGATACTAATTCATTGCTCAAAAACAAGTGGATTAGAAAAACCACTAAAAGAAGGTGGAAGTTTCCTTATAAAGGACTCAGTAGAACATTGTCCTTCATTTGTTCATTTGGAAGTTCAAAATCATTCATATATTGAGAAAGTTGTGTGAGAATATCAATAAGATTTTTCATTCCATTTCCCATAACATTTGGTTCCACAGGAGTCCAATCATTGTATTGTTTGTCACACTTAGAATTAACACAGTTCCTTTGGGTTCAATCCATTAAACAAAACCAAAAATTAAAGTGTAAGAAATAATAATCATAGTGGGGAACCACGTAATCCTGAAAAATCAATTATAGGATTTCTAAATCATTCCACCTTATTTTCAATCTATGACACCATAGGCATAACCTAGGTTATTCATGGTCATTATTGAAATCCTTCAAGAAAGTTCATAAATAGATTGTGAAATAAAAAAACCATATCCCTTAGTAATGTTGAACCACCTGTGTAGTAAGGCCTATTTTTATGTACCGGGTAACGCTCGATTCAAGATGGACACACCTTTTTTAGAGTTACTTTCCCTAGGTAAATCTATGCCAGAACCACATCTATATGTAGTATCCAGATAGGGATGTATTACAATATAAACTACATAATCTCTTCCTTAACAACACTTTAAGATGATATATTATACTTAGGCTCATACTAAGGGTTCTCACTAAAATTTTCTCATCCTATTTTCGAAAGTAATAACTAAACGTTTCTCTGGTACCAACTATAATGACCCGTAATTTTCATACATAGATATTAAATATTAATAGATGAATATTCATTACATAACATAAAAATGCACTCCAAGATCATTTAGGTCTAGTGCCTTTGGAAACATGGATACATAAACAACTATTTCATAAGTGAGCTATATCATCTCCCAAAAAGTTATTTATAGCTAGAACCCTTCTTGAACATATCATACATAATACCTTTCTTCGTAACCTATTGAACGGAAACATAAAAAAGGTTGAGATCAGATGATCAATATGGGTAAAAAAGGGAGATATCAACATAACATTATCATAATGGTATAATAAGATGAGAATAAAATTTGAAAAAAAACATACACTACATATCATAGATCATAAACCTGTGTCATGGAATAAACCTTAGAAATTTATAAGAAATGAATCATAAATAAATTAAATGTTACAAGCCATGACAGAATAAAATTTTCATAATACATAGATTTATAACATACACAAAATCATATAAAATAATTTCCTTATTAATCAAGGATAATTTTCAAAACTATCATAGTGGAATGGGTTCACTACTTAAACCATCGTATTAGTCAAGGTTCACTTGCAAGGCCATCACAGTGGAAAATTTCCCTTACTGAACTCCATATTCCAGTACTATTTATCTCATGAGATATCAATATTAACCTAATTAATTTGAGGTAGATATAGGTCCCACCCTTCACATAATGAAAATCTTATATATGTTTTTCACAAGATCATAAAACATTCATCATATTAGAACCCATGAAAAGAAATAGGACTCATATCATATCAAAACCCCTGGGAAAGGAATGGATTTCATAAACATATTTTCATTATAAACATTAATCATAAAAATAAATAATATGAATGTTATAATTAGATTATATCCCAAATAAATCTTATGTTACATCAAAGTATGTCATCTTTGATAGAAAAGTATTTTGAAAGATCACTCAAAACATTTATTGAGGAAAATAACCTTTTCAAACTTGAAATCATTTATTTGAAATTTAAAAACTTCCCAACTTTTAAAGAAACAAATTCTTTGAAAATAACATTTTAAAATTATAAATTAAGCTTGGAAACATTTTTTGTTAATGGGATAGGAAAATAAATTTTTGTGATGCACACATTAAAACAAATATTCCTTTCACTTTTTTGTTAAAAAGTCAAAAGAGACTTGTTTGAAAGACAACAAGAAGATTCATTTTAAAAGCATTTTGTAAAAATTAAAGCATGATTAAAAATGACTATAAATAGTATTTTTAGAAAATTAAAAACATTATTTAAAAAAAATTAGAAAACATTGACATGGAAGAAAAATTATTTTCAACTGAAGAGGGAGATAAAGTCAGTTTTTCTTAAAAACATTATTTTGAACTCTTAAGTGAAAAAATAGAGGAAAATGAAAGAAAAATATGTATTTTAATGAAAGAAAAATATATATTTAATGAATTACAAATATGAGAATAAACATAATTATTTTATTGAGATATAGGTCATAAAATTTCATCATCAGAAGCATAAACATAAACAATCTAGCTAAAAGATGAGATTATCTCATAAAATCCTTACCACTTTGGTAACTTTTGGATCATAAGAACTATACAAGAATAAAATTTAATTAAACATAAAATATCATGATTATAAATAAATTAAAGATATTAAATTTCAATGGGGTTGTATATACACCCTGTAAAATAAGATAGGTGCACAACATAACGTATATCCCAAAGAAGACAAATTGGGACAAAAATCTCTTACCTTAAGTCAAGAGTTCCTTCGTAAACGTTTTAAACTCATGTATAATAAATATAATTTTATTATAAATATATAAATACCTATTATCATATTTATATTACCATATATGATTTACTTAAGACCTTTTATTACCCTTTTATTAACAATTCCTTATTAAAATCACTTTTCGGGTAAAAACATTTTCGTTTTTCATGTATATCTTGGTTTGGTATTCTCAGTCCTTTTTATTTGATATTGGTTGCATAATATTCATAATTTTAATCATTATATAAATATAATATATATTTAATATATATATATATATTAATCCATTGAATTTATAGATAGAAAATGAATTATACCGTTCATGGAGACGGTAGGCCATATGTTTGCATGGACATTGTTTTCATTTTCTCAACGGATAAAATGAAATAATGGTAAATAATATATTACCTTTATAGAATAATTTTTATGTCATATATATCACATATTTTTATTAAACATATCCTTATTACTTTACATGTAAAGGATAAGTGAAGAATGAATCACATCGATTCGTGAGGCGGTAGTTCACCGTACACACGAGTGACGTTATCATATTCCCACAGAATGGAAAGTAAGAACTTATATGTGATATTATAACTAAATAATTATAATAATTTCAAAAATATCATATAAATATATTAAATCCATCATTATATCTAGACTTTTTAGGTGGTGATGGAAAATGAATTAGATCAGTTTGTGAGGTGGTAGTCTGTCGTACCCAGGATCGATGGTTTCATTTATTATTTGATAGAAGATGAGATAGATATAGGTTATGTAATTAAACTAATAAATTATAACTATATGATATATATATTTTCATTATTATATCATAAAATTTGTAGAATATTTTAAGGAGTTGGAATAATAAAAAAACAAAAACACAAGTTTATTATTTTTACCTCTTCTTCGGAGAACCACTTTATGTTTATACCGAAATCATTATTAGGAGGGTTTTATAATTAAAATATAGACTATGGTATGTTTGTATAGAATTAAGTAATATATTTAGGTAAATATTTTCCAAACCAAATGGTTTTGGAAGTGTTAATGGGAGAGGGTAGGGGGGGCCTTTTATAAGTGGAGGAGAGGACACACAAGGAATTTTTGAAAAAAATAAAGTGCACACATGTTCTTCACATGATAAAAGGATCCAAAATATCACATTATCAAACCTTAGTTGATATAATATTTAAATATTTCAATAAAATGGTATTTTTATAATTTTATAGGTCATTTTACCCATTATAGTTTTATTTTAACCCCTAGTAAACCAGTTTTAACCTTAACCGCATAAATTAATTTTTTCTATTTTTACTGTTAATTTTGACCAAAAATTAAGTTAATATAACTATATAATATTATATATGAGGATTAAAAATAGATAACCCAATTTTAAAAATTTAAATCACATATTTTTAAAATTAAATTTCAAATTATGTACGTAGACGTGATGAAAGTGCGGTTTTCCAAAGAGAAAAGTTTCATAAGCAAAGAAAGTTTTAATATCAAGATTCACTGTGAAATTGAATCCAGTAACCTAAATATGATTAATAAATATATAATTGATCTGATTTTACTTTTAAGACATTTTAAAACAATATTTTAACTTTTTAAATGATTTAAATAAAAATATATTTTTTAATAAAAGTCGGTATTTTTTAATATTCATTGAAAAATTAATTTTTTCAGAAAATTATCAATAAATTACACAAAGACAATATGGAAATTTATATTTCAAGAATGATGTTTATTTTTTCAAATAAAATTTCTAAAATATTAAAAAATTACTTTTATTATTTTTTTATAAATTGCAACAATTTTTTTTGAGAAAATAGTAATTTCAAAACATAAGGTATTTACTAAAAATTAGGTAATATTTTATCAATATGTTTTATTTATAGAAAATATTATAAATTATTTTAAAAAATTTGTTATTACTATTCATGACTCCATGTTTAACTATTAATTTTTAACAGTCTTGGTTAAAAAATAATATTAATAACATATTGTAGTTAGTTAAAAATCTCGGTGTTGTGTGTAACTTAAGCTATCAAAGAAACTAATTTTTTTAAAAAATTCATAAAATATCAGAGTGTTACAATAAAGGTGAATTAAAATCATCTTAAAATAAACTTCAAAACACCATTTAACTTTAAAACTATAATTTCTAGTAAGAAAAACATCATTATTATTCCTTATAATAATGATAACATTTTTCTCATATTTTCTATCACTTAAATACCCAAACATTAAAAATTATTATAATAATACGATATATTTACATAAATAAAATAAAATAAAAAAACATGTTTAATTATTATTAATTAATATAATATTATTCTCATTAAATTAAATTTGATTCATAAAAATTTTAGTGCACACATTTCTAAAATAAAAAATAACAAATCACCTAAAAATATATAATTAAACACCATGAAAATGAGAGAGGCAAACTACCACTCAGTTAAGTATAAATATAAACAAAAAAAATGTATTATTATTCTCAACTTATAATAATTAACAATTACTCTAAATTAAAAGAAATAGGATGAATTAGAGGATAACAATAGTCAAGCCCCGTTAACTTTTAATAAAATGATATAGAAAACAAAGAACTTACCTCCATGATTACAAAAAAACTCGCATATTTAAAATCTATAAAGAATTAGAGGAAATACATCTAAGAAAATCTAAAGATAAATGGATAGATTTTAGAGGGATATAATCTGATAAAACTAATTTCTAGAAGAAGGAAAAACTAGTTTTAAAAACATATAATGATAAATTAATTGAAAAATGATTCTTATTATAAATGAGGTAAAGAAACACATCGGGTGCCCAATGGATAACAACCTACCACCTGGTTCCAGCCCAAAGGCCACTCAATTGATTTTTTAGAGCCTCCTTCTTCATCTTCCTCACTCAATGAGTACCCAGTACACCCTCACAAGATACTTAGTGGTTCTAACTACTGATTTCTTAGTGTCATTGCCTACATCACCCCTTCTCTTCCTCATTTTCACCTAAAATATCAAAATCAAACCCAAAACTCACACATGAAAACAAATTCAACCAAAAAAACAAATATACACTCAAAAACCCAAATATATTATTAAATCCCCAAAATAGGTATTTTCAACCCTGATACAAATCACTAGGAATATTAAATGAACAACTCTAACAATTAAGACCTCATATTATCTTGATGTTCCTAACTCTCATATTGAATGTGAAAATTATGCTACAGTATATGCACTGATGGAATAATATTTCCCATAAATTCTTCTCAATTCAATCATTGATTTAAATTGGATTCTTGATAAAGGAATAAATTTTCTCTAATTACACATCATCCCAATGAATTACATGAGATAGATCTAGTTTGTATTTCCTCAACTAAGACACATGAAATACATCATACATTCCATCATATTTTAAATACAAATCCATATAGTAAAAAAATCTCCCTAATTCACTCTATAATCTAAGATGGTCCTACAAAATGATGAGACATTTTTAATAAACCAAGATTAACGTACATGAAAATTACATTTCTTTTGTGTAAAAATTAATACATTAGAAAAATAGATTCCCAAAGACCATATTAGTTTAGTGTCTTTAGAAATTTGGGACACGTTCTTCTAACTTCGTGAAAGATCTTCAATGTCTCCCATAAAGATCTTCCCCTTTAGTTTTCCTACCTAAAACCTTTATTTATATCCTAGGGAAAATAAAACATAAAAATGGTGAGCTTAAATTATCATTAAGTGTAAACATGGAGAATATAAAAAAAAACATAGAAATAATAATGTAAAAACATGAACATAAATTTGGAATATCAAAATCTTGAGCCATGAAATAAATCTTGGCAGTTCTTAAGGCATAGATCATAAAGGAACAATAACCATAATAAATGATCATTCACATAAAACATGGAATTATGGAAAACACATAAGCATATAAATTCATTTCCATATTATCCAAGGCTCATTTTTAAGACCATCTTAGTAGACAAAGTCCATTACTGAACCGAGTTCACTCCTTGTTTTAACCCTGTATTACCGAACCAGATTTACTTACCATTCTAGTCATGTCTATCTAATGAGATATAAATCTTTACCCAATGAATTATAGGGATATATAGGTCTTACCCAACTCAAAATGAAATCATTCTTAAATTTTCCACAAAAACATAAATCATTCATCATAGTATAACCCAAGGAATAAAATGGGTTTCTTAAATATAATTCCATTATAATATAATCCATATAAAACAAATGGATTTCATAAATAGAATTTCATCATAAAAAAATCAAACCATAGGAATAATAGGGATAGTATACTTGAAATACAACCCTATTAAAAAATTTCATCTTAGTTGAAAAATAATTTTGATAAAACACTTGAAATTAATTATTAAGGAAAACATCCTTTCTTCTTAAAAAAATAATTCTTTTCTCAAAATTTCATGAAATTTTAAAATAAAATTATTTAATTTAAAATAAATTAGAAATAGTTTAATGTAATATTCATAAAAATAAGGCATTATGAAAGTGTAAAAATTCATTCATGTCATATAAGTTAAAAAACATTAACCACGTACTTTTTCCATAAAAGTAAAAAAGTATCTCATATTGAATAACAAAAAAAGATTCCAATAATACCATTTAATAAAATTCACCAATGGGTAAAATTGAATTTAAATAATTATAAAAGAATAAAAATTATATTATATAACATGGACGTGGATGATAAATATACCTCAGTAAATACTTACATATAAACAATCTCAGATAATAATGAGATTGAAAAATTATCTCTTACCTTGGGTACTTTATCTATTGTATGAATCTGAACCTCCTATATAATGAATTAAATAATTTCATTGACTTATTCTATAATCATAATTATTTTTAGGATATCATATATGATTATATTATCATCCATTTGGGTATTAACTGCTTCATTTTCTCATGCATGTTTTGTCGAATAAGTTCTGATTATCCTTATTAGGTCATAGTTATATCATCCCAAAATGATATTAATATAATATATATCACATTTATTTGTTATTTATATTTATATAATCATTATTTAATTGATATCATGTAAAATGAATTGCATCGCATCGTGGAGGCGGTAGGTCAAACGTACACACGAGGGATGATATCATTCCTTTAATTAAGGAAATAGTATCAAAGTGGATGGTATATATATTGTTACAGAATAAATAAATTGTTATAATAATCATATATAATTATTATTTCCATCATTATATCCATCCAAGTCAAGTGGTGGTGAAAAACATATTACACCACAGCGTGGAGACGGTAAGTCGTACGTATGCATGCGTGGTGGTTTTGTTTTTCATAGGATAGAGAGAAGGTGGAATATGGTTGTTCCATAACCTTAATAAAATAAAAGTATAAAATTGATACTGGAATAATTAATTTATAATAGAATAAACTCATTAATAATAAGTATAAGAAGAAATAATTTGAAAGAATTGCTAGAGCAGATTACATCTTCTTCGATGAGCTCCCTCTAAATCTCCTCTAAAATGCACTAGAGTTGGTCTTTTGAGAAGACTAGAACCTCTAGAATGTGATTAAGAAAGTTGAAAAGGTAAATGGTCAGGGTATGGTCAATATTGAAGGCTCAAAGTGAATTTAAATTGTGAGGTAGGATGTTTCCATTTATAATTAAGGTGAGGGGCACATTTGGAATCTTTAAAAATATTAATTTATAGTAAAATAAAATCACATAAAAACTGTTAAAATGTCATAGTTTCGAATATGAGAAGATATAAGGTTTTAATATCATTAAAAAATAAATTGTTCACAAGTTTTTATGCCAATTTAAACCTTATCATTTTAATTTAACACTTAGTTATTCTATTTAATTTTAACTAGGGTAACAATTATTTTAATATTAAAATGATGGAATATTTACTAATTTGATGAAAATTAAATAATAAATAAATAATTTGGATCATTTTGGACTATATAATAATTATTATATATTTTTTAAAATATTTTATTATTTTTAAATAAATTAATAAAACATTATTTTGACAAAACAACAATAGTGTCAATTTTGAATCTATTCAATTCATAGTTTTTTAAAAATATCAAGATAAGATGTTATCATCGAAAAATATATTTTATTATATTCTTATGAGGTCTATGTAATCTATAAAATTAAATATTAATATTAATTATCTCAAATTATATTTATTTTAATTTTTTTAATAAACTTAATTTGATATCTCTATTAATAAAATAATTACTACTTAAGTATTGTGTAATTATTTAATATACTAATTTTTTAAATAAAAAATAAAAATAAAATATTATGATTAATAAAATCTACTAGATTTTATTACAATATATTTAGTCTAATTTATCTTCTATAAAAACTAACATTTAAAATTTTATACTTATTAAATTATGAATGTGACAACTTTAACATCACTTTAAATAAAATAATACAAATATCACATTCTATAAGGCTCTAAATGGTTACTAACTCAACCCTTGGATAATTATGGTCGAGATATTCTTGACCAATAAGATTGGGGAAAGCTTTTTGGTATTTTAATATTTATTATCATTTTTATAAAATTATTTTATTTATTTTTCATTAATTATATAACTTCTTAATCATCAATTTATAAGCCTTTAAGGTAATAATTTATTTCCTGAAAATTAAAATTAAATTATCTTGATAAATAAAAACATTTTATATTTAAAATTAGTATTTATAGTCGAATATAAATTATGTATAACTTTATTTTAAAAACAATATATTATTTAAAACATGAATGTGAAATCTTTAAATTTTCATTAAATAAAATATTATAAATACCATAATATCTCCCAAATAGCCCCAAAACATCAAAAATAAATTTATATAAGGGTAATATGTATATTAAGTTAAAAATTACCACTTATATTCACTAATACCACCCATTCTTTCACATGTGGACACATAATTGATATTAAAGACAAAGAAAATGACACTTGTGTCTTTATTTGATTTAAATATTATTTAAGTCATCTTTATGGACAAGTTTAAATTAAATGAAATAATTTAGATCCTCAAGTGTTAAGGGTCGAATTAAATTTATAAAATAAAATTTTTTCATTTGTTTTGGTCATTTTATTTTCATTATAATTTTATTTTTAACTTAAATTACCTAATTTACCCCTTACTGTGGTAACAAATTTACCATAGTTACTATTCATATTGGTCTAAACTAAAAGGTATGTACTTACCAAATTTGGACCTCCTAGATAAAAATTTGACATATATTTTTCAAAAGTCATAACAGAGGAGTTTCATAATTTAATTTAAAATAAAATCAGTAAAATGTCACAAAAAATAGTTTTATTGGAAAAAAACTCCTTTTTAAATGGAAAATGTTTTTGTAATAAATTAATGTATTAAATAATTTTAAAAAACAATAATTGGATAAAAATTAACTAATTAAAATTTAAAACTAATCCAAAACATAATTATGCAATGAATTTAAAACAAAATAACATTTTCAATAAAAATCATTATTTTGACTTTTCATCAAAAAATGGAACTTATCATAAAAATACCAAAAATTCAACCAAAGTAATTTTTTTATTTTCATAATTAAAATAATAATTTTAGTTTGTCAAATTTAAAATAAAAAATCATAAAAACTAGATTTAAAATGGGTGCGCCATCAAAAGGCAGTAAAACTGCATTTTTTAAAAAAATACTTCTTTAATCCCAAAAAAAATGAATATGTTCCTATATCATTTCTAGAAAACATATAAGAATAATTTTAAACATTGGATTGAATATATTACATATATTTTTCATTAATATAATCCATCAAGAGTGATTTTATTATTTTATAGACTCAATTTTTTGCATTTAAATAGTTTTTCAGAATAAAGTTGATATTATTCATACCCACCATTATAATGAATAGGTTATAACATTTTTTTGTTCAATTATACTCAATATTATGTGAAATGAATTCTATAAAAATAACTTGAAATTTTCTGTAACACAACTCAAATATATCATTGTGTATAACACAAGCTAAGCTGATGTTGTCTATTGCACAAGCCTATCTTGGTGTAGCGTACAACACAAGACATCAAAGAAATTAAAAACATTACTCATAAAAATATTAAGGTGTTACAAAAATTCCCCTTGGTTACCTAAATAACTATGACCCAACCAAGATTAGACACAATGAAAAACATTATGCTCAAAAACAAACTCAAACAGTAGATGTATTCTATAAATATAAGATTTATGTTTACTGTAGGATACATTTACCATATTTCTAATCAACTAAACCAGATCTGAATTATCTTTTATCCTAAAAAGGATAAATAAATAAATCTCACTAGCCTTTATCCAATACAAATATGACCTCCATGGTGTCCCATATAATTTCTCAAATAGATCCATATAAATAGAAGTTCAATAAATAGTTTTATATAAAAACTCTACCAGAGCTATATGATCTTCACACACACTAATGAAATCACAAATTAATACAATGAGAATTTCCTCAAGAATCTATATATTATGCACAAACTACCCATCAATTTAAGGATAGTAATTTTCACTCAATTTTACCTCGGTACCCAAATCCTTTTTCAAGCCTTGCCTAAATCAGGATGTGAATCTCAAATATTGATCAAACATAATGATGTTGGGTACCCTATTAATTCTAACAGCCTCATAGATATAAATATTTTCTAGGATATAAATTTCTAAGGTTTTCATGATTAGTATAAAATGAAAAACATGATTCAGTTGATCATTAACTACCTAGAAAATGTCCCTATATTCCAACAACCTTGAAAATTTGGCTAGAAAATCAATATTAACTGCATCTTATTTTCATTTAGAAATGGGAAATGAATAAAATATATCTGATATTATTTAGTGTTTCACGTTTAACTTTTGACAGGTAATACCCTTAAAAAATAAATCTATCAATGTCATGGCTCATTCATGGCTTCCAAAAATATTATCGATCACTAAAATACATCTTGTCCAAAGTTGGATGAAAAAAATATTGAGAGTTTAAAAAATTACCATTACATCCTTCTATAAACCCAAAAAAAATAAAAAACCATATATGAACATATAAAAGTGAATAGACAGTCAAATTCCATCTCGGTACCTAATCTCCACCATATATTATATCATAAAAACTAACACTCAAAAATATAAATACAAATAATATTTCACTCACACCATCAAATAAAAATTGAATAAAAATGGTGTCAATACTATAGGGTCTCACTTCCCATATACATCAAAATATACCTAAGAGAAAATAGACATAATCTTCCAATCTTCCTTTGATTTTTGAACCAAAACATCTAGATATTTTCTACTCAAAGCATTGAAAAAGATATTCCTTTTCCCAGGAGTATATTACTTCTAAAAGTCAAATGAATGGAGATATTTAACCCATATTCTCTACCATATATTCAAATATCATCGATATAAAATATATTCCAAGATTTTATGATCAGTATAAATAGTAAAATTATCATCGAACAAATAATTCTGTTAAATCTTGTATACCTGCACTGTCACTTCCAACTTAATAACATGAGTAAAAAATATATACTTATGTGGTCTGAGCTAGTGAGATTCATATGCCATAACTTAAACCTCCTACATCAATATACAATCCAAACCCATGCCAAATCCATAACAATAAACCAAATATTTATTACCTAGTTGAAGTAAGATAAGAATGAGAGTAGATAATAATATTTTCTTCAGTTCTATATAGTTTTTCTCACATCTATCATACCAATATAACTTCACTCCATCTATTTGAATGAATAATACTGGATTAAATCAATGTTAAAATCTATAAATCCCTAAGAAACTATAAATCTCAAAAAATATTCTTGGTTACTTCCCAAAATATAACTATTTCCACCTTTAAATATCAATAAATATACCATACTTATAAATACCATGACAAGAAATTTCAATTCCCAAATCTATAAATGATATTTCAATATTCTAGCATAAAGTCTGGGATAAAAGATAAAATTGTCACATGTTCCTCATAAGATCATGATTATATAAATATAATATCGATGGATACAATCATAAATGATTCTAGATAAGGGAAAAATAATTGATTCATCAAGGCTGTACAAATGGATGGAGAATTCATTACCCGACATCATCAAAAACTCAAAATGACCATATTTTATTTGGAAATCCATCTTCATTTCATCCTCAGTTTGCAATTTAATTCAGTGATATCTTGATCAAAGATTAATTTCAAAAAACTATTAGTCCCTCTTAATTGGTCAAACAATTCATTGATCTATGGTTAAAAATTATGGTTCTTTAATATAACATGGTGTAACCTTCGATAATAAACAAATAACTAAAAACTCCCATATACATTTTTTAAAAAAAATCATAAGAGTACCCTGAGGTGATACATTGTATCTAATGAATCCACTATATTCATAGTCATCCAGTTGAATATTTATTTATCTAATATTATTTAGATATATATGTTAATTAGGGATAAATAAAGGATTAGTATCTGATACTAAATCTATTAAAAACTCAACTTCATACTACAGAAACAATACTATGAAATTCTTAAGAAACAAATATTGAAATCTATCCACTATAGATGGTAAAATAACACTAACTCTACTCTCATATGACCTAAGGACCATACGTGAAATATAATATGTAATCATCCTTATTTAACTTAGACCAAATATAACACTATTTACTCATTAGAAGAAGGAAAAAAATACTCCTCATCCTGGTAGTCAATCCCAGAAACATGCTAACCAGTATATCACTATGATCATAACAAAACCATCCATATCAAGAATAAAGAAGTTTGAAATATGTATTAATCCACTAATAGTAATGACGCAAGCTATAAATCTCCTAATAAAATCCTCTATTTTCCCTAGTAAAGTATTCAAAATCAATAATTCAGGAAATAACTCAATATACAAGCTCAAATTAGACATTAAAAAATGAGATAAATGAATAAGATGTATCAATATTAAATATTAAACTTTTCAAATTAGAAGAGATTGGTAGCATACCTATGATAGTCAAAGATTCCTTAATAAGATTATTCAATGATTTATCTATAAAAATTAACTTTCTAGTATATGTTAGAAAACCATGACCTGAGTCACCTGGCTACCCTAATCCATATCTCCATGTTGAGTCTATCAATGAGAATCACTTTACTGAGGTGTACTAACCCATTCATGAGATTTTATAGTGGAAGTAGTGTTATGTTAGAATAAAAAAAATACATAAGAGGGGTGAATTATGTCTTTTCTATAATCATCAAAGATTATGCCTTTTGACTCTCTTTGTGATTTAAGTAGATATGAAATATTTTCTTCTATAAGTAATATGATCAGCGGATAAATAAAAATAATAAACACGATAATTTTTATAGTGGTTTGAGGCACAAAGATTCCCTGGTCCATTACACCAATGCTCTCTCTACGAGTTTGGTGAATTTTACTAGAAATTTTCTCTTATCACAAGACCTTCAAATCCACAACTGAGCGCAGGCAGTTGAAAAATTTACAAAAAGGAAAAAACAAATCCTTCTTGTTCTTTTATAGGGAATCAGTTATCCGTAGATTAGTACAAGAATCTAACACTTCACCACAACTGAGTACGAGTAGTTAAAACTCTAATAAATCAAAAGAGTTTTATTTTTTGATAGTTTAGGTTGTAATTCATATTTTAAGAAGTAAAAACTAATAGTAGATAGCTATTCTTTTTAGAAATGAAATTCTTCAAGAAATAATAACTCTAAAGTGATCCTGGTTACAAATGATCTTCAACAAAACTATCAGCAAACAAGTATTAGTTTCATAGTAGTATGAGGTTGAAAAAATATATCTTCCAAGTTTATCCTCTTTCATAAATAAAAGAGTCGATTGATATTTTCAATAGTTCTATTTTCAAAATATATTCACAAGTATACATTCTTATATATCTCAAAATAAATTTTTATAGAATATATATAGAGCATACAGCTTGCTTCGATATTCTAGATCCAAGAAAGTCATCCAACAGATCGCAATACTTCAAATATTAATCGGTCAGGGCAATCATAACTTCCCTTAAAAATTGGAGTGATTTTCTCTAATGAATATGGTTCTTTTAATTGATCATAATGATCCTTTGAATCGGTCATAAGTGAGATTTGAATCAATCTTTATTTCTGTCAAGATCATTGGAAAAAATTTAGATAAGTTAGTTGATTTAAATCTCTTTCATTGAATAGTAAAATGTAAGGTTCCTTTATAAAATGATGGAATACCAAATGTAAGGTTCAATTTTTTAGTGTAGGGTTCCTTAGTGAAGCATTCATTCTCCAAAAGTAGGGTTGACAATGTAGGGTTGATCATAAAAATAAGTTTGACGAATCATGTGTTTGTTTCCTCAAACATAGGGTTCCTTACTTATGTAGGGCTCCTTAACCATACTTTTATCTCTTAAAAATGTAAGGTTACATACAAACTAAGGTTCTTTATCCATACATTCCTCACAATGTAGGGTTCATGATTAATACACTTTGTTCCAAGCATAGGGTTTATTCCTTTTGTTATGTTTATCAATATAGGGTATGAACAGTGTTTCCAGAAAACATAAAGACACATTTCAAAGGCTTTGAAAAATATTCCATATAGATTAAAAACTTGAATATAATTCCAGAATAAATATTATAATTAATATTAATTTCCTTAAATACACTTAAAGTAATATAATCAGTAAAATAAACAAGGGTATATTTTATCATCAAAATCAATAAAATTTAAAGATTATTGTTGAGATAATACATGCCCTACAATCTACCCCCTTTTGATGATCACAGAACACATAAAATAATTTATAGAAAAATAAAGTATTTTCTAAATACTAAAGAAATAATATTAAAGAAAACAATTGTTTCTTTAAAGATTAATTTTATCAAATAATTATTTCAATTTCAAAGAACTATTTTGATTAAAAATATTGGAATATTTTGTTTACCCAATTTTCTCCCCCTTTTTTTCATATTAAAAATAAAGTATATGAAAAAGGATTAAAACACGTTCATTTTTTCACAAAACAATAAATGAATGTTATAGTGTACTGGTTAGAAAAATGAGGCATAGTTTCTGGCAGTTTAGATAAAAATATAATAAAATATATAAATGAATCACAGAATATCAAAAAAAATATTGGATGTTTTATTATAGAAACTATAAAAATAAATGAGTGGTTTTGGCTTGAGCAAGAGGTTTGAAAAACAGGTGTGGTATATGGTGAAAGGTTTTGATCAGAAGTAGTTTCTGGTACTAGTGACACCTAAGCATACTAAAAAAATTATTTTAACTCTGTAATCTGACCTTGTAACCATTTTTAAATATTTTCTACCAGCAATCATGTCAAAATTCATAGTTCTTGACTTACTTTCAAATTTTCAACTAGATTGACTTCGAGAAAATCATACAGATTTTCCTCTATTTTTAGAAACTAAGAAAACTTATCACTGAATTAATTAAGCAACAGTATGATATTGGGTTCACTTGGGGTGAGTTTCTCAAAAAGATCTTTCTAATTATCCAACAACACTGACAAAGGTGAACTATTATACTAAAGATATTTAAGTCCCCCATTAATATCATCCATTACTAATGTTATTGCTTGAAATATTTTGATCAGGTATAGATATGTTATAGGTGAATAGGTAGGAGCACTGTAATGATTGATACTCCCCTTTATCGATTCAAACTAACATCCCAAATACCATTTCAAATATGAAAATTTTGTTTTAGAAATAGATTGTGATTTCAAATTTCCAAACCGGTCCAACAAATCTATCTTGAATGCATCAAAATCAATTTTTGACCCAAAATTTTCACTGAGCTATTAAACAAGAGTCTGAACAGACTCTAATTCCATGGATTAAAAAGATGAGATTCTTAATTCATCAAAATATTTTCTTACAGCTTCTAGTTCTTGTAGAAGACATGAGTTTTCCTCTTGTACCTTGTCAAAATTTATGACAAGATCTTCAATCTGATTTTTCATAGAATCATATGTTCCTTCATCATAATTCTTTGAATGAGGAGCCTCTTTGAAAATAGCTAAGAATTTATATAAATACTACTTAATTGAAAAAGTTATACCACCAAGTACTTTTGTCTGGTCTCTAGAGACAGATGCAATTTTTTCTAATGATTGATAAATAGTAGAGATAACTAGAATTTCAATATTCTCAGTGGCCTCAGTTACTAATTTCTAAACATGCTGAACTTCTTGAGCAGTTTATTTCTGATGATCTGGTTGAGGAATATCCTGGAGTTCTTGAGATTGACTTTATACCTATTGATTCATATCGTGATTTGGTTCTTCCAAATTCACTGAATGAATCGCATCTTCATATCCTAACATTAGATCCTCATGTTGGGGTTGTTCTCTAATCCTTGGTCTTAAGACAAGTTCCTCTTGGTTTTCCTCTTCTAAACCCTCTTTAACAAGATCTGTAGCATTATAATGGATCTTTCTTTTGGTATGCTGAGTAATACCTTCTATACGGGATTCTCTAACTTCCTCATATCTCGAATGAATTGAACCTGCAGACTTGAGTTTTCTTTGCTCCCCCTAAACAAAAGGTTCAGATTTTTGTTTGTCAACTGCACCAAAAGGCAGCAATTTGCCTTTAACTATACTCCAAAAGAAACCAATTTTCTTATATTACCAGTATTCGAAATATTTTTGTGGTGACATCTAGCTTGAGAATAAATATAACGAATCATATTCTTTCTAAATAGAAGAAGAGAAAAGATAATGCCATAAAAATAGAATGATATACTTTCCTCTAAATAATAATAGTGACTCAGATATATTAGCATATACTTGAGGAGGTTCAACTTGATCTCACTAATAAATAAAAATATAACATAAAAGTATGGGTATAAAATATTTTCCATCATAGAAACCCTTGGAATTATACCAGTTTGAATAAACATTACCAAAATTGTCTGGTCATCCTTGAGGTCCTTTAGAAACTACTAAATTTAAAAAAAATCAAAAAAAAAATTTAGGGAAAGTTTAAATCCATGTTGGTTTTATAAAGTAATTTAAATTCAGTAAGATATGAAAAGGTCATTAAAAACAAGGCTGAAGTTATTGGAGTTTCTTACCTTGTAAAGCTTCCAGTAATGTCTTCTGACTTAGGGTCCTAATTTTTAATTGATCGAATATCAAAATGGAAAACTCCTTCAAGATTTCATTTTAAGATCTAAGAAATTTCTTATGAGGATATAGTAAATTCATTATTATCTACTCATGAAGATATAAAATCCTATTATTCATTGAAACTCAACTAAACAATTCTATAAAAATTCTTCAGTTCTATCTCATAAAGAAAATATGTATTTTCCTTATTAAATAGAAATTCCAAAACTTCAAACCAAAGAACATTATTTAGAAGAAGATTCTTCTCATACAACAATTCAAAATCTATGACTTTTCCTTGAAGAATCTTACTGAAGGGGACATGAAAATGCTTCGGATCACTTGGTTCATCTTCATTTGTTCGCTTGGTCTT
This sequence comes from Viscum album, assembly GCA_963277665.1. Lineage (NCBI taxonomy): Eukaryota > Viridiplantae > Streptophyta > Magnoliopsida > Santalales > Viscaceae > Viscum > Viscum album. The sequence continues at coordinate 608,202,990 of OY728139.1, read as the reverse complement.
CATCATTTCTAAGAATTTGAAGGTTTAAGGTTAATATATTTTAGGGTTTGGAAGAAAGACGAGGGATCTATTAGATGGAATGGTTTGAAAACAAATGGTTAGGAAATATGAAGGGTTTTCTGACAGATGGTGATATGGTCTGGTTTATCATGCTGATTATGTAGGGTAATAGTTAAATTTTTTATTTTGGAAAACATGCAGTTTAAGAAAAATCGAGACAAATATTAAAACAAATAAATAAAATTTTATTAAATAAAAATTTTAAATAAAAAAATTGACAAAAAAATAACAAAATGAATTAAATTAAATTAAAAAATATATTTATTTAAAAATAAATATCCCTAACTCCACCTTGATAAAATCAAAACTTGCAGTAGGAAGTGGTAAATTAAAAATATCAGTTTGTTGATATTTGGTATTTAAAAATTCTAGAGATATATTCTTTTTAAGAACATGATCTCTTGGAAAATGATGTCTTATATTAATATTATTAGTCCAACAATGACTTATAGAATTATTGGAAATATTGATAGTAGTATTATTATCACATAAATAGGTACATTATTAAAATTTTGTCCAAAATCCAGTAGAGTGTGTTTCATCCACAACACTTGTTCACAGATACTACCAGTAGATATATATTTTTACTCATCTATTGACAAAGTAATTGAGTGTTGCTTCTTAGTCGATCATGATACTAAAGATTTTCCTAAAAAGTGGTAGGTTCATGATGTGTTTTTTATATCTAATCTACATCCTCTAAAATCATCATTTGAGTATGAAATTAAATTAAAATCATAAGTTTTGGTGTTAATAAGATATTGAAAAATAGTTAATTTTAAATATCTAAAAATATTTTAACAACAATAAGATGGGATTCTTTTGGATTTGATTGAAATATAGCACATAGACATACCGAAAATACTATTTTTGGTCTACTAGTAGTAAGATATAATAAACTACCAATCATTCCTCTACATAGCTTTTTTCAACAGGTTTTCCAGCTTCATCCAAATCTAGTTTTATATTAGTACACATAGGAGTTGTATAAGTCTTTCGATTTTCTATTTCAAACTTCTTTAATAAATCAATAAAATATTTACTTTTATTTAAAACATTTCCATAATCTTTTTGATAAATCTGAAATCCAAAAAATAAATTCAATTCTCTCATAATACTCATTTCAAATTCTTTTTTCATTAGATTTGAAAAATCATTACAAAAATTTCTATTTTTTAAATTGAAAACAAAATCATCAACATAAATTTTTAATAATAAAATATTAGAACAAAAAATTTTCTTAAAAATAGTAGGGTCTACTAACCCCACATAAAATCCATTTTCAAATAAAAAAGTGTTTAATATTTCATACCAAACTCTATGTGATTGTTTAAGTCCATAAAGATTTTTAGTAAGTTTGAAAACATAATTAGGTTTGAGTGGATTTTCAAAACCTAGTGGTTGTTCAACATAAACTTCCTCTATTAAATATCCATTTAAAAAATAGGATTTAACATCCATATAATATAATTTGAAATCCATATGATATATATAAGATAAAAATATACTAATGTATTCTAATCTAGATATAGGTGCAAAGGTTTCACCATAATTTATTCTTTCTACGTGATTGTATCCTTTAGAAACTGATCTAGATTTGTTTCTAGTTATGATCTCTTGATCATCCTATTTATTTATAAAGATCCATTTAATTTCTATTACTTGAAAATATGATGATCTTTTCACTAAATCCCAATCTTCATTTCTTCTAAATTAGTTTATTTATTCTTGCATGGTTAATAACCAACTTTCATCTTCAAAATATTTTTCAATATACTTAGGTTCTAACTGAGATAGAAAGGTAGAGAATTCAGCTATGTTTTCTACATTTCTTCTAGTTCTTATTCTAATGCTTAGGTATCCTATAATAGTTTCCAATGGATGGTTCTTTAAGATTCTAGACTACTTGGGTAAGACACTTTCAGGTTCTTCAATTTTATGTTCTTCTGAACTGGAATGAATTTCATTTACATTATTTTCCAAAATAGTTTTAGGAGTTTCAAGTCTCATGTTTTTTGAAGAGTCAATAATCTCATCTATATTAGCTTCCTTTTTATTAAAAGGTTCGGTTTCATCAAACTTCACATGAACTAATTCTTTAACAATCCATGACTTTTTATTAAACACTCTATAGGATTTAGAAGTTTCAGAATAACCTAGAAATATTCTTTCATCCACTTTTGGATCAAATTTACCAAGGTAATCCAAATTATTCAAGATATATACCTTATATCTAAAAAATTTAAAGTATTTTACTTCAGAATTTTTATTACTCTAAAGTTCGTAGGGTGTCTTTTTAATAATTGATCTTACTAAAAATCTATTCATGATATAGAAATATGTTCTTACAGTTTCTTCCCAAAAATAGGTAGGAATATTGCATTCATTCAGTATAGTCCCTGCAATTTCTTGAATATTTTTGTTTCTTCTTTCAATAATTCCATTTTTAGGTGTTTTTAGTGAAAAGAATCTGTGTTTAATACCTAAATTTTAGAAAGAATAATTGAATTTTTTATTCTAAAATTCTTAACCATTATCACTTATCAATGAAATTATTTAAAAATATTTTTTATTTTGAATTTTTTTGCAAAAACCTTCAAAAATTGTGAATACCTCACTTTTAAATTTTAGAAAATATACCCAAGTAAATCAAGAAAAATCATCAATTAAAACATAGAAATATAATTTTCAATCCAAACTTGCTACTCTTGGTGGTCCAAAAAAATCTATATAGAAAATTTATAAAGTTTTAGATGTAGAAATTTTGTTAATTGATTTGAAAGAAGGTTTATGTTGTTTCCAATTTGACATGTATCACAAAGTCTATCATTTTCAAACTTAAGATGAGGAAAATCATAAACTAACTGTTTCTTAGATAATTTATGTAGATCATATGTATTTAAATATCCAAGTATAATGTTCTAGATCTATGACTAATTTTTCTTAGCAGTTAAATAGATCACTTTTTGTTTACATAAGGAATTATGATCCAAAGTATAAAACTTTTCAGTTCAAGGTGCTCTAAATTTAAGCATTTTATCTTTAAAAACTAAGCAGCAATTATTATAGAAATAAACATAAAATCCATCATAACAAAGTTGAGAAATACTTATCAAGTTGTTCTTTAGACCTTTTATATACAGTACTTTGTTGATTGAGATTGATTTTGGATATACAATAGTTCCAACTCCAACAATATTTCCTTTTTCATTATCAAAAAAGTTACTAGACCACCATCCATTTGAGTCAATGAATAGAAATTTGATGTGTCTACACTCATGTGTCTAGAAAAAACACTATCCATATACCATATATCTTTTATATTCATGTGCCCTTTTTACTACAAAAGCATTTAAACATATGATTGTTTTGGTATCCATATTTTCTCGGGTCAAGCTATGTCCGCAAGAAAAGATCTAGGAATCCAGATCTACCTTATTTTTCCATAATTTATATCACTTTATTCAAATATATTTTTATAAATAAAATCCTTTTTAATACCACTTACTTGAGGTTTTATTAAATAATATTTGTTAGTGAAGTGAAATTTTATTCCATAATAATAGCATGTAGCATTTTTTGAATTAGGCACAAAATAATTTTTGTATAATTTTGATTTTCATCCTTTATTCCTATTCCAAACTTTTATATTTTAATAAAATTCTTTCCAATAATCTCATTTAGAGTATTTTATCCTTCTGTTAAAATACTAGCAGAACTTTTTTAATATTCTACTTCATCTCGTAATTATTTAATCATTTTTTCATGATCAATACATTTTTATGTAGTTGAATTGAATTTTTCAATTAGATATTGATGTTTCTTTAGCATTGTGTCTCTTTCACCTAAAATAATAGTATGTATATTTTTTATTGATTTATGTTTCTTTATTAATAAATCATATTTCACTTCTAGCATTTTATAGTAGGTATCTAGTTTAATATTTAAAAAAATATCAGAGTTAGAGGCGGAATAATAATAGGTTTGTACCTCTTCTTCTTTCTCAACCATAAAATACATATTTTCTTTTAGATTTTGTTGAACTTTTTTGAATAAAATTTCGAAGAGCTATTGGAGTCTTCAAATACATTCCATGTAGCTTTCATGGCTCTTTTTCCATTATTCTCATAATATGATTTCTTCTAGTATTTCTTTTCAGTCCTTCTTTCATCTTTCAATAGGGAGAAGTCAGATCTAATGTGACCTAGGTTTTTGTATTCATAGAATCTTATTTCTTTAGTCTCTCTTTCATCCTTATCAAAGGATTTTTTGAAGCCTATTTTCTTCTCTTAGAATTTTCTAGACTTTTTGGCTAGTTGATCCAGTTCCGTTTCAGATTTTGTGGAATTTGAATTTTTTATTTTGACTTCTTGTTTTGATTTTCTTTCATGTTTCTAAGATGTCACCGTAAGGGAAGTTTTTTCCATTTTTACTATAATCATGTTATCTTCAAATTCATCTTTAATTTATTCTTTGTACATCATTAATGTTCCAATTAATTTCTTAATAGTCAAGTTCTTGATAGGTGTTGATTGACTAATATCTAAAAATATACCATTTCATTTCATAGGTAGTACTCTAAGTACTTTCAAATCTTGATCTGATGGACTGATGGGATATCCCAAGGTAGTAATATTGTTGAAAATATATATTAATCATCATAAATTTGAGTAATGATTTCACCTTCAAACATTATAAATGTGTAAAATTTTAATTTTGCAGTAGCATACCTCATCTGTCAAATATTTTCTATTCCCTCATATGCAATAGTTATAGTCTACCACATCTCATAGGTAGTAGTTAATTGTGATACACTATTAAATTAATCAGGACCAAGTCCATAGATAAAATCATTCATTGCCTTTGAGTTGATATCACATTCATCTTCAATTATGGCACCCCAAGTTTCTAGTTTCTTAGGAATCACATAAAGAGTGATGATATTTAAATAAACTTTTAATCAATGATTCTTCAAATAGATGATGATTCATGATTTCCAACATCCATAGTTATCACTTTTAAAATATGGATCGTGAATCATATACATACCTTCTTTTGGATCATCCATTGACATCTGCTTTTTATAGACCTTATTCTTTTGAGCCTTCTAGGAATTTTCCACAAAATATCTCCTATGATACCAATTATTAGACTTGAATAAAAGAAATATACACAAGAGGGGTTGAATTATGTCTTTTAGATAATCTTCATAGATTTTGGATGTTGACTCTCTTTGTGATTTATGTAGATATACATTGTTTTTTTCTATAAGTAATATGAGTAGTAGATAAATATAAAGAATGAACAAAACAATTTTTATAGTGGTTCGGGGCACAAAGATCCCCTAGTCCACTCAACCAATGCTCTCTCTATGAGCTTGGTGAATTTCACTAGAAAGGTCCTCTTATCACAAGACATTCAAATACACAACTTAATGCAGGAAGTTGACAGCTTTAAAACAAGTCTAAAATAGATCCATTTGTTTATTTTATATGTAACTGGTTATCCAAACCTTAGTATAAGAATCTGACACATCACCAAAACTGAGTATGAGCAGTTGAAACTCCAATAAATCAAAAGAGTTTGATTTTTTGATGGTTCAGGTTGTACTTAACTATTAAAGTAGTAACAAATGATAGTAGATATATCTTCTTCCTTAAAAATGAAATACTTCGAGAAATAATAATTTTGAAGTGATCTTGGTTGCAAATGATCTTCAATAAAAGTAACATCAAATAAGTAGTAGTTTCACTACTATATGAGGTTGAAAAAATATATCTACAAAGTGTAGCAACTTTCGTAAATAAAAGAGTCAGTCAAAATTTGTAGTAGTTCTATATTCAAAATATATTCACAAGTATACAGTCTTACATATCTCAAAAGAAATTGTGATAGAATATATAGAGAGCATAGAGCTTTCTTCGGTATTATAGATCTAATAAAGACACCTAACATATCACAATACTTCAAATTTGAATTGATCAGGGGGTTGTAGCATCCCTTATATAGGGTTTCTTAACCATACTTTCCTATCTTACAAATGTAAGGTTACATCCAAACATAAGGTTCTTTATCCATACTTTCCTAACATCATAGGTTTCATGATCCATATGCATTGTTCCAAGCATTGGGTGTATTCCTTATGTTACATTTATCAATGTAGGGTATGGAAAGTCCTTCCAGAAAACATATACACGCATTCTAAATGCTTTGATGAATATTCCTTTTGGATTAAAAAATTGAATGTAATTCTAGAATAAATATTGCAATGAATATTAATTTCTTGAAATACACTTAAACTAATATCATCATTAAAAAAACAAGGGTATTTTTGAGCATCAAAATCAATAAAATTTATAGAGTATTGTAGAGATAATACATTCCCAATAAGTAGAACCTTGATCTCTACTCTTATGGATCCCCATTTAATAAAAACTTTGAATATATCCAATCTTGAAATAATAATTTCATTACTTTATCTTATAGGGATATATACCTCAATTATGGACTTTTTTTACATACTAATAACACTTTAACTACTCCCTTCCTCTATAATAAGGAGAAGAAAGAGTGATGTTACAATAAAAGGCCCAAAACTCCCTAAGATGGAGGGGTGAGTTTTGGGTTTTTAATTTCTCAAGTCAAATGGATCTCATCCTATTGTTAGAAATAAAAATTTAAACCTACCAATTGAAACAACAAATCAACAATATCCAGACATGTAAATTAAATATAGTCACATAAAGATTTTACTTTGTTAAACCAAAATGGATAAATACAAGGAGATTACATTGATGATGTATCAATGTATCAAGGAAATCACTAACACAATATCATGATCACAATGTTTTTAGACTAGATTATTGTCAAAATCAAGGTTTACTCCCTCTTTCTAAAAATCAACTCACTACTTCAAAATAGAGTGATAAATAAATTTGACATAGAGGTCACTCACAATGAATAAAAAAATAATATTTAAAATATTGTTTTAGTGAGGGTGTTTCTCTTTAACTTCAAATCCTTGATAAAATCTAAATATTCAAGAATATAATTTTTCTTTAAAAAAATTCTAAATCTAAAAATTTGAAATTGTTTTTTCTACATTCTATGTCCCCTCTTCCATGTTCTTAATTTTATATTTTTAATATCTTTTAATATTTTCACTAAAATTTATTATCATTGTATGCCACATGTATCAATCTAATTTACCTTCAAAAAAATCCATCATGGTTGAAAAAGAATTCCCATTATCTAAGAAATTTTTTCTATATTTATAAAATGATAAAACTTATAGATTTATATGTTATCTTTCAAATCATGGAAAAACACCAACCATTGTAGTGTAATGTACTTTGGTTACTAGATAGAACAAAATAACATAGACTAAAATATTATTAAACTCCTAAGATATTGGTTTTAGATAAGAAAGATATTTACCAGACAAATTAATTATGATGGTAATATATAATATAATAGTGTAGCCTCAAGTTATTTTCCATACTACAACCTATGATTGTGTCATGGATATTATGTCACAAGTTACAACTCTCAACGCTTATTTAAAAAATCAACCCTCACATTTCATGGAGTCATGTTGTGCGATAAATATCAATCATAATAAAATTTTCTAAAAAATCATGTTAACATCTATCATTGTGACGTGAATATTAGGTAAAAAAATAGCCCTACACAACCTTTATATCTATCCAGGAGTCATGATATAATTAGAATATATTATGACTTGATTATTATTCATATAAAACTTCATATCCATTCTGACTTTTATTTTCTGTATGAATTTTTTATTTTAATGGACACCACTACATCATCACCCTTTTTAACTTTATCCAACATTTATCATAGTGCCATATTTTTTCATCAGAATATAATTTTTATCACACCACCCACCTAAATTGTAAGAAAAATATTCTAATATAATAAATATTTCATTACAACACAATTACGTTTATTTAATCATAATATTAAAACATAACTATAAAATAAAATTCACTGAAGAAATTATAATTGGTGCTAAAAAACATAAAAAAAATATATAGAAGCACAATAATCTTGAACTCATGGGTATCATACTCTATAAAGAATAATAAAGATAAAAGATACATTATTATTATGAATAAAAATATAATAAATATAATATAAATGATAGAATAACTAAGAGGATGATATTAATAATGTTATATGATAAAATGAAGTGTATTTATAATGGATAATATGATCGTTGGAATTGTATATGGATATTGTAATAATAATGTGACTGTTATGTAAAATATGAAAGTGAAAATAAAATTTATAAATCTATACAACAATAATATAATTAAAAAATATTATTAATGGTTATAAATCAATGAATTGGAATGTAAATTATATTTCTACAAATAATAAATAATTATTAAAATGTATTTGTTTAATGTTTTTTTGTAAAATGCATTATTTCAAAAAAAACTTGGATTTTATATTTAATAATAAAATTTATTATGTATGGAAAATTATTTTCATAAAATGGATCATATTTTTTGAATAATCACATTGAAATTATCTTATAGAATTTTTTTTATTATTTTTCTAAAACTATTAATTCTTAGATGAATGGTGAAAAATATAATTTTTGATTAAACAGTAAGTTTTATGACATAATTATGATTTAAAAATTAATTAATAATTTATAAAATAAATTTCATAGTTTAAAAAGTTTTTAATGTGTAAAATAATATATTTTAAATTAATAAACATGATTTCCAAACCTATAAATCAATTTTCAGGGACTAAGTTATATTTTATACAAATAAAAAACTAAAATTTATTCTTTACATTTAATAAAGTAATTCCAAGATGAAATTAGGTTTTGAGTGTGTTTAAATTCAAATAAAATATTTATTTCATAATCAAGAAACACAAATAGTAAAAGGAATCAACACTATATATAGGCTTAAGTCTGAATAATAAATTAATCAATATTTTATTCAAAAATACCCCTCCCCGGCTATATAAACACCCCTCCTTTATCTCTTTCTCCTCACTTCCAAAACATATTAATTTTCCAAATATCTTTCTCGACTCTATTAGACATGTTTCTAAGCCTTTTTTCTAACCAGAAGACCCTCCCCTAGTGGATTTAGACACAATCCAAATTCAGTGACTTGAAAAGTAAGGTAAGGGTTTCAAAACCCATGTCTTTACATTTCAATTCCCATATTACCCCTTTTATAACATAAATGATCTTTAAAGTAATATTAAAATAGTATCATAATTATACTCTCTTGTTTTTATAAAACATGAATATTTATTAATTTTACTTTTCTCTTAAAATCTCTTAAAAAATATTGTTCACCCATAATAGTTTTATACTACCTAAAAGAATGATGATGTTTTATTTTCACTTATTCTCATCACATATACTTTTAAAATGAATTTTAATATATATATATATAATATTAATAATCAAAATATGTTATCTTTCAGGTTTGAAAATGATAAAATAGTAATTATATTAATAATTTTAAAGATAATTCGACATTGTCGGTTTACGTGTCTAAAACATGAATATAAAGGAAGATTATATGAATTGCTACTATCAAAAAAACTATTTAAACTCCATTACTTTTATAATGAAATGAAAATTATGTCATAATATTTATGGAGCTTATGGATCCATTGGACAATGATTGTCGAATATTACCATTACATCAGATCGGTTTTAGAACTATGAACCAAACAACTATGAAGTGATCAACACAAACGATATTAAATTAATAAATAAAAAATGATAATAAATGAATTATAAGAGATTAAATAAATATGAAATATTTTCTAAATCAAGTAATTAATAAATTTAATATTTATTATTCATGACGTTAGTGGAATTTGAACTGAGTAGGGACTCAAGGTAAGGGTTCTCTTCCAAGTACTCATTCCTTTCCTGTAATGTTTCTTTATCAACTATCTTCTATTAAGACTCAACTCCAAAGTCTTAAATGAATACCTTATCATTTTTCATTTATTTTTTATGTGTTACTTATCTTTTTACATATATTATTTATTTATAACATATAACTTATATTACTCGTAAGGGTTATCTACCATTCTTTTTCATTTCATATGATTAAGAGATCCATCACTCTATATCTCCCAATCTCTTAAATTTATCTTTTCATTCCCTGTACATGGCCTTTATCTCATGAAAATATTCTATATATTTTACACTATTTCTATGTTTTCTCTAATATTAACTTGACCATATAACCTTTAATATATACAATTTAAATACCTTATACTTCATAATTTATTTTGAAGAGTGTATGCCTAGAGAGTCATACAATTTATTTAAATGGAGAAATCTTGACTATCCACATGGATATTATTTCAATAAAAAAACATTATCGATTATTTAGCTATGTTGATGTAAATGATTCCTCAAGAAACATTACATATTGTATTATTTGTCCCTTATTTTTATTTAATGAATGCATTGGACCTAGTAAGTGACGGGTGAGGACTATAATTATATAGCCCCTTGATGCATTACTATGTATCACAAGACAAACTAAAATAGGGTAATGGGAGCATCACTACCCTTTATTTATGATATTTTGGCATAAGGCCTCAACGGTATGGTTATGATGTCCAACATTATGCATTCCATAATTGTGAGATCAATTATTTTTATCCATGTGATTATTTATTTATATTTTTATGGATATGTTATTCTTTTGTATTCAGTTATATAATATTAATTTTTTTTGTCTATTCCCATTATATTATGTATGTGATACTTATTCCATTATTACTTTCCACCATGCACTTCCCCTTACTAAGTGTCTGAGCTCACACCATGATATTTTTTCCTTATTTCCACAATAAACCAAAAAGAATTATATAGGTGATCTAATGATATTAAATGAAGGAGTAATAAATATTTATGTGTTTTTATGATATACTTTATGTTCCAATGTAATGTAATGATCAAGTGTGTATCTAGTCTCATTAGACTAATAAAATTTTGGACCATGTATATTGTGATCTATATATTCTCTTTCTAATGTAATAAATAACCATAGACTCTAGATTATAAGATTCAAGGTTGTTATAGTTGGTATCATATAAATTTTAATAAAAAACTTAGGAACTAGATTTATAAAAACATAATTAGAGAATAATTTTTTTTGATAAACCCTTAGGAAATCCTAGAATTTTTTTTAGATTGGATAGATTATTTTATATGAATTTGTAATAAATTCATATTAATTATATATTATGATTCATAATTTATAGTGTTATTCATGAAATAATTAGTATATATCATTTTTTATAAATGGAACTCAATGGAAATATCAGAAACTATATCAACACCCATAATCAATGTAGGGATTACCTGCTTGAGTAAACTAATAAATCTAGATTTGGAGCTATAAATTTTATAACTATATTAGGATAGTTGACTTAGGTTAAGAAAAATAATTTTTCATGTATTTATCAACATTTTTTCCCTCATAAAGGTGTAACAAAATTAAATTTTCTCATGAGGCAACAAACACTATATTTCAATAGTAGTAAGAGGGAAATGAATTAAATATCTAGAGAAGATAATCAATGCTTTGGGATTTAGTAAACGGGGGAAGATTATATACTAAAAAAAGTTGTAATTTAGTGATGTATTTTTAGCGATGTTTTCAGGAAACATTTGTTATTTTAAAATTTAGTGGCTTTGCTGGAAAACAGCGCTAATTTAGCCAAGTTTTTTAGGAAACATTACGAAAATATCGATTTTTTTTGTAAAACCTGCTAATTTAGTGATTTTTTCCGGAAACATTGTTAAAACTATATGTATCTATATATCTCATTTCCCCGCATCAATGTAAATATATATTTAGAAATATATATATATATATATATATCTTTATATTAATATGTATAAACACATACACATATATATAAACATATATATTTATTTATATATAAAAACAAAGATATATTTTAAATTTAGTCACATTTTTATGAAAATGGGGCTATTCTAGTGAAATTTTTACTAGTGTTTTAAAACATGACTAATTATATATATATATAATTATAATTATATATATGTATGCATACAGATATTTATTTACACACACACATAAACATATATATATATAAAAATATGTATATATATTTATATAAACATATAATATATATATAATATATACACACATATATATATATAAACATATATATATAATATAATATAAACATAAAATATAAACATATATATAATATATAAACATAAAATATAAACATATATATATATAATATAAAACATAAACATATATATAATATAAACAAATATATATATATATATAAACATAAAAGATAAACCTATATATATATAATACAAAATTATATATATAATATAAAATATAAACATATATATATACATAAAATATAAAATATAAACATATATATGTATTAATATATTTATATTAATCTATAATATATATATATATATATTAAATTTTAGACACTAAAATATATTTATATATATATATATAACATGATACATTTAAATATTTTAATTTTTTTCACATTTTTTAGAAACCGTGACTATTTTAGTGAAATTTAAACGAGCATTTTAAAACATGGCTAATTATACACACACACACACACACACACACACACACACATATACATATATATATATATATTTACACACATATATATATATATAAACATATATGTATTAATATAAACATATAATATATATATAATATAAACATATAAATATATATAATATAAAATATAATCATATATATATAATATAACAAAAACATATATATAAATATAAGATGTAAAATATAAAATATAAACATATATATAATATAAACATATATATATATATATATATTAGTTTTTTAAATGACAATCTATTTATATATATATATAACAAAATAAAATTATTTACTGTTAAGTGAAATGGGTGAGTTGGTAGCGCCTTTTGAAGTAGCAGGTTAGGGCTTCGATTTTTGCTTACTTGCATTTTTTTGTGTGCATGCGTTGCTGGGGTGGGTGCAGTTCGGGAAGAGGGTCGAACAGGATAAAGGGGCAAGGGGGTACTATATGGGGTGAAGGGGTATAGGGAAAAATCGGGCGGGGGACGAGAGAGGTGTCCACATATTTGTTATTATAAAAATATATATAAATTCCAAACAAATTTACTGTAAACAAATAACACATTTCAAAACAAAATTACCAACGTTTCTAAAAAAACATCAGTAAATGAGGTGTCACTAAATAGTGACGTCTGTAAATATATCTAATTTAACAATGTTTATTTACTGAAATTTCTCAAAAACATTGGTGAATGAAGTTTCGATAAATAGATATGTTTATAAACATGGCTAATTTAGAGACATTTATAAACGTCACTAATGGGATATATTTATAAAAATTTCTAAATTCAAGACATTTATAAACATCTCTAAATTCAAGAAACCTCATTTAGTGATGTTTTTTAGAAACTCTAATAAATAAATTAGTGATGTTTTAAAACATCACTAAATTTAAATGACTATAAACTTCTCTAATTTAGCAATGTTTATTTACTAGTTTTTTTCAAAAAAGTTAGTAAATAATGTGTCACTGAATAGAAATGTTTATAAACATGGATAATTTAGCGATGTTTATAGAAGTCACTAATTGGAAATGTTTATAAACTTGGATAAATTAGCAACACCTCATTTAGAGGTGTTTTTAAAAACTTAGCTAACTAAATTAGCAACATTTTAAAACATCACTAATTAGAATTTTTTAGAGAGTTAATGGTTGTATACTATTTAAAGGGATAGGTTAATCAATGGTGGTCATTGATTTTAAATACCAAGGAAGTGATAGAAACCATATAATGGAATTAAATTAAGATATTATTCCTCAAGAGATATTTTACTAGTGAGTAATAAGATAAATTGGAGAACGAATTTTCGAATTTAAGACAAAAAGAATCGGGAAATATTTCTAAATATGATGATAACTTTAAAATACTAGTGAAAGACACTATATATAATGTACACAATCTTGAAAGAAAGAATTATAACTTATTTGATAGACTAAATCCAAGATTTAAAAGTTCATTAGTCTCTCAAACCTTTCATAATATGAGGTGATAGTGAGAAGTGTCATAAAGATTGGGAAGGATTTATCCAAGTTTTATATTATTAAAGAAAAACATGAGAATAATAGGAATATTAAATTCCATGTAGAAATAAATTTGGAAAATAAGAAGAAAGTAAGGGTTTAATTTCCAACATTCAATAATTTTGGGTAAAAACATCTTGAGGACTTATTGAAGGGCTTGTGAATTTGATTCAACTATAGAGACAAAGTCCATCAAAATCGTGAGTGTAAAGGAAAGAGAGATTTTATCAATATCCAATGATTTAATTGTAAGGACATGAGACAATGTTCTAATAAATTCCCCAAACATCAATGGAAGATACCTTAGAAGTGGTCTAGGGAGAAATATTGTGATTATGAAATTTCTCAATTAGAAGTTGAAGTCCTAAATAATTTTATAGTCAGCACATTGATAATAAAATCAAAGATAGCAAATACATTATTTGATTCTATATCTACATAATATTTTATATCATATATACTTTATATGAACATTGAATCATCCCTTGATGCATTATGGAATGATTTTTCATTTGAAATAATGAATGGAAATATTATTTCAATAAAAATATATTGTGATGTTCATATTAGAATGTGTTGAAGTAATCTAGTTACAAATATTCTTATTATAACAACGGTTGAATTTTTTATAATTAAATGTATGGATTGGATCTCAAAGTATAATGTAAGGATTTTCCACTAATAGAATGATATTATGTAATATATACTTATATATATTTAAAATGTTCTTATTTCATTCCATTTTTTGTTTTGGTTATGTCATATGAAAACCGAATTGATAATGGCTTATTTTCAGTAATTTTAGAAAATAAAAATGTAACATTAATAATAAGTTAAATACTTAATATAATATTTCCATAAACATGTAGTAATCATTATTTCCTTAATTTATTATAATGATGTTAGTTTTTATTTTCCCATAGTCATCCATAATTGTATTTTAAAGCATTGTTCACGTAGGTGGTTAAACTGACACAAAATTTAACATGCTTTTACTTGATTTGTGAGTAAGATTAAGGAGGTTAAATAATATAATTATAATATAATAATATTATTATTATTATTTTTTATTTTTTTGAACCATATTTTAAGATTTTTATGTAATGTATGAAAATCTAAATGAAAAATGTTTCATTATAGAGGTGGTAATCTGCACGTATGCACAATTAGAATTCTCGTTTCCTGACACGTGATAGGGGGTGAAGGTTAATATTAAATTGAAATTTAAAGATTATAATTATATTATATATATCATATTTATTCATCATTACCACCATTAACACCATCCATTAAAATTAGTAATAAAAAACAATTTTTTTTTCTTTGTAGAGGTGGCGGTCCGCGTAATGCATGAACGATGTTCTTTTATTTTTTATAATAGGATGTAAATGAATAAATAAGGTTTATAAAAATTAATATAAAAACATATAATTATAAAAATGATACTTAAATCATCAGGTTATTATGGTGATAAGATATTTGGAAGAGTAAGATTAAGAAAAAAACATAGGAAAGAGATAATACTAATGTTGGAGACTTGATTTTTCCATGGAAATTCCCTCAAAATTGAAGGGGTTAGGCTAACTATGAGTTTATAGGGGATTGTTTTTGTGGGATAGGGTTTTAGAAAGAGTAAAATGGTATAGTTTTAAGGATTAATTCGAAATATAGTTTTGTATTTGAAATGGTGTAAGTGATCCCCTTTTATAAGAGAGTAAAATGGATCTTTTGGAAACACTCTTTATATTTTAAGGATTCTTTGATACTATTCCAATGTAAATAAAAGAAAATTTCCTAAAATATTAAGTTTGGGTGTATTTGATTAGATAAATACTAAAAAATGTCTTTAAATGCATGTTTTAAACATGTTATAAGGATATTACCATTACTAGCTGTATTAAACATATAACATAACCCATATAACAAAATTTTGGTGTTATGGAACTAAATTTAATATAAAATTAATCCAACTAAAATTCTAAATACTATAAAATTAACTTTTAAATTAAAATATAATATGTTTAGAAAAACTGTTTTATTAGAAAAATGACATTTTGATCATTATTGATTATAGATTTTTTTTAGTATTGATTAACAATTAAATGAGTGTTAATATATTTATTTATGTGTTTATAGATCATATTGGATTTATTATTTAAATTATGTAAAATTAATTTATTCAATGTAAATTCCTTGATACTAATAAAACAATAATTTCAAAATAAGTTTTCACCATTGTTGTGGTAATTAACATTAATCCTAACAATCTAAATTTTATACCCAAAAATGAAATTATCCATATTAAATAATATGTAAGTTATTATATAAAATATATGAATAATTTTATAAAATTAAATTTCTATGCGTAGGGAAATTAATTTTAATGTTAACAAATGTAACGCGTAAAAACCCATTTTTTTAAAAAAAAAATATTTTTAAGAAAGAACGTTTATGATTAGGATAGAATTATTAATTCCATTGATTCCAATGGATATAAAATAAAAATTATCAACAAAATATTATTTATTTAATAGTAAAATAAATCAAAATCTTCATTACATAATGTTACAATTAAAGAAACAAATAATCAAAAAATAGTTTTCATTAAAACACTACTTAAATTTTAAAAATGTTGAGCATGAGTTTATAAATTTAACATAGTATTTATTTTCTATACTTTATAATATATAATTTTATAGGAAATTATTTTAAAGAACTTTTAATGTATTTATATAATAAAATTATTTTATAAAATTGAGGACATTAATAAAATTGGTATTTTCACTATTCACTTAAAATAAATTATTTCTGAAAAATATCAAAAATAATTATTAATCTGGTTTTGTTTTGAGGAATTAAAAAATTAATTTTAATTTTTCCAATTTAAATTCTATATTTCTAAATTTATCTTTTTATAATAAAATTTATAATACAAAGAAAATGATTTTTATTGAAAATAATCTTTTCAATTTTTACTTGCATTAATTATTTACCTTATAAAGGTCATCACTATTAATGGTTTAGAATTTTTTCTTTTATTATAGTTTTATTATTAATTTTTTCTTAATATTTTATGGTTTTTTTATTCTGGGTGTAGTGTGTGACATGAGTTATAGAACATTGTAAGTACTTTAAAGGATTTAAAATCTTGGGTCATTACAATTATCATGATAAAATTGTTTTTGTATTTATTGATGATATATTGATATAATTTAATAAGAGCATGAGAACCATCTATGGATTTTTTAGAGACTCTAATACATAGTTTATATGGAAAATTAGGGAAGTGTTAATTTTGAATTCAATAAGATTCTTTTCTTGGTCATGTTGTATCCAAGGAGGGAATATTCATTGACCCTTAAAAGAAAAATGTAGTTGAAGAATTAAAAAGACTAATTCATATTACTAAAATATGTAGTTTCCTTAGTTTAGTTGGCTAATATCAGTGATGTATTGAAAATTTTTCTAGATTAGCTAACTCATTAAACAATTTGCTGTTTAAAGGGGTCAAATTCACATGGTTGAAAGAATGTAAAGAAACTTTTGAAGAACTAAATGGGTAAATAATAAATGAACCATTATTAACTTTACTGCCAAGGAATGAAATATTTTTTACATTTAATGATGCATCAAATAAAGTACTAGGGTGTAACCTTATATGAAATGATGGATTTATTGCTTATAGATCAAGTCAATGAAATAATCATGAAAAAATTTACCCAAATCAAGAACTAGAGTTGGTGTTAGTGATATTTTATTTAAATATATGAAGACACTATCATTATGGTAAAATATGTGACATGTATATTGATCAAAAGAGTTTGAAATAAATATTCAAATAGAAATATTTGAATATGAGGTAAATTTGATGGGTAAAAATACTCAAGTACTATGATCTTATGATACACTTCCACCTTGGGAAGGAAAACACTGTGCTAAATTCCTTACATTAGAAGGATCATGGAGTATTATCCATGAAGAGTGTGGAAAAGGATTTGATATTCATGTATTTATTAATGATAGACATGGAAATTATTATGGATAGGGAAACATAATTCCTTTTCTAAATAATTTTCTAACCATATTTACTAGATAAGATAGAGAAGTCTCAACAAGTTGAAAATGGTGTATAAAAGAAATTTAAAGCTATATAAGAAGGAAAATTAACAGTCTTTATCTATAAATATAGAGTATTGAATTTTTGGAAAATTTTATATATACCATCATAATATGAGCTAAATAAAAAAAATTAAATAATTCCCATAGCACAAATCTCTCTATAAACTCTAGTAGAACCAAGATTTGTAAGGATTACCGAGATATCTATTGTTAGGGTAGCATATAGTGATAAATCATTAACTATGTGTAAAAAATTAAAGACAAAGATAAAAATTTTAAAAGGTTTCATGCAACTACTCCCTATACCAATGTGGGAGTGGAACAATATCACAATAGAATTTCTCATTGGACTTCCAATAACATCCAATAGAAATGATGCAATAAGTGTTATTTTGGAATTCCTTAAAAATTATAATCATCCTATTAAATAATTTATAAGAATTTATGGTGTGCCTTTATCAATTATATCTAATCATGACCCTCATTTCACATAAATATTTTTGAAAATATCTTTGGAAGGCTCTTAATATTGAGTTACATTTGATCACCGCTTTTCATCCTCATACTGACAGCTAATCTAAAAAAAATTCTAAACATTAGAGGACATATTGAGGTCATTCTTAATTGACTTCCAAGGAACTCAAGACTAGTAGTTACCTTTGGTGTAATTTTCATGCAATAATAACTTTCACTCCAATATTTAAATGGAACTGTATGAATATTTATATGGAAAAATATGTCATGCTCTAACTTACTAGGATAAATTTAGAGAAATAAAGCTAGTTGGTACATAACTAGTTAAGGAGATAATATAGAAACTGCAAGCCATATAGAAAAATATCAGGATAGATCAAAGAATATATAAAAAATACAATGATAATAAAAAAAGTGTAATACCCCATCCTGATTCACTCTAATCAGTAACTGGACTGGAGAATCATTAGGATATCAGGCGTACCTCCCCATATAGTAGAGGCTATAGATTAGTAGTGAGAATCTAAGGTGGTAGGTGGAGAGACTATACCCCAATATCAAAGTGAAAAAACTATAAAAATAAATTCAATCAGATACATCTATATAAATCATTAAACAAAAATAATGGAAAGTGACAATAAATATTCACAACCCATGCTATATCAGAATGAGTAGTATACGATTTCAATAATTCATGAATTGGAAAAACATACACACAAATATATCAAAAGGAATAAAAGAAAAAAAATTAGAAAACTCTATTAAAATCAGTCTTGAGTCCTTACCCATAACAAACAACCGTGTTCCATCCCAACTGACCAAATAAAACATCAATCATAGAGAATTCTCCCATTTCACATCCTATAATCATAAAATCTACTTGGGTACCAAATGGAATCCTGATCATGATGTGAGTTCATCTCAATAGGCCACCATCACTAGTGTCAAAATCCAAACTGAGTAAGTAGTGTATGATGATGTGCATTATAAAACGGTAGAAAAAATAAATAGACAAAAATACCATTGATCCCAAAGTTCCATGATGACAACTAAGACCGACCATACCTATTTTATCATAAGACATATGCCACTATCCATATTATCCCATAGGGGCACAAACAGTCCCAAGGGGGTTATCCCTAAGGCATTCCAAACCATGATTCATAAGGAGTCCAATGGGGGTTACCCTAAGGCACTCAAAATCATTCATTATAAAGACTACAAGGGGGTTTTCCCCAAGTCACTATAAACCATGAACCATACTGAGTCTAAAGAGGATTTCTTCAAGTAAATTCAAACTATTTGTCATAACAAGTCTAAAGTGGATTTCCCCAAGTTACTCTAAACAATGAATCATAATTACTCTAAGAGGTATTTCCCCAAGAACTCTAAATCATGAGTCATAAAAAGTCTAAGGTGGATTTCCCTAAGTAACTTTAAACCATTATTCATAAAAAGTCAAAGGGATATTTCAATAAGTCACTCCAAACCATGAGTCATAATGAGTTTGGGGGTATTTCCCCAATGAAACCTCAACCATCAATCATCACTCAAGCACATGGGAAAATACTTCAATCCATTTATTTTGTTCAAGACATAAATCCTTTCAAATTAAACATGCTCCTCAGAGCCTCGAGCACATATTAGATATCCCAAACACATGCATCATTTCAATTACTTAACCCATGACACCCCTAGGGTTGCCCCTTTAATTACCCAACTATTTCCCAAATCAATCACACCTCAAGTATTGGATAAAGTCCTCATCTACTTTCCAATCGACTATTCATAGTCCGTAGAAAGGTTAAATTTCATGGTTTGGGATAATAAATAGTATATAAAATCATGTCAAGAACATGGTAATGTTTGCATGAACACACAATACACACACTCATTAACAGATCATGACTTGTGGGATAGCTTATAAACTACCTACCTTGAACTTGTAGATGTTAAATCATTGAAAACCAGTTTTGATTCAAGATAGATTGGTAGAAATTAAAAATCAAAATAATACCATATAAATAGCATAATCGATGTGATATCACTTAACAATAGAAGAATTCTCTGGAAAACTGGCCTTCAATTCGAGCTAAACTAGTAGAAATAAAAAAAATAAGAATAGTAGCCTAGAAAAAATAGCATGGAATATCTTAACAATAGAAAAAGGAATAAGGATCATGTTGAAATTGGGTACCCTGGACCCAACTTGTGTATGTAAATTGATTACCTTTACATATATACAGTTTAATATATGCATGTATTTATCTCACTGGAATATTTTTTATACTTCTATATTCACTATATTTATGGTAATGTCCTTAAATTTCATGTCATGTTAAAATGTTATAGTAGTTCCTAGGCTATAATGAGAACCTAGAGACACTATAACAGTAATCTGAAAGTAATATCCTATGGTCTAGATACATCATACTGACTAGACACAAGTGATGTCAGAATATCAGGTAATGGGGGCTTATAAACATTGGAGATTATTCTCGTGAATTTTTCACTTGGTAATCTCTAGTAGTTGAGATCACACGGATATACCCGCCAATAAGAAAACCATATGTTTTGGGTGCCATTGGTTGTTCCTATCTATGGACATATGTATTGGTCTCCTGACATGAGATCATTATTAGTGTGTTCCATTTGATCATGTACTTTGATACAAGTAAAAAATATGATAAGAAAATTTTTGAAAGGTAGTTTGTGTTGGGTGATTCATTTTTTGTTATGGAATTGGTTGAATGATTAAGCTAGAATTTGTTTCTTCTAAGTTTTGAAAGTGATAACTCAAGAAAATTTGATCAGGATGGTAGTACCTTCATAAATCCATGGCCATGGTAGTCAAAGGTAAGTTCATTCAACTAGATCAACAAATAATAAATCAATAAAGGACGATGACAAAAGTGTGCTTCCTAATTTATGAGATATTTTATGACAAAGATATTATATTACACATTGCGTGTTTATAGGTTGGTTGTCGTTGTTATCTTCATTCCTTGTCTCTTTATGGGCCTTCATGGGTTCCTAGAATCCACTCTTTTTCTATGAATATTATTCAATCCTATTGAGACAAGGTCCTCGAGGGTCACACACAATAGTACATTCAATATTCTTCCATATTCTACTAAATAGGAATATAGGGAATGGTAGGTCCCACCAAGAGGTATAAGTGTTGTCCAAGTTTTACCGATCATAGATAAATATATAAATTTCTTATTATTCAAGTAAATAATAATTTGTTTGAATTAATTTATTAAAATTATTTATGACTATTTAAGTAAATACATGGAATAATACTATATGAATGAATATTATTTTAATATTCCTAGTTTCTTTAATATTATCAGGAATTTATGAGTCGAGTTAATGAATCGGGGTTTTCCATATAATATATTTAATATATATTACAAGTATGTGATAAATTATAAAAAATATTTCCGATTTAGTAAGTTCATCATAATTAATTATTTATTTATTATTTAGTAGATGTAAAATATATGGGGGTCAGGGAACCCTAACTGGGTATTTTACACATCCACTATATAATTAGATGAGGAGCTCATTTCTAAGTTGGAATTAATTCTAACGGATTAAGAGCTCCTTCCTCTACCAACATCCTTGAGAGAGAAATATGACACCTAAGAAATTGATCCAAGGTCATCTTCATAGATAATAGGAATGGAGTCAAGGTGATCGGAGCAACGTTGAAGGAATCATCGTATCTCCACACTAACAACTGAAATTCAACGATCAACATTCATGAAGATTATTGAAGTGTGTATGGGTGGTATAGATGGGTTCAGATTTGTATCCTTTGATAAACGATCACCGGTGATAAGCTACATTCAAACACACAATGAATCAAATGTGTAAACCATTTATTGATTTTTTTCTTTTATTTATTCACTCAAGATCCTCGGACGTCTATTGAGGTTTATATCACTAGAGATAACAAAGTTACATCACTTTGGTGATGAAATTTTTAGAATCCCTATTAGACCATCTTCCACTACACACCTCGATACCTTAAAATGGTATCAAACTAGTCATGTGAATTTTATGAGCCAGGAAAAAATTAATTTTCATTAAATTAAGTATAGGGAATTAAATTAGTCCCAATGGAATAGACTGTTCGTCGATTTGATTCTAGATGTCCAAGTTATGGTCATATGAAATTTTTGGTATGGATCAAAAATGAAGCTATTTCCAATCAAAAAATAAAGAACATTATAATTTATTATCTATTCATGTTTTAATTTTTGGGCGATCTAGTTTCGATCCGGTTCTGACAGGTACAATTTTTTCCATGTGAGATTTTTCTTCCTATAGAATATTTTCAAAAAAAACAACCCATTTATTTTAGTTGCATCCAATGGAACTAGGAAATAAAAACATTAAAATAAAAATGATCAATAATTTTTCATAAAGATTACCTCTTAGTGTTTTAAAAAAATCAAGTATTGGGTGCAAATCAAAAATTCTCATCACATCTTTATTTTACTTCCCATGGAAACTTAGATTTAAAAAATGGGGAAAAGGCTTATACTCCTTAGGATTTTGAAAATGTGAGAGCTATAAAAAAGGGGAAGCTTCATTTTAAATCTTTGTACCCCCCCCCCCCCCTAAATAGGTACCCCTCCTCCTACCCAGCAGTTGGCCAATGCTTAGTGTTGCCTCTAGTTAGCACAATGACACCTCGGTCCTCTTGCCGCCCTAACTCACTCCACTTTTGTGGATCTTTGTGTGGGTTATCCCTACCAGTCCAATGAAGACCTCCATTACATAATCTGGAGCATCTCTTACTCCATTTTAGGATGCCACATTTTTCATGGTCTACCTCCCAGTTCACAACCACCTCCACTTCATCCCACAATTGGCCTACCCTCGCCCTTAATGATACCTCTTACGATGTTGCGCTATTAGAGTTCACTGAGCCACTATCTCATTGATCCATCCCTACCACTAGTCATTGACCCCGTCCCTGCCTTCATGTGTCACCATCACCAACAACCATCCACCGACCACTATGATTACTGCTGCCACTTGGTCATCGTGCACTTCCAAGGAATCCTCCCAATCGGCCTCCCCTAGTAACCCACAGACCTTGTTGGCACTATCGTCGAACCAAATCTTTGTCGCACTGGTTCTTGCCACTGCAACTGTGGTTGTACCCCTTCCAGCGCAAGGTAACACTTTACTTATCCCAATCATGTGCTCGGATTGGATCCAAGCATGTTTGGTCCAACTCAAAACGGATCTGGACCGACCCGAAACGGGTCAAAACAGCTCTTCCATGCTCGGAACTGCCCTACACTACGGTTTCCCGACCTGTGAAGGCCCTAGGAAAGATCTACCCTACCCATAACGAGCTTTCATGGGTTTATTCATACCTGTATTAGCTCAGGGAAGAATTTATATCCTCGTGAAATGTTTTAATTAAACAAAAACATTAATTTAATTATTTTAAAAATAAAAATAATTTTATTATTTAAAATAATTAATTTAATTTTTTTATTAAATTAAATTAATTGATAAATTTAATTTTTAGAGTAAAAATTTAAATTAATATATGGATCAAATAAGATAAATTATTTTAATTATATAATTCATTTAATTTATATTTAAGCTCTCGAATTTAAATTTATTATGATTTAATTTTTATCACGTATTAACTTTTCATACCAACCAGTATTGAGAAATTTAATGAACCTATGTTTGTCTGGTCAATTTCAATTAACTATTTATTACTATGTGTGATATTTGTAATAAGTAGTTAATTTAAGACAGTCTACACATCAGCGTTTTTTTGTTAAATATGTATAAGGGTATGTGCATCTAATTTTCTTTGTATTTTTCACTTCTAAGACCCACACTTCTGCGTTTGAGTATACTTGTACATTTGATGATGAAATTGTAAGGCATAAAACCTGCCCAATTGATCCATTAATCCAGAAAAGTGGACACACTAGACAGGGATGAGCTACATCAGGAGTCAGGACTCGACTCAAGCACGAATACCCTTAGGTCGCAATTAATTCATTAAGTTTAAAATGGATCAATGAAAATTAGATTCTCAAGTCCATTTGGGTAATTATTTCTTTATGCATTGTTTTTAATTTTATACATTTTCATGATTTTGATAACTCATAAAAATAATAAATAGATAAATAAATAAAGATGCAATTAATGTATTCTATTAAATACATGTTTAATTGTGAGCACAACAATGTAGTATAAACATATTTAATTAAAAAATATTACATTCATCAAAAAATATTAAAACCCTTATAAAATATTATGTTGGAAATTCTACACATAATTAGAATTTCAATAAAACCATGTGTATGGGGTGCTCAATTAGTCATTGTTGAGGTTGTTTCTTACTAATGGGGATTTATTACAAGAGTGATAGGATGACATAACTAAAGTTTGAAGAAAATGAGTAGTCATAGCAAGCTTGTTTCAACTTTATAGGTAACCAATGAACAAATAATTTTCATGATTTTAGAAGTTGGTACTTCACTCAATAGATCAAGGAGTCACAAGTTAATGTAGTTGGCTAGTTAAATTCCTATCTTAAACTCTCTAAGTAGTGGAATAGTCGTATCTTGTAGACTATGAGTAGAGGTTCAAGGATCCTTATTGTGAGAATAATCAAGCGATAGAGTATTCTGATTCTTGTACAAAGGGCTTCTAGAGTTCAATTAATAGTGGGGGACATTTCATAATTAAATTTTCTAATAAAAATTTTTAAAAGCTAATAAATATAAAGTATTAACTGCTAATTTTTTTTGTAGATAAAATGGAAATCACTAACACCACCAATAAATTATCATTGTGATCAATACTGGATAAAGAAAATATCTTAATTGGCCATAACTTCTAGGAGTGGTACAAAAACATGTGCATAACACTATTCCAAGAGAGAAAGATTTATGTGTCGGAGTCCTCAATTCATGTTGAGCCTTTTCATGGAGTAAGTAAGGCAGATAAGGAAAAGTATAAGAATCATGTATATGATGAGCTAGATATATAGTGTCTCATGTTTTCATATATGTCCTATCAACTATAAAAAATGCATGAGGAAAAAAATTCCCACAAGATGCTTTCTCATATAGAGTAGTTATCTCAAGAGAAAGCTAGGTAATAAAGGTATGATATGTCAAGTACACTTTATAAGTGCAGAATATAATAAGGGAATCAAGTAGTACCTCATGTGATCAAGATAATAGGATACATTGAGAGACTTAAAGCCCTAGGGTTCAAACTAAACCAAGAAATATAGAATAATCTCATTCTTGCCTCTTTACCACCGATATTCTCAACTTTTATTGTTAATTATAAAATGAATAACATGACAAAGTCACTTGCAGATCATTTATCTTTAGTAATCCATGTTTATAAAGATATGAAGAATATCAATTATTCATCCCTTGTGGTGAAAAATATGAGGAAGGTCAAGGATAAGGTTTCTAAGGCTAAGTCTAAGTCAAAGAAACTAGAGCACCATCTTTACAAAGGGATTAAGATATAAAGGTAAGGACATAAGGAGGAAGTTTTCTGCTTTTCAAGTGGAAATAAAGTCTACTATAAGAAGAATTACAGAGCTAGTAAGAAGAATCAAGGCAACTCTTCTACTTCAGGTATTTTTTTCATTGAATGAAATCTTTCTTCATCTACAAGTTGGGTATTGGATACATCTTGTGGCTCATATATTTTTATTCAAATACATAAACCAAGTATATTCAAGAAGATTGTAAAAGGATATTTGGATCTTCATTCTATAAATAGTGTGATTCTAATAGCCTTGTAAGTTGGAGATTATCACCTAATTTTTTCTTGTGGTTTGGTTCTTGTATTGAATAATTGTTATTATGTACCATTAGTAACTAGAAACATAATATTATTATCAATTATGGACACTATGGGTTTTTATTTCAAGTTTGGAAATAAATTTTATCTCTTTTATAAGGATAACATATGTTATGGTATAGCACATCTTAATAATTGCTTATATATACTTGAACTCGAAATCCCTATAATGGATATCAATGAAAAAATCGATAAGAATGACTCATATGACACCCATTTGTGGCACATTAGGATTAGTCAAGTAAATGATAAGAGATTACATAAATTATATCAAGTAAGATATTTAGACTCAACTAAGTTAAAACCCCAGGATGTATGTCACGCTTGTTCACAAGAAAAAATAACCAAATCACCCTTTTACGGGAAGGGTTAATAGATACTGAACTTCTATAATTGACTCATAATAACGTATGTTGTCTTTTTCTAGTCGAGGAAATGATGAGTTTTCATTCTTAATTACTTTTACCAATGACTGCAGTAGGTATCTCTATATCTACTTAATGAGGTATAAGTCATATTCCTTTCATATGTTTAAGGAATATCGTCATGAATTAGAAAAAAATCATGGTAAGGAGATTAAGGAAGTTCGCTCAAAACGAGGTAGAGAGTATCTTAACCAAGCTTTCATTGATCACTTAAAAGAGTGTGTGATATTATCCCAACTCACTCCTCCTTATACCCCATTTTGGAATGATGTTGATGAAAGGTGGAATGTGACCTTTCTTGACATGGTCAAATCAATGACGAGTTAGAAAACTCTTTCATTATAATTTTGGGGACATTAATTTTAGAAAGTGAAATATACTCTTAAATGAGTACCAAGTAAATTCATATATGAGATTCCATATGAGTCATGGTATGGAAAAAATCCAATCTATCACACATATGTCTATGGGGATGTGACACTTTTTCAAGACTATACCTAGTGAAAAGTTGGCATCCTGAATCATGACCTAATTTTTTATAGGATATCATAAAGAAACCAAAGGATATTACCTATATAACACTTTATATAGAAAAGTGATTGTGGAAAGACAAGCCACATTTATAGAAAGGGGTTACATTTCCAAGAAAAATAGTGGGAGAAAAATTAACTTCGATGAAGTTAATGGTCCATATGCATAGGATTTGGTATAGGGACAATATCTACTCTAGAAGAGATAGTGGTAGATGAAGAGGTTCATGAGACACAAGTATTTTGTAAGACTACTTGAGAGGTTAAAGAACCAGAGCATTAGGTTTTTCCTTTCACTTAGTCAGGTCACACATTACTCCTTGAATATGATAAACTTATAACATATAAGGAATCTCTATAAGGAAAGTATTATACAAAATTTCATGATTCAACGCATTATGAACGTTGTTTTAGAAGAATCATCAAATGTCTCAACACCATTTCTCCATAACTCCTATAATTCTTCAATTAAAGGCTGCAAGTATACATCAATATCATTTTGAGGCATTTTTTTTCCAGGAATAATCATCGAAATGATAAAATATGTTTGTTGCATACACATCCACGAAGGCATATTGTAAGGGATCAAAACAACTGGCCAAATGCTATAATTGGTACCCAAAGTCCCAAATGGGTTGAATCCATCGACATCCAATCCCAATCGAACATTCCTAGGATCAGCTGAGAAATCTGGATGTAATGAATCAAATGTCTTCCACAGTTTTTAATCTCATGTATGTCACATTAACCCATTATTGTTATTATTTATAGAATGACACTACATGTGTTCGGCGGTTTTCAATGACATGAATAATCTTTTCAATTGAGGCTTTAAAGGAAAGTAATTCAAAACCTTTGCATGGGTGTTCCTTTTCTTCTTCTTCATGGAAGTATGTTGATTCAGACTTCCAACATAACCCATTGACTTCCATATAGAAGAAGAACATTTTTTCAATCCTGTCTAATTGAATCCTCTCACCAATAAAGTATACAATCATTGGGACACACATGTATTTTTGTATAATTCAAACCAAGCATGTAAAAAAAATTCATATCATAAAAAGACTCGGGGATGTTTTCTTCAGGAAATGCATCATGAAATAATTCTAATATCATGGATAGTTCCTTATTTGTAATTCCACATAGACATTTGATATGGTACAACTTCAGAAGAAAAGAAAGTTTTGAATATTTCAAACATCCACTATAAAACTCTTGATTTCCATCATCAACTAAATCATGAAACGTATTTTCCTCAGTGAAGTTTTCTCTTACATCAGTATCCACATAATTAAAAGGAGGATCCTCTGATATGTTACAATCTTCATCTGGTTGTCCTAAAGTCTCAAAAACATCACTTGTCACGTTGCTATTTGTAGAACCCTCATCTGGTTGTTCTGATATGTTTTGATGTTGATGGTGGTGTCTTGCAGTGGCAAATGCATCATTTATAAGGTTTTTTATTTCATTTCCCATTGTCGACGAAGTTGGGAGCTCATTTTGTGGATTTACATTAGTGTTCAACCTTTCTATAACGTTCGATTCACTGTTCCAAATCCAACACAAATATTGACCAGGGAATTGCTTCAATACTAAATGTTCATAAACTTCATCTCTCTTCAACCATCTTCTAAATTTACATTTTGGACAAGGACATCTTATTCTCCCTTCAACGGATCGATTATAAATTGAAAAATCTTAAAACTCTCCCAAACCCTTAACATACTGAGGTGTGTTCCTTGATATTGTGATCTATCTTTTATCCATGTATATCACAATGTGCCTACAGAATATTAAAAAAATTAAAAAACATAACTATTGATAAATAGGGAAAGATATTCATATATACTAGTTGAAAAAATATATAAATATTTTAAATATTTTAAAATAGTCTAGGATTATATCAAAAACAATCCTCAAAGACACTTTTTCCCAATAGATCATGGTAACTTAAGGCACTTTAAGATGATATTTGGCTAATAAATTTCTCATAATATACCTATTAAGTCTCAAAAATACTATCTCAAGTCTACCAAGACATCCAAAACTATATAGAAATTTCAAATAAGAGGAATGAATTCCTTTGAAACCAATTTTTCACAAACCAGCCTAGATAACATTCCTAAGCAGCACATAATCTAGTTTTGACATATCCCACTGGGTGTTCCCAATCCCCAAAGGCTGGTGAATAGTGTCTAGGAATCAAAACAAACCAGAGGGAATTATGACACCATAATTAAAACTAATCAAGAAAAATTAGATAATATAAAATGAAAAATAGTTGGTATTACAAACACTCCATGAGGGATAAAAGCACAAGTAAATAGATAAAAGTCTAAAAATGGTATGTTTCATTAATTCAGCCATTAATATAACACCCAGAAACTCCATGTAACAAGTGGATTGCACGTTCCACCAGTCACCACTAACTCCCCAGGTCACTCTAATTAAGACCATCCACCACCTCTGAGTGGCTCTTTCCATATTATTGGACCATGAATAATAAAATCTATAAATTACTAAAGGAAAAGGTAGGTTGTGATAAAAAAATATCATTAGGATATCCCCAAGCATTTCATAATCAATCTATAACAAATAAACCAAATTTTATCATTTTTAAATAAAATTTTGCATGGAAATATTTTTTTCAATTTGAATAAAAACATGCTTGATAAAACATTTCAATGTCTAATATAAAACATGTTTCAATGTGAATTTCCATAAAATTAGGGATACATAAGCATCTATGTCAAAATAATAATAAATAATAATTTCAATCAAAACATACATTATTAAATCATTTCAATCAATAATTGGAATGTATAAATCATTTTACATCATTTTTAATAATAGAACCATGGTGGTAACATCTAGGGTTAGTACCAGTCACAAGGCTTCACAAAATCTCAGTGAAATATGACTTTAGCTGTACACACACTCCTTAGATCCACAAGCTTAGGGGAAATATGATAACACCCCAAATAATTAACTACCTTCCCTCAACTAGTTTTGTTTCATTTTCATCATCAAGTCGATGTAATATATCAATTTACCTAGCAAGAATATTCTTTCTTCTAACTAACTTTAATCACATGTGCTTCAAGGAAATTAGTCATAATTTGGTATATCATTCAATATGATCAATAATTCAATCAATCAAATAAATAGTCCCCAAGTTAAAGTTTCAAAAAATGCTGATCATTTCCAAAACCAATATCAAACGATTTTTATCAAAAACTCATTCCTTTACTTTAAAATCATTTAATTTCAAAACATGAAACATTTTATGATTTTATATCTCATTAAATCATGCTTCAAGCCATTCATCTCAAATCAAGATCATATTTTCTAAAATTTAAACTTTATTTCATTCCATTTCTAATCTTTTTTCAATATCCGTAACTCAATATTTAGAAATCAATTAGAAAACCAATTTGAATTAAAAATTATTAAAGGTTTATATTGATAGATATTACCTTACAAAACCACCTACCATAATCAAGATCTATAACCACCCATACGAGATCCACTAATGGAGAGTCAATGGATTGAACACTCAAGGAAGAATATTAAACTACACATCCAACCTACCAGAATGTCGGTGAGGTGGCGAGGGAGTGAGGCGGTGAGACGAAAAGGGGATAGGTATTTGGGGGTTGTCGGTGGTGTCTCAAGGGGATCTAGAGGAGAAGGGGGGGTCTCAAGAGGGTTGGTGGGGAGAATTATCGGGATTGAAAAAAAAAATTAGCGATGGTTTAGTAAACTGCCACTAAAAAACTGCCGCAAAAGGCTATTAATGTTGTAGTGAGGGATCATAATCATTGAGAATTATTAACAATAAGTTTACACTTGGTGATATCTAGTAGTTGAGACTATGAGGATAGACCATCAAATAGAAAAAAAACACATGGTTTGGGCGTCATTGGTTGTTCTTGTCTACAGACATGTGTACTGGTCTTCTAACCTGAGATCATTATCAGTGTGTTTCATTTGATATTATACTTTTATGAAAGGAAAAA
This sequence comes from Viscum album, assembly GCA_963277665.1. Classification (NCBI taxonomy): domain Eukaryota; kingdom Viridiplantae; phylum Streptophyta; class Magnoliopsida; order Santalales; family Viscaceae; genus Viscum; species Viscum album. The sequence goes on along the minus strand of OY728139.1, from coordinate 608,171,301 downwards.
CCATGAAAATGAAGTTATAGAAAGGTAGTTTTTATTGGTTTCATCATTGGTGGTGTGGAATTGGTTGAATGATTAATATAGAATTTGTCGCTTTCGAGTTGAGGAAGTGATATCGCTGGCTAAGTTGATCAAGAGGGTAGTGCCTTAATAAATCCATGGCCATGGTAGTCAAAGGTAATTCAATCTAGTTAGATAAACAAATAAAAAATTGATAAATTATCATGAAACAAGTTTTCTTTATGATTTATGAGATGTTGTATGATAAACAGATTACATTACATAGTATGTCTTTATATGTTGGTTGTCATTGCTATGATTATTCCTTGTATCTTTAGGGGGCTTGATGGGTTTTTAGACTCTGCTCCTTATCTATGAATATTATTCACTGGTATTAAGATAACTTCCTAGAGGGTCACACACAATAGTGCATTCAAGATTCTTCCATATTATGCTAAATAGGAATGTAGGACATAGTGGGCCTCACCATGGGGTCCGGGTGTTGTCCAATCTTTTTCGATCATCGATAAATTGATTAATTAATTATTATTCAAGTAAATAATAATTGATTTGAATTAAGAGTTGAGTTAATGACATGAGTTTTTTCAAATAATATATTTAATATATATCACAAGTATGTGATAAATTATAGATAATATTTATGATGCATTAAGTTAATCATAATTAATTGTTTTTTACTTATTTAGTGGGTGTTAAATATATGGGGGTCAAGGAACCCTAATCGGGTATTTTTCACATCCACTATATAAGTAGATGAGGAGCTCATTTCTAAGTAGTAATTAATTACAATGTATTGAGAGATTCTTTATCTACCTATATCCTTGAGAGAGAGAAACTTCAACCAAACAATCGATCCAAGTTCATCTTCATAGATCATAGGAATGGATTCAAGGTGATCGTTGAGATGTCAAAGGAATCATCAGAGCTTTGTGCTAGAACCCGAAATTTGATTATTGGAATTTGTGATTATTCTTGAAGCATGTATGGATGATATATAGGGGGTTGGATTTGGATCATTTGATCAATGATCATTAGTGAAAAATTTTAGTCGAACACACATCAAATCTAATGAGGTGACGATTTATTTATTTTTGTTCTTTGAATTATTCACATCAGATCCTCAAACCTCTATCGGGGCATAGATCATCATAGATGATAAATTTACGACACTCTTGTGTTAAAAAATTTAAAATCCTTAGTCCACCATCATTCTATGAACACCCTGATTCCTTTATATTAGTTACGAAAGAATAGAATCACCTCTATATTCCAATTTTAACTGATGATTCTCAATTCTGCTAATAAACAAGATAGATCTCTACTTAAAGGGGGAGAAAACCAAAGGGGGATAGGGTTTGTCACATGAAATATCCATGAAATACCCCCTTCTATTTTAAATCACCCCATTAATGAAAAAATTCATTCAAATTAAAAAAACACATATAGGAACGGTTCACACTATGAACACTTGTTCCCATAGTGAATTGCTACAGTCTTCATCTTTTTAGCTGCATACCTACTTGTTCTCCCAAAAACCATCTCTAAGCCAAAATTAACACCCAAAACGCATATAATTGGGTAAAATACATGTTTTTTATTAAAATTTATGATAAAAGGTACCTTGGGAAGGGTATAAGTTTTACAAAATCCCCACAATATAGTAGTTTAACCTTGAAATGTTATCCTAGATTTTAGTGATTCTCATCGGCAAACAAACTTTGGACATTGGGGTCACATATTAGACTCCCACTCCCATGTATCCTACTAAATAAATCTATGTTTCCACTATACACACTCCAAATAAACTATCCTATTGTAGAGATCCTTTTCACTATGATAAGATATACAAATTGGGTACTCCTCAAAGGATGTGTTATCCTCGATTACAACATCATTAGTGTTAATCATGTGAGACATATTAGGATAGTACTGTTGAAGCTATGATATATAGAATAAATAATTCATAGTACTGAAACACTATGACAGATCCAAACAGTATTCCACTATATTTATCCTCTTCATAATATCAAATTGACCCACAATGTTTTGTAATAACTTCCCCTATCTCCAAAAATGACGGTGTCTTAACCCCAGTGACATTCATAAGAATTCCCAATAGACCACCTCAAACTCACAATTTTGGTTTCACATATATATATAAGATATTTTTTTAATCAGATCCATCACCATCCATTTCTGAATCAACTGAATTTACTCTGAATTCTCCTACATGAGACGTGGGTTGATCATTGCTACCACAACAACCTCTAACCAACACAAGAGGGAATGACGTGATCTATTGTATAAATACTTATAAGGTTCCTTCTATATCTTCTCTTGATATATGTTATTATAGTATAACTACAATAAGACTAAGTGTTTCTCCTAGGAACCACCAAAATATAGTATGCATACTCTAAACATATCCTCTAAAACCTCAATCATCCACTCGAACTATCCATTAGTATAAGGGTGATAGGAAGTTCTCATATACACCGGTGTACCAAGGGATTTCTACAAACTTTTCCAAAACCATGATGTGAAATAGGAATCCCTATCTAAAATGATTCTCTGATGGATCCCATGAAACCACACTACCTCTCGGACATAGATCTTTCACAGCTCGTCCATTAAAAAGGTCTCTCATAATGGTATAAAGTGAGCTATCTTTATTAACAGGTCCGCAATCACCCAAACTGCAATGATGTCCCTATATTTCCTAAAAATCCCTATCAAAAATTCCATAGTAATATGAAACCATTTACAGTTGAGGATCTTCCATGACTATAGGAGACCTGTGGGTCACTGATGCTTGGCCTTCACCTACTAACTAGTGGATCACCACGTAAAAAAACTTGTAACATATTTTTTAATTCCCAAACACCAATATAATCAATGCATGTCATGATATATCTTGTTCATAACTAGATGTACAACCATCTTTAAGGAATTATAATCTCACATTATTTCTATCTGTATGTTTTAGAGACCAATACATGATTGTGAATAATGAGAATCTCATCATCATCAATGATCTGATTTGGTGGAAGAACCCCACCATGTATACTATCTATTTTAGCTAAGAAATCTTGATCTGATAACTACTTTAACTTTATCCTACAAAGGAGTGAAGATGAAATATATAAGGATGTAAGGGTTTATCAACCTTAGTACTCCTGAATGTTCATATGCATCTTAGAAAATAGGGTAATCAACTACCACGAGCTATTATAATCCTTTCTAACTTGAGCCTATGTCTTCCATTTTAGTGAATTAGAAAGAACATTCCCATTTCCAAGAGTATAATATAACTAAAAATAAATGCATTAAAGGTAATTAACCCACCTTATCTCTTAGAGGTTCATATATTTCTATGATAATATGTACTTTAGGCTCTTATGATCATTATACACCATAAACTCATCACCTAACAAATAATACCTTCAACATCCCAAGGAATCTAATACTATTTCCAACTCTAAGTGATGCATAGGATAATTCCCTTTGTATGGTCTCAAATAGATATAACACCAACCACATGGCCTCCTGGCATAAAAACTACTTGTATCCCGATGACTAATACATCACAATACATGGTATACTACCTACCTGGCTTGGGTGATGTTAGGATTGAAACTATACTTAGTCTTCCTTTTATCTCTAAGAAATAACTCTCATAAGTGTCTGACCAAATAAATTTTCTCCCTTCTTGTTCAAACTCATCATAGGTGGTACCAAACAAGATAATTCATGAATGATTATTTGTTAATAACCAACCAAATCCAAGAAGCTATGTATACCAAAAATGTTATTGGACTATACCCAAGAAATAACTACTTTGGCCTTGTTGGGGTTTATAGATGCACTAGTCTCAGAGATGAAATGAACTAAGAAGTTTACTTCATCAATCAAAAATCATCACTTTGAGATATTTTCATAAATTCAATGATCCATAAGTATGCTCAACATGATCTCTAGGTGTTACACATGATCCTCCCTTGACATGGAGTATATGAGGATATCATCAATAAAAAAACCAAAAGGTGTCTAAATATGGGTGAAAACACTAATTCATCAAGTCTATGAACATCACCAGTGTGTTTTTAAAATATAATTACATAACTATATACTTTTATAGATCGTACCTACTTTTAAAAGTAGTATGAGGTATATCAAAAGTTATCACCCTCAATTTTAGATAACTTAATCACAGATCAATCATAAAAAATACTCGAGCACCTCTAATATGATCAAATAAGTCTTTAATGTATGGAATTAGGTACTAGTTTTTAACTGAAATCTAATTTATCTTATAATAGTTAATGTACAATCTCAAGATACTATCTGTACTCTTAGAAAATAGGATAAGAGAAACCCAAGAAGATGTACTTGGCTAAATGAATCTCTTGTCCACATGTCCTCTAACTGAGCCTTTATATCCCATAGATCCACAAGATCCATCTTTTAGGTTGAAATAAAAATATTCTCTACACTTGGAATGAGATAAAGGGTAAACTCCACCTCTCTCTTGAGTGGAAACCTGAATAAATCTTCTGAAAAAACATTATGTAATGAATCCACCATATGAGGAAAAATAGTCTGTTGAACCTCCACATAATTCAATACTAAACTAGCCACCTGGGTTGTATTCCTTCCCAAATGTCGATTTTCAGCCCCTACACAACCTACCCAAATATCCCACTCCCCGACATGAATATACCTTCCTACCTTAGGAGACAAAAAAACAAATGTCGATGGTAGAAGATTATGTGATCTTGATATTGTGCTAATAATTCCATCCTAAGAATCAGATTGAAATTGGAATATCTAGTACAGATGGAACCAAAAATAATTTATAACCACCATCCTCTAGGACATGTATGCTACATTATTGAATACCCTATGATCTCACTTTCAATAGCATTTCAATAGGAATCATTCCATAAAATTACCCTATATTCAAACCCAAACCCTCCATGAACTGAGAATCTATAAAAGGATGTGAATCCCTAATATCAAACAATGCATACTCTAGTATAGAGGCCATTAGAATCATTCCTTTGACTAAAGAAGGTTTGATATCCTACTCAATTGGGGTAGGCTGAAGAGCATGCAGCTAACCTACACAAGGACCCTAAACCCCTTCCTAAGCTCCATGAGCCGCACTACCCCACTAGTGCTACTACTCCTGGCCCTGAGCATCGCACCTAGAACCTTGACTTATAAGTCCAATAAAACTCTATCTACCCACCTTAACATTATAGATGATTCAGCACCAAAACCATGAATCTTCCTAGATCCCATATCGATAGGTATATATTCAATCCTCCGACACAACCTCTATAGGCTCCCCATTCTTCTGAAAGATTGAAACTCTAATGGTGATTGGTTACACTGAGAACAATATTGGTGGATCTTTCTTTATTGATGTAACAACATGGTGATATCATCCCAAGGAGGAAAATATGACCCGACTCTCTAACTACTCTACCCGCCACTACTCTATAATGATCCATAAAAAGAAAATTTCCTACTTCCTGAGGACCCAACACCAGTCCCCCCAATAGAATTCATTTGTCGGAAACCTATACCTTCACTCAAGTTCCTTTCCAAAATAATAGTCTGGTTCACTACCTCATAAAATGATGAAATTTGTAAAACATTTACCTAAACTTGAATCCCATATCACAACCCATCCTTGAAGCATCTTGATTGGGATATCTCATTCCCCACTAATGTAGGACTAAAATACTATAAATCAATGATAAGATAATTATAATCCATGAAGAACATATTCCCCTATGTAATGTACTCAAATTATCTAGCCATTATAACTCTAAGTGTATTTAGAAATAAATATCCAAATTAAAGAGTCTCAAAGTCCTTCTAAGGAAACCCTGCGTATTGATCTTCTTAGACTAAAATACCCCATCATCACTTCGCTGACCCTCAAATCATATAAACTACTAATTTCACCCTACTTACCTAAGGTAACTCAATATTCTCAAAAATCATTTGAATAGACTCAATCCATAACATAGTTTCATGGGGACTTCCCTACATAGAAAATAATTTTGGGTGGTAGATCTAAAACTCTCTATTCAAATCAAATAAAACCAGTGAAGTGTGTGGAGTCTCTCTCTCCATTGACTACACTAATTGTAGCAAGCTTTATCGTAATTTATCATCCATATCCAAACCTATAGCATCCCGCCTTTTTATCACATAAACTTTCATTACATTATACAAAACTGAGGATCTTTAAGGTTTAGTGTCTTGGAAACCAGGAACTTAAAATATGAAAACATAAAACATTCTTCTTAAACACTTGAAAAGATTCTCCTCATGTTCATCCTAGTTTCATTACTGCATCTCATAACCTGGAGACATACATAAAATGAAAGGGTGAGAAGAAGGCCCAGTAAGGGAAACAAGGGAAACATTTAACATGTGAACTTGAGATACATCAACTATGTCATGAACAAGAACATTAAGGCATGATAAAAAAAATCATGTGGCATATCATAATAAAAATAACATTTTTCATAACTTTAAGATGTGGCTACATCATTTAACATAGAAAATCATGAACATATCCCCAAGGTCCATCTCTAAGGTGTCATTTGAAAATTACCAAGGTTATTCACCAAGGTATCGTGAAAATTGTAATCTCTAGTGGTTACATCATTACCCAATGCATTGGAGCGCTATCAGGGTGCACCATTAAATTTGCCTTTATTATCATGTGATCCACATATATCATCATCAAACATTTCATAAATAACCCATATAGCATAAAATAAATGGGTTTCATTTCATAATCATAATGTTTTAAAACTGCTTTAAATACACGATCTTTATGTCACTTTAAAACCCACAGAAAAGGAAGGTGGGTCTCATGTATGTAAATCCCAGAATTTAAAATAGAACATTTTGGTATATATGTGAATACCCCTTTAGAAGAAAGAGCTTTGAGTATTCACTTAATAATATAAAAGAACTTTAGAAAAAAGAGAGAGACATTTTGAGACGGAAATTCTGCAGCATAACGGCTATGTTACGAGGTTTTAGAAGACATTAAAAAGAGAGGGAAAATGGGTCAAACATTCATAAATGACCCATAAAACAGTATATGGACAGAATAAGAAGGATACATGATCATGTTAATGAAATTTCAAGGACATAACATTTGAAATGAAAAACATGGAAGGAAGACAAAAATTAGATTTCTCTTATGAAAGTTCGGCAGCCTAACGGCGTTACTTAAACTTAAACAAAATGATTTGAAAAGATTAAATAGGGTCTCTCATCATGTGAACATAAGATTTCATTATTATAGATATAGAGATAATTCCCCAACATAATTAAAAAGGAACTTGAAAGACTTGACATGAAAGTAGAACTTTGAAAAGAATGAGAAGGGTGAAAGAATCCCCTAAAAAAATTCGGCAGCCTAACGGTGCAACTTAAAACTTCAAAATGCTGAATTGAAGAGATAAAATGGGGTCTCTCATAATATGAACATAAGAGTAAAGTATGATAGATATAGATATCATACCCCAACATAACAAAAAGTAACTTGAAAGAATTGACATGAAAGTAGAACTTCAAAATGAGAAGGGTGAAGAACCACTTAAAAATTCAGCAGCCTAACAGCGCCACTTAAAACTTAAAAATACTGAATTGAAGAGATCAAATGGGGTCTCTCATCATATGATCATAAAAGATCAGTATGATAAATTTAGATATCATACCTCAACATAATAAAAAGGAACTTGAAATACTGTACATGAAAATAGATCTTGAAAAATGAGAAGGGAGAAAGAATCTGTTACAAAAATTTTGGCAGCCTAACGGCGCCACTTAAAACTTCATAAAACGAAATAATGAGAGTAATAGGGGATCTCTATGTATATGAACATGAAAAGGGCAGTAAGATGAGTATAAAATAACATCCTCCAAAATAATAATATGGATCATAAAAGGAATGACATAAAAGATATTACTTGAAATGAAAGAGAGAGGTCGGATCCCTTACCTTAAAACGTAACTCTTAAAACTCAAAGGTTGGGACCTTGAGGGCTTGGGGGCACCTTGGGAGGACTCCTTGGGAGGTAATGAGACCAGAACTTCGTTGTGGGAGAGTGGGGAGTCGAAAGGATGAGATGTTTTCTTGGTATTTATAGGGAAAGTGAGGGGACAAGGCATTAATGGCCAAGGGACACCTCAAAAGTGGTTTTCTCAAAAGCATGGGCCCTCCCATGGTACTTCCCATGGAGTTAGGCCACATGGGTCCCTCAATAAAATAATTCATCACCTTTTTCCGGCAATCCCTTAAAATATCTCATGAAATCATCATGACACAGTTATGAGATCATTAAACATACCGAAACCCTAAAACTGTATTTTTACTATTCACTGAAAATTCAACTTTCTCTGAAAAATCCCAAAATTTCACCTTAACCAAATATCAATGCTCTGATTTCAAAAATGAACTACATTTTATAAAAATAATTTTTTAAATATTTTTAATTTAATTTTTAAATAAATACACTATTCACCGAAAATTCATTTTTTCAGAAAAATCCCCAAAAATTACCATAACATAATATCGCGACACTCTGAGTTCAAAAATGAAATCCATTTTATAAAAATAATTTTCTAAATATTTTTAATTAAATTTTTAATTAAAAAACACTATTCACCTGAAAAACCCAATACTTGAATAATAATTTATAAAACTGTTATTTAACCATTTTATTGAATCACATTACTTAATCAAGGTGCCTAGATTATATTAATACTTTCTTTAAGTGAGATTACTAATCCATTTGGACACATTAATAATCCTAATAATAAAATCACTATTCATAATTTACTATTCATCAAAAATCAAGTTGATCTTATTAGACTCTAAATTTCGTACTGAACATAATTGTAGAAGACCATTTTTTGAAAATCATTACACATTATTAATTATTTAAGGTTTACATAAACATTTTTAAAATATCCTATTTCTAAAATTTATCAAAAATATGCATACTATATTTATCCGGTCATTTAAAAATTCATAAACTTCATCATAATAAGAAATCCCAATTTTTATTTAAAACAAAGGATTACACAAGGCAGTTACGGTCTCCTTACATATCCCCTTATCACACCAGCATAGGACCTAAGTGTAAGGTGTGCTAAGGTGAGAGAATCTGAGGGAGGCTCGGCTAACATCGCACGAGTAGTAATTTCTATTAGTTTGAACTTCTCGCAGAGGTGATTCCGTTCTAGCTTCACACGATGAAGTTCGGCTTGGGTTTGGTCCAGAGAAAATCCCAGTGGTGCTACCACCTTCCCATGTTCTGTTAGATGGGCTTCGATCGGTCCAAGACTACTGGGTGAGGCCATCGAATCTTCTTTCTATAATAATTAACCAAGATTACTTGTATTTAGAGACAATAATCAAAACGTTTAGTTTCCAGCGGTCATATTGACCAATGGTCATATAACCGTCTAAACCCAACGGTCTAATTTATTTATAATCATGTTATCAAATGAAACATTTTTGTTGAGTATAAAAATAAATAACACATAAAATTAGGAAACAAGATTTATTCAAAATTTCGGGTCGTTACAAAACCTATCATTGTAGGATATTCTAGCCTAACTACCTCTAAGTCATGAACATTGCTTCCCTCCTGACACTCAACTAGAGTCTATATTAGATAAATTTATCTATAATTCCAAACACGCACCTTAGAACACATCACAACATCAGTTCCTGATATCACAATATAAGGAAAGAGATAATAGGAATAATACCCCAATACTATTTATATCTCATGTCACAAGGATCTTATAACCCAAGTTCTCTCAATAGACCCAAATACCCATACACAAGTTCAACAAAAAATATATACACAAGGCTCACACTATACACCTAGGATTCATAGCATCACATTTTTCTAAAAAAAATTAAACTATATTTTCACAAACAAGGATTAGATAAATGAAATTTCAATTGAAATTTATAGAGTAAAATTATTTATAAGTTGTAATTATCAATTTATTTAGAAAAATCTACATAATAATAAAGATAAGTGATCATTTAATACACTTTTAACCATTTAAAATATTGGTTTAGTAATATGCCACCATAAATTTATATGGTAAAACACCATATAAATTGTTGTTGTAACTTTAAAAAAATAACCCTTGTCATAATTTGGGTATCCAATCACATAAAATCATAAAAATGACATGTGAATCCTAGGTTACTAAAATTATACATAAATACACGCCCTTTAATCATTTTTACTAAGAGATAAAATCTAATAAATCAAAAAACTCATAGTCATGTACATCACTCAAGGTGAAGATATATAAATAGTAAAAATGAAATCAAGAACAAAAATCTCATCCCTGATAACTTATCCATTCTATAGTATATGGGTTTGAAACTTCTAGACATGAGTTATGTACCAAGTCCCAATAATTCCCTATCTCTTTTCCACCTTACCCAAATAGCCAGACAAAATAAAAAAGGGCTTTGATACCACTTTGTGATGCCCTAACCCAGTTCACTCTAATTGGTAACTAGACCAGAGATCCATTAAGACCATAGAAAAGCCTCTATATATGACAGTGACTATCGACTATTTGTGGGATTCTAAGGTGGTATACAAGGGAGACTATACCCTCATATCATAGTACAATAATAGTGAAAATAAATTCAAGCAAATAAATTATGATAAAGAACTAAATAAACATAAAAAACAAGTGTCAGAAAATAATTACAACCTATACTACATAAAAATGAGCAGCATAGGATGTCAAGCATTCATACATCAGAAAACTATATACAAAAATACCTCAAAAGTAAAAAAAAAGATAAAAACATGGAAACTATACAAAAAATAGTCCCAAGTGTTAGCCTAGATCCAAACTTCCATGCTCTGTACTAGTAGATAAAATCAATTATCAATAATAGGGTACTTTCCCTTTTCCAATCCCATAATCATAAAGTCTACCCAAGTACCAAATGAAGGCCCATGAAGGATGTGATTATGACCAAGTAGGCCACCAATGTTGTCTAAAATCATGTATTTCTTGATTAATCAGTAAATGATTATGTGTATAATAAAATGATAGGATGAATAAATAAGCAAAACTACCATCAATCCCCGAGTTCCATGATGAATTTTAGTACCAACCAAACTTTCTTCAGAATATGTTAGATGTATCCATCCAAAGTATCCCATATAGGCACAATTGTACACATGAGGTATTCCCCAAGCAATTCCATACTGTGATTCATAACGTTTCCAAGGATTCTCAACTCAAGGCACTCCAAACCATTCATCATAAGGAGTCAAAGGTGGATTTCCCTAAGTTAGTCCAAGTTGTGAACCATAATGTGTTTTTGGTAGATATCCCCAAGACACTCCAAACCATGAGTGATAACAAGTCTAAGGGTGATGGCCCCAAGGTACTCCTAACTGTGAATCATGACTCTGGCACATAATAAAATCTATAAATCCATTTATTTACTTCAATACATCTATAATTACATAATAAACATGATTTTTACACCCTAGAGAAAACCTTAGGCATACTCAACACATGCACATGGTCAATTACATAACCCACAACACCCCTAGGGCCACCCCATTAATTATTCAATTATGTCCCAATTTAATTGCACCTCAAGCAGTGGCTAAAGTATCAATATACTCTCCAACATACTATTCATGTTTCGTGGAGAGGTTCAATTTCATAGTTTGGGATAATCAATGAACTATTTATAAAATTAGGTCGAACATGTGATAATATCAGTATGACCACACAATATACACCCTCATAAATAGTGAAAGACTTGTGGGATAACTTATAAATCACCTACCGTATACTCATAGATGTTGAATCATTAAAAATAGTCCTTTTATTTGATATAAACTAGTAAAAATTAAAAAAGAATAAGAATACCCTATAATTAGGGAATATAAGAAGAAAAAGAAGTGAGATTACTTAACAATGGAAGAAATTAAGAAGGGTTAGTGGGGAAAGAATTGAATCACCTCTAACTTCCAATAATAATTGATGCTTCTTGATTTTGCTGACAAACAAGGGATATCTCTACTTGAAGGGGGTAGAAAAATAAATAGAGGGAGGTTTCATCACAAAAATTGGACATAGAAGACCCCCTTCTATTTTAAAAACCCCTCGTTAATGAAATAATTAATTAAAAATAAAAAACACACAAGAAAAATTCATGGAAATGACACTTTTTTACATTATGAACAAGTTGAGGCAAGGGAGATCTTTAGTCTTTACTTTACATTTTCACAAAGTGAATCATGGATTCACATCATGAACAGTTGTGGGACTACCTTTTCTCCCTGAAACCTTCCATAAGACAAAATTGCCACCCAAAACACATATAATTGGGTAAATTACATGAGGTTTATAAAAAATTAAACTTAAAAGGTACCACAATAAGGGTCTTGTTTTTAAATAAAGGACTTTGATTTTTAATTAAGGGACCATGTTTTATTAAAGTTTCCACCATGGAAGGGAGTTATAATGTTTGGTAAGAAGGAAAATATAAGTCCAAGTTATATTAGGCATTTGGATATTTTGGAAAGAATTGGTGTTGTTGCTTATAAGTTTTTATTCCATCCAATCTCTTTAAAGTGTGTGATTCCTTCCATGTGTCGTTATAGAAGTATATACTAAACCCAACACATATACTCACCATAGAAGAAATAAAACATAATATTGTATTTACAATGAGGAAGATCCTTCCAAAATTATTGATATTGAAGATAAATTGTTACAAAATTAGTCAACTTGATTGGTGAAGTTACTTTTAATAAATCACAAGTTGGAGGAAGTGACATGAAATTAGGAGGAATAAATGTGGATAAATTAACCACAATTTTTCATAGATTGATGTATATCCCAAATTTTGAGAATGAAATTAAGATAAAAATGTAAGACCTATGATTTTACAATAAGAAAAATTTAATTACAACACAATTACTTTTAAGTTATCATAATAGCATAATACAACTAGAAAATTTGGGATATACATAAATTTATGAACAATTTTGGGTAATTTATCCACATTACTTCCTTAGGATTCCATGTCTCTTCCTCCAACTTTTTATTTATTCAAAGTACCTTCACCATATGAGTTGACTAATTTTGTAACACTTTATATTAATTATCAATAATTTTGGATGTCTCTTCCTCATTTACTATAATATCTCTAGCTAAGCATACAAAGTACATGAAAATATATGGCAGCATCATAGTCTTGAACTCTAGGGGACAATACTCTGCAATAAATAAAAAGAATAAAATATGCATTATTTTTATGAATAAAACTATAAGAACCACAATTGACAATATATATAAACTATGATAATTATATGAACAATTTTATATGATAGAGTGAAGTGCATTAATCATGGATGATATGACCATTGTAATAATATCATGAATGTTGTAATAACAATGTAGCTATTATGTTTAATATACAAATGTCAACTAAAATATATAATATCATGTAGTAATATTATAATTAATAAATATTATTAATTGGTATAAATCAATGAAATATAATGTAAATTATATTTCTTTAAATAATAAATATTTATTAAAATAATGTTTTTTAATGTTTTGATGCAAAATAAATGATTTTAAAATACACTATGGATTTTTATTTAATAATTAAATTTATTATGTATAGAAATTTATTTTTATAAAATTAGTCTAATTTTTAAAATCATCACATTTAAATTATATTAGGATGATTTTTTGTTATTTTTTTGAAAAAGTTGGTCATAAGGTGAATAATGAAAAAACGGTATTTGTGTATATTGTAAGTTTTATGAAATTATTATGATGTAAAAATGAATCAATAATTTATAAAACATTTATCATGATTTTAAATTTATTTAATGAGTAAACTAATGTTCTTAAAAACAATACACTTAATTTCAAAAACTATAAATCAATTTTTAAATCCTAAGTTATATTTTTTCTAATAAAAAACTATACTTTAATTTTTACATTGAATAAAATATTTTCAATATTCCATTCAGTTTTTGGTGTCTATAAATATCAAGAAAATATATATTTCATAATAAAAAAATGTTAAAAGTCAAATTAATCAATATTATTCATAGTCTTTGGCCTAAATAAAAAATTAATCAATATTTTATTCACAGACACCTCTCCCTCTAGGCTATATAAACACCCCTCATCAACCCCAACCTCCTCACTTTAAAAACATATCCCTTTTCCAAAAAAATATAGCCAAATCATTTAAACAATATCAAAAACAAATTATTAATCCATTTTTATAACTAAAGTACCCTTCTTTGAAGGTCTTACATTTAATCCAAAGGAGACTACTGAAAGAGAAGGGTAAGGTTTTCAAAACTCATGTATTTAAATTTCAATGATCCTCTTACCCCTTCTATAAAATAAAATATCTTTAAAGTAACTTCATTCCAATAGTATAATTATACTCTAATGTTTTTGTAAAACTCAAATATTTATTATTATTACTCTTATTTTTAACTCTCTTAAAAACATAGTTCACCCTAGTAGTTTTATACTACATAAGTGAACGATGATGTTTTATTTTCACTTATATCCATCATCAATGTTTTTAAAATTAATTTTAATATATATATTATTAATAATCAAATTATTTTATTTTTGTGATTCTAAAATGATAAAATAGGAATTATATTAATGATGTTAAAGATAATTCTTTATGGTCAGTTTAAGAGTCTAAAACATTATTATTAAGGAAGATTATTTGATTTAAAACTATTTACTAAACTATTGACACTACCTTACTTATATAATAAATTGGAAACTAAATATTAACACTTTTAGAACTTATTGATACATTGTAAAATGATCATCAACTATTATCCAATTTTATCGGATGTCTCTGAAGAGAAATCATCGACTATTATCATTGCATCAAATTAGTTATAGAACTATTAATCAAACAACCTCAAAATGATTTAGGCAAACTATATTAATTTTATAAATGAATAAAACATAATAATAAATATGTTATAAGAGATGAAATAAACCTAAAATTTATTTTTAATTAATTAAATAATTAATAAAATATTTATTATTCAAGAGGTTATTGGATATACAAACTTTGCTGAGACTCAAGCTAAGGGTTCTCTTACAAGTTCACATTCCTTTCATGTAATGTTTTTTATTGACTATATTATCTTCTAAGACTCAACTAAAAAGAATTAAATGAATAATTTAATGTTTTTAATTTATTTTTGAGGTATTACTTGACCTATTACATATCTCTACATACCATTTTTATAAGGGCCCTCTCCTTTTATTTTTTTACTACTTGTGATTATGTTCTCTATCACTCTCTCTCTATTAACTTTATCTTTTTATTCCATCTCTATTTTATTTATCTCATATACATATTATATATATATATTATTTTATTTATATGGTTTTTAAAATATTACCTTAATTATATAACCTTTACTCTATATGGTGTTAATACCCTATACTTCCTAATTTAGTTTGAATATTATTTTCCTAGAAATAAATACCATTCATTTGATTCGGGAAATCTTGAAAATTCATACTTCTATTACTATAATTTGGTTAATTATTGATTATAAAACCATGTTGATATAAGAGGTTCCTTAGGGAACATTCCATAGTTTATTTTTGATCTATTATTTTCATATGATGAATGTGTTGGACTTAGTAAGTGACAACTGGGGCCAACAATAATATATCTTCTTAATGTGACAGTAAGTATAAGAACCCAATTTTTATCCAAGGTATGGAACCTTTTATTTTTTGTTTAACTCCTTGGTTTTATCCTTTTATAAATTCCTAATGAGGTTGTGGGGGAAATGAGTATGTTCATGGATTTTTCGGAGCCTGATGCCTAGACTTTTAGAGGAAACGATAGGGCCACACAGTTAGTATAAGCTATGGGGCCCAGCCTTCATGGTTAGATAAACTGTGTGGGGTGCTACAGGGATCCACATAGGGGATCACATAGGATACATATGGTTTTTATAACCATACACTTTAGTCCATGTGGGGTGTGTTCCCTGGGAAGAGGGGGGCACATGGGTTGAGCATAGTTAGACAAACTGTGCTCCCCAACTGTGTGGGACACAGTCCTTGGATAGCATCTGGCACATGGTTATTTCATGTTTTGGCCAACCATGCAGCCAAACTATGCACCTCTTTAAATTTAGGGTTAAATTACTAAATTTCCCCTCTCTTTATAACTCACCACATTCTTTCTTTTATCCTCGAGAAGATATCACCTCTTCTCCTATCCTTTGAGCACTCTCACGCCTAAATTAGGCCATTGTAGATATTCTCCACCGAAAATATGAATCAATATTTGTTTATCAAGTTGGATCACAAAGGGTTATCTCTCCAATCCTTTATCCCCTTTCATCATTTATATTTCTATCGATGTAGTTATTTTAGTGTAAGATCATATTCCCTATTTTCAAGTAATTTCTTTATTCTTATTATTTATTCTGATACAGGTCAAATGAAAGGTCGATACTAAAATAGGAATCTACTAAAAGCATAAGATAGGAGGTCTATGACTTATCCCTAAAATTATTTCCATTTAAAATTTTTTTTAGTTTTGTGTGCACTGATTTCAACAGACGTTGATCCTTAAATTCATCCACCTTAAATTCTATCCTCTAATTTGTAATATAAATCCCTATTGAGACCTTTTCACATTGTGGTAGTTTGATACCATAGTTCCAAAAACCCAATTAGTGTGTGTTCCTTGTTATTCCTTTAGTGGCTGACTTTGTGACTACTCAAAAGGCTGTTAAGGTGTGTTTGACTTGACCTTTATTTCGGTAAGTGATTATTTTAATTAAATTAATTATAAATAATTAAATGGAAAGTATATATATATATATATATCTTTGAATTGCTAAAATATTATTGAATTGAAAATTGGTTTTATGTCCTTATAGACCTTGTCACTTAGGATAAAAGGTAATGGAATGAACCTAATTAATAGGAATTGGAATGAGTATTACATGAACTATAATGAATTATGAATTTATATGGAAATGATTATATGATTCCTACTATATATTGGCCCTTTTCATCTTTATAGTAATGGTCAAACTTGAGCCCACCTTAGATTCTCAAGGGAATTCCTTCAGAACTTAGAGGACACCAATCTAATTCATTGAACTAGTTTCCAAGTGAGATACCAACCTTGGGACTTGGTCCATCTCTTATTTAGGTTAATTCCTTGGTGTTGTAATAATTATTCACTTGAAACTTTTTCAGGATATTAGAATGCCTTGGATGAAATCCCAAGATTCAGTGTGATGTCTTAGGACATGCCATGCCTCGGATTATTCTCATCGGGATCCAGTCATTCTTAGCTTGAGATTTACCTCTGAATTGATACATAGACTTGGTTAGATATATTTCTAGTGTAGTTCCTTGGGTAAACCCCTTGGATTAATCTTAGCCAATATTTCTATGATGCAAGGTTGTGTACCATGAGCTAGCCTAACCTTCTAAGGTCAAGGATTCCTTATTTCCTCTTAGATCCATTTTGGAATTATTTCTATTACTTATTTTTTTCACTTGTATTATATTCCCTAATATCATGTTTAAATAATTAAATGAACATATACTCAGAGACATCCAGCATAGGCTAGAGAAGGTATCATCAGCCAAGTGTTCCACAAGGAACCTGAGCTCGACTTGGGTTATATTTCTTTCCTATTTTAATTTGAAACACCTACACACTGCTACAGCTTATATTCACATGATGGATTTTTATATACATTATTGGTGGTGGTGGCCTATTGGGCTTACCTCACACCCTATCTGGGTTGTTCATGGTACTCGGTCAGACTATATGATTGTAGGTGTAGACAATAGGAAGTGTCCAATTATGGATGTGTTACTTCTTATATTAGGATGGGATCTTGGTAGAAGATGACTGAGCCAGTGCTTGGGATACTTGGATAGTATTTTTGGTCTCATTAACTCTTTTGTATATTCCTACTACCATGTATGATTTTTATTTCTTAGATACATGACGTTATTACTATATATGGAACTATTTTATATTTTGAGTTTATTATTCATGGTTAATATGATTATACTTATTACACTATATTTTATATTATTAATTATTTCATTATTTATTTATATATTTATTACCATTGTGTTAAAATATGATTATGAGGGTATAGTATCCCCATCATACCACCTTATACCCTTGCTGCTAGTCAGAATCCTCTAACATATGGGGAGGCACGGTTAAGGCCATGTGGCTAACCAGTTCAGCTACTGTTACCAGGTAAGCTAGGTTGGGTCATCAAAACGTGGTATTAGATCTCTTTTCTTTGACTTACTATTTGAGATGGTAGATAGGAGACTAGTATGTGTCAAAATTTGGTAATGAGCCTATGCTTGGGAGTATCTAACCTACATACGGAAGAAAAAAAACCAAATTATCATGGATGGGACATAAAATTATGGATTATGGCTATTATAGTTTTTTTTGATTTCATCATTGGGTGAAACACATGATTTGTGATATTATTATTATTATGATATTGGATTATATTTTTTCCTTGGCCTGGTATGGTAAGGAAGTATTGATCATGGAACGGTTTAGGCACTTATTAGGGATGAAATTTTATGCATTATTCAATGCCATGTAGGTTTCATTTTCTGACTACAAGATACTTATTGTATGTGCCTTGAGTGAAATATTTTTTATCCAACTAATGTTTCTATAGGAAAATATAGATTATATAATGGGTTATTAATGTGTTTGAATCAACCTAAACAGTGTTTTCTCACATAGGTTGATGATGTCACCTTAACTAACCAATTATAAAATGTTTGAGTTATGTTACTGAGGCTGCATAGACTAAAATGTGAATTGATTTGGAATATATATATTCCATTTGTAATTTAAAGAGTGTTTGTACCTCTATAAATGGGTAATAATGATTCATCAAGTCAAATAATATTATATTATATGTTATATTATCCCACTAAATATAAGGGTTTGAATGTAGTTATATGAAATATCAATCACAATTTTTAAAGTGTGTACTTGTATAAATTGGTAATGGAACTTCAACTAAATGGTTTATTATGTAAATGAAAGACTTGTAAAATCTTTAATTTAAATATAGATATCATTAAATAGTGATTTCAGTTGTAATTTAAAGGGTGTTTTCCTTTATAACTTACAATTGACACGCTTTATACTGGAACCCCGATATGAAATAGAGAACTTGACACAAACCCAACCCTAGTACTTGGCAGTTGGAAGTATCTGTAGTGATTTATCTTAGATTTATACAACACCCAAACATAGATTTATGAGTGGGCAGTGGGGTGTGATTATTTATAGTACGTCTTGTACCTACCCTACCATTTATATCTATGGTCTTTTATTATCAAATTCTATTTGAGGCATGTTCTTGGAATTTTTATAACTATGCCACCACAATATCCTTGAGTCATGAATTTGGAGGGTGGTGATGAGAATACGCTAGAGGTAGTGGGCCCTCATCCACAAATGTTTCCTCTAGTAGTTCCACCTATGGCACCTCCTGCTACACCTGATGTGGGTGATGATGCTTATTTTTTAGAGGGATTCTAATGTCTAATGCAGACTATACAAGGTGCTCCATGACTTGCCTCTTCTATGGAAGAATTGAAATGTGAGTTTCAACAAAAGAAACCACCCACATTTGTGGGGGATGATGGTATTTTGGCTATATTTCATGTATGGAGTCCATACTATTGATTTTCAAGCACCTTGAGACACCTCCCAAGAGGAGAGTGAATCTCACTACTTAAATGTTGTGTGATTTCTCCAAACATTGGTGGGATGTTATGAATCGGCCTGATCATCACCGGGGTATGACTTAGGGTAATTTCAATTCCAGTTTCTATAAATTCTTCTTCTTGAAGATGCAAATAGATAATAGGAATAGATAGTTAATGCACCTAGAACAGGGAGCCATGTCCTTCATAGACTATTCTACTCACTTTACCAAGCTTCAGTTTTTACACCAACCCTAGATGTATATGAGATATTTAGGGTATGGTGATTTCAGGAGGGATTAGGAACACCATTTGATCTTAGGTAAATGTCTTTAGGCTTGCTAACGTTTCAGATATTTTGAATCAATCCCTTATCATCGAACAAAATCTGCGGGAAGGTGATGGTATAGGTCATAGTGGATTAGTACCAAGATAGAGAAGTGGTTCCTCTAGTGGATGGAAACATCGTTATGAAGGTTCTTAATAGGGCAGTGGTAGCTAGAGTATCTGCAATAACAATTTAGTAGTATACCATTAGTGTGGGAGGAAATTATACTTGAAGACTTAGTGTAATAGGAACCCAGTTGAGTGAAGATCTTATGGATGACTGGGATAACTATATATATTCTTCCATACTTTTCCATCTATTCCTAGTGGAAGAGGATTCATGCCAATTCCACTTTCTAGGATAGGATCAGTAGCTCTATGTTAGGAAGGGAGTCAGGGTATCATTGTCCGATTAGGCTATGGAGGAGGTCGTGGTCATGGTAGTCAGACTTATATTTTCTAGAATCATCATAGCAGACCTACTCAAGTTAGACTATATTTAGCTCAGGGCCATGGATCAGGCTAGTTGCATACAGTACATCTGATACTTGAGTATCATAGCATAGGGACGTCTATAATATTAGGTACTATTCTAGTATCCTATACTATCATATCTACTTTTTTATATAGGTTCCTCACACTCCCTTATTTTTTTATCGATTAGGGAAAGTCTTGGGATTAAAATATAACACTTATGTGAAGTGATGACCCTATATATTCTATTGTGAGTACGATTAGAGAGAGTACTTCAGTGAAAGTAATTACCCCTTGAGGTAGGAAGTTTCAATTTCATATGGGACCTCTTTGTCCTTGAGGAGATATGATTTTATTTCATTCTTAGGATGGAATGGTCGGTCACCTATCATTCTTATGCATACTATTACGACCACATGGTATCTTTTACATCATAGGAAGATGATAGTTATGTTCAAAAGGGTGAATGTGATGTATAGGAAGGTAGATCTGTAGTAGACCATCATGGAATGGGTGGAGTGATAGCCCAAATATATAACCTTTATATGGAGGCGAACTTATGGGGGTACTGTAGCAGTACTGTAGTGGGTACTGTAGCAGGTACTATAGTAGGTACTGTAGTAGGTGTTGTAGCGATACTGTAGTAGGTATTTTTCGGTACTGTAGCAGTCAGAACTGTTCACCCGATTTGGGCCTTCGGGCCACCGGTTTGGGCCTACAGGTCTCAAGGGACTTCGGGCCATCAAAGGAATGTGGGCCATAGGGCCTTCGAGCCACAAAACGATCGTGGTGTAGCCCAGTTCACACAGAGAAGGCCTCAGAAGGGGATCAGAGCAACAAGAGTAGCAGTCACCAGATGCAGAGTTAACCGGATTGGAAGAATGAGAGGGTATGGCAGCCACCATCAGGACCAGGAACCATGCATCTTTGTATGGGGAAATGCTATCTAATCAGCAATTCAAGGTGGAGAGCTAGGCGATCAATGATGCAGAAGCTAGGGAGGGTCAGTTCTGGGGGGTTGGGCCTACGGGTCATGTATTGAGAATTGTATGCCTCTGGGCCTTCGGGTCATGTATTGAAGGTCATGTCAGGGCTTATGCCTTGGGCCTACAGGTCATGTTCGGTTTCCCCTTCAACCCTTAAAAGAAGGATTATCAATAATAAAATAAAAACGAAGGCCTTCGGGCCATTCGAAGTATGGAGGATCAGGGGATATATCTGACTAGTTTTCCTCTTATAGTAGATCATTTCAAATATTTATTCCCTAAATATTTTTCTAGTTTACCTCTTGAGAGAGAGGTGGAGTTATCTATCAAGATTGTGTCAAGATCAGCACTGGTATCCATTCCAGGATAGCTACTACTGAGTTGTAGGAGATCAAGAGGCCGCAAGAGGACTTAGAATCTAAGAGTTTTATCGGACCTAGTTCATTATCTTGGGGTTCACCGATGCTTTTTTATAGGATATTGGATGGGATCCTTAGGATATATGTGGAATACCAATGGTTGAACAAGATTATGGTTAAGAACTGGTATCCATTTCCTCACATAAACAATCTTTTTTATAATTACTAAGGAGATGGAGTATTATCGATGATTGATTGGAGATCAAGCTTTCATAAAGTATGTAGTGGAGCTTTAGATATATTATTATAAAATTATAAGAACGTTAAAAACAAGCTTTAATATAAAGATAAACTTTATCAACTGAAACCCAAAGGTTGTTTTGAAAACCTAACGGATATATTTCCCAACGGTCATAATTCACAGGACCATTATAAAAGCAGGGGTATTTTACAAGAACAAAACACTTGAACCAAAAAGGATGGCTCTCCTCATACCATTGGCGTTGAGCATGTGTGTCGTGGCCCTGGCTGTTATACTTTTCACGCTGATGGACTCTGAAGATGAGGATTATCCGATTGATCGAGTTGTGGTTCTTAGTATTCTTGATGTGGTTGTGTTAGGTCTTGTGCATGGTATTTTCAACTAGTTGGGTCTCGTTGTAAAGTAATGTTTTAATATATATCATTTTACCTTATTCTCCATGTTTTATTTTATCTCTAATTCCTTATTAGAAAAACAAATAAAACAAGAGACATCATTAAAGGCTTAACACGTCTTACTTAAACCAGTTCATAAAACCTGGGGCGTCACATTATCCCCCCCTTTAGAAAATTACGTCCTCGCAATTTATTTCACAACACTACAAGGTTCATAAACGTTCCTACCACCTCCACCAACTAATAGGGTCAAAAGGTTCATTTAGAGGGATCCCCTTAGCGAATCTCACCTCTTCCAGCTCCCTAATCCACATACACCTAAGACAGGAGGGGTTGCACTTATGTTCCGGGCCTTCAGGCTTCCAGAGGGAAGCTCGAACATTACAAAGTTCTGAAATGTCTTTGCAGACCAATGTACGAAGGCCTTGCCGAATTATGTCTCGGTCGAGGATATCAAAGCCATAGATACGGTCAAATAGGCTAAAGCTGAGAATTTGGAGCATATAAGCCGCATAAAGATTTCCCTCTAACGCAGCCTCCTAGAATTTCACGCTGGCCGTGAAGTTTCGGCCTAGGGTAAAACATAGAAAGAGACCTTTGTGGTAACTTCCTCGTCGTTCACGTCCGGCTAGCTGAGCAGAGCCAATGCGGTAATAGATGGAGGCATTCCCCTGGCAAGTGCGGAGAATCTCCGGACCGTTTGTTACCTCAAACCATTGCTTGCACGTCCTCCGCAAACTTGTGAAGGGGTCATACTCATCCTCACACGTTTTGATTGCAATTATTTCCAAAATCTCAGTGGGAAGAGATAACAGGTGGGTTTGTCCTTCCATCTGAAAGTTTTAAGATAGGAGTTCCATTACTTGAAAATCATTCAAGGACAAATACAAAGTAAGGACAAGGAAAGGGGAAATACAACATTTCAATAAACATACGTTTATTATTCTTAGTGCTTGAGTTTCCCTTACTCATTGACTAAACGAACTCCACACAGAGAAGCAAAACTCCCTAACTCCTCGAACCAAACGCAGGCCGAGCATTCAGGGAAAAACTCATGAGGGCACCTATGACGTCTTATGAGTCTAGCATGGGGGGCATGAAGTTGAGAGACATCTTCATACACTTGTCGTCTGTAAGACAATCGGGGTGACTCATCTTCTAACCTCCCGAAGTCCAACAACTGACCCCAGAAGCCATAGTTTAAAATCTGGCAAAGGTATCCCGCTCGGAGGTCTCCGTCAGCAGTAGCATCTTGAAAAGGGTTATCAAGCATAGTGCCAAAGATCTCACCTGCCGTGAAAATCCAGAAAAGTCCCTCGTAGTAACTTCCTCGACGTACATAGGAGGGAAACTGGGTTATTATCATAAGGAGGTAATCTATTCCCACCCCTTGGTGTAGCTAAAGCACCCGTGGTGAATTGGATACATCGTAAAGGTGTTTACATGTCATGCGGATATGGGCATAGTTTAGAAAGTCCTCACGGCTTGCTAAAGACACAATGGTCTCTAGGGCCTCTGTGGGGAGAGATAATCGGTTTGTGCCTTCGTTTTCCATCTGAAATTTAAGAAAACCTGATTTTTAATAAAATTGAAATACATATACATATATATATTTTTGTTTCAGTTTCTGGCTTTCCAGAGTTATCCAAACCGAACCTCTGATACCAACTGTAGAGACCCCGACCCCAGAAACCCAGGAGTCGGTGCCTTCTGAACATGATGTGTTATCTTAAAATAAAATACACTTTGTTAACAACACATCATGTCCCATACAGAGGATCATGTGCGGTTCAGGTTCTGGGAAACCGGAAACTTCTGAAACAATTCATCTTTCAAAAGCTGATACCCGAAAATTTTAAATCAAAACTTAAGGTGAGCATTAAAATACTCAGTAAGGGGTTTTTTTTTAAAGAAATTAAAACATTGTAACATTTGAAAACATTCCTTTTTAAAGAGATTGAACACTTATTAAAGGAAAATTACAACACATAACATACAAATGCTCAAACAATGTTTTCAAGAAGAACATGAAACAATTATGTCAATTCTTGAAGGAGTGATAATGGTTATTATGAACAAGTACTACATATGATTTACTTAAGCATAAATTTAACCAGTTAAAGTAATACATAATCAGAGTTGTGCACAAGGAAATAACTAAATTTTCATATGTTGGTTGCCATTTTATTAAGTGATAACACTAGTCATGCTTCAAGCTTTAAGCTAGGGAAATAAGAACTTTATGAAAACTTTAAAGGCATCAGTCATGAAGGAACTCTATCTTGGAAAGAACTTGTTACATAACTTGAATTATGTGGCATCATCATTTAATATTGACAATCGTTTCATTTCACTAAGGTCCATCCCCAGGGTGTCATTAAAAATTACCAAGGTTATTCACCAGGGTATCAGTCTAAAAATTCATCTCTAGAGATTAAGTCTTTACCCAATGCATTGGAGCGCTATCAGGGCGCACCCTTAAATTTGACATTATCATCATGTGAGCCACATCGTTCATGATTTACTGAAATGGTTATGTATACTCAAGATGTCCCATACCACCTTGAATATCTCATTCATTTTCATTTTTACCCAAGGTGTCCCATACCACTTTGGGTAATCCAATTTCTTAGTTCATTTAGTGATATGTCATAAGCATGCATTATGTAAAACAATAAATAATGAATCACCACAAATCGTGCTAATATAGGGTATAATGGTTAATCTTGAAAAAATGTATCAGTAACTAATAAAAGGCATACATAGCTTAGTAAAACATCCTTTACACTAAAGCATATGATTAAAGATATACTAAATGATGAATCTTTGTCATTATAAATCCATGGAAAAGGAGTGCCTAAGGAGAACACTTGAAATTAGTTATGGTGATAAATAGGCCCTTGATCGTGTAAATGAATTATACCATAACTTGATTAATTAATACATTCAACAATGTAGGTTCATTATGTCTTAAGATAATACATGTATACAACATGATATCATGATCCATAAAATCTTAAATCCTTTAGTACATCTTAAATCAAACCAAATTACACCCTTCATGGTAAAACAATTTCAAACAACCCTCATTAGCATATGGTGCATAATATTACATGTTGAGTCATTTTGAAATCCAAAAAAAAATAGATAGAGTTTTGGTTGTAAATATTCGTATATACATATAGAAAACTGTATTTTTTTATATCTATAAAGATTTTATAAAATATAACCAAAAGAAACGATCAAACTTAACATCCATATGTCATTCTCAATCATAGATCAATCCAAAAAAAAAGAATATACCATCCATGTGTATATATATACATATATATAAAATAGGAGAACCGTATATATACATACAAAACACATTTTTAAGGATTGTTTTAAAATGAAGTAAGATAATTCTTTTGTAACCATTGTATTAAACTTTTAGGAAAGGTAATCCTTTTTGAAAACATCACCACCCGAGGGGTTTATATTCAAATATGCATATGCAAAAACTATATATATATATATACCGAGAGAAAAGATATGGGTTTCTCCAAAGGAACACAAAACAAGGAACCATGCTTAAACATGCACCCTGCTTTATACACAAAGGCCGGTTCCATGAAGGAGGCACCATCCAAAAAGAATAAAATATATAATCTTTTTTTATGAAAAACTGTAAAACAAATAAGAAAAACTGTATATATATCGTATGTAGAAACAATACACAACCCGAGGGGCTTGTATTGTATAAATGTACCTATGCACACTGTATATGCCGTCCATGTGAACTGTATATATATATACAATGTACAAACTGATGGATTGTATTATGTAAATATTTATATATAAACAGTATATACCATGCTTCGGTTTCTCCAAATGAAAGAAAACAGAATATATAAGTATCCTTGCATATGCACCATACGGCAGCAATACCATTGAAGGCCATACAACTCGAGTGGGTTATAATCAAGTATATATATATATAAACTATATATATATATATAGATACCGAGAGAATAAATGGAGGTTCTTTTAAAAGAAGTCATGTATGAAAGGACCCTTACTGTGCTTGAGGAGGAAGCTTGGACAGGTGCACCGTGCTGGGTTTCGAGGTAGATGAAGGAGGAAGAAGAACACGTCGCGGTTTCAAGAGGCCAGAGGTGTTTAAAAAGGCCTCGGTAACCCGTGGGGTGACTCAACCCAAGATGCTAGACCGACGTGGGAAGATGAAGGAACAAATCCCTAGAAGGGGGTGTTCGGTAGTCAAAGGAGAGGTGCGGGGGAGGGAGGCCGAGGCGTCCTCAGTTGCAGGCCTACTGGTCGGGTGCCGACTCGAGGAAGAAGATGACGGGGTCGATGCGGAAGAGGAAGGGATGGCTGGGATTAGATCTTTGGGAGATCGAACGGCTGGTGAGGGCGCGGGAAAAAATTAAAGAGATCGTTTTAAAGAAACCAATGGTCGGGATTAGATCTCGGGGAAGATCGAATGGTCGTGGTGAAACGCGGGGTGATCGAGCGGCTAAGAGGGGGCGGACGGTCGAGATTGACACGGGAGTCGATCGGACGGTCTCGGTTACACGGAGCACGTCCCACATCGAAACACAGCGCGGTTGAGGCGCAACTTATAAATCAGATCATGTTGCCTCCGGTTCAAAACACAAACACACACACACACCAGGGCCTTATACACGGGCCCCATGCGGGCTTCGGCTCAACCTTACACAGCGCGCGCCGCGGCCTTACACACGGGCCTATGCGCGACTTGGGAGACCTATGCGCACCGCTTAGGATGCGGTTCGACACCCACAGAGCGCTTGGGGGACCCCGAAGGTCGGCACCTCGGGTCCCTTGGGGCTTGGTCTCGGCCTAGAGGGCTTGTCCCTTAAAGGGATTCCCTCGGCTTGGCCGGGACCCTAACTAATTTTTTTATTAAAAACTCATTTAAATTTATAAAACATCCAGTATAAGTGTACTTATTTCAAAATAAAGTATAAATATTTATACAAAAGAGGGTTCATTCAACAAAGACACTTAGTTTTAGAATCTAAATTCCTTTTACTAGTTTATGTAATATATTTCATATTAACTTAATTTATTTAAGAAAATTTATTTAGACTTTGGAAATAACAAGTTTAAGTATGCTTAGTTCAAGATATAAATACTTGCACAAAATGAGACAACATATTATAACAACCAAATAATTTTAACTTAGAATTTAAATCCCTTTTCTATAAATCTTTTAAAAGATATACCTCTCATATTTTTCATACAAAACTAGTATAACTACTTGGATCTTTAAAATACGCACCTAACTGTTTTCATAAAATTTAAAAGATCAGAAGATTTCCCAATTCATAATTTTAGAGCTCAAAAGATATTATTATTGATACCCTTTTAAATATATCTTTTATAAAAAGAATACTATGTTTTCAAAATATAAGTATCCATCGGAATTTTGCTAAAACAAGAGGATTTATTTACAAGAATACTCTTTTTATTTTAAAACTATGATTCTTTTGTGAAACATACTTTAGACAAATTATTATAAAATTATAAGAACGTTAAAAACAAGCTTTAATATAAAGATAAACTTTATCAACCGAAACCCAAAGGTTGTTTTGAAAACCTAACGGATATATTTCCCAACGGTCATAATTCACAGGACCATTATAAAAGTAGGGGTATTTTACAAGAACAAAACAGTTGAACTAGAAAGGATGGCTCTCCTCATACCATTGGCATTGAGCATGTGTGTCGTGGCCCTGGCTGTTATACGTTTCACGCTGATGGACTCTGAAGATGAGGATTATCCGATTTCTCGAGTTGTGGTTCTCAGTAGTCTTGATGTGGCTGTGTTCGGTCTTGTGCATGGTATTTTCAACTAGTTGGGTCTCGTTGTAAAGTAATGTTTTAATATATATCATTTTACCTTATTCTCCATGTTTTATTTTATCTTTAATTCCTTATTAGAAAAACAAATAAAACAAGAGACATCATTAAAGGCATAACACTTCTTACTTAAACCAGTTCATAAAACCTGGGGCGTCACATTATCCCCCCCCCCTTTAGAAAATTGTGTCCTCGCAATTTATTTCTCAACACTACAAGGTTCAGAAACGTTCCTACCACCTCCACCAATGAATAGGGTCAACAGGTGCATTTATAGGGATCCCTGTAGCGAAGATCACCTCTTCCAACTCCCTAATCCACATACACCTAAGACAGGAGGGGTTGCACTTATGTTTCGGGCATTCAGGCCTCCAGAGGGAAGCTCAAACAGTACAAAGTTCTGAAATGTCTTTGCAGACCAATGTACGAAGGAATTGCTGAATTATTTCTCGGTCGAGGATATCGAATCCATTGATACGGTCAAACAGGATAAAGCTGAGAAGTTAGATCATATAAACTGCATAAAGATTTCCCTCTAACGCAGCCTCATGGAATTTCACTCTGGCCGTGAAGTTTTGTCCTAGAGTAAAACATAGAAAGATCCCTTCGTGGTAACTTCCTCATCATTCACGTCCGGCTAGCTGAGCAGAGCCAATGCGGTAATAGATGGAGGCATTCCCCTGGCAGGTGCGGAGAATCTCCGGACCGTTTGTTACCTCAAATCATTGCTTGAAATTCCTCCGCAAACTTGCAAAGGGGTCATACTCGTCCTCACACGTTTTGATGGAAATGATTTCCAAAATCTCAGTGGGAAGAGATAACAGGTGGGTTTTTCCTTCCATTTGAAAGTTTTAAGACAGGAGTTCCATTACTTGAAAATCATTCAAGGACAAATAAAAAGTAAGGACAAGGAAAGGGGAAAGACAACATTTCAATAAACATACGTTTATTATTCTTAGTGCTTGAGTTTCCCTTAGTCATTGACTAAATGAACTCCACACAGAGAAGAAGAACTCCCTAACTCCTCAAACCAAACACAGGCCGAGCATTCAGGGAAAAACTCATGAGGGAACCTATGACGTCTTATGAGTCTAGCATGGGGGCATGAAGTTGAGAGACATCTTCATACACTTGTCGTTTGTAATACAATCGGGTGGACTCATCTTCTAACCTCCCGAAGTCCAACAAGTGACCCCAGAAGCCATAGTTTAAAATCTGGAAAAGGTAGCCCGCTCGGAGGTCTCCGTCAGTAGCAGCTTCTTGAAAAGGGTTATCAAGTATAGTGCCAAAGCTCTCACCCGCCGTGAAAATCCGGAAAAGTCCCTCGTAGTACCTTCCTCGACGTACATAGGAGGGAAACTGGGTTATTATCATAAGGAGGTAATCTATTCCTACCCCTTGGTGTAGCTGAAGCACCCGTGGTGAATTGGATACATCGTAAAGGTGTTTACATGTCATGCGGATATGGGAATAGTTTAGAAAGTCCTCACGGCTTGCTAAAGACACAATGGTCTCTAGGGCCTCTATGGGGAGAGATAAGAGGTTTGTGCCTTCTGTTTCCATCTGAAATTTAAGAAAACCCGATTTTTAATAAAATTGAAATACATATACAAATATATATATTTTTGTTTCAGTTTCTGGCTTTCCAGAGTTATCCAAACCGAACCTCTGATACCAACTCTAGAGACCCCGACCCCAGAAACCCAGGAGTCGGTGCCTTCTAGAACATGATGTGTTATCTTAAAATAAAATACACTTTTTTAACAACACATCATGTCCCATACAGAGGATCGTGTGTGGTTTGGGTTCTGGTAAACTGGAAACTTCTGAAACAATTCATCTTTCAAAAGCTGATAGCTGAAAATTTTAAATCAAAACGTAGGGTGAGCATTAAAATACTCAGTAAGGGGGGGTTTTTTTTAAAAAGAAATTAAAACATTGTAACATTTGAAAACATTCCTTTTTAAAGAGATTGAACACTTATTAAAGGAAAATTACAACACATAACATACAAATGTTCAAACAAGGTTTTCAAGAAGAACATGAAACAATTATGTCAATTCTTGAAGGAGTGATAATGGTTATTATGAACAAGTACTATATATGATTTACTTAAGCATAAATTTAACCAGTTAAAGTAATACATAATCGGAGTTGTGCACAAGGAAACAACTAAATTTTCATATGCTGGTTTCCATTTTATTAAGTGATAACACTAGTCATGCTTCGAGCTTTAATCTAGGGAAATAAGAACTTTATAAAAACTTTAATGGCATTAGTCGTGAAGGAACTTTATCTTGGAAAGAACTTGTTACATAACTTGAATTATGTGGAATCATCATTTAATATTGAAAATCGTTTCATTTCACCAAGGTCCATCCCCAGGGTGTCATTAAAAATTACCAAGGTTATTCACCAGGGTATCAGTCTAAAAATTCATCTCTAGAGATTAAGTCTTTACCCAATGCATTGGAGCGCTATCAGGGCGCACCCTTAAATTTGTCTTTATCATAATGTGAGCCACATAGTTCATGCTTTTCTGAAATGGTTATGTATACTCAAGATGTCCCATACCACCTTGAATATCTCATTCATTTTCATTTTTACCCAAGGTGTCCCATACCACTTTGGGTAATCCAATTTCTTAGTTCATTTAGTGATATGTCATAAGCATGCATTATGTACAACAATAAATAATGAATCGCCACAAATCGTGCTAATACAGGGTATGATGGTTAATCTTGAAAAAATGTATCAGTAACTAATCAAAGGCATACATAGCTTAGTAAAACATCCTTTACACTAAATCATATGATTAAAGATATACTAAATGATGAATCTTTGTCATTATAAATCCATGTAAAAGGAGTGCCTAAGGAGAACACTTGAAATTAGTTATGGTGATAAACAGGCCCTTGATCGTGTAAATGAATTATACCATAACTTGATTAATTAATACATTCAACAAGGTAGGTTCATTATGTCTTAAGATAATACATGAATAAAACATGATATCATGATTCATCAAATCTTAAATCCTTTAGTACATCTTAAATCAAACCAAATTACACCCTTCATGGTAAAACAATTTCAAACAACCCTCACTAACATATGGTGCATAATATTACATGTTGAGTCATTTCGAAATCCAAAAAAATAGATAGAGTTTTGGTTGTAAATATTCGTATATACATATAGAAAACTGTATTTTTGTATATCTATAAAGATTTTATAAAATATAACTGAAAGAAACGATCAAACTTAACATCCCGATGTCATGCTAAATCATAGATCAATCCAAAAAAAAGAATATACCATCCATGTGTATATATATACATATATATAAAATAGTTGACCCATATATATACATACAAAACACATTTTTAAGGATTGTTTTAAAATGAAGTAAGATAATTCTTTTGTAACCATTGTATTAAACTTTTAGGAAAGGTAATCCTTTTTGAAAACATCACCACCCGAGGGGTTTATATTCAAATATGCATATGAAAAAACTATATATATATATATATACCGAGAGAAAAGATATGGGTTTCTCCAAAGGAACACAAAACAAGGAACCATGCTTACACATGCAACCTGCTGTATACACGAAGGCCAGTTCCATGAAGGAGGCACGATCCAAAAAGAAGAAAATATATAATCTTTTTTTTTTGAAAAACTGTAAAACAAATAAGAAAAACTATATATATATCGTATGTAGAAACAATACACAACCCGAGGGGCCTGTATTGTATAAATGTACCTATGCACACTGTATATGCCGTCCATGTGAACTGTATATATATATACAATTTACAAACCGATGGATTGTATTATGTAAATATTTATATATAAATTGTATATACCATGCTTCGGTTTCTCCAAAGCAAAGAAAACAGAATATATAAGTATCCTTGCATATGCACCATATGGCAGCAATACCATTGAAGGCCATACAACTCGAGTGGGTTATAATCAAGTATATATATATAAAATATATATATATATATATATAGATACCGAGAGAATAAACGGAGGTTCTTTTAAAAGAAGGCATGTATGAAAGGACCCTTACTATGCTTGAGGAGGAAGCTTGGGCAGGTGCATCGTGCTGGGTTTCGAGGTAGATGAAGGAGGAAGAAGAACCTGCCGCGGTTTCAAGAGGCCAGAGGTGTTTAAAAAGGCCTCGGTAACCCGTGGGGTGACTCAACCCAAGAGGCTAGACCGACGTGGGAAGACGAAGGAACAGATCCCTAGAAGGGGGTGTTCGGTAGTCAAAGGAGCAGTGCGGGGCAGGGAGGCCGAGGCGTCCTTAGTTGCAGGCCTACTGTTCAGGTGCCGACTCGAGGAAGAAGATGATGGGGTCGACGCGGAAGAGGAAGGGATGGCCGGGATTAGATCTCTGGGAGATCGAATGGCTGGGGAGGGCGCGGGAAGAAAATTAAAGAGATATTTTTAAAGAAACCAATGGTCGGGATTAGATCTCGGGGAAGATCAAATGGCCGCGGTGAAACGCGGGGTGATCGAGCGGCTAAGTGGGGGTGGATGGTCGAGATTGACACGGGAGTCGATCGGACGGTCTCGGTTACACGGAGCGCGTCCCACATCGAAACGCAGCGCGGTTGAGGCGCGGCTTATAAATCAGAGCCTGCTGCCTCCGGTTCAAAATACAAACACACGCACACCAGGGCCTTATACACGGGCCACATGCGGGCTTCGGCCCAACCTTACACAGCGCGCGCCGCGGCCTAACACACGGGCCTATGCCCGACTTGCGAGACCTATGTGCACCGCTTGGGACGCGGTTGGACACCCACAGAGCGCTTGGGGGACCCCGAAGGTCGGCACCTCGGGTCCCTTGGGGCTTGGTCTCGGCCTAGAGGGCTTGTCCCTTAAAGGGATTCCCTCGGCTTGGCCAGGCCCCTAACTTATATTTTTATTAAAAACTCATTTAAATTTATAAAACATCTAGTATAAGTATACTTATTTCAAAATAAATTATAAATATTTATACAAAAGAGGGTTCATTCAAAAAAGACACTTAGTTTTAGAATCTAAATTCCTTTTACTAGTTTATGTAATATATTTCATATTAACATAATTTATTTAAGAAATTTTATTTAGACTTTGGAAATAACAAGTTTAAGTATGCTTAGTTCAAGATATAAATACTTGCACAAAATGAGACAACATATTATAACAACAAAATAGTTTTAACTTAGAATTTAAATCCCTTTTCTATAAATCTTTTAAAAGATATACCTCTCATATTTTTCATACAAAACTAGTATAACTACTTGGATCTTTAAAATACGCACCTAACTGTTTTCATAAAATTTAAAAGATCAGAATTTTTCCCAATTCATAATTTTAGAGCTCAAAAGATTTTATTATTGATACGCTTTTAAATATATCTTTTATAAAAAGAATACTATGTTTTCAAAATATAAGTATCCATCGGAATTTTGGGAAAACAAGAGGATTTATTTCCAAGAATACTCTTTTTATTTTAAAACTATGATTGTTTTGTGAAACATACTTCGGACATATTATTATAAAATTATAAGAACGTTAAAAACAAGCTTTAATATAAAGATAACCTTTATCAACCGAAACCCAAAGGTTGTTTTGAAAACCTAACGGATATATTTCCCAACGGTCATAATTCACAGGACCATTATAAAAGCAGGGGTATTTTACAAGAACAAAACACTTGAACCAGAAAGGATGGCTCTCCTCATACCATTGGCGTTGAGCATGTGTGTCGTGGACCTGGCTGTTATACTTTTCACGCTGATGGACTCTGAAGATGAGGATTATCCGATTGCTCGAGTTGTGGTTCTTAGTAGTCTTTTTGTGGCTGTGTTAGGTCTTGTGCATGGTATTTCCAACTAGTTGGGTCTCATTGTAAAGTAATGTTTTAATATATATCATTTTACCTTATTATCCATGTTTTATTTTATCTCCAATTCCTTATTAGCAAAACAAATAAAACAAGATACATCATTAAAGGCATAACACTTCTTACTTAAACCAGTTCATAAAACCTAGGGCGTCATATTATCCCCCCCTTTAGAAAATTGCGTCCTCGCAATTTATTTCACAACACTACAAGGTTCAGAAACGTTCCTAACACCTCCACCAACGAATAGGGTCAAAAGGTGCATTTAGAGGGATCCCCGTAGCGAAGCTCACCTCTTCCAGCTCCCTAATCCACATACACCTAAGACAGGAGGGGTTTCACTTATGTTCCAGGCCTTCAGGCCTCCAGAGGGAAGCTTGAACAGTATAAAGTTCTGAAATGTCTTTGCAGACCAATGTACGATGGACTTTCCGAATTATGTCTCGGTCGAGGATATCGAAGCCATAGATACGGTCAAACAGGATAAAGCTGAGAAGTTGGAGCATATAAGCCGCATAAAGATTTCCCTCTAACGCAGCCTCCTGGAATTTCACTCTGGCCGTGAAGTTTCGGCCTAGGGTAAAACATAGAAAGAGCCCTTCGTGGTAACTTCCTCATCGTTCACGTCCGGCTAGCTGAGCAGAGCCAATGCGGTAATAGATGGAGGCATTCCCCTGGCAGGTGCGGAGAATCTTCGGACTGTTTGTTACCTCAAACCATTGATTGCACGTCCTTCGCAAACTTGTGAAGGGGTCATACTCGTCCTCACACGTTTTGATTGCAATGATTTCCAAAATCTCAGTGGGAATAGATAACAAGTGGGTTTTTCCTTTCATCTGAAAGTTATAAGACAGGAGTTCCATTACTTGAAAATCATTCAAGGACAAATACAAAGTAAGGACAAGGAAAGGGGAAAGACAACATTTCAATAAACATACGTTTATTATTCTTAGTGCTTGAGTTTCCCTTACTCATTGACTAAACGAACTCCACACAGAGAAGCAAAACAACCTAACTCCTCGAACCAAACATAGGCTGAGCATTCAGGGAAAAACTCATGAGGGAACCTATGACGTCTTATGAGTCTAGCATGGGGGGAATGAAGTTGAGAGACATCTTCATACACTTGTCGTCTGTAAGACAATCGGGTGGACTCGTCTTCTAACCTCCAGAAGTCCAACAACTGACCCCAGAAGCCATAGTTTAAAATCTGGAAAAGGTAGCCCGCTCGAAGGTCTCAGTCAGCAGCAACTTCTTGAAAAGGGTTATCAAGCATAGCACCAAAGCTCTCACCCGCCATGAAAATCTGGAAAAGTCCCTCATAGTACCATCCTCGACGTACTTAGGATAGAAACTGGGTTATTATCATAAGGAGGTAATCTATTCCTACCCCTTGGTGTAGCTGAAGCACCCGTGGTGAATTGGATACATCGTAAAGGTGTTTACATGTCATGCGGATATGGGCATAGTTTAGAAAGTCCTCACGGCTTTCTAAAGACACAATGGTCTCTAGGGCCTCTGTGGGGAGAGATAAGAGGTTTGTGCCTTCGTTTTCAATCTGAAATTTAAGAAAACCCAATTTTTAATAAAATTTAAATACATATACATATATATATATTTTTGTTTCAGTTTCTGGATTTCCAGAGTTATCCAAACCGAACCTCTGATACCAACTGTAGAGACCCCGACCCCAGAAACCCAGGAGTCGGTGCCTTCTGAACATGATGGGTTATCTTAAAATAAAATACACTTTGTTAACAACACATCATGTCCCATACAGAGGATCGTGTGCGGTTCGGGTTCTGGGAAACCGGAAACTTCTGAAACAATTCATCTTTCAAAAGCTGATACCTGAAAATTTTAAATCAAAACGTAGGGTGAGCATTAAAATACTCAGTAAGGGGTTTTTTTAAAAGAAATTAAAACATTGTAACATTTGAAAACATTCCTTTTTAAATAGATTGAACACTTATTAAAGTAAAATTACAACACATAACATACAAATGCTCAAACAAGGTTTTCAAAAAGAACATGAAACAATTATGTCAATTCTTGAAGGAGTGATAATGGTTATTATGAACAAGTACTACATATGATTTACTTAAGGATAAATTTAACCAGTTAAAGTAATACATAATTAGAGTTGTGCACAAGGAAACAACTAAATTTTCATATGCTGGTTGCCATTTTATTAAGTGATAACACTAGTCATGCTTCAAGCTTTAAGCTAGGTAAATAAGAACTTTATGAAAACTTTAAAGGCATCAGTCGTGAAAGAACTTTATCTTGGAAAGAACTTTTTACATAACTTGAATGATGTGGCATCATCATTTAATATTGAAAATCGTTTCGTTTCACCAAGGTCCATCCCCAGGGTGTCATTAAAAATTACCAAGGTTATTCACCAGGGTATCAGTCTAAAAAGTCATCTCTAGAGATTAAGTCTTTACCCAATGCATTGGAGCGCTATTAGGGCGCACCCTTAAATTTGACTTTATCATCATGTGAGCCACATCGTTCATGCTTTACTGAAATGGTTATGTATACTCAAGATGTCCCATACCACCTTGAATATCTCATTCATTTTCATTTTTACCCAAGGTGTCCCATACCACTTTGGGTAATCCAATTTCTTAGTTCATTTAGTGATATTTCATAAGCATGCATTATGTACAACAATAAATAATGAATCACCACAAATCGTGCTAGTACAGGGTATGATGGTTAATCTTGAAAAACTGTATCAGCAACTAATAAAAGGCATACATAGCTTAGTAAAACATCCTTTACCCTAAAGCATATGATTAAAGATATACTAAATGATGAATCTTTGTCATTATAAATCCATGGAAAAGGAGTCCCTAAGGAGAACACTTGAAATTAGTTATGGTGATAAACAGGCCCTTGATCGTGTAAATGAATTATACCATAACTTGATTAATTAATACATTCAACAAGGTAGGTTCATTATGTCTTAAGATAATACATGAATACAACATGATATCATGATCCATCAAATCTTAAATCCTTTAGTACATCTTAAATCAAACCAAATTACACCCTTCATGGTAAAACAATTTCAAACAACCCTCATTAACATATGGTGCATAATATTACATGTTGAGTCATTTCAAAATCCAAAAAAAAATAGATAGAGTTTTGGTTGTAAATATTCGTATATACATATAGAAAACTGTATTTTTTTATATCTATAAAGATTTTATAAAATATAACCGAAAGAAACGATCAAACTTAACATCCAGATGTCATTCTCAATCATATATCAATCCAAAAAAAATAATATACCATCCATGTGTATATATATACATATATATAAAATAGGTGGCCCGTATATATACATACAAAACACATTTTTAAGGATTGTTTTAAAACAAAGTAAGATAATTCTTTTGTAACCATTGTATTAAACTTTTAGGAAAGGTAATCCTTTTTGAAAACATCACCACCCGAGGGGTTTATATTCAAATATGCATATGAAAAAACTATATATATATATATACCGAGAGAAAAGATATGGGTTTCTCCAAAGGAACACAAAACAAGGAACCATGCTTACACATGCACCCTGCTGTATACACGAAGGCCGGTTCCATGAAGGATGCACCATCCAAAAAGAAGAAAATATATAATCTTTTTTTTGAAAAACTGTAAAACAAATAAGAAAAACTGTATATATATCGTATGTAGAAACAATACACAACCCGAGGGGCTTGTATTGTATAAATGTACCTATGCACACTGTATATGCCGTCCATGTGAACTGTATATATATATACAATGTACAAACCGATGGATTGTATTATGTAAATATTTATATATAAACAGTATATACCATGCTTCGGTTTCTCCAAAGGAAAGAAAATAGAATATATAAGTATCCTTGCATATGCATCATACGGCAGCAACACCATTGAAGGACAAACAACTCGAGTGGGTTATAATCAAGTATATATATATAAACTATATATATATATAGATACCGAGAGAATAAATGGAGGTTCTTTTAAAAGAAGGCATGTACGAAAGGACCCTTACTGTGCTTGAGGAGGAAGCTTGGACAGGTGCACCGTGCTGGGTTTTGAGGTAGATAAAGGAGGAAGAAGAACTCGTCGCAGTTTCAAGAGGCCAGAGGTGTTTAAAAAGGCCTCGGTAACCCATGGGCTGACTCATCCCAAGAGGCTAGACCGACGTGGGAAGACGAAGGAACAGAGCCCTAGAAGGGGGTGTTCGGTAGTCAAAGGAGCAGTGTGGGGGAGGGAGGCCGAGGTGTCCTCAGTTGCAGGCCTACTGGTCGGGTGCTGACTCGAGGAAGAAGATGACGGGGTCGACGCAGAAGAGGAAGGGACGTCCGGGATTAGATCTCTGGGATATCGAACGGCTGGGGAGGGCGCGGGAAGAAAATTAAATAGATTGGTTTAAAGAAACCAATGGTCGGGATTAGATCTCAGGGAAGATCGAACGGTCGTGGTGAAACGCGGGGTGATCGAGCAGCTAAGAGGGGGACGGTCGAGATTGACATGGGAGTCGATCGGACGGTCTCAGTTACACGGAGCGCATCCCACATCGAAACGCAGCGCGGTTGAGGCACGGCTTATAAATCAGAGCCTGCCGCCTCCGGTTAAAAACACAAACACACACACACTGGAGCCTTATACACGGGCCCCATGCAGGCTTCGGCCCAACCTTATGCAGCGCGCGCCGCGGCCTTACACACGGGCCTATGCGCAACTTGAGAGACCTATGTGCACTGCTTGGGACACGGTTGGACACCCACAGAGCGCTTGGGGGACCCTGAAGGTCGGCACCTCGGGTCCCTTGGGGCTTGGTCTCGGCCTAGAGGGCTTGTCCCTTAAAGGGATGCCCTCGGCTTGGCCGGGCCCCTAACTAATTTTTTTATTAAAAACTCATTTAAATTTATAAAACATCCAGTATAAGTATACTTAATTCAAAATAAAGTATAAATATTTATACAAAAGAGGGTTCATTCAACAATGAAACTTAGTTTTAGAATCTAAATTCCTTTTACTAGTTTATGTAATATATTTCATATTAACATAATTTATTTAAGAAAATTTATTTAGACTTTGGAAATAACAAGTTTAAGTATGCTTAGTTCAAGATATAAATACTTGCACAAAATGAGTCAACATATTATAACAACAAAATAGTTTTAACTTAGAATTTAAATCCCTTTTCTATAAATATTTTAAAAGATATACCTCTCATATTTTTCATACAAAACTAGTATAACTACTTGGATCTTTAAAATACGCACCTAACTGTTTTCATAAAATTTAAAAGATCAGAAGTTTTCCCAATTCATAATTTTAGAGCTCAAAAGATATTATTATTGATACCCTTTTAAATATATCTTTTATAAAAATAATAATAAGTTTTCAAAATATAAGTATCCATCGGAATTTTGTGAAAACTAGAGGATTTATTTCTGAGAATATTCTTTTTATTTTAAAACTATGATTCTTTTGTGAATTATACTTTAGAAATATTATTATAAAATTATAAGAATGTTAAAAACAAGTTTTAATATAAAGATAAACTTTATCAACCGAAACCCAAAGGTTGTTTTGAAAAGCTAACGGATATATTTCCCAACAATCATAATTCACAGGACCATTATAAAAGCAGGGGTATTTTACAAGAACAAAACACTTGAACCAGAAAGGATGGCTCTCCTCATACCATTGGCGTTGAGCATGTGTTCTGTGGCCCTGGCTGTTATAATTTTCATGCTGATGGACTCTAAAGATGAGGATTATCCGATTGCTCGAGTTGTGGTTCTTAGTAGTCTTGTTGTGGCTGTGTTAGGTCTTGTGCATGGTATTTTCAACTAGTTGGGTCTCGTTGTAAAGTAATGTTTTAATATATATCAGTTTACCTTATTCTCCATGTTTTATTTTATCTCTAATTCCTTATTATCAAAACAAATAAAACAAGAGACATTATTAAATTCATAACACTTCTTACTTAAACTAGTTCATAAAACCTGGGGCGTCACAGAGAGCATGGGCTACGCACGGTTTGTATAATCATGCACTATATCTCATGTGAAGTGTGTTTCTTGGACATAGATGGACACATGTGTAGAGCGTGGTTAGACAAATTGTGCTCTTCAAATGTGAAAGCCACTATCCTTGCATTGTAGTTGGTGCACAGTTGGTGTATAGTTGGTGCACAGTTTGGCCAGCCGTATGGCCAAACCATACACCTCTTTAAATTTTGGGAGAAATGACTAAATTGGCCATATCTCTTTATAACTCACCCCCACCCCCACACACATTCTTTCTTTTCACCTCCAATGGATAACACCTATCCTCCTCTCCTTTGAGTACACTCACAACTAAAGTTTGACCTTGGGAGATCTTCTCCATCTAAAATCCAAATCAATTCATTTGTCATGTTGGATCACCACTAGTAATCTCCTCAATTATTTATCTCCTTTTGTCATTTATCTTTCTCTCAATGGTGCTATTTTGGTGCAAGATCATATGGACAATTTTTAGGGTATTATTATATTATTTTATTTTCTTCAAATTCAAGACAAACCAAGGGTTTATTCTGAATGAGAAATCCAACATAAGAATAAGGTAGGTGGTTTATGACTTATCCCTCATTGTCTCTCCATTTATTAATTTTTTTAGTTGTGTGAATGTCAGTTACACCAGGCATTGATCCTTAATTTCATCTACCTTAAATTCAACATTCTAAGTTGTAATATAAATCCCTATTGAAACCTTTTTACATTTTTTGGAGGTTGAGACCACAATGCCAACCACCCAATTAGGGTGTGTTCTTTGTTATGCCTTTAGTGACTAACTATGAGATTACACATAACACCATTTCAGTGTGTTTGACTTGAACTTTATTATGGTAAGTGATACTTTTAATTATTAAATAGAAAATATATATATAATTTGGCCTAGATAAAATATTATTAAATAGTAAATTGGTTTCATGTCCTTATTAACCTTGTCACTTATGATGAAAGGTAATGTAATGAACCTAATGAATGGTAATTGGAATAAGTATTACATGGAAAATAATGACTTATTAATTAATATGGAAATAAGTATATGGTGTCGATTTTATATGGACCTTTTTCATATTTATAGGAATGTTCATACTTGAGCTCAGATTGGATTCACAAGGGAATGCCTTAAGCACTCAGAGAATTCCATTTTGATTCATTGAGACAGTTTCCAATTGAGATACCCACCTTGGAAGTCAGTCCTTGTCTTATTATGTGAATACCTTAATGTTGTACCAAATATTCACTTGACACTTTTTCAGATATTAGAATTCCTTAGATGCACTCCATGGGTTCGGCATGGTGTCTTAGGACATGTGACACCATGGATTATTCTCCTTGGGCTCCAGTCATGCTTTTCTTGGGATTTACCTTTCACTTGATCCATAGACTCGGTTACAGATATTTCCAGTGGAATTTCTTGGGTATACCCCTTAGATTAAACTTTTCCTGTATTTCTAGGATATATGGTTATGTACCATGATATATGCTGACCTTATAAGATCAGGGATTCCTTATTTCCTCTTGAATACTTTTTGGTATTATTATTATTATTTCACGTTTAAATTTTACTATATTCCTTAATAATATGATTAAATGAATAGATTCTCATAGAAATCCAGCATAGGATGAAGTAGGTATGGTTATCTAGGATTTCCATGAGGAACCTGGTCTCAACTTGGGTTATATTTATTTTTGGCTTTACTTTAATATATCATTACACTGATACAGTTTATATTCACAGGATGTATTTTTATAGGCACCATTGGTGGTTGCCTACTGAGTTTATCTCACACACAATCTAGGTCATTGGTGGTACCTGGTAAGACTATATGATTGTAGTTATAAACAAGGTGAAACTTCCAGTTATGGATGTGTTAATTCTTATATTATGATGGGATCTTGGTAGCAGATGATCAGACCAGTTCTTGGAATGCATGGTTAGTTTTTTGTTCTTTTGACTCTTTTATATATGTCTGATGTCATGTATGCTTACTATTTTGTAGAGACATTATATCATTATTATATATAGCACTATTTTAGATTTTGAGTTGATTATTCATGGTTTAGATGTTTATACTTTTTCTTCTGACTTTTTTATTATTATTTATTCCATTGGTTATTTATATATTGTTTAGCATTGTGTTTCACTCTGATTATGAGGTTATAGTCTCTCCACCATACCATTTTAGACCCTTAAACCTAGTCAGTAGCCTATGTCATATGGGGAGGCTCTCCTAAGGCCATGTAGCCAACCGGTTCAGCTAATTTTATTTGGTGAGTTGGGTCGGGTCATCATTGTAAGTCTCATGATATAAACTAGAATAAGGTAATAAAATTTTCCTTACCATTTATTTATGATGCCTTGTTAGAAATCTTTGATGGTATAGTTATTATGTCCAGTATTATGCATTTTATCATTATGAGATATATTATTTTTTATCTATGTGATTATCTATTTTCATTTTTATGGACAAGGTATGATTTTTTATTTTGTTATATGACATTTATTTGTTTTTTTTTCATGTCATATTATGTATGTCATAGTTATTCCATGGTTGGAATATATTGTATATTATCCCCTACTGAGATTTTGATATCAATCCTTTATATTGTATCTCTATTTTAAAAATAAACTGTGAATAATGATTTATGTGATCTAATTATAATCAATGAAGGAATAATAAATATTTATGTGTTTTTATGATGTACTTTATGTTTTAATGTAGTATAATGATCAATTATGTATCTATTCTATTAAGAATACTAAACTTTTAGATAATTTGTGTTGTGATCAATGTATTCTACATAATGATTACATGAACAAATCAATAAATGGTCTAATTTAACAAATAACCACTATATTTAAGTTACTGGAGTAGTGATTGTTATAGAAATTCATCAATAATAATTATAGAGAAACCAATACAATTATAGTGTGATTTTGTTTCTTTCTTAAAAAATAATCTCCAAATATCCACAAAACTTTATCAAACTTCATCTAAGTTTCATCAAAGTCATAATCCATATGAAAATTTATATTTCCAATAAACAAAACTACGTTTTTTCATGCTTCGAAAAACTCATATTTTTATCCATTATTCACCTCTTGAATAACCTATATTCTAACATCCTCCCTAGGTTTTTTGGAAATCATAAGTGAATATCAAAAATTAATATGCACTCCTTATTCTCTATAAAATATTAATACTAGTAAGGAAATATTATTCATCACCTTGAGTCTATGTGATCAGTGATCAATATAAAAAATAAGAGCTCTAGAAAGATTTTTATGCTTTCCTTAAACCATTATCTCTTTCAAACACTTTATTTTTATGACCCCCACACCTATATTAAAAAATCCATTAAATCCAATACCTTTTGATTTTATCTCAACCTTCTTATTTTACCAATACTACTCCCCCTTAACATGATATTAATGATCTAATTCCACTTATCAATCATTATCACCACTTGTGAAAGTTTCTTGTTTATGCTTAAAGAAGTTTCTTCAGTTTATCTACCTTTTTTAACAAATAAAAAGTTTCAAAGACCTATCATAAAATATTATCCAAGTTAAATAATAAATTTATATGGGGGAATGGGATACACCAAAAATCCTTAAGCATTGGGAGGTAGTTAAACACCAAGATTCGACCAATGATTTTCAAATATCAATGTGACTAATGGTTTTTTTAATGTATATTCCACTTTTTGATTTGTTCTAATGTGATCCACATTGAAAAATCTATAATCCATCATCCCTTTAATAACATGATACCTTAATTAAATGTGATTCATATTTTAATTT
The DNA here is from genome assembly GCA_963277665.1 of Viscum album. Taxonomy (NCBI): domain Eukaryota; kingdom Viridiplantae; phylum Streptophyta; class Magnoliopsida; order Santalales; family Viscaceae; genus Viscum; species Viscum album. The sequence continues at coordinate 608,126,942 of OY728139.1, read as the reverse complement.
TGTACCACGTTCTTCATATTCTCAATAGTACATGGTACCTTAATTTAATGTGATTCATATTTGAATGTTGTACCATTTTATTCATAATCTAAATAGTATTTTTGTTATTGTAATATATTACTAGTATCAATTTCCCTTCTTCCCCAAGATCCACCAATTTTTTATTCATTAAAATCAATTGATCATAATCCTTCATTGACATAATGTACCCCTCTTTAATTATGCTAAGTAAGGTGATTTATTTATTTTTGATAATCTAGATAAAAAAATTCCTTAATGAAAAATGATCCTACACATATGTATTTGATATCCATAATATCTCTAATCTAATACAAAATTGAATATGCCATTAATTCTTGGTCTTTTATGTTACAAATACAAATAAATAAACAAAAGTACCTTAAAAATACCTTAAGATTATTTTTTCTATAGTAAGATATTCTTATTTCATATTATCTTGAAATCAAATAGCTAAAAATATTGTACACATGATTTTTCTCCTTGTTTATATAAAGTAAAATAATATTTAAATCATTCTTTGAAATAATATCATATCAATATCCTTTCCATATTAATGATCTCTGAGTTTAGTTACTATAGTAATTGGTGTTGAAATCAATTTTCAATCAAGCATGTTAATATTATTCGACTTCTCATTTGTATATTTATCTAGAGAAATAAAGTTATACACATAATTTTTATTAACTTATAGACTAATAAAATATATGAGTTCATCTATCATTAAAATATGAAACCCTAACTATATCAATCTTTCAATCTCTTTGACTAATTATTTCTTGATGGTAACAAAAATGATATAACCAATATATATAAGTAATATAAACTACTCTTATTTTGATGAATTCACAAAGAGGTTGTGAAAAACACCACTCTCTTGAATTATATCCTCTTAAAATATGTATCCAAAAGAGCATTCAAAGTTTATAGTTCTTACTTTAAACTATATAAATACTTATTCAAATGATACAATTTTCTCCCATCGCAACCATTTTGAAAGCCCATAGATTATTTAATATATTCCTTCTCTTTAAGTACTTCCTTAAATATTTGTGTCTCTATAACTATTTAATATATATTGAAACATATTTGTATTGAAACTGACAAGAAAAGTCAAATTGACTCAAGTCTAGCCACTATTACAATCTTCTCTTCTATATATACACATTTGATTTTAGAATATAATTATCATACCAAACTTTCTTTATTATAGATCACATTACCTTATTTATCAGATTTATTCTTTAAATTCCATTTTTTTCAAATGACATTTTGATCAGTTTTCCTCTTCCCAAGCTCCCATGTTTTATTTTTCTATATTTGATAAAGCTCTTAATCCATAGATTTAAACCATGATTCTTCTTTTATTGCTTATTTAAATTATTTTGGACCCACCTATTATAATAGAATATTATTTTCAACACTTATCATGGATTGAGTTTTTGTTGGAGTTATCTTACCTCCAGTGATATTGGACTCATTAATCTCAAATCTTCTTTTCCACCCATGATTCAATAGTTGATTATATTTATAACTTATTTCTTCTTATAATCCATCATTTGAATATTCCTCATGAGATGTGATTTGAAGTTATCCACAATTTTCATCACAATTATCCTCTTCCTTATATATTTCTTTAAACCCAAAATTTTCATATTTATTTCAATCATTTTCTTCAAAAAACTTGACATAATTTCCATAAATGATATTATTTATCCAATTATTAAAAAACTTTTAGTCTTTACTGTTTGCTAGGTAATAAAGAAAAACTCCCTCAAAAGTTCCACAAAATATTTTCCTCGATTACCTTCGTTTTTTAGAATATAACATTTAATTATTAACACTTTAAAATGATTTAAAGTTATCTTCATTTCATGTCATATCTCATTTTAAATTCACCTTTTATTAGTACTTAACAAAGACCTATTTTGTGTGTACACCACCACTTTCACTACCTCTTTATTATAGTACATTTAGATACCACTCTCAATGAGTACTATCTTTTTCATGTTGTTCACCATGCTGGTTCATCTTTTAAGGATTCCATTTTGTTACAAAGTTCTCATCGATGACACGTCATATTTTATTCTATGTTTCTAAATATACTTCTCAAAATCCATAAAGGTGTTATATATTCCATTATGAAATCAAAAAAAATTAATTGATCTCCCCTTTTCATTTTCATAATTCCTTTGATACATTTTTGTAAATACCTACTCCTTTACAGGTTTTTAATTTCAAGGTAAATTTTAATTTTTGATACTTGTGAGGGAGTCATTTTGAGAACATAGATTTAAATCATGTATCTGAGAGTTGGGATGGCTTCAAATGATGTTTTTTGATATGTTTTGTGGCTCAAATGATGACTTGGGTACTCAAGAGTGGTTTTTTGGGATAATCCATGTGCTTTTGTTTTGTAAAGGTACCCTTGGGAGGAGTTGGAAGTGTTGTTGTAGGACAAGGAATGATCCTTGGGAGTTGGCTCGGGCTCAGGGATAAAATATTATAAAATATTTTTACAGCATTTCAAGAATGTATCATCATTTATTTAAGTCCATAGAATTTTTATAAGGTATAAAAAAAAAATTTGTAGTGTAGGGGGTTTTGGGTCTTGTATATGATTTACATAAATATGTCCAAGTTTGTAATGACTCACTATAAAATGAGTATAAGTCATTCTATGACTTTTTATGAAGTGAGTATGAGTTATTCTATCATTTTTTTTTAAATTTGATAAGTCCAAAATCACTCACTATCAAGTGATTATGGGTCATTCTCACATTTTTAGAAATTTGACTATGTTTGGAATAACTCACTATGAAGTGATTATGAGTCATTCTATGACTCGTTGTGAAGTGAGTATGAGTTATTCCAACATTTTCAGAAATTTTTCTAGGTCTAAAATGACTCAATATGAAGTGAGTATGAGTTTTTCCAACATCTTCAAAAAATTGAATAAATTTGAAATGAATCACTATGAAGTGAGTATGATTCATTCCATTGTTTTTGGAAATTTATCTAAGTTTATAATGACTCACTATGATGTGAGGAATGACTCATTGTGAAGTGATGAATGAACCCGTATGAATTATAAAATAACTCACTATGAATACTGAAATGACCCTATATGAAGTCTAAAATGACTCTCTATTAAGTCTATAATGACTCTCTATGAAGTGAGTATGAGTCATTCCAGTGTTTTACAAAATTTGGTTCAAATGAACAGTGTTTTTAAACTTTTCTAAAATTATAAATAAATGATAAAAATACATTTTAAAAGGGATTTTGGGTGTTCCATGACCTGTATAGGAGGGTCAACATAAATAGTGTTCTTTTTCTATCCTCTATTCAATGAATGATATCTCTCCCATTTCTAAATGAAATCAAGTGTCATTAATTTCAAAGGAAAAAATTTTGTAAATTGAACACCTCATATCAATTTTTCCTTGGTTTCTTCCCCTATTCTCATTGTTAAGTTATACGACCTATACTAGGTCTTTGGATACTATTCCACCATTGCATGGTGGAACCATTTCTACATCAAATGGATTTTTCTCATCTTGAGTGAAGGGAACCCCATTGTTATAATCACACAAGGTTTCATATAGATTTATTAAGGAATTACATTTCCCTGATTTTATTTAATGTTTTTGACATTTTGGGTGAAATTAATGGATTAAATGAAATAAGAAATTTGGGATATTTTATTCTAAATATCCAGATGGATATAGGGGTGGTGTGCACCCCTTTTCTTAAATATTTAAGTCGTGAGATATTTTTAGTGAATAATTTCTTGATTATGATCTAGAAATTAATTAAATAATTAATTATGATTTTTTAGCAAAAATTATAAATTAATTAAAAAGGGTTTATGATTAAATCGAGGTGAATTTTGATAATTTAGGGTCTCTTGTTTATGGGTAGTGGTTGGTATAGGCTTGGAAGAGCTTTGGTGGGGATGAATAAACTTACTTTAAAGATAATAAATCCATATGTGGTAAGTGGTTTTTAAAACACCATTATAGTAAAGGGTTGAATGAACAAATGATATGAACCATGTCAAAAAGGTGCACCTTTCTTTTTGAGAGCCTACCTAATTATAACTTCATAGTTAAGTGTGTTTGGATGGAAGTAGTGGTCAGGATGTGTGACCTCTTGGGAAGTTTCTCAGGGTGTGTGCAGGTAAAGAAAAAACACATTAAAAAGAAAATATGTTGTCCTATAGGGACATTCATTAGTCTCATGATCCATTTGGGCATGTGGGTAGGTCCTAGAGAGGGGGACATGTTTTTATAGGTCAACTAGAGAAACCTCATAGGCTAGGACTAGACATCCATGTTAATGTGGGGTGCTTGTGCTACAATGGGGCCTATTTTTTACATGGTATCAAATAAGTACTGAGCTGGAATTCTAGTGGCACCACCTGGGATGAAATTCAGTGTTTACAATGAGGATGTTCTTCTCTAAATGGGGGTGTGAATGTAACACCCTAGAATGATAAAGGGTTAAATTAATAAATGATATGACCCATGTCAACAAGGTGTAACATTATTTTTTGGATCATACCTAATTATAACTTCATAGTTAAGCATGTTTGGCCAAGAGTAGTGGTCATGATGGATGACCTCTTGATAAATTTCTCAATGTGTGTGCAAGTTAGGAAAAACACACTATAAAGAACATGTGTTATCATCTAGGGATAGGCATTAGTCCAACGACCCATTTTGGGTTTGTTTGTGTTCCCTAGGGAGGGTACCATGTGTTTGTGGATAAACTAGTGGCATATAGTAGGCTAGGACCAGAAGACCATGTTAAGGTGAGGTTCCTCTGTTGTAGCAGGGCACAATTATTACATGGTACCTAAACATGCTCTATGGTAAATGCATTTTTATATATGGTAAATGAAATTTTATTTATGTATCAAATAATATGCGATCTCTCCAATATGGGTGATAAATAATTTTAATTAAATAAATTGTTTTAATTAAAATAAAATGATCATGGATGGAAATAAGTGTCGAGGGCCCCATTAAACCCTTAGATAATAGCTTGATTTCTAATCCTCCAACGGAAAAGGTCTTGACTATAAGATACATTCCTTGAGATATATATACCCTTATGGGTGATGATTAAATGAAATAAATGAATGTAGTGGCCCTTGGTATAGGTTCCCTTAACTCCCCTAAGTATGGAGAAATGATGGCCTGGCCATGGACAACCTCATGTGTCACCAAAGAACTCGAGGTAATTTATAATGTGTTTAAGATACCTTATAATCATTGATATAGTTGATTAGAGAGTGGAGAGATCATTACTCCCCCCACAAGCATGTGAACACCTGGGTGGGTATACCATGGGTAGATTGATGATAGGATGGGTGAGTGGAATGACCTAGGATAATTTGTGATGTAAGATGAGATTTATTCCAACTTCCAAGATTTATACCAGGAGGATTATCTTATGATACCAGTGTGGTTGTAATGTGATCATTATGATGTTGAGGGATGTTATTCCCTATGATTAATGGGATTATTCCAAGAAATGATCATGAGATAGAGGGACCTATTTAGGGTGTTTGGGTAGATAAGAGACCTAGGGGACCTTGGTGGGTGCCCCTATGTAATGTTGACCCTGGTGAGGTTAGTGTAAGAGAGTGGGCGTGGTCAACTTCAAGAGTCACATTATAACCCAAAGGTCAATAGTGTGAGATCTATGTGTCTATAGTGACAATTACATGAGGTATAATGGGAGAATTCACTTCCCTTGAGACTTTATGAATGTATTACCTAATATTACCTCCAAATAATTAGTGTTATTCCTAATACTATTGGATTTCCTAGGATTACCTCCTATGAATTAGTGTTAAGCCTGATACTTTTGGATTTTCTAGGATTGCCTCATACGAATCGATGTTAGTCCTAATACTAATATATTTACTTGGATTTCCTCCTAGGAATCGACTTTATGCCTGATATTATAGAATGCCTAAGAGATTACCCATAATTCGATTCTTTGCGCCTGATACGATGAAATACCTAGAATTCCCTATTAAGATTTGAATTATGCCTAATGACTTGGAATGCCTAGGATAGTACCTAGTATTAGACCTATGGTCATATATATAATACCTAGGTCTGGTCACCTATAATGCAAACTTCATGTTTATGTTGAATACTTAGGTTACTACTTATAATTTGGTTGTTGATCCTAATGCAATTTAGCATGATTATGTCATGTGATCAAGGGCACCTCAAAAATGGCCTAAATAGGTATAATTGATCCAAGGTGTCACCTTACCTAAGTATTGATTATTTATATTTATATACACATTAAAGGTTATTTTATTTATTCTGGTCATATCACTCGTGCAAGCACTGTATATATCGGTTATGTTTGGGACGTCATTGGTGGGGCCCTACTAAGTTGTACTCACACCCTGATTGGGAGGCCATGGCACTTGAGTACCTAAGAATACATCATTTATCCTAGACTCAATTATGGTAGAGTCACTTTGCTTCAAGATTGAGTGGGATGGCTCAAATGGAGTCTAGAGACTGGGGTGAGATAAGGATCAGGCATAGTAGTACAAACTCTTTCATTTTTATTATGTTATTTATTGCACATGTGATCAGCCCAGGGGGTGATCAATCGATGTATGAAGGTATGGCCATGTTTCATTATGACTTTATGCTTATGTATTTATTTATTTAGCATGTTATGTTTTATTTATTTTACATACTTTGATTATTTATGATGGATGATGCTTCATTATTTGTTTTGTTACTTCACTCTGATATGAGGGTTTAGTCTCCCCACGATAACATCCTAGACCCTCATTTCTAGTTAGAAGCCTTTAGTGTATGTAGAGTCATACCTAAGGTATAAAACATCATGCCACCATAAAATTTATTTATTTTAGTCATTTAAAATGATTTTGGGTTAATTTAAAAATTTGTAAGTTTTAGGCTTGATTTTTTTCTAGAAATTTGGTTATGCGGGCGGTTTGAGGTCCATGATTTGGAAGAAACCATGTGAGTAACATTACATGGGGAATACTATAGTAAATTTTGAATATGTATGGATTTACTTTTATGGGTATCGCATGATTCATGAGGGTCCTATTAGAGACTATGTAGCCTCACCTTTCTGTAAGAGTTGGTTGATGCACGACTTGCACACAATTAGGAAAACCATAAAAAAATCATGTGATATGGATTTTTCATTTAATAGATCCATTTTTAATGGTTGTAATTTATTTATCAAATAGTTCATCTAAACTTTGTAAAATTGGTTTTTACTTACATTTGGTTTCCACATGGTTGGTGCACAGTTTGACAAACTGTATAGCCAAAATATGCAAGTTGTACAGGTTTTAATTTTTGAATTTTTCCTTCATACTTTGTATTGATTTAAGGGTTTTCCACCCCTTTTATCCCCCTATTAAACTCATAAAAGGAACCCTCTAAGGATTCTCTTCCTCTGTTGTAAATTCTAATCCCTTTTCACCTCCTTTCTTACAGATTTCTCCAAGGTAATAGCTTCATTCTTCTTGGTTTCTCATCCTTTTTTGCCCTATACATTTTATATTAGGTTACTTCCCTTCCCAAAACCCCTAGGGTTTTCAAGTTTGGATTTAGGTTTTAGGCTAATTTATTCAAAGTGGTTTTTTGTCTAGTGATTTTGAAGGATCTCTTGAGGCTTGTTTGAGCATCCACCATTATAGGCAATCACTTCCAACTCAATTTCCATTGAACTAAGGTGTGTGTTTTTATGAATTACCTTAATTTTACACATCATTTGATACTTTTAATTTATAAATGTTTTATTTGTTCAATTATTCATATGTATAAAATTTAAATTGGATTTCATAAAATTTTAAATGGTTTTTTCTCTTGGCATAAATATTTAACTTGGAATTTCAAGTGGTACTTGAAATGGAAATTATTTTGAAAAGATAAAAAGTATTATTTTAAATGAAATTTGATGCTTTATGATGCTTTTATCTCATTTGGGTCATGAATTAAAATAGAAAATACTATTTTATTCTTTTGGAGGTTTTTAATGAAAAAGGATTAGTTGGTTTTTGAATTGTTTTCCAAACAGATTTTGAAGAAAGATTTTAGAAATGTTTTGGAAAATTGAATTCAAACCTTTTTTCAAATAATGGTCTAAAATGGAATTCCAAATCAGTAATAAAAAAGTATTTTCATCCCAAGTATGTTTTAATGAATGCCTATTTGTAACATTTTTATGGATTTTAAATGGTCTGGGTGTGTGTGTGACCCTCTTGAGCCCCTTATTTAATTTTCATCATCAAATAAGCATATTGTATTTATATAAATTACAAATCGAGGGACATCCTTATTATTATATAATCATGTGATATGGATGATATGTGAAAGGGTTTGTTTCTTATGAGGGTGTAAGAGGTGATATTAGATTTACTGCTTTTATATTTATTATGCATTATTAACTACTCACCTCCCACTTCTTGACTTAGATGGGGATCCTAGGAATCTTACTGAGGAATGAGAGACATTTCTATCTAGTCCCGATGAAATGGACTAGATCCTCTATGGTGTTAGAGACCATAGGGCGGTCGTTGTTCTTGGTCCTCCTGGCCGAGGGACAACGCTTCTTCTGTGTCGGATGGGGGCACGCGCGGCAGTTTGATGTGGTCTACGAGTGAGATTGTGAAGGCGGCGACGGGATCTGTTTCAGATTTGCGGCGAGGCATCGCGACTATCATCGTGGATTTGTTTTCTCTTCGTTTTCTATTCCCTTTTGTTTTTTCTAGGTTATGGTTCAGTACTTCTTTGGCGTATGGTGATTTTGGTCATGATTTTCGGTTCGATCTGCTCTGGTGTTGTTGCAGCGGCGGTGTGGATTTTTGGGTTCGTTCTTTTTTGGTGAAGTGGTTATGTGTGGTGCCATTGGAGGCGCATGGCGACGACGTCATTGGGGTCTTCCGGCGAACCGTTGGGTTGATTTCCTGTGGGATTCAAGGTGGATGATCAAGTTGTTTGTTGTAATGTTTTTTGCGGTGATTTGTGATCTCGTGGTATGAATGTGTGAATCGGTTGAATGTCTGAATTGGTTGAATGGTTTTTGTGTCTGTTTGATTTTTGGCACTACGGTTTGCAGTCATTAAGAGATTCTGGATTGTGGGGCTTTCTTGTTTTATGTTCTTGAAGTTTGTTGGTTCCCCCTTACCCATACAAAGGGGTCTTATCTTAATAAAAAAATTAATATTCAGTCAGTTAGAGACCATAGGGGGGTATTCCACTGTTGAGGCTAGTTAAGAGTAGTTATGTTGGCTATAAACATGGGAATGCATTTATAAGATCATAGATGGTTCCAAACCAAGTATGTCTAGGGTTTACTCATGAGATGTTAAGGAATTTTCCATGTATACTTAACATTTTTTAGGACCAATAGGGGCCTATATACCCTGAGAGGGGGGTGAATCAGGGTATGGATATTCTTTCACAAAGTTCTTCCTGCCCCACTAGATCTTGACCTGTTTATTACAACGGTCACTTTGTTTGCACTCGTGTGATTATTATGATCACTTCTTTTCTTCTTTATCTGATGATGATCCATTTAATGTAATGTAGGGAAGCAAACATGCAGACACAGAGATTTTTACTTGGTTCACCCTCACTGGGCTACGTCCAAGGAGCATACGCCGACAAGTTGTCGGTCATACCAAATTACACTATTCTTCACTAGATGTGGATTACAATGTTCGGGTACAATCACTCTGTCCCAGGCTCACTGTCTTTGCAAGGTTTAGGTTCAGCTCACTGCTTTCCCTAGGGCCACTCCCTATTTCTCTCTCTCTGGCTCACTGTCGGTGGAGAGGATCACCTTATTCCTCTTCCTAAGCTCACTGCTCTGGAAGAGAATCCACTCACAGTTTATAGACATGTAGGTCTCTTCATTGTCACTAATGAATGTATCTTCAACTATTGATAGATTCTCTGTTGAAGTCCAACATTCATCCACTGATGAATACCTCTTTACCTCTTCGCGAAGCACCCTTGCGAAGTACTACCACGAAGCACTACCGCGAAGCTCAAGTCGTTGCAGAGCAACTTCCCTTGCAAAGCTCACTGAGCCAACGCGGAGCTCGCAACTTTCGCGGAGCTACAATAGCTTCCGCGAAGCTCTTCTTTCGCGAAGCACACAGGCTACGCAAACTACCTTCGAAAACTGAGAGCAAGTGATTTTCTCTGAAAATTCTCTCTACTTCTCTCGAGGGGGTCGGCCTCTATATATAGGTGATTCCACCGACCCTCGAACATTCTGTGCGAATTCAATGCCACGTTATCTCAAATCGTGAAGCTCCAAAGTTCCCGCCGGAATTATGTCTAAATAGCGAAGCACTACGGAAATTTTCCGTTCGCGGATCTCATTGTAATCATGGAGCATCACCATCAACATTATTTCATGCCTTCGCAGCGAATCTCCCTTGCAAATCCCTTCACCGCTGCAATGCGCTTCAACTCTACCATTCGCGAAGCTTTGACGTAATCGTGAAGCATCACCGCCTCCATTTTTCTGATCTTTGTAAAATCTAATCCATGCATCCTCTCTTCGCAAAATTCATGTCATTGCCATATTTAATTATGATCTTCATGGAAATCCTATTGTCGCGATGCTCATCAAACTCCAAATTTTGGACCCCAAAAATTTGGAAAACACTGGGAAATGGCGTCACCTTGTATTTCTCTTTTGTACCCCCCCCCCCCCCCCAGATCGCCCTTTCCTTTGTCATCGTTCTTCGTCAACATGGATTGTCAAAAAATTCTCTGAAACTCGACAATTCTCCATGGAAACATGCTTTGTAAACAAACACAATCAACCCAAAAATACTGCAATGTTACCTTGATGGATTTTTTCCAACACATTTCAATTAGATAACTTCATTTCTTTATGTTTTATCGCTTGATTGGAATTAGGGAATTGTGTTTTTCCTATTTATCTTATGACATGATGACTTAGTGCTTTATTTATGATTATGAATTTTTATTTTTTGTATAATTTTTTTTAAAAGTGTTTTGGAAAAGTTCATTTATAACGTGGATATTGAAAATGAATTTAAAATGGGTGTTTTTGATTAAAAATGGATTGAGGCCCAATAAAGGGTTTTATAAGTGATTTTTCTCATTTAAAAAAACAAAAGGGGGGTTTAAATGTTTATGGATGTGATATTGGATTTTCATATAAAATAGAAATCCAAATTTATATTTTATTTTTAACTATCATAAAATAAAATTTCATATTTAATGATTTTCATAAACTTCATGGTGCTTACCAATCGAGCTCAGTTTTTCTCACACATTGCATACATCATTTAGTGTATATTGTTCTTATTACTTTCTTTCAGGTGACTTGAATTTTTATTCATCCAATGGGGTGTCGGGTTAATGGTTGGATTAAGAAGTGGAGAGTGACCAAGGGTTGCATGAAGATGGTAGAGGTTCAGTTTGAGTTTTTATTTTATTTTATTTTTAGGGTGTATATATATTAGCATTTTGGACTAGATCTTGTTTAATTTTATTTATGTATTCGTTCTTTAGTTTATTCATGAAATGATTCTTATTTATTTAATATTTAGTTGTGTGTATCCTTATTTCTACTACTTAATTTGATTGGTTATTCTATTATTAATCTGTTTGTTGGTACATAAGGGTGAATTCATTCCCTTTGGTTATAATTTGATACCCTATCACTAGTTTCCAACCTTGGTCAATCAAAGATGTACCTTGGGTATGTCACAGTCTAGTTCAGGTGTTTAATAGATGTATTTCTTGGGTTGGTTCATGAAAAAATGGTATCAGAGCATTCCTTGTTGTAATTTGGGGTGATTCTGGGTAGTTTGGAGACTATGATCATTGTTTGGGCTTAGGTGGAGGGTGAAGGGGAGTGCTTGGTCCACTCTTCTTCATAATGAAACTCATGTTTACATGGGTTTTTTAGGTTTGAGTCTTGATTTTAATTTTTATTTTGGATACCATTGATGGATTTTGATATTTTTTTAGGGTATTTTGGTCCTCAGGGAGTACATTGATGATTTCAGGGATCAGTTTCTATTTTTGAGGTAAAAATGGTCAATGAACCAAGGTTGTGAGATTATCCCACATGGTCTGGTAAATTATGTGGTAACCATTAATAATTATTCTATCACCGTGATAGGGCTTATCACACGGTTGGCATACGGTTTACCAACATGTGCGATCAAATTGTGCACAATGTTTTTTTTTCTTTAGAATTTTTTCCATCCCCTACTTTATAGAATGATCCCAATGGTGTTTACTACTAGTTTGATATTAATTCAGCAAGTTTTTTATTTAAATGTATGTGATTTAGTGTGGTTTGATTTATGTTTTCTGCTTGAATGCTTGGTTTTTTCCCTAGGGACTTTTTGTTGTGTGTTTGGAGAATTATTTTTGGGGAGTGTAAAAAGTAACATTCTAAGGTGTTTTATTTTTTAAACCAATTTTAAAATAGGTATGGAGGTATTTTTAATTTTTTTGTAAAATATAAGTTTTCTATCTTGAAATTCAGTTTTGAAATCGAGTTATTAAAGTGATTTGAAATTTTATTGAGTGATTTGAATTGTATGTTATATAAAATGTGTTTAAAGGATCTATTTTTGAGGGACAAGGTGATTTAGTTTGGAAAATGAAAATTATGAAAGATAAAAATTCTAAAATGATACATTTGGAAATTAATTATTTAGAGTGTCTTCAAAGGTAATCAATTTCAAAATGGGATTTTGAATATATATTGGGATGAAAGAGAGGGTCTTATTTTGAAATTAATTTGGGGAGTTTTTTAGCATGATTGTATTTTCAGGAAACGTTCTAATTTATTAATAAATTATTATTTTGGGAAGCTTTAGTTTTATAAATAGGGTCTTTTAAGAATTTAAAATGAAGGAAAATGTTTTCAAATATGTCTTTTTTTAAGGATTGTGGGGTTTTCAAAATATGAATTTCTGAAATATTATTGTTTTAGTAAATGGTTTATCTTGATTTTTCTCTTTTTTATGGAACCATTTTCTTTGATTATGAATAATGAATAGTTATTATAATGTTTTATGTTTGTTTCTATATGCCTCCTAGAAAGGTATTAATTAAATATGAGTATTACCTTTGTTTCTAGGTATAGTCCTTCAAGTTGGGGGCTCTTCCCAAACTCTAAATGGAGTGGTGGACTAGAGATCTCTTTCGTTCTAGGACTTCTTCGATGAGTTCCCATCTTAACTTGCAATGGAGTAATTGGGAAAGAACTTTGATTTATTTTTTGGTGAGCTTGATTTGGTTTTGAACCTTGGTGGTAAGTATAGTAAGTTCTTTCTTGAAAACTTAGGTGGTATCTTGTTTTGGGAGATTTATTCTAGTTTGTATTAGGGATTTTGGTTATTCCCTTTCATCGATGGGATAAAATCTTTTATTAGAGTATAGTTCTTCTAGATTTTGGGATTAATTTAGGTTTTAGTTTTGTGTATGAATTTGCATTTTGGTTGACTTATCTCACGGATTCAGGTTGTGTGTGACCGTTTCATACCAATTTTGTTGATGGGTTGAGAATGGATGATCCTTGGGTCAGTGATTGGGTAATTAAAACTGATGTCAGCATCAATTAGTTGAGCACTTTATGCTTCTAACTTTATGGATTCACCATAGGATGGAGTGCTGAGATTGAGGTCTTTATTTTCCCATTGAGTTCCATGAACTAGGTTTGGGTCCCATTTTGTTTATTGTTTGGTGAATTCCCATGAGTATTTATTCTTGGTTTTGTGGTTGAGATGTGTGATGAGATTGGAAATGGATTTTATCTATGCATGTTGGGTTTACTTGGTGTCATGTTTTCATTGGTAATTAGAATTGGTCCTTTGGTGTTTTATCATGTTTGAAGGATTTGGGAGACACTAGGAGATGTATTCTTAAGGTTGATGTTTTAGTATCATGGTCCATTCCCTCTTCATCACACTATCTTGGGAATTTATAAATGGTGGGAATACTTATGTTTGGTATCCAATCATTCTAGACCTTACTTCATGATCATATAGCATTAATCTTGGATATTTGGAATGGATTTGTGGTTTTAGGTTGTTAGGTTTGGGGGAAAATAGTTTTGTTTAGTGGTTTTATTCCTTATATCTCTTCTTGTTGTTCCCTACTCTAACCACCTAATTCAATGGGGTGTGTTTGTGTCTTATTTATTACACTTTCATTTATACTAAGAAATTTATTATGGTAGAAAGCATCATAGTGGGGATCCTATCACACCCAAATCCCCTTTAGAATTTATTCCTACTAATTGTTTTAATTAATTTTGTGGAAATTTAAAATATTGTATGTTTTGGGATTGATTTCTTGTTTTTTAGGAAATTTTATTCAATTCATAGTTTAAGGCACATAGTTTGGAAGAAACCATACAGTTACCCTTGTATGGGGAAGATTTTAGTTCATTTTTGACATGCATGGTTACACTTCATGGGTGGTGCATAGTTCATGCGATTCCTAAAAGAGATATTGTGGCCTCACCTTTTTGAGAGAGTTGCATAGTGCATTTATTGTGCATGGTTAGGTAAACCATGAAACAAGAATGTTATATGGATCTACAATTTAACATATTTGTTTTGTATGGTTGGATCATGGTTAGTAAACTTTGTAGCCAAACAATGAGAAGAAGGTTTTCCATTATAGTGGACCTTTCATTTTTGGCACATGGTTTGGAAAACCATGAAACCACACCATGTGAGTTACCCATGTTTTATTTTCTTAGTTTTCCATTTATTACTCTAGATCAATTTAAGGGGGTTCCACTCCTTCCCCGCCCCCTCATTCATAACTCTAGATTAATAATGGGAAATCATCCAAGATGTTTTTTTGTAATGATTGAAGATCATTCCTTGGAAAATAAGAGTTTCAAGAGAGAATATTTAGACTTTAATTTTTTCATAAATATAGTGGGAACAAAGATAGAGAAATAAATAAATGTGATGGAAGAGGCTTCCCAAGATATTTTGAAGAAAATGGCTAGGAAAAAGGGGTTGAACAGTAGAATAATTCCTCTTAAGACCTAAATTGAATAAAGGATACAATAAGTAATGGATGTAGCTTTATGTATTAAATAAATGGATGAAAATTTTAAGTGGAAAGACAAAAAAATCAAGGAACTTTAGAAGGATATAAAAACACTCAGTGAGAATAAAAACTCCCCTTCTTTGGAAGACTCAATATGCATAGCATGTCGAGATTAAAAATCTCGAAGAAAAGTGAAGTTCCACACAAGAGGATATGCACAAAAATGGGTAGCACCAAATTGCAACTATTATGGAAGAATTGGGAACATCATGAGTATGGGTTTCAAAGATCAAAATCCTAATAACATGATAAGAAATCCAGAAGTGTCAATATCAAAATCAAGGAGACTCCACATGAGGTATGATTCTTATAGAAAATTTTTTATTTATTCTAAACTCAGTCACAAGTAAAGATTCTATAATCGGAGGAATGCATGGAAGGGTAAAGATTCCATAAGTATACACTCTACACCCATGACATATGAAGAAATGTTCAATCTAAGAAAAATGTCTATTAAGATAAAAAACAAGTTTAATGTTTTGGAGAATGAAAATAAGCCTCAGCAAAGGCTTTATCAAGAACCAAGATCTAGATACTAAAAAACTCTCGTGAAAGCAAATAAAGAAAATATAGAAGCAAAATCAAGAGTCTTTTATAGCTATGAAAGATGTAAGTAAAGGGGAATACAATACTAAAGAAGAACTTTTCCAAGAAGGCACACTTTTCCATCAAGGAATGAGTTTTCCAAAGTGGTCCTGCACAGACCACTAAAATTAAAAAAATATATACAATGGAGAAAAAAATTAGGATGTGATATATATTACTTATGAAACTCCAGAACGCACTTGTTCGAGTGTGATCAATTCCATAATTATGGAAAATCCCAAGACAGGGATAATAATTATCATTTCCAAAAAGAAAAGTGTGCAAGTTTTATCAAACAAAGTAGATAATTTAGAAATAGGTTGATAAGGATGACTACAAAGGGTGATGAATAGGTTGAAGATATGGTTTCATTCCTTTCCCAAAATCTAAAAAATTGAAAATGAATAAAAAAAGTCAAAGGGTTGGTCCATCTTAACCAACCTCATTCCTTTACTTTAGGAAATTTTAGGTGCCCCTCTCCCCATATGCTTTATTGTTTCTAACTATTTTTGAATAAGTGAAGAATTAAGGGGGAGATATGATCTATGGGGTGATAGTGCTAGAAAAATCACATGTTATGGAGATAAAATAAGATCTGATAAAATTATCTCAAGAAATATCCCCAATTTGAACATTAACAATTGGTGTCAAAATCTAAAGTCCTAGGGGGAGTGGTGATCAAAATTTATACGCTACTTAGACTTATATATAATTTCAATATCCACGTGAATAATCGAAAGAGAAAAGTTCCAATTAGTATCAATGTGTATTTTACAATTTGTATCAATTTTAAAAATTGGTATGATCCTCACACAAAGTGATTTAATGTTATTACACAAATTGTTTGTTGTGGAAGTGATAAATATCATGGGTTTTTTTTTGAGAAGTGAAAGAGCCAAAGAAGCTATGATTTTTTCATTAGTATTCATGAGTTACATGGACAACATTTTTTTAAATTAAAAACTATTTTTACCTTCACTAATCTCAGGTTCATTAGGCTTAGAGTATTTTTTGACATCCCAAGTTCCAAGTGGTAAATTCACTCAATGAATCTATAGATAAAATGTAGTAGGAATAGAGTATGGATTAAGGGATACTATGGATTTGGGTATTCCAGACAGAAATTATTTTCAATTGGTTTTAGAGGATTTTTATAATCAAAAGGTAGTTGAAACAAAAGTTTGAAGACAAAGGGGAGATGGAAAATAAATCAAGAAGCCTTACCAATCCTCATATAAGGAGTTGAATCCCTAAGGAAGCCCTCGAAGGAAAAGGGGCAGATGAACATTCTTGGAATTTCATCCCACACATCAAGGGGGAGAAAAAGTTAATGAATTTAAAAGGAGATGTCCCTATTCAAAGGGGGAGTTTGAGCTTCAAAGGGTGTTCTCCACATTTGAAGTAATAATAAGTTCCCATTTTATTTCATTGTAAATAAGGTAGGATTATTTATAAAGTAAGTGGGATATGTTTTCTGGGTATATTTTTATATATATATATATAATATTTTCAACAAAATCTAAATGGAGGGATTATTAGGAACCCCAAATGGTTGTGTTGTATTTGTTGAAAATAAGAGTTGGAGACTCTAGAAGACTCCAAAGGTAATACACAAGGTGATTTGTTGACAAATATCTTGATGGACATTCATGTGGTATTTCTTGAAAAATAATATGAAGGATAATAGAATTGAGTATAGATGAAATACAAAAGTGAAGAAATAGATAAGAAACCTGGTGAAACCATGTACATTGCATAGGGTGTATTAAGAAGTAGTTTCCGAAAATGGGAAGATTGGAAAGGGACCGCACCGTGGGAGAATTCTATAGCATCTATGAACAAATTTCAAGGAAAATATGGTCATTGATATGGTTGTGGTCAAGAATTGTAAAGTCTAACATGAATAGTAATACATAATAGAGATAAGCATGGGGTTATGGAGGTGCGCTTGAGAAAAATGATTATAAGAAGACTATGGTGGAGGTCGTAGTCGAAGTGAAGTGCTATGATTAGAGACCAGTAGCTAAAAAGTTCCAACACAGGATGGACCACACCATAGAGAAATAAGTAGTGGTATTGGAGGATCCCTGAGGAACACATGGAAGAAAATTACAGGCATGGTGGTGTTTAATGGAATCAGGGTCATCAGGTGTAGATACAATCCAAAATGGCCAATAATAGTAGATCGTGTCATAGTGCTCGACATTTTGAAGTCAAAACAGTCAAAGTATATTCACCATGTCATGGTGAAGAGCATGTCGATGAGTGATGCATATATTTCAATAGAAATAATTATGGAGATTCTTGGGAGGGTCTTGAATAGTTCCATAATCATGTGTCTCTGTTGTATACCATGATTATTTCTTCATGCGAAGGAGATTGCAACATTACACAAATGGAATTAAATAGAGATTTAATTCCATGATACAAGACAAAGTGATTTGACCATGAAATAGTTATATAGGTGGACTATAACAACATTGATTTTTCCTTGCATTACTTTATAATATTATATATATTATTGTTGGATCTAGGCATTGAGACATCATGAGAATTCAAGGCTCATTGAGCCTAGAAATAATATTTGAAAAATAGTAAAGATTTTAATATCATGCACACGTAATTTCCTTGAAAAAGTTTAATAAATCTTGAATTGAGGCTTAGATCAGAAATATGAGTCCACTACTGAGTTCGGAGCATGGGTTTTACCCTATAAATGATATAATCTTTGTCAGCTTCAAGCGTTGTGTAACTCCCCAAGTTTTTATGAATTATTTTTTTTCTTTTTGAATAAATTAAAATTATTGATGAATTTCATTGTATGCTACACTGTGTTAATCTTGATTTATACACAACACAAAGATTCTATTTCACTACACAAAATACTGATTTTTGGTTGTGAAACATGCAACATTATGTTTGTCTTGTGTTACACATAATATCAAGTTCCTTCGATTGCTTGTGTTACACGTAAGACTGAGTTTTACCAAACTATAATATACTATTAATATTAATATTAAAATATTATTATAGTTATCACCTAGATGCTGGAATGGAATTTATGAATAATATTAATTAAATTATAAAAATATGGTTCACATATGTATATAATATTAATTCCATGGTGACCAATTAACTAGAAATGAAAATAAAAACCTTTTCAAAAATATAGAAAATCATTTGCTGGGAAAAAAATTTTATAAATTAATTAAACCACTTTAATGAATGATTTTAATTATATATAAAAATATATATTATATTAAATTAACTATTTAACATTCATATTATGTGTTTTCTAGGCAAGAGATAAGAATATGTCCAATTTTACGCAAAAAGATATGTATTTTTTCTAAAAGATAATTTTACCACCTTTTAATGGCGCACCTCTATTAAATTTAAGTTTTGAAACTTTTATAAAATATATTTTAAAAAATAAACTTCATTTTTTAAATCATAATCTCAAAATTATCCTGAGGTAAATTTTTGATATTTTTCTAAGAAGTTTCATTTTTCTATGAATAGTGACAAATGCTGAATTTTATTAGAAAATTGACTTTTCATCTAAATTATTTATATAGCTAAATTATAATTTAAATTGTTTTTAAAGAATAATTAGTTCAATTATTCACAAATTAAGAAAAAAAATAGGCTATTGTGGTCAATTTCACATTTAAATTGGAAATAAAAACATTTCAAACTTTTGAATATTTTCACTTTAAAAAAATCAGTGTTTCGTCCTGTCTACGGGATTAATTTTAAATTAATTTTTTCCACTTCTATATTTATAATTTAGAAAAATTGATTCCATATTTGGAATCATAATAATTCATAATTTCTAATAATTTCAAGGTAGTTTTTAGCCGAAAATATTAGTGAAAGTAAGTAAAATTAATTACAGTGATTAAGGAAACACTACTGGAATTAGAGGTATGTGCGACGGGCTATTTGCGACGGGAACCCGTCACAAATATCCCCTTGCAGAAAACAGTGTTGCAAATACATTTTTTTGCGATAAGCCCATCACAAAAAATATTATTTGCGACAGGAAAGTTTCCAGTCACAAATAAGCCTCTGATTATATACATTATATATAAATAAACTTTTTGCGACGGGCTCGTCACAAATACTATTTGCGATGGGGAAGTTCCCTATCGCAAATAAGCCTCAGATTATATACATTATATATATAAAAACATTTTGCGACCGGATTTTCATCCCATCGCAAATACTATTAATAAAAAATTATATTTAATTTATTTGCGACAGGAGCCCGTTGCAAAAGGTCTCATCGCAAATACTAAACATAATAAAAAAATATTTAATAAAATTATGATTAATGAAAAAATTATTTTATTATTATTAAAATAATAAAAAAATATTATTATTAGTAAAATAAACAAACATTAAAAAATATAATACTAAAAGTATATATTTAATAAAAATATGATTAATAAAAAATTAATATAAATATTACTAAAATAATAAAAAAAATAAAAAATTATTAAAATTCTCAATATTTACAAAAAAATATAAAATAATCATAAAATGTTATTATTATTAGTAAAATAAACAAATGTTAAAAAATATAATACTAATATTAAATAATAAAATATTAAAAATAAATAAAAAATATGCAGTATTTGCGCCAATATAAAAGACAGAAACTGCAAATAGTTCATATTACAACAAATCATGAATTCAAATGTTTTTAACATAAAAAACAAATCACTGGGGGGTCGTCTTCTAGAGAATGTGGAGGAGTTGAAGGAGATAGTGGAGGAAACTCCATCCCTAAACTACGAGTCAAACGGTGCATGTACTCCATCTGCTCGTGATGCTACTGCTGCTGCCATCGACGCATCTCCTCCTTGTGCTACTGCTGCTGCTGCTGCCGCTGACACATCTTTTCATGCTGCTTCTCCAAACTCTCTATAAGCTCATCCTGAGTTCGCAACTGCTCCTGATACTGTGAGGCGGAAGATGATGCCTCTCCATGAGCTCCTCTCAAGCTAGACGCCGACATCATAGCAGTACCATAATAAGTACCAGGAGTCAAATGAGAGCTGATACCAACTACTCGGCCCTTCTCAAAGCTATATTGAGTCACTTAACTACTACAAAAACGGGCAATATCAGCACTAAAATCAGGCTTTAATAGCGCTGTAAAGCTCATCGCTGATAAGGGGGGGGGGTCTTTCACAGCGCTAAAAAACGCTGTTAAAGGACACCTTTAACAACGCTAAAAAAGCGCTGTTAAATGTCACCTTTAACAGTGCTAAAAAAGCGCTGTTAAATCCATGACTTTAACAACGCTTTTTTAGGGCTGTTAAAGGTGTCGTTTAACAGCGCTTTTTTAGCGCTGTTAAAGGTTACATTTAACAGTGCTAAAAAGGCGTTGTTAAAGGACACCTTTAACAGCGCTAAAAAAGTGATGTTAAATCCCTGCCTGCTGCAAATAAAAAATCTGCATCAGTATAGCAAGCTGAACAGACCTACAGAAAAACCAGTTTATCAACCACAAACATGTCATCAACCGATCACAACCCAACAATTAAATACTTACATTTCCCCCAAACACCCATAACACAACCCAACCACAACCACAACCTTTATATCAATGTACTCAACCGATCTAAACACTTAAGATGGATTTTACCCAAGACTATCTAATTCAAAACGTCGATCATGTCATCAACCGACCACTTAATTTCTATGGTGCTCCCCACTATACGCTTTAGCTCACAAACACCACCATCTGATGTTTAACACCTCCATCATTGGGAAAGAACCACTAGAACCCCACATGATATAAGGCTATTGTATGATGTTCAAACATAGCGAGAGGAGAAGAGAAGGTGAAAGTCCCATAGACGAACAACATCAACAATGAACATCCACCACCCTTTCACTATATACATCAAAATCATATCTTTAAGAACATCCATGTGAATTTCTATCTTACTTCCATCAAGGATGATGCATGTTGGTCAACTTGTTTTGGAAATTGTTTATCTTCATTCGTGCCTTGTACTTGCACCCATGAATTTGAAGATGAGTATGTGTACAAGATAGTTGAGGTGGGGTTGACTCTTACACGTCACATATGACCCATTAGTTTTTTTCCTAAAGTGTCAACACAATCCGAAGGCTTTTGGTCGGTTTCCCGTATGTCAGTTGTTGATTTCACTTAAAAATAAGTCCATTTTGAACAAAACAGAGGCACTTTGAGTGGTGTCAGCCACACCGGGCCTTGTATTGAGTCGGGTTTGACTCATAAACATCAAATTTGACCCATGGATCATTGTCCTTAAGTTTCAATAGAATCCTAATGTGTTTGTTCAGTTTTCCGTATGTCAGTGGTTGATTTCTCACTTAAAAATAAGTCCATTTTGAACAAAATAGAGGCACTTTGAGTGGTGTCGGCCACACTGGGCCTCGGATTGAGGCAGGGTTGACTCGTACATGTCACATTTGACTCATGGATCGTTTTTCTTAAGTTTAAATAGAAACCGAATGTGTTTGGTCGGTTTGGCGTATGTATGTAAAATATTGTCCATTTTAAACAAAATACATACACTTGGAGTGATACCGGCCACACCGCGCCTCGAATTTAGGTAGGGTTGACTCGTACACATCACATATAACTCATGGATCATTTTCTTAAAGTTTCAACACAATCTGAAGGCGTTTGGTCGGTTTCCCATATGTCAGTTGTTGATTTCTCACATAAAAATAAATCCATTTTGAACAAAAGAGAGGCACTTGGAGTGGTGTCAGCCACACTCGGCCTCAGATTGAGTCAGGGTTGACTCGTACACGTCACATTTGACTACTGGATCGTTTTCCTTAAGTTTTAACAGAATCCAAATGCGTTTGTTCGGTTTCCGGTATGTCAGTTGTTGATTTCACTTAAAAATAAGTCCATTTTGAAAAAAATAGAGGCACTTTGAGTGGTTTCAGCCACACCAAGCCTCAGATTGGGGCGGGGTTGAATCGTACACATCACATTTGACCAATGGATTATTTTTCTAAAGTTTAAACAGAATCTGAATGCGTTTGGTCGGTTTGTCGTATGTTAGTTGTTGATTTCACTTAAAATTAAGTCCATTTTTAACAAAAACAGAGGCACTTTGAGTGGTGTCGGCCAAACTAGGCCTTGGATTGAGGCGTTTTTGACTCGTACATGTCACATTTGACTCATGTATTGTTTTCCTTAAGTTTAAACAGAAACCGAATGTGTTTGGTCGGTTTAGCGTATGTATGTAAAATATTGTCCATTTTAAACAAAATACATACACTTGGAGTGATACCGGCCACACCGCGCCTCGGATTGAGGTAGGTTTGACTCTTAAACGTCACATATGACCCATAAATCATTTTCCTAAAGTGTCAACACAATCTTAAGGCGTTTGGTGGGTTTCCCGTATGTCAGTTGTTGATTTAACTTAAAAATAAATCCATTTTGAACAAAATAGAGGCACTTTGAGTGGTGTCGGCCACACCGGGCCTCGGATTGAGTCGGGGTTGACTCAAAAACGTCAAATTTAACCCATGGATCATTTTACTTAAGTTTTAACATAATCCGAATGCGTTTGGTCGGTTTGTCGTATGTCAGTTGTAGATTTCACTTAAAATTAAGTCCATTTTTAACAAAACAGAGACACTGTGAGTGGTTTCGGCCACACCGGGCCTCGGATTGATGCGGGGTTGACTCGTACACGTCACACATGAGTCATGGATTTTTGTGAAAAAGTATCAACATAATCAGAAGCCGTTAGATCGGTTTGGCTTATGTACGTAAAATATTGTCCATTTTGAACAAAATACATACACTTGGAGTGATACCGGTCACACCGCGCCATAGATTGAGGCGGGGTTGATTGGTAAACGTCACATTTTACCCATGGATCGTTGTCCTTAAGTTTCAACATAATACAAATGTGTTTGGTCGGTTTTACGTATGTCAGTTGTTGATTTCACAGAAAATTAAGTCCATTTTTAACAAAACAGTGACATTGTGAGTGGTGTTGGCCACATCGGGCCTCGGATTGATGCGGGGTTGACTCGTACACGTCACACATGAGTCATGAATCGTTGTGAAAAAGTATCAACACAATCAGAAGCTGTTAGATAGGTTTGGCGTATGTACGTAAAATATTGTCCATTTTAAACAAAATACATACACTTGGAGTGATACCGGTTACACCACCCCTCGGATTGAGGCGGGGTTGACTCATACACGTCACATATGACCCATGAATCTTTTTCCTAAAGTGTTAACACAATCCGAAGGCGTTTGGTCGGTTTCCCGTATGTCAGTTGTTGATTTATCACTTAAAAATAAGTCCATTTTGAAAAAAATAGAGGCACTTGGAGTGGTATCAGCCACACCAGGCCTTAGATTGAGGCGGGGTTGACTTGTACACGTCACATTTGAAGGTGAGTATGCATACACAATAGTTGACCTTCTTAGAGAAGAGTTTCTGGAAGATTATAAGAGACATGAATCAATGAAGATCATTAGAGTGTTGGAGCAAATGTGGTTGCTACAAACAATGTGGAAATCGGCTTGTGCAAGGCGGCCTAAGTTACAACTTGCAGGTATTGTACTTTATTTTTTTCTGGATGGTTTCAGTTTAAATGCATTTTGGAATGATCATTGCTAGACATTTTCTTTTAGGTTTTTTTGAAAGTTGAGGGGAAAGGGTGGGGTCTACAGACATTGGAGGATATATCGAAGGGTGATTTTGTGTGTGAATATGTTGGAGAAATGTTAACTCACGCAGTTCTAAAAAGAGTCACTATTTTAAAGAAAGTCACAAGTTTAGATACATATCAAGATGGTCAGTTTAAAGACATTTTGAGGGACACTATTAAAGACATGCTCAAATATGCACACATCCACCACTTTTAGATCGTTGTCTACTACAATGATCTTCCAACCAAGATATGCATTAGAACACTCATGATACATAGAGCAATTCACTGCCCACCTTCAAGAATGATCTGAAGTCCAAACCATGACAGCATTATGTTTTCCCTTGAAAATTATCTTTGCGAACTGGAATGGAAACTCACTCTTGTGATTTTGCATCTCTACTTGTCTCTTCATGTGTGCAGTTATTGCCATTCCAGTTCTCCAAAAGAATTTTCAAGGAAAAACATAATGCTGTCATGGTTTGGGCTTCAGATCATTCTCGAAGGTGGGCAGTGAATTTCTCTATGTATCATGAGCGTTCTAATGCATGTCTTGGTTGGAAGATCATTGTAGTAGACAACGATCTAAAAGTGGGGGATGTGTGCATATTTGAGCATGTCTTTAGTAGTGTCCCTCAAAATGTCTTTAAACTGTCCATCTTGAGATGTATCTAAACTTGGGACTTTCTTTTAAATAGTGACTCTTTTCAGAACAGCGTGAGTTAATATTTCTCTAGCATATTCACACACAAAATCACCCTTCGACATATCCTCCAATGTCTGCAGACCCTACCCTTTCCCCTCGGCTGTCAAAGAAACCTAAAAGACAATGGCTAGCAATGATCATTCCAAAATGCATTTAAACTGAAACCCTCTAGAAAAAAATAAAGTACAATACCTGAAATTTTTAACTTAGGCTGCCTTGCACAAGCCGATCCATGGGTCATATGTGACGTTTACGAGTCAACCCCGCCTCAATCCGAGGCGTGGTGTGACCGGTATCACTCCAAGTGTATGTATATTGTTTAAAATGGACAATATTTTACGTACATACGCCAAACCGATATAATGGATTCTGATTATGTTGATACTTTTTCAAAACGATCCATGACTCATGTGTGACGTGTACGAGTCAACCCCGCATCAATCTGAGGCCCGGTGTGGCCGACACCACTCATAGTGTCGCTGTTTTGTTAAAAATTGTCTAAATTTTAAGTGAAATCAACAACTGACATATGGAAAACCGACCAAACGCATTTGGATTCTGTTGAAACTTAAGGACAATGATCCATGGGTCAAATGTGACGTGTAAGAGTCAAACCCATCTCAATATGAGGCGCAGTGTGACCGGTCTCACTCCAAGTGTATGTATTTTGTTCAAAATGGACTTATTTTTAAGTGAAATCAACAACTGACATACAGGAAACCGACCAAACGCATTCGGATTCTATTGAAACTTAAGGACAACCAAGATATGAATTATAACACTCATGATACATAGATAAATTCACTTCCCACCTTCGAGAATGATCTGAATCCCAAACCATGACAGCATTATGTTTTTCCTTGAAAATTCTCTTGGCGAGCTGGAATGGAAATAGCTGCACACATGAAGAGACAAGTAGAGATGCAAAATCACAAGAGTGAGTTTCCATTCCAGTTCACCAAGATAATTTTCACTCGCTTGATGAAATAGAGGAAAGATCATTAAATGTAGCGTCAATTGCCAAATCATTGGAACAATTTCCTACGTTGGATGTTCTAAATGCCAGATTTAACATCCTATCTTGTTCATCAAATGGATTGGTGAACTTCCAATATATCATAAAAGTTTCCACATACATGCAACTAATGATTGGAGATTTTACTGGTTCATGCATGATATGAAGGTATTTTAGATATTTTACTAGGATTTTTGTCCAAAGGCCAAAGAAATGTGGTTCATCATTCTTGCATGTTGCTAGTGCATTTCATCTGTTAAAATGGACAAATGACCCATTGGAGAAAGAATGTTTTATTTAATAATAATTACAATTTTTCTATAAACATTTACATAAAATAATGTTTCATCTTTTTATCCCCATGAACCCCTCTCAAAAATTTCCGCCAATTATACGTGTCTGCAACTCTTGCAATAAAAGTCAGATCTCCATGCTATTTCGGGACAATCTTGCATAAGGTATGCAGCCCACTCATTTCTGAACATATCTACATCATCTTGTGAATATGACGCTTTTCGTCATTCATAATAGTACTGAAAAATATATAAATAAAGAATTAATAAACAATTTAAATGAAATAGTACTTGTTTTCGAAAATACCTCTTTAGGGATGCTAGTTTTTCCATTGACAATGATCTCTCTCATGAATCTACAAACATAATAACTGCAATCTTTGTCGTTTGTTTGTTTTGGACACTATAGAAACATTTATCTTGTGGCGAGTATGTAACTTGTTTTGATATATGTTTGGATAGTGCAATTTTATTATATATACCCTTATATTTGTCCAGACGTAGTACTTTCTCGGCTCCTTATGCTTAGCCCTTGTCCTCATACCATGATTTAGACGATATTGGTACACCACCCTATCATAACAGAATCCTCAGTAAAAGATAATATATATTATATAACTTGATGTTTAGACCTAAAACGTAGGATGTAGTGTCTTACAGATTGACAAACTACATCACATGCGGTCGGTTTGTTGGATATTCGTGCTTTGAATCCAGAAAATAAATCTCGAGAGTATCCAAATTCACCGCAATTAGCAGACAATGTTGCCTAAATACACAAAAAGGAATAATTAATGAAATAAATGAAAATATAATTGATATGCTTTAATCGTAGAGTTTTACCCCTGCATGGTTGGTATGAGGAAGAGTCTTTTATCCGTTATCTTGCTGTCAAATGCTTTCAGCAAAGTAGTCCCTCTTTCCTTATTTTTTGATTCTGATAATTGTATTTCTTGTGTTGAAGTGATATGAGGACTGATGAGTCCGAATTTTGGCTCATGAGGAAAACCATTCAACTGCTTTCATATATACATATTCCAATAATATAAAATGTATTTAATCATAATTAGCACAATATATCATCTTTTGGAAAAGTGACAGGGTTGAAAACATACCTCATATACACATTTACACTTGTGACGCCGAGCCACCCATACTCAAGGATCTCATTTACATTCTCAGCAGCAACAAAATCTTGTATTTACTCTCCATACATATTCTCTTCAAAAACAACTACATGGATACTACCATTTCTCAACTTCGTATCCACATGAGTCTTCAATGCAATTAAATGTGGATAGAGAATAGGCGGTGTAATTTCACTTTCAGAAGATCTTTTGGATCGGCTGGTCAATCCTTTCGATGCTCCCAAGTTTCCTTTAACCTCATCCCCTTTCTTCGTCTATAATAAAATTCATTGGTTCAGACCTTTTTTGTTAAAGGTTTGGCTTAAAAAACTGTAAATAAATACCTCTTTTTCAGTATGTATTCTCACAAGTTGTGATGGCCATGCAATGAATGTCCCAATAGCCTGTTCGACTGTACAAATATCACCATCATCAATTGGAATAGGTATTTGTGTTGTTGGCTCATGAGCTACCATAATCGTCACTTTCAGATGATCTTTTGGAAGTGGTTTATTGTGCAGCGTGTCTTCTGAGATGTTGAATACTGTATCCCTCACTACAAGGCGATAGGTGGGTGTTGAAAGATATAAATCACAATCATTATCACCCTACAGAAGATCAGTATAGGAAGAAATCAGTGTTTTCCTGATTCACATTTCATCAGAATAATTAATAGAATATTGATTACCACGACTAAGACAACTCTTTGAGGGGAATGGCTCGCCTCAAAGCTGGTGGGGTGTGGGGCAGGATCTTCATGCTCGGGTTGTTCCTGAGTTGTCTCTTCTCTTGGATTCTCACCCATTAAATTTTCTAGCAACTCTCTCTGCCATTGAAATTGTTCTTCAAGAGTTTCTAGTCTATTTTTCATTGTTGTCATTTCTTCATTTTTTTCATCCTCTTGTTTTTTTTCTCATAATATACTCAGGGTGTCACCCCAAACCCCCCAGCTCTGACGCGACTGTATTGTTCTGGTCGTTTCAAAGATGTCGCTAATATGTCTGCACTAGCTGTAGGAGTACCTGACTCCTGTGACTATCGGATATAAGAAAATAAGTAATTATTATTATGTAATAGCAATTTAAAACAAAACATTTTATCATGTCATACTTACACATATTTCCCACACTTTTTGTCTGTTTTAATTAACTAGATTCCCTTCCTTATCCACACGTGCCTCCTTCCATAGCATATGATGAGGGATGGATGTGTGTTTGGTTTCAGAGGCATCAATCTACATATAAATAGAGAAATAATTTTATAAAGTTGTTTCTTGACACATAACAATATCACTGTAAATTTAAAATACGCACCATTTTCTTTTCTAGTGAGGCATACCCCATCCTTGCTTTACGATAGGGGTATGTCGGTTTTGATGCACGTTCCTTGTTTTCAGTACTGATTTTCTGTTTCATAAATGAAATATTGACAATCAAAGTGATTAATACATGTATATCCTCAAACAACATATTATCAGTCACAATGTACCTGAAACTTTTGATCCCCACGATGACCAACAAATGAATCCCATGATTCTTGGGATATCAAGTGAGTGTAGACAATGGGTGGGTGCGGGGTTATTTTACCCTTGGAATCTTTCAGATGATATTTTGTAAGAAGAGTGCGAAAACCTCGATGAAACCTTCCCGCAAGCCTTAGTACATAAGTCTTGTGTGAATCATCTACTATAAATGCACTCTGAAATGGATTGTGAAGAGTAAGACACTGTTTCATTATTTTATTTTCTATTAAATTAAAGAAATGAAATAAAAATGTTACTATAATTTATTCCCACATCACAGCCTTCAGGCCGGACGCAACATGGTTCCATGAAGCTATGTCAATCGGTACACGTTGCCGAGTGAAAATTCCAATGTAACTGCTAAACATTGCCTTATTGGGGTTAACATGTTGGACCTGTGCATTCCACCCAACATCAAATTTGATTCCTTTGCTCTTTGCCTTCAGAACATTATCCAACACTGTTAAACTACGATGAACCTATTTTTTCTGCAATTCTGTACCTTTATCCCCGACCATTTCGTCTATATCAGCATCATGTTTTCATCTAAAATGCTAGCATCAACATGTTCAGATGGTTGTTGGACCTCAACAAGAGGAGCACCAATAGCAGCAGCAGTAGCACCAACAACAATAGGTTGAGGTTGAGAGTCTTGAGAGGCTTAAGAGGCTTGTTTAGAAGCAGCAGCAGCAGAAGCAGCAGCAGCAGCTTGAGAGGCTTGTTCAACCTTGAGGTTAGGAGCACCAGAACGTGCATAAGTCATTATCTGCAAAAAAGGTTTAACACTTAAGTTGGATTACATAAATGCAATAATGATAAGATAATAACATGAGATAACAAGATCTATATTACAAATAAAATATAACCTATTTATTGAACTCTCTTTTTTTTCAAAGGCTGGAGGGATTTGACACCTCTATCGATAATCCAAATCCCTTCATTGTGGTCTCCTCTAACATACAAAACATCGTCTTCATTGGGACCGTTGCAAAATGATTGCAACGTCCCACTGAAAGGATCATCCTCAATTGAATTTTCATTAGACCCTTCAGTAGTTTTGGACGATAACAGAACAATCGACCACTTTCGGTTTGTGGGGTCTGGCACATAAAATACTTGTACCGCTTGTGATGCCATTATAAATTGTTCATCTTTGTACCCTTCTTTACTGAAATCAACTTTCACAAATCCCAATTCACCTATTTTAACACCACTATTGTTATCAACCCAGTTTCATTGAAAAATAGGCAATTGTAATGTCGTATAATGCAACTCCCATATTCTTTTGATAATGCCAAAGTATGACATATTCGCATAAATTGGATTTCTATCCTTAATACCAAAAACATGCATCTCTTCACCCACAAGTGTTACTCCACTATTTTTCATGGTACTATCTTCATCATGTTTATCTGTATAGAATGTATAACCATTAATTACATAACCATTGTAAGATAATACATACACGCTTGGTCTAGCATCTAGCCATCGAAGTCGTTCTGAAATTGAATTTGGATTTTCATCTAACTCCTTAAAAATATGGTCTTGAAACCATCCTATAAACTGGTGATTATGTGTATTTGATATCCATTTTTCATCCCTTGATGGATTCAACTGTCTCAAAATTTCTTTGTGGGTTTCAATATATGGAGCAACCTCCCAACAGTTATGCAAAACATAAATGTGGGCCTGCTCCCAATCTGTAATATTTATTGTCACAACATCTCTTCCAGAAATTCCCCCACCCTCAATGCATCCAGTGTGACGAGATTTCGGCAGACCAATTCTTTCCACATCAGATAGGTATTCGGTATAGAATTCAATGGCGTCCTCAACAATATATCGCTCCACAATACAACCCTCTGGATGACTTCGATTTTTGACATACCCTTTCAAGATCTTCATATACCGTTCAATGGGGTACATCCATCTATAGTGCATAGGACCACAAAGTCGAACCTCTCTCACCAAATGAACCATCAAATGAACCATCATATAAAATAATTTTGGCGGGAAGAACATTTCTAATTCACATAATATGATGACAATTTCTCTTTCCATAGCTGGCAATTTTGCCGGGTCTAAAACTTTGCTGCATATAGATTTGAAGAAGAAAAAAAGTTTGGTTAACGTATGAAGAACATTATTGGGAAAAATGCAACATAAATCTATAGGAATTAAATCTTGCATCAAAACATGGCAGTCATGTGATTTCAAACCTTTTAACTTCAAATCATTCATTGACACAATGTTTTTGATATTTGATGAATACCCCTCTGGAACCTTTACATCATTGAAGAAGTTGTAAAACTGATATCTCTCATCCCTAGAAAGAGTGTAAGCAGCTGGAGGAAGAAACGTTCGATTTTCACCCTTCACGGGAGCCAACTCTTCTCTTATTTCCATGTCAACCATGTCCAACCTTGCCTTAATTCCATCCTTTTTTTTCCAAGCACATTTAGCAACGTTTCGATAACACTGTCACATACATTTTTTTCACATGCATCACATCAAGAAAATGTCTGACGTACAGAGATTTCCAGTATGGTAATTCAAAAAAAATTGATCTCTTTTTCCAACCGATTTTCGTAAGGTTTTTCGAAAATGGTTTACCAAAAATATTGTTCACGTATTTTACTTTCTCAAATAGCTGATCACCAATTAGTGGAGATGGTGTTTTGCACTGTTCTGAACTTCCATTGAATGATGTCGTCCAAGATCAGTACTCATGTGGATGGGGTGGAAATCTACGATGTCCTAGAAACACATATTTCGATGAATGTTTCAACCTAATTGATTATGTATCTTCTTAGCACATAGGACACCCTTGAGTTCCTTTAATTCTATAGCCTGAAAAATTTCCATAAGCAGGGAAATCATTTATCATCCCATACAACATCGCTCTCAACGTGAAGTATTCTTTTTCATAAGCATCATACAACATAAAACCTGAATCCCACAGTAACTTCAAATCCTCGATCAAGGGAGACAAATATAGATCAATATCGTTACCTGGTTGTTTTGGTCTTGATATAAGCAAAGATAACATAATGAATTTTTGTTTCATGCATAACCAGGGTGGCAAGTTATAATTTACCAACATAACAGGCCAAGTAATGTGAGTGCTGGTTTAAAAACCAAAAGGATTCACTCCATCGGTAGATAACGCAGGACGCAGGTTTCTCAGCTCATTTCAAAATTCAGGATACTCATGATCAATTCTCTTCCATTGAGGAGAGTCGGTCGGGTGATGTAATTTTCCATCTTTATTTATTTTATCTACATTCCACGACAATTGTCTTGCAATTTCTTCACTTCCATATAGACGCCTAAACCTTGGAATGATTGGAAAGTACCATACAACTTTCGTAGGACTGCGTTCATCTTTCTTGTATTGATAAGCACCACACTTTGGGAATTCTGTAAGTGATTTGTTCTCCTTGAGAAACAATATACAGTCTTTCGGGCAGGCATGTATTCTTTCAGAAATCATACCCATAGAGCGTATCATTTCTTTAGTTTCATATGTCCAGCTTGGGAGCTCATTATCTTCTGGAAGCATGTCATTCAAAAGAGCAAGTAGTTCCGTGAAATTGAAATCACTCCATCCGTTGCCTGCTTTCAATTTATACAACTTCTGTACAGCTAACAATGCAGTATATTTAGTGCAACCAACATATAATGGCGTCTTTGCACAACTCTTTAACTTCTCAAACAATTTTGGGAAATCACAGAGTTCATGTTCAACTGTCCTTGTCATTTCCTCAATACGATCTTCATCATCATTGACATCTGTAATCACATCCTCTATACGGTCTTCTTCATTATCCATATTTGTAATCATATCTGATGATCCATAAAATACAGTTTTATTCCATCCAGTAGCTACATTTTCTTTTTCCCCGTGTTTATTCCAACATTTATAACTCTGATCTATTCCGTGACATATCAAATGTTCTTCTAACTCCTTTGGAGTAATTAGTCTAGAATAACAACAACGTAAACATGGACAAAGGATTTTAAAAGGATCCTTTGCATGATACTTTGCAAACTTGATGAACTCTTTCACTCCGTTCCCATACTCTATTGTCAAACGATTAGCATCCATCCAATATTTATTCATCTCCATCCTATTTGAATCAAAAATATTATTATTTATGATTCAAATACACAAAACAAGACTTAAAAATACAAATTAGTAGAGAACCAGTTCCTTATAAAAATAGATACTAATATAGCCTAACCATTTCCAATAAATATTTGGAAATCAACAAAACTAGGATAAACCCCCATCAAAATGAACAGACTTTCCAGCCCCCTTAACAATAGTTCTAGCACCCACTACCCTGCAACAAAACATTAAACATCCTTTTAACCACTCCTACTAGTCACCTCATTCATAATAAACATTAAACATCTTGGATGAGTCTTGGTGGATCTTGGAAAGGGATTAAATCCATGTTTAAGATATATGTTCCCTATAATATAAAGTCATATGCTTGATTATGGATGAGTCTTGGTGGATCTTGGAAAGGGGTTAAATCCATAAGACACATTTATAATTTCCAACCAATCCCATTATCCAAACCAAAATCCAACTATTTCTATAATTATTAAATAATTATTACTTCACTACCTAGGATTCTAGCACAAAGAAACCATACATAAAACGTAGCTCATCATTCCCATCGAATCATCACCTCACCGTCCCAAATGAATGACCAAAAAAATCATTACCTCACCACCCCAAAAGCATGGCCAAACAATCCATCACCTTGCCACCCAAAAATAAAAACCAAATGAATCATCCCCTCATTACCCAAAAAGCATGGCAAAACAAACCATCACCTCTCCAAACCAAAAGTATGGAAAAACAAACCATACATCATCCCACACCACATCAAAACCAATTATCGTGACCCCCACTAGCATGACCACACATCACAACACATCAAAGACAATTTTATAGATTTAACAAAGGGACTTTTAGCACATTTCACTTTACTTTAAGAGTGTTATCACACATTCCATAAATCCAGGGGAAAGAATTTCATTATCCAAATATAAGTGGTTATCCAATTTCCATTTTGGGGTGATATCACAAAAACATGAAAAAAGGCTTCCATATGACAACAAATACAGTGAAAGAAAGGGCGCCCAATATCCATGTTTTTTAGCGGGGTATTCAGTCCGTACAAACACAACATCACAATAATATCAAAGCTGTAAAGGTACAAGAATCATTAACCCTTCCCCTTGAATTTAAATTAACTTATTAATTTATCTTAATTAGGCTAGTGCAAACCATCCCCAATGATAGACAAGAGTAAACCCCTCCTGCATGAAACAAAAAAGTGAGAAATGAAGGAATTCCAAACCTCAAAGAAGGTTTTCCAACTCAATGTGAACAAGAAATGCCAATAAATGAAAACTGTATGAAAAACCTAAAGATCATCCTACACTGCAAAACAATATTTAGGGAATCCACTAACCTTGGGTGAAGAAATCGGAAGTCCAAGTAAAACTCAAGGTGAGGGAGCCTTCTGCGCTGCCTGGAAGACGCGACCGCCGGAGTGGGGGTGCATGGGAGGAGCCGCCAACCGTTGAAGAGGAGGAGTAGGGTTCAGAAGGGAGGAAGATCCACGGAAGAGGGTCGAGGATAAGGAGAAAGAGTACGGTGGAGGTCCGACAAAGGGAAGATCAGGGGGAGGGAAGCAGTCACAAGGGTACAGTACCGTGAGAGCTTAGGGAATGATAAAAAAGAGGAGATTGTCTGCCTCCTTTTAATAAAATCAGAGACAGGTTTTAACAGCGCTCTTAAAAACTATCATTTATCAGCGCTAGAAAAGCGCTGATAAATCTGCACTTTATCAGTGCTTGTAAATAGTGCTGATAAGGATTATCCTTTATCATCGCTTTTTGATTAGCACTGATAAAGGTGGAACTTTGCTTGCCCGTTTTTATAGTAGTGCCTACATCCATGTCACCTCATCAAAATGGTGGGCACTGGTCTGCTCAGTTGTCTCATCCGGACTCTCAGCCTGTGTCGGAGAGGTCGCAGCCTCATATGACTCCTTCAATTTAAATTTGAAATTAAAATTGTGAAAATATTATATTTAGTTAATTTTCAAACTGAAAAAAATAATACTAAACACAATCTGACATTGGTGATCACCTCTAATCTCTCCAGTGGCTGGATCACTATACATCCTCCGATAAACGTCGAACTCCATAATATCGGGATGCTCGACTACCTAAAAAAATAAAAAATAAACTGTTTACATTTAAAGTTATATAAAATATTTAAAAAATATACTTACCAGATGCTCTTTATGTGTACTAAATGTACAGTTATCAACTCGATGTGTCACCTCCTATCTCCCCAAGTTCTTTCGTCCTACTAAAGATTTCCTCTGAAATCCACCACCCAACTAGTGTAAACATAATCCATCCCAAACGTAAGATTAAATGTACTCTGGTCATTGAGCTCTACACGACTCATTAAACCCTATCACTCCTACTTTTTTAGTGGTTTTTATTCTCAAATTGTGCAAAAACTGACGGAAACAGATACGTATAGACACCTTCCATGCTACATGGATAGCCTTACGCATGCTATCATCAATGGGATATCATAAACCCAAAAAATAATTTATAATATCAATTTATTAATAAAATAAATTTCAAAATAAATATTATTTATTTATGTACTTGCCAATGATTGAACATGTCCCACCGCACATCAATGGGAATATGTTTCCATGTGATCTATGGCTAAGAAAAATAATTGCACAAGATAGCGCTCCCATGTCCAATAGCTACATGCGTAAAACTGTGAGAAAAAGGAATAAATAATCAAACAATTAGTATATGTATAAATAAATAAATGAAAGATAAATAAATATATAGGTTACCATACCTTTGTGTGCATGGATCGAAGCCAAGAAATGGACGTCGCTCGGGGATAGGATCAAAAATCATCAGTCACGCAAGACCATGCCCCCTCTGTGTACCCCCTGAATCGTCAGTAGGCTAAGGGTCAGATGGTCTATAATCCCCCTCATCCAAAGGTAGCTCAGCCTCCTGCAACTCGAAAAATAGATTAGGATCCATCTGAAACACAAAATAATTATTGTTAGCAGATAGTTGAAAATAACTATTATATATTGATATATATTAGTTATTCTTATAACCAGCATTTAACTGTGTCAATGTCCATCTTCATCCTCATCTTCGTAGTTGTGAATGTCAATGTCTTCATCTTCCTCCTCAGCATCATCAATATCCATATGAGTTTCATTTTCATCATCTCTTGTCATTTCAAATTCATTTGTAACATCGTTAACATCTTCTTCATCATCGATCCTTAATTGTGGAGTGTCATCATCGATATTCACATCTCTTTGTGAAAAAGATGGATTTTGAGCAGTCTCTTGAAAAATTTTAATTCCTTCCACTTCAACAGAACCACATTCAGTCTGAGTAAACTGATTTTCCCGATATTTCATTTTTATTTTTCTCCACCAATCACTCAAGTCTCTTGAAGTAGTATAATACTTTGTGTAATAAATTTTATGTGCCTGTTGATCTAGTAAAAATGGTTCATTTACAGCAATAATACTTTTATATTTAATATCGATGATTCCATGAGTCGGATGAAACACAATCCTCTCTCGGTATCCAACCACTGACATTTAAACATCATTATGTAATTCTTCCCAAGATAACACAGCTCAATAATTTCATCCAGAATTCCATAAAATTCAACTTCTGTTTAACTACGATGAAATCCTCTTAATAAAACTCCATTATTCGTTGTTTTTTTCATTCCCCATATTCATGTGTATGAAATCAAAAACCATTCACCACATATGCATTATAATATTTAACCAGTTTGGATGGTGGGTTACTCAATATACACAGTCGCTTATCAATTTTATTATCATGTTGAGCCACCTAAATTTTTTTAAAACAATTATCAATATAATAAATAATAAATGGAATTGATATTAAAACCATCAATAATTTATGTTACCAGTTTTTTAAATCATTGAGAAAAAAAATTTGTCTGCATTCTTCAAGAGAAGCTATTGTAATTTGTGGAAGTTGTTTCTTGATATGATTACCATATAACCTACAAATAAAATAATTTTATATACTGTAACATAAATTATAGAATAATTTATAGAAGTACTCATAGTATAAATGATTTCATTTCTTCACAGTTGAGTAGAACATATGTATGAGCTCTGTGATGTTCATCATCTGAAATTCATCGTTCATGAACTCCACTGAAACCAAGATTTGGCTGATTAAAAAATGATAATTGATTTTCCATTTCATCATTAACATTCCCCTAGTTTCATCCCATGTGATTGTATTTTGAGGGATATTGAGATTCAAAATAATGAGAGCAGGAAAAAAAGGAAATTTCCTCTTGCAAAAAAGCTTCAGCAATTGAGCCTTCAACTGATGCTTTGTTACATACTTTTTTCTTCAATTTTTGCATGCATCTCTCGAATGGGTACATACAACAAAACTGTACTAGACCTCCAAATTTAGCTTCATGTGGAAAATGTAATATCAGATGTTCCATTAAGTCAAATAAAGTTGGTAGAAATATTTTTTCTAGTTTACATATAATTACAGTAACATATTCTTCTAGTTTGATTAGTGCATCATAGTCTGTTTTCGCTGCACAAATGTCTCAAAAAAAATATGATATGTTTGTTATCGAATCCCAAATCATAGAATTCAACAAACCTCTGAATCCAATCAGAATAATTATTTCCATTATAACATGACAATTATGACTTGTTAATACGGTAATATAATTGTTCTTAACACGTCTACCCAAATTGGAAGCATAGCCATCTGGAAGTCTCAAATCTATAATCCACTGACAAAATAATAAGTGACTCTCTTTGGACATTTTATAAGCTGCTTTTGGCTTCATTAACCTCTGTGATCTGACATTTTCAAATAGTTCAAGTTCTAGTCGCCTGCAAATTTGGGCAAGATTTAATCATGCCTTTACAGTATCTTTGGTCTTACATGGTGTATCAAAAACTGTATGAAATAAATTATCAAAATAGTTCTTCTCAATATGCATGAAATTCAACATGTGGTGGACCAAAAAATCAGAGCAATATGAAAGATCCCAAAAAGTGCCTCATTTTATCCAATTATGTTCTTTCCCAAAGCCATGAATTTTCTGTTGGTTTACTGTTGGCCCAAATTTGATGGGAGGTAATAGAAATACAACTGATTTTAACTTTTTACCTAAGATAATTTTTGGAGGTTCATCCCTTTCAATTTTACCTTTTCTGAAATGAGATTTGTTCCTCCAAAAAGGATGATCGGTTGGAAGAAATCTGTGGTGACAGTCAAAATAGCAAGGTTTTTTTCCATTGACGGGCATAAAGGCTTTGTAGTCTTTCATACAGTAAGGAAATGATTTCAGACCATGTGTACTCCATCCAGATAACATTCCATATGTTGTAAAGTCACTAATCATGCACATCAATGCAGCTTTTAATATAAAATTTTGTTTCACAGCAACATCATATGTACTAACACCATCACTCTACAATGCATTAAACTCATCAATCAATGTTTTCAAATAAACATCAATATTCTTTTTTGGATGTAATGGGATTAATAAGGTCAAAAAGATATAGGTCTCCTTCATCAAAATCCATGTAAGTAAATTGTACGGAGTTATAAAGGCAGGCCAACAAGAATACTGACTACCATAAGAACCAAACGGACAGAAACCATCAGCAGAAAGACCGAATCGCACGTTTCGGGCTTCTAAAGAAAAAGACGGATATAGACGGTCAAAATGTTTCCATGAATCACCGTCATATTGATGATTCAAGCTTTTATTAGTTTAAATCTTGGTTTTGTGCCATGACATCATTGGCGTTGTGTTATTAGACATAAATAAACGCTGCAACCTGGGTGTAAGGGGGAAATATCTCAACTATTTTACTGGAATCGATCCAGACTTCCCTGGTTGAGCTTCTTTATACCTTTATTTTCCACATATGGGAAAACTATTCAATGAATCATTTTCACGAGAATATAATATTCAATCATTTGGACATGCATGAATCTTATGATAACTAAGGCCTAAGTTACGAACCAGCCTCTTGATCTCATAGTAATTTACAGGAAACACATTTCCTTCAGGTAACAGTGTTTTAACCAAAGAAAATATCTGATCAAAATAGTTGTTTGACATGGAATTATCTTATTTAATATCCATAAATTCTTCAGCCGCTTCTAATTT
Source organism: Viscum album (assembly GCA_963277665.1). Lineage (NCBI taxonomy): Eukaryota > Viridiplantae > Streptophyta > Magnoliopsida > Santalales > Viscaceae > Viscum > Viscum album. The sequence continues at coordinate 608,087,521 of OY728139.1, read as the reverse complement.
ACTTATCTTGCAACCATGATATAATGCATCCTCATCAGACCTCAACAACTCATAAAATTCGGATGGTGCCAACTCGGGAGTTAAATCAATATCATCATGAGTTTCAGTTTGTTAAATATATGGACCTACAATATCATGTACTAAATTTTGAAACTATGACGGATCTAGAATCAAGTTATTAGTATCTTCTCTGGAACGGCGTTCAACGTGTTGATACCAAAAAACATAATCTGGTTGAAAACCAAACCGCAAGAGATGTCCCCCAACCTTGTCAAATGTGTCAAACATTCTCAGAGCACATTTTTTACAAGGACACTTTATTGTGACTTCTGAAACATATTCTGGTTTTGATGATGCAAATGATAATAAAGCTTCAACACCTTCAATATATACAGGATTTAAACCAAAACCGTTTGGATTTCTACACTGATTTATCCAATCGTGGTCATCTAATAATGATTGTTGTCACTTCCATGTTCCATATTTTTCTACAAAATATAAAATCATTACTGTTTTTGAATAATTTAAAGTTATAAAAACACTATCTAAAAAAAGATAAATAATTACAACTCTTCTTAATAATTACCATAACTTACGGGCGACACAATTTCCAGTGGATTTACGGCTACTCTTTTGTCTGAAGTTTCATTTACTTACATCTTTCTCACACTAAAATCACAATTAAGAATCTGCTCGAAGGTATGCATATTCATTCTCGTATTTATAAGAATTAATATGACTACCTCCAAGTAGATTCTTCATTATGATTTCTGTGTGAGAAAGTTGCAAGTAAATGAGACGTCAGAAAAAAGAGCCCCCTTTTTGTCGATGAATCATCTTCTTGCAACTGTCACTGCCTGAACACATTATGAAAAATGTGGTCCTACGAATGAATATTCAAACTTGTGCATATGAGATTGGATATGCATACATAGAATCATATTTTTCATGATGTTTTGAGTCGATGAAAGTTAAAATGGGAAGATTCATCGAGCAAAATTAGTTTCATCAATCCACTAGAAATTGTGCAAAGTTATTACAAGTTATTACAATTTATTACAAATGATTTTCTTTCTAATTATTCTTATTTATTACTAATTGTTACAATTTATTACTAATTATTACTAATTGTTACTAATTGTTACTAATTGTTATTAGTTGTTATTAATTATTACTAATTGTTATTAATTGCTATTAATTGTTACTAATTGTTACTAATTGTTACTAATTGTTACTATTTATAACTAATTTTTACTAGTAACAATACAATTTATTCTTATTTATTCCTAATTATTCCTATTTATTCCTAATTATTCCTAATTATTCCTAATTATTCCTAATTATTCCTAATTATTTCTAATTATTCCTAATTATTCCTAATTATTCCGAATTATTCTGAATTATTCCAATTTATTCCTATTTATTCCTATTTATTCCTATTTATTCCTATTTATTACTAATTATTACTAATTATTACTAATTAATACGAATTATTACTAATTGTTACGAATTATTACTAATTATTACTAATTATTCCTAATTATTGCTATTTATTGCTATTTATTTTTCTATTTATTACTATTTATTACTATTTATTACTAATTATTACTAATTATTACTAATTATTACTATTTATTACTATTTATAACTATTTATTACTATTTATTACTATTTATTACTATTTATTACTATTTATTACTATTTATTACTATTTATTACTATTTATTACTATTTATTAATATTTATTACTATTTATTACTATTTATTACTATTTATTACTATTTATTACTATTTATTACTAATTATTACTAATTATTACTAATTATTACTAATTATTATTAATTATTACTAATTATTACTAATTATTACTAATTATTCCTAATTATTCCTAATTATTCCTATTTATTCCTATTTATTTTTATTTATTACTATTTATTACTAATTATTACTATTTATTACTATTTATTACTATTTATTACTATTTATTACTATTTATTACTATTTATTACTATTTATTACTATTTATTACTATTTATTACTATTTATTACTATTTATTAATATTTATTACTATTTATTACTAATTATTACTAATTATTACTAATTATTACTAATTATTGCTAATTTTTACTAATTATTACTAATTATTACTAACTATTCCCAATTATTCCCAATTATTCCCTTATTTCTAATTATTCCTAATTATTCCTAATTATTCCTAATTATTCCTAATTATTCCTAATTATTCCTAATTATTACTAATTATTACTATTTATTACTAATTATTACTAATTATTACTAATTATTACTAATTATTACTATTTGTTACTATTTGTTACTATTTATTACTAATTATTCCTATTTATTACTAATTATTCCTATTTATTACTAATTATTCCTATTTATTACTAATTATTCATATTTATTACTAATTATTCATATTTATTACTAATTATACATATTTATTAGTAATTATTCTATTTATTACTAATTATTCCTATTTATTACTAATTATTCCTATTTATTACTAATTACCCGTAATTATTACTAATTAAACATAACTATTACTAATTAAACATAACTATTACTAATTAGCATTAATTGATATTAATAACTACAATTTACAACTACTGATTACTAGTTACAAGTAATTATTTATAGACAATACTAATTTTCGTTAATAATTATTAATTATTGCTAATTATTAAGAATTAGTATTAATAATTTCAATTTATTATTACAAATAAATACATATAACAAAACAATTTAAATCTAATTTAATTACAACTAATCAACAATAATTAAAATTAACATAAAAAATGAAATAAACACTAAATTAAATAAAATATAAATACCTTTAAACTTGATCGCCTATTGATGTAAGCAACTTCACAACTTCGTCAAAAAAAACTAACTGAGAGAAATTTTCACTCTAAAAATAGAGTTTAGAGAGAGAGAGGAAATGAGAAATGAGGGGAAGAGAAAGAAAAATGGAGAGGGGTATATATAGGTTAGATTAGTTGCGACGGGACTATTTGCGATGGGATTACCGTCGCAAAAGGTTCTTTTTGCGACGGGCCCCGTCGCAAATACCTTTTCCCACATTAATTGATGTCGGTGGTTAAAAGGGTATTTGCGACGGGCCCCATCGCAAAAAGTGACCTATGGACACACCTTTTGCGATGGGACAACATCTCGTCGTAAAAATCCATTTACCACCGCCGGTATTTGCGACGGGGGGTCCCCCCGTCGCAAATAACCTTCTTGTGCCAAACCGCGCATTACTTTTTGCGACGGGACCCCAAAACTCGTCGTAAATAACTTGTTATCTGCGACAGGACGAACCCCCCCCCCCCACCCCCCGTCGCAAATAATCTCTGGGATGGACTATTTGCGATGGGAATTAATCGTGTCGCAAATAGCCCGTCGCAAAAGCTTGTTTTTCCCGTAGTGAAAAAAGAAGTTTTACTTAGTGGTTAAACTTTAATCTTAAAGGGTAAAATGACCTAGAAAATTTTCCCAAACCCATTGGACGGCCATATTTCAACTATTTCCCATCTTGGATTGAAAATGGACCTTTATTGGAGGCACATGATGTCACGACCTGACCCTAACTGGGGATCGATCCACAACTACCCCAAGCCCACCTCCATAAGCCAAGGGGTAGCGACAAGCACCGAAAGGAATATCCTAAATGGAAGGAATTTGACTAATGTACTTGTACACACACACCCAACCATCTTAATACTGAAGTGAAAAGGAATAATAATAAAAATATGCAGTAGCTAGAAAGTAACCAAGCATGAAAAACCTTTAGGGTGTACAAGAGTACAACAGTGCAAATTGAAAAGTAAAAGGGAAAAATACACACCCAACCAGGAATGTGTCCCAACCTGAGAAACTGGAAAGTAAACTACTGAGAGAGACCAACTCCTAATCTCTATGATACGACCACCGTATGCAGTCCAAAGCACCTAGTATCCCTAAGCTCCTCTGAAATCACCACTAACATATCTGTTGTCTACATAAGACACAACACATGTTCCTAAAGCACATAAAGGGGGTGAGTATATACATTCCCAGTAGGATGCCCTCAAATCTAAAGGGAGATTAGTAATGGATACAATAGGAAATAAAATATTATAGATATAAAATAGGATGTAGCACAACCCAAAGCATGAGAAAAAGTGACATCATCCAAGAATAGGTGGCTCAACATGGTATGTAGGTGGACTACACATCGAGTCTTTACTAGCCATAGTAGGAGGGTAAACTCATCCAATCATGAGAAGATAAACATGAAAAGAACATGAAATACCCCATATGTCTTTACAACCCATTGAAGGAGAGTAACCAAATACAAAGGTATATATATGAATGTGTGTGTGTGTGTGTACTTAGCAAAAGAAGCCCAAACAAGAGGGAAAGGGGATCTCCATCTCATAGCTCAACCTATAAAAAGAGTCTCCAACAATTCCAGAAGTCCAACAATGATGCCTAGCATATTGTGCATCTTCCCAGTAGAAAACATCCAAGTTAATCAATGCCTCATCACTGTGTTTCACAGTTGAGGCAATATAATCTCTAGGTATAGGACTAGTACAACATGAGGGTTCCACTCAGTTGATAGATAGAGGACCCATACCTTATTCCAACATGAGGGTTCTTATCTAATAGTCTATATAGGACTCATGCCCTTCCTAGTAGGAGGGTTCCACTTAGTGGATAGATTGAGGACCCATACCCTATTCCAACAGGAGGTTTTCACGCTAATAGTCGATAGAGGACTCATGATCTGCCCAATAGGAGGGTTCCATTTAATGGGTATATAGAGGACCCATACCCTATTCCAACGGGGGGGTTTCACTCTAATAGTCGATAGAGGACCCATGACCTACTCAGCAGGAGGGTTCCACTCTGATAGTAGAGGACTCATGCCCATCCAAGCTAGAGGGTTCCACTCTAGGAGTCTAAAGAGGAACCATGCCTAGCCTAGATGGATAGTTCCACTCTAATCATCGAGGAACCATGCACTTCCCAACTTGAGGGTTCCACTTGTAATGCCTCTAGTGATCCTGTGGTATCACTTTCATCATTGAGTGTCACCTAAACAACTTCCATACTCGGAAATATCTCACATCATATCCCAAAATCCACAATCAAGGGAACCATCACGTTCTATGTGGAAAAGTAATCAAGATAGGCTACTCACAAGACAAAATCTAAGTCCATTTGAAGGAGATAAGATAGTTTGAAGTTTCCTCAAAAATGAACCAAGGGGTATACAGTGTGTGAGGGAACCCACACAGCATGTGGTCCTGGTCCATCACTTGGTCATGTTCTTGTAGGTACATGAGTCACTAACATTTTAGGTATACATGGTGTGCAGGGGATATAAACAGTATTCCCATGCCACTTGGGGTCCCACCAGTGTGCTTGGCCATGTCTGTACATCCAAGCCATGTTCACGTACTTTACCCCAGGTTTGTGTACTTTGGTACATAGCCATGTATCTGGCCATGTACTCCTACATGGGGTCATACCCGTGTGCTCCTCCACATGTCTCACTCACCCAAGGAAGATATAAATGGCATGTATGGAGACTATACATCATGGAATCCTTGTAAATTATCAACACCCTGGTCATCGTAACATACGGGCTACATGTCATGTGTTCATCAAGGTACATGACATGTACTTGTGTTTTTTATAGAACTTCATATCTAAATTCCATGTTTCAGATCTAGTATTTTTCATTTGAATTTTTCCTTTGACTTCACCCAATATTAGTGGATCGATCACTGGGTGGAAGATTTCAACCATCTAGTGGTCTAAAAACAAATTCCTGAAGCCTCGCATGCATCATCTCACGTCGTGCATGCTCGGGTCCCTTCATTTGTTGAAGTTTTGATATCTAATTGAAAAAAAAATCACCCATGTCCCATAATCAGTCTGTATATGTCCCTGATTTATTGATCTATTCCTCACACGTGGATTCATCACCATTCTAATGGTCATATTGGGCTTGGTACCACTCGAAAAAAGTTAAACCAGGACCGTAGGGTCCAATCAGTGAAGAAACATGATGAAATTATGGGAGGAAGTCACAAAAACTGATTTTTAACCCTATTTGGCCAAGAATTATTGGACAATGATCAAGAATGGGGATATCTAGGTTAGAAAACAATAATAAGAAAATAAACTGGAACACTAGTGCATGAAAATCCCAAAATTTGTGCAGATCAAAGGAGGGTATTGATCTACTCAATAAATTTAATAAAAATGGGTATAATCTATAAATTGACAAGTTCTACCCAAATATTGGATCGTTCATCATCAAACAATGCACTTTCCAATGATTGAAGGAATTCATTGCATTCACTTCACTTTGATCTACTCCAATCCTAATTTTTGTCATCATCTGAGATGATTCTACCAACAGAAGGAGGGGAAGAAGCTGTGGAATCCTCCCAGGGTTAATGCAGATAATCTTGAAGGATTCTCCATAGTGATGTATTTGTAGGAAAAATAATTTAGGTCAAATTATTTAATTAATTAATCCACTAAACATACTGTCAATGGATAATTTATCCAAACACCCTACGTCAACCTATTTTAGGTCGCACCTAGGGTAAAAAATGTTTTCTGGTCTCAACTATGGTCTCAGATTTTTTATCCAAGATTTTGTTTAAGATTTATTCCATTTTATTTAAGAAACTGCCCACACGCAATATAAAATATATTTAATATTTTTATAAAATTAATTTCGGGAAAACCAGGTCTTGGAAGAGAATATCGTCTCATCACTTGGCTCTATAAATATATTTATAAAATTTTAAAATTCTTACAATGAAAAAACGAGTTTCTATATCATTACATATTTCAATATTTTCAACCCTAAAAAGAAAAACTAAAAAAATAACTTATAATATTGAGCCTGCATCAGGCTCTCCTACTCCCAAGATCACTCCTGCACATTTCCATGATGTCACAAAACACAAACCAAGGGGATGGTCCATCCAATAAGGGTCATCTCCTTTCAATACTTGATCTCCATTGGATTCTCTACAAATGTGGATCCATCTTAGATTTCAATATCACCCCAATTGATGATGTGCATTGGGTTATTCATGTATCTCCTCAACTGTGACAAATGGAAGATGTATTACACACGCTCCAACAATGGGGATAGGGCGAGGTGGTAAGCAACTTCTCCAACCCTCTACATGATATTGAATGTCCCAATGATCCTCAGGGATAACTTACATCCTCGGATGGACCTCCTCAATCCTCTCCATGGGGAGACTCTCAGGAAAACATGGTCTCCCTACTCAAACTCCAAGGGCCTATGACGAGAATTTTTGTAAGATTTATGCCTGCTTTCTACCATCTTCATTTTATAACGGATGACCTGGACCTTCTCCATTGTTACCTCTACCATCTCTAGACCCAAAATATGTATTTCTAATCTCTATCTAGTATAAGGGTGACCTACAGAATCTTCTATATAGGGCCTTAAAATGTGTCATATCAATGATATAGTTGTATCTATTGTTTTATGAAAACTCTACTAAGGGAAAGTGATCCTCCCAACTCTGGCTAAAGTCTAACACCCAATCCCTCAGCATATCTCCCAACACCTAGATGGTATGCTTGGTCTACCCATTAGTCTGGGGATAAAAGGATGTACTCATCCTCATATGGGTCATGAATTCCTCCTACAGGCCTCTATATATCCATGATGTAAACCATGTGTCATGATCAGAGACAATCATCTAGGGCACCCCATAGAGTTGAACAATATCCCATACATAAAACTGCCCTAAAATCTTCACTGAACTCTGCTCCTTGATAGTAAGGAAGTGTGATTACTTCATGATTTGGTCAAATATCACCCAGATTGCATCGTTTCCCTTCACTATCCATGGAATCCCTGTGAGAAAGTCTATGGATATGTTATCCAACTTCCACTCTGGGATCTCAAGGGGCTGCAACATATCTTCCAGAACCCGGTGATCAGCGTTCACCTGCTGGTAGGAGAGGCACTGAAAGATTAACTTCGCACCACTTTATCTTATGTTGGACCAAAAAAACTACCGCTAAAGGTCTTTGTACATATTCCCCACACCGAGATGTATGGCTAGGGGAGAAGCGTGGAACTCTCACATCACCTCCTCTTGCATATGATGTTATTAATTTATTAATTACATTTTACTAACTCCCTTTACTGATTTTATATGAAAATTTCATAATTTGTGTGTAATATTCATATTTTAATATTAAATATAATTTTGAGCACTATTTGAATAAATCCAGATTTGAGTCAGTTTAATGTATTATATATAAATATTACTATACTGATCCAAATTTCATGGTTTTTGTTTTTTAGGATTCCTATTTAAATTTAGAACATTTCATTATAATGGATCATGTTCCAATTATGCCATTTGAAGGTTCATATGTACCACACAATAAGGCCCAATGAATCTGTGAACAAACTGGACCAGCCTTGAAGATTAATTTACTGGGCTCAATCCAGAAGTCCAAAACGGTTTATTCTCCACCATAATTCGGGGGACAATATGTTTCATCTTGGATAAAAAATTTAAGGCCCAAAGTCTTCAAAAAGTGGCCCAAATGATTCTATGAAATCCAGCCCACCATTCTGGCCGGGAATTAAAATCAGCACAAAAATGTGGACTTTTCTCCTTATATAGAAATCCATTTGAGCTGATAATTTTCAGTGTGAAATAGGAGATATAGGCAGCCAACTTCGTTGAATAAACTATCCGGATTTGATGGCATCTTACTATTTCAAAATCCATTCACATTTCATCCATTGAAAAGTCATGGATAGAAATGGACAGTTTAGATTTGTTTAATGAAATAGCCATAACTTTGGGTAAAAAAGTCCAATGACCGCAAGATTTTGAAGGTAGACATAATACATCGATATCTACATTTATAAAGAAGACACCAGCTCGTGATTCAGCTTTCTAGATTGGTAAATATGCGGGTCAAGTGGAGGGACATATTTGGAATGCAAACAGTCCACTCCTTGGGCTATAAATACATCCCTCTCCTCTCCTTCCAATAGGTTGGCACTTCAGCACTTAAGAAGGAGGTTTGGCATTACTATATCCTTGAAAAGGTTCTGGGAGGATATGCTTTGATCTTTTTTCAATAAGAGAGACCTCTCCTCCACTTCTCTTTCATGTTTGTTTATGTTTTCTTTCCATTGTAATTGTGTAACTTTGTTTTCATTTCAATAAAATTTTAGTGCTTGTTTCTTCTTCAATAACTCTTATTATTCTCCACCTTCTGTAGTATAATATTAATGGTCTTAAAATAGTTTAAATTCAGTTTAATCCCCTTCCCTTCTTTTTCTTCCTCATTCAATCAAAATTCCATTTTTGATTCTTAAAATCTTTCATGTGTGTGTTCGGCACACTACTCTTTTCTTGTCCCTTTCTTTTTCTAATCTTTTTAAATCATCACCATAAAAATTAAACCCAGATTATAAAAAATCCTAATGGCTGAGTAAATCTCTCATTGGGGTGAGTTTTAATTTAGGTATGTTAAGCGATTGATAGCTTTCGCTCGATGAGTATTCGTTGAATTAACATTGTGTATGTTGGACATAGCATGTCATGGATTAATGACTTGTTTTGTTTAACGTGTGGTTTCCATGGATTATTGGAACCATAAATACACTAACATAAACAAGATATGATCAATATTAGAACCCTAAGTTAAGTTAAGGATTCGATTAAAGTTTTAACACTTGGGAATTCAAATCAACGTCAACTTGTGACATGGGTGTTAATTTAAATGCAATATAAAGCAAAGCTCAAGGACATCACAAGCTCGACTAACCTAATGATAAACTCACCCCAATCATTATCATTTTGTTAAATCAATCATAATAAATTAGTCATTTCAATTAATCTCTGCAAACAAACCCCCAATCAAAATACAATCAATTAAAAACAATCAACTATTTAGAAGTATCATCGTCGAGGATTCGACCCGAGTGCCGCTATACACATTAGCAGAGCACTGAAACTTTTACTGGTCGATAGGCGACAATCGGTCGTGCATTTCAAATGGCGTAGTTTCCGGGGATGGTGCTTTAATTAGTTGGTAGTTTTTAGTTTTTGTAAAAAAACAACAAAAAAATCAAAATTTAAAAAAAATCTGGAAAAAAAAACACCGAGAAAAACTCGCCTTCCTCATCCTTTCTAAATCTCTCTGAATGCCTCGTAGCCTCCCAAACAATCCCTTGTATTTTTTTGACCCTGAAATTGATAGAACTCTTCATTGACTTAGGAGGACCATTATAGATAACCAAATCACCCAATAACCAATCATTTCCCTACCAATTGAATTTGATATGGCCAATCCTAGGGAACAAACATTGAAAGAACTTGCTACCCCTGATATGAATTACCAACCCCTTGGTATTCAATATCCAAACATAGAGGATGACTTCGAACTCAAATAGGGTTTGATTCATCTTCTACCTCATTTCCATGGGCTAGCCAGTGAGGATCCTCATCTATATCTCAAAGAGTTCCAGGTGGTGTGCTCTACCATGAAGCCTCAAGGGGTTTCTTAAGAACAAATCAAACTCCGAACATTCCCTTTCTCCCTAGCTGACTCTGCCAAGTCATGGCTCTAATACCTCCCTCTTGGTTCCATAACTACATGGAATGACATGAATCATCTCTTTCTAGAAAAATTCTTTCCTGCTTCTCGTACCGCTTCCATCCGAGAGTAAATAAGTGATATCTGTCAATTCCCAAATGAATCACTCCATGAGTACTGGGAGAGGTTCAAAAAACTTGTGGCAACCTGCCCACACCACCAAATACCTGAAAAAATCTTGATCCAATACTTCTATGAGGGGTTATTGGCTATGGAGCGAACTCTTATAGATGTTGCAAGTGGCAGTGCTCTTGTTGATAAAACTCCTACAGCTACAAGAGATCTCATAAGTAACATGGCTGCAAACACACAACAATTACATACCCAAGCACATGCTCATGTCAAACAAGCCCAAGATAATCAATCAATTGAACCGAACAAGATGACTGAGTGTATGAGTGAACTTACAGGTCTTGTGTGTCAACTAGCGGTGGCTACCAAATCCCCAACCTCATCTCCTCCACAGTCACTATTCCCTAGACCTATCAAGAATTGTGGAATCTGTAGCTCCCCAGCTCATCCAACAGACACATGTCCACAACTTCAAGAGGATCAATCCGATTCATCCGGACCAATGGAGCTCAATGCAGCATATGCTCAGTGGAACCCCAATCCTCAACTATCAGGTCAGTTTGTTAGAAACTTCAACCAACCTCACTCTGAGCCCTTCTCCTCTAACTTTAACCAAGGATTGAGGTATGGTAACCCCATCTCTCATCCCCCTCAATTCCCTCCTCAAAATCCAAACCAATTCCAATATGGTCAAGGTGGTGGTAACTTCCATCAACCTTATCCTTTTGTTCCTCAACATCAAAGGAACAATCCTCCTCCTGGATTCCACTATCTGAATGAGCCTTTCCAATTCCCAACCCAATACAATCGCTTTCCCAAGAACCAAAATCAAGGTAATCCCAATCTGAGGCAAGCCTCTTCTTCCAAGAAACCATGGGAAAGTGTAGTGGAAGATCTTGCCTCCTTCACCCGTTATAGACTTAAAAACATTGAAACTCAAATAGGTCAACTTGCATCCCACCTAAGCCAGAAACAACAATCAAATTCTTCCCAACTCTCAGCTCAACCATTACCCAAACCCAAGGGTAATGTAAGTGCAATTGCACTTAGATCGAGAAAGAAAATTGTTGTATCTCAAGATAAATCCTCAAACCCTCCTTTGAATGTTGACCTAGAAAACGAAAAAGAAAAAGAAACTTGAAAAAGAACCTGAATCCATTCCCTTACCTCCTTCTATTCCACTTAGGAATCCAATTCCTTTTCCTCAAGCTGTTTCTAAACCAAGGAAGTCATTTGAACCTGATCCTGAAATTCTCGACATGTTTAGACGTGTTGAAGTCAACATTACCCTCTTAGATGTCATAAAAAAAATTCCTAAGTATGCCAAGTTTCTTAAGGAATTGTGCACCCACAAGAGGAACTTAGGACCTTTGAAAATGTTTCCACCCAGCAGTCTATTCCCATAAAGTGCAAAGATCTAGGGACCTTTACGGTTCCATGCCAAATTGGAAGTTCCAACTTTGATGATGCACTCATAGACCTAGGAGCCTCAATTAATGTCATGCCCAAATCCATATTCTCCAACCTTGGTCTAGGTCCCTTGCACCCAACGGGTGTTGTCATTCAGTTAGCCAATCGAAGCACAGCCAGTCCTGAGGGAATAATTGAGGATGTCCTTATCCGAGTCAATGATCTTATCTTCCCTGCTGATTTCTATGTCCTTGACATTGAAGGTGAGACAAAATCTTCTCGATCTCCCCTAATTCTTGGAAGACCATTCCTCATGACTGCGAGAACCAAGATTGATGTCCATTCTGGCATCTTATCCATGGAATTCGGTGACCAACTGGTCAAATTCAACATTTTCCAAGCCATGTGATACCCATCTGAGGATCACTCTGCATTCTCAATCCATGCTTCCGAGGACACTTCTAAGAGTCAATTGAACCCCATTACATCATGTCCATCCTGTTCTGAAGAGATAGGATGTTGTGAAATCTACACTAAGATTAACCAAGTCATAAATGGTGAAGTTGATGTGGACCTTTCATTCATAGACTCCATCAATCTAGAGGAACTAGAAAACTCTCTTGAATTCCACATCAATTCTGATCTCTACTACTCCACCTTGGATAGTATTAAGGAAAATGAATCTGAAGCAACTGAAGTCCCTTCTTCTATTCCAGAGTTGTCTATCCCAAAAGTGAAAGATGAGACTGATTTGAAACCTCTTCCTGCACACCTGAAATATGCATTCCTCTTCCATGATCACTCATATCCTGTCATTATCTCTGCCACACTTACTGAAACCGAGGAGTCCAAACTTGTTCAAGTGTTAGAGGAAAACAAAAAAGCCTTAGGTTGGAACCTAGATGACATACCAGGAATCAACCCTGTCCTTTGCATGCATCACATCCATTTGGAGGAGACATCCAAACCTTTTAGACAACCCCAAAGAAGACTCAATCCACTCATACTTGAGGTATTTAGGGAAGAAATCATCAAGCTTCTTCAAGCTGGTATTATCTACCCAATTTCTAATAGTGAATGGGTTAGTACAATTCAAGTTGTACCTAAGAAGGGTGGGATAACTGTTGTCACAAATGAACATGGAGAGGTAGTCACAACTCGAGTGAAGAACAAATGGCGTGTGTGCATCGACTATAGGAAATTGAATGTTGAAACCAGAAAAGATCACTACCCTCTTCCATTTCTTGATCAAATGCTAGAAAGATTGGCCGGAAAGTCACACTATTGCTTTCTTGATGGATACACCGGCTACTTCCAAATCCCAATCGCACCTCAAGACCAAGAAAAGACTACTTTCACATGCCCATTTGGAACATATGCATATAGAAGAATTCCTTTTGGACTTTGTAATGCTCCTGCAACATTCCAGAGGTGTATGATGAGTATCTTTTCAGAATTCATAGAACACTACATGGAAGTCTTCATGGATGACTTTACCATTTATGGCGAGTCATTTGAGTCATGCTTGCATTCACTCTCTCTGGTCCTTCAAAAGTGTGTCAAGTGTAAACTTGTGTTAAATTTTTAAAAATGTCACTTCATGGTTGCTAATGGGATTGTTCTAGGGCACATAGTTTCAAAAGATGGTATTGAAGTTGATCCTGCCAAAATTGAAGTGATCCAATATCTTCCTCAACCCACTTCTGTTTGAGACATTTGATCATTCCTCAGTCATGCTGGTTTCTATCGGCGATTCATCCATAACTTTAGTAAAATTTCTCTCCCACTCACTCATTTGCTCCAAAATGATGTCTCTTTCCATTTTGATGAGGTTTGCAAGAGAGCCTTCAGTGAACTCAAAACTGCTCTTACATCTGCCCCAATAATCCAACCCACAGATTGGTCCTTACCCTTTGAATTGATGTGTGATGCTTCTGATAGAGCTGTTGGGGTTGTTCTTGGTCAAAGAAGAGAAAAACTTCCTCATGTCATCTATTATGCCTCAAAAACATTGGATGAAACTAAATCTCACTACACTGTGACTGAAAAGGAACTTTTAGCTGTGGTTTATGCCTTAGATAAATTTTGGCCCTATCTCTTAGGTTCCAAAATCATCATCTTAACATAAAATTCTGCTATTAAGTTCTTACTCAATAAAAGTGATTCCAAACAAAGGCTAATAAGATGGATTATAATTCTCCAATAGTTTGACCTTGAAATAAAAGATAGACCTAGAAAAGAAAACCATGTGGATGATCAATTGAGTAGAATTCCTAATTCTCCTCATTCTGAAATCATTGATCCTGAATTTCCAATTGAGCACCTTTCATCTCTCACTCCAAAACTACCATGGTATGCCCCAATTGTAAATTACTTGGTTTCTGGTGTTTTTCCTGAAAATTTTTCAAAAGAACAAAAAATGAAGTTGAAAAGTGATTCAAAATACTATTTTTGGGAAGAAAATAGACTTTGGAAAACTGGGGAAGACATGGTAATTATGAGATGTGTTGATGAAGATGAGTATTCTTCCATCTTAGAATTCTGTCACTCAATGCCTGGTGGTGGCCACTTTGGACCACAAAGGACCTCCCAAAAGGCCCTAGACCCTGGATTCTTCTGGCCTTGCCTCTTCAAGGACTCACATGAGTTCTGTCAATCATGTCCCACATGCCAAAAGTTTGGCATAATCTCCAAAATAAATGCAATTCCCCAAAATCCCTTAATCTTTTGTGAAATCTTCTATGTTTGGGGTATTGATTTCATGGGACCATTTCCCCCTTCCAATGGATTCTCATACATTCTTCTTGCAGTCGATTATGTTTCAAGGTTGGTTGAGGCCAAACCCACTAGTAAGGATGATACTCATACTGTTAGTGAGTTCCTAAAGACCCACATCTTCCAAAGATTTGGCACACCACGTGCCTTGATCAGGGACTTAGGAACCCATTTTTTTAATAGAACCATGGAATCTCTTTTGAAAAAGAATGGGGTTGTACATAAAACTTCAACTGCATATCACCCCCAAACAAATGGAATGGCTGAACTTTCTAATAGAGAAGTGAAAAGAGTGCTTGAGAGAATTGTAAAACCCACCAGAAAAGACTGGCCTGAAAGACTTGGTGAAGCACTTTGGGCTTATCGAACTGCCTATAAAACACCCATTGGGATGTCTCATTTTAGGCAATTTTTGGAAAAGCATGTCACTTACCAGTTGAAATCCAACATAAGCCTTTTTGGGCTGTGAAAACCTATAATTTTGATTGTGAAAAATCTGGTGAAGAAATATTGTTTCAATTGGCTGAACTGGAGGAGCTTCGACTTGAATCCTATGAGAATTCCAATCTGTACAAAGAGAAGGCTAAGGTACTCCATGACAGACACATCCTGAGAAAGGTATTTCATGAAGGTGAAAAGGTAATTCTCTTCAATTCTTGAATACGACTTCACCCAGGTAATCTTAATTCTCGTTGGGAAGGTCCTTTTGTTATTACTAATGTTTACCCATTTGGTGCAGTGCAAGTCCAAGACCCCTCTTCCAAAAGGACATTCACGGTTAACGGACATCGGTTAAAGCATCACCATGAGAGGTCTCACAATCCAATAACCACGTCGACTTCCATCGAATCCCCATCCACTTCAATAGAACTACCACTGGATGGAGACCCAGCAAATCCAAACCTGGGGGCACCTCTTTCCCTTTAACTCTCTCTCTATCTTCTTCTCTTTCTATTTCTTCTTCTTCCTCTCTCTTTCATTTTTTTACCACTTTCTTCATCGAACCCTCTTTTTTATCGTTCTCTTTTGTGTGACTATGTATTTAAAAAAACACTAAAAAATAGTAAAATACAAAAGGTAAAAAAAAAGAGTCATAATTACTCACCATTAAATTTTCAAATTTTGTCGAACCTTTTTGGGGAATTGAAAGACATGTTTTTATCTCAAAAATTTTTCATTTTCATCATGACTTTGGATAAAGAATTTTGTGTCAAGAACAATAAATGTTGAATGCCCAATTTTTGATTTGGAAAATGATTTACCCTTATCGTGAGGAACATCATTAGCTTTCATGCCAAGGTCACCTATGACCATCTTTTCAAAATGTGTGTTTTTCACCCCCATTTGTGAGTCTTGAGTTTGTGGACCTTCGAGCTGAATTTCCTACTTTGGTGTGCATTAATATGATAGAGGCATTTTTTAACCACATGAGAATCACAATGGCCAAATAGTCTCCCATTACCCTATATTAATCCTCCTTTTGAAATCCCCTTCAAGCCTATGTAAACCTTTTCTTTAATAGCCACATTACAAACCCAATACCTTGTCCCACCCAACATCTACATGGATTTACATTGCATAATTTCTTGAAATTTAAGTGTGGGGAGGATGGATTTCATTTTGGTTATCCTTTTCTTTATTTTCAAAGTGTTGTCATATGCTTGAGGGAAAGCATCCATTTTAGTGTGGGGTAGAGGTCATAATTTAGTGAGTTTTGTTGTAATTGACTCATCTTGATGTCCTTTTCTACAAATATTATTGAAAAGTGTTCAAAAAAAAATCAAAAAAAATCAAAAACAAAAAAATGCAAAGAATGGGTTGTGTCTTGGTTAGGTCAAAAATCACTCTTCATCAACCTTTGATCTTGTTATAACTATTAAAATTAGTGTCGTGAGGAGATAAAACATGGGTTGGATGATTAGTGTGATATTTATTTCAAGTTCAACTTTCGAAAAAATACAAAAAAAAAGAAATGAAAAGAAAAAGGAACACTTATGTTATTGGGAGAAGCTTTGTGTTTTGTAAATATTCCATCTTCTCATCCCCTTCAAATTTTCTTCCAATTTTGTGTCATGCTTCATTTTTTCCTATGTAAAAATTTGTTTCCATTTTCTTCCATGTTTCAGTTTCAAAAAAATTGTGCATTTTTTTATCCATGTTAGTGTTTTAGCCCCTCTTTCCACCCTTTTGGACATTATAATCCTACCGTCCCATAGCCACAGAAAAACCCCTAAAAATTCCTATTGATTCTTGTGCACTTTAGAATGGATAATGGAAGATGAGATCTCTTTCAAGTGTAATGGTCTGAACCTCCCCTGATTGGTAAAAAAATAAAATTTTAATATTTGTTGGTGAGTGAAAATGATTTTGTCATGTTTTTTATATTTGTTGCACGTGAGGACATGCACAATCCTAACTGTGGGGGAGTTGATTTTATTCATTTATTCATTACATTTTACTAACTCCCTTTACTGATTTTATATGAAAAGTGCATAATTTGTGTGTAATATTCATATTTTAATATTAAATATAATTTTGAGCACTATTTGAATAAATCCATATTTGAGTCAGTTTAATGTATTATCTATAACTATTACTATACTGATCCAAATTTCATGATTTTTCTTTTGTAGGATTACTATTTCAATTTAGAACATTTCATTAGAAGGGATCATGTGCCAATCTGCCATTTGAAGGTTCATATGTACCACACAATAAGGCCCAATGAATCTGTGAACAAACTGGACCAGCCTTGAATATTGATTTACTGGGATCAATACAGAAGTCCAAAATGGTTTATTCTTCACCATAATTCGGGCGATAATATGTGTCATCTTGGATAAAAATTGTAAGGCCCAAAGTCTTCAACAAGTGGCCCAAATGATTCTATGAAGTCCAGCCCACCATTCTGTCAGGGAATTAAAATCAGCACACAAATGTGGACTTTTCTCCTAATCTAGAAATCCATTTGAGCTGAGAATTTTCAGTGTGAAAGAGGAGATATAGGCGGCCAACTTTGTTGAATAAACTATCCGGATTTGATGGAATATTACTATTCAAAAATCCATTCACATTTCATCCATTGAAAAGTCATGGATAGAAATGGACAGTTTAGATTTGTTTAATGAAATAGACATAACGTTGGATAAAAAAGTCCAATGACTGAAAGATTTTGAGGGTAGACGGAAGACATCCATATATAAATTTATGAAGAAGACACAAGCTCGTGATTCAGCTGTCTAGATTGGTAAATATGCGGGTCAAGAGGAGGGACAGGTTTGGAATGCAAACAGTCCACTCCTTGGGCTATAAATACATCCCTCTCCACTCCTTCCAAGAGTTTGGCACTTCAGCACTTAAGAAGGAGGTTTGGAATTACTAGATCCTTGACAAGGTTCTGGGAGGATATTATTTTATCTTGTTTCAACAAGAGAGACCTCTCCTACACTTCTCTTTCATGTTTGTTTATGTTTGCTTTCCATTGTAATTGTGTAACTTTGTTTTCATTTCAATCAAATTTTAGTGCTTGTTTCTTCTTCAATACCTCTTATTCTTCTCCACCTTTTGTAGTATAATATTAATGGTCTTAAAATAGTTTTAATTCAGTTTAATCCCCTTCCCTTCTTTTTCTTCCTCATTAAATCGAAATTCCATTTTTGATTCTCAAAATCTTTCGTGTGTGTTTTCGGCACACTACTCTTTTCTTGTCCCTTTCTTTTTCTAATCTTTTTAAATCATCACCATAAAAATTAAACCCAGATTATAAACAATCCTAATGGATGATTAAATCTCTCATTGGGGTGAGTTTTAATTTAGGTATGTTAAGCGATTGAGATCTTTCGCTCGATGAGTATTCGTTGAATTAACATTGTGTATGTTGGACTTAGCATGTCATGGATTAATGACTTGTTTTGTTTAACATGTTGTTTCCATGGATTATTGGAACCATAAATACACTACCATAAACAAGATATGATCAAGATTAGAACCCTAAGTTAAGTTAAGGCTTGGATTAAATCCTTAACACTTGGGAATTCAAATCAACATCAACTTGTGACATGCGTGTTAATTTAAATGCAATATAAATCAAAGATCAAGGACATCACAAGCTCGAATAACCTAATGATAAACTCACCCCAATAATTATCATTTTTTTAAATTAATCATAATCAATTAGTCATTTCAATTAAGCTCTGCAAACAAACCCCCAATTAGAATACAATCAATTAAAAACAATTAACTATTTAGAAGTATCATCGCCGAGGATTCGACCCGAGTGATGCTATACACATTAGCAGAGCACCGTAACTTTGACCGGTCGATAGGTGACAATCAGCCATGCGTTTCAGCATCATGAATGGAACCACCATCCATCCCTGAAAAAAGATGACATGATTCCCACCTTCATAATATTTGTCTGGTGAATCCCCTATGGATATCTGGTCACACGAGATCTCGCAATTAATGTCTACTATATAGGACTATCTCACACACATGAGAAGTGGAAGAGTCAAAACCATCGATTAAAGAAATGTTATACCCTCCTGCTCCATCGGGGTTAGCTGCAAGGAAGATAACAACTCAGAAAACTCATACACCAAATGATCTTGATAATTCTTTCTAATGGAATATACTACTACATTTTCCATCCCTAGAGTATATATTATCTCTAATTCATAGTCCTATAGAAACTCTAACCAGCACCACTATCTCAGGTTCAAGTATCTTTGTGTAAAGACGTGCTTGAGACTCTGATGGTATGAGTAAACCATGAATTGCTCTGCCAGAAGGGAGTGCCTCCACATCCTCAAGGTTAATACTACTGTTCTTATCTCTAGGTCATGAGTTGTGTAGTTTTGTTCATGGGGTCTCAACTACCTTGTCCCGTATGCAATAACTTCCTATCACTGGATCAACACGCAGTTGATCTCATATCCTAAGGCAATGAAATATACTATGTACTCCACACCCACCTTAGATAGTATCAACATAGGAGCACTCATAAACCTTATCTTAACTCCTCAAAGGCCCTATATCAAAACTCAAACTAGTAAAATATTTGCAATTTCCATGCTAGGGTGATCAAAGGGGCTTAAAACCTAGATAATATTTCTACAAACCTCCTGTAGTACCCCGCCTATCCAATAAAGCTTTGAACATTTGAAACACTCTTGGGTGTATCCTAAGAAATCATTGCATCTATCTTCACTGGTTCCATGGCTAAACTACGCTCATAAATGAAATTCCCCATAAATTGAATCTTATGAATCCATAATTATCATTTCAAGATATTCTCATTAAGAAGGTGCTCTTGAAGTAAATCTAGAACCATCCTGAATTACTCTGTATGCTCCTCCTCTGGTATAGAGTGGATGAGTATCTCTTTGATGAATACGACCACAAACTAGTCCAAGTACGACTAAAATACATGTTTCATCAAATCCATAAACACAATGGTGGAATTATTCACACCAAAGGTAATCACTAGTAACTCATAGTGTCTGTAGCAACATCGCAATTCAAAATTTTAAATATCATCCTTGAAAACTCTTAACTTGTGGTATCTGGATCGGAGATTGATCTTCGAGAATCATATCATGTGTCAAAACTGATCAAAGTTTTCTTTAATCCTCAGTAAGGGGTACTTTTTCTTTATCATGGTCTCATTCAGGAAATGATAATATATACAAAACTACAAACTCCCATCCATTTTTTCACAAAAACACTGGAGCTGCCCAAGGGGACACACTGGGCCTAATGAAGCCCCTCTCTCGAAGGTCTTACAAATGCAACCACAGATCCCAAAGGTCGATATGGGCCATATAATATGTCTTAGAAGATATTGGAGTGGTCCCATGATGCAAGTCGATACAAAACTCCATCCATCACCTTTAAGGTAGACCAAAATGTACTTAGGGAAGACATCTATATAATCCTACGCAACTAAAGAATATAGATGATTGAAGAGCCTACTAGACCAAAAGTTATACTCATTAACTGATGGGTGATGGTATGTAGAATCATGATCGCATAATCCACTTGTCCGAATATTAGATCTCTCTCTCCCATAATGGTGAATCTCATCCCATCAGTGTGAAGGCATCTAACTCGTCTGTGGAGATAGTAATTCAGGGATCAGACCACGGAAAACCAATCCATACCCAAGATGATGTCATATGGTTCCATAGTTATGACCAAAAGGTCTCACATGAACCTATATCCACCAAGTGATATCTCACACTACTATAAGATAAAAGATACATAAGAAGCATTCTCTATAGGAACCTCAAGATGAAGTTGTAGGGCTAGCGCCTCAACTGGGAGCTTCATCTATCACACCAAGAGTATAGAGATGAAGAAATGTATATAACCTATGTATAATAATACTAAATCAAGAGTATAAAACATACATATTATACCTATGATCATCTTGTGCGTTTTGGGGTCATAAGCCTCCAGAGCCTGCAGTTGTCTGCGGCACCGGCCACTAGCTTCATAAGCCTAACATGGGCCGCTTGGTGAAGGTGGTGGTGGAAGGATCTCAAAGAATCATCCACCACTCACATCTCCTACTCCTACTCTTCTAACTATGACTCCCTGGGGGTCTCTCTACCCCCTCCTGGTAGATGCCTGATCACAATGTTGTCTCTATTTTGGAGGTCTACCAGCTATCTGTTTTCACTTTCCCCGTCCAGCAAGACTACGTGTCTAAGTCTGACCATGATAGGATCTCCTACACTAATATCCTAACAAATAGATCCTAATAGATACTACAAATGACTCATCTCTAGGATTTCCACTATGAGCCTCATCTTATTGGTGTCCCTCTGCAAGAAATCTCTCTATCTCTAGTGCCTACTCTAGCACCCTGACGTAGGTGGGAATTCACAAGGGCACCACACTGGCATGGAAATATCTATGGAGGCCCTGCTAAAACTTCCATGCTCAGAAGTATCCATATAAGATCATGTAAATGGAATATTGGGTAAGGTCTGTGAACCTCACTACATACTCATCCACGATCATCCCTCCTTACAACAACTCCATAAGCTCCTGAATCTAAACTAAGCACAAACGGGATGGGTAGTACTCCTCACAAAATATCTTCTAGGAGTCGATCCATGAGAGTGTCTAATCATCATTAATTTGAGTAAAAATACTCCACAAACTCCTATATTCTTTGTGGAAAAGGTTAGATGTTAGTGCAACCACCTGATCTATTAAGTTACAAATAATCTTCAAGATACAGGCTACCAACTCTAACCAATCCTCTACTACTTGAGAACCTGGCTCACCGTGGAACCTTAGCGGCCTCTAGCACTAGAACTTGTGGAGTGCACTAATCCTACATGCCTCCTCATCCTACTCTACTAGGATGATCTTCTACTCAATAGTTGTAGGTGCTTCTATCTTCCCACCTGGAGTAGGAAGCTCACGGGATGGACCCTGAACTGAGGCCTTGTCACTCATCGGATCGTCATCATGATCCAGAACTCATATCCTAGATGAATGTCATCAAGAATTCATCAGGAAATATATCAAGATTTACCATGGTTAAATGAGAATATATATATATATATATATATATATATATATAAGAATAATGGGGAGCTAAATCAAGAAGAATATCCAATGACTCAATCCTATATGATGCGTGTACCATTTATCCCTACAACAAATGTCTCAGTATGATGTGTTTACAAGCAGGTAGTAAAGGTCTAGGTGAATGGATTCATCAGCCTCTTGTATCATCACTAGATTCCCTGTCTTGAGAGCCTCACTTGATACACTTTGACATTATTTCACTAATACCAACCAAATCCTCATAAGGGGTCCACTCCAGAAAATCTCCCAATGAATGAACTTCTATGATACCAATCTTTCACGACCCAACCCGAACCAAGACTCAAACCACAACTACACTAATATAACCTCCATAGGCCAGGGGTAGAGACAAGAACTGAAAAGAATATCCTAAATGGGAGTTATTTTTCTAATGTAATTTTATGCACACAACCAACCATCTCAATGTAGAAGTGTAGAGGAATAATAATAAAAATATGCAACAACTACAAAGTAACCAATAATGAAAACCCACTAGGGTGTAAAAGAGTATGATAGATAAAACTGAAAAGTAAAGGGTAAAAATACATGCACAACTAGTAATATGTCCCAAGCTAACAAAACTAGAAAGCAAACTATCGAGAGAGACCATCTTATGCACTCCAAGCTATGAACACCATATGCAGTCCAAAGCACCCAGTATCCCTAAAATCCTCTGAAATCACCACCAAACTATCCATTGTTTGTATAAGACATGACATGGGTAGTAAAATCCCATGTAGGGGGTGATTAGGTACATACCCAATAGGACACCCTGAAAGCTGAAGGGGGTAGTAAGAGATACAATAGGAAAGGAAATATCGTAGATAGAAAACATGATAAATATCAACCCAAAGAAATATAAAGTGTAACCTAATCCAATAAGAATCATAGGGGTCTCAACATGGTGTGTAGGTGTACTACACGTCGAGTCTTTTCAACCCATAGCAGGAGACTGAACTCATTCAACCACGATAAGCTAAACACGAAAATCACGTGGCATACCATGTGAATGTTTGTAGCCCGTGGTATGAGAGTAACCAAATCTAAAGGTATGGGTATATATGTATATGTATATATATATATATATTCTCATAAAGAATCCCAAACAAGAGATAAAGGGGATATCGATCTCGCAAATCAACCCAAGAAAAGAGTCACCAACAGTTCCAGAAGTCTAACAATGATGCCCAGCATCTCGCATGTCTGCCCAACAAAAACCATCCAAGTCAATCCATGCCTTGTCATTGTGCCTCAATGTCAAGGGGAAACAATCTCTAGGTAGAGGACCCATTCCCTAGTACAACATAAGGGTTCCACACATTGGATAGATAGAGGACCCATACCATGTTCAAAAAGGAGGGTTCCACTCTAATAGTCGATAGAGGACCCATGCCCTACACAGTAGGAGGGTTCCACATAGTGGATGGATAGAGGAACCATACACTATTCCAATAGGAGGGTTTCACTCTAATAGTTTATAGATGGCCCATTCCCAACCCATCAGAAGTGTTCCACTCAGTGGGTAGATATAGGACCCATTCCTTGTTCCAGTATGAGGGTTCCACTATAATAACCGATAGAGGACCCATGACCTAGACAACATGAGGGTTCCAATATGATAATAGAGGACCCATGATCATCCCAGTTAGAGGGTTTCACTCTAGGAATCTACAAAGGACACATGCCCATCCTAGCTCGATGTTCTACTCTAATCATCAAGGACCCATACCCATCCCAGTTGGAGGGTTCCACTCAGAATTCCTTTGGTGGTCATATGCAGTCATTGTCATCATTGAGCATCGCCTAAACAATCACATGCCCAAAAATATATCACATAATATCCCAAAATCTACAAACGATGGAAACAAAGCATTCTATGTGTAAAAACACTCAAAATAAGTTACTCACGGGACAAAATCTAAGTCCAAACAAAGCATATTTGAAATTTTAAAAAGGAACTAAGGGGTACATGGAATGTGATGGGACCCACATGGTGTCTGGTCCCACACCATCACTTGGTTGTTTCCCTGGAGGTATACTACTCTCCAACCGTGTAGTTATACATGGTGTGTATGGGATATACTTGGCATGCCCATGCCACTTGGATTCCCACCCATTTGCTTTCCAATGTCTATATTTCCAAGAAACATTTGTGTACTTTACCCCATGTTAATATAATTTATTACATGGTCATATGACTGACAGTGTACTCATGTGTGGGGTCTTACTTGTGTGCTCCACCACACAGCTCGTTTACTCAGGGAAGTGATGCATTTTGTGACATCCTTATAAATTCTCAAAACCCTAACTGCCATAGAATATGGGATACATGTCACGTATTCTTCATGGTACATGGCATATAGTATTTTTTTATATTACTTCAGTTCTTTGTTCCATACTTTAGTTTCGGTATTCTGCATTCTATTTTGACCTTGAATCTAACAAGGTTAGTGGATCTATCACTGGTCAGTAGATTCTGACCATCGGATGGCTAAAAAACAAATTTCTAAAGCCTCACACACATCATCTCACACTCCACAAGCTTGGGTCCCTCCTTTTGTGGAATTTTTTATTGTATACTGATAAAATAATCACTTATCTCCTATAATATATCTAGATATATCCCTGATTTATCAACCTGTTCCTCAAACGTGGATTCATCAAGATTCTAGGGGTCTGATTGGGCTTAGTACCACCCAGAAAAGTCTAACTTGGACCACAGGGTACAATTGGTGAAGAAACACAAAGAAACTATGGGTGGAAGGCATAATAACATATTTTTAACCATCATTGGCCAAACTTTCTTGTCCAATAATCAAGAATGGGGATATCAAGGTTAGAAAACAAGAATAACCAAATAAACTAGTACATGAGTGCATGAAAAGGCCACAATTGTGCAGATCAAAGGAGAGGATTGATCTGCTCAATAGATTTAATAAAAATGTGCATAATCCACAAATTGATGAGTCTTATCTAGAGATTGGATTTTTTTTCATTGAATAACATGCTCGCAAATGATTGAATAAGGTCATTGCATTAGTTGTGATCTAATCTACTCTGATCCAAAGTTTCCTCATCATTCAAGATGATTCCGCCAGTAGAAGGATGGGAAGAATCTCTATAATACTCCCATAGTTTATTAGAACAACCCTAGATGAGTCCCCATAGTGATTTATTTGTTGTAAAAATAGTTTAGTTCAAATGAATTAATTAATTAATCCACAAAACGTACGATCAATGGATGTTTTATCCAAACACCCCACACCGACCTATTTTAGGTCGCACCTAGGGTAAAAAATGCATTCCAAACTCACCTATGATCTTAGATATCTAATTCTATATTCCATTTAATATTTATAGGATTTTATTTAAGGAATTACAAGCAAGAAATATAAAATATATTTAATATTTTTATAAAATTAATTTTGGGCACACCGGGCCTCGGAATCACACGTCATCTTAGTACTTGGCTCTGGAAGAATATGTAGAAATATTTCAAAGTATTAAAAGGAAAAAACAAGTTCTCTACGCATTATGTAAGGTATATTTCTCAATAGTGTTTAACTTTTTTGTATTTGAATGAATGTCACTCCTCTTCCACTATATAAAGGCACTCACCCCACCTAACTTCTTCACACCTCTAAATCCTTCTGGATCAATCAACCCCTGACCATATAATATCCCAAAATCCTTAATCTCATCCTATAAGAATAAATTTGGGAAAAAAAATCAAACCAAGGAATTCCTTTGGTGAAAACTAAAAGGAGTTACCCAAATAAGAGGTAACATTCTTTAACGAGCACTTTTGTTTTACTTATCTCTCCACCCCTAAAATTCTTCTTATTACGTGATTATATGGTAACTTCGGTATCCTCAATATACTAATGTTTTTTATGTTAAGGTTTCTCCTTACACCTACACACACTTTCATCAAATTGGATACCCGATCATTGTTCATGTGTACAGCGGACTACTGTCTCACGAACAAATGTCATGCATTCTTCCATTACCACCTCTCAAGGTTGGGAATAAAGATATACCTAGTATTTTTAAAATATAAATATGATATTTATGATGTATTTATGCTTATGAAATTATTATATAACACATACCTTTATGCTTTCCATTTTGTGGGAATATAATAACTCCATTTGTGGATGTGTGGACTACCACCTCCTCAAAGCGATGTGATTAGTTCATGCTTTACATGGAAGGTAATAAGGATGGGTTTAATAAAAATATGTGATATATATATAATAATAATTCTACTTTAAAGATAATATATATATATATATATATCATTTATTTTTCTTTGTTTAAAAATACAACAAGAAAATGGAAACAGCGTTCATGCGTACGTATAGTCTACCGTCTCCATGAATGGTGTATTTCATTTCATATTTACATATTTTATAGATTATTATAAATGTTTAAATAATTTATATATATGATATTTATATCATGTTTTACATTATTTAAATAATTAAATCATTATCTAAGTAATATGATCAATAATAACAAATCAAAACTTATATGAAAAATGAATCGGTTATTACCTGAAACGTAACTTTAACATGAAATTGTTAATAAAAATTAATATAAAGTAATAATCAAATAATATATGGTATTATATATAATAATAAGTTTTTTTTAGTTTTATAATAAACTTATATTTATTATACATGAGGTTTGAACGTGTACAAAAAAATTCAATACTTAAGGTAAGGAGATTTCTAGTCTCACTTTTATTTCTGCGAGACTTATGCCATATTTACCACACATTTCTTTTGTGTGGTGTATATAATGTCCTATGAAATGTTATATATTTAATTTATTTGATTTCATGATATTAAATTTTTCAATTTATGTTATTATTTTATGGGGCTCATAATTTAAAAGTTACTCAAGTGGTAAGGGATTTTCATCTCACTTTTATTTTCCGTGAGGCATAAGCCTGGTTCACCTCCTATTTCTAATATGTGGGATGTATAATACCCATTTATGTATTTTATGATTATTATACTGATAATTTCTATTATTTACATATCCATTTTAGTATAATGATGAGTCAAAGTTTAGAAAAATATCCTATAATTTAGGTAAAGTATTGAGAGAGTGGTTTTTAAGAAATTACAAACCTATCTAGATAATACAATTGGATGTCTCAGAGGAACAAAAAGATGTTTTGACTATGGAAAAGAAAGACACAAAGAAAGTAACTACAAAGGGAAAATGAAAAAAGTTCATTTAACATAATGGATGGGAATATTGGTTTCCATAAGTAATTATCAAAAGTAAAATGTTTTAAGTGTGGAAAGTATGGCCATTTTGAAAATCAGTTCCTTGGGGTGGAAATATCATGAAGAAAATTAGAAAGGTTGTAAGAGTAATGGTTTTTCTACTGATGATGAAGAAACCACAAATGAAACATGAAAGGTTTGTGTTGTTCTAATAATATTATTTATAATAATGATTAAATTAAGTTTAATGAATGTTAATACATGATTCATTTTTCATATTTTAGGAAATATGTATTAAGGAATAATATGATGAAGCCCAGTTAATGTTTTCAGAAAGAAGTGGGATGATTAAAGTGTATATGTATTGGAATTCAAGAATTATGTTATATTAATAATTAAGTATATGTTTTTCATTAAGGATTTTCAAAAATATATTGAATGGTGTTGATGACCTAGAAAAGTGAATTAATGTAAAGGTAATATTTTGATCAAGGTAAGGTAACCCTTAATGTGTTCCTGATGTTGATAAAAAAATTATCTTGGATTAATATAGGATTAATATGGATAAAGTAAATTGGATAGTATTAATGTCCTCATAACTGATAAAGGATTTGTAGAAAAGTGGTTTATGATTGATGAAGTTTAAATCTCTTTTGGATTCAAGGAATATATCTAAGAATCTAGGTTATATGAAAGGACTGAAGAAGCATGTATGTTTTCAATGTGATTTTATGGTAATTCAAGTTATTACCGTATTCTAAAAGAATACATGATGAAGATATTCACATGTTTTGTGAGTGGAAATCGAGGGATACTTTATGATATATGGGGGATCAATGTTTATATAGTTTTGAGAAGTTTAGTAACCTTCTTTCTAATGTTTTATATTTTCATCTTTTGGAAGGGTTATAAGGTTAAAAATTTATGGAATGGTTTAAGTTAAACTTTATATGAGGTATCATAGATTAAAGTATTATCTATCCATATGAGGATTTATGCATATTGTATAACCTATTCTAACCATTTTTCTATTATTATAACTAAATACATATGGAATGACTTATCATTCTAATTATGGATCTTACGATCCATTATGGCTAAAGGCATAACAAATTCTCCTTCACTTTTAGAGTAAGGGATGAATTGGAAATTGGTCAAGACACAACCAAAGGGTAATAATTGTGCAATTGAAATGGAATAAAATCAAGTATATCTCCTTATAAAAACTCTTTGACATTAATAAAAGGGACTTGAAATAAAATGTTTCCCCATTATCATAATTTTTTATGATATTAATGAAATTTTTCAAGACTTTTTGGTTTATGGATTTGTGATCATTAAATTTCTCAAGACTATGTTCTCTATCACTCTCCATCAAAACCTGGTAGTAAGATTTCTCTTCTATGTCCATGTTTTCACTTTTCACCAATGTTCTCCTATATGGAAACCTAGTTATGAGTTACTTTGGGTAACCATTATGTTCTCAACATTCCTTTTTGAAGTAAGTTTTAAAATTCTTTTCTACGATGCAGGTTTCTATAAAATGAACTTTTGAGTATTAAACCTTTGAAAACCCAGATGAATTTTGAGGGATAAATTAATTTTAAGGGGGTATAATTTAACACCTTGAGTTTTTATAAATTATTT
Source organism: Viscum album (assembly GCA_963277665.1). Classification (NCBI taxonomy): domain Eukaryota; kingdom Viridiplantae; phylum Streptophyta; class Magnoliopsida; order Santalales; family Viscaceae; genus Viscum; species Viscum album. The sequence goes on along the minus strand of OY728139.1, from coordinate 608,058,067 downwards.
TTTTCAAATAAATTAAAATTATTTGATGGATTGCATTTTATTATGACCAATATTAATATTGATTTATACACAAAACCAATATTAGATTGAGATACACACAACACTTATTTTATGTTGAGATACACACAACACTATGTTTTTCTTGTATTACACACAATAAAAAGTTCTTTCGATAGCTTTTGTTACATGAAAGATTGAGTTTTATAAAATTACATTATACTATTGATATTATTATTAAAATATTATTATATTTATCACCTAACCTTTGAAATTAAAGATATGCAAAATTTTAACTAAAATATGAAAATATGGTTTACATATGTATATAATATGAATTATTTTGTGACCAATTAACTAGAAATGAAAATAAAAACCATTTGAAAATATAGGAAATCATTTACTCGAGAACTATTTTTATAAATTAATTAAACCAATTTGATTAATGGTTTTCATTATATATATATATATATTATTCAATAAACTATTTAATTTTCATCTTATGTGTTTTATAGTCAAGATATAATAATGATCTAATTTTACACGCAAAGAGATGTATTTTTCAAAAAATGTAATTTTACCGCCTTTTAATGGCACACCTATTTTAAATATATTTTTTGATAATTTTATAAATTTTATTTGAAAAATTAAACTTCATTTTTTAAATAATAATTTTGAAATTATATTATGGTTATTTTTTTATTTTTCTGAGAAGTTTCATTCTTTTGATGAATAATGAAATATACTGAATTTTAATTGAAAACTAATTTTTCATCTAATTTATTTATATAGTTAAATTGTATTTTAAATTGGTTTTAAAGTATTATTATTTATATTATAAATAAAATAATCCAGTTTTGTCATTATTATGAATTTCATATTTAAATTAGATATAAAAACATTTCATATTTTTGAATATTTCACTTTAAAAACACATTGTTTCGTCTCATCTATGGGATTAATTTGAAATTACTTTCAGCCACTTATGTGTTTGGAATTTGGAAAAATAGATTCCATATTTGTAATAATAATAATTTATAATTTATAGTAATTTCAACTTAGTTTTTTACCAAAAATATTAGTGAGAATAATTAAAATTAATTACAGTGATTGAGGTAAAACGAGTTTACTTAGTGGTTAAACTTTAATCTTAAGGGGCCAAATGACCTAGAAACTTGTCCAAAACCCATTATATGTACATATTTATACCATTTATCCTCTTGGGTCGAAAAATATATTCCATATTTATAACATTTTCCATCTCAATAGTTTTTACCTTTTTGTGTTTACTTGAATGTCACTCCTCCGCTATATAATGGCACTCACCACCCCACCCCACCCCCCACACTTATTCGCACCTCTAAATACTTTTAAATCATAAAAAACCTGAAAAAATAAGTGTAAAAAATCCCTCCTATCATTCTATAATACTCACTTTGGGGATAAATCAAACAAAGTATGTTTTTTGGTGTAAACCAAAAGGAGTTACCCAAAAAGGATGTAACATTCTTCAACGAGCACTTTTATTTTACTTATTTCTTCACCCCTTAAATTATTCTTATTCCATGATTATATAATAATATAATTATAATCAATATAATTATATTTTTTATGTTATTTTTTTACCTACACCTTCACACACTTCCATCAAATGGGATATGCAATCATCGTTCATGTGTACGACGAACTACTGCCTTGCAAACCGATGTCCTTCGTTCTTCCATTACCACCTCTCAATGTTGGGAATAATGATTTAATTACTATTTTTTATATTATATATGTGATATTTATTATTTATTTATTTTTTTTAATTATTATATAACACATACCTTTATGCCTTCCATTTTTTGGGAATATGATAGCTTTATTTGTGGTCGTGCGGATTATCGCCTCCTCAAAGTGATGTGATTCGTTCACAATTTACATGGAATGTATTAAGGATGGGTTAAATAAAAATATGTGATATATATGAAATAAAAATTCTAATTTAAATATAATATATATATATATATATATCATTTACTTTTATTTCCTTAAAAATATGATAAAAATGGAAACAATGTCCATGCGTACGTACGACCAATCATCTCCAAGAATAGTGTATTTCATTTCATATTTATATATTTTATATATTATTATAAATACTTATATAATTAATATATAAGATATTTATATCATTTTTTACACTATGTAAATAATTAAATCATTTTCTAAGTAACAGGATCAAGAATAACAAGTCAAAACATATACAAAAAACAAAGTGGTTATTACCCAAAACGTAATTTTAACATGAAATCGTTAATAAACGGGTAATATAAAGTCATAATCAAATAAAATATGGTATTAAATATAATAATATGGTTCTTTTTTAGTTTTATAATGAACTTATATTTATTATAATGGAATTTTAAATGTGTATAAAGAAATTATAGACTTAAGGTAGGGGGATTTCTAGTCTCGCTTTTATTTTTTGTTAGACTTATTCCATATTCACCACTCATTTCTTTTGTGTGGTATATATAATAAACTATGAAATATAATATCGTGAATTAAATTTATTTAATGATATTCATAGTTTCAATTTATGTTATTATTTCATGGGGATCATGATTCAAAAGTGACTCTCAAGTATTAAGGGTTTTTCATCCCACTTTTATTTTTCAAGAGGCACATGCCATGTTCACCACCTATTTCTTATATGTGGTATGTATAATTCCCATGGATGTATTTTATTAATATTATAATAATAATTATTAGGATTTAAAAATACATTTGAGTATCTATCTTTCATGGGGATTACGGTTCAAAAGTTACTAAATTGGTAAGATAATTTTGTCTCAATTTGCCTTCTTTGGGACACATGTTAAGTTATGCACCTATATTCTTTTATGTGGTGTATATAATTCCATTTAAAAAGTTATATCATGAATATAATTATTTTATTGATATTTTAATATTCATTTAATGTTATTACTTTATGGGGATTATGATTCAATGTTACTGAAGTGGTTATAGTTTATTGTTACAATCTCATCATTTATCAAGATTGTTTATGATTATGCTTGCATTGATAAAATATTATGATCCATATCTAAATAACTCTCATTAATTTTATTATAATCTAGCTATTAATAATATATTCATTTATTGGTACCATTTTTCCACTCTTTTGTACTTAATATTATTAATAAAATGTTTTTAAGAAAATCTGACTTTATCTCTATCTTAAGTCATAAATCTATTTTATTCAAAACCCATGTTTTATAAAAATGTTTTCAAAAAATATTTTTAAATGAAATTTAAAGATCATTTTCAAGGTAAAGTATTGTTAAAAAAATATGTTTTAAAAAGTGTTTTAAATTATTTTCAAATATTCCTTTATAAGTTTCAATGGTTACTTTCAAATAAAAATGTTTTTAAAATGTTTTATATTTTAAAAAGTTCTTTTCAAAGAGGAAAGATATTTTCCTCAATAAATGTTTTAAATTATCCTTTCAGAATTATTTTCCATCAAATATGGAATCCATAGATATAGTTTATGATTTATTGGTAATATGATGCAAGTACACCATTATTATTCTTTCTTTGAATGGTATATGTTTGTGATGAAAAGTTGCTTATGAAACCCACTTCCTTTCATAGGTTATTATATGATGAAATGATTGTGAAGCCTATCTATTTTACATATATTATTATAGGATTAAGTGTTGAAAATACCCATTTCATTTCATGGGTTATGATATTATGAATTTTTATGATCTTATAGTACACATATGTATGATTTCATAATGTGATGGGTGGAACCTATATCTCCATCCAATACATTGGGTAATGATTTATATCTCATGATATAATGATAGGAAACAAGTCTATAAGATTGATACAATATGATAAGAATGTGTAACCTGATATACTATGAGTAAAGGGTTTCCACTGGGGATGGTGTTGTGTCCTACCCAAGAGGTGTAGCCACCCATGCATGAACCTGATTACATGTTCACAATGTTATGCATGAAGTTGATTTCATTTTCACAATGTTATGAGTGAACCTTATTACATGTTCACAATGTTATTTGTGTACCAGATTTCATGTTCATAATGTTATGTGTAAACCTAGTTACATGTTTACAATGTTATGTGTGAACATGATTACATGTTCACAATGTTATGCGTAAACCTGATTACATATTCATGATGTCATGCATGAACCTAATTATATGTTCACAATGTTATGTGTGGAGTTGGTTGCATGTCCAAAAGTTTATATGAAATCCTAATTTCATGTCCTTAACCTAAAGAGTTAACATGTTTCTATTTATACATTTTCACAATGTTATAAGTTAATGTGTATGCAACAACTCTATGTCTTATGCCAATGTTATGTTCTCATGAATCATATTATTTGATTTACTTATGATTAATATATTATGAAATACTAGAATTTATTCCATGACTCATGGTTATGATCTTTTATTTGTAGGATATGATCTTAAAATGTTAGTCTCATGTTCTCATACCCTTATGCTCATGTTATACTTACGTATCTCCTTTATTTACCCTTACTAAGCATCTAAACTCACCCTTTATTATGTTTAATTTTCTTAGATTATGAAGAAAGGTTTTAAGTAGGAGTACTAAAGGGGAATATATTTTATGGGTGACATTGAATATCTTCCACCAAGTTAGAATATTATGTTTCCAATTTTCCAAAGACACTAAACTATTATGGTTCTTGGGCCTATACTTTTTTAATGTGTTGAATATTCATATAAAATGATGTAATATCTATGTATGTTAATCTTGGGTCACTATAAATTGTGAATGAGTGCCTTCATGTGAGAATAATTAAATAAATTTAATTATATTTATTTAATTATTCAATTAAAAAAACTAACCTAATCTATTATAAATACGTTGTTATAGACAATTTTTCGGGTTAGTCGCATAACCATTCAAATTGAGTGGAGTCATTGTAGAGAGCATTTGAGGAGATCTTGGCGAACGATACAAGATCAAGATCGGATTGAGCATCATTGTGCCATCGAAGTTCATAGATCTCACCAACGACAGCAATGTAGGACTTTTCTTCATTAGTGATCGATCTAAACTTCAGGTAGGATGTTTGATTCATGTGTTTTAATCCAGTTCTTCATCCTGATCGACTTCAGATCAATTCAATGAAAAAAAATTGATTCACACATCAATAGTTGATTTTATTTATGGTAGATTAATTGTTCATTGGTTAATTTCCTCTTCGTTCTTCTATCTCTTTAACAATAGATCAAGTCCAAAAATTAACAAAGGTCAAGGTTAGTTCCTCGCATCTCATGGTTTATGGATTTTTTCCTTGTTTCATTGCATGTTCATCATTGATATTTTCTTTGGTCATCGGGTTAATGAATTTTTTATATTCTTATAGAGACCCAAGCCTTTTACATATATTATTATAAGATTTTAAGCATAATTATCCATGAAATACAAACCAAGGATTGAAAATTATAGTATATTTGGAAGTCCATGTACATCATTAGAAAACATGAAACTAGAATAAAATATCTTTTTATTATTCTCCATAATGATCTCCTAACTCCCTTTGAGCTCCTACAACTGAATAGGATAACCTGGGGAATACATAGACAAAATGGATGATCTAAAAAACCTAATAAAGGAATAAACATGGGAATAAATCATAATACATGAGTTATAAGGCATAATATGATAACATAAAAGGTATGAAAAAACATATGGAAGCATAACATATAGAACACAGAATCATATGATCATGGAAATTAGTATTATTCAATTAGTGTAGGGTCACCTAACTCCCGTAGGTTATGGACCTATATATTTTTCATATTTAAATAAAGATATATGCATAAAGAAATTGGTATTATACTTAAATAATAATTAAAATCCATTTATAAATACAAAATCCTTGAACCAATCATGAAATTATATATAATGGGACTGTTGAATTTGATAATCAATCATACAATATATCTCTTATTTTAGCTTATTAATGTGTTTCCTGTAAATGATAACGCCATGTTTAAATGATCAACTTTATATATGCAAATAGAACACATAAAAGTAAAACAATAAAAGTGATAAGACACTTACTACATTAATATTGCAACTGATGGAGTATTGAACAAGATATATCAATCAGGTTTTATCCACTAAATGTTGTCCATATCAAATATAATTCCTTCGGCAACTAGACCATAATTAATTTGATAGGTCTTATCTAATTTTTTTTTCAACATCCATAAGATATTATTCGTAAAAATTAGTACACTTATCCATCAAATAACCATTGGCTATTGATACCTCCAAAGGATCTCTATTACATACAAACCATTTTAATGTATTCAGATAAAAATCAATAGGATACATCCACCAAAATTTCACTAGAACAAAAGTCATTAATTCATAGGTTAGGTGAACTGTCAAGTGAACCATAACATCAAAAAATGAGGGTGGAAATAGTTTATCCACATGACAAAGAAGAAGAACAAATATGTCCTACAAAATTTTTTAATCACTCATTTTTTGGTTTCTTAAACAAATCTATCTAAAAAAATTACTCATCTTAATCAAAAGTTTAACAACATTGGGCGATAAACAGTCCTGAATTACAATTGGAATCAACTATTGAAGTAGTATGTGATTTTCATAACTTTTCAACCCTTATAATTTCCTCCTCATCACATTAACACACTTATATATATTTGAAAAGTAATGATCGAAAACCTTGAACATCTTCAAAATGGAAATAAATGTATCTTTCTCTTTTTTTCTCATCGTATATTGTACATCATGTATGTATGCCTTGTTCCCCTAGCCCAAATATAAATTTAATTATTTCCTTAAACCCATTTATTCTAAATCATGTCATGCATTTACATAGTCCTTTAATTTTCCACTGACACCTAAAATGGTCCACAATATATTATCAAAAACATTTTTTTAATGTGCATGACATTTATATTATGCCTTATCATGTTAGTTTTCTAGTAAGGGAGGTTAAAAACAAATTATTCCTCTTTCAATTGTGACTGCACTGTCCACCTTCACCACGAATATTGGGTAATGGATGAGCCACTAAATCTTGAAATTCATATACCATGTGGATGTTTTCTTCCTCAATCTATGATAATATTTCTAATCCTTTCATGACCTTTGGCGTTGGGTTGAATTATCTAGAACTGTAAAATGACACTCTATCCTTTCTGAACCTGTGTTGAGGGAAATAAAACATTTATGAGCCATGTATTTTCAATTTTTACAATGCTTAATCCATGTAGAATTTTTAATTTTATTACAGTAAGGGAAATAAAATTATATTTTTGTCCTCCATCTTGACAAATTTTCATATGTTGGGAAGTCATTGATTTTTTACAATAAATAAGCTTATAGTTTGAACATTTTATTCATTTCATGGTCATAATTCATTACACCATTTCCCAAAAATTCATTCAACTCATCAATCAATGGTTCAAGGTAAAAATCAATCTTATCCCTTGGACTTCAAGTTCCATCAATAAGATTGGAAAGTAAAAGAAATTTTTGTTTCATACAAAGCCACGGAGGAAGATTATACGAAACCAACACCACGGGACACATACTATGAGTTTCACCAACTATAGACATGAATGGATTGAAACCGTCTACTTCTAATCCTAATCGTACATTGCAACTATCTTTAGCAAAGTCAAGGTGTCTCTGATCGAAATATTTCTATGAATGAGAGACTATCAGGTGGGTTAGCAAATCACTTTCATTATTTATTTTCACATTCCATATCATTAATTGAGAATCTTTAAATGAAATAAATAACCTTTTCAACCTTGTCTTCAGTGGAAAGTAACAAATTTTTTACAGCAATTGGTTTCCCCTATTTCACATTCTAACTTTGATTAGTCTGATTTCCCCCATTATATTTCCACATGGAAGAGTAACATACTGTATAATAATTCAAATTCAAAGTTTCCTTTCCAAAAAGTATATAGTTTTTTGCAAATGCATCTATAGTATCATATATTAAACCTAAGTTCTCTGTCAACTTATGAACATGATAATACAACTCAGGATTCTTATCATCAATAGGAAATAATTTTTTCAATGAAACCAAAAGCATTTCCAAATATGTATCTGACCACTGATTCAAAGTCTTCAAGTGAAAACACTCCATAATAAATGAAAATTTACTGTAAGTAGTACACCCAAAATATAATTCAGTTTATGAATCATCAAGTATTTCATAAAACTATAATGAATCACAATCTTCACTAGATTTCGGATTGATCACACTGGTCTCAACATTCTAGATGTTAATACATTAAGGATCCAATCCATGTACCATTTCAGTAAGCATTTCATGCATAGGATCATTCATCCTCGCATCAACATCCATCTGAACTATTTTTGTATGATGAAAATTAATATATTCTTACCCATGACAATTCCAACTATTATAATTTTTCATAAACCCATTAAATAATAGGTTCCCCATCATGGTATCTCATATTAATTGATATCTATTTTCACATTTTCTACATGGACAACTAATATAGTCACTCTGAACTCCTCTAGTGAAATTAATAAATTTCCTAATGCCTTCAAAATATTCTCTAGATGTTATATTTGGAAGATTAATCCAACTCTTATCCATATTCATATATGTACAACAAGTAGTAACATTTACACAATACTTCATATTTCATGCATTTTTATAATTTAATAACAAAAATAAATACTAACCAATTTCATGTGTACTTCAATTCATACTCATCCAAAACAAAAAAAACAATTCACAAATGACATGATCATTCAATTATATTTAATTAATTATAAATTTTATTTTTTAAAGTCTTATTTTGTATATGTCTAAATATTTTATAGATAGGCTCTTATAAAAAATGTTTGGATAAAACAAATATTTTAAATAGAAAGAAAATTTTCATCAAATGGATATATAAAATAAAACTCATCTGAGATATATTTTTATCAAAAAATGAGAAAAAAAAATTACACTTGTTAATAGGTAAGGAAATTAAAATATCCAGTGAAAGGACAAGTAAATATAAAGACAATATTCAGTCTCGATTATAATATTTGAATAAACAAATTTTCAAGAAACAAAATTTCAAGAAACACATTTTCAATAAATTTGAAAACACTCACGCACAAAAATTTATCAAAAAAGATATGCACTCTAAGAGTTTTTTAATAAGTACTACCAAATAGAGCCTAAATATTGATTTATTTTTAAAAAAAATCACATCACTTTCATATAAATTTCATAATAAACCCACTTAAATAATACAAACACTTTTTATTGGTGTTTTAATAATAAAAGTACTTCCAGGTGAGAGGCGTTATCAAAACAATTAATATTTTCTATCATTTTGAGAAGGACGTATTACATTACATTATAATTTTAGGATTAATAACATTTATTTATATGTGCCAAATAGTCTATATAAAATAGTTAAAAATTACTTTTAATGGATTCCTAATAGTTACCTAATATCTACACCAATTAATAGTTGTATAATGAATAACTTACAATTATAAATTCCATTAAATTCTCTAAAATATAATCTATAGAACCATTATTTTCATTCCATTTTTGTATTTTAATGATTTTATTTTCCACTTAAAATTATTAGTTGAATTATAAAAGAGTTTTAACTACTATTATGATATTTATATCCATCCTTATTATTGGTGAATACCAACTATGTGATTCCCAAATCAAGATCACCATGATTATTTTTACTTGTTGTTCTTTTTATGTATTATGATTATGATGGATTCATATCATTATTCTTTAATTTAATATTATAATAAAATATTTTTTATTTAATATTATTTCTATATTGGTTCATAATAACAATTATTTATTTATTCATTATGGAAAAAACATTTATAAGTTATTTTAGTTCTCATATTCTTCTCCAATAAAAATTATACACATATATTTTAATCAGATCTTAATTTTTGAAAGTGTGATTATTGTTCCATCATATCCTACTCTAACTCCCACATTGTATCTTATAATTTTTTATTCATTCACAACACTGTCACCAATCGAGTCACTCGATTTCTCACCATTTAATCTCTTTGTTCAAGGATTTAGACAAGTCATTCATTATATATTAAATAGTGATGTCTTTTAAATCTTACAGTTCTAGGGACATGCATTGGATATACCATGTACATCTATGAAAGTATTACATGAACAATGTTATATAGTTTAGAAAGACAGGGTTATATGTGGCCATATTTTCATTACAATCAAATTAATAAGTTTATAAACTAAACACATTGTATAGGATGAACACTAGGTATCCTATTTAATAATGTTTGAGGTATAATGCATGTATTTTTATTAAAATTTTAGAAAACAAATAAAAATTGTTGATGGGTGTTGATTGTGGTAATAATTAAAATATGAAAATGAAATAATTTTAATTAAACATATTAATTTTTTAAAATAAATTGGGATTCGGTGTATGTATACATTGGTTATCATCAAAAAATTATAAAAATTTATAAAATTACAAGTCATTAAAATTTAATTTGCTTTGTCATTTTTTTTGTTGAGGTTTTACTAAAATATGGATTATCCTCTAGCACTTTTAAAATGGTTCACATAGACTTAAAAATTTACAAAAATGTTACATAACTGAGATCTAGATCTTATGCATGATATATAGGTTTTACATGTATAATAAGATATTATTTTCACGAAAAAAATAATATAACACTTCTGTTAGGTAATTGGCATAAAAGAATTTCACCACTAAAAATTCATGAGTCAAACTGTTAAGAAACAAAATATATTTTATTGGGTATACTAAAACATAGAGAGACAATATGGATAATATTAATATATAAATAAAATAAAATTTTAAAACTATAATAATAACTAACTAATAGTCTAATATAATGTTAGAACTCTCTTTCCAATTATGTTGCTCCCTTATTCCAATTTTCAAAAGTTTAGTTCTCTATAGAGAGGTTGATGAATCGTAAACATAACTCTCTTATCATATTATACTTATATAAATGATATATAACCTAAAGTATATAAAGGATAACATATGAAAATCTCGAAAATGAATATAATTTACCTCTCAGGCTGAATTTACTGATGTGTTATGAAAAAAACATATTTATTGATCGTTAAGGGTACTAGTTCTCTCACTCAAAATTTATAATACCATTTAGTAAGTGGTTCTGAGAATGTGTCCGTCCATATATAAGGTTCTAATAAATAATAAAATTTTCCTTAACTGCTAAATATATCCAAAAAAAATTATATTTATTATGCCTAACCCCTTCATCCCCCCTAAATCCTAGATCTGGGAAGAGAACAACATTCATTTTTTACTCTTATAATGATGTAAAATTATTTATAGAGCCTTGAAAACACTCCTATGGACCCACTAATGTTCCCTTCATAAGAAAGTTATCTAGTTGAAGCATCCCCAAGATGAGTAATAAATTATTGATAATTCCATTGTGGCCACCATGTTGTTATTAGGAGGAATGGGGCATGTTGGGAGGACTGGAAGAATATCACCCACGTAGACTAAATTTTCCAATGAACACATACAAGGATAAACAAGAACCAATACATGAGGTGAATTCAAAACATGAGAAGGATGTTGGTCTACGGTCATCTTTGAGGTAGGATTATTCAAAATCCTCAAAATAACAGAAGAGATCTACAAGTCAAGAGGGGATTCAGTGACAGGACAACCACATATGACACATCACTTGTCTTTTTGTAATAGATTTTCATGCATGAGGCACAATACCCAAATTTAAATTTTTAGGATTCTCATGTCTAGACTCCAGAGGGGACACTAGAGCTTGAAATAAAACCAGCTCCACTAACGAATCCCCCTACACCAACAACAATACCATACTAGTACTAGAAGAAGTTATACCTAATGGTTGAACCAACATCACATCACTATCCAAAGAATACATTCTTATGTGCCTACAAAAATATACCGAATTAACATACCTACAAGAATAAACACAAAAGATGGGAGTATCCTGGAAAAACACCCTCTGCCACCAGGAGAAATCCATGACAGCCCTAGCAAGAACCAGCGATGGTAGTGGCTCCGCTAGATATATTTATATACATATGTGGGGGGATGATTTCGGCTATAAATAATGAGTATCTTCATCAGAGCAACAAACATCACAACGGTGCTACCAACTAAATGCATCATCACCAGATTATGAAGCTTATGCAATCTTAGTGATCAAAGTTCCAAAAATCAAAACCCTAAAACTAAAATTAGGGATTACCAGATAGAGAAATAAATTTTAAACCAATTGAATATATAGGTAGATTTAGAGGACCGAAGAGACACAAGGGAGAGGAGGCGATGAGGGTGGATGGGTGGCGCATAGCTTCAGGTGCAGTTATGGTGACGGGCGAGGTTTGAGGAGAGGGATCCAGGAGAGAGGGGGGAGAAAGAGGAGGTGGGGAGGGGAGTTAGGGAGAGAGAGGGAGTCAGAGAGATAGCAATTCATAGCTAGAGGGATCCAAATCTAGAGGAAGACATGGGTGTGGTGATGGAGAGTATGGGTTGTGGAGGTAGGGTTTGACGAGGGGTTGTGTGCAAGGGAGGGTGGGGGAGGTGGTGGCGTGAAAGGGTGTGTGTTTTTTTAAGGATTACAACCGCCGATGAAGGTTTCCCATTACAGGGGACTCAAAATCCATAATTTCTAGTAGTGTCACAAGTATAAATCCACTACTGAATCAAAGGATATCATCAAAGGAATATGAATGTGCACCTTAGATGAACTTTGAAGCCACTGACCACCATATTGAAACTGAACCTGATGAAACTGCACCAAATCTGAACCCCAAAAAATACCAATTTTTCTAGATTTGAAAACTATGAACCAAACCAAGAACCCCACTTATTGTGGAAGCAAGAAATATACATCTTTCTATAGAATAAACCAGAATTGAAACCATCTCATGGACCGAAGATTCTGACCAAGGATGAAACTAGAGATCACCCTATCATGGTGGATGAACACTAGTGAAGCTGAAACCCCACCGTGCCACCTCTATTGGAAAACCACCCAAAGACTGAGGCTGGCACCACCACGGCCTGCCGACTAGAGAATCCCAATTGAGTCGGTGCCACTGAGGTCACTGTGGATGGAGGCCAATCCCCCTCCTTGTCGAAGACCCCCCCCCCACCCCCTGCTCCCCTCGAGAAGCTAACACGCAGCTTAAAAATAAGAAAAAACAAAAAAACAAATAAAAATAATAATAAAACAAAAAAATAATAACTTAATAATAAATATAAATATTATATTATATATATATAATAATAATCATAATAATATATATAAATAATTTACATACATTTTATTAATATCAAAAAAATTGTAAATATTTTTTGTATTCCTAAAATAATAATAATAATAACAATAGTTATATATATACTTATATATTTAATACTAATATATATAAAATTATATATTTATATATATTTATAAAAAAAATTAAAAAATATTCAGATGTAGAGGTCTAAGCTACAAAAAAATTATGATTTCAAAATGATTAAATTTCTCAAGTATTTCTATTTTTGTGGCAAATTCGGGCAGTAATTGTGGGCAGTTCTCATATAGGTGATTGTGGGAAAACTCAAGGGGAAGTGTGGGTCACTGTGGGGGGTTCACTATTTACAATTTGTTTTCACCATAAGTAGGAGATGAGATTGTTAAGGGATTCCATGTGGATTTATTTCCTATTATCATTTTTATATCACTGCATTTCTGTTTGTTTTTTGAATAATATGGGGTCTCCTCTATTTTCAAAAAATTCCCTAGACATGGGAACTATCTCAAGACCTTGGTATAGTAGCCCCACCTTTATTCTTCTTATTTTATTTGTTTTACAGTTTAATTTTTTTATATTTTTTAAATATCATTGTGTGTTTATTAAATTATGAAAATACAATTGCAATGTTCATCTGTTCATTTTTTCCCCATCAGTGTTGTGATCTCGATTCTCTAAAAATGGAGAGCTAATTCAGATGGCTAGATTCAAGAATTGAAACTTGATGCTATGGAGAGATATGTTCTTCATGATGATTGTCAACTCTTCTTTACTCTGAAGAGATCGTAAAGGTGATTTGGAGTGTATAATAGCGCATTCTTTCACTAGATCGGTTTACTTCTCTTTTCCCTTTGATCTTTTTCAACTCCTCTTAACTCACTCAATCGAGTGGATTAAGTGAGGTAGAGTGATTTTTTATCCTTAAATGATCACTTCAGTCAAGATGAAATTCTTTTCTAGAGATATTTGATTAGGATATATTTTCACTTTGGGAGAGTTATCTTGTGTTGGAATTGATTCTTCACACAAATTCTCAATATTTTGGGTGATAAAGGTGTGAACATCAGGCCATCGACCATGCACTAAGTGATTTGAGATTTGTTTCTTTTATACTTTAAAATATATATAATAGGGAGTTGAGGTTGGATCAACCAAAATATGGACCTGTTATTTCTAACTTACTTTTCATTCATATTTATTTTCTTTATATGTTTCTTATTCATTCACTTTGTTTTCCATTACATCACCACCATTGTGTTTCTCATCACTATTTCATGTTGTTTTAATCTACTACTTTCAAAATATTTTAAATCACAAAAATATTTTTGAAAATTAAACTAGGGAATGCAACACTGATTCCTTGAGAGTAACCATGATTTTAGCCACTATACTTTATCTTGGGTTTTATATATGTATCTTTAACCATATTTTCAATAAGTAAAACATCATGTAACATTATAAATGTGATACTTAAGTGCATTTTTAGGGAAAAGAATAAAGATACTTTATATATGATAAAGGCATAATAGTTTTCATAATACCAAAAATAAACTAAAATATTTTTTCTTGACAAGTTGAGTGATTTTATAAAAATATAGGATTCTTAAATCATTTTATGGAGTATACTTGAACATGGGTAAGAAATGGAGAATTTCTCTTTAATAGGGTTTTCTTTTCGAGAGGAATTGAGAAGGGAACATTTTAAAACATGTAATTACACATCAAGTAAATATGAATTGAGATACATAAATATGTGTGGTACATATACATATAATATAGGATAATTATATAATAATAATGAAGAGATAAATTGATGAAAATAGATATAAATAAAAACCTAAAGAAAACATGGAGTTTCAATAAGATCCCTTACATTGTGTTTTCCTTTAGTTGAACGTAAATAAAACTCTTGTATAATGGTTTAAATTGTGTTATTAATTTATACCAGAACTGTATTATTATTTATTGTATCATATATAATACTTATATAACCTCTTACCACCCTCTTGTTAATAATATTTTATTATTACCATTGTTTCAGGTGTTAACTGCTTCATTTTTTTATGCATGTTTTCTCCTGAAAGCTTGAGTTCATGTGAATGGGATATAGATTCATCATATACATAATTTTATTAATACTATAAGTATCATATTTAATGATTTAATAAATATTTATAATTATTATTTAATTTTTTATATGTAAAATGAGCTGCATCACTTCAGGGAGACAGTATGTCGTACATATGCATGAGTGATAATATCATTCCTTTAATGGTTAATGAGAAAATAAATGGATGATATATTAATTTCCAAAATCAATATAATGTCATAATTATAAAATATATCCATTATTTCCATCATTATAATAATTCATGTAAAGTGGTGATCAAAAATGAATTACACCGTTATGTGGAGACAGTAAAGCATATGTACGCATGTGTGGTGCTTTCGTTTTTCACATGATGGATAAAAGGTGGAATATGGTGGTATAATAATCATAATGTATTAGTATATTTATGATATTAAATTTATTATTTTATTATGGGTATAACATATTAAGATAAGGTAGAAGAAGAAAAAAAATTGAAAGAGTCAGTAAAGATGATTACCTCTTCTATGAAGGAGCTCCTTTATAACTTCTCTTAAGGGACCTAGGGTAGGTCTTTTGGAAGGTTAAAAACCAAAAAAAATTAAATAAGGATGTTTATAAGAGAAATTAAAAAATTATGGTCGATCTATATGGTTAAATTAGTGTAAATAAGTGAAGTAAGGGGTGCCCTTTTATAATTGAGGTGAGGGGCACTTTTGGAATTTCAAAAAATATTAAAATATAATAAGACTATTCTAGAGACAAATGTTTCCAAATGGTTGATAAATGCACTTAGTATGACATTTTAGACCATATATTATCCCATTTAGCCTTATTTAATATTTTTATGACTTTTAAATAATTTAATAAAATATTGATCTCATCAAATGTCAATTTTGTCAATTTTGATACTATTAATTACTATGACTTTAAAAACATACATAAAACAAGTAAATTTCAAAAAAATATTTTCTTATATATTAAATATGTCAATAAAATATATAAAATTCATCTATCACATTAAATATCTAAAATTATATTGATTTTAATATTTTTAATATCATTTAATTGATTTTTTCATTAATTAAATAATTACTCCATCAACGCTGTTCAAGACTTTAAGGTAATTATTTCTTCACTAAAAATTAAAAATAAATTAACGTGATGTATAAAAATATTTTATATTTAAAAATAATATTTATAGTTGAAAATATCTTTTAGAT
This sequence comes from Viscum album, assembly GCA_963277665.1. Taxonomy (NCBI): domain Eukaryota; kingdom Viridiplantae; phylum Streptophyta; class Magnoliopsida; order Santalales; family Viscaceae; genus Viscum; species Viscum album. The sequence continues at coordinate 608,041,368 of OY728139.1, read as the reverse complement.
GACTCAATATTAAAAATATTACAATTATTAAAAACAAAAGTGTGACATATTTGACTTTTCATTAAATAAAATACTATAAAGGTCAAAATCAAAACTAAGTGGCCATAAAAGGTTATATAACAAAAATATTTATGGGTATGGAAAAAATTAAATCATAAAATAAGATTTAGGAAAGTTTTTGGGTCATTTAATTGTTCTTATCATTTTATTTTTAACTTAAATTATTTGATTTACCCTTTACCGTGCTAATAAAAATTATTAAGGTTACTATTCATATTGACCAAAAATAAAAGGGGTATATTTACTAAATTTTTACCACCTAATTAAAAATATAGAATCCATTTTTCAAAATTAAAAATATATAATAGGGAGAAATTAATTTAATATTAAACTAGCAAAACGCAATGAAAAACAATTTTTCCAAATAATTTTTCATTTAAGTGGAAAACATTTTATACTAAATTAATGTATAAAATTCATTTAAAAGACCAAAATTATATTATTTATAATAAAAATAACTAATATAAGTTTAAAACTAATCAAAAATAGAATTTTACTTTGTAAATTCTTTAAAATAAAATACAATTTTCAATGTAAATAAGTATTTTTCACTATTCATTAAATTTTCAAAAAATTTAGAAAATTATCAAAAGTTAGTCCTTAAATAAATTTTACATCATGAATTAAAAAATTAATTTTATTTTTTCAAATAAATTTTTTAAAATTTTAAAAATTAATTATATTTATTTTCTCATAGAAAGAAATAAAATAATTTTTTGAATAAAACATATTTCTGAAGAATAAAATGAATTTAAAAAAAATAAATATTTATTTCCTAATCATTAATATATTTCATAATATGTTTATTTCTATTCATACCCACCAATTAAATGGATATGTTATAACAATCATGTTAAAATAAAAATATTTTAATATTATATCGCGGTTCATTTAAACACAGTGTTGCGTGCAACATAAGTTACTGAAGAAATCAAAATATTTCAAAAAACCTTAGGGTGTTATATTCTTCCCCATTATTAAATTTCTCCCTATAAATTTCTTATTACATACTAATGATAATATAAAAAGGAAACTATGAACATAGAATGATAAACTTATAAATAAAAAGTATATCTAAACTTGTGATTCCCAAAGTTTCAATCTAGGTTATCCATGGTGATAGAATTATCCCTAGCATTCTTACTAAAGTTTCCCATTACTAATCCCCAAAGATAACTAGATTGTTCTCTAATTCCAACTATAGTGACCCAAGCCTTTTACATATGTTATTACATGATTTTAAGTTTAATTATTCATGAAAAACAAACTAGGGATCGAAAATTCTAGTGTATTTGGAAGACTAGGTACATAAATGTAAAACCTGAAACTAGTATAAAATATCCTTTTATTATTCTCCATAATGATATCCTAACTCCCTTTGAGCTCCTAAAACTTTATAGGATAACCTAGGGAATACATAGACAAAATAGATGAGCTAAAGAGCCCAGTAAGGGAATAAACATGGGAATAAAACATAACACATGTGTTATAAGGCCTAACGTGATAACATAAAGGGTGTGAATAAACATATGGAAGCATAAAATATAGAACATGGAATCATATGATCATAGAAAATTAGTAATGTGGAATCAACATATAACATGAAAAAAAATATGAGTCAAGAATAACTACCAAGATTGTATCACATGGTGGACAGAGTCCCATAATGGGTTAGGTTTACTCCATAATCCCATACATAACATCTCATGAGACTAAAAAATTACCCAATGAATAGGAACACTATCTGGGATCACCCATAATAATATGTTCATACATATGTGTTCTACATAAATAATCAATCATAAGGAATAAACATAAGGGTTACCCATGGAAAGAAATGGGTATCATACACAAGTCACAAGGCATGACCAAAGGGCATATAATAATGGTATCCATGAAATAGGGGATTTAAATAATTATTGGTCATTCATAAATTAAAAAATAAGAATACATCAATAATAATTATTCCCAACTTAATTGAAAACATAAAAAATAATAGTTAGATAATAATAGAAATGTGCCACTTAAGTGTGGTTTTAAGGAAAAGAATAAAGAGACTTTAAAGAGGATAAAGGAATAATTATTTGCGTAAAACCAGAAATAAACTAAAATGGTTTTTAATGATAATTTGTTTGATTTTATAAAAATATTTTTGGCTTAAATCATTTTATGAAGTGTAATTAAAATGGTAAAAACGGAGAAGTTTCATTTAATCGGGTTTGTTTTCCAAGAGAAATTGAGAAGGGAACCTTTTAAAACATGTAATTACCCATAAAAGAATGATAAATTGAGATAAATAAATATGGGTGATACATATATCACATAATATAGAAGAATTATATAAGAATAATTAAGATATAAATTTAATTAAATATAGAGAAAGTGCAACCCAAAGGAAATGCGGAGGTTTGAAGAGATCCCTTACATTGCACTTTCCTTTAGTTGAATGTTATTTAACCTCATTTATAATGGTTTAAATATATTAATTAATATATAAAATAACCATATTATTATTTATTATATCATATATAATCCTTATATAACCTATTAACACCCACTCATTAATAATATTTCATTATTTCCATTGTTTCAAGTGTTAACTGTTTCATTTTTCCATGCAAATTTTGTCACTTGATATTTGGTTCATGCGCATGGGATATAGAGTCATCATATAAATAATTTTATTAATTATATAAGTATAATATTTAATTATTTAATATATTTTTATAACCATTATTTAAATTTTAATATGGAAAATGAGTCACATCACTTCATGGAGACGGTAGGTTGTACGTACGCACAAGTGATGATATCATTACCTTAATGGTTAGTGGATAGAGAAATAGATAATATATTAATTTTATAGAATAAATATCATGTCATAAGTATAATATATATATAATTTTTTTCCATCATTATAACAATCCAAGTGAATTGGTGATGAAAAATGAATTACACCTCTACGTAGAGATGGTAAGTCGTATGTACACACGCACGGTGCTTTCATTTTTCATAGGATGGATAAAAGATGGAATATAATTGAATCATAATCATAATTATCACCTCAATATATATATATATATATATTATAATGGATTTATTATTTTAGGATTGTTACATCATATTAATATTAGGTATAAGAAGAAAGAAAAATGAAAGAGTCACTAAAGACAATTATCCCTTCTACATAGAAGCTTCATTATAACTTTTCTTAAGGGACTTATGGTAGGTCTTTTAGAAGTTACAGAACCACAAAAAATTAAATAAATATTTTTATAATACAAATGGTTATATTATGGTCAATATATATGTCTCAAAGTGTTATAAATAGGTAAATAAAGTGGTTCCCTTTTATAATTGAGGTGAGGGGCACTTTTGGAATTTCTCAAAATATTAAAATATAACAGGACAATACTATATCCAAATGCTTCCAAAAGGACAATACATTCATATGGTATGAACTTTTAGAACATATAGTATCCCATTTGTCCTTATTTAATATTTTTTATGTTTTTTAAGTAATTTAATAAAATATTTATCCCATAAAATATCTTTATTGTAAATTTTGATACTGTTCATTTCTATAACTTTAAAAATATCAAGAAAACTATTAAAATTAAAAAAAAACAATTTTATTATCTCATAAACATGTCAATATAATCTATAAAATTCCATTATCATATTAAATATCTAAAATTAGATTTATTTTAATATTTTTAATATCATTTATTGGATTTTTCAATTAATTAAATAATTATTGCATCAACGTTGTGTAAGAATTTTATTAATTACTTCTTCACAAAAAATTAAAAATAAATTTACATGATTTTTATAAATATTTATTCTTTATAAATACTATTTATAGTTGAAGATGTCTTCTGGATAACTCCATATTAAAAATATTACACTTATTATAAGCAAGAGTATGACATATTTGACTTTTCATTAAATAAAATACTATAAAGGTAAAAATATCACCTATGTGGCCATAAAAGCTCATATAACCAAAATATGCATTATTATGGACAAAATTAACATATATAATAAAATTTAGACAAGTTTTTGTATCATTTAATAGTTCTTATCATTTTATTTTAAACCTAAATTACATGATTTACCCTTTAGTGTGGTAACAAAAATTACTAAGGTCACTATTCATACTAACCAAAAATAAATGGTGTCTATTTACTAAATTTGTTCCTAATAATTACAAATATGGATTCAGTTTTTCAAAATTTATAATAAAGAATATTTATAATTTAATTTAATATTAAACCAAAAAAATGCAATGAAAAACAATTTTTTTGAAAATCTGTTGTTTTTAAGTATAAAATGTTTTTATACTAAATTTTTATATAAAATTCATTTAAAAAACAAAAATTAGATTATTTATAATTAAAATTAAATAATTATATCTTAAAAGTAATCCAAAATTTATTTTTACTTTTTAAATTATTTAAAAGAAAATACATTTTTCAATATAAATCAGTATTTTTCACTATTCATTAAAATTTCAAAAAAAAAGAAAATACTAGAAAAATAATAATATTATAATTTTGACATGATTAATTCAAAAATAAAGTATATTTTTTCAAATAAATTTTTTAAAAGTATCAAAATTAATTATATTTATCTCCTCATAGAAAGCAATAAAATCGTTTTTGAATAAAACGTATTTTTGAAGAATAAAATGATTTTACTGAACATTAAGTGTTTATTTGATAAGAATTAATAAATTTCAAAATATTTGTATTAATATTAAAACCCAATAATTAAACATATATGTTATAATGGTCAGGTTAAAATAACAATATTTTGATAGTATATCGCAATTCGTTTAAACTCGGTGTTGTGTACAACACAGACTAACGAAGAAATTAAAATATTTCATAAAAACTTATGGTTTTACATTATTCCTATCTTATCAAATTTTTACCTTGAAATTTCATTTTACAAAATAATAATTATATAAAAAGGAAACTATTAACATAGAAGTATAAACTTTTAATAAAAATTATATCCTAACTTGTTATTCCCTAAGTTTCAATTTAGGTTATCCATGGTGATAGAATTATCCCTAGGGTTCTTATAAAATGTTTCTAGTCCTAACCCCCTAAAATAAATATTCCATAATATGATATAACCTATAGTGACCCAATCCCTTTACATATATTATTACCTGATTTTAAACATAATTATCTACAAAATACAAACCAAGGATAAAAAATTATAGTGTATTTGAAAGACTAGGTAAATAATTAGAAAACATGAAACTAGAATAAAAAATATTTTTATTATTCTCTATAATGAGCTCCTAACTCTCTTTGAGCTTCTATAACTGCATAAGATAACCCCGGGAATATATAGATAAAAGTGATGAGCTAAAAACCACAATAAATAAATAAACATGGGAATGAAACATAACACATGATTGAGAAGGTATAACATGATTACATAAAAGGTATGAATAAACATATGGAAGAATAAAATATAGAACTTGGAATCATATGGTCATGGAAAATGCAGAATTTGGAAGCAATATATAACATGACATAAACACAAGTCAAGGATAACTGCCAAGACTATATCACATGGAGCACATAGTCCCATATTAGATTAGGTTTACTCCCTAATCTCATACAAAACATCTCATGAGACTAAAATACTACCCAATTCATTGGATATCTATCTAGGTTCACCAATTATAACATGTTCATGAATATGTGTGCCACATAAATAATCAAACATAAGGATTAAACATAAGGTTTACCCATGTAAAGAAATTGTATCATAGTTATATCACAAGGCATAGCCAAAGGGCGTATAACAATGGTATCCATGAAAGAAGAGATTTAAATAATTCTTGATCATTCATAAAGGAAAAAATAATAATAGATAAATAACAATTATGTCTAATTGAATTGAAAACATTAAAAATATTGGTCATGTAATATTAGAAATGTGCCACTTAAGTATGGTTTTAGGGAAAATAATAAAGATACTTTAAAGAGGATAAAGGCATAATTGTTTGTATAAAACCAAAAATTAACTTCAATAGTTTTTCATGATAAGTTGAGATATTTTAGAAAAATACTAGAGGCTTGAATAATTTTATGGATAGTACTCATAAATGGGTAAGAAATTGATAAGTTCCCTTTAATTAGGTTTGCTTTTCGAGGGGAACTAAGAAGGGAACCTATTAAAGTATGTAATTCCCAATTAAATAAAGATGAATTGAGATACAGACATATGTGTGGTATATATTATCATAATATAGTAGAATTATAAGTGAATAATTAAGACATAAATTGAGTTATATAGAGATAAAGTGTAACCCAAAGGAAATATAGAGGTTTGAAGAGATCCCTTACATTGTTATTTTCTTTAGTTGAACATGCCTTAACTTCATGAATAAGGGTTTAAAGCATGTTATTAATTTATACCAGAACTATATTATTATTTATTATATCATATATAATCCTTATATAACCTCTTACCACCCGCTCGTTAATAATATTTAATTACTACCATTGGTTAGGGTGTTAACTGCTTCATTTTAACATGCATGTATTGCCATGTAAGCTCCTGTTCATATGCCTAGGATATAGATTCATCATATACAAAAATTTATTAATTATAAAAGTATAATATTTAATGATTTAATATATTTTTATAACCATTATTAAAATTTGGTTATGGAAAATGAGTCGCATCACTTCGTGGAGATGGTAGACCATACGTACGCAGGAGTGACAATATCATTCCCTTAATGGTTAATTGGTACAAAAATAGATAATATATTATTTTTAAAAAATCAATATTAGGTCATAATTATCATATATATCCATTATTTCTATCATTATAACCATCCAAGTAAAGTGGTGATGAAAGATGAATTACACCACTACGTGGAGATAGTAAGTCGTAAGTACGCATGTGCGGTGCTTTTGTTTTTCAAAGGATAGATAAAATATGGAATATATTTGTCTCGTGATCCTAATAACATCTATGTATGTATATGATACTATAGTTATTATTTTATTATGTTTATAACATATTAATAGGAGGTATAAGAAGACAAAAATTTGAAATAGTCGGTAAAGACAGTTACCTCTTCTATGAAGGAGCTCCTTTATAACTTATCTTAAGGGACCTAGGGTAGGCCTTTTGGATGGGAAAAAACCAAAAAAACATAAATAAGGATTTTTATAAGATAAATTAGAAAATTATGGTCTATATATATGGATCAAAGTGATATAAATAAGTGAAGGAATGCGTGCCCTTTTATAATTGAGGTGAGGGGCACTTTTGGAATTTCACAAAATATTAAAATATAATAAGACTATTTTAGAGACAAATGCTTTAAAATATACCATAAATTCATAGAGGATGAAATTTTATACCATATTTTATCCTATTATTCTTTATTTAATATTTTTATGTGTTTTAAATAATTTTAAAAAATATTAATCCCATAAAATATCATTATTGTCAATTTAGATATTATTCATTACTCTGACATTAAAAGAATCTACCCAACAAGTCAAATTTAAACTAGATATTTTATTATTACTTAAACATGTCAATATAATCTATAAAATTCATGTATCGCATTAAATATCCAAAATTATATTTATTTTAATATTATTAATATTATTTAATTGATTTTTCTATTAATTAAATAATCGATGCATCAGCATTGTGTACGAATTTCAGGTAATTATTTATTCATTAAAAATTAAAAATAAATTACCATGTTGTAGATAAATATTTTATATATTGAAAAATTATTTATAGTCTAACTTATCTTCTAGATAACTCAATATTAAAAATAATACACTTATTGAAAACAATAGGGTGACATATTTGACTTTTCATTAAATAAAATAATATAATAGTAAAAATATCACCTAAGTGGCCATAAAATTTCATATAACCAAAAAAATGGATGAGTGTGGATGAAATTAACGCATACAACAAAAAAAATTCATGTTTTGGGGCTATTTAATAGTTCTTATATTTTTTTAACCTAAATTACCTGATTTATCTTTTACTATGGTAATAAAAATTATTAAGGTTGCTATTCATATTGACCAAAAATAAAATGGGTATATTTACTAAGTTTGTATCTCATAATTATAAATATAGAATCCATTTTTATAAAATCAAAATATGTAAGTGCAAGAATATAATTTAATATTAAACCAGTAGAACTCAGAGAAAAACAATTTTTTTGAAAAAAAATCCCTTTTTAAGTATAAAATGTTTTTATACTAAATTCCTATATAAAACTCATTTAAAAGGCCAAATTTATATTATTTATATTAAAAATTAATTAAATGGAGTTTAAAACTAATTTAAAATGGAATTTTACTTTGTAAATTATTTAAAAGAAAATATAGTTTTCAATATAAACCTGTACTTTTCACTATTCAATAAAATTTTAAAAAAATTAGAAAAATATCAAAAATTCCCCCTAAGAAAATTTTTACATGATAAATTTAAAATTTAAGTTTATTTTTTCAAATATATATTTTAAAAGTGTCAAATTAATTATATTTATTTTCTCATAGAAAGCAATAAATTCGTTTTTTGAAGAAAATATATTTTTGAAGAATAAAGTGACTTTACTAAAAATTAAGTATTTATTTCCTAGTCATTAATATATTTCACAATATAGTTATTCCTATTCATACCCACCAATTCAATGGATATATTATAATTTTTATGTTAAAATAATAATATTTTAATAGTATATCACGGTTCGTTTAAACTAAGTGTTGCGTGAAACACAAGCTACCGAAGTAATCGATATATTTCCTAAAAACTTTGGGTGTTTAATTATTCCCCCATTATGAAATTTCTCACTTGAAATTTCATTTTAAATACTAATGATTATATAAAAAGGTAACTACGAACATATAAAGATAAAATTATAAGTGAAAAGTATATTTTAACTTATGATTCCATAAATTTTAATCTAAGTAATCTATATTGGTAGAATTATCCCTAGGGTTTTTACTAAAGTTTTATAGTACTAATAAAAAAATAACTAGATCATTCTATGATGACAACTATAGTGACCCAGGTATTTTATATATATTATTATATGATTTTAAGTATAATTATCCATGAAATACAAACCAAAGATCAAAAAGTCTAGTGTCTTTGGAAGACTAGGTACATAATTAGAAAATCTGAAATTAGAATAAAATATCATTTTATTATTGTCAATAATGAGCTCCAAAACCCATTTGAGATCCTAAAACTACATAGGATAACATGGGGAATACATAGACAAAAGGAATGATCTAAAAATCCCATTAAGGAAATAAACATGGGAATTAAGACTAAAACATTTGTTTGAAGGCATAACATGATAGCATAAATGGAATGAATAAACATATGGAATCATAACATATAGAACATGGAATTGTATGATCATGTAAAATTATGAATGTGGAAGAAACATATAACATGACATAGACAAGAGTAACGGCTAACTACCAAGACTATATCACATGGTGGATGGAGTACCATAATGGATTAGGTTTACTCCTTAATCCAATACATAACATCTCATGAGGATAAAACTTTACCCAATGAATTAGAGCACTATCTGGGTACACCTGTCATAATATTTTCATGCATATGTGTACCACATAAAGAATCAAACATAAGTAATAAAAATAAGGTTTACCCATGGAAAGAAATGGGTATCGTAATAGTGTCACAAGGCATAACCAAGGGCATATAAAATGGTATCCATAAAAGAAGGGATTTAAATCATTATTGTTCATTCAAAAAAAAAATAATAGATTAATAATAATGATGTCCAACTAAATTTAAAACATAAAAAAGAGTGGATAGGTGACATTATAAATGTGTCGCTTAAGTGCGGGTATAGAGAAAAGAATAAAGAGTATTTAAAAAGGATAATGGAATAATTGTTTTATTAAAACCAGAAATAAACTAAAATAGTTTTTCATGATAATTTGAGTGATTATAGATAAATATTGGAGGCTTAAATCATTTTATGTCATTTACTTGAAAATGGATGAGAAGTGGAGAAGTTGTTGTTAATCGGGTTTTATTTTCGAGAGTAATTGAGAAGGGAACCTTTTAAAACATGTAAGTACCCATAAAAGAATGATGAATTGAGATAGATACATATGCATGGTACATATACACAGAATATAAGATAATTATATAATAATAATTAATAGATATATTTAGGCAAGGAGGGAGAAAGTGTAACCAAAAAAATATGGAGGTTCGAAGAGATCCCTTACATTGTGCTTTCCTTTAGTTGAACATGCTTTAACCTCCTATATAATGGTTTAAATCATTTTATCAATTTATAAAATAACCATATTATTGTTTATTATATCATATATGATCCTTATATAAACTCTTACCTCCCGTTTGTTAATAATATTTTATTATTACCATTGTTTCGGCTGTTAACTGCTTCATTTTTTCATGTATGTTTTGTCGCATAAGATCCAGTTCATGTGCATGGGATATAGATTCATCATATAAAGAATTTTTTTTAATTCTATAAGTATCATATTTAATTATTTAATACATTTTTATAACCATTATTGAAATTTGGATATGCAAAATGACTTTCATCATTTCATGGAGACGGTAGGTCATACGTACGCACGAGTAACAGTATCATTCACTTATTGGTTAATGGGTAGAGAAATGGATTGTCACAACCCTCCTTCCCCAAGATGAGGGAAGGGATAGAAAACTACCATACCCTTCCTTATTTAAGTCGAAGGAGAGATAATGACCCCTGAGTCCTGCCTTCAATAGGCCCCGAAGTGGCAACTAGCACCAAGGGTATAGAATCACATGTAATATGGAAGGTATTACCCCTTTTATAGAACAAGATTGGGAGATAAGATGTTAAAACTCAAAAAACTCCATAAAATAAAATTAAAGTAAATCCAAAAATCCATTCTCATATGCATGTTCAAAATAAACTACTACAGAGTATAAGAAAACTTTGAAAGGAAGTACCAAAAGAAAAGAAAAGTAGCAACAAGAATTGTCCCAACATCTGAGATAGTAAGGTCTAGCACAGTCCTCAAAGTCCTCCTAGAAACCTAAAAGTAGTTTTATATATGTAGGTCGAGTATACAGGTATACTTAGTAGGGAAACCAAAATCTCTCATGCACAAGTGGGGAAGCATTATAATGCCCCGTGAGAAAAGAGGTAACCAAAACACCTAGAAAGGAAAACTATCCACCTGGCCTCACCAAGGCACAATCCCCAAATAATGAAAATTAGGTAAAGTAATATTAATAACACATCGATATTTGGGTACCCTGCACCACTTCCCCACTGGTTATTTAGGACATCCTCTATGTTAGACCTCCCCCACAAGTTCCACTACAGTCTCACTGCCACCCCAACAACAACCTTATGGGACACCACAACCACGTATCCTGCCCACAAACACCTAGGCCACCACAACCACGCATAACCATGCCCGCAGACACCAAGGCCACAACAACCACCGCCATGCCTGTAGACACCTTGGCTAGAACAACCACTGACACGCCCAAAGACACCTGGGACTCATCCCAATGACACTTGGGAAACAAACCTTCCCACACACACCTAGGAAAATCACCACAACACACCATGCCCGAAGGGTCTTGGGCCATAGTGAACTTTAGGCTATCACATCCTACCCAAAGAGACTTTGGATACCTGGGATAGGGAGTAAAAAAGGATATAATAACCAGCCACTCATAGGAATGTTGGGAAAAACACCCTCCTCCATGAAATGGGGGTGTTCATCAAGAAGAGATCAACATGGGTGGGGTGCATATAAGAATAAAAAGAACTAAATATTATACATATAGGTAATCAAGCACTCATATAATCCTAAGGGTTCCAAAATAGACTACTAGCTCGTACACAACCACTCTTGTTGATATCCCTACATGCACAAATACAAAATAGCCACATCCAGAACACAACCCATTTTTGGAAAAAAATTACCCTATTGTACCCTTTCATGTTATCATGTTCAAGTGATTCTATTTAAATATTCCTCCACTACTGGGAAACTAATAGGCATAACCAAAATCCAAAACAACAACTAAAAAAATGGACAAGCAGGCTTCTAAGCATTCACACTGGGTTCTCTTATAAAGTAACAACATCAAAAGGGATATGTGAGATCTCTCTAAGTACTGGAACCAAACCAAGCCCCAACATACTAGCTCCACATAATCTTAGATTCACAAACCAGAAACCTCTCAACCATAGATTCCATTCCCATCCACATCACACCATAAACATCAAACAGAGCAACCATGTATATCACCAGAATAAAGCAAGGGAGTCTTTCAGATTTATAAAACATCATTCATTAAGTTTCTTATTTCCATTGGTTAGCTGAGGTGATCACACAAGGATTGTTATTCATTAAGAATCCATTTAATTGACCAAGTTTATGTGATTAACTAGTTTCCATGTTATATTCATTCAATCACAATATTATCCATAAAAATATAGCTTCATTAGTACGCAAAAAAGGACCACCGACGACCACAATTTTCAGTGGACATAAGCCCAAAAAATTCACTACATAAAAACAAATGTATAACATAACAACATCATCAAATTTCCCACACCTTCATTATTTAATAGTCTATTTATTATCTTCGTTAAAGTTGATTTCATCTACGTCCTGAGAGAACATCATCATACCCACCCCGCATAATGCACAGTAAAGAGAGACGAAGGAAAAAACCCTTAATTGGATGATTAAGGATTGAAGTTCTCTCTTTATGATAAGAACTGGGGATAGTGAGACTTGTAGAAAAATATAACTCCAAGGCTAAGCGAGAAGTGCTCCAGCATGGGTGCACAATTCGTCTCTGGAGGAATTCTCGAGGCACACTAAGAGAAATAGAAAGAAATAAGGAAGAGAGGATCTCAACTTAAGAAGAGGATAGATCCTAAAATCAGGGAGACGATTTCGAAGTACTTAAAAGTAGGATCATGTATTGACCCCATGGATCGGTGATTTCACATATTAGGATAATTGAGATTTAATAATTCTCCTCGAAGATGGTGGAGATAACAGTTGTGAGTTAATAGATTTCCTTTAACCTAATTAAAACACATAACAGGGGAAAACTGGAAAACACAGTAGGCTGGAAAACATGAAAAAGGGTGTGATAGGCCACACATTTTTGTAACTCAAGGTCTTCCTAACTCTTGGGGGTTTAAAACATCTTTTAAAGGCCTTAAATTGCTTTGAAAGAGGTATTAAAACACTTTTACGTTAAAAGATACATTAGTGGATCGAAACGTGAAAGTCTTAGAGAAACTAGAAATGACTCACCGATAGGTAACTCACTATTTCCCTGGCATGATCACCCTGGAACCATATCCCTCGCACCATTGCCCTGGTACCAATGTTGATCGGTGCCAATGACGGCCCATCAGTGCCACCATTCGTTCAACCTGAAATTTTGCAAACTCTTTAATGAGTCACTGATGATCCCCAGGATACCCCAACTACCAGAATTTGAAAAATTAATGGACCAGGAGATTTAATTCCATTACATCAGATACCTATAAAACTATTCTCTCCCTTGATAATTCAAGAGTAAACCTGAAGAGAGAGAGGGGTCTGAACAAAAAACTCATAAGATACCTCTCAGGGACAAACTACCCTAGAGTTATTCGAAAGATAGAACAAACCTCAACATCCAAGAGAATATCTCCCAAATATATCTCCTAAACAACTATAGAAACACAACCAATATTATCCCCCAAGAAACCACACAAACATATAAATAACACATCATCTAAACTTATGGATTAGGGAGTCCCTTTTTTCATGTTGAGATACTATCCACTTGGGGTAGCACTAACTCACCCACACATGTTTAATCGCATCCACATTAATGCATCTTGATTAGGGATCAGGTCCTCCCCTCTCCACTATTAGGACTTTTCACAAACATTTAGAGTATAAGGGATCATACAATGAACAAGGTCAAGAATTACATCACAGCAAAGCACAAAGCAAACACAATATCAAAACTCAAAATAGCTTTGTGTAATGGGCACGCATCTATGTCTCTCATTCCCAAGCACTCTCCTCGAGACCACCATGCCTACACAACACACGAACCAAGGGAATGGTCCATACAAGAAGAAACTTCTCCTTAAAATCCTTTATTCTCACTGGTCGCTCCACAAATGTCGCATCATCCTCGATATCCAACTCTCCCAAGTCAAGGACATGGGAGTCATTGTGTAGATACTGACAGAGTTGAGATACATGGAAGACATTGTGGATCCTCTCAAGTGAAGATGGTAATTCCATCTGATATGCCACCTCACCAACTCGTCTCAACACCTCAAAGGGTCTGATGAACCTAGGAGAAAGCTTACTCCCCCTACCGAACCTCTGATGACCACACTCAGGGTAGACCTTTAAGAAAATGTGGTTCCCAACCTCAAACTCCAAGTGTCTCCTCCTACGATCGGCATATGACTTCTTCTAGTCCAAATCTGCCTCCATCCTCTCATGCACAAACTGAACCTTCTCTGTCATGCTTTGCACCACCTCCAAGCCAAGAACACCTACCTCCCAAACCTTTATCTAGTACATGGGTGAATGATAGGGTCTTCCATACAAGGCTTCAAATGGTTCCATGCTAATGGGGGGTTATATCTATTGTTTTAAGAAAAATCTACTAGAGGAAAGTGGCATACCCACAATACTATGAAGTCTAGAACACATGCTCGTAGCATATCCTCTAATGTCTGGATATTCCTCTCTGTTTTCCCATCCATCTGAGGGTAGAAAGAAGTGATATGGAAAAGATAGGTGGAAAAATAATGTTGTAACACCTTCCAGACTCATGAAGTAAAGTATGTATCCAGATCTGAAACAACGGTTCTGGGAATCCCGTGCAGCCACACAACTTCACCCACGTACGTATGTGCTAAGCCATCCACTACGCTCGACTTTTTAATCACTAAGAAGTGAGCTAATTTAGTCAATCGGTCCACCACTACCCAAATGGAATCACAGCCTCCCTCGTCCCTGGGTAGTCCTATGACAAAATCCATTTAGAAGTAATCCCACTTTCACATGGTAATGTCTAAGGGCAGCAACAGACTGCTGGGAACACAGTGTTCAGCCTTCACCTGATAACACACGGTGCACTTTTCCACAAACTCCACTGTTTCCCGCTTCACTCAAATCCACCAAAATTGACCTCTCAATCCCCAATACATCTTGGAAACCCATGGTTGTACCACCAGGGGTGAGTTATGGAACTCACCAAGAACTCTCTCGTGCATCATCTCTAGGAAAAACAACTTCCTACAAAAAAGAATTAGATTCTGAAAATCCTTCCAGAGCATCACCCTGGCTAACATGATCACGCATCACTTTAGACTCTAAGTCTCCCAACTAAGACTCATCCACCTGATGTACCAAGGAAGACTGCACTGTCATCTGAAATAGATAGCCTCTACCATCCCCCACTCTCATGCCAAGATATAAAGCAGCCAACTCCTCCATTTCTTTCCAAGCATATGCTGACTCTCGAACCACATCCTTCTGAGAATTCCTACTCAAGGAATCAGCCACCATGTCCCCCTTTCCTTAGGTGTAGGATAACTTAAAGTCGTATTCCTAGAATAACTCCATACACCTATGCTACCACGAGTTCAGGTCTCGCTGGGAGAATACATACCTCAATATCTTATGATCTATGAAGACCATGAAGCATTCCTTGAGGAGGTAATGCCGCCAAAACTTCAGTGATAACACCACTACTGCAAGTTCTAGGTTGTGGGTGGCATAGTTAGATTTGTGAGGATTTAACTACCTAGACCCATAAGAGATCACTCCCCTCTATTGTATCATCACACACCCAATATTAGACTGGAAGTATCATATAACACTTCAAACGTTACCCATTCCTCTGAAAATCTCAGCACTGGGGAACTGACCAGCTTCCCTTTCAGATAACTAAAAGCTACATGGCATTTCTAACTCTATAAAAAAGTTTGGTCCTTTCTTTTCATGGCTTTTAAAGGTGCTGAAACTCAAGATAATTCGGGTATGATCCTTCGGTAGTAACATGCCAGTCCCAGAAAACTATGAACCTATGCCATGTTCTTGGGTGTTTCCTAAGAAAAAACCGCTTCTACCTTTGATAGGTCCACTTATATTCCCTATTGAGACACCACGTGTCCAAGGAAGTGCACCTCTTGGGTCCATAAATTTCACTTTGAAAACTTCCCGTAGAGCTGGTGGTGTTGGAGGACCTCCAAAACTATCCTTAGATGCTTGTAGTGATCCTCCTATGATCTTGATTATATCAAGATGTCTTTGATGAACATGAATATGAACCAGTCCAAATACTCACATAAAATAGAGTTCATGAGCCCCATGAACATAGTTGGTGAATTCGTAATGCCTAACAGCATGACCACAAACTCAAAGTGCTTATATCTACACCTGAAAGCAGTCTTTGAGATGTCACCCTCCTTCACCCTCAACTAGTGATATCCAGACCATAGGTTGATCTTAGAGAACCAACCTGACCCCTTTAACTGGTTAAAAAGTTCATCGATCCTCAGGAGGGGTAATGGTTATTGATTGTCACTTGATTCAATCTTCGGTAGTCTATGAACAGCATGAGACCATCGTCTACCTTCTTCATGAACAAGACCAAAGCACCCCATGGTGACGTGCTTGGTCGAATAAAACCCTTCTTCATTAGGTCATCAACCTGAATTCGCAACTCCCGCAACTCAGAAGTATCCATCTTATATTTATCCATCAAAGTCAAATGGACACTGGGTTGTAAGTCTATCCTGAACTCAACATCATGTTGAGGGGGTAGAGTCACAAATTATTTGGGGAAGACATCAAGGAAATCACTAAAAATCCCCAAAACTTCCACCATCTCTACGTCTTATGATTCCACTGACAGATCAGCTAACAAGGAAAGAAGGGGCTTCATACACCGACTGCCCCCCTGGAAACCCTGCTTGCCAATGAAAGCTACACGCTTTCCACCCGTATCTGAGAACACAACCATTTTATTGAATCAGTCGATAACAGCGTACATGGAAAATAGCTAGTCGATGCCCAGGATGACATTGTATGGCTGCATTTGTAGCAGAAAGAGATCCCTACTAGACTAATGTGGTCCCAACATCAGTATGCATCCTTGACAAACATCAAATAGGCTGGTCTGACCTCCAAGTGGCATTCTCAACACCAGGGGAATGAAAAGACTCTCTACATATAGACCCAAGTCCTGGGATATACTGGGTGCAACAAAGGAGTGAGAAGCTCCAAAATAAAACAAGGCATAAGCAAGAGTACTAAACAAACTGATCGTACCTCGAATGACCTCTGGCCCCACTGAAACTGCTACCAATGCAGCATGTAACTACCTATGCCCATATCCTCTACCCCTAGGCTGTCAGACACCTCCATGACCATACCCTTCTTGATGTCCCTGAGGATCTCCCTAATTTTTTCCTCCCCCAGCACCATTCTCCCTCGGTGGAGCAGGAGCTCACTGCCCCTGTTGCTGCTGCTGAAAAGGTCTGACCGGCAACTGGTGATGTTGAGGTGGGCGTTGAACCTACCCACCCCCATAGTATTTCACTCAGTAAGGGAACTAATTTTGAAGGTTCCCATGGCTACCATAGATAAATAACCTCAGTCATAGGCCCATGGAGAAAGACGAGGGCCGAGAGATCGGAACTGGAGCTATTGAGGCCTGCTCCCCGTCGGCAGAAACCTGGAAGGCCCTGATGCTGGAGGTCTGCTGCTAACGGACTTCCCCTTTTAAGATCTCAACCGAATTCCCTATCTCAGCACACCTCCCATCATGTGCATCCTCTCCACCACTTAAGCCTTCTTCGGAACCTCCAAGTATGTTGGTAGAGTGAAGGGAGTAACAACGTACCGAATAGAAGGTCGGAGTGCCTCCTCTAAGCGTCTTGCCCGTGACTCCTTATCTGGGAAGAGGCTTGGAGAAAAATCAAGGAGAACCTTAAACTTGATCCACAACTCCCTCATCTGCATACTCCCTTCCTTTAGGGAGAGCAACTATTACCTCTTTTCAGCCTTCATCATGGAAGAAAAGAATTCTGCCTGGAACTCCTTCTCAAAGTTAGTTTTCAAAACCTCAAATTCCTTCTTATCCTCGAGATAAAGTGTCCACCACTAACGTGTCGCTCCCCACATTTGGCTCATAGCTAGAGGAACCCAGAACTCTATTGAATCCCAGATCAAGCTGAAGGCAATCGCCAACTCCTCAATCCAGCTTCCCATCTCTATGTCCAAGATGCTACCCTCGTACTTTCCCAGAGTCTACCACTGAAAGGAACAAAGAATCTTCTGCCACTGTTCATCCTCATCCTCTAAATCATCCCTACTCTAATCGACCGAATCAACCTATTGGACCTCGATCACCTGCACTACTCATGCACGGCATCCGGGTGCCATAGTTGTAAGGTAAACAAGGAATTCCTAAGCCTGAGTAGTGTAGAAGATTCCATTTAAATTTTGTTTAAAATTTTTAGTTATTTTAAATTCCAAAAATACCCAATAAACACAAGAACACAATTCATTATGATGCATGTACCTTTCCTAGGGTCTTTGCCTTGAAATTAGTGTAGCCTCACTTGGTCATTCGGTAGGTCCAGAGTCCTTGCATCGGATCAATAGGGGGGGCTAAAATCTCGTGTCCTAGACAGTCTTCCCTTTCATATTTCACAGACCAAGATTTCCAACACTATTTCCCTACCATCCCATGCAATCCTCATCGTTCCTAACCCCGAACTCTTTCCTATTTTTCAACAACCTCGCTCTGATACCATTCTGTCACGACCCGCCTTCCCCAAGATGAGGGAAGGGACAAAAAACTACCAGACCCTTCCTTCTTCAAGTTGAAGGAGAGATAATGACCCTTGAGTCTCAACTTTAATAGGTACCAGAGTGGAGAATAGCACCAAGGGTATATAATCACATGTAATATGGAAGACAATACCTTTTTATAGAAAATGATCGGGAGATAAGATGGTAAAACCCAAAAAACTCCATAAACTGAAAGTAAAGTAAATCCAAAAATCCATTCCCATATGCATGTTCAAAATAAACTGATACAGAGTACAAGAAAACTCTGAAAGGAATTACCAAAAGAAAAAAAATAATCAAAGACAATTGTCTCGACATCCGAGCTAGTAAGGTCTGGAACGGTTCTCAAAGTCCTCCTAGAAACTTGAAAGTAGTTTTATATACATAGGGTGAGTATACAAGTATAATCAGTAGGGAAACCAAAATCTCTCATGCACAAGGCACACTCCCCAAATAATTCAAGTTACAACACATCAATATTTGGGTACCCCACACTACTTCCCCAATGGTTATTTAGAAAATCCTACACATCGGACCTCCGCCAAAAGTTCCATTGCAGCCCCACTGCCGCCCCTACAACAACCTTATGGTCCACCACAACCACACATCCTATCCGAAGACATCTGGGCCACCACAGCCACACATAACCACGCTCGCAGACACCTATGCCACAATAAACACCGCCACACCCGAAGACACTTGGGCTAGAACAACCACTTTCATGCTCGAAGACACTCGGGCCTCATCCCGAAGACACTTGGGAATCAAACCTGCATGCATATACCTGGGCCAATCACCACAACACACCATGATCAAAGAGTCTTGGTCCATAGTTAACCGTAGGAAATCGCAACCAGCTTGAAGGTTCTTGGGATACTTGGGAGAGGGAGTAGAAAAGTAGCTAATAACCATCCACTCATAGGAATGTTGGGAAAAACACCCTCCCCCATGAAATGGGGGTGTTCGGCACGAATTTCTCAACATGGGTGGGGTGCGTATAAGAAACACAAGAACTAAATATTATATATATAGTTAATCAAACACTCATCCCAACCAAAGGGCTATGAAATAGACAACCAGCTCATACACAACCACTCTTATTTCTATCTTTACATGCAAAAATATACAAAAGTTAAAACTAGAACACAAACCATTTCTGGAAAACAATTCCCCCATTGTACCCATTATTGTTATCATGTTCAAGTGATTCTATTAAAATATTCCTCCACTATCGGGAAACTAATAGGCATAACCACAAGCCAAAACAACAACTAAAGGAAAAAACAGCCAAGTAGGCTTCTAAGAATTCACACCTGGTTCTCTTGTAAAGTAACAACATCAAAAGGGATTCGTGAGATCCCTTGAAGTACTGTAACCAAACCAAGACCCGACATACTGTCTCCACACAGCCTCAGATTCACAAACTAGCAACCTCTCAACTAGATATTCCATTCCCATCCACGTCACCCCACAAACATCAAACAGAGAAACCATTCATATCACTAGAATAAAGCATGGGATTCTTTCATTTTTAGCCAAAATCATTCATTAAGTTCCTTATTTTCATTGGTTAATTGGGGTGATCACACAAGGATTCTTATTCATCAAGCATCTATTTAATCAACCAAGTTTATGTGATTAACCATTTTCCAAGTTACATTCATTCAATCACAAGATTATCCAGAAAAACATAGCTTCGTTAGTACGCAAGAAAGGACCACCAACGGCCACAATTTTCAGTGGACATAATCCCATACAATTCACTACATAAAAACAAAGGTATAACATAGAAACATCATCAAATTTTCCAACCCTTAATTATTTAATAGTCCATTTATTATCTTTGTTAATGTTTTTTTCATCTATGTCCTAGGGGAACATCATCATACCCACCCCACATGATTCATAGTAAAGAGAGACAAAGGAAAAACCCTACCTGGATGATCAAGGATCGAAGTTATCTCTTTGTGCCAAGAACTGGAAATGGCGCGACTTGAAGCAAAAGAAAACTCCAAGGATGAGTGGGAAGGGCTCCAGTACAGGTGCACGATTCATATCTAGATAAAGTCTCAAGGCGCACTAAGAGAAATGGAACAGAATAAGGAAGATAAGATCTCGGCTTAAGAAGAGGCCATATCCTAAAATCAAGGAGACGATTTTGTAGTACTTAAAAGTTGGATCATGGATTGACCATGTGGCACAGTAGTTTTACACGTTGGTATTAATTGAGATTTAATAATTTTCCTCATAGATGGTGGAGATAATGGTTGTGAGTTAATATATTTCCTTTAACCAGAGGAAAACACGTAAGAAGGGCAAAACTAGAAAACACGGTAAGCTAGAAAACGTGAAAAAGGGTGTGACATGCCACATGTTTTGGTAACTCAAGGGAAGCCCAACTCTTGTGGGTTTAAAACATATTTTATAGGCATTATATTTCTTTTAAAGGGGTATTAAATCACTTTTACATTAAAAGATACGTTACTGGAGCAAAAGTGGAAAGTCCCTGAGAAACTGGAAATGACTCACTGATGGGTGAGTCACCGTCGCCCTGGAACCATCACCCTGGCACTGATGTTGATCGGTGCCACTAACAGCCCATTGGTGCCACCATTCGTTTGACCTGAAATTTTTCAAACTCTTTAATGAGTCACTGATGCTCCCCAGGATACCCCAACCACCAGAATTTGACAAAATAATGGACCAGGAGGGTTTTGGACATTACATGGATGGTATAATAATTTTATAGAATCAATATCATGTCATAATTATCATATATATCCATTATTTTCATCATTATAACCATTAAATTAAAGTGGTGATGAAAAAGGAATTACTCCGCTACATGGAGACGGTAAGTTGTACGTACGCACATGCAGTACTTTCATTTTTCATAGGACAGATAAAAGGTGGAATATGGTTGTATCATAACTATAATAAAATATCAGTATATATATGATACTATATTTATCATTTTAGTATGGTTATAACATATTAATAGGAGTTATAAGAAGAATTTGTTTTGAAAGAGTCGGTAAATATGATTACCACTTCCACGAAGGAGCTCCTTTATAACTTCTCTTAAGGGACCTAGGGTAGGTCTTTTAGAAGGTCCAAAACCAAAAATACATAAATAAGGATTTATATAAGATAAATGGGAAGATTATGGTTGATATAGATGGATCAAATTTTTGTATATAAGTGAAGGAAGGGTTGACCTTTATAATTGAGGTGGGGGCACTTTTGGAATTTCTCGAAGTATTATAATATAATAAGATTATTCTTGAGAAAAATGCTTTAAAATGGTCCATAATTTCATATGGGATGAAATTTTAGACCATATATTTTTTCATTTGTCCTTATTGAATATTTTTATTATATTAAAAAAAATTAATAAAATTGTAGTCCCATAAAATACCATTATTGTCAATTTTGATACTATTTGTTACTATGACTTTAAAAACATCAAGAAAACAATTAAAATTTGAAAAAAATATCTTATTATATCTTAAAAATGTCAACATAATCTATAAAATTATTTTATTACAATAAATATCTCAAATCGTATTTATTTTAATATTTTAAATATCATTTATTTGATTTTTTCCATTAATTAAATAATTATTTCATCAACTTTGTGCATGCATTTTAGGTAATTATTTCTTCACTAAAAATTAAAAATAAATTACCATGATGTATATAAATATTTTATATTTAAAAATACTATTTTTAGTGGAACATATCTCCTAGAAAATTTTATATTAAAAATATTACACTTATTATAAACAAGAGTGTGACATATTTGACTTTTCATTAAATAAAATAATATAAAGGTCAAAATAACACCTAAGTGGCCATAAAAGGTCATATAATAGAAATATTAATGATTATGGACTAAATTAAATCATATAATAAATTTTAGGTAATTTTTTGAGTCATTTAATAATTATTATCATTTTATTTTTAACCTAAATTACCAGATTTACTATTTACTATGGTAACAAAAATTATTAAGGTTACAATTCATATTGACCAAAAATAAAAGGGGTATATTTACAAAATTTGGAACTCCTAATTCGAAATATGTAATCCATTTTTCAAAATTAAAAACATATAATTTTCATAATTTAATTTAATATTAATTCGTCCAAACACTATGAAAAAAAATTCTAGAAAAAATGTCCTTTTTAAGTATAAAATGTTTTTATACTAAATTCATATATAAAATTATTTTAAAAGAATTAAATAATATTATTTATAACTAAAAGGAACTAATTATATATTAAAACTATTCCAAAATCAAATTTTACTTTGTAAATTTTTTAAATGAAAATAGAGTTTTCAATATAAATCAGTATTTTTCACTATTCATTAAAATTTAAAACTTTTTAGAACAATATAAAAATATTATCCTAAGATAATTTTGAAAAGAAGAATTCAAAAATCAAGTTTAACTTTTCAAATGAATTTTTAAAAAATTTCAAAATTAATTATATTTATTTTCTCATATAAAGAAAAGAAATTGTTTTTTGAAGAAAACATATTTTTAAAGAATAAAATTACTTCACTAAAAATTAAGTGTTTATTTACTAATCATTAATATGTTTCATAATATGGTTATTACCATTCATATCCACCAATTCAATAGATATTTTTTAATGGTTTTGTTAAAATAATAATATTTTAATAGTATATTGTGGTTCCTTTAAACACGATGTGGCATGCAACACAAGCAACCAAAGAAATCAAAATACTTCATAAAAACATGGGGTGTTACATTCTTATCCATAGTGATAAGGTTTACTCCCTAATCCCATACATAACATCTCATGAGACTAAAACATTACCCAATGCACTGGAGTTCTATCTAGGTGCACCCATCATAACATGTACATTCATATGTGTGCCATATAAAGAATCAAACATAAGGAATAAACATAAGGGTTACCAATGGAAATAAATGGGTATCATAATCATGTCACAAGGAATAACCAAATGTCATATAACAATGGTATCCCTAAAACAAGGGATTTAAATCATTCTTGGTCATTAATAAAGGAAAAATAAAGAATATATAAAGAATAATGAAGTCTGACTAAATTGAAAACATGAAAAAGAGTGGTTAGATAACATTTGAAATGTGCCATTGAAGTGCAATTTTAGGGAAAATAATAAAGATTATTTAAAGAGGATAAAAAAATATTTGTTTGCATAAAACTAGAAATGAAATAAAATATTGAGTTTGGGTTGTATACTAGTGGAGAATAATCCTTGTAATTATATATCTATGCTTGGGTTCGCATCCTGTTAGCATCAAATTTTGAGTGGAATTTTGGGTGGGTTGTGATGGTGGGTGGCAGGTCCTTGTGCGGTGACAGGGGTTATGGGCTTTGATAATGGAAATGAAAGGATTCATCAGTGGCGGGAGCTCATGTGGAGGTGGGGGCACTAGGCTTCAATGGTAGTAGCATAGGGCTTAGTTGGGTAGTGCAGGTATCAATTGGTGTTCGGTGTACAGCGGTGGGTTTGTTCAGCGATGGTCAGGGTGTGACAGCATCAGTCAGAAAACGACTAGCAGGTGAAGCGAGGCAAGAAGCAGCGCTATATTCAATGGAGGATATTCAGTGATGCATGTGATGGATCCAGGGGGAAAAAGTGGTCCTCCTCATCAAGTGCATA
Source organism: Viscum album (assembly GCA_963277665.1). Classification (NCBI taxonomy): domain Eukaryota; kingdom Viridiplantae; phylum Streptophyta; class Magnoliopsida; order Santalales; family Viscaceae; genus Viscum; species Viscum album. Next base: position 608,016,685 of record OY728139.1, on the reverse strand, counting down.
CCAGATGAGGATTCAGAGTAGTTGGACCCTACTTTGTAGGGCCACCAAATTGGGAAGGATGAGAGGGTATGGAAACACCATTAGTATCAGGCATCGTCATTCCGTATAGGGAAATTCTAGTTGTGCATCCCTATAAAGATTGGTTTATTGGTCAATGTAAGTCAAATATGTAAGGGAGGGTCTGTTCTAGTGGTGTCATGTCATGGCCCACCTTCTTTAAGATAAAGGAGAGATAATGACCTCTGAGTCCCACCTTCAATAGGCCCTGGGGTGGCGACTAGCACCAAGGGTAGGTAAACATTCACACAATATGGGAGGTATTAAACTTTTTAATGAATACAAGATCAGGAGATAAGATATATCAACCTCAAAAAAATCCAAGACACATATATATAAATCAAAATCCATCCCATGTGCATGTTTAAAGTAAAACTGGTAGAAATACAAGAAAACCACAAAGTATCTACCAAAATAAAACTAAGCAGTGACACAACAAATGTCCCCAAATTTAGAGCTAGTAAGGTATTGCACGGTCCACGTAATCTCTCTAGAAACCTAAAAACAATTTTATATACATAGGATGAGCATACAAGTATACTCAGTAGGGAAAAACCAAAGTCACTCACACACGAGTGGGAGAATCATACTAATGCCCCTATAAGAAAATAGGAGAAACTCAAAAGCACCTAACAAGGTATACTATCCACCCCAACCTCACCACGAAACGCTCACCAAATAATTCAAGTTAAGTAAAGTAAAGTAGTAAGCACATTGATATTTGGGTACCCCGCACCACTACCCACTAGTTAACTGATCATCCCTGATGGAGAACATTCTGACACTACCACGCTCTTCCACAAGCCCCACTTTCACAACCATCCCGCACATACCTAGGCCACATACCGCTTCACATCTCTCCCACAAACACCTGGGCAACAACCACATCACATCTCACCCATAGACACATAGGCCACAACCACCACACGTCTCACCCGAAAACACATGGGCCTCATCCCATAGACACCTGGGAAACAAACCACCTCTCACAAAATGAGTACCATAAATCTAGTAATAAACCTCAAGTCTTTAAAGCCTAACCAAAGAGTCTTTGGGGATAAATTCCTAGAAGAGGGAGAAGAGAAGATCCAACAACCATTCATCCATCCTCCCACTAGGATATTGGGAAATGACACCCTCCCCCAAAATAATTGGGGTGTTCGGCACGTAGTGCTCAACACGGGTGGGGTGCGTATAGAAATCACAAGGAACTACATGTATATATATAGGTACCAAACACTCAGCCCAACCTTTGGGTTTTTAAAATAATAACAAGCCCACACAAAATTACCCTTGCCGCCACCTCTAAAAGAACGTATCAAAATGAATGACAGTCACTTCCCAATAAATGAACACCACTTTACTACAAGCCACAAATTGAAACATACCCCCAACCAATTCATTTAACCAATTGTATTTTTTCATTATCAATTCATTTATTTATCCATTTCATCCCTACCTAGGTAACTACCAAACACATCATACCACAAGTAACATCATAACCCACACCCACTTTATGAAAGTTTAGAAACTCTAGGCCAAAGGACCTCATAATTTAACAACATCCTTCTTCAAAATCATCCCTCCTAAACCATCCCTGGTAGCCCCACTACATGAAAAATACCACATTCAAAAAATCAAATAGAAAAAACCAGCTTGCATTCGCACTACACACTCCCCTTCCCTGGACACCCCTACCAACATTCTTCAAAGTCATGCCACCCTATTCTTCCTCTCAATAAAAAATACCCCCAACACACCTCATCACTACCACAATTAGAATCCCCACTGAACCACAACACCACACCCATAAACATGAACATGACACAACCCATTCATACACCCCTATTTCCCAACCACCACCTCGATACAGTCCCACTGCATAACAAGTTCATCCATTTCACAATCAACCGATCTCTCAGCATCAGATACCATTACACCACTCATACCACTCCATGCTCACAACCAAACTCCCAACCATAGTACCACACGAACATCACAGACACAAGTCCAAATAGAACCACACATATCACACAACCACACCAATAAGGCAATGTTTATTTAGATTTAGCAGTACCTATTATTTAATTCCACTTAATAAAATAGGGATGATCATAGAACCAGTTAAATCCTGGGGAATCCATTTATTTAACTAAATATATAAGATTAACCAGATTCCAATTCTTACATCAGTGATTCAAAAATAATACAGGTGTGAAAACAGATCCCACCAACATCCATGATTTTCAGAAGAATACAACTCAACCAATTCACAATATGGATCAAAGATAAAATATAAAACAAAGTGATCATCATACTTGTACTCCTAGACCCTCATTTATTAATTATTATTATCTTCATTAAATTTGTTTCAACTGTATTCACAAGGGTGCATGAGTAAACCCACCCCACATGATACACAAAAGAGAAAGTGAAGAAATAATCCCTACCCATAACAACAGGTGACCAACAATTCTTCCTTACGCCAAAAATAGGGGTCACGAGAGCAACAAAAAAGACTCCAAGGGAAAACCGAACATACGGCTACACCATAGGGGCACAAATCCTCGGGGAAGAAATGTTATCATCACACCAAGAGAAAATAGAAGGGTTTAAAGGAATGAAAGATTCAACTTTAGGAACCCCAAATCCTAAATCTATGGGGAAATGGTTTCAAAGGCCATTAAATCCAAATCACGGTCAAGACCACGTGGTTTAGGATTCAAAGGAAGATTCAGGTTTTTAGAAGATAAATACCATTTGAAATGGCCCAAAATTAATTAAATATGGAATTTAACTCATTTAACATCAAAAAGACATGGAACTGGAAAAACTGGGAAAAACTGGAAATAACTCACCAATGAGAAAGTCTCCGACACGAGTCACTGACGCCTGAGTCACTGACACCTGATCCATCGACGTGATGACCTATAGATGCCTTGACCTACCGATTCACCAACCTATTGATGCCCCGACCTACTAATTTCCTAAGTCACTGATGCCCTGAGTCACCAACTCCTAAGTCATTGATTCTAGAGCCATTGACGTGATGACTTAACAACGACCTGACCTACCAACATCCTGACCTACTGACGCCCTAACCTACTGAAACCCGGAGTCACCAACATTGAGCTACTGATTCCAACCTACCGATGTTGAGATATCGTCACGAATCACCGACACTGATCAACCGATGTGACTCTTCAATGCCTAACTCACCAATGGAAAAACTTGAAATTTAGAAACTCTTGAAATGAGCCATCATTGCCACTGTAGAACACTCCAAACACTGGATTTTGACAAAGTAATGGACCACGAAGATCTAGGCCATTACATCAGATACCTTTCAAACTATTATCACCCTCGAGTATTCAAAACCAAACCCATATAAAATATGGATTTGAACAACAACCATGTAACATAACTCTCAAGAATAAACTACCCTATATTGTTTCGAAAGCTATATTGAAGCCTCAACATCCAATAACACCTACTCCCAGATTTTACAACCCAAAAAACCGCAAGACATACCACACCAACACTAAAATTCACACTGCCTGAACATATGAATCGGGTAATTCCTTCCTCCATGTCAAGATATTATCCTCTTTGGGCGGCACTGACTCACCTGCATGGGTTCAATCAAAAATGCATTAATGCATCTTGATTATGGATTAGGTCCTCTCCTCCTCATACATCAGGACTTTATCATACATTAGAGAACAAGTAAACAACTCATATCACATAAAACAAGGTTCATTCACTACATCACAAGGCAAAACACACAAGAAAAACTCAAAACAACTCCAGGTACTAGGCACACATCTACGCTTATCTATCCTAAGTACTCTTCTCTAGGATACCATGCCTCCACAACACACGAACCAAATGAATGGTCTGTCCATGCATCACTTTATCCCAATGATCCTAGATATCCACTGGTCACTCCACGAATGTTGTGTCATCCTCAATATCCAACTCTCCCTGGTCAATAACATGGGATTCATTGTGAAGATACTAATGAAGATGAGAGGCATGAAAGACATCATGGACCTTCTCTAAATATTGTAGCAACACCAACTAGTATTCCACCTCACCAACTCACCCCAACACCTCGAAGGGTCTAATGAATCTGGGAGAAAGCTTGCTCCCTCATCTAAACCTCTACTTCCCATGTTAATGGGAAACCTTCAAGAACACATAGTCCCCAACCTAGAACTCCAAGGGGCTCCTCCTGAGATCGACATATGACTTCTACCAGTCTTTTGCTTCCTTTATCCTCTCATGGACAATATTCACCTTCTCAGTCATAATTTACACCATGTATGAACCAAGAATAGTTGTTTCCCCAACTTATGTCTAGCACAAACGTAAAGGAAATGGTCTCCCATACAGGTCTTTGAATGTATCCATTTCAATGTAAGAGTGATAATTATTACTGTAAGTAAACTCTACCAAAGGCAAGTGCCACACCCAAGATCCACCAAGGTCCAAGACGCATGCTCATAGCATGTCCTCCAATGTTTGGATGGTCCTCTCTTTCTTCCCATCTATCTGAGGGTGGAAAGTAGTGATGAGGCGTAATTGAGCACCAAAGGTATGTTGCAATACAATTCAAAATTACGAGGTAAAATTCGCATCCAAATCTGGGATGATGGATCTTAGAACTCCATGTAATCGCACCACCTCATCCACATACCTCTGCGCTAAGGCATCCACTGCGCTCGACTCCTTGATCGCTAAGAAGTGATCTGATTTCATTAGTCGATCCACTACTACCCAGATTGCATCACATCCTCCCTAAGACCTAGGTAATACTATGAAAAAATCCATTGATATGTCATCCCACTTCCACTCAGGGACATCTAAGTACTGAAAAAAAACCACTGGTAACATGGTGCTCAGCCTTCACTTAATGCCACACCAAGAACTTTTCCAAAATCTTCGCCACTTCTCACTTCATCCCAAGCCACCAGAATTGTTCCCTCAATCCATGGTACATCTTGGAAATCTATGGTTGTACTACTAAGTGTGACCTATAAAAATCATATAAAACTCCTTCACACACCATCATGTGATCAAACATCTTCCCATGGAACAGCATTTGATTCTGACCATCCTTATACCATTCCTCTAGAGCATTACCCCGGTCAACGTGATCACACATCACCTCCGCCTCCGAGTCTCCCCACTGAGACTCTTCCACCTGCTACCTCAGAGGTGACTGTACCATCATCTAAAACATACAGCCTCTACCGCCATCCATTCCTGCATCTAAGTGAAAGGCAGCCAACTCCTCTATATCCCTCTAAGTGTCTGCAGATTCTCGAACTACCTCTCTCTACGACTTCCTTCTCAAAGCATCGGCCACAACATTCTCCTTTCCTGAGGTGTAGGAGGTCTCAAAATCACAATCCTAGAGAAACTCCATCCACCTTTGCTTCTGAAATTTTAGATCTCACTGGGAAAATATGTAACTCAAGATCTTGTGATCTGTGAAGACCACAAAGTGGTCCCCAATGAGGTAATGCCTCCAAAACTTTAGCAAAAATATGACCGCTTCTAGATCCATATCATGGGTATAATAGTTATGTTCATGGGGATGAAACTACCTAGACTCATAAGAGATCACTCACCATTGTTCCATTAGCACACACCCTAATCCCAGACATGAAGCATTGAAAAATACCTCAAACATCACCCCTTCCTCTGGAAACTTGAGCACTGGGGTACTTCCAACTTCACCTTCAGATAGCTGAACGATGAATGGCACTGCTTTCTCCACACAAAATCTTGGCCCTTTCTGGTCAGAACCGTCAATGGAGCTGCTACTTGAGAGAAATCAGGTATGAATCTCCAGTAATAGTCTGTTATACTAAGAAAACTACAAACCTATGCCACATTCTTGGGTGCTTCTCAATAAAAAACTAATTAAACCTTCGATGGGTCCACTGTTACACCCTACTGAGACACCACATTTCCAATAAAATGGACTTCATGTGTCCAAAACTTGCACTTAGATAGCTTTCTATGGAGCTGGTGGTGCCGAAGGACTTCTAGGACAGTCCTGAGATTCTCAGTATTCTCCTTCTATGACTTCAAGTATATCAGGATGTCATCGATGAATACAATGATGAACTGGTCCAAGAAATCATGAAATATATAGTTCATGAGCCCCAAGAACACAGTTGGTGTATTTGTAACACTGAACAACATAACCACAAACTCGAATTGCCCATACCTACACCTAAAAGTAGTAATTGGGATGTCACCATCCTTCACCCTCAACTGGTGATTCCCAGAACATATATTGACCTTAGAAAACCAACTTTATTCCCTCAGCTAGTCGAAAAGATCATCTATCCTCAGGAGAGGGTAATGATTCTTGACTATTACCTGATTAAACCTCTAGTAGTCTATGAAATCCTCAGACCACCATATTCCTTCTTCACAAACAAGACTGAATCACCCCATAGTGACACACTAGTCTAGATAAGTCCCTTCTTCATTAGATCATCAATCTGAATCCTTAGGTCCCATAGCTTAGAAGGTTCCATTCGATAAGGATCCATCTTAATTGGAGAAGCATTGGGCTGAAAGTATATCCCGAACTCAACATCACGTTAAGGGGGTAGAGTCGCAACCTCCTCAGAAAAAATATACAAGAACTCCCCAAAACTCTGGGAGCCCTCACCATCCTTGCATACACTGACCCCACTGATAGATCTTCCAACAATGAAGGAAGAGGCTCCACATGACGACTACCCATTAGACAACTATGCTCGCCAATGAAAGACACACATTGGCCATCCATCTATGAAAACATAACTCTTATCCATAAGTATTTGAAAATATCATGCACAGAGTACAACCATTTTATGCCAATGATAACATTGTATGGATGCATCTGTAGCAGAAATAGATCCCCACTGGACTGATGTGGCCCTAATATCACTCTACATCCCCAGTAAACATCAAACAAGATGGTCTGATCTCTGACTGGTGTACTCAACACCAGGGGAATAGCTATTTCCATACCTAGAGAATGGTATAGACCAGGTGAAACAAAGGAGTGTGAAGATCCTGAATCAAACAAGGTAAAAACAAGACTACTGAACAAACTGATAGTACCTCGAATGATCTCCATCTCTACTGGAGTTGCTGCCTCTGCGGTGTGCAACTGAAAATTCCCAACTCCTCTGCCAATATTTTGTTGGATTCCTCCACAACCATTACATGGTTGATGTCCCTTTTTAATTCCCTAAGGTTAGTCTCTACCTGTTCTATCTCCCCTCAATGGAGCAGGAGCCTATTGTCCCTACTATTGAAACGGCCTGGCCAGCAACTACTATTGAGGCAGGTACTAGACCTGACCACCTCCACCATACTGATCTCGAACTGGGAACTAAATTTGAAGGTTCCCACAAACTCCACAAGAGAAACACCTAGGTACCATTACTATGGGAAAAGAAAGAGGACCAGAAGTTCGGAACTGATACAGTTGGGGTTGACTCCCTGTCGGCCGAAACCTAGAAGGTCCTTCCACCAAATACCTACTACTGATACCCTTACCATTTGAAGAACTATATTGGATCCCCTATCATGGTAAACCTACTCTTGAGTGAATCATTTCCATGACCTAAAACTTCTTTTGAACCTTTAATTATGTTTGTATGGTGAAGGGAGTAACCGCATATAGAAGAGAAGGATGGAGTGCCTCTTATAAATGTCTCTCATGAGACTCCTCATCTAGAAAGAGATCTGAAGTAAAGTAAAGAAGATCCTTGAAATTGATCCCCAACTCTCATACTAATATACTCTCATGATGGACTAAGATTAGTTCCTATCACTTCTGATCCTTCATCATCAAAGAGAGGAATTATGCCCAGAACTCCTTCTCAAAGTCAGCCCATGAAACATAGGTCTCCTTCCTGTCCCTGAGGTAAAGCATCCACCGCTGATACGCTGCTCTCCTCATCTGGCTCACTTCTATGGGAACCTAGCACTCTGTCAGAGCCTGGATCAAGCTAAAAGTGATTGCTAGATCCTCAAGCCATCTCTTTGTCTTCATTTCTGAGACACTGCCCTCATAATTTCCCAGAGTCTGCTGCTAGAAATCACGAAGCATCTTTTTCCACTGATTTTCCTCCTCCTCTGGATCAACCCTCTATTGATTAGCTAGATTTTCCTACTGAGCCTCCACTTCCAGAGTCACTCATGGACGATGACTAGGTTCCATAGCTGAAATTTAAATAAGTAATTCCTAAGCCTGAGTAGTATATAATTTATTTAGGATTCATTTTAACTCATTGTTTATTTTAATTTCCCAAAAATTCACAAAACAAACAAGAACTCAAGTCATCACGATGCATGTACCTTCCCTAGGGTCTCTACCCCACAATGAGTGTACCCTCACTTAGTCATTCGGTAAGCTTAGAGTACTTTCATCAGATCATGGGGGGCCTAAAATCCTATGTCCTAGTTGGTCTTCAATAACCTAAGTCACGTACCAAGATCACCTAACATTATTACCCTACCAACCCATGCAATAATTACTGTTCCTTACTCCAAACTTCATCCTATCTCTCAACCATCAACTTTGATAACATTCTATCACAACCTGCATTCTTCAAGATGAAGGAGAGATAATAACCCCCTGAGTCCTCCCTCCAATAGGCCCCAGGGTGGCGACTAACACCAAGGGTAGGTAAACATTCACACAAGATGGGAAGAATTACCCTTTTTAATGAAAACAAGATAGGGAGATAAGATGTATCAACCTTAAATAACTACAAGACATGTATATATAGAAACCAAAATCTATCCCACATGCATGTTTAAAGTAAAACTGCTAGAAATACAAGAAAACTCCAAAGTAGATCCCAAAATAAAACAAAGAAGCGACACAACAATCGTACCAAATGTCTGAGCTAGTAAGGGACAGCAAGGTCCACGTAAACTCCCTAGAAACAGGAAAACTTTTTTATATACATAGGGTGAGCATAAAAGTATACTCAGTAGGAAAAAACTAAATTCACATGTGCACAAGTGGGAGAATCATACTAATGCCTCTGTAAGAAAACAGCATAAACTCAAAAGCACCTAACAAGGTATACTATCCACCCCAACCTCACCAGGGTATGATAACTAAATAACGCAAGTCAATTAAAGTAAAGTAGTAAGCACATTGATATTTGGGTACCCCGCACCACTTCCCACCGGTTAACTACTCATCCCTAATGGTGAACGTCCTGACACTACCACACTCTTCCACAAGCCCTACTATCACAGCCTTCCCACACACACCTGGTGCACATATCGCATCACATCTCACCCGTAAACACTTGGGCTACAACCACAGCACATCCTGCTCATAGACACCTAGGCCACAACCACCACATGTCTCACCCAAAAACAATTGGACCTTACCCCGAAGATGCCTGGGAAACAAACCTCCTCTCACACAATGAGTACCATAAATCTGGTAATAAACCTCAAGTCATTACAGCCTACCCGGAGATTCTTGGGTGATAAATACCAAGAAGGGGGAGTAGAGAAGAGCCGACAACTAGCCATCCATCCTCCCACCGGGATGTTGAAAAAAGGAAACCCTCCCCCATAACAATGTGGGTGTTCAACACCTATTTCCCAACATGGGTGGGGTTTGTATAGAAATCACAAGGAACTATATGTATATATATAGGTACCAAAAACTCATTACAACCTATGGGTTTCCAAAAAAACAATTAGCCCATGCAAAACCTCCCTTACTACCACCTCTAAAAGAACATATCAAAACAAATTATGGTCACTTCCCAATAAATGAATGTCACTTTACTACAATCCACAACTCAAAACATAACCCCACCAATTAATTTAACCAATTTTCATTATGCGTTATCAATTAATTTATTTATTCATTCCATCCTTACCTAGGTAACTACCAAACACATCATACCACAAGTAACATCATAACCCACACCCACTTTAAGAATGTTCAAAAACTCCATATCAAAGTCCCTCTCAAGGTAACAACATCCTTCTTCAAAATCATCCCTCCTAAACCATCCCTGGAAGACCCGCTACACAAAAAAACACCACATTCAGCAAATCAAATAGAAAACAACTAGCTTTTAGTCCCACTACACACTCCCTTTCTCGGGACACCCCTACCATCATTCATTAAAGTCATGCCAACATTTTATTCCACTCAATAAGAAAGACCCCCAACACACCTCATCACTAACACCCATAGTAGCCTCACTGCACCACAACACCACACCCATAAACATGAACATGAAAAAACCCAGTCATGCACCCCCACTACACCACAACACCACACCCATAAACATGAACATGACACAACCCAGTCCTGCTCCCCCACTGCCCAACCACTACCCCGATACAGTCCCACTACATAACAAGTTCATCCATTCCACAATAAACCAATATCTCAGTATGAGATACCGTTACATCACTCATACCACCCCATTCTCACAAACACACTCCCAACCACAGTACCACATGAAAATCACAGGCACAAGGATGAATAAAACCACACACATTACATAGCCACACCAATAAGGAATGGTTCATTCAGATTTAGCAGTGCTTGTGATTTAATTCCACTTGATAAATCATGGGTGATCACAAAAGAAGTTTGATCTGGGTGAATACATTTATTTAACCGAATATATGTGATTAACAAGATTCTAATTATTACAGTATTGATTCATAAATAATACATGTGTCAAAATAGAGACCACTAATGTTCACGATTTTCAGAAGAATACAACTCATAAAATTCACAACATGGATAAACGATAACATATAAAACAAACTAATCATCATCCTCATACTCCCATACCATCATTTATTACTTCTTATTATCTTCATTAAATTGGTTTCAACCATATTCACAAGGATACATGAGTACACCCACCCTGCATGATACACAAAAGAAAGAGAGATGAAGGAATACCTACCTTGAACAACAAGTGACTGACAATTATTCCTTATGCCAAAAACAGGGGGTCGTGCGAGTAGCAGGAAAGACTCCAGGGGAAAACTAAATATATTGATACACCATAGGGGCACGACTCCTCAAGGAAGAAAGGTTCTTGGTGCACCAAGATAAAATGGAAGGGTTCAAAGGAAGAGAATATTTGGCTTTAGGAAGCCCAGATCCTAAATCTATAGGGAAACGGTTTCAAATGCCATTAAAGACGGATCACAACCAAGACCATGATTTTTAGGATTCGAAGGAATATTTAGGTTTTTAGAAGATATATACCATTTAAAATGGCCTAAAACTCATTAGATATGGAATTTAGCTCATTTAATGTCAAAACAACGTAGAACTAGAAAAACTGGTAAAAACTTGAAATGACTCATCGGTGGGTGAGTCACCGACGTGAGTCACCAATTCCTGATCCACCGATGTGATAGCCTAATAATGCCCTAACCTACCGATGACCCAACCTATTGATGCCCTGAACTATCGATGCCTGAGTCGTCGATGCCTGAGCCACCGATGTGACGACCTACCGATGCCCTGACCTACCAACATCCTGACATACTGATGCCCCGACCTATTGATGCCTTGAGTCACCGACAATGAGATAATGACACCAACCTATCAATTTTTATCTACTTACATGACTCGTGGATGCTGATATACCGACGCGACTCACCTACACCTGACTCACTGATGGAAAAACTAGAAATTTGGAAAACTCTTAAAATGAGACATCCCCCCCCCCTTCCTAGAACACCCCAAACACTATATTTTCACAAAGTAATGGACCATAGATGTCTGATACATTACATGTCAGGTATTTGGGTCCTTCAGGTCCATGTACTTAGGCCACACACCTATTGGGCCTACAAGCCATCTAAGGGTTCCCCCTCAACCAAATTTGAAAGGGGATTATCTAAAAATCAATAAAAAATGTATAACCTTCATGATTTCAGGAAACTAAAATATTTTTTCACGATAAGTTGAGTTATTTTAGAAAAATATTGTAGCGTTGAAGGATTTTATGTATTCTTCTTAAAAACAAGTAAGAAACGGAGAAATTCCCTTTAATCGGGTTTTTTTCGAGAGGAATTGAGAAGGGAACCTTTTAAAACATGTAATTACTCATAAAATAAATATTAATTGATATACATACATATATTTGGTACATATAAATAGAAAATAGGAAAATTATATAAGAATAGTGATCAGATAAATTGAGGCAAAAAGAGAGAAAGAATAACCCAAAGGAAATATGGAGGTTCGAAGAGATACCTTACATTACGCTTTCCTTTAGTTGAACATACTTTGACCTCTTGTATAATGGTTTAAAGAATGTTATTAATTTATACTATAACCATTTTATTTTTTATTATATCATATATAATCCTAATATAACCTATTACCTCCCTATCTTTAATAATATTTTAGTATTACCATTGTTTCTCATGTTAACTGCTTCATTTTTCTATGCATGTTTTGTCAAATAAGCTTCGGTTCATGTGCATGGGATATAGATTCATCATATACAGAATTTTATTAATTATATAAGTATAATATTTAATTATTTAATACATTTTTATAACCATTACAGAAAATTTTATATGGAAAATTAGTCGCATCACTTCGTAGAGACAATGGGTCGTACGTACGCACGAGAGACGATATCATTCCCTTAATGGTTAATGGGTAGACAAATGGATGGTATGTTAATTTTCAAGAATAAACATCATTTCATAAGTATCATATATATCCATTATTTATATCATTATAACCATCCAAGTAAAGTGATGATGAAAAATGAATTACACTGCTACGTGGAGACAGTAAGTCATACATACGCACGCACGATGCTTTCATTTTTTCATAGGATGGATAAAATGTGGAATATGGTTGTATCATAATAAGAATAACAGATAATTATATGTATTATACTAGATTTATTATTTTACTATGGTTATAAAATATTAATAGTAGGTAGAATAATAAAGAAATTTTAAAATTTTGATAAATACTATTACCAATTTTATAAAGGATCTCCTTTATAACTTCTCTTAAGGGTCCTTGGGTAGGTATTTTGGAAGGGATAAAATCACTAAAATATAAAAAAGTTGTTTTAGAAGATAAATTGTAAAATTATGGTCGATATATATGGCTCAAAGTGGTGTATAGAAGTGAATTAAGTGGTTCCCTTTTATAATTGTGGTGAGGGTCACTTTTTGAATTTCTCAAAATATTAAAATATAATAAGACTATTCTAGAGAAAAATGCTTCCAAATATCCCATAAATTCAAATAAGATGAAATTTTAGACTATATATTATCCCCTTTTTCATTATTTATTATTTTTTATTATTTTTAAATAATTTAATAAAATATTAATCCCATAAATTGTCATTATTCTCAATTTTGATACTATATATTATTATGACTTTAAAAACATCGAGAAAATAATAAAAATTTGAAAAAATGATTTATTATATACTAAATATGTAAATATCATCTATAAAATTAATGTATCACATTAAATATCTCAAATTATATTTATTTTAATATTTTTAATATCATTTATTTGATTTTTCCATTAATTAAATAATTATCCCATCAACATTGTGCAAGCATTTAACATAGTAATTTCTTCCCTAAAAATAAAAAATAAATTTCCATGATGTGGATAAATATTTTAGATAAAATAATATTTATATTCTAACAAATATTTTGGATAACTCTATACTAAAAATATTACATTTATTAAAAACAAGAGCGTGACATATTTGACTTTTCATTAAATAAAATACTATAAAGGTCAAAATATCACTTAAGTGAACATAAAAAGTCATATAACCAAAAAGTGGATGATTATGTATAACATTAACTCTTAAAATAAAATTTATTCAAGTTTTGTGGTCATTTAATCATTATTATTATTTTATTTTTAACCGAAATTACCTGATTTACCCTTTACTATGGTGACAAAAAATACTAAGGTTACTATTCATATTGACCAAAAATAAAAGGATTATATTTAATAAATCTAGAACTAATAATTAAAAATATTGAATCTGTTTTTCAAAATTAAAAACAAAGAAGTTTCATGATTTAATTTAATATTAAACCGGAAAAACGCAATGAAAACCCATTTTTTTGAAAAAAAATCCCTTTTAAGTATAAATTTTTTTATACGAAATTCATGTATAAAATTGATTTCAAAAACCAAAATAAGATTATTTATAATAAAAACGAAAAAATTAAAGTTTAAAACTAATCCAAAGTGTAATTTTACTTTATAAATGTTTAAAAATAAAATACAGTTTTCAATGAAAATCAATATTTTTCACTATTCATTAAAATTTCAAACTTTTTAGAAAATTCCAAAAACATCATCCTAAGATAATTTTGACTATATGAATTAAAATATGAAGTTTATTTTGATAAATAAAATTTTTAAAAGTTTTGAAATTAATTATATTTATTTTCTAATAGAAAGTAATAAAATTGTTTTTGAAGAAAAAAAATTGAAGAGTAAAATGACTTTACTAAAAATTAGGTATTTATTTCCTAAAAATTAATATATCTCATAATATGATTATTTATATTAATACCCACTAATTAAATTGATATTTTATAATATTTGTGTTAAAATAATAATATTTCAACAGTATATTGTGGTCTGTTTAAACTCAGTGTTGCATGCAACACAAGCTACCGAAGAAATAAAAATATTTTATAAAAACTTGGGGTGTTACATTCTTCCCCCATTATAAAATTTCACCCTCAAAATTTCATTTTACATGCTAGTGGGATTATAAAAGTAAATTATTAACATCGAAGGATAAACATATAAATGGAAAGTATATCCTATCTTTTGATTCCATGAGTTTCAATCTAGGTTATCCATGGTGATAGAATCATCCCTAGGGTTCTTTCTAAAGTGTTATAGTCTTAATCCCCAAAAATAACTAGGTCATTATTTGATACCAACTATAGAAACCCAAGCCTTTTACATATATTATTACATTATTTTAATCATAATTATCTATGAAATAAAAACCAATGATCTAAAAGTCAAGTGTCTTTATAGGACTAGGTATATATTTAGAGAACATGAAACTAGAATGAAACAAATTTTTATTATTCTCCATAATGAGCTCCTAAATCCATTTGATCTCCTAAAACTGCATAGGATGGACTAGGGCATACATAGATAAAAGGGATGAGCTAAAAATCCTAGTAAGGTAATAATCATGGGAATGAAGAATAACACATGAGTTAGAAGGCGTGACATGATAACTTAAAAGGAATGAATAAACATATGGAATCAAAGCATATAGAACATGGAATCATATGATTAGGGAAAAGTAAGTCAGAAACATATAACATGACATAAACATGAGTTAAGGCTAACTTCCATGACTATATCACATAGTGGATAGAGTCCCATAATTGATTATGTTTACTCCCTAATCTCATACATAATATCTCATGAGACTAAATAATTACCCAATTCATTGGAGTTCTATCTGGGTGCATCCATCATAACATGTTCACGCATATGTGTGACACATAAAGAATCAAACATAAGGAATAAATATCAGGGTTACCCATGGAAAGAAATGGGTATCATAATCAAGCCACAAGGCATAACCAAAGGGTGTATAACAATAGTATCCATGAAAGAAGGGATTTAAATCATTATTTGTAATTAATATAAGAAAAATAATAATATAAAATGAATAATTATGTCCAAATGAATTGAAAACTTAAAAAGAGTGGTTAGATGACATTGGAAATGTTCCATTTAAGTGTGGTTTTAGGGAAAAGAATAAACAGTCTCTAAAGATGATAAACGAATAATTGTTTTCATAAAACCTGAAATTAACTAAAATAGTTTTTAATTATAATTTCAGTGATTTTAGAAAAATATTGTAGGCTTAAAAAAATTATGGAGTGTACTTGAAAATGGATAAGAAACGTAGAAGTTCTCTTTAATCGAGTTTGCTTTTCGAGAGGAATTAATAAGGGAACTTTGAAGCAATGTCATTCCCCATAAAAGAAATATTAATTGATATACATAGAAGTTTTTGGTACATTAACATAATATAGGATAATTATATATGAATACTTAAGATATAAATTGAGGCAAAATAAGATAAATCATAACCCAAACGAAATATGGTGGTTTGAAGAGACCCCTTACATTACAATTTTCTTTGGTTGAATTTGATTTAATGTCCAATATAAAGGTTTAATTCATGTTATTAATTTATAAAAGAAACATATTTTTATTTATTATATAATATATAATCATAATATAATATATTACCACCTGCTCCTTAATAATATTTCATTCTTATCATTGTTTTGAGTGCTAACTGCTACATTTTTTCATGCAAGTTTTGTCACGAAAGCTTTGGTTCATGTGAATGGGATATAGATTCATCATATAAATATTTTTATTAATTATATAATTATAATATTTAATGATTTAATACATTTTTATAAACATTATTGAAAGTTGAATATAGAAAGTTATTTGCATCACTTCATAGAGATGGTACGTCATACGTATTCATGAGTGATGGTATCATTCCCTTAATGTTTAATGGGTATAGAAATGGATGATATATTAATTTTATAGAATAAATATCATTTCATAATTATCATATATATCCATTATTTCCATCATTATAACCATCCAAATAAATTGGTGATGAAAAACAAATTTCACCGCTATGTGGAGATAGTAAGTCGTACATATACACATGTTGTGATTTCATTTTTCATTGGATGGATAAAAGGTGGAATACAGTTGTATCATAATCATAATAACATATAATTATATATGTGAAAATAAATTTATTATTTTAGTATTGTTATAAAATATTAATATGAGGTAGAAGATGAAATAAATTTGAAAGAGTTGGTAAAGACAGTTACTTCTCCTATGAAGGAGCTCCATTATAACTTCTCTTAAGGGGACTAGGGTAGGTCTTTTGGAAGTTAAAAAACCAAAAAAAAACTTAAATAAGGATTTATAATATAAATGGTAAAATTATGGTCTATATATATGGATAAAAGTGTTTTAAAGAAGTGAAGGAAGGGGTACCCTTTTATAATTGAGGTGAGGGGTACTTTTGGAATT
Source organism: Viscum album (assembly GCA_963277665.1). Classification (NCBI taxonomy): domain Eukaryota; kingdom Viridiplantae; phylum Streptophyta; class Magnoliopsida; order Santalales; family Viscaceae; genus Viscum; species Viscum album. The sequence goes on along the minus strand of OY728139.1, from coordinate 607,999,470 downwards.
TCTCAAAATATCAAAATAAAATAAGACTATTCTAGAGAAAAATAATTTAAAATGGCACATAAATTAACATGAGATGAAATTTTAGACCATATATTATCCCCTTTGGCCTTATTTAATATTTTTATTATTTTTAAATAATTTTGTAAAATATTAATCTCATAAAATATCATTATTGTCAATTTTGATATTATTCATTAAAATTACTTTAAAAACATAAATATGACAAGTAAAATTAAAAAAAAATATTTTATTATATCCTAAACATTTAAATATAATCTATAAAATTCATGGATTTCATTAATTACCTCAAATTATATTTATTTTAATATTTTCATATCATTTATTTCATTTTTCCATTAATTAAATAATTATTGCATCAACATTGTGAAAGAATTTAAGGAAATTATTTCTTTACTAAAAATTAAAAATAAATTACCATGATTTAGATAAATATTTTATATTTAAAAAAATATGTATAGTCTAAAATATCTTCTCGATAACTCTATATTAAAAATACTATACTTGTTAAAAACAAAAGTGATATATTTCACTTTTCATTGTATAAAATATTCTAAGGTCAAAATCTCACCTAAGTGACCATAAAAGGTAATATAACCGAAAAATATATGATTATGGATGAAATTAACTAATAAAATAAAATTTAGGTAAGTTTTGAGTTCATTTAATAGTTATTATCATTTTATTTTTAAATTAAATTACATTATTTATCCTATATTGTGGAAACAAAAATTACTAAAGTTACTATTCGTATTAACTAAAAATAAAGGGGTATATTTACTAAATTTGGAACTCCTAATTCCTAATATTGAATCTATTTTTAAAAATTTAAAACACAAAATTGGTGGAATTTCATTCAATATTAAACTGGAAAACGTAATAAAAAAATATGACAAAATAACCTTTTTAGTATAAAATGTTCTTATACTAAATTCATCAATAAAATTAATTTAAAAGATAAAAATTATATTATTTATAATAAAAAATTAATAGCTAAAATTAATAAATAATCCAAAATAGAATTTGACTTTGTAAATTCTTTAAAAGAAAATACAGTTTTCAATGTAAATCAGTATTTTTCATTATTCAATAAAATTTCAAAGAATTTAAAAAATTATCAAAAAATCATCATAATATAATTCTTACATGATTAATTAAAAAATGGATTTTATTTTTTCAAATAATTTCTTTAAAATTTTCAAAATTAATTATATTTATTTTCTCATAGAAAGCAATAAAATCGTTTTTTATAGAAAACTTGTTTTTAAAGAATAAAATGACTTTACTAAAAATTAAGAATCTATTTTATAATAATTAATATATTTCAAAATATGGTTATTCCTATTAATACCCACCAATTCAATTGATATTTTATAATATTCATGTTAAAATAATAATATTTTAATAGTATATTATGGTTTGTTTAAACTCGGTGATGCGTGCAACACAAGCTACCGAAGAATTAAAAATATTTCATAAAAAATTGGGGTGTAACATTCTTCCCCCCTTATGAAATTTCATCCTCTAATTTTTTTAACATAATAATGAGTATATAAAAAGTAAACTATGATCTTAAAAGGATAAACATATAAATTAAAAGTATATACTAACTTGTGATTCCCTATGTTTCAAGTTTATCCATGGTGATAAAATTATATCTAGGGTTATTACTAAATTCTTATATTACTAATCCCAAAAAATAACTAGACCATGATATGATGCCAAATATAGAAACCCAAGTCTTTTACATATATTATTATTTTATTTTAAGCATAATTATCCATGAAATACAAACCATTGATCAAAAAATATAGTATCTTTGTAAGACTAGGTACATAATTAAAAAACATGAAACTAGAATAAAAAATATTTTTATTATTCTTCATAATGTGATCCTAAATCACTTTTAGCTCATACAACTACATAGGATAACCTAGGGAATACATAGACAAAATGGATGAGCTAAAAATCCAAGTAAAAGAAAAAACATTAGAATGAACTATAACACATGAGTTGTAAGGCATAACATGATAACATAAAAGGCATGAATAAACATATGGAAGAATAATGTATTGAACATGGAATCATATGATCATGGAAAATAAGAAATGTGGCAGCAACATATTACATGACATAAACATGAGTTAAGGCTAACTTCCAAGACTATATCATATGGTTGACAGAGTCCCATAATGGATTAGGTTTACTCCATAATCCCATAAATAACGTATCATGAGACTAAAACATCACCCAATGCATTGGAGTACTATCTGGTTGCACCCATCATAACATTTTCATGCATATGTGTTCCACAAAATGAATCAAACAGAAAGAATAAACATAAGGGTTACTCGTATAAAGAAATGGGTATCATAATCATGTCACACGGCATAACCAAAAGGGGTATAACAATGGTATCCATGAAATAAGGGATTTAAATCATTATTATTCATTAATAAAGGAAAAATAATAATAGATCAAAAATAATTGTTTCCAAATTAATTTAAAACATGAAAAATAGTGGTTAAGTAACATTAGAAATGTTCCACTTAAGTGCGGTTATAGGGAAAAGAATAAAGAGCCTTTAAAGAGGATAAAGGAATAATTGTTTTCATAACACAATAAATGAACTAAAATTTTATTTCATGATAATTTTAGTGATTTTATAAAAATATTTTTGGCTTAAAACATTTTATGGAGTGTACTTGAAAATGGGTAAGAAATGGAGAAATTCTCTTTAATCGGGCTTGTTTTTCGAGAGGAATTGAGTAGGGAACCTTTTAAAACATGTAATATCACATAAAATAAATATGATTTTAGATAAATACAAATTTTTGGTACATATGAATATAATATATGAGAATTATATAAGAATAATGAATAGTTAAATTGAGACAATGTGAGAGAAAGTGTAACCCAAAGGAAATATGGAGGTTCAAAGAGATACCTTACATTGGGTTTTCCTTTAGTTGAATGTGATTTAACCTACTGTATAATTATTTAAAGAATATTATTAATTTATTATATAAGCATATTATTATTTATTATATCATATATAATCTATATATAACCTATTACTACCCAATCATCAATAATATTTCATTATTACCATTGTTACGAGCGTTAACTGCTTCATTTTTTCATGCATGTTTTGTCACATAAGCTCTAGATCATGTCCATGGGATATAGATTCATAATATACAGAATTTTTTAATTATATAAGTATCATATTTAATGATTTAATATATTTTTATAACCATTATTGAAATTTTAATATGGAAAATGTGTCGCATTACTTCATGGAAGCAGTAGGTCGTACGTACGTACGCGCATGTGGTGCTTTCGTTTTTAAGATGGATAAAAGGGGGATTATGGTTGCATCATAATCATAATATTATCTCAGTATATATATTATAATTTAATTATTTTATAACATATTAAGATGAGGTATAATAAGAAATAAATTTGAAAGAGTCGGTAAAGACGATTACCTCTTTTGCGAAGGAGCTCTATTATAACTTCTCTTAAGGGATCTAGGGTAGGACTTTTGGTAGGGAAAAACAAATAAATAAATAAATATGTTGAGAAGATAAATGGTTAGATTATTCTTGAGATATATGGCCCAAGTTTTTGGAAAGAAGTGATGGAAGGGGTGCCCTTTTATAATTGAGGTGAGGGGCACTTTTGAAATTTCTCAAAATATAAAATTATAAGACTATTCTAGAGCCAAATACTTCCAAATGGCACATAAATGAAAAATTGATGAAATTTTAGACCATATATTATCCCCATTATCCTTATTTAATATTTTTATTAATTTTAAATAATTTAATAATATAGTAATCCCGTAAAATATCATTATTGTCAATTTTGATATTATTCATTATTATGACTTTAAAAACATCAAGACAATAAGAAACATTTGAAAAAAATATTTTATTAGATCCTAAATATTTGAATATAATATATAAAATTATTTTATAACATCACATTTCTTAAATTATATTGATTTTAATATTTTTAATATCATTTATTTTATTTTTCCATTAATTAAATAATTACTGTATTAGTGTTGTATAAGAATTTAAAATAATTATTTATTCAAAAAAAATTAAAAAAAAATACCATTATTTGTATAAATCATTTATATTTAAAAATACTATTTATATTCAAACATATCTTCTAGATAGATCTATATTAAAAATATTACACTTATTAAAAACAAGAGTGTGACATATTTGACTTTCATTAAATAAAATACTATAAAGGTCAAAATCTCACTTAAGTGGATATAAAAGGTAATATAATTGAAAAATTGTTGATTTTGAAATAAATTACCCCATATAATAAAATTTAGGCAATTTTTGGGGTCATTTAATAGTTCTTATCATTTTATTGTTAACCTAGATTACCTGATTTACCATTTACCGTGGCAACAAAAATTATTAAGATTACTATTCATGTTCACTAAAAAATGGATATATTTTATAAATTTGTACCTAATGATTCCAAATATGGAATCCTTTTTTAAAAATTCAAAACACGTAACTAGATGAATTTAATTTTATATTAAACTGGAAAAACGCAACGAAAAACAATTTTTCCAAAAAAATGACCTTTAAGTATAAAATGTTTTCATACTAAATTCATATATAAAATTAATATAAAGGACCAAAATTATATTATTTGTCATCAAAATGAAATAATTATATTTTAAAACTAATCCAATTGGAATTTGACTTTGTAAACACTTTAAAATAAAATATGGTTTTCAATGTAAATTGGTATTTTCATAATTCATTAAAATTTCAAAAATTTTAGAAAATTCTTAAAAAAAATCCTAAGAAAATTTTGAAATGATGAATTCAAAAATTAAGTTTATTTTTTCAAATAAATTTTTTAAAATTTTCAAAATTAATTATATTTATTTTCTTATAGATAACAATAAAATCGTTTTTTGAAGAAAACATGTTTTTGAAGAATAAAATGATTTTACTAAAAAATATGTATTTATTTCCTAAGAATAATATATTTTATAATATGGTTATTCCTATTAATACCCTTAATTTCAATGGATAGGTTATAATGGTTGTTGCTAAAATAATAATATTTTAATAGTATATCATAGTTCGTTTAAACTCAGTGTTGCATGCAACACAATCTATTGAAGAAATCAAAATATTTCATAAAAACTATGAGTGTTAAAATTTGATTATTATGTGATTGTTATATGGTGAAAATAATTAATACCATGGGTATAGTTTTTTATTTAGGTGTAATGATGATGGAGTATGATCGGAGGCTGATCATAATGGATTGGTAGTTCTCATTCATTCTGGATCTAGCTGCACGATTGCAGATGGTGCATGTGGGTGTTTCCTAAGAATATTCGATGTTAGGATCCCAATCTCCAATTATGAGAAGGTTTTATAACCCTAGATCTATGATTTGTTTCAAGTTTTGTGATAGTGTTGGTATGGAGGATGGCGCGGAAGAGGAACCAACAGGATTTGGAAATCCTGGGTTACACGGTGTGTAATACGGAATTACACGTCGTGTGGGACCCCTTGTGCGGTGCTAGGGTGTTCATGGAGAGAAAAATATCACATACCATATGACCTATTTCACACATCATCAGACTTATGTTAGAGTATCAACATGTATCTTGGAGGATACACGATCATGGGTGGGTTATAGTACACAGACATGACCAGGTGTACACAAGCATGACCAGGTGTATGCGGGTTGGTATATGGGCATGACAAGCGGTGCACAGGCATGGATAGACAACATGGGAAAAGTGTCAGATGATATCTACATGCCATTTATGACTACTTACACATCATGTATTTTGATATTTTCATGTTGTGTGAGGCAGTACCACACAGGAAAGCCAAAGGTTGGTCGGACACACTGTATACCCCCATTACACATTGTGTACCCCCTTTTAGGGTATTTAGAGCCCTTCGTTTCTTCATTTGGAACCATTATTGGTTGAACATGTTACCTTGGTCTATCCCCTCAAGGTTATAGTGGGTAATTATGTCTACATCTCAGGATTGTGATCTCCTTTGGAGGATGATTCTTAGATAGATTTTGTGGTGTCCCTTCATGATATCATAGTGTGTCCTCTATCATTTTATACCCTAGGTGGGGTTTTTGTAATTGGAAAGACCTCCTTGAGTGGGGAATTTATCCCCTCTCTAGAAATCTCTTTTAGTAGGGTTTTCATTATCATTGGAGTATAATCCACTACATAGAATGTTAATCCAGATTAGGTTTTTAGTGTCCCCTAGTGGTCCTGAGTGTTATCCCCTATCTGAGTATCAAGGTATTTAGAGACCAGTCATCTTTCTTGGGTGGGTCCCAATGATCATGACCTCTAAGATAAGTGCCTCCTATTATATCATGGCTCATGGAGGGGATTCTCCCATAATGAGCATTTCTTCAAGCAAAATCATGTGGCTGGCAGTTAAGTTGTGACTGCATGGAGGCACAGTGTCCTTCCTAAGTATATCTAGGTTTTTATTATGCATTGATTGTTATATCAGTATTATGAGTTGAATATTATTGATGCTTCATGTTTAGTTTTTTCTAAGTTTCCTACTGAGTATTGTTATACTTACCCCTACATAGGATCTACCTACACATGTCATGTCTTATGTAGATAACAACCCTTTTAATGGTGTCCTAGGAGGATAGGGAGTTGGTGGAGCATAGATTGATCTAGTCAAGAAAAGGTGTTTTCTAAGTGGTTTCATTTGATAGCATTCCTCTCCCTATGATCAGTTTGGACTCTATATTTTTTTTATGGTCTTGTATTTGGCCCCTTTATCATTTTCAGTACTTTATTTTCATTCTCTAATTGTGCGATCATAGATGTATGCATGCATTGGTTTCTTTTGTTTTACATTTTGGTATTGTATGATCTTGGAGATGCGTGAATGTGTATAGGTTTATTAGGATAATGCCTCCCATGTGTATGATATGTTTACCCGTCACTGGTCTCCAGCCCCTGGCCTATTGGAGGAGGGCTTGGGATAGTCGTGATTTGGGCCCCATTGAGTTGGTTCATGACAGAGTGGTATTAAAGGAGGTTATACATTAGGATCAAAGTATATGATATTTTTTGGGTTTTATGGAAACAATGTTAAGTGTTTCAAGTTTTATTTTTAGGTTAGGGACTCCAGTGTTGGGGTGGCAGTCAACATATCCATACACCAAGACTCTAATCACCTTCCTTTCGACTCAGTACATGTAGACATTGGTTGTAGGGAAAAAATTGTTACATTCATTATATAGGAATGGTTTGTGGTTTTCATATCCTTTTTGAGTCATCTCTCCAAATATTCTCTTTGATATTTGTACATCTTTTTTATTTCAAGATGCCTCTATGAAGACAACTAGACAGGATTCCACTACATCATCATGAGGATGATCCTCAAAGTGACAAGGCTTCAATATAGAGTAATTTACCACATATAGAACCTCTGTGTGGTTTACCAGCTATACCATCACTCGTTGATAATAATTTATCATTGGAAGTGTCATATAAGGATGCACGCAAGATGATTGTGATGTATGAGTTTCATAGGTAGTGACCTCTTAGGTTTCAAGGTGAGACAGACCCCAAGGTGGATGAGGACTACCTAGAGGTAGTCACTCAAGTTTTTCACCTTGTGAGGACACCTAAATATTATATGGAAGTCCACACATTGAGTCTTTTTCAGGGATTCATTGATTGATAGTTGAGTTTAGTGACTCAATCACACGACAGTACATCTTTCTCCTAGTTAGACTTCAAGAATTTCTTTAGGGAGGAGTTTTATCTAGTCATGTTGTGATCAGTGCGCATCTAGGAACTCTTGCATTTGCAGTAAGGTGGTATTATTGTGATAGATTATTTGGTGAGGTTTACTAATCTCTCATGATACTACATGGATATGGTGCGAGATCCATTCTTCAGAGCTCAGACCTTTGAGCAGGGCTTATGCTTGGATATCAGGGATTCAGTGATATCTCTTTGTATTCCCACTTGTGTTGGAGTGCTGGAGTGGTTATTAGTGGTGGATATCTTCTTGGAAGAGAATGAACCAATAGTGGGAACTATTAGTGGGAACCCAGGAGCTGAGACCTCAGTGGCAGGTAGTTAATGACAGTTATATGGATTTGGGTGTGCTAGATACTTCAGGAGATGATCCTAGGATAGAGGATCAGTGGTGAAGGTCTCTCAGGATGGCTCGATTAAGCCAAGGGATAGGTAGTTTTTATCCTAAGATGGTTGAGGAAATAATTCATGTGATTTTATGACCCATTTTACTACAAATACCCTGGAGTTTTACACATATTATTACATGATTTTAAGCATAATTAACCATCAAATACAAACCAAGGATCGTAGAGTCTGGTGTCTTTGGAAGAATTGGTACATAAAATTGAAAGCATGGAAATATAATAAAACATAATTATATTAATCTAATATAATTATATACTAACTTTATTTGAGATCCTACAACTACATAGGATAACCTGGGGAATACATAAACAAAAAGGGTGAGCTAAAAATCCCAGTAAGGGAATAAATATTGGAATAAAGCGTAGCACATGGGTTAGAAATCATAACATGATGTCAAAAAAATGCATGACACATGAATAAAAATGTAGAATCATAGCATATATAACATGGTATCATGTAATAATGGAAACATTTGAATGTGTAAATAACACATAACATGACATAAACATGAGTGAAGGCTAACTGCCAAGATTATATCACATGGTGGAAAAAGTCCCATAATGGATTGGGTTTGCTCTCTAATCACATACATGACATCTCATGAGACTAAAAATTACCCAATTAACCAGTTCTCTATCTGGTCACACCTATCATACCATTTAAATGCATATGTTTTCCATGTAAAGAATCAAACATAAGGAATAAACATAAGGGTTATGCATGGAAAGAAATGGATATCAGAATCATGTCATATGGTATAACCAATGATAATATCATAATGGTTTCCATGAAAGAATGGATTTAAGTAATACATGAACATTCATAATTTAAAATAGGAATATATCATGAAAAATTATGTCCAACTGAAGTGAAAACATGTAAAAATAGTGTTTAAGAAACTTTAGAAATGTGCCTCTTTAGTACGGTTTAAGGGAAAATATTAAAGATACTTTAAATAGGACAAATGCATAATTTTTGTGTATAAAAAATAAATGGAATAATATATTTTTCATGATGAAATGAGTTATTTTATAAAAAATAATTTTGTCTTAAAACAGATCATGGATTGTACTTGAGAATGGGTAAGAAATTTGGAAGTTCCCTTTAATTGGGTTTGCTTATCGGGAGGAATTGAGAATGGAGCCTTTTAAAAATATGTATTTACCCATAAAATAAGAATTAATTGATCTTAATACATAATTTTGGAACATATAAACATAATTTAGAATCATTAAATAATAATAATGAATAAATGCATTGGGGTAAAGAGAGAGAAAGTGTAACCTGAAGAAAAAATGGAGGTTCGGAGAGATCCCTTAACTTATGTATAAATGTGTTATACACTTGTACTTAATGTCATGGATAATAAAATTAGATCCATTAATTACTTAATTAAGAACCTATTAAAATATATTTTATTTATTATAATTTTATTATGTTTATTTATGGCCATTTTGATGACTTGTAATGTTTAATTTTGTTGTTCCAAAAGCATTTGTTTCATGGTTTTATGGTCGGTTCTCTTGAGTGTAATTATGGGAGTTCTTATCAAATGGAATAAAAACTATATGATTGGAATGAAATGGTATTAATGAACTTACTTAATTTTAAATATTTCCATATATCTTTTTTTTAACATGAGTATGATTCATTAGATAAATGTTAATGATAAACATTTAGTTTATTTTGGTAGTTTTTCGATCATCACAAATTAGTTTTGTTTTATTATTTAATATTATGTGTATATGTTAGTTCCAAAACATGAAAAAAGTTATAATAAATATTTTTTTAATATTTTTTATCCATTATAATGGTTTTATAACCTTCCATGAAGGTGTTAATGGAAAATGAAAACCTGTCATCCATGAAGACGGTGAATTGACACATCACTGATGATATTTTCAATTTTAGAATAAAAGGAGAAGAGAAGAGATTTGATTATGTGTATTAAATTAAACAAAATACAGTATATGTGTGATAATAGAGTTATAATTTTACTTTTTATAGGTGAGGACAGGATGAGGTATAATAAATAAATAATTTAAAAGAGAAATGTGGAGGATTTCACCACTTGAATATCGTCTCCTTGAGAACCTCCTTAAGGCACTTGGGTATGGTCTTTTGTTGAGACTATAGGATTTTGGATGTGGGAAAGAGTAGTGGGAATGTAATTGGGTATAATTTATATAATCTACAAATATTAGAATGTGTGAGGATAAGGGGTAGTGAGGGGTGGTATTCCCCTGGCTCGCTCTTCTCTCCTGCTTTCTCCACCCTCTCTCCATCTAAGTTTTTATCTTAATCTCTCCATTCAGGCTTCATCGCTTCTCTTAACCTCCTTGTTCTTTACCCAGCCTCTTACATCGCTTCTCCTAGGGTTCATTCCTGTGCTTCCTTCCACGGTTGGTCCGCACTGGTTTTCTCCTAGGTACCGCTTTTCAATTTTGTTTCAGTGGAGGTGCTTTGATCTTACCCTAGGTCGTTGTTACATGCTCTAATGTCATGTTCCAATGCTCTACTCTAGGTCAGATCTGAACATTAGATACTCAGAGGTTTTGGGCTGAGGATTGGTGGTTTTAGGTTCTACTGGTGTCTGTTTGCCTTCCCTTTTTGGGTTTCATCCCCTTCTTTTCCATCCTTTTTCTTGATTATGGAATACCTTAGGAATGCATCCCCATTTTTCTATTATTAACTTTAGGCTTTGTTCTTGTTTTTTGGTGTTCTTTTTTATGTTTTGGGTGATTTGGATTCGTTTTTGGGTCTGTTTTTGGGGATTCTCTTAGATGAGCTCTATCGTTATCTTTGCCTGCCTGTTTCTCTACTCTAGATCTAGGTCTCCACCGCTCACTCCAAGGTGGAATTGCATGGTGGTCTCCCTGGTGCTTTGCGATGTGAGTTCGATTGGTCTTGCGACTCGCGGTGGTTTCATCTTTCATTGGCCCTTAGAGGATGAAGGTGACCTTTGGTTCTATGGCATGGGGTCTTTCAGTTCTCTCTATGTGTTTGTTGACAATGATGATAAACTGCGACGTTGATGATGATTTCTGGCAGTTCCTTGCCAGTGTTATGTTGTTAAATGAAGTTTCGTTTTGGTTGTTTATGGTAGTGACGATGGACTCTGATAATGAAGGGTGTTCATGGTGGATGTGGAGCGGCACAGATCGGCTCTAAAAAAATGTGTTCTCCAGTTTACAAGTGTAATGAAGGATGGATAAAATGATAGCGATGATGGGTTGGCGTCGACGGCAGGTGTGAATCATGATGCAGAAGTCATATCTCTGGGTGATGTGGTTCCTCGTGGATCAAGGCTTCATTGGATTGTGTGTTGTTGATGTGTTTCGAATTTTGAATTTCAAATCTGGCATGTATTTTTTGTATCCCACACATGATTTTTTGGTTTCTGCTCAACCTCAAAGTGGTTCTTTGAAAATAACAAAAAAATATGATTTGGAGTTAAATTGCCATATTTCACTATTCACCAAAAATTCAATTATGTTAGAATAATATAAAAAATTAACCCTAACCATTTTTTGACATGTATATTTAAAAAATGAACTCCATTTTATGAAAATAATTTTATAAATTCGATAAATTTAATTTTTAATTAAAATCATCATTTATTCAAAAAATACCAATTTTAATATTATAACTGATTTTATGATACTTTGAAAAATTAAATAAGGTCTCATAAAATTATCTTATTATTATAATACATTAAAATATTAATTATTGAATCTATTTTATGAAAATAAATTTTATTTTAAATCATTATAATAATTATAAAATTGTAAATAAATATTTATGTTTCACAAAAATACCAACACTTAATTTATCATTTTTAAAACATCTATTTACCTATTCCATGGTATAAATATATCATATTTTCATTTATAAGATACCTAAATTTTATTTATACTTTCATAGGTTAGGTTACTATTCTAACAGTTAGATTACTATTCCTAATGGTCATATTATTATTCCAATAGTTAGATTATTATTCCAACGGTCAGATTCCTAACGGTCATAAGGGTTTACAACTTCCTATAAAAATACCTTATTCAATTCATCATTCACTTATATTTCATCCCAAGGTTTTATATACTTTCATCTATAAAATGATTATTTTATTATTAACATTATGTTTTATTTCTATATCTGTGTTCGTAAGTCCAGTCATTCGAATGGATTGAGTAGATCCAAATTTTACAATTCTTGTTATCTTATTTTCTATTTATTATCACACTGTAGTCTTTAGAATTATTATAGGTTTATTTATTGATAAATTTATAATTATTCCTTTATAAGAAAAAAGTTTTTGTCAGTTTCTCTATATGATGTATGTATTTTATACTTACATGACATAATGATAAAAAAGGAAATTACATCGATAAAGTTCTGGGTCATTACATGTACAGATGATCGGGAGATGTCGATGGATCGCTGAGGCAGAGATAGAGGTGGGAGAAGGGTGTTCTTTAGGGTGGAAGGCATAGAAAAGGGGTATGTAGAGCAGTAGGAGGAGTTCATAGGTTTGACTTATTACTTCCACCACCCTTATAGGTGATCTACGCCAAGCTCAGGGAGCTGGTGGTCAGGGATGAGGACAACTGTAGGCTATGGAGGCATATGACCCATAGGATCCATGGATGATATGAGGTATGATTTGTATATTGTATGCCTTAGTTTTAGTATTGATATACATATGTGTGAGTCATTCCTTTCTTTCCACTTTTTTGGTTCGATACTTAGAGATTTTGTTTGAGCATTTGGCTCGACCCTTGCACTTGTAGACTCTGATAGGAGGTGACTCAGCAATTTCACACTTCTACGATAGTGATATCTAGTTATTGGATGTGAGAGATTTGTATGGTATCTCTTTATATCAATGATGATGCTTTATGGCATCATCTTAGGTATGAACTAGATATCCACAGTTTTGCCTAGATTTATTGTTTTAGGCAGAGGATGCGGTGTGTCTACAATGATGGCATGAGGTTTTGCTTTGTGGGTGAAAAAAAGAAACCTTGGAAAAATAGGAAATGCTAAGGCATAGGATAGTGCATCCAAATACTCACCAATTATCTAGCATGAATCTTGGAGTAGTAGATGATTTGGGAAACCAATTCCCTATGGTGGTGGAAGAGTATGAGGACATATTCCCTAAGAAAATGATAGGCTAACCTCCCCACTGAGAGCTAGACTTATGAATTTCCTTACACCTCGAGATGACCCTGATATCTATACCAACATATCATATGGATCCTGAAGATCTTCAAGATTTGAGGGATCAATTAGAGGACTTGGAGGGAAAGGGCTTCATGAGACCTAGTGTTTCCCCCCAAGAATCCCCAATGGTGTTTGCCAAAAATGTGGACGGAAGGTTGATGTTTTGTGTGTACTATCAATGCATGAACCATGTGACCATGAAGAATAAGTATCAACTACAGAGGATCAAATACCTATTTGATTAGTTGATAGGGATGTGATAGTTCTTGAATATTGTCCTCTGATCAGGCTATCACCAGCTATGATTATGGGATGAGGATATACCAGAGATGACATTCAGATGTTGCTACTATCAATATGATTACTTGGTGATTCCCTTTTATGTGACCAATTCCACATAAGTGTTCATTGGAATCATGAATCAGATCTTTAATTATTTCTTATACTGGTTTTTGGTGGTCTTCATTGAATATATTCTAGTGTACTCAGCATCTGAAGAGAATCACGTGAGAAACTTGAGGATGATCTTGGAAACACTTCGAGAGAACCATCTTTATGGTAATCTCTCCATGTATCATTTTTGGATTCAAGAGGTCAAATTATTGGGACACATCATCTCAAAGGTAGGAGTGGCAGTGGACCCATCGAAGGTTGAGGCGGTGCTAGCTTGGGAGCCACCCAAGAGTGTTACTGAGTTGCATATTTTCCTTGGTTTGATGGGGTACTATCAGAGGTTTGTACCTGATTTCTCTAGAGTGGAAGCACCCTTGATAGCTTTAACCCAAAAGGGATATCCTTTTGTGTGGATAGAAAGGTTCTAGTAGTGTGTTTAAGAGTTGAGACAGAGGTTTATGAGCACCCTCATCTTGAGATTTTTGAAGGAGGGTATCAAGCATATAGTGTTCTGTGATGTCTTGGGGATCAGACTTAGTTGTGTTCTGATGTAGAGGTAGGCAGTGACTGCTTGTTGTTCTAGGTAGTTGTGACCACATGAGTAGAATTACTCGACTCACGATCTGAATCTAGAAGTGGTAGTCTTATCTCTAAGTATGTGGCGACACTATCTGATGGGTGAGTGGTTTACCATCTACTCTAACCACAAGAGTCTCAAGTATATCTTCTCTCATAAAGATCTTAACTTGATATAGAGGTAATGTCTAGAGTTCCTTTAGGACTATGAATTTGAGATTTCCTATACTCTTTGGAAGGGGAACATGGTATTGAACGCTCTCAGTAGGAGATCTTGTTCTCAGTTGTTGGTTAAGGTATTAGAGCGGTTATCCTCATTGCAATTTTATTTAGTGGACAAGGAAGATGCTTCATATCTTTAGTCAATGGTTATCACCCCACTAATTTTATAGTGTGTTAGGGAATATCAACATGGAGATACCGACTATGAGACTTTACGTACTCAGATATCCATTAGATGTGATCTTGATAGATATTCTGAATATTGGGAGAAAATTATCCTTTTCAGAGTATGGAGGATGGTATAAGTAACGTTGTGGGAGGATGTGATGAGGGTTCTTCAAAAATCCCCTTTGGAAGTACATCTATGTGTAAAAAATATGTACCAGGACCTATGACATTCGTTTTGGTGGCTAAGAATTAAGAGTTGTGTTGCAGAGTTTATATCTTGATGCCTCACTTGTTAGCAAGTGAAGGTTGAGCACCAGGTTTTTATGGGTTTATCTCAACCCCTTGAAGTTCCATAGTGGAAGTGGGATGATATATCCATGGAATACATGATGGGGTTACCATGTACATCCAGGAAACACGATTCCATTTGGTTGATCATAGATCGACTCACCAAGTCACCCCACTTATTAACCTTTCAAGATCAAAGTTTAGTAGAGATCTTGGAATGATTGTACATATAAGATATAGTATGGATCCATAGAGTTCCCTCAACAATCATTTTAGACCATTATTCTTGATTAACATCACAATTGTGGATAGTATTACTAGAGGCCTTTGGGACTCAGTTATTTTTTAGCATGGTGCTTCACCCCCAGACTAATAGCCAAACTAAGTGGACCATTCAAGTCTTGTAGGACATGACGTTTTCTTTCATGTTTGATTTTGTCCATAGTTGGGAGGATCACCTACCCCTGAGGGAGTTTTCATACAACAACAACTAACATTCCACCATCAGTATGGCACCATTAAAGACCTTTTATGGGTGACCCTACAGATCACTAATTTGGTAGACTGATCCAAGTGATTCATCACTCATCGTCCTAGAGTTAGTGTGATATATGATAGATAAGGTGAAGATCATCCAAGAGTGGATGAGGACTGCACAGATCCATTATAATTCCTATATAGACTGATGGAGAAGGCCTCTGGAGTTTGAATAGGGAGACCATGTGTTCCTGAGGGTCTCACCTTGACATGGATTGTGGAGATTTTACCAGGGTAGAAAGTTTCATTTGATATTCATTGGATATTTCTAGATACTTTATAGAGTTAGCGAGGTTTTGTATTGCTTTGATCTATTGTCGTAGTTGGACCAGGTACATAACTTCTTAAACATGTTGTAGCTGAGGAGGTACATGCATGGTCCATCACAAATTATTGGTTGGGGTAAGGTGGACATTGAGGATGAAACTACCTTTGTTGAGTACCCAATGGAGATTTAGGATCATCAAGAGAGGATCATTCATGGGTGATTGATTCCCCTAGTGCTTGTTTGGTGACATCATGGAAATCTTCATGAAAGAAACTATGAGTGGGAGACCTATATGTTAGTCCAATACTCTCATCTTTTTTAATAGGTTTTTCTATTTTTGGGAGGAAAATTCATAACATGTGGAGAATATAATGACTCTTATTTTTATATGTATTGATTTATAATATAAGATGCATTATTTTCAAAGCCATGTTTGAGACAGTGAGATAATCCAAGGCCCAATGATCCCAGAATTAATATTTTAAAAATATTAAAGATATTAATATCATGAGCACACAGTTTCATGAAAAAGTAGAATAACTCGGGAATAGATACTCATATCCGAGATCTGATGCTATTGTTGAGTTCATAGCATGATTTTTACCCTAGGTATGACATAAACTATGTCGACGTTGAGTATTGGGCTTGATCGACTTTATGGGAGAATAATTAAGTAAATTTAATTATATTTATATAATTATTCAATTAAAAATCATAACCTAATAATCTCCTATATATACTCCATTATGGACAATTTCCAGGGTTATACACATAACCCTACAAATTGATTGGAGCCATTGAAGATAACATTAGAGGAGATCTTGGTGAACGACACCAGATCGAGATCGTATCGAGGATCTTTGCACTGTCAAAGTTCATGGATCTCACCAATGATGGAAACACAGGACCGTTCTTCATCATTGATTGATCCAAACTTTGGGTAGGATGTTTGATCCATGTGTTTTAATCCTTTTATTTACCCCGATCGAACGTGGATCAATTTCATGAACAAGAATTGATCCACGCATCGATGGTTGATTTTATATATGGTTGATTAATTGTTTGTTGATTAATTCCCTCTTCGTTTGTCTATTCCTTCAACAATAGATCGAGGTTGAAAATGAACAAAGGTTGAGGTTTTCTCCTCACATCTCATGGTTTATGTATTTCTCCCTCATTTCATCACATGTTCATTATTGTTATTTTATTTGGCCAATGGTTTGATGAATACCCAGTACACTATTGTTGTGTGACTGTTCTTCAGCGCAACAGATCAATATTGTGGGTACGGTTCATGATCGAGGTGTGATGATGAAAAAGTATGACCAAATGTGGATAAGAACATATTTCCCATTCTTATTCATTTCATATTTGATGGTATGACTAATCATGGTGTGTGTGGGCATTTCCCAAGAAAATTTGAAGTTTGGATCCTGATAACTGGTGATAGAAAGGATGGTCAACCCCAAATCCATGATTTACAGTGAGGATTATGACAGTGGTGATGCGGAAGAGGAACCGGTGGGATCTAGAAATCCCAGGTTACATTGTGTGTAATTCAGAATTACAAGTCGTATGGGACCCCATGTGTGGAGCTATGGTTTATACGGAGAGAAAAAGATTGTTCATTGTGTGACCTCTGTCACATGGTGTGTGACCCATGTCGATTTCTCGGTATATATCTTGGAGGATACATGGGCATGGTCAGAATGAAGTACACAGACATAGATATGTTCAGGTGTACACGGGCATGACCAAGTGTATGTGGGTTGGTACATAGTCATGGAAAGTGGTACATAGGCATGAAAAAATGGCATGGGAAGACTGATGAACAATCTCTACACACCATGTATGACTACTTACATGCCATATATTTTGAGATTAATTTTTATGTAAGTCAGCACCACACGGGAAGACCAGGGGTTGTCTTGACATGTTGTGTATACCCAGTACACACCATGTACCCCCATTACACACTGTGAACCCCCATTACACACCATGTACCACTTTTTAGGGTGTTTGGATCCCTTTATTTCTTCGGTTTAGACCAGTATCGGTTGATTTTGTTCCCTTGGTTCATCCCCTTGAGGGTATAGTGTGGAATTACATCCATATATATGGATTGTGATCCTTCTAAGAGGATGAGTCTGATATAGAGTTTTTGGTGTCCCTCCATGATACCATATTGTCATCCTCTATCATTTTATACCCTAGGTGGGGTTTTTGGAATCAGCATGACCTCTTAAATCAGTGCATTAATCCTCCATCCATCATGTCATTTCAGTATGGTTTGCAATATCGTTGGAGTAAAATCCCCTATATAGTGGTTTGATCTAGATTGATTATGTGGTATCCCCTAGTGATCTTGGGTGTGAACACCTATATGAGTATTGATTTATTTAGAGACGATTGATCTTTCTTGGGTGGGGATCAATTATCATGACCTCTTAGATGAGTTTCTTTGGGGATAGGATAGCTTGTAGAGTGAATTATCCCACAAAGAGAATTTCTTGGAACATAATCATGTGGCTGGCGGTTTGGTTGTGACTTCCTGGAGGTGCAATGTCATTCCTGGGTATATCTGGGTTTTTGTTATGCATTGATTTTTATATCATTATTATGAGCTGACTATTCTTGATGTTTCATGCTTATTGTTTTCAGGGTGTCCTACTATGTATTTTTATACTCACCATTTCATGTGATCTACCCACATGTGTCATGTCTTATGTAGATGATGGACCTTTTGATAGTGTCCTAGGAGGACAGGGATCTAGTGGAGGATATCTTGAGCTAGTCAGATCAAGGTATTTTCTAGGTGGTTGTATTTGATAGTAGTCCTATCCCTCTAATCAATTTGGACTCTTTGTATTTTTTGGATGGGCTTATATTTGTCCCATTTATCACATTCAGTACTTTATTATCATACTCTGATTGTGGGATCATAGATGCATGCATGTATTGGTTTCAGTTGTTTAATATTTCATAATTGTATGAGCTTAGATATATGTGTATGTGTGTGTGTCTAGGTACATTGGGATAATGTCTCCCATGTGTGTAATATTCCTACTCGACATTGATCATTATCCCCAGGTCTATTGGAAGTGGGCCTGGGGTAGTCGTGGTTCAGGACCCATTAATACATTTCATGACATGGACTACAATTATGGAATTGTAGAGAAGTAATGGAGGAGGTATGGGTGGTTTTCATAACTCATAATTATACTAATAGGTGTCCAATGTGTTTGGGAATTATCTCTCATCTTATAATAGATCGAATAAAATTAGGTAAAGTAGAGAGAGAAATAAAGAATATTTCACATTTGTATCTCTAAGTGAATTTTTTTCCAGGCGAGGGTCTAGAAGGAAGAGGAGGGTATTTGCAGTCATTGAAGACTCTTCCAAATTAAGAAGGGATATGTCTTTGTTATATAGTATTGATGAAATTCCATACTTTATTTTGGAAGCAAGAAAGGGTATTTTGAGAGGTGATCGCAACAATTCTATGAAGAATAACAAGAGGAATTCAATGACACCAATCCACACACAATGAGACCATGCAATTGAAGTTGGTGAGGTGTCTTATGTGTCCATAAATTGTGTTGAGGTGACCCTTTTCAGCAATAGTGAGCATTGAAAAGAAAGTCTGAGGGAGTGACCCTTGGGAAGTAGTGAGTTATCCCTAAACCATTGTAAGGGGAGTAACCCCTATGAAGTTTAATGATCTTGATAGTGATTTAGTGAAGAACACATTGTTGATGCATACTCCTTGGATGTAGACCAGTGAGGGTGAACCAAATAAATTCCTATGTACCTGTTTACTTTATGCATGCATACCAAAACAAATCAAGCAACCTAAAGTATATCCGGTAAAAGAACATAATAAGTGACCTTCAAGGTTGAGAGGTTAGGATCCATTTATAGAAAATGATACTTTAAAAGGAATAATTTTTTAATGGGGTAAGACATTTCATACTTTGATTCACTACCCCTCTCAGGGTAATCTCACTTTAAGCCCCTATTAGTAATGAAAGATGATCCTCCAGCCCACAGGCTTCACGGATATGGGGTAGGGTGGGCCTAAAAATTTTGAGCACTAAAAGCATGGGCTAAAGTGGGGTAAGACCATGTGTGTATGAATTTATCCATAGGCTTAGTTTAAAAAATAATAATTTTTTTATAATATATGATTTTTTAACATGCTATTCTTTTAACAACAAAAATTACGATTAAACCATGACATGATTTTCACCGTAATGGTCATACTAATTCACACTACTAGAAATGGATGTTTTCCTAATGCTTTTACCCCAACAGTTTACAAAAACTGTTGGTAAAGGGAGGCTATACCAACGGTTTAACAAAACCATTGGTATAGGCCTGTTTGTAAGAGCCTTTACCAACGGTTCTAGATAACCATTGGGAAAGGCTTTTTTGTAGGAGGCTTTACCAATGGTTCTATAGAACCGTTTAGTAAAGCCTGTTTTTAGGGGATTTTACCAACGGTTCTATATAAAACGTTGGGATAGTCACTATTTCCCAACGGTTTTTAAAAACCATTGGGAAAATTTTTCCCCAATTAGAAGCCCCTCCTCATTCGCGAACAGAACTGAATGTGCAGCAGCTGCAGGCCATCCTCGCTCGACTTCCCCCATCCAAACTGCTAAATCTCCATCAGATCCATCTCAAATCAGGTATTTTCTTCTTTCTAAACTTAAAATATTTAAGTGTTACCTTATTATTATTGTTATTCATCTAATATTTTAGTTTTGTGTTTTTATTTTGATGTGTATGTTTTTTTCTGTTTTTATTTAACCTAGATTTTCTCCATCCCATTAGATCCATTTAATTAATTAAATCTTTAAGCATCCATAGGAGGTGAAACATCTTAGATTCATTGTGGTTGGATTCCATATTTTCTAAGTATATGTTTTTATACTTTTTCTTCATCTTGTAATTATTTATTACTTGCGAATTCATTTATATGTGTTTATTAATTTTTAACAAAGTTTCTATGAATGTTTTCCTTGAAATTCCTTGTGAAATATTATTTAATCCTATTCTCATTGAATTGAACAATTTATGAATTTGATGAATATAATTTTGACATCTTTCAACTTTTTACGAATCATTCAATTCCATGACTGTTTAGATTTATTTTCAAAGAATATTTAAAGAATGAATTGGTGAAATTGGGACTTTGTCTTGGTTGTTTATTCAAAGAATGAAATAAATTGATTTGAACGAAATGAGATGAACTATTTAATATTTTCTAAGTAGTTTCAAATGATTGAATTTTTGAAATGAAAATGAACCCTCTTGGAATGAGGGGGTGGGGGGCTGTTCGGGGGGTGAGGGGGGCTGTCTAGGGGTGGGGGGCTGTCTAGGGGTGGGGGTTGTCCGGGGTGAGGGGGCGTTGTCCGGGGGGTTGGAGGGGTTGTCTGAGGTGAGGGGTGTCTGGGGGGTTGGGGGATGTCTGGGGTGAGGGGAGTTGTCCGGGGGGTAAAGGGGCTGTCTGGGTGGTGCGGGGGGCTGTACGGGGGGCGGGGGATGTCTGGGGGGGTGGGGGATGTCTGGGGGTTGGGGGCTGTCTGAGGTGGGGGGCTGTCCGGGGGGTGGGGGAGTTGTTTGGCCGGGGGTGGGGGGTTGTCCGAGGTGTTGGGGGAATGTCCGGGGTGGGGGATGTCTGGGGGGTTGGGGGAGTTTTCCGGCTGGGGTGGGGGGTTTCCGGGGTGTTGGGGGGATGTCCGAGGGTCAGGGGGGTTGTCTGGGGGGTGGGGGCGGGGGGGGTTTTCCGGGGGGTGGTTGGACTATCCGGGTGGTGCGTGGGGATGTCTGGGTGGTGCAGAGGGTTGTCTAGGGGTGGGGGGTTGTCCATGGGGTGGGGGGGGCTTTCCAGGGGTGGGGGCTGTCTAAGGTGGGGGGGCTATCCGGGGTGGGGGCTGTCTGGGGGGTGGGGGATGTTCGAGGGGGTGGGGGTTGTCTGGGGGTTGGGGGTCTGTCCAGGTTGAGGGGGGGGTTGTCTGAAGGGTGGTTGGGCTGTTCGGGTGGTGTGGGGTGTTGTCTGGGTGGTGCGGGGGGCTGCCCGGGGGGTGGGGGCTTTCCGAGGGTGGGGGTTGTCCGAGGTAGGGGTTGTTTGGGGTGGGGGGGCTGTCTGGGGGGTGGGGGTTGTCTGGGGGTTGGGGGGCTTTCCGGGGTGAGGGGGGTTGTCCTGGGGTGGGGGGTTGTCTGGGGTGAGGGGGTTGTTTGGGGGGTCAGGGGGCTGTCCGGGGGGTGGGGGCTGTCCAAGGGGTGGTTGGGCTGTCCGGGTTGTGTGGGGGATGTCTGGGTGGTGCGGGGGGGGGGGGGGGGGTTGTCTGAGGGGTGGGGGATGTCTAGGGTGAGGGGGGATGTTTGGGGGGCGGGGGTGTTGTCCGAGGCACGGTGTGGCCGGTACCACTCAAAGTGTCTCACTTTTATTTGAAATGGACAGGATTTTAAGTGAAAACAACAACTGACATACGAAAAACCGATCAAATGCATTCGGATTGTGTTGATACTTTAGGACAACAATACATTGGTCATTTTTGATGGGTACGAGTCAACTCTGCCTCAATCCGAGACACGGTGTGGCTGGTATCACTCAAAGTGTCTCACTTTGGTTTGAAATGGACAACATTTTAAGTGAAAACAACAACTGACATACGAAAAACCGACCAAACGTATTTGGATTGTGTTGATACTTTAGGAAAACGATCCAATGGTCATTTGAGACGTCTAAAAGACAACTCTGCCTCAATCCAAGGAACGGTGTGGCCGGTATCACTCTAAATGTCTCTCTTTTGTTTAAAATGGACACCATTTTAAGTAAAAACAACTGGCATACAGAAAACTGACCAAACATATTCGGATTGTCTTGATAATTTAACACAAAGATCCATGGGTCATTCATGAGGTGTACGAGGAGACAGCACATCATTCGGACGCGCGGTTTGTACGGCACAGCTGAATAAGTGTTTTTTAGGTGTTTAGCGCACTTGAAAAGCATGTGTGTGGTGGTCAAAACCGGTCGAACGACCTCGGAATTCCATGAAATAAGACACAAACAAATGGTGGGTGAATTGTGAAATGGTCGGCTGGACGGCACGTCAATCAGAGGTGTTGTGTGACTACGGTGGCCGAAAACGCACTTTGCGTGTCGTAAATGGCCAAAACATGTGTTTAACGGTCAAATGCATGCCGAACGACATCAGAATGACTTTAAATCACATGAAAACACCCTAATTTTTATTCGCGAGGTGTACAATGAGACAGAACGTCATTCGGACGTACGGTTTGCACGGCATGACTGAATATGTGTTTTTTAGTTGTTTGGCGCGCTTGAAAAGCATGCGTGGGGTTGTCAAAACCGACCGAACGACCTTGGAATGCCATGAAATCAGAAAAAAAACAAAGGTTGGGTGAATTTTGAAATGGTCGGCCATACAGAACGTCAATCAGAGGTGTCGTGTGACCACGGTGACCGAAAACGCACTTCGCGTGTCGTAAATGGCCAAAACACATGTTTAACGCTCAAATGAATACCAAACGACATCATAATGACTTGAAATCACACAAAAACACCCTAATTTTTATTCATGAGGTGTACGAGGAGACGGAACATCATTCGGACGCATGGTTTGGGTGGCATGGATGAATATATGTTTTTTAGGTGTTTGGCACACTTGAAAAGCATGCGTGGGGTGGTCAAAATTGGCCGAACGACTTCGGAATGCCATGAAATCGGACGAAAACAAAGGGTGGGTGAATTGTGAAATGGTCGGCTAGACGGCACGTCAATCAGAGGTGTCGTGTGACCGAGGTGGCCGAAAATGCACTTCACATGTCGTAAATGGCCAAAACACAAGTTTAACGGTAAAATGCATACCAAATGACATCATAATGACTTTAAATCACACTAAAACATCCTAATTATTATTCATGAGGTTTACAAAAATATGACACATCATTCGGATGCGCGGTTTGCACGGCACAACTGAATATGTGTTTTTTAGGTGTTTGGTGCGCTTGAAAAGCATGCGTGGGGTGGTCAAAACCAGCCGAACGACCTCGGAATTCCATGAAATCGGATGAAAACAAAGGGTGGGTGAATTGTGAAATGGTCGGCCAGACAGAATATCAATCAGAGGTGTCGTGTGACTGTGGTGGCCGAAAATGCACTCTGCGTGTCGTAAATGGCCAAAACATGTGTTTAAGGGTCAAATGAATACCGAACGATATCAGAATGACTTTATTCACACAATAAAACCCTAATTTTTATTCGTGAGGTGTACGAGGAGACGACACATCATTTGGATGCACAGTTTGCACAGTACGGCTAAATATGTGTTTTTTAGGTGTTTGGTGCGCTTGAAAAGCGTGCGTGGGGTGGTCAAAACCGGCCGAACGACCTCATAATGCCATGAAATCGGATGAAAACAAAGGGTGGGTGAATTGGGAAATGGTCGGCTAGAAGGCACATCAATCAGAGGTGTTGTGTGACTGCAGTGGCCAAAAACGCACTTTATGTGTCGTAAATGGCCAAAACATGCATTTAATGCTTAAATGCATATCGAACGACATCCAAATGACTTGAAATCGCACAAAAACACCCTAATTTTTATTCGTGAGGTGTACGAGGAGACGGAACGTCATTCAGATGTTTGGTTTGCACGGAACGGCTGAATATGTGTTTTTTAGGTGTTCGATGTGCTTGAAAAGCGTGCGTGGGGTGGCCAAAATTGGTCGAACGACCTCGGAATGCCATGAAATCGAAAGAAAACAAAGGGTGGGTTAATTGTGAAATGGTCGGTCAGACGGCACATCAATCAAAGGTGTCGTGTGACTGTGGTGTCCAAAAACACACTCCGCGTGTCGTAAATGGTCAAAACACACGTTTAACGGTCAAATGCATACCGAACGACATCGGAATGACTTGAAATCACATGAAAACACCCTAATTATTATTTGTGGGGTGTGCGAGGAGATGGAAGGAAACTCCCCATCCAGGTTTCAAAACTCCCCAATCTTTGAAAATTCCTTCAACCTCTTCAATTAATCAATTATTTAGTTCTAATCTGTAAGTCCTAATGTTATTCATGTATTTTTTTATTTTCTATTTTGATTTGGTCTAAACTAGATCCCTCTCTCTTTAACCAGGCTGGGAACTCCTTCCTCCCTATAGATCCACCTGAAGTCAATCAATTTTTTAGTTCTACACTCCAAATCGGTAAGGCTTAACTTAGTTTTAATATTTTTCATCTATTATTGTTTGTTTCTCTTTTGATTTGACTTAAACCAAGTGGTGTCGTGTGTGGCATGACATACTCAATAATTGCAGTTTGATTTGTTTTCTATTTTCATTATAAAATTCAAGTGTCATGATTATATGAATCAACTTGATTTGAATTCATCATAGCCACTCATTTTATGTAGTTAGTGAATCATATCGATGCACAGTGTGGCCGGTACCACTCAAAATGTCTCACTTTTATTTGAAATAGACATGATTTTAAGTGAAAACAATAACTTGCATACGGAAAACTGAACAAACGCTTTAATATTGTATTAATACTTTAGGAAAATTATTCATGGGTCATTTTTGATGTGTATGAGTCAACCCCGCCTCAATCCGAGGCACGGTGTGGCCGGTACCACTCAAAGTGCCACACTTTTATTTGAAATGGACAACATTTTAAGTGAAAAAAACAACTGGCATATGGAAAACCAATAAAACACATTCGGATTGTGTTGATACTTTAGCACAATGATACATGGATCATTTTTTATGGGTACGAGTCAACCTCTCCTTAATCTAAGGCACGGTGTGACCGGTATCACTCAAAGTGTCTCACTTTTGTTTGAAATGTACAACATTTTAAGTGAAATCAACAACTGGCATACATAAAACCGAAAAAACACATTTAGATTGTGTTGATACTTTAGGAAAATTATTCATGGGTCATTTGTGATGTGTATGAGTCAAACCTTCCTCAATCTGAGGCATGGTGTGGCCGGTACCATTCAAAATGTCTCACTTTTATTTGAAATAGACAGGATTTTATGTGAAAACAACAACTTACATACGAAAAACTGACCAAATGCTTTCATATTATCTTGATACTTTAGTACAACGATCCATGGGTCATTTTTGACGTGTTAGAGTAAACCTCGCCTCAATCCAAGGCACAGTGTGGTTGTTGTCACTCTTAGTGTCTCTCTTTTGTTTAAAATGGACAACATTTTAAGTCAAAACAACTGACATACGGAAAACTGACCAAACGTATTCTAATTGGGTTGATACTTTATCACAACTATACATGAGTCATTTTTGAAGTGTAAGAGTCAACATCACCTCAATCCGAGGCACGGTGTGACTAGTATCACTCAAAGTGTCTCTCTTTTATTTGAAATGGACAACATTTTAAGTGAAATCAACAACTGGAATATGGAAAAAATGATCAAATGCATTCAGATTGTGTTGATACATTATGAAAACAATCCATGGGTCATTTTTGACGTGTATGAGTCAAACCCTCCTCAATCCAAGGCACGGTGTGGCCGGTACCACTCAAAGTGTCTCACATTTATTTGAAATGGATGGGATTTTAAGTGAAAACAACAAATGGCATACAGAAAACTGACCAAACGCATTCAGATTGTGTTGATACTTTAGAAAAACGATCCATGGATAATTTTTGAAGGGTATGAGTCAACCACACCTCAATCTGAGGCATGGTGTGACCGGTATCACTCAAAGTTTCTCACTTTTGTTTGAAATGGACAACATTTTAAGTGAAAACCACAAATGGCATACGGAAAACCGACCAAACGCATTCGTATTGTGTTGATACTTTAGGAAAATGATCCATGGGTCATTTGTGATATGTATGAGTCAACTTTTCCTTAATCCGAAGCAAGTTGTGGCTGGTACCACTCAAAATGTCTCACTTTTGTTTAAAATGGACAACATTTTAAGTCAAAACAACTGACATACGGAAAACTAACCAAACATATTCGTATTGTGTTGATACTTTATAAAAACGATCCATCGGTTATTTGTGATGTGTACGAGTCAACCCCGCCTCAATAAGAGTCATGGTGTGACTGGTATCACTCAAAGTGTCTCTCTTTTATTTGAAATGCACAGTATTTTAAGTGAAATCAACAACTAGCATATGGAAAACTGATCAAACGCATACAGATTGTGTTGATACTTTAGGAAAACGATCCATGGGTCATTTTTGACGTGTACAAGTCAACCCTGCCTCAATCCAAGGCACGGTGTGATGGGTACCACTCAAAGTGTCTCAATTTGTTTTGAAATGGACAGGATTTTAAGTGAAAACAACAATTGGCAAACGGAAAACTGACCAAACGCATTCGGATTGTGTTGATACTTTAGTACAATGATCCATGGATCATTTTTTATGGGTAAGAGTCAACCCTACCTCAATCTGAGGCACGGTGTGACTGGTATCACTCAAAGTGTCTCACTTTTTTTTGAAATGGACAACATTTTAAGTGAAAACAACAACTGGCATATGGAAAATCATCATAAGGATACACATAGATTCTTGAAATTAAGGGATAAAAAATAAAATATGGTCTATTGGTCATATGTTATTATAAGAAAATATTCACAAGGCATAGATTTAAACATAATGTGTCATAGTATATATAGAAAAACATGAATTATATTATGAATGAGTCTTGACATCCCATCATGAACATGCACCAACACTCATGTTCTAATTCTCAATCATGGGTCGTTCATTCTATACAATAACATACAAAAAATAAATATCATATAGTGATTTCATATGAAACATATGAACACTCACGCATACCATATAACAAATTGGTCAACAAGTCTACACATAGATTCTTGAAAAATAAGTTTCAAAGTCTCATAAAAAAAACCCCAATGGTGAGGAATACATATGGTGACACCATAGCCCCATGGATTACCTCAATACCATCCTCAAACAGTGGGTTCTAGGACCAAACCAAAGTCCCTTTGGGAACCCAATACCAAAGACTTAATCGAATATTCATACCCACTACCCAAGATGGGGATTCATCTCACATCACATCTAGGAGAGCAAATTACAATTAGCCACATACCCCCTTATTCTAATTGAAAAGTCTATGAAAAACATGTAGGCTATTCCGGTAACCCATCTCATATGTCAAGATTGGACAATGTTTCCCACTAACACATCAGGAACCATTTATTTCATTTGAATTTCTAAATTTCTAAATTTCTAAATTCTAGAATGAATTCTAAATTTTGAATACTTTGGATGGGGATTTTGTATTAGTTTTGTTGTAGGTCTAGAGAGGGGGAGGTGTGTTGTTGTGGAGCTGTGTTGTTGTAGGTCTGGAGAGGGGGGAGAGGGGCCTGCTGATTTGGAGTTGAGAAAATGTATACCAACGGTTTTCAAAAATGTTGGTATAGATTCTATAATATCACTATACCAACAGTTTTGTTATAACTGTTGGTATAGATTTATACCAACAGTTATAACAGAACCGTTGGTATAGCCTTATGGATTTCCATATCCCCTCTATACCAACGGTTTCAAAAACTATTGTTATATGTTATACTTTAACACACATATGCCAACGGTTTTTAGAAAACCATTGGTATACCTTCTATTTTGACACCTATACCAACGGTTTTCACAGAACCGTTGGTATAGGCCTATTTTCACGGATTACTTTTCCATAGTTGAGGGAACCGTTGGTATACTATATACCAATGGTTTTCAGGCCTTTACCAATGGTTGTGAACCGTTGGTAAAGTGTAAAATTCCAGTAGTGTCACTATCCATCCAGATGTGAATATTAAATAGGTTTATATTCATTTTTTAATATGATATTATAATAATTATATAATAATTATGAACTATATTCACATGGTATGTTACCCCACCTTTCAAATAATGGAACTCATCACATATGCATACAGTTTGAATGCTAAAATAGCTATTATAATCAAAATATTTTTTTAGACCATTTTATTATTGTTTTTATTTTATTATATTATATTATTAAAAAATAGAAAAGGGTTATATTACTCATAGGAACCCTAACATTCTCTTATAAAATTGTTTATCACTTAGAGATTCATCATTCATTCTCAATTTTGATCGTTCGCATCACTACCCCACCAACATTGTCGTTTGTAGCTCCTCACTGATCACTTGCCTACTTTTCATCACAATAGTTTGCCACAACATCGACATCTATGTATGCAACCATCAACCCACTAAATAATGCTTCATCATAGCCCTAATAACACTCCACCACAACCCCTAAAACACTAGATATAGTTAATTCATACTTCTACTCACAACTACTACTAATAATGAAAAAAATACAATATTTAAATTAGTATAGTTGATATTTTTTAAAAATAAAGAAAAGCATGTGAAAGCATGTGGGTAATCTGCAGGATTATGTGGGGTGGGGTAGGATATACTATTTTTTTTATTTCATTGTATGTGGTATTTTGTGGAAAAACATATGTGGGCTCAAATTCGTGTGGGCTTGTCCCACCCCACCCGTTTCGCATTACTAGCCCCTGTTGAAGGATCAACACAACCTAAAACCTAGGTTCAGACCTCCATGGTCAATAGGATTATAGGGATGAGAAATAAATTGAAGAATATGGGATTGGAGAGATATATAAGGAGTAAATCATGAGAAATATAGATGAATTATAAGTTTTACCTTAATAAATCCCCCAAAACTCTAAGGGAAGCCACCAAAAATAGAGTAGGAAGGTCATGATTGGGATAGGATATGGGCCGTGTAAGGGAGGAGAAATGAGGGGGGTTATAATTCAATAGGTTCATAAGTGTAATTTCATAATTTTTAAGTGATCTAGACAGACCATGTGATTTTTCAAATAGTGCAACAACTGTGGGGACCATTCTCCCTTCACAAAACACCTCACCCTATTAGCTAGAAGCTTTAACACAATTTTAAAAACCATGTGGAGGTCATGAAAAATGTATTTGAAAGCCCTTAACTCCCCCTTGCATGGTAGGGTGCATAGTTTCCACTAATTGTGTGCCTTTTCTTGGTTCCCCATAATTTTAAATTCCAACCTAAAACTTTCAGTGGCTCTAAGAACAAATAAAATAGAAAATAAACAAATCATTGACCCAACATGTTTCACAGTGTGTCTGGTCTTTACATACTTGAAACAATCTAGTAGTAGTTTTCCATCAAATATTCATTTTCCTTGATTGACAATGAGTGAGAGGAATTCATCACTCATATCTTCTTACCCATCTTTGCTTTTATTGATGTCAAGTTTTTATATTAATTTAAATCTGATTAATCACCTGAATTTATGAGTTTATTTTTAAATACTTTATCAATAAATAATTATCTTATTTTTATAGAACTGAGAAAAGTACTACAATTATTTATATTATGTGTAAATTGGATATTAAAAATGGAAATCAATTGTAATTGAAAATTTAATGGGAAATTGGTTCATTGATTTTCATGTTTCAAGCTAGATGAAATTTCTTTGTTATATTTTATTTTGGAAGAATATGTTTGAAAATATACTTGAATTTAAATTTCAAATTGTTGGGCAGTTGATGATGGTGACTTCATCATTCAACAGGGGTGGGCTTCCCACCACCACCAATCTCTTTCCTTACCCTGATGCACTGCCTATAAAAGGTAGTACACCCCCCCCCCCCCGGGGATTAATTAGGACAGCCGACAAAAGAGAAATTATGGAATCATTAATAAAATACACATCTTCCTTTTATACCCATCTTTCTCTACTATTATAATTTTATTCATTTCAATTTTTTTTCTCAACATGTTATCATCATGAATGCTCAAAAAGGGAGAAAAGGTATGTTTTTTATTCTCACTGCCTGGTTCAACGGTTCTAATAATTTATAGAATATTTTTTATTTACCGCTAGATTGTATGGTTTATAAGGTCTATTTAATTACCACTATAAAGGTAAGGTTTCCGCCTGTTTGGACAGTTTTATTTTTTTAACACCCCAAGCTTCCACGGTATGCTTCTCTTTGAGTAATACAATAGCATGTGTTGTACGCAACTTCGAGTTCTAACACACCACAGCCAATCAAACTAGCCGTTATGAATATTAATACCCAATTTTTGAAATTTTATAAATTTTATCTTTCAAAATGGACTTCATTTTTTGATTCGTAATATCGAAATTATCTTAGGGTGAATTTTTTGTATTTTTCTGAAAACTTTCAAATTTTGATGAATAGTGAAAAACACCGAGTTATAGTTTAAAACCGAATTTTATTTAAATAATTATTTATTTAATTTAAATTTATTTTAGGTCAAAATAGATACATAATACCTATATAAGTTCAATTTAATTCATTGGAGTTATTTTATAATAATTTTAGATATATAAAAATTTTAATAAATTTTTCATCGTCTTTTACCCATCTCCTAGGAGAATTTGCAAATTCACATAAAACTTAATTTTACCGCTTCTGTGAGTGGAATTTAAAAAATCCGAGAGACGCGGTTAATATCAAGGAGTAAAATTTGGTTCAATAAGATAAAAATATTTTTTGTTGAATAGTAACTTTTTACTTTTATTTACCATAGTTAAAAGTAAATAGGGTAATTAAGAGTAAAAATGATATTATTAATACCCTAACACATGTCCTAATTCTATTGGATAAGTATAATTCGACCAAAAAAAACCTTAGGAATAAAATATGAACATATTTGGTCCACTTGGATTAGATTAGGACATTTATTATTATTGAATTCAAAGAATAGTTAAAAGAGTTAAAATCAAAGTTTAATAACTAAAACATTTTTAATATGGTGTTATAAATAAGATAAATTCTATTATAAATATTAATTATAAATATATAAATATTTCCTACATAATTTTATTTTATTTATAATTTTTAGTCATTAAATAATTTAATTTATTTATGACACAATATGATGTAGTAATTATCTAATTAATGAAATATTAAAATAATTGATATTATAAATATACAAATAAATTTAATTTGAGACTTTTTATGAATTCCACTAATTTTCTAGGTTAATATGACATATTAGGGTTGGTTAGATGAATTGTTTTTGAAGTAATAATGATGTTATGAATTTATAAAAAACAAAATACCAAATAGTGTCAAAATTGACATAAAAGAGTTTTTAAAACAAATATTATATTATTAATTGATATTCTATTCATAAAAATATAAGGTTCATCCAAAGGACTTATATAATGATAGGTGTATCATTAATGAACTACTTGGGGTTCTCTTGGAAGTATATAGTAAGTTTATTAACTATATAATATAAAAATACAAAGAGACATGGTAAATGTCAAACTATTTAACTAAGAGTTAAATCTATAAGATAAAGTTAATATAGTGACCCAAACCTATATAAAACCTATTAATTGAGTGGTTTTTGACCCATACCCACCTTATACTTTAAATAATCAATTTATGAGCCATAAGAAACCGAAAATGATTTTATTATAAAATAATATTTCTAGCTTTTCCTAAGGTGCCCCACACCCCTCCTATAAAAGGGAACTCCCACTTCTCTCTAATTAACACCTTCAAATCATTTTGGCTCGGCCAACCCCTGCCCAAATATCCTCTAAACTTCCATCAATTCATCCTAGAGGCATTCCTTTAGTCATAAATCCAACTTAAGAAGCCATTTTGATCAAATCAAAAGGAAGAACCCGAAGAAGAGGTAATAATTTCACCACCCTCTTTCAAGTTCTTTTCTTCTTCCACTTCTTCTTTATTTGTTATTTCCATTCTAAAATAATAACTCTAGTATCTTCTATATATTGTGATGTTATTATAAATATGGTACAACCATATTCATTATTCTATCCATCCTTTGTATGACATGTCACTATACGTGCGTACGTACGGATTACCGTCTCCACGTCGTGGTGTAATTGTTATTCAATACATTATTACTTGGATGGGTGTAATGATGATGTGTAATGCATGTAAGTAATAAATATAACATGATAATGATTCTGTATATATTATATAACATCCAATTATATATTATTTTAATATCAAAATAATGATATTGTCGCTTGTACGTACGTACGGATTACCGTCTCAACGAACGCGATGAGATTCATTCCCCATCGTATCCATTCAAGACTAATTTTCATTATATGATTAAAAATAATGTTTAAAGACTTTATATCATTCTTGATATGAATAATATACATCCCATCCATAACAAATATGACTCACATAACAAATAATATAAAGGAAAACGAATATGTTAACACCCAAAACGGAGATAATACTAAGATATTATTAACAGAACAATGTTAAAAGATCATATATGATATCATATTAATGTATATGATTCTTGTATAATTTAATAACAATTATTTCATAATTATATAGGAGTTTAACCTACCCTTGACCAAGGAAAATTACAAGGTAAGGGTTAATTTCACAATCTCTTTATTATCTGAGGTTGTTTTTATGTAAGTATCTATTGGGACCTCTTTATCATCCACATCCATGTTTCTTAAAAATGTATTTCAAAACATTCTTAATATTTTATAGAATATGGGTTAAAGTCATTTATACCCTTGTTTTACTTTTTATAAGATTTTTATAAATTAATCTTTTCATCCTTTTCCAAACAAGGTCTTTTTTAACCTTTTCGACAGAATTAAGGTAAGAATGTCTTTTTTTAACTTATACGGCGAGTGCGGCTATTTTCCGCCGTTATAAAATTGTCAAATCTTCCCTTAAAAGATTATAAGAATATTTTCAAAGTAAATGTTTTCTTTTATAATTGTGTGACTCTTAAATGATTTCAAAATAGAAAGAGATATTTCTCTCAAATAGTTTTGATTCCATCTATGTCAACATCCTTTGATGGATTTTAAGCTTATTTGAAGTTGATTTGTTATGATACAAAGTTTCTATATAGTATTGAAGGTTTTGTGATATGTTTGACTGTGGATGTGTTATTTTTATACCATTCATGGTTTATGGAAAAATTATTGACATTTCGTATGCTAGTTTTAATACGAAGTTTTATGTTATGTTTAAACTTGTTCATATGAGGAATGCATTGGACTTAGTAAGTGATGGGTGGAGCCCGCTATAGCTCCTCGATGCATATATAGGTCTCATGAGACAAAATAGTGTCTTGTAACAAGTCCTTGACAAAATTTTATTTGTAGTCTTAGCACAAGGCCTTGACTATGTGGTTATGAAAGTATGGCATTATGCATTCCATCATTATGAAAGTGGTTATCGATATTGCATGTGATTATTTGACTAGTAGAATATCCATGTGAATAAGTAAATGGAATTACTTCATTTTATTTTTTCCATATTATGATGAAGTTCAAGTTTAAAAGGCTTTTGTTTTAGTTATGCATTGCCTTAAATGTTTATGCTTATTTATGAAAGTTTCTGCTATATTGTTATCCTTACTGAGCATCTGAGCTCACCCCTTTCTATGTTTTATTTTTTCCAGGATGTGAAGAAGTATTTTATGTCTGACCTGCAGGGATAGTCTGAGGGGATATGAGTGTGGACTATGGAGACTATGTTGTTGGATTTTTTTCACTGTATGGTGTAATGTAATACTTATGAACGTATCTAGTGTTTCCAAGGCTACTAAACTAATCGGTATTTCGAGACTTAATCTTTTGTGATCGTTCCAATGTTATGTAATAATGCACCGACTCTGGGTAACTAGGGCTAAGGATTTATTGTTGGTATCAGAGGAAGTTTAGTACAAACCTTGGAAGCTATATTTAGATAAACTCTGATTATAGCACATAGACCTAAGATGGACTTTAAGGATTAGTATAGAAGAACTTACTATAATTTTGGTATTGTAGAGATTTTTTGAGTTTTCCAAGGAATACATCCCTGTCTGGATACGAGTAGGTAGAGGCGGCTCTGGAACATATGTACCTAGGGGTAAAACCTGAAAACATCGCTTTGAGCTAGGCTCGAATGGGAACTGGTACACGACAATGGGTCTTAATGCACTCTTGGTTACGATACTCCCAGGGGATATGCTTATGATAATTCTAATTTTATTTACAAACCATTATGAAGAGTTTATGAGTATATACTTCCTCAAAGAAAACATTTTTATGATTATGGATTATATCTATAAACTGTTCAATTTATGTTAAGTGTTTTACAAGTTTGAATTTATGTATTGTGATTCATAAACTAATCTACTGTACGCCATTATTTAGAAATGGCGCCTCATGGAAGGAATGGAAAATGTATCAATGCACGCACTCCATGTATCAATGCACCCTTATGGAGCACCCTAATCCGTAGTGTGGAGGATCAATGTTAGATCGCTTCATGAGGAAATAACCATCAATATTCAATGGGGGTACAAATCTACTAGTAGCTGAGAAATGGATAAATTCCTTAGAGAAAATATTCCACGCCATGGAGAGTAGCGAAAGGGAAAAAGTTGTCATGGCAGTTTACCGCCTCCCTGGAGATGCTGATCAATGGTGGTCATTGATTCAAAACATGAAGGAAGATAATGAAGTATCAAATATGGAATGGAGGGAGTTTAAATATATTTTCTTAGAAAAATACTTTCCTCATGACCATCGAGTGGATATGGAAAGACAATTTCTGAGTCTAAGGAAAAAGGAGGAAGAGAATGTTGCAGAGTATGAGTCTAACTTTACAAGGTTAGAAAGGCATGTTGCAGATTATATAAGTAACCCAAGGATTAAGATTGACCATTTATTTGATGGGTTAAAACCATTTCTTTATCAAGCATTAGTCTCAAAATCCTTCTCGTCATACGAAGATATTGTCTCATGTGCTATCAAGACAGAAAAAGAATTCTCTAAGTCTTACGATTTTAAAGCAAAGAAAGAGAAGAAGAGATCTTTTGATCACTATAGAAATGGAAATAATGAGAATAAGGGAAAATTTTAATATCCATCATGCAGTAAATGTGGGAAGAAACACCCCGGTACTTGCTTGAAGGGGATGGGAGTCTGTTACAAGTGTGGTGAAAAAGGCCACCAAGCTCGTGATTGCAAGGGGAAGAAAGAATCTATCGATGTTTAGTGCTAAAATTTAAGGGAGATGGGACATTATGAAAATGAATGTTCTAAGCATCAGGGGAACTTACCTCAGAAAAGGTCAAGGGATCAAGGCCAAGATTATGCTATCATTACTACTGAGGTTGAAGCTCCAAAAGACGTGGTGGCAGGTAATTTAATAGTTTTCTCAAGTTTGTTCAATTCTTTATTTGATTCTAGATCATCGCATTGTTTCATATCTTCCTAGTTTTCTAAGAAAATTAGATATTTCCAATTTTATTTAACAAGGGAGTTTTCAGTCAAAACTCATAAGGGAAGTATCATTGCTACAAAGTTCTGTGAATCAGTTCCCATTAGGTCATATAAATGTTCTTTATCTACTGATCACATCGTCATACCCATGATTTAATTTGATATAATCCTCAGTATGGATTGTATTTTGGACCATGATGCAAAAATTTATTGTAAGAAGAAGGAGGTTACTATTTTTTATGACGATGATAAATAACACCTTATCTTTAGAGCAGAATTTTCACCACCTAATTATTATCTAGATCCAACCCCAGTAGCTCAACTAAATTCAATTATTGGGGAGGAATAGAATGAAATGATTGTGGGTGAGGAAAGGAATGTACAAATAGATGATGTACCTATTGTGAGAGAATATGTTGATGTGTTTCCAGAAGATTTATCTAGACATCCTCCAGAATAAGAAATTGAGTTTTCCATTGATTTAATTCCTGGTTCAAGGCCCATATCGAAGACCCCTTATAGAATGGCCACTGTGGAATTGGTGGAACTAAAGAAACAACTAGAGGAATTGAGTAATAAGGGATTTATTCACCCTAGTGTTTCTCCATGGGGAGCCCCTATTCATTTTGTTAAGAAGAAATGTGGATCTATGAGGTTTTTCATTGACTACAGGGAGATCAATGTTATAACAATAAAGAACAAGTATCTTCTACCTCACATTGATAATTTATTCGAACAACTTCATGGAGCACAATATTTCTCAAAGATTGATCTTCGATCTAGATATCATCAGTTGTGTGTGAAGAAGGAAGACATTCCAAAAACAGCATTTTGAATCAGGTACGGGCATTACGAGTTTACAGTAATGCCTTTTGGGATGACTAATGCACCCTCTGTTTTCATGGATCTAATGAACAGAGTTTTCAAGGAATATCTTGATGAATTTTTAGTGGTATTTATTGATGATATCTTGGTATACTCTAAAATCTATGAGGATCATGAAAATCACTTGTGCATTATTCTAAATACTCTTAGAAGACATGAATTATATGGGAAGTTTAGTAAGTGTGAATTTTGGCTTTAGGAGATTTCTTTTCTTGGACATATTCTTTATAAGGATGGAATCTTTGTTGATCCTTCTATGATAAGAGCAATCCAGGAATGGCCAACACTGACGAGTATAACTGAGGTACATAGTTTTATTGGTTTAGTAGGTTATTATCGATGTTTCGTCCATAATTCTACCCTGTTGGATAACCCATTAACAAATCTCACATGAAAAGGGGTTAAATTTGTTTGGAAAAAAGAGTGTTAAGAATGTTTTGAAGAACTTAAGAGAAGATTAGTTAATGCTTATATATTGACTCTATCATCGGGGAATTATGGGTTTGTTATTTATAGTGATGCTTCGAAGAAAGGACTTGGTTGTGTTCTTATGCAGAATGATAGGGTTATTTCCTATGCATCACGACAGCTAAAAATTCATGAGCAAAACTATCCTACTCATGATCTTGAGTTAGCAGCTGTAATCTTTGCTTTGAAGATTTGGAGAAACTATCTATATGGTGAAAAATGTGAGATATATACCGATCAAAAGAGTTTGAAGTATATTTTCTCACAAAAAGAACTCAACATGAGGCAAAGGAGATGGCTTGAACTACTCAAGGATTATGATTGGACTATACACTACCACCCGAGGAAGGCAAATAAGGTGGCAGATGCTTTGATTAGAATGGATCATGGAGTTTTGAACAAGATGAGAGTTGTAAAGGATCCTATATGCATGGATCTAGTAAAGATGGATATGGGAATCACCATGGAAGGGGAAACATCAATACATTTTCAAATGGTTTCCAAACCATATTTACTAGAAAGGATAAAGAGTTCTCAGACCAATGATGAAGAGTTTCAAAAGAATATTAAAGCTGTGAATGATGGGAGATTGAGTGACTTTGTGTATGAAGATGAAATTTTGAAATTTGGGAAGAGACTTTGTGTTCCTGATATACCTAATCTAAAAAGGGAATTGTTGGATGATTCTCATAGTTACAATTTCTCTATACACCCTGGGAGCACCAAAATGTATAGACATTTGAAGGAACATTTTTGGTGGGACAACATGAAGAGGGAGATTGCTAATTTTGTGTCAAGATATATGGTTTGTCAACAAGTGAAAGTTGTAAGGCAACATCCTGGAGGAGTCATGCAACATCTTCCTATACCGGAGTGGAAATGATATAATACTACGATGGAATTTATCATGGGACTACCAAAGACTCCTAGAAGGAACGATGCAATATGGGTCATTGTTGATTCTCTTACCAAGTCAGCACATTTTCTTGCTATAAGATAAGATCTACCACTTGAACATCTAGCAAGACTATATATTAATTAAGTTGTAAGACTTCATGGAGTACCCCTATCGATTGTTTCTGATCATGATCCACGTTTTACATCAAGATTCTGGAAAAGTATTCAGAAATCCCTAGATACTGAACTTCATTTGAGCACTTCTTACCACCCTCAAACTGATGGAAAATCATAACGGACAATTCAAACCTTAGAAGACATGTTGAGATTATGCTCAGTTGACTTTCAAGGTATGTGGGATCAATATTTAGCTCTAGTAGAATTTTCCTATAACAATAGATTCCATTCAAGTATTCAGATGGCACCATATGAAGTGTTATACGGAAAGAGATGTTGCACACCAACCTATTGGGATGATGTTGGTGAAAGAAAACCCGTAGGCCCAGAACTGGTGGAGGGAACGATGGAAAAGGTGAAGGTAATCCAAAACCACATCAAAGCAGCTCAAAGTAGGCAAAAGAGCTATGTCGATAACCGAAGGAAGGATTTGGAATTTTAGGTAGGAGATCATATTTTCTGGAAGGTAACTCCAGGGAAGGGTGTTATATGTTTCGGTAAGAAGGGAAAATTGAGTCTCATGTACATCGGACCTTTCGAAATTCTAGAACAAATTGGGGTTGTAGCTTACCGTTTGGAAATGCCGCCAAATCTCTCCAAAGTTCATGATGTGTTCCACGTATCACTGTTGAGAAAATATATGCCTGACCCAATGCATGTACTCACCTATGAGGAATTAGAACTGGAACTCGATCTGTCTTATTGCGAAGAGTCCATCAGGATTATTGATATGAGAGAACCAGTATTGAGAAACTGAACGACTCGTATGATAAAAGTTCTATAGAGAAACCATAAGATGGAAGAGGCAACATGGGAACCCGAGGAACTTATAATGAAGAACCACCCGAGTCTTTTTATGTAGTAATATTTTAGAAATTTCAATGATGAAATTATTTGAAGGAGGGGAAAATGTAACACCTCAAGCTTCCACGGTACGTTTCTCTTTAAATAATACAATAGCGGGTGTTGTACGCAACTTCGAGTTCTAACACACCACAACCAATCAAACTAGCCGTTATGAATAGTAATACCCACTTTTTGAAATTTTATAAATTTTATCTTTCAAAATGGATTTCATTTTTGGATTTGGAATATCAAAATTAGCTTAGGGTGAATTTTTGGTATTTTTCTGAAAACTTTCAATTTTTGATGAATAGTGAAAAACATTGAGTTATAGTTTAAAACCGAATTTTTATTTAAATAATTATTTATTTTATTTAAATTTATTTCAGGTCAAAATAAATACATAATACCTATATAAGTTCAATGTAATTCATTGGAGTTATTTTATAATAATTTTATATATATAAAAATTTTAATAAACTTTTCACCGTCTTTTACCCATCTCCTAGGAGAATTTAAATATTCACATAAAACTTAATTTTACCGCTTCTGTGAGTGGAATTTAAAAACTCCGAGAGACACGGTTAATATCAAGGAGTAAAATGTGGTTCAATAAGATAAAAATAATTTTTGGTGAATAGTAACTTTTTACTTTTATTTACCACGGTTAAAAGTAAATATGGTAATTAAGGGTAAAAATGATATTATTATTACCCTAACACATGTCCTAATTCTACTGGATAAGTATAATTCGACCAAAAACAGCCTTAGGAATAAAATATGAACCTCTTTGGTCCACTTGGATTAGATTAGGACATTTATTATTATTCAATTCAAAGAAGAGTTAAAAGAGTTAAAATCAAAGTTTAATAACTAAAACATTTTTAATATAGGGTTATACATAAGATAAATTCGATTATAAATATTCATTATAAATCTATAAATATTTCCTACATAATGGTATTTTATTTATAATTTTTAGTCATTAAATAATTTAATTTATTTATGACATAATATGATGCAGTAATTACCTAATTAATGAAATATTAAAATAATTGATATTATAAATATCCAAATAAATGTAATTTGAGAATTTTTATGAATTCCACTAATTTTTTAGGTTAATATGACATATTAGGGTTGGTTAGATGAATTGTTTTCGAAGTAATAATGTTGTTATGAATTTAGCAAAAACAAAATACCAAATAGTGTCAAAATTGACATAAAGGAGTTTTTAAAACAAATATTATATTATTAATTGATATTCTATTCCTAAAAATATAAGGTTTAGACAAAGGACTTATATAACAATACTTGTATCATTAATTAACCACTTGGGGTTCACTTGAAAGTATATAGTAAGTTTATTAACTATATAATATAAAAATACAAAGAGACATGGTAAATATCAAACTATTTAACTAAGAGTTAAATCTAAAAGATAAAGTTAATATAGTGACCCAAACCTATCTAAAACCTATTTATTGAGTGGTTTTAGACCCCTCCCCACCTTATCATTTAAATAATGCATTTTTGAGCCATTATAAACCGAAAATTATTTTATTATAAAATAATATTTCTAGCTTTTCCTAAGGTTCCCCTCACCCCTCTTATATAAGGGCACTCCCACTTCTCTCTAATTCACACCTTCAAAGCATTTTGGCTCATCCAACTCCTGCCCAAATATCCTCTCAAATTTCCTCACTTCATCCTGGAGGCCTTCATTTAGTCATAAAGCCAACTTAAGGAGCCCTTTTTATCAAATCAAAAGGAAGAACCCGAAGAAGAGGTAATAATTTCACCACCCTCTTTCAAGTTCTTTTCTTCTTCCACTTCTTATTTCTTTGTTATTTCCATTCAAAAATAATAACTCCAATATATTCTATATACTGTGATGTTATTATAAATATGGTACAGACATATTCATTATTATATTCATCCTTTGTATGACATGTCACCATACGTGCGT
This sequence comes from Viscum album, assembly GCA_963277665.1. Taxonomy (NCBI): domain Eukaryota; kingdom Viridiplantae; phylum Streptophyta; class Magnoliopsida; order Santalales; family Viscaceae; genus Viscum; species Viscum album. The sequence continues at coordinate 607,957,937 of OY728139.1, read as the reverse complement.
ACGTACGGATTACCGTCTTCACGTCGTGGTGTAATTGTTATTCAATACATTATCACTTGGATGGGTATAATAATGATGTTTAATTAATTTAAATAATAAATATAACATGATAATTATTCTTTATATATGATATAACATCCAATTATATATTATTTTAATATCAAAATAATGATATTGTCGCTCGTGCGTACGTACGGATTACCGTCTCCACGAACACGATGAGATTCATTCCCCATCGTATCCATTCAAGAATAATTTTCATTAGATGATTAAAAATAATATTTAAAGAATTTATATCATTCTTTATATGAATAAGATACATCCCATCCATAACAAATATGACTCACATAATAAATAATATAAAGGAAAACAAATTCGTTAACACCCAAAACGGCGATAATACTAAGATATTATTAACAAAACAATGTTAAAAGATCATATATGATATCATATTAATGTATATAATTATTTTATAATTTAATAACAATTATTTCACCATTATATAGGAGGTTAACCTACCCTCTACCAAGGAAAAGTACAAGGTAAGGGTTAATTTCACAATCTCTTTATTATCTGAGGTTGTTTTTATGTAAGTATCTATTGGGACCTCTTTATCATCCACATCCATGTTTCTTAAAAATGTATTTCAAAACATTCTTAATATTTTATAGAATATGGGTTAAAGTCATTTATACCCTTGTTTGACTTTTTATAAGATGTTTATAAAGGAATCTTTCTACCGTTTTTCAAACAAGGTCCTTTTTAACCTTTTCAACATAATTAAGGTAAGAATGTCTTTTTTTAACTTATACTGCGGGTGCGGATATTTTCCTCCGTTATAAAATCGTCGAAGCTTACCTTACAAGATTATAATAATATTTTCAAATTAAATGTTTTCTTTTATAATTATGTGACTCTTAAATGATTTCAAGATAGAAAGATATATTTCTCTCAAATAGTTTTGATTTCATCTATGTCAACATCCTTTGATGGATTTTAAGCTTATTTGAAGTTGATTTATTATGATACAAAGCTTCTATATAGTATTGAAGGTTTTGTGATATGTTTGAAAGTGGATGTGTTATTTTTATACCATTCATGGTTTGTGGAGAAATTATTGACATTTCATATGCTAGTTTTAATACGAATGTTTATGTTATGTTTAAACCTGTTCATATGAGGAATGCATTGGACTTAGTAAGTGACGGGTGGAGCCCGCTATAGCTCCTCAATGCATCGATAGGTCTCATGAGACAAACTAGTGTCTTGGCACAAGGCCTTGACAAAATCTTATTTGTAGTCTTATCACAAGGCCTTGACTATGTGGTTATGAAAGTCTGGCATTATGTATTCCATCATTATGAAAGTGGTTATTGATATTGCATGTTATTATTCAACTAGTAGAATATCCATGTGAATAAGTAAATGGAATTACTTCATTTTATTTTTTCCATATTATGTTGAAGTTCAAGTTTAAAAGGATTTTGTTTTAGTTATACATTGCCTTAAATGTTTATGCTTATTTATGAAATTTTATGCTATATTGTTATCCTTACTGAGAATCAGATCTCACCCCTTTCTATGTTTTATTTTTCCCATGATGTGAAGAATTATTTTATGACAGACTTGTAGGGATAGTCTGAGGGGATATGAGTGTGGACTATGGAGACTATGTTGTTGTAGTTTTTCATTGTATGATGTAATGTAAGACTTATGAATGTATCTAGTGTTTCCAAGGCTACTAAACCAATCGGTCTTTCGAGACTTGATCTTTTGTGATCATGTCAATGTTATGTAATAATGCACCAACTATGGGTAACTAGGGTCGGGGCATTACAATTTTATTTATTTTTCACTACCTGATTGGATGGTATAGTTAATAAATCAATACATGCAATAGTTTTTTAAACTAGTAATGTGATTTATTGATTTGTTTATTTAAAATACCTACTTGAAATATTTGGTAACCAATTAAGGTGGGATATATATATAATATTAAATGATAATATCACACTATTCTAATGTTTTTGATATATTTTTATTTTATTTAACTAAAATGTAAATCATTTTTGTATTATTATTTTTAATATAATAAATTTTTTTCCCTCCCTCTTCTAGTTATCATCATGTCAAATCTCACAAAACTCTAATTCATCGATCTTGATATTACCAGAAGTAATTACATACCATGGATGATGGATGTTGAAATTCATATCGAATCGATGGATCTCGTAGAAAAAATTAAAGAAAATAATTCACAAACCCTGCAAAATAAATCAAACGCAATGATATTCGTTAGAAGACATCTCAATGAGGGTTCTAAATGTAAATACCTTATAGAAAAAGATCCATGTAATCTTTGGAAGAGTTTGATATAGAGGTATGATCATCAAAATGAGGTTTTTCTTTTAGTAACATGCGATGAATGGAATGTTTTATTCTTTAAAGACTATAAAAGGGTCATTGATTACAATTCTACCATGTATAGAATTATATCACATCTAAAGTATTGTGGTATTGGGATTGTGAATGTTGATTTGCTTGAAAAGACCTAAATGAAATTTCATGTATGTCACATCACCCTAAAGCATAAATATCGCTTACAGAGATATATCAAATATTTTGATCTCATATCATCATTACTTTTATCAGATAAGAATAGTGAGCTTTTAATTAAAAATCACCAGCCTCATTATACTAGTTTAGCAATAGCATTTCCTGAAGCAAATGCTATATTTTATGAAAATAATCATGGAAGAATTAGGGGATGTGATTCTTGTGGTGGATGTGGTTTTGACTATAGGTGTGGTTGAGGATGTGGTCGTAACCATGGGTCTGGTTGAAATGAATATCAAAATCAAATAAATATCTGCTCCAGCACCCCAATGAATCCTGAATATTCCTGCTACGAGTGTAGTTCAAAGGGACATTGGTCTCAAGTTTATCAAATCCCAGAGCATCTTTGTATGCTCTATAAAGTTTCTCTTGAAGAAAATAAGAATGAACCATAGTTTGCTGATAAATCCTATAAAGGGAAGGAAAAGTGGTGAATTTTACTGAGAATTAAGAGCCATCAAATGATGATTTCACTTACCTCAAATTGGGTGATTTTACTTGTGAATTTAATGATATTATAGGTGGAAATAATTCAAAAAAATTACAATAGTTATGATATGTGATATGTTGTTTTGTTCTATATTCTTTATATTTTTTGATGTTCTATTATTTTAATTTCACAAGGTGTATATTATAATATTATTATCTTTACTTTGAAGCATTGAAATGGATTGTGTAAATTGGATAGATATTTTCATAGCAGATTGTGGAACAATGCACAAAATTCTTAAAAATAAAAAATATTTTTTAGATCTTAAACCAATAAAACCAATTGCGAATACTATATCAATCCCTATAGATCTAATAGAAGGGACTGGTAAAGTAATTTTTTGTTTACCTAATGGGACACAATTTTTTTATCAAAGATGTGTTGTTTTCCCCAAAGTCCAAAATAAACTTACTAAGTTTCAATGATATATACCAACATGGGTATGATACTATAGAGACCCGAAGCTTGACGTACATTGACATTACATTACATTTGTGGAATACTTAGTACATAACAAAAACACACACACAAGGATCGTAATAGTTTAGTGTCTTTGGAAACTCGGAATATAATCTTCTAATCGTGGTGAAAGATCTTCAACATCTCCCATAAAGATCTTACTTTTTTTTACCTAAAACCTTTCTTTATATCCATGGGAAAAGAAAACATAAAAGGGTGAGCTCAAATGCTCAGTAAGGGTAAACAAAAGAAATATCAATCACATCATATTCATAAGAACATAACATTTTGGAAATCTTAACCTGCAAAAGAGTGCATAATTTCATAACATGTGATAAATCATAGTAGTGACATGAAATCCCAATAAACATAACTTAAGACATGAAACTTTTTGGCATACACACATAAACATAGAGAATCATCTCTTGTTAGTCAAGACTCATTGCCAAGACTATCTTAGTGGACAAAGTCCATTTCTGAACCGAGTCACCCTCGTTTCAGTCCTGTTTTACTAAACCGGTATAACCTACCATTACATCCATGTCTATCTCATGAGATATAAAATATTTACCCAATGCATTGGAGGGAGATATAGGTCCCACCCATCTCATAATGATACCATTCTTATGTGTGCCACAAAATCATAAATCATACATCATTGCATAACCCGTGTAGTAAAAATGGGATTCTTAAACAACATGACATCATAAAACAATTCATATAAGATAAAGGAATTCATAAAAATAATTCCATCACAACATAATCAAATCAATGAAATAATAGGGATATAAACATAACCCTATATTATCTTAGATGTAAAATAATTTTGATAAAGCACTTGAACTCCATTCTTGAGGAAAATATCCTTTCAACTTCAAAAACACTTTTCCTTTCTTAACATGTCATAAAATTCTAACTAAAAGAAGTTGATTAAAAATAAAATTGAAAACTTTTAAAGGAATATTCTTGGAAATAATGTTTTAAAAATCCATTCATGTCGTATAAGTTAAAAGAAACATTCTTCGTACTTTTGTCAGAAAAGTCAAAAAGTACCTCGTACGAAAAACGACAAAATATTCCTTTCATATCTTTTAATAAAAACTCACCGAAGGGGAAAATTTGATTTAAACAATTGTAGGTGTATGGAAATAATATTACATATTGAGGAAACATGGATGTGGATGATAAAATACACCCCATTAAATACCAAAGTATAAACAATCTCGGATAAAAATGAGATTGTGATATTTCCCTTACCTTAGGTCCGATTTGCTTTGTAAGTGTCCGAACCTCCTGTATAATGATTTAAATAATGTCATTGACTTATTACAGAATCATATTCATTGTTATGATATCATATATGGTTCACTTATGACTTTATATTAACCGTTCTTTTGTAAATTCCATGTTAAAGAGCGTTTTGGGTAAAATTGTTTCATCTGTCATCCGTGTTTTGACTTGTAATTATTCATATGATTACTTAGATCATGATTACTTAATTCCAGAATATAAAACATGATTTATATATATATATTCATAATATACATATATATAATAAATCATTAAATGGAAAGAAATACACCGTTCATGGAGACGGTAGGTCGTACGTACGCATGAACGTTGTTTTCGTTTCCTTATTGAGTTGAACGGAATTAAGTAGATGAAATACATATATATACACATAAATCCAGTATCATTATTATGTAATATATTTCATTATTACTTATTATATATACTTTACAATCATTCATTAATTGTTAAAGTGGAGAATGAATCTCATCGCGTCGTGGAGACGATAGTCCGTACGTACGCACGAGCGATGATATCGTTCTCATGATCGTGGGAATGAATTGGAGTGTATGTATACTATTTCAGAATCAATATAAATTTAAAATAATAATATATAGTTATTATTTACACCATTATACCCATCCAAATAAGGTGGTGGTGGAAAATAGATTTCACCACGGCATGGAGACGGTATTCCGTACGTACGCACGCGCGGTGATTTCATTTTCCGTAGGATGGATAGATGGTGAAATAGGGTTGTTTCATACATATAATAACATATCAGTATATGAGTGATACTGATGTTATTAATTCATAATGAAACAACCTAGGAAGAAGAAGTGGAAGAATAAATAAAGGTGAAAGAATCGGTAACGGAAATTACCTCTTCTTTAAAGCGCCTCTTTGAGACCTCCTCTTAGGGCACTAAAATTGGTCTTTGAGGAAGACCATAACCTCTAAGATGTTTCTAGGGAAGTGGAGAAGAGAATTTTTCAGGGGTTGGCCGAGCTTGAAGGCTCAAAGTTGTGTGAGGAAGAGAGGGAGGAGGTTCCCTTTTATAAGGGAGGAGAGGGGTACCTTTGGAATAACTAAAAATATTATTTTATATTAAGGTCAAATTCGGTTTATAATGGTTCCAAAGGGTCTTATTTCGAAGCTAAAGTGGGGATGGGTCGAAATAATCTTATCCAATAGGATTTAGACAAGTTTAGGTTATTTTTTTAACCTTATCATTTAGATTTAACTTTAAGTTAGATAATTTAACTTTTACCGTGTCTTCTTGTTTCCTTACACTATAAGGTTAATAAACTTACTATAAGAAGCCAAACGAATCCCAAATTGTTTATTATTAATATATATAACCTTATATAAGTCATTTGGCCTAACCTTAGATTTATAGGAATAAAATAACAATTAATAATATAATATTTGTTTTAAAAACTATTTTATGTCAATTTTGACACTATTTGGTACATGATTTTTATGAAATTCATAACAGAATGATAAGTTCGAACCAAGTTACTTAAATCAACAATAACATGTCATATTAACCTAAAAAATTAGTTTAAATAATAAAAAGTCTCAAATTAAATTTATTTTGGAATTTATAACATCAATTATGTCAATATTTCATTAATAAGACAATTATTGCATCATCTTTGTGTCATAATAAATGATAATTATTTAATCCCTAAAAATTCTAAATAAATTCATATGATGTAGATAATTATATTAGCTTTCTGGATACTATTCATGTTCTAAGTTTCATGAAGTTTATCACTAGATTAAAATTATTATACTTATAAGATTTAAGAAAGTGACATGTTGTCGCATTCTTTGGTTTTAATAATAATTGAATTATTTTCATTGAAAAAAATTAATTAAATGAATCTAATCCGACCCTTAGGTGATATGGGTCTACTTTTAGTCATCCAATAGGATTTTTACATTTGTTAGGGTAATTTTAAAATATTATATTTACCCTTAATTACCTGATTTACCTTTAACTATGGTAAATAAAATTTACCGTAGTTACTATTCATAATGCCTAAAAATAAAAAGTAGATTATTAACATAATTTGGACCCACTGATTCCAAATATGGAATCAATTTTTCCAAATTCAATACATAAAAGATGCAGAAATTAAATTAAAATTAATCCCGTTGTCGAACGAAAACGGGTTTTTCTTTATTACATTGCAAAAGATTGAATTGATTTAACCTACGAATTCAAGGTAAAATCAATGCTAATGACATAAATTATATTAAATGGTAAAAATATATTCTATTTATACTTTAAAACCATTCAATATTATAATTTAACCACATAAGATATTACGATGAAAAAAGTTGTTTTTAATTAAAATATAGCGTGTTTTTACTATTCATTAAAATATGAAAGTTATCGGAAAAATATCAAAACTTTATCTAATGTAAATTTTTATATCCTGATTCAAAATAAGAATTTTATTTTATCATATTTAACTTATAAACATGTCAAAAACTAGATTTAAAGTGTGTGCGCCATCAAAAGGCGGCAAAACTGCATTTTTTGAAAAATACTTATTTTACCCGAAAAATTTATTTTGTTCTTATACCATGTTCTAGAAATGTGTATGATGAATAATAATGTTATAAAATTCAAAATTTAGTTAACACTATTCATAACGGCTAGTTCATGACAATATTAAAATAATATATTGTTGTTTATTAAAACCCAGTATTGCGTACAACACACGCTATCGAGGAAGGTCGCGATTGCGTGTAATGCAAGCCAAGTCAGGGTTGTGTGTTGTGAAAGAATCATTCGTTGTTTCGTATAACAGAATCCAACCATATTTCATTTATACATTGAATATATATATATATATATATATATATATACTTAATGTTGCGTAGAATAACTATTATCAAAATTTTGTGTGACACAATCCAAGAATAGTGTTGCGTATATTGCAAGCTAATACGGTGTTGCATATAGTGCAAGGTAATCTTGGTGTAGAATACAACACAAGACATTAATTAAATTAAAAGAATATTTTTCATAAAATCTCGGGGTGTTACATTCTACCCCCCTTAAAATGAATTTCTCCCTCAAAATTCGTTGGGGTTATAAATGGTTTACTATTCGAAAGTTTCTTTAATAGAAACCCACATCGTAAAAAGGAATACCAAAACCAATCTTTAAAAACAAAAGTATGAAACGTAATGGTTACCCAAATAAACTAATCACTGGGTTTCCACATAGGTTAAAATATGGATATGGGAGAGAAATCTAACCATCATGTTCTGATGGAGAGTGGTAGAGAACATGGCTATGGAAAAGCCAACAATCACAAATCCATAAATTTGTGACGATCTAAGGTACTATCTGATTAATCAGATATAAGAGCACTAGGACAACATTTTTGGTTTTCAAGATCGTTTCCCTAAAGTTGAAGAATTTGAATTAGAATAAATACTTACTTTATTTTGGTACAATCTCACTGTTGTTCGTGCCTTGAACAATTTCCACTTCATGTCTTAAATAAATGAAGTTGAATTTGTTATTCGTGAAGTGTTAGCAGATCATGTGATAGAATGACGGGTCATTCCATCTGTCTCAAACAAAATGTTAGCAAAAGTTATTAAATATAAGTCATTCTATAGTGAGATTAATCATATATGGTTCCTAAAATGGACTTATACTTCATATATCATACTGCTTAATATAATGAAACTAGTTTCTACTAAACAGGGACTTCCTGTAGGCCAGTGGTAGGTGATAAAGGTCAGTCGCACTTTGGTTGTGGGTTCGATTCCCACAGCCTTGTCCGAAGCGATGGGTTGTCGCCCGTCCTGCAGGTTTTCCTTTTTCTAAAACTATATTACTATAACATCCCATCAATAATATCGAAAAAACTTCTATCCTTAAACAATACTAACTTATGTCTAACATAATCCATTCCAATATTTAGGCTTATCTATAATACTGTAGTCCACTCTCATAATATAGTGAAAACGATTACCAGAGATTTAATATCATCGTTGATCCCCATATATCATAAGAAATATCTTGTTGGTCAAATTACAAACATGTGAATACCTTAATCATGTATTCTCTTGAATAATGAATACCCATTGAACCTTAGTGAAAACATGAATGTAGTTAAAAGTTAATACCTTCCACATACCAAAATCCTCAAAATTCTATATACTCAAACCATGATATCACTTAGTCCTTATATCAATCATGAGCTCATGAATACTGTTAAACATTTCGTTTTATCGTTTTCCCTTCATTATGAGCATATCATCTTATTTCTAAAAATATCTCAATCACTTTGAATACCACATTAGACCAATACATAAATATTACAATAATTTATGATACAACATTATTTTGGAATCCCATTACATAAACACTTAATCATTCCACCACATCGTTGTCATATTCAACATCGCCAATAGTGATCGCATGTGACTTCCCTTTGTCCTTTTCCTTATGCGGTTTCTCATGTCGATCATCACTAACCCTTCGATTAGGGCATTTATTAGCATAATGCCCCATTTCCTTGCACTTGAAGCATTGAAGTGTTAGTGGTGCGTTATCTGCAGTGTTTGCTTTATTCACATCATTAGAAACCCTTTTTCCATTACTTCGACACTCAGCTGCTCGATGACCTTCTTTTCCACACTTAAAACATTTTCTAGTCCCTTTAAGAAAATATCCACCATGCTTCTTTCCACACTTTGTGCATAAGGAAACATTCATCTTCTTTTCACCATTATTCTGAGATTTCTCCTTGAACTCCATCTTTTGTTTCTTGGAAAAACCATGAGATGGATATGTAACACCAACTTCCATTTCTACCTTGATAGCACAACGCACAATTTCTTCATAGCTACTGAAGTCTCTTATAGCTAATGACCTTCGAAGACTTGGTTTTAAACCACTAAAAAATCGATCAACTTTACTTTCAGGTTGGATGATAATGCCAGATGCATACCTTGCAAATCTTGTAAAATTCGCTTCGTATATACCAACATATTCATCATCCTTCTGCTTCAGCTCAAGAAACTCCTTTTCCATCTTTGTTCGAAGAATACGAGGGAAGTACTTACTGAAAAACAAGTTCTTGAACTCGTCCCATTCCATGGACTCAATTTCATCTCTTGGCCTCGTATTCTTGATAAGATTCCACCATTGATCAGCTTCACCTTCCAAACGATATACTGATAAGATGACTTTATCATGTTCAAAACATTGAAGAACTGAAAATATCTTTTCAGTGGTACTGATCCATTGTTCAGCAACAAGTGGATCGGAAGTCCCACTGAAAGAAGGTGGATGTTGCCTCATGAAGGACTCAATAGAATATTGTTCCCTTCTCTGTTCATTTGGAAGTCCAGAATGATTCATAGCTTGTGTAAGTATAGCAATAAGATTTTTCACTCCATCTCCCATAACATTTGTCTGTTCAGGAGGGCAATCATTGCATTGTCCATTGCATTGATCAACACGGTTCCTTCGGGTTCCAGCCATCGTCTAAAACCCAAAAAGAATAGTGTGAGAGGCAAAAATCATGCTAGGGAAAACAACATAATAAAGGGGGAGTACCTTCAATATCTAACATCTTAGGTTTAATTCTATGATTGTTAGCGTAATTCTAGTACTATAACCTATACGTATACTTAACCTTAGAAACAACCCTAGACATACCTTATAAATATCTCTAGGGATCTCACTAAAGTTCTCGCATCCTAGTTTCCAAAGGTTGACTAAACCTTTCCTCTGATACCAACTGTATAGACCCGAAGCTTGACGTACATTGACATTACATTACATTTGCGGAATACTTAGTACATAACAAAAACACACACACAAGGATCATAATAGTTTAGTGTCTTTGGAAACTCGGAATATAATCTTCCCATCGTGGTGAAAGATCTTCAACATCTCCCATAAAGATCTTCTTCTTTTTTACCTAAAACATTTCTTTATATCCTGGGGAAAATAAAACATAAAAGGGTGAGCTCAAATGCTCAGTAAGGGTAAACAAAAGAAATATCAATCACATCATATTCATAAGAACATAACATTTTGGAAATCTTAACCTGCAAAAGAGTGCATAATTTCATAACATGTGATAAATCATAGTAGTGACATGAAATCCCAATAAACATAACTTAAGACATGAAACTTTGTGGAATACACACATAAATATAGAGAATCATCTCTTTTTAGTCAAGACTCATTGCCAAGACTATCTTAGTGGACAAAGTCCATTTCTGAACCGAGTCACCCTCGTTTCAGTCCTGTTTTACTGAACCGGTATAACCTACCATTCCAGCCATGTCTATATCATGAGATATAAAATCTTTACCCAAATCATTGGAGGGAGATATAGGTCCCACCCATCTCATAATTATACCATTCTTATGTGTGCCACAAAATCATAAATCATACATCATTGCATAACCCATGTAGTAAAAATGGGATTCTTAAACAACATGACATCATAAAACAATTCATATAAGATAAAGGAATTCATAAAAATAATTCCATCACAACATAATCAAATCAATGAAATAATAGGGATATAAACAGAACCCTATATTATCTTAGATGGAAAATAATTTTGATAAAGCACTTGAACTCCATTCTTGAGAAAAATATCCTTTCAACTTCAAAAACACTTTTCCTTTCTTAACATGTCATAAAATTCTAAATAAAAGAAGTTGATTAAAAATAAAATTGAAAACTTGTAAGGGAAGATTCTTTGAAATAATGTTTTAAAAATCCATTCATGTCGTATAAGTTAAAATAAACATTCTTCGTACTTTTGTCGAAAAAGTCAAAAAGTACCTCGTACGAAAAACGACAAAATATTCCTTTCATATCTTTTAATAAAAACTCACCGAAGGGGAAAATTTGATTTAAAAAATTTTAGGTGGATGGAAATAATATTACATATTGAGGAAACATGGATGTGTATGATAAAATACACCCCAGTAAATACCAAAGTATAAACAATCTCGGATAAAAATGAGATTGTGATATTTCCCTTACCTTAGGTCTGATTTGCTTCGTAAGTGTCTCAAACCTCCTGTATAATGATTTAAATAATGTAATTTACTTATTACAGAATCATATTCATTGTCATGATATCATATATGGTTCACTTATGACTTTATATTAAACGTTCTTTTGTAAATTCCATGTTAAAGAGCGTTTTGGGTAAAATTGTTTCATCTGTCATCTGTGTTTTGACTTGTAATTATTCATATGATTACTTAGATCATGATTAATTAATTCCAGAATATAAAACATGATTTATATATATATATATTCAGAATATACATATATATAATAAATCAGTAAATGGAAAGAAATACATCGTTCATGGAGACGGTAGGCCGTACGTACGCATGAACGTTGTTTTCGTTTCCTTATTGAGTTGAACGGAATTAAGTAGATGACATACATATATATACACATAAATCCAGTATCATTATTATGTCATATATTTCATGATTACTTATTATATATACTTTACAATCATTCATTAATGGTTAAAGTGGAGAATGAATCTCATCGTGTCGTGGAGACGGTAGTCCGTACGTAAGCACGAGTGATGATATCGTTCTCAAGATCGTGGGACTGAATTGGAGTGTATGTATACTATTTTAGAATCAATATCACTTTAAAATAATAATATATAGTTATTATTTACACCATTATACCCATCCAAGTAAGGTGGTGGTGGAAAATAGATTTCACCACGGCGTGGAGACGGTATTCCGTACGTACGCACGCGCGGTGATTTCATTTTCCGTAGGATGGATAGATGGTGAAATAGGGTTGTTTCATACATATAATAACATATCAGTATATGAGTGATACTGATTTTATTACTTCATAATGAAACAACCTAAGAAGAAGAAGTGTAAGAAGAAATAAAGGTGAAATAATCGGTAACGGAAATTACCTCTTCTTTGAAGCGCCTCTTTGAGACCTCCTCTTAGGGCACTAAAATTGGTCTTTGAGGAAGACCAGAACCTCTAGGATGTTTCTAGGGAAGTGTAGAAGATAATTTTTCAGGGTTTTTCCGAGCTTTAAGGCTCAAAGTTGTGTGAGGAAGAGAGGGAGGAGGTGCCCTTTTATAAGGGAGGAGAGGGGTACCTTTGGAATAACTAAAAATATTATTTTATATTAAGGTCAAATTCGGTTTATAATGGTTCCAAAGGGTCTTATTTAGAAGATAAAGTGAGGATGGGTCGAAATCCTCTCATCCAATAGGATTTAGACAAGTTTAGGTTATTATTTTAACCTTATCATTTAGATTTAACTTTAAGTTAGATAATTTAACTTTTACTGTGTCTTCTTGTTTTCTTACACTATAAGGTTAATAAACTTACTATAAGAAGCCAAACGAACCCCAAATTTTTTATTATTAATATATATAACCTTATCTAAGTCATTTGGCCTAACCTTAGATTTATAGGAATAAAATAACAATTAATAATATAATATTTATTTTAAAAACTATTTTATGTCAATTTTGACACTATTTGGTACATGATTTTTATAAAATTCATAAAAGAATGATAAGTTCAAAAAAAGTTACTTAAATCAACAATAACATGTCATATTAACCTAAAAAATTAGTGTAAGTCATAAAAAGTCTCAAATTACATTTATTTGGGCATTTATAACATCAATTATGTCAATATTTCATTAATAAGACAATTACTGCATCATCTTTGTGTCATAATAAATGATAATTATTTAATCCCTAAAAATTCTAAATAAATTCATATGATGTAGATAATTATATTATCTTTCTGGATAATATTCATGTTCTAAGTTTCATGAAGTTTATCACTAGATTAAAATTATTATACTTATAAGATTTAAGAAAGTGACATGTTGTCACATTCTTTGGTTTTAATAATAATTAAATTATTTTCATTGAAAAAATTTAATTAAATGAATCTAATCGGACCCTTAGGTGATATGGGTCTACGTTTAGTCATCCATTAGGATTTTGACATTTGTTAGGGTAATTTTAAAATATTATATTTACCCTTAATTACCCGATTTACCTTTAACTATGGTAAATAAAATTTACCGTAGTTACTATTCATAATGCCCAAAAATAAAAAGTAGCTTATTAACATAATTTGGACCCACTTATTCCAAATATGGAATCAATTTTTCCAAATTCAATACACAAAATATGCAGAAATTAAATTAAAATTAATCCCATTGTTGAACGAAAACGGGTTTTTCTTTAAAACGTTGCAAAAGATTGAATTGATTTAACCTACGAATTCAAGGTAAAATCAATGCTAATGGAATACATTATATTAAATGGTAAAAATATATTCTATTTATACTTTAAAACCATTCAATATTATAATTTAACCACATAAGATATTACGATGAAAAAAGTTGTTTTTAATTAAAATATAGCGTGTTTTTATTATTCATTAAAATATGAAAGTTATCGGAAAAATATCAAAACTTTATCTAATGTAAATTTTTATATCATGATTCAAAAGAAGAATTTTATTTTGTCATATTTAACTTATAAACATGTCAAAAACTAGATTTAAAGTGGGTGCGCCATCAAAAGGCGGCAAAACTGCATTTTTTGAAAAATACTTATTTTACACGAAAAATTTATTTTGTTCTTATACCATGTTCTAGAAATGTGTATGATGAATAATAATGTTATAAAATTCAAAATTTAGTTAACACTATTCATAACGGCTAGTTCATGACAATATTAAAATAATATATCGTTGTTTATTAAAACCCAGTATTGCGTACAACACACGCTATCGAGGAAGGTTGTGATTGCGTGTAATGCAAGCCAAGTCAGGGTTGCGTGTTGTGAAAGAATCCTTCGTTGTTTCGTATAACAGAATCCAACCATATTTCATTTATACATTGAATATATATATATATACTTAATGTTGCGTAGAATAACTATTATCAAAATTTTGTGTAACACGATCCAAGAATAGTGTTGCGTATACTGCAAGCTAATACGGTGTTGCGTATAGCGCAAGGTAATCTTGGTGTAGAATACAACACAAGACATTAATGAAATTAAAAGAATAGTTTTCATAAAATCTCGGGGTGTTACAGATACTCAAACTATATCTAAGATAAATGAAAAGTACATGTGCATTGCCATTAATAAATCTGGTAAGAGTCATATACTAGAAAAACTACAAAAATTATCATCTAGATTGCATTATACATATATAAGTGCAATCAAAACACATATGGTAGTGAAGAATGGGCCACAAAATGTTAATTTGTGGTATGAACGACTAGGTAATACTGGTTTGGGAATGATGTAAAACATAATTAAAAGTTTTCATGGACATTCAATAAAGGTCTAGAAGATATCTCTACTAGGAAAAATTTCATACGAGGCGTGTTCGATTGGAGATCTAATTGTGAGAACCTCTCTGTCTAAAATTAAGGTTGAGCCAGCCTTTTTTGAACTAATTAAAGGGGATATATGTGGACTAATTCATCCATTATGTTGTCCATTTAAATATTTTATGGTATTAATTGATGAATCTAGTAAATGGTAACACATATGTTTGTTCTCAATAAGCAATGTATAATTTTCATGATTTATTGCTCAAATAATTAAATTGAGAGAAGAATTATCTGATTATGTCATCAAGAAAGTAAGGATTGATAATTGTTGAGAATTTACCTCTCAATGTTTCAATTATTATTGTATGGAAATGGGGATTACTATGGAGCATCCAGTCACTCATGTGCATACACAAAATGGTTTAGTTTAATCATTGATAAAACACCTCCAACTTATTGCTAGACCATTAATAATGAGAACAGAGTTTCTGAGTTCTATATGGGGCCATGTAATATTACATGCCTCAACATTAATTCACATTAGACCAAGTGTATGTCATAAGAAATCTCTACTCCATTTGGATTTTGGCCAAGATCCTAACATCTCCTACTTAAGAATCTTTGGTTGTGCAGTATATGTACCAATTATTCCCCCATGACATACAAAGATGGGACCTCAAAGAAGGTTGGGAATATATATAGGATATAAATCTTCATTCATCATTAGATATCTTGAACCACAAACCAGTGATGTATTTACAACATGTTTTTCTAATTTCCACTTTAATGAAGAATTATTCCCAATATTAGGGGGAGAAAAGAAACAAATGGAGGATATTTCCTAGAATGTGAAAATGTTATCTTTTCTCAACCCTCTCACCCAATAGAGTGATATAAAAGTGAAAAATATTTTACATTTTCAAGAACTAGAAAATCAAATACCTGGTGCATTTATTGATTCAAAGGGCGTGAATAAATCACACATACCAGCTATAAATGCACCAGCTAGAATTGATTTCCTAAAGATACAGTTAAAAAATTATGTTACAGAAATCTCAAAAACACGCCTAAAGCATGGAAGACAAATTGGCTCTAAGGATAGAAATCATAGGAAAATAAAAGGGATGATTATACTTGAAACCCCCATTATGGAGGTCTTTGTTCTAGAAGAAAAAAATAATTTAAGTGTTCTTAAAGAAACACATGATGAGATCCATAAAGAGAAATCATAGGATATAGAAAAGCCTAAAGGTTTTTAAAATAATGAAATCTCTCTTAATTATACCACTATAGATGATATATGGAATCAAAGTAATGTGGAAAATATTGATGACATGTTTTCATATTCTATGTCACGTGATATAGAAAATGGAGACCCTGAACCAATGTCTGTTATGGAATGTCAAAAATGACCAGATTGGAATAAATGGAAAGATGCAATATAAGTTGAATTAAATTCACTTAATAGGATAAATATTTTTTACACCAGAATATTTTAAGTCAGTTGGATATAAATGGGGTTTTTTGTGTAAGCATAATGATAAAAACAATATTATAAGATACGAAAATCATCTTATCACACGAGGTTATTTTCAGAGACCTGTAATTGATTTTGAAGAGACATATTCTCCTATTATGGATGCTTTTACTTTTCAATATCTAACCATCCATGTATTATATTAGAAGTCTAATATGTGTCTTATAGATGTCTTTATAGATTTTTTATATGGGTCACGTAATATTTGTATATATATGAGAATCCCAGAAGGATTAAAAATACCTGAAGTATTGAAATCAAAACACAAAGACCTATATTTAATTAAATTTCAGAAATCACTATATGGTTTAAAACAATATGGTAATATGTGGTGTAATTGTTTGAGATAATATTTGTTAAATAAAGGGTATGTAAATAACCCTTTATTTCCATGTTATTTTATTAAGAAAAAAAAATTGGATATGTAATCATTGTTGTTTATGTTGATGATTTAAATATCATCGGAACTCCAGAAGATATAAATGAAGTAAAGAGAAACTTAAAGGATGAATTTGAAATGAAATACATGTGAGAAACTAAGTATTGTCTTAGATTACAAATTAATCATATGTCAAGTGGTATATTTTTCATTAGTAAAATTACACTAAAAATGTCTTAAAACACTTTAATATGAATAAATCAAATCCTTTAAGTACTTAAATGGTTTCTTGGTATTTAAATACTGAGAAATATCAATTTAAACCTTATGAAGGAAATAAGGAGTTGGTTGGTCTAGAAGTATCATACCTCAGTGCTATCAGAGCACTAATGTATCTTACTAATTGTACTCATCCTGATATATCTTTTTCTATTAATTTATTTGCAATATTTAGTCCATCCCCTACATGAAGTCACTGGAATGGAATTAAACATATTTTTCATTATATTTTTTGGAACTATTGATTTGAGTTTATTCTATTCTAGAAAATTAGAAATAAAGATAATCATTTTTTCAGGTGTGGGTAATTTATCCAATCCACATAATGTGGGATCACAAACTGGTTATTTATTCACAGTTGGAGGTACTGCTATATCTTGGAGATCACAAAATCTGACATTCATCTCAACATCTTCAAATTATGAAGAAGTGATAGAATTACATGAATCAGGTTGATAATATGTTTGGTTGTGGTCTATGACTCAACACATTCTAGTGGAAAGTGGATTGCCTATGGATAGTAGCCCAAAAAATTTATTTTATGATAATACCACTTGCATAACACAATTGAAGGAAGATTTCATCAAGAATTATCTAGAGAAATACATACCATCAAAAATTTTCTCCTTCATGCAAGAGTTAATGAAGAACAGAGATATCAACACGCAATATGTTCGATCCAGCAACAACATTGCATATTTATTTATAAAGGCACTACCAACCGTTATCTTTAAAAAAAATGTATACATAATAAAGGGATGTGTCGATTGAAAATTTTGTAATGTGATGTGAATTTCAAGAGGAGTCTAAATGACTGTACTTTTTTCCTTATTCTAGTTTTTATCCCACTGGGTTCTTCCAAAAATGGATTTTAATGGGGTAGTATCAAAACACGTATGACATTGGTAGGGGTGTGAATCTCAAGGGGGTGTTAGAAAGCCACTGATGGCGAGTGCGGTATTCAATGTGGGTCGGTTTCCCACCCTCACTAATCCCCTTCTTCCTGATGCACTACCTATAAAAGGTAGTACATCCCCCCCCCCTGGTGAATTAATTAGTACCACAGATAGAAGATAAATTTTGAAATCATCAATAAAATACCCATATTTTTTATGATCATCTTTCTCCACTATTATAATTTTATTCATTTCAATTTTTGTTTTATTAGATATAAATATTGATTTGAGAACCATTTGATGCCTTGCTAGCTTACACATGTAATAACCATATCAGAAATTCTCCCTTGCGCCTCACCCTTCACTAGGACCTGCAGTAAAGCACCACACTAGATCCAAGTTACCAGATCTACAATAAATAAGCACTATATTTTTGATCCCAGCTTCCAGTCTTCCCAAGAAGACTTGTACCAAAACACGCTGCTCCACAGATCCACACAGCAATGCTCCCATGGATCCTGATCAAGCTACCAACTCCCATTGAAAATTTCAAATCCACATTATAGAGCTCTAGCACCACCAGGACAAACTTACTAGATTTCTTGCAATACGCATTTTGTTTCCACACGATCCAACTGTCCAAAATTTCAAATTGTAGCCCGGATTCCATGTCAAAGCACCTAACATGTATCCCAAAGCACAATTTTAAGTCAGACTCCATCACATATCCAATCTAGCACACACTAGTGAATCATATCTCTAGGTTTTTTAGGAAATTCATATTTGTTAAATGGGCATTACACATAAGAATAATGAAATTTTATATGGTTGAGTGAATCTACACATAGAGGAAATTCTAGCAGTATGATTGGGCAGAGGAGGATTTCCATCTTCACCAACTTAGTATAGACCCTAATATTCTGTTCAAATTATTTTTTAATTTTTTTAAAGTGGTTAGGTTGGATTGTATTTAAAGGGGAGTTGGGCATGTTGTTAAGGGACAATTTTTTTCTCTCAAAGGAGGGGATACCCACTATCCACCTTTCCTCTTTTTTTCTTTTCTTCTACCTACTATAAAATGATTTCTAGAAATATATTTTTATTTTTATTTTCATATTGGGCTGATCAATTTTCAAGGGAAGATTTGGCTGATGATGATGTTTATTTTATTTTTTCTTAATTATATTTTATCTTTATTGATTTTATTTTTTGGTTCTGCTACCTTAAATCTCATACTGAAACAAAAAAATGACATGGACACATGCATTTTCATTTCTACTTTAAATAATTCATCCATTCTCTAGTTGATATTGAAAATTAAAACTATTGAATTCATGCTAGATTTCAAGTAGTCTATTACAAATTATGATTGCTAAGTTGTTCTCTAAACCACTTCATCTTATATAATTATAATGGATTCATCTTATTATCAACAGATATTCTTGTGTCCAACCTTTTGGCATAACAATTTCTATATTTTTAATCATCTAAGAAACCCACTTTCTTCAGTTTAATTCGACAGGGTGAAATATCTAAAAGTAGAGGTACAAACTCATTAGTTTAACACAACAATTTATTCAAATGATGATTGTCCCAGTTTAGGGATCATAAAATAATCATAATTTTAGATAATAAAGAATTATATTTAATAACTATTATGAACATGGGGCATGGGTTGGAGAGGTCATCTGAAGGAGGTAGAGAATAACTATCAAGGGGCGGTGATGTCATTTACCTTTTATTAGTCTGTTTTTTTGGTTGTAATGTCAGCTATAAGATGTTGGGGATGTTTGGTTGTTATGTCAAATATTAAATAGGGTAGAAACTAGTGTTGATGGGGTAAAATTCATTTTATATTATTTTTGATGTTGGGAGGTCGGCCTTGGGAGGTCACCCTTGGCCCTTTGGGAAGTGGTCTTACTGGAGGGGTTTCCACTTATCCCTCTCTCTCTTCTACTTCTCTCTACTGTAACTCTCTTTGTTGTTGTTATAAAAAAGTGTAATCAGTGTTTCTCTTCACATTATCCCACACAGTCATAACATTTTGGTGCTTTCATTAAGAGGTGTTGATCGTGGAGTGGCAAACTCATGGAGAGAAATGTTTGAATCTTGTGTTGAATGTTTGTGTGTTGTAATCATAGGGATGAATACAGCTAGGGATTAGATCATTGTTGGGTACCTTAATCATTGATATTTCATTGTGGAAGTTTCGAACGCAGCTGATAGAAACATGTTCTCATTGTGAGGCGTGTTTATTAGGGGATGCACATGGGCATTGGTGGACGATAAGTACTAGACAATTGGTGTGAGAATAAACATCGGATGTTGTTGTTGTAATATTGATTTTGTCTCAACATATATCATTTTCTTTATGTTTTGATCCCAAAAACCCTTTTTATTTTACTAATTGATTTTTTTAAGTGTGTTTAACAAGTTTTAATCTTATTTAGTTCAACTCTTCTATAATAGTTCAATTTTTTTGTAATCTGGATTTATGCTAAAATTTTGGCTAAGTCAAAAAAAATGGCTACGTGAGGACTTTGGATATGTGGAGTTTGGATACATCAAACAATAGACTATGTAAATCAGCTACATGATAGAATCACCTATGTGAATTGACTACATCACTAAATCAACTAGGTGATAAATGAATACGTTGATAAAACATCTACGTTGAATAGGCTACATCGAGAATTCGACTACGCAGTTTAGATCTGTGACATATTTGACCATGTGGTTATAATCAACTACATGATTTAGTCGACTATGTAAATTTCAGCTATGTGATCAATATAGTTATGTATAAAATTCACCTATGTGGTCAATTCAGTTATGTGAATTCAGATACATGTATTTCAGTTATGTGGTGATCGAAAATCACCTATTTTGTTTGAAAACTAGAGTATTTATTATTTTTGGAGTATTTCAAGTGAAAATTAATGTTGATTTTGATGCATTAAACAATGGACTACCTATTTATGGTAAAATCTATTTTCAAATTTTACAAGTGTTGGGAAAGGATGGAGCAAAGATTGTTTTTATTACTAGTACTTCTTGTTGAGGTAATTTTTAAGAAAAGTACACCTTAAGTTTCTCCAGAGATCTTTTGGTTTTTGGATATGTTGTTCACAAGAGTTTTATAGAACATATAGAGATATATTTGAACAAGAGAAAGAATAATATAAGTGACAATATACTCTCTCTTTCTCTTTCCCTCTCCCTCTCTCTCTCTCTATTGATGCCTTTTTTGTTGCTTTTGTTGGTACCAGGGCACGCAGCGAAAGCTGATGGGTTTGAGATTTAAAAAAATTCATTACTAGAGTGAAAAAACCTTATCATCTCTGGAAATCTGATCCCTGATAGAGGAATAATGATCTCACATGAATATATCAAATCAAAAAAATAAATAAATGAATACCTCAATAATTTAGGTGGCGTGTTCAAATGAAACCCTTCATCGATGATCATTGCATCAAGGATCCAAGCTCAAACCCCTCTATATTGTCCACACATGCTTCAAGATTCCACACAAACAATGATATTCAAATTTTGGGTGCTAGCACGAAGCTCTGTTGATTCCTTCAACGTCATGACGATCACCATGATCATGTTCCTTCGATCTATGAAGGTATTCTTGAATCGATTACTCATACAAATCTTTTCTCTCTCTAGGTTGTGGGAAAAAGAAAGAGCTGTGAAAAATCATGAGAATGAAAAGTCTCATGGAAAAGAGCTTATCTTTGCTTATATAGAAAAGTTTAAACATCCAAAAAGGGTTCCCCAACCTACTGTGTATCAAATTCCCCCTAAATAAGCAGTAAATGACACGTTATTACAAACTAAATACATGATAATGTCATTTATATTTTTATCACTTACTTGTAATACATAATAAATATATTATGTGATAAAATTGAATCACTAACTCGACTTGTAATTCCCGCTAATATTTAACAAACATTGAATGTTAAAATAATATTCATTTGTATAATATTTTTCCATGTATTTACTTTAATACTTGTAAATACATTAAATAAATAAATTAAAATATAATTATTCTATACTTGAATAATATGAATTTATTTATTCGTTGATTGTCCTTAATAATTTGAAAACTCTTAGGCCTTGTGGTGGGTCCCACCATGTCATTATTATGTATCTAGAACATAATACATATGTTTAAGATTGTTTTCATGGCATCTTTGGGTTCTCATTATAGCTTGGGAACTATTATAACATTTTGATAAGACATGTAATCTAAGGACATTATCATAAACATAGTGGATGCAGAAGTATCAACATTATCATGGTAAGATAAATACATGTATATATCAAATTGTATACATGTAATGGTAATCAAAGTACAAACATAAGTTGGTTCTTGGGTTCCCACTTTCAACACTCCCACTTGCACTATAGTCAACTGGTAACAAGTCTCAACCCACTAATTCTCACATGAGAATCATGATTCTTTTGAGATATGGCTATAGTCATGGGGGTTTTCATGTTATCCTTTATGGATACTCGTCTAACTAAGACTTCACATCTCCAAGTGAAATCCCTCAAGAGATGAAACTTTCAAAGTATATGATTTTTTCTCTAGTGTGACCTGAACTACTTTCAAACGTCATTATTGCAGTATTATCATAATAAATTGTAATTGGTTCTGCATTGCTAGGCATAAAACCAATGTATGAGACAATTTTTCATATCCAAACCACCTACTTATCTACATCAGAATTCATGATATACTTTGATTCTATTATAGAATTGGATATTGTAGGTTTCTTTAAGCTTCTCCAGCTCACTGCACCACTATTCAGGCAAAAAACATATCCACACTGTGATTTTAGATCATCATGATCTATCTGGAAACTAGCATAAGTGTATCCTCTCACTACTAGTTCTTCATCTTCTACATACACTAGGAAAATATATTTTTTATGTCTCAAGTACTTCGGGAAATTTTTGATTGCTGCCCAATGTAGCTATCCTAGATTAGCTTGATATTTTTTCACCATGATTAAAGCAATCACAACATCAAAACTAGTATATAGAATGATATACATGATATATCTCACTACTAAAACATAAGGTATTCTAGTCATTATTTCAATCTACTTGTGTGCTTGTGGATACAGTTTCTTAGAGATATTTATACCATGTGACATTGGGCAACATCTCATTCTTAGATTGTTCCATATTGTACCTTTTGAGTACCTTGTCAATATATGTACTTTGACTTAGTCCAAGAATCCTTTGAGATTTATCTTGATAGATATTAATCCTTAGGATGTATGTTGCTTCTCTGAAGTCTTTCATGAAGAATAATTCATTTAACCAAGTCTTAACTAACTGTAATACTTGCACTTTGTTTCTCCTAGTTAATATGTCATCGATGAATAATACAAGGAAAACAATGCAATTATCATTAACCATTTTATATACACATTTCTCACTTTCATTCATGAAAAAACTAAATTCTCTTATTGCCTCATCAAAATGAACATTCCATTATTGTGATGTCTACTTCAACCCATAAATGGATATTTATAACTTGCATACTTTATTGAATTGTTTTGACTTAATAAATCCTTCGAGTTGAT
The DNA here is from genome assembly GCA_963277665.1 of Viscum album. Lineage (NCBI taxonomy): Eukaryota > Viridiplantae > Streptophyta > Magnoliopsida > Santalales > Viscaceae > Viscum > Viscum album. Next base: position 607,934,001 of record OY728139.1, on the reverse strand, counting down.
TCATATAGACATCTTCAACCAACTTCCCGTTTAGAAAAGTAGTCATGACATCCATTTTCTAAATATTATAATCATGGAATTTTTTTATTACAAGTAATATTTTTATAGATTTCATCATCACTGCCGATGAGAAGGTTTCGCCATAGTTTATTCCTTGATGTTTCCTAGAACCCTTTACCGCCATTCGTGCTTTATAGGTATTGATTTTACTATCCATGTCCATAATTTTCTTGAATACCTATTTATACCCATGGGTTTTACATTATTTAGAGGTCCTACCAAAATCCAAACTTGATTTTGGTATATAGAATCCATCTCAGAATTCATATATTATTTCCATTTAGCAACATATTTTTCATCTACTACCTCCTTGTAGGTTATAGGTTCATAATTCTCTAATAGTAATGTGTCACCTAACCTGGTGACAAAAAAAACCGTATTTATCTAGTTCTCTAACCTCTCTAGTAGACCTATGTAGTACTTGTGTCTTGGGAACATCTTCATCTCCCATTGAGTCTTGTGTAGATGTTTTTCATACCAACTCTTGTGCATCTATATTATCAACTTCGTCAAAATCAATCTCGCTCCCATTATTTCCATTGGAAATGTGTTCCCTTTTTAGAAATTTGGCATGTCTTTCCATAATAACTTTCTTATCTAAAGGGTTATATAGGTAATATCATTAAGTTTCTTTAGGATAACCTATAAATATGCACTCAGTGCTTTGGGATGTCACTTTATCACTAGGTATAGTCTTGAAAAAATCCTTGCATCCCCATACATGTAAGTGTGGAAGATTGAGTTTCTTTACACACTATAATTCATATGGAATATCATTTGTTGCTTAAGTTGGTACTTGGTTAAGGGTATATGTTGATGTTTGCAACATGTATCCCCAAAAGGATAATGGAAGATTTGTTTGAATTGTCATTGATCTGACCATGTCAAGAAAGGTACAATTACTCCTTTCATTAACATCATTCCACTAAGGTGTTTAAGGTGGAGTGAGTTGGGATATTGTCTCACAATACTTAAGTAGCGGATAATATTGCCTCCCAAGATGAAAAATCCCTTGAAGTCATAAGTTCTCCCAATATTTCTTTCTTCAATACTGAGGGTGTTTCTTTAATCTGAGGGGATTCCCTCAGCCTACACTATTTTAGGCCTCCTTAGGCCAGGTGTCTTTCTTACTATTAATTTCTCCATTCAATAAAAATGGACCTAATGATGATGATCAATGAAAATGTGGTTAAGATACTCCCACCTCGATCTGAGTGGAGTTCCTTAATAATCTTACCAAGCTATTTTTCTACTTAATGCTAATATTCCTTAAACATTTGAAAGGAATTTTACTTATACCTCATCAAGTAGATATATTCATACCTATTATATTCATTGTTAAAAGTAATGAAGTACAAAAAACCACCTCTTTCCTCTACAGGAAACATACCACATACATCAATATGAATTAATTCCAATAATTTAGTGTCTCTTACTCCCTTCCCTAAGAATGGTGTTTTGGTCATTTTCCCTTGTAAAAAATCATGACATACATCTTGAGGTTTTAACTCAGTTGAGTCTAAAAACCCCTCTTGATGTAATTTCTATAAAGACTTCTCATTTACATAACCAAGACTAAAGATCCATAGGCAGGTGTTATATGAGTCATTTTTACTAGTTTTTTCATTGATTTTAATTACTAGGTTTTTAAGTTCAAGAATATACAATCCATTGTTATGATGTGTCATACCATAACACATGTTATCCTTATAAAAGAGTCAAAATTTATTTCTAAACTTTAAATAAAATCCCATAGTTTCTAGAATTGACATTGATATTGTGTTTTTGGTAACTAAAAAAACATAATAACAATTATTTAATACAAGAACCAAACCACTAGGCAAAGTAAGGTGATAATCTCTCACAGTTAAGGTTGCTAGTCTTGTAGCATTCTTGTCTTGGATATTCACCTCACCCTTTTCAATATTCTGGAATATTCTTGGTTCCTATATATGAATACAAATGTGTGAGAGACATTTTGTATCCAATAACCAACTGTAGATAAAGACAGATTGCATCCAATGACAAAAATATTGAAATTATAAGTGTTGCCTTACATCTTTTTCTTTGCTCTACAATTCTTCTTCCAGTGGTCTTTCTTGCCACATGAAAAGAAAAAAACCTCTTTCTCATTACCCTACCTCTATATCTTTGACTTTTTGGAAGGAAGGTGCATCAGTGTCTTCAACATGGTGAATTAAATCAAATAGATCAGGGAGAAAAAATTTCATGTTATTCATATTGTATTTAATAATAAAAGTCAAAAATATTAACAGTAAAGAGGCAAGAATGAGATCATTAGCTAGTTATTGGTTTAGTTTGAACCCAAAGGCTTAAAGTCTCTCAATTTATTCCATCATATTTAGTACATGAGGTCATGTTTGATTCTCTTCTACTAGTCTGCACCTATATAGTGCACTAAATATCTCATACCTTTCTTGCCTAACTCTCTCTTAATATAATTTTTTGAGATAAGCTAGCATCTTGTAGGTATCTTCATCCTCATGCATTTTATGCAGTTGGTCAAACATAGATGACAACATTATACATTATACCTCTAGTGCATCATCTTCATGATTTTTTTATTTTTCTTTATCCACTTTGCTTTCTCCTTGAGGAGGCTCAGCAAGAAGTGAGAACTCCAGCACATAATGCTTCTTCTCTTGGCATAGTATTATGCGCAAGTGCCTGTACCACTCCTGAATGTTATGGTCGGTCAGGATATTTTATTTATACATAATCAATCATAGTGATAGTATACTAGTGGTTTTTTTATTTTCATATTATCTAAAATAAATAAATTTATCAATTAGTAATTTATCTTAATTACATTTTAGACATAATTAATTAATTCATTCATTCATTAAATTTCTCTCACTAATTTATTGAACCCCAATATCCCTCACTATAAGATTTGGAATACCCATCCTCTTGAGTATTCTAGTGGAAAATATCTTTAAAACCTCTCCTAATAATCTAAGTTTTGTCTATGCCACTACTCAAAGGGTTTCCAAGTAGGCATTAGACAAACCAATCACATTAACTCATAGTCCCTGAACTATTGAGTAAAGTCTCAACTTCTTGGAATCATAACCTTGATCCCCTCAATGATTTGCCTCTAAAATGGTAGAAAAAAATATTTGGCTACTTCTTTTTTATCATCTTTAGTTAAATAAACTCATTACTCTCATAAAAAACTCCCTAGTAGTATGAGTCACCCTCAACTTTGGATGATGAGTACTCTGTGCACCTAGTTTTTTTCAAAATTAAGTAATGGAAGGAATTGAGACTTAATATTACTTTTTGAGTGGTTTTATTATTTCTTGATGAATGTAATATTTTTCTATTACATATGTTCATACTATGTTTTCACGCTCACAATTGAACATGCATTAATATAATACATTCATCATGTATTTATACATATTTAAATTAATTATTTTATGTGTTTCCCAGAAACATGTTGATGCATAAAATAATAAACAATGCATAAATAAACTAACTGAATGTTCTTGAGTATCTAATATTGGTTGGTCCATTTAAACTCAATGGATCAACCATGACCTAATGGTATAATACCTATGTCGGGTCTTGACTTGTATCGCAGCTTTCCCCCAGAATAGTTTTTTCACTTCTCATCTGGGATACCATCGTGTTTTAGTATGGTCCACATCTTACAATGTCATCATACAAATATACTCGTGTGGAGGCAAGATGGTTTTAGGCAGCACAAAATACATACTGACAAACTGATGGGCGTGCTCACTCTTATAAATATTTAAATGAAAAAGACAATGCACAAACCATAGAAAATTTAAATTAAATACTACAAACATCGCATGTAGTTGTAATAATTAATTAAATAAAATTAACCCTAGACAAAAATGATTGGTCATAGCTCTAGACCATTCGTTAGATAAAATAAATGTGCGATAAAAAATAAAATGCAATAAATTTAAGTTTGAGATAATTTAAATAAATTAAATGAATTATTTTAAATTCAAATAATTAAATTTGTTCGGTATCATAATTAATTTAATTTTTAATTCCAAAATTAAATTAATCAATTAATTCAATTTTATACTAAAAATAATAATTTTTCAAATAATAAAAATATTGTTATATTTTAATCCAAAAAATAATAAATAAATTTTTGGTTATATTAAGAATTTTCTTGGGGTCTAAAACACCACCCAAATCTATTGCGGGTCAGACATACTGCTATTTCACGACTGGTAGATCTGTCCTGACTCATTCCAGTTCAAAAATACTGAACGGGAGACCGATAGGGAGCTCAATCGAGAGGGCCAAATGTGGCTGGGAAGGAGGGGACTGCCAGAGGGGGTCTGGGCACAACGGTAACTGGGAGGACGACTGGGAGGGAGGTGCGACGGGCTGAGGCACCTAGTCTAGATGAGGATTCAATGGTGGCAGGGCGACCAGCAGACACAGTGATGGTCTGGCCAGGCAAACCCAATGGCGGTGGCTACCGGCTTCAGTGAACAGTGCAATGCCAGGGAAGCGGTCGATCTGGGGAGGAGGTGGTCGTGGGCTGATAGGGGAGGAGGAGGTGCAATGGGAGGTTGTGGTAGTGTTGGTTGAGAATGAGGGTGGTAGGGAAAGCTTCCAGTGAAAGCTGAATTTTTAAAATTTGAAAAGTTTTTTTTTGTTTTGTGGAAAAAATCATATGTTTTCCACCCCTTATGTCAAAAGTCCATCCACCCCTATTTTTTCAAGTTTTTTTCCTTTAACAAAGTAATTTTTTAAATATGTTATTGATGAAAACTTTAACCATCCCACTAATAATTAGATTTTTTTTATGGTGGACCACCGCACCCCCTTCATCTTTTGGCATTTTGTTGAACCGAGAAAGAACTTTCCCCCATTTGTTGACCTTATGAGTTTTTTCTTCACGCCTAGTCAATAGGCATTTTATTTTATTTTATTGAAAAATTTCATAATGATGTGGAATTAACTACTCATCGGTCGATCAATAGGCATTTTTAAAAACTCAAAAAACCACAAATTATCTGTATTAATTTTTTTGGATGGTCGTAACATGCTCATATGAGATCAAATCAATGAGTGGCCAAATTTTATGAGACTGAAACAATTCCCTCTACTTATTTTAAAGCAAATAATTTTTTCTCCACTCAGAAAATTCACATGATCTCTCTAATACCAGTTGTTGGTACTCGGGCGCGTAGAGGAAGCTAGTGGGTTGAGGATTTATAATTTTTCATCTCCAGAGTGATGAAACCTTGTTTTCTTAGAGAATCTGAGACCCAATAGAGTTATAAGGATCTTTCATGAATATATCAAATTACAAAAAATAAATGAATGAATATCTCATTCGAATCGGTGGTACATTTGAGTGCAGCTTGTCGTCAGTGATCGTTGTTTGAAGAATTAGAACTCGAACCCCTCTAGATTGTACACACACACTTTAAGAGTCCTCATGAACATCAATTGTCAAATTTTGGGTGCTAGTGTGGAGCTTCAATGATTCCTTTGACATCACGATGATCACCAGGATCATATCTCTTCGATCTGCAAAGGCGTTCTTGGATCAATTACTCAAACAGAGCCTTTATCTCTCCAAGATGCAGGAAGAAGATATAGAAGCTCTCAAAAATCATGGGAATGAATAGTCCCATGGAAAATAGTTCCTCTTCTCTTATATAGATGAGGTTAAACACCCGAAAAGGGTTCCCCGACCCCCTTTATATCAAGCGTCCACTAAATAAGTAGTAAATTGCATGTTATGGTGAACTAAATGCACCATAATGTCATTTATATTTTTATCACTTGCTTGTAATACATAATAAATATATTACATGATAAAGGTGAGTTGATTCGACTCATAATTTCCACTAATATTAAACAAACCTTGAATATTAAAATAATATTCATTCATATAAAAAAATTTCATGTTTTTACTTTAATACTTATAAATACATTAAATAAATAAATTAAACTCCAATTATTTTATACTTGAATAATATGAATTTATTTATTCATTAGTGATCATTAATACTTGGACAACTCCCAGGCCTCATAGTGAAGCCAACCATGTCTTATACTCTTATTCATCAGAATATAATAGACTTTTGAATATGTTATTGTGTGTGCACCTCTAGGCCATTATCTCGATAGTGGTAAATATTATTCACAAACAAGAAACAAAGTCTAGAAATACATCATATCCCCTAAGGAGATAAATAATAGTCATAGAAACGAAAACCTTCCTACGAACACATGTCGTGTAATATAATATCTTTGTATCAGGATATCTGATAAAGTTGGATGCACACTTTATGTCGCTGTCCATTCTTACTTTATTATTTTTTGATATAACTAGATGGACTTACTTTCTTCTACCATGACCATAGATTTAATGAAGGTACTGACATCATAATCAACTGAGCTCGAGATATCACTTCCTCAACTAGGAAGTAGCAAATTCTATCTTGCTCATTCAACCAATGTCATGCCACAAAAAATGCACCCAACACAAGCCACCTCTTCATGACTTCAATGTCATGATTTTTTACTTGAATCAAAGTATGTGATCAAATGGTACGCATTGATAGTAATCCCAAGTCATGATACCAATACATGTGTTTATAGATAGGAACAACCAATGACACTTGAAATATGTGGTGATCCTATTGACAAGTTTGTCCTTGTGATCTCATATTCTCGAGATCACCAAGTGAGAACTCCATGAGAAGAAGTCACAATACTTATGAACCCCCAGCACCTGATGGTCGCACATAATTTGTGTCCTGTAAGTATGATGTATCTGGACCATAGGATATATGTTTAAGATTACTGTCATGGTATCTCTAGGTTCTCATTATAGCTCAAGAACTGTTATAACCTTTTGATACGATATGTAATCTAAGGACATTACTATAACATACACTAGTAGAAATTTGAGTTTTCGTGGAAGGGGGTTTTGGGAGACCTCCATTTGGCGGTCTCTATTGACCTTATTAGTGACCGAAAAATGGTGTTCATTGTACTTTTTTACTCCCCACCCTAAATTTTCTCATTCCCCCTTATTCACCCTCCCACGACCCAGTGACCCTGCTCCCCCTTCTCACATTCCCTCTCGTTCACCCTCCTGCGACCCTACGACCTTTCTCCCTCCACCCCCCATCGTCGTGTAGTGTCATCCTCCTTCCTACCATTGTTGAACCATCATGGCCCTATTATTCCCCATCTTCGATCCCTCCCACCCTCAGAAAGCCCTCCCACCACTGTCAATCCCCATCGTCGAGCCCTCCCACCCCCTTGAATCCCCCTACTCTCTTCAAGCCCCTGTCGTTGAGCCCCGACGTCAAGACCTCCCACCTCCATCAATCCCCCGTAGAGCCCCGCCTTCAAGACCTCCCACTTCCAACAATCCCCAGTTGAGCCCCTGTATTTGAGCCCCCTGTCGCGCCCCTTCATTGATCCCCAATCTCCCCCCCCCCCCTTACCCGTAGTTGAGTCCCCTCCAAGTGAGTTTTTCATTGCATTAGTATTTTATAATTTAAAACATTGAAAACATTTATTCAATCCCCAAGTGTATGATCATATATTATATGGGGTGTGAAAGATATATATAGTATGTTACGATATGCAGCACAGTTCAATTCGCTTCTCCATACTGCTTTATTCCTTCTGCAATATAGGTATATTACCTCCTGCTATAATACCTAAAGTATATTATATTATCATTACACAACACTCTATCCTTTATCTAAAGGGTATATTATTATTTCATGAGTTTTATAAAGAGTATTTTTCTCTTTAAGCATAATTGTTAGTATCTTAAAGTGGATAAAGTTGATTGTATGAAAGTTTGTATGTTTTATTTTCATCATTCATTAAAAGCATATTCTTTATTATTTATTGAAATGAGGAGAATTAAAGTTTTATTTGATATATATGTTTACTTAATTAGTAAAGTTATATTTTTTTTCATGACCCTTGGGATTCTGTGTTTTATTTTATTAAAGGATATTGTGTTAATTATATTCTATTTATTTATTACTGAAAGTGAGAGTATATGTATTGATTATATAATTCTTTAAAAAAATTGATCTACCCTTATTTATCATAACCTTTTACATCATTAGAAAGGGGATATTATTTTGATATGATCGGGTTTTGGAATTTTCAAAAATATGGACACTATCGAGTGCCTCGTTGTTGATATATTTATGTTTTGATAAATACACCCTCTCGCTTTATTACATATTTTATTATTGTTTTATAATTTTATTCATTATTATTTTAAAATTATCATTACCTGATTATTTACTATTTATTTTGAGAAATTTTCTAAGTAAATATGGGATAAAACCATACATTTTATATTTATAAGTTTAGTTTTGGAAACTGTAGATTATAGGTAAAGTCAAAAATCTTAAATATCATAGGATATTATGTATTGGATTGGCTAATAGAAATATATTATGTATCAAAATATAGTCATTTATATTTGAATACTAATAATCTAGAAAAGTCATATATTTTATGTATTCCTTTGAATTTAAAGAATATATAATATATGAAGCATTCAGAAAATTTTGATTTAGTATAATAAGTTTTTCATGCTTAGAATGATCTAAAAATATATTATTAATGGGTCAAAAATAAATTATTTATTGAATGTTTTCAAAATTTATTAATATAGAATTCTTATTCATGAATAAGTAATAGAATTTTATTATATATTCTATTATTGAAGATCTTACATATTATTAGAATCAAAGATTTAGTCAATTTATATTATCTTATACTTTGAAGAATAATTTTAACTATCAGGATTATTTTTTATATATAAATATTTTTGAAAAGGATATTATCTTATTTTTTGAAAAATAAATATATTATACATGTTACATGAAGAAAATTTTCATATATATTAGTGTCTTTGAAATCTATAAGTGAATAAAGTTTTGTATCTAAAGAATGTTTTGGAAAACACAATTTTTGAATAAAATTATATTCCACATTATATTTTTATGAAGATAGAAGAATATTACATATCATATGAGGTTCCTTATGAATTAATTTTGGTTTTTTGAATATGGAATATCGATAAATTTTACTAGAAATTACATTGTATAAAGTATCTCTTACATTTTTTATATGAAATTCAAATGATTAAAATCTTATTTCTAAATATATGACTTGAGATCATCAGAACATATAGAATGGATGTTATGGAATGTATCACATATCATGATATCATGTTATTTATAGCTTTGAATTGAGATATTGAGTTATAGAATTCAGAAATCATGAAGAACACTCATGAAAAAGGTTTTCATGACTTATAATGAACAAGGATCATGCAGAATAGAAGGAACACACGTAAATAATTCTTTACTGGAGTAAGTACTTGCTTCATAAAATTTATGTTATTTTAAAATGAGAGTTATGGAATTTATGATGAAGGATATTTAAAATAATGATTATATGTTATGTTTTAAGGATAATAGAATCATGACTGAGATAATGCATTTCGATATTTTATTTTTAAAAGATACTTTAATGGAATTATTCATGTTTTTCAAAGATGATTAATATAGAGACTCACTACTATATTGCATTGAATTAGTTTCCTTAACATTTGATACTTGATCATTTAATCTTTGTCCAATTCAGATTCCAATAAATATTCATTTGAATTCCATCCTATGAAAATTCAACACTTGTTTTGGATTTCTTTTAGTGAAAAATAACAGTAGAAAAATTCATCTGGAATTTATAGTGAAAAAAATCACATGATTATTAAATTAAAAATTACCAAATAAAAATTTCACTAAGACATTCCACATTATGTTTCCATTGGATATTTCTTGAAATTATGTAGTGATTCTGAAACCCATAAAAAAATTACCGAATGTCATTTTGTCTCGCTGATAAAAAAATGAAGTTAAAATTTTCATTGTAAAAATTTTACTGATAAATCATTAAATTAAAAGAGAATGGATTAACATATATGTGTGTCCTAATTTTTTTATTTGGTGAAAACCCCTTTTATTATTTATTTAAATTTTAAAGAATTGTTTTTTATTTAAAAGAAATCATACATAAAAAATATTAAATTCATGTTATTGGTATCGAATATGATTTGTTTTCGGGAGTTTCAAATGTATTTTTTGGTTTCACTCCTATAAAACCATCGAATGTATTTATTTTTTGAATTTTTACCCCTCATTCTTGTTTGAATAAATTATTTATAGAATTTATATGTATGTAGGTTCATGCACATGTATGCACAGTTAATCCATGTAAGATATTACATTATAATCTATATGTGTAAATTCTTTGATCAATATAATTTACAGGCTATGCATTATGATATTTGAAGAGGTCCTCACAGTGTTGAATCTAATGTTCATTATTGTTCTTAATTGTGTTTTCATATATTATTTTGTCGGATTTGATAACTTCCCCAATTGTTTTGGTATCACTGATTGTTTTCTTCATCTCCTTAAAAAATTTCCTCATATTGTAGCTTCATTAGTTTATAAATTTTAATGATATGAGTTTCTTTAGAATTTAAATAATATATTTCAATTATTTTATTTCTATTAAATAAAAATTTGGATAAGATATGGATTGATATGATAGATAGGTTTTCTCCTAAATACTATGAGGGGATTAAGCGATTTATGGATTTCACTAGTGGATTTCAAAGCGATTTGATTAGTTTTCCATGTAAAAAATGTGCAACCATATATCTCTTCAAATGAGATAGTGTTAGAGAACATATATTTTTGAATGGGTTTTTTAAAAACTATAATATATGGACATTTCATGGAGAAGAATATGTTTCATGTCACCAATCAGAAAGTATTCATATGGATGTTGATTTGAGAATAGTTGATTTGATGAACATAATGCTCAATGATATGATGTGTCAATTTAAACTGGAAGACGGTAATTTCATAAATGATGACATTGGAGGGATTAATCCTTGTTCTTGTACAGATATATATTCATTCAAATTATTTGAAATTATTGATGATGAACATACTGAATTATATCATGGATGCACTAAATTTAGTAAATTTAAATTCATCATTGAATTGTTACGCCTGAAGGCCTTGAATTAGTGGATAGACACCTCATTTGACATGTTGTTGGTATTATTAAAGAAGGTACTCCTTGTTTGATTAAAAATTCCAGAGTCATTCTATCAAGCTTTCAAGTTGACTGATGACCTTGGTTTTACATATAAGACCATTGATGTGTGCTTCAATAACTATATGTTTTTCAGAAAAGATAATGTGAAATTCAATACTTGTATTATTTTCTATTCATCTAGGTGGAAGACCAATGAGATTAATCAAGGTAGTCAGATTCTTCCTGGTAGGGTCTTGAATCAAGGGAAACAATTTGTTGCTAACCATATGTGTTATTTCCCACTAAAACTAAGATTGGGTAGATTCTTTATGTCAGCTAAAATTTCTAAATTAATGACTTGTCATTTGTAGAGAAACAAAGAGGTTGATAAATTAACTCATCTGACATATTCGTTGGCATAGTTTGATCAAAGATACCTAGACTTTTCCCAGGATGATCGTAATGTTCAACTGGGTTTGGAAGTAGATGGTTTTAACCCATTTAGGTCCATGGTTGGTGAAACACATAATATGTGTCTAGTGGTATTAGTTTCATAAAACCTTCCCCATGGATATGTATGAAGAAACCATTTTTTTACTTTCAACTCTAATTGATGGACTGAGAGGACCTGGAAATAAAATTATGCAACCTTTGATTGATTTTTATATGAAATGTTTAACTTATCAGGTTCGATAACAAAAGTAGAATTCTCTTTCCCTTTTTGTAATAGAAGTAATAAATTTATATAGATTAATCATTGTAGAAAGTGGGCATATATTGGTCATAGATGCTTTCTTCATCCATTGCATAGGTTCAAAAAAGTCAGTGTATCATTTGATGGGAATAGAGAGCATGAACCATTACCAAAAATAATGTCTGGGGTTTAAATTCATGCACAAATTGATCAAGAAAACATCCATTCAATGTATGTTTTTTAGGATTTATTGGATCATGCATTGCCTTTTATTCCTACTAAAAATAGATAGAACAGTCATAATTAGAAGAAGCAGACTATTTTTTTGAATTGCCTTATTGGAAGGATAATATTTGAAGATATAATTTGGATGTGATGAACATTGAAAAAATGTATGTTATAATATATTGGGCACTATTTTAGGTGTCCAGGGGAAATCAAAAGATAGTGCCAACACTCAACATGATTTGCAAGAAATGGGATTGAGAAAACCGTTACATTTACATATGTGTGATGGTAATCAGGCATGCATGTCTACTGCACAGTACACAGTGAGTAAAAAAAGAAATAAACATTTCTATCAATTTTGAAACCTTCAAGGTGTCTGATAGTTATTGATATAATATTTCCAAGCATGTCAATATGATGAGCATAACATTTTAGGGGTTGAAAAGTCATGATTATCATATTTTTCATTAACTGTTAATCCCAATTTAAATTCATGATTACTTTCCTAGCCAGGTTGTTGAGCCGTTGATTGAAGTTTCTAAATTTTTCAGGTATCTCTGTTCAATGAATCATCGCATGAGTGACTTGAAAAAACTACAGGATAAGATTGTGCTTGCACTATGTAACCTAGAGAAACTATTCTTGCCATCTTTTTTTTGATGTCATGGTCCACTTGATTGTGTATTTAATTGGTGAAGTAATTATTGGTGGTCCTATGAAATTCAGGTGGGTATATCAAATAGAGATATACTTAAATACATTAAAATGGTATGTGTGCAACAAATCTCATATGGAAGCTTCAATTTTCAAGGGATATTTGATAGATGAGTGCACTAATTTTTGTGCTTCATATATTGATGAGGTTAAAAAAATTAGATAAACCCTCCCAGGATGATTATGATCCAATTAGATAAGGGATAATGTTTTATATGCACAACGATGAGTGGGTTTAAGCTCATCGATATGTGTTATTCAACACTCAATCAATTCTTCCATTGATACAGTATGTTGCATCATTGATCTATTATGCCTTATGTTTCTATATTTATTTTATTACTTACCTTTTATTTTGTTGTGATTTGGGATGCATATCACTAAGTTAAAACGTGAAAGGCCCTGTACAACTGACCATCAAATCCAAAAACATCATTTCAACACATTTCATGAGTGGTTCAAGACTCACATACGTATAAATAATTGATTTAATATTTTTATAGTTCAACTGATTTGTTTCTTCGCAATAATTTATCCATTGAATTATGTGAAATTTACAAATTCACAATATGCATGATTTAAGTACTCATATTGTGAGCGAAGAACTCAACCAACTAATTGATGTCATGTTTATTACAGTTTTTCACTACAAGTCTTTGGATGCTAATAGATTCTGATTCTATATTAGTGATATTAACATGAACCAAACCATGTAGAATAGTGGTGTTGGTTGTTTATCTATTGATGCAGGTTATTATTATGGATTATTGAGGGATATTATTAGGGTTATTTATGGTTGTGGCATAAAGAATATATTATTAAGGTGTGATTGAGTCGATCTGATTCATGGGGAAAAAAAGATGATCACTTATGATTTACATCAGTAAACTTTAACAATGTTTTATATAAATATGAATGAGTAATAAATGAGGCTTTCATACTAACATAACAGGCATAGCAAGTTTACTTTTTCAGCATTGATTCTAATTGGAAAGTTGTGGTGAAAATGTCTATAAGAGGGGTTTTTATGATTGACTGAGATGAACCGTATGTTATCACTTTTCCTAATAAAACACTTGACCAAACAATTGTAGTTGTATGAGAAGAATATATACAATGGTCTATAGGGACAATTTAAGGAGATACGATAGACTTTCATAATCTATGAAAGATTGTGATTTTTTCCCAGTTACTGTTTATAAAAATATTTATAAATTATATGTATAAAATTTTCTTGATTTTACTATATATTTGTTTATTAATATAGGTATGTCATAGGATGGTTAGAGTGGTTCACCTGATGTTGTCGGTATGTATATTTTTATTTTTTAAAATTAATTTATTGTAACTTTTTTAAATATATTTCCCTAACTATTTAAAATTTTTAAATAAAAAATCGGTTATTGGTAATTGCATTATGAATTTATGTTTATCAGGATTTGGTGTGTCTTCTAGTATACGTGGAGTTCCTTGTATAGGGGTTTGATCCTGGAACTCTAGAGCCCGAGTAGATGTGTTATTTGATGACACCTTTCATCTAGTTGGAGAAGGTGTGAGTGTATTGATTCATTAGTTGGGGCATATGATACGAGACCCACATAGATTCCCTCTGATGACTAATTATTGAACTCCATTCCCATAGGATATTATTGATAGATTATAGAGTGAGATTCAAGTAAATTTAATGTTTAATTTTTCATGACATTGTTTTTATTATTATCATAGCTACTGATTATTTTTTTAAACGATAATTTGGCATTCTATACAGATGACTTTTGGGAAATATGTATCACCAAATGTCAAAAATTATCAAAGGATTTCTAGGGAAGGGTGAAGAGAGATCACTGGATACCATTTTTAGGTGTTTTATACATTCTACAATGAGTCCCTCTGGGAATTATTCTTGTGCAGTGGTAGGATTTGGTTGTGTTTTGGTCGAGTGTAGTGATGATGGTAAAATTTATTTCTTTTAATATATAAATGAATCTAATTTTTTGTATGTCTATTAATTGAATACATTGGATGTAGACTGAGTCCACTCATCATTCATGAAATTGGGTGATGTAGGGCATGCCTTCCAGACTTGGTACTCAACACGTTTCATGGATCAAACATGATATTAGTTTAGAATTAACTATTCATTTATATGTTAAAAATATTTGAGTATAACATGAATATAAATATGTATTTTGTGGAAACATTTATAATAGTTACACCAGTGAGGTGATCTGACCAGTCAGATGTTGATATGGGTGAGGACTCGTCGGGCAGGTGATACTGATGTTATCGGTGTTATAGTAAGCAAATTATTTAGTAACAAATATATTTTTATTTTATTTAAATTATTCATATGTGTACAATAATTAATTGTGTATATGTTATAGGCTTAGTTGGATGATGAGTTAGAAGAGCTTCCATAGGAGCAGCATCATAGCAATGTGTGAAGAGATGTTATATTTTAGTGTGTCGTGGGTCACGATGGTCATGATTATTCTTTGAATTATGGAATTGGTATCCCACGATGTGCAGTTGTTATCATAGAGGTGATGGGTGCATGAAGAGATACAGGTATGTGCACACAGACTGAGATAGATGATGTTATACAGGCTATGCAGTGCAGTACGGGTGAGGGGTTTCAGTAGCTACGTGCAAAGTATGAGGATAGATTATCAAAAATGCCAGCATGTATTGATGAAGTGATGATTCAGCATCCTATTTATGGTACACAAGTGGTTCCACACATAAAAAAGAAAATAAACCATACTAATGTTGAATTTTATTGATATTCTTAAGATACATAATACTTATATATGTTGTAGGATCTGTATATAGCTGGTGGACATTACAATGAGTTCATTGGTGATCCAGATGAGTATTAACCTCATTCATGAGGTAATTTACATTACCATTTTAATATCATACATGAATTATGAATTAATAATTATTCCTGAAACTTTAGTTCTATTTACACCTATTTGTGTTTAATTATTTTAATTCTTATGATTTAATTCATTCTTTTAAAGTTTACTTGATTGTTAATCCTGATATATTATATAACACTTCAATTTATTAATATTTATCATTATTTAAGTTTAATTTGTTGGTTTATATATTTTGGTCTCAAGTGATTTTATAGAAATATCATATAGTCAGTTAAGTAATAATGACAATTTCGTCATATGGTATGTTAAGTAATTATGAAATTTTGTTCATATGAACTGTTAAGTAATCATGAAATTTTTTTCATAAGGTCAATTTACCTAATGTTAAAACTCCTAGTTACTTCATGGAATATTATAAGGTAAGTCAAATAGACATGGTGGACTTCCCATATCAACTTTTCAAATAAATTATAAAGGATCCATAATTGCACAAATAAATCTTTAATAAAGGGTTGAGATATATCCTTAGAGATCAATATTTCCTATTGATAATTTGGATTTATCAATGGAAAAAGTTCTTGATCATATTTTTGGTTCTATACCTATAAAATAGAGTGAGGATTATGTTAATAATGGTTGATCAATAAATTCTTGAAGAAACTTTGTTTCTAGGAAGATCTGTAATTACTTAAAGCAATTTAGTTATTGATTGAATCACATATAATGAAGTATGATACTTTTTTGGATATAACTAGTGGTAGATCTATGTTGATGAATCTATCCCCTTAAAGAAATAAAGATTATATTTTCTTGAATCTATGTACATATACTGAAATTAGTTCATTCAAATTGGAATTATAAAAATCATTGTACACTTGTTAAAATATTGAAAATGAGTAAGTTTCAAATCCAAATATGGGTGTGATCATTAAGAAAATATAAAATGAATTTAGTGTATCACAAAAAATATTTGACCATTTGTTAACTTAAAGTATCAATTTCAGAACCTAAACTTATTTTCTAGAATATGTATGTATGTTATGTAATGATTAATATATCATGGATGTCAAGTTTATTGTGAGAGATCCAGGTGTCTAAGACAAGTATCAATGATGTTCAGTCTATTTTGGAAGTTTTTTTTAATAATTTCATGCCTTATTTGATGATGGAAGACCATGGAAGATTGAATGATCAACCAGTTTAAGGAGCACTGTGAATCTTTTTTCACATAAAGTACGTGCACTATCCATGAAACCCCAAAGGGGAATCTATATTTTTTGAAACAGAAGATGAAATTTGTGACACTTTTGGATCTTACCAGCTTGATTCTTTAATCTTTTATCCATGTAATGTCAACACTAAAATTTGAATATAAGGTCCGAAATCTATGATATCTTACAGATATAATGAAGATGAAGTATTAATTAAATTTTTTATCTTAGGAATATAATGATAGAATCAGATCATATTTTCCAGAATCTGTGTTTTTCATGTTGAAATCTGAGTGAATAGAAAGTGTCCACATCACCTATTGGATATACTCACATAAAAACTTTTGAAGGTATTAAGTATGGAGTTTCTAGATAAAATTAGTTTGAGTCTCTGAAACTAGATCCTATGTTGATTGAATATGAGTTGGATGGTAGGTAGTCTCTCCTAGTGTAATTTGTACCACTGCCACATTCTACTTCTTCTATATCTTTTGTTACTAGGGAATAATTTAATGGGTTAAAAAACAATTTGATAAATGTGATGAAGTAAATATTCCTTGGTTTTGGAACTTATATTGAACCCATTAGAGAAGGGAAAATCTTAAGGATAGTGTCCCATGTAATTACTCACTTTCAACATAGACTATTTCTTAAGATAGATCCAAATAATAATGAGATTATGCATTTAATACCTATAGATAGTGTAAAATTGAATTTTTATTCTAGGTATTACTTTTTATTTAACCTCTAAACCTATTACACAGCCTTACACAACCAAAGAAAAATAGGTCATGGATCCACAAGTCATTCAAAAGACCCTAATGCAGTTTTTAAAGGTTTAACGCCCTTTAAAAATGAGGGGGGTCAAAACCAACCAAATGACCTCATAATGTCATGACATAAAGTGAAAATAACTATGGAATTAATTTTGGAATGGTCGAGCAGATGGAATGTCAATCTGAGCTGGTGTTTTCTTAGGAGGTCCAAAAATGCACTTTTAGTTTCATAAAACACCAAAATGTGTGTTTAATAGTTAGATCCATATAAAATTAAATTATAATGACTTTAAATCATATGAAACTTTTCTTATTATTATTCTTGAATTGTAAGAGTAGAAAACACGTCAATCAGACGTGTGGTCTACTCAGAATGACTAAATATTTGGTTTTTAAAGATTTGAAGTCCTTTAAAAAGTTTTGTTCAGGGGTCAAAACCAGCCAAATGAAATCTAAATTACATGAATTCAAACAAAAAAACCATATCATGAATTGTGAAATGGTAGAGAAAATAGAATGTCAATCTGAGCTGGTGTTTTCCTGGGAGGGTTGAAAACGCACTTTTAGTGTCATAAAACACCCAAACATGTGTTTAATGGGTAGATCCATAACAAAAAAACCTTAGAATGACTTTAAATTATAGTTCAACTATATTATTAATATTCGTGACATGTATGATCAGATGAAACATCAATCGAACAATCAGTCTACGCGGTACAACTAAATATGTGGTTTTTAAAGATTTAATGCCCTTTGTCTGGTGGTCAAAACCATCCAAATGATATATGAATTCCATGAAATTAAAAAAGACAATTTTGGAGTTAATTATGAAATAGTTGAGTATACGATATGTCAATCGAAGGTTTCATTTGACTGCGATGATGGAAAAATCACTTTTAGTGTCATAAAACACCAAAACGGGCATTTAACGATTAGATCCATAGAAAACGACCTCATAATGACATGAAATCATAAGAAAAACATATAATTATTATTCTTGACATGTAAAAGTAGATTACACATCAATCTTACATTCAAACTACTTAGAACAACTGAATGTGTGGTTTTTAATGATTTAACGCCCTTTAAAAAGGTGTGTTTGGGGGTCAAAACCAACTAAATGATATCTGAATGCCATGAAATTAGAAAAAATAGTAGTGTGAATTTTGAAATAGTTAAGTAGATGAAACATCAATTTGATCTATATTTTTTCTTAGAGGACCAAAAACACACTTTTAGTATCATAAAACAACAAAATACACGTTTAACGATCAACTCCTTAGAAAATGACCTTAGAATAACTTGAAATCACATGAAAACCGTATTATTATTATTCATGGTGTGTAAGAGTAGATAAAACATCAATTGGACGTGTGTTCTACGTGGAATGACTGAATATGTGGTTTTTAAATATTTGATACCCTTTAAAAAGGTGCGTTTGTGGGTCAAAACCAGTTGAATAACCTCTGAATGCCATTAAATCAGATGACAATAACTGTGGAGTGAATTATGAAATGGTTGAGTAGATGAAATGTCAATTTGAGTTTTTGTTTTCCTGGGAGGATCGAAAATGCACTTTTAGTGTCATAAAACACCAAAATGTGTGTATAATAGTCAAATACATAGAAAAAGATCTCAGAATGACATGAAATCATAGGATAACCATTTTATTATTATTCATGATGTGTAAGAGAAAATGACACATCAACTGAAGGTCTGGTCTTCTCGGAACGACTAAATAAGTGGTTTTTAAAGATTTGGCATCCTTTAAAAAGTTGTGTTTTAGGGTCAAAAATAGTCGAATGACCTCTAAATGTCATGACATCAGATGAAAACTACTGTAGCATGAATTGTAAAATTCTAAAGTAGATTAAACATCAATTTGAGCTGACGTTTTCCTGGGAGGACTGAAAAGGTACTTTTAGTGTCATAAAACACCAAAACGTGTGTTTAACAGTCATATCCATAAAAAATGACCTCATAATGACTTGAAAAAATAGTAAAACCATCTTATTATTATTATTGACATGTATAATCAAATGACATGTCAATCGGACATGTGGTATGTGTGGTACGACTGAATATTTGATTTTAAAAGATTTTATGTTCTTTAAAAAGGTGTGTTTGGGGGTCAAAAACTAGTTGAATGACCCATGAATTCCATTAAATCATAATAAGACAACTATAGAGTGAATTATGAAATGTTTGAGCATACAGTATGTTAATTGAAGGTGTTGTTTGACCGCAATGATTGAAAACACACTTTTAGTGTCATAAAACACTAAAATGGGCGTTTATTAGTTAGATCCATATAAAAAGACCTCAAAATTACATGAAAATATAGAAAAATGTCTTATTATTATTTTTGAAATGTACAAGGATATGGCACATCAACTGGACATGTGGTCTGCTTGGAACAACTGAATGTGTGGTTTCTAAAGATTTGATGCCCTTTAAAAAGGTGTGTTTAGGGGTCAAAACCAACTGAATGGCATCTGAATGCCATGAAATCAAACAAAAATAAATGTAGCGTGACTTTTGAAATGTTCAAGTATAAAAAACATCAATCCAAGTTAGAGTTTTCCTAGGAGGATTGAAACACACTTTTAGTGTCATAAAACACCAAAACGCATGTTTAATGATTAGATCCATAGAAAGCAACCTCATAATTACATTAAAACATATTAAACATATTATTATTATTATTATTTATGTGTAAGAGTAGATGGAATTTCAATCGGGCATACGGTCTGCGTAGAATGACTGAATATGTGGTTTTTAAAGATTTAACACCCTTTAAAAAGGTGTATTTGAGGGTCAAAACTAGTCGAATAACATCTGAATTCTATGAAATCAAGCTAAAACAACTTTGGATTGAATTATAAAATATTCAGGTAGATGGAATTTCAATACGAGCTGGCACTTTCTCGGGAGGAACGAAAACACATTTTTAGTGTCCTAAAACACCAAAACGGATGTTTAATGGTCAAATCCATAGAAAAAGACCAGATAATGATTTTAAATCATAGGAAAACCATATTATTAATTATTTTTTATTTTTAAGATCGTATGAAATGTCAATTGGACGTGTGGTCTGCACAAAACGACTGAATATGTGGTTTTTAAAAATTTGATGCCCTTTAAAAAGGTGTGTTTAGGGGTCAAACCAGTCGAACAACATCTGAATTCCATGAAACAAGATGAAAATAACTATGAAATGAATTTTTAAATATTAAAGAATATGGTACAACCATCAGAGTTTCCATTTGACCGGGATGATGAAAAATGCACTTTTAGTGTCATAAAACACCAAAACATGAATTTAATGGTCAAATGCATAGAAAAAGACCCCAAAATGATATTAAATCATAGGAAAACTGAATTATTATTATTTTTTACATGTGAGAGTAGATGATACATCAATTGGATGTGTGATCTGCTCAGAATGATAGAATAAGTGGTTTTAAATTTTAAAAAATGATTAGAAATTATTAATATATTTTCAAAATCAAATAACTTTGATCTGTTTCACTAATCTTTAATTGAAATATTTTATTTCATTTTAATTATTAGGTGGTATATTTTTTTATAAATTATTATTTTATTAAATTTTTTCATGCAGTTTTATTCGATGATGGATGTGGGTCTTGGAATATGATGATACAAAGATATTTATGTGCCTGTGGTTTTAGATATTTTGGAAATATTTTTTGTATTTTTGAAATATAGTGGATTTTATAATGTTTAAAACCTATAGAGACCACCATATTGTGGTCTCTATAGGCTATCCCAAGTTGGAAACCTTTGTTGGGCGATGGCTATAGGTGATTCTGACCTCGTCTATAGTGGTCTCCAAATGATGAACATTATAGGCAACAACAAAGGGCCTAAATCATCCATCCTTTGGTGGCCACTATAGGTCTTTAGCGATGGATTTTGGTGATCACTAAAATAATGTTTCTACTAGTGATAGTGTATGTAGAAGTATCAATGTTATCCCGGTAAGATAAACACATGTATATATCAAATAGTATACATGTAATGATAATCAAAGTATATACATAAGTTGGGTCTAGGGCACCCACTTTCAATAGATTCTTTGTGTTAAGAATAAGAAAAAGAAGAATAAGAATCAAGTTTACTATATATGTTCTTTCAAGAATAATATTTTTGTGTTTTGAAGACTCTCCTCGAGCTATTCTCCATTCTTATTTTATCTCTTGGAGATTTATTCTATTCTGTCAGTTGCATCCTGTAACTATATGCTTCATCTAATAAGATCTCATTATTATTTCTCATTTAAGGAAGTAAGAACTACCTTTACTCAGTGTTAAAGGTTGTTATTTGTGAGAAAACTTATTGGAGATTGAAAAAAGATCATGGAATTGTACCAAGTGATGGATGTTTTCACTTAATCAAATAGTTCCTGAGAAAAGGGATAGAACTAATGAAATCACTAAGCTCTAAGAGTTGAGTGTTGGTGGAGTATATTAGGGAATTTTTGTGCCCTGAACCACTATAAAATATTTTTTCTCTGTCTTTATATTAATGTGTTTTATGTTCATTGCTTTCTTGTGATAAGAGAAGATCAGAAACAATCTTACCTTAATAGTGGTTGGTTTTAATAGAATAAAATTTCAATTCCCCCCTCTTCAGTCTTTGTGCATCTCTTCTCTAACCAAGAATTGGTATCAAAAGGTGATATTCTTGATATCACAACTCTAAAAGGTTAAAGTTGTAAGGATAATTTTCAAGTAGATTTTATGGATGATAATAGAGAAGTTGTGTATATGGTTATAGAACCCTATTTAAATAGAGAAAATTGTGGATGTTGGAAGGCACAAATGATTATTTATTTTAAGAACCTTGGTCTAAAGTTTTACTTGAAATTCATTAATACTTACACAATTTTCAAAGGAGATAAAAAAAATGGGATGTTATTGTAGAAGGTGAGTATGATATGAACCCAAAAGCCATGAATTTTATTATATGTGTGAAGGTATTGGGGCGCAATAGAAGCATATGAACTAGATATTTAAAAAAAATCAACATCGATCGACATAACTACATCATCACCAGTGACACATAGTCCAGTACAACTATCGAGGATCTCACATGAAGAATTTTTAAGCACAAAAATAAATTTAAGAATACCTCAATGGATTTGAAGTTTCATTCTTATATTGGCCATCATTCATTCATCTTTCATTCATCGTCGGTGACCTTTGCTCAAAGGAACTGAATTCAGATCCCTCTAGATCATTCACATGTTCTTCAAAAATCTTTGGTAATGTTGATCATCAAATTCTGGATGTTAGCATGGAAATTTGATGATTCCATTGACATCTTGATGATCATCATCACGATGATTTATCAATCCATAAAGAATAACTTAGATCATAATCTCAAATATTCTACTTCTCTCTCTATGAAGTGTGATAGGAGATGGGGATTTCAATTATTTTGTAGTGAATAGTCCCCATGTGATATCCCCCTCCTTCCTTTAAATAGTGAGTTATAAAATTACTCGGAAAAGCCTCTCCATCCCCCAAACATTTATTACCCACTAAATAATCCATAAATAACATCTTATGATTATTTTACTAAGTCATAAATATCATTTATATTTTTATCACTTACCCATAATATAATAAATATATTACATGATACAAATGAGTCATTAACTCGGCTTTTTTTCTTGAAAATACTAAACGAACCTTTAATATTGAAATAATATTCATCTGTGTAATATGATCTCAATGTATTCACTTAATACTTGTAAATAAATTAATTAAATAAATCCAACTCTAATTTTTCTATACTTTAATAATAATAAATGTATTTATAACTTGGTGATCGTATATTCCCAGACATCCCTAGGTCCCAGTGGTAAGGACCGCTATTTCCTAAACTCTTATTCATCATAATAGGGAAAATATTTGAATATACTAAGTGTGTATCCCTCTAGGATCTTATCTCAATAGTAGTAAATATTATTCATAGACTAGGAGCAGAGTCTAGCAACTCATCAAGGAGCCTAAAGAGATAAGGAAAATTCATAGCAATGATAACATTTCCTATAAACACGTGGTGTTTAATATATTCTTTTTTTCTCACGATATCTTATAAAGAAGGATGCACTATTTATGTCATCGTCCATTCTTACTTTATTGTTCGTTGATATAACTAGATAGACTTACCTTCTTATACCATGACCATGGATTTAGTGAATGTATTATCATCCTGATCAATTAGACCTGAGATGTCACTTCCTTTCGGGGAAGTGAGAAATTATATCTTGATTATCCAATCAATTTCATACCACTAATGACGTTCCCTACATAAATTACCTCCCTATGACATTAATGTCATGGTTTTTTTCCTGCATAAAATTATGTGATCAAATAGTGTACACTAATAATAATCTCAAGTCAGGATACCATTATACGTGTTTGCAGATAGGAACTACTAATGACACATAAAACGCGTGGTGTTCCTATTAGTGAGTTAGTCTTCATGATTTCATCTACTTGAGATCACCAATTGAAAATTTCATGAGAAGAAGTCTTAATGATTATGATACCCCAATACCTAATAGTCAGACATCATTTGTGTCTAGTTAGTATGGTGTATCTAGACCTTAGGACATAAGATTAATGTCATAGTATCTTGAGGTTCTCGTTATAGCCTAAAAACAACTATAACATTTTGATATGACATGTAATCTAATAAAATCACCATATAAATAGTTGATGTATAAATATCAACACTATTATATTAGGTATACATCATGCATTACTCAGTGTATGCATGATATGATAATCGAAAAATATTGTTTAAGTTAGGTCTTGGGCACCCACTTTTACAACACTCCAAATTACACTAGAGAAAACTTGGTAACTCTCCTTATTATCTCTCACATGATAAAATCATGATTCTGATGATTTATGGATTTATAGGTTGGGTTTTCCATGTCTTCATTTTGTGGTTATTCTATTATTTATGACTTCACCTCTTTGAGTAAAACTCCTCAAGAAATGATATCCCCAAGTACATTATTTTTTTCCAATATCTAAACTTGACATCTTATCTAGTACTAGTAGTAGAATTATTATTTTTTATATTGTGATAAAACTTTACCAACTAGGTGTGATCCCAAGAACTAGAAAAAATCATTTCATATTTTAAACTGATTCTTTGGATGCATCAGAAGCCACAAAACACTCGATATTTTTATATATGACTACCACTAGATTGAATGATCTTATCTTACTCATTACCTTTATATTGAATATGATATTTGGTCATATTGATCTTAAGTAATAATATTTTGTGACCCCTTAAACTTGGGAAACTTATGTTCCAAGAATTAGGATCATATTTGTAGTACTCTCTCAAGTATAATTGGATAGTTATGACTGTTTCCCATGCAGTTTTTATGGAAATAACTTATATTTGTCTACTATAAAGTATATGTTGGCAATATCATATCTAGTACATATCATGGAAAATGTGATCAATCCATCATAGAAGCATATGGAATTTAACTCACCACATTAATCTCCCCTCATGACCAATACATGTATTCTTGGAGATATTTATGCTAGGTAATATTGATAACAATTCTCTCTAAAATTGTTCAAATTCTATTTTTCAATACCTTTCCAATATATGTACTTTGACTTGGTCTAAGAAATACATTAGATCCACTTCATTAGATCTTGTTCCCTAGAACTTTGGTCTCTATTTTAAGTCAATCTTTAGAGATTTACTTTCATTATGGTCTTAACAAACTATAATACCAATAGTTTTTTTTCATATGTTATCAAATATATTTTCCTTGGAAGACAGTTATGCTCCTACTAACCTCTTATAGACACATGAAGAAAATTTATTCCAAGTGAATATTTTACGATCTTGTTGATTACTTCAATCCAAAATAGGATTTCAGTAACTTTCACTCCTTGTTGGAATTCTATGGCCTCACCAAATATTTTTGGTTGTTTCGTATAGATTTATTCCATGTGGCATTGGTAACATTCTAACTTACACACCTACCTTTATGTAGTGTGGTGTTTTAGGAGTTTTATAAGGGTAACTCCTTATTTTAATGGGTTACATAAGGGTAAACATGTTTTATGTAAGGGTATCATGAGGATTATATACATTTTGTAAGGGTAAAGGGTTTTTCTATGGACAATGTAAGGGTAAGGCCCTATGTATATGTGTTGTATAAGGGTAAGTGGCTTGGTTAATGCACTACGTAAGTGTAAGCTCCATTTTTCAAAGGTTGTGTAAGGGTAACCTACATAAAGGTAACCTTGTATTTTCAAAGGCTATATAAGGGCACCACAGGTGTTTTTTAAGGTTAAACTCTCATTTTCAAAGGTTGTTTAAGGATA
Organism: Viscum album; assembly: GCA_963277665.1. Lineage (NCBI taxonomy): Eukaryota > Viridiplantae > Streptophyta > Magnoliopsida > Santalales > Viscaceae > Viscum > Viscum album. The sequence goes on along the minus strand of OY728139.1, from coordinate 607,907,901 downwards.
CCCCAAGTGTTGCATAAGGGTAAGCTCTCATTTACAATGGTTGTGTAAGGGTGACTAAAGTGTTGTGTAAAGGTAGGGTGAGTTGCGTAAGGGTAACCTCTCATTTTTAAAGCATGTGTAAGGGAAACCCTCTAACCTTACATGACACATATGAGCTATATAAGGGTAAACCATATTTCCCTTACACAACACCCTTTTGGGGAGAAATAATTAAAAAATCTTATTTTTGTGTTTTCTTCTTCCCAGGTCAAGCCTAAAACCCTTTTGATGACCTTAAAAACCTAATAATTATGGGTATTAATTCCTTGATTCATTTAAAGCTTATCACTCATATTTTGGAAGAATTTAAACACATCATTTTAAATATTCATGTGAAGAATGAATTAAATGGTAAATTAAATTGGATTTATTCATTTTTGTGAACCTGTATGTGGGTTGTCTTCTTAAAATTTATCCAAACCATTAATTCCTTGGTATTTTGAGATCCTTTTGAGTTCGATCAACCCAAAATTCCCTTACTTAATATTTGTAAGTCCTATCAAGCAATTTGAGATCTTCTTCCAGTTTTCAGGCGTGGCAGGGTTCTCTCTTCCTCTTCCACTGTTGGGTGAGACGTTTTAAGGGAATAATTTATAGGTATCTTTTCATGAGAATATTTTGAATTGATCTCTCATAAACCTTTCTAGAAATTTTTAAATAATTATTGAAATGATAATGACCGATAATTATCAAAGGATAATTATAAAGAATTATCACATGCATATCTCAAATTATTCTGGAGAGAGATTATTATCAGATATGGTTTTATAATTATTCTTTAAGGAATAATTTTCTAAAACATGTGTTGGCATAATTTGATAATTTGGAAATTATCTGAGAGAAACTATTATTGCATGCGGTGTTTTAATTCTTTTGGAAATAAAACAGTTGGAATCAGTTCTAGGAATACTTGATGAGTGAATTGAGATGATGAGTATTTGGACGTGATTTGGGTGAATATTCCTTGAAAAACCTTGACGTTGATGGAAAAAAACCTTGAGGTAGGAAGTTATTTACCATTTTGGGCTCTTATATACACATTTATACCTTAGTGTAATTATTTATTTACCTGCTACATATAGTAGATTTCCACCTTGGGAGTCTATTTATCTTTTATTATATTTCATTTATGTCATCTTCAATTTACGCACATTACTCTTATTATTTATTAATCTATTTTTTATTATTATTTTGTTGTGATATAATATTGAGATTATAGTCTCCCCACTGATGGACTTAGAGCCTCATTTCCATTCGGTAATCTCTTGTGTATGGAGAGGCGTGCTTGAGGTCACGTGGCACTTTGGTTTAGACCTGGTGGTTCAGGTTGGGGTGTTACAACTGATGACACCAGTATGTAACCTACTTTATTATAGATATCATGGTAAATGGATTATATTTCATAGTAAGAATTTGTGGGATATTTTATGTCATTGTGATATTAACTACTTTTTCTATGGGTGTCTTGGCATGTTGCTATATTCTAACCTTGGACTTTAGGGGTCTCCACTCATTTCCACTGAGAAAGAGGTATAGAGGGTTACACACTAAGTGTATCTATAATATTGGTTAAATTCAATGATGAATTTAACAAGTTAGAATAAATATTATTCCTGCTTTGTGGTTTAATAATTATTTGGTCTTGGTTGATCACCAAGATTTGATCACAAGTTATTCGAAAGAATAAGTGAGTTAAATGATGATGATAAATGTTTAATTTCAAGGTTTGAATAATATAATATTTATTATATTTATCTATGGATAATGTGACGATATTTATTTATTAAATAAATAGTCATTATTCAAGGTTCAGTAAGTGTGGAGGAGGATAAGTGGGATGAGTCTAATGGTCTGATTGGAATTGATATAAATGATATTTATTTATATTATTAAGTGGTGCACATGTAAAGTGAATAATAATTATATTATTATTAATATATGAGGTTCACTAAGAATTAAATAATTGGAAAATATCTTGTGTACAAGTTCCCAAACCTAGACTTGTCTTAATAAATATTTAATTATATCACTTTCCAAAAACACACTTGTTGTGAACAATGGATAGAGAGAAACTCTATCAACCCTTATAGAGATTTATTGAGATCTAAAGTGTTATCTATCCTCTTCTTATCTCAAACCATTGAGAGATCACCATAAGTTTTTCATCCTTATAGAATAATTCTACTATGATCAACCACAAAAGACGCAAGTGATCAGGATCAACTGTGATAGCACCCAGTGATTCCACAACAATGTTCAAAGATTGTGGTTCATGTTCAGATCACCAATAAAGATATTTTTTAGTTGGATCCAACAATTCAATGAAGGTATGACAAGATCAATTCAACCAGATCATCAATGAAGAAAGAATTGAGAGTTCATGTAATTCTAGACCTGTTTTAAAATTAATTATAAATTACATGTAAAGATCATATTTCTTCTGGTTCTTGTGTTTAACAAGTCAAGTAATATACGATTTAAATCCATTGTTCATGATGTAATTTTTTGTGTACAACAATAGTTTTCATAAATTAAGACTAAAAAACTAAGTTGGTTATGTCATCTAGGTGTTAGAGATTGTGTCCTAGGACCAACTATTTATACTTTGATTACATGTATATTTAATGTATTGAATATTAATAAAACTTATTATTATATATTGTTCATTGTTCTACATGAATCTAATATAATAATATCCTAGAGTATACATCACATTGATAATTTCATAATATTTCCCAGCTATTATGTTAACCTTGAAGTGGTATGAATATATTATTAAATAATGTTATGTGGTTAGATAACATACTATAATGGGTCACATAGTATATAGACTGTCAGGTGTGAGTACTCGTAAGTAGATGAGTCTTCTTATCATGAATTTCACACTTGGTAATATCCAAGATGGGATATTATCAGAACAGACTTGCCTATATAAATTCTGCATGTTTTGGTGTCATCAGATATTTATATTTGTGAACATGTGTAATGGTCCTTAGACTTTAAAATTATTATTAATTCATGTTATGAATCGCATACTTATATGTATTTCATAATCAATGGTGATAACAGTTCATGGAGAACTTGGATACATTTGGTGCATCATGAGTGACATGTCATTAATGGATAAGTTGATGAAGGAATTTTCCCTTCCATAATTATGGAAGTTGATATATCATCCATTTTGTTGGAATAGAACTATCACCCTAAATTTTAGGTCCATGGTGTAATGATGTGTTTATTTCAGATACTCAAAGCAAGATGTATCAATAATATAGGTTGGTGACATAGATGTGCAAACTTCTTGATGAGATATTGCAAAAAAAATGATTACATTACACAATGATCATTCATATGCAGTTGTCATTATTACAACATTAAGTTATTTCTCTTTGGTTTCTTGACCCATTTCTAGACAATAATGTTGTAATTTAGTTAAGATCTTCTAATTCCAATGAGAAATAATCCTAGAGGGTCACACTCTAAGTGTTTCCAATGATCTCGATTAAATTCTATTCGAATTTAATTAATTGAATAAATATTATTCTCATGATCGGGGAATAATTTTATTCATATTTTATCGATCAAAAATATTAACTGCTGAATGAAATATTTAAATTAATTATTTATTCAGGTTTTCAATAAATGAAAGAGGAGTTTGAACGAACCAAGACTATGTTTGGTGAAAACTATTAATTAATAAACTATTTAAATAATATTTGTTATTGTGTAAGTGGGCACGCGCCACAAAATAATAATATTATTATTATTATGTGGCATGGGGTTTTATTAAAGATTTTAATATTGTTTAAGGGTCGTCATAAAATAAATAAATATTTTAACCTAAACCCTACCTCTATAAATAGAATGTTATGGCTATTCTGTAGGTAATCAAAAATAGAGAATTGTAGCACACAAAAAATTCTCTTTTGACTCCCTCTACTCTCTCCTCAAGAATGAGAAATACTAGAGATATTTCTTCAAGACCGAATAATGGGAGATCAAGAAAAAATAACATAATACATTCGATTTCTCATGATATCACTCAGAGATCATTTGGCATCTCTCGAAGATCAAAGAGCACATGTGAATCACTGCTAGAGGAATTCTATCATTTTATCTTCACAAGTGCAACGAAGGAAATCTGAAAGAGTCTTTTTGGATGATTGACATCGACATAAAAGAAATAAATCTAAGACAAGGTAATTTTTTTCTTCTTATCTAAATAAATTAATTATAAATTTTATGTGAAAGAGCCTCACTCATAGTTTTGGGTATAGAAATATTAAAAAAATTAATATATCACCCACCACTGCACGCTTTTTCTACGTCTGGAACCATCACTAGGCACTTCCATTGTGCCTGGAACCTACACATTTTGACTCGAAAAAGACCTCAAGGTACATTTTGGACTTAGGGTGGTTTTATTAGGTCAGGAATGACCTAAACCTACCTAAATTTGGTTGATGCTAGTCAACATGCCCTACACGAGGCACACAAGTATAGAAGGTGATGCCCATTTAGGGTGTCACATGTAACTCTTTCCACCTACTTAAGTGGGTGACCAAAACATTTTTAATTTGATAAAATGTTCACCCACAACCATGAGGCACATTCCAACTATTGCCCGTCCACCCTAGTCATTTGGAGACCAAAATTTATGGAGGGGCGGGCATGTATGTCTCCCACTAAATCCCCTTTTTTATTCGTTTTTTTTCAAATGCGCGGTTTGATCATAGATCCCCTCGATATTCTCATGCTAGTTATGTGCACCAGTGATTCCCCCAACAACAAATTTCCATATATATATATATTCCAAGATTAATACGATCTTTGGATGACCATATCTCGATTATTTGATTGATGAGTTGTCATTGACATTGGGACTATATTGAAACCCTCTATATATGAATTATAGAAAATTTAATTGAAATTTTGTCTTAAATTTTTGCACAATATCTCTAATACTACTTGAAGGAACCCAAGTCTTGTAAGTGTAGAGAAAATTTCGGGAGTTGCAATGACAGAAAAAAAAAGTTTGTGGATGAAGAAAAAAGCTAGAAGAACGGAACACTCAGGATATAGAGATTTATGTGGTTCGGGAAATGATCCCTACATCTATAGAGAGGAAAGAAAAATCACTATAATTGGGAGAAAAAAATTATAGGGAGTTTCAGGATTCTCAATCACATACAAAACTCTCGCCCGAAATTGGCTAATAAGGAAGATGAAGCATTATTCAACCAACTGCACAAAAAGTTGGAAGTGCTATAGTAAATGGAGGTTAGAAGTCTGGGTCGTTATAGTGTTGCGGCCACCCAAGTCCAAGTTGTTACAGTGTCCAGTGGCTGGAAGTTTGTTGAGCTATAGTAGCCATGCCAAAGGTTTGTGCTGCTACAGTTCCCTATCAGTGTTGGCAGGTCAACTCTGCTACAGTCGATCAAAGTTGCTACAGTACACTAAAATTTGGACCGAGGCCCTTCAACCCATGGAGAAAGGGTGTGTTTCCCCTTCTAACCTCCAATGAGATCACCACGGAGCTCGACCCATGGAGTTATGGTCTGATGTGTAGTATGGGTCGGAAGCATTTGGCCCAATCATCATCCAAAACATATTGGGCTACACCAATCCAATAATAAGAGTTTGGGGCTGGTATTTTTCAAAAAAATATGATCAAATATTTTTCAGAATATCAGATCCAATCTACCGATGTTGGGGTGCACCCACAGATCATTGTAAAAAGTATTTAAGCATGAGATAAATGAAAATTAAATATAAATAACACGTCGGTCGAACAATATGATCCTGATGTGCTATTCTAATCTCTAGATCATTGTAGCTTGAAGCCACCAAATGAGTTTCCCTCTAAATCATCTACATAAGAACCTGAATCTCTTGGTTCATATATCTTCGATCTTCATGTGCTTGCATGAAGGAATCTATAGCTTTATAACAAGTCTTCGATTATGGGAATAAGGCATATTTGATGTGAGGAGACGGGATTGATCCAAACATGTTCTTATCATCTCTTTGTCTCTCTAAAACTTAATATAAACATGAGAGACTCTCAAATTAGTAAAAAAAAGAGATACCATTTTAATGAGTCTAAAAATCACTTAAATACTTTGGTTATAATTTTCAAAATTTCACTTTAGTCCCTGGAAAGTTTTAACCCTTTTTTAGACTCTTATACACACTTATGACTTAATTAAACTTGTCATAAATGTAAAAAATATGTTATCAATCATTTTTAACACTTTAAAATTCCATGTGATATAATAAAAACCATTGGATTCGGTCATTAGCTCCCATAATTATTTAATGAACCTTGAATGTGTGACGTTTGTTCGAAAAATAATATTTTTTCGTATTCACTTTCATACTTAAATAACTTGTGAATTCCTTGAGAAATAAATTCAAATATTATTATTCTAAACATGAATAACATATTTGAATTAATTTACTTTCAATCATTCACATGCATATATATGTTCAATGACTATCACATTTGGGGCCCACTTCATGGCCCCTAATGTGACAAGGATATGTTATTGCCACGAAAACATCCTACAAACACATATCATGTAATGTAATCTATTTTGTCTTGTGATGTCTCATAAAGTGGGATGTATACTTTGTTTCATCATCATTTAATGCTTTATTTATTTATTTTTTAATGTATTGGATGGATTTATCTTCATCTATTGTGATCATAGATTTAGTTAATGCACTATCATCCTAGCCAAGTGGACAATGATATTTTTTTCCCTTTCAGAAATGAAAAATCATGCCTTAATCATTCAATCAATGTCATACCAGAAATGACGCTCCTGATGAAAGCTACCTCACCACAAACATAAATTTCATTGTAACATCGCATCCCTCCTCATTGGCTTGAGAAGAGGTGGTGGTTCTACTAGGTATTAGGTGACATCCCCAAGACACCAAATGCTGGAAATAAATGTCAAGGGCTTTAAGAACATTGGGGGATGATTTCCTTTAAAGATAAAACAACCTTTCAACCACAAACCATAAGCATCCAAGACAATCTATATGATGTATGAACAAAAACAATGTAATCTTAAAAACATCCAACAACCAACAATATCATAGTGACAACGGAAACAAAAGACAATAATCAAAAAATACCAATAAACTCCAAGACCTGAATACTCCCAAACGACATAATCACAAGTAACCAGACCAAGATCCAATATCCAACTCCTCCTATTGTGCCCATGGAATCAGGACACATCACTAGAGAACCATGAGATCTTCCCTTTACCTGTGTCCTGATAGATGACATTTGCAAACGCACCGAAGTGCCCAAGTAGGGGGTGATTATAAACTCAGTAGGATTTCCTCAATGACTTCCCAACTCACACTACTAAGAAAAAACTTGTTAGCACGATATATATAGAGTAGTTTCAAACTATTTTAAACAATTATATCAAAATAGAAAATAAGTTCCAAGGTAAAAAATTTACAAAGCAGAAAACCTTTCTCAATTATTTGGCATACCTATAACCATGTCCCCCCACACACACACACACTCATGCATGCCCATGTGACAACTCCATACTCATGAGCAGTATCTCGTTTATTCACCAAGTCATCTCTAGGTGGCCAATCTCCTTGTGCCCCAATGACACATGCCCCATATCTTGTGTCATGTCCTCGTACCCCAATGGTACACGCCCCTTATTCAGGGTCACGTCGAAGCATGAACTCACACCAACTATATATGCCAAAACCCATGCCATTACAATTTTCATAAAACCAATTCCCTCTTAAAACATTTCATCAAACCACTTGTGTGCATCAAAACAATTCCATAATTTTAAAACCATCATTTTAAAGTTATAAACAAAGAGTTTATTCGAAATCCATCCAATTTCCCAAAAACTTTTGAAGCCATTATCCAAATGGGATTACCACCAAGAACCACACAAGATTTCACCATGATTTCAAGCAAAAAATTAATTAAAACTAAACCATCAAGTTCTAGTAAAAGTGGAGATGAGAGATAATCCACATACCTCTCTACGGTTGGCAAAAATGAAGAAGGGCACTACAAAACTCTAGATCTAATCAAAATGCACCTTCCCTTAAATAGTTCCAACAAGATCTTATCAAGATTCATGTCACGCAACATAGATCTATCCATAAAGGACAAAATCTATGGTTTTGAGAGAGAGAGAGAGGGGGGAATAATAGATCTAAGAGGAACGGTGACTTACTAACAAATCTGGATCTCCAACATGCTTTGATTCTCCTAAGAATCGCTTCTAAATCGAAGGGGGTCATCTCTCAAGCCTAGGGAGAAAAATGTATTCGAGATTTTGAGGGCTTGGGAGATTAATGAGGGTTTCAGAAGTTGATTTGTATTAGATCCACAAAATTTAGGGTGGCTCCTATACACGACATGGTTAGGCCGTATGGTTTGGAAAATTGTGCACCAACCGTGTGGTGCTACTACCTTAAGGTCATCACTTACATGGTTTGACCAACCATGTGCCAACCATGTTTTTCCTTTTGTTTCAAGCTGCATGGTTTCCCCTAGCCACTCACACGGTTTGACCAAACCATGTGCCAACTATGTTTCTACCTAGTTACTCCTAAAACATGTTGCATGGTTTCCTAGCAGTGGTGCACAGTTTCTACTAACTGTGCACCTCCAAAAACACTTCCAAAACATGCTAAAACCTTTCTAAACCACCCGAAACTCAACCCAAGTCTTATATAAGCTCAAAGTACATAAATAAAGGGTCATGTACCTGAAATCGGGGGTGTTGCGGTCATGATTTTTGTCTTGCATCAAAGTACACGATCAAATGATATACATTGATAATGATCTCAACTCGAGTGACCAATATACATGACTGTAAATAAGAACATCCAATGATACTCAAAACATGTGTTCCTATTAAGGAATTAGTCATCATTATCTCTTTTACTCGAGATCACCAAGTGAAAACTTCATGAGAAGAAGTCTCAATACTTACGAGCTCCTAACAACAGATATTGGGACATCATTTGTGACATGTAAGCATGATATATCTAGACCACATAGAATGTATTTAAGGTTGTTTTCATAGTATCACAAAGATCACATTATAGTCAGGAACGGTTATAACCTTTTGATGAGACATTTAATCTAAGAACATTACCATGTAAATAGTGTATGCAGAAGTAATAACATTGTTATGGTAAGAAAAAATCATGCATAACTCTTTGTATACATGATATGGTAATTGAAATGTATTGCCCAAATTGGATTTAGCACACCCACTTTTACAATAGGCCCACCATTGAATGCAAGCAGTACTCACTTATAAAGACAAGTTTTTATGACAAGAACTTCTTTGATCAGAAGATCGTTAAGAATACAATGAGATTATAAATAATAAGGATTTTTTGTTGTTTTGAAGTGATATTACAATTACATAAGATAAGGCACAAAATGGAAAGATCAACGGTAATGAAGTACAAAAGCAAAAAAACCGGTCTTCAAAGTTGAAAGCTCAAAAGATCCAGTAAAACATTATGTGCAACAACAACCTAAATGTTGGATCTTTTGTCTCTATTTATTAGAGTCTAGAAAGTGATTGTTGAGATGTTTCATTCTGATATACTCATAGATCTACGATCATCCAATGCCTTTAGAGCTCAGTAAACTTTTCTCTTATTTTATTGTCTAAAGTAGTCATCAAAAATTGAAGGGCAAAAACTTGATCTTCAAAAAATGAAAGCTCGAAAGATTCAATATATTTCGTGCAACAACAATCTGAACGTTGGATCTTTCGTCTCTATTTATTGGAGTCTTGAAAGTGACCGTTGAGATGTTTCATTCTGATATACTCATAGATCTTATGTGGTCCTCTAATACCTTTGGAGCTCTGTAAACCTTCCTATTATTTTATCATTTAAAGTACTCTTTAAAAAGTTAAGGCTTTGATGTAAATCTTGGTGTGGGCACAACCTTCAATAGGTAATCTTTCATACTTGCGGGCATCCGTTTAAGTCTTTAATATCTGCCAACTGATGGTGAATCCTTTCAGAGTGTCTTCAATCAACTTCCATGTTTTTTGAATTATCACATAGTTCAAAGTTATCTAGTATGCATGTAATGCGGTAGATGTGATCCCATAGAAGCCATGCAATCTTGTTGGCATGCAGTACTTATTATATATTTGTAGTCTAAATTCACCAAGTGAAAACATTAGTGGAATAAGAAAGTGTGTTGTAATCAATCAAACCCAATGATTTGAATGTTATCATTAGAAAAATGAACCAACTTTACCCTTCTCACATTGAAAAATCAGATTTTGAGGGTGCAGGTTGTGGAGTCAAGTCCTCAAGCCTATTTATTTCTGCTAATTTCTTTGTAGCGTTGTATGCTGTCGTTGGGTATCCCACGTTTTAAAAATCAGATTTTGAGATAAAATTTTATATAAAAACGTAATAAATTTTAAATTTTTTAAAAAGGTTAGAAGTGTGAAAGATGGTTTTATTTGTGTCGTTGATGTTATTAAGTTACAAAATAAGTATATACTGTCTCAAGGAACATTTTAGGGCATGTTTAATAAACGTAGTTTTTTTATGGGATGAAAAACCATGGGAGACATTGGAAAACAGATTTATGATTTAACAATCTATTTAGTACGAATGAAAAATGAGACGAAAATATAAATATATAATAACCAAAATATGTAATATGTAATATATATATATATATATATATCATTGTGTGGGCATTTTCTTCCACGAAACATGAAATGAAATTAAGTGTGCGAGATGGTTTTATTTGTGTCGTTCATGGGACGAGGGTAATTTTAAAAAATTGAAAACAAAATCTTTCATATTTTTAAAACAGTTCCTTGGAAGACAATATTGAGCGTTATTTGAAAATTCAAAAAGGCGTGTCACGGTGTTTCGTAGTAGAGGTGAAAAATAAGCAAAGGGCCCAACCGGGTTCGAACCGGTGACCTCTTGATCTGCAGTCAAATGCTCTACCACTGAGCTATGGACCCTTGATGTTAACAGGAAATTTGTTTCAATTTATTATAGCAACAAAATGTTTTTTTGATATCATCGAAAAAGCACGAACCACCGCTCAGCTCTAGGCCAACTTTTCGGTGGACAATTTTATATTGTATTTACATAAATAATATTTAAAAGATAAAAGTTTTCTATGGTAAAAAAAATTTAAAAACAATTTTTATTGCTTTTATATCACATTAATTATGCATGAGCATTTTATAATATTTTTTAACGATTTGTTTTTGTTTTATGAAACAAAGCAAATATCAAATAGCCATAAATAAAAAATTCTGATATCTATTTAACTGTTATAATTTTAAGAGAGAATTACCCATAGGTCCATCCCACGATCATTGTTTAGCTTTTCGTTCTTTTTTTTTACTTTTAAATCTAAATAAAGCGATTATGCTGATTTGATATATTTTAGTTTGACCATTTTACCTTTTAAAGGTAAAAAACATTATCTTTAAAAATATTGTATTTGTGAATATTTTAAATTAAGAAAATTATACCGACAAGTTCATATTTTGGAAAATAATTACCGACGGTTCAAAACTTTTTTGTTTACCGTGAGATCCAACACGATTTTATATGTTTTTTTATTGACGAAAATGTCCCCATTAAGGTCCAATATGGTATTAGAAAATATTTACCCACGGGTCCAAACTTTTTATAAAACAAAACACCAATCATATATGTAATTGCACAGCTGGGCCTTCGGACAGGTTATGGGTCTACATGCCTTGGGACCTCGGGCAATGTTTCTTGGATCTTTGTGCTCTTGGGCTTACGGGTCATATAATGTTCCCTTTTATCTAGATATAAATAAGTGTTTCATTTGTTTAATAAAATGGGGCAATACTCCTAAATATATGTGTGTGTAATTGCGCACTAAACAATTATATAATTACAATACAATCACTACCACAAATCATGGCTTATCCAGCAATGACATTTAACAACACTCGACAAAAACACTCATAAATGGTTGACTTTTATCAGTGATCGTAAAAAACACTGATAAAGTTGTCTTTTATCACCGCTAACAAAAACAATGACAAAAGTTACTCCTTTATCAGCGCATTTTTTTAGTGCTGATAAAAGTGACAATTGTATCGGTGTTTTTTTATAGCGCTGATAAATGTCATAGTTAGTAATTTAATTTGTATATAAATATTTATATATTTGTAAATAAGATTTATATTACAATAAGTATATATATGTAAATATAATATATAAATAAGATTTATATAACTTTTCATAAAAAAATTAATCTTATTTTCAAAATTTTATATATAAAAAATTACCAAATTTATATTAGTCAAAATGTTTAATAGTTTGTTAATGTAGATTAATTATATATAATTAAAATAAATATAAGATATTAATATTTTATTTAGACAATTATATAATATATAAATGAATATATTTATTTAAATTTAAATTTATATTGATATTAGATAATTTAAAATATATGTACATGTATGATTGTATGTATGTATGTTTATGTGTGTATGTATACATATGAGTGTAGATGTGTATGTGTATATATGTATGTATGTGATTCACGTAAATGTTTCGAATTCAGTTTTTAATATTTTTGTAATTTATTTAATTTTATTTATTCATTTATTATTATATATTCATTGATAATGTTAAAAATATATGTAATCATTTTGTAATATTTTTTCACTCTACGTGTAATATTTTCAATATGTTTGTAATTTATATGAATAATATTTATTCGTTTTTATTTATTAAGTTTTAACATTTAAAATGTGTTTGAAATTTATATAATTAATCTATTTAAATGATTTTGTTTAATAATTTTGTAATTTAAATAGTTGATTATAAAACTATAAATATATATATTTTAAAAAAGAATTTATAAAACTATATATATATATATGATTAAATAATTATAAAATTATAATAAATATATTTATTATATTTATAATTACACATATTTATTATATTTGTAATTACATATATTAATATATTAATATATATATATATATATATATAATTATAATTATATATATTAATATATTAATATATATATATATATAATTATAATTATATATATATGTGAATTATTATAAAATTATAATAAATATATCTAAATAGTAAATATATTTATTATATTTATGGTGATATATATTTATATATTAATAAATAAATAAATAAATAAATATAATTATATATTTATTTATTTATTTATTTATATAAATATATATAACTATATTTATAATTTTATACAGATATTTATAAATATGTTTATCTATAGATATAGTTATAAATATATATACATATATATATATATATATATTTAAATAATTATAAAAGTACAATAAATATATTGAAATAATATATGTATATATATTATATTTAAAATTATATATATCTATATATTAATAAATATATATAATTATATAAATATGTATATATTAAGTGTTCAGGGGTACAATTACATTCAAACACACACACAAATCGCACACACACAGACTGAAAAGAGAGGTCGTGGACCCCTTAAGGGATAACTCACCCATCTTTCCCTATTTATTCATATATTAAAGACTTGTAGGCCCAACATTAGATGACCCGAAGGTCCCTTCGTTTTGATGGCCCAAAAACCCCACTTGCATCAACATGTCCACGAGTGTGCACCCCTTGCCTGCATCATTCCCGTGTTACCGTCTGTCTGCGTCATGTATGCGTCACCGCCACCTATGTTCGCGCCTGCGTTAGCGCTTGCATCATATTTAAATATAAAATTATAACAAATATATTTAAGTAACAGAAGTGCATCTTATGATAACGCCCTTATGCAGGACAGGGTGCCCACTTCTGGAAAGGATGCTGGTCCGATGAGGGATTCTGGAGTTGACACTCCTGATGCTAGTATGGGATTGAGAGAGCAGGGGGAAGCTAGTGAGTATATGACCACTTTTTTCGGGGCTGTGCAATCACAAGTCCCCTGTGATGAAATGGATCAGGATACTCTTGACTATTTGGATTCAGCTGATCAACTGGATGACCTCTACATGAGATCTGGTTATAGTAAAGGGAAAAAACCCCTTGGAGGATCAACCATTGTTCACAACAAAGGTAAGAGAGGTGCTGCAAGTGGGTGGGCTATTCCTGATGGTGGAGTGGAACTTGTTCTAGCAAAGTCTATGGCTCAACAAATCTTTACAGAGCATGGGGGAGTTCCACAACTCTATGGCATTGGGTTCGGCTCTAGAATGACACCCAAGGACAACAAAAATATGAGATGCTTCCCTCCAAAGATTACTCAAACATGGCAGTGAGCATGAAGGAACCTTTGGCTAAATGTAAGACCATTTTATTGGATGATGAGGGGATCCAAATGGTTATCCCTCGCAAATCCAAGTTATGCGTTGACTCATCTGCTCATGTCACCCCGCTCGAGGTGGAATATCCAATTGACAGGCCCTCTTGTAGGAGTGGTGAAGACTTGTGGATTGTGAAATGGAGCTATCCATCAAACTTCTATGTTCTTATGAAAAATGCCAACAAGGCTTCAGATGAGGAATGTAAAATTGTGTGGGATAAAAACTCTACTATTATTCCTCTTGAGGACCAGGAAGGCGAAAGGCCGATGAAGGCTTCAATGAGGAGACGATATACTGGTTTTATACACAACTTGAAGCTATCTATTCTACGATGGAGCCTGTGGTTTTTGGATTTGATGATTATTTAACTATTAACAAGTTGTTACCGATTAATATTGAAGATAAATTTTGAGCTAACCCAAAGATGGAATTTCAGGATCTGTCTTGGAAATTTAGAATATGCTCCATGCTAGAGGAATCCTCAGAATCTTCATCCGACGAAGATTATGTGCCCCACAACAAGCCAAGACATGGCGTAGAGGCCGACACCCAAAGGGTAGAGGAAGATTTCCTAGGAACTTCGGGTCTAGAGGGAAGTGATATTTTGTTTATGATTGAGACTGTTTTTACTTGTTTTGACTATCTCCTGTTATTTGTAAGCTTTTACATTTGTAATACATTTGGAATCATGGGTTTGTTTTCCAAACCCATGGATGATCCGTTTGAGTATATATATTAGGTGCTCAGAGGTGCAATTATATTCAAACACATACACACCGCACACACACAAGCTGATAAGGTGGGGCACAGCCCCCCAAGGGATAACCCACCCATCTGTCCCTATTTATTCATATATTAAAGACCCATTAGCCCAACACTGGATGCCCCGAAGGCCCCTTTGTTTTGATGACCCAAAGCCCCTGCTTCCATCAACATGTCTATGAGTCTGCACCCCTTGCCTGCATCATGCATGTGTCACCGCCTGCCCGCGTCATGCCTGCGTCACCACCACCTATGTCAGCACGCATCATAAATCCCCTAAGGGGCTTGCCAAGTTTTGAACCCTGTTCTTTTGGATGCAGGATTACAGGGTTTACCACTCGGGCACCACCCCCAACTGTGTGGGTGTGTGTTTAATGTAATTATACCCTAAGCACCTAATATATATTCACACACAGACACACACACACACACATAATTATATAAATATTTATAGTTATATAAATATATACAATTACATAAATATATACAATTATATAAATATATATAATTATATACAAATATTTATAATTATATAAAAATATTTTGAAATATATTTATTTATAATTATAATTATTAATAATTAAATATATATTTAAATAATTATAAAATTATAATAAATATATTTAAATAATAAGTATATTTATTATATTTATATATTTATATTTTAATAGATAAATAAATATAATTATATAAATATATATAATTATATAAATATATATAAATATATAAATATATTTATAATTATATACAAATATTTATAATTATACATAATTTTTAAATATATTTATTTGTAATTATAAATATATATAAATAAATATATATTTAAATAATTATAAAATTATAATAAATATATTTATTATATTTATAATTGTATATACAACTATATAAATATATATAATTATATAAATATATTTGTAATTATATGAAAATATTTTTAAATATATTTAATTATAATTAAATAAATATATATTTAAATAATTATAAAATTATAATAATCATATTTAAATAATAAATATATTTATTTATAGTTATATTTATAAATACATATTTTTAATTCTTTAAATACTTATTTATAATTATATACATTTTAATTTTTTAATTATATTAATTATATTATTAAAATTAGGTCTTCATCAGCGCTTTGTTAACGCTGATAAAGATATATGTTTATCAGTAATAAAGAAACGTTGATAAAGGTTTGTTTTACCAACTCTTACTATTTCAGTGCTGATAAAAACGTTTTTATCAGTGTTTTTTTGAAAGCACCGATAAAAGCTTTACCCAATTTTTAAATAGAACTCAACAAAGTCCTCCTACCTTGCGTCATTCAAACTCCAATGGAATCGAATCGTTGCCGCTGCTCTCGCTCTTCATCGATCTTCTTGAAGAATCGATCCTCTCAAAAGTCAAGGTATATGCCGATTTATTTTGTTGGTGCCTGAAAATCCACTGCTCACCGCTTGACACCACCCTACTCCCAACGCAACATGGGCACACCAATTTTTCTTTGATAATCCATGGTTAACAATCAAAACACACCCATCACATTCCGAACTAGCTGACTCGGGTGTCTGTTGGATGGATGATCCGGGCTGGTTCTTGTTCAAATGGTATCAACACCATCCTTCGTTATTTGAATTTATCTGATAGATAGAGATATGGTAGTGGGAACTCGAGAGGTAGTAGTTGGAAGAGTATCGTGAGCTCTTACCCATTCTAAACCTCGAGTTTCCAGGACAAGTTGTGTCAAGTTTTGAGTTTTCCTTATCTCCTTTTGGTGTACTTGAATTTATATCGATGGTGCACTACAACAGAATCACCGTTTAGTGGCGGTTTTTTTTTGCGTTTAGCGGCGGTTTAAACCGCCGCTACTTTGTTTGGCGGCAGTTTACAGAAACCGCCGCGAAATATGGCATCGCCAATCTATTAGCGGCAGTTATTTGTGTTTAGCGGTGGTTTCAGGAAAGCGTCGTCGCTGCCTCATTTCACGGCGATTTTTCTGAATTTAGCGGCGGTTTTACGAGCCCTGGATATCACTTTATTCGCGGCGGTTATAACCGCCGCGAATAAACTCAAATTCCATCGGCCGTAAAACCGCCGTTAAAGTCACAGTAATCGCTGCGGAATGAGGCAGCCACGATGCTCCTATTTAGCGGCAGTTTTCACTATTTAGCAGTGGTGTAAACCGCCGCGAAACCGCCGCGAACATGCATGTAGCGACGGTTAAAACCGCCGCGAAAAGCTGCCCAGAATAAAAAAAAAATTCTTTGCTTCTGCTGCACCACTGTCCTGAAAAACAAATAAAACCAGAAATCACAAAAAACAATATGGTGGTAAATGACGATCGGGTGTGTATAGAAATCACAAAAAACAATATGTTCATATACATATTGATAATCAAACAGTATCCCAACCTATAAGTTTCAACCAAACAATGAACAACCCAATAGTAACACTTTTGTTGCTACTGCTATATGCAAACCCACACAATAGATACTTCCAAAGAATAATCTAGCCACTTTTTATTTAACCACTTTCTATTCATTTATTCAAGGGATTCACAGTATATATTCCATTACTACCAAAAAATAAAATCCCTAACCAACTCAAAAATGAATGAAAACCATTCTTGTAGTCCCACTGCACAACACCACCAATGCCACATTGCAGTCCCCATACAAAAGCCTGTCTGATGGACATAGTACAACCAAAGGTAGTTCAACTGCCTACAAGTTCTTCCATTCAAAAATCAATCCCACAAACATAGATAGAACTGTCGCTTCAATTCACAAACGTTCCACATAAACCATAAAACCCAACCATAACACACATTACATGACCACACCCATCAAACAGGGGTAAATTCAGATTTAGCCAACACTGTTCTTGAATTACATTTTTTTACTGGGGTATCACATAATGGTTCTTATTCCTCGAGCATCCATTTAATTAACCACGTGTACATGATTAATCAGTTTCTACATTACAACATTTTTCCCCAGCATTATAACCAATAAAAATATTAATAATGTGTAAGAAAAGACCACCAATTGCCATGATTTTTATAAGGCACACATCCACAACAAGTCAGAACAATAAAAAAAGATAACAAGTAGAAATAGTAAATGTACTATAACCCCTTCTAAGGAGGAAAGACTCTTTCCATGTTGGGCAAAAATCCCTCAAGGTAACAATGAAGTATTTTTGGGTTGATTGTGTTTGTTGACAAAGCAGGTTTCCATGGAGAATTGTCGAGTTCCCGAAAATTTGTTGACAATCCTTGTTGACAAAGAACGATGACAAAGGAAAGGACGATCTGGAGGCGGTACAAAAGAGCAGTACAAGGTGGTGCCGTTTCCCAGTGTTTGCCAAATTTTTGGGGTCCAAAATTTGGAGTTTGGTGAGCATCGCGAAAATAGGATTTCCATGAAGAGCATAATTTAATATATGACAAAGACATGAATTTCGCGAAGATAGGATGCATGGATTGGATTTCGTGAAGACCAGAAAAATGGAGGCGGTGATGCTTCGCGATTATGTCAAAGCTTCGCGAACGACAGAGTTGAAGCGCATCGCGGCGGTGAAGGGCTTTGCGAGGGAGCTTCGCGGCGAAGGTGCTAAGGAATGTTGACGGCAATGCTCCGCGATTACGACGAGCTCTGCGAATGGAAAATTGCCGTGGTGCTTCGCGATTTGGACAGAATTTCGGCGGAAACTTTGGAGCTTCGCGATTTAAAATGACGTGGCGTTGACTTCGTGCGGAAAGTTCGAGGGTCGGTGGAATCGCCTATAAATAGAGGCCGACCCCCTCGAGAGAAGTAGAGAGAAATTTCAGAGAAAATATTTTGCTCTCGTATTGCGAAGGTGGTTCGCGAAGCCAGTGTGCTTCGCGAAAGAGGAGCTTCGCGGCGGCTATTGTAGCTCCGCGAATGTTGTGAGCTCCGCGTTGGCTCAGTGAGCTTCGCGAGGGACGTCGCTCTGCGACAGCTTGAGCTTCACGGGAGTGCTTCGCGAAAGTGCTTCGCGAGAGTGCTTCGCGAAAAGGCAGGAGCTTCACGAAGGCTTGTTTGAGCTTTGCGAAATTGGGAGCCTAGCGAAGCAGGGTGCTTTGCGAAGGTGTTTCCAAAGTGAATTGCCCAGTGGTTAAGAGGCAAAGTGGTATTCATCAGTGGATGAAAGTTGGACTTTAATAGATCATCTATCAACAGTTGAGGATGCGCGCATTCATGATAATGAAGAGACCTACAGGTCTATAAACTGTGAGTGGATTCCCTTCCAAGTGCAGTGAGCATAGGAAGAGGAAGAAGGTGATCCTCTCCACCGGCAGTGAGCCAGAGAGAGAGAAATAGGGAGTGACCCTTGGGAAAGCAGTGAGTTGACCCTAAACCTTGTGAAAGCAGTGATCCTGGGAATAGAAGTGCTCTATCCCAAATTTTGTATCCACATCTTATGAAGACTAGTGGGATTTGGTACGCACGACAACTTGTCAGCGTATGCTCCTTGGACGTAGCCCAGTGATGGTGAACCAAGTAAAAATCTTTGTATCTGCCTGCTTACTTCCCTGCATTGCATTTGAAGCATCATCATTAGACAAAGAAGAAAATAAGTGATCATAATAAACACACAAGTGCAAACAAAGTGACCCTTGTAATAAAGAGGTCAAGATCCAGTGGGGCAGGAAGAATTTTGAAAAAGAATATCCATACCCTGATTCACCCCCCCTCTCAGGGTATATAGGCCCCTATTGGTCCTAACAATTGGTATCAGAGGCATGATGCTTTTATCTGACTTGTTTGCTCCGACTTGCTATAGTCGACCAGTGTGGTTCAAGAATCAGTCTGCTCTTATCTCAGTTTTCCATGGCAAAGGGAAAAACATCAAAGAAGAATCAGAAGTCAGGTGGTATTCCTCAGTGTGGAAGTGCGTATGGAAAATGTGTGATTCAGTTAAAAGAATCAAACCACTTGCTGAAGGAAGGCTTGGATGAATCAGATAGGGAAAAGATAGATTCACTCAATAATGCTGTTGGAACGAGTGAAGTACTCAAAATTCAAAGTGATGCTGAAACCACTGATGATGAAGAAGTTTCAAGGAGGACACCAGTTGATGTCGTTAACATGACAAAGGAAATGGACCAGAAATCGGATGAAGAAGTCAAATCTAAAGAAATCCAGATCAAAGTATTGGAGATTGAGGTCAACAAGCTAAGAGGCTTAAATCAAAGGCTTATTGACATAGTTACTGACCTAACAGAGAATAATGATTCTCATGCCGAAGAACTACAAAAGATGGCTAAAATGAAAGGAAAACAGAAGGCTGGTGATTTTGCAGAGAATCAAAAGTCAGATGAAGTTCGGAATCTGAAAGCTATAAATGGTGATCTAGCAACACAGTTGTCTGAAGAAGTTCATAAGAATCAAATACTACAACAAGAGAATGCATGTTGCTCTGATTCTATTGAAGAAGAAAAATTGAAAGTGAAAGAGAAAAGTGACATAGTGGAAAAGATGACACGTGAATTGGAAGATGAGATGAGTAGAGGGAAGCTTCTCAAGAGAGAACTTGATGTCCAACTTGAATCAAGGGAGACGAAGATTCAAAAGTTGAAAGAGGAGCTAGAATCAGTAAAGAAGGAAGTGAAGAAATCCAATGCTAAAGGAATTCCAAAAATGAAGGATGCCTTACACTTGCTATTTGATCATCCTTCGACAAGTGATGATAAAATGAAGAATAGATATGCTATTTCTGAAGAGAAACAACAGAATATTTTCTCAGCTCAAAGACCAACAAGTTTCAGAAAAGCTGGTATCGGATTTGATGAATCCCCTCCCGTGCAAGATAGAAAGAGAGCTGTGAACAGTTCCAGATGTGAAATAAATCCTATAGGTGCTAGAGATAGGCCTAAAAGGACAGTTACAAAAAGTAGTGATGACATGTGCTATTTCTGTGGGATTCATGGCCACACATCAAGCTTCTGTTCAGAGGCTCTAGAATACATTTCAGGCTGTGAAAACAAAGACATTACTAAATCTAAGAATAAGAAGAAGCATCATGATAAATCAGAGAGAAGAGTTTCTCAGAGGAGAACATTCATCAGATGCTATTACTGTGGAAGGATGGGATACACCATGCGTATGTGTCAGGAAGCTCAGGAGATCGATGCCAGAAGAAGAAAACAATTTGCATCAACATCTCAGCAGAGAAGTGATGAAATGAGGTATGCCTTTAATAGAAAATGTTTCATATGTTCTGATCATGGGCATTTGGCCAGACAGTGCAGCAAGAAGAAAGCGGGGAAGGAAAAAGACCCGAGAAAGAGATTACCAACTCCAGTGGTACATAATGAGAAATTATACACTGGGAGACAAAGTGGTAAGGTGAAAAATAGGCTTAGAGCCTCAGGGGAATCACATGGAGCTGAACAAAAGGTGTATCAATCAGCTCCTCTGTCGTACTCACAACCTCTCTCAAGGAGAGAATGTGAACAAACCTGGAAGATTAAGGGGAGATCTACTCCAGCTGTGATAAAGAAGAATGAATGTTCAATGGAGGACTCACCACCAGCGAAAAAGAGTGTGGTGACTCAGACATCTGATAAAAGAAAGATGAATAAAGAATGCATCGAAAAATCCACATGTCTTGTTTCTCAGCGAGAAGTGAAGGAAAGAGGAAGACCCCTAAGATGGGAGAAGAAGAAAGGGAAGATGCCAAAAAGAGAGGTTCCTACTCAGAGAAATAATCAAGGAAAATGGAATTTTGGTAGAACCTCAAAGAAGTAAATGTGTACTAGCAGGTTTATACCCCAAGCGGTGAGAAAGGCCGAGCCTACCAAATCTACATATCATAAAAAGGCTCAGAATGTAGGCAATGAATGCCTAGTCATATGGCTAGAACAGTTGAAGTTGACTAGGCAGCTGGAGGAAGCAAGAAAGGAGTGTGATTCCCTCCAAGAAAAAATCAAAGGGTTGACCCGTCAGGATCAACCACTATCCTCGTTTTGAGGATTCGAGAAACACCCCTCTCCCTATGTATATAAATGCTATTAACTGACGATTCAAGTGTTTCAGGTTTTAGGGAGATACGATCCAAGGGGAAGTGGAATCTAAATATGCAAAGTGTAGCAGTGATATACTTCAGAGTTTCAATTGACTCAAATCAGGTTCCAAAGTTGAAGAAGAAAGGGAGCAACAAAGCACAATAAGAAATTATTGTGTTATTAACTTCATCTCTTGTTTCCTACACCGAGTTCCAACTCAGTAGGCTTAGAGATTTTGTTAATGGCTCAATGCTGAGTGCCAGACTGGTATAAATGATGTAGGTGGAAAATGAGAATAGATGGTGCAAGAGAAGAAGAATTTTTATGGGCCTAACCCCTGGAAATGTTACATAACATAGGGGGAGCATTTAATAACAAAATCAGATGCAAGATCCATGAAAGCAATAATTGGATGACTCGGCTCGGGTGTTGCCTATTGAGGGAAGAATGAAACACAGGGAGAAGTAGCAATAATCATGCATCTCATGCTTATCTTTTTGATCTAACAATGTGGTATCAACTGACTGCTTTCAGGATACCAAGAAGCTGCGAGGGAAAATCAAAGGTGTGTCAACAAAAATCTGAGAGAATAAGTTCAAAGAAATGACATCAGTGAACAGTGACACAGAGAAAAGTAGCTGAAAGAAATGAAGCCACTGAAAAATGAGTCAGTGAACAACTTCCTGATGAATGTGTTGAGGAAGTAAGCAACACAGGGAGAGCAGAAGTGGCTGATACTGATTCAGAAGAAGACACTGATGATGAACAAGAAAGTGTCAAGTCTGTGTCTACAAGGAATCCAAAAAGCTGAGCTGAAATTGATAGACAATATATCATTGGTGATCTATCGGATTTAGTTAAGACAAGAAAAATATAAAGATGAAAACTGCGTTCAGGCCATGAATTAAGAGCTAGATCAGAATTGAGAAGAATCAGACATGGGAGATTGTTTCGAGGCCAGAAGATAAAAACGCCATCAGGACTAAATGGGTCTATTAAGAAAAAATGAATGAATATGGCACAATGATTCAGAAAAAAGCATGACTGATGTGCAAAGAAGACTCCCATATAGAGGGAATAGATGGTGATGAGACATTTTCACCAATTTCAAGGCAGGAGACAATCCGATTATTCCTAGCCATTGTAGTGAAACGAAAGTTCAAGGTATTCTAGATGGACGTCAAATCAGCATTCTTGAATGGGATTCTAGAGGAAGAAGTGCATATCAAGAAACCATATGGTTCTCTTATTCATGAGGATGAGAACAAAGTTTTTCAGATGAAGAAAGAATTATGTGGGTTGAAACAACCACCGAGAGAATGGCATTAAATGCTGAATTAATATTTGCAGAATCTGTGATTCAAATGAAGCACAGTGAAGGTGTCTTTCAGAAATATGAAAATAAGGTTCTGATGAGATTTGGAATGGAGAAGTCCAAGGAGATGAAGACTTCGATTGCTACCTGGATGAAATTTTCAAAAGAAGAGGATGGAAAGGCAGTTAATATCACAGAATACAGGAAAATTATTGGAAGTCTGTTGTACTTAACTGTAACAAGGCCTGATATTGTTTTCGCCACATGCCAAGCAGCGAGATATCAGAGTAATCCCAAGGAAATCCACATGCTTTCAGTGAAAAGAATACTTCAGTATATCCAGGGCATAGTGGATTTCGGCTTGACATATACTGATAAATCTCAGACAGAGTTATTGGGATATACTGATGCAGACTGGGCCAGTTCAGCGGATGATTGAAAATCAACGTCAGGTGGTGCATTATATCTTGGTGGATTGTGTATTTCTTGGCTAAGAAAGAAGCAAAATTGTATTTCATTGAGCACCACAGAAGCTGAATATATTGCGGCCACTCAAGCATGCACACAGTTATTGTGGATGAAGCAACAACTTGATGATATGAGAATTGAAGTGAAGTCTCCGATCAGAATCTAGTGTGATAACTCAAGTGCTATAAATCTCAGCAAAAATCCCGTCCATCACTCAAGGACAAAGCACATTGATATAAAGTATCATTTTATCAAGGAGAAGGTTGAGAAGGGAATCGTGAAGTTGGAGTATGTGCCTACAGAGTTACAGGTTGTAGACATTCTGACAAAGGCCTTACCCAAGGAAGCTTTTGAGAGGCATCGACTGGCTCTGGGAGTTCATTCGATTCCCCGCACTTGAAATAGTGTGGATGTGGAACCCCTCCTCTCCCCGAGGTATGATGTGTTTTTCCCTAATGTGCTGATTTGTTCTCTACTCTGTTACAGACTGCAGAGGAGTGTCCTTTGGGTTCGTTGACAAAGGGGGAGAAAATAATGATTGTTCAAGGGGGAGAAAATGTGGAGATTTGATAAATCATGAATGATATGGGGAGAAGTTGACAAGTGGAGCAGCCATATAGGGGGAGTTGAAGCTAGTTGAATGTGCTTAGCCAGAGCTTAGCTTGGACAACACATGAAACAGGACTAAAGAGGTGTTGATGCTGTGAGCAGAAAGGGGGAGCATTTTAAATCTGACGATGCTAGAAGTGATCGATCAAAGCATAGATATCACGAGAGCTGAGGATCGTGATAAAATCATAATAGTGATGTTGGAATGGTGTGAAACGCTGTCCAACTATCACCAATTGGGATCAGTGTGGTTCAACAATTGGTATCAATTTAAGAATTGGTATCAAGTTGGAATTGACAATTGGTGTTTGACATGAAGTGATTCATTGATGATCTTTTCATACTACTCTTGTTTCTCACACCGAGCATTGTTCATGTGGGCTTAGAGTACGTGTTAAGTGAATTCTTGAACGCTATCAGAATCGCAAGAGACGAATGGTGGTAGCGACTGGAAGAAGACTCAGTGAGGTATCAACGTGCAGAAAATCATTCTGAGCAGAGTTGTGAAGAATTGTCAACAAACCCAAAGGGGGATATTGTTGGGCAAAAATCCCTCAAGGTAACATTGAAGTATTTTTGGGTTGATTGTGTTTTTTGAAAAAGCAGGTTTCCATGGAGAATTGTCGAGTTCCCGAGAATTTGTTGACAATCCTTGTTGACAAAGAACAATGACAAAGGAAAGGACGATCTGGAGGCGGTACAAAAGAGCAGTACAAGGTGGCGCCATTTCCCAGTGTTTGCCAAATTTTTGGGGTCCAAAATTTGGAGTTTGGTGAGCATCGCAAAAATAGGATTTCCATGAAGAGCATAATTAAATATATGAAAAAGCCATGAATTTCGCGAAGATAGGATGCATGGATTGGATTTCGCAAAGACCAGAAAAATGGAGGCGGTGATGCTTCGCGATTACGTCAAAGCTTCGCGAACGGAAGAGTTGAAGCGCATCGCGGCGGTGAAGGGCTTTGCGAGGGAGCTTCGCGGTGAAGGTGCGAAGGAATGTTGACGGTAATGCTCCTCGATTACGACGAGCTCCGTGAACGGAAAATTGCCGTGGTGCTTCGTGATTTGGACAAAATTCCGGCGGAAACTTCGGAGCTTTGCGATTTGAAATGACGTGGCGTTGACTTTGCGTGGAAAGTTCGAGGGTCGGTGGAATCACCTATAAATAGAGGCCGACCCCCTCGAGAGAAGTAGAGAGAATTTTCAGAGAAAATATTTTGCTCTCGTATTGCGAAGGTGGTTCGTGGAGCCAGTGTGCTTCACAAAAGAGGAGCTTCGCGGCGGCTATTGTAGCTCCGAGAATATTGTGAGCTCCACGTTGGCTCAGTGAGCTTCGCGAGGGACGTCGCTCTACGACAGCTTGAGCTTCGCGGGAGTGCTTCGCGAAAGTGCTTCGTGAGAATGCTTTGCGAAAAGGCAGGAGCTTCGCAAAGGCTTGTTTGAGCTTTGAGAAATTGGGAGCCTAGCGAAGCAGGGTGCTTTGCGAAGGTGTTTCCAAAGTGAATTGCCCAGTGGTTAAGAGGCAAAGTGGTATTCATCAGTGGATGAAAGTTGGACTTTAACAGAGAATCTATCAACAGTTGAGGATGCGTGCATTCATGATAATGAAGAGACCTACAGGTCTATAAACTGTGAGTGGATTCCCTTCCAAGTGCAGTGAGCATAGGAAGAGGAAGAAGGTGATCCTCTCCACTGGCAGTGAGCCAGAGAGAGAGAAATAGAGAGTGACCCTTGGGAAATCAGTGAGCTGACCCTAAACCTTGTGAAGGCAGTGAGCCTGGGAATATAAGTGCTCTATCCCAAATTTTGTATCCACATCTTATGAAGACTAGTGGGATTTGGTACGCATGAAAACTTGTCGGCGTATGCTCCTTGGACGTAGCCCAGTGAGGGTGAACCAAGTAAAAATCTTTCTGTCTGCCTGCTTACTTCCCTTCATTGCATTTGAAGCATCATCATCCGACAAAGAAGAAAATAAGTGATCATAATAAACACACAAGTGCAAACAAAGTGACCCTTGTAATAAAGAGGTCAAGATCTAGTGGGGCAGGAAGAATTTTGAAAAAGAATATCCATACCCTGATTCACCCCCCCTCTCAGGGTATATAGGCCCCTATTGGTCCTAACATTCCACACCTTGGGAGAAGGAAAAGAATCCACTGGAAATTAGAGGATCTTGGCTTAAGAATGAGTGAGATCCTAATAACAAGGGATATAATTTCAATGTGTTGCATAAAACAGATCATGGATTTACCATGCTATTTGAATATCTCAAATCCCCGAGGACATTAGGAAATTAAATATATAAAAAATATCCTTCAAAAAACTCTTAAAAACACCCAAACATAGCATCAAACTCGGTTTTTTGAAAACATATAACTATAAAATTTGAGAGGTGACTTCAAAATACTCAAAATACGTGTTGTGGTCAACACCACATATCGTTAATTTGGTTTTTCCAAATTTAAGGGTGATTACGGTTTGGAGAAACAATAATTCTCCTTGAATACAGTGGAAAAAGATTTAAGCAAAGTCAAACTCAATAGGTAACATATTTTTTGTTAAAATAAAATCATAAGGGAGAGACTGGGATGTCTGGGGAAAACATGAAATGACTCACTAATGGGTGGCTCATTGATACCCTATCACCGATGCCATGACATTGTCACCCTGGCACCAACACCCTAGCATCGATGCCCTAGAACTGATTCCATGTGAGCAACACCCTTGTACCGATGCCCTGGAACCGACACCATGGCACTGACACTAACGCCCATGACTCATCGACACTGACACCCTTGACTCACCGACACCAAATCACTGAGTCACTGATAGGATGATTCACTGAAAACCTGACTCATTGACAGGCTGACTCATGGATAGTTAAAAACTGTATTTTTGAAAAACTCCTGGAATGAGTGAAAAACATCCCCCAGAACACCCTAATCACTGAAGTTTCACAATGTAATTAATCTAATAGGTTTACTCCATTACATCATATATCTCTCAAAACAGCCTCACCCTATATAATGCAAAACTACCCAAGAAGAGAGTGGTCCGAACAACCACCCTGTAACATAACTATCAGGTATAAACCACCATGATTTGTTCTAAAGATGGAATGAAAACCTCGACATCCCAGAACCCCTCCTCAATAGTTATCTTTCTCCAAAACAATTGTGTAATCCCCAAGGCCCCACACTACACCTAACAACCATGTAATTACATATGGTCACACCATCTAGACACATGGATTAGAGAGATCCTTCATACATTTCAAGATACAACATATCTTATTGCAGAACAAGGTCAGATATCACTTCAATGAAAATTAAAAAATTAAAACATCAAAGTAATGCTCAGAACATAAACTCAATACAGATTAGTTTATTGGGAACGCATATTCTCTTCTCACTCCATAGTACTCTCCTCATGGAAAACATTCCTCCACAACACATGATCCAAATGAATCATCCATCCACAGAGCAATTTATCCTTATGATCCTCGATTATTAACAGTTTTTCAATGAACATTGCATCATTCTCAACATCCGGCTCTCCCAAGTATCAGATGTGAGAGGTATCATGTAGATACTGATAGATCTAGGTGTCTTGGAAAACATCATGGATCCTCCCTAAATGAGTTGTAAATTCCAGCTGATATGCCACCACACCAACTCACCCAAACACTTAGAAAGGTATAATGAATGTGAAAGAGAGATTTCTCACCTTACTAAACCTTTTATACCCAGAGCTGCATTCATCATATCTTGCATGATATCAAAATTCTCTGTTGTGATCTACACTAACTCTGGGCCAAGAACACCTGCCTTCCTAATGCCTATCTAGAACAATTCTTAACAACAAAACCTTCCATAAAAGTCATAAAATGGCCATTCTAATGGTATAATGATAACTATTGTTGTATAAAACTCTACTACATGCAACTGTTTCACCCACATCAACAATGGGTTTAACTCCTAGTCATCCAAAATCTCGACTACCAATTCAAACACATACCTAAATGGAATGATATATACCACACTCAAGAAATAAAGACATAAAAAGAAACATCAGAAATAAATAAAATGCATAAAAAGAAACATGATAAATCAAGGAAATTTTAGGACATGAAAATGTGTGGTGGAAACTATGTGCCGCAAATGTTACATATACAAACCAACTGTTTCCATTTTTGTTTAACACATCAACAATACAACTACTCAGGGTCCGATGATGCATCGTCACCCTCTCCACCTTCATTTCCACTTTGTGCTGTCACCTGTAATAAAATTATATTGAAAATTAAATACGGTTACATATTTATATTAAAAATTAAAACCAATGAAAGTTAACAAACTAAATGATTTTGATTTTCTGTGATTTACCTACATACCACCAATCGATGCACTCCCACCGGGGGCATATCTGCTCACCTGCTGACGTATTTCAGTCAACTCTTTCTACAATGCAGATATCTGATCCCCCTGCTGGTGAACTATGTTTCGTAAAGAAACAATCTCTTTCTAGCATCTCCGGGTATGGGCTGACTAAAGTCAGGAGTAGATGCAACAGCTATCCCCGGTGGCCTGCTAAAAACCTCAGATGGCACGGGTCCCAAACCTATCCCGCGCACTCTCCCAGGATGCTTCTTCCCAAGGACTTTAGCAACCGGGTCATCATGGGAGACAGAGTAGGAATGCGTAGGATTGACATCCCATAGTTCTTTAATTTTGACCTATAAATCAAATATCAATATATATTAACACAGTAAAAACTGATAATAAGTTATTATGATAAAAAATTGACTTCATACCCCAACTTCTTTAGCAGACTCATTAACAAAACATCCATCTGATTTCTTGTGAACATCCAACCACAGTTCAGTTCTGGATGCTTCATGGCCTAAACTCTGTGACTGCATTAATCAAATATAAATCAACAATTCAATATATTAAACAGATAATATTGTCTTATAAATATTTAAACTAATTAATAGATTACCAATGTCGTTCGACTTCTAGAAAAACTTTTTGAGCCCATAGTGTGCGGGATGACTTGATTCACTCAGTTTGACGCATTCTGTCTTGAGAGATCCTGAAATAAATAAAATGCAATTTAATACTGATGTATTGAATGCCATTTCCTTTTCATATACATGTATAAATGTAAAATGAGGATAATATAATAATATATATATTTCAATAACATCCGCTTCTGATCCCGATGCCTGTCAACAAACACTTACCACTGCTCTTTCGGTACCCCACTGGGTAGCTTCTCATACATTTACAGCGTGGTCAACAAAGTATCGTTGACATCACACCACAATCTCCATTTAAAATCTTTCCACTTCTTACCTAGATTTTTCAATGTCCACTTCCGTGCTATCACATCAGCAACGGTAAAGTGGAAGAACATCTGTATACAAAAATTCATTTTGAACATATTAGTAACATGATATTCAATTAAACCATAATGTAATAAATTTACCTTGATTTGAGAATCAAACACTTCATTTTTACAGCTTGGAGGCATATGTCTCCAATCGTCATATGAAATGGGAAGGGAAATGAGCTTCGCTGCCAGATGACCTATAATCTGGACAAGTAACCCCGCGGAATCATCCGTAGGGACCCCATAAGAATCAAATGGCACAACAATCTTCTCGCCATTCAGATTCCAAACATCTGAAATTTTTATTTTTTTCTCCACGGTTGCATTTTTGTCATCTTCAATGAGAAAACAATTAGTATAAACAAAATGCAATAAATTTATTTAATTAAAATTTGTACCTATGATAGTGACACTCCAGTATGTCCGGGATGAACTGGAAGGGGCGCGTCGCTGCCCCACTGCTGAGGCTCCTGAAGGGGGAGTCGATGACTCAGCCTCTACTGGGACATCCATAGATGGTGTGAGAGATGGTGCAGGGGTGTCGGCAGCTGGTGCCTCAGATGTCGTGGGGAGGGAGCCAGATGGATAGTCATTTGTCGCAGAACTGGATGAAATAATGTACCGCTTCTTCCTTGGCATTCCTATCATTTAATCAAATAAAATTAAGTTCAGAATATATATTTCAAAAAAATTATGCAGAAAAAAAATTAAAAATGATAATAGATGGAGTATTAACAGACAAAATATATATAACAATGGTAATGAATGACTGCAGAAATGAAACAAGTGGTTGCTGAATAAATAAATAATTGTACATACAATCATTTTACCCTTCAATAATATCGGTTTCCTGCTCCATTTCTTCATCCACTTCATTCATCCTTGCTAGACTAATAGTTTCAATATCATAATGGACAAATAATTCTGCTTCCTGTTGCTGATTAAATTCAATTTCAGAGGTCAAATTTTCCACTTCATCACCCATATCATACAAATTTCTTTGTATTACGTGAGAAAATACACTCCACCCTTCATCGGCAACATCATTCATATAATATACCATTTTTTCTTGTGATGCTAAGATATATGGATCATGCAGTTCATGATCACCAACATCCATCAAGCAAGAGAAGTTCACAGAAGTAAATTGCAAGGAATCTCTTTTAACACCTCTGATAATATCGACCCATTTTCATTTGAATAAAACAACCGAAAAATATCCGTGGTAGTTTAATTCAATAATATCATGCAGTTTCCATAGTATTCCACTTTAGCAAATGTAAATATACCACTATTCTGTGTTCTCAAACCCACTTCTCGATCGACTGTATGAAATCTAAATCCATTCACATTATAAGCGTCGAACTTTCTAACTTCTTTTAGAGGACCCCTAGAAAGAAACTTCAAATCTTATGACACCTCTGCTCGAGTATCAATATTCATGATCTGAAAAAAGAAATATACTTTATTAGATTTACAAAATGTATGTGTCAAACTTATATTCATATTTATTGCAATATTTATGAACTTACACGTCGTGCAAACCATTCTACAATCTCTTTATTAACAACTTTCGTTATATCTTTCTCATTTTGTGTTCGGCCTCTCATTCGTCTCTTTGTTTGTATCCTGAACTCTTCAATAAATGGATATGCAATTTCACTATTCAGCAGCACATATCTATATGCCTGTAATAATTCCAATTCAGTCAGTGTCACATTTGAGGTCCTCCCAACTGATCAGCCAATAACAGGAAATATTTTGGATTTCTGATGTATTTGAGATTGAGTCGATGTGTCATCAACACGTCCAACTTGATTAAATCTTATCTCAATATCATCCAAGTATCGAGAACAAAATTTAAGACACTCCTCAGCCACATAGACTTCAGCAATTGAGCCTTATGGTTTATCTTTATTTCTCACGTATGATTTCAAATGCCCAAGATATCTGTGAAATAAAGTAAACATAATTATGCATTTAATTAAGTACCAAAAATTGTTTACTTAACTGGAAAACATATAAATAAATTACCTCTCAATTGGATACATCCATTTATAATGAACGGGGCCTCCTTATTTAGCTTCCTCAACCAAATGCACAGTTAAATGCATCATTACAGTAAAAAAGGATGGAGGAAAGATCATCTCCATTGCGCAAAGGGTCAATACAAACCTCTCATGGAGTTTGTCAAGCTGAAATGGATGTAGAGATTTCTCACATAGTTTTCTGAAAAATGTGCAAAACTGGAGTACAACAACAGTAATTTTTTCAGGTAATAATGTATGCAATGCCAATGGTAGTAACTGTTGTAACAAAATATGTGAATCGTGGCTTTTCAATCCATGTAACTTACGATTCTTCAAGTCAACACACCTTGAGATGTTACTTGAATACCCATCAGATACCTTAACATTCTTTAACATTCAAAGGAATATATCTTTATCCATATTTTTCATTGAAAAAATTGCCGGAGGATACTTTTCATTCTCATCTGGCCATAGATCGCGTTTTATGTTCATTGATTGTAAGTCTTTGCGAGCATTGAGATGATCCTTCGACTTTCCATGCTCATTAAGCAATGTGAAAATCAAATTGTCACAAACATTCTTCTCAATATGTATCACATCAATATTATGTCGCAAAAAATTAAATCCCCAATATGAAAGTTTGAATAATATACTTTTTTTCTTCCATTGTTGCGTTCCAGTTTCGCTTGACGATGCACTTCAGACCCGTTTTCCTCTATCATTCAAATGATGAACCTTCCAAAATTCTGTTTCAACATTTTCAAGCTGTGTCAATATTTCAAAACCATTTAACAACTTTGGAGGTGGTCTACGATCAATGGAACCATTAAATTTTGATCTGTTCAGCCGAAATCTATGAGATGCATCGAGAAATCTTCGATGACACAAGAAGCACCATTTTCTACTGTGAGGTAGCCGTTTGGGCTCAAAATCAAAGTTACAAATGGGAAAATCCAAACCCGTGTAAGTGTTCCACCTAGATAAATACCCAAGACTAGTGAAGTCACTAATGGTCCACATTAAAGCAGCATGCATTTTGAACATTGTTTTAGAAGAAGCATCAAATGTCTCAACACCGTTGCTCCATTACTCCTGTAATTCGTCAATCAAAGGCTGCAAGTATACATCAATATCATTTCCAGGCATTTGTTTTCCAGGAATAATCATCGAAATGATAAAAGATTTTTGTTGCATACACATCCACGGGGGAAGATTATAAGGGATCAAAACAACTGGCCAAATGCTATAATTGGTACTCAAATTCCTAAATGGGTTGAATCTATCGACAACTAATCCCAATCGAACATTCCTAGGATCAGATGAGAAATCGAGATGTAATGAATCAAATGTCTTCCACAATTGGGAATCTCGTAGATATCTCATTAACCCATCATTGTTATTATCTACAGAATTCCACTTCATGTGTTCGACGGTTTTCGATGACATGAATAATCTTTACAATCGAGGCTTCAAAGGAAAGTAACGCAAAACCTTTGCAGGTGTGCTCCTTTTCTTCTTCTCTATGAAATTATGTTCATTCAGACTTCCAAAATAACTATTTGCCTACCATATAGAAGAAGAACATTTATTGAAATTACGTCTACTTGAATCCTCTCCCCAATAAAGCATACAATCATTGGGACACACATGTATTTTTGTATAATTCAGACCAAGCTTGTTAACAACTTTTTTCATATCATAAAAAGATTCTGAGATTTTTTCTTCAGGAAATGCATCACGAATCAATTCCAATATCATGGACATTGCCTTATTTGTAATTCCACATAGACATTTGATATGGTACAACTTCAGCAGAAATGAAAGATTTGAATATTTCAAACACCCACTATACAACTCTTGATTTCCATCATCAACTAAATCATGAAATGCATTTTCCTCAGTGAAGTTTTCTCTTACATTTGGCTCCACATAATCAAGAGGAGGATCCAATGATATGTGACAATCTTGATCTGCCTGTGTTACAGTCTCAAAAACATCACTTGTCACGTTGCAATTTGTAGCACCCTCTTCTGGTTGTTCTGATATATTTTGATGCTGATAGTGGTGTATTGCAGTGCCGAATGCATCATTTATTAGGTTTTGAATTTCATTTTCCATTGTCGACGAACTTGGGACCTCATTATGTGGATTAACATCAGTGCTCAATCTTTCTGTAACGTTCAATTCTCTATGCCAAATCCAACACAAATATTGAGCAGGGAATTTCTTCAGTATTAAATGTTCATAAACCTCATCTCTCTTCAACAATGTTCTAAATTTACATTTAGGACATGGACATTTTATTCTCCCTTCAACGGATTGATTAGAAATTGCAAAATCTAAAAACTCATTCAAACCCTTAACATACTGAGGTGTGTTCCTCGGTAATGTGATCCAGCTTTTATCCATGTATATCACAATGTGCCTACACAAAAAACAAGGAATCAAACATGAGGCATCTTCTATAACCCCATAATAAAAAACAAATAATGATGAACAAAATTTCCATAATAGAGAAAAATTAAAGGATATATCAAGAAATGGGTCTCAAAATTCCTCAAAGTCCCTAAACTGGAAGCACAAAATGGATGAACTCTTTCTATAAGAATGGGCCTTTTCATCATGTTATGGTTCATCCTGCCTCTACTCCTTGCACATTGGATTCTCTTCATTCCCACTATTAATTTTTTTGCATACCTGATAAAACTAAGGAATGGACAACCATTGATTTCCAATAATATTTAGCTTCCATTCACATGTCCCTAGTGACAACCTCCAAAATGGATGTTATGCCCAAAGAAAGTAGAGATGTACCAAGGTCTGGGTGAAGACCATCACCAAAGAAATGATCTTTCTCATAATTGATTACCCCTATCTTTGGAGAATATATAACAAACCTTGAAAGGTTATTGACATACTCCCATACTGATCTGTCACTAATAAAAAGTCTCATGAGCTCAGTCTATTTTTCTACATTCATTCCCTTAGGAAATAACCATTAAAAAAATCAATCTTGATGAGATTCAAATTCATACATTCATGAAGTTAAGAAGATAGCACTTCCTCCCACAAGACTCTACTGAAACTATAAATCCAGTTCTAAAAAATTCTCACACACAAAGTATCAGGTTCCCTAAGATAATTGAGGATCACCTCAATTTGTTCCAACTACCTAACTGCTTACACTGACCCTTGAAAAACACTTAATGAAGGAAGATAGTGATTTAGGAATCCTATGATGGTGTCCGAGATTGAAAATGATTTAACATCAACAAATCAACATGTATTCTAGGTCAGAATAAGAACTAAATAATCCTTTTTGAAAATTACAGTGTACAACAATAACATCTAAATGAACTATATCAATTAAATACTCAAAATAAAGCATAATTATTCTATATGAAAGTAAGAATAAAATACAAAAAAATATAAATTAAACAAGGAACACACTAATGAAACCAAATTTACTTTTCGTTTTAAACCACCATTTTTTATAAGTAATTAGGAAATACCACCTCCAATAAGTGTGAACCTCATTTGGAAAATACAGATTGGAGAGGAGTTGAAACAGGATAATAGGGGGATAAATTGTGATGTAAATGATTTGGATTTGTGGGATGGGTGTCTAGGCGCAAACCATGAATACATTTTTGAAACATGTTCTTTACTATGACTCGATTCATCTTTCGATAATCATTACAAAGTTGAAGGGTTCCATAATATTTATTCACAAAAAACAAATCCATTTCCCAATATTAAAGTCTTGGGAGAATAAATCATTTATCAGATACATTAGGTTTATCAAAACACATCATAAAGTAAAGAACATAGAACATGAAATAAATATGTCCCTACCATGAAGAATGAATGTCAATATATACATTCCTATGTGCCTATCATGATGCATGAATACTCACTAGATAATGCACCAAAGTAAAATAACATAATAACAAGAATATGGAAAAGGGGTACCCCCAAAAAAATTCTCAATGAGTTTCTAGTCTCACACCCCAACATCATATGTCCTGGTTCTCCCACCTCATTTGTATAATCATACCCTAAGACACCTGAAAAACTCCATTATTCCAATCACCTTGCATGAAACTGGCTATCACATCCCCCCCTGGATAAAACATAGTCCATCATATCCCATATCAACTATTTTCATGACCATAATAGTAGGGTATAATTAGAATAAAGGAAGTAAACAGCACTCCCTGCTAATACTATACATGATCCCCACCCTGAACCATTACATCATCACATCAAACATTATATCTACTACACTTTCAGATTCTATACATCACATCCCATGAAAAAGAACCTTACTTGGAAGAGAGACTAGGGAATAGGGGGTCACTAACCATCCATCCTCAACATCTAGGATGATTAGAGAAATACCCCCAAAATAATTTTACTGTTG
Organism: Viscum album; assembly: GCA_963277665.1. Classification (NCBI taxonomy): domain Eukaryota; kingdom Viridiplantae; phylum Streptophyta; class Magnoliopsida; order Santalales; family Viscaceae; genus Viscum; species Viscum album. Next base: position 607,871,426 of record OY728139.1, on the reverse strand, counting down.
GAAAATACTGCTCAGTATGGGTGGGGTGAATATATAAAGAACAATGAAAATACAATATATAGTAGTCACACACACAATACCAACTAATGGGTTCATAACATGGATTCTTTCCCTACTCACAAAATCACCAAATGGCCTTAAAACCTCCTCCATCTTCACTTCCTCCTCAATATGCATTACACAACCCAAGGAAGACACCAAAACCACATCACTTTCAACATTTCTTTTCATATTAATCCAATTTTCTAATTTTATAGTAACCAAAAAAATTAATTTATCTTTCCCATTTATTTAATATTTAAAAATAAAAAATTAAGATAGACATCCAATTTAAATTTATTTATGTATTAATCATTCCAACACATTGGAAAATTCAACCAATTTTATATTGCAATTTGATCATCAATATTTAATTTCATCCATGTTGAACAAGAATCAAAACACATCACCAAAATAATGCACATTTTCATGATAGCAAGCCCATGATTTCCACCACCACACACCACAACCACATTCACTTCACAATATCTGCAAATCACAACCAAATCTCCTCAAACAAACACATAAAAACCACTTTTCACATATTTCTTTTCAATTTAACCAAAAAGTTCATGCATAACATTCACTTTATTACTTTCAAGGGAATTATAATAAAAGATAATATCCTATGGAAAATTGATTCATTATCCATATATAAGTGATTATCCATTTAATAAATGGTTATATATAACAATCACACAATAGGGGTTCTAAAACCATATCAACTATAACAAAAACTAGACTCCCAAAACCCATAATTTTTAGAAAAGGAATAAAAAATGTCTCCTCAAAAAAACATTAAATGTGGAAAAACATGTGTTTCCTACCACTTAACAATAAATTTCTGTTAATATAATTCATTACATTCATTTGGTCGATGCATAATACCTCCCTAAATGAAAAAAAACTCGATCCTCCTTTTACAACTACATGTAGTGTAAATTCTCCCCAATGATGATGAAATGATCACAAAATAATTAACTGCACCAAAATGTGATTCACATGAATCCTTATAATAATAAATCTGTCCAATGAAATCATGAAATCATGAGGGTAAAGTTAAAAGAGGAGGAAAATGACAAAAAATCCAAAGAATCTTACCTTGGAAGCTTCACGGACCACTAAAAGAGAGAGAGGTTCGGGGTCGCCGGGGGTCACGGGGGGCCGGGGTCGCGGGGGGCCGGGGGTCGTGGGGTCGCCGGGGTTGCCGGGGTCGGGGTCGCGGGGTCGCCGGGGTCGCGGGGGGGCGGGGTCGCGGGGGAAGCAGGGGGCCGGGGGAACTAGGGTGAGGAGGGTTGGGGTGGGGGGAAGGGTCAGGCTGTTAAAAAAGAAAACAATGTTTCGCAACAGTTTATTATAAACCGCCGCTAAACAACCGCCGCTAAACATCGATTTTGTTGTAGTGGTGTTTTCTCTCTAGTTAAAGATTATTTGTGTTGTTTATAAATCTTTTCATGTTTGGGGGTGAAGTGAGAGTTAAACTGGTGACACATGGTGAGCTTTCAGAGTTTGGTAATCCTTGTGGAGCTCCTGTACACAGTTCCGAGTGGCCCCCTCTGACAATAATATGATTCGCACATGGCTTTCCAACCATGTGGCCTAGTCGATTTCGGTCACTAATTATCCTTGGATTTTGTGTCAGGTTTTCATTGTTTCAAAACTATCTTGATTATAGAATTCTCATGTTATTTAGGTGATGCATTATTTTAAAAGTTTGAAACCTTGGTTCAAAATGGAAAGAGATTGGGTTTGAAAACAGTGAGTGAGTTTTCTAAGGCAGTTTGAAAATGAATTCGGTGTTTTGTTTTCCAACAATTTTTTTTAATGGGTATTTTTTTTGTTAAAAAGTGATTTTAAATAATGGTGAGCATGATTTTTAGGGGTGAAAATCATTTTAAAAAACTAATAAAATGCATCCCAATGATTTATTAGGAAAATATTCATCGGTTTTTTATAATATAAATGTGATTTTAAGGGTAAATGATTGGTTTTAAATTTCATAAATTGGATTTCTATGATGTTTCAGGATGAAGATGATATTTTGGATTTTAATTATGATCTCAATAAATGATCTTTTAAATTTCACATTGACTTTATAATGGAGTTTTGTGATTTGAAATTAGAGTGAATAGGTTCAAATGGTTTAAAAAGGGGAATTTTTAATTATTGGGAGCTTGTGATTTACCCCCAATGCATATTTTATTCAATGATTTCTTAAATTAATATTTATATAAATGATCATCTTTGTGATTATTAATAATAACAAATAGTATTTTTATGTGTATATAAATATTTTGTTAAACGTATTTTGTAAATAATTATTTTTATAACTTCAATGTAATTTATAAGTAGTAATGACAAAAAATTATTAATAATTTTGATTATATATATAAATAATTATAAATAATTTATAAATAATTGTGATCATAGATAATTTTGATTATAAATAATTTTAATTATCTTGAATTAATAATTTATATAAATAATTTATAAATAAGTTTGAATTAATAATTATTTGAATTATTATTTTTAAATTGATATTTATTTTGAATTAAGAATTTTGAATTAATAATAAATTTGAATTAATAAAGAAGGTTGCACAAATGATGGAAGTGACCTCTTCATCTCCGAACTAGGTGGCGATGGCCGCTGCGTCAGTCCCTCCCCCTTTGGAGGGGGAGGGACTTTCATCATCTTCTGAGGGGGCTCAAACTTGTTCCTTTGTCCCTTTTTCTAACCCCATTTTCCTTCCTCCCTTCCTTGATATTACGCTTAACACTTAAGTTCCAGACTTGTTCAATGGTTTCCCGCAACTCTCGCTCTCGTCCACATAATTTAAATATGCCTCATCACTTCTGAATCTGATGCTAGTGGCACCCATCAAACAAAATTGTCCTTCAGTTGACTCTTTTGATAGGTTTGTTTTCGGATATTGGGTCTTATAGAAATGAACAAATGTTGGAATCCTTAACAATATGCATATATTGATTCATTTTGAGTTGTATAATGATTTGATCCTGGCCTGGTTTGGAGCTCCCTATATTTGTAATAAATCCTGCATCAACTTATTCAGGTGGTCTTATGAGTTCCACATGAAACGTGATACTCTGACCACAATGCTATGAGTTATTTTTCTAGAACCCCATCCCCCTTTTCAAATCTTTCAATCATTTGAATGTTAAGAAATATGGTTGGCCAATATTTATGTTCTGAGAGTAGAACAAGATCTGTTTGTCAACCTATCTCCCTATGAATTTTCATTGAAGTTGATGTTTCAAGACTGCCAATAGAATATATTTGGATTGTGGTTGTATGACAACCCTGCTTTTATTACAAACTTAAACATGATTTATTACATAAAACTTCACTTTATACGACAAAGAATATCAAGAGGTTTAGTGTCTTTTGGGATTAGGATCATTACATAAAAACTTAAAACATGAAATACAACATCTTTGTTGAAAACTTCCTTTACATGACCACTACATTCCCTCGTACTTAGCATTGCATGGGATAACCTGAGGACATGCATAAGAAAAAGGGTGAGCTATAAAGCCCAGTAAGGGAATAAACATGGAATAAATGAGGAGTAAAATACATGTTAGATAATAGGCATATCAATAGAGCACAATAGGAACATGAACATAAAGGTATGATAAAGCATGATAATCATAACATGGAAATGTGGCAACAATACTTAACATGGAATTGGCATGAGCCAAGACTCATTGCACATAGAGAATGAGTAAATCCTCATTGCACATGAAGCATGAGTAAACCCTCGTTGCACTTGAATTATCATGAGTCAACACTCATTGCACATAATGTATCATGATACTATACTTTACCCAATGCATTGGAGCGCTACAAGGGCACACCCTTCTTAAACATTTCATTTCATGCATAAGTGTGCCACATAGATCATAAAACATGGATTCATAAAACATAATCATTTATTCCATGAAAAAGGAATGTGGAATTAAATTTATAATCAATGAGTAAATGTGCATGAAGGTGAATACCCTTGATGGAGAAATGATCATGGTATTCACTACACAATGGCATTGGCTTAGAAAATCGGTGCAATTTCGGCAGCGTAACGACATGATATAAAAATTCATAAAAATGGTTGATGAGAGAGAAAGGGGTGTATCATCATATCTACATGAAATGGACAGTAAGGGGGTCATATAGATACATGTCCCAACAATTGTAATGGAATTTAGATTCATGATACAAAAGTATTGCTTGAATGTAAATGAGGAGAGAGAAGTTCCTTTCGGAATTTCGGCATAGTAACGGGTGTACATGGGAGGCATTTAATGAGAGAGAAAGGGGTCTCCCATAATTCAAAAAATAAGAGGGAAGTATGGGGGAGTTGAAAAACCATACCCCAACATTCATAATTTAAATTAAAAGGTCAAAACAACTTAAAGAAAATTGGAAAAAAATGAGAAAGGAAGAAAAAACCCTTACTTGGAAGTGTGCTTCCAAAGGCTAGAGAGAGGCTTGAGAGAGGCTTCTTGGGAGCTTGGGGAACCTTGGGAGGATTCTATAGAGAGTAGGGTAGAGGTTGGACGAACTCCAAAGGCTTTGAGTGAGGAGGAAGTGGGATCTTGGGTGAGTTTATATAGGAAAGGTGAAGGAATTCTTTATTATTTAGGTTTGGGACCCCTTACATTAAATTAATCCAAACCACAAACCAACCCATGGTTTTTGCCCATGGTTTTTGGAAAAGGGAAGAGGATAACAATATTTTATAAGGTAAAGCTCCGAACTTCTTAAAATAATAGGGTTTCTTATATGGAGGTGAGTCACACTCCCATGGAAAACAATTTAAAAAGACAAGGTGTTTAATAAGTCTTGAAGGATCCATTAATGATTTGAAAAGTAAGTCAAACAAACCCAAAATCACATTATTTTAATGGTAAAACATATATTGGCCGAACATAAATCTTATAGTATTTTATTACATCACTATTGGGTCATTATGATGTCATAAAACACATTATATATTTAAACGATATTTAATTTTTACCCAAAAATTTGACTGTCTCAGAAAATTATGAAAAATTCACCGTTGGATAATTTCGATGCCCTGATTCCAAAAATAACATTTATTTTATCTAAATAATTTTCTAAATATGTTAATTTTCACTTTTAAAATAAAAACTGACATTTATCGAAAATTCACGGGTTTTGACAAAAATGACTTTCAAACCTTAATAAAAATTATAATTGCATTCATACAATTATATGATCATTTATATATAATAAAATTAATTTAATAATAATAATAATAAAAATTTATTAAAATATTATTTAATTTAAAAATCCCTTAATTTAATAAAATATAATTCTTAATTAAATAATAACTAAAAACACTATTTTTACTTTAAAAAACTATTTACAATGTATCAATAATGACAAGAAATTATATTCATTATTATATACAAAAATAATGTACATGAACATAGTACTAGCGATTTGTTACATAACCTCTTAAAACTGCCGCATAAGACCTAAGGGTAAGGTGTGCGATGGTGACAGACTCTTGGGGGGGCTCAGATAACATTGCTCGTGTGGTAATCTCTATAAACTTCCACTTTTCCCATAGACAGTCCCGTTCGAGCTTGACATGATGAAGCTCAGCTTGGGATTGGTCAAGAGCGAAACCCAAGGATGCCACCTCTTTTCCGATCTCTGACAAATGGACTTTGTATGGATAAATTCTACTGGATGAGGCCATCGCTTCCTTTGTCTGAGTAAATTGGGTTTGTTAAAGCCCTATATTTATACTAATCATGTGATCACTTTTCAACGGCTATAAAAGTAATGGTTACAATACTTAACATAAAACCAGAGAAGTTGACATTTTATATAAACATTTTACATAAAGAGACATTTAATTAGATCAAGAGGGATTTCCATTAATGAAACTTTAGGTTGTTACAATATTACCCCCTTAAGAAATTTCACCCTCGAAATTTCCTTTTCCCACACTAAAACAGATGTGGCTAACTCAGCTTCATCATTTCCTCCGATTCCCAAGTCGCTTCTTCAAACTTGTGGTTTCACCACAACACCTTGACGAGGGGCATTGTCTTATTTCGTAGAACTTTTTCCCTATGATCTAAGATCTTCACTGGTTGCTCCTCATAAGAAAGATCATCCTCCAACTGTACCACCTCAGAAGAAAGTACATGTGAAGGGTTCGATATGTACTTCCTTAAGAGGGATACATGAAAGACATCATGTACCTTGGCCATGGTAGGTGGAAGCACTAGTCGATAGGCCACCGCCCCGACACGATCAAGAATCTCGAAGGGGCCTATGTACCTTGGACTTAACTTACCTTTATTTCCAAACCTCATGACCTTATTCCATGGAGATATGCATAGAAAAACCATGTATCCAAATTTAAACTCAAGGTCTCGTCGAAGGTTATCTTCATAACTCTTCTATCGACTCTGGGCTACCTTGATATGCTGCTGAATGGTTTTCACCTTCTCCACCATTTCTTCGACCATTTCTGGTCCAAGCAGCTTACGTTCACTGACCTCATCCCAACATGCTGGTGTTCTGCACCTTTTCCCATATAGGGCTTCATATGGTGCCATTTGGATGCTTGAGTAGAAACTGTTATTATAAGAGAACTCAACCAGAGGAAGATGTTGATCCCACCCTTCTTTAAATTCCATTGAGAACGCTCTCAACATGTCCTCATGTGTTTGGATAGTCCACTTGGATTGGCCATCAGTTTGAGGATGATAGGTCGTACTGAAGTTCAGTTCAATATTCAGAGCATGTTGAAGACTCTTCCAAAACTTAGAGGTGAATCTTGGATCTCGGTCAGACACAATATATAGTGGTACTCCATGCAGCCTTACTACTTCCCTGATATATATCCGTGCCAGTTGATCCAATGAGAAATCCTACCAAATAGAAATGAAGTGTGCAGTCTTTGTAAGACAATCCACAACAACCCAGATTGCATTGTTGCCCTTGGATGTCCTTGGAAGTCCGGTGACAAAGTCCATGGTGATGTTCTCCCATTTCCATTCTGGTATGGTCAATGGTTGCATCATCCCCTTAGACTTCTGCCTATCTTCCTTCACTTGCTGACACACCAAGCACTTTTATGTATATTCAATGATCTCCTTCTTCATATTATCCCACCAAAAGTTTTCTCGGAGATCTCGATACATCTTTGTGCTCCTTGGGTGAATAGAGAAATTTGAACTATGTGAATCATCCAAAAGTTCTTTCTTCAGATTCAGACTTGATGGAACACATAGTCTTTTCCGAAACCGCACAATTCCTTCTTCATTAACATTAAACACTAAGGATTTCCCTTTTTCGATAGCTTCCACTTTTTCCTGAATTCCCACATCATCCTTTTGAGCATCCTTTAACCTTTCAAAAAGAGACGGTTGAGAAATCATTTGTGAAAGGATTGATGATGTTCCCTTCTTTATGATTCCCATGTCCATCTTCATCAAGTCTAATAAGATTGGATCCTTCTCAATTCTCATCATTGATAGAATCGCTGAGTCCTTTCTACTTAGGGAATCTGCCACCTTGTTTGCTTTCCCAGGGTGGTAATGGATTGAACAGTCATAATCCTTGATGAGCTCTATCCATCTTCTTTGGTGCATATTAAGATCTTTCTGTGTGAATATATATTTAAGACTATTGTGGTAAGTATATATCTCACATTTCTCTCCATAGAGATAATGCCGCCAGATTTTCAAGGCAAAGATCACATCTTCCAACTCCAGATCATGAGTTGGATAGTTTCACTCATGGATTTTCAACTGCCTTGAGGCATATGATATCACTTTATCATTCTACATCAGCACACAGCCTAAGCCCTTCTTTTAAGCATCACTGAATACCACTAAAAGTTCCCCACTTGTGGGTAAAGTGAGCAAGGGCACAGTGATAAGCCTCCTTTTCAAGTCCTTGAAGCTTTCTTCGCATTCATCACTCCAAGAAAACTTTACTCCCTTTCAAGTTAGCTTGGTAAGAGGGTTGGACAATCGTGATAAATTTATCACAAATCGTCGATAATATCCAGCTAACCCCAAGAAGCTACGGATATCTGTTACTGATGTTGACCTCGGCCATCCCTCGATTGCATATGTTTTAGAGGTATCCACGGATATCTCATTGCTTGTGATGATATGGCCCAAGAATGAGACTTCCTTCAACCAGAACTCACACTTGATATACTTTTCCTAGAGCTTATCCTTGCGCAAAGTCTCCAGTACAGTTCTTAAATGCTCCTCATGAACCTCCTTGGTTTTGGAGTATATTAGAATATCATCTATAAATACTACCACAAATTTGTCAAGGTAATCTCTAAAGACTCTATTCATCAAGTCCATGAAGATTTCTGGAGCATTAGTGAGTCCAAAAGGCATTACTATGAATTCATAGTGCCCGTATCTTATATGAAAAGCAGTCTTTGGGACATCTTCCTTCTTCACCCTTAATTGATAATATCCCGACCGCAAATCTACCTTGGAGAAGTATTGTGATCCACATAGCTGATAAAACAATTCATCAATCCGTGGCAGAGGATACTTGTTCTTTATCGTGATTTTGTTAATTTCATGATAATCGATGCAAAGCTGCATTGACCCATCCTTCTTCTTAACGAAGAGGACTGGTGCACCCCATGGTGAAGCACTTGGGCATATAAAGCCTTTATCCAGATTCTCCTGTAGTTGTTTCTTCATCTCTTCAAGCTCCATGAAAACCATTATATACGGAGTCTTGGATATTGGTAGATCCCCTGGTATAAGTTCAATTGAGAATTCAACATCTCTTATAGGAGTAAGACCAGACAATTCCTCGGGAAATACTTCAGAAAATTCCATCACAATAGAAATTTCTTCAAGGATGGTTTCTTCCTTAGACTCAATCATCTGAGCCAGATACGCGTGCTCATAGGGCAGTAATATCCATGCTTGAGATTATGGAGCTAAAGGAGATTCATATTCCTCCTTACACTTGTAAAGAATCGGGGGTCAATTCTCCATATGGAGTGTGATTTCCCTCTCCCGACAATTTATGTTGGCTCTATATAAGGAAATCCAATCCATGCCAAGAATTGCATCAAATTCCACCAGAGGGAGTATGACAAGGTTCGCTGGGAAATTCAATCCACATATTATAACAGGGGAGGACTTATATTCATGGGATTCAATGATTTCCCCATTTTCTGTACTCACCGACATCTTCACTTCCATGATTTGTGGTGTTGCTGGGATTGTTCTACTAAACTTTCGAGATATAAAAGAATGCGTAGAACCTGAATCAAAAAGTACGTTGGCTATTCTTGAATGAATAACTAGCGTACCTATCACCACTTCGTTTTCAGGGTTCACTTTGGCAGAAGTGATGGAAAAATCTCTTACTTGCGGCCTTGGAGGTTGTTGGTTGCCTCCGAAAACCCTTGGATTAGGGCACTGATTTTCAAGATGCCCCAGTTCTTTGCATTTGTAGCAATGAACAACGCGTTGAGGTTCGAACGGAGAATTACTCTCCTATGTCTCATCCATGGGTCTTTCTTGCCGACATTTAATAGCTAGGTGCCCTTCTCTTCCACACCTAAAGCATTTCCTCATCCCCTTGAGGCAATTTCCAGGGTACTTCTTTCCGCACTTTTGGCAAGTGGGGTGCTGGATCTTCTTAGAACCGTTGGATTTATCCATCGGACCGCCAGCATTGAATTACACCTTACAATTCTTGTCCCCATGATACCCTTGTGATTCCCTGATCTCCATTTCGACCTTGAGGGCACATCAGACAATTTCCTCATAGCTGTCGAAGTCACGGATCGCTAATGCTTTCCACAGGCTAGGCTTCATCCCACCAAAGAAGCGGTCAACCTTTCATTCGGGGGTAACGACAAAGCCAGAAGCATATCGTGCAAGCCTTGTGAAGTTTGCCTCATATGCTCCAACAAATTCTTCTTCTTTTTGCTTGAGGGAAAGGAATTCCCTTTCCATCTTAAGCCAGAGGGTGCGCGAAAAATATTTATCGAAAAAAATCTTCCGGAAATCCTTCCATTCCAACGCCTCGATCTCCTCCTCAGGCTTTGTATTTTTGATCAACATCCACCATTGATCATCTTCACCCTCTATACGATAAGCATACAGGAGAACCTTCTCTTGTTCAGAACATTGAAGGATGGAGAATATCTTTTCAATGGAGTTGATCCATTTTTCAGCGATCGTGGGATCAGATTATCCACTAAAAGTAGGAGGCCTTTATCTCATGAAGATTTCGATAGTGACTTGTTCCTTCTTAGGGGGGTTTGGACGTTCCTCTTGACCCGTGTTTCTATTCAAATCTTGAGTTAGTTGAGAGAGAAGCGTGACAAAGTTCGCGATTCCCGCTCCCATTGGATTGGGCATCTCATTAGTGCAGTCATCACACTGATCTTCACATCGGTTGTTAGCTCGAGTCCTCCTATTACCGGACATTGGATGGAATAAAAGGAAAGTTAGGGATAACACATAAAAGGTAATCCAAATACAAAATTTGATGACTCATAAATTAAATTTTATTTCCTTAACTTATGAATCTATAGGCTTTAGTCTAGGATTTTCATGATCTACTTTCTAACATATATTCTTAGGGGCATTTTTTTAATTCCCTTAATAAGGGTTCATACTAAAATTGTGAATTTATCAAAACATATCCCCCAGGAGTGTCGTAACCAAGAGTGCAGCAAGGCCCGTTGTCGTGCACCAGTTCCCATTCGAGTATAACTCAAAGCGGTGTTTTTGGGTTTTACCCCTAGGATACATCTGTGCCAGATCGGCCTCTACCTGCTCGTATCCAGACAAGGATGTATTTGCTGGATAACCCACTTACTCAATACTCACCAAAACTTAGGGACGTTTTTATTGTACTTAGTCTTGTATCTAAGGCTTTACCGAGGTTTGCTAATCCTAATACCAAAAATAACTAAACCTATCCTCTGATACCAACTATGACAACCCTGCTTTTATTACAAACTTAAACATGATTTATTACATAAAACTTCACTTGATACGACAAAGAATATCGAGAGTTTTAGTGTCTTTGGGGCTTAGGATCATTACATAAAAACATAAAACATAAAATACAACATCTTTATTGAAAACTTCCTTTACATGACCACTACATTCTCTCATACTTAGCATTGCATGGGATAACCTGAGGACATGCATAAGAAAAGGGGTGAGCTATAAAGCCCAGCAAGGGAATAAACATGGAATACATGAGGAGTAAAATACATGTTAGACAATAGGCATATAAATAGAGCACAAGAGGAACATGAACATAAAGGCATGATAAATCATGATAATCATAAAATGGAAATGTGGCAACAACACTTAACATGGAATTAGCATGAGCCAAGACTCATTGCACATAGAGCATGAGTAAATCCTCATTGCACATGAAGCATGAGTAAACCCTCATTGCACTTGAATTAGCATTATTAAACACTCATTTCACATGATGTATCATGATACTATACTTTACCCAATGCATTGGAGCACTATAAGGGCACACCCTTCTTAAACATTTCATTTCATGCATAAGTGTGCCACATGGATCATAAAACATGGATTCATAAAACATAATCATTTATTCCACGACAAAGGAATGTGGAATGAAACTTTATAATCAATGATTAAATGTGCATGAAGGTGAATACCCTTTATGGATAAATGGGCATGGTATTCACTACACAATGGAATTGGCTTAAAAAATCAGTGCAATTTCGGCAGTGTAACGACGTGATATAAGAATTCATAAAAATGGTTGATGAGAGAGAAAGGGGTGTCTCATCATATCTACATAAAATGGACAGTAAGGGGGTCATATAGATACATGTCCCAACAATTGTAATGGAATTTAGATTCATGATACAAAAGTATTGCTTGAATGTAAATGAGGAGAGAGAAGTTCCTTTCGGAATTTCAGCATAGTAACGGGTGTACATGGGAGGAATTTAATGAGAGAGAAAGGGGTATCCCATCATTCAAAAAATAAGAGGGAAGTATGGGGGAGGTGAGAAACCATACCACAACATTCATAATTGAAATTAAAAGGAAAAAACAACTTAAAGAAAATTGGACAAAAATGAGAAAGGAAGAAAAAACTCTTACTTGGAAGTGTGCTTCCAAAGGCTAGAGAGAGGCTTCTTGGGAGCTTGGGGCACCTTGGGAGGATTATAGAGAGAGTAGGTCAGAGTTTGGACGAACTAAAAAGGCTTTGAGTGAGGAGGAAGTGGGATATTGGGTGGGTTTATATAGGAAAGGTGAAGGAATTCTTTATTATTTAGGTTTGGGACCCCTTACATTAAATTAATCCAAACCACAAACCAGCCCATGGTTTTTGCCCATGGTTTTTGGAAAAGGGAAGAGGAAAACAATATTTTATAAGGCTAAGGTCCTAAATTCTTAAAATAATAGGGTTTCTTATCTGGAGGTGAGTCACACTCCCATGGAAAACAATTTAAAAAGACAAGGTGTTTAATAAGTCTTGAAGGGTCCATTAATGATTTGAAAAGTAAGTCAAACAAACCCAAAATCACATTATTTTAATGGTAAAACATATATTGGCCGAACATAAAACTTATAATATTTTATTACATCACTATTGTGTCATTATGATGTCATAAAACACATTATATATTTAAACGGTATTTAATTTTTACCCAAAAATTTGACTGTCTCAGAAAATTATGAAAAATTCACCGTTGGATGATTTCAACATCCTGATTCCAAAAATAACATTTATTTTATCTAAATAATTTTCTAAATATGTTAATTTTCACTTTTAAAATAAAAACTGACATTTATCGAAAATTCACGGGTTTTGACAAAAATGGATTTCAAACCTTAATAAAAATTATAATTGCATTCATAAAATTATATGATCATTTATATATAATAAAATTAATTCAATAATAATAATAATAATATTTTATTAAAATATTATTTAATTCAAAAATCCCTTAATTTAATAAAATATAATTCTTAATTAAATAATAACTAAAAACACTATTTGTACTTTAAAAAACTATTTACAATGTATCAATAATGACAAAAAATTATATTCATTATTATATACAAAAATAATGTACATGAACATAGTGCTAGCGATTTGTAACATAACCCCCTAAAACAGCCGCATAAGACCTAGGGGTAAGGTGTGTGATGGTGACAGACTCTTAGGGGGGCTCAGATAACATTTCTCGTGTGGTAATCTCTATAAACTTCCACTTTTCCCATAGACGGCCCCGTTTGAGCTTGACATGATGAAGCTCAGCTTGGGATTGGTCAAGAGTGAAACCCAAGGACACCACCTCTTTTCTGAGCTCTGAAAAATGGGCTTCGTATGGAGCAATTCTACTGGATGAGGCCATCGCTTCCTTTGTCTGAGTAAATTGATTTTGTTAAAGCCCTATATTTATAATAATCATGTGATCACTGTTCAACGACTATAAAAGTAATGGTCACAATTATTAACATAAAACCAAAGAATTTGACATTTTATATAAAAATTTTACATAAAGATACATTTAATTAGATCAATAGGGATTTCCATTAATAAAACTTTGGGTCGTTACAGGTTGGGGAAGTGTTTTGTTACAAGCAACAAGTTTTCTTCGAGTCATGGGTTGATTTCTGTTCTTCGTGTAAGAGACCGGGGCACTTGGTTTCAGTGTGCTGACTCAGTCTCAAGAGTCACTGCCAGGATATTGATGATAATTTGAGTAGGAGAGTAAGTCTTGGTGACAAGGGTCCAGTTTCTGTTTTTAGTGCAGGTTTGAAGGACCGAGTCCAAATTGGTGACATTTTTTCATGTCTAGGGGGTGTGAGGGTGTGAATTCATCAGGTTCTTCAGACCTAAGCACTGTAATCCCAAATCCTTCATCTTATTCAGAGGTTGTGTGTATTGGCGTTAATTCTAAACATGAGGTGATGACTAAGCCAGTAAGTGGGGAAGGTAATTTTGTTCTCATGCCCCATAAAATACCAATACTAGCCACCCTAACTTCAAATGAGGGATGTGTGAATGCACCAAATTGGTCAAGTCCCAGAAGTACCTCTTCAAATCTAAATCTGGGAAACCGTTTTGAAGGTCTGGAAGTTAAAGATCTAGTTCATGATCAAGGGGAATGACATATGGTGGCACCAAGAGGAGAAGATTCATCTTGGTCATAGATTATAATCCAAGACCCTCCTCCGGAGGGGAAAATCAATGAAGTTCATGGAATCTATTAGGAAAAGTCCAGTGATGATATCTTTAGTCAACTCTCAATGGAAAATTTATAGGGAATGCATGGTATATGACTTCATAGCCCAAGGAGGAAGAAGGGGAATAAGGGAACCCAGGAATCATGGAGATGCATTGAAATCAAGGGGAATAAATCTAAAGGGTGTAAGGACTACTCTCACTTGAATAAACCCATGGAGACAAGGTCAGTCAAAAAGGGTGGGGCCAACAAGGTGCTTGAGTGTGAAGACACTGTGCAAGACTGGTTTCATAATAAGAGTATTAAGCTTCAAGGTAAAAATCAAATTCCTGAGTATGGCATTCTTAAGGAACAAGAGCAGGTTGGTGAAAAGATGGAATCTCTATTTTAGGAATCAGGGCCTTCTGAATATTTGAAGAGAATGATAGGAAAGGTGGAAGCAGAAAAAGAAAAATGTTTAGAGCTCATTCTCTACTACTAGAAGGAGTTTTCCAAATCAATGCTCCACAAGAGGATGTTAATAGAATTTATGAGAGAATGATTCGATTTTATCTTAATGGGGACCAAAGGACATAAAATAACAAACAAGACCATATTTTAGAATGGGGATTCAACAAAAGGAAGATCAATTTGGAGGAATATATCCAGACTTGGGACAAGATGACCAATCATTTTGAAGATATTTTTATTCTAAGGGTTTTACCTACACTTACATAAAATTCCATCTAATGGGTAACAAACTTACCATTCTTATGTACACCGAACTACCACCTCACAAAACAATGTTGTTCATTTTTCCTTTACCACCTATCATGGTTGGGAATTATGATGGAAAATATGTTTTTATATGATATATATTATATATATGATGTTTTTATGATTATGTAATTATTATATAAAACACATCTTCATTCTTTTCATTTTGTGTAAATACGATAATTTTGATGTGATTCATTCACACTTTACATGGAATATATTAAGGATGAGTTTAGTGAAATTGTCATGAACCAACCCGGGTTGACCCTAAACCGGTCACCCGAGCCGGCCCGCGACATGGCCCGAGGGGCATTCCCGATCCCCACAGGCTGACAACTAGTGTCGGGAATCAAAACTAAACAAGAGGAAACAATTTGGTCCATAAATGAAAGACAAGCAAAGCATCAGAAAAAAATAGAATAATGCAAGGCAAATAAACGACACGAAAAAAGGGGGAGCAACCAACAACACCAAACTAACCTGACCACGACCAAAACTCCTCGCGACTCCGAGAGTTGCTCACTGATAAAAAAATATTTTGTTGAATATTTTATTGATAATAAATGATATAATTTCCTCACATTGTGTTAAACATGTTTATTTATAAAATATTTGGGATTTGATCATTCATTTGAAAATTTGGTGAAAATTCCAGTTTTACCCTTTATAGTGCACTGTAGTATTTCGAAGATAAATATTTTTATATTTATTATTTGAATTTGAAATATTGTAACACTGTTAATAACTTAATTGTATACAACTTTTATTCAGGACACATGATCAAAAGAATGTATTTCGATGGAGTAATTGGGCCATAAAGGCAAAGGTGGGCTGGACACATCAGAATGGAAAAGCTTATGTATTTAGTCCATAACTCCTTCATCTAGTCTTGTATTGAGTCCAAATTTTGAGAGGGGATAGGGGACCCATATACGCACATATTATCCTTCTATAAGGACAGACAATTCACGCGTTTTTGTGGTCAAATGGGCGGTTTAATTGGGCATAAAATATTTGGCCGAGATTCCCCATTCACACTTGAAACCACTTTGAAACTAGCCTCCCCACCACTCTATAAATTGGTGTTTTTCTCATTTGGTAAGGTTGGTACGTTAATTAGGAAGTTTAGGGTAGAGGATAAGAGGTTACACTACAATTATCCAAGCAATTCAATAAGGGCAGCTCTTGAAGCAAGGATCCCTTCATCGAAGCCCTATTCTTCTTCCTCATGTTGTAATGATTGTGTTTTCTTAATAAACTTCTTTGTTCTTCTTTTATTTCTTCTCTTTTCTTCTGTTTTATTTAAATTTCTTCTTCTCTTAATCTTCCTCTTTGGGCTGGAATTCTTGAGTATAAGCGTTATTGGGTTATACCCATTATAAACCTTTGCAAATGCAATTCGCTTCTACGATGATTACGCCACCCATGGAAGAGTAGTTCTTTTTAGTAATCGATCGACCTCTATCCTTCTTCATTAATTTATTTTGAATCAATGAGATACTGTAATTAACTTAATATGATCCATGAATTGTGTTTTTTAAATTGTAAGAAACTAAGCAAGCAATTGAACAATTAACACAAAAACACGCGAGGTCGGGATTTTGTGTAAATTGTGAGAGCGTGATCTTAATCGATAATACAAGACCACAAGGGATAAATTTGTAGAGTTAAAATATAATACCTAAATAAAATTAATCCTCATTTAAAGAATGGATATGTTCTCTAATTAACCACTGACCATAAGCTATCCTTAAAACAACATTCAAAGCAGGGTGCTGCGATTGCGTGTTCCGAAGCTAGCCTAGGGTTTAAGTAATTTCATCTTTGTGGTTAAGTTAACTCTCATAGGGTTTGAGGGATAAAAAATTAGGGGATCATAATTAAGTGGATATTTATTTAAATGATAATGATTAATAAGTGAATGAATAGGTAGAGTTAGATCGATTACGCCTTTAAAATATTTTCTAAAAAAAAAATCTTCTTGTTGTGTCTTTTTAATCAAACTTCATTTCAAAATAAAAAATAAAAAAATGCAATATTCTTCCAGCAAACTTCTTCTAGATTCATAAACTATAACAAAACCCAACCCTTTAAATTAGTGTTTTTATTATATTCTATTTTATTTTTTATAATACCTTTAATAAGTTGTTAAATTCACTTCCTCCTTTGAGAGACGACCTTGGTCAGCCACTCTGCTGCACCTAAGTACCCCAAAAACCACTAATCATTTGAGGGAGCCCACGACAGCGCTCTTTAAAATTGGAACCGTTGCCGGGGAGACAAGTAATTTATTCAACAATTTAGAGGTATTTCTTTTATTTTTCATTTTATTATTTTCTTCACCTCTTTCTTTCATCTTTCCCCTTTCTCAAGTTTTCATTTTTTTCATCCTCTTCTTTTTTTTGGACCATCAACTCAAACTTAACATTTTTATTTTACTATGGTCCACTTTATTTCTTTTCATTTTTATTTGATTTATGACACGAACTAATCTCGAATATCTCTTAGATCCTAACCCTGAGATTGAACGTAGCCTTAGGGCTCGAATCAGACATTCTCAGTCTACAGGAAGTTTCAATATTCAACCAGTTGGTAAATTCCTCTCTACTGGAAACATCGAAATTGGAAGCAATTCAAATTAAAACATAAAAGAAGAACCAATGGCTAGAAATAATGGAAATAAACTTAATATAACCATTCGAGAATTGTCTACACCTGATATTAACTATCAACCAAATTGTATTGCATACCAGAATCTCGAATCAGACTTTGAGTTAAAATCTGGGTTAATTCACCTTCTTCCAAAATTTCATGGCTTATCTAGTGAGGATCCAAACAAAAACCTTAAATAATTTAATGTGGTTTGCTCAACCCTTAAACCAAGAAATGTTTCTGAATATCAAATCAAATTAAGAGCATTCCCATTCTCACTTGATGGAGCTGCGAAAGATTAGATGTATTATTGACAACCTGAGGATGTAACTTGTTGGAACGATTTAAAATTTCTTTTCTTGCAAAGATTTTTACCAGCATCGAGGACCACTTCCATTCATAAGGAGATCTCGGGGATCAAGCAAGCATAATGGGAGTCAATGTATCAGTATTGGGAGAGATTCAAGAAGTTGTGTGCAAGCTGTCCACATCACCAAATCAGTGAGAAACTCGTCATTCAGTACTTCTATGAAGGACTCACACCTATGGAGAGGAGCATGGTGGATGCCGCAGTAGGAGGGGCATTGGTGGACAAGAAAACATTAGCCGCACGAGCATTGATCGACAAGATGGCACAAAACTCCCAACAATTTGGTGATCGAGGTACACTACATGTCAGGGGATTACATCAGGTAAGTCCTTCTTCTCTTGAAAGTCATTTGATTGATACCAAGTTGGAATAATTGACCACTATGGTGAGGCAGATTTCATTGGCTCAAAAGATATCCCAACCCCCTCCTTCAAGGCCTTATGGAATTTGCACTGAGACAAGCCACCCAACTGACTGTTGGCCACAACTACAAGAGACAGAGGAGTATTCCCAGGGAGACCATTTTTGTAGCAATAACAACCATATCCCTAAAAGAAGTTTGATTCATTTTCTCCAACATATAACAAAGGGTGGAAAGATCAACCAGACATGAGGTATGACTCTGGACAACAACAAAGGCCACCCTTTAAACAAAACTTCCAGTAGCCTCCACCTTACCAGCAGGGTTTCCAACAACTTCAAAGAAGATTTGAAGCCCAAGCATCAACAAGACAACAACAAGGGAATCCCCCACCAAAGGTAGATTCTAATACTGATGACCTTTTGAAGCAAATTGTTCTTAATCAACAGAATTAGCTGAAGAGTCAAAGTTCGGAGCTGAGGGAGTTGAAGAATCAAATGAGCCAGATTTCCACCGCCCTCTATGAACTTGTAAGTAAGAATTCCGGAAATCTACCTTCCCAACCCACTCCAAATCCAAAGGGGGATGTTAGTGCCATCACATTGAGAAGTGGGAAGAAAATGAACAATACATCTGTACCTACCATTCCACCGGGATTCACCTCTACTCCAGAGAAGCCGCATTCCATACCAACTGATGAGCAATCCAAGGAGAAATATAAAGGTAAGAAAAAGATTGATGATGTTCCTCCTAAACCCCTTCCTTTTCCAAACAGGGTTGTTCAAACCAAGAAGATGGCTGAAGAAGCAATGTAAAAGGAGGGTTTTGACACATTCAAGCGTGTTGAGATCAACATTCCTCTACTTGAAGCCATTAAGAAAATCCCAAGGTATGCCAAATTCTTAAAATAACTCTTCACCAATCGAAGAGGGCTCAAGGGAAATGAGAGGATCAACCTTGGAAGGAATGTCTCTGCACTCATTACACCAACTCTAGCAATTCCAACAAAGTGCAAGGATCCCGGGACATTCACCATCCCATGTACCATAGGGGAGTTGCACTTCTCTGATGCTCTTTGTGATTTAGGAGCTTCAATAAATGTGATGCCTCACTCTGTATTCTATTCCTTGTAGGTTGGTGAGTTGAAGCCAAAAAGAGTAGTGGTGCCGTTGGCAAATAGAGCTACAACCTATCCAGCGGGAGTCCTTGAGGATGTACTTGTCCAGGTAAGAGACATGATCTTTCCAGCAGAATTTTATATGCTTAACATGGAGGATGATCAGGTAAGTTCTCATGCCCCCATTATCTTAGGTAGGCCCTTCCTCAAAACTACAAAAACTATCATAAATTTCAATGAGGGTACACTTTCCATAAAGTTTGGAGATGAAGTTGTGGTATTTAATGTCATGGAATCCATGAAGTACCCCTCATAGGATCACTATGCATTTGTTATCTCCCATTTTGAACCACCAAATAAAAACCCCATGAAATTTGATTGTTCTATGCTTAGGGATATTATGAGTATTGGTTCTAGTTTGATGTCTAAGAGTACTTCCACACCTATTTCTAATGCAAAAGACTCTATTAGATTTGATTTTAAAATGGAATCATACTCTGATTTTGATCATGTGAACTCTGATTATGACATGGTTGTTGAGTATGTTGATGGATTTGATGCTTTATTCTCTGATTTTGATGATGTATATTATGATAATGATGCTCTTTGTGCACATATTTTAGTTCCTTCTATGTCTCCATCCATACACCACCCCCTACACTGGAACTCAAGCCATTGCCACCAAATCTCAAATACTCATACTTGTTGAGTGGTGAGACATTACCTGTTATCATCGCTAACAATCTCCCTTTTGAACATGAATAAAAACTTTCGAATCTTTTGAGGGAGAACATTAGGGCAATTGGGTGGACCTTGGCTGACATATCAGGTATTAGCCCCTCTATTTTCATGCATAGGATTCTTTTAGAGGATGGGGCTAAACCGGTGAGGAAACCACAAAGGAGACTCAATCCAACACTTTTGGAGGTTGTTAAAAAAGAAGTTGAAAAATTAATTGAGGCAGGTATAATCTATCCCATTTTAGATTCTTAGTGGGTAAGTCCAATTCAGGATGTGCCTAAGAAAAGTGGTGTTACTGTTGTTAAAAACGAGAAAGATGAGCCAGTTCCAATGAGGGTACAAAATAGCTGGTGTGTGTGTATTGATTATAGGAAACTAAATCATTCCACTCGCAAAGACCATTTCCCCCTCCCATTTATTGATCAGATGCTTGAGAGACTAGATGGGGAGACACAATATTGTTTCTTGGATGGATTTTTTGGATATTTTCAGGTTCCTATATCTCTGGAGGATTAGGAGAAGACTACATTCACCTATCCCTTTGGCACATTTGCCTACCGAAGGATGCCATTTGGACTTTGCAACGCCCCAGGTACCTTCTAGAGATGCATGGTGAGTATTTTTTCTGATTTTATTGAGACCTTCATGGTGGTATTTATGGATGATTTTACAGTGTATGGGTCTTCAGTTGACGAATGTCTAATTAGTTTGGGAAAGGTGTTGAATCATTGTATTGAGAAGAATCTGGTCCTGAACTTTGAAAAGTGTCATTTCATGGTAGATCATGGCATTGTCTCAGGGCATGTAGTGTTAAAACATGATATAGAGGTTGATAGATCAAAGGTAGATATTATTTCATCCTTACCATATCCTTCATGTGTGCGTGATGTTAGATCTTTCCTAGGGCATGCAGGATTTTATCGGCGCTTCATCAAAGATTTTAGTAAGATTGCTCTTCCTATGTCAAGATTACTTCAAAAGGATTCTGATTTTGTATTTGATGTTTCTTGCAGGAATTCATTTGATGAGCTAAAACAATGTTTGACCACTCCACCTATCATACAGCCCCCACGGTGGGAGACTCCCTTTGAGCTTATGTGTGACGCCTCCAACTTCGCGGTTGGAGATGTCTTATCTCAGAGGGTGGAAGGACATTCACATGTGATTGCCTATGCATCAAGGACATTGGATTCAGCCCAATAAAACTACACTAAAACAGAAAAGGAGTTTCTTGCTGTCATATTTGCTTTAGATAAATTCTGTTCATATTTATTGGGCTCTAAAGTAGTTGTTTTTTCTGACCATGCAGCTTTGAGGTACCTCCTAATGAATCCAGATGCAAATCCACAACTTATCCGTTGGATGCTCCTTCTTCAGGAATTTGATATTGAGATAAAGGACAAGAAGGGATCAGAGAATTTGGTGGCAGACCACATGAGTAGGCTTACTCACACACCAGAGGGTGACACCTTGGTCCAGGTACCACTTCGGGACACTTTCCCCGATGAGCATCTCTATACCATCTCAGGTACGCATCCTTGGTATGTTGATTTAGTTAATTGCATTGTTTCCTCTGAAATCCCAACAAATTTGAAGAAGCATCAAGTCAAAAAATTAAAAAGTGAGTCTAGGTATTATGTGTGGGATGATCCTTACCTCTGGCGCATGTGTAGTGACCAAGTCATTAGTAGGTGTGTTCCCGATCTGAGTTTGAGTCTGTTTTTCATTTTTGTCATACACTTTTTTGTGGTGGACACTTTGGACCCCAACAGACAACTAGGAAGGTTTTGGACTCTAGATTATATTGGCCTAGCTTATTCTATGATGCCCATGTGTTTTGTAAGTCATGCTCTCGTTGCCAACACACTGGGAACATTTCTAGGAGACATGAGATGCCCCAACAACCCATACTATTCTGTGAGATTTTTGATGTATGAGGCATTTATTTTATGGGTCCTTTTCCTAGTTCATTTGGTTTTTTGTATATTTTGTCTGCTGTTGATTATGTGAGTAAATGGGTGGAGGCCAAGGCCACTAGGACTGACGATTCTCATGTTGTAGTGGATTTTGTCAAGGCTGAAATTTTCTGCAGGTTTGGAGTACCAAAGGCCATCATTAGTGACCAAGGAACACACTTTTTCAATAGGAATTTTGCTTCCCTACTTCAAAAGTATGGGGTGACACACAAAAAATCAACACCATACCACCCCCAAACAAATGGCTAGGATGAGGTTTCAAATCGTGAGTTGAAACAAATATTGGAGAAAACCGTGTAGCCAAATAGGAAGGATTGGAGCAAGCGCTTGGATGATGCATTGTGGGCTTATAAGACAACATACAAGACACCCATTGGTATGTCCCCATTTCGGATTGTTTTTGGGAAAGCGTGTCATCTCCCCGTGGAAGTTGAGCATCTGGCTTATTGGGCTATAAAGAAATGCAACATGAATTTGGCCCAAGCTGGAATCCAAAGGAAGCTGCAAATTCAAGAGCTTGAGGAGATTAAATTGTCTTCATATGAGAACTCAAGGCTCTACAAGGAAAGATCAAAAGCATATCATGATAGAATTATCCAACAAAGGGAGTTTCATGTTGGAGAGAATGTCCTTCTCTACAGTTCATGACTGAAGCTGATGCCTGGTAAGTTGCGTTCTAGATGGTTAGGTCCTTATATTGTATCTAATGTTTTTCCTTATGGTGTAGTGGAGATCACACAAAAGGACACTGGAAGGAGCTTTACAGTCAATGGGAAACTTTTGAAGACATACATTGAGGGACTTCCTACTAATGCAATGGATTTTATCACACTGCATGACCCCATCATCACTTGAGCACATCAGGCTGTTCCTAACCCTTTCACTTTTATATTATTTTTCCTATTTAAAAATTATGCATTTCATGTGCATATATCATCTCATGGGTTCACATTGAGGACAATGCAATATTTTAAGTGTGGGGGAGGGAACCTTTTAGTTTAGTAATTTCAATTGTTTTCCTGTTTAAAAAAAACAAAAAAAATTGTGTGTTTTTCAAATTGTGTGTGTTTATTTTTCAATTTTCTTTGTGTTTTTGAAATTTTTGAGCTGAAATGATTCTCATCACAATTTTGAAATGCATATCAATGAGTGAAACAATTTATCCCTTGAAACTAAGCTTAAATGAATGCTGAAATGACTTTGTTTCAAGTTCAAATATTTAGTAATTTCATGAAAAGTACACTGAATTTTGAATCCCATGCCACATCTCACTATCTTTATATTTGAAATCACTTTCCTATGAGGATTCTGAACCATTATTTTCATGTTCTTTACATTCACCTCACTTCTTAAGAGAACCAAACCATACTCGATTTAACCAGAATTTGATTTATTTCTGTCAAAACTTGAGGGTTTGAGGTACTTATGTTTAAATTATTGAGGAATTTGTTTGGTATTAAAGCCCCCTTTTCAAAGAATCATTTTTTTATAATGGCCTACCTTGAACATTTAATCCTTGTAGCCCTTATAATCCATGCACAACCTGTTAGGTTAGCCACATTACAAGCCATTTTTTCCTATCCAACCAACTCTTGAAGTGAAATTGCATAATCTAGTTGAGCTTAAGTGTGGGGGAAGCTATCTTGTGTTGTGCTACCACATTCTGTGATACTTTGGGTGGAAAATTAAATTTTGAAGAGATGTGTTTGCTACTGAAGAAAATCATTATATTGAAAGTTGTGCCTTTTCTGGAGCTTTCATGACAAGTGAAGCTGTGCCTTTTCTAGAGCTTCTAATTGAGGTAGAAAGCTATGGCTATCTGGAGCTTTCAAGAAAATCATGTTTGAGAAGATTGACATTTTTGTTTCTGAATTGATGAATGGTGAAAAACTTCCATGAATTTTCATGATGATGGAGCTGAATTGATACTATGGGGATTAATGAGGAGACCATATTTAAGTGAAAATTAGATTAATGCAATTTTTCTTCAAAAAGAGTCAAGCCCTCCTCATTCAGCCTCAGAGTTTTTCACATCTTAATCCTACCAACCGAAAGCCATAGAACAACCCTGAAAATTCCTCACGATAGACATATGTCCTTGACTCACATTGAGTATAGATATAGGAATTTATCAAGCCTATGGTGACCCTTGTATGAGTTTGGATGAGAAAGACATTGCAAAAAAAATTTGACATTTGTGTGATAAGAGAAAATTCAAGCGAGGTAAGTGTTTTGTGCATGGGAGGACAAATAAAGTGGAAATATATTGAATGATATAAATGAAGAACTTGAAATAATGGTTTTTTATAAGGCATGATATCTTTTGTTTCTTGGTGTGTAATTGTTTGATCTCAAGGATATGTGTTTTAAAATTTGTTTTGATTTGATATTGATGTTTACTTGATATGACGTTTTTCCCAGGAGTGCAAAAGGGTAAGTGTGGGGGAGTTGATAAAACACTATTTTTTTGAATATTTTATTGATAATAAATGATATAATTTCTTCACATTGTGTTAAACATGTTTATTTATAAAATATTTGGGATTTGATCATTCATTTGAAAATTTGGTGAAAATTCCAGTTTTACCCTTTATAGTGCACTGTAGTATTTCGAAGATAAATATTTTTATATTTATTATTTGAATTTTAAATATTTTAATAGTGTTCCTAACTTAATTTTCTACAACTTTTATTCATAACACATGATCAAAAGAATGCATTTGGATGGAGTAATTGGGCCATAAAGACAAAGGTGGGCTGGACACGTCAGAATGGAGAAGCTTCTGTATTTCGGCTATAACGCCTTTATCTAGGCTTGGATTGAGCCCAAAATTTAGGATAGGGGACCAATATCCTCACATATGGTCCTTCTGGAAGGCCGGACAATTCACACTTTTTGGTGGTCAAATTGGCAGTGAAAGTGGGAATAAAATATTTGTCCGAGATTCCCCATTCACACTTGAAACCACTTTGAACCTAGCCTCCCCAACACTCTATAAATTGGTGTTTTTCTCATTTTGTGAGCTTGTGACGTGCATTAGTAAGTTTAGGGCAGATGAGAAGAGGTTCCACTCCAATTATCCAAGTAATTCAATAAGGGCATCTCTTGAAGCAAGGATCCCTTCGTCGAAGCCCTATTCTTCTTCCTCATGTTGTAATGATTGTGTTTTCTTAATAAACTTCTTTGTTATTATTTCATTTATTCTCATTTCTTCTGTTTTATTTAAATTTATTCTTCTCTTAATCTTCCTCTTTGGGATGGAATTCTTGAGTAGAAGCGTTATTGGGTTACACCCATTATAAACCTTTGCAAATGCAATTTTCTTCTACGATGATTACGCCACCCATGGAAGAGTAGTTCTTTTTAGTAATCGATCGACCTCTATCCTTCTTCATTCATTTATTTTGAATCAATGAGATACTGTAATTAACTTAATATGATCCATGAATTGTTTTTTTAATTGTAAGAAACCAAGAAAGCAATTGAACAATTAACACAAAAACACGCGAGGTCGGGATTTTGTGTAAATTGTGAGAGCGCGATCTTAATCGGTCATACAAGACCACACAGGATAAATTTGTAGAGTTAAAATATAACACCTAAACACAATTCATCCTCATTTACAGAATGGATATGTGCTCTAATTAACCACTGACCATATGCTATCCTTAGAACAACAATCAAAGTAGGGTGCTGCGATTGCGTGTTCCGAAGCTAGCCTAGGGTTTAAGTAATTCCATCTTTGTAGTTAAGTTAACTCTCTTAGGGTTCGGGGGATAACAAATTAGGGGATCATAATTAAGTGTATATTGATTTAAATGATAATTATTAATAAGTGAATGAATATGTAGAGTTAGATCGATTACGCCTTTTAAAATATTTTCTAAAAAAAACATCTTCTTGTTGTGTCTTTTTAATCAAACTTCATTTCAAAATTAAAAAAAATGCAATGTTCTTCCAGCAAAATTCTTCGAGATTCATAAAATATAACAAAACCCAAGCCTTTAAAGTAGTGTTTTTATTCTATTATATTTTATTTTTTATAATACCTTTAATAAGTTATTAAATTCACTTCCTCCTTTGAGAGACGACCTTGGTCAGCCACTCTGCTGCACCTAAGTACCCCAAAAACCACTAATCATTTGAGGGCGCCCACAACAGCGCTCTTTCACTCACCAGTCCACAACCAACTCTCTCCCACAATGAGCAAGCTCAATTAAAACCTACAACAAAACTAAAAATAGGAAAAAACTATAGGCATGAGTATAAAACTCAGTAGGCTAGCCCAATATCTATTCCCAATGCACTGCATTTAAAATAAAAGAAACACCATTTCAAGTTTGAACTACAATTTATAAAAGTAAGGGTTTATACATGTTACTCAAAAACAAAGTACGATTCATTGCCCCTATTCATTTCTCAAAAACCCAAGTCATTCTTTTAGTGAGACATTAGAATTTTTCAAAGGGGAAGTGATGTTTACATTTTAAATTTGCACAAAAAGTATAAAACACATTTCTTTGAAAACAGTTTTCATAAACCACTTTAAAACCACACATCACTTTCTAGTAAAAACACTACACATGAAAATGATACAGTAGTTACACAGTAAGGGCAATGAAAAGAAAATATATACAAGTACCATATTCATCATAACAAGTAACTGAAAGCCAACAGACATGGGTGAACCTAGGAGATCAAGAATAAACCAGAAGACACCAATACATGTGAAATAATCCTCGTTGACATGTCACACAAGATGAAATCAAAACATCCAATACGCTTGACCATCCTTTATCAGGAAGGCCGAGGGAAAATCCCATAGTAATAAACCCAATATATCCACCTACTATGGGTCATTGGTCAGTACCATAACCTACTAGTGCAACAATCATTCTTAGAATATTCTCTCAATATGCAAGATTCCCATGTCTTAAGTATTTAGGAAAGGGGGTGAGCCAACCGATGCCAACCGAGCATCCAATCACACACACATATATATAAATCACAACAAGCATCACCCCGAGCCAGTCCATGGGACAACCTCTTGCCTTTAAACTACTAAAGTACCCGGTAGCCTCTAAGTGCGGCCTCCCAAACAATCAATTGCAACCAAGGTAGGAGAGTTATCCCGGGAGAGTTTTTACCAAAAAATTCTCATCATTTTCCATAAAGTTCCAAACAGGCATTAAATACATTTCACAATCACCACTTTAAAAAGAACCAAAACGCTTGTTCATTCTTGAGAAAAAATAATTTATCATTAAATCCAGAACTATAATTGAAATTATGTGAATTATGTTTAAAAGCCAAATTGGCACTCTTTCACTACTGGGTGTCCATTCATTAAGAAAATATTTAGAGTGTCCTGTATAAAATAAACGGCTCTTTTTACACCAAATAATCATTTAAAAATTAATTGTCTTATATTATCTCACATTTATTAAAATTAATAAAATATTTAATTTGAACAAATGGGGTGCGCAAACAGCAGGAAATAATGTAACTTAAATTTTAAAAAGCAGTGCAATGGGAACCTACCTCGACTCGTAGCTCGAACACGACAATGTGACAATGCGACAACGCGACACGCCTTGCATAGGCGCACAAGCACACACAAACCAATGATCGCAGTAACGCGGGGTTACCCCGCCAACACACTGTAACCGCAAATATAAATAAAATACATGAACACGGACTTAAAATAATCCATATGAACAAACAACACAAAAGAACCACCTCAAACTACTTTCAAAACACAACTCGCACCATCTACATTATTTACTAAACCGCTTTAAAACCCACAAAGTGTTTACAAAAACTAGGCAACGCCAAAATAACTCACTAATCATTCTAAGGAGCCAACAAACTATTTTAATAAAACACTTTAGTGCAAAACCTGACAAAAGCGTATGGTACACTGAAAACTACCTTTAAAAGCATGCGCGACTCAACACTTTTTCAAACCCAGACTTGCAGCATTCATATAATTTAACAAATAATTTAAAAGTTTATAAATCTGGTTTGAGAAGTATACCATAGTGTTACACACACGAAGCCAGCTCAGAAGCCCTTCTTTCCATCATACACACCAATTTTCAAATCTACAAGCCACACATTACAAACATACCAGGAAATCACAATTTTTTAAAAAAAAACTACTTTTCAGTTTACACACCAAAACCTTTTCAAAAACATCTTTTATGAATCTCCGCACATCGACGCTAAACCAAAACATAAACTGCAAAGTTTTTGAAATGAAAATAAACAATTCATCATGGTTGTTCACAAAAAACATGCACATACCATATATACATATCAACTTCAATTAAAAACTTGATCCGCATCAAACAAACTAATTAATATATATGATAAACTAATTTAAGAAGAAAATTAATTCATAAAAAATCATTAAACACATAACCACCTACCTCAAACGTGGATGAACCTCCCGAAACTGGTGCGAAACCTTGTTCGCACCACAACCACACCGATGGAGTGAAAATGAAACGCAACCTCGCCGGGAGGGAGGAAAACACCCCAAAATGATCCAAAATTCCTAAAACCCCAAGAAAACGAGTCACACACCAAATAGGCATTTAGGGTCCAGCCAAAATGAAGAAAACCAAAAAAATTAATGAAACAAACACCGCGTCCGGAGCAGAGAGGACTCCGACAAGGTAGGGGGGTAGGCTGACCGAGTTGCGCGCATCGAAAGGAGTGCCAGAGGGCCACTCGTCGATGGAGGGGAGACCGGAGGCCGACTACTGGCTTAGTCAAGGTTGGCATGAGACAGGGGGCGATGGAGGTGGTGTGCGAGCAGGAGCCGGTGATGGTGGGCCTATGCGAGCCGAAGGGGGCGAGGCGGCTTGCGGACAGGGGAGGCGAGGGGAGAAGGGGGGTGGAACTGGGAAAGGGGTGTGACACATGAGGCAAGGGAGGAGAGGCAAAAAAAAAAAAAAAACTGGGGAGGCAACGCAGCAAGGGGGAGCGACGAGAGGTGCTAGCGGCATGGGCAGGGCGAGCACAGAGGGGTGGCTCGGGGCGGCGGGCACGCTGCAGGCTGGGGAGGTGAGAGCATGGAGGCAGGCTGTGGGGTAAGGGGAGGACGACGACGGGAGGGAAGGGGGCTTGTGAAGGAAGACCGGGGAAGGGGGGCGGCCCGCGGCGTGGAACAGGGAGGAAGGGGGGGGAGGGGGTGCCGCGTGGGTAGTCTAGGTTAAGCCCCCCATTTTTTGTTATTATATTATAATAATCTTATTATTACAATAATAAAAATAACTATAAAATAATAAAAATGATAATACAAATAATAATAATAGTAATACAAATAATAATGATAATAATAATAAGAATAATACAAATAATAATAATAATAATTTTTAAAGAATAATAATAATAATAATAACAAACTTAATAATAATATAACATAATAATAAACTTAATAATAATAATAATACAATAATAATATTAATAATAAAATTATTAATAAAAATTTATTAACAATTATATTAACAATAAATTTTTTAAATAACAAAGATATCACTATCAATTCTTAATAATAATGATATTATTATCTACACAATAGTATCATTATTATTACGATTTAAATATTAAACTAATTTTATTTGAATTTTATTTATTTTAAACTTTAGACTATTGCGCGGCATCCGGGCTGACTGTGCGGCTACCGCCTACCGTGCGGTGATCGCACACGGGTTCGAAACCCACTAAAAGATATTAAATGACAAAATTTTTAATCCGAGACCCAGCCCGGACCTTGGCGTGAGGACCCGGAGTCAAGTAATTCTAAAATAAAAATTAATAAAAAAGTCGGGGTGTGACAATTCTCCCCACCACAGACACTTTCTGCCCCCATAAAGTCACCCAGTAAAACAACAAACCGAACAAGGACCCACGCCCGAATGAAACCAAGGGAAACCACAATATGAGAGAACAGGAGAACACGAGAGGGTTCTCCCCACCACAAGAGCTCAACTGATGCGGAAATTTAACACCCAACCAAATCACCCCGAGAAGGGGGGGCAGCGCGGGAACTCCCAACCGATCTAAACTAAGTTCTATAGCACAGGAAAACAACACCTCTGCTGAAAATTGAAACTCTCAACCCATACCAAAAACCCCGAAAACTAGAGAAAACCTTCGAGCAGAACTTACCCCAAATAGTGAACCCGAGCGTAACCACAAACACCAACTCTTCCATAGGCACTTACATCTCCAAACGAACACAGCCAAACCGAGATTAACCCACACCATGGTCAAACACACTTTTATGAGGAACACAAGATTCAGAAAACCATAATCTGACAAACAAAACTATTAGATTATAACATAACATGTCTATTATAATTCCATGATTAAGCAATGAACTTACAATGATGACAAAAATTTAACAGTAGAAAAAGAAAGGACGAAAAGACTTTAAATGTTCCACTGCCAACACGGAACACAAAACCCAAACCAAGGCTTCGCACTTCTGGAAACTCCTGACTACGCGCGAGCTTCACCCCAAGACCTGTGGTTGGGGTTTTGATGGATGAAGCATCTCCTACCTCGCAGTCAGACAATATAATCCTCCGGTCACAATGTCTTCTTCAAGCGACGCTTCCTGCAGAACTTCTCTAGATGACCCAGACATCCGAAATGATGACACTTCTTTAGAGGGATGTGACATGATGGCTTCATGTGCCCGAAGCAGCCACATTGGTGGCACACCACTGAACGGTCCGACGAACTGGAAGCCAGAACCACTACAGAGGAATTTTTAGAAAATAGGTCTCTCTGGAACACCCTGATCACGAGATGGGGAACCTTCACGAGTAGCTAGATACGCTGGATTTCCAACCATCTGCGCTCGGGAGACCAACTCATCTAAAAATGCCTCATCCACCTGTTTCTCAAAACAATGGTCACTATAAGGGAGGACCTGCTCCTTGATCTCTATACAAAGACCCTCGATGAAGAAAGAAGTTTTCATCAAATCCTGTGATGCTACCTCCAGAGAAAAGGACACAAGTTCCTTGAAATGGTCAATATATGCCTTCACTATCTGTTGGCCTTATTGAATATGCACAAGCTCTTCCTTTTTCTTCGTCTTCACTTCTTCAGGTATAAACCATCAGACAAAGACAAATTTAAAGACATCCCACGTCATCTGAACTTGCAGTGATGGGGGGGTGAACAACTCCCATTCATCCAAAGTTGGACCTTCAAACAGTCCCAAAACAACACGCACTCTGATAGCTTCGGGAGTTCCCAACATTCTAAAAGCACACTCGACCTCTTCAAACCACATAACTACCTTTAACGGACCCCGGTCACCATTAAGTACAGATAATGTCCGAGAAGGACCAGAAACTGTGCATGACTTATCAGAAACTCTGGGGACCTTTCTGGGTGGCATGTTCTGAACAAAATATAAAACACAGATCCAATACCAATATCAAGCCGAAGCAATATCATTGATAACACTTTCATCCAAAAACATCCAACTCAAAAACCAAATAAATACCAACACAAAACAAAATCTTTTTTTTTTCACTTTAGATTTCAAAATCACCTTTCTTCAAGGTCACTTCCCAAATAACAAACCCACTTTTCAAACCAAATTCAATTTACAAAAATCATTTCCCTTTTTAAAATCAATTTATAAAAACAAGGTCAAGCCTTTAATTCCAAGTGCACACCCCAATAATCCCATGAACTGTTGCACATGTCTTCATCCGCTTCCATCCATACACACCAACACACACTTCCCATGCATTCCCTCACATGTGAAAATGTTCATAAAGAGTACCCGAGGTTTCACTCAAACCATATCTCTACTGGTTCCAAGAAAACACCAGATTTTTAGACCAAGAGCTGTTAGTTTTAAAACAAATCCATTTCACAAATTTTAATCCCTTTGAAAGAAATAGTTCTCATTTCAAAAACCCTTTTTCATTTTCAAAAGTGCACTTACACCCACAAGAACCAAGACAACACACAACTTGCATCAAATCACCGAAGAGGGGGACTAGTAGTCATGCTTAACCTAGCGACATGGTAGTGGGCCATGCCCCAAGTAAGCATCAACGACTAGGAAGAAATTAAACCGTGTACGCGGACTCCACATGGGTCACTACTCCATGTAAAATCACAATGTAACATCAGTTTGCCTCCGTTTTCATCCCTCAATCCAAAACAAATCAGAATGAGACAAGAACTCAATTCCCAAACTACCCCTGGCGACTCGAGGTTCGAAACGGGTGAGGGTTCATGACGTCCTTCCTATACCTACCTATCGAGTCCCGAAGGTCCTAATATCCATCTACCTGACACCCCAAATAACAAGGGCCTTCTTTGATACCATTTTGTCACGAACCAACCTGGGTCGACCCTGAAACGGTCACCCGATCCGGCCCGCGACATGGACTGAGGGGCGTTTCCGATCCCCACGGGCTGGAAACTAGTTTTGGGTATCAAAACTAAACAAGAGGGAACGATTTGGACCATAAATGAAAGACAAGAAAAGTAGCGGAAAAAATAGAATAATGCAAGGCAAATAAATGACATGAAAAAGGGGGAGCAACCAACAACAACAAACTAACCTAACCACGACCAAAACTCCTCGCGACTCTGAGAGTCGCTCACCGGTCCACAACCAACTCTCGCCCATGGTGAGCAAGCTCAAGTTAAACCTGCAACAAAACTAAAAACAGGAAAACACTATAGGCATGAGTATAAAACTCAGTAGGCTAGCCCGATATCTATTCCCAATGAACTACATTTAAAATAAAAGAAACACCATTTCAAGTTTGAACTATAATTTATAAAAGTAAGGCTTTCTACATGTTACTCAAAAAAAAAGTACAAGTCATTTCCCCTATTCATTTCTCAAAAACCCAAGTCATTCTTTTAGTGAGATATTATCATTTTTCAAAGGGGAAGTGATGTTTACATTTTCAATTTGCACAAAAAGTATAAAACACCTTTCTTTGAAAATAGTTTTCATAAACCACTTAAAAACCACACATCACTTTCTAGTAAAAACACTACACATGAAAATGCTACAGTAGTTACACAATAAGGGCAATGAAAAGAAAATATATACAAGTACCATATTCATCACAGCAAGTAACTGAAAGCCAACAGACATGGGTGAACCCAGGAGATCAAGAATAAACCAAAAGACACCAATACATGAGAAATAATCCTCGTTGACATGTCACACACGATGAAATCAAAACGCCCAATACGCTCAACCATCCTTTCTCAGGCAGGCCGAGGGCAAATACCATAGTAATAAACCCAATATATCCACCTACAATGGGCCACTGGTCAGTACCATAACCTACAAGTGCAACAATAATTCTTAGAATATTCTCTCAATATGCCAAATTCCCATGTCTTAAGTATTTAGGAAAGGGGGTGAGCCAACCGATGCCAACCGAGCATCCAATCACACCCACATATATATAAAGCCCAACAAGCATCTCCCCGAGCCACTCCATGGGACAACCTCTTGCCTTTAAACTACTCAAGTACCCGATAGCCTCTAAGTGCGGCCTCCCAAACAATCAATTGCAACCAAGACAGGAGAGTTATCCTGGGAGAGTTTTTACCAAAAAATTCTCATCGTTTTCCATAAAGTTCCAAACGGGCATTAAATACATTTCACAATCACCACTTTAAAAAGAACCAAAACGCTTGTTCATGCTTGAGAAGAAATCATTTATCATTAAAACTAGAACTATAATTGAAATTCCGTGAATTATGTTTAAAATCCAAACTGACATTCTTTCACTACTGGGTGTCCGTTCATCAAGAAAATATTTCTAGTGTCCTGTATAAAATAAACGGCTCTTTTTACACCAAATAATCATTTAAAAATTAATTTTCTTATATTATCTCACATTTATTAAAATTAATAAAATATTTAATTTGAACAAATGGTGTGCGCAAACAGAAGAAAACAATGTAACTTAAATTTTAAAAAGCAGTGTAATGGGACCTACCTCGACTCACAGCTCAAACGCGACAATGCGATAACGCGACACGCCTCGCACAGGCACACAAGCACGCACAAACTGATGATCGCGGTAATGCGGGGTTACCCCACCAATGCGCTGCAACCGTAAAGATAAATAAAATACATGAACACAGACTTAAAACAATCCATATGAACAAACAACACAAAAGAACCACCTCGACCTACTTTCAAAACACAACTCGCACCATATACATTATTTACTAAACCGCTTTAAAACCCACAAAGTGTTTACAAAAACCAGGAAACGCCAAAATAACTCACTAAACATTCTAAGGAGCCAACAAACTATTTTAATAAAACACTTTAGTGTACAACCTGACAAAAGCGTACGGTACACTGAAAACTACCTTTAAAATCATGCACGGATCAACACTTTTTCAAACCTATACTTGCAACATTCATATAATTTAATAAATAATTTAAAAGTTTATAAATCTGGTTTGAGAAGTATACCATAGTGTTACACACATGAAGCCAGCTCAGAATCCCTTCTTTCCATCATACACACCAATTTTCAAATCCGCAAGCCAGACATTACAAACATACCAGGAAATCACCATTTTTTAAAAAAAACCACTTTTCAGTTTACACACACCAAAACCTATTCAAAAACATCTTTTATGACTCTTCGCACATCGACGCTAAACCAAAACAAAAAATATAAAGTTTGTGAAATTCAAAGAAACAATTCAGCATGGTTGTTCACAGAAAACACACACATACCATATATACATATCAGCTTCAATTAAAAACTTGATCCGCATCAAACAAACTAATTAATATATATTCTAAACTAATTTAAGAAGAAAAATAATTCATAAAACAATCGTTAAACGCATAACCACCTACCTCAAATGTGGATGAACCTCCCGAAACTGGTGTAAAACCTTGTTCACACCACAACCATACCGATGGAGTGAAAATGCAACGCAACCTCGTCGGGAGGGAGGAAAACACCCCGAAACGATATGAAAATCCTAAAACCCCAAGAAAACGAGTCACACACCAACTAGGGATTTAAGGTCCATCCAAAATAAAGAAAACCACAAAAAATAATGAAACAAACACCACGGACAGAGCGGGGAGGACACTAACAAGGTAGGGGGTAGGCTGACCGAGTTGCGCGCGCCGGAAGGAGTGCTGGAGGGCTGCTCGTCGATGGAGGGGAGAACGGAGGCTGGCTGCTGGCTTGGTCAAGGCTAGTATGAGGCAGGGGCGAGGGAGGTGGTGTGCGAGCTGGAGCTGGCGACAGAGGGCCTGGGTGAGCCGAAGGGGGCGAGGCGGCTTGCGGACAGGGGAGGCGAGGGGCGAAGGGGGGTGGAACTGGGAAAGGGGTGCGGCGCAGGAGGCAAGGGAGGAGAGGTAGGGAAAAACTGGGGAGGCAATGCAGTAAGGGGGAGCAACGAGAGGGGCTAGTGGCATGGGCAAGGAGAGCACGGAGGGTTGGATCTGGGTGGCAGGCATGCTGCAGGCCGGGGAGGTGAGAGCATGGAGGCGGGCTATAGGGTAAGGGGAGGACAACGACATGAGGGAAGGGGGCTCGCGAAGGAAGATCAGGGAAGGGGGTGACCCGCTGCGTAGAACAGGGAGGAAAGGGGGGGGGGGGGAGGGGGTGCCGCGCAAGTAGTCTAGGTTAAGACCCCCTTTTTTTGTTATTCTATTATAATAATCTTATTATTACAATAATAAAAATAACTATAAAATAATAAAAATGATAATACAAGTAATAATAATAGCAATACAAAAAATAATGATAATAATAATAATAATAATTTATAAAGAATAATAATAATAATAACAAACTTAATAATAATATAACATAATAATAAATTTAATAATAATAATAATACAATAATAATATTAATAATAAAATTATTAATAACAATTTATTAACAATTATATTAACAAATTTTTTTTTAAATAACAAATATATCACTATAAATTCTTAATAATTGCGATATTATTATCTGCACAATAGCATCATTATTATTACGATTTTAATATTAAACTAATTTTATTTGAATTTTATTTATTTTAAACTTTAGACTATTGCGCGACATCCGGGCTGATTGTGCGGCTACCTCCTACCGTGCGGTGACCGCACATGGGTCCGATACCCACTAAAAGATATTAAATGACAAAAATTTTAATCCGGGACCCAACCCGGACCTTTGCACGAGGACCCAAAGCCAAGTAATTCTAAAATAAAAATTAATAAAAAAGTCATGGAGTGACAGAAATTATATGATATATATGAAATAATAATGCTACTTTAATTATTATATATATATATATAATTTACTTACTTTCTTTCAATATGATAATAAAATGGAAATAACATTTATGCGTACGTACGACCTACCATCTCCATGAACGGTGTATTTCATTTCATAATTCTATCTTTTATCAATTATTATAAATATTTATATAATTAATATACATGATAATTATATAATGTTTTAAATTATTTAAATAATTAAATCATTATCTAATTAAGAGCATCAAGAATAACATGTCAAAACATGTACGAAAAACAATGCGGATATTACCCGAAACATAACATTAACTCGTAATTTTTAATAAACGGTAAATATAAAGTCACAATAAAATAATATATGGAATTAAATATAAAAATATGGTTTTTTGTATATTTATAATGAAATTATATTTATTATTTATTAGATTTTAATGTGTATAAAGAAAGTCAGGACTTAAGGTAAGAGTTTTCTCATCTCACTTTTTATTATCCGTGAGATAAATGCTATGTTCACCACTCATTTATTTTGTGTGGTATATATAATGAACATGAATATATTCTATTATAATTATAATTAAATTTATTTTCATTTACATGTCCATTTTTTGATCTCTCTTTCTTGGGTTTTATGTTTCAAAAGTTACCAAATCGGTAAAGTAGTTTTGTCTCAATTTTCCTTTTTTGAGACACATGCCGTGTTATGCACCTATATTTTTCTATAAGGTGTATATACTACCTTTGAGATGTTATATCATGAATTTTATTATTTTCATGATATTATGATATTCATGTAATTTTATCCTCCTATGGGGATCATAATTTAAAGTTTCCAAAGTGGTAACAATTTACTGTTATAATCTCATCATTTATCGAAATTGTTTATGATTATGATTCCATTGATGAAATATTATGATACATCTCTCAATAAAAATAAATAATTTCCTTATCCTATGGTTATTCATTATATCTTCATGTATTGGTAGCATTTTCCCACGCTTTGGTACTTAAGATAATTAAGAAAGTGGTTTTAGGAAAATCTGACTTTATCTATCTCTCTTCACTCAGAAATCTATATTCTTTCAAAAACATGTTTTATAAAAATATTTTTAATTTTTTTTATCTTTAAAAATCATTTTAAATGTTTTCTGTATTTCTTTATAATTTTTCAAATTATATTCAAAGAAAAAGGTTTTCAAAATGATTTTAAAGATTTTTTATATGTTTTCAGGGAAAAAGGTTTTCAAAATGATTTTAAAGATTATTTTATAAGTTTTTAGGGAAAAAGGTTTTCAAAATGATTGTAAATATTATTTTATAAGTTTTAAAGGAAAAAGGTTTTCAAAATGTTTTCAAGCTTATTTTATAAGTTTTAAAGGAAAAAGGTTTTCAAAATTTTTCAATCTTCTTTTATAAGTTTTCAATGAAAAAGGTTTTCAAGATTTTTTCAAGATTCCTTTATAAGTTTTCAAAGATATTTTTAAGGAAACAGTTTTTTCAAAATGATTTATGTTTTAAAGATCATTTTTCAAAGTGAAAAATATATTTTCCTCAAGAATTTTTTTAAATTATTTTTTCATGATTCCTTTATATGTTTTTGAAGTTGTTTGAAAGAAAATGATTTTGAAAATGTTATATGTTTTAAAAAGTGATGTTATAAGTGGTATTTAAAAATAATTCTCCATATAATATGACATCCTTGGATATAGTTTATGATTTAATATTGATATGACCCAAGGAAACCATTCATATTATTTCTATAAATGGTTTATATTTTGATGTCTTGATGCTTATGAAACCCACTTCCTTTTACAAGTTATTCTAGGATGAAATGATTATGAAACCTATATATTTTCCATAGGTTATTATATGATTAAATTTTTATGATTCCCATTTCATTTCATGGGTTATGATTTAATGTTTATGAAACCTATCTATTTTTATGAGTCATGATAATATGATTGTTTTATGGAACACATATGTATAATTTCATTACGAGATGGGTGGGACCTATATCTCCCTCCAATACATTGGGTAAAAATTTATATCTCACGAGTATGATAAGTATGGAATGGGAAGTGAACTAAGTTAAATAATAAATGGCTAGAATGAGGAGTGAACTCGGTTTAGTGTGATAGGGCTGGAATGGGGAGTGAACTCAGTTCAGTAATACAGGGCTAGAATAGGAAGTGAACTCGGTTTAGTAATACAGGGCTGAAATGTGAAGTGAACTCAGTTCAGTATGAAAGAGTCAAAATGGGGAGTGAACTCAGTCCAATAATATAGGGATATAATGAGGTGTGAACTTGGTTTAATAATATAGGTCTGAAATGAGAAGTGAACTTGGAACGAGGAGTGAACCCAATTTAGTAAAGGAATTTTCCCCCTAAGATAGTATTGGGTGTGAACCTTGACTATTAATATGGTTTGGGGAGTGAACTCATTCCACTAGTACATCCTTGTAATTAAGCCTTGAATACTATGAAAATAATTTTATATGTTCATGTGTCTACCATAATCACATGTCTTATGTATTGGGCATGTCTCGTCTTAACAATACTCTATAAATATTATTGATTTTGATGCTCACAAATACCCTTGTTTGTTTTAATAATGATTTTACTTTAAGTATATTTCAGATAATTAATTTTATTTGTAAATATTATTTTTGGAATGATATTCAAGTATTTATTTCTTGAGAAATATTTTTCAAAGTGTTCAGAATGCTCTCAAACATATTCTGGAAACACTGTTCACTGTTTTTCATTTTCTAGAATCAAAGTTCATTCCCTATGCTGAAGAATTTAACGTAAGAAGCATAACCTACATTTGTATTAAAGATTATAGTAAAGGATCAGAACATATGGTTAATCAAAGTTACATTAGAGGAAACATATGGTTAAAGAACATTATGTTTTAATGAAACCTTACGTCTGTCAAAGAGAAAAAGTATGGTTAAAGAACCCTATGTAAGTATGGAACCCTATGTTTAGAAAAGATGAACGTATGAATAATTAATGCTACATTCAGAATTTTATGATGACAAGGATAAACATATAGATCATCATACCTACGTTATGTAGTTGAACCCTACGTTTTTGGTTTTTTCATTTTATGAAGGAACCTTACGTTTTCCTATTCAACGCTGGAAATTTAAATTTACCATTTTTATCAGAGTTTTCTGTAATAGTCTTTGTGGAATATTAGGGGGATTTAAAGCTCAATTTTGACCGATTTAAAGCTCATTATGATTGTTTTAAAGGATTGTATTTAACAAAGATTTTCTCTTCTATTCTTAAGGGAAGTTATGACTACTCTGAGCTGTATTTTTGAATTTGAATTCTCTTGATCTATCAGGCCTATTTTACGGATCTGAAATATTTCTATGAGATATATCATTATATATCTTTCTACGTCAGATGTTTGTATTACCCTCGGCTATGTTGATAATTTTTATTCTTTGAGTTTTCTTGTGAAAATTAATCTATAGTGCTACAATGATCGAGCATATGAGAAACAAGGACTACATTTTGGAGATATACATGTTCAATCTTGGAAGCACGGTGCTCTTTTTTTGTTTCTATTCTTAAAATCAAAGATATTTTGTGAAACCAGATCTCTTTAGACAAATTTCAAAGATTATTATTCTTCTGAAGTCAAAGATTTATATTCAGTCAGTTGCGTGATGCTGCAAATATGAAGTTTAAACTATTTTATCAAATCAATCTCTATTGATTCTTTTGTGTATCAGATGATCGGTTTTAGTTGTAGTGGAGTGTCAGCTTCTCATGTTAAGTTGTGGATATTTTGGTTCCCTATAAAAGAACCAGAAGGCTCTATTTTTAAGCCTTATTTTTAAGGGTGACAACTGCC
The DNA here is from genome assembly GCA_963277665.1 of Viscum album. Lineage (NCBI taxonomy): Eukaryota > Viridiplantae > Streptophyta > Magnoliopsida > Santalales > Viscaceae > Viscum > Viscum album. The sequence continues at coordinate 607,830,965 of OY728139.1, read as the reverse complement.
TATACTCAGTTGTGGATCAGTCTTATGATATGAGGACCTTACTAGTGAAATTCACCAAGCTTGTAGAGAAGGCGATTAGTGGTGTGGACTAGGGGATATTCATGCCCCAAACCACTATAAATAACTATGTTCTATTTCTATGCTTTTATCCACTACTTATTATTTCATACAGAAACACTGATCTATTGTATCTTGCTATTAAGCGACATAATTGTGAAAATTTTAAAAGGACACAATTCACCCCCCTCTTGTGTCATCATCATAGCCATTCCGACCTAACATTTGGTATCAGAGGTTGATATTTGCAATAGATCTATAAGAATCCAAAAGCATAAGATTTATACAAAGATAACAATGAATGGTCTAAGGGAAGGAATTTCAATGGTTTGTGCTCCTTTTTTCATTGGTGAAAATTATAGGTGCTGGAAATCAAGGATGATTATTTATCTAAAAAATATTGGATATAGAGTTTATTAAAAAATCCTATCTCCCTATAAGATTCTTGAGAAACCAGAAACTTGGGATGTTACAACTGAAACTAAATATTGTTAGGTCGGACAGGGTAACGACAAATGGTCTAGAGGGGGCGGGGGTGAATAGACCAGATTAAAAAATTTAATCAAATGATTTGATTAATTAAATTAATTATCAAAGTTAATTATTAAGGTTAATAAGCAGCGAAAAAAGTAAATAACGCAAGGATGTTTTTTATAGTAGTTCGGTCCAAAGTGGGCCTAATATAATCTTATACCTCTCTACTCGGCGAGAGATACGTGTGCACTAAAAATGATTTTTAAAGGGAAATCATAACCCAATTACAAAATCCTTTTCTAGTGGAGGGATAACCACGACACTGACTTTTGTGTGGGGAGTCACAACCCTTACAACCTGACTTTAGATACTAGGAATCACAACCAAAACAGTCTTGACTTTAGATACAGGGAGTCACAACCCTAAGATCCTGACTTTAGAATCTGGGAGTCAAAACCCGAGGAAAAAGAATAACAAATAATGCTTTTGTGTCCAAAAGCATAAACAGAAAAATAAGAGTGTGTGTGAGAGATGGGAAGTAGTGTTACAAACTCAGAACTAGATGAAAGAGAAGATAAAAATTAAAGCACGGGTACTAGTTCTTGAGGTTTAGATCAACACGTCTCGTCAATTAAATTTTAGTCGAAGCAGAATCAATTCAGCACTTGAGAGACTGAGCAGATGGTGAAGCAAAGTGTCACAGAACGTTGTAATTGTACAACAGGTTCAAAATTTCACAACACTTTCACTTTGAATTGTGTTATTTTATTTTTCCTTCAAGAGAGAATGATATATATATAGAATAAAAATATCTAGCAGGTGCAGCAGCTACAATTCCTTAGGATATTCAAAATTAATTGAGTCAAGAGATCCCATAAATATCTCCCTGAAAATAGCAGCACCGTTTCTTCTTTATTTCCATAGAATAAATATCTAGTAAAGGAATTCAAAATATTTTGAATAAGTCTTCCAATAAAATCTCCAGAATAATAAATGCATTGAATGATTTAAAACAAAATTTTAAAAACATTTAAAATTATTTAAACGTAGTCAAAACAGTTTCTAAAAACTAGCAGAAGATTCAAAAATTAAATTCAAACATTTGAATTTAAACAATTTTCAAACTTCCAAATTTATTTTCAAATGACGTATAAAAACTTTATTAATTTTTCTCTCTAAATATAACACCAAAAATATTAAAAACTCTTTTATTATAATCCTTATATTTAATGAGGTTTTTTCACAAAAAAAAATCATTAAAAAATAATCCATATATTTGCAGAAAATCAATTTTTAAAAAATTGCACGGAATGAACTGTAACTCGGAATGAACAATAACTTCAGAGTGAACAGTAACTTGGGTCGGAAGAACACCCCAAGGAGGGAATGATGGCAAGAGGGGGGGTGAATTGCCTTTTAAAAAATGATTAACAATTTAAAATCAAAGTAAAGAATGCAGCGGAAAAAAAGAGGCAAGACACACAAAATTGATAACGGAGTTCGGCCAAAACCCGGCCTACGTCTCCGCTCCCAACTCAACCGTTGAGAGATTCCTACCGCTTGCTTTTCAATGGTTTTAGCAAGAAACCCACTAGGCTTTGAGGTAGCACTAGGACCTATTACAGCTTGCTTTTATTGGTTTAGCAAGAACCCAATGCTTTTAATGGTTAAGCAATAACCCACTAGTCTTTTTACGGGTGAAGACTAGCTCACCGATCTCAAGCCTTTTTACAAGGTAAGGCTTGACAACCTCTTCACACCTTAGTGGTGGTGTGAGAACCCAAAGAAAGGGAGGTTGAGAAAAGGGTTGGGGTTTGTAGGCACAAACCCAATTTTAAGCTCAAAATATATAAAACAAGAAAAACCGTGATTGGGAAGACTTGGGCGCCAATTGGATGATGGAGTTGATGTAGCGTGCTTTCCCAAGCTTCTTGAGTGGTGCTCTTGGATGTGGAAATGGATGGAGCACTTGGGGTTCTCTTGGAACAATCCGCCGGAGCTTCGCCAAAATGATCAACAATGTGTCCGGTGGCTTGTATGTTATTCCGGGGCTTCCTAGGCCTTTATTTATAGGCTAGGAACCTTCAAGTATCCGTTGGAGGGCTTTGGAGCCGTTGGAAAAGGCCTCGGAGCCGTTGGGAGGCTTTTGGAGTTGACTGGTCAAAGCCAACGGCTAGTTTGACCAGTGCTACCGGCTGGCCAGTACAGCTCCACCGGCTGGCCGGTGCCTTGGCAGTGGAGGAGAAGTCTGGTCCAGGGGCCACCGGTCGACCGGTACATCTCCACCGGCTGGCCGGTGCCTTGGTAGAGAAGAAGAGTCTTGATCCAGGCTCCACCGGTCGACCGGTGAGGAGCCACCGGCTGGCCGGTGGAAAGACAGTAGATTGCACTATTTGGGCTGGGTGCCACAGGTCGACCGGTGGCAGAGCCACCGGTCGACCGGTGGGGAGGCAGTGGCTCAGCCTTGAGTCAGGGTGCCACCGGCTGGCCGGTGGTCAAGCCACCGGCTGACCGGTGGACTGAATTTCAGTCCACTTGAAGTCCATTCTTGGGCCAACTTCTTGGCAACCTTGTGCCTATCATCCACAACACTTAAACACAATGTTAAACACATATTAAAGTGATTGTGATCATGAAAATCAAAGAGTGTGGGGTACAACAATCTCCCCCTATTTTGATGATCACAATCACTTATCAAGCAATGTAAAAACTTAAATGAAATGCATGCCTAAATGATAAATTGAAAATAAATACTAAGCGTGATAAAAAAGATTCTCCCCCAATCAATCAAGAAATTTCTCCCCCTTTGTGATTATCAAAATAGCACGGGGCATAAAACTTGATTGAGGGAAAAATTGAAAATCACGATTTTAAACCAATTGAAAATAATACCAATTGTTTGAAAATTTTGAAATGAAAATTGAATAACAGTTTGAATTGAAAGTTTTGAATCAAAAACAAATTCGATACCAACTGTTGGAAACCAATTGAAAATAGAAAATTTTAAATTGAAATGAAAAAGAATTGAAAATTGAAATTTGAAACCAAATGTAATTTTTGAATTTTGAGATTTTGAAAATGAGAAGGTTCTCCCCCTAAATAAAAATAAAGAATCACCGGGGAGTGGGATTTTGAAAAGAAACAATTTTAGGCCCGGAGAGACTCGCAAGGAGGGATTTTTCAATCCAAACTTGTCTCATGGCGGGTCTTCTCCTATAAAACTCGTCACTATAGAAAATAGACTTGGGTTGGCCATACCGGGCGTTTTTACAATTACACTCATAAATGAGATGCCCGGTTTTCTTGCAATAATTACAAAATTTGTAATCGGAGCTCCCCCTTACAAAAACAGTTTGAGCATGGGAGGAGGAGGCTCGGTTGGTATAGCCAAGTCCATTGGTGGTTCGGGATATACGTTGGGAACCAAGAATATTTTTCAAATTTTGTTCACCTTGGGTGAACTTGGCTAGGGTCTCTCTAAGGTCTTTGATGGTTGATTCCATGGAATCAACATTTGGAAAATTTTGGATTTTAAGGGTCAACTCTTCCTTCTCTTTAAGAAGTTGTTCTTTTTCAGAAGAGAGCTTTTTGAAATTCTTTTTCAAAGCGACAAATTTTGAAGATAAAGTATGAAAACCTTTTTCCAATTGATCTCTTGCGTGCGAGAGTTCTTCATAGGATAAATGATTTAAAGAATTGGAAGAACTAGAAGACGAGGAAGAGGAAGAGGATGATGATACCTCATGATTTGCCATTAGGCATTTTTTACCTTGGTCGCTCGAGGAGAAGGAGGAGAATGAAGAGGTGGAGCTATCACTCCATGTTGCCTTTGAAGCCTTCTTCTTCTCCTTTTTCTTGGCCCTTTTCTTGTGGAGTGGGCAATTGGGTACGGATTTTGCATCGGGTTCTTGCTTTTGATCGGATTCTTGCTTTGGAGCCTCGCTAGTACCTTCATAGGTTAGTTCTAAAAATTTCCAAATATCATGCGAAGATGTGCAAGAAGAAATACAATTAAATACATTTCGGTCTAGCCCACAATGTAGAGCATTCATGGCTTTGCCATCAAGCTCGAAATTCTTAATATCTATGGTGGTCCACTTAGACTCATCGGGAGAAGAGAGCGTAAAACCATGCATAACAATTTTAAAAATTGGATAGCCAATGCTTTTAAGAAATGTTGACATGCGGGTTTTCCAAAAAGTATAATCGGCTCCATCAAAGAATGGAGCACGATCCAAAGAATGTCCTTCGGGGGAAAAAGAGGTTGAAGCGGTAGAAGCCATCAAAAAATAGGATCTTTAATTTGAAACCGTTGAGGGAATTATTCAAACACTCCCTCTGATACCAATTGTTGGGTCGGAAGAACACCCCAAGGAGGGAATGATGGCAAGAGGGGGGGTGAATTGCCTTTTAAAAAATGATTAACAATTTAAAATCAAAGTAAAGAATGCAGCGGAAAAAAAGAGGCAAGACACACAAAATTGATAACGGAGTTCGGCCAAAACCCGGCCTACGTCTCCGCTCCCAACTCAACCGTTGAGAGATTCCTACCGCTTGCTTTTCAATGGTTTTAGCAAGAAACCCACTAGGCTTTGAGGTAGCACTAGGACCTATTACAGCTTGCTTTTATTGGTTTAGCAAGAACCCAATGCTTTTAATGGTTAAGCAATAACCCACTAGTCTTTTTACGGGTGAAGACTAGCTCACCGATCTCAAGCCTTTTTACAAGGTAAGGCTTGACAACCTCTTCACACCTTAGTGGTGGTGTGAGAACCCAAAGAAAGGGAGGTTGAGAAAAGGGTTGGGGTTTGTAGGCACAAACCCAATTTTAAGCTCAAAATATATAAAACAAGAAAAACCGTGATTGGGAAGACTTGGGCGCCAATTGGATGATGGAGTTGATGTAGCGTGCTTTCCCAAGCTTCTTGAGTGGTGCTCTTGGATGTGGAAATGGATGGAGCACTTGGGGTTCTCTTGGAACAATCCGCCGGAGCTTCGCCAAAATGATCAACAATGTGTCCGGTGGCTTGTATGTTATTCCGGGGCTTCCTAGGCCTTTATTTATAGGCTAGGAACCTTCAAGTATCCGTTGGAGGGCTTTGGAGCCGTTGGAAAAGGCCTCGGAGCCGTTGGGAGGCTTTTGGAGTTGACTGGTCAAAGCCAACGGCTAGTTTGACCAGTGCTACCGGCTGGCCGGTACAGCTCCACCGGCTGGCCGGTGCCTTGGCAGTGGAGGAGAAGTCTGGTCCAGGGGCCACCGGTCGACCGGTACATCTCCACCGGCTGGCCGGTGCCTTGGTAGAGAAGAAGAGTCTTGATCCAGGCTCCACCGGTCGACCGGTGAGGAGCCACCGGCTGGCCGGTGGAAAGACAGTAGATTGCACTATTTGGGCTGGGTGCCACAGGTCGACCGGTGGCAGAGCCACCGGTCGACCGGTGGGGAGGCAGTGGCTCAGCCTTGAGTCAGGGTGCCACCGGCTGGCCGGTGGTCAAGCCACCGGCTGACCGGTGGACTGAATTTCAGTCCACTTGAAGTCCATTCTTGGGCCAACTTCTTGGCAACCTTGTGCCTATCATCCACAACACTTAAACACAATGTTAAACACATATTAAAGTGATTGTGATCATGAAAATCAAAGAGTGTGGGGTACAACAACTTCTGAGTCAATAGTAACTTCAGTGTGAACAGTAACTTCGGAGCGAACATTAACTTTGGAGTGAATAGTAACTTCTGAGTGAACACTAACTTCGGAGCGAACAATAACTTCGGAGCGAACAATAACTTCGGAGCGAACAATAACTTCGGAGCGAACAATAACTTCGGAGCGAACAATAACTTCAGAGCGAACAATAACTTCGGAGGGAACAATAACTTTGGAGTGAACAGTAAAGTAACGTAGGGTATGAACAGTAAAGTAACGTAGGATATGAACAATAAAGCAACGTAGGGTATGAACAGTAAAGTAACATAGGGTATGAACAGTAAAGTAACATAGGGTATGAACAGTAAACCGTACTTTTGTAAGATAAACAATGAACCATACTTTTGTGATAAAAATGAACCACAATTTTGAGATAAAAACGAACCATACTTTTGAGATAAAAATGCACCATACTTTTGAGATAAAAATGAACCATACTTTTGAGATAAAAATGAACCATACTTTTGAGATAAAAATGAACCATACTTTTGAGATAAAAATGAACCATAATTTTGAGATAAAAATGAACCATACTTTTGAGATAAAAATGAACCATAATTTTGAGATAAAAATGAACCATACTTTTGAGATAAAAATGAACTATACTTTTGTCAAAAAATCTAGACAGAATATTTTGAAAAACTTAAAAGAATTTTTAAGGGATATTAACAGCCAATTCAGACTTTGGTCAAAACTAATGATTTGTAGAAAAACTTATTATCTTTCCAACAAAAAACGAATCAATTAAAACTGACATCTACAAATCCCTAAATCATTAAAAAACAGAAGCAAAACAATTCTTAAAAAACTGCTACTTCAAAACAGAATATTAGAACTTCAAGTAATTAAAAGTCCATTAAAACGATATTTTTAGACTTTTATGTAAACTAATGAAATCAAGATAAACATTTTATATTTCTATATAATCAGGTTTCATTCAAATCAGATAACTATATAAGTTTTATTCAAATAAATACAGAAATGTTTTAAAACAGTGAAATGTAGAGTTTCTAAAATCATAGTAGAAACTTCATTGATTTTTTAGAGAAATAGATAAGCATTTTCAAACTTCCTCATTAACTAATAAAATATAGATAAATATCTTATATTTCCAAAGAGATAAGAATCACAAAAATTCAAATAACATAAATTAATATATCATCAAAATACAGAGGAAAAGTAATCAAACAAAATCACATGAAATCAAATTAAAGGAAATATGCACATGCACAAACAATCTCCCCCTTTATGTTTGATTACAAAACCAAAACATTTAAACCATAAATTAATTTTTAGAATGATTTAAACTAAATTATTTCTCACCAAAACATCTCTCCAAAACTTCTCCCCCTTTTTGTAAATAAACAAAAAGTGAAAACATGCTCCCCCTAAACAAATGCAGTAAATAAAATTTAAAATTCTAACATACCAAGAGAAAATTTAATTTTCTCAAACTGAGCAGAGTCTAAAGGCTTTGTAAAAATATCTACAAGATGATTTTAAGAAGGGATAAATTCTAAAACAATATCACCCTTCTTCATATGATCTCGAATAAAATTAAATCTAAGATCAATATGTTTTGTTCTAGAATGTTGTAAGGGGTTTTTAGAAATAGAAATTGCAGATGTATCATCACAATAAATAGGTAGTTTATCAAGATAAACACCAAAATCACATAAAGTTTTCTTAATCCATAAACTTTGAGCACAACTACTAGTAGTAGAGATATACTCAGCTTCTGCACCAGATAAAGCAATAGATAATTGTTTCTTAGATGACCAAGATATTAAACATTTTCCCAAAAAATGATACATACCTGATGTGCTTTTTCGGTCAATTCTACAGCCTCCAAAATCAGAATCAGAATAAGATGTTAAATCAAAACAATTATATTTTGGATAAAATAAACTAGAATCAACACTTCCTTTAACATATCTAATTATTCTTTTTACAGCTTTAATATGACTTTCTTTAGGATCAGCTTGAAATCTTGCACATAAACAAACACTAAAAATGATATCAGGTCTAGATGCAGTTAAATATAACAAGATACCTATCATACCTCTATAAACTATAAAATCAACTGATTTACCAGATGCATCACTATTTAATTTACAATTAGTACCCATATGATTTTTCATGGATTTAGAGTAATCAAGACCAAATCGTTTAACTAAATCTTTAGCATACTTATATTGATTAAGAAAAATTCCATATTTCCTTTGAGAAATTTGAAGTCCAAGAAAGAACTTTAATTCTCCCATTAAACTCATGTCAAATTCAGAAGACATCAATAAAGAGAAATCATTACAAAGTATTTCACTAGATGATCCAAAAACTATATCATCAACATAGATCTGAACAATTAAAATATCATTAGAAGATCTTTTAATAAAAAGAGTTGGATCGACATTTCCTTTCTTGAAACCATTTTTTAATAAAAATAAAGAAAGTCTTTCATACCAGGAACGAGGTGCTTGTTTGAGATCGTATAAAGCTTTAGATAATTTAAAAACATGGTTGGGAAATTTTTCATTTTCGAAACCAGGGGGTTGAGAAACATAAACTTCTTCAGTAATAAAAGAATTTATTAAAGCGCTTTTTACATCCATTTGATATAATTTAAAACCTTGAAAACATGAAAAATCCAACAAAATTCTAATTGCCTCTAACCTGGAAATAGGTGAAAATTAATCTTCAAAATCTATACCTTCTTCTTGAGAGTATCCTTGAGCAACAAGTCTGGCTTTGTTTTTGAAAATCTGTCCAGATTCATCCAGCTTGTTTCTAAAGATCCACTTAGTTCCAATTACCTGCTTATCTTTAGAAAATTATACAAAATTCCAAACATTATTTCTAACAAACTGATTTAATTTATCTTGCATAGAAAAAATCAAGTTCGTATCTTTTAAAGCATCATGAATATTAATAGGAATAAAATCAGAAATAAAATCAGAATTGGCACAATAATTTAAAATAGAATTTCTGGTTTTGATACCAGAATCAACATTGCTAATTACATTTTCAACAGGATGATCTTTGTGAGTCTTCCATGATCTTGGATCAGGTTGAGAAGGAGTACGATCCCCCTCAATTAATTCATTATTATCTTGAGGAATATCTTGACCAAAATTAAAATCTCTAAACTCATCATCAATAACATTAGAATCAGAATTTATTTTAACATTATTTTCATCAAATATAACATGAACAGACTCTTCAATAACCAACGTTCTTTTATTATAAACTCTATAAGCTTTACTATTATTAGAATAACCAATAAAAATAACTTCATCACTTTTAACATCAAATTTATCTAAATTATCCTTTGAATTTAAAATAAAAACTTTACAGCCAAAAACTATAAAATAACCAACTTTAGGCTTTTTATTTTTAAATAATTCATAAGGATTTTTCTTTAGAAAAGGTCTAATAAGAATTAACATACAGCAAAAACAGCCTCAACCCAAAAATATCTAGGCGGATTATATTCACTTAACATAGTTCGAGCCATTTCAATAAGAGTTCTATTTTTCCGTTCTACAACCCCATTTTGTTGTGGTGTTCTAGGAGCAGAGAAATTATGAAAATATCCATTCTTTTCATAGAATTTTTCAAATTCTAAATTATGAAATTCACCTCCTTTATCACTACGAATATAAATAATCATACAACCTTTTTCATTTTGAACTAATTTAGAGAAAGCAGTGAATTTAGATAAAGTATCATTTTTATGAGCTAGAAAATATACCCAAGTAAATCTACTATAATCATCACCAATAACTAAAGTGTATTTCTTTCCACCAAGACTAGAAATTTTATTTGGACCAAATAAATCAAGATGTAATAATTGTGAAGGCTTATTAGTAATTATCTGATTGATAGGTCTAAACGAAATTTTGTGTTTCTTCCCTTTCATACAGGCGTCACAAACATGATGTTGTTCTTTCTTCAAAGAAGGAAGCTGTAAAACATTCTCATTCTTTGAGAGCTTATGCCACATTCTAAAATTTACATGACCTGAATGTCAGTGCCAAAGGATGTAGTCATTCTGTACAGCATTCAAACACTTTACATATTGAACAGTTAGTTTAACAAAATCAATAATATAAATAATTATCTTTTCAATTAGCATAAAATAATAAAGAATCATCTTTAAAAACTAAACATTTATCATTTTGAAATTTAACTTCCATTCCATCATCACATAATTGCGATATACTAATTAAATTATGTTTTAAACCTTCAATATATAAAACTTTTGAAATAAACGTAGAATTTGAAATACCAACTTTACCAAAACCTTTTACTTTGCCTTTGGAATTGTCTCCAAAAGTAACAGTGCCTCCATCACATGTGTTGCATGATGTAAACTTTGATGGGTCTCTGGTCATATGCCTATAGAATCTACTGTCCATGTACCATATTTCATTTTTGAGACATCCAAGGCATTTTTCCAACAAAAATCAATTAATTGAAAATTTTGGTACCCAAGATATTTTGGGTCCAATAGGATTAATAATACAATTTTTAAGTACTCATACAGAATTTAAACATGTATTTTAAGGTACTCTCGATAACAAGGATTTTGAAATATTAGTTTTTGTAAATCCCAATGATTGTTTAAATCTAAGAGATAATCCATTGACATAATGACCATTCATGCCACATTTAAAACAAGTAACAATTGAAGTAAAACCATATTTACTTTTAACAAAATTGGTTTTATACATTTGAGGTAATCTTTTATCATAACCAAAACCATATTTATTTTTATTAGTTTTTGTTAAAGACATCATCTCATGATATTTTTCACGACCTTGAATAAAAGCAGATAAATTTTGTTTAATACATTCAACTTCCTTTTTCAATTTATCATTCAAATCTTGAGCAGTTTTCAAATTACCATAAACTATTGAATGAGAAGTAGAAGCAGTGTTTGTTAACTTTTTATTTTCTTGAAAAATTAATTTATTTTGAGAAATAAGTTTTTCATTATCTTCTTTAAGTTTATTATATAAATCAGCATCTTTGAAAATATCTTTTATTAATCATTAAATTTCTTTATGTAATTCAAAAACATTAGGGTTTTCAGATTCATATTCAGAATCTAAACATTCAGAATAATAACTAAAATTAAAAACCTTATCTAGTGATGCCATGAAACACAAGTTAGCAGATTCTTTTTCATTTCCAGATTTTTCACTAGAATCAGATTCTTCAGTACAACTCCAGCTGGTTATCAATGCCTATCTATTCTTCTTTTTGTATTTGTCTTTATTCTTTAGTTTAGGGTAATCGGGTTTGATATGATCTTTCTTCCTGCACTCATAAAAAGTTACATCTGAAGCATTGTAATTTTTATCACCATTCTTATCTCCCTTATATTTTTATTTTTGGGGGTTTCTACAAAATGGTTTTTGGATCCTTTCTTTTTCATTATTTTAAAGACTCCAATTAAAATCTGAGCTATATCTTCCTTTTCAATATCCTGTAGATCAGAATCAGAAGAATCATTAGAAATAACATTTACAGACTTAAATGCTACACCTTTTTTTTTGTCTCCTCATCAGCTATGTTCTTTAATTCAATTTCATATTGGAGTAGTGATCCAGTCAATTCATCAAGTGTGTACTCTTTGAAGTTCTTGCTTTCATCAATGGAAACCTTCTTTTCATGCCATTTCTTTGGTAATGATCGTAGGACTCTTTCAACAAGTATAGGATTTTCTGGAGATTCTCCAAGTGAATTCATTCCATTCACAATGCTTGTGAATCTATGGAACATTTGGTTGGCACTTTCATTTTCACCCATCTTGAAGTCTTGATATTTAGCACGAAGCATTCCAAGCTTGGTTCGGATCAATTTTTCAGATCCAAGGTGAGTAAATTGAAAAATATTCCAAATCTCATGAGCTGTCTTGCATGCAGACACATGAATAAAAACACTTCTGTTAATAGCACAATATAAAATATTAACGACTTTGTAATTTAAGACATATCTAGTAGCATCAATTCCTGTAAGAGTATCTGGATCAGCTTCAGGATGTGTGTTTTGTTTTTACATGATAGACCAGTTCTCAATACTCAATTGTTTAAGGTATGCCTCCATTCGGGATCTCCAGTATCCATAATCATTGCCATAAAAATGTGGTGGATTTTGAGGAATCCAAGCATCATTCGGGTTCAATCCTGCCATCTTATAAGATCTGTATCTTTAGACTGTGAGGTCCAGGAATAGGTTAACAAAATAAAATATAAAAGCTAACAAAAAAAATTGGTTGGATAAATTCCTTAAGGAATAACCAATAGTGCCGATATTTGGTGTAAGGAAATATAAAGAAAGATCAAAACTATTCTTAATAATATTTCCCTCTGATACCAATTGTTAGGCCGGACAAGGTAATGGAAGATAGTCTAGAGAGGGGGGGGGGGGTGAATAGACCAGATTAAAAAATTTAATCAAATGAATTGATTAATTAAATTAATTATCAAAGTTAATTATTGAGGTTAATAAGCAGCGAAAAAAGTAAATAACGTAAGGATGTTTTTTATAGTAGTTCGGTCCAAAGTGGGCCTACTCTACTCTTATACCTCTCTACTCGGCGAGAGATACATGTGCACTAAAAATTATTTTTAAAGGGGAATCATAACCCAATTACAAAATCCTTTTCTAGTGGAGGGATAATCATGACACTGACTTTTGTGTGGGGAGTCACAACCCTTACAACCTGACTTTAGATACTGGGAGTCACAACCCAAACAGTCCTGACTTTAGATACAGGGAGTCACAACCCTAAGATCCTGACTTTAGAATCCGAGAGTCACAACCCGAGGAAAAAGAATAACAAATAATGCTTTTGTGTGCAAAAGCATAAACAGAAAAATAAGAGTGTGTGTGAGAGATGGGAAGTAGTGTAACAGAATCAGAACCAGATGAAAGAGAAGATAAAAATTAAACCAAAGGTACTAGTTCTTGAGGTTTAGATCATCACATCTCGTCAATGAAATTGTAGTCGAAGAAGAATCAATTCAGCACTTGAGAGACTGAGTAGATGGTGTAGCAAAGTGTCACAGAACGTTGTAATTGCATAGCAGGTTCAAAAGTTCACAGCACTTTCACTTTGAATTGTGTTATTCTATTTTTCCTGCAAGAGAGAATGATATATATAGAGAATAAAAATATCTAGCAGGTGCAACAGATCCGCTTCCTTAGGATATTCAAAATTAATTGAGTCAAGAGATCCCATAAATATCTCCCTGAAAATAGCAGCACCATTGCTTCTTTATTTCCATAGAATAAATATCTAATAAAGGAATTCAAAATATTTTGAATAAGTCTTCCAATAAAATCTCCAGAATAATAAATGCATTGAATGATTTAAAACAGTATTTTAAAAACATTTAAAATGATTTAAACGTAGTCAAAACAGTTCCTGAAAACTAGTAGCAGATTCTGAATTAAATTTAAACATTTGAATTTAAACAATTTTGAAACGTCCAAATTTATTTGCAAAAGACGTTTAAAAACTTTATTAAATTTTTTCTCTAAATATAGCACCAAAAATATTAAAAACTCTTTGATTATAATCCTTATATTTAATGAGGATTTTTCACAAAAAAAATCGTTAAAAAATAATCCATATATTTGGAGAAAATCAATTTTTAAAAAATTGCACGGAATGAACAATAACTTTAGAATGAATAGTAACTTCAGAGTGAACAATAACTTCAGAGTGAAAAATAACTTCAGAGTGAATAGTAGATTCGGAGAGAACAATAATTTCTGATCAAACAGTAAAGTACTATAGGGTATGAACAATAAAGTAACGTAGGGTATGAATAGTAAACCATACTTTTGTAATATAAACAATGAACTATACTTTTGTGATAAAAATGAACCACAATTTTGAGATAAAAATGAACCAAACTTTTGAGATAAAAATGAACCATAATTTTGAGATAAAAATGAACCATAATTTTGAGATAAAAATGAACCAGAATTTTGAGATAAAAATGAACCATACTTTTGAGATAAAAACGAACCATACTTTTGAGATAAAAATGAACCATACTTTTGTCAAAAAATCTGGACAGAATATTTTGACAAACTTAAATGAATTTTTAAGGGATCTTAACAGACAATTCAAACTTTGGTCAAAACTAACGATTTGTAGAAAAACTTATTATATTTCCAACAAAAAATGAATCAATTAAAACTGAAATCTACAAATTCCTAAATCATTAAAAAATATAAGCAAAACAATTCTGGAAAAACTGCTACTTCAAAACAGAATATCAGAACTTCAAGTAATTAAAAGTCCATTCAAACGATATTTTTAGACTTTTATGTAAACTAATGAAATAAATATAAAATTTTTATCTTTCCATAGAATCAAGTTTCATTAAAATCGGATAATTGTAGAAGTTTCAGTCAAATAAATAAATAAATGTTTTAAAATAGTGAAATGTAGAGTTTTTAAAATCATAGTAAAAACTTCATTGAATTTTTAGAGAAATAGATAAGCATTTTCAAACTTCCTCATTAACTAATAAAATATAGATAAATATCTTATCTTTCTAATGATATAAGAATCAAAAAAATTAAAATAACATAAATTAATATATCATCAAAATACACAGGAAAAGTAATCAAATAAAATCACATGAAATCAAATTAATGGAAATATGCACATGCACAAAAAAATATGATATGAACTCCAAAGATATGAATTATATCATATGTGGTCTTAAACTAGATGAATTTAATTGTGTATCACAATGTCCAACAACTTATGAAATGTGGTATACAATTTTAGTTACCTATGAAGGTATGGAAAATGTATGAAAAATGAGATATGAAACAACAAAATTGAAGTTCGATACATTCAGAATGTTTGATGGAGGAAGAATCACTCAAATGAATTGAAGGATTACAGAAATTGTTAATAATATTACATCTTTGGGTGATCCTATCAATCAATCAGATCAAGTTTTGAAAGTACTGAGAGTAATGCCTAAAAAATAGAATGGTATATCAACTACTGTTCGATAATCATCTCCTGTAAAAAATCTAACAATGAAAGAAATCATTAGAAAATTGTTGATGTATGAAGATGAAATGAAAGAAGAAGTTGAAGATCATAGAATTATTGTGAAAAAGGAAAATACTACTCAAGGGAAGTGAGATTCTATGAATACAAAAAATCAGGTTATATAAGACCTGATTATCCTCAACTAAAAAGTGAGAAGAGAAAGACAAAAAAGAAGTATTAGAAAAATGACGATTATGAAAAAGAAAAAAGAGCAATGAAGTCTACTTGGAGTGTTTCTAAGGACTCTATCAGCTCATCTATTTTTGATTCAGAGAAGGAAAATTCAAATAAAAAAGCAAATATGTACTTCATGGATGAAGAAGATAAGGTACATACCTACTATTCATCTGATTATGATTCTAGTTATTCGAATGATAAAATGACTACCTATTGCAATATGATGGAAGAAAGATACGACTCCTTATTAAAGAAACACAAACCTTTAAAGAATATTCATACATATATTTTATAAGAAAGAGATACTTTACTTAAACAACATCAAGAGTTAGCTGAGAAATTTATCTCATCTACTACAAACTGTACTGATCATGAAAATAAGATTAAAATACTATAGGATGAAGTAGAAACTTATAAAAGTGCTGTTCTTATTTTTACAAAAGGATAAAATATACTAAATGGAATTCTTGGAAAAATTTCATTAAAAAGGAAATATTTGGTATAGGCAGTAAGAGTGAAAAATCCAAACTATATAAGAATTATTTTGTTCCCAATTCAAAAACCATTACTTGTCACTTTTGTGGAACATAAGGACATATAACAAAAAACTGTCATTTGAGAAATCCTCAAATAAGTGGGATTAAAAGATATTTTATTTCAAAGATTTTATCTAAAGTTAATGACACAAGTCATGAAAAAATAAAGCAGATTTGGATTCCTAAATTTTTGTTAGCTAACACTTCTGAACCCAAAAAGATATAGGTACCAAAAAAAACTTTTGTTTGAATTGTCTTTGTAGGTAACATGTCACAGAAAAGAAAAAGCAATATGGTACATGGAAATTGGATGCTCCAGATATATGAGTGGAAATAAATCAAACTTAAACATACTGACTCAAATAGATGGAGGCCTACTTACCTTCAGTGATAACTCCAAAGGAAAAATAATTGAACTCAAAATAGTTGGAGATCCAAAGACTCTCTCAATTAACAAAGTACTGTATGTACAAGGATTAAAGCACAATATGATAAGTATCTCTCAACTATGTGATGATGGATATTGTGTTGATTTTTTTATCAATTCCTGTTATGTATTTAAAGATAAATTTCTTAAGTTTAAAGCACCCAAAATAGATAATGTTTACACTCTGGATTTAAATTCCTTATGTAAACAGAAAGTGAATTGTTTAACTACTAAGATAAATGAGTTATGGATTTGAAATAGATGAATTGGCCATTTAAATATTTATACTTTACATAAATTAGCTAATAAATAGTTATTTTATGACCTACCTAGTCTTAAATTTTAAAGCAATAGATTCTATGATGCATGTAAAATTGGAAAGAAACACAAATCCTCCTTCAAATCTATTAACAAAATTGTTACATCAAATCCCCTAGAACTTATTCATATGGATCTGTTCGGACCATCAAGAGTATAAAGTTTGTATGGAAAATTACATGTATATGTTTTATTTGATGATTATTCTAGATTTACATGGGTCTATTTTCTAAAAATCAAAAATAAATCTTTTACTATTTTTTGAAAGTTTTTGTAAAAGTGTTCAAAATGAAAAAGATTTTAAGATAATTTCATTAAGAAGTGATCATGGTGGATAATTTGAGAATCAAGAATTTAATTCTTTTTTCTCAAATAAAGGTATTAAACACACCTTCTCTGCACTGAGAACACCTCAAAAAATGGAATTGTTAAAAGAAGAAAAAAAGCTATTCAAGAAATAGCTAGGACTATGCTAAATGAATATAGCCTTCCAACCTATTTGTGGGAAGAAGATGTACGAAAAACCTACTATATTATAAATAGAGTTTTAATTCAGCCTATTTTCAAAAATACACCTTATGAACTTTTGAATAATAGAAAGCCTAAGATAAAGTACTTTAAAGTTTTTGGATGTAAGGTGTATATCCTGAACACCAAGGATAATCTTGGTAATCTTGATCCAAAAGATAATGGAGGAATATTTTTAAGATATTCTGAAACTTCTAAAGCTTATAAAGTATTTAATAAAAAGTCAAGGATTGTTGAAGAATCAGTTCATGTGAAGTTTGATGAAACTGACCCTTTTAATAAAGAGAAAGATCAAACTGATGAAACTGCTGACTCTTCTGATAACATGAGACTTGAAAACCTGAAAAATGATTTTGAAAATATAAATAAAATTCAGTCTAGTTTAGAAGAACATGATACCAAAGAACTTGAAAGTATTTTACCTAGACAATATAAAATCCTAAATGATCATACTTTAGAAACAGTTATAGGAAACCTAGATACAGGCATTAAAACCAAAAAAAGTATAGGAAACCTAGTTGAATTCTATGCCTTTATATCACAATTAGAACCTAAATCTTTTTAAGAAGCCTTAGAAGATGAGAGTTAGATGTTAACAATGCAATAAGAGTTAAACCAATTTAAAAGGAATACAGTTTGGAAATTAGTTGAAAGACCAATAAATTATCCAGTCAGAGGAACAAAATGGGCCTTTAGAAATAAACAAGATGATCCAGGGATTATAACTAGAAATAAATATAGGTTAGTATCCAAAGGATATAATCAAGAAGAAGGTATATATTATGATGATGCCTTTTCCCCCGTAGCTAGACTAAAAGAAATTAGAATTATTTTATACTATGAATCTCATATAAAATTTAAATTATATCATATGGATGTTAAATCTTTCTTTTTAAATGGTTATTTAATGGAGGAAGTTTATGTTGAGCAACCTCATGGTTTTGAAAATTCTCAAAAATCAGCATCTGTTTTCAAACTTACTAAATATCTTTATGACCTTAAACAAGCACCTAGAGCTTGGTATGAAAGATTAAGTTCTTTTCTTTTGAAAAATAGTTTTACCGTTGGTTTGGAAGATCCAACCCTTTTTAAGAAAATGGTTTGTTCTAATTTTCTATTAGTACAAATCTATGTTGATGATGTTATTTTTGGATCGACAAATAAAAAACATTGCAATGATTTTTCAAAACTCATACAAAAAGAATTTTAAATGAGCATGATGGGAGAATTAAATTTCTTTTTAGGACTTCAAATTTATCAAAAAGATTATGGAAATGTATTAAACCAAAGTAAATATATTACTAATTTATTGAAAAAATTTGGTCTAAAAAACAACAAGACATATACAACTCCCATGTGTACTAATATAAAACTTGAATTGGATAAAGCTGGAAAACCAATGGACAACAAGTTGTATAGAGGTATAATTGGTAGTTTATTACATATTACTACCATTAGACCTGATATTATGTTTTTTGTATGTCTATGTGATATATTTCAAAAAAATCCTAAATAATATCATCTTATTGCTGCCAAAATGTTTTTTAGATATTTGAAAGGAGCTATTTTTCAATCTCTTCTTTATCCAAAAACTTCTGATTTTAATATAATATCATATTCAGATGCTGATTTTGGAGGTTTTAGATTAGATAGAAAAAGTACCTAAGGAATCTGTCACTTTTTAGTAAAATATTTAGTATCTTGGTCGACTAAGAAGCAACACTTATTTGCCTTATCAATAGCTGAAGTAGAATATGTATATGTAGGTAGTTCCTATGCACAAGTGCTATGGATGAAAAACACAATGATGGAATTTAGACTAGATTTTAATAATATGCATATTTTATGTGATAATACAAGTGTTGTAAATATTTCAAAAAATCTCTTAAGTCATTCTAGAACTAAACATATTAATAATAGACATGATTTTGTAAGAGATCATTTTCTTAAAAAGGATATATCTTTAGAATTTGTTAACACTAAATTTCAATTAGCTGATATTTTCACTAAACCCCTTACCACTGCAAGTTTTTATTTTATTAAGGGGGAGTTAGGTTTATTTAATTTTTAAAAGGATATACCTTTTTATTTTTATTTAATTCCAATTTATTTATATTAAAATTATTTACTGATTACTTTAAATCTAAATTGCTTTAATATTTTATTTTCGCTGTACATTTTTGTTAATTTATTTTAATTTTAAATTTATTCATGCCACATAATTTTTTAAAATTTTAATCATTATCTTACGTAATGACACAAGAAATGAGGATATACATCGTTTGTCAGAAACCTTTCGACTATCAAACCCTTCATTTACCAAATCCTTTTTCCTTGCCTGAAACCTTCATCCTCTTCCAAACCCTAAAATACAAAAAATATCAAACCTTCATATTTTTAGAAATGGTGAAAACTAGGCAATTCAAAGAGGGTGAAGCCAATGAATAGAAGAGATAATTCATTTATGGATGAAATATTATTCAAGGAAAAGTAGTGGATTTAGAATGGTTGTACCAGACAGATTTGCTTCTGAAAGATTAATTATCTTTTCAAAGACTGGAGGCTGCTCTTAATGAAGTAAATTATGAATTTCTGTATGAGGTAGAGCTGAAATATTTTTATAAAAGTGTACAGTTTAGTTTTTATGATTTTTAAGATATTATTTTCGCGAGTATAGAAGATAAGAAATTTTCTATCTCCTCCACTAAAGTTTCACAAATTTTAAACTATCCACATGAAGGAGTCTTCCATTTTGATCTTAGATCTATTAGAGATAAGTATCATTATTAAAAAGACATTATATCTTTTCTATTTAATAAAAATAACATAAAGAAAATGTTTTTTAAGGATCTCAAGGTAGATTATAAAATTTTGGTTAAGTTTATTTAGATCGGAATTACGCCAAGGATGGCTGAGATGGAAAAGATTTTTTACCCATACATGTACATCATGTTTTTATTTTTGAGTGATATCAAGATGAAATTACCTCAATATTTGTTTTGATATTTTCGGTACTGCTGTCAACCAGATGCTAGGATAAATTTTTACCATTATGGAAGGATAATTTCTCAAATCTTGTTTAAAAGGGATATGATTTGGTTAGTTGATTCAAGAGTTAAGCGCTATCATAGTAATGTTCTTAATGTAATAACTCTAAGGAAGCTAGGATTTTTTTGGAGTACTATCAAAGAATTTTTTTACCTGTTGGAGCTAAGGAAGAATAGATCTCAGGGGATTTTTCTTAGAAGAAGCAAGGGGGTTTAAGAAATGAAGGTGTAACTAAATCTAGAACTGATGGAATTTATGAACTGACTTAGAGAAGGCTTCAGTATTATATAGAAGTAGAAAAAGAGGATGAATAAACTTAGGAGGGACTTGTTCTCAAACCTAGGACTAGACCTATTCAACAAATTGAAGAACCAGTGTTGGGTTCTAGAGAGGAAACCTGTTCAATTCATCTTGAAGAATCAATTCTTGAGGAGGAGACTCGGGCAATTAGTCAAGATAGATAACTTCTTGTTGTACCTCTGATCAATGATCAAGTACAAGTGAATATTCAAGAGCAAGTGAATATTCAAGAAGAAATTGTTTAGAAAGAAACTTCTCAAGAACAACAAATTTTACAAAAATCAGTAACTGAAGTTACAAATGTGGTTGTGAATAAAACTGTGGAACAATCATGTCATGCTTCGGGAGGAAAAACTAAATTTCTTGATAATAAATCTTATTAATCTGAAAGATTTTTTGAGAGATTAGTGGAAAATCCTTTTCCTCTTGTTGTTGTTTATCAGCCATCGAATCCAGAAGAAGTAACATCTGATTCTTTATCTCATCATGTGGAAGAGATTGTCATTAAGTTTTCTAAATCTCAGGAAGAAAATGTTAATCTATGAAAATATCTTGAAAATGAAATGAACAAGATCAAATAACTTCATGAGACTACTGTTTCAAGAAGGGATTTTGATGCTTTTAAGCAGGATATGTTAAATGAGATTGGCATACTCAAGTCTAAATCTGTTTCTAAGTTAGATTTTGTAGATCTCAAGTGGTATTTGGGAAGTCAGTTTGACTCAATCAAAAGCAGTGTTTGTCAGAACAGTACATCTACTTCTACTCCTTCTACCAGTATAGATTTTATTAGAAGATTTCAAGCTATTACATCTATTATGGAAGACATGAATGCTTGTCTAGAGAAACTATAATGCAACAATGTTCCTCTTTCAGTTATTTTGGAGAATCAAAAATTTCTTGTTGATCTATTGACTCAAGGAGAACCTAGTATCAGATTGCTGCTTAACCAGTTTACAGAGAAGTTGAAACAATTTATGAAGCAAGAATAAAGTATACATGACTTTTTGAAAGTCAATATTATTTAGAATCTGCATGTTAGTCAGGATTCTTGGATTTTGGTTATTCAGCTGGGTCATAATTTGATGAAGAAGTTACAGGTGTAGATGGCTAAGTTGAAGGAGATGTTTCAAGCCATTCAGAATTCCAACCTATCCAATCCCTAACCCTTTTCTACCTTAACCATGGCAGTAACTATCCTATTTCCCAGTCACAAAATATATTGTATTTCTTCAATTATTGATAAATGAAATTTTCTTTATTTATATGTTTCAATTATTTATTTTCTTTTTTTTTCTAGTCAAAAATCCATTAATATTTATCCATTTAATTTTATTATAACATTCACTTACTAATCTATCTAACATTAAATGTGTTTTAATATATTTATTTACTTTCTTTTTAATCTCACAAGGGGGGGGGATTTAGATAAACACAATATTTCTTTTTATCAAAATAATTCTAACAAATCAAATTTATTTCACTTTATGTTTGCAAAATTATAATTTACAAGTTTTAATTTATGGGTTTTATGATCATTAAAAAGGGAGAGATTATTGGGAATGTCTTGTCTCAACAATACTTAAATATTATTGATTTTGATGCTCACAAATACCCTTGTTTGTTTTACTAATGATTTTAATTTAATTATATTTTAGGGAATTAATTTTATTTGTAATTATTATTTTGGAATGATATTCAAGTATTTATTCCATGAGAAATATTTTTCTAAGTGTTTGGAACACTCTCAAACATATTCTGGAAACACTATTCACTATTTGTCATTTTCTTGAATCACTGTTCATTCCCTACACTGAAGAACGTAACGTAAGGAACGTACCCTAGATTTGTATTAAAGCTTATGGTAAAGGATCAACACATATGGTTAATCAACCTTACGTTGGAGGAACCATATGGTTAAAGAACATTACATTTGACTGAAACCTTATGTTTGTCAAAGAGAAAAAGTATGGTTAAAGAACCCTACATAAGTATGGAACCCTATGTTTGGAAAAGATGAATGTATAAATAATCAATGCTACATTAAGAATTTTATGTTGAAAAGAATGAACGTATGGATCATCATCTCTACATTACGTAGTTGAAACCTATGTTTTTGGTTTTTTCATTTTATGAAGGAACCTTATATTTTCCTGTTCAACGTTGGAAATTTAAATTTACCATTTTTATCGGAGTTTTCTAAAACAATCTTTGCAGAATATCATGGCAATTTAAAGCTCGATTTAGACCAATTCAAAGTTTGTTATGATTGTTTTAAAGGATCTTATTCAACAGATATTTTCTATCATATTATTAAGGGAAGTTTTGACTACTCTGAGATGTATTTTTGAATTTGAATTCTCTCGATTTATCATGTCTATTTTGCGGATCTAAAATCTTGCTTCCAGATATATCGTTATATATCTTTCTATGTCAGATGTGTGGATTACTCTTAGTTGTTTTGATAATTTTTATTCTTCGAGTTTTCTTGTGAAAATTAATCTACAATTCTACAGTGAGCGAGTATATGAGAAACGTGGACTATATTTTGTAGATATACATGTTCAATCTTAGAAGCGCTATGCTCTATTTTTGTTGCTATTCTTAAAATCAAAAATATTTTGTGCAACCAGATCTCTTTAGAAATATTTCAAAGATTATTATTTTTTTGAAGTCAAAGATCCATCTTCTATCAGTTGCATGCTACTGAAAATGTGAAGTTTAAACTGTTTTATCAAATCAATCTCCATTGATTCTTTTGAGTATTGGCTGCTCGGTTTCAGTCGTGGTGGTGTGTCAGTTTCTCATGATAAGCTATGGATATTTCTATTCCCTATAAAAGAACCAGAAGGATATATTTTTTTAATACTTATTTGTAAGGGTGAAAACTTCCTACACTCATTTGTGGATCAGTCTTATGATATGAGGACCTTACTAGTGAAATTCACCAAGACCATAGAGAAGGTGATTGGTGGAGTAGACTAGGGGATATTCATGCCCGAACCACACTAAATATCCATTTTATGTTTCTCTGCTTTTATCTGTTACTTATTCTTTCATACAGAAAGACCGCTCTATCATCTCTTACTATTAAGCGACAGAATTGTGAAAATTTTAAAAGGACACAATTCACCCCCTCCTATGTCATCATCATAGTCATTCCAACCTAACATTATACTTATTTTGTGATCTCATGGATTATGCTCTTGAATTCCTTATGATTTACATATTATCAATTACCAATATTTATTCCATGAATCTTGTTTATGATTTTTGATATTTAGGGTATGAACTTATAATGTTAAGATCACGTTTTCATACCCTTATGCTCATGTTATTCTTACATATCTCCCTTTTTTACCCTTACTGAGCATCTAAGCTCACCCTTTTCTTTTATTTCCTTACCAAAGGTTATGAAGAAATGTTTTAAGTAGGATTACTAAAGGGGAATATATTTAAGGGAGATGTTGAAGATATTTTACCAAGTTAGATGATTATGCTTCCAAGTTTCTAAAGACATTAAGCTATTATGGTCCTCGAGCATGTATTTTTCTAATGTGTTGAATATTCATCTCAAATGATGTAATATCCATGTATGTTAATCTTGGGTCACTATAGTTGGTATCAAAGGAAAGGTTTGGTCAACCTTTAGAAACTATGATAAGGAATCTTTAGTGAGATCCCAATGGATATTTCTAAGGATATGTATAGGGTTGTCTCTAAGGATAAGTTGAAGTATAGAAAAATTTCCTTGAATTTTGGTAAAGGATAGAGTGAGTGGTTTCCTAGGAATACATACCTATCTAGATACTACAAGTGGATGTGGCTCTCTGGCACAAATGTACATAGGGGCAACAACCCTGAAAACACCATATTGAGATAGACTAGATCAGGAAATGGTGCATGACAATGGGCCTTGCTGCACACCTAGGAGATGATGACTATGAATGACCTAATACAAACTTGAGGTGTCATAGATTAATAAAGAAATTTCAGTGATCTATAAATCCTATAAGTAGTTTTTCATGATTATGTGGTTCCCCATTATGATGATTGTTTCTTACTCTATGATTTTTGGTTTTAGTCAATGGATGGAATCCAAAGGAATCGTGTTAATGGGGAATGCAATAGAAAATGAAATTATTTTCCTCTTGAGAAAATGAATGTTATAGGAGATGGAATATAAAACCTCATTACTATACTCACATAAATTTATGAATCTATGAATCATGGTGAACGTAAAAATAATAAAAGGATTGAACAATGATCCATTGAATCCTTAATGAGGAAACAACCACCTTATTTTAGTGGTTCTTCCAACCCATTAGTTGCTAAGAAATGAATTAGTACAACCGAAAAGATATTTTCCATTCACCAGTGTTCAAAGCATGAAAAAGTCACTCTGGATGTCTACCATATAGAAGGTGATGCAGATCAGTGGTGTAATCTTATTAATAATATGAGGAAATAAAATAAAATTGACTCCATAGATTGGGATGAGTTCAAGAACTTATTTTTCATTAAGTAATTTCCTCCTATTCTTCGTACAAATATAGAAAAAGAATTACTAGAGATTAAGAAGAATGATGATAAATTTGTTGGTTCATATGAATCAAATTTTACAAGGATTGTGAGGTACTCTTCAAGTATTACCACCCGAATTGAAATCAAAATTGATCAATTATTTTGTGTCCTGAAACCTAGTCTTCAAAATTCCTTGGCTGTTAGAGACTTTAGAAGCTATGGAGAAGTTTTTTGATGCACTATCAAGGTGGAAATAGAGGTTGGAGTTACATATCAATCTCATGGTGTTTACAGGAAAATAAATACGGAGTTCTAATAAAAATCTAAATACCATGGAGAGAAAATGATGAGATTTCATTTATGCTCAAAGTGTGGGAGAATCATGGAGGAAATTTTCTTAAGGGGATTGATAAATGTTTTAAGTGTGAAAGGGAATGTCATTGGGAAACTGATTGTTGAAGTGATAAGAAGAAGTTAGAAAACAATTCAAATATAGAGAAATCTACACATAATGCACCTCCCACATTCCAGTTTTTCAATTGTAGGGTGTTTGGGCATTATGAAAATCAATGCCCCAATCCAAGGGAAAACATGGATGATAATCCATAACAACCATTGATGAAAAAGGACAAAGGGAAATCTTATGAAATCACAATGGATGAAGCAAATAATGATAATTAGGGAACACTAATCCTTATCTATTTAGGAATTTCATGTTTCATTTTGTATGAATAATCCCTATAAAGATATTATTGTTCATCCATTGGTGAAATTCCATGTGACTATCTCCCTATACATGGATTATAGTATAATAAAATCACGTTTGATATTTTATCGATACAAGGATAGACCCAAGTTTTACAATGAGAATGTTTTTGGTATAAGATAAAATATTATTTAAGGAATTAAGGTTAAATTATATTTTGGAAGGGTTACAAGGTTGATCATTTATGAAATTTATTAATTTAAACTTTGGATGAGGTTTTAGAGATTACATTGTTACTTCAACATAAGAATATTTATGCATATTGGATAACTTGTGCTAAATATTTTGTTATGATAAGGATAAATGGAATTACTTATCATTCTATGTATGGATATCATGATCTATTAGTACTTCAGGAATGAAAAAATCACCTTCACCCCTTGGATTATGAGATGAAGTGGAAATCAAGCAAATCATAACCAAAGAGTGAGATTGTGCATATTAAAAGAAATAAAATCAACTAAGTATATTTACTTATGTTCTTAGATATTAAAATAATTCCTCAGCTATAGGAAAAGGATATTGAAAAATATTTATCCTAATAACTTTGTTTCTGTTGAATCGATGGTCTTATAAATCATCATAGATTTATGGTTTTTAGGACCTTAACTTTCCATTGATAATTAACTTGCTCATGATCAATGATCTTTATCACTCTATATAATTTTTTATGCTTTTCCTCCATGTCCAATATTTACTCCCAACATATATTATCCTATATGGAAAACTAGTTGTGAATTACTTTGGGTAGCCATTATAGTTTCAACTTTCCCTATTTAATGTAAGTTTTAGTATTCATTTTTATGATGTGGGTTTCTATGAATGAAAGTTTCAAGTATTAAACCTTTGTTAACCCAAACTATTTTTTAGGGAGAAATTTATATTGGGGGGGGGGGGTAGAATGTAACACCCAAATATTTTTTTAAATAAATATTTTTGAATTAATTTAATCTTTTTGATATTTTTTATTTCATGCAACACTGAATATAGATTTTTTTTCACTAAGTTTTGTTTGCATTATATACAACACCAAGTTAAGTTTGCACTACATGAAACACTGAGATTAAATTTTGGTACATGAAACACTATGTTAGGTTTGTATTACACATAATACTGAGTCCCATCAATAACTTTCATTACATACAAGACCGAGTTTTATCGAACTATAATATACTATTAATATGATTATTAAAATATTATTATAGAAACCACCTAGCTGTTGGAATGGAAGTTACAAATAAGATTAACTAAAATTTTAAAATATGGTTTACACATGTATATAAAATTAATCCTTTGGTTATCAATTATTATAAGTGATTGTAAAAACTATTTCAAAAATAAAGAAATTACATTTCTAAGAAAAATATTTTTCTATTTACAAACACAATTTTACCTCAATAAACTAAAAAAATCACTTTTGATTAATTTTTTCAATAAAATTTATAAATTATATATTCATTCAATATTTTTCATACTCATCCAATATATTTTATAGGCATAATATAATAATAAATCTAATTTTATGAATAAAAATATGTATTTTTCTAAAAGGTAATTTTACCGCCTTTTAATGGAGAACCAATTCTAAATACGATTTTTGACACTTTTATAATTTTTATTTTAAAAAATAAACTTAATTTTTGAAAGTGTAATATGAAAATTTACTTTGGGTATTTTTTTTGTATTTTTTGAGAAGTCTCATTTTTTGATGAATAATTAAAAACACTGAATTCTAATTTAAAATTATTTTTTCATCTAAGTTATTTATATAGTTAAATTATATTTTAGTTTTGTTTTAAAGTTTAATTATATAAATTTTACATAAATTAATCCAATTTAATTCACAGGAATCAATTACACATTGAAATTGGATATAAAAACATTTCAAACTTTTAAACATTTTCGCTTAAAAACCCGTTGTCATGACACATCCGCAGGATTAATTTCAAATTAATTTCTTCCACTTATGTGATTTGAATTTGGATAAATGGATTCTATATTTTTAATCATAATAATTTATAATTTATAATATGGTCAATTTAGATTTTTTTGAAAAATATTAGTGAAAGTGTTTAAAATTAATTACATCGATTAAGAGAAAAATTAGCTTAACAAAGGACTAAACCTTAAAATTAAGGCCCAAAATGACCTACAAACTTGTAAAAAATCCATTTTATGGAAATATTTATACTATATACTCTCTTGGATACAATTTTTACCACTATTGGATCCACTTAACATGGAAAAAACGTGGGTGGAATTCCATTTTCAAAATTTTTCAAAAATGTCAGTCCTCCACTATAAAAAGGCACTCACCCCTCCCACTTATTCACACCTATAAATCCCTTTGGATAACAAAACATATGATACGATAAGCTCAAAAAATACCTAAATTCATTATATAATCCTACATTTGGGTATAAATCCATCAAAGGAATCCCTTTGGTGCAAACCAAAAGAAGTTACCCAAAGAAGAGGTAACGTCCTTCCTCAAGCTCCTTTGATTTATTTTCATTATACACCCACTAAAATATTATTATTACATAATTATATAATAACCTAAATATAATAAATATATTTAGATTTTTTATTATAAGTTTTATACTGACACTTACAGACACTTCCATCTAATGGGTGACAAACTTACCGTTCCTGTGTATGGTGAACTACCGCCTCACGAAATGATGTTGTTCGTTTTTCCTTTACCTCCTTCATGGTTGGTAATTATGATGGAAAATATATCTTTATATGATATATATTATATTTATGATGTATTTATTCTTATGTAATTATTATATAAAACACACCTTCATGCTTTCCATTTTGTGTAAATATGATAACTTCATTTGTGGATGTGTGGACTAATGCCTCCTCAAAGAGATGTGATTCATTCACACTTTACATGGAATGCATTAAGGATGAGTTTAGTAAACTTACATGATATATATGAAATAATAATTCTAATTTCACACACATATATATACATATATTTTATTTAATTTCTTTCTTTCAATACAACAATAAAATGGAAGCAACGTTCATGCGTACGTACGACCTACCATCTCCATGAACATTTTATTCCATTTCATAATTATATATTTTATAGATTATTATAAATATTCATGTAATGAATATATATATGAAACTTATATAATGTTTTAAATTATTTAAATAATTAAATTGTGATCTAAGTAAGGTCGTTAAGAATAACAAGTTAAAACTTATACGAAAAACAATGCAGATATTACCTAAAACATAACGTTAACTTGGAATTATTAATAAACAGGTAATATAAAGTCATAATAAAATTATATATGGTATTAAATATAAGAATATGGTTCTTTGGTATATTTATAATAAAATTATATTTATTATACATGAGGTTTGAACATATATAAATAAATTCAAGACTTAAGGTAAAAGTTTTCTCATCTCACTTTTTATTATCCGTGAGAAACATTCCTTGTTCACACTCATTTATTTTGTGCTCTATATTTAATACCTTGAATTTATTATATGGTACTTATAATTAAATTTATTTTTATTTACATATCCATTTTATTATCTCTCTTTAGTGAGGTTTATGTTTAAAAAGTTACTAAACCGGTAAAATAGTTTTGTCTCAATTTTTCTTCTTTGAGATACATGCTGTGTTATGCACCTATATTTTTCTTTGAGGTGTATATAATACCTTTGACATTTTATAGAATGAATTTTATTATTTTCAAGATATTATATGCTTAATGTAATGTTATAATCCTATGGGAATCATGGTTTAAAGTTACTAAAGTGGTAACAGTTTATTGCTAAAATATCATCATTTATTGAGATTGTTTATGATTATGCTTCCATTGATGAAATATTATGATCCACCTCTCAATAAAACTCATGAATTTACTTATACTATGTTTATTCATGATATATTCATGTATTGGTACCACTTTTTTTCTGCTCTTTGATACTTAAGATAATTAAGAAAGTGTTTTTAGGAAAATCTGACTTTATCTCTCTCTCTTTGGTCAAATATCCATGTTCTTTCAAAACCATGTTTTCTAAAAAGGTATTAATTTTTTTTATGTTTAAAAATTGTTTGAAAACTATTATATATTTATTTATAAGTTTTCAATGTATTTTCAAATAAAAATTTTTTCAAAATTATTTTTAACCTTCTTTTATAAGCTTTCAAAGGAAAAGGTTTTCAAAATGATTTTCAAGATTGTTTTATAAGTTTTCAAGGAGAAAGGTTTTAAAAATGATTTTAAATCTTATTTTATAAGTTTTTATGGAAAAATGTTTTCAAAATGTTTTCATGCTTCTTTTATAGGTTCTTAAGGAAAAAGATATTATTTTTTTTCTAGATTGTTTTATAATTTTTTAAGGAAAAGGGTTTTCAAGATTTTTTCAAGATTCCTTTATAATTTTTCAAAGATATTTTAAAAGATTTTTTTTTTCAAAATGATTTATGCTTTAAACATATTTTTTCAAAGCGGAAAAAATATTTTCCTCAAGAAATGTTTTAAATTATTTTTTTCATGATTCTGATACGTATATTTCATGAATATATTTTAGAGTGTTTTATGTATTTATGTTTTTACTTAATTGATTAAAATTTCCAATTTAGGACTGAATTGATTTGTTTTATGTTTTATGGCAGGATTCAATGAATATTTTCACTCGTGGCATGACACCAAATTTTTGAAGATGAAGCGGAGCTGGAAAACTGAAGCAAAATGATTACATGTCATGTGATACACTTACACGTTGTGATTTTTTCAAAAGGAATTTGTCATCCTAGACAATTTGTGACTTCAATACACACTGTGAAACACCATCACACGCAGTGAATCCCAATTTCACGATGTGTATAACACCCCAAAAAGTTTACAGTATGTTTCTCTTAAATACATTCTAATCATTAGATATCCTATATTGCATGAAACAATAATTATCTATGAAACAACACTCGGTTATAGGATAAATTCATAACCTATCCATTAAACTTAAATTTTACACTTCTATGTTTTGAATTTCGAAAAACTGACATACACGGTTGCGATCAGGGTGATATTTAGAGTCTGATAGAATCAAGTTAATTTTTAGTAAATAGTAACTTACCCTTATGAATATTAACATACCATTATTAATAGTAACTCACCCTTATGAATAATAATATTACCCTTATGAATGGTAACATTACCCATGAAAGTGTAAATAAAATTTAGGCTCCTTAAAAATGAAGAAGAATATTTTAAGTATTGATATTTTTCGATTAAATGATGATTTTTATTAAAAATTAAATTTATCATATTTAGAAAATTATTTTTGAAAAATGGAGTTAATTTTTGGATTATACACATCAAAAAATGGTTAGGGTGATTTTTTGAGATTTTTCTAAAATACTTGAATTTTTTGTGAATTGTAAAATACATTAATTTATTGTATAAATACATTATAATTTAAATACACTATCATGAGTGATGTAAGCACAAAAATATAGAAATAACATGAAATTATTACTATTATAGGTCATGTAATCCTCACTATTTCTTGTCTTTTGGAGAAGTAATAAATTAATGAATATAATATTAAGAAAACCCTCCTCCCCTCCACTATAAATACCACCCCTCAGACCCTCATTTCTTCACACCTATCAAGCTTCAATCCTTGCCTAAATTCTGATCGAATCTCTCCCTAAGCTCCTCCCCCAGTCCCAAAATCCCTTGTACTTCTCAAAATACCAAATCCTCTCTCCTAAAGAGGCTCTCAAAAGAAGATAGATTCTAGAGGTAGATTCCTCTTTTCAATTCTTTTATTTTCTTTTCAAGTTCCTTTGTTATCTTTTCTATTCTCACCTATTCTCATCCAAAATTTATGACAAACCCATTAAGTTATATGTAATTTAATTTTGTTATGATAATGGAATATTCCATCATAATTTCTTCTTTTCCCTCCTTTTATACTATAAATGAAAGCACCGTTCGAGATGTGTTAATTTATCACGTTCAAGTAAGACGAGTTTTTAATTTGCATTAATACCTTCAAGACTGGTAATGAAACCTTTTTAATGGTTTAAATATATCATAATATATTTATTTTATATTATTTAATGTTATCTAAATCCATACACACTCATAATATAAAATAATAATACAAAACAAGTTCATCGTGCACAAAACCGCCAAATTAATCCAAGCATTTATCATTAACTTTTATCTAATGAGTCATCCTCATGGTATATAACCAAAATAATTATAAGATCATTTATATATTTGTAATTACACTAATAATATATTTTAACAACTATGTATGTTTAACCACATTTCAAATGAACTTCCATTCATGAATTCAAGTAAACCAATCATAAAAATCCTGGAAGAAAATGCTTCCAAAACAATATAATTAAACCTATTAAACCCATAAAAAAGGATATAAATGAACATTATAAGGTTAAAATAAATCAATTACATGTATAGGAGGTTCTATAATTATTAATTAATGAAGGTAAATTTTATTATTCAGGTTATTAAGATCAATCAAAGAACACATTCATAAATAAGGTAAGGGGTTTCTCATATCACTTTTATTTCCATGAGATTTAAATTGTTTGCCACTTATTTCTTTTATGTGGCATATGTTTAATTCCATTTGATATATAATATAATTATTCTGTTTATATTCATGGTATTCAGTGATTCACTTGATGATTATTATCTCGATTGATTACAATGTTGTGAGGGACTTTGTTTCAATTTCCATTTCATTGTGATTCACTTGGTATTGTGCACCTAATCATTCTTATGTGGTGTACCTACTACCACATTGATATCATATTTCATTTGAAATTCTAAATATATTATATATCCATATTCTGGTTTCATTTATATGATTATTTTCTTAAGCCTTATACCCTTTTACATATGGTGTTTATTTGGAATGTTGTTTTAACTAAGGAAATATTGATGAATCCATATCCTCTACTCTATACAGATATTAAGAAGGAAAATTTTACATGTATTAAATCTATGTATAAATAATAATTTGGAATTTTAGTGATGGGATAGGCCCTCTATATCCCCTTGATGCATCAACATGTCTCATGATACAAATCAGTTGGTGACAAACCCTTCGAGTTTGTTTCCAAAAATCAGACGGGTTTCTACACACAGACATAAAACCGTCTCAATGGTATAATGGTTCATGTTCTAGATTACTAACGTCCAAATAATAAGAATTAAATTTATTCATTATTCTATTATTACTATCCATGAGGTTTCCACTATTAAAAAAATCAATGGATGCATTTTTAGTCTCAGATTATTGACGACAAGTGTTTTCATTTATTTATCATGCCATATTAGTCATGTCTAATTGATTATTATTCACTTATTATTGATTCATGATTCCACTATATGTAACCCTTACTGATAATTTGAGATCACCCTTATTATGTTTCCTTTCCCCAGGTTATGAAGAATAGAACCTTGAATAAGATTTCAGGGAGGCAGTTTATTTTAGTTTATTATGTATCATGTTGTATTTTATATCTTTCCAAATGCACTTTGGGTATCATGTATTTAATCTGGTCTTCCAAAAACACTAAACTAATTAGTACTTTAGGATTTATTTCTTATAATCATGCTAATATAATGGATTAATGTACTAACTCTGAGATTCAGGGTTCGGGGCATTACAGTTGGTATTAGAGAAAGTTTAGCAGCAACCTTGGAAACTAGATTTAGGAAACATAGTTTAAAGGAAATAACCCTAAGTTATAATTTGAGGATAATTATAGTAGAATATCATGTAATTTTGGTAAAGTAGATATTATGTGGTTCTTCCTAGAAAATAAATCCCTATCTGGATACTACAAGTGTACATCGTTATGGAAAAAATGTACTTAGGAGTAACAACTATGACAAGGAGTTTCGGGCTTGACCCAGGGTATCTTGGTACACAAAAATGATCTTTACTACACACCTAGTTTGACACTCCTAGGGGATATGCTTCAAATAATTTACATTTTCTTTACAAACCATTATGATGGATTTAAAAGTAAATATAAATAATGTTTATGATTATGAGATTAGTTGTGCATATATTTTTAGATTATGTTAAGTGTTTGCTAGTTAAAAATTATGAATTTTGACCTAATTTAGTGTATGCCATTGTTTAGTGATGGCGCCTAATGGAAGAAGGGTAATCAATACCCTTAGACAATGTAGGGATTTCCCCACTGATAAAGTCAACACGGTCAGTGTTGGAGTGGATCATATCATGACCATATTGGGACAACTTACTCATGCTGTGCTGAATAACCATGCCATAACTTTATTAGATCATTTTATGTGACAGAAGCCCCCATCTTTTAGTGGTACTACCAATCCGGTGGTAGTTGAGCAGTGGATCAAGTCCCTTGAAAAGATATTTCTGGCATTAATATGCAATGAAAATGAAAAGGTAGAATTGGCAGTATATTTCCTCAAGGGTGATGCTGATCAATGGTGGTCCTTGATCCAAAATACCACAAAGGAAGAAGAAATATAAGACATGTAATGGATAACTTAAGGAAATATTATTCAAAAAATATTTCCCTCATGAACAATGAATTGAAATGAAGAGGAAATTCCTTAGACTAAAGAAAAGGGAAGAATAGAGTGTTGCATAGTATGAGGCTACCTTTACAAGATTATCCAGGTATGCTATAGATTACATAAGTGATTCAGAAGAAAAGATTGATCATTTCTTTGAAGGTCTTAATCCAAGTCTTCAAAGAGAACTAGCTTCTCAAACATTTTCATCATACGATGAAATTGTATTAAGTGCCATCAAAATAGAGAATGAATTTTGTTAGATCAAATTTGTTCAAGGGAAATCAAGATAAGAAGAGGCATTCTAATAGCCATATAAAATCTGAAGCACTAGTGAAGAAGATGGGAATGAAGCAATTTCAATTATGCAAGAACTGTGGAAATAATCATCATGTGAAATGCTTGAAAGACATGAGAGTTTTCTATAATTGTGGAGAATAAGGTCATAGATTTAGTGAATGCAAGGGGAAGAGACAATTCAATGATGTGAAATGCTAAAATTATAGAGATATGGGACACTATGCAAATGAGTGTCCTAAGAGCCAAGGAAACTTGCCTCAGAAAAGTCTACAAGAGCAAGGGAAAGCTTATGTGATTACAACCACGGAGGTTGAAGTTCCTAATAATGTGGTGGAAGGTACTTTAATGGTTTCCTCAAACTTAGCCAATGCTTTATTTGATTCCGGATCATCGCATTACTTTATATCTTCTCAGTTTTCCAATAAAATTAGACATGTCTAATTTTATTTAGTAAAGGATTTTTCAGTCAAAACTCCTAGGGGGTGTATCATTGCAACAAATATATTTCGATCAGTCCCCATTAGGACAGATAAATGTGATTTAGTTGCTAACGTTATCATCATACCGATGATTGAATTTGATATAATTATCGGTATGAATTGGCTGTCAAATTATGATGCGAAGATCTATTGTAAGAAGAAGGAAGTTACAATTTTTGAAAATGGTGAATAATCCCTTATCTTTAGAGCATAAATCTCACCATCTGATTCTTATATAGATCCAACCACAGTAGATCTACTGAATGAAATTCTTGGAGAGGAATAGAACACAATATATATAGGTTAGTAAAGAAATCTTCAAATTTAAGACATACCTATTGTGAAAGAATACATTGATTTATTTCTAGAGGATTTACCTAAACATCCTTTAGAGTGGGAAGTTGAGTTCTCTATTGATTTAATTCATGGTGAAAGACCTATATTAAAGACTCCCTATATAATGGGCATTATGGAATTAGTGGAGAAAAAGAAAAAACTATAGGAATTGAGTGAAAAAGGATTTATTCGACTTACTGTTTCTCCACGGGGAGCCTCTGTCCTCTTTTTTAAGAAGAAATATAGATCCATGTGGCTATGCATTAATTATAGGAAAATAA
Source organism: Viscum album (assembly GCA_963277665.1). Taxonomy (NCBI): domain Eukaryota; kingdom Viridiplantae; phylum Streptophyta; class Magnoliopsida; order Santalales; family Viscaceae; genus Viscum; species Viscum album. The sequence continues at coordinate 607,795,030 of OY728139.1, read as the reverse complement.
ATTCTATTACAATAAAGAACAAGTATCCTATACCATGCATTGATGATTTATTTGATCAAATTCATGGATCCCAATACTTTTTGAAGATTAAACTTCAATATGGATACCATCGGCTGTGTATGAGGAAGGAAGATATTCTAAAGATAGCATTTCGAACTAGGTATATGCATTACAAGTTTATAGTAATGACTTTTAGACTGAATAATGAACCCTATGCTTTCATGGATCTAATGAATATAGTTTTCAAGGAATATCTTGATGACTTTTTTGTGTTATTTATTGATGATATCATAGTATACTCCAAAATCTACGAAGACCATGAGAATCACTTAAGAATTATTATGAAAACTCTTAGAAGAAATGAATTATATGGGAATTTTAGCAAGTGTGAATTTTAGCTTCAATCAGTTTATTTTCTTGGCCATATTGTCTCTAAGTATGGAATCTTAGTTGATCTTATGAAGACAAAGGCAAACCAAGAATAGTCCACGCCAATGAACATAACCGAGGAACATAGTTTTATTGGCTTAGCCGGTTACTATCGGTATTTAGTTCAGAATTTCACCTGACTGGCTAACCTACTAACCAAGATTATATGTAAAGGGGTTAAGTTTGTATGGATGAAAGAATGTACAAAATTCTTTGAAGAATTGAAAAGAAGATTGTTCAATGCTCTAATTTTGACTCTTCCATCTGGAAATAATGGATTTTTGATATGCAATGATGCATCAAAGAATAGATTGGGTTGCGTACTTATGAAAAATGATAAATTTATTGCTTATGCATCAAGGCAGTTGAAGAATAGTGAGTAGAATTACCCAACTCATGATCTTGAGTTAGAAACCACAATATTTTCTATGAAAATATGGAGACATTATCTCAACGGAGAAAGATGTGAGATATATACAGATCACAAGATTTTGAAATAAATTTTTACACAGAAAGAACTCCACATGAGGAAAAAGAGATGGCTCAAGTTACTCAAAGATTATTATTGTTCAATACACTACCACCCAGGAAAGGAAAATAAGGTGGTAGATGCATTAAGCAAGAAAGATCATGGACTTCTGACCCAAATGAGGATTTAGAGAGATCCTATATTCATGGATCTACTAAAGATAGATATAGAAATTTTTAAGGAAGGGGAAACATCTTTCCTCTTTCAAATGATTACTAAACCATATTTACTAGAGAAGATAAAAATATCTAAATCTAATGATGAGAATCCCCAAATGGCCTGAAGGCCTTCTTTTTTTTATTTTATTATAGATAATCCCCTTTTAAGGGTTGAAGGGGAACTCGTACATGACCCGTAGGCCCAAGGCACAAGGCCTGAAAAACCCGCAATACATGACCCAAAGGCCCAGAGACATACCATGCCCAATACATGACCTGTAGGCCCAGCCCACTTGAAACTTCCCCTCCCTAGCTTTCTATGTCATTGATCACCTAGCTCTCCACCTTGCATTACTGATCAGCTAGCATTGTCCCGTACAAAGCTGCACGGTGCCTAGTCCCGATGGCGGCTGCCATACCCTCTCATTCTTCCAATCCAGTTAGCTCTGCATCTGGTAGCTACTACTCCTGTTGCTCTGATCCTCTTCTGGGGCCTGTTCTGTGTGAACTGGGCTACTCCATGGTCTACATGACCCAAAGTCCCTATGGCCTGAAGGCCTTTGATGGCCCGAAGGCCCTGTTAAGGATGGAAGATTGGAATAATTCATGTATGAGAATACAGTTCTGAAGTTTGGGAAGAGGTTATGCATTCCATTAGTACCTGGGCTAAAAAAAGAACTATTAGATGATGATCATAGCTCAAATTTATTTATACACCCTGGTAATACTAATATGTATAGATATATAGAGGAGAATTTTTAGTCGGATAACATGAAGTGAGAAATTTCTGACTATGTGTCAAGGTGTTTAGTTTGTCAACAGGTGAAGGTAGAGAGCCAACATCCTAGATGGATCATAAAACCTCTACCAATTACTATGTGTAAGTGGGATGAAATTATAATGGATTTTTTTATAGGAATACCGAGGAAACCTAGAAGGAATAATGCAATATGGGTAATTATTGATCGTTTTACAAAATCGGCACATTTACTTGCTATAAGAGAGGATTTACTAGTTGAGCACCTGACAAGACTTTATATTAATGAAGTTGTAAGACTTCATGGAGAAACTCTATCAATTGTATCCAATTGAGATACCCTATTTATATCAAAATTATAGAAAATTATTAAGAAGGATTTGGATACTGAGCTTCATATGAGTACTGCTTATCACCCTAAAATCGACGGACAGTCTGAAAGGACTATTCAAACATTGGAAGATATGTTGAGATCATGATCACTTGACTTTCAAGGCATGTGGGATCAATACTTACCTTTGGTGGAATTTTCCTACAATAATACTTTCCATTCTATCATTAAAATGACACCATATGAAGAATTATATAAAAAGTGGTGTCAAAATCTAACTTGTTAGGATGAGGTTGGCGAGAGGAAACTTATAGGCCCAGAACTTATCGAAGAGACAACTGTAAAGGTAAAGAAAATTCATGCCCATATTAAAGCATCCCAAAGTAGGAAAATAGTTATGCTGACAACTGAATAAAGGATTTGGAATTCTAAATGGGAGATCATGTCTTTCTGAAATTATCTCCATGGAAGGGTGTCTTAAGGTTCCGTAAGAAAGGGAAACTGAGCCCTGGGTACATCAGATCATTCAAAATTCTAGAAAGAATTGGAGCTATAGCTTACTGTTTAGCAATGCCACCAAGTATATCTAGAGTTAGTGATGTATTCCACATGTCATTATTAAAGAAATACATGCCATACCCAACACATGTACTCACCTATAAATAAATAGATCTGTAACCTGATATGTCATACTATGAAGAGCCGATAAAGATTCTTGACACAAGGGAGCAGGTATTGAGGAATCAGACAGCTCAACTAGTAAAGGTTATTTGTAGAAACCATAAAATGGAGGAGGAAACATGGGAACCTGAGGATGTTATAAATAAGAACCACACACATATTTTTAGAGATCAATATCCATGAAAAATTTCAAGGACAAAATTTCCAAAGGAGGGAATAATATAACACCCCAAACATTTTATGGTATGTTTCTCTTAAATAATTTATATTCATTAGATAGTCTATATTTCATGAAGCATTGAGTCCCTATGAAACAACATTTGGTTATAGGAAAATTTCATAACCCAACAATTAAACTTAAATTTTCCACTTCTGTGTTTTGAATTTCGAAAAACAGACATACACAGTTGCGATCAGGGTGATATTTGGAGTCTGATAGAATCAAGTTAATTTTCGGTGAATAGAAAATTACTCTTATGAATAGTAACATACCCTTATGAATAGTAACTTACCCTTTTTAATAGTAATATGACCCTTATGAATGTTAACCTTACCCATGAAAGTGTAAATAAAATTAAGCACCTTAAAAATGAAGAAAAATATTTTAAGTATTGATATTTTTCGATTAAATGATGAATTTAATTAAAAATTAAATTTATCATATTTATAAAATTATTTTTTAAAAATTGAGTTCATTTTTGGATTCTACATGTCAAAAAATTCTTTGGGTGAATTTTTGAGATTTTTCTGAAATTCTTGAATTTTTGGTGAATAGTAAAATACATTAATTTATCGTATAGATACATTATAATTTAAATCCACTATCATGAGTGATGTAAGCACCCGAATATCAAAATCACATGCACTTATTACTATTATAGGTCATGAAATCCTCACAATTTCTTGTCTTGTGAAGAAATAATAAATTAATGAATATAATATTAAGAAAACCCTCCTCCCCTCCACTATAAATACCACCCCTCACACTCTATTTATTATCACCTCTAAAGCATTAATACCTACTTAAATTCTTCTCAAATATCTCCCTATGATCCTCCCTCACGTCCAAAATCTCTTGTACTTCTCAAAATACCAAATCCTCTCCCATAAAGGGGCTCTCAAAAGATGATAGATTCAAGAGGTAAATTTCTCTTTTCAATTCTTTTGTTTTCTTTTCAAGTTCCTTTGTTATCTTTTTCTATTCTCAACTCTTCTCATCAAAATTTTATGAAAGACATAGTAACTTATATTTAATGTAATTGTTTTTATGATAATGGAATATTCCATCATCATTTCTTCTTTTCCCTCCTTTTATACTATAAATGAAAGCACCGTCCGAGATGTGTTAATTTATCACGTTCAAGGAAGACGGGTTTTCAATTTGCATTAATACCTTAAGGACTGGCAATGAAACCTTTTTAATGGTTTAAATAGATCATAATATATTTATTTTATCTTATTTAATGTTCTATAAATCCTTACACACTCATAATATAAAATAATAATAAAAAACAAGTTCATCGTGCACAAAACCGCCAAGTTAATCCAAGCATTTATCATTAACTTTTATCTAATGAGTCATAATCATGGTATATAACCAAGATCATTATAAGATCATTTATATATCTGTAATTTCACTAATAATATATATTAAAAATTATTTATGTTTAACCAAATTTTAAACAAACTTCCACTCATGAATATAAGTAAATTGATCATAAAAATCAAGGAAGAAAATGCTTCCAAAACAATATAATTGAACATATTAAACCCATCAAAAAGGCCATGAATGAAAATAATAAGGTTAAAATAAATAAATTAAATGAATAGGAGGTTCTGGAATTATTAATTAATAAATATAAATTTTATTATTCATGTTATTAAGATCAATCTAAGAACACATTCAGGCTTAAGGTAAGGGGTTTCTCATATCACTGTTATTTCCATGAGATTTCCATTTTTTGCCACTTATTTCTTGTATGTGGTGTATGTTTACATATATTTGATATATAATATCATTATTATATTTATATTCATGGTATTCAATGATTCACTTGATGATTATTAACTCGATTGATTACAATGTTGGGAGTGACTTTGTTTCAGTTTCCATTTTATTGTGATTCACTTGGTATTGTGCACCTAATCATTCTTATGTGGTATACCTACTGAAAATTTGAGATAATATTTCATTTGAAATTATAAATTTATTATATATCCATATTCTGGTTTCACAGATATGATTATTATCTTAATCTATATACCCTTTTACATACAATGTTTATTTTGAATGTTGTTTTAACTATGGAAATATTGATAAATCTGTATCCTCTACTCTATATGGATATTGAGAAGGAATATTTTACTTCTATTAAATCTATGTATAAATAATGATTTGGACTTTCAGTGATGGGCGGGGCCTGCTATATCCCCTCGATGCATCGACAGGTCTCATGAGACAAATCAGTTGGCGGCAAACCCTTCGAGTTTGTTTCCAAAAATCAGATAGGTTTCTACCCACAGAATTACACCATCTCGACGGTATAATGGTTCATGGGCCAAATACATGATGCCCAAATAATTATCATTCTCTTTATTCATTATTCAGTTATTACTATCCATGAGGTTTTCACTATGACAAAATCTATGGATGCATTTTTATTCTCATCTTATTGATGGCAAGTGTTTTCATTTATTCATCATGCCATATTAGTCTTGTCTAATTGATTATGATTCACTTATTATTGATTCATGATTCCAATATATGTAACTCATACTGATCATTTGAGATCAACCTTATTATGTTTCCTTTCCCTATTTTATGAAGAAGAGAACCTTAACTAATCTTTCAAGGAGGTAGTTTATTTTAGTTTATTATGTACCATGTTGTATTTTATATCTTTCCAAATGTAATTTGGGTATCATGTATGTAATATAGTCTTCCAAAAGTGCTAAAATAGTTGTTCCTTTAGGATTTATTTCTTATAATCATGCTAATATAATGGAGTAATGCACCGGCTCCAGGTTTCCGAGTTTGGGGCGTTACAACGTGACATTTTTTGGGACAAGATTTCAGAGAATATTTTACTAAGATTCACGATGCATGAAATTTAGGAGATTACATGTTGTGTAACCTAGTTACACATCATAACTTTTTCGGCGAGCAGAAAAATAAATACAATGTGGGCCGAAGGTTTGATGGAAAGCCTATAAATACTGGCTTCAACCGACCTTCTAAGACACTGTGGGACCAGTGGAGACCAAAAAACACCAATAGAAGGATGCTAGATGACAAAGTGATGATTTGGATCCCATATTTGCCATCGTTCTTTGACTCTATTCTTCTTTGGGTACCAACATGCTGCTCATTCTCATCATGCCTAGCTTAAGCAAGTAGTATCTTTAGTGCTGGGTGATGCAATTATAGGGGGATGTGATGATATGGATCACTTCATTTTATTATTCATGTTTTGGATTGATAAAACATTATTTATTCAATTCAAAATATATTTCTTTTCATATTACATGACCATTGATGCGTTATGAAGGTTATCTTTTCATTACATCAATTAAACATCTTAGTTTTCATATGACCATTATGAAATCCGGGTCATTTATGTTTAAAAAAGGTTTTGGGTCAAATATTTTTGCTTTTTCACCAAGTAGACGACCATTCCAATGGTGAAAACATAGGATTAGTGCGGGATACCTAGACCAAGGATCCTCATTGACCCAATTCCAACACAAAAACTGAATAAAACTATAATCAATCAAATCCCTAGAAGACAAACCTGAAAATCACTAAACCTAGTATGCCTATCTCATCATGATTCACAACCCAATATTTTTTTTGTTATTTATCATTCCTTCCAATAAAACAAACAATTTTTATTCTGATTTCTTTAATTAATTTAAAACATACGGATCATCCCTGTGGGTTTAAAACTCAGGCTTACCAAGTACTACATATTTATTTAGGTTATTAGAGTTTTAATAAATTACTAATTTTGTTTAGTCCTGTAGGAATTAACAATGCCCCGAGGGATGTCAGATTCTTTTATATTTTTTCAAATTGGTTTTAAAGAACATGATTTTGAAAATTTTATATGTTTTAAAAAATGATATTTCAAGTGATCTTTAAAAATATTTATCCATCTAAGATGAAATCCTTGGTTATAGTTTTTTATTTACTAGAGATATAATCCAAGTAAACCATTCAAATTATTTCTATGAATGGTTTATGTTTTGATGGATTGATGCTTATGAAACTCGCTTCCTTTCACAAGTTATTCTAGGATGAAATGAATATGAAACATATCTATTTTACATAGGTTATGATATGATTAAATGTTTATGACAACCATTTCATTTCATGGGTTATTATATGATGTTTATGAAAACCATTTCTTTTTATGGGTCTTGATAAGATGAATATTTTATGGCACATGTATGTATGATTTCATAATGAGATGGGTGGGACCTATATCTCCCTCCAATACACTGGGTACAAATTTGCATCTCATGAGTATGATAGGGCTAGAGTGGGAAGTGATATCAATTCATTAATACATGGTTGGAATGATGATTGAACTCAGTTCAGTATGACAAAGCTAGAATGGGGAGTGAACTCAGTTAATTAATACAGTGCTGAAACAAGAAGTGAACCCGACTCAGTAATAAAGGGTTAGAATGAGGAGTGAACTCAATTTGATATGATAGGTTTGGAAAGGGGAGTGAAATTATTCCATTAATACAGGGCTATAATGAGGAGTGAACTCAATTTGGTAATACAGGGCTGGAACAAGAAGTGAACTGAGTTCAGTAATACAGGGTTGGAACGGGGAGTGAACTCAGTTCAGTAGAGGACATTGTCCACTAAGATGGTCTTGGGAGTGAACCTTTACTACTAAGATGGTTTGGGGAGTGAACCCATTTCACTAAGATGAAATTTCTATTAATCCTTGACTACTATGGAGAACATTTTATATGTTTATGTGTCTTCCACAATCACATGTCTTATGTTTATGTTATAATCTCATGAATTATACTCTTGATTTCCTTATGATTCATATCTTATGAATTACCAATATTTATGCCATTTATCTTGATTATGATCTTTGATATGTAAGGTATGATCTTCTAATGTTAAGATCATGTTATCATACCCTTATGCTCATGTTATGCTTACATATCTCCCTTGCTTACCCTTATTGGGCATATGAGTTCACCCTTTTCTTATGTTTCATTTTCTCAAGTTATAAAGAAAGGTTGTAAGTAGGAGTAATAAAGAGGAATATATTTAAGGTAGATGTTGAATATCTTTCACTAAGTTAGAAGATTATGTTTCCAAATTTCCAAAGACACTAAACTATTATGGTCCTCAGGAATATATTTTTTGTAATGTGCTGAATATTCATCTCAAATGATTTAATATCCATGTATGTTAAGACCGAGTTACTATATTTTTATTAACTTGAATTTATAATTTTGAGTATGTATATATAAATAATTTTGATTATGCGTGTATAAATAGTTATGATTATAAATAATTATGTGTATATAAATAATTTTGATTATTTGTATATAAATATTTTGTTCAACATAATTTATAAATAATAATAACAAACAATTATAAATATTTTTTTAAATATATATTTAATATATTAATATATATATTAATATAATTATAAATTTATTTTATAAATATATATATTTATGGAGGTATATCTATATAATTATATATAAATAATTATATTTATAAATAAATAAATCAATAAATAAACATATATATATATATATATAATTATATAGATATATTTATAAATATATATTTATAATTATATATATATATATATATTTAAATAAATAAATAAATAAATATATTCATTTAAAAATCAAAGATATAATTTAAAATTATTATAGTTTTTTTATTTTGAATAATTGACTATTAGAAAACTATATTTTTAATAAGGGTTTTTTTGTCATATTCCCAAAACATTTCTTTTCTTTTCTTTTAAAAATTTCCAGTAAAAAATATGGAGAAAAATTACAATTATTTCTTTTCTTTTACTAAATTTCACGTCGAAACAAAATAAAGAGAAATTAAAATTACAACAATTTCTTTGTTTAATTTTTTTTTTAATTTTAAAATAAGTATTAATATATTTTTCTTAGTTTAAATTGTATCTAATTTTGTTGTCTTAAAATTATAATGATATATTAAAATCAAGGTATGTGATCATTTGTGATCCGTTACTCCCCCTCAAACAACTTTGTTTGTTTTTAATTTTCCCAAATGGTTTGAACTATGCGTATATAAGTGATCTTATTTGTCATCGACCTACATCACTGATTCCGCACCCAATCTCTCTTTCCTAAATCCATTTTTGGTTCACCCTCTACCTCTCCTTCATGTTCATTTTCTCTCATTTATCATTATTTCTCACTCTGATTGCATGGAGTTCCTAACTGTGCACTAAAAAAAACCTACCCACTTATCATGTAAGGTGGTGACTACAAATGATAAGTAGGCAGAGTTTTTGTGGTGTAAAAATGGTAATCAAATCCAAGTTCTAAGTATCCCTCTTATTTCATTGTTCCACCCAATCTCTCTTACCTCGATCCATTATTGGTTCACCCTCTCCCTCGCCTTCATGTTCAATTTCACTTAATCATTATTTCTCACACTGATTGCATGGAACTCCAAGATGTGCACTGAAAAACACTACCCACTTATCGTGTAAGGTGGTGACTACAAATAATAAGTAGAAAATGTTTTTGTGGTGCACAACTAGTAATCAGATCCAAGTTCAAAGTATCCCTCCTCCCATGGATTAAAATCAAATAATTCTCCCCATTTTTGTCACGAACCAACCTGGGTCGACCCTGAACCGGTCACCTGAGCCGGCCCACGACATGGCCCGAGGGGCGTTCCCGATCCCCACGGGCTGGAAACTAGTGCCGGGCATCAAAAATAAACAAAAGGGAACGATTTGGCCCATAAATTAAAGACAAGTAAAGCAGCGGAAAAAAATTAGAATAACGCAAGGCAAATAAATGACACGAAAAAGTAAGAACAACCAATAACAGCAAACTAACATGACCATGACCAAAACTCCTCGTGACTCCGAGAGTTTCTCACTAGTCCACAACCAACTCTCGCCCACAGTGAGCAAGATCAAGTCAAAACTACAACAAAACTAAAAATAGGAAAACACTATAGGCGTGAGTATTAAAACTCAATAGGCGTGCCCAAAAAACTATTCCTAATACACTACCTTTAAATAAAGAATTTACTAATTCCCGGTTTGAACTAAATTATATAAAATATGGGTTTCCACACACATACACTTTCATTTCTAAAACAAGTAACAATCCATTTCCCTATTTACTTTTAAAGAAAAAAATTTAATGCTTGAAAGAAGAAGGTGCATTTCATTTTAAAACAAATTTTCGCAAACAATTTAAAAACCCTAAGTTTAGTTATTAGAGGAAGGGAAAACCACACATAACACACAACACACACTAAGGGAAATGGAAAAAAAATATGGTACACGGGGCCGACAACCGAAATAGACCTCTCAATCATCTTCCACATACAAATAAACACTAAAGAAAACATGGGTCGAACCTAGGAGCTCATGAAAAATCCAGAACATACTATACATGTGGCTCATCCTGAAGGCATGCCTACTCTCAATGAAGTCATAACGCCCTAACGCCTGGTGTTTCCCTACATGGCCTAACCGAGGGTCCCAATCCCCAAGCAGAGTGTCACCCGTACTAAGGGCCACTAGCCAGTGCGTAATCTAAACTAGTGCAACAATCATTCTTAGAAGATTCACTTACTATGCCAAGTTCCCATGTCAACAAATATAATAAACAGAAAAAGGGTGAGTCAACAAAGTCAATCAAGCAGCAAAAACATCACACATAAATCATGCAGTCAACATACACCAAATATCACATCTGAGTCACCCCAAATAGAGTTTTCCAAAATAATTTATTTTATTAAAGTGCCAAACGGGCCTTCTCCAATTTTAAGGAAAATCCTCATTTCTCAAGAGAACCAAAACACTTGTTTGCGATTCAAAATAAATCATTTATCAATAAACTAGAACTACATTTAAAATTCTATGAATTATGTTTAAAATCCAAACGGTCATTCTTTCACTACTGGGTGTCCTCTCATCAAGAAAATATTTCAAGTGTCATGTATAAAATAAATGGCTCTTTTTACACCAAATAATCATTTTAAAATTAGTTATCTTATATTATTTCTCATTTATTAAAATTAATAAAATATCAAGAAATTAATAAATTCTGAATTTAAAGGTGAGTGCAGTGGGGGACCTACCTCGACTCGCCGTCCAAACACAATGGCACGTCACGCCTAGCACATACGCACAAACACGCACATGCTGACAACCGCATGACTGTGGAAGAATCTTGTCAACGTGCTGCAACCGCAAAGGTAACTAAAATATATAAACACAGACTTAAAACAATTCAAATGAATAAACAATGCAAACACCACCTAGATATGTTTTCAACAAACAAATCGTACCATCTTCACTATTTAATAAACCACTTTAAATTTTATAAAACACATTCCAAAGAGGAACCCATGACTTTATATGACAACCCTGCTTTTTATTACAACTTAAACATGCTTTATTACATAAAACTTCACTTGATCCAACAAAGAAGATCGAGAGGTTTAGTGTCTTTGGGGCTTAGGATCATTACATAAAAACTTTAAACTTGAAATACAACATCTTTATTGAAAACTTTCTTTACATGACCACTACATTCCTTCGAACTTAGCATTGCATGGGATAACCTGAGGACATGCATAAGAAAAGGGTGAGCTATAAAGCCCAGTAAGGGAGTACACAATGAATAACATGAGGAGTGAAATACATGTTAGGAAATAGGCATATCAATAGAGCATAATAGAAACATGAACATAAAGACATGATAAAGCATGATAATCATAACATGGAAATGTGGCAACAACACTTAACATTGAATTAGCATGAGCCAAGGCTCATTGCACATGGAGCATGAGTAAACCCTCATTGCACTTGAAGAACGAGTAAACCCTCGTTGCACTTGAATTAGCATGAGTAAACACTCATTCCACATGACGTATCATGATACTATACTTTACCCAATGCATTGGAGCGCTATAAAGGGCGCACCCTTCTTAAACATTTCATTTCATGCATAAGTGTGCCACATGGATCATAAAACATGGATTCATAAAACATAATCATTTTTTCCACGATAAAGGAATGTGGAATTCATACATGAAAATTTATAATCAATATGTAAATGTGCATAAAGGTGAATACCCTTGATGGAGAAATGGGCATGGTATTCACTACACAAAGACATTGGCTTAGAAAATCGGTGCGATTTCGGCAGCGTAACGGCGTGACATAAGAATTCATAAAAAAGGTTGATGAGAGAGAAAGGGGTTCCTCATCATATTTACATGTAATGGAAAGTAAGGAGATCATATATATACATGTCCCAACAATAGAAATGGAATTTAGATTCATGATACAAAAGTATTGCTTGAATGTAAAAGAAGAGAGAGAAGTTCCTTTCGGAATTTCGGCATAGTAACGGGTGTACATGAGAGGCATTTAATGAGAGAGAAAGAGTTCTCCCATCATTCAAACAATAAGAGGGAAGTATGGGGGAGGTGAGAAACCATACCCCAACATTCATAATTGAAATAAAAAGGGCAATACAACTTAAAGAAAATTGACAAAAAAAGAGAAAGGAAGAAAACCCCTTACTTGGAAGTGTGCTTCCAAAGGCTAGAGAGAGGCTTGTGAGAGGATTCTTGGGAGCTTGGGGCACCTTGAGAGGATTCTAGAGAGAGTAGGGAAGAGGTTGGACGAACTTCAAGGGCTTTGAGTGAGGAGGAAGTGGGAGCTTGGGTGGGTTTATATAGGAAAGGTGAGAGAATTCTTTATTATTTAGGTTTGGGACCCCTTATATTAAAATAATCCAAACCACAAACCATCCCATGGTATTTGCCCATGGTTTCTGGAAAAGGAAAGAGGAAAAAAATATTTTACAAGTCCAAGGTCCGAACTTATTAAAAAAATAGGGTTGCTTATGTGGAGGTGAGTCACACTCCCATGGAAATTAATTTAAAAAGGCAAAGTGTTGAATAAGTCTTGAGGGCTCCATTAATGCTTTGAAAAGTAAGTCAAACAAACCAAAAACCTCATTATTTTAATGATAAAACATATATTGGCCGAACATAAGGATTATGGTATTTTATTACATCACCATTGGGTCATTATGATGTCATAAAACACATTATATATTTAAATGGTATTTAATTTTTACCCAAAAATTTGACTGTCTCAGAAAATTATGAAAAATTCACCGTTGGATAATTTCGACGTCCTGATTCCAAAAATAATATTTATTTTATCTAAATAATTTTCTAAATATGTGAATTTTCACTTTTAAAAAAACCCCCGACATTTATAAAAAATTCACGGGTTTTGACAGAAATGGCTTTCAAACCTTAATAAAAATTTTAATTGAATTCATAAAATTATAAGATCATTTATATTTAATAAAAATTAATTTAATATTAATAATAATATTTCATTAAAATATTATTTAATTCAAAAATCCTTTAATTTAATAAAATATAATTCTTAATTAAATAATAACTAAAAACACCATTTGTACTTTAAAAACTGATTACAATGTATCAAAAATGACTAGAAATTATATTCATTATTATATACAAAAAAAATAATGTACATGAACATGGTGCTACTTATTTGTTACATAACCCCTTAAAATAGCCGCATAAGACCTAAGGGTAAGGTGTGCGATGATGACAGACTCTTGGGGTTTCTCGGATAACATCGCTCGAGTGGTAGTCTCTATCAACTTCCATTTTTCCCGTAGACGATCACGTTCGAGCTTGACTTGATGAAGCTCAGCTTGGGCTTGGTCAAGGGCAAAGCCCAAAGACGCCACCTCTTTTCCGAGCTCCGACAAATGGGCTTCGTAAGGGGAAATTCTACTGGATGAGGCCATCGCTTCCTTTGTCTGAGTAGAAATGGTTTCGTTAAAGCCTTATATTTATACTACTCAGATGATCACTGTTCAACGACTATAAAAGTAACGGTCACAAATCTTAACATAAAACTAAAGAAGTTGACATCTTATAAAAACATTTTTCATAAAGAGACATTTAACTGGATCAGGAGGGATTTTCATTAATGAAACTTTGGGTCGTTACAACATTCCCCCCTTAAGAAATTTCGCCCTAAAAATTTTCCTTTTCCCACACTAAAACAAATGTGGGTAACTTAGCTTCATCATATCCTCCGACTCCCAAGTTGGTTCTTCAAACTTGTGGTTTCTCCACAACACCTTGACGAGGGGCATTGTCTTATTTCGTAGAACTTTTTCTCTACGATCTAAGATCTTCACTGGTTGCTCCTCATAAAAAAGATCATCTTCCAATTTTACCACCTCGGAAGAGAGTACATGTGAAGGGTTTGGTATGTACTTCCTTAAGAGGGATACATTGAAGACATCATGCACCTTGGCCATAGTAGGTGGAAGTGCTAGTCGATAGGCCACAACCCCAACACGATCAAGAATCTCGAAGGGGCCGATGTACCTTGGACTTAAATTCCCTTTCTTTCCAAACCTCATGACCTTCTTCCATGGAGATATGCGTAAAAACACCATGTCTCCGACTTTAAACTCAAGGTCTCGTCGACGATTATCTGCATAACTCTTCTGTTGACTTTGGGCTGCCTTGATATGCTGCTGAATGGTTTTCACCTTCTCCACCATTTCTTCGACCATTTCTGGTCCAAGCAGCTTACGTTCACCGACCTCGTCCCAACATGCCGGTGTTCTACACCTTTTCCCATATAGGGCTTCATATGGTGCCATTTGGATGCTTGAGTGGAAACTATTATTATAAGAGAACTCAACCAAAGGAAGATGTTGATCCCATCCTCCTTTAAAGTCCATTGAGCACGCTCTCAACATATACTCAAGTGTTTGGATAGTCCGCTCGGATTGGCCATCAGTTTGAGGATGATAGGCCGTACTGAAGTTTAGTTCAGTATTCAGAGCATGTTGAAGACTCTTCCAAAACTTAGAGGTAAATCTTGGATCTCGGTCAGACACAATAGATAGTGGTACTCCATGCAACCGTACCACTTCCCTGATATATATCCGTGCCAGTTGATCCAAAGAGAAATCTTCTCGAATAGCAATGAAGTGTGCAGTCTTTGTAAGACGATCCACAACAACCCAGATTGAATTGTTGCCTTTGGGTGTCCTTGGAAGTCCAGTGACAAAGTCCATGGTGATGTTCTCCCATTTCCATTCTGGTATGGGCAATGGTTGCATCATCCCCTTAGACTTCTGCCTCTCTTCCTTCACTTGCTGACACACCAGGCACTTTGATGTATATTCAGCGATCTCCTTCTTCATATTATCCCACCAAAAGTTTTCTCGGAGATCTCGATACATCTTTGTGCTCCCTGGGTGAATAGAGAAATTTGAACTATGTGCATCATCCAAAAGTTCCTTCTTCAGCTCCGAACTTGATGGAACACATAGTCTTTTCCCAAACCGCACAATTCCTTCTTCATTAACATTAAACTCTGAGGATTTTCCCTTTTTGATAGCTTCCACTTTTTCATGGATTCCTGCATCATCCTTTTGAGCATCCTTTATCCTTTCCAAAAGAGATGGTTGAGCAATAATTTGTGAAAGGATTGATGATGTTCCCTTCTTTATGATTCCCACATCCATCTTCATCAAGTCTAAGAAGATTGGATCCTTCTCAATTCTCATCATTGATAGAATTGCTGGATCCTTTCTACTTAGGGAATCCGCCACCTTGTTCGCCTTCCCAGGGTGGTAATGTATTGAACAGTCATAATCCTTGATGAGCTCTATCCATCTTCTCTGGCGCATATTAATCTCTTTCTGTGTGAATATATATTTAAGACTCTTGTGGTCAGTATATATCTCACATTTCTCTCCATAGAGATAATGCCGCCAGATTTTCAAGGCAAAGATCACCGCCGCCAACTCCAGATCATGCGTTGGATAGTTTCGCTCATGGATTTTCAACTTCCTTGAGGCATAGGATATCACTTTATCATTCTGCATCAGCACACATCCTAATCCCTTCTTCGAAGCATCACTGAATACCACAAAAAGCTCCCCACTTGTGGGTAAAGTGAGCACGGGTGCAGTGATAAGACTCCTTTTCAACTCCTTGAAGCTTTCTTCACATTCATCACTCCAAGAAAACTTTACTCCCTTTCGAGTTAGCTTGGTAAGAGGGTTGGACAATCGTGAGAAATTTCTCACAAATCGTCGATAATATCCAACTAACCCCAAGAAGCTACGGATATCAGTTACCGATGTTGGCCTCGGCCATCCCTCAATTGAATCTGTTTTGGAGGGGTCCACAGATATCCCATTGCTTGTGATGATATGGCCCAAGAATGAGACCTCCTTCAACCAGAACTCACACTTGCTGTACTTGGCATAGAGCTTCTCCTTGCGCAAAGTCTCTAGTACAGTTTTTAAATGCTCCTCATGGTCCTCCTTGGTTTTGGATTATATTAGAATATCATCTATAAAGACTACCACAAATTTGTCTAGGTAATCTCTAAAGACTCTATTCATCAAGTCCCTGAATATTGCTGGGGCATTGGTGAGTCCAAAAGGCATTACTATGAATTCATAGTGCCCGTACCTTGTACGAAAAGCAGTCTTGGGGATATCTTCCTTCTTCACCCTTACTTGATAATATCCCGACCGCAAGTCCACCTTGGAGAAGTATTGTTCTCCACACAGCTGATCAAACAAGTCATCGATTCTTGGGAGAGGATACTTGTTCTTTATCGTGATTTTGTTAAGTTCACGATAATCGATGCCAAGCCGCATTGACCCATCCTTCTTCTTGACGAAGAGGACTGGTGCACCCCATGGTGATGCACTTGGGCGTATAAACCCTTTATCCAGATTCTCCTGTAGTTGTTTCTTCAGCTCTTCAAGCTCAACAACAGCCATTCTATATGGAGTCTTGGATATTGGTAGTTCCCCAGGTATAAGTTCAATTGAGAACTCAACATCTCTTCTTGGAGGAAGACCAGGAAGTTCCTCGGGAAATACTTCAGCGAATTCCCTCACAATAGGCATTTCTTCAAGGGTGGTTTCTTCCTTGGACTCAATCATCTGAGCCAGATATGCGTGCTCATAAGGCAGTAATATCCATGCTTGAGATGATGGAGCTAAAGGAGATTCATCTTCCTCCTGACACTTGTAAAGAATCGGGGATCGATTCTCCATATGGAGTGTGATTTCCCTCTCCCGACAATTTATGTTGGCTCTATATAAGGAAAGCCAATCCATGCCAAGAATTGCATCAAATTCCACCAAAGGGAGTATGACGAGGTTCGCCGGGAAATTCAATCCACAGATTATAACAGGGGAGGACTTATACTCATGGGATGCAATGATTGCCCCATTTTCCGTACTCACCGACATCTTTACTTCCATGATTTGTGGTGGTGCAGGGATTGTTCTACTAAACTTTTGAGATATAAAAGAATGTGTAGAACCTGAATCAAAAAGTACGTTCGCTATTCTTGAATGAATAACTAGCGTACCTGTCACCACTTCATTGTCGGAGTTCACTTCGGCAGAAGTGACGGCAAAAGATCTTCCTTGCTGTCTTGGAGGTTGTTGATTGCCTCTGATAACCCTTGGATTAGGGAACTGATTTGCAAAATGACCCGGTTCTTTGCATTTGAAGCACTGAACAACGCGTTGAGGTTCGAACGGAGCGTTCCTCTCCTCCGTCGTAGCCGCGGGTCCTTCTTGCTGACAGTTAACAGCTAGGTTCCCTTCTCTTCCACACTTGAAGCATTTTCTTGTCCCCCTAAGGCAATTTCCAGGGTGCTTCTTTCCACACTTTTGGCAAGTGGGGTGCTGGAACTTCTTAGCGCCGTTGGATTTATCCGTCGGACCACCAGCATTGAAGTCCACCTTACGCTTCTTGTCCCCATGATACCCCTGTGATTCTCCGATCTCCATTTCAACCTTGAGGGCACATCGGACAATTTCCTCATAGCTGTCGAAGTCACGGATCACTAATGCTTTCCGCAAGCTAGGCTTCAGCCCACCAAAGAAGCGGTCAACCTTGCATTCTGGGGTAACGACAAAGCCGGAAGCGTATCGTGCAAGCCTTGTGAAGTTTTCCTCGTATGCTCCCACAGATTCCTCATCTTTCTGCTTGAGGGAAAGTAAGTCCCTTTCCATCTTAAGACGGAGGGTGCGTGGAAAATATTTATCAAAAAACATCTTCCGGAATTCCTTCCATTCCAAAGCCTCGATCTCCTCCTCAGGCTTCGTATTTTTGATCAACGTCCACCATTGATCAGCTTCACCCTCCATACGATAAGCCGCCAGGAGAACCTTCTCTTTTTCAGAGCATTGGAGGATGGAGAATATCTTTTCAATGGAGTTGATCCATTGTTCAACAATCGTGGGATCGGATGATCCACTAAAAGTAGGATCCCTTTGTCTCATGAAGCTTTCAATAGCGACTTGTTCTTTCTTAGGGGGGGTTGAAAGTTCCTCTTGACCAGTGTTTCTATTCAAAACTTGAGTTAGCTGAGAGAGAAGCGTGACAAAGTTCGCGATTCCTGCTCCCATTGGATTGGGCATCTCATAAGTACAATCATCACACTGATCTTCACAACGGTTGTTAGCCCGAGTTCTCCTATTACCGGCCATTGGCTGGAATAAAAGGAAAGTTAGGGGTAACACATAAAGGGTAATCCAAAGACAAAAGTTGATGATTTATAAATAAACTTTAATCTCTTTAACTCATGAGTCTATAGGATTCAATCCAGGCTTTTCATGATCTTCCTTCTAACATATATTCTTAGGGGAATTTTTCCCTTAATAAGGGTTCATACAAAGATTGTGAATTTATCAAAACATATCCCCCGGGAGTGTCGTAACCAAGAGTGAATCAAGGCCCGTTGTCGTGCACCAGTTCCCGTTCGAGTCTAGCTCAAAGCGGTGTTTTCGGGTTTTACCCCTAGGATACATCTGTGCCAGAGCCGCCTCTACCTGCTCATATCCAGACAGGGATGTATTTGTTTGATAAACTACTTACTTAGTATTTACCAAAATTAGGGATGTTTTTATTATGCTTATTCTTGTATCTAAGGCTTTACTAGGGTTTCCTAATCCCAAAAATAACTAAACCTATCCTCTGATACCAACTATGACAACCCTACTTTTTATTACAACTTAAACATGCTTTATTACATAAAACTTCACTTGATCCAACAAATAAGATCGAGAGGTTTAGTGTCTTTGGGGCTTAGGATCATTACATAAAAACTTTAAACTTGAAATACAACATCTTTATTGAAAACTTCCTTTACATGACCACTACATTCCTTCGTACTTAGCATTGCATGGGATAACCTGAGGACATGCATAAGAAAAGGGTGAGCTATAAATCCCAGTAAGGGAGTACACAATGAATAACATGAGGAGTGAAATACATGTTAGGCAATAGGCATATCAATAGATCATAATAGAAACATGAACATAAAGGCATGATAAAGCATGATAATCATAACATGGAAATGTGGCAACAACACTTAACATTGAATTAGCATGAGCCAAGGCTCATTGCACATGGAGCATGAGTAAACACTCATTGCACTTGAAGCACGAGTAAACCCTCGTTGCACTTGAATTAGCATGAGTAAACACTCATTGCACATGACGTATCATGATACTATACTTTACCCAATGCATTGGAGCGCTATAAAGGGCGCACCCTTCTTAAACATTTCATTTCATGCATAAGTGTGCCACATGGATCATAAAACATGGATTCATAAAACATAATCATTTTTTCCACGATAAAGGAATGTGGAATTCATACATGAAAATTTATAATCAATATGTAAATGTGCATAAAGGTGAATACCCTTGATGGAGAAATGGGCATGGTATTCACTACACAAAGACATTGGCTTAGAAAATCGGTGCGATTTCGGCAGCGTAACGGCGTGACATAAGAATTCATAAAAAAGGTTGATGAGAGAGAAAGGGGTTCCTCATCATATTTACATGTAATGGACAGTAAGGAGATCATATATATACATGTCCCAACAATAGAAATGGAATTTAGATTCATGATACAAAAGTATTGCTTGAATGTAAAAGAAGAGAGAGAAGTTCCTTTCGGAATTTCGGCATAGTAACGAGTGTACATGGGAGGCATTTAATGAGAGAGAAAGAGTTCTCCCATCATTCAAAAAATAAGAGGGAAGTATGGGGGAGGTGCGAAACCATACCCCAACATTCATAATTGAAATAAAAAGGGCAATACAACTTAAAGAAAATTGACAAAAAAAGAGAAAGGAAGAAAACCCCTTACTTGGAAGTGTGCTTCCAAAGGCTAGAGAGAGGCTTGTGAGAGGCTTCTTGGGAGCTTGGGGCACCTTGAGAGGATTATAGAGAGAGTAGGGAAGAGGTTGGACGAACTTCAAGGGCTTTGAGTGAGGAGGAAGTGGGATCTTGGGTGGGTTTATATAGGAAAGGTGAGAGAATTCTTTATTATTTAGGTTTGGGACCCCTTATATTAAAATAATCCAAACCACAAACCATCCCATGGTATTTGCCCATGGTTTCTGGAAAAGGAAAGAGGAAAACAATATTTTACAAGTCCAAGGTCCGAACTTATTAAAAAAATAGGGTTGCTTATGTGGAGGTGAGTCACACTCCCATGGAAATTAATTTAAAAAGGCAAAGTGTTGAATAAGTCTTGAGGGCTCCATTAATGCTTTGAAAAGTAAGTCAAACAAACCCAAAACCTCATTATTTTAATGATAAAACATATATTGGCCGAACATAAGGATTATGGTATTTTATTACATCACCATTGGGTCATTATAATGTCATAAAACACATTATATATTTAAATGGTATTTAATTTTTACCCAAAAATTTGACTGTCTCAGAAAATTATGAAAAATTGACCGTTGGATAATTTCGACGTCCTGATTCCAAAAATAATATTTATTTTATCTAAATAATTTTCTAAATATGTGAATTTTAACTTTTAAAATAAAAACCGACATTTATAAAAAATTCACGGGTTTTGACAGAAATGGCTTTCAAACCTTAATAAAAATTTTAATTGCATTCATAAAATTATAAGATCATTTATATTTAATAAAAATTAATTTAATATTAATAATAATATTTTATTAAAATATTATTTAATTCAAAAATCCTTTAATTTAATAAAATATAATTCTTAATTAAATAATAACTAAAAACACCATTTGTACTTTAAAAACTGATTACAATGTATCAAAAATGACTAGAAATTATATTCATTATTATATACAAAAAAAATAATGTACATGAACATGGTGCTACTTTTTTGTTACATAACCCCTTAAAATAGCCGCATAAGACCTAAGGGTAAGTTGTGCGATGGTGACAGACTCTTGGGGTTGTTCGGATAACATCGCTCGAGTGGTAATCTCTATCAACTTCCATTTTTCCCGTAGACGATCACGTTCGAGCTTGACTTGATGAAGCTCAGCTTGGGCTTGGTTAAGGGCAAAGCCCAAAGACGCCACCTATTTTCCGAGCTCCGACAAATGGGCTTCGTAAGGGGCAATTCTACTGGATGAGGCCATCGCTTCCTTTGTCTGAGTAGTAATGGTTTCGTTAAAGCCTTATATTTATACTACTCAGATGATCACTGTTCAATGGCTATAAAAGTAACGGTCACAAATCTTAACATAAAACTAAAGAAGTTGACATCTTATAAAAACATTTTTCATAAAGAGACATTTAACTAGATCAGGAGGGATTTTCATTAATGAAACTTTGGGTCGTTACACTTTACACACCCAAAACCTATTCAAAACCCCTCCTTATAATTAAACGTGCACTCACAACTCACCAAAATAGAATGTGCACCACTTTCACGGTTAAAATAATAAATTACAAACTTAATAAAAATACTCCACATGTCAAAAATTCCTTTTTTTTAACCAAGCACACCTCAGAAATATTTCAAAAACATCATCCGCACCACATATAATATTTAATAAACAAGTTAAAAGTTTATAAAACAATTTTAAATAACACTGCAAGGATTTTACGTCAAAAATCACCCAAAAACCCTCTCCTTAATCCCAACCTCAAACCAAGACTTCCAAATTGTGATTTGTTGCAGTTTCTCAATTTAATCATTTATTCAAAATTATAAACTACATGTAAGAGATACAACAAAAAAAACTTCACACACACATAATATACCAAATTTGACATAGAAAATTCATTTTCAACCAATTGCACATAAAATAACTTATTCTAGAAATTTCAAGTCTCCAATCAATTATCACAAATAAGGTGCAAGACATGAAACAAGTGAATACTAACCCAAGAATATTTGTGAAAAATGGGAAACTCACCTCAAACGATGAATAACATCCCAGAAATGGTGCGAAACACTCTTCGCACCTCGACCGCACCTCGGCCGCACCAGCGTGGAACCAAAATAGACCTAAACAACAACCTCATATCATTAATTTTGGAATTAAACTTTAGCATCTAAGATTTTGATAAAAAAATAAAAAAAATAAAAAATAAAATAAAAATAAAACTTCACCAAGGGAGGGTAGGAGACTACCGAAGAGGAGGGGGGCTGTCACTGGAAGAAGTTACCGCTGGCCGGAGGGACGCCAGAAAACAGTTGGGGAGAAAGGGGGGCACGTCAGCTCGGGGATGGAGGGACGGGCTATACAAGAACTAGAAAGAGGATCCCAGATGGGTGGAGGTTCGAATGGAGTAGGCAAAGGAGGTCTCCGAACTCGGTGTGGCTGGGCGGTGTGAGGCCAACGTGAGGGTGAGGTAGACGCGACGTGGGAGGGTCGCGAGGAGGGACTGACATTGGGGAGAGTGGTTAGGCTGTCCTGGGCGAGCATGGAGGTAGCAGCGAGGGGGGAATTGTTGGTCAGGACTTGCAGGGGGTGGCGAGAGGCAGAAAGCAGGTGGAGGCCAGGGTGAAGGGGGCTGGAGCATAGAGGGAGAAGTCGGGGGGGGGGGGGGTAGGCCTGAGGGGAAGCGGGGGGGGGGGGACAGGGGGAGTAGATGAGGCGCCTGGTGGGTGGTGCACCGAACCGAAGAGACGCAGGGGTTGGGGCGACGCTGGAAATGGGGGAAGGGGGGGGGGTGCTTCAAGTAGCTAGGGTTTTCTATTTTTTTTTCATTCAATTACATTAATAAAAATAATGTTAGTAATAATAATAATAATAATAAAGCTATAATGATGATAATAATAATGATACAAATAATAATAATAAAAATATCAATAATAAAGATAATATTAATAAAATTTATTAACAATAAAAATAAAAATAAAAATAATAATAATGATAATAATAATAATAATAGTAATAATTTAACAACCCTAATAAGAAAATATTTTATTTATTTTAAACATCTCTCAACTACATAACTCACGTGCCTCCATGCACGTGGTTGGGCGAACCGCGCTCGAACCAGGCCACTCGACACTGATCGCATATACGGTTAAGATGCGTGATTTCCGCACAACTTTATAACTCGCGCGCAAGTCGCACATCAGCGAGGTCGGGGTGTGACAATTTTTTTCCAAGTATCCTTCTTACTCCCATGTATTAAAGTTTCAATTTATTTTTAAAACAAGTCATTACCTTGTGTATTTTATTTTTAGTGACTATTAGAGCATCATATTTCAATATTTTTTTTTCTTTTTAGAAAACAAAAATATGGAAATTATATTGTTCTAAATGTTGAGAGAGAAAATTTTAAATCTAACCAATTGTAATTTTATTATAAAAATAGTTATAAATAATTGATATAGATATCTAGTTTTGAAGCTTTATATTGAAGGCTATATGTTGATCACCTCTATGTTGGATTTTGATAGGGGAAAAATCTCTGTTTGGACCCAAATTATTGCAAGAGATGGTATATTAGGTTCATATAATATAGAAAATAATAATGATAACCCACGTTAGTAAAATCATAACCATTAATAATCCAATTTATGTCTTTAAAATCATAACCATTACTAATCTTACCTTGCAATAATATTTTAATCATAAAATGAAAATTTTCTATGAAATGGTTTATACACTTTATTTATTTTGTTAAATATTAATATTACTGAACCAAATAGGTTGGATATGAATAAAAAATGAATGGATTCCAATCGTATGACAAAATAGTATGAGGGTAGGGTGAAATATTTCATCAAGTTTGCAAAAGATCATGCATATAAGGCTTTTCAAATCTTTTTTTTGTGTTTAAGATATTTTTATTCAAGACTAATTAGTCTAGAGGAGTTGTAAGAACACTTGATCTATAATTCTATAGATTAAAGTTATAAATATTAGACTAAGCACAAGGAAAAAATGAATGTAGCTAGTAACTAGGATAATATTTCCTTCTATGGATTATCTGATATAATTATAAGTATGGGAAAAGATGAAGACCATATTGAGGATGTGATTACATGTGTGAATGATGATGAATATTGTATTTAGAAAATAAAAATGATAGTTGAAGATGGACTTCATGATTTTAAAAAATTGTTTGAAAAGTTAAAGAGCTGTGAAAAGATTCCATTATATGATGGTTATACTAAATATACAACATTATCAACCATAATGAATCTATATAATTTAAAAGACAATAATAGATAGGGAGATGTCGGTTTTACTGAACTACTTTCTCTCTTGAATGATATGTTCCCAAAAGACAATGAGCTTCCTTACCAAACACATGACACTAAATGAATGCTACGTTCAATGGGTATGATCGATGAAATAATACATGCCTATTCAAATGACTATATAATGTTTCACAAAGATAATAAATCACTTAAAAAATACCCAAAGTATGGTGCTTCTGAATAAAATAAATATGAATAAGGTCCTACAAAAGTTGTATTGTACTTTCCAATCATTCCAAGGTTTAGCTGCTTATGTAAAAGAGATGATACTATAAGAAAATTGAAATGAAATTCAAATAAAATAAATAAAGATGGAAAAATTCATCACTTGGTAGAATTTCTTCAATAGAGAAGAATTGATCTTGAGTATCTTGAATTTGGAAATTATATAAGAAACCTTCATCTAGTGCTATCTACAGATGGAGTGAATCCTTTTGGATTTCAAATTAGCACTCACAGTACATGAATGGTTATGTTAGTAAATTATAACTTGTCACCTTAGTTGTGCATGAAACAAAAATACATTTTTTTATCTCTTCTTATATCAGGACCAAAACAACCGGGTAATGATATTGATGTTTATTTGGATACATTGATCGAAGATTTGAAATTATTGTGGGATTCGAGTATTAAATTCTATAATGCTTATAGAAATGAAGATTTAATATTGAGATCCATGTTATATGTGATAATAAATTAATTTCCTTCTTATGATTTTTTTTTTCAAGATATAACATTAAAGGAAATCAAGGGTTCCCCATTTGTGAACAAGGTACACAGTCAATAAGGTTGAAACATTCATCAAAGACTGTGTTTTTAGGATATTTTATATTTCTACCCTAGAAACATAAGTACCAATATTGGATGACATCATTAGATGGGATTTCATAAGAACATATATCACCATATCTTCTAATGAGCAATAAAATATTTGAGAATGTAAAATATACGAACACTGATTTTGGTAAACCTTTTTCGAAAAACCTTACAAAACCGATTGAAAAAATTGATCATTTTTTTCTTGAATTACCATATTGAAATTTCTTATACGTCAGAAATTTTATTGATGTTATTTATCTTGAAAAAAAAAATTATGTGATAATTTCATTGACATACTACTAAATGCACTTAGAAAAACAAAGGATGAAATTAAGGCTAGGTTGGACATGATTGAAATGAGAATATGAGAAGAGATAGTGCTAGTGAAGAGTAAAAAAATATACTTTTCTTCCTCCAGTTGATTAGACTCTTTCTAGGAAAGAGAGATATCAGTTTTGAGACTTTTTAAATGATGTAAATGTTTCATAGGGGTATTCATCAAATATCAAGAATATCATGTCAACGACTAATTTAAAGTTAAAGGGTTTTAAATCCCATGAATGTTATGTTTCGATGCAAGATCTAATGCATGTAGCTTTATGTTTTATTTTTCCCAAGAATTTACATCATAAATTAACCTAGCTCTATTTATTTTTAAAAGAAATATGCATAAAAGTTATAGACCCGATGAAATTTCCAACTGTGGAAAAGAAAATTACTATCATATTATGTGAATTGCAGATGTTCTTACTATCAAAATTATTTGATATGATGGTTCACTTGATGACTCACTTGGTAAGAGAGATTCAAATATGTGGTCCTTTACATTATAGATGGATGTACCCTATCGAATATTATATAAATATTTTGAAAGTGTATTTCAAAAATCAGAGTTCTTTAGAAGGTTATATTTCATAGAAATATGTTCTTGAGGATGCCATTGAATTATATACCAACTACCTGTCTAATGTGGAAATCGTTGGTATATAAAAGTCTCATCACACCAAGAGACTTATGGGTGAAGGAATTCCTGGAATAAATGTTTTCACAACAACTATTACAGATTAGGAGCATGCCTACCTTTACATTTTTCATATTAGTTTAGAGGTTTCCTCATATATTGAAACCCACATAGAAATTCTTAGGCATTTGAATCCATTAAGGGTTTAAATATGGATATCAAATACACATAATTAATAGTTTATAAGATGGTTTTGAGACCATATTTTTAAGGAGTCAGTTAAAAATCCGAATTTAATTTCATAATGACTTCGATGGATTTCCATAGGACCAAGAGTACCTATATTATATTATAATGGTTATGTAATTAATGACTATATCTTCTATAAAAATTAACATGATAAATGTAGTACCATGAAAAATAGTGGAGTTACACTTGTGGCTAAATCTATGCATATATCTGGTACCAAGGACATAAATCCAATTTATGAAAATATATCATACTTTGGCATCATCAAAAAAATATGGGAGTTTGATTATACAACATTCCAAGTGATGATTTTTTGATTCAAGTGGGTTGATAATAAGAGTTTTTTTTAAAATAGATGAATTGGGATATGTAAAGCAAGGATGGGGTACACTTCACTTAAAAAAATGGTACATATTTTAAATCTACTATAATACTTTCGCGTGACACAAAAAAACAACATAATTATATTCCTATGTTTATATGGATATTGATGAATTGAAATAAAAACCCACTTCCATCCTATATCATGTTCTATGGAAGGAGGAATGCATAACTAAATAAGGGATAATAATAGATGAAATCACACAAAAAGTGTGGGAAGCATGTGTAAATATGACATAATAAAAATTTTCTTTTCTTTAAATTAGTATTACATAATAATGATTGATTATTTTACTATATTTTTTATTCGACTTATACATAAGAATCATCATAAGATATACCCAATAAACAACTACTATCATTATCATTAAAGAGGCCAACATAGTATGGCCATGTCAGGGGTGCAGGTTTTGGGGTGTCACACTAAGCATATTTTTGAGAAAATAAATGAACAGTGGGTTAAATATAAGAAAATGTAAGAGTTGCAAGCATGATTAGATTCTATAGAAGAAAAATAATAATAAGAATTCATAGTTTTATAAAATGTTATAGAAATGAATCAAATAGAAGAAAAAAAAAACAATAAAAACCAATACATAAAGATACCCTACCCCTCTCAGCTTTGATGTGATTCATTACCCTCATAGAGCTATCTTAGAAGTGGTAATCAATATTTTCATAATTGTTTCTATGAAATGTGAATTAGGAAGACACTAATACCTTTCCTATACTAATATTCTACAGGGTAAAAATGATCATGATTTATATCTATAGACACCCACTCATTTCCTTATTGTGAGGGTATTGTGTACAATATCCAAGGATATATTCTACACAACAAAAAATTTCTAATAAGTTATGTAAGAGTGGGGATCGACATACCTCAAGAGACGAGTTCTGAGCTACCTATTCCATTTGATGATGTTGATATTCATATGGTCAAGCAAGCTATTGTAAATTTCATAGCATGACTGTTAGATCTTGTACAAAAATGTTGATAAGGAGGTATTAATTTCGAATTTATTTTTCATGAAAAACCTTTAACAATTAATGAAAAAAGGTTTGAAACAATGAATGTTATTACAGAAAAAAAGGGAAGGGGGTGAAATGAAAGGTCTAATAAAAAAAATCTAAAGGATAAAATAACCAATTGAAAAGATCTTTACAAAGTACGTCTACCTTGCTTGTTCAAATTCATCATTTACAAACATTAATGTTCATAGGGATATAATATTAGCAAGTGGTGTTATGACCATAGTTTATTTTGAAGAACATATGTATAAAGAGGCCATTACAGACTATATTGGTATTGAGAATTTAAATGAAATACTCACACATGAATGACTAGTATTCTTAGTTATAAATGTATACATGAGGTGTGTTTTCATGATTTGTTTGTCTAATATATGATCTACTATGTTAATTATGACTGAATACTATTCATAATTTTTATAGGCATATATATCAATACCATTTGATGGGAAAACCCTATGAACAAAAATTTGGACTCATTAGTCCCCACATCACTTCTACACAATAATTCTCATTCGAACTAAAGTAATATGAAGGAATAGTGGAAAAACTGGCCACAATGTTTGAAATCAAACTTATATATGACACTCTTCTTAATACCCATGATGTAGGGGTAAAAATATGTAATTTAATCATATCAAATATATTTTCATTCATTTCATTACTTATTCCCTTTTGTTTTTTATGCATCATTGGTTACTCATTATAGTCAATTTGGATACTTCAAAGATTTATTTTCTGGATTCAAAGCATGGATACCCAAAAAAATAACCACACATGTTGACATTTATCAAATTTTAACACACTAAATGCAACCTTATACAAATAAAATTCAAGTTATACATTTTATATTATGTTTTAATGAAAATTATATTATGATAGGATAATGTTTAAATATCATCAAAATCATGGCATAAGGATAATCCATATGAATAAGGTGCCTATCTACTTTTACAAGTGGATAATTATTAGGGTATATATAATAATATTTCACTATCAATTTTTTTCAATGTTTTTTCAGTGTCTAAAAGAAACCAATGGAAAATATCGTGGTTATTATGTATGAAAATTTATAAAAGATATCATATACTATCAATAAACTAACATTTTTGAAGAGTTATTTTTGAAGATAATTACAATTTTATTTAAAATATTTATTAATTAATTAATGATTTATATTTTTCCAGTACTACCTGGACTATAAAAAATAATCATATTCTAAAGAGGAAATAGTTTTGTTTAGAAACGAATGGGTAGCCTTCTTGGTGGTATAATCTATATAGAAATCATGAATAGGTGACTTAATATTACTTATTTAGATTATTTTCTCATCATCTTATGCCCAATATGACTCAAAGTTTTTTTTTAGTTTAAAATTGTAATTTTAGTTAAAAAAACATTTCACATGATAAAATACAATAAAAAACATTCATATTGTTTTGATACTTTAGTAAAATGATCCATAATTCATTTTGGATGATTAGGAATTAACCTCACCTCAATACGATACACAGTGTTCCTGGTATGACTCAAAGTGTCTGTTATAAGTTTAAAATTAAAATTTTAGTTCAAAACACATGTCACTCATTTAAAACCCAAAAAAAAACAATTATATTATCTTGATACTTTAGGAAAATAATTCATAATTAATTTGTGACATGTATGAATCAATATCATGTCAAACTGACACACAATGTGATTGGTATGACTCAAAGTGTTTTTTTTCAATTTAAAATGACATTTAAGTAAAAAAGAAAAGTGACATACTCAAAAATAAGAAAAATCATTCATATTTTTTTGATACTTTTGGAAAACTATCCATAATTAATTTGTAACATATAAGAATTAGCCTCACCTTAATCTGATGCATAGTATGACTAGTATGAATCCAAGTGTGTATTTTTATTTTAAATTCTCATTTTTGTAAAAAATAAAATTGACATACTCAAAAAAAATCACACATATTAAATTTTTTGGGTATATTAATAAAAAAACCCATAATTCATTTGTGAAATTTAGGGATCATCCTCACCTCAGTCTGATACATGGTGTGCTCGGTATGACTTAAAGTGTCCGTTATTAGTCTAAAATTGACATTTCAATTTAAAACATGTGTCACTCAATAAAAACCAAGAAAATAGACTTGCATTGTCTTAATAATCTAGTAAAATGATTAAAAATTAATTTTTGATGTGTAGGAATCAGTATCACATAAAACCAACACATGATATGACCGATATGACTCAAAGTGCACGTTTTTAGTTTAAAATGATATTTTAGTAAAAAAGATAAGTGACACACTCAAAACTGATAAAATGAATTAATATTATTTTGATAATTTATTACAATAACCCATAAGTCATTTTTGATGTATAGGAATCATCCCAACCCTGATCTAAGACATGGTGTGACCAGTATGACTCAAAGTGTGTCATTTTATTTAAAATTGACATTTTAGTAAAAAAGACAAGTGACATACTCAAAAATAAGAAAATTAATTTTTATTGTTTTGATAATTTGGCAAAAAATCCATAAGTTATTTTTGATGTATAGGAATTATCCACACCTCAATCCAATTCATAGCATTCCAAGTATGACTCAAAGTATCTGTTATCATTTTAAAATTGACATTTTAGTTTAAAACGCGTGTCACTCAATAAAAAATGAGAAAACAAACTCATGTTATCTAGAAAATTTTGGAAAATGATTCATAAGTCATTTTTGATGTGTAGGAATTAGTCTCACATCAAACCGACTCATGATGTGACCAATATGACTCAAAGTGCGTGTTTTTAATTTAAAATGACATTTTAGTAAAAAACACAAGTGACATACTCAAAACCAATAGAAAGCATTAGTACTATTTTGACACTTTATTAAAATGATCCATAATTCATTTTAGATGTATAGAAATTTGTCTCACCTCAATCAGATGCATGGTGTGACTGGTATGACTCAAAGTGTTCCTTTTTATTTAAAATTGACATTTTAGTAAAAAAGATAAGTGACACTCAAAACTGAGAAAATATATTTGTATTGTTTTGATACTTTAATGAAATGATCCATAAGTAATTTTTTATGTATTGTAATCATCCACACCTCAATACGATACATGGTGTGCCTGGTATGACTCAAAATATCTATTATCAGTCTAAAATTGACATTTTAGTTCAAAATATATGCTACTCACTAAAAACTAAGAAAACACACTTGTATTTCCTTGATGATTTATTAAAATAATTAATAATCCATTTTTGACATATAAGAATCAGTCTCATGTAAAAACAACCCATGATGTGACTATTATGACTCAAAGTGCGTGTTTTTAGTTTTAAATGACATTTTAGTAAAAAAGAAAAATGGCATACTAAAAAATCAAGAAAAAACATTAATATTGTTTTGAAACTTAAGGAAAATGATCCATAAGTCATTTGTGACATATATGAATCATCCTCACCTCAATATGATGCACAGTGTGACCAGTATGATTCAAAGTGTGACTTTTTTATTTAAAATTTACATTTTAGTAAAAAAGACAAGTGACATAATCCAAACTAATAAAACACATTTGTATTGTTTTGATACTTTAGGAAAATGATTCATAAGTCATTTTTGATATGTAGGAATCATTTTCACCTCAATCCAATACAAGGTGTGTTCATTATGACTCAAAGTGTCTGTTATCAATTTTAAATTGACATTTTAGTTCAAAACATGTTTCAATCACTAAAAACCAAGAGAAAATGCTCAAATTATCTCTGTAATTTAGGAAAATTATTCATAAGTCATTTTTGATATGTAGGAATCAATATCACATCAAATTGACACACGATATGACCAGTTTGGCTCAAAGTGTGTGTTTTCATTTTAAAAGGAAATTTTAATAAAAAACACAAGTGAAATACTAAAAAATGGTCAATCACATTAAGATTATTTTGATACTTTAGTAAAATGATCGATAAGTCATTTTTGATGTGTAGGAATTATCTGCACATCAATCTGGCCTAAAATGTGACTAGTATGACTCTAAGTGTTTCTTTTTATTTAAAATTTACATTTTAGTAAAAAAAATAACTGACTTACTCAAAACTGATAAAATGAATTCTGATTATTTTTATACTTTAGGAAAATAACAAATAATTAATTTGTGATACGTAGGAATTATTCTCACCTCAATAGGATACACAATGTGTCTATTATCATACAATGTGTCCATTATAAGTTTAAAATTGACATTTTATTTATATATTATTTCATATTTATGTTTTATTTATTTATTTATAGTATTAATGACATACGAATTATTTTATTATATAGGTGTATTCTTTTTCTTGAGTTGGGGTGGGTTTTTTGACAACTGATACCATGATAGAGCTTTTTAAGAGGGGTTGAGGTGACAAAGATAATGAAACCATTGATGTTTTTGAATGTTTTTGATAAATTGTACTTGATAATGTAATTTTAAAAGAAATTTTTTGAAATGTATATAATATATATTTTTTGTATTTGTGATGTAATTTTTATTTCAATTGAATTATTAATTTTCCATATCTTGTATTTGCTGCTGTTGCTGCCTGTATTTGCTGTTGGTGCTGCCTATATTTGTTACCTATTTGTTATTGCAGTGTGCTTCAATATCAATAGCACATTGTAAAAGTATCGAATTTATAAGTTACAAAAATAGTGATGAAAAATGGGACCCTTTATCAGTGCTAAGTTAGCACTGCTAAATGGGTCCCCCCTTTTAAAGGTGCTTAGGACAAAAATTATTTTTTAACATTATTAAAGGATTTTTTAGAGCTATATTTAGTACAATATTTATTAGTGATTATATTACACACACATAAAATTTATAATATATTATAGTCACACATAACATATATATGTATTACAAAAAACAATGAACATTTATAAAATAGAAGGCAAAACTTTTGTATCATTTATAACAAAACATTTTTAACAGAACATTGAAAATTTACATAATTATACATCATTATATATTACATAGGAAGAAAAAATTTACACCACACATACACCATTTAAGAGTGTAATTAATTTTAATTCAAAATAATATGTAAAGTATAAGGGAATAATAATACCCCAATTTATCCACAGGATATTCAATACAAAAAATTTGTACTTTAAATATTTACTCTTATAATGCACTGGTAACCTAATTTTTTGTACATGTTTTGTCATAAATTTTAATATAAAATAGCCTTTCTATCTAATTTTGTGTTTTTTAAATTATTCTGGGAATAAAGTAACTTTAATTATTTATTGAGAGAAGTTTGGATGAAACTTAAGACAAGAATCCAAAAACCATATCGTGGTGCATTGAAACACATCATGGTTAGTTTAGAGAAGTTAGAGTTCTACATTAAATAAAGAAACCATGACATGGAGCTTTTCATGGTTGATGTTTTTTCAATAATGAGCCACTAGAATAATAAAACCATGATGTGTTACTTGAAACACACCATGGTCAAGATAAGAAGAAGAATATTTCAAGTTGAAAATGGACGAGTATTTTGGACACATGCATATGAAATCACCCCATGGTTTTTGGATGTTTGAAATGAAGGTTTGTTATAAAAACGGTTGTGTTGAGTGGACCAATGCATGCACTAATACAAATCAGGGCTCTAATAGTACTAGTTATAGGGTTTTATTCAAAAGCGCTGATATTATGAGCGATGTTAAAAATGGAATTTTCAACAGCATTTAAAAAACACTATTAAAGGCATCCTTTATTAGAGATTTTTAGCATTGTTAAAGGGTTCCTTTAACAGATATTTTTTATAACTATTAAAGGGTTCCATTAAGAGTATTTTTTAGTGCTATTAAAGGTCGTATTTTAGCAATTCTAAAAAATCACTGTTAAAAATATGAAAAATATATATTTTTTTACGCACCCCCTAAACCCACTTTCTTAGTGCTTTCCACCACCCCATCCTTCATCATGAACCCCACCCACTTCCTCAGTGCTAGAAGGCTACACAAATACCTACACGCACCTGGATTTGATCCCAGGACCTCCCTTATGTGACTGAATGCTGTTTACCACTATGCCATGCATATTTTGTTGTATATTTAATGATTTTTCTCTTTATTTTTATATATTGTTAAATTTTTGATATATCTATATTCAATTATATTTATTTAAATATATTATATATTAATATTCATTTATGTATATTAGAATATATATATATATATATATATATGTTTATCAATACATACACATATGGATATATAAAAATTATATATACATATTATTGCATTTTTATAAGGTAAATAAAATGGATAATTTTTTTACTTTAAATAAAATTAATGATAAATATTTATTTTGTATATTTAAAAATACATTTTTACGTAAATATGTTGATATATATATTTATACAAGTGATTTTTTATAAGTAAATATAAGAAAATATACATATATATTTAATTATAAATAAAACAAAATTATGAAAAATGATAAAAATTTAAAACCATAATATCAATATGAATGTAATACCTTGGAATAAATTCAGTTACCATTGAAAAAAGACAATAAGACCCCCTTAAATTAGGTTGAAAATCCATAGAATGTTAAAAAATTTGGGTACCTCGATTAAAAAAACAGTTTTAGAGGCCTTTTGGCCCTATTTTAAACTCAAAAAAATAGTGACTAGGATCCCCCCCAAGTTAACATGGTGTATAGATCATCACAGGTTTTGATTTATTGAACTAAATGTTCCATGAACTAGATGATTTCTTCAATCCATAAGTGGATCTATGGAACTTTCATATCTTTTTAGCATTACCTAGATTCAAAAACACTTCTAGATATGTTATATATACATCTTCTAGATGGTTACCATTAAGTAAAGTTATTTTGACATCTATCTGTCAAATCTCATATTCATGGAAAGATACTACAACAAGTATAATTTTGATGGATTTAAACATAGATACTTGAGAGATGGTCTCTTTATAGTCTATTTATTGATGTTTTAAACCCTTTATCCACTATTTGTAATTTATAGGTACTCACTTTACCTTCCATGTCTTTTTTTCTCTTAAATACCCATTTGTAACCAATGAGATTTACATCAACTGGTGGATAGACTGAGACCTAAACTTGATATTGATACATGAAATCCATATCATAATTCATGGATACATGACATCATGTAGCTTCTGATCTCTTTAAAGGATCATTATTGTCAACCAATAATGAGTCACCATCCTCAGTGTCTAGAAAACCATATCTTTCCAATTATCTAATCTATATGGTGCTCCTATTTTGTACTTGTGTTTTAGGAACAATATATTCTATGAGGACCTATAAAATGTGTTTTTTTACAAAGTCTTGTATATCTTGAAAATCAAATTCACAAAATTAAATCATTATCCCACTATCCTTCTTGAGTATTTTCTAACTCTTAATAAATATAACATATCTATCCACTATTACTTTATCATATGAGGGGTTATATAGGAAATATCCCATATCTTAATTATGATATCCTATAAAAGTACACTTAATTCCACTGAGTGCTATATTTTTTCCAAAGTTTTCCTTAAAAAATGCTTCACAACCCCATGCATGAGTATATGAAAACATTGATTTATTGCCATATGTTAATTCATATGTAATTCCATTTATCACCTTAGTTGGTACTTGGTTTAGAATGTGTGCTACAATGTATAATGCATATCTCTTAAAGGAAATGTAAGATTTGTATGACTCATCACCAACCTCACCATATTAATAAAGGTACAGTTCCTCCTTTCACTAATAGAATTCCACTATGGAATATAAGTTGGAGTGAGTTGAAATAGAATTCCAAACTCTCATAAAATTCCAATAAAATCTTTGTTAAGATATTCACCACCTCAATTAGATTGAAGCTTCTTTATCTTCATTCCAAGTTTTTTTTATACTTCATTATTAAACTATTTGAATTTCTAAAAGGATTTTAACTTATAACTTATCAAGTAGACATAACCTTATCTACTTAAGTTAATTGTAAAAGTTATGAAGTAAGAATACCCACCTTTAGATTCTTTTGAGAAAGGCCCACACATATCAGTGCGTTTAAATTCTAGAAGCTCTGTGGATCTTTCACATTGTCCACCAAAATGTGTCTTGGTCATTTTTTCATGTAAACAAGCATGAAATATTTCAAGTGTTTTGATATCAAAAGAATCTAAATAACCATCTTTATAGAGCTTTGTCATACACTTCTCGTTTACATGACTAAGATAGTGATTCTATATCTAGGTGTGAAATGATTCATGATAATTAAATTCATTATCAATTTGAAATAATTTTTTTCTTAATTTAATATATAAATACTGTTATTTAAATGCATCATACCATATCATATGCTTTATTTATGAAAAAAATTTATATTTACAAGCATAAAAATAAAACCATATGTATCTAGGAAGGATAGAGAAATTATATTTTTGGTAACAGTTGATACATAATAATAGTATTTTAAAATTAATATCATTCCTATTATAAATGAAAGGTGGTAGTCTCATATATTCGAAGTTGTTAGTCATATTCCATTGGCGGCTTGAAGATCCACCTCTCCTTGCAAAATCTTCCAGAATCTACTTTGTTCCTTAATTTGGATACAAATATGAGCACCACAAGCTATATCTAATACCCAATGTGTAGATATAGAAATATTACCCTCAATAACTAATGCATACTAAATCTTCCCCTTATGTCTTTAATTGGGTGTAGTTATTTTTCTAGTGGCCTATCTTGGCATATGAAAAACATACTATTTTTTGTTCCTTTTATTGCATTTAGATCATATTCTTATTAGAAGGATGCCACTCAAGATCTTTATACTTGGAATGAGTCTTGGAGATATTTTCCTTATTTTTCCTTTTCTTATTCACCATAAGGACCCATTTATTTTCATGCCCCATGTATTTACCAACTTAGATAGTTAACATAATAATTTTAGAAAGAGTATTCTCACTATCGATCATATTATAATTCAAAATGAAACTGTAGAATGCTTTAGGTAGTGAGGATAGAATGATATATATGCTCAAATCATTATGGATCTTAAAACCTAATATGTATAAGTACTATATATAGCCAATCACATTGATTCCATGAGCCCTAGGAGACACCAACTCTCTAAGAGTTCACATTAATAGTGAATTGGAGATCTCATATCTTGTCTCACCTCCTCTTAATAAAGACCAAAAAGGCGAGACATCATGCTATATGGATCCATATTTTCATGTTTCTTCATTATCTCACTAGTTATGGATGATAGAATTAAACATTAGACATATATGGAATATTCCATGTGTTTAAGGTAGAGAGATGCTTCTTCCTCACTATCATCTTTAGCAAGTGACTCTGGAACTAGGGTTTCAAAAATGTATAATTTCATCTCATGGACCAATTATACCATTCAGGGAAAATATAGTTTTTGAGAAGTTTATCCTTCAATAGTATGGATCATTTTTATATAATTGAATTCACATGGATTTCCATTTCTATAATTCATAAGCACATAATTTTAGTACTTTATTTGGATTAAAAATCAGATAATAAATTTTAAGTAACAACTTCGATGATCTAAAAAAATACTTTTGGTGACTTTGAGCGATCAATAATCAATGTTGAATAATCAAAATCATCACCATAATCTCCTGGATGAGACTAGGTCTTACCAAATAAGTCTCACCAACCACCTCCCAATACAAAGGATAATGACATGGTTAACTATAAAAGCCTCAAATAGCACCATCCTAATAGATGACTGGTAGCTATTGTTATAATAAAGATCAGTTAGTCTTATGTGGGTATCCCATGAACTTCCAAAGTCTAGGACACATTCAAAAATCATATATTCCAAAATTTTATTAGTACATTCTATTTTTCCATCTGTTTAGGGATAGTATGATGTGATTAGCTTCAAATTTTTTCCCATAGTACCTTGGAAGAATTTCTAGAATCAGGATGTTAAATGAAGGTCATAATCAAATATGATAGTAAAGGGAATTCCGTGTAGCCTCACAATTTTCTATATATACAACTTTCCCAATTACTCTAACTTGGTCACATCCTTGACCGAAATTAAGTGATAAAATTTGGTCAGGGTGCTGATTATGAACCAAACAACATTTTATCCTTAAGGGGCATAAGGAATTCTGATAATGAAGTTCATGGACACCTTATCCTACTTCCAAGTGGGAACAGTAAGTGGTTGAACCAAGCTAGATGGTCATTGTTATTTTTCCTTTACTTGATACAGGTGTAACATCAAGACACCATGTCCACTATATCTCTCCTCATACCTAACCACCATTATCTGTTCTTTATATCATAATAAATTTTGGTGGCATCGGGGTGGAAATCCCACTAAGACTGATGACAGTCCTCTAGAACTACCTTTATCATCGTGTAAGGAATCAAAATCCATCTCCTAAAATAAAGAGAACCACCTAGAGATATATACCATTTAATTGTTGTATCCCCAATATAGAAAGTTTCTCTAAGATAATGGAACTAATTTTCCTCCTTCTATTCTCTAGAAAGAATTTCAAGGATGGGAGGATTCAGTTGAATATTTTAAAGAAACAAAACCTCATTCTCATCATTTTCTTGTTGGTGCAACTCAACCGGAGACCTATTAGTTTCCAATACTAGTTGAACCCTTTCAGATCTTTGATGGTTACCTATAACTAAGGGTATTCACTATGTAATTACATTTACCCGACATATAAGAAAGGTCAAAATCGAATGCTTGGGGTATTAAACCTAATGCCTTCGCTTGAGGTTTAGATTACTTTAGAGAAAATATAACCTAGGAATTTATAATCAGAGAACACTGTGAAATTATCAAAAAATAAGTAACGCCACCAAAATTTGAGCACATGTAATATTGATACTAGCTCTAGGTCATGGGTAGGGTTGTTCATCTCATGTGTTCAAAGTTTTTGAGAGCTGTATTCTATCGCATGATCACCTTACATCAAAACACAACCAAAACATATTCCAAAGGAATAAAAATAAAAAACATATCCAAGACCCACCTCAAAAATTATTAAGACGGAGGATGAGGTTAAATTCTATTTTAGATCATCAAATGAGGCTTGGCATTGCAGATTCTATAAAAAATTCAACCCTTTTTGGGTGAGTGCAATCAAAGGTGAAGCCAACTTTGATACATCCCTAATAAAACTTTAATAATAACCAGAAAAAACCAATAATATTCTAATTTAAAAACATTACTTGTATCCTACCAAGAAATAACGATCTTCAACTTGTTATAATCCATCTATATCCCATTCTCAGACACCACATTCCCTATAAATTTCACTTACCAAATACAACAACTGCATTTGGATGGTTTAACATAGAGTCAGAGGACCTGTAGGGTTCCCAAAATGATCCTCATATGGTTTTTATAGTCCTCCTTATTCTTATAATAGACTAGGATATCATCCATGATGACCATAATGAAGGAATCAAGGTACTAGTGTAAGATCCAGTTGATTATCACCATAAAGACCTCCATAGAATTAATCAACCTGAATGGAATTACTGGGTATTCAAAGTGACCATACAAACTCCTAAATTCCATCTTAGAAACATCATAATCCTTCACCATGAATTGGTAATACCCTGAACAAATATTGATTTTTGAAAAACACTTTTCCCCCTTTAACTGGTCAAAGATTTCATAAATATGGGGAAAATGACATTTTTCTTTCATGATTACATGATTCATCTTTTAATAATCAATACATAAATGAAGGGTTAAATCCACCATCTTAGTAAAGACAATTTAACCAGACCATGGGGACACACTTAGGTCAATGAATCCCTTAGAATCTAGGTTATCAAGCTAAATATTTAACTCTTCTATATTTGTAGGTTCTATACAATAATAAGTAAAATAAATCAGTTAGGTTCCCCACACTAAGTCGATTAAAAACTTAACTTCTCATTT
The DNA here is from genome assembly GCA_963277665.1 of Viscum album. Lineage (NCBI taxonomy): Eukaryota > Viridiplantae > Streptophyta > Magnoliopsida > Santalales > Viscaceae > Viscum > Viscum album. The sequence continues at coordinate 607,754,854 of OY728139.1, read as the reverse complement.
CAGGAGTAAACTATAAAATTTTTCTGAAAAGATCTATATAAATTTCCTCACCACATGAGGAATCTTAGATCTAAGATTACATTTATCACCATCAACTAAAAGAGACACCATCTGAAATTCCACACCATCCACTTCAATAAGGGTGACCTTACCTAGCTCGAACATAAGTCCCACTCACCCTAAAACACATGGGGATTCCCATCATAAGTAATTAGGGTCACTCTTCACTAATATAAATCCACATGATCCTTGAGGGAAACCATCCAATCCATCCTGATTATGAGGTCAAATGAATCTATATCAATAATTAGAAAGTTCCATGATAACTCTACTTCTGAGATAGAGACAACACAAGACAGAAATTGGGATATTTTCTCCTTCTTCTTGAGAAGTGTTGAGATCTCCATAACATATAGCATGAGATTTGATGGAAGTTTCAATAACTCCATGACATGTAAAAATATGAACATGTGATAAGAAACAATATAAAATAAATAAATCACCAAAGAATATGTACTAAGTATGGTACATCTCATGGTCATTATCCCCATATCATAAACCAAGGAGGCTGGCTTTACTACGTACAATTTCCTAGTCTCCATATGAGTCTGAAAATTTAGGTCCTTCTTCTTTAAATGAATCATACTGAACAAAAAAACCCTTATGTGATGAGGAGCCTACAACTATTTGAGTAGTGGTACTAGGTTTTCCTAATCTCTTTAAATAGACTAGATTCCCACAAGAATGGAAAGCCTCTGGAGGATTTTGGTATGAGGGCCTCGTACCCAGACCTTCCCCACCGATAAAAAATTGGATATCCCCTACATGAAGCTTCCAATGGATAAAAATTATATGGGTACCTATAGCCATAAATAACTACCCTTTTTAGCTAATCATACTTCCAATTCTTCTCCAAAGGGCTTATGATACTCCCACTAAACATAGGAGACAATCCAGTCATCCCTCACATTCCTTACAGATCAATCTTTACCATCAAAACCCAAACCACAACCTCAACATATGTCAGGAGCTTCAAGAGAAAGACCTAAGATCAAATTTCAGGTTGGAGATCCACTTAAAACTTTCTAGCCTTTAATTTATCATTTGATACCAACTCTAGTGAAAAATGAACATGCTCAGTGAATTTGTTTATATACTCCATGATCATTCTATCACCATGTTAGAGAGTAATAAAATCCCAAGACATGGACAATGTCACAATGTATTGATATAATAATTAGGTGAATATTAGATTAAATTCCTTCTATTATAGATGATCATGCTATTTTTCTGAATAATCAACTCTTACTATTTACAAATAGGGACTTTAAGAATAAAGATGACATACTTCTCCTTGATGAAATCTGGATTCTCAAGGAACTCAAAAATACTCCCAATATTTTCTAGACAATCCTCAATTTACTAGGAATAATTTCTTCCTTAGAATAAGGGAGGATTATATTTGAGTAAATCTTGATCTCAATAATAGTCTTGATCTGAATCAAATTCCTTTAATGGAGTTGGGATAAATCCCATTCCATGGTCTATAACCCAAAAATTTCAGACAGTTTCTTTAATAAGATTTTGATCCACTAGTGGGTTTTTCTCAAGAAAATTTATCCAAAGTTTACTATGGAGGATTCATATGTCACTTTCATAGAGGCATGATAATTTATAAAATAAAGAAAAGGAAAACTATCAAAATAAATAATAATTAATCAGTTCATAATTTTTTTTATCAAATTAAAAAATAAATCATAAATAAAAAAGATGTAATAAACCACAACCCTCCATGAAACTAGGTATGTGTGAAAGGTTCAAGAACCATGAAACTTACTTGATAAGAAAGGGTAAAAAAATCCAAAGTCAATAACTCATTACCAATAACCCCTAGTTACTCAAGGGATGATACTAAGGGTGTTTTCCATACAACCCTTCAGAAATCTTACTTAAGCCCTAAAAATCCTATCTCGAGTCACTCCCAAATTCCCAAATAATATAAAACAAAACTAGGAATTAACACCATTATGTAACAAACCAATCTAGGAAACCCCTGAATTTGGCACTCAAGTCATCCCATGATAAGAATCAAAGGGAAATCATGATCCCCATGGGATATAAAATGTTTTTTGGCATCAAAGGACATACCTTCGAAATGGTTTTATCCTATAAATCATCAAACGAGTTTGAACTATGAACCCAAAATGAACTTGACTTAACTTAGAAAGTTATAATCAAGGGATAACATAAAAAATAAAAAATAATTAATAGTCCATAAGATAATAACAACTTAATATAATAAGAGGAATAATAAACCATAACATCAATAAACACCATTAAAAAAATATCAAAAGGGGGATCAAAAGAAGAAGTTTCATATACATGAGTATTAGATGAAACATGATGGATGCCAAATATATTATTCAAAACATCAAGCCCAACCAAAATAGACAAAAATTATGCCCATATCCAAGTGATATGAGGTTTAAGTCCTCACCATGTCACCGTTATCAACCCAAGATCTACTAGCTGGAATACCCGCCACATCTATGCAGTGCTTTACCTTTTCCTGAACCTATCAAAACAAGGTCTAAATACACCCATTGGGTGTATGTAGTGTGTGAGAAACAATATCCTAGTATGATCCCACAAATTGTTCCATGAACAAGCCTTATTAGATAAATAATCATGCTAGTTTGAAATAAAGCATATGAAAATAGTCATTTAACTTTTAACTGTTAGAAAATAATTAATGGGATTATGAAATTTATTTAAGGTAAAAAAGACTATAAGAGTAAAAATTTGAACTCTAAGTGAATGAAAACAAGTAACAATTTTAGGAAATTATTTTAATAAAATCAAAACCATAAAATCAGACATTCAACAAGTAATAAGCATGGGAGAGCCCTTGGTTATATAAGTTTTTAGGCACCCTAGGTCCTTATATCAACTTGTGAACTAATGGTCTATCCAAGTGCGTGTAAAAACCACTAAAGTGATCATGACTTGGGCTAGATTTATGGTTTCATCCATTCCACATCACCACATCCAATATACCACTAAGGGAGTCATTCTTTGGATTATTAGTGCGGTGTCACCCGACCATGGCCTTCATCCAAATAAAAGTTTAGTTAAAAATGTGGAATAATCCAAAAGTGATACTTATAAATATCCCCCCTATATATCAAATTCCCATGTGGTTTAACCTTTTAAAACATATCACATTTCATTTCAAGAGGGGATTCTATGAATAGTTCATAAGTCTTTTCCATTTAACAAATACGAAGAATGTCTTTAAATCGATTCTCTTTCTCGAAATAAGGGAAGTATTTTTAATCACGAGATATATGATTAACCATAAAAACCAGTACAAAATAACTTATATAAATCAAAATTGAACTTATAAATCAAATAAAGAAAGATTATTTTATAAAAAAATAGTAACACATAAAACCACCTGTGTTTCGCCAAGGTAAACCAATTACTTATGGTAAAAAACTATTTAAAACATAAAAGTGATCCTAGAGAGATAATAAAAAACCAAAAATATCAAAACCCAATAAATGAAGTTTGTAAAAACCAAACCCTAGGTCACCAAGCCCTTAAGGAAGAAGGAAAATTGATAAATAGGTGAGGAAATATCAATATGAGAGAAGAAGAGAAACTTACCTAGGGTTTCCTTGTATAATGCAACCAAAAATACCCCAGGAAATCAAGATATAGGATAAAGGGGAGAGGCTTCATTCAAAGTAAAGAGGCGTCTGGGTTGAGGGGGAGAAGAAATGAAAGTATGAGGCTAAAATTAAAAGGCGGGTAGTATGGACATTTTACATTTTTAATTTTTTGGTCTGGACACATGGTTTTCCAAAACATTCACTAACCATGTAGTTAGTATTTCATTACCTTTGTACTCACATAGTTGGTTCACATGACTTGGTAAACCATGTTCTAATCTTATAAAATGGATCAATCAAATTAAATACCTATTTCATACGATTTTCACATGATAACTCCAAAATATATTCCAAACCATTTGAAACCCTTTAATTTTCCAAAAACTCCAAAATTTAAAATGGAAATGCCTATAAATGAAGGGATAAAAAAATAAATAAAGGAAAACATAACCGAAATTGACACCATGAGTGTGATAACCTTGATTATGTTCTCATAACTACATGTTCATCTTATGATCATTTATGATCTTTTATTTCTATTGCTTATGTTCACCACTTACTGGGCATCTGAACTCAATGTGTCTTATGTTTTCATTCAACAAGATATAAAGAATAGTATTATGTATAGAATGTATAGAAGGATATCATGTATAGATATTATTTATGGAATATATTGAAAAATTTATGTAAAATAATTTGGTTATGTATCTTGTCTCTAAATACACTAAACCTATAGGTTCTGAGGTGTGATTTATTGTGAAATGTAATGAATATTCATGTAAAATGTTGTATTAAGTGTATATGTTATAATTGGGATACTTCAATATCACTCAACGGAAAATGACTAATAATACTTGGTAGGAATTTGGATGTAAATGGTCAGTTCACCATAACCAAACATATTATTCTTCTTAATGTTGTTTGGGAAGAACCCATATTCCCACAAATTTAATTTTTATAATTTTTGTTAGAGTGATATAGGTTTAAAGGGGAGATATGGTCCATTAGGTGAGAAAATTGTTCTAAGATTAATAAAACAATTTGTGTTTGAGAAAGCACTTATAAAGTCATGGAATGAGATGAGTTTTCAAGTGGTGTTAGGGAAGTTCTAATTGGTATCTAAGTTCAATATGTATAATTCATAGAGCATATTGACAAATCTATAGTTTCAAGTGGTACTAGAAGATTTTGAGACGGATCAAGTATAATGTGAAATTAAAGTGGTGTTAAAGACAAATTTTATTTATCAAGTGGTATCAAACAAAACATGGAATAAAACCAGTGGTATTAGGATATAACAAGTAGTTTTAAACCTTGAAGAAAATAGAATAAAAAAATATATATAAGTAGATATTTTCTTGAATGTGTTCATTTTTTTATTTGTTGTTGATCTAATAAAGTGGAATCAACTAGTTGGTTTTTAGGATACTAAAAGCTTCAAAAAGTAGAATCCCATGATGTAAATAAATTATATAATTGGTTTTAATAGTTGAAGGAATTTAGGGGAAGTTTATACTAAAGATTAAAAGTTTGATTATCCTTATAAATAAAATTAAAATCCCTATGAAGAAGAAGATAAATTATTTTATCAAGTGACATACTGATTCTTTCATAAAAAGTGGTATAAATTGGTTAAATATGTGTCATGAATCACATACCTTATGCCTTATTGATTGTTAATTAATGATATTGTATATGTGTGATTAAGATTATAAGTATATAATTAAAGGAAGTTAATGCTCAAGTTACATGATTTTATGGAAGAAAGTGAGTGAAATAGAAAAAATTAATGTTATTAATTCAAAATATAATTTCATACATTGAGTTTTGGCCACGTGAGATTAGATATTTCTATGATGACTCTTTGATAATTGGTAAGTTACTCCCTGGGCAAAAGTTCTTATAATTTTTATTTATTATATAATCCTCTTTTTAATTGGGTTAAGAGGAAACCCTTATATGGCCTCGAGGCGTAGATTACATGACCCAAAAGGCTAGAGGCACAAAGTATTTTTTAAAATTTTCATTGAGTTGACTACAATGAAACAACCCCTCCCCAACACTTCTTAAATGTTTGTGACTATATCCCCACCATATAATGCGGCTGACTTGTCCTTTCCTCGTATAGAATTATACAAGACCTAAAAGTAGTGGCATGTCTACCTTGTACCTCTCTATTAACCTCTGGTTAGATCTTCCTGGTGAGTGATACCACTCTAATACATCCTCTTGTGGCTTCTATAGTATATTTGAACCACCATACTTTTATGGACCAAAGGCATTTTGGAAAAAAGGACTAATACATTGCCTAAAATCCCAATTTAGGTGAATAATACTACTGGTGTAGTACCTAGCTAAAGTACCTTCTACAGTACCCTCACTACTATACTAAAAAAGTAACTTCATAAATTAACCCCCACTTGATTTTGAATCAAGGTTTAATTGGATTTTTTCCACTTTGGTAAGATCCCAACTTCTTGATAAACGGTATATTTACTCTTTTAAATTATTTAAGAGTAATTTTATTATATAAATTGGTCATGATATTGAAAAAAGTTCCAAGAATTGTTTAAAATAAATGGTGATAGAGTTCTTCGTCACACAAATTTTGATATCATTCATAGAGAGAATGTGAGAAGTAATAGATTGGGAATGAAAAAGTGGTAATTTAGATTTGAATATGGTTTATAATTGGTTAAAGAATCTTATAGGTTTTGAGAAAAAATAGTTTAAAGAGATGAAGGATGTGGATAATTTGTATGGAAAAGGGGGATCTTAGAATCTCTAAATCTAGAGATTAATTTTCATTGATATGGGGATTTTTTTTACTTGAAAAAACAAGGGTAATAATTTTCTTGAAAAATGAGAAGATAACGAAGGAGAAAATCAATTGGAAATATCCTTTATATTTTATTATCATTGGGAAATTGAAATAAATCCACCATAAATCCATAAAATGTGTTCTGGTTTTAGATAAAAATGGGGAGAGTAATCTCTTACATCTGATAATTAAATATATATGGATTTATGGTAGGATTGAAAACAAAATAAAAGGGAAGATGTTATAATCAAAGGTTTTATTTTGGATTTTTCAATTAATTTTGTATTTATTGGAGATGATGGTTGACTATACATGTTAAAAAGTTTTAAAATCACAGTAAACAAAGATTTTGTGTATCGGAATGTGAAGAATAAATATGGGGATGGGTGGAAAAATATCTAAAGGGTAGTAAATAATTAAACCAAAGGTTATATCATTTGAATATATTAAATAAAGGGGAATGAAAAAACCATGGAGAAGTTACATTAGATACATGGTAACTATGATTGAAGAAGGATGTATAACATTTAAATTTGGCATTAGAGAATGAGTATGAGAATGAAAGTTTTGGAATGAAAGCATTGAAGTCACCATAATAACTACATAAGTCTATGGAAAAGATAAAGTGAAGGTGGACTATCATAGGAAGGATTAAAAAGTTTTTAAGAGCTAGATATTTATTGAATAGAGATAAATTAATCTAGTCTTAATAGATTTTCTAATGAGATAAGATTTTTTATTCTGGAATATTATTTCATTAGAAAGATTAATAGAATATAAGAAGTCATTTGTTGTTGGCAAGAAGATTTTGTAAAATTTGATGTGACCAAGGCATAGTGTGAAACTAAATTTTGAGAAATCCCTATTTGTTATAGAATAATGAATTATTATATGGTTGTAATTATAGTATATAGAAAAATGGGTTGGATCCCATTGTTGGAAGGATTCCATGGTTAATTAGAGTTATATGGAAATGGGTTGTTTAATACATGCCAATCCATAATGTTGGTTTTAGTCATGAAAATCAAAAAGAGTAAGTTAAAATAGAGTGTTATACATTTTATTAGATGAGTTGTGATAATGAATAGTTTAGATAAAGTGAAACAATAAGATAAATTTAATCATGATGTTGTGGATGGTGTTGTGATATCATGAAGAAACTAGAGCTAGTGAAATGGGATGTTGAAGATTAGAATATCGTAGAGGAATACAAGGTGATTTGAAAAATACTTGGCTAAAATAGGATGATGGTTTGTGAGTGTGACAGATGTATTGGTCCTCATGTAAGATTAAACAAAACAAGAGGCAATATCTGACTATGATCTAGATGAATCCATAATGAATATCAAGTTTTTATGGTTTGAACTAAAAAGAGACACAATGGATGGAGGAAGACACAATATAAGCCATTTTATTTGGTGGTATATGACGTTAAGGTCATGTGAGTGTTTCACCACAGTGCCTTAAGTTCTGGTTAAATTTGGAATTAAAAATGACTATTTTTTTTTCAGGATATAGATAAGTTAGAATCCATGGTTTATAGATTCAAGGATAATATGAGCATCACCATTCCACAACACCTTTAAGTTTATATCATGGATAGTGTATATTTATAAATTAAAATATTTTTTTTTGAATTTAAAATTCTGTTGACATGGATTGAATTTTTAGAGGATAACTCAACTTTAATTAATGTGTTTGAACAAATTAAATCACGTGGTAAAATTGGTTTAATAATAAAGTATGAAGGAAAACTAGATTTTTCCAAAACATTTATCAAAGGTCTAGATTTTGGAAGACTTTATAAAAAATTATATAGAAATTATGTGAGATAAAAACAACACTATCATGTCTAGTTTTAGAGAGAAAGAAGAGAGTATAGACAAATAGATGGATTTCTAATGATCACATCTAGTATATTGAAGGAAGTGACTCAGGGATATGGATTTCCATTGATCAAATATGTATTAGTAGAGAATAATATAGAGTGAAAAAAGGAAATTACCATGTAGAATTATTATTTATCTAGATCTATTTATCAATAATTTTCCCATGTTGAAGGAATTAAACCAACTATATCATTATGGAGTCATTATCATATGGATTTGGGGAAGAGTTTCATAGTGAATTGGAGTTCAATGAAAAATAAATTCTGGATTGATGATGAATAAAATTTTAGTCTCATATATTTATATAAAAGAGACACACATGTCTATAAACCAATTCTTTCCTCAAAGTAGTGCTTAGAAAAAGTATAAGGAACAAGCCTTAAAAAATTTCGTAATCTTGAGTTTTAGTAAAAAATTTTCTTTCTTTCACATTGAGGATCTTTGAAGGTTTATATATTTATATAATTCAGACATAACACATACATAACATTTCATATTTGTACAGAGTGGATATGATTAAAACAGTATCCATTTCTCCCAAAATATAAAACTTTTAAAATAAAACATTATTTCTTTGAAAAATATCCATAACATTTAACTTGACTTCCTTATTTCAATTAAAAATCCTTATAACCTATGAGAAACATTTAAAAACATGGTATGAGAACAAAAATATTAGTAAGGGACATATAGAAAGAAGAACTATTAGTCTAAAAAAACCTAAAAACTATTAAAACACTTTTCATAAAAAACTCATTAGCATACATAGAAACATCAGGATGTTACCTTGGGAAATATTTACCATATCACTCTTACATTCACCCTTACAAATGGAATAACCTTTTAGTCAACTTCCAACTCTATAGTAACCAATGCATTGGAGTGGTATAATGGGTCTTACCCATCATATCTTGTTCTATAATGGGCTTAACCCAACGTATCTTGAGCTATAATGGGGGTAAAACCATCATATATTGAGATATAAATGGATAAAACCAACATATCTTGAGTTATAATTGGATCAAACCATAATAAATAATATCCAAGGAACATATCATGAAGAAAACTGTTGATAAATCATTTAAACCCTTGATTAAAACAAATTTAGATATCAAAATACCCTTTTTTCATAATATTAAATTTAAAAATATAAAATTCGCACACCTAATAATGAAATAATATTATTAAGAAATAAATTTTAAAACATATAATAAAAAAATTATAATAATAATTAGTCATGAAAGAAGGATAAATCGCTCATTTCATATATATAAAAAACATTTTTTTTGAATTTTGTAAAAGAGACTTTTAAAAAGATTTCAGAAGGAAACTACCTTATGTAACACATGAAAAATATCCCTTTTAAAAACACATTAGAGAAATTAAAAAATTAATAACCATATAGATACATTCACACAAACCATTTTGAAAACATGGACATAAAATAGAAATATTTAGAAGAATAAATCTTTTAAACATTTAAAATAATGTTTTAGTTAAAGAGTCCTTTACCTACGGTTTGACTTCATTAAAGAGTGTTAAAAATAAAGTATAAAGGTTTGAATAATGTTATTAATTTATTACAGAACTATATTCATATTTATAATACCTTACATGATCTTCTTATAACATCTTCTACCCATCTATTAACAATATTTTGTTATTTTCATTGTTTCAAATGCGTTCTTTTCATGGTTTCCAAGGTTGGTTTATTTATGGTGTTCCTTGTCAAAATTAAATAATACTCCAAAATTTATAATATATATATTTATTTGATTTTAAACAATTACATGTGAATTTAAACTTTCTATGATTTTGGTAAAATAGAAACAAAAAATCATCGTTCGTGAAGGTGGTGAGTTGACGCACCAAGGACGACGATTTCATTATCTAAGAATAAAAGGAGAAGTTGAGAGGTTTTATGATGAATATACTATAAATACAACAAAATTACAGTATATATGTGATACTATATTTTTCATTAGACATTGAATAATAGGTTGGTATAAGGTATAAGTGAGAAATAAATTGAAAAGAGAAAAAAAGGAATTGACCACTTAAAAAATGCTTCATGAGAATCTTCTTAAGGCTCTAAGAAGTTTTATTTTTGTGAGAACAGAAGAAAAATAATGTGTTAAGGGATGGGGATAAAGGAATTTTGTAGAGATTGGCGGAAAAATAATGCTTAAGGTTATGAAATTTGTGAAGGAAGGAGCCCCTTTTTATAATTGAGGTGAGAGGTAACTTAGGAATTACTCAAATTATTAAAATATAATAAATATATTATAGGATTTAAGACTTCCAAAAAGGCCTAAAAACTAAACGGGATTACATTTTAGACATAATATTATCATTTTTTTTACTTTTTCAATAATTATTTGGATTTTTAAATAATTTAATAAAATATTTTATTCATAAATTTTGTTTGTCAAAATAAAAACTGTTCATAAATTTGACTTTAAACACATCAAAACAAAGTTTAAAAATCAAATATTTTTTATTATATCATAGAAACATCATAATAATCTATGGAATTCTTTAATTAACTTAAAAATATCAAATTAAATTTATTTTATTATTTTTAATACCATTAATTTGATTTATTCATTAATTAAGTAATTACTACATCATAAATGTTCAGGCCATTAAGGTATTTATTTATTCAATAAAAATTAAAAATAAAATTTAATGAAGAAAATTATTTTATTATATTTCAAAATACTATTATTTTTTGAAAATCAATTCCATAAAATATCTTATTAAAATGTTATACAAACTAAAGTTTATAGCGTGGGCACCTTGACTTACTTTTGAATAAAATATTATAAAGGTATTAATGTGATTATTGTGGGTTCAAAATGTCCCAAATTAAAATAAAAAGGGGATAATGGTCTAAAATTTCATATAGAAAAATATTTATACAAAATATGGGTCATTTAATAATTCCTATAATTTTAATTAAAGACATTTTTTTTATTTTTCTTATGCTTGCACAAGCGCTGCATCAGAATTTCATAATAATTAATGTTAATTATTTCATATATAAAAATTAAAAATAAATTAATATCATAAAAATAAATTAATTATTTTCAAAATAAAATTCTATATTCATTCATTATGTATAATTACTAATATATATGTTAATACAACTTCTTAAATTTGTTACTTTGTCTTTTCTTACCCAGCACAATTATTGCACAAACATTTGGATAAGATTGATATTATATAAATATAAAGTTCTAAATTAATATCCAAAAACATAAATAATACATAATAATTAATAAAATAGTCATTAAAATAATTTTTAGCACTCAATTATTATTTATAAAAAACTGAATTTAACATTGCCAATGCTGCGTATGCACTGCGTTAGCACTAACAATAATTTTTATACTTATCATGAATAGAATATAATTTTCTTGTTATAAATTATTTATATATAATATTCCTATTATTACTTCATTATTTAATTATTTAATAAATTTAATAAATTTTATACTGCAATTAAGTCTTCATGACATCATAAAAATACCATATTTAAAAAAAAACTGTATTTTTTAATATTCATCCAAAATTAAACTTTTTCAGAAAATTCTCAAAAAATTCATAATAAGACAATTTCAACATGTTTAATTCAAAAATGAAATTATTTTTTTCAAATTAAAATTCTATAATTTGAAAATTAATGTTTTAAATAAATACCCTTATAATAAATTATTTATTTTAAGAATTACTATTTAATTCAAGAATTCTAATAAAAACATTATTCTATAAATACCTAGGTTGTTAAATTATCCCCCCCTTTTTGAAATTATGTCCTGAAAATTTTATTAACTTATTAAAAAAATGTGGATACCTTTTCCTCTTACCTTTTTTGGATTTCCATGTTACTTCTTTAACCATGTGGTTTCTCCACTAAACCTTAACATGGTGAATTACCTTGTTCTACAAAACTTTATCTCTATGATCAAGAATATAAGATGGTTTCTCTTAATAAGAAATGTTTTCTTCTAGCTGAACTAATTTTGGAATCAAAACATGATATAGATCTGGCACATACTTTCTTAACATCGAAACATGAAAAATATTGTGTACTTGAGATAAAATTAGAGGAAAATTTACTTAGTAGGCAAGTGGTCCAACTTTCTCCATAATTTCATAAGGTCTAACAAACCATTAAATTAACTTTCCTTACTTTCCAAAATACATAAAACTTTTCCAAAGAGATATTTTAAGGAATACATGATCACATAACTCAAATGAAAAGTATTTTCTCCTGTTATCTGCATAAATTTTCTGCTTACTCTGAGCCGTCCTCATGTGTCACTGAATCAACTAAACATTATCTTCCACTTCCAACACTAATTATGGTCCCATCAACTTCATTTCCCTGAATTCATCCCAAAATGATATAGTTCGACACTGATTTCCATATAATGCTTCAAAAGGTTCCATCTATATATTAGAATGAAAACTATTATTATAATAATAATCAACTAAAGAAAGATACTGATCCCAACTTCCTTGGTAATCCATTGAACAAGCTCATATCATATCCTCTAATGTTTTAATTTTTCATTCTAACTTCCCATCTAATTGAGGATGAAAATATGTACTAAAATTTAATTATGTTACCAACAACTTTTGAAGGCCTTTACAAAAGTTAGAAGTGAACTTGAGATCACGATCTGATACAATGGAGAGAGGAACTCCATGCAACCTAAAAATTTCTTTAGGTATAGTCATAAAAGATGATCTAGATAAAGAGTGTATCAAATAGGAAGGAAATGAGTATATTTAGGCAAACGATACATAATAACCTATACTTATTATTACCTTGAGATGTATTTGGTAGTCCCACCACAAATTCCATGGATATATTTCCCATTTCCACTTCAGGAATGGAAAAGGCTGAAGCATCCCCTTCGGTAAATGCTATTATGATTTAATCTACTGACATGTCAAACATTTCATGATAAAATTTGCAATATTCTTTTCATTCCATCCCACCAGTAATACTCTTGAAGGTATCTATACGTCTTTGTGCGGCCAGGATGAACTAAAAATGAAGAACTATGATTTTCACATGACAATTATTTCTTCAACTGAGAATCAAAAAGAATGTATAATCTCTTACCAAACCCCAAAAAACAATCTTTATCAATATTAAATTTAGTCAAATTAACTTTCTAAAAAAGTTCTACCTTTTTATACAACCCATGGTCTTACTTTTGTATTTTCTTAATTCTTTCTAATAGAGATGATTTCACTGATACCTAAAAAATGGAGGTATTTCCTACACCAACAAGTTCTAAGCCAAAATTTATCAAATCATTAATTGAGGGGTCATTTTACAAATGTATCATGGTTAATGTATCATTATTTCTCAAACTCAAAGCATCACCCACTTTATTTTTTTCCCAGGATGGTAATGGATCGTGCAATCATAATCCTTGATTTGTTCTAACCATATTCTTTGTCTCATATTCAATTCCTTCTGAATAAATATATACTTAAAACTTTTACAGTTAATATACATTTCAAATTTTACTCCATAAAAATAATTCCTACAAATTTTTAATACAAAAACAAAAGTATCTAATTCTAAATCATGTGTAGGGAAATTTAACTCATGAGGTTTCAACTGACATGAAGTATAAGAAATTACTTGATCATTCTGCATCAGAGCACAACCAAGTCCCTTCAAATAATAATCACTGTAGATAAAACCTTCACTACTTCTGGAAGGTAGGGTCAGAACTGGATCATTCAACAATCTTATTTTCAATTCCTAAATTCAATCATCACATTATTTTGCCCATATGAATTTAACTCCTTTTCGAGTTGACATAGTTAGTGGTCGAGATAACCATGCAAAGTTTTCAACAAACCTATGGTAAAAGCCTAAAAAACCAAGAAAACTATGAATCATGGTTATATTTATAGGTCTTGGATATTCTTTAACAAATTTCGTTTATTAGGATCAATAGTTATGAAATATTTAAAAATAATGTGACCAAGGAAAGATTTTTTTTTCCACCAAAATTCACACTTGCTGAATTTTGCATACAATTTATTTTCTTTTAAGGTTTGAAAAATAAACCTTATTTGTCTTTTAAGCTCCTATTTACTTTTATAATATATCATAATATCATAAATAAAAACAACCACAAAATTATCTAATAACTCATGAAATATTCTATTCATAAGATCCATGAATACAATAGATTCATTAGTTAACCCAAATGGCATAAAAAAATTCATAATGCCCATATCTAGTACGAAACACAATATTAAGAATGTATTATTCCTTCACTTTCAACTGATGGTACCCTAACCTCAGGTCAACCTTTTAAAAACATTGTTCTCCCTGAAGCTGATCAAACAATTCGTAGATACGAGGAAAATGATACTTTTTATTAATATTAATGTTATTAAAGGCTCTATAATCAATGCAAAGTCCCATTGAACTATATCTATTTTTAACAAACAAGATAGGAGCACCCCATAGTGAAGTGTTGGATTAGATGAAACCTTTATCTAATAATTACTCCAACTTCTTTTTCAACTTTAAATGTTTCATTTGATCCATTCGATAAGTGGGTTTAGAAACTAGATTAACATTAGGAACTAAGTAAATAGTAATCTCAACCTCTCAATCAGGAATAAAATCAGGAGAATCATTAGGAAATACATGATGATTCTCATTTACCACTGGCACATAATTAATATAAATGGTTCCCTTATTTTTCATAATGTGTGAAAGATAACCTTCATTCTATATTTTAATCGTTTCTTAGCTTTCTGACATGTTATCAATGGTATGGGTACATTATTATACATAAAATGAAACTCTTTCTGAAAAATAACTTATTTTTATCTACAATTTATCTTAGCATGATAAAAAGAAAGCTAGTCCATAACCATAATAACATCAAACTCTAATAGAGGCAATAAAAAAAGTTTTACAGGTAAAATCTTTCGACAAACAAAGATAAGTAGATTCTTATAATTTTTTTACCTAAATATTTCCTCTAGGTGTTTTTACTATGAGTTCTAGATTCATTTCATGAGGTGAACTTTCCAATTTAGTAGAAACTTTATTAGAAATGAAGGAATCTATATACCCCAAATCAAACAACACATTGGAAAAATCTGTAAAAACAAGCAATGTACCTGATACCACCTTATTTGATGGTTTAAAATCTTTCGAAGTAGTTGCAAAGTATTTTTCCACACCCTTCTGTTTCCAATATTGATTATTTCTTACACGAATGAGTAGATTTGGGAACACATGATCAAAATGGACCAAATCATTATAGTTAAAGCATCTTACCATCAACTTCTCTTTACTTTTATGATTATTTTCCTTTCAATCACAAGACATGTTTCCAAACTTTCTACATCGATTGAATTTCCAAAAGTATACAAGAAATTATCCCGAATGATTTCTACCACACTTTTCACAAGAAGGGAAATTGGTTTTCTTACCTCTAGATTTCTTTGATGAATTATTCCCCAATTCCTTCCAACCTGACAACTTATTATTATTTTCGTCATGAGGAACATATGTGTTTGAAAACTCCATCTCAACTTTTTCAGCGTAATGATCAAGTTTCTCACAAATTTTAAACTCTTGTGAATCAAAATCTCTTTATAAAAATGGTTTCAAAATAGATTAAAATCTATTAATTTTACTATCAAAGTCCCAAGTAAAATCTGGTACACACCTGGATAGTCTTGAAAAATTGGATTTATATGCTGCTACAAAATCATCATCTTTATATCTCATTTCCAATAATTGTTTCTCCATTCTAAGTTGACCAGTTTTAGGAAAATACTTTTCAAGAAAAAGAATCTTAAAATCATCCCATTCTAGAGTATCAAGATCATATTTTTCTTTAGTATTATTATCCAGAGACCACCATTGATCGGATTCACCTTCAAAATGATAAATGGACAGTATTACCTTTTAACGTTCTAAAAATCCCATGACATCAAATATATTTTCTAGAGCATTGATCCATCCCTTGTCTATCACTGGATCTATGGTTCCATTGAAAGATGGAGGATGTTTCCTCATAAAATGATCCACAAAAGACACATTTATTCGTGGTAGATCATGTTCCTCTCTAGCGTAGATACCACCACCATTTATCATCTGAGTTAATTGAGCCATTATTGTCAAAAACTACTCAGTTCCAATTCCCACCATTCCATGCTGCAGAATGTGAAAGATATCAGCCTCTCAATGCCTTCTTACTTCAGCTTCCATGTTTCTTCTGTGGAAAACCATTCTTAATAGACATATCTTAATCGAAGAAACATGGTAATCTTTAAATTCTATACCATTTTCAATTAACCATAAAGTAAAAATCATTTATCGTATTCTATTAACATCATCCTAACCCCTAATGTTGTTTAAACCATCCTATGATACCAACTATAAGGACCGAGCCTTAAAACATTACATAATCTTGAGTTTTAGTTAAAAAATTACTTCCTTTCACATTGAATATCTTTTCAGTTTTATAGTTTTAGATAATTAGGACATAATACATACATAACATCCCATATTTATACATAGTGGATAATACTAAAACAGTATCCATTTATTTTAAAAAATATATATATATTTAAAATAAAACATGATTTCTTTGAAAAATGTTCATAAAATTTGACTTGAATTCCTTATTTCTCTTACACATCCTTATAACCTATAAAAAACATTTAAAAACATGGGATGATCACACAAATCTCACTAAGGGACATAAAGAAATAAAAACTGTTAGTTCAGTGAAAACATAATAACTATTGAAACCCTTTAAAAAAAACTCATTAGCATGCATAGAAAAATCATGAAGTTATCTTGGGACATATTTAATATATCACTCTTAAATTCACCCTTACAAATGAAATAAATTTTTTGTGGAATTTCAAATCTAGATTACCCAATGCATTGGAGAGCCATAATGGAACTCACCCTTCATGTCTTGAGCTATAATGGGCTCAACCCAACATATCTTGAGATATAATGGAGATCAACCCATTATATATTAAGATATAATGGTCTAAACCCAAAATATCTTGAGATATAATGGGATAAACCCATAATAAACAATTTACAAGTAATATATCATGAATAAAACTCCTGATAACTCATTTAAACCCTTAATCAAAATACATTTAGATTTAAAAATACCCTTTTTTCATAAATATCATTTTAAAAATATAAAATCCACACACATAATAATTAAATCATATTATTCAAAAATAAATTTTAACAAATATAATAAAAAAATATCATAATAAATAGTCATGAAGTAAGAAGAATTCGCTCATTCAGTATATATAAAAAACAATCTTTTTTAATTTTTTAAAAGATAAATTTAAAAAGATTTCAAAAGGAAAGTCCCTTACATAACACATGAAAAATATCCCTTTTCAAAACACATGAGAAATTAAAACATTAATAATTATATATATACTTTCACAAAAACCACTTTGAAAACATGGACATAAAATAGAAATATTTAGAAGAATACATCTTTAAAACCATTAAAATAGTGTTTTAGTTAAAGAGTCCCTTACCACCAGTTCGACTTCTTTAAAAATTGTTAAAAAATACTTCATAAAGTTTTGAATAGTGTTATTAATTTATTACATAACTATACTAATGTTTATAATACCTTGCATGATCTTCTTATAACATTTTCTACCTGTTTATTAACAATATTTTGTTATTTTCATTGTTTCAGGTGCGTTCTTTTCATGGTTTCCAAGGTTAGTTTATGTATGGTATTCCTTGTCAAAATTAAATAATAATTCAAAAGTGATAAAATATATATATATATATATATTTAGGTCATTTTAAACAATTACATGTGAATTTAAAATTTCCATGATTTTGGTAAAAGGGAAATGAAAAATCATTGTTCACGAAGGTGGTGAATTGATGCACCAGAGACGAAGATTTCATTATTTAAGAATAAAAGAAGAAGATAAGAGATTTTATGATGAATATACCATAAATACAAAAAAATTATAGTATATATGTGATAATTTATTTTTCATGAAACATTTTATAAGAGGTGGGGATAAGGTATAAGTGAGAAAGAAATTTAAAAGTGAAAACAAGGAATTTACCTCTTGAAAAATTATCCTTGATAACTCTCTTAAGGCTCTTGGAAGTGGTATTTTTGTGAGACCAGAAGCACAATAATGTGGTAAGGTATTAGGAGGAGGTATTTTTTCATAGGGTTTTTGAACAACAAGGCATAAGGTTATGAAATATTTAGAGTAAGGAGCCACTTTTTATAATTTAGGTGAGGGGTAACTTATGAATTACTCAAATTATTAAAATATAATAAATATATTATAGGATTTAACACTTCCAAAAAGGAATAAAAAATAAATGTTATTAAATTTTATAATTAATATTATCATTTTTGTCATTATTCAATAATTTTAGGGTTTTTAAATAATTGAATGAAAATTTTATTCATAAAAAATATTTTTTTAGAATAAAAACTATTTATTACTATGACTTTAAACACATAAAAATAAAGTTTCAAAATCAAATAATTTTTTTATTTTATCATATACACATCATAATAATCTAGGAAATTCGTTAATTAACTTAAACATATCAAATTATATTTATTTTATTATTTTTAATACCATTTATTTTATTTATTCACTAATGAAATAATTATTGAATCATAAATGTTCAACCCATTAAGGTATTTATTTATTCACTAAAAATTAAAAATAAAATTTAATTAATAATATAATTTTATTAGATTTAAAAAAAATATTATTTTCTATTTTTTTTGGGAAAACCTCATATTAAAATGTTATACAAACTAATGTTTATAGTGTGAACACCTTGACTTACTTTTGAATAAAATATCCTAAAAGCCTTAATGTGATTCTTGTGGGTCCAAAATGTCCCAAATTCAAATAAAAATGAGATAAGGGTCAAAAATTTAATACATTAAAATATTTATCTAAAATATGTGTCATTTAATAATTCTTATAATTTTAATTAAAAACATTTTATTTATTTTTCTTATGCTTGCATAAGCACTGTATCAACGTTGCATTAACATAATGTTAATTTTTTCATACATAAAAATTAAAAATAAATTACTATAATAAAAATAAATAAATTCAGTTCAACTATAGTTTCATTAATTATTTATAATTACTAATATACATGTTAAGAAAACTTCTTAAATTTTTTATTTTGTGTTTTATTTCCCTGCACAATTATTGCACAGAAATTTGGATAAGATTAATGTTATATAACTATAAAGTTAAAAATTAATATCCAAAAACATTAATAATAAATAATAATAAATAAAATAGCCTTTAAAATAATTTTTATCACTCAATTATTATTTATAAAGAACCAAATTTAACATTTTCAATGCTGCGTAGATACTGCGTCGACACTTATCATGAATAGAATATAATTTTCACATTCTAAATTATTTCTGTACAATATTCCTATTATAATTGTTTAATTATTTAATTATTAAATAAATTTAATAAATTTTATATTTCAATTAAGTGTTCATGACGTCATAAAAAAACACCATATTAAAAAAAACGGTATTTTTTACCATTCACCAAAAAATAAACTTTTTTCAGAAAATTACCAAAAATTCATAGCAAGATAATTTCAACATGATGAATTCAAAAATTATTTTTTTGTAAAATTAAAATTCTATAATTTGAAAATTAATTCTTGAAATAAACAACCTTATAATAAATTATTTATTTTAACAATTACTATTTAATTCAAGAATTATAATAGACAAATTATTCTATAAATACCTGAGTTGTTACAGAAAGAGACAAAGTAAGTGTACCTTGGGTGAGATGTAAGTGATCCATAAATAATTCTAAGTGTAGTTTTAATTAATAAGAAGTGACCTTAACTAAATTTATATCTTCAAAAAACAATTATTTAATAGTATATTTTTTCACACTGGTACAACTATGTGCATATGTTCTTAGATATATCCCAGTACAGGTGAACCAAGTAAAATTTCAATATTCATGTGACTTAATTTTATATATTTTTACTTGGTATTCAATGAGGGAATAATAAAGGGAGTTTTATATTTAATATGTTAATGCTCACATGAAAACAAAAACTAATGACAAATTAGGGTTTTGAAATAAAAGTTAAAATTAGAAAAAACTTTGATTCACGCCCTCTCAAAGTGCCTTAAGATCTACATCGTAACCCACTAGTCTAAGAAAAAATCCATAAGGATAAACTAACAAGTCAATATAATGCATAAAAAATAATCAAAGTGATAAATTCATAATACATAGTCATGTATTCACCAAAAAATCACAAGGGAAATCTAAGTCAAATAATATTTTGTGAAACATATCATCCTTAAAAATATTAAGATACTGTTCTTGATCTTATCCCTTAAAAATATGTACATGTTCTCATTCTAATTTCTAACTCATTTAAGTATTTAATTCCAAATATAACTACATGAAACACTTAATAAATACTATATTGTATATAGTATTATGTATTCCATCAAAGTATAGGAGGCCCCTTGAAAACCAACTCTAATTAACACCCTATGGAACTTAAAATGTAGAATAAAGTCCAAAACCTTCAAAATCGAATGACACTCAATCTGATGAATCCAAAATGATAATAAATTCACCATATCTATACACCGAATTATTTTAATTCTAGAAAAAACTTCCAAAAGTAAAATAAACTAAAATAACAAACTGAACAAAAAAAAATGAAAACACAAGAATTGGAATGGTTTGAGAATCACCCAAGTCTATGGGAGGAACACTGAAATTTGATTAATAATAAATGAAAAAAGTAAAAACACTGCCATGATAAATCCCTACCACCCATAGTACCATTTTTATGACAAAAAAATCTAAAAAGAACTGTACAATTTTAGCACAAGTAACCCCACCCATCTATTTATTGAGAAGATCCATAGTGGCCATCCAATTTCATCAGTTCCATTACCATCTAATCTTTGCAGTCATCCATCACTCAACCAAGGAAAACTTTATAAGCTCAATGATTCACCGACTTCACCACTAATTTTTGTGAACAATGAATTCATCCATAACTCATCCTTATATACTTTTATAATTTCAACCAGAGTGTTTCCACTAATACTATGTCCATTTTCATACCTTGGCTCCATTACTCCTTACACCATTTTGTTATATATCATAGTTTCAAATTCTCTCCTTATATAAACTTATGATACTTATCTAGAAAATAGTTTTCATATCCAAGCATAATAGTCTCCCATTTAAGACTCATTTTCAAGGCTTCACCATGTCCACTGGATCACTTTTGAATGTTAGCCTTATTCATTTATTCCATTACAGAAACATGGTTCCTCGAACCATGCCTTCGTTCATCTAAGTCCCACTAAGTAAAAAAAATGAACACTAAATTTCCTATACTGTGAATTTCATCAACATATATGTTATATTTTTTACTTCTATCAACCTTATATAGCTCTAGTTCTACATCCTAAAACATCTTTTGGATGAAATGATACTTTAGGTAGATATGATTTTTCTTAGATTGAAAACTAAAATTATTCACAATATGGATCATGCTCTAAATGCCACAGAACAATATTCCATTTTCATTCCTTCTTGTGAGATCCTTCAATATACCCTTTATCCAAATCAACCCCTTACCTACTTTTGTGATTGACACATACTCCAATTCTGTTGTTGATAGTACAACTATTGGTTAAAGTATATACATCTAACTTATAGTCATTCCATGGAAAGTTAATAAAAATTCAACAGTACTTCTCCACTAATTCATATCTCCTCAAAATTTTTCATCTACAAACCCATTTAATGGAAAATCCATTATAAAACATAGTACTAGGTCTATTGAACCTTTGAGATACAAGAGTATCTACTTCAACACTTCCTAGTACTCTTTTGTTGAATTATCTATGAATCCACTGATGAATCCAAATATATACATAATGTATGTACTCATATAAAGAATTAAATACATTAATCTTCTAATTGTTGATTTATATGGAAACTTTTCTATATACTCAGCCTCATATTTCATTATTATTAACTTCTCATTAAATAACTTGAAGTTTCTATATAAGGGGTCTCCACATGCTTATAATAACTCATTCTAAATCATTACAAGAACTTCCTAATGTACTCTGATAGATATATAACCAATATCCCAGTCTCCAAGTCCCTTCTAATCTACATCCCAAACTTCCACTTCATGACACCAAGATCTTTACTCTCAATATTTTTAGATAAAATAGCTTTTAACTCCTCAGTCTATATAATCCTAAGATCTTCGAGAAGTATATCATTAACATACAAGAAAATTAGGATGAATATTCCATAACAAAATACCTTCTAGTAGTAGAAATGGCCTTTATTTCTCTATATAAACACATTTTACACCCTGAAATCATCATACTTCTAGTTCCATTACCAAGGTTCCTATTCTATCCCATAAAAAAGCTATTTGAGCCAATACACCAGTATTTCCATTCCATTTTCTATAAAAGCTTCTATTTTATCCATGGAGATTTCCTAATTCAAATTAATATTAATAAATGATGTATTTATGTCAAACTAATCAAGATATAAACTCTCTATATAAAATATTCCAAGCATCATATGAATTATTGAATACTTAACAACTGGAGAAAATAATTCACTAAAATCCGCACCTTCTTTTTATTGAAATAATTTCACAAAAAACCATTCCTTGTAATATTTCTTATAATATCTCTACTTTTTCAACCAATAGAATCACATGTTCTATATATCTCTTTCCCCAGTAAGAAGTTTTGTTACCTCCCATGTTTTAAAAACATGTAAGGATTCCATCTTCTCCTTCATTGATAACTCCAACTATCTTGAGTCATAGAGACTTACCACCTCTCCCAAGATCTTAGGTTTTTTGACATCTATAAGTTGTAAGTATTCCATATCACTTTTAACCCTCTGAACTAGGTTCCTATTCATGGTAGACCACCATAATTCAACACAAGTCTCTTATCTTTCTAGAACCACTACATCCCAAATTTCCCCTTTAGAAGCATTGACTTTAGATTTCAAAATCCTCAAGAATTATAGTATATATATACTTGGTGATAATAATAAAATTTTAAATCTATATGAAATATATTCTAGATAGTTTGGTGTCTCTGGAACTTTTATACTCCCTAAACTAACCAGAACTTATAAAATTCAATCCAAACAATGAAACAATTATTTTTTCTTAACTGCATCATCTATTATGTTTAAATCCTTTTATATAATATCACCATCAAAGAGAACATTTTTATTTATAATAAAATTCTATAATACATTATCCTAGAGTCAAAATTAAAGTTTTCATCACCATAACCTATAAAGAAACATTTCTAGAACTTTTCCTTCATCTTGCCCATCTCTCAAGCATAGACATGGACATATGTGATACTTATGAAAACTTTTAAGTGTGAGATATAAAAAATTATTTTAGTATATATTTCTTATAAAATATATTTACCCAAAAAAGTAGAATGACTTTAATTCACTGGATAGTTCACACAGTTGAGTTCCTTTTCCTAAAAATCTTTAGGGAAACTGACTTGTAACCTCATGATTCTATCCCTCTCATTCAGTTCTATATTCATTCATTACATGACACCAATATGTTATGGTGTTCTAATTATATTCTTCTCAAACTGTTTGAATTTTTTCTAATATAAATACAAGAACTATGTACTTCCATATTCATCACCATTTTCATACCTCAAGCATTTCAAATTCATTCTAGTATCCCATTCCACTAATGATATCCATTTAAAAAATATTCTGAAAAACCCAGACTTGTGATTGATAAAGAAAACAACCACTTTTCACATTGTCTTATTAATGAAGGTATAATAGTACAATGACCCACCATGATAATGATCTTGTCTTAGACCCCAAACATCAATATATACCCACTCTAACTTCTGATTATTTAGTGTATTTCTTATCATATTAAATGACACTTTCTGCTAATTTCCAATGATACACTCCTCACATTTACCATAATCCATTCATCTAATTTTCATTGTACCTTTCATAGATATTAAATTCATTCCCTTATCACCCATGTGATCAATACATTCATTCCCTAACTTCACTATTTTAGAAAATGATCATCCAACATGAATTTCTCTTTTCAGATTCCTAGTAAGACACAATGTTTCATACTTCAAACCTTTTATCACCACCATAGAACCCCCGTGCGATATTCAACATGAAATTCATAAATATTATATATAAAACCATATTATACTGCTTTCCCATAATGACCAGGTTCTTCTATATGCCCAATATTTTTCTTACACCTTACAACTCTAAAAAGCATCTGTTTCACATTTATATGGAAACATCACCCTTTCCCACAATCTTGGGAGATTCACACTCCACAATTTGAACCTTAAAAAATCTTCTAGATATATAATTGAACTTTCATCCACCCTCAATCATAAAGTAAAAATAATCCCTATAGTCAATAATTAATGATCAAAGAAGATTGGCGAAAATTAGAAAAAAACTACTCTTGTATTTCAATATTAGATTTTTAGATGGAATTATAGAAGAATAACTTCTAGAATTTACCATTCAATCCATGTAGTTCTTCTTAACATTCCCTCTCTTCCTGTAATGAATATATATGAGTTTTATTTTAAATAAATCTACTTGGTTCATTTTCTATTTTCATTTTCCCCTTCTTCTAACTTTTTCGTTAAACAGAAAATACTATTCCTTCCACACTAAATGTAGTTCGAGTAGTTACTTGGACTTAATTCATTTGAATCCATTCATTCTAAATAAGATATCATGTATTATTAAATACAAATTCATCCTTACTAATATAATTTCTCACCACAGTAACCATCATATCCCATGATTTTGAAATCAATGATAGAAGGAGAAATTCCTACACTGCCCCTATGAAATTCACAATTATAGACTCCAACTGAATTTGAATAACATTGAAGTCATTAACATGATCCACCACCAACCACCCTTATAACATCTTTATGATAAAAAAATAACCTCATCAAAACAAATTTCTCATAGTATTTGGATTCTAATACATGTTGATAAGTTTAGACATCATCTTATCATTTACATCCACCTCCCATATATTAAAGGCCACATTATAGGTCTACATTATTCAGACAAGTCCTAGTGGATTTTTTCAAATGTTTCACATTTTTCCTTTAACATTGCTTCCAGTTTGACTTATTTTAATAAAATATTTAGATATCTCTAGAATAAATAATATTTAGTCCACATCCTCTAAAATATGAAATCTAACCCACAAAAATTATCAATTCAAACCTTTCCTTCTTCCAATTCCATCATTCCAAATATAACTCCTACTAAATGAAAAAATCATAAAAGGATCAAGAACCTTTAATTTTAAAGAACCCTTAATAACTTCAAATGTATAATTAAGGAAATTTTTTTTGAAACTAAAGGAAATTCAATCTGCTGTATCCAAATTGATAAGTATCACACTCCAATTGAAAAATTAATCATCTCAATACCAAACAAGACCTTAAATCACAACAAATTGGCAGAAAAAGCTCAATTAAAAAATGTAATGACAATACAAGAATTAGTTAGGTTTGGGAATTATCCTACTAAATGGGAGGAACACTATAACTTGATTAAGAAGAAATGGAAGGGGTACCAATTTTAGCATGATAAAGGTATTCTTTCCATGTTTCCATTGTTATAACACAAATGACTAATAAGAATAGTAACTTTTTTGTACAAGTGACCCCCACGTATCTTTATAAATGATATTCATAGAAACCACATAGTTTTATTGGTTTCATTATTATCTAAAATGTTTGGTCATCCATAACTTGATCATGGAAACCAAAAGCTAACTGTTGAAGCACCAATTTCACCTCACCTTTTGGTGAATAATTTATGGATTCAGAACTAATCCTTTCACACTTTTGGACATTCACCCAAAGTTTTTTTTCTACCACTGCATCCATTTCTAAACATTGGTTCCATTATCCTTAACACAATCTGGTTCCATATTATGGTTTATAATTCTCTCCTTCTATAAAATTACGATACTTACTAAGAAAATAGTTTTCACACCCAATACTATAAAATAATTCTATAAATAAAAAATTATATATAGTATGAAGCACTCCATCAAAATTTAGGAGGGCCCTTAAAAATAAAATCCCACCAGCTAGTGCCCTTTATTCCCCTAATTGCTAACATCTTGTGAGTATCCCACTTTATCGATCACACTATATTCAATTTCCATGCATGAACTGAATCCATAATCACATCACATCCAATTTACATAAAAAATTTAGTCTATGATCATATCATATATAGTTTCAATTCATTAATGAAATCCATATATAACCTAACCAATAATAATTAGAGAGGGAGGGTCTATTAAGTTGGACATTCAATTACCACATGAAAACTAAAGAGGACGACATCAAGTGGCTGAATTCCAAGATAATGATACTTCCATGGAATAAGTAACATAAAAAATATAATAAGTAATATATCTCACACTAGTAATCAAATACTATTTAATAAAATTGATCAATTATCTCATATGAATATCCAATAAACCAAGTAAAATAGTATATAAAACTACCTAAAGAGTATGAAATATTTTCTCATGACTATCTATATAATCATAACTATCAAACTCGTAGATCTAAAAAGTTTGAGATACTCATCATAGTAATCATGGAATTTCACTCTATCTAGGAAAGAACCTATAGTGAGAATCATATATATGACATTGTTAAAAGTTTTCTACATTATCATCACATTGAACACATCATAGGATAAAACTCTTTGGGTAAATAACCTATAATAAAAATAGCAGGTCTATAATATATCGATCTAGTATCAATCATATTTAGTTATCCTGACATGGATTCGAATTGAACTTTAGGATAATTTATAAATGAGAAAGGAATCATACTCTACATATAATACCTTCCTATAATGAAAAATGATAAAGATAATGAATATAAAAAAATGTGTTATTGTATCGTAAAAAAACTTCTGAGAATATATTCTACATCAATCACATTATATTGAAATTATACATTAGATCTTACCATTAGTTATTCATGTAAATAACATTAATTATATTAATTCTCATATGATTGTTTCTTAACTCAAAAAGTCCCATTAAGGGATCTTATGTCATGACTCTCTCCCATTGGAAACCTATCCTAGGCCTGTAGTGAAGATGAGAGTGACCCTCGAAGGCTACCTCTAATAGGTTGTGGGTTGAGGACTACCACTGAGGCTATAAGTCACACAATGGAAGGAATTACCCTTAAAATTTTAGAAATACAAAAATGAAACCACCAATCGATACCATAATATAAATAAAACCAATATTCTATCATAACTATAATTTATTATAATTTCATAAAGGTACATGTCTCTAATATAAAATACCAAAATAGAAATCCTAGGTTTCAACTTGAACTACAACTTATAGATCTGAGCTTGTATTGTCCAGCTAGATATTCAAATACCCTTGGAAACTTGTAAAATAAATTTATATATAGGGGTGAGAATACATGTATACTCAGTAGGATAATCCTCAATATCCCTCATGAAATTTGGAAAAATAATAATGATTTCTCAGTGAGTAAATATCCAAACCAACATGCACCTATAATAGGTCAACTAACCCTACCTCAATAAGTCTCACTCACCAAATATTTCATCCAAGTATAATAAAATAATATTAAGTAGTATAGAAAAAGGGTACCCCACATATTATCTACTGAAATAGGATAATATTCATTGATTATATTTTATTATTCATGTGTTTCAAGTCCATAAATACAAATTTTAGTGCATTATATAAATTGAACTTCATTTCTCATCACTAGCGCAATTCATGTTTAAAGTGAAAATTTGGGACCAATAAATTACCTATTTGTGGAAAACATTGTATTAATTATTTTAATTTGATATTTTGGGATATGATTTATCAATTTTATTATAAAATTTGGTCTTATAGGATTGATGGATGAATCCCAAGGGAAGATGGATATTTTTTTCAATGAACACAAACATTTTTGAAAAAATCCTGATGGGCCTTAGGGCCATCCAATAAAAGTGGAGCCCACAATTCAAGTCTAATAAACTAAAAAATAAACTTTAGAAATAGAAAATTATGGGTATAAGTTCATTCCTCTATATCTAGTGAAAATTCTGAAGTTTTCAAGGAGATCCATTGAGCCTAAGTTTACAATTAATTTGTGGGATAGATTTGATGTCCCATAAAATCAGACTACCATTTCAAGCATAACATCCAAATGATTGATCCAATTTTCATTAAATTTTGAAATATATTATAGGAAACCTGGAAAAATATTTTTATATTCTATTACCATCAAATATTCATCCATATTCAATTCCATATTGGCACTCCAGAAAGGGGGATGAATTTGGTCCGAATTTTCTATTCAACTTTGAAAAGTCAAATTTCATTTGATTTATCACCTTCATTTTGACCCTCATAATTTATGGTGAAGGAATGTATTGATGGGTATATACCCTAGGATCCTTATATTCCTATATAAGGAGATGGTGGTGAAGGGATTGGGGATTCATGTTTTTTATTTCAATTTTATTGTTATGCCGCCATTTCGTATTCACACGTTTGTTTTTCACTTGTAAGTCACTGAATAACCAATGATTATTACTAAAATTTATTATTATCCTATTATTATAGTCTTATACATTTCAAATTGATACCTTTTACTTCAGGAATTAATCCACCCATAGTATATTTTGTGAAATTCTTCACACAACGGTGGAGTGATTGTTTTTTTACTATTTTTTTCTTCAATTACTCCCTCATGAGTCTACTTCCCGCTTCCATTGATAAAATAGCCTAAATAGGGGGATAAAACTCTTATGGGTTGATAACAGGGAGTAAAAAGGTGATGTATTGTATGTTATTTCTCATTTTAATAATTCTTAATCAATTATTTTCTTGATATTTTCATTCAATGGTGTACCTTCTCATTTTAACTCACTAATTTTAAGGCCACACATCCAAAGTGATAAAATTATTCTCTATCTTAGAGTGCTCATAAATATAATCCTCCAAGTGTATATTTGATTATCCTTAGGATAATGAAAACACAAAATCCAGGAGTTATTTTTTAAGTTCATATTTCGTTGAATGAAATGCTCAAATTTATGAGATTGAAATAATTTAAAAATAAATGCACTCAATCCACCCTAAGAAATTACCAATGATCAACTCATTATTATTAAAGTGAATTAATATAATTATCATGAACCCATTAATAATACAATAAATTAAAATCCAATTTATCCAATTCATAGCCAAATCAAACCCATATATATATGTTTCTTAGGATACTTCTTAGGTCTCTGAGTATTCTATAAACCAAGTCATTCTATAAGTGACCACTTACACCATAAAAGTTAGGTAAATTTGGGCACATTCAAATTTTGACACTATTGTTGGGGACCCAAGTAAGATAAATTAGTACCTCAATTTATTTTTCACTATTTCTATTTTCTTATCCCATTTCTCTTATCTTTACCCCTTTATTTTTTCCCTTTTATTGGTGCATTTCCACCTATACCCGTGACCATTCAAATCATCTAGTTAGGATGGATAGTCCTGGGGTTGGGGTGTAAAGTACACATAGGGGTCTCTTTACATAAAATCCTAATCTTCATAATACTATGGATTCAAACATTAATCTCAATATAATGGAGGTTATTCAAAGAAACCAACTCATCAACCCTAGTGGGAACCAAAATGGAAATACAAATGAAGCAGTCCCAAACTTGGGGAATTCCATTGATCAGACCATGAATGACTACCTCACACATACCTAGACCAATGAACCATATTGTATAAGGCATGATTATATAGGATATTCCTAATATGGTTTTAAACTCCATGTCCTGAACCACCTTCCAACCTTTCATGGGATGGAGCTTGAGATGCCTTAACTTTATGTTAAAGAATTCAATTACATTATAGAAACCATGTTCCCTCCAACTCAAATTGAATCAGATAAAATGAAACACTTTACATTTTATCTAAATAATAGAGAAAATAATTGGTTAAATAATTTGATACTATCTTCCATTCACTCTTGGGGATAACTAAAATGATAATTCTATAATAAATACTTCCCCCATCACAAAAAAACTGCACTTCAAAAGCGCATCCAAATTGTTTTTTGAAAATGATGGAGAAAAATTATATAAAACACGAGAAAGGTTCAAAGAAACTTTAAACATGGAAACAAACCATGTTTTATTAATCCTAGATCAGGTGATAATTTTCTATGAAGTGTTAGGGCTTGGAAACAAATAGTTTATTGAAATGATGTGTAATGGAACAGTAAAAAAAATCCCCAAAAGATGATTATGAGTATTTGGAAAATATTGCCAAACATAACCAAACATAGGGAAAAACACATTACTATATGAATCCACCTAAATCTGGTGGAATACAAAATATTGGAGAATAAGAAAACCTTATAAGAAAACTTATTGCATTAACTAGAAGGTTGAAGAGATTGATCTTAGGAATGGCCATGAAATCCAAACTATTGGGCCTGTTTATACAGTTTTTGAAAAACATGAATAAAATAATGATAAATGACCAATAATTAATTCTACTAAGGATTTTATTTTAGGAGGACCAATAGAAGAGGTTAATACAATGAACTTTCAAAATCCACAATACCAAAATAACTTCAATCCAAGTTATAATAACCAACCAGGCTTCCATTGGAAAGAAAATCAACAACCAACACAACAACAATGTATAAATTGATACCCTAGAAAAATTTTTCAAACCCATAATCAGTTCCAACCACAAACTTTCTAATACCAACTTACTCCTGTTCAGTACATACAACGCATTCAACATCCAATCCAAAAGCTAAAGTATCCTCCTAGGATAAAACAACCAGTACAAGCCCCTACCCAATCTGTCCCTCTCCCAATCCTTAAAAATTTGTGTAAATAAATAGAGAAAATAAAACCATAAGTCTTATCATTTTAATAAGAATTAAAAACAATAAAAATCAGAAAGGAACACATACTTACTCAGGCTGTCCCATCCCTAACCTTATGGGGAGAAAACATTTACACACAAAACTCTCATGAACAACTAAAAGTAGCGATTATCTTATGAAGTTTTAGATCCATTGAAAAACCTAAAAAACATTTTAGAAGCATTAAAAGATTAAATATCACATGAAAACATTTAATAAACGCCCTCAGTCTCTAAAAAGTCCAATGAAAATGTGAAATAACCACAACCTCACCAAACAATCCAACAATCTCCTCCCTTACCTCAACTTATGAGAGGAAAATCTAAACCTGAACTGAATGAAAAATTTAGGTAAATATTATATCAAGTTAAAATGGACAGTCCCTTTCTTGATACAATCCAAACCATTCCTACCTACTCAAATTTCCTTATGGACTTGTGCACTTTTAAGAGGAAATTTTCACATCAAAACCAAGTCCTTCTGGATACTAATATGGGTACCACCATTCAAGTGACCATTCCTCCTATGTTTAAAGACTTGGGATATCCATACATCGAAGTTTACTTAGGAGAGAACAAAATTTTCAAATCCATTTGTGATCTAGGAGCTAGTGTGAACCTCATTCCATATGCCATGTATTTTAAATCAAAGATTAAAGATATCCAACCAACATCTGTCAAAATATAAAAGAAATTTTGGTGAAAGTTGAAAATTTCATTTACCCTTCTGACTTTATTTTCCTTAACAATCACCCAATATTAGTTATTAGGGAGAAAACCCCCATCATCCTTGGTCATCCCTTCTTAGAAACAATCAAATCAGTCATCCAAGCTAAGAATGGGAACATGAAAAAACCTTTGGAAACATTATCCTTGATCTAAACATCTACAATGAAAAATCTTAAATTGGGGATGATGAAGATATCCATGAGGTTAATTAGATCGATAGTGTTTTTTTTGAACTATAAGAACATCGAGGAATCATTGAAGGATGTCTAAGTCAAGATGAGATTAATTTTATTTGTTTATATGAGGGAAATTTGACTCCTTGGATTGAATCTCCTTCACATGAATCCTTTAATGATTTTTCAGGATCACAAATCAATGATACTATTTCTAAAATCAATAACATCAAGTATATATCCATTCCTAACACTGAAATATCCAATGTGGCAGTTGAAAATTCTATTCCAAAGGAACCAATTCTATCAAGAAATATGAAAAAAAACCGAGTTTGATAAAATGTCCCATACTTCTTTTGAATTTGTTAACCAATACGATATCGAATTTAAGGTCATAAATTTATCACTCAAGTATTCATTCTTAGGGTATAATCAAACCTTTACAATTTTCATTTCTTCCTCTCTTGAATCCAATCAAGGTAGGATGGTTATGAATGTATTAGGAAAGCATTAGAAAGTAATTGGACGGACCATTTATGATATTCTTGGGATTATCTCACTCATTTAAACTCATAGGATTATTCTAGAATATTAATCCAAACCATGTCATCAACCTCAATGAAAAATCAATCACAATATTATGGATGTGGTAAGAAATGAACTTTATAAGTTGTTGAAAGAATGTATCATCTACCCCATTGCTGAGAGTGAGTGGGTAAGCCCAATTCAAGTTGTTACAAAGAAGGTTGGAATCACTATGTTTTCCAATGAGGATGGTGATATTCTACCCACAAGGGTCTATAGTGGATGGAGAGTGTACATTGATTATAGGAAGTTAAAATCACACACTAAGAAAGACCATTTCCCCTACCTTTCATTGACCAAGTCCCTGAGAAAGTGGCGGGTCATCAGTTCTACTGTTTCCTAGATATATTATCAGGGTATAATCAAATTGAAGTCTTCTTATGAGATCAAGGAAAAATAACATTCCCCTATTCGTTTGCACCTTTTTACTTCAAGCGTATGCCCTTTGGGTTATGTAATTCCCTTGGTACCTTCCAGTAGTGCATGATGGGAATCTTCTTTAACATGGTGGAGGATTTTTTAGAGGTATTTATTGAAGTCTTATCCATATTTTGTTATAATTTTGAGGGATTCCTAATAAATGTTAAAAGGGTACTGTCTAGATGTGAGGATAAGAATCCCATCCTAAACGGGTAAAAATTCCATTTCATGGTAAAAGAAGGACTTGTTCTAGGCCATATGGTCTCTAGTAGAGGGAAAAAAGTTAATAAATCTAAGATTGATATCATTATTCACCTTCCATCTCTAAAAAATTTCAAGGAAATAAGGTCCTTCTTAGGACATGATGTTTTCTATAGAAGGTTCATTAGGAATTTTAGATCAATTTCCTAACCATTTTGTGATCTTCTAGTAAATGATGCTCCATTTTTGTGGACAAAAATCTATAGGGAATCATTTTAAACACTCAAGTCATCTCTTATCTCTCCACCTGTCAGGAAATATCCCAACTAGAAACTTCCATTTGAACTCATGTGTGATGTGAGTAAAATAGCTGCAGGAGTTGTTTTAAGACAACATTGTGATAAAACTATATATGTCATTTCTTATGAAAGTAAATAATTAAATGATGCACAAATCCAATAAAATTCTACAAATAAAGAGTTTATTTCTATTGTATTTTCCTTCAAAAAATTTAAGTCTTATCTCTTAGGATCCCTAATCATTATCTTCACAGATCATTCATCTCTGAAATACCTTTTCCAAAAACAATATGCCAAGGATATATTGATTAGGTGGTCCCTCCTTCTTAATGAGTTTTATATAAACATTAAGGATAAAAAGGGTGTAAAAAATGTTCTAGTTGATCACCTCTCAAAGATGGAATTCAAATAAAAATCACATCACCTTTCTATGTCTGATTCATTTCCCAATGAGAACCTCTATTCTATGAGTGATTTTTCATGGTATGATGACATAACAAACCACTTGGTTACAGGTGTCATTAAAAAATTAATCAATACCCAATATAAGAAGAAATTACTTTATAATATCAAACACTATGTGTTTGATGATCCATTCCTCTTCAATTTATGTCCAGATAAAGTCATCATGAGATGTGTTCCTGAGTTTGAGAAAGAGTCCATTCCTAAATTCTGTCATGAAGAGGTATATGGAGGCCACTTTTACAAAAAGGAAATAACTGCAAAGTTTCTAAAAATTGGTTTATTTTGGCCTAATATCACAAGGATTCCTACATATTCTGAAACTTTTGTCTTTGATGTCAATAATTAGGATCCATAACCAAAAGAAATAAAATACCCCTTACACCCATTCTAGTTGGTGAAATATTTGACTGTTGGGGAATTGATTTTGTGGGACCCTTCCCAATATATAGGGGATATCTTTACATCATATTAACTGTTTATTATATCTAAAAATGGGTTTATTCCATTCCCACAAAGTAAAATGACCATCAAGGTGTGACCTGATTCCTTAAATAACACATATTTTCTAGATTTGGAATTCATAGGGCTATCATAAGTGATCTTGGATCCCATTTCTACAACTATCCCTTCTCAACACTCATGTATAAGTATATATTTTCTCACAAATTTTACACTACCAACCATCCTCAAACCAATGGTCAAGCTGAGTTCGCAAATAGGGAAATTAAGCAAATTTTGGAAAAAACTGTCAATCACTCATGGAAATATTAGTATGATAAACTCTTGGATTCCCTTTGGGCATATCATAAGACATTCAAAACCACCCTAGTCATGTCACCATATAGGTTGGTATTTGTAAAATCTTTCCATTTACCTGCTGAAATTGAACATAAGGCCTTTTGGGCAATCAAAAAAATGAACTTTTACATTTCTTTATCTAAAACAAAGAGGAAATTAGACATTAATGAAATTGAGGAACTTAGGATGGAGGCTTATAAAAATTCAAGGATTAATAAACCTAGAGTTCATGCCTACCAATATAATAATATCAAAGTAAAAAACTTTGAACCAGGAAAATTTGTGCTCTTATATATTTATAAACTTAATTTTCACCCAAGAAAGTTAAGTTTGAGATGGGTAGGGCCTTAAAAAGTGCATTATATGTTCCCCCATGAAGTAGTATAGATTTGGGTTCTCTCTAGTGGTCTGATATTTAAATTAAATCTTCATATGTTAAAACCATTCATCGAATCATTAAATAAAAAGGAAATAGTGGAAGAGTTAAATCATCCAACCTATAAACCATACAATTTTTTAGATTTATGGTCTATATCGAGCTAAAAACATTAAACAAATATCTTTCTAGGAGGAAACCTGACTTTTACCTATACATTAACTCAGAGTTTTGAATTTCAAAATAAAAAGGTATATTTTTTTCTCTTCCATTATTTTTTTGTTAAGTAAACCCCCTTGGGGTTTCTAATGATATCTAATGTTTCTTGAGTGTGAGATTTAATATCTAAAACATTTTAATTTTTCCAAATTAAACCCATACATTCTAATGTTCAAACCCAGCCATCAATCATCCTAATGGAGTCTACTTTTTACCTAAAGAAAAAGTGTTGAATTTATTTTTGATGGGTTATCAACTTTAAACCAGGTGATTTTGTTCCATGATTTCATTTCAGATCACTTCTCCCCCTATTTATTCCCAATCACAATCTCTCCCTTCCCTTATCTTTCAACACTGAGGGTAGTTTCATTCTATGTTGGGGGAGTGAAAATCTTGTATTTTGAAAAGAAATTGGGATTTTATGATACAAATTAAATTAAATCAATTCATTATCCTTTGATGTGTTAATGTACATTGGGAATCATGAAAACTGAATGTAAAATGATATTGAATACCCTTATTATGATTTTAATTCATTTTAAGCTCACGAGCATAGTTTTTGGAAAGTGAGGTTGTCCGATGTGATTTTACACTGCTAACATTTTTATCTTTTTAATAAAAATGACACAATGAACGCATTTTTCATTTTTGGTGTAATTTTGGGTTTATTGGTACCTTTAATCATAGCATGAGTTTTGGGGTAACTTTTTGTTTAATTTGAGTATTAAAAAAATGAAAATAATGACTGCATAGAGAAATGTTTTGTCCAAATGCATGGTGCTCAACACTTGGGTATCATGAATCCATATTATTATTTCCCATATTTAATCTTTACATCTCTATTATATAGTATGGAATTGACAATATTCATGGCGTTCAACACTTAGGGATCTTGAATCCATAGTTTTCTTAGCCAGAGTTAGTCTTTTCATCTCTATTGTGGTAAAAAAACAAAAAAAAAAGAAAAAAAAGAAAAAAAAGAAAAAAATAATTAAAAAGATAAAATTGGATAATAATATAAAGGTTTAATGTGACTCCCACAGATATCTTCCATTTTCCCCTTGAACAATAAAATGAGCCCCATACCTTTTGAGATACACAATAAATCATCACGCTTAATTGAAATTGGATGAAATGTTGTGATAAATTTGAACAAAGGAATGATATTAGGCTCATGATATGCTTTTGAACCTAGCCTTTGTGAAATTATTTTTATGGGTTTCATGATTGTTTGATATTATGTCTTTTTGTGAGAATTTTATATTAAAATATTTTTGAAAAAAAGGGAATTCAATTTCATATTTTTTAAGATACTTTTTTCTAGGGACTAGAAAAACTCAAGTTGGGGGGTGTGATTACCCACTGAAGGAGGATAAATTTAATCGATTATATTCTAATATTCATGTGTTTAAACTTCTATAAAAACTAATTTTAGTTCATTATATAATTTAAACTTTATTTCTCATCACAAGTGAAATTCTTGTTTAAAGAGAAAATTTAGGCCTAATCAATCATCTATTTATGGAAACCATTATATTAATTATTTGAATTTGATATTTCAAAATATGATTTATCACTTTTATTGGATTTTTTTTTCTTTTAGGATTGATTGATTATTTCTAAGGGAAGATGGATATTTTTGGCAAAGAACACAGAAATTTCTAGACAAATTATAACGGGCCTTTAGACCACCAAATAAAAGTGGAGCCCAAAATTCAAGCCCAATGAAGCTAAAATTTTAAATTTATAAATAGAAAATTATGGGGATAATTTTATTAAACTATGGATAGATCTAATTATGAAGTTTTCAAGGAGATCCATAAATCCCAAGTTGATATTTAATTTGGGGGCCAGATTTGAAGGCCCATAAAATCATCCCACTATTTCACGCATAACATCCGGATGGATGATCCAATTGTCATGAAATTTTTAAATATATTATAAAACACATGGAAAAAGATAATTATATTTTAAAATCATAAAATATTTTTCCATATTCAATTCCATATTTTCACACCAAAAAGGGGGATGAATCTAGTCTGAATTTTCTTGTCAACTTTGAAAAGTCCAATTTCCTTTTTTTATCACCCTCATTTTGACTCTTATAATTTATTGGGAAGGAATGTATTGATGGGTTATCGACCCTAGGCTCATAATATGTCTATATAAGAATATTTTAGTGAATTTATTGAGGATTCATGTGTTTTTATTTCAATTTTATTATTATTCTACCATTTTCTATTCACGTGTTTTCTTTTCACATATAAGTCATTCGAATCACCAATGTTTCTTAATAAAATTTATTATACTTATCTTATTATACTATTATACATATCAAACTTATAGTTTTTCCTTTAGGAGTGAATATATTAACATAATATTTTATGAAATTCTTTACACAACGGTGAAGTGATTGTTTTTTAATGTTTTTTCTTCTTCAATTCCTCCCTCATGAGTCTACTTCCCACTTTCATTGATAGAATAGAATAAATGGAGGTATAAAAATATTATGGTTTGATACAAGGAAGTATAAATGGGATTTATTGGATGTTATTTATCATTTTAATAGTTCTTAATAAATTATTTTGTGGATATTTTCATTCAATGACACACATTATCTTTTAAACTCACTAATTTGAAGGATACACATCCAGAGTGATAAAACGATCCTCTACTTTGGATTACTCATCAATATGATCCTAAAAGTGTATAGTTTATTATCTTTGGATATTGAAAAAAAATCCATGATTTTTTTTAAGTTCATATTTCATTGAAGGAAACACTCGAATTTAAGACATTGAAATAATTTAAAAACAAATTCATCCAGTCCACCCCAAGAAATAAACAATGATCAAATCATTCTTATTAAATTGAATTCACACATGTCTCTCAAACTAATTAATAATAAAACCAATTAAAACCTAATTTTTCCACTTCATAGCCAAATCAAACCCATAAAATGTATATTTCTTAGGTTACTTCTTAGGTCTATGAGGATTTGATAACCCAATCCGTTCTACAAGTGACTGCTTACACCATAAAACTTACATAAATTTGGGCTCAACCTACCATGCCACTTCCCCATTGTTTTTTCACACTCATTCACCAACGAAAAACGTCATAGAATCCTTATCCCTTCTATATCCTCATTACTATATCCACACATACACATATTTTATAACCACATAATAATCACATAACCATGCATCCAAAACCTCTTGCCACATGTCCATATCTCAACCACACATCAAATTTCCATCATAGTATGGTATCTTGAAAATAAATGACATCAATATTGTGACCTCACCCTACCATACATGAACCCCACTATATAACAAACTATCACCTCATTATTAACACATTAATGTCACTTTTAAATTCAATCCCTCACAACCATTCCACATTCTAAATATAAAGTGGGGAAAAGGGAGTGGTAATCCATCCATTCCCTCTCCAATTTTATTATTTGGGGAAGACACTTAGAAAAAAAAGGCATCGATAAGGTTATCCAACTTAGGTGGGGAATATATAAAATCACAATAAATTACATCATCACTATATTACAATAACACACAAGTGTATCCCTAAGGGTTCATACCAAGAAGCATTATAACATCCCATAATTATCACTAAATCTCCAAAATCCTCAAACAACATCTACTTTCACTTTTATAATATAAACCAATCCCAAATTACCATAAAAAATAGCCACAAAAATGTTCACAACTCCTCATTTTAAAAAAGTATTAAACTAATTATATATTTACCATTTATTAGAAACATTAGATTTATTATTCTATTGATTAATTATATCTAGTAATAAACAATTCATATGTCAACAACCATGTTATTTTCATCATTTAACTTTCCACTTAATATCATATCAATTCATTATGAGTTAACACTTATTAAATTCTATATTTCTTTCCCAATTTTTTATTATTATTATCCATTTCTCATATATTATATATTGTTCCATATCTTTAGGAATCTACCAACATTACCCCACAACTCGTAAGTATCCGTTGTAAAAATATTTCATGCAAATTATGCCAACAACCTCTAAAATTTCCACAAACTGAACCATTCAAAAAAATTAGCCTCATCATCAAATTAACTTAAAAAATCATATCATCCCATGAAATTATTTTTTTCATAGAAAAAAAATATAAACATCCATAAAACCATATCACAATAGTATCAAACCAATTTGGAAAAAATATTTTTAGTAATTCTTTCAATGAAAGTTATCTACAGACAGTATGAGCTCCATCATAGTTTTCATATTATCCAAACAACCCATTAATTACTAGATTGAATTATTATCCATATTGTGAGGTTATTATAGTATCTAATCACAATAGTAATTTCAAAAATAAAAACATCACATAAAACACACATAAGTCATATTAGTATCCATTTAACACACGAGATAACACAAAATAATATAGGGATTATGTGATACTCTTTACCCCTTCATTTAAATATTCTGGTTTTATCCTTCTTAAGTCAATTATCACCCTTTATTCAGATGAAAAAATAGTATAATAATTCCTTGATTTATAAAAACGAGAGAGATATAGGGGGATATATAGAGTTCTTTAATCCCATACCTTGATGTGGATCTTTGAGGGTTCTCTACACACATGCATTGATAGGGGAAGATGTTTAGATCCTTATAACTTGTGAATGAAAATGATGCCCAATGACATGGTGATCATGAGACTCAAATGGTATGAATATATTCATCAAGGTTCAATAAAAAACAAAAATTGAATAGTAATTATTTCTTTAATTTTTAAAATAAACGAAGCCATACTGCATGATGATATTTCCAGTTATTCCTTCCTATAAACTTGATCAACCCTCAATTAATTCTCATTAATATTACTGATGATATTCATACTCACATCCAAACATTAAAACTTTATAAAATTATGTAATAAATCATGAAGAGGTGAATGAAATAATACTATATAGAATAATTACCAATTTTAAGGATTTTATGATTTAAAATTTAATTTTAAATCATAAAATATGATTTTTTATTAAGTGATGAAAATGTAAATCTACACAATGGGATATATGTTAAGTATCATTTATAATAGAATGTGTAAGATATTATTTAGAAGAAATAATCGAAAAAGGCTTGAATAGATAATATATTTCATATAAAGATGTTACAAAAATAATATATTTAATTAATGCATAATATATTTCATCATGTGTAAGATCACTTTACCAAAATTCCATTCATAATATATTTTATCAATAGATAATATATTTCCAGGGAATAAATAATATATTACCAATACATAATATATTTCCCTTGGATTGAATTTTATATGAAATATATTTTTCCACAATGTGTAATATATTTTCCTTCAATAAAATACAATACATGAGGTGTTTCCTTTCAAAGAAATTATTATGTAATATTTTTAGTTAATATGTAATATATTTATTTAATATATAGGTTTTATACTTTATAAAATTTTCAATACATAATATAATTATGATATATAATATTTTATCCATAATCAAAAAATAATACATAAGATATTATAATCATTTTTTATGGTTTATCACTTTGTTAGAAAAATTGATGTGTATGGAATTATACTTATCCAAAAATTCAAAACGTAATATACTTCCCAAACTTTTCCAAAATTTTTACCAAATCCCAAAAATAAAAAATATGATCCAAAATTATAGAATCACCTCTAAATTCAATTAAAATTCATAATAATCTTCCGAAACCACAAAAACTATAAAAAAATTATTGGATTCCCTCAAAACCCAAGAAATGATTAAGGGAGGGTTTGGAAAAATCCGAGTCCTTGCATTAAATACCTCTTAAATAATTCTCATCTTTAAGAATCAAAACCATTCTGGAAAGGAAATAAAAATCACCAACCCATCACTCCCTGGAATATACCTCTTAAAGAGAGATAATTACACCAATAAGAAATAAAGAAACATAGAAAACAAATCATTTTAGAAAATCTATACTAAATTAAACATCTCATCATTAAAGAATAATAAGGCTCAAAACAACTTAGGATACTTTGGGAACATCTATGACTCACATTCCCATCTATATTTATTTTAACCACTATACCTCCATAAAACATGAATTAGGGGAAAAATCACATGTGAAACACCTTCTCATAGAGATTACAGATCTTAATCGACCACTCCATAAAGATTCCATCATCATCGACAACTAACTCTCCCCAATTAATGACATGTGATTCATCATAGAGATATCAAATAATTTTCAATATATGGAAACCATCTTGGATCTGATCCAACTATATAGGGATCACTAACTGATATTCCACATCTTTAACATGACCAAATACCTCAAAAAGTCTAATAAAATAGAGATAAATCTTACTCCCCAAACCAAATATCTACTGTACATTGTGAGGATGAACCTTTAAGAACACTTGATCTTCAAACTCAAAATATAGATGTCTTATCCTATGATCAATATTTGGATTATGTTAGTCTTATGATTCCTTCTTCCACTCTCAAATAATCTGAACCTTTTTAGTCATTCTCTACTCTACTTCTAGTCTAAGGAACACTAACTCTCTAACCTCAATCTAGCACAAAAGGGATTTGTATGGTTGTCCAAACAATTCCTTGAATGGAGAAATTCCAATGGAAGAGTGATAAATATTATTATAAGAAAAATCAACCAAGGGAAAGTGATTCACCCATGACCCACCAAAATCTAATATGCATGCATGAAATATGTCCTCTAGTGTCTAAATGGTACACTTCATTTAACCATTAGTTTGAGGAAGTAAATTTTTTCCAAGGAATATATGAGATCCAAAATAATTACAAAGAACTCCCTATAATCATGAGGTAAAACAAGGATCAAGGTTAGAGATTATGGTCCTTAGTTCCTTGTGAATCTTTACTATCTCATCTAATTACTACCTTACCAGAACATATACAACACCCAACTCCTTAATCACTGGGAAATTAGTTGATTTATTCAATTAATAAATAATCACATAAATAACATCATACCCTCCTCTAGTTTATAGTAAACCGGTGATGAAATCTATTGAGATTTCCTCTCATTATCACTCGATAATATCTAATGGATACAAAAAAACAACTAGAATATGATGATCTACCTTCAACTTCTGATAGACCAAACATCGTGATATG
Organism: Viscum album; assembly: GCA_963277665.1. Lineage (NCBI taxonomy): Eukaryota > Viridiplantae > Streptophyta > Magnoliopsida > Santalales > Viscaceae > Viscum > Viscum album. The sequence continues at coordinate 607,711,865 of OY728139.1, read as the reverse complement.
AACTATAATACCAATAAATTTATCCTAGGTACCCAAATGTGAATCTGTAAGGAATAATACAATTAGGATATACTGTGATATATTTCCAAGGTTGAAATTTGAAACTTACAAAGAACCAACTTTTTCATCACAAAAATAACAAATAATCTCCCATAAAACAATATCTGATATTGATCGTCCTCTGGTCATCCCTCAAGAGATTCACCATGAAAGAAGCATTTATGTATCACCTCTGCCTCCAAGTTTCCCAACTGAAAATCATCCACATTATATAAAAGGTAATATTGAACTATTATATAATACAAGGAACCTCTACCACCATATCCCCTCACATAAATATTCATCACTAAAAACTCCTCCATCACTCTCTAAGCATCTACAGACTCCTAAAAAACATCCTCACAAATTGCTGATCAATGTATTGCTAACTTCATTCTATTTACCTGGGGTGTAAGTGATCCCAAATTTGTAGTCCTTCAGTAAATCCATCCACATATACTAAAGTATATTTAGATTCTTCTAAGAGAACAAATAACTCAAGTTATTATGATCTATGAATACCACAAATCATTTTTTGATGAGGTAATTCCACCCAAACTTTATAGAAAATGCCACTACTACTAACTTGAGATTATGAGTAGAGTAGTTATGCTCATGGTAATATAAGTTATTGGAGCCATATAAAATCACTAATTTCTATTGAATCAATATGTATCCCAAATATATATTAGAAGTTTCAGAAAAAACGTCAAATATCACTCCCTTCTCTGGTAGATAAAGAATAGGGGCACTGATCAACCTCTCCTTCAGGTTGTTGAAAACTGCTTAACACTAGTCACTCCATGAAAAGTCATAGTAATTCCAAATTAAGGATATAAATATGTCCAAAATCCAAGATAAATTAGAAATGAACCTATGAAAATATCCTACAATACCAAGGAAACTAGAAACCTATAAAACATTCTTAGGTTCTTCATAAGAAACAACATCCTCAATCTTCAAAATATCTACTGCCACTCTCCACTGGGACACCGTGTTCATGAGGAAATACACCTCCTTCATCTAAAACTTGAACATTGATAAATTCTAATATATATGATGATGGTGATAGAGTTATAAAACATAGAGTTTATGGGTCCCATGAATATATTTGTGGTGCTTGTGACACTGAATGAAATAACCATGAACGTGAAGTGCCCATAAAGGCATCTAAAAGTGGTATTTGAGATACCATACTCTTCCATAATAATATGATAATAATGAAACCAAAAATTAATCTTTAAAAAAAATATATCCCTTCAATTGATATAATAAATAATATATCCTCCAAAGAGGAGAATGGTTCTTTACCATCACCTAATTTGGATGCTAGTAGTCCATACACAATATCATACCACTATCTGCCTTGTTAGTGAACACCACTAAAGAACCCCATGTAGATATACCAAGCTAGATGAAACCAGTTTTAATCAAACCATCAATTTTAATCCTCAACTCTCACAACTCAGAGTGTTCTGTCTTGTAAGGAACCATCAATATCAAAGAGGCACTAGGAAATAAATCTATCCCAAACATGATATCACATCGAGGGGGTAGTATAATAACCTCTTCATGGGGATTTTTTTTTAAAATCTTTGATGACTATGGAAAACTACATCACTTTTTCCTCTACCAAATCTAATAAAAAAATTTATAGTTGCGACAATATAGGCTCGAAATTCCTATGGATTATTCTATGATCTTTCTAACCAATAAAAATTTCTTACTGGACTTTTAAATCTAATAATATAACCCTCATCTAAAAAAAATCAATGATTTCATGTATATAATAAAACAGATCCATTCTGAGAAGGACATTGTAAGGCCATATCTAAATCTTAAATAAATTCCCTAATTATTGATTCTACCCCATAACTAGCTCAAAATCCCAACATATATCAAAAAAATTGGACTACTCTCCTACTAGTGTAGTCAACACTAGAGGAATTAGATTCATATCCACATTGAGTCCCAAGGTTTAGACCAAGGTGGGTGAAATAAAATAATTTGATTCTCCAAAATAAAAAAAGGAAAAATTTTGAGAAGTGGATAAGAAATAGTACCTAGAAAAATCTTTGGCCTTCCCAAAACTGGTATCCCCACTATATAAAACTATCCATATCCATATCCTATACCTAACTATCCTTAATAATGACCACATCCAGTGATGAAAAATATCTACCAACACAGTACCTCACCCCACAACCATCCACCATAACAACCATCATGCAACTCATGAAAAAATCCACTATGATTTTATTAAATTAATAACTTTCAATAAAACTATCCTTAATATCATCATCACATAAATAATCAAATCATAATATGATAAAATCATTTTATTCATAGTAAAGAAACCAAAAAAATATTAACAAACACATTTATAAAATATCTTTATAATGATTTATTCTATAAAAACAATATATGGTTATATGAGCTCTATCACAGTTTCCAAATTATCCAAATAATCAATTAATTACTAGCTTGAATTATTAACCATTTATAAGAGGCTATTCTATAATCTAATCATGAAAAAAATTCAAAAATCGAAGCAAGACATAAATCACACTACAACTATACCAATAGTTATTTAACACATGAGATAACACAAAATCATATAGAGATCATATGATTCTCTTCCTCCCTTCATTTCAGTAATCTAGTTTTTTTGTTCTTAGGTTAATTATCACCATTTATTTATATGAAAATATGAAAATGTTGATTCCATGGTTTATAAAAAAAGGTAAATTTCTTGAATTCCTCATTTTGATATGAAGCTTTGAGGATTTTTTGTACAAATGCGGTGTGAGGTGAAGATGTTAACAACCCTATAAATTGAAACGTAAAACTCCACAAAGTGATAGGGTTATCAAAATAATATAATTATAGAGTTATTTTCATCCAGGTTTGAGAAAATAATAATACTTTAATATTTAATATTTCCTAAAATTTTAAAATAATAGAAGCCAAACCACATGAAGATCTTCCTAGTTATTCCTTCCTAAAAACTCCATCAACTCTCCCTTAATTATCATTAAAAATATTTATGATATTCATTATCACATCATAGTATTAAATATTCTTAAATTTTTGGAATATATCATACATTGTTAAATGAAATTATATCATATATAAAAACTACTGATTTTAAGGATTTTTCATTTTAAAATTTAATTTTAAATCATAAAATAAAATTTTGGCTAAAGTCAAGAAAAAGAGAATCTAAAAAATGGATATATGTTATGTATAACTTATTAATAAATGCATAAGATATTCTATAGAAGTAATAATTATTAAATGCATGAATGTATTTGGGGTGGTAACCGAGTGGTTGACACACCTTGTAGCCCTGCATGAAACCCAAGATCAAATCTCGGTGAAGGGATATTTCTACGTTACTATATAAGGGATATAGTAGATACTATAGATGTAATATAGAATCTTGAATTATTCATCTGATTTGGGCCTTCAGGCCATTGGATTGGGTCTATGGGCCACCACTAGCCTTTGGTACATAGGGCCTCTAGGCTACCTCAGGCCTCTGGGGCACGGATTTTTGAGCCATAGGCAGTTAGGCCGGATGAAATAGGAGTAGGACTTAGAAGAGGAATCAGATAAAGAAGTATCCATTGGATAAAATATAAATGGATTAATGATGAGAGGGTATGGTGATTTCAATCAGTATTAGGTACCGTGCAACTCTATATGGGGAAATGCTAGTCTATTAGCCATGCGAGGTGGGGAGATATGCACCATCAATAAAGAATATGTTGGGGATGGGTAGTTTTTGTATATTCGAGTCTTTGGGACTTCAGGTCATTAATTGAATTTAGAGGTGATTATATAATTTTGGATCATATTTTTTATTTTTGGGATTTGGTATAAATTTTGGAAAAGTTTGGGAAGTATATTACGTTTTGAAGTTTTGGCTAAGTATAATTCCATACACATAATTTTTTTTAACAAAGTGATAAACCATAAAAAATGATTATAATATCTTATGTATTATTTTTTGATTATGGATAAAATATTATATATCATAATTATTTTATGTATTGAAAATTTTATAAAGTATAAAACCTATATATTAAATAAATATATTACATATTAACTAAAAATATTACATAATAATTTCTTTGAAAGGAAACACCTCATGTATTGTATTTTATTGAAGGAAAATATATTACACATTGTGGAAAAATATATTTCATATAAAATTCAATCCAAGGGAAATATATTATGTATTGGTAATATATTATTTATTCCCTGGAAATATCTTATCTATTGATAAAATATATAATGAATGGAATTTTGGTAAAGTGATCTTACACATGATAAAATATATTATGCATTAATTAAATATATTGTTTTTGTAACGTCTTTATATGAAATATATTATCTATATAAGCCTTTTTCGATTCTTTCTTCTAAATAATATCTTACAGATTCTATTCTAAATTATACTTAACATATATCCCATTGTGTAGATTTCCATTTTCATCACTTAATAAAAAATCATATTTTATGATTTAAAATTAAATTTTAAATCATAAAATCCTTAAAATTGGTAATTATTATATATAGTAATATTTCATTCACCTCTTCATGATTTATTCCATAATTTTATAAAGTTTTAATGTTTGGATGTGAGTATGAATATCATCAGTAATATTAATGAGAATTAAGTGAGGGTTGATCAAGTTTATAGGAAGGAATAACTGGAAATATCATCATGCAGTATGGCTTCGTTTATTTTAAAAATTAAAGAAATAATTACTATTCAAGTTTTGTTTTTTTATTGAACCCTGATGAATATATTCATACCATTTGAGTCTCTTGATCACCATGTCATTGGGCATCATTTTCATTCACAAGTTATAAGGATCTAAACATCTTCCCCTATCAATGCATGTGTGTAGAGAACCCTCAAAGATCCACATCAAGGTATGGGATTAAAGAACTCTATATATCCCCCTATATCTCTCTCATTTTTATAAATCAAGGAATTATTATACTATTTTTTCATCTGAATAAAGGGTGATAATTGACTTAAGAAGGATAAAATAAGAATATTTAAATGAAGGGGTAAAGAGTATCACATAATCCCTATATTATTTTGTGTTATCTCATATGTTAAATGGATACTAATATGACTTACGTGTGTTTTATATGATGTTTTTATTTTTGAAATTACTATTGTGATTAGATATTATAATAACCTCACAATATGGATAATAATTCAAAAATTATTTTATAAATTTCTTCATTTTAAGAGCATTATATCACTTAATATGGGGAACTATTACAATTGACTCTTGAAATTGAGTTGAACATGTACTTTTAATTTTTTTATTCAGGTCACTATCAAATACAACATGAAATAATTTTAAAGTATAAAAAATATGGTGGGTCATGGGAGTATGGTATGGGTCAAAATTACCTACCACACATGGGCATTGAATTACTCATCTCGATGTTGTGATTGTATTGTCATAGATGGTTATCAAATATGATATTGTACCAAAAAGTCATCAATGATATAATATTGAATAATAATAATGAGAGTGAGTGTAATAAAATAAAATATAAATTTTATTAAAAAGAAATTAGATATATATATATACACACACCTAGACAGCGCAAACCATGGGTTATATCCCATGGAAATTTACATTATAGGTTTCCAATGAAAATTTTCACTACATTTGAAATTTACTTAGAAATATTTTAGGGGAAATTTACAAAGAAGGTTTCCACTATAAATTTTAAATGCAAGCTTCTATTCAGAATTTTTAGTGCAAGTTACTAATTGTAATTTACATTGGATGTTTCTAGTGTAACTTTACATTGCATGTTTATAGCATAAATTTTTTATATAGAGAAAATTTCCCTGGAAAAGTTCTAGTAGAAACTTCCAGTGCAATATTCTAGTGATAATTTTCAATGAAAGGTTCCAATGGGAAATTTCAATGAATGTTTCTAGTCATAATTTAAATTGAACAATTTGAGTGTGACTATGCATTGTAGGTTTTCATTGGAATTTTTTGTCATATTGTAAGTTTCTTGGGGAAATTTCCATTAGGAATTTCCAATGTAGGTTTCCATAAGGAATTTATAGTGAAAGTTTCTAATGGAAATTTTCAGGGCATGTTTCTCATGGTAATTTACATCAAACATTTCCAGTGGAATTTTTCAATTCATGCTTACAATGGAAATATTCAGAACAATGGAAGTTTCTGAAGAACCCCATGGATTTAGGGATTTTTTTAGGATTTTTGAAGATTCCATGGTTCTTGGTGAGTTAGGAATTGTTGCATTTTTTAACAACTATCTTGTGAGGATCTCATTAATTATGATGATGTTTGATCTAGTTTATAAGAAATAAATATCATGAATGAGATTTTTAGTGGTTCTAGTAAGTGTTTTTGAAGTTGGAAAGAAGTCAAATGAAAAGGATCTTAGTTAATTTGAGACAAGTTTGAACATTATCAACATAGCTAGTTCAGTGATGTAGATATTTTATGTAGAACCACATAGTTAAACAAAAAACATAGGGAAATAACATATTTGATCCAGTTATATAGGTGATTCACATAGTCGATGGGTTCTACAAACAAGAATTATAGTTGATGTATCCATTTTGTCCATGGATCCAGTATGTAGTTGAATGCTTCACATAGGTGATTTATACTATATTTTCAACTAAAAAAACCTAATTTAACAATAAATGAGAATTAGGAATCATGTAGAAATTTTCTTCTATGTATGAATTTTTCAAATTCATGTATCTAGATGATACATAGGTAGATTAAAATATCCAAATGATATTTTTCATGAGTAGGGTGTATTTTTATAGATTTTACATATTTCAATATCCGATGAGAAGATTAATTTAGATGATTTTGTTGTTATATTCTTCATAGAACAAACATTGTGATCATAATCTAATCATGATTCAAGCAGTGATCAAATGAGATATCCACAACACAATAAGGAGGTCCATGTGGAAATTTTGAATACTTCCATGCACATGGGTATTTATAATGAGTTTTTAACAAAGTGGATTTTATGGATGCTAAGATCCTGATATTTGAATATCGTAGTAGGAGAGAAGACATGAATCTATCACTAATTTAAATGAGGAGGTGAGTAAATGAATATTTATTTATATCATGTGAAATTTGAAGCTTGAGTCTTTAAGATTTTTGAAAATGAAGATTTTATTGGGATTTTAAAGTTAAAAAATAGTGAATTATAAGTGTAGAACTCATGGCTATTGAGGTTGGTTTTTTCCATTAAGTGAGATTTTGAGAATTAGTAGATTTTAAAGTCAAGGTTTATTATTCAGTGATCAAAATCTAATAAATATCATGATTTAAGGAGATCTATTTTGAGTATGATATTATTTTTTAGTGAAATTGAGGCATGTGTGGAGGTAAATTATTTCTTTTATATTCTGGAGGATCATGGAATAAGATATTTAGCTTTTTTTCAAATAAACCTAGTTTATTTTTTTATATTATTCATCTTATTATACTGTATCAATTTTTTTTGAAATTGGGTGTGACTCCTGACATGTGTAGTGTGATTCTATATGAATAGTTATAATTGGAAATAACTTGTGATTATAGTGAATAGAATCCATGGTTAGGGAGGGAAACCATCCATGAAAAGGAGTAAGATTCCACATTGGATTCAAACCTTGTAAAAATTGCATGTTCCTTGTTCTTTCAGTTTTTTCTTGATTATGTGATGGTTATATTTTTTTTATTTTTGAGTGGATCACACTCTAACTAGTTGAATAAGTTTACTTTTGTTGAAAATAAATCATAAAAACTATCCTCCACTAATTAAACCCCCTTCTAAGTAGTGGAAATTGATCCCACAAAGCACTTTAGTTGGTATCTAAGATCAAGTTACCTTTATAGAATCCAATAAGTTCATTTTAATATTAAATAATATTTATCCAATCAATGGTATGGGTGTACCAAAATTTTATAGAAAAAAAATTCATAGTTGTAAGAATCTAATGTTGCCATATCTTTTATCACTTGGACTGGAAGTTTATAATGCAACTATAGTGATCTTTATATCCTTTATAAATGATGGTCAGATGAAGTTTTCTAATAAGAGGAATTTGGAAGTTTATGGAAAATCACAAAATTATATTCTCATATCATTATTATAAAAACTACACACTAAATTTATGAGACCAAAAACCACTAAATAAATCTAGGACAATATATAGAGAATTTATGAAGACAACGTGAAGGTTAAAGTAGAAAAGATACTGATCTAGAGAATTAAATTTGAAGACATCAAAATGAATGAATATGAATGTATTGATGATTTATTTACATATATAAATAAAATTGTGACTAATATTTGATCCTTTAATAATAAAAATTATGATTCCACCATTTTTAAGAAGTTGATGATAAATTTTATAGAAATTTTGATCCCAAAATTTTAGCTCTTAAAGATAAAGAAGATCTTTTACTTTTTGAGTTACATAATATTCTCACTTCTTATAAAACATGAAATATTATGGTTTTAAAAAAGAAAGTGAAAGATGACATGACTTTGAATCCATGAGTAATATGAAAATTATTAAGGATAAAGATGTTTCATGCATAAATGATTATAATAATGAAGAAGGATATCAAAGAGTCAATGCATTAATTTCTAAAATATTTTAGAAGGGAAAAATAAAGAACAAAGGTATGTTCTTTGGTAGATATTATAAATGAAATGGATTTATACACTATATAGTTAATTATACAAATAATAAAGTAGAATATTTTTAATATGAAAATGATGAAAATAATCAAGAAATTAAGTGAAGAAAAAAAATTATAAAGTAGATTCAAAGGACAATGGAAAAATGAAGACATTTCAAATAACTAAAATAATAATTTTTATGAGAAAAGAATAGGAAACTAATCCTATCATGTGTGGTAATTATGATGAATAAACACATGATAAATTTAAAAATTTTATGGCTCATGTTTAGAAATCAATCGATTCATTAATCGGTGATGAAGATAATTCAAAATCAAAATATTATGAATATATACTAAAAGATTAAATTATTTTATCTCTTGAGAAAAACATCATAATAAAGAAAGATATGAATAAGTTTTTAAAATAGAAAAATAACATGGTTGATGAAAAAGGTGATCAAGTTAAAAGGGAGAAAGTTATTATAGAAGAAAATAAAAAACTTAGGTTTAAAAATGATGAATATAAGAAGATGATAAAATATATTGAATAAAATATCTTTCTAAAGGTTCAATAATTAGCAATTAAATTATAAAAATTTCTTGAAGCTGATAAATAACTAAAAAATACTAATGAGGACTTCAAAATCACTATTTAAGTTAATAGAGAATCATCTAGAGATGCTAAAATAATGTTTGTAAAATCATTATTTGAATTTTTTTTCTCTAAAAATATAACACTAACAATGTAGAGTTAAATAAAATTATATTCAAATATAGATGAATAAAAATAGATATAAATTTTCTAAGAAACTACTTAATTGAATGAGAATCTTGAATTACACTTCTATTGAAAATTAGAGACAAAGATAGACACAAACAGTGCAACAGAGATCAAATCCTAAAAAGAAAATTTCTAGAAACATCTCTGATTTTATGATAAAATTTAGATTTTAGGGTTATTTCTGGTATTTTAGAATGTTTTAACATCAATCAAATATTTCTTGGCATAAAATTATTTTACCCAAGGGAAGAAAATAATCCAATGGGAGCATTTCCATTGAAAAGGAAGCAAATTATGGAAGAAAATAGATAAAGATAAAAACTGGCTATAAGTTGAAAACACAAAATAGATTTGATTATCTTGAAATCCATATTGAATTTATTATAAAAATTAACATATAGTATAGAAATACATGAAAAAATTACTTAGTTAGTTCCCTCTCAAAGATAAATGTAAAATAGTTTAAGTTCGTAATGAAGAAAAGTCATGTTTGGTAGAAGTTTATTTTAAGGAGCTCAAGAAGAAAAATGCATGGATACTTGATAGTGTGTGTTCCAAACACATGAAAAGTGGTATTGAAATTCTAAGTAACGTTGACAAACATTAAATATGTGTAGTAACATTTGGTACCGACTCTTCCTTAAAAATCAAGGGTATTAGATCAGCTCAAATTTAGAATAATAATTTGAAATCTGGTGATGTTCTTTATATTGAATGGATAAATCATAAATTGTTGAGTGTTATGAATGTTTTGGATAATGGGAATGAGGTAACATTAAATAAAAACACATGCATCATTAAAAGAACAAGTTATGGAATACTTATTTCTCAAGATAGAACAACAAATGAAAATTTATTCTTGATTGTAGGTACTTACAATACATGATATTTGTGCATGAAAGATGAGAAAATAATATGTAATGGATGAAAAAGTAAACCTAGAAAGATAATATTGAGAAATATTTTAAATCATGTATTATTAAGATATATACCCAAAATTAATAGAGATCAAGATGGAATCTGTGGATTATGTTAGAGAGGTATGATAACTCAGAAGACTCAAAAGAAGGTGGATATCACTTCTACAAGACCTTTGGAATTAGTTAAAACCATTATTTGTGGGACTATGTGACATAAATAAAACTAATTTGATATTTATTTAATTACTTTCATATATTTATTTACTCATATGACCAATGTTCATTTCATCCAGCACAAGTCTGTGGCTGTAGGAAGTTTAAAATATACATATGGCAGGTTGAAAAAGAGTTTAGTTTGTGTATAAAAAAACATAGATATGATAATAGAAAAGAATACATAGGTGATGAAATTTAAATTTACCTTATCAAACATATAATTAAGCATCATTATATCACACATTATACACCACAACAGAATGGTGTTTTAGCAAGTAAGAATAGAATAATTGTGGAAACGAGTTAAAAAATGTTGGTTGATAATAATGTTTCAAAATTATTATAGAGAGAAGAAGTGTTAAACATAGTTAATATTCAAAATATATATATTTTTATACCTAATAAAAATTCTACACCCAATGATATGTGGTATAAAAATAATTATACAGTAAAAATTTTAAGGTATTTAGAAGTCATGATTATATTAAAATCAATGGAAGAAGGTTGGTAAAGTTTGAATAAAAGTTCAATTATGGAGTATTTATAGTATTTTTATCCAATGGGAATAGATAAAAATGTTTTAATTAGATATTTCATAAATATTTTTAGAGTTTGGATATGAAAATTAATGAATATATGGGTAATAAAAGTCAGAATATTCAAGAAGATTTTGAGTTTCCAATAGAAAAGAGTGAGCATATTTCTAGAAGAATATTTAAAGAAGTTATTAAAATCAGACCAAAAAACATTTATGATAACTAAAAATTTTCCTATTATGATTAATAATCTTCTCTTGGTTATATAAATAAATTTAATAGGTTAAAAAAACATGCAGAAACCAATAATATCATTAAGAATCAAAATGCACCAATTCAGACCAGAAAAAGGCTAACGGTTGAGAACTAAATAACTCTTGTATCATAGGTTGAGCCTAGAGATGTTGCTGAAGATATTGAAAATAATGATTGGTTGAAATCTATGAATGAATTACAAAATAAAATTAAAAAGAAATTTATACAATAACTTGTTCCTAGACAAAAAAATAAAAAATGTGATTGGTTCAAAATGGAGTTTTAAGAACAAAATGAATAAGAAAGGTGAAGTAAAATAGAATAAATCTAAACTTGTTTTAAAAGGATAGTCTCAAATAAAAGGCAGAGAATTTGAAGTGAATTTTACTCCAGTTTTTGGACTTGATACAATAATAGTGTTCTTAGAAATGGAAGATCATAAGCATTATAGGGTATATCAAATAGATATAAAGTCTTCATTTTAGAATAGCAACCTTGAAGATAAATTATTTATTGAACAATGAGAAGGTTTAATTGTTAATAATTATGGTAGGATATTATTTTTATTTAAGAAATAATTTTATGAATTGAAATAGACTCCAAGGTCCTGTTATTAAAAACTTGATGATTGTTTAAAAAAATGGGGTTCATCAAAGTCACTATTGATAGAAACTCGTACTTAAAGAAAGATTATTCAGATAATATGATGGTTATTATATATTCTGATGAAGTTATTTTTTATTGTAACAATAGTTGATTATGTGGGGAATTCACTATAAAGATACAAAATATGTTTGAGATGTCTATGTTGGGGGAACTAAACTATTTTTTTGGCTTAAAAATTGAGAATAATTTAGTTGATATATTTATTTCATAAGAAATATATAACATATAATTATTGAGAAAGTTTGGAATGGAATATTCAAATGAAATTACTACACCTATATAATTTAGGATAAAGTTGATCAAATATGAACATGGAAAAAAGGTTGATTAGGATAAATTTATAAGTATGATTCGCATCCTAATGTATCTCAAAATATCCAAATTAGAAATTACACTGAATGGCCCGAAGGCCTTCATTTTTATTGATTTTTTATAACCCCCCTTTCAAGGGATGAGGGGGAACCCTTACAAGGCCCGTAATCTCAGAGATTATATGGCCTATAGGCTTAGGAGATTACATGACCCAAAGGTCTTAGGGAATTCAACCAGACTATCTATAATGAAATGCCCCTCCCCAGCATCTGCATCATGATAGTAACACTCCACCTTCGCATGGATATCTGGCTAGGCTTCCCGTGCAAACATAGGCTGGTCCAAATGGCATAGCCATACCCTCTCATTCTGACAAATCCATTTGGATCTACTCTGGTGAGTGCACCTGCTCTGAATCCTCTTCTAGGGATGCTCCTTTTTTGTAGAGTATGTCTGGGGAAACTACATGTGGCCCAAAGGCCTTGAGGTGGCACGAAGTCTTTAAAGGTGGCCTAAAAGCCCTACTGACCCAAAGGCCTGGGTGGCCCGAAAGCCTTAATAAATCCAAGTCCAAACCGGTGGCCGAAGGTGAATTGTTTTAGCTGCTATAGTACCGAATAGTACTTGTTACAGTGCCTGCTATAGTACCTTCACAATGTACAGTACTGATATAGTACTTGAACAGTGTATAGTCTTCTACAATACCTGTATAGTGTATAGTCTGCTACAATACCCCCACACAGTGTACAGTCTGCTACAGTTCTGCACAATGTACAGTTCTACTACAGTTCTGCTATAGTACCAGAAATATGCCTCTACCTAGTTTTGAACCTGGGTCTCCTGGATTCACTTAAGGATACCTCACCAACTGGGCTGAGGCTCATGTGCCCAGACTAGACATTGCATATGCGTTAACTCTGTGTACATGGTATCAAAGTGGACTGAAGGATTCAAGCAAGATTAAAATTGAAATTATTATAAGTAATGTAAAAGGAATAATGAATTATGTATTTCTCTATAGATTCCATGCTGATCTATAATTTCTTGGTTACAGTGATGCATATTAGGAATGTGAATATACAAATCATAGATCCAAATTAAGTGGAGTGTTTTTTGTTGGTTATGGTTGTGTTAGCTGTTACAGTAAGAAGAAGAGTTTGGTAACCCTAAGTACAAATGAATCAGAGTATGTTGCAACTATCATATAGTTACATATTTTTTATGGATACAAGTTCATTTAGAATATTTTTTGGTTGATGTTCAAAACTATTGAAGATCCTTTATGACAATCAATATTCTACTGATCTTTCAAAAAATCCAGTTCAATGCTCTTGATCTAAAAATATTTACATTCAATATAATTTTATCAAAGATAAGGTGGAGTTAGATGAAGTAACAATTTTTTTATTGTCACAAAAGATAAGATTGTAGATATCTTTACAAAAGATATACCATATGAGAGGTTTTTAGTGTTAGTGTTGAAACTGCATGTTCAGCCTTCCCGGCATACTTGATCTTTTGTTACTTTTATAACCCCATGGAAATTTGTATGTTTTTCCATCGGGGGATAGAATTATATGTTAAAGGGGGAGTGTAAGTGATAGGGTTAGTTTGAGAAGTATAGTCATTTTGAATCACTCAAACTAAACATTATCATCACAAAGGGATGAAAATCTCTTAGAAAAATTATATCTTCTTATAGTATAGTGTCAGGATACATCTCATTGAGATTGGTTGTGATTTGATGATTTGTCTTTTAAGGCATGATAATTAATGGGGTTTCATATTGTTTTCAATAAATACAAAGGGGTAAATTTAAGAACACTACGGATTAGTGGATTTATTTGAGGATGTTTGAATATTCCATGGTTCTAGGTGAGTTTGTAATTGTTGTATTTGTTGAAAACCATCTTTTAAGGAGATCATTAATTTTAAAGATTCTTGATCTGGTTTGTATGGAATATATATTAGAGAAGAGTGTTTTCATGATTCTATCAAGTGTTTTTGAGGTTGTCTAGAAGTTGGCTGAAGAGGATCTAAGTTAATTTGAGAGAAGTTTGAACATTTCTAGATCCAAATAGTAAGTTCTGTGATATAGAAATTTTGGATAAAACCACATAGCTAAACCATGGATGTAGGAAAATTATTTATCCAATCTAGTGATATAGGAAATTAATGTATATAATTATTTCTATATATGGGAATTATGGTTGACATATCCATTTTTTCCATGTAGCTGAATGAGGTACATAACCGAATGTTTCACGTAAGTGATTTTTTATACAAAAAGAAACTCAACATACCCGATTGAACAACATATGAGAATTAGGAATCATGTATCCATTTATTCCATGTAATCATTTTTCAGGTTCATGTATCCATATGATACTTAGGTAGCTTCATATACCCAAATGATATTTCATATACGTGTTAGGTGGATTTTTATAGATTTTCTAGATTTTGATATTTGATGAGAAGATTAATTCAGATGAGGATGCTGCTATATTCTTCATGGAACAAACATAATGTGATCATGATTCAAGATGATATTTAAGGAGATATTCACACCACAATAAAGAGTTCCACATGGAAATTTTCAATGCTTCCATACACATGGTTATTTATAATGAGTATTAAACAAATTAGATTTTGTGGATGCAGTGATCATGATATTTGAATATCATAGTAGGAAAGAAGACCCAAGTATATCATGAATTTAAATATGGAAGTGAGTATGAAAATATTTATTTATATCATGTGAAATTTTAATCTCAAGTATTTAGGTTTTTGAAAATTGAGATTTTATTAGGATTTAAAAGATAAGAAAATGAGGAATTATAAGTGTATCACTTATGGATACTGAGATTAGTTTTTTATGATGTGTGAGATTTTGAAAAGTAGGAGAGTCTGAAGCTAAGGTTAATTATTCATTGACCAATATCTAATGAATATCTTGGTTTTAAGAGTTTTAATTTTTGTTTGAGATTAATTTTTCATCAAAATTCAAGTATAAATGGTGGTAAATTATTTATTACATATTTCTTAAGGCTTGTGGAAGTGGATCATTATATTTTTATTCTAAAGAAACCTCATTTATCTGGTGATATTTTTAATCTTTTATTAATCCTATTATATTACAGTATGAAGTTGTGATGTTGGGTGTGACTCATGACATGTGTTGTGTGATTTCACATGAATTATTGTAATTATAACTCACTTGTGATTATAATGAAAGTAACATATTGTCCTAGGTTCAACTAAAATGGTTCCCTAATTCAGTTCACCACATGGACTCAAGTGTGCCTTCCCATTTTCCAGAGGCCTCTTACTAGCACTGAGGGCCTAGGGTGTGTCTATGGGGAGATTACTACCTCATATCCGAGTAATATAAATAGAAAAAATTACTAGACATCATTAATAGTAGTAAATAATCAGAGTGCGGAAGAAAAAAATATAAAAAAGTTCGTAATAAAGGATGAAATTTAGTAAAGGACCAAACAACCATATCATACATATTAAATTGATCACCCACTAGCCCGATCACATATACAAAAGTACATAAAAGAAACTAAAATAAAATTACATGGATATACTACTAACTCCAATCCAAACTGCATACCCAATCTCTATGACACTATCAAGTTGATCCAAATTAATCATAAAAATCCACATGAGCAGATCCAATCAATCATGAAATATTTCCCTCAGGCCTATCCATCATGTATTTGTTCTAAATCAGAAATCACAAATAAGGTATGCACACAGACTGATGTGCATTTACAGGGTTTTGAAATAAATCTCAGTAGGCTACCCCTAATGGTGAACCTATAGCCTACTTCCATAATTAAATCCTCATAAAATATGATAAACCTAGTTGATATAAAACTGAAAATAAAGTACTTGAAATAAATAAAATAGATCCACTTTTGATCTATGGGTCCTTGATCCAGATCGATAATAGTTTCTTCAACCAACACCCAAAAAGTCTTTAAACAATTAATAATTTTATAAAAACTCAAGACCTAAGGTGCATCACCAAGGAATCTATATACAATGAAAAACAAGAATACATAAATAATTAATTTAATTCTATGATCCCATCCAAGGAATTATGTATAAGGAATACAAGTATCTCCCAAGGCATAACATGAATCCATTATCCCTATAAGACCGTACAAGGAATTCTATAGAAGAAACCTAAGCATATCCTAAGGCATAATGTAATTTCATCATAATCATATAAGGGATTTTCCAATGAAGAATTCCATCACTAATATCAGTCATATCTTTGGAACACCATGTCCACTATAGTGTGTCATGTCCAATAATGAATAATTACATGTCCAATAATCAAAATCATAACTATGGAAAGCCATTTCCATTAATGAGAAATTCCATGTCCAATTACATTCAATTAGAAAGGCTCAAAGTTAGACCCTGTGAAGTACATTTAGGCATCCCAATAAACAAGTTGGCTCAACATCCATATCCCAGTAAGTACCTCTTGACATCCCCATAAAAAACATCTAATAAAAAGGCTCAAAAGATGGATCCTAGGAAGGACCTCTAGGCATCCCCATCACAACATCATACCACATTAGGCTCATCAGCCTAGTAATAGGAAGCACATCTGGAAATCACAGTTTCATAAATAATAATCATGGGAATGCATAAATACACGAGTGAGGGTAGAAAAATTCCTAAATCCACCACTACTTCCACAATACATAAATCTTATAAGTTTGATGTGGGTTCTATGGTGACACCCAATACCATATCTACCCAAACCCATAACGTACTAGCTCAAGTTTGGTCAAACACCAAGGCACTAAACAGGTCCCATAAATTAAACATTGGAGAATAATCCTAATTGAGATACTCATGGTCTAGAAATATGAAAATGAATCCCTCTTGGGATTCTCTAAGTGTGAATGTAAGAAAAGACATCCCTCTTGGGATCCTAGGAAATAGTAATAAAGTGGAGGCATCCTACTTGGGATCCTCAAAAAGAGTATGAGGCAACATCCTACACAAGATCCTCAAAAAGAGTAAGATGACAAAGGCATCCTATAAGGTATCCTCAAATAGGGAAAGCTGAGGTATACCACTCTAGATCCTAAGAAAGCATAAGTATACAGAGGCATCCTACACCAGATTATCAAATTCGAAACATAAGATGAGGCATCCTACATGGCATCCTTAGTTGCAACTAAGATCTTGAGTAACACGTCCCACAACCCCATCTCTAACATCTTAAGTCCTACTGGGCTATAAGGGAACATATAAAAAGGGATAAATACTAATAGAAAAATATATATAAGCATCGGTCAAGGGAGATTTCTCATGTTCCATATCAGATCAAGGTCTCACTCTTGGTTAGTCTGAACACCCAACCAAATAGTCCCACCAAGTCATGTCTTAGTCCCACTAAGTAAAAAATTTCAAAGATACATCAAAAAATGACCTTGGTGAAACCATGGAAAGTACACTAACCATTAATCAAAACCTTAAAATAGGTATCATCCCATGTCTCACCCTCAGGAGCCAAATGAATTCAATTACTAGAGGAAGCACCTATATATTAAGTATATCACCCTGAAATGCATCTTAAAAGACCTCAAAACACCAAAAGGGTTTAACTATATCAATATATGTGGGAAAAAAATAAAAATGGACTACTCATATTTCGAATTATAACTAAAGGGCATTAAAACACAAAATATTGTGAAAATGGTAGCAAGGGAGAAGTACACAATGTATAATTTTAAAGCTCCACCTGGGTATGTACTCCAGTCTGATTTGGAATGTAAAACCTAAGTACACAGTGTTTAAATCATGTAAACAGTGTATAAAATACATGGGGTAACTTATTTTTTACCTCACATGAAAAAACCATGTGTTTCCTCCTAGTAGTGTACTTATACACAGTGTGTATCCCACACAGGGTCTAGCAATGTACTCCACACGACCAAGTTCCCCCTACATGGGATGTTTGGTCATGTACTATGATACATGGAAGAGCAATTATACATGGAGTGTACACCCCATATATGGTGTGAACTTCCAAAAAGTGATCTTCCCTAAATAGTAAGAACACATGATGTGTGTTCCTGAACTACATGCTGTGTGATCGAAGTTACCAAACGAGAAACCTCTACAAATGGACCAAAAACACATTTTCCTCCCGATTATGAATAGACCAACACACTAGGGGTCCTTAGAATTTATAATAGGGATTTAAAACTATAAAGAGGAAAATATACATGTATTTACATCATAAAATTAAAAATAACCTACCTTTGCGACGAATCCTCCGAAGCTTCACCTATTTCCATGATTTGCAATTGCTGTATGACTATTCGAATCCTCCTAAGATCCACGGTGGCACCTCCATTATTCTATATTAACCACTATCCCTCTCCCTTTTATCTCTAGGTTTAGGAAAAATATATCACATAGGGGTGAATACATTATTATATAGGGTTAGGAGAAGAAATAAGATTTGAAAAAGGAAAATAAAGAAAAGAAAAGAAAAAAGAAAGAAAAGAAAAGAAAAAGGAAAAGGGGCCTAAGTCTGGCCCCAATGTTCAACATGAGTTTATACCATGAATAGGAAAACCCCCTATGCTGGACTCAGTGATGAAGATGAAATCTCAATATGATTCTCCATTAAAAAGAAATAATTGAATGCTCGTGTGTGAATAAATTAATATTTAATTAATTAAATATTAAATATTAATTATTCCATGGAAATTTGAATGACTCATATTTCTAACAATATCCTATAATAGGGTAAAAACCATATTTTGGGAGCAACAGAGTGGTTAAAAAAATTATCTAAGATTATCTACTAGGGTAAAATTACAATTTTACCCCTAATAAGTACCAGGAAGAAAAAATTAAATTTCTAATAAATTTCACAATATGAAAAAACACAGGTATTTAAAAAAATCCCCAATATAACCCTTCTCATCCTCGAGAATCCTTTTTGGTAAAAAAAACAACCATGATCCCATCCTGATCATCTACACAAATATGCTATCTTGACTATCCAATGACCAATCTCACATAATCCACAACTCTCCCAACAAGGAAGATGTTCAACCCTGACTTATCTAGTACTCCCCACCATAGGAATACCCTTATCATTTCCTCACAACCAAGCTACAAGATCAAAGTACCACACTCCTTCTATCCTCGAAAGCGATGATTGACATGACCAAAATATTTCATTCCTGAGCTTCAATATACAACATCAAAACATCTCCCATTCCCGATTCCCAAGTATAATTCCCATGGAAAAAGAAAAATTTGAACTTATAATGAGGATCAAAACCCTCAAATGACCAATGGTGTACTAAACACTACATTGAGTACCTTATACTGCTCCTCTATTATAACTCCCAAGAAGTCCATTCATCAAATAAGAAAAAATATTTAAAAAAATCTCACAAATACCCGATCCTATCTCAACATACTTAGGGGGATTTCAAGATATAGGGCATGATCATATCTAAACTAGGAGTATTATATGATTATAATTATTGGAATTTATCACTCTCCTCAAGACACACTCAGAAAAATCAAGACTATATTTTCCTTTAATAAACTCTTAAACCACATCTCCCAACAACATGTGTCCAGGTCTAATAATGGGCCAACCACCTCAAAACAATTATTTCATTCCCAAGATAACCCTACTCAAAGGCACTACTTTTATTTTACCCAAAGCTCTAGTTCACCATTCTTGCAAGCATTATATTTGAAACTATTAATCCTTGAACCATACCTGGCCACCCACCGATGTTCTAAATCAACTAATTACCATGAAAAACAAGAATGAAATAAACTCTCCATACAAAATGGGAATACACTATCATATCACATAGTTGAATACTCGAATCACACTCTAGTGAGTCGTCCATCACTAATACCTAGTTGACCATGCTACAAAACATGCCAGTCTTGAAAAGTAAGAATATCCCTTGGATCTCCAATTCAAAATCAGGAACTCCACTTGTGCCATGATTTACTCCATGAACACCTATCAAAAGACATATTTTTATAAAATTAATGTTTCAAATGCACAACTACTAGTCAATGGGTCTACGGACCTGAATAATATTACCCATCGAATAAAGTATTGATATCCAAGAACTCTATGTTCTTCCTTAAAAATTAAAGGAAACATTGTGCCTATATTTTAAAACTTGAGAAAATCCCATGTATCAGTATCAAAATGATTGTAAACCAAGATCACCACCTCAAAGGAAACATAAACCTAAGAAAACCCCTCTCATAGGTTTCTATCAATCAAACTGAACTTAGACCTACAAGGGTCTAAGTCAAAACTAAGGACTTTTAGATTTCCTACCTAGACCTGTTTATCAAGTCTCATAATAGGGGAAATAGGTCATACCACCTAGACCATAAGTCAAAAACTCTCACCAAGTTCACATCACATGGGTATTCATCCACAAACCCATCTTAACATAAGGAATATAGCATGATTATCAACCCACTCTAAGGGAGGTAAGGATAACATGACCTATAAGGGTCAAAATATATCAACATGGTTTCAATTATATAGGTTTTTAATTCCCATGTTATAGAGGAAAATGACCTATATGTTTCAATTAGAATCCCATTTAAGTGAAACCCATTAGTAACTACTAACTCAAAGAAAGAACTCTATTGGAATCCCCTACCAAGCATCGACATATCAGGCCCTGATCCTCTTTAAGCATCCTCATAAGGAATTAATCCCTATAGGTACATGATATGAACATAAAAAAGATAATGAAATGATAGTCACTAAGCATCCATATATGGTAATACCCCTTGAGGTCCTCATTCACTATGAATTCTCAGATACCTATCAACATTACACTAGAGGATCCATCTAGATAACCATTAATTAAGGTTGGCTAACTAAAATATCATGAAAATCTAGATGAGAAAAATCTATTTAGGTTGTTATAAATTCTAGTTAACCACAACTAAAAAGAATACACTCAAAAATGGCCTATTAAAAAGAATCAACTACCAATATTGACCTATGAGGGTTAAAAGTACACACAAAATATCATCTCAACAATCAGTGTCATCCAAAGGGTCACTACACAGCCCATGAATGGGGATTGAGTCATCATCCTCACCATCAACACTACTAAAAAACAGGGAAAGGGAAGCACTGCCCTTTATCAGAGCTAAACAAAAAGATCTGATAAAGGGGTATGCCTTTATCAATGCTAGTTAAAAGCATTCATAAATCTAACCTTTATCAGTGCTAAAATAAGCGCTGATAAAATGTAATATTTATCAGCACTTATTTTAGTGCTGATAAATGTTTTTATTCTTAATTTATATAAAATTATAATATTTATCAGTGTTAAAATAAAATAACTGATAAAACATAAATTTATCAGCACTTTTTTAGCACTGATAAAGAGATACCTTTTTCAGCGCTAAAAAAGTGCTGATAAAATATCTATTTTTCAAAGTGTTGAATAAAAGAAACATCAAACAACGTATTACCCCACACAATGTACCTGAAAAGTCTTCTCCCCACGATGGTTGCTAAACGCATCCCACGCTCCTTGGGATATCAAGTGTGCATAAAGAGGAGATGGGTGCGGCTTGATTTTCCCTTCTGCATCTTTAAGATGATATTTCATTAAAATTGTGCAGAAACCTCTATGAATCCTTCCTGCTACTCTTAATACATATTCCTTGTGTGAGGCATCTACTATAAATGCACTCTTTAATGGATAATGAAGAGTAAGTCAATGTTTTGGTATTTTATTTTAATAAATTAAAAAAATGATATCATAATGTTACCATAATATCTTCCCACATTAGTGTCTTCAGCTTGATGACAACATGGTTCGACGACTGTATATCAATAGGCACACGTTGTCGAGTGACGATTCTAATGCTGCTACTAAATATGGCTCGGTTGGGGTTAACATGTTGGCCTCGCTTATTCCATCCCAACTCAAATTTGATTCCTTTTTCTTTTGCCTTAAGGATTTGGGCTAAAATTGTAAAACTACGACGCTCTTGTTTTTTCCCTTTCAGGGTTTCATTTCCTACCATTTCCTCAGAAGTATCATTAATATGTTCCTTTGGAGCGCTAGCATCGGCACTGGGACCAGCAACAACAGGTTGAGAAACCTGTTGTACCTCAGCACTGGGACCAACAACAACAGGTTGAGAAACCTGTTGTTGCTCTGTACTGGGACCACCAGCAGCTAGTTGAGAAACCTGTTGTTTCTCTACACTAGGACCACCATCAACTGGTTGAGAAACCTGTTGTTTCTCTGCACTGGGACCACTGGCAGCTGGTTGAGAGAGCTTTTATGCCTCGGGATTGGGTGCATTAGTAGGTGAAGAAGACATTATCTGCAGAAGTGGTTTAACATTTAATTTAGATTACATAAAAGTAGCAACGGACAGATAATAACATAACGTAACACATTGTATATTACAATAAACAAATAACCTGATTATTTTACTCTTTTTTTTTTATTTAAAGGCTGAAGAGATTTGACTCCTCTATCGACTATGTAAATCCCTTCATTGTGGTCTCCTCTGACGTAAAAAACATCATCTACATTGGGACCACTGTGAAATGATTGTGAAGTACCTATAAAAGGGTCATCCTCCATTGAACTTTCATCTAACCCTTCAGTTGTTTTGGTCAATAACAGAACAATTGACCAATTTCGGTTTGCGGGTTTTGGAACATAAAATACTTGTATTAACTGTGATGCCATTATAAATGGTTCGCCTTTTTCCCCTTCCTTACTGAAATCAACTTTCACGAATCCTAATTCATCTATTTTAACAACACTCCTGTTATCAACCCACTTGCATTAAAAAATTAGCACTTTGAATTTCATATAATCTAACTCCCATATTCGTTTGATGATGCCAAAGTATGACATATTCACATAAATTAGATTTCTGTCCTTAGCACTGAAAACATGCATCGCCTCAGCCACAAGTGTAACCCCACTATTCTTCATGGTACTATCTTCATCATGTTCATTAGTATAGAATGTATAACCATTAACTGCATAAGCATTGTAAGATAATACATACACACTTGCTCCTCAAACAAGCCATCAAAGTCGTTCTGAAATTGAGTCTAGATTTTCATCTAACTGCTTAAAAATATGGTCCCGAAACCGTCCTATAAACTGCCGATTATATGTATCTGATATCCATTTTCAGCCCTAGATGGATTCAAAAACCTATGAATTTCTTTGTGTGTTTGAACATATGGGTCAACGTCGAAAATGTTATGAAAAATGTAAAGGTGATCTTGCTCTCGATCTGTAATATTGATTGAGACAACCTCTCTTCCATAAATTACTTCAACCTCAAGCCGCTCAGTGTGATGAGATTTCGGTAGGCCAATGTTTTCCACACCAGATAGGTATTCGGTACAAAATTCAACGGCTTCCTCAGCAATATATTGCTCCACAATACAACCCTCTGGCCGACTTCGATTTTTGACATACCCTTTAAAAATATTTATATACCGTTCAATGGGGTACATCCATCTATAATGTACAAGACCACATAGTCAAATCTCTCTCACCAAATGAACCATCAAATGAACCATCATATCGAAAAATACCGACGGGAAGAACATTTACAATTCACATAAGATGAAGACAATTTCTCTTTACAAAGTTTGCAATTTTGTCGGGTCTATAACTTTGCGGCATAAATCTTTGAAGAATAAATAGAGCTTCATTAATGTATGGCGGGAATTCTTGGAAAACATGCAATGTAAAGCTATAGGAATTAGATCTTGCATCAAAACATAGAAGTCATGTGATTTCAAACCCTTTAATTTTAAATATCTTATTAACAAGATGTTCTTGATATTTGATGAATACCCCTCTGGAACCTTTACGTCATTCAAGAAGTTTCAAAACTGATATATCTCCTACCAAGAAAGAGTGTAAACAAAAGGAGAAAGAAATGTTCATTTTTCACCCTTCACTGGTGCCAACTCTTCTCGTATTCCCATCTCAACCATGTCCAATCTAGCCTTAATTCCATTATTTGTTTTTACAGGTGCATTTAGAAACGTGCCGATGAAACTATCACATACATTTTTTTCAACATGAATAACATCAAGAAAATGTCTGACATACAGACAATTCCAGTATGGTAATTAAAAAAAACTGATATCTTTTTCCAACCAGTTTTCGTAAGGTTTTTCGAAAATGGTTTACCAAAATTAGTGTCCAAATATTTTACTTTCTCAAAAAATTGATCACCTGTTTGTGGAGATGGTGCTGTACATTCTTATGAACTTCCATCGAATGATGTCATCAAAGATTGGTACTTATACTGTTGAGGTAGAAATCTACGATGTCCAAGAAACAAAGTTTTCGATGATAGTTTCAACCTAATTGACTGTGTACCTTGTTTGCAAACGGGACACCCTTGAGTTCCTTTAATTCTATATCTTGACAAATTTCCATAAGCAGGAAAGTCATTTATTGTCCTGTACAACATGGATTTCAAAGTGAAATCTTCATTTTTGTAAGCATCATACAACGTAACACCTGAATCCCAAAATATTTTCAAATCCTCGATCAATGGGGACAAATAAACATCAATATCATTACCCAGTTATTTTGGTCCTGATATAAGCATAGATAACATAATGTATTTTCGTTTTATGCATAACCATAGTGGTAAGTTATAATTTACCAACATAACCGGCCATGTACTGTGACTACTGATTTGAAAACCAAAATGATTCACCCCATCTGTAGATAATGCCAGACGAAGGTTTCTCAGCTTGTTTCCAAACTCAGGATACTCAGGATCAATTCTCTTCCACTTAGGAGAGTCTGTTGGTTGATGTAGTTTCCCATCTTTAATTCTTGTATTTTCATGCCATGTCAATTGTCCTGCAGTCTCCTCACTTCAATATAGGCGCCTAAATCTTGGAATGATTGGAAAGTATTATAAAACTTTCATAGGACTAGAATCATCTTTCTTGTATCGATAAGAACCACACTTTGGGCATTCTTTAAGTTATTTGTGGTCCTTGAGAAACAATATATAGTCATTCAGGAAGGTGTGTATTCTTTCAGAGATCATACCCATCGATCGTAGCATTCTTTTGGCATCGTATGTTTGGATTGGGAGTTCATTATCTTTTGGGAGCATGTTATTCAGGAGAGAAAGTAGTTCCGTAAAACTGGCGTCACTCCACCCGTTGCCTTCTTTCAAATTATACAGCTTTAGTATGGCTGACAATGCTGTATATTTAGTGCAACCAGTATACAATGGCATTTTTGCACAACTCTTTAACTTCTCAAACAATTTTGGGCAATCATGAAGTTCATCTTCAACTGTCCTTGTCATTTCCCCAATACGATCTTTATCATCATTCACATATATAATCACACCCTCCATACAACTGTCTTCAATGTTCACACTTTTAATCATATCAGATGATCCATAAAACATCATGTTATCTGAGCCACTACCTAAATTCATTTTTTCCCCATGTTTATTCAAACATATACAACTTCGATCGATTCCATGATAGATCAGGTGTTCTTACAACTCCTCTAGACTAATTTTTCTTGAATAACAACAGCGTAAACACGGATAAAGGATTTGAGAAGGGTCACATGCATGATCTCTTGAAAACTTGATAAACACTTTCATGCCATATTCATACTCTTTTGTCAACCGATTGGCATTCATACATTCTTTATTCATATTAATTGTCTTTATGGGTTCGATCTCGAACTTTCCTAATATTATGTTTTAATTAATCAAGTAGAATTGCTTGGGTTTTATAAAAAAAATCACGATACAAATGCCTCTACAATGAAATAGAGGAACCTACCCCAAAACATGTGAAAGTAATTGAACTCTATCTATATACGGGGGACTGTGACCTGTCTTTTGTATATATCCATGGAGTACCTAAAACCTATACATGGAGGACTCTTCACCAAAACATAGGGGAGTACCATAATCCATATTTTCTCCAAACATCTCACTCGTCACTTGTCAAATCTCAAGAAGAGTGAAGATAATTAAAATATCAAAACCACATCGTGTGCAATTTCCAATGAATGAGGGAATCATACTATTGTGATCTACATGAGAAGATATTTATAATGGGATACTCATACATGAAATACTATCATCTAAGTGAAAAATAAATAATAATAATGAAAATAACATAGCACAATTTGTTCAATGGATACACAATGGGTAGGCTTCTCAGTCAAGTTTGGTTTTATACTACCATTTCTAAACTCTTGTGAAATCCACATACATGGTGTGTCTAGTAGGGTGAACATCGTGTATGGATAAGATACCTGATTTAATATGACATATATCAAATTAATTCCAAGTTAGTCTTACAAAGACTGCATGATTCCTTTGAAAATACATGACATATAGAACAACTTGAGCTAAAGGCGTGTACTTTAGATACAAAATGAGTCACCTCACTGGATATGCATCACATTTTTGTGGAATACATGGTGTGTAGTCATTACATGACCACTAGGGGTGTATAATCTATACACATCAAGTTTCTATGGTATCTATACATGGTGTGAGTGAAGTAAAACACATATCATATGATTCTACCATTATTTCATGGCATGTACATGGTTTCATACTGAAGTATATGTCTTGGAGATACATTGTGTGTAACCTACATTCAAATGACATGTAACATTTAAAATAAAACTTATTCCAAGTTTGAGTAAGAATATAAGTTATGTGGTGTAAATTTTGGAGATAAATGTTGTCTAGCATTAAAATCTATATGAAATACATGTATGGTGAAGCATGTTCCATTTAAAAAGACTACATACCATGTATTTTAAAAATATATAGAATCTGAAAAACATCATATTCACAACATAAAGTGTCTCATAGAGTCCTCAAGAAGTGGTTTTTTAGGATTCAGTGGAATTGCACTAGTAACAAAGTGGTGTTGCCATTGAAATGGGTAAAGTTTGGATTAATATTCAATGGTGGAAGAACTACAACATGGGAAAAAATGGCATATCAATCATGCCAAAAACCGAAACACCATACAAAAACACAACCGTGCTCACAATTGCAACACCATACAAACCAAACAATCACAATTTTATATTTTACAGAGCATCCCTTATTCAATTTTGTTTGTTAATTCAGGGGTTATAACATAAGTTTTATCATCATGGGGCATTCATTCATAAGTCAAGTATACGTAAATTACCAATTTTTATATTCAAATGTTCAACAAGAACCAACCAACATGCAATTCATTTAGTGTGCAAACAAGGACCACCAACGACCACAATTTTCAGCGGGGCGTTTAGCCCATACATTTCACATTATAACCATTAATATAAAACAGTAATAACAAGTGAACAAGAGGAAACCAATGAGTAACAGGGGAAAAATCACCGTGAAGGTGTCGTTAAGCACACGACAAAGGTGGGTTTGTGGAATAGGAGAGGCGCACAATAGAGGAGATTTCCAACTGAAAAGAAAACATAAAATAAGGGAAACCCATGAGAATAAAATAATCTAAAACCGAATACACCATTTACCAAATCCCACAAACTCCAAGAACCCAATAAAACTAAAATCAACCCACACCATGGTTAAAGACACCTTAAGATAACAAGAAATTATAGAACCCACCTTCGATAGAACGAGTTCAATAGACTTTTTTAAAATATAAAAGATGAACATACAATGGGTAAGCCCTAACCAATAGGTCCTCCTTACTAGGTATAATCCCCAAGTTTATTCTAGATAGAATATTCCAAATGAGTAAGCCCTGATCAATTCTATGTTATCACACCTTTCATGACACATACATCCTAATTGCATAACTTTAAACTTCATGGTACAATCTTTTCAAACAACCTTAAACTATTTACCTTAAAATAGATGTTCCCATGCTTAAATTTCTTCCAAATATACGACCCCCATGTTCCAAATGAATACATCACCTATTCGGAGACCTCAAAACTAGGTGGATGACATGATGGTAAGGGGGTACCACTAACACAATACCATCCCTACTCTTGAAGTTTCATATGAGGGTCTTCACGTGTTGAAGCCTCACAACCCACCCCATTATAGGGAAACTATAAAAAAGCAAGTGGCACCTACCAACACCATTAATTAATTCAAAATTATATCCCTAGAGAATGATATTCATTATATTCCTTATCTTAGGAAGGTAGATCAAGAAGTCATACATGACCTCAACTCAGTTCAAGGGTCACCAAGTAGGGCTCCTAACAATCTCCACAATCACCAACATCATGTGACCACTAATCATTAGAAGCCTGTTGAGGGAACTACAATGCAAACCCCTTCCCTAATATCTTATATCCAAGAAGTTATGAGATCTCTCTAGGAATTAAGATCTATTGATCATAGGGAGAAGATTCATATCCCCACTTCCCCATAATAAGTTTCCCAACACAACACATGGTATCTAGTGAGTAGGACCATATACCTATTCAAACTCAATGAGCCTACCCGTACATCTTGACAAAAATTAGAGGTAACACACATATTTCCAATGGGGCACCCCTGGTACGCTTTTCCAATATCAACATCACACCATGCCAAAACTCACCACATGATCACCTGTTACCCAACATTATTCCAAAACCAAAGGAATATACCCATGCTTCATTACCCTAAACCCATCCATATTGGTTCAATAGTGATGGGCACATTAAAACCATGCTATAAATCAATAGGGTTAGGAATCCAAATGATCATGTCCCTCAACCCAGTCATAACACCAAAACTCAAGAATAGAGAGTGTTTCCCTTATACAAATCCAAGGAATGACCATTACTTCGCTATCAACTTGATAACACCTAATATGCATCAATCCATCATGTCAAAGAATCTACCATGGATTAATGTATCTAAGGTATTCATAACACCAAGATAACCCAAATTATTAGTCTCCCCCAACCACCGAAACTCACTAACTCGCTACCATCCTGAGTCACATGCTAACGACCACTGGGATCTCACACAAACCCCTTACACCAGTTCTTACACAATCCTTAGCCCATGGGTGCCACTCTTATCCCCAACTCAAAACACACATCATCTAGTGAACCAAACCAACCACTTTATATAGGATCTCACAGACCCATATACTTACTTATCATCATTGAGTACTATCTGCTAAGGGAACCAACTATGGGTATTACACATAACCATGTTTAAGTTCAATCAATCGTACCCACTTTTGGGCCAGACATAGACCCACAAGGGTCATAAGTAATCATAACTCAACATAACATATCATAACTCTTATTCTCACTAATTAAACTGAAAATGTAGCATGATAGCATCCCGCTATCTAAAACAACCTACAATACAAGGGTCTCACCACCTGGTCTCTCACTCTTGCCCCAACTACCCATACATAGGTTCAAATCACTTATAAAAAAGTTATAAGTCATCATATTCATTAAAGGATCATAACTTCTCATTTATATTAACCCAAGAGAAGTAAAAATACTCCTACACTAACTAGTAGAGGCGGAGGCAGCAGCGGTCACGACAGAGGAGGAAAACCCAGTGGCGGCGGAGGCAGCATCGGTCGCAGCGGAGGAGCAAAACCCAATGGTGGTGGTGGATGAGGAGGAGAAATAGGAGGAGGATGAGGAGGAGGAGGATGATGATGATGAGGAGGAGGAGGGGGAGGAGTAGGAGGAGGAGAGGTCACGGCGGAAGAGGGTCCTGGTTCAGCTTCCGTGAAAGCTTGACCGCATGCGAGAGAGGAGGGCCTGTTAGGGTTATTAAATAGAAACCGATGGAACCTTTATCAGCGCTCATTAAAAGCGCTGATAAAGGTTTGTTTTATCAGTGATAAAATAAAAGCGCTGATAAAACATAAATTTATCAGTGCTTTTTTAGCGCGGATAAAGATATACCTTTATCAACACTAAAAAAGCGCAGATAAATTTATGTTTTATCAGCGCTTTTATTTTAGAACTGATAAATATTATAATTTTATATAAATTAAGAATAAAAATTCTTATCAGTGCTAAAATAAGCGCTGATAAATGTTACCTTTTATCAGTGCTAAAATGCACT
Organism: Viscum album; assembly: GCA_963277665.1. Taxonomy (NCBI): domain Eukaryota; kingdom Viridiplantae; phylum Streptophyta; class Magnoliopsida; order Santalales; family Viscaceae; genus Viscum; species Viscum album. Next base: position 607,681,273 of record OY728139.1, on the reverse strand, counting down.
GATAAAGGGTATACCTTTATCAGCGCTTATTTTAGAGCTGATAAAGTTTAGATTTATCAGCGCTTTTAACTAGCGCTGATAAAGGAATACCCCTTTATCAGTGCTTTTTTTTAGTGCTGATAAAAGTTAGTGCTTCCCTTGCCCTATTTTTTGGTAGCGAATGTTGAAGTGGTAATTGATAGAGATAATGTTACAGATTCACAAGAAATCACACCGGCCAATAGCCTTATAAATAAATAGAGCATTACATGGAAACTAAACATTAGGATGGTTTTTAAATTATATTCTGAAGTCTAATAATTTTACTCTTCTTATGGAGGAATAGTTGGTTTCATTATATGGAATTAATATACTAATGAGGATAAAATGATGAGATATTAATGACATAAAATTTTAATACATATAGAAAAGAAGGATAAAAAATATTTGAAAAATGTGATTTCAAGTTCAAACTTCCACATATTGAGATAAGGGTAGATTTTATTTCAAAAATAGGAGTTATTTATATGTTCAATCAGTAGTATGTGTCTAGGATATTTATTTATAAGTATAATCACCCATTACATTCATTGAAAACCCTTCATATGATGAGGTTATAATTATGTATCGATGATGAAAAAGTTGCAGAGTTGGATGTAAATGATAATGCATTTCTAAATCCTTTTGATTTATTTTCACTAGTACCAACTTTTTCAGGTTCTCTAGATAGTCTTGGATATACATGTGTCAACCAACAAAATTTTCTATAGTCCAAAAGGAAAAAGGAGTATCTTCTTAATGATATTGGTGGTATATTAAAATACCTAGAGAAATGATTAAGGGGAGTACAAAATTTTTATACTTAGTGGAATTTTACTTCTGTGGTTAAATTACCAATATTTTTTTTAGTTTTTCCAAAAATAAAGGTGGATTATGAATTTTTTTAATATGTTTTTATGTTCAAAACTACTTTTAACAAAAATAATGAGTGTATACCTTTGGGAGTTTTTTTTCATACTACATAATAAATAGAAGTTAATTTTTAGGGAGTCCTTGTTATATGTTGATATATAAAACTAATTTAGTTGGGTTTTTAGTATATTTATTGATTTTCATAGCAGAAAGATTCAGAAAATTATTTTCACATCTCAAGATATGACCATGTCTAAATTCAGTTATTTAAGTATACCTAAAACATGACATGTATTATACAATTGACACTTAATACAAAATGGTATTAAACACTTCAGCCCTTTAATAAAATATGGGTCAACACTCTTAATAAAATCCATGAAGTGTACATATGGGGTTGAAGATATTTAATCATTTCAGGCTCTATGGAAATAAATACAAGTGGAATTCATTAATTCTAATTCAATGTGGTTACAAGATGTGCACCGATCAATGGAAAATGGGATCATTTTTTTTATAAAGAGCACATTAACATTAGGAATTTGAAGCACATGGTTGAGTGGGACACTAAATAGTGTTTTAAAGGTTTACTTACATCATAATTTGAGTTTCTTGGAATTATTTAAGAATTTTTATTTTGTATTGGAGAAGAGTTGATATCAAGAAATTAAGGATTAATTGTATGGTAAAGAAAATTTTAACACCCCATAATGTTAAAGTTTTAAATGGATAAGTGATATGACTCATGTTAATAAGGAGAACCTTTATTTTCCGGACCCTAACTTGTTATATCTCCATAGTTAATATTTATTGGCCTTGAGTAGTGGTCAGAATGCATGAACTCCTAATAAGTTTCCTAGGGTGTGTGAGAGTGAGGAAAAATAACACTAGAAAGAGTGTGTGATGGACTGTGGGGATAATCATTAGTTTGATGACCCATTTGGTGTTGTAAGTGGGCCTCAAGTAGGGTACCACATGTCTATGAGGAAACTGGGGGTGCATGTCGGGCAATGAACTGATAACCATGTTAAGGATGGGGTGTTTGTGCTGTTAATGGGCCCCGGTTGTTATATTGGTATTAGAGGAGGAACCCAGTAGGAAATGTGGTGGCACTACCTAGGTTAAAATATAAGGTCCACAATATGGAAATTGTGATCTATGGGAGGGGGGTGAATATAATAGTCCATAATGTTAAAGGGTTAAAAGTATAAATGATATGACATGTTAACAATGTATACCTTTATTCTACAGATCCTTCCTAATTATAACTCCATTGTTAAGTGTGCTTGTCCTGGAGTAGTGGTTAGGATGGGTTACCTACTATGAAGTTTCCTAGGGTGTGTGCGAGTGAGTATAAAACACACTTGGAAGAATATGTGTTAGCTTATGGGGACAGTCATTAGTCTAATGACCCATTCAGGCATGTGGGCGGGCCCCAGGTAGGGACCACATGTCTATAGAGAAAATGGTGGGGTTTGGTAGGCTAGGACTTGATGACCATGTTAAGGCTGGGTGTCTATGCTGTCAGTGAGGCCCAAATTTTACAAAAATCTCATACACAATAAATATCCTTATCATGTAATCATAGTTTAAAAAAGGAAGTTGTACACTCCTAAAATATTTAATCAATTTCTTTATGAACACAAACTTTTTTGAATTTGTTGACTTAAGTTGTGTGAAACAAATGTAACCCACAAATCATTAGTTATTGGAATGAATATTTCCTCAAATAAATTTCCTACTGCGGTCTTCTAAGATTCTCCCATGAGTATACTTTATAGTTACATGAAATCTAAGTATTATAGGTATTTTTATTTCCATACACTAAAAATATTTGAGCATATAGATATATAGTTCTTTCTAAAGTTATATATCCATAAGATATGGAAAAGAAATGTATATAAAATTAATATGATAGAGATCACAATTAATAATTTTGAAGAGGAAATGGTAGAAAGAGAATAAAAAATTTAGCAAAAATTATCATAAATGAAAATAAATATTATAAGAGAGTCCCGTTAGATTGAATAGGACTATAAAATTGGGTTGTAAAATATAAAAAATTATGAAAGTGAATCATGAGAATCTAAAAATAATTTACACCATGAACAGTGGGTTAATACTAATACAGAATGTCTAATACAACCAAAAATAACATTTAAGAAGAAATACAAAATAAATGGTAGTGAAAATTTCAAATAAAATTTATAAAATCAAAAAAATGAATAAATAGAAACTAAAATATAATAAAATACTTGAACATAAAACCCATACATAGTTTTTTATTTTTTATGTTTATTCAATACCACATTTTTTCATATTATGCATGTATAGTGTAATAATGTTGTCATAAGTAACTTCTAAAGAACTATCGAATGGTGTCTCTCTTGGTGATCCTATCATCGGTATTAATTTAAGTGTATAATTAAAATTATATAAATATAATTTACATGACTGATATTTACTTAACTTTATTGTTATTTAATTGTTTAGCTATTAATGAATTATATTTTCTATAATTATAAGCCAATATACATCCATTTTAATCTAATTGGAGGGAAAAATTTAGCAACCAACTCCTTACTGAGATTAAAAAAAAAGACTATCATATTATATAGAATCAGATGCTATATTAAAAAAATAAATTTTCTTAAATTAATGAAAATAATAGTTTATATCACATTACTGGGGAATTTTATTTTACTAGTGACCTAGAAAATTAATTTTTGAAAACATGCACTGCAAATCATATTAGAAGGGAAAGTTTAGGAACCAAAATCTTATTGAAAGTATAAGTCCCCGACCTTAAAAATTACATAATCTAAAGTTAAGTCAAGAATTTTAATTTCTCTCACACTTAATATCTTTTCAGGTTTATAATTTTATAGAATTAGGCCACAAATCATACATACCAAAACCATAGAATACAAAGTAGACACTTATGATCAGTATCCATTTTTCTTATAATATGAAAATTTTGAAATAAATCATCAATTATTTTCATGTAAAATTTACATGACTTCCAAATTTAATTCTTCATTTACTTTACCCATCCTTAAAACTTTTGAATACATTTTAAAAACTCGGTATGAGAAAAAATCTCTGTAAGGGATATAAAAAGAAAGGAAACTGTTAGTTTAGTAAAAACATGAAAAATAATATAACATTTACCATTATCTTAGATGTTCTTCTGAGAATATTAAGTAAAAAAATCTCACATAAATAAAAAACACACATTTTTCTAAAATAAAATCATTAAAACCCATATAAATCAATTAAACCTCTTTTTGTAACCTAGAAAATCATATATATAAACACTTCCAAAACCCTTTTAATTTGAATAAAAAAAGGTCGACTACCAAAATTATCATTACCTAATGAATTAGAGATCTATAATGTGGATAACCCTTCATATAAGCTATATTAGGATCACCCATGATCTATAATGGGACTCAACCCTTCTTATAATCTATATCAAGATCACTCATTTCTCACAAGCTATAATGGAGATCAACCCTTCGTATAAGCTATATCGGGCTCACCTGTGAGCTATAATTGGGATCAACCCTTTGTATAAGTTGTATCAGGATCACAGGTTTCATACAATTCTCATGTACCATATAAAGAGTAAAAAAAATTTATCATAAAACCCATTAAAAACTCTTTTTGAATCCATATGAAAAAACATTTGGGTAAAAATACCCTTTACTTTTGATAACCCATTTTCAATACCCAAACACCTTTTTCATTGAAAAAATAATTTCAATAAAAAAATAAAAAAATAAAATTAAATAGGTTTTTTTAGTTTAATAAAACTCTTAATATTTCAATGGATTCTAGAAATGAAATAAAATTCACGATAACTTGAAAAGTCATTATCATCGTACTTTAAAAATAGGACATTTAATTTTTCATTTGACAAAACATTCCTTATAAGACACATAAAAATATTACATTTTGAAAACCTTTGAATGAAATTGAAAATAGACAAAAAATTTCCCTTATAACCCTTTAATATCCTGATAATAAATATGTAAAATAATATCAAGAATATTGATATGGATACAAGATTTTTAAATTAAATATTTAAACATTCAAATTGTATCATACCACTTTGAACGTTTAAATCATAATAAAAATAAAATATTAACATTTTAAAAACATTAAATAATAATATAATATATTAAATATGGATTTAAAAAGTAAAATGGGTTGTATATACACCTTATAAAATATTAAATATGCATATCATCAAGAAATGCCTTAATAAAAGGAGATTGAGATGAAATCCCTTACAACTGTGGTAAAATTTGAATCGGAAACCCCAAAAGTAATAATCATAAAACATAACATTTAAATACAATGAATATAAAATAATTCATGACATAATATATCAATAGGTGTTGTATATACACCACACAAAATAAGTTGTGGTGCATATGACATTTATTTCATAGATATAAAAAGTAAGAGGAAACAAATCCCTTATATAGAGTCCGAATTGTCACGTGTGTCTTTATATTCATTAATAATAAAATTATGTTAACTATTTTATTGATTCAAAACCTTTTACTTGTTTATCGTTAATTTTATTTCACTTATTACAAAGTTGTAAACAACTACTTAAATAATTAATTTTACGTTGGGTGTTTTAACCATATTCGGTTTATGTGTCAAAAATGAATTTGGTAGGTCAACTATGGTCAAAGGGGTCATTATATAAACATATAAAGAATAATAATAATGAAATAATTATATTATTTATACATAAATTATTCTTTTAAAACCAACCATGAAAGACGGTTATGAAAAATGAACCAATGTTACAATCATGGAGATGGTAATCCGTACATACGCAAGAGTTACGTTCCAATTTTTAAATGATCATCATGGAAATAAGTAAAGTAAAAATTATATTTACATAATGATAATTATATCATAAATACTATTTTATTTAATCATATATACTTATATATATAATTATTGTGATGTAAAAAGAATCACATCGTGTCGAGGAGGCGGTAGTCCACACGTCCACGAACGACAATATCACTTTTTTAGTGTGTGCAAAGTTAATAAATAATAAGATATATTATATTTCAAGGAAGGTAATTATGTCATAAATATCATAATTATGTTATTTATTTCACATATATTTAATTAAAACCATCCTTAATACATTCTGTGTAATGTGTGAACGTATGACATCACTTTGAGGAGACAATAATCTACACGTCCACAAACAATGTCATCATATTTAAAAAAATAGAAAGCATGAAGGTACGTGTATATAAAAATTAAATAAGTATTAATAAATCATAAATATAACACACCCACACATAGATATATATATATCATATAAACAATTTTTATATCATAATTCCCAACCACAAGAGGTGGTAAAGGAAAAATGAACGATATTGTTTTGTGAGGCGGTAGTTCGTTGTACATGAACTGTAATTTTGTTACTAATTTAATGGAATTGTGTGTAGGTGTAGGTAAAAAACTTAACATAACAATATATTAGTATATTTAGGATACTTATTTTATTATATAATAATGTAATAGTAATAAATGAAGTTTTGGAGAAAAAAATAAAACATAAATGCACATTGAATAATGTTATCTCTTTTTCTAGTAATTCCTTTTGGTTTGGACCAAAGGGATTCCTTGGTTGGATTTATGCCAAAATTGAGGTTTATAGGGTGAATTTAGGTATTATAGAATTTTATGGTTTTAGTTTTTGGATACTCCAAAGGTATTGAGAGGTGTGAAGAAGTGAATAAGAGAGGAGGTCTTTTATAAGTGGAGAAAAGGACATATTAGGTATTCTTGAAAATATTTGAGTTATCTGCATGTTTTAATTGTCACAAAACTATTCAAAATAGGACATTATAGATCCTTATAGGTTTAATGGTAGAAATATGTCCATACAATAATTTTTAGATAAGTGTTGGATCATTTTACACTTTATTTTCCAAGTTTAGTCATTAATTAAGCTCGTTTGTCCTTAATCACTGTAATTAATTTTAATTACTTTCACTAATATTTTTGTCAAAAAATAATTTAAACTTATTAGAAATTAAAAATATTATAATTAAAAATATAGAATCCATTTTTTCCAAATTAAAATCAAATAAGTGATAGAAATTAATTTTAAATTAATATGAGAGAAGGGACGACAAAGCGAGTTTGTTTTAATATAAAAGTTGAAAAGTTTGCTAAGTTTTTATATCTAAATTAAATGTGAAATTAATAAAAATTACCTAAATTGGTTTAAATGATATAAAATCGATCAAATTATACTTTAAAATCAATTAAAAACATAATTTAACTATATAAATAAATTATATAAAAATGCAATTTTCAATTAAAATTCAGTATTATTCACTATTCATCAAAATATGAAAGTTCTCAAAAAAATACAAAAAATTTACCGAAAGTAAATTTTGAAATTTTATTTCATAAATTAAGTTTATTTTATCATATAGATATTACAAAAGTTTTAAATTTTTTATTTAAAATAGGTGCGCCATTAAAAGGCGGTAAAATTGATTTTTAGAAATATACAACTTTTTATGATTAAAATTGGATTTATTCTTATTTTAAGCTTATCAGACTTATTGGATGAATATAAAAACTTTTTATAAACATAATATAGTTATTCCTATTCATTTATGTTGATATAATGGTTAGGCGATGACTACCATATTAAATAATAATATTAATTATATATTATTGCTCGGTATAACTCAGTCTTCTGTGCAACACAAGATTTTAAAAAAACTCATTGTTATGTACTGTGTACACTTTTTGAAATAGATTAAACTTTAATTTAAAATTACTATATAATTCATAAATAATAATAAATATGAAAAATGCACATTCTATCATTACCTGCGCTGTTATATCCTTTATATTCAATTTCACTTTATTTTCATTTATAATTAATTGGTAACTAATCAATTCATCTTATAAACATGTATAAACTATAATTTAATAATTTAGTTAATATCTTCCATTAAATACATTCCAATGGATAACTGATAACTATCATAATAATATTAATAGTATATTTTTGTTCATAATGACTCGGGATTGTGTGTAACATAAGTCATCAAAGGAAGTTGATATTGCATGCAATGCAAGATAAAAATGGTATTGCTTGCGATAAAAGATATACTATGTATATAATGTAACATAGTACATTAAATAATTTAAGTAAAGTTGAATGAATATATTTCATAAAATCTTAGGACGTTACATCCTACCCCCCCTTAAAATGATTTTCCCTCAAAATTCATCTGGGTTATCAAAGGTTTAATATTTGAAGGTTCCTTTATTAGAAACCCACAGCGTAAAAAAGAACACTAAATATTCATTTATAAAGGGAAATTTGGAACCATAATGGTTACCCAAAGTAACTTATAACTAGGTTTTTATGTGGGAGAGTATAGGTTGGGATTGAATATTGGACATAGAAGAAAAGTGTAAATGATTATAGAGAGTCATAAAGACCATTGATCACAAAAAGTGAATGATCAATGGAATGTTGAGGGCCTAAAAACCATAAATCTATTATGATAAATAGGCCATAGGTTCACCAAAAATGAAGGTACTTGTGTGAAACGGTTTTTTTCAAGATCCTTTTCCTAGAGTTGAAGGATTCCTTAACCATCTATACTAAGTAAAAAAAGGAAATATACTTCCTTGTTGAGTTGAGATTCATCATTTAATCAACTTCCACCACAAACTCATCTATTTCTCCAAAAAATGAGTATCCAAGATGACTTTCCATGTCTGAATCACTAGAATCAACTTATAGCAGATCACATAATCCTAAAAAGTATAACATGATATTCCTACTATTTTTAGATATTTGTCAAAACCAACATGGTTAGCACATAGTAATACAATTAAAACATTCATGTGATGAGACAATGTATTAATATATAAAGTTCAATAGTAATACTCCAATTTAAAACTAAATAATTCCATAGATATATAACCCTAATGTTCACCAATACCATTAAACACAAATCTACACAATTAGAGGTATTCTTCCTCAAATAACTTTTAAAGATATACCTCATACACATATAGAAAATCAATAAAGGTATACCAATGAATTTAAATTATTTAAAACATTAAAAGAGGAGTGCCTAAGACATTAAACTTATGATCAACCTTTAAAAAATATAGAACTCCCTAGATTTTCCATCACTTAACCAGATGGACCATCATCAACTATAGAAGTAGAAAATTATTTCCCCATTCTTTTTTTCTTCTGATCATGACGATTTCCACCATAAGTAAGTTTCCTCAGACACACATTAGCATAATTTTCCAAATCATTATATATAAATCATCTTTCCAGTGAATGGATATCTTCTATCTCAATTTTGGACTATTCATGACTATTTTCCTTATAACCATGAACCTTGTGACCAAACTTACCCCACACCGATAACACTTTCCAAGTCCAGACATACATTCAACAAAATGTATTTTACCACACTTGGAACAAGTTTTAGGAATACCTCTAGAATTATTAGTTGGTTTCTTCTCCATTTACTTCCACCTTGACTATTTCTTACTCTTTTCATCTCATGGAACGTAAGTTTTGGAAAACTGCATTTCAGATTTCTCAGCACAACGAACCACTTTTTCATAATTTTTAAATTATCAAGATGCCAAATCTCTTCATTGACTTGGTTTAAATCTAGAGTAAAATCTATTAATTTTACTATCAATGTCTCAAATAAAACCCTGAACATACCTATACAATATTATGAAGTTTTCTTCATACGCATCCACTAAATCGTTATCATTTTTCTTTAATTCCAAGAATTTCTTCTTCGTACTAAGCCAAACAACCTTAGGGAAATATTTATCAAGGAATATATTATTAAATGTCTCCCATCCCATGGAATTAAGATAATATTTCTCACTAGTATTCTTAACCAAATACCAGCATCGATCAACTTCAACTTCAAAACAATAAATGGAAAGAGTTACCTTTTGATGATCTGGACATCCAATGACTTCAAATATCTTCTCTAGTGAATTTATCCTTCGGTTACGATCAGGTTAGATAATCCATTGAATGATGGGGTATGTTGCATCCTGAAATGCTCTATTATTTTCATGTTTCTTCATGGTTGGTTTGGTTCCTCTTTATCATGGATACCAACAATTTTTTAGCTTGGGTCAACTAATCCATCATTGTAACAGACTATTCTATTTCGATTCCAACGATTTTGAGATACTGTTTTTGGAAGGATATTTTCTCCTTGATGCCTTCCTACTACAACTTTCTTGTTTAATCTGTATAAAACCATTTTAAATAGACATATTTTAGACAAAGAAACCTATAAATATTAAAATGTTATGTAATTTAAATGTAACCATAAATTAAAATATTCTATGGGCATGCTATTTACACTATCCTAACTTCTAAAGTCATCCATCCTTACGTTTGATACCAACTATAAGGTCCCAAACTTAAACATTACATAATATTGAGTTAAGTAAATAATTTTACTTTAACTCATAATGAGAGTCATTTAAGGTTTAGAGTTTTAGAGAATTTGGACATAAATCATACCTAACAAAACCATAACATAAAAAGTGGATACTTCCGATCAGTATCAATTTTTACTATAACATTAATCTTTTGAGAAAAATCATGAATTATTTTCATGTAAAATCTCCAAAACATCCAACTTGACTTCTTCATTTCACTTACGCATCCTTAAAACCTATAAAACATTTTAAAAACATGGGATGATAAAAAAATATCAGTAAGAGTTATAAAAATAAAGGAAACCATTAGTTTAATAAAAACATGAAAACTCATATAACGTTTACCTTTTTCTTCAATGTTCATTATAAATATTAAGTAATTTTTTTTCACTTGAATAAAAAACACACATTTTTCTCAAATAAAATCATTAAAACCCATAACAAACAATTAAACCTCTTTTGGTAACTTAGAGAATCACATACATGAACCCTTTAAAAACCCTTTTAATTGGAATAATCATAAGGTCGAATTCCAAAATTATCATTACCCAATGCCTTAGATTTATATAATTGGGATCTACCTTCATATAATCTATATTGGGGCCACCCATGAGCTATAATGGGGCTCAATACTTTGCATAATCTATATTGGGAACACCTATTTCTCACAAGCTATAATGTGGCTCAACACTTCTTCTAAGTTGTATCAGACTCATCCTTGAGATATAATGGGTCTCAAACCTTCATATAAGATATTTTGGGTTCAAATGTTTCATATAATTCTCATGTATCATATTAAGAGTAAAAAAACTCTCATCATAAATCCCCTTAAAAACTCTTTTTTAAATCCATATGAAAACACATTCGGATAAAAATACCCTTTCCTTTTGAGAACCCATTTTCAATACCCAAACACCCTTTTCATTGAAAAACCATTTTCCATACCAAAATAATAAAATAAAAGGAAATATTTTTTTTAATAAAACATGAAACATTTCAAAGGAATCTAGAAATAAAATAAAATTCATGATGGCATGAAAGGTCATTATCACCGTACTTTAAAAATTGGACATTTCATTTGTCGTTTGTAAAAAATTTCATTTAAAGACAAATAAAAATACTAATTTTTAATTTTTTTAATGAAATTTAAAAGATACATAAAATTTACTTTATAAACCTTTTATATCCAAATAAATAAATGTGTAAAATGATATCAAGAATATTGACATGGATAAAAGATTTGGAAATTAAATCTTTAAAAGAAGTGTCACATACCACTTTGACAGTTTAAATCATAATCCCCATTAAATATTAAAATTTTAACAAACTTAAATAACACTATAATAGATAAAATATGGATATAAAAAATAAAAGGGATTGTATAAACACCTTATAAAATAATAAATGTGCATATCATCAAGAAATGCCTCAATGAAAGGAGATTGAGACAAAATTCCTTACAATTGTGGTAACATTTGGTTCAGAAATCAAAAAAGTAATAATAATAAAATGAAAAATTTAAATACCATGAATATAAAATAATTAATTTTATAATATATCAATAGGGGTAGTAGATACACCACAAAAAAATTAGTGGTATATATGACATTTATCTCATAGATGTAGAAAGTGATACGAAAATAATCCCTTACCTTGATTCTCAGTTGTGAGGTGTGTATTTATATTCCTGAATAATAAAAATATGTTAATTATTTACTTTATTCATAACCATTTTCATGTTTATCATTAATTTTATTTCACTAATTACAATTTGTTTATACAATTACTTAAACAATTTAGTTTATATTAGGTGTTTTGACCATGTTTGGTTTATGTGTCAAAAATGAATTTTGTAGGTCAACTATGGTCAAAGGGATCATTATATAAAAATATCCTGAATAATAATAATGAAATAATTATTATATTTATACATAAATTATACTTTTAAAACTAATCATGAAATATGGTTATGAAAAATAAACCAACGTTACAATCATAGAGACGGTAGGTCGTATATACGCATGAGTAACATTCCCATTTTTCCATGATCATTATGGAAAGAAGGTAAGTAAAATTTATATTTACAGAATGATAATTATATTATAAATAAAACTTTATTTAATAATATATACTTATACATATTATTATTGTGCTTTAAAAGGAATCACATCGCGTCGAGGAGGCGATAGTCCACACATCCATGAACGTTGTAATCACTTTTTTAGTGTGTGAAATGTAATAAAGAAAATGATATATTATATTTTACTAAAGGTTATTATGTCATGAATATTATATGAATTTTTTAAAGTTAATTTATTTTTAATTAAACCAATCCTTAATACATTCAATGTAATGTGTGAACGTATCATATCGCTTTGAGGAGGCGGTAGTCCACACGTCTACAAATGATATTATCAAATTTACACAAAATGGAAAACACGAAGTTATGTGTATATAAAAATTAAATAAGTATAAATAAATCATAAATATAATATATATATATATATTATAAAAAAAATATTTCTATCATAATTATAAACCCTAGAAAGTGGTAAAGGAAAAAATGAACGACATCGTTTCGCGAGGCAGTAGTTTTCCATTCACGAACAGTAATTTCATTACCCATTTGATTGAAGTGTGTGTAGGTGTGGGTAAAAACCATAATATAAAAAAATATTAGTATAATGAGTATATTTATGTTATTATATAATCATATAATATTAATAAATGAAAGGGTGGATAATAAATAAAATATAAATTCACATTGAAGAATATTACTTCCTTTTCAGGTAAATCCTTTTGGTTTGCACCGAAGGGATTATTTGGTTGGATTTATTCCCAAAGTAAGGACTCTAGGGTGAAGGGACTAATTTTATGAGATTATTTGGTTAGAATTTGGATTATCCAAAGGGATTTATATGTGTGAATAAGTGAAGAAGATAGGAGGGCTTTTATAAGTAGAGAAACAGACACATTGTGTATTCTTAAAAGGATTTTAGTGATCCCCATGTTTTACTAGTCTCAAAAGAGTTAAAAATAGACCATTATAGATACTTAGTGGTTTAATGGTATAAATTTTAACATAAAATAATTTTTAGAAAAGTTTAGGGTCATTTTTACACATTATTTTCCAAGTTTAGTGATTAATTAAGCTCATTTTCCTTAATCACTGTAATTAATTTTAATTATTTTCACTAATATTTTTGGTCAAAAAATATATTGACTTTATTATAAAATATAATTTTTTATGATTCCAAATATTTAATTCATTTTTCCAAATTAAAATCATATAAGCGGATGAAATTAATTTAAAATTAACCCCGCAGATGGGACAACAATGCTTGTTTTTTAATGTAAAAGTTCAAAAGCTTGCTTTGTTTTTATATCTAAATTCAATGTGAAATTATTTATAATGACCTAAATTGGTTTAAATTATATAAAATTGATCTAATTATACATTAAAACTAGTTATAAATATAATTTAACTATATAAATAAATTAGATGAAAATGTAGTTTTCAATTAAAATTCAGTATTATTCACTATTCATCAAAATATGAAAGTTCTCAAAAAAATAAAAAAAATTAACCAAGGTAAATTTTGATATTTATCTTTCAAAAATGATGTTTATTTTTTTCATATAAAATTATAAAAGTGACAAAAAAATTTATTTAAAATAGGTGCGCCATTAAATGGCGGTAAAAATGATTTTTAGAAATATAGAACTTTTTATGCTTAAAATTTGATTTATTATTATTTTAAGCCTACCAGACTTATTGGATGAATGTAAAAATAGTTTATAAAAATAATATAGTTATTACTATTCATTCCTTCCAATAAAATATATCAAAAATAACTTCCATATTAAATAATAATATTAACAATATATTATTGCTCGATATAACTCAGTCTTGCGTGAAACATAAGATTTCAAAGAAAATCATTATTTTTATGTTGTATATTCTCTTGGAAATAGTTTAAACTTTAAGGTAAAATTACTATATAATTCATAAATATTAACAAATATGAAAAATAAATATTCTATCATTACCTGAGCTGTTACATTATTTATATTCAATTAGTCTTTATTTTCATTTATAATTAATTAGTAACCAAAAAATTCATCTTATTAACACATGTAAAATATAATTTAATAATTTAGTTTATATCTTCCATTACCTCCATTCCAATGTCTAGGTGATAACTATCATAATAATATTATTAGTATATTCTTTTCTAGTAAGATTCGGGTTTGTGTGTAACATAAGTCATAAAAGGAAGATGATGTTGCATGTAATGCAATATAAAGATGGTATTGGATGTAATTAAAGCTAAAATATGTATAGTGTGTAACATAATACATTAAATAATTTAAGTTAATTTGAAAGAATATATTTTATAAAATATTGGGATGTTACAATAATCATTCTAGAATTTAGATAATCAATTTATTCATCTTTAAATATCTTTACAACGTCTAAATGAAAAAGAGTAATCTTTTTTATAAATCATGTTCCTTTAAATATATCAATAATTTTATTAAATTTTTTATGTATTTATATTATACAAGTATTTTTTTGTAATATTATTGAAAATAATTTCTTACTGAACACCACACACCATTTAAGTTTATAAACACCATCCAAATTTCTATATGAAATCTTGTAGTGACCAAATATTTTTTACTCACAACTTCCATATATTAATTGATCCTAATGGGATCATTTAGAAATTAATGGACCATTAATAATCATAATTAATTAAATTACATTTGACTTATATTTTTGTCAATTTAAACTCCTGTTTCTAAACACCTCATTATGTAATAAATAATGACACCACTATCTAGAGTGGTGGCTCCCTGATGTGGCCTTTTTTCAGTTGTTAAATACCATTTTAAATGATCAATATATTTTTTAAATAGCATGACTCACCATTTTTTTAAAATATGAATTTTTTATAAAAATAAATGAATCACCACTACATATTTATATGTCTTTAAAAAATTTAAAAACTTCATAGGTTCTTACCACAATGATTATATATTTTAAATAAGGATCTCTAGATTGTGTTCCTAGAATGAGTTTCCTGGAGTTAAAGTATATAAAAACCATATATTTTATATCTATGAACAAATAAGTCTAATGTATATTTAGATAGTTTATAGGGGAAAAGTAAAAACCAAGAGATCCTCATACCATGTATTAGTTTCCTCTTCATCACTATTTCCTTTATTTTATCAATTTGGGATTGCATTATTATCTAGTAGCCAAAGAAGTCACATAAATTCATATAATCATCATTAAATGAATAAAATGATATAATATAAATAGGGAAAATAGATGTTGATTTATTATCTTAAAAGTGAAATTCACTCTTATTGTAAAAGTTCTTGTAAAGGAGTAGCTTTCCATTTCTATAATACCATACATAATACATAGTAAACACTTATTCTCAATTATAACCATGCATTCATTTATGAAATGTTTATGAAAACATAATTAATGAAATCATGGAAAATCACTAAGGTAAAAAATAAATTGACAATCTCATACACACCACACTAGATGTTCACCTCTTATTTAACAAATCAATAAAATTCTTAAAAATAATCTAATATGATTTATTAGTTGATTCCCTGGTAACTATTTTTTTTCATAGTGTAAATTTATATTTTCATTAAAAACTAAAATATATAACCACAAGATATAACTAGATAAATTTTGTAAGAATATTAATCTCCTCCATCATCAAGTGAAGGTTCCATTCATAGTGGAATTGCCAATTGGGCCCCTTCCCAACTTGTATTTTATTATATTCAATGAATAATTCCAAAGAACATGATGAATAATATTCATGTTTAATGAATGTACCTAAAAAACTAGAAAAATAATCTCATAACTGAGAATAGATGGTCTTTCATGTTAAATTTTTAATCAATTTAATAATAAGAAAATACCTTAGTCTTGAGATCTTTCATTGATGTAGATGTTCATTGATCAAATATCATTTGAGTAGTATCATAATTGTACCAAGATGACCCAAATTAGAATATCTATAGTGGTACCCACATGTTCTTATTGACCTATAAATGACACCAATGGAACACTATGTGCTTGTAAATGTAATTTAATCATATTGTGTTGTCCTTATTAATCAGAACACAATCCTTCAGGATCAAAGGATTGAATCTCTTGTTCTTTTATTCTTAAGAAAGAGGAGGTGATGGAGGAATTATCTTAATCTTGAGATAAACCCTAAAAATGTTCTTAATTGAGATAATTCTCTAGGATATGTTGTTTTTCACAATGACAAAATGAATTCAACCAAATGAATTCACACCACAGTAATAATTTAACATGAAAATATATTTAGCCAAAGATTATGGTTGACAATTGCACAAAGGCCCTTTGTCGAATAATAAACCCAATACATCTACCATGAAAATTAGTAGTAATAGTAGTATTAATAATAATATAATAATAATAATAATAATTATTATTATATCATGGTATGTGCCGAATTTCTCAAATTAAATATCACTTTAAATAAATCATTTCCATTACTAGGATATCAACATGGTACATTCATCTTCCTCAACATTTATCAAACCTTAAATAATAAATAAATATTATTTCTTTGATAAAAAAATAAATATTATATTCACAATTTTGTGAATAAATATTAATTAATATTCACATATCTAAATAATTATTTATTTAATAAAGAAATATCATCCATTACCTTTATTATAACATAATAGATACATAAATATTAAATTCTAGGACCTTGAATACAAATATTTATTTAATATTCAAATCATATTAATATTTTAAATGAATATTAATGAATAATAAATCCTGAATAAATATTATTCATTGGACTTGAGAATAACATTTATTTCAATTGTAAAATATAAATTGAATTTAAATACGATAAATGGATACACTAACTATGTGACTATCTAGACCTATTCCTTAGTGAAATATGGTGGCTTTACCTAAATTCTAATATCATTTTATAAAAACATATCAAGGAACCCATATAGAAATAATTTAATGACTCAACTACAAAAAACACATATGATTACTCACTCTGTAATACAATCCCTTTATCATGATATTTCATCAAGCAGGTCACATACTAATTTCAATAACCTATAAGCTCAATATGTATTTCTTTAAATTATTAAAATGAAATCATCAATCGTAATAGCCATGGAATATAGTTATATAATTCTATTTCAATAAAAGGGCTTCGTATATCATCTTATGGTCTTAAAAGTGAAATATCCTTTCTTGAATTATTCATTAATTTCATATCACTCGTGATTCACACAATGTATCCTAGTTCACCATAAATATATGTTGTCATGGTTTTCGATAATACCTAAAAGTATGTGACTTATGATATTCATTAATAATAATCTCAAGTCAACCGAACAATACACACATTTGTAAATGATAATATCCAATTAAACTTTAACATATGGAATTACGTTTGGTGGGTCTATCCTCATATGATCCTGTCTTGGTTATTAGAAAGTTCAAACTTCATGAGATCAATCCTATTCCACTAATGGGAAATTGGTAGTCTTCATCATTAGTAACACATTAGATGATGAAAATTTAGCTTAGGATATATATGTTATATAATAATGTCATATCACTTAAAAGTTATTATCATAGTGGGGAGCTGATATGAACTTTAGACATGATAAATTATCTAAGGATATTATCACATTAATGTTATGCCAAAGAAAAATCAGCATGCAATAAGATATTTTATTATTATTTTGTCATTGAATATACATGTAATATAAAGTATAAAATAGTTGGTTCTAGGATACCAACTCCAACAGACTCCAACTTTCAATAGAGCCAACCACAATTTAATTTTAACCTGCTAGCTATACATGATAATTATGTTTTTAGTGATATAATTATTTAGTTAACAGGTCTACCACATTCTCCTCCATGGAAACTTTACTTAACGTGACCTTAAATTTTTGAGAAAAACCCTCAATAGATGATACTTCCAAAGTATATTCTTCTTCTGTTGACATGAACTTCAACCCTTATCTAAATCCACCACTATAGTATTATAATAGTATAATGTGATATGGTCCTTACTACTAGGCATCATGTTGAGATCTTGGGTGAAGTTTCATATCTACACTACTTCTTTAGATATATCATAAGTATCAATATAACTAGATTGTATTATAGATGCAATGAATTCTAAATACTTTGATATATTCTAGATTATAACCCCTCAATTGAGTAAAAATATATATATTTATCTTGATTGTGATTTCTGATCATCCTTAATTTTTTAATTCCATACTTTTATTTTTAGATAATCCCACTTTTTAACTGGGTTAAGAGAGAACCCTTACATGACCTAGGGTCCTAAAATACATGAACCAAAGGCCCAGAGGAAAAAATTCCTTAACAATTTTAATATTAATTCACTAAAAAAACCTCTCCAAAAACTTATTCAATGTATGTTACTATCTCACCACATTATGATGTAGTTAAAATGTCATTTCCTTGTGTAGAGTTATGTGGGCCCTAAACCTAGTGGTGTATCCACCTTGTCCCTCTATAATCTTATGCCCAGTTATCTCCTCCTTGTGACTATTACTGATCTACTTTATTATCCTAAGGCTGAAATAGTATAGTTGAACCACCCTATATTTATATCTCAGGGTCCAATACATGGCCCAAAATCCATATTTAGGTGATTAATATGGCTGCTACAGTACCTTAGAAATTCTCTCCCACCTGTGTTTCATGTAGGATTATAGGGATTCATTACCTCTTGGGTGATCCCCCAACTAATTAGATTATCATGATCTATCTAGAAACTAAAATCTATATATCTCATGATGACTATATCCTCATATCCTACATATAATAGAAACTTATCCTTAGAATACCTAAAATACTTTAGGACAGTCTTAACTATTATCCAATAGAATTCTCCCAGGTCTTCTTGATATCTTCCTACCATGCCCAAGGAACATGCAATATAAAACCTGGTATATAACATGACATACATTTCTAATCCAATCATTAATATGAATTTGATCATGGTTATCCTCTACCTCTCCTCTTGTGTTAGAGGAAATATTTTCTTAGAGATATTAATGTCACATGACATTGGAAATAAACCCCTCCTAGATTGTTCCATACCAAATATCTTCAGTAACTTTTCAATATTTATACCATGAATTTATAGTGCCTCAAGATTAACATACATTTATATTACATCATTTTATATGAATATTTATCAGATTACAAAAATACATGCCCAAGGGCTGTAATAGTTTAGTGTATTTTAAAACTTGGAACAAAGTTTTATAACTTTGTGAAATATCTTCAATGTTTCCCACAAAGATCTATCCCTTTAGCAATTCTACTTAAAAACTTTATTCATAACAGTAAACATAAAAAATTGGTGATCTCATATGCTCAGTAAGGGTAAAAATAAAGGAGATACATAAGCATAACATAATCATAAGTGTATGAGAACATGAGCATAACATGGAAAACCATACCCTGTATATCAGAGAACATAAAAATGAATCATGGTATAAATATTGGCAGTTCATAAGACATGAATCATAAGGAAGTCAAGAGAGTAATCCCTAAAAGAATAATATAAGAATAAGACATGGGGTTGTAGAAGACATATAAAGGTATGAAATGATTTCTATAGTAGTCATGGCATCTGTTCCAAGGCCATCTCAGTAGGAAAATTCCTTTACTGAACTAGGTTCACTCCCCATTCCGAACCTATACTAATTGGGTTCACTTCCTATTCCTGCCATGTATTATTGAAACAGGTTCAAATCCTATTCGATCTTTATATTACTGAACTAGGTTCACTTCCCGTTCTGGACTTATCACACTAAACTAAGTTTTCTTCTCATTCTATCCCTGTTATACTGAACTAAGTTCACTTCTTGTTCCAGCCCTATCATACTGAACCGAGTTCACTTCTTGTTCCAGCCCTTTCATAATGAACTGAGTTCAATTCTTATTTTAACCCTCTCATACTGAACCGAGTTCACTTCTTGTTCCATCCCTATCAAACTGAACCTAGTTTACTTCTCATTAAAACCCTATCATACTCATGAGATATAAATATTTACCCAATGCATTTTATGGAGATATAGGTCCCACCCATCACAGAATGAAATCATACATTCTTGTTACACAAGATCATAAACAATCAACATATCATGAGATATAAAAATACATGCGTTTCATAAACATCAAATCATAAACCATGAAATTAAATGGGTATCATAAAAATTTTATCATGGTATAAACCGTCGAAGGGAAATGTATTTCATAAACAATGTGACATAATAAACATAATTTCTTTTGAGAAATAATGAGAATTTTTTACTTTGATCATATCCCTAGTAAATAAAAAACTATATCAAAGGATATCATCTTAGTTGTCAAAGGGTTTTTAAAAATAACTTGGTTCATTTCTTAAGGAAAATAATCTTTCTTTGAAAATAACTTTTTAAGGCATAAAAAATCTTTAGAAATAATTTTCCTTAAAAACCACTTTGAAAACTTATAAAATAAGATTTAAAAAAAATTTAAAATATTTCTTGATGAAAAAATCCTTTCTCCTATAAAAAAATTATTTTTAAAACATAAATTATTTTGAAAACCATTTTCTTTAAAAATAACTTTGAAAACTTATAAAGTAATATTGAAACATTTTTTTTGAAAATCTATTTCTTCGAAAAATTATAATAGAATATTGAAAAAAATTTGAACTTTTTTTCCTAGAAAACTTATAAAATAAAATTTAAAACATTTGAAACACTTTTTAAAGATAAAACCTTTTTGAAAACATTTTTCTAAAACATGGTTTATGAAGAACACAAATTTCCAACAAAAGAGAGAGATAAAGTCAGATTTTCTTAAAAACAATTGATTAATTATCTTAAATACCAAAGATTGAAAAAATGAAACCCATAAATTAATCTATAATTAATAAATATTGAAGAATAAAATTCATGAGTGTCATTGAGATATGGATTATAATATTTCATCAATGGAAGAATAATCATAAATAATCCGGATAAATGATTAGATTATAGCGATACACTATTACCTCTTTGGTAACTTTGAATCATAATACCCATGAAATAATAAAATTAAATAAAGATTAAAATATCTTGAAAATAATTATATTCATGATATAAAATTTCAAATGGTATTATATACACCTATTATAATAATATAGGTGCATAACACGGAATGTATCTCATAGAAGAAGAAATGAGGCAAAACTAATTTACCGATTTATCAACATTTGAACCATAAACCCCATGAAACAAATATCATCAAATGTTTATGTAAATAAACATAAATTTATGTATAATTATCATATAATACATTGATGAGAATTATATATTCAACATAAAATAAACAAGTTGTGAACACGACATATATCTCATAGATATAAAAAGTGAAATGAGAAAAACTTTACCTTAAGTCTTGACTTTTCTACAAACACATTAAAAAATACTATATAATAAATATATGTTTATTATAAAACTACCATAGAAAAATATTATTATATATAATACCATATATGATTCACTTATGACTTTATATTTATCGTTTATTAACAATTCCATGTTAAAGTAATGTTTTGGGTAACAATTACTTGTTTATCGTATATGTTTTGACTTTTTATTCTTATTCCTATTAATTAGATCATGATTTAATTATTTAAATAATGAAAAATATGATTTATATATAATATATATTCATCATATAAATATTTATAGTAATATATAAAATATAGAAATCTGAAATGGAATACACCATTCATGGAGACGGTAGGTTGTACGTCTTCATGAACACTATTTTCATTTTCTTATGATATTGAAAGAAAGAAAGAAAGTAAATGACATATATGTATATATATATTATCATTATATTACCATTATTATTTCATATATATAATATAAATTTACTAAACCTATCCTTAATACATTCTATGTAAAGTGTGAATGAATCACATCGCTTTAAGGAGCTAGTAGTCCACACATCCACAAACAAAGTTATCATATTTAAACAAAATGTAAAGCATGAATGTATATTTTTTATAATAATTAAAGAAGTATAAATAAATCATAAATATAGTATATATCATATAAAAATAGATTTTCCATCATAATTTCCAACCATAATAGGTGGTAAAGGAAAACGAACGACATTGTTTTGTGAGGCGGTGGTTCGCTTACACAAGAACAAGAATTTCGCTACCCATTTTATGAAACTGTGTGTAGGTATAGGTAAAAAAATTTAAATAAAAAAATATAAGTATTTTTAGGATACTTAAGTTATTATATAATCATTTAATAAGAATAATTTAGGTTGTGGAGAATGAAATTAAAACAAAAGAGCTTGTAGAAATATGTTACCTCTTCTTCGAGTAACTCCATTTGGTTTGCACCAAAGGGATTCAATGGTTAGATTTTTTTTCCAAAGTGAATATTAAAGGTTGAGGGGAGGGATTTTGGGAGATTATTTGGTTATTTTTTTTATGATACAAAGTATATTGATAGGTGTGAGGAAGTGAGGGGGGTGAGTTCCTTTTTATAGTGGAGGCGGAGTGACATTCTTTTAAATGTAAAAAGTAAACACTATTGAGATATCTCTCTTACATCACACGACTCAAATAATTTCCCATTTTAAATAAAAATGATGAAATGGTAGAAATATGTATATCCAATAGTTAGTGGAAATTTTTCTAGCGTATTTTTCCACTTAAGTTAAAGTTTAACAACTAAGTAAACTCATTTTTACCTAAATCATTATAATTAATTTTAATTGCATTCACTAATATTATTGGTCAAAAACCAAGTAGACCTTATTATAAATTATAAATTATTATAATAAATAATATGGGATCCATTTTTCAAAATTACAATCATAAAATTTTTAGATATTAAATTAATATTAATCCCACAGATGGGATGAGAAAACAGGTTTTTAAAGCAAAGTGGTTCAAAAGTTTGAAATGTTTTTATTTCCAATTTCAATTTTAAATTTGTTATAATGATATATTTTGGATTAATTTATGTATTAAATATCTAATTATACTTTTAAACAAAATTAATATATAATTTAACTATATATATAAATTATATGAAAAAGCAGTTTTGAATTAAAATTCAGTGTTTTCACTATTCATCAAAAAATGAAACTTCTCAGAAAAATACAAAACATTCACCCAAAATAAATTTTGATATTCATATTTCAAAAATAAATAATATTTTTCAAATAAAAATTATAAGAGTTTCAAAATTTAGATTTAAATTGGGGTTTTCATTAAAAGAAGGTAAAATTACCTTTTAGGAAAAGACATCTTTCTGTTCATAAAATTGGATTTATTATTATCTTATACCTATAAAATATATTGGATGAGTATAAAAAATATTTATTTAATATAAATATATATTTTTTTTGAAAAAAATCATTAAAAATGGGTTTTAATTTATCTAGATAAAATAGTGTTTGTAGGTAGAAAAGTAGTTTTCTTAGAAAAGAAGTTTCTTTGTTATATAATAGTACATAATTTAATTTATAACTAATTGATAACCAAATGATTTATTTTATATACATTTTTAAACTATATTTTAATAATTGAGTCAATCTATTTCATATATTCCATTCTAATGGCTAGGTGATAATTATAATAATATTATAATAATAATATTAATAGTATATTGTATTTCGGTAAAAATTGGCCTTGCCTATAATGAAATATATTGAAGGGACTCAATATTATGTGTAACAGAAGCCAATAATAGTTCTGCATTTACCACATGCTACTCTATATGTTTTCTATAGCGCAAGATCGACTTGGTGTTTCATAAAAAGCAATAATAACTTGGTACTTTCATATAACACAAGATAAATCCAATGTTTCGTGAAATGAAAAATATAAAAAAGATAATATTAATTCAAAAAAAAATATTTCACAAAAACTCCGGGTGTTAAATTCTACCCCCCTTTAAATGAATTTTCCCTCAATTTTTTTTGGTTTTCCAAAGGTTTAATACTTGAAAGTTATTTTCTTAGAAACCCACATCGTAAAAATGAACACTAAAACATCCTTTAAAAAGGGAAAGTTGGAACTGAAATGGTTACACAAAGTAACTCATAACTATGTTTATACATAGAAGAATATAGGTTGGGAGTGAAGATTGGACATATAGGAAAACATTAAACTATTATAGAGAGTGATAATGATCATTGATCACCAGTAAGTTAATGATCAATGTAAAGTTAAGCGCCTCAGAAACATAAATCTATGATGATTTATAAGACCACCACTTCAAAAAAAATGAAGGTATTAGGATAAATACTTTTCAATATCCTTTTCCTAGATTTTAGGAATTATTTTATTGTCTAAGAACATAAGGAAATATACTTACTGGATTTCATTCAATTTCATATGCACAATACTAACCTTTGGTTGTGTCTTGACCAATTCTCACTTCTCCTTTCACTCTAAAAAAATAAAGGTGATTTTTTTATCCCTGAATCACTATCATATCATAAGATCCATATGTAGAATGATAATTCATTCCATCCGTCTTTAGTTATTATCATAGCTAAAAGGTTATCATAGGTTAACAAATATGAAAAAATACTTATATGGAAAAATAATTCTTTAATATCTAAAACCTCATCTAAAGTTTAACTTCAACCATTCCATAAATGGTTAAACTTATGACCCTTAAAAAAGATGAAATCCAAAACTTTAGAAAAAAATTCACAAAATTTCTCAAAAAATATCTTAGCATTGATCCCCAAAATATCATAAAGTAACTCTTGGTTGTCACATTCCTAACATGTTAATACCTATATCATGTATTCTTTTGAAATATGGTAATAACCTGAATTGTCATACATCCATATTGAAAATATGCATGATTTATTATTCCAAATATCATTCGATATATTCCTTAAATTCCTTTATCTCTATCTATGATAGTGAAAACCACTTTTTCCACAAATCCTTTATCAGTTACGAGGTCATTCATACTATCCAATTTTTTTATCTAAATAAATCATCTCTTTATCCAAGATAAACACAATTGTGTCAACATATTTAACATATTAAGATTTAACTTCCCTCAATTCCAAATATTACCTTTAAATTAAATCAAATTTATAAGTCTTCACCAACATTAAAAATACCATTTTCAATCCTTAATAAAAAAATTATACTAAAAATACTGATATATTTCTTGATTCATATAACATAATATTTGAATTCCAAAACATATACACTTCAATCATCCAACTTTATTCTTAAAACATTACTCATGATTCATTGTCTTACTCTTTAATACTTCTTGTCCTAGTATATGAAATATGAATCATGTCTTAAGGTTATTAAAACTCAATCTAATCATGCTTCTTACATTTAATGTATAAAATACTATTAGAACATCTCATAGCTTTCACATGTCATTTTTAGTCTCTTTATCTTCAGAAGTATAACCAATACTCACACCACCTTCCTAATTCTATTCATGGTCTCTCCACTTAGAAAATCTATTTGTATAATTCCCATACTTTCTACATATAAAACATTCAATGTTAACCCAGTTCCTTCTAGTTCCTGCTATTAACTAACACCAGAAATCATAGTGTGAGAAACACTTATCATAGAAGAAAATCACATAATCATGAAAACAATTACTAATACAATGTATAAATCATGACACCCATTTATTTAATCTATGAAACCATAGTTTTATCCTTGGTTATTCATAGTCATATTCTATTTAAATCCTTCATGATTTTTTGTAAAGAGTTTTTGAATTCCCAAAGCATATCCCTTAAGAATGTCAAACTAGGTATGCAGTAAGGTCCATTATCGTTCACTAGTTCTAGATCAAGTCTTGCACAATACAATGATTTTGGGGTTGTTACCCCTATGTACATCTATTCCAAATCTACATCTACTTATAGTATCTAGACGGGGTTTTATTACTAGGAAACCAATCACTCTATCCTTTACCAAAATTCTAAGACATTTTCCCATACTTTAACTTATCCTTAGAGACATCCCTAGACAGATACTTAGAAATATTACTAGGTATCTCACTAAAATTTTCCCATCCTAGTTTCCAAAGGTTGACAAAACCTTTCCTTTGACACCAACTATAGTGGCCCATTCTTAACATGCATGGATATTACATCATTTTAGATGAATATTCAGAACATTACAAAAATACATTCCCAAGGACCATAATAGTTTTGTGTCTTTAGAAACTTGAAACAAAATGCTTTAACTTGGTGAGAGATATTAAATGTTTCCCAAAAAGATCTTTCCTTTTAGTAATTCTACTTAAAACCTTTCTCCATAACCTGGAGAAAGGAAATATAAGAAAGGGGTGATCTTAGATGCTCAGTAAGGCTAAAAATAATGGAGATACATAAGCATAACATAAGCATAATGGTATGAGAACATGATCATAACATGTAAAATCATACTATGCATATCAAATAACATAAACATGAACCATGGAATAAATATTGGCAGTTCATAATACATGAATCATAAGGAAATAAATATCATAATTTTTTAAATCATAACATAAGAATTAGACATGGGATTGTAGAAGACACATAAAAATATAAAATGATTTCTATAGTAGTTAAGGCATCAATGCCAAGTCTGTCTTAGTGAAAGAAGTCCTTTATTGAACCGGGTTCACTCCTCATTCCAACAATTTATTACTAAACTAGATTCACTTCCCATTCCAGCTCTGTATTACTGAACTAGGTTCTAGTCACGAACCGAATCTGGTCGCCACCAATACCGACACCAAACCTGGCCCCTAACAAGGCCCAAAGGGCGTTCCCTATCCACATGGACTGACACAAGTTTCCGGGTATCATTTATCTTGTTCCAGCCCATAGGAATAGAGAATGACCTTCGAGCCTTATTAGAGGCCGGTTTTGGTGCTGGTATTGGTGGCGACCAGATTCAGTTCGTGAAAAAATGGTATCAAAGGGAGGTTTTACAAAGTTATCACTTCTTTTTTAACATGGGGATGCCCTAAAATTGATTTCTTGTTTCCATTTAAATATATTGGGATGAATTTACTATTTTTGTAACTTAAAAGTGTACACATAGTGTACACGTGGGTTTCTTAAGGGGTTTTGTGTGCAAAACAATGCAGGATTTTGAGAAATTGTTTCATTAAAAATCAAAGTGTTTGTTGTGTGTTTTAAGAGGTATAAAATGTGATAGATAATGTAATGTGTGTATGTGACCATTAGTAGTATTTTAAATTAAAATGGATATGTGTTGTATACTTAAATTGTTTGATCCCAAAGGGGGAAGCCCGAGTACCTAGATGGGGCGGATGTGTACTAGTACGACTAGTGGACCAGATGTGTTTTGTCGATGTTTCACCTAGAATTTGGATAATTAAAACTCTAACTAAAATATGTGGATGATGATTGGGGACCACTAGGTTATGGGTATGTTCCCTACCAGTGGCTCGTGTATGAAAACATATTTTACTATGGTTACTTTACACCGAGGTATGAGGTACATAGGGCCCGAGACTATCTAGTGCCTAGGGGTGTTCCTGTTTTTATTTCTCATTGTTTTTGTGGTATTTTCCATTGTCTAGGAATGTTTTTGGAATTAATTTATAGTATCTAACATTTCTATTTAAATGTGTTAACATTCTGAAAATTTTAGCTTGAAAACTATTTTCAATTGAAAGTTGCATTTCTTGGAAGTTATCACTGCTTTTCTTTGTGTTTTAAAATTGCTTGCTTTTTCACATTGTATTTAATGATCTTTGGAATCATTTAGTGGTATCCTATTGGGATTAGGATAACAAACTACTTATACCCCTTGGTTATAAGAAGAATTTATTATACTTGACTCAGGTAAAGGGAAGGCTATGAGTGATGTCGGTTCTGAGTGTTAGTTCTCATCCTTAGTGCATAGTTGTGGAGACAGCCTGTGGGTTATGACCCCATGTAGTGTGGAGTTCTTGGGTTCTTTTCTGTTTTTTATTTGTGTATTTGGACCATTTTTAGTGCATTTGAACTTATATATTCAGTTCTGGGTTTTTGTATAAACCTTGTTTGGTATGAATTTTTCAGATTCAGTTTATCAAATGTTTTTGATGTTTTATGTATACATATTCAAGTAAATCATTCCCAAACCAAGATAAATGATACCTGAGAACTTTTTCCAGCCCGTGGGAATAGGGAACTCCCTTCTAGCCTTGTCATGGGCTGGGTTTGGTGCCAGTATTGGTGGTGACCAGATTCGGTTCATGACAAAAATGGTATCAGAGGAGATTCGGTCTCTTTGGGTAATGTTATTTAGGGAAAATTTGGGATAGTATGGAGTTAGGATTGTCGGGACTTGGAATTTTGGTTATTAGTAATGTGTATGATCACCACACCTCATGGTGGGATTCAAGTCTCCACGGGAAAGTTGGGACTTTTCTGAGTCCTTTGGTTTTCTTAGCTTGATGATGATTAGGGGAAATGAAAAGAGAGTTGGGTTAATGGTCTTAGTGAGATTTTAGGGTCTGGAAAGACATGTAGAGATGGGGATATTTCCCTAGAACACTCTATGTGATGGTTAAGTGATTGGAGTATGTCTACCAACCATATGTCCAAGTCACTCACTGAAGTTATTTCCCCCTAGCATTATCTTGTGTCCTTTAGTTTTGGAATCTTGGAAGTTAGGTTTTAAAACAAAAATGACATGGTTTTAAGAAATGTAAGTTTTTTTGAAATTATTTTCTAATAAATATGGAAGGGTTTGAATTGTGAAATGGTGGTAATGTGTTTTTAGAATTGTTTTGAAATGGAAAATGGTGTGTTTATACCTGTTTTGAAAGCAGAAAATTGTGTTAAAGTTGGTTTTGAAAAAGTGTTTCCAATAGAGTTTTCTAAACTGTTGAGAGGTGTTTTAATGGGATGAGATGTTTTGAAATTAATGTGTATGACTTGAAAGTGAGTTTTCATTTAAATTATTGTTTCTTTGTTAATCTGTAATTTGGGTTTGATTTCATGGTTAGCACTTTTGAGAAAAAGGAGGTATTGGTTGACTATTTTGGTTTTGAAAAGTGGAAAGAATTTTTATTTTAACCTTTGGTATTTCAATGAGTGACCACATGCATGGGATTATATGGTATAATGAATGGTTTATGGAATGGATGGATGAGTTATGGGATGGATATGAGGAGGGTGCCTGGTGTGGCACAAAAACATGCATGTGTGAGGCCCATGGGGTACCATTGGTGGATACACTAACCGCTAAATCGTTTATTTTCAAAAAAATGATTTTAAAGGAAAAAATTGATGTTTTGATGACTAGTTTGGGATGGTGTGTATTATTTGTTTTTGAAAATGTTGATGTTGTGGGATATTTTGAGTCCAAGAACCCCTCCTGTTTGAACTGTTTTTTGGGTTTGTGTTTGGTCGGTAAGTTGTGTTGAAGGGCCGATTAGTGGTCTCTTCTGAGAAATATTTTGGGATGGCTTTATGGTGGTACACTTAATGTGTTTGGATATAGTTTATGGTATATCTTGACCAATATACCATCTTTTTTGGGTCCTTTGGTTCAATAGTTGGATAAGGTATTCCCCATTAAGGGTTAATGCACAACTGAAGTGAAACCCGGATTGTTTCTCCATTTGAAGACCCTCCAGTTGATCAATATAAGGAATATTTTTCTCAAGATTTGTAGATTGAGTCTACACCCATTTCTTTCTGGGTTTTTTGTATCCTTTTTTAGTGTAAGAGTGATCTTGGAAGGTTGAAAGAGACCTTAACTTCTTATGTTTCCTGATTTTCTGAAGGTGGAAGTGGTCTGTGGTTGTTAGCATGAATGAGTATCTAGATGGTGTCTAAGAGGTCCTCTCGGTCCTTCGTAGTCTCTTCAAAGAAGGAGTTCACTTTAAACTACTAATATGAGAAATCTATTCACGAGAGGATATTGTGTCCACTTTCTTGAATTGTGTGTTTTCTGGGGATGTTGTATAAGGTCCCTCTCCATGTATTGTTTATATCACTCGCAGTGGTCATGTTCGGTGATGCCTTGTGATGTCATGTGCTCTATTGACCATAAAGGTGAAAGTCGTGAAATCCTTTGAGAGTATCAGTTATGTTGGGAGAATGTATCCCTTGTAAAAACATCAAAATTTTCCATTTTAGAGAAAGGTGAGTGTAGGTGTTCTTTACTTCTATTGTTTCTCACCCGAAGAAACAAGGTGTGAAGTGTGTGCATCTTCTAAGCCCTTGTTTTAGTGAAATATCGGGTTAGGGTAAACTGAGTTTGGAATGTGTTATGTATTGTAAAACTTATCAAGGATTTTGGTGTAGTTTTTGGTGGCACCAAAAGAAGAATTATCATTCAGGGGGTTTCCAAAGCATAACTGTGAGGATAAAGATACTTCAATCATTTGAGCTCTAGCCATAGTTCTCAGAGAGAAGCTGGCTCATAGTCAGGGGAAATCCCATTGTCGTTTAAACCCTTATACGAAGTCCTATCCTCAGTATGAAAGATAGTAAGATTTTAGACCTATGTTGTCATCATCTTTCTTCTGTTGTTCCCATTCGGTGGAAATAGGTGTAGGTCCTTGTACCCATGTCATCACCCAATGTTATTCCCCCCCTTTGGTTTCCATTGAGTCTTTGTAGAATGGTTGGTAATTTGGCTAGATAGGCCAATCACACTATTTGTGCTTGATTATTAGTGACCGTGTTACAGGAATCCCTGCAGAAAGAATGATCTGCACAGTTAGTGCATAGTTTCCCAAACTGTGTGGACTAACCGTGCATCCTTCCCAAATCTTTAAATTTTTGGGTCTTTTTGTGCCAACCCATGCTAGTCGGTTAAGATGGTAATTTATTATGGTGGGGAGACCTACTATGAATCTCATGTATGTTCCTTTGTAAATTTTGAATGGAAGTATACCCTTTGTACCATGGATTCTGTTCATGCCTCCCCTATTAGTGTCCTGATTCAATCTCGAGAAAAATATAGGCTTCATCTTATGGCGGGGAGCCTATTTGTGTCCCCCCGTACCAATAACTCAGATTTATCCATGGTATTGGATTGGAGGTAGGTAGCGTCATTCAGAAATATCTAGATTCCAACATCATCCTTGAGTAAACGTTGGGATTGGAGATCACCCAATGGTTTAGTTAAAGTAAGGTAAGTGTAACCTTGTTCGAAGTTGTTGTTCGTTTGGGTGAATTGCTTGAGTCTTTTTTTGATAGTGTTTGTGAAGTATTATTTTGGGATAAAGTATGAATGTGATTGATCATCTTAAGAAAGTGGTCTATGTTTTGGTCGTGAGAGTAATCCTTCCTTAATTGATCACTGGAGGTGTTTTGTCCTTTGGGGGATAAGCTTGGCAAAAAAGTACATATTGGTTTATCGGTTGGGTTTGGATTTTGTATTTGGCCTTGCTGTGGATTTTCAGGGATGGAAAGTTTTCATGGTGGGGATAATTGTAACATCCATGACTTATTTTAAATTTATTTTTCATTTAATTTCCATTATTTCTTTGTTTTGGGGGTTTCTCAATATTTTTTCGAGGAAAGGGTGTGTTTTCATGATTTGGGCCAAACCGTGAGCCCATTTCCAGATTTAAAAACCAATTTTGTTTCTTTTATAAATTTTTTATCTTTTAATATTTTGAATCCATTAAAATTTCTAAATGGCCTCAACTTACCTATTAACACCACCATTTCAATTTCAACCCTTTAGGAATCCATAATAATGGTGGATTTGGGTTTTTATTTAAGGAATTGGGCTATCCTGAAAGCCCCTTTCTAGTTTAAAAAAATGTTTAATTAATAACTTATTCAATTTTAAGGATTTTTATTGATTAAAAGTGTCACCCAAGACCACTGAACCCATCCACACTCCCCTCCTCTTTCCCCCATCTTTGGATCTCTTTTCCATCGCGATTTAGTACAGAAAATCACAGGGTTTCTCAAATCGACCAGATTTGAAGAGGAAACTTCTTTCCTTCTTAAATCTCTCAATTGTTACTCGTTTTCCTCCATTCTAGTTCTAAATTCGACCCTTCCTCATCCTATTCACACCTAAAATCCATGGCAGCCCTCAAAGTCCCTCAAAACCTCTTTGGAACCCCATTTGAAGGGGGATTTTGTGGAGGAACTTCAAAGAATCTCAAGAAAGTGTCTCTCCTCCTTAGTTCCTCCCCTTTCCATGAAGTTTATTTCAATTTTCTTGAAGTTACAAATGAACATGGGGTAGGGTTTTGAACCTAGGTTTTAAAATTGGGTTTTATTGGTCAATTATTGTGGTTTTAGGTTTTATATAAGTCCCTCTTTGTGTGACGATGACATTTTTCAATGTAAGAAATAGAAATATATATTGTATTTTCATAATCATAAATATTTCATGAATATAAGAATTATTTAATTTATATCACATATATTCAATAAATTTATTCTTATTACCTTCCATGTAAAGCGTTAGTGAAAAAAAATCCTATCACGTTGTGAGGTGGTAGTCCGCTGTACACACGAGCGACGTTATCATATCCACCATAGAATAAAAATTTAGAAGGTATATGTGATATTACAACTAAATAAGTATAAATATGTTCTAAATATCATATATATACTTTAAATCCATCATTATAACAATCCATGAGAGACAATGTTGGAAAACGAATGACATCGGTTTGGGAGGCGGTGGTATGTTATGCACACAAACGGGGTTTTTGTATCCTATTTGATAGAAGAGGTGATAAATTTAGTTTAGTAAATTAACATAATAAAATTTAAGTATATGGGGGATACTTTTTTTTATTATATAATCATAATTGAAAAATATTTGAAGGATGTTTAAGAAGTAATATAATAAAAATGCATGGTTAAACATGACACTTATTCTTTAGACAACCTCCTTAGGTAAACACTAAAGCCTTATTAGAATGAATTTATAATAAAAATAATGGATATAGGTCATAAGGAGGGAATTTATGAATATATCTTGTTAGGTATTGGTTGATCCAAATTTATTTCAAATTTTGAAGAGGTGAGGATAAGGGGTGGCCATTTACGCATGAGGTGAGTGGCACACTAGTAATTTTTGAAAAGAAAAAGGGGTAGCCACATTTGTTCATTCCATAAGGATATAAAATGGACCAATATCAAGACTTATACATGATAAGGTGTAAATATGGCCATAAAATATAATTTATACAAGTTTTTATGTCATTTTAATTAATATTTGTTTAGTTTAAACCCTAGTAATTCTGTTTTCACCTTAACCGTGATAATAAAATTTTATTGTTTTCACTATTAAGTATGGTAAAAAATTAAGTTGAAATTATTAGATAATATTAATAATTTTTATTCAAAATATGGTATCCATTTTAACAAATTAAATTTAAATAAGTTGAAAATTTTAATTTAAAACAAAACCCACATACATGACGAAAAAGGGTTTTTAAGAATTGTATTTTTTTAAGAAAAAGATGATTTTATATTAAATCTGTGACTAATAATAATAATTTCAAGAATATATATTAAAATTTATTGATATATAATCTATAAATTTCATTTAATACATTCCTTATTAGGTATTATTTTAATTTATTAAAAATAAGATATATGATTCACTTTAAAACAATTTTCAGAAAAACATGTTTTTAAACCCAAAAATAAACTTATAATAAAATAAAATATAAATTTGATTCAAAATTAATTATGTTTTTTAAATATAAATAAATAATACTTATATTACTTGAAATAATATTCAAAACATAATGGTACTTTTATATTTCTTAATTTATTTAAAAGAAATGACATTTTTACCAAAATTGGTATTTTCACTTTGCATTGAAAAATAAATATTTTCCGAAAAATACAAAATTTTTACCTTAAGTAAATTTTTATATGATGATTTGAAAAATTAATTTAATTTTATAAAATAAATTTTCAAAAATTTCTAAAAAATAATTTTAAAATTTTCTCACAAAAGTAATAAAAATCATTTTTGAAGAAAACTTATTTTTGGAGAATAGTATTACTTTAATAAAAATTAATTGATTATTTAATAATAATTTATGAATAATTTATATTGATTAAGAAATATATATATATATATATATATTTAAAAAATTAGGTAATACCATTCACACCTGCCAATTTAACAACTATGTTATAATAATTATATATTACACATGCCATTTAAGATCAGTGTTGAGTGTTGAATATGATATCAAATATAGTTTTAGCTTCTAAAATATCAAGGTGTTACAATATCATATAAAGATGAACTTTTTCCCTTGGGGTGTATGTTTATTTTCATAAGTGGCCTTTATAAACACTTCACATCCCCATGCATGTAAGTTGGACAACATGGATCTTCTTTCATACCAAAGGTTATAGAAATACCATTTAACACTTTAGTTGACACGTGGTTTTTTATATTCACTATTTCAAGTAATGTTTATATCTAAATAGATAATGTAAGGCTTTTATGAGTTAACATCAACCTATCCATATCAATAAAGGTGTAGTCCCTCCTTTCACTTACACCGTTCCATTTTGGTGTATAAAGAGAATTGAGTTGAGATATGACCCTAAACTCCTTCAGATAATTGTTGAAACCCTAGTTTAATTATTCTCTACCATATATTGAGTGTTTTTTCTTTATCTTATCCCCAAAATCATTATCAAATTAATTCTTTTATTCCTTGAATTTCTCAAAGTAATATGAATTATATCTCAATAAATAGACATATCCATATCAACTAAATTCACTATTAAAAGTAATGATGTATGATAATCCACCCCTTTATTCAACAAGAAATGGTCCTCACACATTTGTATAAACCAATTCAAGAAGCTGTGTTTCCCTTTCAGACTTTCTAATAAATAAATCTTTGTTCATTTTTACTTTTAAAAAATCATGACATATTCCTAGTGGGTTTAGTTCTAATTAATCTAAATACCCATCTTGATATAATTTTTCATGTACTTTTCATTTACATATCCCTGATAGTGATTCCATAGTTATGTGTGATATGAGTCAAAAAAACTAGATTTGTTATCAATTTTCAATAATTTATTGTTATATTTTAACACATAAAGACCATTATTAAGACGTGTCAACCATATCATATACCATATTTTTATAAGTATAATTTTTTTACCAGATTTGAAGATAAAATGATCTATATCAAGATTGGATATAGGAATAATGTTTTTGGGAATTCTTGTCACATAGAAAAATTAATTTAAAATCCAGATCAATCATGTTAGAAATTTGAGGTGGTGGTCTCCAATACCCATTACAACATGTCTTGCTCTATTGTAATCTTGAAAATCCAAGTCACCTTATAAAAATCCTTACATGAATCCATCATGAACCTGTATTTCATACAGACGATTCTCAATGATAACTTGAAGGAATTATTTGGTAAGATTTAGCTTTAAAGGGATGATAAATGATATATTTTTACCGAGTCAAGTTCAGGCTCTTTTAGAGTGTCATAATTTCAAAATAGTATCCATGAACACCAAGGTGATGAATATTTAATGGGAAATCTATGGTGAAATTTCATTCTTGTGAAATACAACTTTCTTATTTGGTGCATACATAGTCATGATGTTATAATTGATAGATAAATAAAAAATAAGGGCATTCACATGGCTTTTAAATGAATTTGTTTTCAATATTCCAAAGTAGGGATCGTGTTCCATATATTTGTGGAAAGTGAGTGGGATTTATTTATGTGGAATATTTTGGGAGGTTTCATGGGCCATATCTTTCCATGATATCAAACGATTAGATTTTTGGACAGCTAGATTAAATCAGTGGACTCGATGGTGGAATTGTATAGTCAATGGATGGATCTAGAAATAGGGAACTAAATCTTATGGGAGGCTCATAATGAAGTCAAGAACCATAGTTGAAGGACCAAATTTATTATTTTAAATATTAGAGTTTGGGATCTGATAGTGGATTTGGGAAGTTAATGGAAATGGAAGGAGGGATCCCATGTTATCATAACTCCACCTTCTTTTCCTGAGAAGGAGGTGGAGGATATGATGGGTAGGTTCTATTAGGCATGTTGGAGTTCCCTTATTAATGGATTAAACCTTAACTTAGATTAATTAAGTCATAAAATAATCATGAGTGGTGGTGGGATAGTCGGAAATGAATAGGGTTTGTGGAACTATCTTATAGTGACTATTATAGTCCAAGTGGTCCCCAAATAGCCAAGGATAAATCATTTATCTGTGATATTTTCCTCTATTGACATTATAATTTCCATTTAGTCATGGTGTAACGAGATTCAACTCTCATTTAAATGTACCCTCTGGGCTATTCTTCCCCTCACTAGTATATTTCCTACCAAATTAGGTCTTGTAAGGGCCAAATTAATCAACAGATGGAAATCACTCACACTTAGAGAGAGGGGAATAGAGAGATGTATAATATTGTTTCAAAGGGATATTTAGAGGAACCTCTTTTTATTCTTTCATATATTAGTTCTATTACCCCATATTGATTGATCACAATAAAAGAGGACACCTTAAGAATTCACCACTTTAGACCACCCTGAGTTTGGGGTTCATCTACTTTAATAAATCTTAATGTTGATGATAATTTAGATGTGAGCATTATAAGTCCTATATAATAACTAATTTGTATAAACAGAAATATTTCACTTGATAAAAAATGAACATGGATCTTCCCCTTTCTTATTTATCATGGTGTAGTTCTTCCTCTCATGGCCCTTATTTCCACATGAAATGAAAAAAACATCTCATTCCCTTTTTTTTACTATTGATATTTCTCTTCTTGGTTAATCATTATAAAGAGTAATTACACTTGGTTCTTGGATTGGGGACTTTCACCTTTCCCTTCCTCTTTTTCACCTAAAGTACAAAAGTCTTTTCATGCTTCATGTCCTTATCCACCTAAATAATAAGAATAAGGAGATCCATAAGTGTCTTCTCAATTTTTTTCATGTTAAAACTCATAAAAAAATAGAGAATATCTGAGAGAGTGAAGAAGACATGATATCTTTTCCTAATTCATTGAGAAAATTAAACCCTAGAGTATCTAGATTCTTAATATAGCGAATCATCTTGACTACATGAGGTGTCAAACCCTGGCCTCATTTTTCCATGTGATTTTATTTATTTATTTTATTTTATCATTTCCCTTTTGTTTTGGGTTGAAATTATTTTAATTTTTAAATAATTAGGGGTTCATATCATATTTTATGGATTTAGAAAATTTAGTAGAAACTATATGAAAATCATGAAAGTGTATCACTAGTCCAACCAAATCTATTTCTCAAGGTTGGTGCATGGTTTTCAAACCATTTAGCCAAACTGTGTGTCCAAACCATATAGCATGTATAGTTCATTAAAAAATAGATTTTATTAATTTATCTATCTTTTTTTACCCCAAATACCCTATTATCCTCCCCCATTTATCTCCCATGATTCATGAACCTCTCGCTTGTTTTTATCCACTATTTATTTGGTGATTTAATTGTGCTTATTAAATATTTCATATTGGTTATTTATTGTAAGGCTTCCCAGATTCTTCCCTCCCTACTTGTTCTTTTTTTATTTTTTACAATCTAGTCCTTGAATGGTCTGATGAACTAGGGTTTTTATTGGATTTATTTTAATTGTATGTTTAGGTATTTTAGGGTTACCTTTGGCCTTAAAGGTGTCTCTCATGCATCATCTAGCACTATAGATCATGAAAGAGACATGTTTGAGGTAGGTTTCTCCATGTTTGAGCCTTTAAATTTAAATCCAAGGATTTATTGCATGTTTCAACCCTAATTTTGTTCTCCTTTGGAATTATAATGCATATAAAGAATGATTTTCTGTTTACGTAAGTTGGTTTATTAGCATAGATGATCAAAACCTATTTTACACATAAAAAATCCTCATGTTGGCAATGTTTTGAGAGCCTGAGAGGGTCCTTTCAAATGGTTTAACCTTCAAAAAAGTGTTGTTGATTTTTCTAAAGATATTGTTTGTATTTATCTAATTTATTTATTGAATGATTTGATAATGTTTTTGTGATTTTGTTTTCAATATAATTTCATAAATTTATTTCTTAAATGGTAATCCAAAATCTTGGTAAGAACTTTATAAAATGTGTTTTTTGATGTAGTATCATCCTTTTTGTGAGACCCATTATTTTCTATAGTTAAAAATTTATTCTTATGACATGTTATAGAGATTCTTCTTGAGAGTATATAGGAGTTGATATGAGATTTATTTCTTATTTTTTTATCACAGATTCATGTGATGGTTGTATGAAATGTTTATTTTTTCCCACCTCCATTGAGTTATTTCATTAGAACCCTAGGTACTAAGTTGTTGATCTAGATGAGTTCTCCACTATCATATATTATTCATTAGCTAGTACCCTAGGTATTATTGTTTTCTACTAGTGGATACCTACTAGTGAGAACATGAGGGTAAACTTGGGTTGAGTGTATGAAATGTTTATTTGTTTCCCATTTTTTCATTGTGTTTTTGTTTTTCATCCTATATATCTAGGTCCAAACTATATGTTTAATTTTTAACGATATGGTTTACCTATTTAAAATTGATTTAAAAATGGGTTTTTTGAAAATTTAAAAATAAAGAATAATGTGTTCATTTTTTTTAAAAAAAACTTGGATGTTTTCCATTCATATTTTTTGAAAATTTGTTTCTATTTTCATAGCGGACTCAACCATTTGAGTATGAATGGGTTTCATTAAAGGTTTATCTCTCATTTTTAAATTAAATAGATTCAAAACGGTGATGAATTTTTATTGGTTTGGATAAAATAAAAATATTATCTTCTTATTTATATTTGGATTTATCACTAGCATGAAATGGTTTAAATTTTATAGGTTATTCATGGGGTTTTGGGAGGATACTTAATAGTCTTTATGATCATGCATATCATATTCAAGGTTTAATAGGTTCATTTTTGATGAAAACTATGATATTTTGGGTTTTATTCTAATAACATTAGTATAGACAAGTGAGGTTTATTTACTTGTAATACAGAGACAATTTATTATATTTATTTTTTGTTATTTTGGATTTTGGGTTCATATGATGTATCATTTCATGCTGGAACTTCTATTTCGATATTATCTTTTAGTTTATGTTGTAATTGTATCACCTGCTTATTTTATTTATATTGAGTTGTATCAGTTTTTTTATTTTTACTCTATTGTTTATGAGGTTATGATTATTCATGTATTACTACTATATATTTGCTTATTATGTTTCAATTTACTTATCTTGTATGTGGCATCCTGACTCACAAAATGGTCATACTGGTCATCCAAGTGGAAGGTCCCTCTTTTTATTACATTACTAAGAAAAATAATTCTCATAATTGTATATGTGATATTTGGAAACTGGTTTCCATCCCATGAGGACCAGGAACACCCTTCTTGCCAATTGGAGAATCAGGTCAGGTGGCGTGTCAGGTCATCACAGGTATATTCATTACTAATGATACCATATCTTAAGCTCTTAAGAGGGCCTAGATTATAGAGTTTCCCTTATTATTTTTGGAGTATGATATTTTAGAGAAAATATCATCAGAATTAAAGTGTTTGGTCATGATTATTTTCATAGTCACCACCTTTAGGGATGACACTTGAGTTACCAGGGATGTTTGAGATGAGTATGTCTCAAAAGTAGAGTTTTTTCTTAGTTATTTTTTAAATGTTTTTGTTTTTTTATAATTAAACTTTTCCATTGAGACTTTATGAGTTTTTTAGTGAAAATACATGTTTTGGAGTATAGTTTGGGATAATCTACGGGGTTTATGGTTATTGGGAATGGTTTGGAAAACTTTTCACATACCATTAAATTTGGGATTAGAAGTCTTCTAATGTAACTTTTATGGTCAACACATGGTTTTCTAGACTGTGTGGCCAAACCATATGTAGTGTGAATTTTAAATATTTGTGATTTTTGTCTCTTTGAGGTTGTAATTTGTTTTTATGCTTCTTAATTGTTATTTTTTTATGAGTATAAGTGTTTTTCATGGATATCTAGCATTATTTATAGTAATTTAAGTTATAATTTTAATGCTAAAAACCTCAATGTTGTTTTTTAAAGTGTGTTGGTGAATTTTATAATTTCTATAAGGTGTAATAAAATTGGTTTTAATTTTTGAAATGGGTTGAACTTAAGGGGGTGTGTAAATATTTTAATAACTTACTTGAATTGTTTTATGAGATTTCTTGAGTTTCTTTAGAAATTTTGATTTTAAATATTCTCAAAAAAAATATTTTGAAAGTTTTGAATTTGGGATAACGTGTGTACCATTGAAAGATTAATTTTAATAAAAATAGAGATGTTTAAAATGTTAAAGGATTTTTTTGTAGAGTTCTATATAATTATTTT
The DNA here is from genome assembly GCA_963277665.1 of Viscum album. Taxonomy (NCBI): domain Eukaryota; kingdom Viridiplantae; phylum Streptophyta; class Magnoliopsida; order Santalales; family Viscaceae; genus Viscum; species Viscum album. The sequence continues at coordinate 607,640,355 of OY728139.1, read as the reverse complement.
GAGTTCATTTAAAGAGTTGTAAGTTATAAATGTCCTTATGAAGTTATATTTTAAATGTTTTTATTTTAAAACCAAATTTTAATTGTTAATTGTGAAGTTATTTGGGTTATTTTATGGTGATTTCAAAAATTGAATGTCATATTAATAGAATTGGTGTAGTATTTGAAAAAGGCAGTGGATTTTTTTAGAAATTATTTGAGGTCCCTTATTGGGAAAATGGGAGTTTAATTTTTGGTGAAATTTGAAAATTTATTTTGATTTAGTTTTCTATATAATTTGAAAGGTTTCCAAAATATGCTTTCTTACATTTTAGGTTTTTACATATTACTTGAAAATTTATTTTTCATTTTATGATGTGTTTTGTGAAAACTATTTTATTTTACTATAGAGTTTAAAGAGAATTTTGAAATGAATGTTTTCAAGGTGTACTTGATTTTATGAAGTGAGTTTTAAACTTATAATTTGATATTTATTATTTTATTGGGGAAATAAATTTTTTAAATGGTATTTTTATCTTGGTTGTTTGTGTTTCTAGATTTTATCCTTGGTCGTTTTGGTACAATTTGATTTGAATTAAGAAACATGAACATATGGATTCGTGGTTTATGTTATTCCTAATATTCCCTAGAAAATAATTAATGAATGGTATTTGATTGGTATTTAGGATTTCATATTACATTATCTATGTGTGAATCAATTTTGGGATTGATGATGACTATTACTTTTATGATAATATTTTTTATGTTTAAAGAACATGATGCTTTTGAAGAAAATTCCAGTTTTATGTTTCTTTGGGTATTCACTTGATTATTCCTTAGAGAGTTTATTATTTTGATTCTTTATTTTTTTATGATGATCATGACTTGGTGTTAGTTTTTTTAATTAGTTTATATGTGATGACAACCATGTAATGAAGTTCTGCTATTAAGAGGTTGGACCTGAGAAGGATTGGTTGGGTGTGCTTGAGTAACTAAGGTGAGTGTTGTGTTGTGTTTGTTCTTTCAAGATCATAGGGATCCGATGTTCCAAATGGGAGGTCCTAGGTTACTATTAATTTACCTAAGGATAGATTATATGATTGATCTTATTGAGGAATGTTTCTAATTGAGTCAGTTTTAGTTTTATCTCACCCCTTTTCCCTTATTAGTCTATCTTGATTATCTTAGTTTTAGGTAAAAACTATACAGAGTTTTGATTCTGAAAAAATTATTAGGGTTGAATGAGATTACTTATTTTTGAGAAGTTTTTGTATTTTTGGGGATTGAATTCATGTATTTTTTTAGTGTTAATGAATTCATTTAGGAACCTTCCACTCTTTTTGAGTCTTCCTTTATGGAGGGATTCTTGTTCTCTTTGTCGATTATTAGAAGTTTCAGTTATCCTTATAGAATTAATGCATAAGTAGAATTTATAAATATTGGTAATATTTCCATGGATTATATTTAATCAACCATTTTATCATGATATTTTGGTTCGGTATCTCTTTTGATTTGTCATGCATCGGTGGTGGGGGGTGCTGATGGTATGCTCGACATTCATTTTAGTGATCAATAATTAGGTCATTAAGTTTAGTATTAATAGTTTTTAAGGATATTTTTATGTATTAAATAGTGTAATTCATAGTGTTTGGTGTCTAGACTTTTATCTTGGTCAATGTATTGGTGTTCCTGGGTTTTTGAAATCAACTCATAAATGAGAAGGTTAAACTTTATCCATTCCTTGATCCACCGATTCTGCTAAAAATCAGAGAGAGGGAAAACCATAATGGTGGGGAGTTTTTCAAATCAAAACCTCTTTTTCCAATATGATTTCATTTATTTGTTGTATTTTATCATTTTCCTTTAGTTTCAATATTTTTTTTGGATTTTTTTAATAATTTTTGTTTTAGATCATGTTGCACGATTTGTGCATGGTTAATAGAAACTATGTGGAAACTGTGAAAGTGTGTCAACAATTTTACTAGAGATATTTCACATTGTTGGAACATAGTTTTCAAACTATTTTTACAAAACATGAATTTTCCCTATGTATATCTAGTGAGGATCACACGATTGACACATTATTTGATAAACCATGCATCCAAATCATGAAGCCTGCCTATCTCATTAAAAAATGGATTTTACCAATTTACCCTTCCATGATTTTTATCCCAAATCCCTTCTTATCCTACCCCATTTAACTCATATCATTATTATTCCCCTTTGGGTATTTACACTCCTCATTTGGTTATTTCATGGTGTTGATTAAAGATTTTATGTCATTTATTTATGGCAATCCCTCATAGAATCTTCCCTCTCTTCTTATTTTTCATTTTATCCTTTACCTTATAACCCTATAATGATACAACAACATAAGGATTATCTTAGTTCAATTATAATTGGGGGTTTTATTGTTTTAGGGTTCCCTTTTTTCTTTTTAGGGGTCTCTCATTCTTAATTTTGGTATTTAACATCTCATGTCATGAAAGAGACATGTTTGAGGTAGTTTACTCCATACCCAAGACTTTAAATTTAAAACAATTAACTAATTTTGTGTTTTACCCTTATTTTAAACTCATTTGGAATTATAATACATATAAAAAATGATTCTTTATTTTTGAACGTTTTTTTAATATGTTTTGATGCTCACAACAAATTTTTATTGTAATTAATGAACATTTTTCACTTGTTTTAAACACATGAGTGGCTCTTTCTGAATGGTTTAATGTTTAAAAGTGTGAGGGTGGGTTTTATATAGAGATTTTTTGTGTTTATATAATTTTTTAATTTAATTCCTTGATGATATTTTTTTAATTTGGGTTTAAAGGAGTATTTCATAAATTGGTTTCTTAAATATTAATCCAAAGTCTTGGTTGACACTTTATGAAATGAGTTCTTTGATGTTGTATCACCCTAGTTGTGAGACCCATTATTTTTTAAAGTTTTAAATTGATGCTTATAATGTGTTATGGGATTTTTTTTAGGGTGTAGTAAGTGAGATGAGATTTATTGATTAAAGTTTTATTATTGATTCATGTGATGATCATTTATAATGTTTTCTTGTTTCTCACATCCATTAAGTTATATCATGGGAACCATAGGTACTAAGTGATAAATCTTGATGAGTACTTCATTATCATGGATTACACACTAGCTAGTTCCCTAGGTATGGCTATATTCTACTAGGGATTACCTCATGGTGATACCATGATGGTAATCTATAGTTCCATGTAGTTAAGTTCACCTAGGGTCAATTGATTCTGTATTAGGTGTTATGTTATCCAGGTTCAATATTATTTCATGTTAGAGCTTAGTGAGTTTCCCATGATGCCTTTTTTTGTTGATAGGTTTATTTGGGGATTCTAAATCTATAGCTCTATTGTATCCCCTATCCACATTTTTTTCCTAGAACCATTTCATCATTATGTTTATGCTTTTCCTCTTTGATATGTGTGTGTACACTTTGTATGTTTCATTTCTCATAGTATGATTTACCTCTTTGAAAATTGATTTAAAAAGTAGTTTTTTGAAAAGTTTAAAAATAAGGAAAAATGTGTTAGTTTTGGTTTAAAAACATGGAGGTCCACCATAAATATTGTTTTGAAATGGTTTTTATCTCTTTATGGTGTAATTTACCCTTTGTGTATTAAATAGGGGTTTGAAAGGAAAATCTATTATATTTAAATAAAATGGTTTCAAAATGGTGATGGCATGCGATCGTTTTTTATAAAATAAAAAATATTATCTTCTTATTTATATCTATATTTCAAACTATCATAAAATAGATTTAATTATAATGGTTATTCATAGTTTGTGGGTGAATAACTACTAATAATTATCCTCATACCTATCATATTGAAAGGTTTGTAGGTTTCCCTAGGATGAGTCAAATGATCCTTTGGGTTTTGATTTGGTTATGTTGGTGACCATAAGTGATGACAATTCACTTGGTTTATGGAGACGAGTTCTTGTGGTTCTTTATTTAGTTTAGATTTTGGGTTTGTATGTTTCACCATTCCATGTCGACACTCATATATTTACCTTCTCTTTTAGTTTATATTGTAATTGTATCACTGAATCAATTTTTTTATATTGAATTTTATTAGTTTGTTATATTTACTCTATTTATTTTATATGGGTTTTGATTATTTATTTATTACTAGTACATATTTTCTTATTATATTTCTTATTATTCATATTTCACATGGAATCCCAAATCATGGAATGGTTATGACAATATTTCATGTGAAAGACCCCTATTTTTTATTAATTTATTAGGAGAAATCATTCTAGCCATAATATATTGGATTCCTAGGAACTAGTTTCCCACTCACAGTGATCAGGAATGCCCTTCAAACCTAGTGGAGAACTGGGTCAAGTGATGTGTGGGGTCAGACTAGTCCAGTTCAATACATAAGACCTATTTATTTCACCCTCTCCATGTTTGAGCATAAAGATATATTATAGATATAATATCGATCTTTTAAAGATCTCTATTGATAAATATCATGGATATGGGTGATAATATTATATGCATCCATGTTTTCTTATGACTTCTAAAGTTCACTAGACATGGATGAAGACATCAAACAATAGACATCTATTGCATCATCTAAGTGTTTCAAGTGTATAGGGAGTTCTTCCTTACTCACCTCCTTAGCAGGTGGATCAAGAACTAGGGACTTCTATATATAAAGCTTCAATTACTAGCATAGTATAATGGAAACCACCTATACCTCTCCTGAAAGTTACTATTTGAGAGAATTTTTTCTTTACTTGGTATAGATTATTGGGATATCAATGAATTTCCCTTTTTCCTATAATAAAATAAAATATATTTAATCATCTATCTTTATTAACAAAATATTTAAGAAATAGTTATTTTAATTATCTTATTAATCTCACACTATTTTATAAATTCCTAATAGCCCCCGCATTAGACTTATAATGCCTTGTTGCATGGACATCCTAGTGGCATAGATCCATTTTTACTTCTCATAACCTGGAAAAGGATATAGCCAATTACTTGAAGGTATTTAGGTGGGAAGTCTTGTTAACCACTAGCTCCCAACTCTTGATCTATTGAGTGGAATCCATAATCCAAAAAACCAAACTAATTTTTCCTCAACACCTACCTCAAAGTTACACCAATTATAGAAATAACCACTTCTCTTTATTTAAACTTAGTTAAGTCAACCCCAAATTATCATTAAAGATCCCTGATAAAAGAAAGTGTCCTTATAAGGACCAGAACAACACTTTGTTCTATGGTTCCATTTTAAATATAGAAAAAGAATGCATTTATGACTTGATATTTCCTTGAGGTATTTTGAATATATTTGAAAAAAATTACTTATTTTATCCTTTTATCTGTCTTCTTAATATCATGTGAATTTATATAATTGATTAACTTGGTCATGATAAAATAATTTACATATAATCCATTTATTTTACTTTATATTTCATATCATGTTATCATATTTAATTTATGAAATCTAGTTTAATCATCATATAAACCTGAATCCACATAAATAAATAAATAATCATGAACTTTAGAAAATAAAATAAATAAATTGACTTGATCATGAGCTTTCTAAAGGTTGATTTATATAGAGAATAATAAATAAATCAATGAAACTATGGGAGAAACTCATTGAGTTGGGATTGACTCTAGTTGAATCAATCCACTATCAAACTTTGTATCTTCTTATTTGGTTTTACCTTGGCTCAGGTTTTAAATCACCTCCTCTACTTGGAGATCCATCCATTACCAATTTTAATCACATGTAGGTGAGGGGAACCAGGGGTCTAGGATACATAAAATAAACCATAGATACAAAGGTCCTATATAATAAAGTTGGGAGGGATGATATGTAGACCATCATATATAATTTAATAAAACATTATTACATATAAAAAATTTTACAATAATACTAAATAAAATATAAATCCCACACATAAATTCCTCAGTCATGTTCATAATCTATCACATACATGCAATGACATCACATTCATATATGTTATCATTCATGTGAAAATTTTCTATTTTATTAAGATCAGTTTATCTTGAATTAATAATTAATAGTCTGATAAATCTATTAACTATTTATCTTAATTATTAATCCAAGTTGTCATAGATATATATAAGATTCCCATCAATGGTATTTTTTTAAATAAATTAAATTTATTATTATTATTTTTAAAATTACTTAAGTACACAATGTGTACTTGGAGGCACCATGATGTGTACTCTTCTACATTACACAGTTCTTTGTTTGTGAAATATCCCAACATTTTTTTGGAGATTTATTGGGTTTGTTTAGAGGTATAATTTTTTCCTTTTTGATTATAACTATTTTGGGTCTTAATTTGGATGCATTTGGTATTATTTTAGAATTTTGGAACTAAATGGGAAAGTCCATGGTTGGCGCACAATATGCGCAAACCGTACACCCCATCCCAGCTGTCTATGTGAACCTAGGAAGAAGGGATTCACATACCTGGTGAAAGTTTTATAAAACCATAAACCCTAATAGGATAAATCATGAACCCCCTAGAAGATGTTCACAATTAAGGTGCCCGGTTAGGGGACACCGTGTTCCCCTGCCCGACAAACTATGAACGGTTTTAAATGTTACCTTATTTTTAATTTTAAAATTATCCTAACCCCCTAAACTCACCCATTTAAACCCCAATTCAACCCAAGGCAGTCTTTCACATTTTTGTATCTCTCAAAATTAATTCTAATCCCTCCCTAACTCTATTCTACACGATTCGAAGCTCGAATCAAAGATATGCACCACTCCTGGTAAGTGAATCCTATCTTGGTTCTTTTCTCACTCTTCTCCCTTTCTCCCCACTTTCTTTCAGCAAAGAAATCCTCTATTTGGTTTAGATCTAAATATATTTGGTGAGATATAGATATATGATTCTTGATCTAGATCTATATATACAAGATATTGATTTTCTTTAATCTTTATTTAGGATTTTGAGATTCAGATCTAGATCTACATTGTTGTACTGCTCAATTTTTGGGGATTTCCATTGGGAGATTATTCTTTGATGAATTGAGGTTGGTGGTATATAATTCAAATACCAAAGTATTAATTGAAATTATGTGTATTTAATTATATAATTTCTATTAGATGTTTAGCAATTTAGTTCTTGATAGAATTAATTAATTTAGGGATTTATTTAATTGAGGAAAATTGTGGAATTTGGGATATTAGAATTATATATATTGAATAATTAATTATTGAATTAATTATTTAGGGATTGATATTGTTGAATTGATTAATTAATTGAGAAATTAATTGGGGTTGTTGAATTTATTGAGATGGAATAATTAATTGGTGAATTGATTGGGGTTATTGAGTTGTTTAAGTTGGAATAATTAATTGATGAATTAATTATGGGTTTATTGAATTTAGTGATTTGGAATATTTAATTGAGGAATTAATTATTGGGTTATTGAATTGAGTGAGTTTGAAGAATTAATTGACGAATTATTAGGTGGATTTGATTAATTAATTGATGAATTAATTATGGGTTTATTAAATTGAGTGATTTGGAATAATTAATTAAGGAATTAATTATGGGGTTATTGAATTGAGTGAGTTTGAATAATTAATTGAAAAATTATTATGTGTATTTGATTAATTAATTGATGAATTAATTAATGGAAGTAATGAGATTATTTAATAGTTAAATTAAATAATTAGATTAATTAATTAATTAGTTAATTAATGGAAGTAATGTGATTATTTAATTCTTGAATTAAATAATCGGATTAATTAATTGAAGAATTAATTAATGTGAGTAATGTAATTACTTAATTGTTTAATTAAATAATGGGATTTATGGGATTAATAAATTTATGAATTAATTAATATGAGTAATGTGATTATTTAATTGTTGAATTAAATAATAGGATTAATTAATTGATGAATTAAGTAATGTGAGTATTTTGATTATTTAATTATTGAATTAAATAATTAGATTGAAGGTATTGATTACTTGATGAATTAATTAATGTGAGTAATGTGATTATTTAATTGTTAAATTAAATAATGGGATTGATGGGATTAATTAATTGATGAATTAATTAATGGGAGTATTATTATTAATTAATTTTTAACTTATTAATGAAATTGATGTGAACAATTAATTTGTGAATTAATTGAAAGGATTGAATGTGATTAATTAATTGTGTAATTGATTAATGTAAATGAGTTAGATTGATTATTTTGTGAGTTAATTAATAAGGATTTTTATGTTAATGAAATTGAATGAGTTAGATTAGTTAATTGGTGAGTTAATTTGTGTGGATTGTTATATTAATGCAAATGAATGAGTTATATTATTGAATTGGTGAATTAATTAATGGTAATTGCTGTGTTAATGAAATTAAATAAGTTAGATTAATTTATTAATGAATTAATTAATGAGGACTGTTATGTTAATGAAATTGAACGAGTTAGATTAATTAACTGAAAAATTAATTAACAAGATTGACATGCTTAATTAATTATGAAATTAATTAAGGGTATTTATGTGATAAACTAATTGTTGAAATAGTAATGAAATTGGTGTGATTAGTTAATTGTTCAATTGATTAATAAAATTGAAGTGATTAATTAATTATTTAATTAATTGATATATTTGAGGTGATTAATTTATTATCGAATTAATTAATGTTATCGATGTGATTAAAAAATATTAAACTAGATAAAGGAATGAAAGTGATAAATTACTTGTTGAATTAATTAATGTATTTTTGTGATTAATTAATTATAAAATTAATTAATGTTATTAATGTGATTATTTATTTTTTGAATAACTATAGGAATGTAATCGATTAATTAATTTTTCAATTAACTAATGTATTTTATGTGATTAATTAATTTTTGAAATAATTAATGTTATTGATGTGATTAGTTAATTTTTTAATTAACTAGAGGAATTGAAGTGATTAATTAATTTTTGAATTAATTAATGTAATTAATGTATTTAATTAGTTTTTGAATTAATTAATATTATTTATGTGATTATCTAATCATTTAATTAACTAGATAAATTTATTTGATTAATTAATTGTTGAATTAATTATTGTTATTAATGCGATTAGTCAATTGTTGAGTTAACTAATGGAAATGTTGTGTTTACCTAATTGTTGAATCAGTAATGGAAGTTGTGTGGATAATTAATTATTGAATTCATAATGTTTTTATGAATGGTTAACATGGTCATTAAATTGTAAAGTTTTGAATTATAACATGGTCATTCTGTTATTAAATAAAGAATAGTAACATGGTCATTCTATTTTGTGTTAAGAATGGTAACATGATCATTCTATTGTGTGTTAAGAATGGGAACATGGTCATTCTAATGTGTAAATTATGAATGGTAACAAGGGAATTAAAGTATGAATTAAATAATGGGGACATGGTTATTCTATTGTGTGAAGTATGAATGGTAACATGGGCATTAAATTATGAATTAGAGAATGGTAATAATGGAATTCCAAGATATGACCTCACTTGGGAATACTTCGGGGTTTGACATGAGCCAAAGATGGTATTGAGATATGATATTAGCTTAAAATACTTTGGGATATGGCATGAGCTAAAGCAGGTATTGAGATATGATATCACCTCAGACATACTTCAGGCTCCTTCAGGAGCCGAAACAGGTATTAAGGTATGGGTGTCTACGAGAACCCCAGTGTTTATGTGGTTAAATAAAGATTTATTAATAATCTGATAACTAGTTACTTATGAATTGTAATTATTTATTTATTAAACTTCATACACTTTCTGTTGACTAAATACTATTTCAGACGACATTGGTGGTGGCCTAATGGGTTGTACTCACACCCTACTCAGGCTTCCTGATCGGTAAACAAATATAATTTGTGTTTTCTGTAAATATTAAGGGAAAAACCCTATATTAGATGGATGAGTTAGGAAAAATCATGGATAAGAGAACCAGATGTGGTTTGAGACCCTCTTGGGTGTCTTCAGTGTCTTTACTTTTGAGTTTTTATATTTACACTTGGAACGTACATTTGCATGACATATTTCTTCTTCTCTTTTGACATCGTACTTCATGCTTTGGTTATCATGAGATATTGGTATTGTATTGGTTATTTAGTTGATTATTGTTTTTTATTTATGATGGTGCATTACTCTGATGAAAAAATATGGTATAGTCTCCCCATGATCTATAAGAGACCCTCACTGCTAGTCGATAGCCTCTGGCATATGTGGAGGCGCACTTGAGGTCATATAGTGCTCCGAATCGGGGCACCAGTGCATGGAACCCAGACCTGGACGTTACAAAGTGGTATCAGAGGCAGATTTATTTTATTTTTCTTTTATCTTACTATTTAGAAAAGGTAGATAGGAGACTAGTAAGATTTTGGGCCTTGGTTATGATCTTATGCATGAGAGTAGCTAACCCATGTATGAGGGAGAACCCAAGTACATAGGATGAGATTTTTTTTATTGATGTTTTTTTGTTACACTTGAATATTATTTCACCTTGGGTGATGAAATTATTGCGTGATGTGATAATTATTGTTGAGTTTTTATAATATTTTACTTCTGGATCAGTATGAAATGAGAGTTGAGTTTGTATGCATCATTCTAGGAACTCGGGGTTATTGTGACATGCTTCATTTTAGGCATGCAATGTAAAACAAGTTATGGGTAAGTTGCTGAACTTGAACTGTTTTTCCATGCTTGTGAAATTGAAATGAAAATGGTTCATAGCATAAAATTGATAAATATTATAAAATTATGAAATATGAGAATAAATGGGTGTTTAAATGAGAAACTTGAATAATGAGAATGTGTTTACACTTGTTAACCTGGACCTAGATATAGGATGGTTAAGGGTAGATATAGTGGCTTGGTAATTATTGTGTGGTGTAAAAAAGGGGCAATGACTTGTTATGGTTTTGTGTAAATTCCCCTTGTTAACTATGTTAATTTTGTGAAATAATAATCCTTTATATTGTTTATTTGGACTTTTATGTGGGTGGTTTGGGTAGTGATAATGCCCAAGTTTGAGAACTCGGTTGTGGGTTGTGTGATGGACTATCTGGTTTTGGATCCGAGTGGTGAGATGTTGGTGGGAAGGTAAGCCCCAGACTTTTGGTAGATTAAGGTGTTTCCATTGTGGGAGGTGACAATAGTGATGGATGATTGGTGGTGGTGTTTAGTGACAACTTCTTAGCATACTTTTAATAAGTGATGATCATGTCCCCTACCTTGACATCATCCCTAGTATACTAAGAAAGGTCTGGCTTCATGCCTAGCTATATGAATATGTTTTGGTGGGATATGAGACCTCTTAGAGGTTATTATTATGAAGTGAAATATTTGGAGTTGGATAATAGAAGGTATGCCATCAAAAATTTATGGATGAGGTTCTCAAGATAGACTGGATATTGATGAATACCATAGTGGCTAATTTTCTTGAAAAAGCGGTGATAACAATGCACCAAAGGAGGGGACATATGTGTCAGAATTAGGTGCATGGAGAAATGCCTTGGGTTGGAAGTGGTGGCATCAGAATGCCAACAAGGAACCCATAAGGTTCATGTTTAAATTCCTCAGAGAGAGGCCAGGTGATCCTTAGAGGTGATATATGTACATCCTTTCTAGGTAGGTTTTTTTGGAAAGGTTGAGCGCCAATGTTTAATTGGGAAACATGTTGTGTATGTTAATCTGGTTGAGCTTGATATGGATGCATCCATTAAGGATTGTCCAATATGTGTGTTAGATCGTAGTGAGAAAGTGTTGTGGGAAAAGACTATGCCGATTGTTCATATATTGTGGAAACATGGATGAGTTCAGTAGGATACTTGGGAGAGAGAAATGGATATGAGGGTATAATGTCCTAATCTTTTTGAATCTGAATCTTAGATATGCTTGAGAGTGTAGCTCAAGGATGAGCTATTATAAAGTGTTAAAATTGTATGATCTGAACCTTTTTGTGATATTTCTTGAGCTTTTTTAGAGGTATTATTTTTCCTTTTTTGAGTAAAACTAGTTTGGGTTTTAATTTGGGGTTTTTGGAAAAAAATTGGAGTATTTTAGAAGGAAACAAGAAAGTGCACAGTTGGGGAACTGTTTTCTTAAACTGTGCATCCCATCCCAACTAACCGTACGAACCCAGGAAGAGGGGATTCATACGGCTGGTGAGTTTTTTGGAAAACTATGCACCCTAATAGGAGAAAACATTCACCCCTAAAAGATGCCCACGATTAAGGTGCATAGTCAGGGGAAACCTTGTGCCCCTACCTAGAAAACCATGCACAATTTTAAATGTCACACAATTTTTAATTTTATAATCCTCTGAACCCCCTAAACTCACCCATTTCAACCCCCATTTGACCCTAGGAGGTATTTCAAACTTTTATAGATATATGGATGAATTCCAATCCCTCCCAACCTCTATTCTCTATGATTTGAAGCCTGGATCAAAGATCTACACCTCTCCCGGTAAGTGAATCCTATCCCGGTTCTTTTCTCATTCTTCTCCCACTCTTCCTGATTTCCTTCAGGGAATTAATCCTTTGTTTGGGTTAGATCTAAATATATTTGGTGAGATATAGATATATTATTCTAGATCTAAATATATATTTACAAGATCATGATTTTCTTTAATATTGATTTAGGGTTTGGAGATTTGGATCTAGATCTACGTCGTTGTGCCACTAAATTTGTTGGGATTTCCATTGGGTGATTACAATTCAATGAATTGAGGTAGCTGGTCTATAATTCAAATCCCAAAGTCTTGAATGAAATTATGTGTATGTAATTGTAGAATTTCTACTATATATTTTAGCAATTGAGTTCTTGATAGAATTAATTAATTTGGTGATTTAATTAATTGAGGAAAATTATGGAATTGGTGATATTGGAATTGGTGATATTGGAATTGTAGATCTTTAATAATAAATTATTTAATTAATTATATAGGTATTGAGTTTTATGAATTAAGTAATTAATTGAAGAATCAATTGGGTTTATTTAATTGATTGAGATGGAATAATTAATTGATGAATTAATTGGGGTTGTTGAATTATTTAAGTTGGAATAATTAATTGATGAATTAATTATGGGGTTATTGAATTAAGTGAGTTGGAATAATTAATTAAGGAATTACTTATGTTGTTATTGAATTGAGTGAGTTTGAATAATTAATTACTAAATTAATTTTGCAGATTTTCATGATTGTGGATTTGATTAATTAATTGATGAATTAATTAATGGAAGTAATGAGATTATCTAATTATTTAATTAAATAATGGAATTAATTAATCGTTAAACTAATTTATATAAGTAATGCGATTATTTAATTGTTAAATTAAATAATTATATTAATTAATTTATGAATTAATTAATGTGAGTAATGTGATTATTTAATTTTTTAATTAAATAATGGGATTGGTGGTATTAATTAATTGATGAATTAATTAATTTGAGTAATGTGATTATTTAATTGTTTAATTAAATAATGATATTAATTACTTGATGAATTAATTAATGTGAGTAATGTGAGTATTTAATTATTTAATTAAATAACATGATTGAAGGGATTAATTAATTGATGAATTAATTAATACGAATAATGTGATTATTTAATTGTCGAATTAAATAATGGGATTGATGGGATTAATTAATTGATAAAACAATTAATGGAAGTATTATGAATAATTAATTGTGAATTAATTAATGTAATTGATGTGAATTATTAATTGGTGAATTAATTGAAGGGATTGAATGTGATTAATTAATTATGGAACTGATTAATGGAAATGAGTTAGATTAATGAATTGGAAAATTAATTAATGGAGATTATTTTGTTAATTAAATTGAATGGGTTAGATTAATTAATTGGAAAATTAATTAATTTGGAATGTTGTGTTAATGCAATTTAATGAGTTAGATTAATTAATTAATGTATTAATTAATGGGGATTATAGTTGAATGAGTTAGATTAATTAATTGATTAATTAATTAATGGGATTAACATGCTTAATTAATTGCGGAATTAATTAAAGAGACTTATGTGATAAACTAATTATTGAATTAGTAATGAAATTGGTGTGATTAGTTAATTGATGAATTGACTAATAGAATTAAAGTGATTCATTAATTATTGAATTAATTAATTCATTTGATGTGATTAATTAATTATCGAATTAATTAATGTTATTGATGCGATTAGTTAATTTCTGAATTAACTATATGAATGGATGTGATTAATTATTTTTTGTATTATTTAATGTATTTGATATGATTAATTAATTATCAAATTAGTCAATGTTATTGATGTGATTAGTCAATTTTTGAATTAACTAGAGGAATGTATGTGATTAATTAATTTTTGAATTAATTAATTTATTTGATGTGATTAATTAATTATCAAAATAATTAATGTTATTGTTGTGATTAGTTAATTGTTGAATAAACTGGAGGAATTCAAGTGATTAATTAATTATTAAATTAATTAATGCATTTAATGCTATTAAATAGTTTTTGAATTAAATAATATTATTAATGTGATTATTTAATTGTTGAATAAACAAGATAAATTGATTTAATTAAATATTTTTTGAATTAATTAATGTTATTAATGTGATTAGTTAATTGTTGAGTTAACTATTAAAAATGTTATGTTTAACTAATTGTTGAAATAGTAATGGAAATTGTGTGGATAATTAATTTTTGAATTAATTATGTGTTGATGAATGATAACATGGTCATTCAATAATGAAGTTATGAATGGTAACATGGTCATTCAGTTGTGAAATAAAGAATGGTAACATAGTCATTCTATAGTGTGTTAATAATGGTAACATGGTCAGTCTATTGCATGTTAAGAATGAGAATATGGTCATTCTAATGTGTAAATTATGTATGGTAACATGAGCATTCAAGTATGAATTAAATAATGAGAACATGGTCATTTAATTATGTGAAATATTAATGTTAACATGGGTATTCAAGTATGAATTAAAGAATGGTAACAATGACATTCTGAGATATGACCTCACTTGGGAATTCTTCGGGATCCAGCATAAACTAAAGTAGGTATTGAGATATGATATTAATTGGGAATACTTTGGGATATAGAATGATTCAAAATAGGTATTGAGATATGATATCACCTCAGACATACTTCAGGCTTTGGCATGAGCCAAATATGGTATTGATGTACAATTTTCTATGGGATCTAGGGGGTATATATGGTTAAATAAAGATTTATTGATAGTGTGATAACTATTTACTTATGAATTATAATTATTTATTTATACAACTACATACAATTTATATTTACTAGATATTTTTTAATATGCCCTTGGTGGCAGACTATTGAGTTGTACTCACACCATACTCAGTCTGCCTAATCGGTACCTAGATAAACTTTGTGTTTTTTGGACAGGATAAGAGAAAATAACCTGCATTAGATGGATGAGTTGGGATGGAGGATGGATGAGGTAAACAAGTGTGGTTTGGGACTCTCTTGGGTGTTGAATATCTTCTTAATTTTGAGTTTTAATGTTGATACTTGGCACATACATTAGCATGACATATTTATTTTTCAGTTTTTACATTGTACATCATGATTTGGTTATCATTAGATATTGGTATTATTTTGGTTATTCAGTTGATTATTGTTATTTATTTCCACTAGTGTATTAATCTGATGTAAAAAAGAGGTTATAGTCTCCCATTTATCGATAATAGACCATCCATGCTAATCACAAGCCTCTAGTATACGTGGAGTTTCATTTGAGGTCATGTGATGCTCTGCCTTTGGGCACCGATGCGTGGAAATCGTGCTAGGATGTTACAGTTCAGTCCTTTAATGTACTGTGAAATTACAATGAATGTAATGTACATGAAATGCCATCTATTACACGATGTGTAGTTACACATATCAAGCCAAGTAGTTATCTCAATTTTTATAATACAAAACACGTGTTAATAAATGTGAGTTGTATCACTATTAATACCCATGTGAAGTAAATAGTGTGTATTAGGACCATAAACAATGTATAGTTATGAAATAAGGTAAAAATTAATTAGGAATTTAATATTATATAAAACCATGACATAAAAAATGTACACCTTCTACAAAATCTATAGTTTGGTTTTAATACCATAAATTATTTAATTCTATGTAATTAATTTACATGGTCTAAAACCCGGCTTAGAGTGTGATCAATGTAAATGGGAATGCATAACATGGAATTTATTGCTTGATATATTTAGTGTACCACTTTTCGTGGCCATATGTGATACATGCCTAAGAACTTAGCATGCATGGAATAAAACAAAATTACATTCCATGTGTCCTAAATACACACTGTGAAATCACATATGTAATGTGTTTCTTGAGTGGTAGTCAAATATGCGACATTTATGTTAATCAAACACTTTATATGTTAACCACTTGACCATTATATCATGTGGGGTTATATGGAATATACATCAGTAGCACACCATGTAACCTTGAAAACCAAGTGCCAACTTGGGTGTTAATACCCAATGTAAATATGCTCCATGTAATGAACCCACACACAATTAGTTGTGATTGGTGTAACCATAAATAAATTTGGTTGCTTGAGACTACATGGTGTGTAATTCGGTTACACATCATGTAATATGGTCATAAAGATATGATCTAAAACATCTCAAAATATAATTTCCTTGTATTCTTCATCTTCTCTTGTCCTGTTCTTGGTCATATAATAGTAAACAAACTCATTATCTCAACTCTCACAAACCAGGCCAGAATGACATCCAACCCAACATCCGACCCAGTCTGAGACAAGGCTTGAAGGGAGTTCCCGATCCCCATGGGTTGGAAACCAATGTTAGACATCAAATTAATTATTATGGGAACAATTTATCCCAATTAACCAGGATCAAATAAATAAACTGAATGCGTAGAAGAAGAATTAATAACTAAGATCTAAAAGAAAAATAAAATTGATCTAGATATAATAGTTAAAAAAATGAAAAGTGAATACAAAACTACAACCAAACCATGCCAACTTGATATCCATGTTACCTATTGGTCACCTCTAACCATAAGAAAAACTTCCCTAATAATGATCACAAAAACTAGGAACCTAAACCTATAAAACAACATGGGTCTACCAATACTAAATGGTACAAGTAGGGTGTGAGTTTAACATCTTAGTAGGAAATCACTATAGAATACATACATTTATTTTCCCAAAAAATAGTCCATAAACACTTGTTTGGAATAAATATATAAAATAGGCCTTTCGTTTATTTTAGAAAAACAAATACAACTTGCCATGAGTTACCATTTTAAAACAATACATGAAGTTTTCCTTTTCAAAAATTAGTTTCACTTCCCACAACCCTTTTTCTTTGAAAAAAACCAAAGCACCAAATCTAACCAAGTAACCAAAACAGGGCTGTGTAGGAAATAAAGGAAACCAAGGCAAGTGGATAAAACTAGTAAGACTAATAAGAAACATATAGAAGAAAAATAAGAAAACAAATATAGGTAGTAACCGTGGGGTTTTCTTAAACATCCCTAGAGAAATCATTGGATATACTCGAGTTAGAATCACCTGCCGATATATGGTCTAGCTCCATAGTCTATAACCAATTGGCCGCCCTAAATTGAAAAATACAGTGGAAAATCCCACCAAGCCCTGTCAATTAAAGGGGGTTCCAAACTGTATAATCGAGGTTGGAAATAAACCATTGCTCAACCCTCTAAAATATTCCAAAAAAGCCTATGGTAATAGTATACTATATAAGTAGGAGGCCCTCGCACATGCGACTCACCTTACCTACCATCACCACAATTGCTTACCCCAAATACTGACACCACCTATATGATAACCAATACAGGGAAATCATCAATAGGGATGTCCATCATATAAAAAACCATTTACAAGTTCCAACTGGACCGTCAAATCATTTGAGCTTCAAAACATTTCTAAAAACATGCCAAGATTCCAATCAGGCATTTGTATTTCTAAAACCACGATAATTTCCCAATATTTCAAAGTTCCAATTGGTTCTTAAATCATGTCCATTTAATATTCATTTATAAAACATTTCTAAAATAATGGAAGACATCACTTTCATTTGCACAATGCCAAATGAGCCTTTACTTGTCAAAACCAATTCTGTTTCTTACACCATTTCCAAAACTAAGATGAAAACATAATAAATGCAAAAAGGTGAAAAACTGGCTCTCATTCCATTTATAAAAAAACTATCCTTCAATGTAATACTTGATAAACCTAGGTTTAAGGGAAAATTGTTTTTAAAGTGCTATCTTCATTTGAATGCACATCCATATGTGCACCTTATGCACTCATGGATGTGACAACATTTAATGGAACACTTAGAGTGTACAACAAATCATCTGAAAACCATTTTTAAAAAGAACCACTTTCCTTTAAACTAATACAAAAAGTCACATAATTTCAACAACAATAATAATCACTCTAAAACAAGGGAATGTATTTCTAAATCATTTTACCACAAAACACTATACCATAAAAAGGCATCGAATCAACTCATCAAGACCAATTTATAATTTCACACTAAACATAAAAACACAAGCAAGGTAAAATAATACAAAAAATGACCAAATTCACTTTAAATCTTAATTTTAATTTTAGCAAACACCTTATGTGCAAGAATATTTAAAATATTTTGAAGAAACCTCTTTAAAAACCACTTACAATATTTTTTTCCAACATATAAAACACCTTTGAAGGCCTAAAAAATATACCACAAGCATGAAAAACAAATTTGAATATTATTTAAAAATACAGAAGCATTAATTGAATGAATCAGAAAGGAAAATAATTTAAGAACCTACCTTAATGGAGTGAAGATGCGACGAAACTCTTAGAGAAGGGAGAAAGCACCCTGAAGACCAATATGAACACCCTAAACATCAAGATAATCGAATCACACACAAACCCTAACCCCTAGGGTTTGGCCAAGAGGGAAAACACACAAGGAAACCTAAGGAAACCATGGGAGGAAGATATAAAGAAGAGAAAAAAATATATAAAATACCTATAAAATTACCTTAAAATCTTGGATATGGATCCATGGTGGGAGGACAATCAAAGGTAGAGGGGTTTGGAGACCCCTTCATGCACCAAAAATGATCAAGAGGGTGGGGATCCCGATTTGGGTTAAAAAATATGAGGGGATTAATTTAAATTTAGAAATTTTAAAAATCTGGGATGCTTGCACAGTTTGGCCATATGGTTTACCAAACTATTCACCAACCATGCACGAGCTACTGAAATAGAGGGGAACCTCACACTAGCTAGTCGCACGGTTACCAAACTGTGAGCCAACAGTGTTGAATGACACTTTTTAGTTACAGAACCAAACAACATTGTTTCCCAAACCATGTGAAACCCGTGTTCCTTACTTTTGAACACCAAAAAACAAATTGAATGCTTACCTATGCAAAGTAACATTGTTTAACCTAACCATGCTCAAAGTGTGAACATGCCAAAAAATAACCCAAGGCTTCCAAAATTCAAAAATTTAAATTGGTCTTCAACCCGAACTTCAAATAAAATATCCAAACCTTATAAAATAATAAAATAAAGGGATATCCAAGGTCAGAGTTTGAAAATTATTCCCACCACAAATACTTTATTCCCCCAAAAATTCACCCCACTAAAAGGTAACCAAAACCTGATTTTGTGCCTGATCAAAATACAAAGAAAACACGAACCTCAGGGTGACCTCTCACTCCACAAGTCACACCCAACCAATCAAGAAGAATCCACAACGCACGAATGAGGGGAGAACAAGAGAGGGTTCTCCCCACTATAAGAACTCAAATAGCACTTCTAATAAAACTAGGAACTCACAACGCAAGATAACCAAAACTTTTCCACATCAACTGAGAAACACCATCACCGTGACTTGTAACTCCCAACATAACTAATCCAAACCCCCTTTTATGAGTGAAACAACACCACCTTCACTAATAATTTTCCACACCATACAAAAATTCAAACTCCAAGAGATAAACCCATGAAAATAACTTGAACCAAATAGAGAACAAAAACCACAACCCATCAATTCCTCAAAACTCAAGAATCCTCAAACAAACACAACTAAAACCAATACCAGACACAGAAAGGCGAAGCACATTCAAAGAAGAACAACTAATTCAAAGAGACACATTTAGATATACAAAAACATTTGAACTATTAAAGGACGAGTTCATCATGCTTTTAATACAAAAGATGAATTCACAACTACCATGGAATGAAAAAAATAAAACTCCAAAAGTTTCCACTTCAACATGGGAGACAAACTGAGATAAGGTTTTTCATACACCCCTGAAAATTCCTGATTATGTGCAATCTTCAATTTGAGGAATTTGGATGGGGACCTGATGACTGAAGCATCTTCTGCCTCACAATAAGGTATTATCATTATTCAATCAAAAAGTTTTATTCAGGAGATTATTTTTACTAAAATTATCTAGATGACCAAGATGGCCACAAAGTTGAAAAACCTTTAGAGGATTGTGACAAAACAACTTTGAATTCATAAACTGACCGCACTGGAAGAACGCGAATGAATGGTCTGAAAAAGTGGAAGCTAGAGCAAATAAAAGAGGATTTTTGAGAACAAGATCCTCTAGCACACACCTCTTACTATATAAGGAACCTTCATGAGCAACAAGAGATACCAAATTGCTAAAATGTGCCCTAGAAACCAACTCGGCTTGGATTGCTTCATCCACCATCTTCTAAAAACTAAAATCTTTTGAGGAGAGGATTCACTCCTTGATCTCTAGGAGAAGACCCCTAATGAAAATATAATTCTTCATCATATCCTGCGACACTACCTCCATAAAAAAGTAAAATATATACTTGAAGTGTTCAATATAATCCTTCACCACCTGTTGAACTTGATAAACATTCATGAGATCCCCCTTTTCTTCATATTCACTTCCTTAGGTATAAACTTCCAGATGGACATAAACACAAACAATTCCCACTTAATTCAAAATTTCATTAATGTTGGGAAAAAAACTACCATTCCACCAAATTTGGGCCCTCAAATAAACCCAGAACAACACTAAATCTAACAACTTTGGGAGTTCCCAACAATCTAAAGACATAATCTACTTCCTAAAGCCACTCCACAACCTTTAACATACCTCAATCACCATGATAGATATAAAAAACTCTAGAGGGAGAAGAAACTAGGTATGAATAACTAGAAACTTTGGGGACATTTCTATCTAGAATATTCTAAACAATACATGGAACACAAAACAAAAACCAACATCAATCTAAAGCACAATAAAAAAGAACAACCCAAACCAAAACAACAGGCTAACAAACCAAACACATACAAAAACAACCAAAAATACTCTTTTCAAAAGCCATCATTGTCATTTCAATTTCAAATATACCTTCTTCTAATGCCAATATCCGAATACCAAAAGTCACTTTTCACACAACAAGATCCATATTCTAAAACAAAATATAATTTTGAAAAACCAAGATGTACCGTTCATCTCAAATACTCACCCATGGAATCTTATGAACCATTACATATGTTTCCATCTGTTTCCATCCAAAAATTCAAACACACACTTTATACACAAACCCACACATATGTGAACTTTTAAAATGAGTAAAAAAATCCATTCTTACTATTTCATTATCAAAACCCAAGCATTTACCAAATTTTCAGTCCAAAAAATTTTCCTTCAAAACCCATTTTCCAATTTCAAAAACCACTTGAAAGAAATCATATCTATTTCAAAAACCATTTTCATTTAAAAATTTTACTCACATCAACCATGACAAAAAAAAACTTGACTCACACTAGACCACTGGAATGAGGCACTAGTGGCTATGCTTAGCTTGGCAACATGGTGAGGGCCCATGCCCTAATAAGCATTTGCAACTAAGAGGACCTTGAACCGTGCACTTGGAATTCAAATGGGTCACTACTCCATGTGAGATCACAACATGAAATCAGATCACCTCCCTTGTCATCCCCCAATCCAAAACAATGACAAAAGAATCAAATCCCAGACTGCCTCTGGAAACTCGAGGATCAGAATGAGAAAGGGTTCATGGATCCCATCCTGTACCTACCTCTCAAGTTCTGAAAATACTAATATCTAATCTACCTAAAACCCAAAATAACAAGGACCATATTTGATACCATTTTTTCATGAACCAGGACAAAATGCTATCCAACCCAACATCCGATCTGGCCTGAGACACGCCATAAAGTGTGTTCCCATTCTCCACGGGCTGGAAACTACTATCGAGAATCAATGTAATCACTATAGGAATTATTTATCCAAATAAAATAGGACCATATAATTAAAATAAATGTGTAGAAGAAGCAATAATAACTAATCTTTGATAGATATATAAAACTAGTCCAGATATAATAACTGATAACAAAAATGAAAACTGAAAACAAAACTAAGATCAAACCATGATAACTCGATCTACATGTGACCTATTAGTCACCTTCAACCACAAGACCAACTACTCAAACAAAAATAACATGAACTAGTATTGTGGACCTATAAAATAGATTTGGTTTACTGACACCAAATGGTACAAGTAGGATGTGAGATAAAGAGCTCAATAGGAAATCACCAGAGGATCTATACATTTCCTTTCCCGAAAATAGTCCATAGACACTAGTTTGGAAGTACATATATAAAATAGTACTTTAGTTTATTTTAAGAAAAAAAACACATATTCCCATGATTTTCCATTTAGAAACAATACATGAACTTTTCCTTTTCAAAAATTAGTTTCACTTCCCACAACATTTTTTCTTTGAAAACAAACCCAACCACAAAATCCAACCAAGTAACCAAAATAGGTTTATGAAAGAAATAAAGGAAACCAAGGAAAGTAGATAAAAATAGAAATACTAATAATAAACTTGCAATAGAAAATAAATACAAAAAAAATACATGTAATAACCAAGGGATTTTCCTCAACACCCCTAGAGCGATCCTTGGACATACTGGAGTTGGACTCACCTTCTGACATATGGCACAAACCCATAGTCTATAACCAACTGGCCTCCCTAAACTAAGAAATTTAGTAGCACATCCCACCAAGATCTATCAAGTCAAGGGATTAACAACCTATCTAATCGGAATTGGAAAGAAACCATCACTTGACCCTCTAAAAGACACCTAGGAAACCCTTGGTGATGGTATACTGTGTAAGTAGAAGGCCCTTTCATGCATGACTCACCTTACCTACCATCCCAAAACTTGCCTTACCCAAACACTGATACCACCAATATGATAACCCACATATAGAAATAATCAATAGGGGTTCCCATCATATAAAAAACCATTTACAAGTTCCAACCGGGGTGCCACATCATTTGAGCTTTAAAACATTTTTCAAAACATTCTAAGATGCCAATAGGGAATTTTTATTTCCCAAACCACATTCATTTACCAATATTAAAAATTTCTAAATGGGCCTCACATCATGTAAATTTAAAATACCTTTACAAAACATTTCAAAAATAATGGAAAACTTCACTTTCATTTGCATAATTTCAAATGGGATTTTACTAGTCAAAACAAATTCTATTTCCAACACCATTTCCAAAACTAATATGAAAACATAAAATATTTACAAAGGTTCCAAATAGGATCTAATTAAATTAAGAAATCAACCATTATTTGAAGTACTACTTTAGAAACTGAGTTTTAAGGAAAAACATTATTTTTAAAGCACCATATTTATTTGAATGCACATCGATGTGTGTACCTTGTGCACCCATGGATTTTCAAACATCAAATGGAACACTTAGGGTGTTCAAGAAATCATTTGAAAATAATTTTTAAAGGTAAACCACTTTCCTTTAAACTAAAACAAAAGGTCACATAATTTCAACATCAATAATAATCATTCTAAAACTAGGGAAAGTTTTTATAAAGAATTTTACCACAAAAAACTATACCATAAAAAGGCATCCAATAAAATCATCAAGACCAATTTATAATTTCACACTAACTATCTAAACATAAGGAAAAATAATACAAAAAATTCTCAAATTCACTTTGAATTTTAATTAGTATTTTAGAAAACACTTTATGTGAAAAATTATTTAACACATTTGAATAAACCTCTTTAAAAACCACTTCCACTATTTTCTTACAACATAAAAACACCATTAAATTCATAAAAAATATACCAAAAGAACACAAAATCACATTTTTATATTATATACAAATCCACAATCATCAATGGAATGAATTAGAAAAGAAAATAATGAAAATACCTACCTCAATGGAGTGTGGATGAGACAAAACTCTTGGAGAAGGGATAAAACACACCAAAGACCAATACGTACACCCTAAACATCAATATAATTGAATAAAGCACAAAACATAAACCCAAGGGTTTAAAAAAGTGTAAAAACCCATGAGGAATCCTAAGGAAACCAAGGGAGGAAGAGAGAAAGAGGAGAAAAATGGACAAAAAACCTAGAAACTTACCCAAGAATCTTGGAGATGGATCCATGGGGCGGGGGGTAAAATTAAAGAGAGATGGGCTTGAAGACACCTTAATGTGATAAAAATGAGACAGAGGGAGGGGATGTCAATTTGGGTTAAAACATAAAAGGGGGATAATTTGAATTTTAATATTTTAAGAATCTGGGAAGCTCACATGATTTGGATGCCCAATATACCAAACCATGCCCCAATCGTGCATGAGATATTAGAAATGATGGGAACCTTTCATGAGATTGAAACATGGTTCCCAAAATTTTCACCTACCGTATTGAATTCATCTGTCTAGTTACAGAACTAGACCACATAGTTACCGCATGGTTTCCTAAACTGTGTACAACATGTGCGCCTTACTTATAGACACCCAAAAAAATCCACATGGTTAAATGGTAAAATTAACATGGTTTATCCTAACCATAGTCAAACCATGCACAAGAAAAAAACTCACCCAAGGCTTCCAAAATTAAAAAAATTAAATTGGTGATCAACCTAAATTTAAACTAAAAGTTCCAAACCCATGAAAAGAATAAAATAATGGGATATCCGAGGTCTGGGTGTGACATTGACTTAATGGATTAATAAAAATATGAAAATAAATATGAAAAGAAGCATGATATTAATTAAAAAAATCAAATAAGTATAAATTTTAATGTAACTACTTTGATACCACTTAAAGATTATGGGAGATGCAAAAGTATTAGTCAAGCCCATGCCTAACTCAATTTTTTCCAGAATCAAAAATTTATCTAAAATAACCCGAATAAGAATCATCTTGTATAAAAAATGTTCCTAAATAAACATTAAAAATAATCCAAGAACATAGAAGAGAGGATCAATCATGTTAAATTTATAATCAATTTAATAAAAACAAAAAACCGCATTCTTAAGATATTTCTTTGATATAGATATTGATCAATAAAATCACATTTGATTTGTTTCATCATTAGACAATGTGGATCTAGATTATAATCCATCTAGTGATATCCACACATGCTTTTTTAATCTTCGAACAACATTGATAGAAAATCGGGTTCTATAATAGACAATCCAGTCATCTTGTGTTATGTTCTTAATCACAACACAATCCTTTAGGCTTGATGTATTGAATATCTTGTTCTATCATTATTAAGGAGGATGTGATAGAGGAATTATCTCTATCATGAGTTAAAACCATATATATGTTATTTTTTGAGATAATTCTCTAGGAGAGGATGTTTTTCACAACCACAAAATGAATTCACCCAGATTAATTCACAGTGCATAAATAATATAACATGGGAATATATATATCTGGGGTTTATTATTGACAATTACACAAATTACCTTCATAAAATAATAAATCTAATTCATTCCCTATTCCAATATATATATATATATATATATATATAATTTTTATATTATGGGATGTGTCGACTTGTGAAAATTAAATACATAATTCCTTATTTATTTAAATGATACGTATGGTCATATCACCTATGCTAATGAAACATGTACTTAGCCCATCCATCTTCCTAAACATTTACTGAATCTCTAATAATAAATAATTATTATTCATTTGATAAATAAATAAATATTATATTCAAGATCTTGTGAATAAATATTTATTTAATATTCACATAAGTAAATAAGTATTTAATTAATAATTAAATATTATTAATTACCTTGAAAATAACACAAGAGATAAATAAATATTCTATTCAATAGTATTATGGATAAATATTTATTTAGTATTCAACTCAGATTAATATGTTGATTAAATATTAGCGATCTATAAACTTTAAATAAATATCATGCCTTGGACTTGAGAATAAAATTTATTCTAATTGTTAAATTCAAATAGAATTTAACTGGGATAAATGAATACACAAAGTGTATGACCATTTATGTCACTTACTCAGTGGAATTAGGGGGTCTTGCCTAAATTCTAAGATTAGTGTCTAGAAATACACCAAGGCACCCATAGAGGAAGAAGTAAATTCCACAACAATGAAGACTATATATGTATGATCACAATGTAATACAATATATTTTTCATAATATGAAAACAATAAGGTTTTATATTCATGTCACCAACCTATATAATCAATATGTATTTTTTTACTTCCTAAAATGTAGCTATCAACCACCATGGTTGTGGAATTTAGTTTAACGATTTCATTTCAATAAAATGGAATGAGATATAATCTTCTCGTCTTATATGGGATAAATAATTTTTTGAATTATTAATTTATTTCATATCACTTACTATGAACCCAACATATCCTACTTCACTTTGAATATATGACATCACAGTTTTTGAGAATTCATCAATGCCCGTGACTCGTGATATGCATTAATAATAATCTCAAGTAAAAGAACCAATACACTTGCTCAAAAATAAGTTTATTCAATAACATGATAAAATATTGAATTTATTTTAACAGGTATATCCTCATAATTTAACACCATGCAAATTTATGTTTTAAAAATACTATAATTAATATCTTTCTTGACATGCAACATTAAGCTTTAAGTGAATTGTGATATACTGTAAAAATATTTTTATTTAAATGTGAAAATTAAAACATAGATATTGAATTTGAGGGTATGAATATGAGTAAAAACATTATTAAATATATTTATAATGGTACACATTAATAAAAATTTATTAATTAATTCTTAATAAATGAGCACAAAATTTTTAGTAAAGTTAATTTATGCTTCAAAAATATATTTTATTCAAAAATTATTTTTTTTATCATTTGGTGTGTTGATATTATAATTAATTTATGAAACGTTGAGAAATTTAATTTTATAAAAATTATATCATTTTTAAAATAAACATATAAAAATTATCTTAAGGTGAAATTTTGAGAATTTTATGAAAACGTTATTTTTGGGTGAATAATGAAAATATTGATTTTTAAAGAAAAAAATATTTTCTTTTTTACTATTTTAAAAGACCCATTTTTATTTGGATTGGTTTTAAAAGGTAATTAGTTTTTTTAAAAATAATTCAATTTATACCATTTTTATCAATATTAATCTTGATCTTGGCATAAAAATACTTTTAAACTTAATTTTTTTAGAAAACTATTTTACATTGCATTTTTGTGTTTTTATATTAAATTATTTTCCCCATTTCTAGAGGTTGAATATAATAAAATAGATTACATATTTTTAATAATAGTGTAAAAATTTATTAATTAGGAAAATTTTATTTTTGTTCATTATGAATAGTGACTATGGTAAAAAGTTAAAACAACAGTAAAGGGTTAATCAGGTTAATTAAGGTGAAAAAAATGAGAAAATGATTTAAAATATACCTATAAATTTACTTTATCCTATTTTATGAGTTTATTTCATCCATAATCATATAAATTTATAATTTATGGCTACTTTGATCATTGTTTCTTTGATAACGACCTATATAATTTTTAAGCAAAGAAAAATAAAAAATGTCACACTCTTACTTTTAAATTTCTCTTATCTGTTCACATAGGGATAAAAATAAGTTGTGAATGAATATTAAATTTTATTTTGAGAATAATGAAATTATTTTCATGATGGAAATTTATTTATAATTTTTATTGAATATATAATTTCCTTAAATGCTTATACAACATTGACATTATACTTGTTTTATTTTAAAAGCATTAAAAGTAATGTATTTGGGAAGAATTACGGTCCAAATTTTTTATATATTTAATAATATTGTATTATTTATGTTTAAATTAATTATATTCTAATTATATTTCTATATTTATGTGTTTAAATTCGAATCATGTGAATAGTTCTTAAAATGGCTTTAAAAGAATTTTATGTCAAATAATATTTTATTAAATAATTAAAAACCATAAAAACATTACAAGTGGAAAAGTGAGATTGTAAATATTCTAAAATATAATATTTTTTCTATTTAGGATCCAATTTTCACCTTATAAGTAAAACTATAACCCTTTAATATTGAAAAAGTTGTTATCGTGGTTAAGGTTAAAATTGGTTAACAAAGGGGTTAAACCAAAAGATAAGGTTTAAAATACCACTTAAACATGTAATTTTTTTTATTTGATGATATTTAAACAATATATTATCTTATATATTATATTATATCCACATGGCACAACTTTCTCATGAAAATTGATTTATTATATTTATACCTTTTTATTTATTCCATGTGTGTCCTTTCCTTTACTATAAATGAACACCCCTCCTCTCTCTTCTCTACACCAACTTGATCCACATATCTCGACCAAAACCTATCAAATTATCTTATAAACTTCCATATCGATGAATTAAAGGTTATTTTATTCTTAAAAAATCCATTACAAGGGTCCTTAATAAGGGTCTAATGAAGGTCTACTGAAAAAAAGGTAATCATCTTTACCAACTCTTTCAAATTTTTTTCATCTTATAATTCATATAAATATATTATAAACATACTAAAATAATAAATAAAGTATCATAAATATAATTATATATTATTTTTATTTTGTTACTACCATTTTCCATATCTTTTCCATCCCATGGAAAGCGAAAACATTGCTCGTGCGTATTTGGAAAAGAGTTTATTTCATAATCTCATAATTGTTCGAGATTGATTGTGTTTAAGTTTTTATTTGAGAAATTATATAATATTTCCATATTAAACCCATTATATTTTATTTTAACATGGTTATTAC
Source organism: Viscum album (assembly GCA_963277665.1). Lineage (NCBI taxonomy): Eukaryota > Viridiplantae > Streptophyta > Magnoliopsida > Santalales > Viscaceae > Viscum > Viscum album. Next base: position 607,611,125 of record OY728139.1, on the reverse strand, counting down.
TAAACATTATGAGTTTTCTTTCATTTTTCTCTCTCTAGACACTCAAAAATCAAAATTATATTTTTAAGGAAAATCAAATTTATTTCTCACTTTGGTTGGATTTTTTTTCTTCTATGTCCATATTCTCTTTTAATTGTTTTCTAGAATGTTTTTACTATTAAAAAATTATTTTTTAAATTAATTTTTACCCATTTATGTATCTTTATTTTTTTTAAAAGGAATATTGTTATCATTTTCTAAATAAGGTACTTTTTACGAAAGGTGTAAATGAAATCTTTATTTTAACATTAACCATACAAATGAATTTTATCACTTTCACAACTATTATGTTATTTTAATATTACTTTAAAAGTCTCCATATTTATTTCATTAATATTAATTTTCTTAATATTTTTGGAATTTTTACATTTTATATAAGTGATTTCAAAATGAAAATGTTATTTACCTCAGGAAATATTTCCACAATTTTTCAAATATATTTTCATCTACATAAATTTATTTTGATCAATATTATGATTTAATGAGGTTATAATATAATTATAAAATCCAATATATTCCTCTGTATGAATTATGATCGGGAATACTAGGGAAATTATTAACATTTTTTAGGCTAGTTCCTCTAATACAAACATTTATTGACTATTAAGGCATATTGATTAAGTTGTAAGGTTTATTTATATCATGAATGAATTGTACTTATTAAGTTATGGGTGTGGCCTAAAATTACATGGAACCTTAATGAATCAGTAGGTATAATAATACAAAATTGGTTGGGTATTTGGAAAAGGCCTTACCCATTTATGTAAGATGTCTTGCCACAAGGCCTAGGTGGTAAGTTTCAAATGTTCAGCATTATGAAATCCATATTTAAGAAATAATTTATTTATGTCCATGTGATTATTAGAATATTTCTGTAATCCATGGATAAGTTTTAATATCATGGTATTATTTATCTGGAATTATTTGATTTTTAATTATTCCTACCATATTGTTTATGTCTTATTTATCCTATGATAACTTTAAATTTATGCATTCCCTTAATTATCATCATAGGCCACCCATTTATTATGTTTCCTTTACCTAGGATGTATGGAAGTGTACTATGATTGATATTCAAGGATATTCTAGATAGAATAATGCTGTTATTATAGAAAATACTATGTTGTATCTTATGTTTTCAAATGTAAGACGAGATTAAAGAATGTATCTAGTTTATCAAGTCTACTAAAATATTTGGTCCCTTGTGATGTGATCACTTATGTCCAATGTTATTTTAATAATGTGACAACCAGCACTAGGCTACTAGTTTTAGGGTCTTTATTGTTGGTATTAGGGACATTTTAGAAGAAAACTTGGGAACTAGATTTATGAAAACATATATTAGGGGACATATCCATATGAATGACCCTAAGGATATGTCTAATTATAAGATAATATCATATTTTTTAGGAAGGTAGAGATTATATCGTTTTCCAAACAATACATCTTTTTATATATACAATAAGTGGATGTAGTTTTTGGCACATATTCATATAGGGGTAATAACCACAAACGTGTTGGTTAAATATATCTTATCTATCATTTTGGTGTATGTTGAATGAGCCCTTATTACACACATGGTTTGAAACTCCTAAGGGATATACTTAAGATAATTCACATGTTATTTGTAATCTATTATGAAGTATTTGAATAGATAATGACCATGAATAACCAAGGTTAAAACCATAGTGTTATAAATTAAAAACAATGTTTCAAGAATTAGACATCCTATAAATGATTTTCTTTATTATATGATTTCTCATTATGATTATTGTTTCTTATACTATGATTTTTGGGTTTAGTAAATGGATAGAACTAAAAGGAACTAGGTTAAAATTGAACATAACTAACAATGTAATGTTTATCCTCCTAAGGAACCAAATTTTGTGGGAGATAGAATGTGAAAACTTGTGGTAATTCCTAACCAGCTATCTCTATATATGATTAACAACATGAACACATATGAGATTCCAAATGAACCAAATGAGAGAAAAACCGAGTTTTATAAAGACTATAAGGGAAAGAAGATTTATCTTCCACCAGCATGAAAATATGAGAAGAAACATCCAAGATAATATATCAAAGGAAGTGAAAGATGTTTGTGTGTGTGAAATTTAAGGGCATATAGAATTTAATTTTCAAGGAATTAAATATATTATATGTCAGGAAATTAAAAATTATCTGAGTTAATGCCATATTCCAAGAGTAAACTCCTAGACTATGGAAGGGCCTACGTTATTCCAATAATTGAAGTGGAATTATTGAATTTTTTATGTATTGGGTTTTTTAATTATGTTTTAGAAGTTTTTTATCAATGAAATTTTGCTTATAAGAATCATGAAACATATAAGGATAGTTTTGTAATAGTTTTTATTAAGTATTTTAATAAATATGTTGAATGGTACTGATAAATTATAAAAGTGACTTAGTGGTAAAGTTATTTTTTTTGGAAAATACATGATTTAGGGATAGAAAACCCTTACTATTTTCTAGATTTTGGGGTAATAATGATTATATGGGATAAATAGCTTATTTATTTTGATAAAGTATGTTTTATAGTATTGGAAACCTTGAAAATAATTAGTAATTTGATGAAAAAGTGATTTATGGTGAAGTTTATTACATTTTTGGATTTATGGAATATATTTTATAGATTATGATTTAATTTTAGGAATAAGGATAGAGTTGATTTTTGGAATTATATATTTTTTCATTGATGTTTTATGGTGAGTTAGGTTATTAACATATTTTAGAAGAATATATAATAAAGGTATTAAATGTTTTGGTATATGACATATAATCTGATTCATATCGTTTGGGGATATATGTTAAAGTTGATCTTGTAAAAAATAATATGTGATCAAATCTTTGATATGTTTAGGTTTTTAAATTTTTATACATTTTGTGAGGATTCTTAAGGTTATCTATTTATGTAATGAATTAAATTAAACTTTGGGTGATATTGTAGAGGCTTTAGAGATTAATGTGTTATACTTATTTGTATTGGATAACTTTTTCTAACCACATTGGTTTTTTAAAATATATAGAGAAACAAGGAATGGATTGTCATTATTTTATGGTTTTTATGGTATTTTAAAAGTTAATTTTAGTGATTCAATCATGAAACATTCATCTTGAATATTCATTTCGTGGAGTAAGAGATAAAGTGAAAATTAATCAAACTATATCCAAAGGATGGAATTTTTCTTATGCAATAGAATGAAATAAAGAATATATAATTTCTTGTGTACTCTATAATTATAGTAAAACAATCACTTAGTTTTTTGAAAAATTTCATGAAATAAAAAATTTATTCTTTTACCTTAATTTATGATGAATTGATAGTCTTTTAACCCCTCATTAATTTTTTTGTAGTCATTAATGTTCTTATGACCATGTTCTCTATCATTCTCTATTAGTCCTTGCACTCTATTTTTCTCCTTCATGTCTATATTGTCACTTTCCAAAAACATTATAATTATATGAGAACCTGATTATTTTTTATTTTAGGTAGCCTTTAGGTTTACCACTTCCCCTTTTTAAAGGAAGTTTTATTATCTCGTTGAATGATGTGTGTTTTTCAATAAAGTTATTATCAAGTATTGAACCTTTTATGACCAAGAAAAATTTGATAGAAACAATTTATTAAAGTTGGGGTTGAATGTAACTATAATATATTGAATTTTTTAAGATAATAAATACCCTCTTAATTAATAATTTATTAGAATTTTTATGTGAAAATGCAATTTTTTCAATAAAAATCACTTAATAAATGTTTTAAAGGATTTGAATATGGGTAAAAGCTCAGTTACCATCCTGGAATATTCTATGGAATAATTTTGGAGTTATGCGCTGATTTGGTGAGAAATTCCAAGACCTGTAGAGGCTTGAAGAAGTTAAAAATAAAAAGATTTAAAATATTATATTATGTTCACATGATTTATCCAAAATAATTGAATATCACCCAAATAGTTCATTGTATGAGAAATCTGTGGCCACCATTAAGTCCAGTGCATGGTGTTTACCCTAAGCGGAGTATAACTTTTGTGAACATTGATCATTTGGTTAGATCACATGAAAGGATAATTTATTTAATATTTTTATTATATTTTTCAAAAAATAATTGAATATATCCCAAATAGTGTGTCATTTGAGAAATTTGAGACCACCTTTATGTCCGGGACACAGACTTTACCCTAGGAAGGGTATAAATTTTGTGCGTAATGGAAATTTGCTCTAATTTCATGTGATTATAAGTTATTTAATATTTTTTATATTATTATTCTCAAAAATAATTTAATATATTTCAAACGGTGCATTTTATGAAAAATCCACGACCACCGTTAGGTTTGGGACATTGAGTTTTTCTTATAAAGAATATAAATTTTATATGTTTCAAACATTTGGTTAGATTTATCATTATTTTAAGTTATTTAATATTTTTATTATTATATTATTATTAATTTAAATATTAAAAATTGTTTTTAACCCATCTTAAATGTGCAGAATACCAAAACCCCTAATTCTAAATCATTAAATTTTAAAAAACTTCTATTTCATCACTATTTTTATCCATTTATGTTGCAATTCTTCAATAAGGAGAAATTAATAAATCTATCATAAATTTTTAGTTAAATCGTGGATTAAATGGGGTATTTAAATTATAGGTTTTAATTGTTTTAATATTGAGGTTTAAAATAGCCGAACCATTTTGGTTTTGGTGTTGGATGATCTTGTATTGTCCGAGTTGCCTGGATCTCCCTTGAGCGTGGTCGATAGAACCTCAATTGATATATTTAGTGTTCTTTTTCTCTGGTGTTAGTGAGCTCCTGCACATGGTATGTGTGTGTTGAGTTCCTATTTTATTTTATTTTATTTTATTATCTCATTATATTTATTTAATCCATTTATTCCTTAATTCCAAAATTAGAGGGAAAATGGTTTATTTAAATAAAATATGATGAACCCATAATTATTAATGGATAATTTTAATTAATTATCAAAGGATAATTTTTAAAAATTACCAAAAAAAGAATTACGCAATTTTAAACAATGATAATTGTTCAAAATTATCAAATTATAATTGCATAATTATAAACAATGATAATTGTGGAAAATTACTAAGCGATAACTTCTCAAATTTAAATATAATAATTATGTAAAATTATCAAATGATAATTTCAAAATTTTAAACAATGATAATTTTGGAAAATTATCAAACGATAATTGTATAATTTTAAACAATGATAATTATGGGAAATTATCAAATGATAATTGCACAATTTTATATAAAGATAATTGTGAAAAATTATCAAATGAAAATTAAACTAAATTATCATGTGTAGTTTATGATAAATTATCAAGTGGTAATTATAAAAGGTTAATTCGTGAGAAATTATCAAAAGATAATTATAAAAGGATAATTTATGAGAAATTAAAAAATGATAATTATAAAAGAAAAATTTATGATAAATTATCAAAAGTTAATTAAAAAAGGATTATTTATTAGAACTTATCAAAAGATAATTACAGAAGGATAATTTATGATAAATTTTCATAAGATAATTATAAAAGGATAATTTTTAAGAAAGTATAAAGAGATAATTATAAAGGATAATTTATGAGAAATTATCCAAAGATTATTATAAAAGGTTGATTTATAATAAATTTTTAAAATATTATTATAAAATGATAATTTATAATAAATTATCAAAAGATAATTATAAAATTATTATTTTTGAGAAATTATCGAAATATTATTATAAAAGGATAATTTATGAGAATTACTAAAAGATAATTATAAAAAGATAATTTATGAGTAATTATTAGGAGATAATTATAAAATGATAATTTATAATAAATTATCAAGAGATAATTATAAAATGATAATTTATGATAAATTATCAAGAGATAATTATAAAATGATAATTTATGATAAATTATCAAAAGATAATTATTCTTGAAGAGAATATTACGAGTGAATTTTGTAACATCTCGGACTGAGATGCCAATGAAAGGTGCCCCAAGCTCGGTTGGCCACTTGGCCTTAAGCACATCTCACCAAATTCTAGAGGCTACTCACTAGCAGTGAGGACCAAGGTGCGTCATTGGGGTGACTATGCCCTCATCACCAAACTGTAACACATCAAAAATACAATATCCGATAAGTAACCGAAGTAGTAAATCATTCAGATAGATAATAAATGAACAATACATTAATATATAAATAATTATAGAAGGAATATCATAAATATATGATTAAGATACATGTCATATGTCTTTAAAAAATATTCAAAATAGGTAGACATAGAATATTTACAATACATGTAACAAAAGTAAAAAAAGGACAAAAAATATCCCAGCTAGCATCAAGAGACTAAACTCAGCCATGTGCTACTCTGCTCTAAATAGGTAGTCATGAACCTGTAGTAGGGTGCTTTCCCTTATTCATACCTACAATCATATAGTCTATTAGGGTACCCATTGGTGACCCAAAAATGGTGTAAGATATAATCCCAATAGGCAACCAACCAAAGGTATAATGTCATATTATCATTGAATATATAATAGTGATAGTGTTCAGGTATCATAAAATAAGTAATGTACTAAAAGTAGACAACCAATAAGTATCAGGTTCCCATGGACACTCATCCTATAATACTTGCTTTAGCCTAACCAAAATATCTTTGAACTATTATTAAATCCATTATCAATTTATATTCAAGTTCATTTCATGATTCAATCTCATTTAAATAGTTAGTCTCGAGACCTGGCACATAACATAGTGTATCACATGAGGATAAGTGATCAAATATTCCTAAACATACTATCTATAAAGTATAAGTCATTGAACGAAAACAATATTATGCTTTGTCTTGGAAAACATGTCATATAAATAATTTCATTTATTAACCATTTAAGAAACTCTTCCCTTCCATGGCATTCCTAATTTGGAATCCATGTATTGCTTCAGGTGTATCATGAACCAAGAACCCTACAAGCCCATCATAGGTATTCCTAATAAGAATCCTTGTATCTCTCTAGGTGTGGTATAACATCACTTTCATTTGAGTCTGTCCTTGGTGGTCCACTAAGGGAGACCAAGTGTCACCCATGGCGTATGTTCTCAACTACCCCTTTGAGTCCAACCTTGGAAAACCATAAGGATTCCATGTGTCAATTGGGAATATAATAGTAATTCCCCATTTGTCTGCCTTGGAAATCCATATAATAAGTCCAAGTTTCACATGGGAATAAGCAAGATAGAATCCAAATGATTTCATCCATAGAATTCGTATATGAACCCATGTTTCACCCAAGACATATAATAATCAAACTCATTTAATTATATCAAGATCACCACCTTATTCATTTCTATTCAAACTCACCTCAAAAGGTGACTCAAGTCATGGTATAATATTAGAATTCTTAACCTCTATTTAACTCATATGGGAATTTCATTATAAGGGAATATCACACTTAATCAACTAATACACAAAAACAGTCTAGCAACATGGATTCCATTACCTTTCTTTGATCCATTCATATCACTATTCGAACTATAATTCAAATTATAATTCAATTAAATTACAATTGAAAATTCAAAATTAAAAATCCATTGGAAAGGAGAAATAGGCACACCTCAAAGGTATCCAATTCCAAAATCCACCCATGGTGGTCTAATTACTAATAAACACACCCAAGGGGTGGTCCTATTGAAGGTTTTTATCCTCTTTACATTTATCAATGAGTTCCATTAATTATGAAGGTCATACATATCAATTCAATTCATGGATTAAATTCCATTTCAAGGGTGTCACTCTGATAATTAGGTGCATGGAACAATGCAATATATATAAACACTTAAAATTTAAAGGAAAATAATAAGACCACCTACCTTAGGTTCATAGTGGACAACTCAACCAGTATCAGCTCCTGATTCGATTCGGAGCAGGAGAAAATCGAAGAATGAAGGAAGAAACTATAAATAGGGAATATTAGCTTTCACCTATATATCACAATTAATACCAAACCAAACAACTAATGACACAAATGTAGTTGAAATATTACTAATATGGATCCAATGAGATGAACGACTCTTGATTTTGAGTCCGGATGAAAAAAATCTATGAATTCCTAATTTAGGCATCAGAGTGAGATCCCAAATGGTGATGGTTTTGTCCAACATGAGAAATGAGAGAAAATTAGGTTAAAAATAGAATTAATTACGGGAATTTTGGTAATTTTATAATAATTCCTAGGTTGCACGGTTTGGCTGCACGGTTGGAAAAAATGTGCACCAACTGGGCATCCTTTGTTGTAGGAAATGGTCACTTTGCATAGTTTGCACACATGGTTTAACTAACCCTACACAAACCATGCCTTATCCCACTGTCAAAATTTTAGACATGACCACATGTCCATGCACCCCAAATCACAAGGATAATCTAACCGTGTGGCCTATATGACTCCATTGTCTAACCTCACATGTTTTTATATAACTATGATCTCTACCCCACACAGTTTATACTATCCGTGCGCCTGGCCTATTTCACCCCAAAAGTTGGGTTCCTAGCTCTGAGCAAACCTCTAACACATCTGATACCACTATGACCTCAATGGGAATTTTTATTAGGCAATATTTAATCATTTAAACTAAAAATTAACAGAATGTAAAATATTCTATACCTCAATAAAGAACCTATTTCTTAAAATCTTCCCCCCTTAAGGAAATTCATCCCCGAATTTCCCTTCCAAGGGCAGTGAACCATAATCTATGAATAACTCTAGACCCTGTGCCTATACATAGGCCTCCCACTCCTAAGTCTCATCCTGCACATGGCCTTACTACCATCACACCCATACTAGAGGAACCTACTGGCTTTGGAGAACCCTTGTGCTATGATAAAAAATACGTATAAGATGATCCTCAAAGGACACATCTACCTGTATCTCAACCTCATTGGGATGAAAAGAATGCCATGAGTCTGAATGATAGCAATACAACCGAGATATGTAGAAGAAGTTATGCAAGGATCAATACCTCTGAGGTAAGTACAACCAAAAGGCTACAGACCCTAATATATCTAGAATCTCAAACAGACCAACATATCACAGTTAAAGCTTACCCTATCTCATGATCCTCCTTTATTCTATCCTTGGAGAGACATGAAAAAGTCCCTATCCTCAACCACAATCTCTAGAGGTCATTTTTGGTGATCAACGTATGATTTATATCAAGACTGCACAGTAGCTATCTACTTCTGAATCAACTGAACTTGCTCTAAGGTCTCTTGAACTAGACAAGGTCCAAGCATAACTGCCTCTCTTTCCTCTAACCAGTGTAGGCGTGATAGGAATAGACTACCATACAAATCCTCATAATGCTCCATTTGAATAATATCGTTGTTTCTAACTCTTTCACTGGGGCGCGCACGTTCGTTTGTTGGAGGACTAAAGGAAATGTTTTTTGCCTCACATTCCCTCTTTCCAAAGGCAGGCGACATCCATTCCTTGTTCAGGGACGTTTCCTCCTTGATCAAAATGGGATTATGGGATGTCCGTTCTTCCTTCTATGGATTCCTCCTCGAAACTCGTCACCTAGTCCGGGTCTCCCTTATAGATTTAATAAGGTGTTCTTGAAACTCTTCCAAGTGTCATATCTTCGTGGACACCAGTTAATTATGATGCTTCTGTGAAGACATTACAAAGGGTCGAGTCCAGGAAGCAACCTTCAGTCATGGGAGTATTCACGTTGGGCATCAGTGGCGTGTCTGGACACTGGAACACTGACACGTCTGGGTTTCTTCCCCTTATTATAGGGCTTCTTGAGGTAGGGGAAGCCCAAGGAATCCCACGTCACATGCGGGGAATTAAATGTCATGGGAATGTATCTGAGGTTTTCCTCAACTTCCTATGTTTAACACAGGGTATGCCGCAAGTTTAACGTCTAGCGAAGACAGATTAAACTGATCAGAACACTAACTGGAGTGGATTAGATAGATGTAGCCCCTTGAGGGAACACTGATGTCGGGGCTAACACGTGGTTAGTTACCCAGTTACTACTATGAGCAGCGAAGAGGTAGATTGGCATGATCTCACCGAAATATGGCGGCCCTGGTAAGAATCAGGATGGATGATGGGTGATTAAGTGAAGTGGGTGTAGAATGTTATGCAGTCAACTCGGGGCGACGATGGTGGTGGGATTGAGCCTCAAATATACTTCCTACATTTCCCCGTGGTAGGGAATCAAGGTCTACGTAGTTCGGTGGGATGATGGGACACCTAAGGAGGTGTCCTGTGAAAATTGATGCATGGATGGGACCCAGAGGAAGTGGAACCTCTGGGTTGGAGCATGACCTTCCTGAAACACATAGGCTCGAGGGAGAGATCAGGATAAGACATGAATGAAGGTCCTGAATCTCAGGGAGGCTTTATATGTATCCCCGTAGTAGGGAATCAAAGTCAACAAAGTTCATATTGACAATGGATTACCGCTGATTGGGGTTCCAATGGATTACCGCTGAAAGAGTGTGACAATGGCTTATCGCTGAAAGGGGTGACAATGGCTTGTCGCTAAAAGGGGGATGACAACGGCTTACCACTAAAAGAGGGCTGACAACGGCTTACCATTGAATGGGGGATGACAACGTCTTACCACTGAAAGGGGGTGGCAATGGATTACTATTGGTTGGGGTGAACCTCGGGGAGGGTTCCTACGTACCCTGTCTAGGAGATTGGGATCAAAACCCACGTAGTTCGGGATGGTGTTGGTGAACTGATGTGAAGGATGTCGGAATGACCGGGTGTTGGGATTGAACCTCAGGGAGGTTTCCTACATACCTTGCCTTTTCAAGGATCAAAGTACACATAGATCGAGAAATGGAGAGGCATTTGGGGATTATGCTTTGAGGCAACCCAAAGTGTTAGTGAACCGACGTGAAGATGTTCGGAGTGACTAGGTGTTGGGCTTGAACCTCAGGGAGGCTTCCTACATACCTTACCTTGGTAAGGATCAAAGTCCACAGAGTTCAATAAACATGTGGGGCTTACACTTTAGGCTTCCCGAAGGGGATGTCATGGTCGGTTCTTACTCTAAGCCCATGTGAGTCATGATCGGTGTGAGAAACAAGAGGCAGCGAAGACCTGACAATCACGTCACGGGAGGTGCATCCATGGGAAGTGGAGTGGGGATTACACATGGTTAGCAGCCCAGGGAGAGAAATATTGGGACTTACTCCAGGATGGAGGCTAGGATGGCGACAAATCCCAAAGGGAGAGGGATTTGGCACCGAATAATGGAGGGCTCCGGTGCCCATCCCCCCCTCAGTAGTCTTCAGCCATGAAGAAGTTAGGAGGAGCAGGGGTGATACCTCCTACAAGAAAATCTATGGGCTTACACCAAGATGGTCTCCCTTTCCCCACGTAGGATGCATGGGGGAAAGTCACAGTTTAATATCATGTGATGAGGACAAGGGTGATTGGAAGTTTAACGTCCTGCAGCTCGGATGAGGTGGATTCTCTCTGCACCCCTAGGACTTACATAACTGGTACCCTCTGCACCTTGGTGAAGATAAGGGACAATAAATTCCATGGCTAGGGGGTGTCGTGAGGTGATCCCATTGGGGGTCTATGTTAGCATGACTATGCAAAGAATCAATAGCCATTAGCATGCCTATGTGAAGAAGCATGAGGCGAAGCAACACAATGGGAAGTGGTGTCCATGAAACTTTGAAATCACTTCATGAAAACTTGGAGGGTCTCACGGGAAAAGGAATTGCAAAGCAGAGGGGTTCATAAGCAGGGGACTTGTGAACCTCTGGTGCTCCCTGTAGTGGAGGGTACTTGTGAAGGGGTGTGCTTCGTGAAGTAGAGTGTCCCAACCTAAACATAGGACAGAGGTGCATATAGGAGGTGCTTCACAAAGTGGAAATGCATTTGCGGAGCACTACCTCACGACGCAAAGGTGCCTCGCGAAGCAAGCTATTGTGAAGTAATGTGCTTCGCGAAGTACAGTGACCCTGCCTTAGAATGTGGATCACGTGTACATGAGGGGTGTTTCGCGAATCATAAATTCTCTACGACGACACGGGTCCCCTTGAGGATCCCCTTCATTCGCGGAGGCCCATAGGCTTCGCAAATGGCATCCCTCTCTAAAGAGGGGAATAAAACAAGGAAAAGGGGAGGCACTTCACAGAGAAAATGTACCTCGCGTAGCTCATGGTTCATAGAGGAGAGGGTGCTTCACGATTCGGGAGCTAGGAAGTTGAAATGTTGGATGATCCACCATTTGGACATGGGAAGAGGCAGGTATTTATAGGAAAGAGGCACCATGAAGTAGATATTTCTCGGCATGAAGATGGATTTTGTTTCTCCACAACGGGTCACGAACGTCAAATTCGTTCGTGGAGCATCCCACCTCCATACTCTGCGGCAGGTAACGAACGTCAAATTCATTGATGGAGAATCCCACCTCCTTGCTCCGCGGCAGGTCACGGATGTCAAATTCATTCATGGAGAATCCCTCCTCCTTGCTCCGCGGAAGGATCGCGAACGTCAAAGGAGTTTACAGAGCATCCTGAATCCTTGCTCTGCAGCGGCTGCGGGGCCAGGGGGACTTTGCGAAGGGGCTCTGTGAGGCAGCCATTTGGGCTTTTTGTTTCTTCTTATTCTTCCCCCATTTTGGTGCCAACAAATTCCCCCCCCCCTTAGACTTGTAGTTTGGGGGAAATGAAGGGCCAAAGTGTGAGGTTCAATCGCCAAAATCCCTCAGCCATTCGCGATGCTGTCTCACAAAGAGGGCTCGCGAGGCGGATAGGCGACATGTAGGCCGAGCGCACCGCGAAGATCGGCGCGATAAGGACGTGTCGCGAATCTCTGAAGGTCATCGCCTATAAATAGAGGAGCTGACCTCTCTTTTTTTCTTTCTTATCTCCGCGAATTTGGGATTTAGCACTCTCGATTTGCAAAGCTCTGCGTACTCTGTGATTTCTCTCCACGAATCGGGTCTTATACTCCACGGAGCACCGTGAGTCTTTGACTTCGTGATAGTGCTTTGAGATCTTATGCTTGAAGGATGAGGTAGGGTACTGTGAACAGGCTTCGCAAACGAGCTCTGCGAACAAGCTCTGTGAACCAACGCGAAAATCGTCCAAATTTTAAAACTGAATGGATCATCAAGAAGCCGCCCAGGGGGTACTTGTGGATGCTTCCCAGAGGGATGAGATGGCAAATATTATGGGTCTAGGGGAGTTAATTCAGAGCCACTCTGACCATGGCTCGTTGGTGGCGCTGCTATCAAAGAGCCAGAAGAACTAACCACTGTGTAAGAGGTTGACTTTGTATGGCTTCGTGCTAAGGGATGAAGTCTTCATCCCAAAAAAAGTTGGGATGAACTAGCTTACTGGTTTAGGAGCACACCGTGCAAGCGCCAATGGTTCAGGGCGGCTGACGGACATGCCCGGGAAGACTCCATGCTCGTCATCGCTGACTGCTTATACAACCACCTGAATAATGTCGACGGGAAGGAATTACAGCCGAAGACGTCCCCCCCCCCTCTATACCAGATGATATTGAAGGCATCTTTGAGGAACCAGGGGAAGGGGTGGTCTGAAGAGTGGGACCTGCGCTAGGATGGAAATTTAACAGACGATTGGGCATGGGATTACTGGGTAGGCGCAACGTGTGAGGAGTTCGGGGTAGAGCTAAGGAGAGTGGGTTTGTATGAGGCGTCTTGGGCCTCCCAATTCCACAACTACCAACCTAAATAGTTGATTCCAAAGATGTTGAGTAGATGGTCATTGTGGACCAATACCTTCCACTTACACCATGGGGAGGTCAGTATCATCTTGTGTGATGTCCACCAGATTTCAGGGCTCCTAATACTAGGGGCTATGTACAATGAATTTCTCCCCTTCATGAGTGCATGGGAGGATCCAGAGCAAATGCCACAGTTGGCGATGGAATTGATGGAACTTGTGCCAGGAGAGGACAAAGAAGCAGTTAGAGATGTCCACTTTAGGCGATGGTTCAAGCAATTTCTGAATTTTCTGGAAGAGTGGTAGTTTCAGGTGAGGCCTCAAACTTGCCCGAAGGGTGATCAATGGGGAAAGGAGCACTCGTACTGGCAGCTCTTAGAGGATAGCCAGTGGAAGACCTAGGGGTTCCACGTCATCACCAAGCATCAACCGATAGTCAGGCTGGCAGTGTTCATCGCAGCTCTTATTTGTGGTTGGATCTTGCCGGTGAGGGATACCAACATGGGAGTGCGACCAAGAACATTTATCATGGTGTCCATGTTGGAGACAGGAGGGAGAGTTAACCTCAGGATCCCTATGCTCACCAAATTGTATAAGATGTTGTGGCATATCAGCGAGGGGAAGAGGCTGTAGAGGATATGTGGGCCATTCTACCTCCTGTATGGGTGGATAACGACACACATCAGGGGGGTTTACGAGTACCCGAACCGCATCTCTCCTTTGAGATATAACTTCCTCCAATCAATTATGAATGCTTCGGGAAGATTTCCAGCCAAGCTAACCACACCGTTGGTACTGAACCAGGTGTGGAAGGCGGAGGAATTCAATTTCCACCTGTTTCCGTTACCGATAGGGGTATTCAATGATGATGGACAGGGAACGGAAGAGCACCAGGCCTATCTTTTGGCCTTTCTAGGTGGAGTCCTGGTGGGGAGGGTGGACCGTGAGCCCCTCTACGAGCCGTACACCCCACACCGATTTGCAAGGAAATTACGGTACATGCAGCAATTGACCCCACAGGTCTATTTAGAGGTGCGCCACAAGGAAAAATCATGTGTGATGAGGTAGATGTGGCTCATGTTCACATAACAGGACAAGAAAATGTGAAACGAGCTACCTCTGCCCACAGCCTTCTTCAGGATAGTGAAGGAATATGCCCAGAGTTGGGAGGCGGCCTACCTGGGGGAGATGCTGAAGCTTCCAACCATTCGAGTCAGTGATGGTGAGATTTCCCAACCTTGGGGTCAGGGCCAGAAGGCGGCAAGGGAATATCACGGTGGCGGGGCTGCCAAAGTAGTGAGTCTTGCACCATTTTTTGGTGAGGCAACAGTGAAAGACCCAACTATGGTAGCAGAACCGACGATTCCAGAAGGACAGAGTCACCCAGAGGGGAGGCCACTAAGGGGATTCCATGGAATACCTACTCAGGCTCCGGGGAAGCGGCTGCGCCACATTGATATGCCAGAGAATGCTGTCTTCCCGGAGTCCTGGGACATCTGGGACATCAACAGGCAATTCCACGACCTCTCCGAGATGTGGCAACACCTGAACCATCTTGGGATGGATTTGTCGGGGATAGACCCTATCAAGGCCGACTTCGTGGTGTCCCATGCTGAGGGGAACAATATCTAAATGAGATGGAGGACTTCGTGCACTCCTTGGGTGCTCGTCGTCTAATGACAGATCGAGTCAAGGTGTTGCTCGATCACACTACTCCCCCGTAGTTATCAGCTGCTGATTTAAGGGAACGGTTCCCTATGTTGGAAGAATTAGATAATTCCTCCTGGGGGGATGAGGATGGGAGAGGGAGCCCATTTGAGGAGGGAAAATTTGGAAATCAATACTTAGATCTTGAAGAGTTCTCAGAGGCCCTTAAGGTAAAAATCCAAAACCCCCTTCTTCAAGGTTTGCTTTGAGGTCGTTTTGGACTCTTTGTTAACATCTAAACTGTGCAGGAGAGTCTCATACACAAAACTCATTCTCTTACTTCAGTGGATGAAGATGCAGGACCTTCAGGATCTACGCCTGCCACCGCATCTATTAATAAGTCCAGTGGGGTTAGGACACCTGAGACAACCCCTCTAGAGCTTTCAGATCTTCCGACCATATACATGGGGCCCCGTTTAGGGGTCTCAATGGTGTCAACCCAAGAATGAGACTAGGAATTCGATCTATGTAAGTCTCCTCTACTAAAATTATGATTTTCACCCACTGACCATGTCAACTGATGTCCAAGACCCTTTTTGGTGTGTGCAGTTCTTCAAATGGAGGGGGTCGCCTTGGTGAGGTTGGTCGGGGCTTCTAGCAGCATCCTTCCCAAGGGAATGCCAGTGGTTGTGGAGGTGGAGGTCCAAACCGACCTAACTGCAGTGCTCCTGATCACTGATGGGACTATCAGCGGGGTTGCACCTGAGATTATTGAGGTGAGATCCGATGATGAGGGTCAATCAGATAGCCCAGGTCCCTCCACACCTGACCAAATGCTAGATGCGGACCCTACTGACGAGTTCCTGAGGGAATTCACCACATATGAGCCTGCCAACCGTGCCGACTGGGATGAGACGACATCTGATGAAGAGGAAAACAAAATATTCCATCGACGATCATCGAAGCTAATCAAACACTTCATTGATGACACCCCCAATCACTATGGTTGGATGAGATAGATAGACTTCACTCACGACTGTGTGAGCTGTGTGCTGGGGGAGTGGATGCCCACCGTCCTCACATGCTCGTCCGAGATCTTATGGCAGAGAAGATTTGGGAGTATGAATATGGACTTGGTGTGGGCTGGCAGCGGAGGAAAGCGGTGAACATCAACAGGCTCCAGGAGGCTGAAAATGAGGTTTAGCGTCTACATAGCCGGGCGAAGGAGCACTTAGCCTCCATCAATGCACAATCTGAGCTGGTATTGCAATTGATGGCCTAGTTGGAAGAGGACGAAGATTGTCTAGAGCGATCCTCTGAAGAGATGGTCATCATTTGGACCAGCATAGAGTGGTCCTGGGTTTCAGCTGACGATCTGCGCCCCATCGTTTCCGAGGAAGAGCATGAGCTAAATAGGCGGCAACAAATCCTAGATGCCATAAGCCAGAGGGTGGAGGAGCTACAACTCTCTTTTGATGGGGTCAACCCAACCATGGGAGGGGTCGATCCTTTGGTGTTGTAATGCATGAAACTTTTAAATATACTTTCATGATTTGATTGTTTTATGCCAACTGCATGTATGAGTTTAGTTATTTGTGTTGGTTTATTGCATACTCGTGACATTCGTGGGGCGTCCAATGATCATTCCCTAAGCTCACATGGGTCGGTCCCGATGTGAGAAACAAGGGGTGACCACCTTATTACTCCATTAAAATGTGGGAGTGAAAACCAAACTTCTGGTATCTAGGGGCTTGGACAGCTAATCCAGATTCCTGGAAACAAAGGGGGAAAGGCCTGGATGGAGGGGGAGACCTCAGAACAATCAGATTTCCATTTTCCCAATGTGCTCTTGTGCACAAGCGGGGTAACGCCTGGGGAGTTGGATTTAATCAGAACATATGGGAGTGAGAAGTGTGAATTATGATACCCCAGATTCAGAACACTGTGGGGGTGGCATGACAATGAAGGATAACTGTTAACCATGTTTGAAACACAATATCCTAATTGCGTTAGCCTAAAATGGGGATAACAAATGAGGGCCGACCGCTGACCATATTCAAAACACGGGGCCTGACTTGAAATGTAATCCATTATTCTTACAGAACGTTAGCCCATGACAGTAGGCAAGCCATATGCCGAGCATCCATACCGTTAGGGGGTTCCTTTAGATGTGAAAAGGAACGAGGGTCCGAATAAGGGGCACACAAAGCGTGTAGGTTGGAGTGATAGGTTGTTCGAATGGAGTCCAACACTCTTGAAATTACGCCACCATGGTGAAAACACATTGGGTTGGCGCATCAGTTTGATCAGGAATCAAACACAATTCTAAAAAGGACCTCTCTGGTAAGGACCAAGAATGATCAGTAGTTTTACGTCATACAGTAGGATGAGGACTGAATGGGAAGATCCCAGGAAGGGACTATGTGGTGCAGTAGTTATAAACCTAACATGAAAGAGGACATAGTCCCATACCATACCATATATCCTCAGAGGAAGTTCTTCAGGTCGAGGGACCAAAAGCGAAAATTAGGTTGGGCCCGAAGCAAAGTGGTCAGGAATTCCTACATACCCCATTAGGATGAGAATCAAGCCGTACGTAGTTCAGAGAGCGCGGTTTAATGTCATGCGGGGCGATGAAAGACATGGATGCACTAGTACACATCTTACCAAAACTACTAAGGCCACGTGAGTCATGCTCGATGTGGGAAACAAGAAGTAGTGGTGGGACTTTCCTGACACATGAAGGAACATGTTAGGGGTGAAGGGATGTTAGGTGAATGTCATTCCAATGATGCTAACCCGTCCATGTAGCACACCTAGATGCGTGAAGAAGTAAAGACAAGTATGTCAGAAATCCACTTGAACATAAGAAAGTGGAAATATGTGAATCATGATGCTCGAGATCTGGATCACAATGATGGTAGAGTGATGACAGGGGATGGTTGTTGATCATGTTCGAAACACATCATCCAAATCGTATTAGCCTTATATGGGGATAGACAGACGAGGGTCGACTGCTGACCATGTTCGAAACACGGGACCTGTCGCAAATGTTGTCTGAGGTCCTTAGGGACGTTTTCCCGAGATGGTAGGTGAGCCGAGGTGGCATGAGACAAGGCCTTGAAGGGGGTGCCTTCATATGTGGAATAGGATGAGGATCCAAATAACGGGCTCACGAATCTTGGACATGGAACGAGGGGAATGTCCCCATGAAAATATCACACTTCGGGCTCTTTGTCAAAACGCATCTGAGTACGACAATGAGACGTATCAGATGGAGGGAGTCAAGTCCCTTCCCAAGGAAAAGGGTCCTGCAGTCACATGCTTTCAACTTAAGGTCCTAGGGTGGACCATTAATGGGTGCTTGATTTAATAGACTATGTGCAGGGTGGTGAAATAGCCAAACACGATGCGCAGTTCCCATGAGGAGATCTTAGTTTTGGGTCATACACTACGGCAAAAAAGGCATTTAGCGGCGGTTTGGTTTTACGTTTCGCGATGGTTTAAACCGTCGCTAAATAGATTGGCGGTAGTTTTGAAAAATCGTCGCGAAATCGTGCGTCGTGAAACTATTCACAGCGGTTTTCAAAACCGTCGCAGAACGTTTCACGACGGTTTTTTAGTGGCGGTTTAAACCACCACTAAATGATTTAGCGGCGGTTTTTTTAATTTTTTTTAATTTTTTTATTGTTTTATTGTTTTAATTATTTTTTATTATTTTTTATTATTTATTATTATTATTTTTTCTTTTTTAGTATTATTTATTTATTTATTTTATTTTATTTTATTTATTTTATTTATTTATTTTTTATTTTATTTATTTCGTATTTATTTATTTATTTTATTTATTTATTTTATTTATTTATTTATTTATTTTATTTTATTTATTTATTTATTTTATTTCGTATTTATTTTATTTATTTTATTTATTTATTTTATTTCGTATTTTATTTTATTTATTTATTTATTTTATTTCGTATTTATTTTATTTATTTCGTATTTATTTTATTTAATTCATATTTTATTTATTTATTTCGTATTTTATTTATTTCGTATTACTTTATTTACTTTATTTATCCACGCATGCACATCCCATGCACATTCCCATGCAGATGCCCATGCACATGCCCATGCAATATAAAGAAATACTACGTTTGGTGAGATTTGAACCTCTAACCTATTGCATATTTTCTAAAGACTTTACCACTCTAGCAAGCTCATCATGCGGTTAATAAACAGAACTAAATATACTTATATATATTAATTGAAAAAACAAATAATACGTAACTAATAGATATAATAAATAATAATAATAAATAATAATAAATAATAGTAGACAAAAAATAATAATTAATAATACATAATAAATAATAAATAATAAATAATAAATAATAAATAATAAATAATAAATAATAAATAATAATAAATAAGAAATAATAAACAATAAATAATTATAAATAATAAATAATAAATAATAATAAAGAATAAATAATAAAAATAAATAATAAATAATAATAAATAATAAATAATAATAAACAAATAATAAATAATAATAAACAAATAATAAATAATAAATAATAAATAATAAATAATAAATTAAATAATAAATAATAAATAATAAATAATAAATAATAAATAATAAATAATAAATAATAAATAATAAATAATAAATAATAAATAATAAATAATAAATAATAAATAATAAATAATAAATAATAAATAATAAATAATAAAAAATAAAAAATAAAAAATAAAAAATAATAAAAAATAATAATAAATAATAATAAATAATAATAAATAATAATAAATAATAATAAATAATAATAAATAATAATAAATAATAATAAATAATAATAAATACGAAATAAAAAAATATTTAATAATAAATATTTAATAATAAATAACACATAATAAATAGAATATTATTATTAATAAATAATAAATAATAAATAATAAATAATAAATAATAAATAATAAATAATAAATAATAAATAATAAATAATAAATAATAAATAATAAATAATAAATAATAAATAATAATAAAGAATAAATAATAAAAATAAATAAAAATAAATAAAAATAAATAAAAATAAATAAAAATAAATAATAAACAATAAATAATAATAATCAAATAATAAATAATAATAAACAAATAATAATTAATAATTAATAAATAATAAATAATAAATAATAAATAATAAATAAATATAAATAATAAATAATAAATAATAAATAATAAATAAATATAAATAATAAATAATAAATAATAAATAATAAATAACCAGTAACAAATATTAATAATAATAATAATAATTTATTATTAATTATAAATAATCAATAATATATAATAAAAAATAAAAAATAAATAATAATAAATAAAAAATAAATAAATAATAAAAAATAAAAAATAATAAATAATAATAAAGAATAAATAATGAAAATAAATAAAAATAAAAAATAAATAACAAATAATAAATAATAATAAATATTAAATAATAATAAGCAATAAATAATAATAAACAAATAATAAATAATAATAAAAAAATTATAAATATAAATAATAAATAATAAATAATAAATAATAAATAATAAATAATAAATAATAAATAATAAATAATAAATAATAAATAATAAATAATAAATAATAAATAACCAGTAACAAATAATAATAATAATAATAATATTTTATTATTATTAGTAATAAATAATAAGTAATATATAATAAATAATAAATAATAAATAATAAATATATATAAATAATAAATAATAAATAAATATAAATAATAAATAACCAGTAACAAATAATAGATAATAAATAAATTAAATTAAATTATAAATAATAAATAATAAATAATAAATGAAACACATGAAAAAGTATGAAAAGACGTGATAAGGGATGAAAAATCATGAAAACGCATGAAAACAGATGGAGAAGCATGAAGAATAAAGCATTAGAAAGAATGAGAACGCATGAAAACTCATGACAACTCTGGAAAACCCCTTAAGAATTCAACATAATCATCATAATAACCCACAAAAAACCATTGATAAAGATAACAAGTCATAGAAACCCAAATAAACAGTAATAAATGGAGCAACTGTTAAAACCCGTCAAAACGGTCATAAAGTGACAAAAACATTGTACTCACATTAACGAAGATAACTTATGATCCGAGAGTCCGTTCCAGATCTGCGACTAGTCAAATCAAAGATCCTAAAATGATCTTTGAGCTGATAGGTGAAAGAGATCGAATGGACCGACGGATCGGAAGTTACGATTGTTTAAAAAAAAGCTGACGGGGAACGGGTGCTAGCAACGAGGCATCGGAAAACATAACAAACCCGATAACCACTAAAAAGGCCATAACTTATGATCTAGAAGTCCATGTGGGCGCCGCGAAAAGTCAAACGAAAGATTATGGAACGAACTACGATCTGGCAGGCAGAGGAGTCCCAACTGACACACGGATCGAAAGTTAGGTCCGTTTGAAGACAAGTTCGACAGGACACCGGTGACAGAAATGGGGTTTCAGAGGCCTTCGGAGGGGTTTTTGGGGTCGAAAAACATGACAAAATCATGCTTGTGTTAAATTAGTGTGTATCTCTCTTCGCTAGCTTCGATTTGATATGTGGTAGAGCCCAAAAGGACACCCAAAGCGAAAGTTATGGCCGTTTGAAGTTGGAGAACTTTTTCAACTTTCTTATAACTCTCATATCTTCCGCACCTTATACCGTCTCATGGTATTGATTATACGTGCCTCTATATCTCTTCATGAGCTTCTATTTGACTGGTCGTGGTGCTCCAACAGACACCCGGATCAAAAGTTATCATCGTTTTAGTGATTTCAGGGTTTCTCATGTTTTTTTATTTTTTTCCTTTCATTTCATGGCGGTTTTACCCAAACCGCCACTATTTTGTGGTGGTTTTTTTAAAAAACAGCCGCTAATCCTAAAAAAAATAAAAAAAAAATAAAAAAAATTTAAGGCATTTCGTGGCGGTTTAAAAACTGCCGCGAAATGGCGGCCCGAAACACATTTAGCGGCAGTTTTTAAAACCACCGTGAAAAAACCACCACTAATCAGCCGTGTTCCTATAGTGATAAAACTCAGACCACACTGGGAAACAATTTGGGAAGCGCATGGTGTGGCTATTGAAAAAC
Organism: Viscum album; assembly: GCA_963277665.1. Taxonomy (NCBI): domain Eukaryota; kingdom Viridiplantae; phylum Streptophyta; class Magnoliopsida; order Santalales; family Viscaceae; genus Viscum; species Viscum album. The sequence goes on along the minus strand of OY728139.1, from coordinate 607,588,522 downwards.
CCGACGTGAATGAGAACCTAAGTGGTACTCGCCACACCACATGTTCCCAAATGAGTTCGGGCCAAGGGGCCAAAAAAGAGGTAGGATTTTAGATTCTTGAGGCTGGAATCGGAGACAAAAATGTATGAGCATTCCTACGTATCCCATGAGGAAGGGAATCAAGCCAAAAGTAGTTCTGGAAGATGTCGAGCAGTTTAACGTCCTGCATCAAGGACGTGGAGTGGTCTTAGTTTATGGTAATAAAGTTCAGATCATGAATGGTAGGAAATGAGGGAGACACACAGTGATGCGATTGTACAACCCAACGTGAATGAGGACCTGGAGTCCGGATCACCGTGCACTTCCTAGGGGAGGTTTCAGGTCAAGGGACTAAAAAAAGGTTATGCTGGGCCCGAGACAAGGTTCATGGCCTTTTCTACATACCCCATGAGGATGGGGATCAAGCCATACGTAGTTCTAGAAGGTGGAGCAGAAAGATACCAATGACAGGGATAATAAGGTTGCGTGGGTCTAGCCCTCACACCGAAAGGAGCAGTATTTGATATATCTCGTTTGTCCTTTAAGATGAATGGTTTTTTTGAAGTGACAGACCTAGGATAAAACGTTCAAGAATCGCCACAAGAATCAAGCTGTATGCTGACGTTGACAAATGGTATGGTGTGTGACTGACACCAAACATGATGTCCCCACGATTGAGGACACCACAATGCAGTGTCGTTTTTCGTCGTGTGTCCAGGATGATAATGTCACAGTTTATGGTCATGTGATGGGACCAACCATGCATTTTTAACGTCATACATGATAGGCGTAAGAGTTTAGAGTCATGTGGGACTAGTTAGCATAGTCTAAATTCATATGGCTTAGACATATACAAGAAGGATGAGGTTCTAAAGGGAATGTGCACGGTGTGATAAAGCATACCCGACATGAATGAGGACGAGGTCCACATCATACCATGTGTGATTCCGTAAAAGAAACCCCAGGCCGAGGGGCTAGGAAAAATTAAAGGACACGGGATAGGTGAAGCTGGCTCTCAGTTGAGCTGGACCCGAAGACGAGATGTCCGGGTGTTCCTACGTATCCTATAAGGATGGGAATCAAGCCACACGTAGTTCTTGAAGGTGCCTTTTAACATCATGTGGGACTACATACAGTTTAATGTCATTTGGGACATGAATTATGGGGGATAAATCCTAGAAAGGGGCATACATGGTTCCGCTAATGCAAACCCGACGTGAATGGGGACAGAATCCCATACCATGCCACATAGTCCCATAAGAGTTAAATCCCCAGGGGAAGAACAAAAGACATAAATTAGTGGAACTCGAGCTGGACCCAAAGAAAAGATGTCTAGGTGTTCCTACGTATCCCATGGGAATGAGAATCAAGCTATACGTAGTTATAGAAAAGATCTTGGATAATCGGAATCCTTCAAAATGGGCACAAACCTCAGTCTAATCCCTAAGCCTACGTGAGTTGAACTCGGTGTAGGAAACAAGGTAGGAGGATATCCTTGCAATACATGGAATGTTCTTAAACGATAAATTGATGCGGAGCCTCAAAGAACGCCGTACCACGGCTCGGTACTCCTAACGTGCGAATGTGCACTGAGGTATAACACCTGGAGTATCGAGATCCCACTCAGACATGATGGGGTGGAAAGTGGTGTAAATCATGTGACCGATATTTTTGGCTTAATGGGGTTGGTGTGACGATGGTGGATAGCTATTGACTATGTTCAAAACACAGTATCCATATAGTGTGACCTGAAATGGGAACAACAAATGAGCTTCGACCATTGACCGTATTCGCAACGCTAGACTTGTATCAGTTTGTTGTTCAAAACTGAAAGAACATTGTCATGGGATCCTTTAAATGATTAGTGGTTTTTGGGTAGTTAGGTTCATCAGAGTGGCTGACCAAGGTCGTCTCTCAAAGGAGGAAGTAAATTAAAACAACTTCTTAATGGTATTATAAAAGTAAAATATAATAGAATTAAAACACTACATAAAATTATGGGGGTAGTTGTTTATCATTTATAAAACTTGAAGAAGTTTTCTGGAAGAAGATTTTATTTTTTTTATTTTCATTTTGAAATGAATTTTGATTAAAAAGACAAAACAAGAAGATCTTTTTTTAGAAAATATTTTAAAAGGTGTAATCAATCTAACTCTACCTCTTCATTTACTTATTAATCATTATCATTTAAATCAATATCCACTTAATTATGATCCCCTAATTTTTAAACCCTCAAACCCTACGAGAGTTAACTTAACCTCAAAGATGAAATTACTTAAACCCTAGGCTAGCTTCGGAACACACAATCGCAACACCCTACTTTGATTATTGTTCTAAGGTTAACTTATGGTCAGTGGTTAATTAGAGTACATATTGATTCTGGAAATGATAATTAATTGTGTTTAGGGATTATATGTAAACTCTACAAATCTATCCCGTGTGGTCTTGTGTTACCGATTAAGATCGCGCTCTCTCAATTTACACAAAATCTCGACCTCACGTGCTTTTGTGTTAATTATTCAATTGCTTGCTTAGTTTCTTATAATTTAAAAACAAAATTCATGGATCATATTATGTGAATTAAAGTAGCTCAATGATTCAAAATAATGGAATGAATATGAAAGAAGATAGATCGATCATTAAAAAAAACTACTCTTCCATGGGCAGTGTGGTCATCGTGGAGACGTTTTACATGAGCAAAGGGTTAAAAGGGTAGAAACCAATCTTGTCTCTACTCTTGATTCCAACACAATTAGGAAGATTAAGAGAATAATAAAAGGGAATAACGTAGAAGATTATTTGGAGAAAAATTCAAGATACAAACATGAAAGAAAAGAAATACAAAGAGGAGGTGGGAGAGGAGAGCCTTTTTGGAAGAGAGGTTTTCACAAAGCCTTACTTCTTCCAAGAGTTGTTAGGGGCTCCCAAGAGACACCCTTTCTGCCAAAACTTCCCAAATCCTCTACCAGACCTCCCAAAGAGTGAAAACCTTTTTTAAATAGAGTTTGGGAGGGATATGGTTACATAACTTTTTAAGTGTGAAATGAAAACTCGGCCAAATATTTTATTCCAAGTTTCACCACATAGTTGACCTCCAAAACGAGTGCATTGTCCGTCTTTCTAGAAGGATTATATTTTTAAAATAATGTCCTCGACCATTCCTCAAAATATGGGCTCAATCCAAGCCTGTATGAAGAAGATACGTCCCAAATAGTGAAGTGATGTCCAATCTGGATAGTTCAGTCCACTATTGTCTTCATGGCCCATTTAATCTACACATATGCACGATCCAGCTCTCATGTCCTGAATATAATTTTTATCCCATTAAGTCATAAACACATTTACAAAATTTTAAGTCAAAATAATTTACTGAAAAATATTTATTCCCGAAATACTATAGTGAATTTTAAAAGGGTAAAACAAGAATTTTCATCAAATTTGCAAATGAATGATCTAATCCCAAATATTCCATAATTGTACATATCTAGAATAATATGAGGAAATTATATCATTTATTATCAATAAAATATTCAAAAAAATAGTTTTTTATCAAAAACCCTCAAGGACGTTGTCCTGTAATGGTAGGAGGGCCCTTGGGCTGAGCATCCATGCCATTGGGGGTTCCTTTCAGCTGTGAAAGATAATGGAAGCCCTAGTAAATGGGAACACAAAACCTGGAAGGCGGGTGGGAGCATGTCCGGGTAAAGTCTGACTCTCATGGCACTGAACCAGAGTACTATTGGGTATAGTGGTGAATCACCATAGAGGGTCGAGGGGCTCAACTTGAGAGCAGCCAATTTGAAAAGATGAGTATAGAACAAGAGGGTAGAGAACTCTCAGTGGAAAGGGGTATATGGCATGGTTGTTACAAACCTGACGTGAATGAGGACATAGTCCCATACCACACCATATAATCCTCTCCCTGGGAAAGTGTAGACCATGGGTCCATGGTGAAAAGGGGATTTATAAGAGATGGGGTTGGTCCAACAGAAAAAATGTTTGGGCGGTCCTATATATCCCATACAGATGGGAATCAAGCCACACATAGTTCTGGAAGGTTTCATGCATGTTAAAGTCTTGCGGCAAGGATGTGGAGTAAGGGCAGGATATCCCAATGAGGGACGTGTATGGAATAATGAGTAAACCGACATGAATGAGAACATAATCCCATTCCACACCGTATAGCTCTAAGTGATACCTCCGGCCCGGGGCCCAGGAAGGTCAAGGGAACTGAGGCTGGGCTGCAGATTAAAGATCACAGCCAGCTTGCAGTTTAACGTCTTGCCGGGAGGCCGATAGTGATCTTGGTTTAAGTTCATAGATATTGGACCGTGGATTCCTAGTTTAATGTCATATGCATGGGATAGTTGAATGAAAATGGAAAATCATATAGTGCCTATGGAAGACCACTAGGTGGAAATGATGATAAAGGATAGTTGTTGACCAAATTCGCAACACAGCGTCCCCCCCTGCGTGACCCAGGTAACCAATTGGGTGTCGATCGTTGCCTGTATTCACAACACGGGACTTGTACCAATTTTTCTCTCAAATCCTTGGGGACATTGGTCCGAAATGGTAGGATAACCCTTAGGCTAAATATCCATACCATTCGGGGGTCCTTTTGGATATAAAATATAATGGAAACCCAAATGATATAGCTTGCGAAACATGGCGGGGCCTATATTCGCAGAAGTGACGATATGGTGGGAGGAATGTATCATATGAATGTGTGGGGTGTGGTAAAATAGCCCGAAGTGAATGAGGACTTGGAGTTCGGATCACACCACACACTCCCGAATGAGTACTAGGGCCAAGGGGCCAGAAGGGTCAAGGGACCAAAAAGGGTCAAAGTGCCCGATGGTTGAGGGACCCAAGGGGAGATTCTGAATTTTGGGCTAGACTAATAGAAAAATGTCTGGGTGGTTATACGTATCCCATAAGGATGGTAATCAAGCCACACGTAGTTCTAGAAGGTCATGCAGTTTAGCGTCGTGCGATGAGGATGTGTGAGAATAGAAGAACAAGAAGGGAGCACATGGTGAGACCCTCATACTCTTAAAATTATTGGGAGATAAAGAAGCATGAACTACACCATGGTCCTCCAGGAGAACTATACCCAGGGGTAATAGTCAAAGTAAAGTGTTTGGGGCTGGACTCAAGACGTAACGTCTGAGCATTCCTACGTATCCCATGCAGATGGGAATCAAGACAAACATAGTTCTTGAAGGTGAAATTTAGAATCTTGTGGGATGATGTATAGTTTAATTTCGTGTTGGACATAGAAATTTAAGGTCTTTCTGAACCCAATATAGTTTCAGGTCATGTGAGTCCTAAGCAGTTTAGGGTCATGTAGGACCCGATAGTTTAACGTCTTGTGGGACGAGGTGCAGTTTAAGGTTGTGCAAGACCAAACAATTTACGGTCTTTCCAGAACTTGTGGATCAGGCAAAGTAGCACTTTAGGAACTTCGAATTGGTGAGAGGATTTATACGCTCACCATCCATGGTCGCCAAAGAGTATGCACCATTGAGGTAGACCTTGTGTACAATGAAAGGTCCTTCCCATTTGGGTTCCAACATGGGTGGTTTCTTGGCAGGTATCATTGGTGTGCTGAGGGACAATACCAAGTCACCTTACAAGGAGTGGAAGGAAACTTTTTTGTTGAAAGCTCTGGACATCTTGTTCTGGTGCCTTTTCAGATTGTGCAGGGTATGAAGCCTATTCTCGTCGAGCACTTCAAGCTCATCCAGACGGATTTCAGTTACCTTATCTGGTGTCTGCTAGTCATAGATCGATGTGCATAATGAAGGCAACTAAATATTGATGGGTGGGACAAGGTCCACATCATACCATGCATGATTCCGTAAAAGAAACCTCAGGCCAAGGGGCTAGGAAAAATTAAAGTACATGGGACAGGAGAAGCTGGCTCTCAGTTGAGCTGAACCCGAAGACGAGATGTCCAGGTGTTTCTACGTATCCCATAAGGATGGTAATCAATCCAAACATAGTTCGTGAAGGTGACTTTTAATATCATGTGGGAATACATACAATTTAATGTCATGTGGGACAGTAAGTATGGGGGATAAATCCTAGAAAGGGTAGTACGTGGTGCGGCTAACGCAAACCCGATGTGAATGGGAATAGAAGCCCATACCATGCCACATAGTCCCGTAAGAGTTAAAGCCCTGGGGGAAGAACAAAAGAGATAAATTAGTGGAACTCAAGCTGGATCCAAAGACAAGATGTCTAGGCATTCCTATGTATCCCATGGGAATGGGAATCAAGCTGTACGTAGTTCTAGAAAAGATCTTAGTTTATGGTCTTAGAGCTCGGACCACGGATAACCGAAATCCTTCCAATTAGGCCCAAACCTCAGTCCAATCCCTAAGACAACGTGCGTTGAACTCAGTGTAGGAAACAAGGGAGGAGGAGATCCTTGCAATACATGGAATGTTCTTAAAGGGGAAATCGGTGCGGAGCCTCGAAGAACGCCGTACCACGACTTTTTACTCCTAATGTGTGAATATGCACTGAGGGATAACACCCAGAGTGTCGAGATCCCACTTGGACATGATGGGGTGGAAAGTGGTGTGAATCATGTGACCGATATTTTGGGCTTAATGGGGTTGGTGTGATGATGGAGGATATCTATTGACTATGTTCAAAACACAGTGTCCATATCGTGTGACCTGAAATGGGAACAACAAATGAGCATCGACTGCTGACCGTATTCGCAATGAGGGACTTGTATCAGTTTGTTGTTCAAAACTGAAGGAAAGTTGTCGTGGGCTCCGTCAAATGATTAGTGGTTTTTCGGTACATAGGTACAATCGAGTGGCTGACCAAGGTCGTCTCTCAAAGGATTAAGTAAATTAAAACAACTTCTTAAATGTATTCTAAAAGTAAAATATAATAGAATTAAAACACCACTTGAATGTTTGGGGGTGGTTGTTTATCATTTATAAAACTTGAAGAAGTTTGATGGAAGAAGATTGCATTTTTTTTGTTTTTAAATTTTAAATGAAGTTTGATTAAAAAGACACAACAAGAAGATGTTTTTTAGAAAATATTTTAAAAGGCGTAATCGATCTAACTCTACCTCTTCATTTACTTATTAATCATTATCATTTAAATCAATATCCACTTAATTATGATCCCCTAATTTGTTAACCATCGAACCCTATGAGAGTTAACTTAACCACAAAGATGATATTACTTAAACCCTAGGCTAGCTTCGGAACACGCAATCACAACACCCTGCTTTGATTATTGTTCTAAGGTTAACTTATGGTCAGTGGTTAATTAGAGCACATATCTATTCTGAAAATGAGGATTAATTGTGTTTAGGGATTATATTTAAACTCTAAAAATTTATCCCGTGTGGTCTTGTATTATCAATTAAGATCACGCACTCACAATTTACACAAAATCTCGACCTCATGTGTTTTTGTGTTAATTGTTCAATGACCTGTACTGTCAAAAGCTTCTTGTCACCGCTTGTTTTCCACCAGCTTCAAATGCCTTCACAAATGCACCACAAAACGTGTATTTGTTTCATGATAGGCATGTCACGTAAGTTTTTCCCTCATAACTAACTTCTGCTGAGTTAGTTGCGTGAACCTGGACATATTTTCGACTTTGGTATGAACCTGCACATATAAAATAGAATATAAAATTAAATTAATGAGAATGCAAAGAAATAAAAATAGTTATTTTTTAAGTTAAGAGTTATATTACTCGTTACAAGTTAACTAAAGTTAATTAATAAATATTTAATTGATAATTATTATTTACTTTTATATTAATAAATTTATTCACTTAACATTACTGTGGTAAAACATAAGTTTAATAAAAAGTTGTTAATTTAAATTAAGTTAATAAATATAAATACTAAATTTTTTAGTTTATCATGTTTAACTAACTTATTAAAATTAGAAAACATGAATAAATAAGTAAAAATTTAATATTTTAGATTGTATTAATAATTTTATTATTACTATTTAAGAAATTAAATTTCTATATTAATTAATTAATTAGTTTATTTTAATTTAATAATTATAATTAATACTTTAGTTTTAAATATTTTTAAATTAAAAATTATATTTTATAGTTTATTTATAATTACTGTTAATTATAAATTTATACTATTAACAGTATATTAATTTATTATTAACATTTATTATTAATTTAGTTTTTTATTTTAATTTATAATTTATCTATTTGTCAATATTATAATTTTTTTAATTAATAACTTTTACAAATTCTATTATATTTATATGACTTATTAAAGTTAACTTTAACTTTAACCTTTTTTTATATTACTTTTATTATTATTATTCTTATATTTTTTTGTTATCTTCTTCCTTCCCCCTCCCCCAATTATCATCACACAGGGGGAGGGTTTTCTTCTTCCTCCCGAAACCTGAGGTGACTTCAGCTCCTCGACAACACTTCAAAAATCAGCGCGACGCCTCTCCTGATCACGGTGGCACCCAACAACAATGCTACATCCTGGCTCTTCAGCTCCAACAGTACCGGTAGAGGTGGACCTCCTCCGCTCAAAAATGGTGCAGTAGGGTTGCAATGACTCCAATAGGTGCAACAGTTTCCCTCGAAGCAGCTGGTCCATCGGCTTCATCCTCCTGAAGGCTCAACTGTAGCGGCAATGGCGGTGGAGGGACTCATCCGCATGTGGTGTAGGGTATGCAGGTTTGAACCAGCAAGGCTTCAGCATGGCTCTGGGGAAATTCAGCACTCCACTCTACCTCTCAGTGGCGTCGGCCTTCCACAGCTCTGGCTCGACCCTCAACAACAGTCCTGCTCAGTGGCAGGTCAAGAACGACATCCCGGATGGCTGGAACATTGAGGCAACAATGAGGCAAAAGAATTGAAGTAGGGGAGCTAGGTCACTGTTAGTAATCAATTAGAGTCTACAGTTAAGATGCTAACAGTGAGGAGAAGCAGAAGAAATCCTAATGGTGAGGTAGAGGGAAATTGGGTAACGGTGAGGTGGAGAAAAAATGAAGTCTAACAGTGAGGTAAGAGGAATAGTGAGGAAAGACTCACCGTTAGAAAAATAGAGGCAGGGTGATATGCGGTCACTGTTATGTGAATTAGAAAGAAAGATCACCGTTAGAGAGGGAATTTGCGGGTCCCCATTAGAAATAAAAACAAAGGGGAGAACCGGCGTGAAGGTTAAATAAAACATGTTACCGTTAAAAATAAAAATAAGAGAGTCACCGGTACAATTAAATAGAACAGGTTACCATTAGAAAATAAAATAATAAGAGCAACGTCAAAGGTCATTGGTAGAAAAAAATTAAAGAAAGGAATGAACCGGTGTGAGGGTCACCGGTATACAGAATGAAATCTCACCGATACTCCAAAAGAAAAGTGTCACCGTTAATACTAAAATAAATAACTAACGGTGACCTTAAAAAATTAAAAACACATAAATTGAACATAAAATTAAAACTTAAGTAAACTAAATAAAAAATATAAAAATAATTAATTAAAATAATGCTAAACACCATTAATTAATATAGAATTTTTATCAACCTTTTAAACATTAAAATTATTAATTGACAACACTTAAATTATAAACTGAATAATTGTTAAACTAAATTAATAAAAGACTAAAATTAAAATAACTAAATAAATTTATTATAGGGTAGTAGCAGATAGAAATGAAGAGCATCAGTGACCCAATAGGTTACCGCTAGTTCTTGTCTACCTCACCGATAGACTAAAACCAAAAGAAAATGAATAAATAATGAAACTTCATACATAAAATTAAACAATAAATATTTTAAAACTCTTAATTAATTATTTTAACAACTAAGTGAACACATAAAATTAAAAGCGAACTAATTTATTTAACTAAAAACACAAAATATTTACTTAAATGATTAGCAGAATGACTAAACATATTAATTAATATATTTAACATATTCTAATGAAACTAAATAAAAAAAATAAAATATTAAAATAAAGACTAACTTAGTTAAATAGAATTACATTTATTAAATAATTGTTTAAAATTGATATTATGTTATTAAAAAGTCAAGCATAATCCACTTAACAAGACTAATTAAGAAATAATTAAATTAGAAAAGTTAAGTAAAATTATAATTATTAATTTAAAGACTAAAAATAAATAATTAATTATAAAAATTGATAAATTAACAAAGTTAACTATAAAAATACAAAAGTAAAATTATTTAGTAAAAAGTGATTAAATAATTAATTAAATTATTAAAAATTAAGTAAAAAGGTGTGGCAAAACTATGTAAAAATAGATCCACATCAAATTCCCCCACACTTAAGCATTGTTTTTTCTCAAACAATCTCATGTTTTATTTTATTTGAAAAATAGTAAAACGTATTTATGATTAAGATCACACTGTAACATGTCCAACATTCAAAGCAAAGGAAAATACATAATAGAAGGCTATAAGAAAATAAATTACTCATATGAATCTTGCCTATAACAAATACTCAAGGGTAATTAAGAAATCTATGAGTTATCAAGAAATGAAGATGTCATGCCTCATACGTGATACAACTTAGTGACTCATTTCAATCCAAACTCAGGTTCTAATTTCAAGAGTGACATGAGGTAAAATATAAATGGAATTAAGACCTTAACCAAGGAACCATGTACTTTGACTCAATCTTAAGGCCCAGAAATAAATATATATTTTTTAAATCTCCTCAATGATACAACCTAAATGATTCCCATATAAACCAATTGACCCATTCTTCATCTAGCGCTCATCATTCCCCTCACCTTAATGAGCTCATTTTTGACCCTAGACACTTTATTTTATTTTTCCCAAGACATGTTTCATTGTGTTAAGAACTATACATAAGCACTTATTCAGAGTGAACAAAGGGCTTAAAGTAAACAGAAATGCACCCAGTATCTAGGGTCTCAGAGACTCACAGTGGGATCCCAGATGCCCAAATTACTCCAGTTTCAAAATATTTTAATGAAAACCATTTACATTGGCTCATTAAGGTAATTACATTAATAAATAAAAGAAAAATGAATCCCCTTAGATCAATTCAAACTTCCAGTTCCAAGGTTTATGATCATAATTCCACAACAGATCACCCAAATAAATCCCAAAAGTAGTTCCTAAACCAGATTTCCATGAAACCACTAAGCAAGACCACTCAAAAATCATCCAACCTCATTAATTTCATATACAAAACAAATCTTAACTACCAACAAAACACTATTCCAAGAAATATCCATTTGAATAATAGTGAACAACCTTAAATTAAACAAGAATTTTGAAAAAATTTACCAATTTTTAACCAAAAGAATTAAGTTACAGTGGGAAATGACGGGCTTCCAATTAAGCACAATAAAGAATAGTCAAGAATTGACCCTCTCCCCCACACTTAAAACCCAAATTTGTCCCCAAAGTTGACTTCTAAAGTGAAGAAGAAAAATTAAACAATTAAAGTTAAAAATAGATTTTCAATTAAGTAGATTAATGACATTTTTTAAGGTCCCATTAAAGTTCAAAAATTTTGTTTTCCATAAGGTATAAATTAAAAACAGGTTCATTAGAAAGTACATGCATTAACATTCAGTCTAGTGACAAGGATTTTCAATTAAATTTCAAACAAGTATGCAGCTTATGGGAGAAGAGTGGATAGGGTATAGCAAACTGATTTTTTTGTTCAAAAGAATGTTCAATATAACAGAAAAATGAATTCTAACACCCCTTAGCAAAACCATTTTAATGAAAAACACACTAAATAGAAATAATGTACCCCCCAAACTTAATTTTATGCAGTGAATGTGTTTTAAACAATGAATTTCAGTTAACAACAACATGCATATGCATATTTTTAATTAATTTTAGTGACATGCAGCAAAAGTTTTTTTAATATGCAAAATATACAACAGATTTTCAGAAAATAAGTAGAAGAATTTTCAATAGACATGCAAAATTTATTTGACAAGCAAAAATTTTTAGTAAGAATAATTTTATTAACAAAAATAGGAGCATAAATAAATACAGAAAGTTGAAGTACTTCCCTGACTAGGTTCTTGTCCAAAAATGATCATGGGAATTCCACTCCTTTATTTACACAAGCAGCTGCCACCTAAGACAGAACATGTAACCCAGGAACAAAGAACAAGCGATAACAAGTATTTCACAAAAACATAGCACAGAAGCAGCACTTTATTCAAGGTTAAAAAGAAACAACGTAAAGACAAAAAGAACCACGGGTTACCTCCCATGCAACACTAAGTTTAAAGTCCCCAGCTAGACTTTATTCAAGAACAATTTCTAAGTATAGTGAAGGTAGCCAAACCCTTAGGATGTCCCTCAAAATAAAGTTTCACTCTTTTCCCATTAACTAACATGGGTTTATCCTTTTCGCCTACAATTTCGATAGCTCGATTCTTCAGCAATCTCACTACAGTAAAAGATCCAGACCACTTGGACTTAAGCTTTCCAGGAAAGAGTCTAAGTCTAGAATTAAAAATAAGGACCTTCTGTCCAGGTTTGAACTCTTTGTTTGAATGATAGAATCATGAAATATTTTAGTCCTTTATTTATAAATACTTGAATTAACATAACTCTCTCTCCTAATCTCATCAAGTTCACTCAGATCAAGTAATATCATGTCACCAGCACTCTTAAAATCAAAGTTAAGAGCCTTAACTGCCTAATAAGACTTATGTTTCAACTACACATGTAAATGATAGCATTTACCAAACAGAATCCTGTAAGGATACATACCTATTGGGGTCTTTAAAGAAATTATATTAGCCCATAAAGCTTCATCTAATTTAAGAGACCAGTCTTTCCTAGAGTTTGACACAGTTTTATTAAGAATTTGTTCAGCTCCCTATTTGAAATTTCCACATGTCCATTGGACCGTGGATGATAGGGAGTACCAGTTTTATGAACACATCCAAATTTCTCCATTAAAGATTTAAATTTATAGTTCTTAAAATGTGTTCCATTATAAGTGATAAAAGCTCTTGGGACTCCAAATCTGGTAAAAATGTTCTTCTTGAAAATTTTTATTACAGAATTGGATTGATTGTTGGGAAGTGCCACAGCCTCAAACCATTTAGAAACATAGTGTACAGCCACAAGAATATACTCATTCCCATGAGATGATGGAAATGGACCCATGATATCTAAACCCTAGACATAAAAAATTTCAACTTCCAAAATTCCTTTTTCAGGTAACTCCTGCTTCCAACCCACATTACCCAGCCTCTGACACCTATCACAGCCAACCACAAAACTTCTAGCATCCTTAAAGAGTGTAGGCTAATTGAAAATAGATTACAGGACTTTTTGAGCAGTTCTTTCACCACCATGGTGACCTCCCCAAGGTGAGGAATGACAACTTTCTAAGACAGGAAGCATCTCTTCCTCATGGACACACCTCCTAAGAATACCATCATCACACCTCCAAAACAATAAGGGATCATCCCAAAGATAATATTTATGTTCAGAAATGAATTTATTTCTTTGGTTATTGGACATATTTTTGGGAAAACCACCTACTGCCAGGTAGTTGACAAAATCTGCAAACCAAGAAGATTGCCTGATTGACACAATAAGAAGCTTCTCATCAGTAAAAAAAGAGTTGATCTCCCTAGGATCTTTAGAATGGGTAATAGGAAGCCTAGAAAGGTGATCAACAACTAAATTTTCAGCTCCCTATTAATCCCTAATTTCTAAATCAAACTCTTGTAGTAAAAAAATCCATCTAATCATCCTGGTTTTAGTTTCGTTCTTAGACAAAAAGTATTTTAAAGTTGAATGATCAGTGAAGATGATGACTTTAGAACCTAACAAATACTGTCAAAAACTTTTCCAAAGCAAACACAACCACTAAAAATTATTTTTCAGTGGTGGTATAATTATTTTGGGCATCATCTAACAGTCTACTAGAATAATACACCACATGCAATTTCCTATCTCTCCTCTGTCCAAGGAAAACACCTACAACCATGTCACTAGCATTACACATAAGCTCAAAAGGTAGTTTCCATTCAGGTGTAGTAATGATAGGTGATGTAATGAGTTTCTCTTTAAGAAGATTAAATGATTTCAATCAACTTTCATCAAAATTGAAAGGTGCATCCTTGACCAGAAAAGAACACAAGGGCTTAGTTATTTTTGAAAAATCTTTTATGAATCTCCGGTAGAAACCGACATACCATAAAAAACTTCTAATACCCTTGACATTTACATGAGGTGGAAATTTTTGAATAACCTCAATCTTAGCAGTATCAACTTCTAAGCCTCTTTTGGACACACTATGACCAAGCACAATACCTTCTGTAACCATGAAATGACATTTCTCCCAATTAAGAACAAGGTTGGTTTCAATGCATCTCTCCAAGGACTAATTCAATATTTCCAAGACAAGTATCAAAAGTACTACCCACAATGGAAAAGTCATCCATGAAAACCTCAATAATTCTCTCAATCATGTATAAAAAGATAGCCATTATACACCTCTACAAGGTGGCTGGAGCTCCACATAACCCAAAGGGAATCCGCCTGTAGGAAAATGTTCTAAAGGGGCATGTGAAAGTGGTCTTTTCCTGATCCCCTGGATCAACATGAATCTGGTTGTAACAAGAATACCCATCCAAAAAACAAAATAATTCATTTCCAGCAAGCATATCAAGAATTTGATCCAAGAAGGGCATTGGAAAATGGTCCTTCCTTGTAGCTGCATTAAGCTTCCTATAATCTATAAAGACTCTCCATTTTGTGGCTTTCCTAACTTGGGCTTCTTCATTTATTTCATTTTTAACAACAGTGAAACCTCCCTTCTTTGGGAAAACCTGGATAGGGCTAACCCAAGCACTATCAGAAATGGGATAAATCATTCTAGTGTCTAGCAGTTTAATAACTTATTCTCTCACAACTTCTTTCATGTTTGGATTTAATCTTCTTTGACACTCTACCCTAGGTTTATGGTCAGGCTCCATAGGAATCTTCTGCATACAGAATGAGGGACTAATACCCTTGATATCAGCTATTTTCCAGCCTATGGAAGATTTAAACTTCTTCAAAACATTCAAAAATCTTTTTTCTTGGTTTTCATTAAGTTCAGTAGAAATTATTACAGGCAAAGTGGAGTTCTCACCAAAAAATGAATATTTAAGATGAGCATGGACTGGTTTTAGTTCAAGAACGGGTGGTTCTACAATTGAAGGAAGACTATTAGGCATGGGGGGTCCAAGATCATCAACATATTTCTTGTAAGGAGTATTGAAAGATGAAAGATTTTCAATTTCATTTTTAGATTCAGAAGTAACAGTGTCACTGTCTAGCGTGGGCATCACACTGTCCAGATTTTATAGATCAGATTTCAGCAGGTTTATCAAAGAAGAATCATCTAGTTGTCTTATAAGTTATCTCTCAATATCATCAAAGTGTTCAGAAAGGTTGGTTTTAACATAAATACCCTCAATTTCACTCAAAAATATCCTAAGTTCAGAAATAGAGGACCCTTTTACAACAAAAATTGGACAGTTGTCCAGTTCTGGAAAATTTTCCATATTTGGAGTTTGAGTAGAATTTTCAATTTCTAAAATAGATTCAATAGGATTTTTAGATTCAAAAATATTTTCTTCAATAGAGGATTGTTTTTTAAATACTTCAATGTGTTCAAGTTTATTTTTATAAAAACCTTCAGCTTCAAGGAACTCAATTTTAAAATAGTTTTCAGAATAAGTTGGTCCTTTAATATTTTTAAACACATTGAACTCTTCTTGTTGTTCTCCAATTATAAAAATTAATTGACCCTTAGATACATCAATGAAATCACCTCCTGTGGCCAATAAGGGCCTACCCAAGTTGATGTGCACCTCTTGATCACACTCCATATCCTAGACTAGAAATTCGGCAGGTAAAAATAGCTTCCCTACCCCAACTAGAAAGTCATCTACCCTACCCACAAGATGAGTGAAGGATATATCAGCTAACTGAAGTATGACTGTGGTGGGTTGAGGGTAACCCAAACTCAACTATTGAAACAGTGAGTATGGGAGAATATTGATACTAGCACCTAAATAACTAAAACAGTTCAGTTGATCAGAGTTTCTTAAGGTGCAAGGAATGACAAAACTACCTGGGTCTTTCAGTTTAGGTGGGATTTTATTTTCAATTACAGCACTGCACTCTTCAGTGAGGCTATAAGTAGCAAATTATTTCAGGGTATTTTTGTTTGAAACAATTTTTTAAGAGATTTCAAGTAGGATGGTATTTGAATTAAATCTTGAATGAAAGGAATGTTTACCTGATGTTTAGAAAGGATACCAAGGAACTAAAGAAGTTCTACCCTGGTGTTACTTTGAGGTTTCAGCTTCTCAGGGAAAGGGATGTGTGGGGAAAAAATTTCAAGACAATAGGCATATCCCACACATCTTCCTTAACTTTTTATTTTCCTTTATTCTTTTGATTTTTAGAAGAAGTTTCAGCTTGAGTTTCAGGTGACAGATTCATATTTTGATCATTTTCAAGACTTTTTTGGGAATTTCCAGCATGTGTGCAAAGTATATTTTTATTTCTAGATTTAAGTAGATTTTCATTTTTCGTATTTTCATGGTCTTTTTCAGCTATAGTTTGAGTATTAATCCCACTTCTAGTGACAAAATCCATTTCATTCTCCCTAGGGTTAAGTTCAGTGGTACTTTGAAGTCTACCTTTTTCCCTAGATGAAAAATCTCTAGCAAGTCGGCCTAACTGTGTTTCCATGTTTTTAATTCTAACATTAGTTTTCATTTTATCAGTCACATATTGATATTGGTGTTTGTTTAGATGATTCAATATTAGATCAAGATTAGAAGACATGTGACTATCATTGTTTCCTTGTGTGTTTGAATACTCACCCCTCTGTTGATTTTGAAAGTTTGGTCTTTGTTGATTAGAGAAATTAGGGGTAGTGGATTGTTTAATTAAGACTTGATATTTCCAAAACAGATTTTGATGGTTCCTATAGCCTTGGTTGTAATTATTTGAAAATGGATATTCTTTAAGAGGCATTATAGGAACATATTTAACAAAGTTTTAATTTTGTTGTTGTTAGGCTGACATATCAAAATTAGGACAAAAATTTTCAGTATTCCCAAACATACCACACTGGACACACTATTCCCTTAAATATTGATTAGTATTCTGACATCCTAGTTGGTTAACAGTCTGTTTTGAGTTCTGGTTCATTAAATATTGAAGTTGGTTGGTGATTTTATCAAGTTGAGCTTGAGTTTAATTCATTGAACCAGTGTTTGAATTAACATTTCTATCAACTCTTTTTCTTCTTGAATTTTTATGTTGTGAATTCAGTGGAAGATTATTAAATATTTTTCTAAGTTATTCATAAGTTTTATCATTGTAATTACCCGCAGTAGCTTGGTCAACTAGATTCTGTCCAGAGGAGGAAAAACCTTCATAGAAAGTATCCATGAGAAACTGAGATGGGAGTTGATGATGGGGACACTGCCTATGAAGATCCCTGAATCTATCCCAAGATTCATGAAAAGCTTCTCCATCCTCTTGATAAAAACTAGTTATCTTTGTTCTACGTACACCTTTAAGTCTTTGAGGATAGAATTTCATAATGAATGAGTTATACACTTGATCCCAATTTTTAAAAATGTTCTCATCTAGACTCAGAAACCAATTTCTTGTATTCCCTTTAAGGAAAAAGGGAAAGACTCTCATTCTAAGTTCATTTTCTATGAGTCCTAGAAGTGGTAATTGTTGCACAGTGTTATAAAAGTCTCTAATGAAGGTTACTAAGTCCTCATTAGAGATCCCATTAAAAGCATGCAGTAGTAAAATGTGTGATTGCTTCAATTCATAGTTTTTGGCCCTAGGAGATAGTCTAATGGATGATGGATTGATTGAAACTTGTGGGAGTTGGAATTCCCTCATCCTAGGCCTTTCATGTTCATCTAAATGTTCTGGTTGATTTTGATAATTGTTAGGTGTAGGAACTCTATTATCTATGTTTTCCATTTCAATTTTGTTCTTTCTTCTTAGAGTAGTGATATGTTTATCTAATTCAAGGTTTAGGGGCTCTAATCTAGCACCAAAAGTTCTTATGCCCATGCAGACAACAGTAGATAGTAATCAACATTAACGATTCAGAAAGAAGTGAAACAGATTTTTTTTTCAATTTTCAAATTTTTAAATTCCAATTTTTTTAAAGATTTTTATATAAGTGTTTTTTTAAATGTTATTTTTGAGTAATGGATCGTGCCTTCCCCGGAAACGGCACCAAAAACTTGACCTCTACTATCAAAAGATGCTTTTCACTGCTTGTTTTCCATAGAATTCAAATGCCCTTCACAAATACACCACACAACATGCATTTTTTTCACGACTGGCACGTCACACTAGTTTTTCCCTCATAACTAACTTCCGCTGAGTTAGTTATGTGAACCTGGACATGTTTTCGACTTTGGAATGAACCTGCACATATAAAATAGAATATAAAAGTAAATAAATGAGAATGAAAAGAAAGAAAAATAGTTATTTTTTAAGTTAAGTGTTATATTACTCGTTACAAGTTAACTAAAGTTAATTAATAAATATCTTAATTGATAATTATTATTTACTTTTATATTAATAAATTTATTCACTTAACATTACTATAGTAAAACATAAGTTTATTAAAAAGTTGTTAATTTAAATTAAGTTAATAAATATAAATACTAAATTTTTTAGTTTATCATTTTTAACTAATTTATTAAAATCTGAAAACATGAATAAATAAGTAATTAAAAATTTAATATTTTAGACTGTATTAATAATTTTATTATTACTATTTAAGAAATTAAACTTCTAGATTAATTTATTAATTATTTTATTTTAATTTAATAATTATAATTAATACTTTAATTTTAAATATTTTTAAATTAATAAGTATATTTTATAGCATATTTATAATTATTATTAATTATACATTTATACTATTAACAGTATATTAATATATTAATAATTTAGTTTTGTATTTTAATTTATAATTTATATATTTGTAAATATTATAATTGTTTTAATTAATAACTTTTACAAATTCTATTATATTTATTTGACTTATTAAAGTTAACTTCAACTTTAACCTTTTTTTTATATTACTTTTATTATTATTATTTTTATTTTTTCTTTTTATCTTCTTCCTTCCCCCTCCCCCAGTTATCAACACACAGGGGGGAGGGTTTTCTTCTTCCTGCCAAAACCGGCGGCGACTTCAGCTCCTCTGCAACACTTCACAAAGCAGCGCGACGTCTCTCCTGCTCACGGTAGCACCCAGCCAAGACGCTACATCCTGGCTCTTCGGATCCAATGGTACTGACAGCGGCAAACCTCCTCTTCTCAAAAACAGTGCAGTAGGGGTGCAGCAGCTCCAGTAGGTATAGCGGTTTCCCTCAAAGCAGCTGGTCTGGCAGCTTTATCCTCAGGCGAGCTCAACTTCAGCAGCAAAGGTGGTGGCGGGACTCGTCCACAGGTGGTGCTGGGTATGCAGGTTCGAACCAGCAAGGCTTCAGCATGGCTCTGGGGAAATTTAGCACTCCACTCTCCCTCTCAATGGCGTCGGGCTTCCATGGCTCTGGCGCGACCCTCGACAACAGTCCTACTCCACGGCGGGTGGAGAACTACATCTCAGATGGCTGGAACATTGAGGAAATAGTGAGACAAAAGAATTGAAGAAGGGGAGCTAGGTCACTGTTAGTAATAAATTAGAGTCTACGGTTAAGAGGCTAACAGTGAGGAGCAGCGGAAGATAGCCTAACGGTGAGGTATAGGGAAATTGGGTAATTGTGAGGTGGAGAAAAAATGAAGTCTAACAGTGAGGTAAGAGGAACAGTGAGGAAAGACTCACTGTTAGAAAAATTGAGGAAGGGTGATATGCGGTCACTGTTATGTGAATTAGAAATAAAGATCATTGTTAGAGAGGGAAGCTACGAGTCACCGTTAGAAATAAAAACAAAAGGGAGAACCGGTGCGGAGGTTAAATAAAACATGTTACCATTAAAAATAAAAATAAGAGAGTCACCGGTACAATTAAATAGAATAGGTTACTATTAGAAAATAAAATAATAAGAGTAGTAGCAAAGGTCACTGGTAGAAAAAAAATTAAATAAAGGAAAGAACCGGCGTGAGGGTCACCGGTACACAGAATGAAATCTCACCATTACTCCAAAATAAAAGAGTCACCGTTAACACTAAAATAAATAACTAACGGTGACCTTCAAAAATTAAAAACACATAAATTAAACATAAAATTAAAACTTAAGTAAACTAAATAAAAAGACTAAAAATAATTAATTAAAATAATGCTAAACACCATTAATTAAGACAGAATTTTTATTAACCTTTTAAACATTAAAATTATTAATTGATAACACTTAAATTATAAACTGAATATTTGTTAAACTAAATTAATAAAAGACTAAAATTAAAATAACTAAATAAATTTATTATAGGGTAGCAGTAAATTGAAATGAAGAGCTTTGGTAACCCAATTGGTCACCGCTAGTTCTTGTCTACCTCACCGGTACACTAAAACCAAAAGAAAATGAATAAATAATGAAACTGCATACATAAAATTAAACAATAAATATTTTAAAACTCTTAATTAATTATTTTAACAACTAATTGAACACATAAAATTAAAAGCGAACTAATTTATTTATCTTAAAACACAAATTATTTACTTAAATGATTAGCTGGATGACTAAACATATTAATTAATATTGTTAACCTATTTTAATGAAACAAAATAAAAAAATAAAAAATTAAAATAAAGAATAACTTAATTAAATAGAATTAAGTTGATTAAATAATTATTTAAAATAGATATTAACTTATTAAAAAGTCAAGCATAATCCACTTAATAAGACTAATTAAGAAATAATTAAATTATAAAAGTTAAGTAAAATTAAAATTATTAATTTAAAGACTAAAAATACATAATTAATTATAAAAATTGATTAATTAACAAATTTAACTATAAAAATACAAAAGTAAAATTATTTAGTAAAAAGTGATTAAATAATTAATTTAATCATTAAAAATTAAGTAAAAAAGATGTGGCGAAACTATGTAAAAATAGAGCCACATCATTCAATTTCTTGCTTAGTTTATTATAATTTAAAAACAAAATTCATGGATCATATTAGGTAAATTATAGTAGCTCAATGATTCAAAATAATTAAATGAAGAGGGTAGAAGATAGATCGATCACTAAAAAAACTACTCTTTCATGAGCAGTGTGGTCATCGTGGAGTCGTTTTGCATGAGCAAAGGATTGAAAGGGTAGAATCCAATCTCGTATCCACTCTTGATTCCAACCCAATTATAAAGATTAAGAGAAGAAGAAAATTTAAGAACACAGAAGATTATTTGAAGAAAAATTCAAGATAAAAACATGAAAGAAAAGAAATACAAAGAGGAGGTGGGAGAGGAGAGCCTTTTTGGAAGAGAGGTTTGCACAAAGCCTTACTCTTTCCAAGAGTTGTGATGGGATCCCAAGAGATACCCTTTCAGCCACACCTTCCCAAAGCCTCTACCAGACCTCCCAAAGAGTTAAAACCCCCTTTAATTATAGTTTGTGAGGGCTAGGGTTACATAACTTTTTAAGTGTGAAATGAAAACTCGGACAAATATTGTATTCCAAGTTTCACCGCATAGTTGACCTCAAAACACGTGAATTGGCTAGCCTTCTTGAAGGATGATTTGTGAAAAATCATGTCCCCGAGCGTTGCACAAAATTTGGTCTCAATCCAAGCTCGGATGAAGAAGATACGTCCCAAATGGTGAAGTGATGTCCAATCTGGATAGTTCAGTCCAACTTTGTCTTCATGGACAATTTAATCCACTCATATGCACGATCTAGCTCCCAAGTCCTGAATAGAATTTGTATCCCATTAAGTCAGGAACACATTTAAAAAATTTAAAGTCAAAATAATTTACTGAAAAATATTTATGCCCGAAATACTACAGTAAATTTGAAAAGGGTAAAACTAGAATGTTCATCAAATTTGAAAATGAATGATATAATCCCAAATATTCCATAATTGAACATTTCTAGCGTAATGTGAGGAAATTAAATAATTCATTATCAATAAAATATTCAACAAAATAGTGTTTTATCAACTCCCCCATACTTACCCTTTTGCACTCCTGGGAAAAACCTCATATCAAGTAAACATCCATATCAAATCAAAACAAATTTTAAAACACATATAATTAAGATCCATCAATTCCACACCAAGAATCAAAAGTTATCATGCCTCATAAAAAACCTTATTTCTAGTTCTCCATTTATATCATTCAATATATTTCTACTTCATTTATCCTCCCATTCACAAAACACTTACCTCGCTTGAATTTTCACTTATCACACAAATATCAAATTTTTTTTGCAATGTATTTATCGTCCAAACTCATACAAGGGTGACCATAGGCTTGATAAATTCCTAAATCTCCACCAAAATTGAGTCAAAGAAATATGTTTATGATGAGGACTTTTCAGGGTTGTTCTGTGGATTTTGGTTGGTAGGATTTAGATGTGAAAAACTCTGAGGCTGAATGAGGAGGGATTGTCTCTTTTTGAAGAAAAATTACACTAATCTAATTTTCAATTAAATATGGTCTCCTCATTAATCCCCATGGTATCAATTCATCACCATCATCATGAAAAGTCATGGAATGTTTACAACATTCATCATTCAACAACTAAAATTTCAATCTTCTCAAACATGATTTTCTTGAAAGCTCCAGATAGGCACACCTTTCTACCTCAATTAGAAGCTCCAGAAAAGGTACAACTTCACTTATCATGTAAGCTCCAGAAAAGGAACAAATTTCAATATAATTATTTTCTTCAGCAGAAAACAAATCTCTTCAAAATTTAATTTTACACCCAAAGTATAACATAATGTGGTAACACAACACAAGATAGCTTCCCCCACACTTAAGTTCAACTAGATTATGCAATTTCACTTTAAGAGTTTGTAGGATGGGGAAAATTGGCTTGTAATGTGGATAACCTAACAAGCTGTTCATGGATTCTAAGGTCTACAAGGATTAAATGTTCAAGGTATGCCATTATAAAAAAGGATTCTTTGAAATAAGAGCTTTAGTACCAAACAAATGCCTCAATCATTTAAACATAAATACATAAAACCCTCAAGTTTTGACAGGTATAAATCAAATTCTGGTTAAATGAAGTATGGTTTGGTTCTCTCAAGAAGTGAGGTGAATGTAAAGAATATGAAAATAATGGTTCATAAGCCTCACAGGAAAGTGATTTCAAATATAAATACAGTGAGATGTGCTATGGGATTCAAAATTCAGTGTACTTTTCATGAAATTACTAAATATTCGAACTTGACACAAAGTCATTTCAGCATTCATTTAAGCTTAGTTTCAAGGGATAAATTGTTTAACTTATTTATATGGATTTAAAAATGGTTGTTGAGAATCATTTCAGCTCAAAAGTTTCAAAAACACATAGAAAATTTAAAAATAAACACACAAAATTTGAAAAACACACAATAATTTTTTTAAAAACAGGAAAACAATTGAAATTACTAAACTAAAAGGTTCCCTCAACCACACTTAAAGTATTTAATTGTCCTCAATATGAACCCATGAGATGATGTATGCACATGAAATGTATAATTTTAAATAGTACAAAGAATAACAAAGTTAATGGGTTAGGAACAGCCTGATGTGATCAAGTGATGATTGGGTCATGCAGTGTGATAAAATCCACTGCATCAGTAGGAAGTCTCTCAATGTATCTATTAAAATGTTACCCATTAACTGTAAAGCTCCTTCCTATGTCCTCTTGTGTGATCTCCACTACACCATAAGGAAAAAAATTAGTCACAACATAAGGACCTAACCACCTGGAACACAACTTACCAGGCATCAGCTTTAGTCGTGAACTATAGAGAAGGACTTTCTCTCCCACATGAGACTCCTTTTGTTGGATCATTATATCATGAGATGCTTTGGATTTTTCCTTGTAGAGCCTTGAGTTCTCATATGAAGACAATATAATCTCCTTAAGCTCTTGAATTTGCAGCTTCCTTTAGATTCCAGCTTGGGGCAAATCCATGTTGCATTTCTCTATAGCCCAATAAGCCCGATGATCAACCTCCATGAGGAGATGACATGATTTCCCAAAAACAATCCAAAATGGTGAAATACTAATGGGTGTCTTTTATGCTTTCCTATATGCCCACAATGCATCATCCAAACACTTACTCCAATATTTCCTATTTGGCTGCACAGTTTTCTCCAAAATTTGTTTCAATTACCTATTTGAAACCACAGCCCGATCATTTGTTTGCGGGTGGTATGGTGTTGATGTTTTGTGTGTCACCCCATACTTCCAAATAAGGGAAGTAAAATTCCAATTGCAAAATTGTGTCCCTTGGTCACTGATGATGGCCTTCGGTACTCCAAATCTGCAAGAAAGCTGCGCTTTGACAAAGTCCACAACAACATGAGAATCATCAGTCCTGGTGGCCTTATCCTCCACCCATTTATTCACATAATCAACAGAAACCAAAATATATAAAAATCCAAAATAAACTTGGAAAGGGACCCATAAAATCAATTCCCCATACATCAAAAATCTCACAGAATAGTATGGGTTGTTGGGGAATCTCATGTCTCCTAGAAATGTTCCCAGTGTGTTTGAAATGAGAGCATGACTTAAAAAACATGGGCATCATGGAATAGGCTAGGCCAATATAATCCAGAGTCCAAAACTTTCCTACCTATCCATTGGGGTCCAAAGTTTCCGCCACAATTAAGTGTATGACAAAAATGTAAAACAGACTCCAACTCATGATTAGGAACACACCCCCTAATAACTTGATCACTACACATGAGCCAGAGGTATAGATTATCCCAAACATAATAACGAGACTCAATTTTTAATTTTTGGACTTGATGTTTCTTTAAATTTTTAGGGATTTTAGAGGCAACAAGGTAGTTAACTAAATCTGCATACCAAGGATGTGTACCTAAGATGAAATAAAGATGATCATCGGGGAAAGTGTCCCGAAGTGGTACCTGGTCCAAGGTGTCATACTATATGTGTGAGTAAGCCTTCTCATGTGGTCCACCACCAAGTTTTGTGACCCATTTTCTCCTTTATCTCAATATCAATTTCCTGAAGAAGGATAATCCATCAGATTAGCCTGGGCTTTTCATCTGGCTTCTTCTAGAGGTACCTCAGAGCTGCATGGTCAGGAAAAAAAAATACTTTAGAGCCCAATAAATATGAACAGAATTTATCTAAATCAAATATGACAACAAGAAACTCCTTTTCCGTGGTTGTGTAGTTTTATTGGGCTGAATCCAGTGTCCTCGATGCATAGGCGATCACTTGTGAACGTCCCTCCACCCTCTGAGATAAGACAGCTCCAACCGGGAAGTTGGAGGTGTCAGACATAAGATCAAAATGAATCTCCACCGTGGGGGATGTATGATAGTTGGAGTGATCAGACACTTCTTTATCTCATCAAAGGAAGTCCTACAAGAATCATCAAGCACAAAATCATAATTCTTTTTAAGTAATCGTGACATAGGAAGAGAAATCTTACTAAACTCTTTGATGAAGCACTGAAAAAATCCTGCAAGCCCTAGGAAAGATCTAACATCATGCACACATGAATGATAGGGTAAATATGAAATAATTTATATCTTAGATCGATCAACCTCTATCCCATGTTTTGATACTACATGACCTAAGACAATTCCATGCTCTACCATGAAATGACACTTTTCAATGTTTAGGACCAGATTCTTCTCAATACAAAAATTCAACACCTTTCCCAAACTACTTAGACATTCATCAAATGAATACCCATACACTGTAAAATCATCCATGAATACCTCCATGCAGGTCTCAATAAAATCAGAAAAAATACTCACCATGCATCGCTGGAAGGTACATGGGGTGTTGCAAAGTCCAAATGGCATCCTTCGGTAGGCAAATGTACTGAAAGGACAAGTGAATGTGGTCTTCTCCTGATCCTATGGAGAAATAGGAACCTGAAAATATCTAGAAAATCCATCTAAGAAACAATAATGTGTTTTCCCAGCAAGTCTCTCAAGCATCTGATTAATAAATGGGAGGGGGAAATGGTCCTTGTGAGTATATTGACTTAGTTTCCTATAATCAATATGCACACCAACTATTTTGCACCCTCATTGGAACTAACTCATCTTTATCATTTTTAACAATAGTAACACCACTTTTCTTAGGCACAACCTGAATAGGACCTACCCACTGAGAATCTAAAATGGGATAGATTATACCTTTCTCGAGCAATTTTTCAACCTCTTTTTTAACAACCTCAAAAAGTGTTGGATTGTGTCTCCTCTGTGGATGTCTAACCGGTTTAGCCCCATCCTCCAAAAGAATACTATGCATGAAAATGGAGGGGATAATACCTAATATGCCAGCCAAGGTCCTCCCAATTGCCCTGATGGTCTCCCTCAAAAGATTCAAAAGTTTTTCTTCATGTTCAAAAGAGATATTTTTATCAATGATAACGAGTAATTTTTCACCACTCAAGAAGTATGAGTATTTGAGATTTAGTGGAAATGGATTGAGTTCTAGTGTAGGGGGGTGGTGTATGGATGGAGACATAGAAGGAACTGAAATATGTGTAGAAAGAGCATCAGTATCTGAATATACATCATCAAAATCCATGAATAAAGCATAAAATCCATCAACATACTCAATAACCACGTCATAATTAGAGTTCACATGATCAAAATCAGAATATGATTCCATTACAAAATAAAATCTAAGAGAGTATTTCTCATTAGAAATAGGTGTGGAATTACTCTTAGACATCAAACTAGAACCAATACTCATAATATCCCTAAGAACAGTACAATAAAAATCCACGTGTTTTTTACCTGGTGGTTCAAAATGGGAGATAACAAATGCAGAATGATCCTCTAAGGGTTACTTCATGGAATCCATAACATTAAATATCACAACTTTATCCCCAAATTCCATGGAAAGTGTACCCTCATTGAAATTTATGATAGTTTTTGTAGTTTTGAGGAAGGGTCTACCTAAGATAATGGGGGCATGAGAACTTACCTGATCGTCCTCCATGTTAAGCACATAGAAATCTGCTGGAAAGATCATGTCTCTTACCAGAAAATTACATCCTCAAGGACTCCCGCTGGATATTCCATAGCTCCATTCGCCAACTACACCACTACTCTCATTGGTTTTATCTCACCAACCTACAAAGAAGAGAATACAGAGTGAGGCATCACATTTTTGGAAGCTCCCAAATAACAAAGTTCATCTTAAAAGTACAACTCTCCTATGGTGCAAGGGATGGTGAATGTCCCTAGATCCTTGCACTTTTTCGGCATTGCTAGAGATTGTGTAATGAGTACTGAAACATTCCTTCCATGATTGATCCTTTCATTTCCCTTGAGTCCTCTTTGATTGTTACAAAGTTCTTTTAAGAATTTCGCATACCTTGGAATTTTCTTAATGGCTTCAAGTAGAGGAATGTTGATCTCCACATGCTTGAATGTGTCCAAAACCTCCTTTTTTCATTGCTTCTTCAGCCATATTCTTGGTTTGAACAACCCTTTTTGGAAAAGAAAGGGGTTTAGGAAGAACATCATTAATATTTTTCTTACCTTTATCTTTCTCCTTGGGTTGCTCATCAGTTGATGTGGAATTGGGATTTTTTGGAGTTGAGGCGAATCCCGGTGGAATGGTAGGTGGAGAAGCATCAGTTTTTTTCTTCCCACTTCTCAATGTGATGTCACTGACATTCCCCTTTGGATTTAGGGTGGGTTGGTAAGGTAGATTTCTAGAATTCTTACTTACAAGTTCATGGAGGGCGGTGGAAATCTGGCTCATTTGAGTCTTCAACTCCCTCAGCTCCGAACCTCGACTCTTTAGCTCATTCTGTTGATTAAGAACAATTTGTTTCAATAGATCATTAGTATTATAATCTACCTTTGGTGGGGGATTCCATTGTTGTTGGCTTGTTGATGTTTGGGCTTCAAATCTTCTTTGGGGTTGTTGGAATCCCTGCTGGTAAGGCGGAGGCTGCTAGAAGTTTTGTTGAAAGGGTGGCCTTTGTTGTTGTCTAGAGCCATACCTCATGTCTGATTGATCCTTCCACCCTTGGTTGTATGTTGTTTCAAAGGAATCAATCTTCTTTTGGGGATATGGTTGTTTCTACTGATAAGGTCTCCCTGGAAATCCTGCTGTGAAATCCTCTGTCTCTTGTAGTTATGGGCAACAGTCATTTGGGTGGCTTCTCTTAGTGCAAATGCCACAAGGCCTTGAAGGAGGGGGTTGGGATGTCTTTTGAGGCAAAGAAATTTATCTCAGCATAGTTTTCAATTCTTCTAACTTGGTATCAATCAAATGACTCTAAAGTGAAGAAGGACTTACCTGATGTGCTCCCCTAACATGTGGTGTGCCTCGATCACTAATTTTTTGAGAGTTTTGGGCCATTTTGTCAATCAACACACGTGCAGCTACTGGTGTCTTGTCCAAAAATTCTCCTCCAGCCGCAACATCCACCATGCTTCTCTCCATATGTGTGAGTCCTTCATAGAAGTACTCGATGAGTAGTTGCTCACTGATTTGGTGATGTGGTCATCTTGCACACAACTTCTTGAATCGCTCCCAATACTCATACATTGACTCCCCTTATGCTTGCTTGATCCCAGAGATCTCTTTACAAATGGAATTGTTCCTTGATTCTAGAAAAAGTCTCTTCAAGAAAAGACGTTTCAAATCATTCCAAAAAGTTACATCTTCGGGTTGTAAATAACACATCCAATCTTTCACATATCCATCAAGTGAGAATGGTAATGCTCTTAGTTTGATTTGATCTTGAGAAAAATTTCTTGGTTTTAAGGTTGAGCAAACCACATTAAATTCTTTAAGGTTTTTATTGGGATCTTCACCAGAGAGGCTATAAAATTTTGGAAGCAGGCGAATTAATCCATATTTTAGTTCAAAGTCCGATTTGAGATTTGGATATGAAATGAAATTTGGTTGATAATTAATATCGGGTGCAGCCAATTCTCTAATGGTTCTATTAATTTAATTTCTATTACTTTCAGCCAATGGTTATTGTTTTATTATTGAATTTTAATTTCTTTCAATTTCAATTTTCTGATATTGGAGTAATTCTACAACTGGTTGAATGTTGAAACTTCCCATAGACTAAGAATGTCTGATTGGTTACCTAAGATGATGTTCAATCTCAGGGTCAATATCTAAGAGATATTTGGGATTAGTTTGTGTCATAAATTAATGAAATATGAAAAGGAAATAAAGAAAGGTGGACCATAATAAAAAGAAAATAAGTTTGAGTTGGTCCGATAAAAATGAAAGAAGAGAGTAAGAGAACAAAAACATGAGAAAGGGGAAAGAAGAAAGAAAGAGGAGATGAAAATAATTAAATGAAAAATAAAATAAATAAATATAATTGGTTGTAAATTACTTGACTCCCTGGAAATGGTTCCAATTTTAAAGAACACTGTCGTGGGCACCATCAAATGATTAGTGGTTTTTGGGTACTTAGGTGCAGTAGAGTGGCTGACCAAGGTCGTCTCTCAAAGGAGGAAGTAAATTAAAAAAACTTCTTAAAGGTATTATAAAAGTAAAATAGAATAGAATTAAAACACTACTTGAAAGGATGGGGGTGCTTGTTTATCATTTATAAAATTTTAATAAGTTTTCTGGAAGACGATTTCATTTTTTTTGTTTTTAATTTTGAAATGAATTTTAATTAAAAAGACACAACAAGAAGATCTTTTTTTAGAAAATATTTTAAAAGGTGTAATAAATCTAACTCTACCTCTTCATTTACTTATTAATAATTATCATTTAAATCAATATCCACTTAATTATGATCCCCTAATTTGTTAACCCTCAAACCCTACGAGAGTTAACTTAACCTCAAAGATGAAATTACTTAAACCCTAGGCTAGCTTCGGAACACACAATCGGAACACCATGCTTTGATTATTGTTCTAAGGTTAACTTATGGTCAGTGGTAAATTAGAGTACATATCCATTCTGGAAATGAGGATTAATTGTGTTTAGGGATTATATTTTAACTCTACAAATTTATCCTGTGTGGTCTTTTATTACCGATTAAGATCGCGCCCTCACAATTTACACAAAATATCGACCTCACGTGTTTTTGTGTTAATTGTTCAATTGCTTGATTAGTTTCTTATAATTTAAAAATATAATTCATGGATTATATTAAGTTAATTATAGTATCTCAATGATTCAAAATAATTAAATGAAGATGATAGAAGATAGATCGATCATTAAAAAAACTACTCTTCTATGGGTGGTGTAGTCATCGTGGAGACGTTTTGCATGAGCAAAAGATTGAAAGGGTAGAACCCAATAATGTCTCCAATATTGATTCAAAAACAATTAGTAATATTAAGAGAAGAATATAAGGGAAGAACACAGAAGATTATTTGTAGAAAAATTCAAGATACAAACATGAAAGAAAATAAATACAAAGAGGAGGTGGGTGAGGAGAGCCTTTTTGGAAGAGAGGTTTGCACAAATCCTTACTTCTTCCAAGAGTGGTGAGGGGCTCCCAAGAGACACCCATTCGGACACACCTTCCCAAATCCTCTACCAGACCTCCCAAAGAGTGAAAACCCCCTTTAAATAGAGTTTGTTAGGGCTAGGGTTACATAACTTTTTATGTGTGAAATGAAAACTCGGACAAATATTTTATTCCAAGTTTCACCACATAGTTGACCTCCAAAACGAGTGCATTGTCCGGCCTTCTAGAAGGATTATTTTTTCCAAATGATGTACTAGAGCGTTCCTCAAAATTTGGGCTCAATCCAAGCCTGGATGAGGAAGATACATCCCAAATAGTGAAGTGATGTCCAATCTAGATAGTTCAGTCCAGCTTTGTCTTCATGGCCCTTTTAATCTACTAATATGCATGATCTGGCTCCCATGTCCTGAATAGAATTTGTATCCCATTAAGTCATAAACACATTTAAAAAATTTTAAGTCAAAATAATTTTCTGAAAAATATTTATTCCCGAAATACTATAGTGAATTTTAAAAGGGTAAAAAAGGAATTTTCATCAAATTTGCAAATGAATGATCTAATCCCAAATATTCCATAATTGAACATATCTAGAATAATGTGAGGAAATTATATCATTTATTATCAATAAAATATTCAAAAAAATAGTGTTTTATCAAAAACCCTCAAGGACGTTGGCCTGTAATGGTAGGAGGGCCCTTTGGCTGAGCATCCATGCCATTCGGGGTTCCTTTCAGTTGTGAAAGATAATGGAAGTCCTAGTAAATGGGAACAAGAAGCCTGGAAGGCAGGTGGGAGCATGTCCGGGTAAAGTCTAACTCTCCTGGTGCTGAACCAGAGTACTCTTGGGTACATTGGTGAATCACCATAGAGGGTCGAGGGACTCAACTTGAGATCAACCAATTTGAAAAGATGAGTATAGAACAAGAGGGTAGAGAACTCTCAGGAGAAAGGGGTATATGGCATGGTTGTTACAAACCCGACGTGAATGAGTATATAGCCCCATACCACACCATATACTCCTCTCCCTGGGAAAGTGCAGGCCAAAGGTCCAAGGTGAAAAGGGGATTTCTAAGAGATGGGGTTGGTCTAACAGAAAAAATGTTTGGGCGGTCTTATATATCCCATACAGATGGGAATCAAGACACACGTAGTTCTGAAAGGTGTCATGCATTTTAAAGTCTTGCGGAAAAGATGTGGAGTAAGGGCAGGATATCCCAACTAGGGACATGTATAGAACAACGAGTAACCCTAAATGAATAAGGACATAATCCCATTCCACACCGTACAACTCCAAGTGATACCTCGGGCCCGGGGCCTGGGAAGGTCAAGGGAACTAAGGCTAGGCTGTAGATAGAATATCACAACCAACTTGCAGTTTAACGTCTTATCGGGAGGCCGATAGTGATCTTAGTTTATGTTCATAGAGATCATACCGTGGATTCCTAGTTTAATGTCATATGCATGGGATAGTTGGATGAAAAGGGAAAATCATATAGTGCCTATGGAAGACCACTGGGTGGAAATGATGATAAAGGATAGCTGTTGACCAAATTCGCAACACAGCGCCCCCCTTGCGTGACCAATGTAACCAATTCGGCGTCGACCGTTTCCCATATTTGCAACACGAGACTTGTACCAATTGTTTTCTCAAATCCTTGGGGACGTTGGCCCGAAATGGTAGGATAACCCTTAGGCTAAATATCCATGCCATTAGGGGGTTCTTTTGGATATGAAATATAATGGAAACCCAAATAATGGGGCTCACGAAACATGGCGGGGCCTACGTTCACGGAAGTGACGATATGGTGGGAGGAATGTCTCACGGGAATGTGTGGGGTGTGGTAAAATAGCTCGACATGAATGAGGACTTGGAGTCTGGATCAAACCACACACTCCCAAATGAGTACTAGGGCCAAGGGGCCAGAAGGGTCAAGGGACCAAAAAGGGTCGAAGTGCCTGATGGTTGAGGGACCCAAGGGGAGATTCTGAAGTTTGGGCTAGGCCAATAAAAAAAATGTCTGGGTGGTCATACGTATCCCATAAGGATTGTAATCAATCCACACGTAGTTGTGGAAGGTCATGCAGTTTAGCATCGTGCGGTGAGGACGTGGGAGAATAGAAGAACAATAAGGGAGCACATGGTGAGACCCTCATACTCTTGAAATGAGTGGGAGATAAAGAAGTATGCACTACACGATGGTCCTCCAGGAGAAATATACCCAGGGGGAATAGTCAAAGAAAAGAGTTTGGGGGCTGGAATCAAGATGTAACATATGAGCATTCCTACATACCCCATGCTGATGGGAATCAAAACAAACATAGTTCTTGAAGGTGAAGTTTAGCATCTTGAGGGACGATGTATAGTTTAATGTCATGTTGGACATAACAATTTAAGGTCTTGCTAAACCCAATAGAGTTTAAGTTCATGTGAGACCTAATTAGTTTGGGGTCATGTAGGAACTGACAGTTTAGCATCTTGTGGGACGAGGTGCAGTTTAAGGTTGTGCAAGATCAAATAGTTTACGGTCATGCCAGACCTTGTGGCTCAGGAAAATTAGCACTTGAGGAACTTGTAATTGGTGGGAGGAGTTATAAGCTCCCCATCCATGGTCACCAAAGAGTATGCACCATTGAGGTAGACCTTGTGTACAATGAAAGTTCCTTCCCATTTGGGTTCCAACTTGGGTGGTTTCCTTCCAGGTATCATTGGTGTCCTGAGGGACAGTACCAAGTCACCTTACAAGAAGGAGTGTAGGAAAACTTTTTTGTTGAAATCTCTGGCCATCTTGTTCTGGTGCCTTTTCAGATTGTGCAGGGCACAAAGCCTGTTCTCTTCAAGCACTTCAAGCTCAGCCAAACAGATTTTAGTTACTTTATCTGGTGTCTGCTAGTCATAGATCACTGTACATAATGAAGGAAACTAAATCTCGATGGGCAGGACAACCTCAGTTTTGTACACCCGGGAATATGGAGTCACTTGGGTGGAATTACGCCTTGTCATCTGGTAAGCCCAGAGGGTGTTGGGGAGCTTGTCCGATCAACTCTTCTTGTTCTAACCAACCATTTTATACAAGATGTTAGAGAGGGTCTTATTTAATGCCTTGATCTGTTCATTTTCTTGCATGTGGTAGTGGGAGGTATGGTTAGAATAGATGTTGTACTTGGTGTAAAATTTTTTCAGCTCATCTACTCATAAGTTGGTGCCATTATCGGTAAGGACAACGCGAGGGACTCCAAATTGGTAGATGATATTGGAGCTCACAAAGTCAACGATGGATTGGGACCTAACCTCCTTGAGTGGAACCGCTTCTACCCACTTAGAAACAAAATCCATAGCGGTCAGGATGAACCGTCATTGACGAGCTGTCACCGGTGGATATGGTCCCACGACATCGAGTCCCCAGACTGTGAAGGGCCAAGAGTACTTGGTAGTGTGGAGAGGCTCTAGTGGCCGATGCATGAAGTTTTCATGAACTTGACATGCATGGCACTTCTTGGGGAACCTGATGCTGTCATGGATCATAGAGGGCCAAAAATACCCCAGTCGTTGGATCTGGTGAGATAACTTTGGCCTAGTCTGGTGGGCACCACAGGAACCAGCATGAACCTCCTGCATGACATGAGAAATCTTGACTCCTTGGATGCAAAGAAGGATAACACCATCAAACCTATGCTTGTAGGGGACCTGCCCAAGATTGGGACCACTCTAGAGGGTAAACTGCAATGCGTGGTGTCAGATTTTCTCGTGCTCAGCCCGATCAGTCGGGAGGTAACCATTTTGGAGATACTTGACATAGGGGGCTCTCCAATCAGAAGTCAGTTCAAACACAACATCTGAGGGACCTAGGGGTCCTGAAGTGGAGGGTCCGGTGGTAAGATAGCTCACCTGTAGGCCATCGTCATCACCTGGGGTGACAGGAGCAATGAATCTCCAATGTGCCTTGTGGATTATCAGATCATCTTGCTTGGGTTCTGCAAGTGATGCAGTTAGGCCGGCCAGGGAATCAGATCGACCATTTTGAGATCGAGGGATATGAGTAACTTCTGGCAGAGATAGGAACTGGGCCATTAGCTGGAGAGTACGCTCCAACAATGGTATGAGCTCCGAATTTCTGAAAACATAGTCACCATTGATCTTCTCGATGACTAGTTCGGAATCCCCTTTCACATGAAAATGGGGAAAATCAATCTCAAGGTCCAGCTCGAGGATAGTAATAATAGCCTGATACTCTGCCTCATTGTTGGTGAAACCTTCTAACAATAGGAATGAGTACAGTAGAATATCTTTAGCCGGGGTAATAAAGACAATACCCAGGCCTACCCTGTTGAGCTTGGGATCATTAATCCTCCTACCGCTGGGACTCCAGGAAGCACCATCGAAGTGCATCTGCCAGCACGACATGGCATGATCTACTGAGAGGATTGTCTCATTAAGAAAGTCAAGATCCAAGGACTAGTCAGCAGGAGCTGGATGGGCGGAAAGGAAGTCTTCCAATGCATTCCCCTTAATAGATTTTTGTGGGACAAACCTAATATCGAACTACTGAAGAATCACTTCCCACCGAGCTACACATCCTATCAACATGGGGCGGTTCAGAATGTACTTTAGTGGATCTACCCGAGGCACCAGCTTTACCTCATGATGCTGCAAGTAATGTCACATTTTTTGTACTGCGAATACCAGTGCAAGGATGCTCTTCTCGATGCGGGAGTATCTAGTCTTCGTAACGAGGAGCATGATGCTGAGGTAGTAAAGGCTATTTTTTGTCCCCTCATTGTTCTTATGGGTGAGAAGGGCACCAAGAGATTGTTCTAGAGAGGTCACATAAAGGACCAATGGCTTTTCGGAGACGGGTGGCATCAAGACTAGAGGCTGGAGCAGATACTTCTTGATTTCCACAAATGCGGTGTGGCATTCTTCGTCTCATTCATAAGCGATAGATTTCTTCATAAATCGAGAAAAGGGCTTACACTTATCAGCCAAATTTGAAATGAATCGACGTATGTAGGCTAAATGGCCTTAAAAACCCCAAAGATCCTGAATATTTCTCAGAGGAGGCATCTAGATGATGGCCTTGATCTTCTCTGGGTCGATCTCGATGACCTAGTACCTAAAAACAAAGCCAAGGAACTTCCCAGAGGAGACCCAAAAGGTACATTTCAATGAGTTCATCTTTAGGTAGCGGGAACGGAGGAAGTCGAACACTTTATCAAGGTCCTTGAGATAGTCCTGGAACTGGCGAGATTTGACCACCGGATCATCCACATAACATTTCACCAACTTCCCTAGGATTGGCTTAAATATGCGATTCATGTTCTGCAGATAGGTGGAACCTGCATTATTTAAACCAAAGGGCATGACTTGGTAACAGAAAGTACCTTGTGGTGCCCTAAAGGCTATGGAATCCTCATCCTCGGGGGACATTTGAATCTGTTTGTACTCGGAGCACCCATACATGAAGGAGAGGGCTTGGAATCTAGCTGTAGTGTCAATCAACAACTCTATCACAGGAAGGGGAAAATAATCCTTTGGATAATGGCAGTTGAGGTCTCAGAAGTCGATGCATACTCTGATATATCCATTCTTCTTTCTAACTGGAACAATGTTGTCTAGATACTTGGGGTGTTGGACCTCCTTGATGAAATTGGATCTGAAGAGATTATCGACTTCGGCCTCAACCATGGCACTGTGAGAAGGGTTCATCTTTCTGGGAGGCTACTTGAACCCGCGGTGATTTTCCGGAAGACCGAGGCGGTGGACGGATACTTGAGGATCTAGTCCTGGCATCTCATTGTAACTCCAGGCAAACACGTCATGGTGCTGTTTAAGGAATTCCATGTACCACTATTTATCCTTGAGGGGTATGGCGGCACTGATCAATGTGGGTCTCAGGTCCACCTTGCTACTGAGGTTCACATATACCAATTCGTCGACTGTAGCGGAGACACCATTTTAAAAGGTAGGGTAGCATCCTACAGATCATCTTCTTCAATTGCGGAGGAGGGATCCCAAGTGGGAGGAGCTTCATCTGGGTCGGAAGATCCTGAAGAGAGGCTGGTACCTGCCTGAGCAGTAGTGGTCACTACATCGGGAGATTCCGATACTGCCGAAACCATAGCAATAAAGGTTGTCGACATGATCCCATCTGGTATTCAGACCAAGGGGCCACACTTGATGATGTAAATGTAGTAGGGGCACGTTGGCTTGAGCTAGTTAATTCCAGCCCGGTGAAACATGAACGTATGACGCACTTCCATTGCCATGGGGCAGACATCCTGATACCTTATGGGGGTAGGGGATCAGGGATCAAGGAGGCTTGATTTGTATAAGAATACGAAGTGATATCTCGATGTCACTTGGATCTGGGAATGTGGTTCCCTCTTGTCCCAGAGACAAAAAAACGTTGCCCCATATCGGGGGTCATGGCCTCCAACCGATGGATTGGGAAGGTGTAGACATCATCTAGATCTGTCCACGGGTTGGTCGTAGCCGTGTAATGCTCGACCTCATTGGTCTGAATCTGCTTGTCTTTGCTCTTATAGTAGTCAGCATCCAGATAACGGGGTTCACAAGAGGCAAAGGGAGATGCATACCTTGAAGCACACCCACCCAACCATTGACGAAGTACTTAAGGCACTTGTGATATGATGAGGGAACTATCGCATGCAGGTGGAGCCATGGTCTTACCATCAATGCATTGTAGGCGGTGTCCTGAGAGACAACCATAAACTCAGTGCTAGAAATTAGGCCATCGAATTGCGTCTTCAAGCGGATCTTTTCGACCAACATCTATTTTTTCCTATCATAACCCTATATTCTTAGGTTAGAGGGGCTCAGATCATCTTCAGACAACCCTGTTTTTCATAGTGTCCGAGTCGGGAATAGGTTGATCCCATATCTCGTGTCAATAATACAACAATGGACCTCTACGTCATTGAACTAGCCGGTGATGTACAATGGGTGAATGTGACCCGGTATGGGAGAACCCTCATCCTCTCCAGATAATGAGATAATGGCCTGACATTCATCATTCTCAATTGCCTCAGCATGGAAGGCTTCTACGGCTGCTAGTTCCATCTCAAATTGGAGGGGGCTTCTTAAAGCGTCGACGAGGGCCTCACTTATATATGATGATAGGCGAAGAGCCTCGAGGATGGAGAGTCTTGCTGGTATTTTGGAAAGATGTTTGAGGACGTCGTACTTCCATGCCAGGTGCGAGTTTTTTCTTAGAGGGTGTCACTCTATGACATGAGGTATAGTGGACCCTGCCGGCTGGATCGGCGACTGACTGGTGCTGGGAATGTCCCATTGCTCACTCTTCGAAGTATGCGGAGTGACTTCCGAAGGGGAACCCGATAACTACAATTGGTTTGTGGGGAAGCGCGCCTAACCACGATGAGGTCTGGGTAGCTCTGCCTGATCTAGCAACACGAACGATGACGAAGGTAG
Organism: Viscum album; assembly: GCA_963277665.1. NCBI lineage: Eukaryota > Viridiplantae > Streptophyta > Magnoliopsida > Santalales > Viscaceae > Viscum > Viscum album. The sequence goes on along the minus strand of OY728139.1, from coordinate 607,550,411 downwards.
ACCTAATGTCACCAGATGAGAAGGTTGTGTTTGCTAAGCTCTGCGCTGAGCCTGTTGTCTGGTTTTAGTGGCATGCACGGCCTGGTTAGAGGTGCCAACTGATGTGCCTAAACGACCCATATAACTGTGGCTACACCGATGATGGCGTCAGTTGGGGACGTTGGGGAGATTAGCCTGGTGCTCCCCATAGTTGGGAGTCATGTTGGGGTTTACCAACTCTAAGGTGTTAACCGAAGCGTACCCTTGACTATCACATAAAGAGTCATCCGCTATTAGACATATTCTTGGGGGAATCTCTATCTCCGAGGGCATGAAGTCACCAAGAGTGTGATACGATGATGGAATCAGTGGGGCATGTTGCTTCCCCTTGCGCCGCCGATTCTTACTCTTCTGGGAAGAGGACGACTGAGATGATGATGCAGAAGTAGTGGATGCGTCTTCTGAAGGCTATGGTCAATTAAGGCATGCACGGATGACACCATGGGAACATGCAACTGTTTTTCAATCCATATGATCTTCATACTTCGGGGACCCATGATTAGAAACTTGCTGCCACTCGCCCTCGTAATCACTACTGTTGTATTGTCTTACGAAGATGCACGCCACCTGTGCTGGGGCAGGGACCAACCGGACTATGTTGTTTCCGACCTAGTCTTGGAGCTAGTCCTTGAACACATAACATTGCTTGAGGGTGTGCCTTGGGATTCGGTGATAAGGGCAGTAGTTGGGGCGATCTGTGAGATTCTCCTCTTCCAGCCTTATGTACTTAGGAAAGTGTACAATCCCCTACTGTAAGGCGTTGTAGAAGTAACCGAGGAACTAAGACTCATTGAATGAGTAGGTAAATTTTCTTCTGTCCGGAAAGGGGGCCCTTGGAGCCTGACCCTGATGAGGAGCTGGAGGATCTTGTCGCGGCGGTGGGGCCTAGTTATCTCACCTAGGCGGCGGCGGATTACATGAGGTAACCCGCCGATTCGGAGGTGGGAGTTGCTGGGTTGGAGGCTGCACCTGTGGTGGAGGGCCTCTGTGATGCTGCAGAGCTAGTGCTATTAGCAGAAATTCTAGTTTCCTAGGGGCCTCAATTTGGGCCACTACAGCGGGCTTGACTCCAGAGGCCCTTCTCGCAAGAATTACAGGAGGCAAAGAACGTGCCTAGCTAGCCTATTGTAGTGCTTCCTCTTGGCGTTGGGCCTTATTAGAGAAGTCTTGAAATCCACTAGGGTAGTTCTGGGCTATCAACGAGGGAACCAATTCAGTGTTGGCGTTCCATATGCACATCTTTAGTAGTTTCTACAGAGTCAGTGGCATGTCGAGAGAGTAAGTGATCCCTCTCCACTGGGTGAAAAAGTCTGCAATGCGCTCATCAGGCCTCTGTTTTCATTTGAAGAGGTCTGAGATACTTGTCTTGCAGGGGGTAGAACTGAACTGGTAGAGGAATTTCCTCCGGAGGTCTTCCCAACTGGCTATTGACTCGATGGGGAGATGGATCTACCAGACGAACGCCGATCCCTCCAACGTTTGCACAAAGCACCGAAGTTTGACGGCTTCATGTTGTTCTAGAGTCCCCAACATGGGCCCACACCTTGAGATGAAGTGGGAAAAGTGTTGTGGTGGGTCCCCTATCCCATTGAAGGGGGAAAAGGTGGGATTTACAAAACCTGGTGGTGATGGCATATCATCCACCCACGCTGGGTACGACTTTCCATCAGGTGGGAGTGCTACTTGTTGTGTTTCCAACGCCTCAAGATGGGAAATGAGTGCCACCATTGGATCATCTGGGTAGGGGTACCTATCTTGACAGGAATCCCTGACCACCAGTGCATTTTCGGGTTCTTCAACAAGGTAAGTGGGCACAGTGGCACATGGAGCGGCTGGCAGAACGACCTATGGGGAAATTGGGGGAGCCCGAGCTAGGTTCTGGGGGTTGTTACACTGCTCAGGAGGATTTGGTGATATTTACCATTCCTTCCTGCCGTAGGCCTCGACCTAAACCTTGTTTTCATGAGCAGGATGATCAGGGTTACCCAAGGGTAGCTCGCTGAGGGGAAGTTGTGCCTGCCCCTACTGTCCTAGCTGAGGATCACCGTAGTCCGGCCGTTGTTCCGCAGCACATTCGGCCAGGAGGTCATCGACCAACTTTTTTTGTTCAGCGAGCTACTAACGCAATGCGGCCTTTTCAGAATCTTCATCCATATTCTTCACTGAGGAGGATTGGTCGGAGTGTTTGGCGGCTACGAGGTGCTCCTTACCCTTACCGAGATTTTGGCTGAGTACTAATGCCTCAGTGGTCGTAGGGAGACCCAACATATTTCTCTGTTGGTGAGTAACCCTTACTGATGGATCCAATAGTGGGGGTATGCCCTCAGGGGTAAGGTCCCTTTCAATGAGTTTTAGCTCATTCTCCCCTTCTGATAGGCTATCCATGTTGACCGCGACCCTTCCCGGGGGTATGTCCTCGATGTCACATGGTAGGTCAGGCTGCCTCCGGATAGGACTGAAGAGGAGGGAAACATACTACCCCCAACCACAGATCTGCACATGGAGGGAAGCCTACCTGATGATATTGCGGAGTACCTTGAAACTCTGGATTCATCTTTGCTGGAGGGCTTTATAGCGACCTGGTGACTGAGGGCGCTGGGCCACAGGGAGTGCGGCCAGATCAACCAGATGACATTGTTCACCAATGTCCTCAAAGTACTCTAGACTCTTTTGATAAGACAATTGCTGATGATGAAGACGGAAGTGAGTCGCCTAGAGGGTCTGGAAGAAACACTCAACTTCCTCCAGGGCGAGGGATTATGGTGCACAAAAATTTAGCGCTACAGCCGGCCAAAACTTCTTAAAGAAGTGGTCCACTGTGAGGATGTTCCATAAGCTACTAGGCTGAGATTCAGGGTCTGTACCTTCATTTACCCACTCATCAAATAGAGTCGGATGAGGGACTGACAACGATACTGAGGCAGACCGCTGGGATGACAAGTTTGCTGGTGGAGAATACGACGAGCGGGATGACTGGCTACCGAATCTCGGGATGTCCTCTGAGGAGTGTAGCGACCTGAAAACTATGTCATGATGAGATAGACTCGCGACCAGGGTTTTTGGCACAACATCAGTGTCCACTGGGGGTGGGCTATGTTGTGGCTCTCCTACCATTGATCCACAAAATAGATCTCTGTGATCTCTAGTCGAGGTGGTGGGCGCTTCTGGTGATGACGGTGGCGAATTCATGGTCGGCCCCTGGGGACAAGCTAGATTTTCGTCCTCCTGGATGTAACTATGAAGGGAGGTAAGAATCTGGTGGATTTCTCTTTCCGGGAGCACAAGGCTGATGCACCTCGTTCCTGCCCCAGCCCTTGACACAGAGGACGGAGGGGAGGGTTACATCGCTGAGTCGTACTCTGATTCTGAATTTGAGAAGCGGACTATTTTGATCTCAGTCTGAATCTTCTCAACACTCTTTTTATGGTGGTGATGGCCCTCCTTCCTTCCCCGGGATGGTTCTTCATAACAAGGTATATTTCCTGCACGAGTAGGTCCTTTGGCTATACTAGTGCTAGGGCAGAGAGGGTTTCCTCCTGAGTAAGCCAGGGTGCATGGATCACATGGGAAGATATCAAAGGGTACATGGGGAGGACCTCTTTGGATAGTGATGGAGTGGGTAGGACCTCCGCTGAATCTGACCGGAGCATGAGTAGGGCCTCCATTCTTGTTCCCTCTAGGGACATTAGTATGAGGAAGGTCCTCGTACTGGTCAGGCCAAACATGGGTAGGACCTCTGTGCTGGGTGCTGGTGAAGTGAAGTTTCTCCCCATCTATATGATTTCCAGGGCGAGAAGGAATTTTGCCTAATGCTACAAGAACATGGGGAGGACCCCCACGTTGGAGAGTTACAGGATTTGCAACGCCCCTAACTCGACGATCTACGGTAGGAGGAATGACTCCATACCCGGTGTAGTGAGTGCGGGAGAGACTCCCATAATGAGTGTTGGCGTCATGGGGGGGACTCCCATCTAGGTTGAAGGTGGCACATGGCGGACCTCAATGCAGATCTTGGAAGATGGGAATACCTATGTTCTCCATGGTAGTGGTATGGGGAGGGCCTCTGTACTTTGTGACATCATTGCGGGTTAGTCCACGACGACCACTACCTATGCTGACGACCAAGAGAGTCGACCCAGCCTTCCTGTGGGGCAGTTAGGGCCCTGATCCTGGTCAAGTGTATAACTGCCCCTGCTCAGCGTATATAGGGAGTTGGTGATATGTGTCAGCGGTGGCTTGGACCACAGTAGCCGCTGATGCAGATGCCCCTTGGCAGGCATCCTCTTCAATTTATGCTCGATGCTGGTGTCAGGTCAGAAGGATTGGAGCCGGTGGTGCATGAACGTGGCTCACCTGATCCTCAGCCCGTAAGACTACACGACAGCCCTGACACGGGCTGGTGGGAGCCCTCGCTGGGAGCCCCTGGAATGGGACTCTGACCGGGCTAGCCCGGAAATCCCCTGCCTTGTCGGTGTAGGGAAGGGAGTCATTGAGGTGTTCTGGGGATAGTCTCCCAAAACGATTATATGTTAGGGTGAGGAGCAGTGACTCCCTGTGCGGCCCTTGGGGGCAGCATTGATAGCGAGGTGCAGACGCCTCTAAATCCAGGCGAGCCATGTCCCTCGTAGGGATGATCCCCTCCTCCTCGTACTGGCGTACAAGGTCAGTAATCACCCTTTGTTGGATGACTTATAATTGGGAGATGGGGCATGGGTGCCCAGTGGTTGTGGCCATTGAGACCATCATGGAAGAGGTAGAATCACACGGGATTGCCGCGTTGGCATTTCCCTTTCCCCTGCATCGGTGGGCGGGCGGTGATCTATTTCCAGTTACAACAACTTGGTTCTTGAAATTAGGGAGATTAACTCATTAATGCTGAAATAAAAAGGAATCAACGACCAATACCCCAGTTCCATTCCATCTTCTATGACCGGTAAGAGGGATCCATGCTAACAACATTACAGATCAGGATGCCCAACATTTTGACTGCCTCGACTTCTGGTGAGTTTCACGCCATGCCCGCTATTTTATTCATGGGACCCGATGATGAATAATTGGATCAGGTGACACACTAATCCATTGATTCCTCGAATGCTACTAGTCTACATGTTGAGGAGAAGAACTTCATGTCGGGTTCAACAATTTTGTTTTCGACGCTTTCGCTGGGGCGCGTACGTTCATTTGTTGGAGGAAAAAAGTCGATGTTTGTTGCCCCACAATCCCTCTTTCCAATGGTGGGCGACATACGTTCCTTGTTCAGGGACGTTTACTCCTTGATCGAAACAGGATGATGGGATGTTAGTTCTTCCTTCCATGGATTCCTCCTCAAAACTTGTTACCTAGTCTGGGTCTCCCTTATAGATTTAATACGTTTTTCTTGAAACTCTTCCTAGTGCCATATCTTCATGGACAACGATTAATTACGCTGCTTCTGCTGGTACATTCCAAAGGGTCCAGTCAGGGCAGCAACCTTCGGTCAGGGGAGTTGTCACGTTGGGCATCACTAGCATGTCTGGATGCTGGATCATTGGTGCATCTGGGTTTCTTCCCCTTATTATAGGGCTTCTCGAGGGTGCATAAGCCTGAGGAATCCCAAATCACAAGCGGGGAATTATATGCCATGGGCATGTCTCTGAGGTTTTCCTCAGCTTCCTCTGTTTAACACAGGGTATGCCACGAGTTTAACATATAGAGGAGATGGATTGGACTTATCAGAACACTGAATGGAGTGTATTAGATAGATGTATTCCCTTGAGGGAACACTGATGTTGGGGATAACACATGGTTAGTTACCCAGTTATAGCTAGGAGCAGCGAAGAGGTGGATTGGAATGATCTTACCAGAATGTGGCATCCCAGGTAAGAATCAGGATGGATGATGGGTGGTTAAGTGAAGTGGGTGGAGAATGTTATGGAGTCGACTTGGGGAGACGATGGTGGTGGGATTGAGCCTCAAAGATACTTCCTATGTATCCCCATGGCAAGGAATAAAAGTCCTCATAGTTCGGTGGGACAATGGGACACATGGGGAGGTGGCCTATGAAAATGGACACATGGATGGGACCCAGAGGAAGTGGAACCTCCGAGGTGGGGCATGACCTTCCTGAAACACATAGGCTCAAGGGATAGATCAGGATGAGACATGAATGAAGGGATTGAACCTCAGTGAGTATTCCTATATATACCCATGGTAGGGAATCAAAGTAAACGTAGTTCATCTTGACAACGAGTTACCACTAATTGGGGTTCCAACAACGTACCATTGAAAGAGGGCGATAATGGCTTACTGCTGAAATGGGATACAATGGATTACTGATGAAAGGGGGCTAACAACGACTTGCTGCTGAAAGGGGGTTGGAAACGGCTTACCGCTGAAAGGGGGCCGATAATGGCTTATCACTGAAAAGGGGTGACACGAGCTTACCGCTTTTGGGGCTGAACCATAGGTATGCTTCCTGCGTACCCTGTCTAGGAGACAAGGATCAAAACCCACGTAGTTCAGGATGGTGTAGGTGAAATGGCATGAAGGAGGTCGGAACGACCGAGTGTTGGGCTTGAACCTCCAGGAGGTTTCCTACGCACCATGCCTTGGAAAGGATCAAAGTCCACATAGTTCGGAAAATGGAGGGGCATTTGGGGCTTGCACTCTGAGGAAACCCGAAGTGTTAGTGAAACGACGTGAAGATGGTTGGAGCGACCATGTGTTGGGATTGAAACTCATGGAGGCTTCCTAAGTACCTTAAATTGGCAAGGTTTAAATTCCACATAGTTCGATAAACATGTGGGGATTACACTATAGGCTGCCCGAAAAGGATTTCATGGTCGATGCTTACTCTAAGCCCACATGAGTCTTGCTCGGTGTGAGAAACAAGAGGTAGCGAAGACCTGGTGATCACGTCATGGAAGGTGCGTCTGTGGGAAGTGGAGTGGGGCTTACACATTGTTAGTATCCCATGGAGAGAAAGATTGGGACTTACTCTAGGATGGAGGGCCAGATGGTGAAAAAGCCCAAAGGGAGAGGGATTTGGAACCGAAGAAAGGAGGGCTATGGTGCCCATCCACCCCACACTGGTCTCTATACAAGAAAGAAGTTAGGAGGAGTAGGGGTGTTACCTCCTGCATGAAAAGCTAGGGGCTTACACCAATATGGTTTCTCTTTCCCCATGTAGGATGCATGGGGGAAAGTCACAGTTTAACATCATGTGGTGAGGAAACGGGTGCTTAGCAGTTTAGCATCCTATAGCTCAGACAAGGTGGGTTCTCTCCGCACCCGTAGGACTTACATAACTGGTACCCTATGCACCTTGGTAAAGAGAAGGGAAATGAAACACCGTGGCTAGGGGGTGTCATGAGGTGATCCCATTGGGGGTCCTCGTTAGCATGGCTATGCGAAGAAGAAATATCCAGTAGCATACCTATGTGAAGAATCATGAGGCGAAGCAACACAATGGGAAGTGGTGTCTAGGGGACTTTGAAATCACTTCATGGAAACCTGGATGGTCACACAGGAAAAGGAATTTCAAAGCATAGGGGTTCATAGGCAGGGGCCTTGTGAAGCTCTGGTGCTCCACATAGTAGAGGGTACTTGAGAAGGTGTGTGCTTCATGAAGTGGAGTGTCCCAACCTAATCATAGGGAAGAGGTGCATATAGTAGGTGCTTCATGAAGTGGAAAGGCATTCATGGAGCACTGCATCGTGAAGCAAAGGTGCCTCATGAAGAAAGCTATTGTGAAGCAATGTGCTTCACGAAGTACAGTGACCCTGCCTTAGCATGTGAATCACATGTACATGAGGGGTGTTTCGCAAAGCATAAATGATCTGTGATGACCCGGGTCCCCTTGGGGATTCCCTTCTTTCACAGAGGCCTATAGGCTCTGTGAAAGGCATCCTTCTCTAAAGAGGGGAAGAAAACAAGGCAAAGGGGAGGCACTTCGCAGAGCAAAAGTACCTAGCATAACTCATGGTTCACAGAGCAGAGGGTGCTTCATGATTCAAGAGATAAGAAGTTGAAAGGTTAGATGACCTGCCCTATGGACTTGGGGGGAGGCTGGTATTTATAGTCAAGTGGCACCGCGAAGCAGAGCTCGCTCAATGCAAAGATGGATTTTGTTGCTCTACGGCGAGTTGCGAATGTCAAATTCGTTCGCAGAGCATCCTGACTCCTTGCTTCGCGGTGGGCTTGCGAACGTCAAAGGAGTTCAGAGAGCATCCCGACTCCTTTCTCTGTGGTGGCTACGGGCCCAGGGGGACTCTGCAAAGGGGCTTCACGAGGCGGCCATTCAGGATTTTCGTTTCTTCTTCTTCTTCCCCCATTTTGGCACCAACAATAATAAAATATATTATTGTAGGAGAACTCATCCAAGGGTATGTGCCTCTCCCAAGAGCCACTAAAATAAAGGATGAATGATTTTGGCATGTCCTCAATAACTTGTATCATGCATTCTGACTGGACATAGGTCTTGGAGTGGTATGCTATGCTCAAAATTACCTATGTACCTAGCACCCTCTGCAACCCTTTCCAAAATCACGAAGTCAACCAGACATCCCTATCTAGAATGGTTGTATATAGGACCATGTGAATTCATACTATCTCATAGATATACAACCTCCCAAGATCATCCACACTGAATGTTTCCTTGATCAGTAGGAAATTTGAAACCTTATTGATCCTGTCAAAAGAAAACCAAACAACATCATTACCTTGAGGAAACCTTAGTAAACCTATCATGAAATCCATCACAACATTATTCCATTTGTACTTAGGAATAGGAAGCTTCTATAAATGTCTAACAGTTCACTAGTGTTTCATCTTCACCTACCGATAGGTGGAACATTTCATGACCAAAAAGATACATCTCTTTTAATACTCAGCCACCAGTATTGGAAGTGTAAATCCTGATACATATTTGTGATGTCGAGATGTACTGCCCAAGATTAATCATGAAAGTATCTCATAATATTCTCATGCATGTCTTCTAAAACCCATATACGAACATATACTCATAGAATTTCATCCTCACCTATGGTCCGACTAGGAAGAGGATCCTCTCCCACCACACTCTCCCATAGGAATAAGCTCTCATAATTTGATAATCGCCTCATCCTTATTCTATCCATATGGGTTGAGGTAATATCTAAGGATGATAAAAAATTCTATCCTTGAGAAACCTAAACCTCCAAGTGTATCTAAGAGAACATGTCCATAAGCTTCCACTTGTTACTGTCCTAATGAACTGCTTGTATCTAAGTCATCATGATCATTGAATGAACCACTGCATTGCCTTTACCAGTCATGCAAGAAATCTTGAAGTTGAATGACTATAGGTATTCAACCCACCTTTATTACCTCAGATTTAGACCACACTATTTAAATATTTACTTGAGTTTTTTTTGGTCCGTGTACACCACAAAACTCTCTACAAGTATGTAATGTCTCCAACAAAGAAATGAATGAAAAACTAAAACTAAAACAAGATCGTGCATCGGGTAATTCCTATGATGTGGACTCAACTATCAAGACCCATAAAATACAACTCCATATCCCTACATAAGGAATTCTCCTATCCAGATACCTTATACATCACAATACACAATGTAACTCCTTCCTAGATCTAGAAAAATTAGTATTGGTAATGAATTAAATCTCCCTTTATTCTCTTGAAAGGATGAATCACAGGAATCTAACCATAATAACTTTACACCCTTCTTATTCAAGACTATAAGAGATGCTTCTAGACATGATAAGTCCTTTATTAAATTCTTATAATACATAGCTAGCCCCAATAAACTTTTTACCTCAAAGATGTTATTAGGATTCTCCTAGGAAACAATAACTCTCAACTTTTATAAGTTAACGAATACTCCTTTTTTTCAGATAATGTGACCCAAGAAGTGAATATAATCCATCCAGAAGTGGAAATTTTTGAGATTAACATATAACTGATTCTCTCTTAGTGTATTCAAGATGATATCAAGATGTTTGGTATGGTCGTGTCAAGTGTGAGAATACACCAAGACGTTTTCTAGGAATACCATGATAAATGAGTCTAGATAAGGATGTAAAACTCAATTAATCAGTGCCATGAAAACCATTGGTACATTTGTGAGACTGAATGACATAACCAAATACCCATATATACCATACCTACTATGAAAAGCTATGTAAGGTGTGTCTGATGGTCCAAAATGAACTTGATGATAACTGAATATCAAATCTATCTTTGAGAACACCCAAGGTCCCCAGAGCTGGTTGAAGTGATCATTTATTAATATAAGAGGATGATGGTTATTAACTGTCATCTAGTTCAATTTTTGGTAATACACACATAGCCTAAGAGTTTCATCCACCATTTTCACAAAAGTACTGGAAAACCCCATGAAGAATTACTAGGTTGGATAAAACCCTTTGCCTATAAATCCTCTAGCTACCTCTTGAGCTCCTGCATCTTAGTAGTAGCCATCCTGTAAGGAGGAATGGATACTGGTGAAACTCTTAACTGTAGATCGATAGAGAAATATTCATTTCATACTGAATGTAATCATGAAAAGTTGTCTAGGAAAACAACCTTAAAATGATCAACCACTAGAGGAAAATCTGTCTGATGTTTTCCATGATCAATAAGATATGAATTCACAATCTGGGATGTCATCCTGCCCAGCCCATGATGCTTGGGTCCATCTCAACACTCATGGACATCCCATTCACCCTTGTGAATAAACCCGCTACCCTCTGGTGATGTGAAAGTCATCCTTCGGTGATAGAAATCAAAAAAATCATGAAAGGGAACCAAAGAATCCGTCCTGATAATGATATCAAAACGTATCATATCAAGGAGAAAGAGGTCCCATACGAAGTGACACCCGCCAATATCAATGGTACACTCCATGAACTGATGTATATCCTCCATTATAACCCCCAATGGAGTTTTAAAAATCATAATTCCATTATTACATTGAAAACTGAGACCAAGGATCTCCATAATTGGCACATATGTAAAGCTATGAGAAGTGTCAGTATCGAAAAGAGAAGATTATAAAGTAGAGGATAATAGAATAGTACCTATCACTATAGAAGGTATGAGATCCTAATCCTCAGGTGTTGGTTACACTACATATATCTGGCCTGATCCACGACCCTGTGATAATTACTGGCTACCCTGAGTAGATCTACTCTACTGTCACTGAAAAATTGGGGTCTAAATACCACTACCATGACCACCACCTCAGTCTGATTGGATGATTGTACTCTAGATCCCTACTTGATGAGAAGATGCTGACCCTGATCTTAAACATGGATTCAGTGAATACTCTCTTTCACTGGATGTCGGAGGAAATTTTTTGAAAAATCGCTGCAGGTGACCCATCTTGCCATAGGATCGACACTCGATTGGGTCTCTCGTACACTAAGGTCTCATATGTCCCGATCTATTACACTAGTGGAACCTCACATGGATACCTGAGTATGTGGTCTAGCTATTAATATCACCACATGGAAGCTCCATATGGAACTTCCTACTATCGATTGATGTAGTGATAGATCTAGATGTCAAACCGCCCTAGATCGCACTCCCAACCTCTCTCAGGTTATGATCTGTGATAAGCACCTAATTCACTATTATAGAAATTGTAGTTATCCAAAAGGCATTTAGCTTCTATCAGATTTCATACCTAAGACCAACCTTTAATCTCCTAGCTTCAGATAACTCATCACCTATCATAATAGATTTGAAGTGTTGGAGCTCTATAAAATGGGATGAATAATCCATAACTGATATTGTTCCCTACTCCAAATGCATGATCTCTTAGGATCTATTATACCTCAATGTCTCAGGATTGAAGCAATAATATATGGTCATATAAAAATACCTTCAATCCATCTCCTGATGACGATCTGCTGGAGTAATAACATACCACCATATCTTGGAGAAATCAAGCAACATATATTTAGTGAGCTTTACTATCCTCTCGATTGGCATCTCTAGATGCTCAAAGAAAGAAAGGATGGCCTCTAGCCATGAATCTGTAGCCTGTGGTCCACCATCCCCTAAAAACATGGGCAGATTCTACTGCTGAAACTCATGCATCAACACTTCCATTGTCAAGGCAGGTCATGGTGCTCCCTGAATAGTCTGCAAGAATTGCATAAATCATTCACGGAATTGTGTCTCATCACCCATTTTCAGAAAAACAGACAGTACTGATGGAGGATCAACCAGTAGCCCATGGACCACCACCTCCAAATCATGGTCATTTCTAACCACATGGAATATGACTAGAGGTTATCATAGTGGCTTGTCTGTACAATTCCAAACACACTCCTTAGAAAATATCTTTATCAAAGTTTATAACTTAAAGCACAAATACTGAAAATAGGATAGGTACATGAATTACTATATAAAAAACACACCCCTATTCCTAATCCTTGAGTTAAGTCTAGAAAATGTACAAATTACTTATTAAATCAAGAGATATTGCCTACTGCACACTACTAAGGTCAGATCAAGGTCAAGTTCTCTACTATAAGAAATTTCTATTTTTATTTTATTGTAATTATATCACATTTAATTTTAAGATGGTTAAACCAAATGGTTCACCAAATTCCAATCCATAAGGTCCCATACTCCTCATGAACCAAAATATGGAATCCACATAATTCACATCATATCCCATTCCAAAATGTATATCACAATAGAAAGTATAACAATCCAGGCACATATCAAAACAATATGTGATTAGAAAATTCATTCTATATTGAATGAAATAATGCCTAGAATATGAAATCTAATAGGTTCCTAAAATGATTCATGAGATAGAATAAACTCATATCATTGGGTTTTAAAAAAATATAACCCACAATAGTATCAATAGTAATATCATAATTCAAGTGCATCACCCACTAGTGGAACCAAATCAACCGTAATAGCCAAAATCTAGAAAATAGCAATTTTATTTGAGGTAATTTGAATTTTCCAGCATATGGGTTATCTATGACCATGAACAACTCATTAACAAATTACATTTCCTTCCTATCCCTATATATTGTTTCCAAACTATAAAACAAACCATAAAATATGCTCTGATACAACTTTGTAATGTCCCAGACCCAGATTCTACTAAAAGGTGACCTGAACCTGGTTGGTGACATGGCCTCAAACAATTCTCCAAAAATGATAGAGGTTTCCTACTAGCAGCGAGGGACTAGGTGTGTTAGTGGGGAGACTATTCCCTAATCACTAGAGTGTATCATAGTGGAAATAAAATATCAGATATGTAGAAGAAGCAGTAAATCAATCAGAGAGATGATGAATGAACAAGACATGTATATATAAATAATTCTAGAAGGAATCTCATAAATAGACAATGAAGATACATGAAATATATCTCTATAAAACAAACAAAAAAGGTTTACATGTAAGATGTAAAATACACATAACAAAAGTACAAAAAGGGAAAAAACCAATCCCAGCAAGCATCATGAGCGTTAGCTTGGTCATATGCTCCTCTTCTCCTAAGTAGAAGTCAAGAACCTATAATAGGGAGCATTCCATTATCCATACCTATAATCATATAGTCTGTTCGAGTACCCATCAACAGCCCAAACACGGTGTGAGATATAATCCCATTAGGCAACCACCCAAAGGTCTAATTCCATCCATTAAATGATTATATAATAATGATGGTTTGCAGGAAGTAATAGAATAATTAATGGAATTACTGAAAGTAAACAACCCATAAAAACTAAGTTCCCATGGACACCCTTCCTCTACTATCTACTTCATCCTATCTAGAATATCTCCAAATTATCATTCAATCCCGTGTCAATTTATATTCAAGCTCATTTAATTATTAGATCTCATTTAAATAATAATTATCAAGACCTAGAACATAGAACAACATGTCCCATGAGGATAAGTGATCAAATATACCTAAATAGTCCATCTATAAAGTATAAGGCACTGAAGAAATACCATCTTGGTCTCTAGCTTAGCAGACATTTCATATAAATCATTTCATTTTTTAACCTTTTAAGAACCTGATCACTTCCTTGGCATTCCTAATTTGGAATCTAGGTATCTCTCTAGATGTATCATGAACCAAGCACCCTATAATCCCATCCTAGGCATTAATCATAGGAATCATGGTATCTATCTAGGTGTGTTATAACATTACTTACATTTGAGTCCATACTTGGTGGTTCACTAAGGGATCCCAAGTGTCACCCATGGTGTATATGATCAACTACCCCTTTGAGTTCGTCCTTGGAAAACCATAAGGAGGTGTCACTTTGGAATATAACATTAAGTTCCCATGAGTCAATCCTTGGAAATCCATATAAGGAGTCAAATTTTCACTCGGTCATAAGCATTGTATAATTTTAATAAGTCTATCCATGGTGTTCGTATATGAACCCCTCCGTCACTTAAGGCATATAACAATCTAATTAATTTAATTATATCAAGGTTATCAACTTATTCATTTCAATTAAAACTGACCTCAAAAGGTGACTCAATCATCAGATAAGTTTATAAGGCTTAGCCTCTATTTAACTCACATTTTAATTTCATTATAAGGGAATTTCATGCTTAATCGACCAATAAAAGGTATGTCTCAAGGGACATGGATCACATTTCCTTTTATTTGATCAATTCATATCACAATTCAAACTACAATATAAATTATAATTCATTTCAATTAAAATTGATATTTTAATATTAAAAATCTCATGGAAAGGGGAAATAGGAACACCTCAATGGTTTCCAAGTTCAAAAGCCACTCATGGTGGGAAAATTAACTAAGAAACAAACCCAAGGGGTGGTTCAATTCAAGGTTCTTAACCTCTTTACATTTATCAATGGGTTCTGTTAATTACGTAGGTCAAACCTATCAATTCAATTCATATATTAAATCTCATTTCAAGGGAATTTCTCCGATAATTGGTTTCATGTAACAACAACATATATATAAACACTTCCACTTTGAAGGAAAATAACGAGACCACCTACTATAGGTTCGCAGTGGATAGATCATCCAGTATCAGCTTTTGATTCAACTTAGATTGGGAGAAAAAGGAATAAAAGATGAAGAAACTATAAATAGGTCATATTATCTTGCACCAAAATAGCACATCCCATTCCAAAACAAATGAGGAATATCACAAAAGGAATGTAGATCTTACCAAGATGGATCCAACGAGATGAATGACTCTGGATTCTGATTATGGATGGAGAATATCTATAAAATTCACACTTTAAGCATCAATGTGAGATCCCAAATGGTGAGGGTTCTATCCAACATGAGCAATTAGATAAAATTATGTTATAAATATAATTAATTAGGGAATTTTTGTAATTTCACAAGAATTCCTAGATCTCACGGTTTGGCTGCACGGTTGGCCAAACTGTGCACTAACCATGTTCCCTTTGCTATAGGAAAGGGGTACTTCGCATAGTTTGATCGCATAGTTTGACTAACCATGTGTAAACCTAGCCTCAATACACTATCAAAATTGTAGAAATTTCCACACAATTGTGTGCCTCAAATCACACTAATTATCAAATTGTGCGGCCATTAGGACTCCATAGTTTGACTAACCATGTGTAAACCTAGCCTCAGTACACTACCAAAATTTTAGTTCTAGGCTCCAGACAATCCCTAGATACATCTTATATCTCCATGACCTCAAAGGGAATTCTCATTAGTCCATATTTAATCATTTAAACTTAAAATTAATGGAATGTAAAAGATTCCTCATATGAAGAAATAACCAAGTTATTACACATGGTTGACCTAAATGATTATTTGGATATTTTTCATGAGAGATAATATATCATTGCATGTGATATTTTTATGATAATTCAGAAATTGTCCATAAGAGAGAAAGTATCAGCACATTGGATATTTTATTTCACTTTGAATTAAAATAGTTGGTTTTAGTTCTAGGAGCCTTTGATGAACATCGAATGATGATGTGAAAACAACTATGATAATAAGGCCTATGAGGAGGTGTTCATAACAGTTGAGGTTTCCACTCCAGCTATGGAACCACACAGGGTGGTTCATCCTTGCCTTTAATGTTGACAACTTTTGAGGCAGGAAGTTATTTATCTTCTTGGGCTCTCATTATACATGCTTCCGTGATATGATTATCATATTGGGATATTTTATATCCATTCTTGAATTGTAATTGCTTGTGGGTTTCTGTAGCCCGTGACACCTTATGACCTTTCTCTATGAGAATTGTTTAGATATACAGATTCAATGTTGATGTTTGACTTGTATTTATGATTATGTTATATTTTCTCATGATGTATGACTTAATATGAATCCTTGATATAATTACACTATTTTCTTGAGATATGTCTAGTATATGATGTGTTGCTATTTCTCATGCATGATACCTATGAAACAGGTGGACACGTCATGGCTCGGTAGTCCTGGAGGGGGAGCATGTTCATATAATACATGGGAATTAACGATGAGATTGAGATAAAAAATGGGGTGTGTTGGTCTAGTGTGGCCTGAATTGGGGGAATGAAGACCACGAGTGATCATACACATATGTGATGATCGTGGTGAATGATGATCATGAGTGATCAGACCTATGTGAAAAAATGAGGCATGATGGTCTATGAGGCCTAAATTAGAGATAGATATAAGGAATTATGGCCTAGTCTGTCTTGATCTACAAGATTAAGGAATGTACAACTATCAAATAGCTTGATGATATCTTTGACATTGAGATAATTATAGAATACTATGTTATGCTTGAGAACATCAGGTAAAGTATGCATCAGTAGTATCTTACCGAGTCTTGTTCTCATGCACTACTCAGGCATTTCAATGCTCTAGTAGATTTCACGAGAGATCTGAAAAAGGGAAGGGGCCCTGTGGATAGCTGAATAGAGAAGAATGGAGCTGGTAGAAGACTGGCACAAACTCTAATGGACTTGATATTTATTTATTTACTTTTTATACTACTTATTACACTAGTTTCTCTTCCCACCTTGGGACATTCTTTATTTGTATGACATGTATGAAATATTTATATTTCTTTTTATTTTACTATGATTATTTATTATATTTTTTATTTCGGATTATTGATCCTATAAAATGATACTAAGGGTATAGTCTCCTCACTGATGGAACCATACCCTCACTACTAGTCGACATCCTCTTGCATATTAGGAGGTGCGTATAAGGTCTTGTGACCTTCCATCTCAGACATGGTGGTTTGGGTTGGGATGTTACAAAAATGGTATTAGAGGATCAAGATTCAATGAATTGTTCTTCTATTTTACTTAGTATAGGAGAGGAAAGATATTATATAGGATTATTGTGACTCAGGTAGGGGAACTATGTCAATTCCCAACCAACATTGTATAATAGACCTCTAAGTTTCCATAAGTGGGAAATTATGTTTTTCAATTACTATTGATTAAACTCACCTTGGTTGATGCACTTAATGTTGATATATTATATTTCATGTACTTTCATGCATCATGAATATGAATTTTGGTTCACATTTTATATATATAACCATTTTTATGTTGTATAATAGTTCTTTAATTAAATTCCTTGTTTTGTACTATCTGTTCAGGATAGTTTTCTGGTATGATATATCTGTTGACACGATGAGTGATATATCTTTATTGGATTTAATTAGTTGAAATAATCATGTTGTGGTGTTAGTATATATATGATGACTATGAATAATATTCAGGGATGAAGAATGAAGTTAATGCTAGGAGGGGTATACCTTAGGTTAAGGGTAGAATCCTAATAGAACCTTGTGTGATCCCATAGACTAAATATGATATATTTACGTTCTAATATTTATTCATGTTATATAAGATTAAACCTCAATGTATTCTTATGGAAATACTTTTGAATAGGGTTTGGAATGATTATGTGAGGAAGGATGTTTCTTCTTTCCCACTAGATGTGTAATATAATGCAATTGAGCTTGCTCCCTCACCTTCTATTTGGTTAGGGAAGCAGGACCTATACAGACAAAATTATTTCACTTAGTGTCTAGCCCAAGAATGGGAGTCTAGAGCCATGTTCAAACATGTCATGACTGTCAATTCCAATATTCTCCATCCTACTAGGGTACCAGAGGCCCTTAGGATATTGAGGAATGAATTGAAATATTTGAGAGAATCTTTGACAAAGTAGAGATGCTGAAGGATCAACAAGTAAAGATGAGATACAACTCATGATAGGTGTGAAAATAGTTATATACCCCCGTATCATATAGAAACAACTGAGCTAATGGATCTCAACATATAACTAGATGAATTGGAGATAGAATCTGTGGTTCACACTCTGATGTGCTCGTGAACTTACCACTTTGGAGGGAGATTTTTTATCTAACAAACCAAAATAGCCTTCACTATATCTTCAAATAGAGGGACCTAAATTTGAGATAGATGTTTTGGGTTTAGTATTTATAAATTTTTTACTTTGATATGGAATATGCACCAGGGAAAGTTAAATTCCTTGCGGATTATCTTAGTCATAAGACATAGGTAGATCTGGAGTTTGGTGAGATGTCTTTAGAGGAGTGGTGGCGCTTGATGATCCTATTGGATGACTGGAGGATGGATGCTTCTTAGGATCAAGAATCGATGAATTATTCCCCCTTAGTGATTATATCCTCACTTTTGGACTGGGTGTAGACTAGTCCAGAGTCATATCCAAAGTGTGTTGTGATGAGGGAAAAACTAACTGAAGGTGTCCTGGGACTTGGATTGTTGATGGATAATGATGATATGATCATGGTATATGGGAGAGTATTAGTCATTGATTCTTTAATAGAGTATATTATAATTGGATTACATACCTCAATATGTGTGATAAATCATGGTGTGATTAATATGTACTATGAATTCAGGTCATTGTTCTGGTGTCTATGGATGATGAGGAACATCATGGGGTTTGTGTCCTGATGCCTTACCGTACAGAGGGTGAAGTCCGAGAACCACCATCCTAGTGGGATGTTTCATCTAATATCAAAACCTAAGTGGAAGTGGAAGGATTTTATGATGGACTTTGTGATGGGGTTACCTAGGACCCTGATGATTTGTGACATAGTCTACGCGATTGTTGATTGACTAAAAAAGTTACCCACTTTTTACCAATTAGAGAGACTCACTTAGTAGAGGAAATGGGAAAGTTCAATTTTTAAGAGATTTTTTTGCATGCATGGAGTACACTTTAGAATTATTTCAGATAGAGACACATGTTTTATGTCATGATTTTGGAAGGGATTATATAAATCCCTTGGGACTCAGCTAAAATTGTGCATGATGTACTATCCTCAAACTGATGGACAGTATAATCAAACTATATGAATATTATAGGATATGCTTAGAGCTTGCATGATTTACTTTAGTGGACCATGGTTAGATCACCTAGCTTTGATTGAGTTATCATTAAATAACAATTATCAAACTTCATTTCATATGGAACCTTATGAATCCCATTACATGAGACCATATTTTTTACCCCATGTTGGCATGAGGTAGGTGAGGTAGAGATTATAGGATTAGTTTGGTTTAGGAGACCTTTGAGAGAGTGAAATTCATTGAGAATAGGTTGATCACTACTCAAAGAAGATAAATATGTTATACAGACTGTAGGAGGATACCTTTAGAGTTCCCTATGGGTGATCTAGTTTTTCTTGTGAGTGACTCCTCGGTTGGGGAACAAATATATGAGGAAGTAAGGAAAGCCGACCCCAAGTATTTTGGGACCCTTTGAGATCACCAAATGATAAGGGGAAGTGGTGTAACATTTTGACCTTTATCCATATTATTGAGGCATGCATGCTGTGTTCCACATTTCTTAGATTCATAGGTACATGCCCTATTCAATGCATGTTATAGATCATGAGGAAGTTGATTTTGAACTTGATGCATCTTATGAGGAGCGTCCAATGTGGATTGTAGACTGAAGTGAGAAATTAATCTAAGGGAAAATGAAACCACTTATCGACATTTGGTGGTATCATGGATGAATCCTTGAGGAAGCATGGGAATGCAAGTCTGATGTTAGAACTCAGTGGATTAATTTCTTTGATCATGAATGCTAGAGATACTTATCGAGGATAAGAATTTGATAGAGGGTGTGAATTGTAATATCTTAAATTTTTAAAGATATGAAAACCCCTCTTCGTTAAAAATTTATAAATTTTTATGTGAAAAATGTAATTTTTCAATAAAAATCACTTAATAAATGTTATAAAGGCTTTGAGTAAGGTTAAAATACAAGTTATCATCATGGAATATTATATAGAATAATTTTGGAGTTAGACAGTGAGTTAGTGTGAGACTAAAATACCCATAGAGCCTCAACATATATGAAATAAAAATATGAAATATATTATATTATGCACTTGGGATTTATTCAAAATAATTGAATATATCACAAAAGGCGCATCATATGAAAACCGTGATACCACTATTAGGTTCAGGACTTAATGTTTATCCAAGGTGGGATATAAAATTTGTGAGCATTTTTAATTTAGTCAGATAACACGTAAAGATAAGTTCTTTAATATTTTTATTATATTTTTCCCAAATTAATTGAATATCTCCCAAACAGTGCATCGTGTAAGAAATACAAGACTATCGTTAGGTTAGGGATGTGGGATTTACCTTAGGCATGATACAAATTTTGTGTGGTTCAGATGTTTGGTTAAATCGCAAATGAGGATAAGTTATTTAATTTTTTTTATTATATAACTATTTTTGAAAATAATTTAATATATCTTAAATGGTGCGTTGTATGAAAAAACTAAGACCACTGTTAGGTCCAATACATGAGTTTGACCCTAGTCAGGACATAAATTTTATATGCGTTGAGTGTTTGATCAGATCGCTTATTTGGTTAAGTTATTTAATTTGTTTATATTATTATTATTATTAATTTAAATATTAAAAATCATTTTCTAACTCATATTCAATGCGCGGAATACCAAAACCCCCATTTTTTAACTCTTAAATTTTTTAAAACCTTTTGTTTCATCACCGTTATGATATTTTTCTGTTGCAATGCATTAATGAAGAGAAATTAATTAAACCATCATTAATTTTCAGTCGAATCATGGTTTAAATGGGGTGTTTTAATTGAGGGGTTGAATTTCTATGATTTTGAGGTTTAAAATAGACAAACCATTTTGTATTTGGTGATGGTGGATCCTACCGAGTATGAGTGGCCTAGATCTCCCTTGTGCATGGTCAGTGGAACCTTAGTTGATCTAATCAGTGTTCTAATTCTTTAAAGGTGGTGAGATCATGTGTGTGGTATGTGTGGCATGAGTTCCTATTTATTTTTTTAAATTTTATTTTATTTTATTTTCTTCTTTTTTTATTCAATTTTCCCCTAATTTTAAAATTATGGGAAAAAATGGTTAATTTAAACAAAATATGAGAAAATGAAAATTATTGAGGGATAATTACAATTAATTATAAAAGGAAAATTTATACAAATTATCAATTGAGAAATGTGAAATTTTAAAAAATGATAGTTGTGGAAAATTATCAAAGGATAATTACATAATTTTAAAAAATGATAATTGTGGAAAATTATCAAATGGTAATTCTTCAATTTTAAACATTGATAATTATGGAAAATTATCAAATGATAATGAAACAATTTTAAAGTGTGATAATTGTTGAAAAGTATCAAACAATAACTGCAAAATTTTAAACAATGATAATAATAGAAAATTAACAAAAAATTATTTATCAATTTTAAACATATATAATTCTTGAAAATTATTAAATGCTAATTAAACTAAATTATCATGGGTAATTTATGATAAATTATCAAGAGGTAATTATAAAATGATAATTGATGAGAAATTTTCCATGGATAATTATAAAAGGATAATTTATGTAATATTAACAAAATATAATTATAAAAGTATAATTTATGACAAATTATCAAAAGTTAATTTTAAATGGATAATTTATAAGAAATTATAAAATGATAATTATAGAAGGATAATTTCAGATAAATTATCAAAATATAACTATAAAAGGATAATTTATAAGAAATTATTACAATATAATTATAAAATAATAATTTATGAGAAATTATAAAAAGGTAATTATAAAAGGATAATGTATGATAAATTATCAAAAGATAATTACAAAAGGATAATTTATGAGAAATTATCAAATAAAAATTATAAAAGGATAATTTATGATAAATTATCAAAAGATAATTATAAAAGGATAATTTATCAAAAATATCAAAACATAATTATAAAATGAAAATTTAGGATAAATTTTCAAGAGATAATTATAAAAGGATATTTTATATTAAATTATCAAGATATAATTATAAATGGATAATTTATTAGAAATTACCAAAATATAATTATTTTTGACGAGAATATTGTGATAACATGTGTTGACCTAAAAGGAAATTTAAGAATTATTTAGGAGAGAGAAAATATAATCTCATGTGATATTTTAATGATAAATAAAAAATTATCCAGAATAAAGAATGTATCATCCCATGTGATATTTTAATTATTTTTGAAAAAAAATAGTTTTTTTTGTTATAGGATCCATAGATAAACCTTGAACAATGATGTGCCAAAAACTACAATAACAATGTAAGATACCAGCCTTTTCTAGAGTCATCTTGGGAATGGTTTAGGTACTTTTTGTTGTTTTTATGTACCTTTGTTTTATAGTAGTGGATTGGGGGGCGTTTGGGTGAATTTTTAAGGAAAACTAATGGATAGTGGGCTGTGCATGATTTGTACAGGGTTTGGAAAACCGTGAGAGAAATCCGTGCCAAGCATGCAAAAATGGACAGAGGGTTTCACACAGTTTGTGCACAGTTTGAAAAACCATTTATACAAACTATGCCAACTGTGAAAACCTAGATAGAGTGTTCCACATGGTTTGCTTAACCGTGCGCCTCTACCCAGGAAACCATGCACACATATTTTAATACCCGAAAATCATTTTTAAAACCACCCGAACCCCACAGGACTCCCATATTTCGACCTTGGATTGGGCTTGACAAATTATTGGTGTTACCAATGTCTTCTAGAGGGATTCCAAGGTGATACTAACACCATTATTTAAGATTAAAAGTGTAGACTGAAGATTCTCTCACCTCTTGGTAAGTGGATTTCAACCTGTTGATTCTATAGTTCTTTATCTTATATTTTCTAGGTATTTTCATAGAAGATATCAACCTTTTTCTTAAATTAAAACCTATTAGTTAATATTTAGATCTAGGATTGTGGATATAGATCTATATTTGTAAATATCTTTATGCCTTTGATCTTAATTTTGGCTTTAGGGATTTAGATTTGGAGTTTGATTGACAACGTTGTACCACTCAGATTTTGGGATTTTCGTTGGGCTAACTTCTTTCAATAAACCGAGGTAGGTGGTCTAAATAAAACTCCCATAGTCATATTTTATGATATGTGAATGTGAGTTTATGATTTCGAGATTCACTTGTTGATTTTTTTCTAAATTGGAGTAATTAGGAATGTTGAATTGAATTGAGTTGCCTTGGTGATTTAATTGATAATTGAATCACAGAACAAATGATGGGGGGTTTCCCAAATAGATCTTTTGGAGATTTGATTTTGTATTTGATATATTTTAATATAGATATAGATTTAATTATGATAAGATAATTAATTAGGTTGAATTAATTATGGAACTATTTTTTCTATGTAAGATAATTAATTGTGAGAATTAATTATATACCATGATGTGATCTAAGATAATTAATTGTGAGAATTATTTATAACTTGTTGGGTTTTTATTTGTATAATTAATTGTGAATAATTAATTATGTAAAGAGAATTGTGTTGGTTGATTAATCAAGTGATGACTTAATTAATGGGTTATATGCTTAGTTAATTGTTGAATTAACTAATGGCCTTTGAAATGTTTAACTAATCATTGGATTAGTAAATGAATAATGTGGAAAATTCTTGTGACTTAAATAATGATTAAATGGATGATATTTTTTGGTGCTAGGCATGGTGTCCTAGACTAATTAGAAGTTGGTACTTGGACATGGAGTTCCTCCCCAATAGTTATCCAAGCTTGATATTATGGGGTGATAGTAATGGAGACCTACATTGAATGAGAATTGGAGTTCTAGGCATGATGACCTACAATCAATGAAATTTTTTGTGATAGGAATGATGACCTACAACAAATGATTAATGATAAAAATGAATGATGATTCACCTGATAATTGGGGTGTTAGGAATGAGGACCTACACCAAATGATTAATGATAATTAATAATGATTCAAATGGGAAACATGAATTGAAATTGGATTAATGTGTTGATTAAAGATTAAATTAAAATGTGATAAATATTTAAATTATGCATTTTATTTATTTTTTCATAAAACTGCATGCACTATATTTGGAATGGAATTATTTTAGACACCATTAGTGGTGGCCTACTAAGTTTTACTCACACCCTATTCAGGTCGCCTGATCAGGACTAGAGATGATTTTTTTATTATAGGACATGATAAGGGAAAGGACCTGGGATAGGTTCCAGTTTGGGAGTGGAGCATGGGAGAGGGAACCAGATGTGGTTTGGGACCCGTTTTGGAGTCTTTGTGTCTTTACTTTGAGTTTCATTGAAGACACTTGTCACTTGTATTGTCATAACATGTTTTACCTTTCAGTTGAGTATTGTATTCTCTAGTTTGGACTATCTTATGTCATGGTATTGTTCTGGTTATTTATATGATTCCATACTTGGTTATTTTTATTTTCTTCCATTGGTATTTTATTCTACTAATATAGGTTATAGTCTCCCAAATACTGACTTACCATACCCTCACTGCTAGTCGATACCCTCTGGCGTATGGGGAGTGCGCTTGAGGGCATGTGGAAAATTGGCTCGGGGCACCGTTCAGTGGATCCGAGTTTAGGATTTCACAAACAATGCCCATGAGGAGATGTTATTGACTATTGAGGTTTCAACTCCAGCTATATAACTATGTTGGGTAGTTTATCCTTTCCTTCGACATCGATTACTTTTGAGGTTGAAGGTTCCTTACCTTATTTGTCTCTCATTATACATGTTTCCATGATATGATTATCTTATTAGCATATTGGATATATGTGATTGACTTGTGATTTTTTGTGGGTGTGTGTGTAGTCCGTGACATTGTATGAACTTACTTCATGAGAATTCTTTAGATAGCTAGATTCCATGTTGATGTTTGATTCACATGATGTATTAATGATGATTCTACATTTTTTCTTGATTTGTTCTTTAATATGTGGCATTAATATAATGACACTATTTCAATATATATGTATAGTATATGATGTGTTATTGCTACTTTGGAATGGTACTTATGAGATAGGTGGACCCGTCAAGGCTTGGTAGCCCTAGAAGGGGATATTGTCCAAACACAACATTTGACTTGATGACAAGACCAAGATGGATGATGGGGTATAAAGAACTAGTGTGTTTGGTCTGGGATCATAATGATCATTAGTGATCAGAATCGTATGTGATGACCATGGGGAATGACGATCATGATTGATCTAACCTACGTGAAAATAGTGGGGCATAGTGGACTATGTGAACCAATCTAGAGATAACGTTGAGGAATGATGGAAAAGTTTTTCCCAACATGGAGGTCAAGGGCTTATATGTCCATCAAGTAGCTTGAGGATAGCTCTGATGTTGGGGTGTTTTCATGATTTTTCTAATGTTTTCCATCACCGAGTTGATGTAGGTATGACCGAAGGGTTTGTGGCGGCTTGGTTAGTGCACAACTGCTCAGTTTTGGATTGTATGTTTATTCTTATCACACATTGATCATTATTATGGAATACACTATTATACTTGATCATATAATGTTAAGGACACATTGGTTCTGTCCTAGTGAGTCTAGTACTCACATCCTACTCTGATATTTCAATACGCCTGTACATTTCATGAGGGATCCGAAAAAGGGAAAGGGCCCTATGGTGGATAACTGAGTAGAGGAGGATAAATCTAGTATAATTCTAGGATATACACTAGAGGACTTTATATTTATTTATTTAATTTATCTACTAGTTATTACATTAGTTTTTCTTACCAATTTGGATGTTGTTTTATTTTTATAACATTTATTCCATCTTTATATTTCCACATGTTTTACCCTTATTATTTACTATATTGTTTATTATTGATTATTGATCTTATGTCATGATTTTGAGCGAATAGTATCCCCATTGACGGACTCAGATCCCGACTTCTAGTCAGAAGCCTCTTGAGTATGAGAAGGCATGCATGAGGTCATCTGACCATACATCTCATACATAGTGGTTTGAGTTGTGATGTCACAGTAGCACCCCACAAATTTTGTTTAAAATAATACGATTCTTGATAGCTTTATTAACACACAACACCGACCTTTAAGTGAATTGTGATATAGTGTAAAAATATTATTATTTAAATGTGACAATTATAACACAGTCGTTGAATATGAGATTAAAAATATGAGTAAATAAATTATTAATATATATATATATATATATAATGGTCTCACTTAATCAAAATTTATTGATTAATTATTTCGAAATACGTAATCAATTTTTAATAAAATCATTTTATGCATCAAAAATATGTTTTCTTAAAAAAAGGATTTTATAGAATTTTATGCACAAATATTATGATGAATTTATTAAAATTTTATAAATTTAATTTTATAAAATATTATATAGTTTTTGAAAGAAGAAAATCAAAATTTTCTTAGGATGAATTTGTGGGAATTTTCTTAAAAGGTTGATTTCTGGTTAAATAGTAAAATACCATTTTTTAAAGAAAATAATCTATTGTTTTCTAGTATTTTCAAAGCCCCATTTTGTTTTTTATTTTAAAAAAAATCTATTTAGTTTTTTTTGGTTAAAAATAACCCAATTTATACATTTTGGTTAAATATTATACTAGATCTTGGTATAAAAATGTATTTAGACTTAAAATACATTTTTTAGAAAAACCTTTTTCATTCCATCATGTGTTTTACATTAAATTAATTTCTTCCATTTATAGATATTGAACCTTTAAAATTTTCTTCCATATTAATAATAATTACATCCAAATTTTTTAATAATTTCAATTTCATTTTTGGTCATTATGAATAGTAACTATGATAAATATTCATAAGCATAGTAAAAGGTAATCGAGTTAATTATGGTTAAAACTAATGTGAAAAGGCATAAAAATATACCTAACACTTTCCTTTACCCTATTTTATGAGTTGTTTCTTCCATACTCATATAATTTTAGAATTCATGGATACTTGGATATTTTTTTATATAATTATGACCTAAATAATATTTCATTGCTGGAAAATGGGGCTATACCAAAGGTTTTGAGCTATTGGTATAGGATAGAAAACTATTGGTATAGACCAACCAATGTTTCTCCACACCATTGGATATAATTACATGGATATTGGCCTATACCAATGGTTTATTTTAAACTATTTGTATAGAAAACTTGGAATTCCATTTTACCAAAATTTTTATGAGACCATTAGTATAGAGATATGCCAACAATTATCAAAACCATGGTATAGATCTATACCAATGGTTTGAAAAATCATTGGAATAACTGCTCCTGAATGAAAACTATACCCATGGTTTTATAAAACCATTGGGATAGGTTTATACCAATGGTTTTGAAAATTATTGGTATATACTTTCCTAACCTTGGAAATGAGAATCACCTCCACTTTGGCCAGCAATCATCAGAAAACACTTGAAGTCCTCCACCATGGCCAAAAACCAACAAACATTATTAAAAACCTGCACCTGCAAACAAAAAAACTCTAACCACTTCAAAAAATATACAAAATTTAAGAAACTAATTAATACATTCAACCAGTGATAATGCACATTTAAAACATCACATATATTCATTCACATCCAATCGTCAAACATACAGTATCATAAATATTAGTAAAAAGTGTAAAGGATCAGTATCTCTCTCATCACAACCAATATCATCACTATCACCATTGTTATCCTCTTCATCATCATTATCATCCTCATCCTCACCAACATCCACACCTTCATCCTCACAATTATCATCACCATCACCATCACCATCACCATCATTATCACAATTACCCAGGACGTCGTCATCCCGAACACCACTAGGACCATCACATATATTCATTCACAATATATGGATGTATCTGGTAGAAGTGATGGACATAAGGATACCATAAATTTCATAAATTCATCATTGGGATTTTCATTACGTTCATGATTTCACATGACCATCTTTTTGGATCTTATTCCTCGGTACGAGCCTATGTTTCCTCTGCATGAGCTGTTTCCAACTCAATGCTACCATAACTTGTACCTAGAGTGGGAGAATATCTAGTGGGTAAAATATTCTTCCCTAATAAAAAACGTACTCTCCCATGGTTCTTATCTTCTAATATCTAATGCAAATGATCATTTATCCCAAATTTTTCAGCTTCCATTTCATCAAGGGCCTCTACAGCACATTTTTACAAATATAAATAAACTATTTAGTTAAAAAAATAGATATTGAAATTTGAAGTCGAAAAAGTAAAAAACATAAAATATGATATCGTGTCTCTTAATTTACCATAGTTCCATATTTATTCTTTCTCCTTGAGCAATTTTTTTCTCAGGGAATATTTCCTTCAATATTCAATACCACCCTCTACAATGACATAATGCAGTGTTTATCAATATGTAAAGTATATCACTATCTAATAAAAAATTCTGAATAATGAATAAAAAAGAAAATAAAATATAGACCCATCAAGTAACAGGCCAAAATAGAATTTGATATTTTATTCCCCCACACAATTTTCATTAGCAATTAGGTGATTTTAATATTGAATAAAAACCAATTTCAAAGGTAGCATGTGTTAGTTTTGAGAGCTATAAAATCCAAAATAGAATTGGAGAGAAATTTAATCTCCCTTGTGTTGAAGCTTAAGTCTTTTGGTTTTCATTTCATTAATATGTGTCTATATGATTTATATCACTACAATTTTCTTATAACTTGGTTTATGGTATTATTCAGGGATTCCTTTCATTTAAAATTACACTATTGTTTAATTTATTATAATTTAAAAATATATTTTATTGTTATTTATTTTACATTTTTGTTGATATTACTAAGGTTATCATCTCCCCAAATGGGATGTCAGTAATGAGGCAATTATGGCTAGAATTCTTGAAGTTATAATAATTTACCATATTCTAATGGGTGCTGTAAGAAATGGGGAAGGGGCCATGTATGACTATATTTTTGAAGGTATAATGATTACATATAATTTTTTATCATCATCATTTTTCATGAGGATGTCTTCAATATGACATCTTAATAGTAAGTTAGGGCCTAAGCGGTGTTTGTGTTGAAGATATCCTAATAAAAATCATAATTATATCCTTTTTGAAAATTTTTAATGGTTGTGTAATGGATTATTTTGTATAATATTATGGGCCAGATATACCCATTGGGAAGATCCCCATGATCACCCTGCTAAACCTAATCTTGATAACGTGTCTTTGGGAAAAATTAAATACTCAACCTATAAAGGCAGTGGTCAAAATAGAATGTTTTATAAGACCTCATTTAAAGGAATAACTTAATGATATAAATTATGTATAAAATATTAAAACCAAAGATTGATGGTTTTATAATCATTAAGTTATGTGTTATATTATTCATATATAATAATAAATCATTATCCTACCTTTAAGAAGTAAATAGGGAAATAATATAAAAATTTATTGTGTAAATGAATTAATAAATGGATTCTTTGTATCATAATAATTTCTATATTATGGGAGTATTTATAACTAATATAGAGTGAACAAGGTCTAAATGGGTATTCAAGAAAATTTGGTCATGGATTTTAATGATAATAAATATAAAAAAGGATATTAAATGTTTAATATTATACATTGTGTTGAATTTGTGTAAAACATATCACTAATATAGATGTTTAAATCATTTTGTAATAAAAAATATATATTAGATAACCATGAGTAATAATTTTTTTTGTTGAAAATATTAGTTTATTGATGAAAGAAATAATTAAATCATGGTATATTTTTTATAATGTGTCTACCATTGAAATCATTGAGGCTAATTTCATATTTATTTTCAATACATGCTAATAGTAATTTTAAATGGATGAAAATGTTTGGTGATGTTTTGAGATTTCTAGAGATCAATTTTCATGGCTCTTAGAGTTAAAGGATACCAATGAAATGAAATTTGATTATGTATTTAAGTGTTATTTTAAATATATTCTATGTATATAAGTGTCACTCTGATATTACTCTATAAAAGTAAGAGTCAACTTGAAACTATATAAAATATAAGAGAAAATATATGACTTATAAGTAAATATTAGTGTAATTTTTTTTATATTTTATTTATGAGTTACCATGGGATTATTCAAGATTTATAATCATGCCAATAATTTTATAAAGGTTATATAAGAGTTACTATAAGGCATATAAGGTTATGTTTTATTCGTAATAGAGCTATAGAATATTGATTCCAAATTTCCCACAGGCATGTATGATTACATTTAGAAGAAAGAGATTATTTCAGATGAGGTGATATAAAGATAGATTTTAGAAGAAAATCTATCTGTAGAAAATAAATATTTTATTTAATTGAGGTGGGAATGAATATGCCTAAGAAGTCTATAGAAACAAAAAAATAATTGGTTCTGGTAATATATCTCAGTCCAAAAAACATGAAATCACATTATATTATTTAGAATCAAGTAAAGGCTATGTCAGAATGAGCATGGTCCTATAGAAGATTTATATGTAGATTTACTAAAGGATAATTGAAATGGAAATAAGTTTTTTGATGCATGTATTTTTATTTAGTGACTAAAATATATATATTACTCTTAGAATCATGAATTAATATATAGGTTTTAGTGATGATGATTATTTAAGTAGAATGTGTGCACCATGATTGAACAATCACACCACAATGAGTTTACTAAATGTGTTCAAACACATTAATATTAATCAAAATGCAGTGTTTTTTTGAGGTTTAAAGGGAAATGGATGATTCTGAGTGGTTTATGGAAGACCATAAGGATAAGTATATGGTATGATTTATGGGATTTCAAAGATGGAAGTTTTCAATATTGTTATTTTTTATAGTTTTAATCAGTTATTTATGAATCTAAATATAATAGAAGATATTATGGACATATAATATGAAGTCATTAACATGTTTTTCTTTTATATAAAATGATCATGTAATTAATGGGGGGGATCTAGATAAACTGATAGAAGAAATTTTTATTAAATATGGGTGTTGAGACTCCAAAAAATGGTGATACTGAATGTTGTAGTTATGTGAATGAGGACTTTGAGAGAGGGAGATAGATGAAGAATATTTTAGAGTTGATTTATTCAATTCATGAAGTTATAAATGACAAAACATGTAGTTTCTAACAAGTATAGAGTGAATCCACTAAACATATGATCTGCAGAACATAAAAATTCTATATATAATATTTTTTAATACACCACTGAGTAGAAATTAAAATATTCTAATATAGTGCATGAATCTTGAGTATTCTATTAATTGAATAAAAACTAAGATGACACATTTCTTAATCACTTAGGGTATTAAATTAGAGAACATAAAAAATACACTCTTTCTAATAATCTATGAGTTCACAAAATACACACACACACATATTTATAAGCATAAAACATTTATCTTGAGTGAATATGTTTCATTGAAATTTATAGGAGATCCATTTTGGATTGATTAATAATATTTTCTATAATGATATCTCAAAATAATAAGACAAATTATAAATTTATAGAGAAAATAAAATGACAATAAACTTCAAATATATTTATCATATCCATTTTTTTATTTTTGGTTTTTATTAGAGTACAATGATTATGAATCTATTGTTATTCATTTTAATTGCTACATTAGACATGGAATAGATATGGCTATATTTCTAGTGGTTCACAAAACTATTTAGTATAAAGGAATAATTTTATATACCTAATTTATTGTGGAAGAGATTTTTTTGATGTCTTATAATATCAAGCTTATTCATGTTTTATAATTTATCCCATTTAAGATTATTTTCTTATTGTATCAATGGTTCAAATAAGAATTTGTAAGGTTTCGGTTGCTAAAAATTAGTATAAGAGTAAAAGGAAATATAATGTTTTAGGAAATGGATTTATGTTTATGGTTTTAGGATATACCTGAACTATCATGGAACATGGTCAGATTAGTCAAGACTGAAGGAGATTAAGTTCATTTAAGGAAGATTTTTTGAGTTTCATTAACACCGAGTATATTTGAAGAATCAACTAATATTGTTTATGTGTGTCTATTTACACGAAATTCATATTCACAAGAGACCAATGAATTTATAGGGAAAAGATAAATGTAAAATTAAATTCCAAAAGGATCACATTAGAGAGGATATTGAAGAATAAGTTGTGGGGTATGCCTTTAGAAACCTTCTGGCATATATGATTAATATGTACTTGGCTATGAGAGTGTGTATTATTTTAATCCTCTTGTTCTTATAGTTGTGATTTATAATCAATTTTACTTCATTTCTTTGAGGAATCTTAGTTATTTGAGAAATTATATTGAAGTTTTGCAACTTGATCAAGTCTAGATAAACTCAAGGTGGCTATGAGATATAAATAATTCATGGTGATATCTTCTATTACATCTTATCATCTGTTTTATTGAATTGTAATCATTCATAGAACATTAGTTCTATATAGAATAACTTTTTATTTTATCTTCACTATTGTTATTATTATGACCACGTGATTAATTAATTTATATAAAATGGAATGTGTTGATTTATTCACTACTAGAGTGTGATTTCATGCTTAATAGTTACATTGGTTCCATCCTCCTACTTAATTTTCACAAAATATGTTAAAAATTTAGAGTAACGTGGGTTCATTTTCTAGAACTTCTTTGTTTATTATTGATATCTAATTAATTAAAAATCTCTATGGAAAGGATATATATCACTATATATTGAGATATAAAAGTATTTATGTTCAAAATTTAAACAATAAGAATAATTTTTTTATTTAAAAAACATAAATAGAGTGATTCAAATTAAGAAAGAATTATCAAGGAAAATGATAATTAATTTCATGAGGTATTTAAATAGAATATACCACTAAAACAATAATTTTAAGAAACTAGTCTCCATTTTCATGTAGGGTAATTACATATTCAATATTTTTTTCTATAATCCAATTAACCTAGATACAAATTTCAATTATGTTTATTAATAACCAATTAATACATTCTCTAAAAAATTATAAATAATTCATTTTGTTTCATAATAAAAAATAAAAAATATGGCATTGAACTGAATTATTGAACCTATTTGTGACTAAATTAAGGAGTTACACTGTGGTACATCATAAGTTATTTATGTTTGACTAATAATTAGTAAAAATGATTTAATAATCAAAGTAGTTCCATTTACAAGTTGGTTTCCATGTAGTTTGTACATCATAGCCCTTAAATTTTCCATGATTTCTTATTTTCTAGTTGATTTATATATTATAAAACTATTTCACACTTCATGATTCATATTTATTAAATACCATATTAGTACTCGTTATATTATTTTAAAAAAATATTCTTGTTTTAAGAATCCAATATTTTCATTACTGATGTTATTGAACTACTAAAAAATATTCAATTTCGTCTTATTATCCATATTTTATTATCTTCATCATTTTAAAACTTGATTTATTGAATCTATAAATCAAATACCAAAGAAAACACATAATTATTTTTGAGTGGTTTGACCCTAAAATTTATTGTATGTTCAAAATCATATTTAAGATAGTTGAGAGAGAAAGTGAGTGATAGATTATAAATTAAAAAAATAATCTTATAGGTCTAAAAATTTTAGATATGAAAGACACACTACTAGGATTGAAAATTTTAAAACACCAAAACCTGATAGTCTAAAAATGTAAAAAATCTTGGATACTAGATGAAAGTTTATGGAATATGATAAACTAGACTTAGATAGTCCTTAAAATTTATTATGATAACCTAAATATTAGGGAAGATTAAAACTAAAATCTATATTAATTTAACATTTACCCAAACTTCAAAGGATTTAACGGTAATATCTATATAAAAATATCAAATAATTCCACTTTTTGTATGTTATAATGAATCCTCAAGTGGTATATGGTTATCTAATACAATTTGTGACTTTTTCCATTTTTTTAGATGACTAAGCTAAAGAGTTATTATACTATACATATCCAACTGACAGAGGAAATTGAAATGAAATAAGAAATATATTATTAAAAATAAATCTTCCTATATATAGGATATCTAATTAGAGGAAGAAGATTTGAGGTAATGAAAATTGGTATATATTTTTTTGAAGCCCCAAGAGTTATTTTTGAATAATAAGAGATCACATTAATTGTTTCATCTATATTAGGTGAGTGATGATTGGGAGGAACATTTTTAAAGTTGTTATTTGAATTTTATTTCCATTTTTATATAAAAATGAGTAATGACAACATAATGATTCTTTTATTTTAGTTGTGTTGAGAGATCCTTTTACGATGAAGATACAATATTTTTAATGATTGTAGGTTTCATAGAAAATTTATAGTGAGGATTTTTATTGAACATATTTTATGAGTTGGAAATATATTTTTATAAACTAATAATTAAAAATACTATCATAATTAAATGGATCTAAAATGTATATAATTTAAAATACCTACTTCCTATCATGTTACGACATTGCAGACTGAACCCGAGTGTGGAGGTATTTCATTGCATCCTTTTTTTATTTGTTTATAACACTTCTTAAAAAAGAATTTTCAATAATGAAAAATAGAGTATCAATGTAAATCATTGTAATTTTCATTAAAAAACCTTAAATTTGATTAATACCTTAAACTCAGTACTCTTCCAATGAGAATTCATTTCCCAATAATGTGATATTGGACACTAGTTCATGATAATTATAGCCTCTAAATCCACTCCAACTCTAGAAACCCAACCACTATATAGTTCATGATTATATGGTCTCCACAACTCACCTAATTCAATGAGCCATACAGTCCTCATAGCCTCACCACGAGGAAAATTATAGTGAATTTGGTACAAAAATATTAATTTATATAAATATAGTAATAATATATCATTAAATTTGAGGAATTTTATTACCCATATTTTCACCCAAATGTTATCCTTTACTTGATTTTAAGGTGTATCTTGGAGAGTGGTATAATGGGAATAACGTCCAAGTATTTAGAAATAATTTCCATAAAGCTCTTACATTCTCACACTATTTTTATAATAATTTTATTATCCCCATTATACTCGACAATTAGCTATGTGTGGTGGTTTTAAACCTCATTAATGTGCATACACCCACACTTCCTAGTGAAATATCTAGATGTGAAAGAAAAAACTAAATATTATATCAATACCTCTTATAATGAAAATAAATTATGGTAAAAAAAATTTCTAGGGTTTTATAAATATAACCAAGATAGAAATATGATTAGATACTTACAAATTCCTTGGATTTGAAGGATCTCCACCTTATACAATAGAAGTGAGATCCAATGTCTTCTCATGAGGCTCACATTGTGTCCGAGTAGAAGTCAATGGAGAATGAACGTATAATTTCTGGGAGAACAAATTAGAAGGAAAAGATTATGGAATAAACATCTGTGGAAAAGTATAAAATAGATGAGGGTTTTTATCCACCAGTAGATAAGAGAAATAAAGATGAGTAGGATTAGATATAAATTGTGGAAAAAATATTGGTGGCCCAAATATCCCGTATACCTCTAACAACACTTTGGGATAAGAAAGTGTTCTAGATGGTATATCTAATGAAGGGAAAATGTGTGATTGGTTGTGACAAGTGGTGCGACTAGCTCTAGCACCACCCAATTTCACATCTTATATCTAAGCACCGCTACCACTAGGTTCATTAGAGAATAATTGTATCCTGGGTTATGGATCCTAATTAAAAGTTAAAAATAAAATTAATTAGATGAAATTATATGTTATTGATATATATATTTGAAATAAAACACTCACAATAGCCAAAAAAGGAGGAATTCCCAACTCTCTCATGAAACGATTATTTTCTGACATCCTCTTCCTTCATACATCTTCAATGATTTTCATTTCCTACATTTGAAAACATATATTCATTTAATTAAAAATTCATAACTAATGTGTTAGAAAAATAGGAAATAATAAGTCGTGCGACATAATTAAGGAATAATAATTATCATACCAAATAAAGGATACTTAGTGACATAAAAATTCATATTATATTTATTTTGAAGAATATTAAAACATAAAAGATGTTTCCTAGAAACATCAACATGTTCAAATTAGTATGGGTATGATATATTTTTCTTCTTTATATTTTCAATTCGAACCAATTTAGTTTTGTTTAGGCCATTTGGTTTATTTTGGTCAATTTATTAGGTTATTTTTTCATTTTTTGAGTTTGGTAATTTGGTTCATATTTTTGGTTAGGTCATTTTTTTTATTTTTGGATAGGTCATTATTTTCACTGGATTTCATTTTCATTCTAATTAGTTTAAGATTTTTTAGTTTAATTCATATTTTTTTGTTGTAATTTAATTGTTTCAATTATTTTGTTTTTTATCTTATAATACAGTTCAATTCATTATTTGAAAATGAAATTCAAAGAAAACTACAATCAGTATATATTGAAAATACACATGAAGTTCAAGTTGGATACAAAATATCTGTAATCAATAGTAAATTAATTTGAATAGTACCAACCTGAAAAACCCAAGCCAAGCTAAACTAAAAGAACTAAGAACAAAAATTGATGATTCTATATATTTCCCACTACAAATTTAGGTTTTGTATCATCTCTAATAATTGAACTGTTGGATTAATCATAAATAATAAATTGATTGGGGATAATGGGGGAAGTGATGGCATCAATTTCATCCTCAACATCATTAAAAATATGCATTGGAATTACTTAAATAATGAAACAAAATTCAGACCATGCATGATCATTCAAATAAAAAACTTGTTTATAAGATGATGCTATTATAAATGGATAATCTATAGAAATATTATGAGTCATGTCAATAACTCAAAATAAATAAGCATCAATAAATGTTCCATGTCTCATCATCGGCTCAAACCACTTTCATTTTTTCATAGCGACTCGACCATGAGAGTAATAATACAATATTTTTTATTTAAAAATTAATCCTTATTAAGATATATTTTCAAATTGAGGTATAATATCTAATGCACTGGAATAATAGTCTATTTTGGAAGTTACCATAACACCTCTTGTTGTGTTCATATTTTCATTTCTCATTTAGTGATAATAAATTTACATACATTGATCATAATTAATTTTCATTCACATACCACAGAATTAGGACCAAATGATAAAGATCTTATTTCTTTAGAGACAAAGTTAGAATGAAAACTCAATACCTAAAATATAAATTAATATTAAAATTTAATAAATATTAATTTTATTAATTTATTATATTAATAATTCTAACTTCAATGTCAATTAAGAAAAAAACTCTTTGCTATGAAAGGTGTCTCTCCTTTTTTAAGATAAAGAATGATGATTTATATTTATAATTTTTTTATGTTTCTTATGGGAAAAATGAAAAAATTTTAACACATCTCTACAATTAAAAGATATGAGATAAAATATACATGTTTAATTTACTTACTTTATGTAGTCATAAAAAATCACAGTTAAACAAAACTGTGTGATGTGTCATATCCCACTATTCAAGGATGAATGCATTCAATGTACATAATCCAAGAACTACCCCTGTTTTGAGAAGTAATAAAAATTTGTGTTCAATTTTCTCATACTTATCTTATTAATTTCCCATTGATTTTTTCTATCTGATAGTCACATCATACAAATAAATTGAATCGAAATATATACATTCTGGATCCATATAACCTTTCACGATATAAACTTCAAGATGATTCATATTCCTTACATAATAATTAAATGTTTACATATTTATTTTAGTGAGATACATCCAATGAAAATAAATAGGTTATCCAAGAAGTATTTTAGTTAGAAGATGGACAGTTAGATGCAATATGCATTTGAAAAAGGATGGAGGAAACATTTTCCTTAACTCACACAAAATTAATGGTGCCTCTTCTAGAATTTTTTTTGAAAGAAATACTTGGAAAAATTCTTATTATAATGATCTATATAAAAATTGTACAACCAATTAACTTAAACCCTGTCATAATTATAAAGTAGATTAAGGATTTCTATTAGAATGAACTTATAAAAAAGGATGTGATAATCAAGATTCTTCAAGGTTTTCATCTTCAAATCTCTCATTTTGATCTTTTGTGATATGTTTCTTGAATACCCATAAAGAAATTTTATAGTCTCAGTACTTCCAAAAATAAGTTTTTTCTATAGGTTTTATCACATAAGAAGCATAAAAAACCTTCCATTTATTTTCACTAATAAACACAAGATGTAACTATGCATTGATTCCCTAATCCACCAAGTCATTCCAATATTGTAAATAATCTTTTTTCATTAAATTGAATGTTAGAATAATTAAAATCAAAATTTCATATCTATTTATTTCAATGCGCATTACGTATGAGCAATGACATCAAAAAATGGTTAACCAATAAAGAAACTCAAAGATGATACTTTTCTTCTTCCAATTGTAATTAGATTTAGTGGAAACATACTTCCTATTTATATATTTCATATGACCCTCCTAGAATAAAAAACTAACATCTTTCAATTTATTTAGAACATCAGTTCCATACATACCATGAGGTGGATTTTCTGTCTCTATGGTATTGTAAAGCCTTTGACGATTATTCCCATATAAATGATCCACTAGAAAGAATCATTTATGTACCATAAAACTAAAAGTATAATGATATTTATATTTTCTAAATCATTTATTATTCATAAAAATAGGACCTACAAGTTTTCCCTTCATTCTCTAGCTAGATATCATTTCATAAATAGAAAAATCATTTATCATCCACATAAGCACAACACACACCCGAAATGTGTTTTGAACAATCATCATATGTGTACACACCCATATAACAAATATGATTCAACTATTTTATTAAAAATTTCCTGTATACATCTATATAATTTCCATTATTATAAGGTATAGATATGAGTTTACACATAAAAGTGAAAGGGTTTTTTTATACACATCCATGGAGGAAGGTTATTAATTTGTATAAAAACCAACCATGTGTTGTGTGAAGTAAGGATCTTCACAAATCGATTAAAAACATCACATGATACACCCAACCTCACATTATGGATGTAATTTTAAAAAATAGTAAATTGAGCATCAAATTTACTCCTTGATAATCTATATGCAGGATGGAAGAACTAATCATTGTCCTTATTTCTCTCAGTACTACACCATAACATATTTATTGATATTCCATTATACATGAAAAGATTCTACAGTATAAGATTTAATGGAAAATGCTACATTATTTTATGTGGAACATATGATGGTGTTCTTTTAGGATTTGTATTTTATTGAAATGTTTCACATTTTATACAAAAATTTTATTCAGTAGTTTCCTCATAGAATAAGATTCAATATTTCAAGAAACCATTAATTTTGTTTTTAGAAAATACAAGTTCATCAACTAACTTCCATGAAATATAATGGTTTGAGGGAATATATATATCATATAAAAGTAATTCCTTAAAAAATGTATGAATATAATTGATGTAAATATTAGAATTCCCATATATATTTTTCCTGTGAAAAAATTGGACTAAAAATTATAGCTTTTTCATTTTACCATATTTCCAAAATACTTGAGTTGTGGAAGCATCATTTAATTTTTACCCCATTAACATTATCATTTTCATTATATGAATCTTGTTTGATCATATTTAAGTCTTCTTGGGTCGAAATATTTTCTTTATCTTGATTAAGAATAAATGGAAACTAGTCATCTAATAAATTATCTAATCCAGTACTCTCATTTAGATCATGAAAATTTTAAGATTGTTTTTTCACCCCATTATGATACTATACATAGTAGTTTGTTTGAAAATTATATTTTTTATATTATATTTTAATTCATTATGAGTTTACAATGTTATTACAACAAAATTACAACATGGGAAGTGTATAAGACCCCTATTTAAATTATTTTTAAATGAAAAATTTAAAAATCTCTCTAATGTTTTTTGAAACCCACTTAGGATCCAATCAGTTTCATACATATAAATTATATCCATTTTATTATTTTTTTATATGTTATATATTAAAATCAATTAAATAAAATTTATGTCTAATTGAAAATATATTTAAGGAAATAATAATTTTTCACTTTATATAAAACCATAACAAACAAACTTGTCTATATGAGAATTATAATATAAAAGACAAAAAATACTATATATATAATACCATATATATGAAACCATGATATTTAATTTGATTATATCAAAGTATTTCTTGAAATGTTTTTTTCGGACATAAGTTTCTATTATAGGATTATAGAGCCTCTTTTAAAGTGTTAGTCATCTCTATCAAGAGTCTTAAGACAATATCTAACTATCCAAGATATTTTCCCAAAAACATGACTAACTTGTAATTAGAACTTAATTGATTTGAAAAGTGAAAATAAATTATATATTTTCACATAAAATTAGTGTAGATAGACTCACTGGTGCACTATTGGTAAACTTTTTAATGTATTACTAAAGTGAAAAACATTTTGATTGTTTGAAAAATTAATTTTATCACACTACACTTTCCATTTCAAAGATAAAAATAAAAAGTGATGAGTGAAATAAATACCCAAGAGATTAAAATTAGGTTCCACATATAAAAAATGAAAGGTTGGTAATTTTAGTAAGAAACCCATCACTAAATAAATCCACTATAGGGATTGATCTATAAAAATAATCAACTGAAAAAATAAAAGTAAATAT
Source organism: Viscum album (assembly GCA_963277665.1). Taxonomy (NCBI): domain Eukaryota; kingdom Viridiplantae; phylum Streptophyta; class Magnoliopsida; order Santalales; family Viscaceae; genus Viscum; species Viscum album. The sequence goes on along the minus strand of OY728139.1, from coordinate 607,509,309 downwards.
ATATCAGTAGTGTATGTACAAATGAAGAGAAATAAAGATAGTGAACAAGTAGAAAATTAAGAAGATCTAATTTAATAAACGTATGGAAAACCCTTGTTTCAATAACACACAAGAAGTGAAAAATCTTAAAATAAAATTAGATGTCACAAAAAATTTAGACGTATCCCAGAAACATAGACCACCCCTTAGAGCAAGAGAACCTTATAAAATTAGAAAAATACACCTACCACCACATCATTCATACATTTACCATGTCAAACCACTTTCATAAAAAACTAATCATCATTAAAATTTTAAAAACATTTACATATATCTAAGAAAAATATAATAATATTAAGGATAACTAGAAAAAAAATTAAATAAAAAATTATTTATTACAATCTATGAGTACCCGTACTAACTCCTATTCCATGAATCTGTAAGAATACATCCATAAAAAATCTAGGATATTGATTTGTACCTATAAAAAAATGAAATTGATTCCTCAAAGAAGATATGATAGAATTGGAGCTCAATAATTTTATTTTAAAGAATAAATTAATGAAAATAAAAATCAAGGATAGATTACTGACTAAAGAAGATAATTGATGATGCTCAGAGTGTTGAAACTGGACAGGAGTCATATATGGGATGGGGGAGGTCACTAGTAGGGATTTTTGTGGAGTGATATACCATTGGTTTTTTGAAACCATTGGTATAGATATTTTATACCAAAGTTTAAATAAAACTATTTTTATACCTTTAATTATTTCACTATATACCAATGGTTTTAATAAATCATTGGAATAGCCTTGCACATACCCATGGATTTTTGAAATTGTTGGTAAAGATTTAACTAAAACATCATATACCAATGGTTATAAAAAACCATTGGTATATAAGGACCTATAAAATTGATTAATCAAAGTGTTAGTATAGTTATGTTGGTATATCTCCCTTTGCACTAGTGTTTTATGTAAGGAAAAATATAATATATCACTCTCTTGCGTTTAAATTTCTATTATATGTTCACATAGGGATAAAAATAAGTTATGAATTAATATTGAAGGTTATTCTGATCATAATGAAATTATTTTTAGGACGGTAATTTATTTCAAATTTTTAAGGATTATATAATTACCTTAAATAATTATACAACATTGAAAAAGTTCTTGTGCAAGAATTAAAAAAATAAAAGTAAATAATTTAAAAAAAATTAAAAAATGATGTATTTAGGATTAATTATGGTTCCAAATGAATTTTATAGTTAAAAAAATGTATTATTGATGTTTTAATTGATTATATTTAAACTTAATTTCTATCATGATGTGTTTAAATTCAAATTATATGAATGGATCTTAAAATGACTTTAATGGTATTTTATGTTAAATAAAATATCATTAACTTTTTAAAAAATCATAAAATATTGAAATAGGAAATTTATGATGTGAAATTATCTAAAAATTTATATCTTTTAAATTTATGATACAATTTTTACCTTATAAGTAAGATCATAACCCTTTAATATTGAAATATTTATTACCATGGGTACAGATAAAATTAGTTAACAAAGGGGTTAAAAAAATATATGGTTTAAAATACAACTTAAACCTATCAAAATTTTATTTTTTAAGAAATTTAAACCATATAATATATTATATTATAAATTATTTCAACATGGTTCCACTTACAAATGAAAATTAATATATTATATTTCAATATTTTTCTTAATTCCATGTGTGTACTTTCCTTCCCTATAAGAGGACACCCCTCCTATCTCTTCTTTACACCTCCTTGATCCACCTATATAAACTAAAACCTACCCAATTATCTTATAAAATTACTTATCCATGAATCAAAGTTTACTTTATTCTTAAAATACCATTATAAGGGTCTTTAATATAGGATCTAAAGGAGGTCTACCGAAGAAAAGACAATCATCTTTACCGAATCATTCAAATTTATTTCTTTTTGTAATTACTATAAATATATTTTTAATATCATAAAATAATAAATAAAGTATCATAAATTTACTTATATTTTATTATGATTATTATAAAACAATGTTACACCTATTTTACATCCCATAGAAAGTAAAAACCTCGCTCATACGTACATACGAATTACCATCCCTACGTAGTGATGTAATTTAGATTTCATCACCATTTTACTTGAAAGGTTATTAATATGATAATTATATGATAATTATTAAATAATTTTATTCCTTTAAATATAATATATCATTTACCTTCTTACTCTTCCACCTGTTAAAAAGTAATAACGTCGCTGGTGCGTACGTGTGTATAACCACCTATATGTAATGATGTGATTCATTTTTCATTTCCACCTTTCAAATATAATTATAAATATGTATATAATGAATATTTATTATATATGTACCATTATTAATATTAAAAATATTATTTAACCATGATAAATATGTAAGGATCAAAACTACCAAACTGATACTAATATGAAAAATGTAATAACACTTGAAAATGATGATTTTAATGAAGAATTATTAATAAAAAGGAACGAAAATGTTATAAGTGGATAATATGAGATATTATAAATATGTATATGGGTTTTTAATATAATTATGAAAAATTTAAATTTATTATACTAGAGAATAAAAGAAATTATGATGAAATTCAGACCTGAGGTAAGGGTTTATTTTATAATCTCATCAATATTGGAGATTATTTATATTTAAGTTTCCATTTGTCGAATTATATAATATTTTCATATTAAAACTAATATATTTTATTTTTCCATGTTTATTACTTTAAATTATAAAATTTCTATTCTTTTTTCTCTCCCTAGATTCTCAAAAATCCAAAATAACATTTTTAAGTACAACCAACTTTATTTTTCTCTTCAGCTAGACATTATTTTTCTAATGTGTCCATATTTTCTATTAAATGATTTGAAGAATGATTTTAATATTGTAAAATGATTTATTAAAGTCATTTTTACAAATGTTTAACTTTATATAAAATTTTTAAAAGGTATCTTATCATCTCTTTCTTACCGAGGCACTTTTAACTAAAAGTGTGAACAAAATATTTATTTTAACATTAACCATAAAAACTATTTTTACCATAATAACAACTATTCATAGATTTGATGATTACTTTACAAGTTTCCATATTTATTTCCTAATAATATGTTTTTCCTAATATTTTTGAATTTTTATATTTTAAATAATTGATTTTCAAATTAAATGGGTATTTTCCTCAAGAAATATTCTAGTGGTGTTTTAAAAGTACTTTCATATAGGTCAACATACTTTTATTAATATTATAATTTATTGAGGTTATAATATAATGATACAATAAAAAATATTTATTTATATGGATTATGATCCGTTTTACTGGGGAAATCATTGACGTTATATATTCTAGTTCCTACAATATAGACATTTATCGATTATTAAGGCATTTGTATCAAGTTTTATTATTTATTAACATAATGAATGCAATGGTGTTATTAAGTTATGAGTGGGCCCATAAACTGCATACCCCCTCGATGCATTGGTATGTATCATGATACAAACAAGTTGAGTATTTTTCTAAGTTTTTAACCATTTATGTAAGATTTATTGGAACGATGCCTAAACGATAAGTTTCAAATGTCCCATATTATGCCTTCCATAATTATGAAGTCATTTATTAATGTACATGTTACTATTTGAATAATTATGTCATCCATGGATAAGTGTTAATATTATATGATTATTTATATAAAATTATTTGATAATAATTTATTACATCCATATTATTCATTCATTATCTATTCTATGATTTATTTAGTTGTAAGCATTCCCTTACTGAGCACTTGAGATCACCCCTTTATTTAGTTTACTTTCCCCATGATGGTAAGTAGTGTACTATGATTGATATGAAAGGAAACTATTGAGAGAATAATTATGTTGTCAAAGAAAAATACTATGATTTATTTTATGTTTTCAAATGTAATATGATATTTAATAATGAATTTAGTTTACCAAGACTACTAAACCATTCAGTCCCTTGATATAAAACCACTTGAATCTAGTACCATTTTAATAAATTAATCACTACTCTAGGATACTAGGGTCAGGATCTTTACACATAACCACACATCTTGGAGATTACTAAGTGAAAAATTTAGGAGATGACGCCTCATCCAATTATGATAATCCTTCACCTGATAGTCTGTATCATATATGACCCATTAGATGTTAACAAAAGACCATATGAAAAATATTTTATAGAATAATGTCATAAAAATTTAATATTTTCATCACAACGGAGAAATGATATGACCTTTTGACGTCAAAATTAATCTATGTACATTATCATATTAATGATACATAAAATAACAATTAATAAGTGATAAGATATTATATTAATATTCATGTCTTTGAATATAAAGGAAATTTAAATTACAAAGTAGTTGGTTCTAGGGAACTGACTCTAACATCAAGTAGTAGTTTGTTAAGTGGCTCCATTGCATATCTCATTATTTATATCTTGATAATTAATTTACCATTATATTTATTTAATCTTTATTATTATTTATTCTCTTACCTTATTTTATATGAATTAATTCTTATTTATTTATTATTATTCTTGAATACTGAAATCTCTAATGAGTGTGCTATTCATTGATTAATCTATAATAAACCAACTATTTATGGTTATTCACTATCACTATTTATTATTCACTGGTTTATATTTATTATTTTTTATTATTATACTATAAATTGTTTTTTTATTACTCACATTTTTTATAAATGATAGATAGAATAATTTCTTTTGGATGATGAAATCTAGAAATTAGAAATTTGGAAATAATTTTTATTTGCATAATTTTTTTGATTATAACATAAAATAAAGTACCCTTAATTTCATGCCCCTTTTTATGTTATAAATATAATAATTTTATCTATATTCTATCTAACTCTAACAAAGGTTAAATTAGTCATTTTGATTATCATTTTTTAGCATAAATTTTCTGTAATTTTTATATTTTAAAATTGTTTTCAGATTATTATTGCTACTATTTTTCAATGATAACTTGTATTATAGAAATTTTATTTGAATGATTAATATTCTGATGGATATACAACAGGTTTATTTATATTATCAAAAAACATAACAATGTTTGATGTTTTTTTCTCAAGTTATAAATTTTTTCCGAAGTTTTTCAATTTTTATATAATTATACCATTTTTGAGATTATGTTGGATACTGTATCGAGATGATTTAATTAGCTAAAAAAGGTTGGTTGATGTTATATTTTATTAATTGAAAATATAAATAAATCTTCTAAAAAATAAAACTATATAAAAAGTGGAATATGTTGTTTATAGGCTCTAAAAATTGACCAAATAAAGTGATATCAAGTTGATATGAAATTTATTGATGCTAATTAATATTTTGGGAAAGGATAGATAAATTTTTTTGATGGTGAAATCTATTATTATGTTTTGGTTATTAAAGTCTTATGAAAATTTAAAAACTCTCATAGAATTTATATTTAGAAAAGGATGAAAATTCTATGAAAAAACACTCAAGCCTTATGAGAATTGATGAAGGCTTATGAAATGATAGTATTATGAAAAAGGATTACATGATTAAAATTATTCTGGGTTGTACTGTGACTCAAAGATTCATCTTTATGATTAAAATTAATTGTTAGTTATGATTTTTAATATCAATTTTACATCTCAAGTAGCTTGGAGTTTCTTTCACTGTGATAACTAGATATCAAGAATTATAATTCACAATAATAATTAAGGAATGAGGTTCGAATTATAGTGTAGAAGATTCAAAGACTCAAATCGATGTATAATTTTTCTCCTAGGAAGTAAATTTCATTCAGCATGAATTTTGATAAATTGAAAGATTTTATTAACTATGATATCTATAAGTTTAAGAAATTATCATTGTATCACATTAGTGTTTTGTTTATTAAATAAACTTGAATTTATGGAAGAGGTAATTACTGACTTGCATTACTAGAACATGTCTCATCTAGGATATCCATTATAGGATGAGTTTTAGGATTGGAGGATGTATCGGGTTATATAGTCTATTTTTCTACACTTTTGAGTTTAATATATGTTGTTATCATATATGTTTTATTACATATGATTTATCAATTTTTATATACATTATCACAATCTAACAAAGATATGTAAAGTGTTTTCAAAGTTTTTTTATGGATTATCAAGATAATTATATGATTATATAATATTATCATCACATTGAGATATCATAATATCATGTTATTATATGTTATAAAAAATATTTGTTTTATAAATGTATTTATTTACACATTCATATTGAGATTTTTAATTAAGTTTTTTAGAATTTTTAAAGTATAGAAAATATGTAAATATTTTTCAGAGAAAATTGTTAATATTTTAATTGTTTAAAGATATTAAAATATTGGAAGATTTATTTTAGGATTTAAATAATTTTTAAATATATTTTTATTTATTATAGGAAGCGGAAAATTTAAACAACTATACAAAAATTATGGAGAGGATTATGGAATTATTTGACAAATTTTATTTTTATACTATTATTAAAACGGAAAGTGAAAAATTTATAATTATTTCAATATTATATATTATTTCTTTGGAAGGATTTATGATGAACTACAACACTATAAATTATATTAATCTCATTTTTTCACTACTAATTGAATGCTAACTACCCAAAAAAATAAGAGAAGAAATATTTTTTATATCTATTCCCCTCTTTAATACTCTGATAACTTGAAAAAATAATGAAGGAAGCCAAATCCATACTAAAAATTATCTTGCTGCTTCTACTATTGCTATATTTTATTGAAGATTATTAAAAAAATATCACCTTATAATTATTGTTATATATTGAAGATTTAGTTTCTAGTGGCGGATCTATATTATTTCAGTTGTTGTTATTATAACTATGAGTTAAAGCTCAAAATTCATACATATTATTTTTTACATATAAGTAAAATTTTATTGTACCATATAGCATCCCATGATTTTCATACATAGATATTACATATTTTTAGATGAATATTCATTACACTATATAAACATACACTTGAGGATCATAAAGGTATAGTGCCTTTGGAAACATAGAAACATAAAAAAATGGTTCGTAAGAGTTCTATATCATCTCTAAATTAGTTTATCCTAAATAGAACCCTTCGTAAACATATAACATGTAATAAATATTATCATAACATGGGGAAAAGAAACATAATAAAATGCAAGTTCAAATGACCATTAAGTGTAAACATGGGAAATATGCAAACATAATTCAATGATAAGGTTATGAGAACAAGAGAATACCATATAGAAACCATACCCTACATATCAAAGATGAAAATATTGAGTCATGCTATAAATATTGTAATTTTATAAGACATAAATCATAAGGAAAACAAATAACATGATCCATGAGAGAACATCATTGGAATAATACATAGAATTTTGGCATACACTTAAGCATAAAAATTCATTTTTATAGTAGTTGAGGCTCATTTAAAAGGAAATCATAAAGGTGTGGGTTTAGTACCCAAACCATCATAGTAGTCAAGGTACACTCACAAGACTCTCTCAATAGACAAAGTTCCCCATTGAACTCATTTCTATCCATATTTCAGTCCTTTTTATCTCATGAAATATCAATACTTACCCAATACATTAGAGGGAGATATAGGTTCCACCAATTAAATAATGAAAATAATACATATGTTTGCCAAAATATGATAAAAAACTTTTCATATCAGAACCTATATAAAGAAATAAGCTTCATAAAACATATATTGTATTAGAACCCATGAAAAGAAATGGGTTTCGTGAAACATTTCATCATAGCATAACCCATGGAAAAGAAATGAGTTTCATAAAAAAAATTTCATTATAAATTTAAACCATATAGAAAAATAATAATGATGTTATAATTAGATCATATCTCTAGTAAATATTATGTTACATAAATGGATGTCGTTATAGATGGAAAATTATTTTGAAAGATCACTTGAAACATTTCTTGAGTAAAATAGAATTTCCACTTTGAAAAAAACTTTTTTAAAACATAAAAAATTTTCAAAATACTTTTTGTTTAAAATAAACTTGAGAAATTATAAAATAATCTTTAATGATAAATTATAAAATTTACATAGGAAAATATCCATTCCAATTTGAAAATATATTTTTTAAAATATAAAACATTTTAAAAATACTTTTCTTTGAAAAAAACATTGAAACTTATAAATGAAAATTTAAATATCATTTAAAAAATATCTTGAGGAAAATATCCTTTCAACATTTATTTTTTTAAAGGATAAACATTTTAAAACTGATTTTCTTCAAAAATAACATTTTAAACTTATAAATAAAGAGTCAAAGATCATTTAAAACATTTCTTGAGTAAAATATCATTTCTAATTTAAAAAACATGTTTTTAAAAAATAAAAAATTTTAAAATATTTTTTATTTGAAAATAACCTTCTAATATTATATAAGAAGCTCAAAAAATTGGGTGGTTGTTAAGGTGGAAAATTTTGTTCATGCCATACATTTTAAAACAAAAACCCCTTTTACATTTTTGGTAAATGTTAAAGGAATATTGTTCTGAAAATGATATGAAGATTCATTTTTGAAAAAATTTAAAATAAAAAAAATGGTATATATGAATTTAAACAATATTAGTTAATTCATAAAAACATATTTAGAATATTTTTTGAAAACATATATAAGGAAGAAAATCATTTTCAATTGAAGAAAAGATAAAATCATTTTTATTAAAAAATAATATTTTTGAGCCCATGTGTACAAAAAAGATTAAAATGAAAGTAAACCATGTATTCTCAAAAAATAAATAGAGTAGAAAAAATTCATTTTTTTCTTTATATATAGTTCATTATATTTCATCATTGGAAGCATAGTCATAAACAATCTCAATAAATAATGAGATTGTAACATAAAACCCTTACCACTTTGGTAACTTTAAATCATAAAACCCTTGAAAGAATAGTGCAAGATAAAACTTATAATATCATGAGAATATATAAATTCATGATATAACATGTCAAAGGTGTGGTTTATACACTTTATAAAATAATATAGGTGTATAACATAACTTATGTCCCAAAGAAGACAAATTGAGACAAAAATCACTTACTTCTTTAGTAACTTTTGAGATGTAAACCCAATTAAAGATAGGTCATAAAATGGATGTTTAAATAACCAAAATTTTAAGGATAATAATAGTATAATATAGTAATTATCTGTATATACACCACATAAATGAAACACATAGTGAATATGATACATGTCTCATGAAAAATAAAGGTGAGATGGAAATCCTTTACCTTAAGTCTCAACTTCCTTCATATAGGTTTGAAAATCATGTATAATAAATATAAGTTTATTATAAATATATTAAATAACCATAATAATATTTATAATACCATATTTAATTTACTTATTACTTTTTATTTCCCATTTATCAATAATTCATTGTTAAAATCACATTTTGGGTAACAATTTCTTCATTTTTCATGTATGTTTTGGTTTGGTATTTTTGGTCCTTTTATTTGATCATTGTTAAATATTATAAATAATGTTATACATGATCTAAATATCATATATATTCATTATATATGTATTAATATTAATCCATTAATTTTAGATATAGAAAATGAGTTACATCGTTCACAGAGATGGTAAGCCATACATACACATGAAAACTGTTTCCATTTTCTCCATGGATTGAAAGAAAGGAAAGTAAATAATATATCAAATTTTTAGATTCATTATTAATTCATATATGTAATTTATATTTATTAAATTTATCCTTTTTACCTTTCATTTAAATTTTAGTGGAAAACGAATCACATCGATTCACGAGGTGTTAGTCCACTATATACACAAGCAACATTATCGTATCCCTGTGGAATGGAAAATAAGAATTAATTTGCGATATTATTATTAAATATGTGTAATAATATCATAAATATCATATATAAATAATAAATCCTTCATTATATCTAGGTTTAAGAGTTGGTTATGGAAAATGAATAACATCAGTTCGTGAGGTGATACTTCACCACACACACGATTTACAGTTTCATTTCCCATTTTAGGGAAGATAAAAATGATTCAGGTCATTCCATTAATATAATATAATATAATTATATGGAAGGTGGTGAGGTTATTATATTAGTATGTTTTAATAATATTTGAAGTAGGTGGAGGAATAAATAAAACAAAAATACAAGTTCATGAATTTTACCTATTATTCGAAGAGCCTCTTTAGGTTTATACCTAAAGACTTTATATGAGGGTTTAATAATTAATTTAAGACCCATAATATTAGTGTATGGAATTAGTGAATTTAATTGGGTAGTTATTTTCCTAATTTTTTTTTGGAATTGTTAATTGGAGATCATAGGGGGATTCCTTTTATAAGTGGGGGAGAGGACACACATTGAAGTTTTGAAAAGAATAAATTGTACCCATGTTTATTTCACATTTCAAAAGGATAAAAAATGAGTCATTATCAAAACTTATAGGTTATAAGGTATAAATATGGCCCAAAAATGTGTTTTGAAGATGTTTATTGGTCATTTAGCCCTTATCATTTTAGTTCAACCACCAGTAAACCCATTTTAACTATAATTATGGTAATAAAGTTTTACAATTTTCCCTATTCATTATGGTAAAAAAATTTGTTTAAATTATTATAAAATATTAATTATTTTAATTTTCAATATGAAATAAAATTTTTCCAAATTCAATTCATATAAGGGTAATAATTTAATTTAAAATTTAATCCGCAAACATGATGAAAAATCCATTTTCTAAAGAGAAAGTCTCAAAAGTTTAAAAGGTTTTTATATCAAAATTATATATGAAATTGATTCACATAAATGATTTTAATTATAATATAATTGAAATACTTTTACTTTTAAAACCATTTTAAACATAATTTAACAATATAAATCTATTAAATGAAAAAGCAGTTTTCAATAAAAACTAGTATTTTTTACAATTCATTAAAAAATTAATCTTTTCAAAAAATTATCCATCATTCACACAAAGTTAATTTTGAAGTTACTTTTTCCAAAAATAAGTTTATTATTTAAAATAAATTATCTAAAAGTTTCAATTTTTTTATTAATTGTTCAAAAAATTAAATAAAAATCATTTTTTAGAAAAAATATTATTTTTGAATCATATATTCTTGACTAAAAATTAAGATCTTTTTTATCAATACGTTTTCTTTATATAAAACCACTAAACTTATTTTTAAATAGTTTTTATTCCTATTCATACCTTAATGTTTAATAGCTATGTTATAATGGTCTTATTTAAATAATAATATTTATAATATATCATGCTTTGTTAAAACTCAATATTTCATGTAACGAAAGATATCAAAAAATTAAACTTAATGTAATTTTTGTTTATAAAATATTTGGGTGTTACAATATACCCCCATTAAAATGAATTTCACCCTGAAAATTCGATCAAATTTTTACGAAAAAATGGAGGATATTTTTATTTGTATTACATCCCCAGGTTCCCACATAGCTTCATCAAGGTGGTAGTTTTACCCCAAAAATTTGACTAGGTGAGTTGTCCTATTTTCTAGAAATTTCTCTACACAAACTAGAATCTCTAATAGTTGTTCCTCATAAAAAAGATCATACTTTAGGGGTATAAAATCTAAGTTTATTACATGTAAAGGATAATGTATATACTTACTCAAGAGATATACATGAAACAGATTGTGTACTAGGGAGTGGTGCAATGGAAGATCTAATCGATAATCTACAATCTTGATAAAATCAAGAATTTCAATGGAGAAAATATATCTGGGGCACAAATTTACTATATATCATAAGTAAAATTTCATCATTTTTTGTACTCAATTCAATTTTCACTTCATCTATTACTCTATGAAATAAATATGCATGATGAGTTTTTTATTTCAAGAGAACTAAAATTATCATAAGATTCTCAAGTCATTATTTTTACATCTAAAAATTTACCAAAACAAAAATGATTAGCATAACTTATGTAATAAAATCTAAAGTTAAAACTTAATCCATTTGATGGATATTCATCCTTAACGTTTCTACAATCCTAATAAAAATTTAAATCCAAAAATTTAGAAATAAGGTCAGTATATTTCAAAAATTAAATTATTATTAATTCCCCAAACAAAATGAAGTAGCTCTTAATGTCACATACCAAATATGTGAACACTTTGATCATATATTCTACTAAATCATGGTAATATCATGAATTACCATAAAATCACAATGAAAACATACTTTATTTCTAAAATTAACTCTTTCTTTAATCCTTAAATAAAATAATATATTATTGAATATATATCTTAAATACAGAAATACTATAAACTCCAGCAATGATAACATACAACAATTTATCATAAAACCAATAATCAGTTCCAAGGTAATCGATACTCTCTAATTTACTTTATCAATATCAATCATCTCCTTATACCAACATCCTTATCTCAATATTAGGAACATATTAAGGTTTATCTGTCCATTAATCACGTGTTTTCCCTAAAATAACACCTTTCTATAAAATCAGTTTTCTAGGTCATCAATATCATTCCACATATTATTTAAAATACTTAATGAAATAATTACACTGAAATTTACCTATAAATTTTATAATTATTGAATTCCAACACATAAGCACTTCAATCATTCTAATTTATTATTAAACAATTAACTAGGCTTTATCATCTTATTCATTTATACCTCATTCCTTTAATATGTTATTTATAATCTATTTACCATAAATAAAAAAATGTTTACTTGTACCACCTTATTGATCCTCTTCTTGAGATTTCCCCATAGGACCTCAATTTGTATAATGACCATACGCCCCACATTTTTAATATTCAACCATTAACGATGCCTTAAAGAAATCATTATTCTCATCCATTTTGTTAACTGAGATTTTCATTTTTAATTAGTAATTTATTATTATATGTTCTTCTTCCCCCCCACATAAAAAATATCTTATTCCTTTGATATATTCCTTGGAGTTATTCTTCCCACATTCTTGACATATAAAAAAATTAATCTTCTTTCCTCCATGGCCCCCACCACCTAATCTCTTGATGAACTCTATCCTTCTATTCTTTGGTGAGTCCTAGAGTTGGTTAAAGTGAAAGTTATTAATCATATATCATGAAAAATTATGAGGTATAATAATAATATCCTTCACTCCAGTCATCATTTCATTTGGTTTCTCATCAAAACATTTTCTATCATATTTGACATCAATCTAGTTCCTGATATTGACTAAAACAAAAAATCATAGTGTGAGAAAAACTATTTGTATTAGAGGACCAAATAATCATGAAAAATCACTTATAGTATGTCTAAATCATGATAGATTATTTTCAATCTATTACACCTTAGGCTTAAACAAGGTCATTCATGGTTATTATTTAAATCCTTTATGATGGTTTATAAAGAGTTTGTGAATTTCTAAATCATATCCCATGGGAGTTTCAAACCAGGTGCACAATAAGGCTTGTTTTTGTATATCAGGTAATGGTCAAGTCAATAATGACACAAATTTTTCATAGATATTATCTATAGGTACATATATACCATAACTACATCCATTTATAGTATCCAGGAATAGATGAATTTCTAAGAAATGACTCACTATATCCTTCACCAATATTCCTAGATATTTTCCTATACATAGAATTATCCTTAGAAATATCCTTGGACATATCCATACACTACTGGAATTCTTGTCAGTTGCGACGGACTATTTGCGATGGGATCCCGTCGCAAATAGGCTTTAGCGATGGGGTGCCGTCGCAAATAGCCTGTTGCGGAAAACGCTTTCGAAATACAATTATTTGCGACAAGCCCGTCACAAAAACATTTATTTGTGACGGGAAACATGCCTGTCGCAAATAAACTTCTGATTATTTGTATTATATATTCATAAATGTTTTCTGCGACGGTCCCGTCGCAACAAATTTTTTGTGATGGGTAAGTAATCCCATCGCAAATATGTATTTAAAAATATTTAGTTAGGCTATTTGCGATGGGGTCCCATCACAAAAGGCCCCTTCACAAAGAATAAATTATGTTTAAAAAAATACAATTTAATAATATTACGATTGATGAAAAATAATAATAATATTATTAAAACAATAAAAAAATAAAAAATATTAAAATTCTCAATATTCAAAAAAATATATAAAAAAATAAAAAAATATTAAAAATTAAATTATATAATATTTTCACCAATATAAAAGACAAAAAATGTAAATAATCCATATTACAATTTTAATTCAAATGTTTGTAACATAAAAAAATCACTGGGGGGGGGGGTCGTTTGGAGGAGGTGGAGGAGCTGAAGGAGCTGGTGGAGGAAACTCTATCCCTAAACTACGAGTCAAAGAGCGCATGTACTCCATCTGCTCCTGATGCTGCTGCTGCTATAGACGGATCTACTTCTTGTAATGCTGCTCCTACTGCTGCTGCCGCCGACACATCTCTTCTTACTGCTTCTACAATGTCTCTATATGCTAAGCATGAGCTCGCAACTGCTCCTGATACTGTGAAGCAGAAGATGATGCCTCTCTATGAGATCCTCTCGAGCTGGACGCCGACATCGCAGTAGTACCATAATAAGTACCAGGAGTCAAATGAGAGCCGATGCCAACTACTCTACCCTTATCAAAGCCATACTGAGTCACCTGCATCCATGCCGCCTCATCGAAATGGTGAGCACTGGTCTGCTCAGCCGTCTCGTCCTGACCCTCATCCTGTGTCTGAGAGGTCGCAGCTTCATATGACTCCTTCAATTCTAATTTAAAATTAAAATTGTCAAAATATTATATGCAGTTACTTGTTAAACTTAAAAAATAATACTAACCAAAATCTGACACTGGCGATCACCTCTAATCTCTCTAGTGGCTGGATCACTGTACATCCTCCGATAAACATCGAACTCCGTAATATCAGGATGCTCGACTGCCTACAGAAATATAAAATAAATTATTTATATTTATAGTTATATAAAATATTTTATAAATATACTTACCAGATGCTCTTTATGCGAACTGAATGTGCGACTACCAGCTCGATGCGTCACCTCCTGTCTCCCCTGGTTCTGTCGTCCCACTAAAGATATCATCTGAAATCCACCACCCAACCAGTGTAAACATAATCCATCCCAAACGTGAGATGAAATGTACTATGGTCGGTGGGCACTAGACGACTCATCAAATTCTATCACCCCTACTTTCTTAATGGTTGTCCTTCTCGAATTGTGCAAAAAACTGGCAGAAACGGTCACACATAGAAACCTGCCATGTTGTGTGGATAGCATCTCACATGCTATCATCGATAGGATTCCATAAACTCTACAAATAATTTATAATATCAAGTTAATAAAATAAATTTCAAAATAAATATTATTTATTTACGTACCAGCCAATGATGGAACATGTCGCGTCACACATCAACGATAATCTGTTCCCATGTGATCCATGGATGAGAAAAATAATTGCGCAATATAGCGCTCCCCTGTCTAATAGCTACATGCTGAAAATTGTGAAAAAAGAATAAATAATCAAACAATTTGTATATATATAAATAAATTAATTATTCCTAATTATTACTAATTATTACTAATTATTAATAATTATTACTAATTATTAATAATTATTACTAATTATTGCTAATTATTACTAATTATTACTAATTATTACTAATTCTTACTAATTATTACTAATTATTACTAATTATTACAAATCATTACTAATTATTACTAATTATTACAAATTATTACTAATTATTCCTAATTATTACTAATTATTACTAATTATCACTAATTATTACAAATTATTACTAATTATTCCTAATTATTCCTAATTATTCCTAATTATTCCTAATTTTTCCTAATTATACCTAATTTTTCTTAATTATTCCTAATTATTCCTAATTAATCCTAATCAATCCTAATTATTACTAATTATTACTAATTATTAATAATTGATCCTAATTAATCCAAATTAATAATAATTATTACTAATTATTACTAATTATTACAAATTATTACAAATTATTACTAATTAATCCTAATTATAACTAATTATTAATAATTATTACTAATTATTACTAATTATTACTAATTATTACTAATTATTACTAATTATTACTAATTATTACTAATTATTCATAATTATTCATAATTATTCCTAATTATTCCTAATTATTCCTAATTATTACTAATTATTACTAATTATTACTAATTATTCTTAATTATTCCTAATTATTCCTAATTATTCCTAATTATTCTTAATTATTCCTAATTATTCCTAATTATTCATAATTATTCCTAATTATTATTAATTATTCCAAATTATTACAAATTATTACTAATTATTACTAATTATTCCTAATTATTACAAATTATTACAAATTATTCCTAATTATTCCTAGTTATTCTTAATTATTTCTAATTATTCCAAATTTTTACTAATTATTCCTAATTTTTACTAATTATTCCAAATATTTACTAATTATATCTAATTTTTACTAATTATAACTAATTATAACTATTTAAAACCAATTATAACTATTTATTCCTAATTATAAATATTTATTCCTAATTATAACTATTTATTCCTAATTATAACTTTTTATTGGTACTTATTACTAATTATTTGTAATTATTACTAATTATTGCAAATTATTACTAATTATTGGTAATTATTACTAATTATTGATAATTATTACTATAACTATTTATTCTAATTATTCCTAATTATTCCTAATTATTACTAGTTATTGCTAATTATTTCTAATTATTGCTAATTATTCCTAATTATTCCTAATTATTCCTAATTGTTCCTAATTATTCCTAATTGTTGCTAATTATTGCTAATTATTGCTAATTATTGCTAATTATTGCTAATTATTGCTAATTATTACTAATTATTCCTAATTATTCCTAGTTATTCCTAATTATTCCTAATTATTCCTAATTATTCCTAATTATTCCTAATTATTCATAATTATTCCTAATTATTCCTAATTATTCCTAATTATTCCTAATTATTCCTAATTATTCCTAATTTTTACTAATTATAGCTAATTTTTACTAATTATAGCTATTTTCTACTAATTATATCTAATTTTTACTAATTATATCTAATTTTTACTATTCATTCCTAATTTTTACTATTTATTACTAATTATTCCTAATTATTTCTAATTATTCCTATTTATTGCTAATTATTCCTAATTATTGGTAATTATATCTATTAATTCCTAATTATAACTATCTATTCCTATTTATAGCTATTTATTCCTATTTTTTCCTAATTATTCCTAATTATTCCTAATTATTCCAAATTATTCCTAATTATTACTAATTATATCTAATTATTACTAATTATATCTAAATATTACTAATTATATCTAATTATTACTAATTATATCTAATTATATCTAATTATTACTAATTATTCCTAATTAGACTATTTATTGCTAATTATATCTATTCATTCCGAATTATATTTAATTAATATTAATTATAACTAATTATTTATAATTATTACTAACAATATCAATTTCTTAGTAAAACTAAATATAATTAAAAATCAATTGGAATCTAATTAATTTACAACTCATAAACAACAATTAAAATTAACATAAAACAATAAAATAAATATAAAAAATATATAAATACCTTAAACTTTGATATTCTGAAGATATTGACGCCCTCCGATTGATCTTGTATAAAAAAACTTCAACAAAAAAGAAATTTCTCTTTGAAACTGAAGAATGAAGAGAGAGAGAGAGAGAGCAAGATCTGAATGATTTGAAAAAAAACGGATGAGGGTATATATAGGTTAGATTAGTTGCGACGGGCTTATTTGCGACGGGCCCCATCGCAAATACCCTCGCCCGCATTAATTACTTTCAGCGGTTAAAAGGTTATTTGTGACGGGTCCCGTCACAAATAGTGCCTGCTGATAGTCTTTTTGCGACGGAACGACATCCGTTGCAAAAAGTTATTGACCACCGCTGGGTATTTGCGACGGGACTCGTCGCAAATAACCCTGCATGGTTTAGCGCTTAACCCACGAGGTTTGGCGCGCAAGCTGCCCCATACTTTTTGCAACGGGAGACACCTCCCCATCGCAAATAGTTTTCGCGCGGTTTGGCATGCAAGCCACGCCAAACTATTTTCCACGGGAGACGAAATCCCATCACAAATAATTGGTTATTTGCGACGAGCACTTCTCCCCATCGCAAATAGCTTCCTGGACTTGGTATTTGCGACGAGATTTATTCCCGTCGCAAATAGCCCATCACAAATATCGATTTTTCCTGTAGTGATAGGCATCTCATTAAGGTTTTACAATCCTCATTTCCAAAGGTTAACTAAACCTATCCTTTAATAACTATTATAGCAAGTCAGTCTTTTTATACATAGATATTACATCATTTTAGATGAATATTCATTACATTATACAAACACATGCATGAGTATCATAAAGATATAGTGATTTTGGAAACTTGGAAACATAAATAACTAGTTTATAGGAGTTCTACAACATCTCCCACTTAGTTCCTCATAACTTGAACCCTTCTTAGACATATCACACATAATACCTACCATTATAACCTGAGGAAATGAAACTTAAAAAGGCTGATCTGAAATGATCAGAATGGTTAAACAAGAGAAATAAATAAACATAACATGCGGATAATGGTATGGGAAAACAAGAATAACATTTGAAAACCATACCTTGCATATCATATATCAAAATATCAAGTCATTTCATAAAAATTTGTAGTTCATAAGACATTAATCAGAAGGAAATCAAATAATATGAGCCATGAGATCATATCATTGACATAAGACATATAATTGTGGCATATACATAAGCATAGAAATTAATTTCTGTAGTAGTCAAGGATCATTGAAAATACTATCATAGTGGAATGGGGTCACTCCCCAAACCATCAAAAATAGTTAAGGTTTAATCCAAAGACTATCATAGTGGAAAAAGTCCCTTACGGAACTGGGTTTAATCCCCATTTCAATCATGTTTGTCTCATGAAATATCAATCTTTACCCAATGCATTGGAGAGATATATAGGTCCCACCAATCTCATAATTAAATTCATACATATGTGTGCCGTAATATCATAAAATACTCATCATATAATAACTCATAAAAAAGAAATGAGTTTCATAAAAAATTAATCATATCAGAACCCATGAAAAAATGGGTTTCATGAAACATTTTATCATAACATAACCCATGGAAAAGAAACTAATTTAATTAACATTTTTTCATCTTAAATATAAACCATCTAGAGAAAAAATAAATATTCTTATCATTGTATAATATCCCTAGTAAATATTAATTTACATAAAAGTATGTCATCTTAGATAGAACACGTTTTTGAAAGATCACTTGGTACATTTCACGAGTAAAATAGCCTTTCTACTTTGAAAAACACTTTTTAAAACATAAAAAATGTTCAAAATAATTTTATCTGAAGATAAACTTGGAAACTTATAAAGGAATCATTAAATAATATTTATAATATTTAATGAGAAAAATATCCTTTCAATATTAAAAACATTTTTTAAAACATATAATATTTGAAAAATCATTTTATTTGAAAAAAACTTTAAAAATTATAATAGAATATTTATATATTATTTAAAATATTTCTTGATGAAAATATCATTTCTAATTTGAAGATATTTTTAAAACATAAAACCTTTTTGAAATCCTTTTATTTGAAAATATCCTTTTAAAATTTCAAAGGAATCTTTAAAAATTATTTAAAACAATTCATTAGGAAAATATCCTTTCCACTTTGAAAACCATTTCTTAAGCATACAACTTTTTAAAAATCCTATTCTTTGAAAATAACATTTGAAACTTATAAGTGAATATTTAATGCACTGGGTGGTCATGATGGCAGGAAATTCTGTCTATGTTGTACACTTTAAAACAAATATTTCTTTTACATTTTCATTTAAAGTAAAAAGTACATCATTCAAAAAGTGACAAGAATATTCCTTTTAAATTTTTATGAAAATTCCAATAAGGATTTAATTGAATTTTAAAGACATTAGGAAATATTTAAAAACATCTTTAAAACAGTTTTTTAAAGACATGGATACTGAAGAAATATAATATTCGATTGAAGAGAGAAATAAAATTGATTTTTCTTTTAATTTTTTTGATCCCTTTGGTATTAAAAACATGTAAAATAAAAGGAAAACATTTATTATAAATAAATAACTACAATAAAATAAAATACATGAGTTTATTGAAATATATATCATAATATTTTAGCATTGGAAGTATAATAATAAACAATCCCGATAAAGGATGAGATTGTAATATAAAACCCTTACCACTGTAGTAATTTTGAATCTTAACCCCAATGAAATAATACATTTAAGTGAAAATTATATTATCATGAGAAAAAATAAATTCACGATATTACATTTAAAAGTTTAATTTTATACACCACATAAAAGAAGTTAGGCGCATAACATAACATATGTCCCAAAGAAGACAAATTGTGATAAAAACCCCTTACTACTTTGGTAAATTTTGAATTGTAAACCGCATGAAAGAAGAATCCTAAAATGGATATGTAAATAATCATAATTATAAGTATAATAATCATAAAATAAATTCATAGATAGTATATCCACCATATAAAAGAAACATATGGAGAATATAACACGCGTCTCACAGAAAATAAAAGTGCGATGGAAATCCCTTACCTTAAGTATAAAATTCCTTAACACACATTTAAACCTCATGTATAATATATATAAGTTTATTATAAAACTTTTAAAGAATGATAATCATATGTATCATACCAAATATGTTTTACTTATGGCTTTTTATTTCTTGTTTATCAATAATTCTTTATTAAAATCACGTTTCGGGTAATAACTGCTTCATTTTTTGTGTATGTTTTTGTTTTATATTTTTGGTAATTTTAATTTAATCCTTATTAAATCATATATATCAAAAATATTCGTTAATTTAATCCTTTTTACCTTCCATTTAAAGCATTAGTAAAAAATGAATCACATCACTTCATGAGGCGATAGTCCGCTGTACACACGAGCAACACTATCATATACCCATAGAATGGAATGTAAAAAGTAATGTGAGATATAATAATTATATAATAATAATATCATAAATATAATATATAAACAATAAATAAATCATTATATAAACCCATTAGAGGTTTTTATGTAAAATGAATAACATCGGTTCGTGAGGGGGTAATCCGCCGTACACAAGATCGAGGGCTTCACCTCCCATTTGTGGGAAGAGTAGAAATATATAGGTCATTAAATTTAAATAATAACCTCTAGGTGTATTTAGTATATTTAGGATATTATATAATCATGTTTTAATAATATTTTCAGAATGTGGAGGAAGAAATAAAACAAAATCAGAAGTTTAATAATTTACCTCTTCCTCAGAGAGCTTCTTTAGGTTTATACATAAAGCCTTCCAATGACGGTTTAATAATAAAAAAATTACTATAATTTGAGAGGATGGAATTAATTTATGGAATTTTTATTGATTTTTGAAACAAAATTATTTTTTTAAGTTTGAATTTGAGATGATATGGGGTATCCTTTTATAATTTGGGGGTGAAGACACACATAGAATATTTGAAAAGAATAAAGTGTGCCCACATTATTGACTTTCTAAAAGGCTCAAAATGGGTCATTAGAAAATTTAAGGTAATATGGTCTAAATATGACAATAAAATGGGGTTGGAAAATTTTCTAGGTCATTTTACTCCTTATCATTTTATTTTAATCACCTAGTAAACACGTTTTAACCTTATCCACATTAATAAATTTTTAACATTTTCATTATTCATTTTGGGAAAAAAATAATTTGAATATATTATATAATATTAATTATGATTTTTATAGATATGGATTTTTTTTTCAAAATAAATTCACATAAATGGTAGAATTTAATTTAAAATTAAACTCACAAATGCGATAGAAAAGCGGTTTTCCAAAGAGAAAAAAATTAAAAGTTTAAAACTTTTTTATATAAAATTTCAATATGAAATTGATTCCAATATCCTATATTTGTCTAATTATAATATAGTTTTACTAATATTACTTTTAAACTGTTTTGAAACAAAAATAAACCTTATAAATTCTTTAAATTAAAAAGACATTTTTAAATAAAAATAAATATTTTTCACTATTTATTGAAAAATTAATCTTTTTAGAAAAATTTTAAAACTTCACTCAAAGATAATTTTGACATGTGGATTTAAAAAAATTTAAGTTTATTTTTTCTATTAAAGTTTCTAAGAGTTTCAATAATTATATTTTATTCACAAAAATGAATAAAAATATTTTTTTTGGAAAAATTAGTATTTTCAAATCATATAATGAATTTACTAAAAATTAAGTAATTTTTTATAAATTTGTTTTATTCATATAAAACCATTATAATTAATATTTTAAAATAGTTCATTCCAAATAATACATCCGAGTTTCATATCTTGGTTATAATGGTCTATTTTAAATAATAATGTTAATAATATATCACAGTTTGTTAAAACTTAGAGTTGTGTGGAACACAAGCTATCAACAAATTATTTTAATTGATTTTTTATAAAATACTAGGGTGTTACATAATTAGTTGTGTGAAAAGTGTTGAATTCTCATAATCAATCATGAGGGAGGTTTCAATTACAGATACTTGGTTGAAGAGGTCCCTGGTAAGAGGACGTGGAGGCTTGATTTAGGTCCTTGTACCAATTAATAACTGTGTGCACTCAACTATCAAGATACTTTGCAAAATGATATTCAAAAAATCTAAAGACCACATTTATAATTGATGAAGTATACCATGGGGGTTCTTATAGTCCTGAACCACTATAAAAATATCATGTATCATATTCTTTACTTCCTTTATATTTTTACTATATATCATATTAAAGAAAATAGAACATATTCGATAGAATTTAAGATGTAAGTTTTTAACCATCCATGATTTTTAAGGGACTCAATTTAACCCCCCTTTTGGAGTCTCAATCTACTTTATCCTTAGGACTACAATTTGGATCTAGAAAAAACTATAAAAGTATATTTAAGGTTGAAGCCTTCTCTTTATAGCTTTATCTTTTTTGATATGATAAGGTGGAGAGAAAGATCCAGATAAATAAGTAAATTTTTTATGGCCAACATAAGAGAAGATATGTATATTATTAGAAATATTTATTTTAATAATGATAATTATGGATGATGGAATGTTATTATGATAATATATGTATAGAATATTCGTCAAAAAATATATTTGAAAGCTTTCACACCATATAATTTTTTTGAAGGTGAACATAATAAGTGGAATGCTACTCAACAAGTTGAGTATGATTTAAATTCTAGAGCTATGAATGTAGTTATATGTGTTCTTGGTCTAGATGAATTCAGAAAATTTTCCAAGTGCTTGATTACCTATGAGGAGTGAGAAACCATTATTTTAGCTTATAAAGGTACAAATAATGTCAAACAATTAAGACACAACATTTCTAGGCTCAAATTTGATAATATTTGGATACATGAAGGTGAAATAATTACTTAAATAAATGGTAGGTTAATATAAATTATCAATAATGTTTCTACTTTGGGTGTTTTAAATCCATAATATGATCAATATTTTAAGGTCCTTAGATTTTTTCCTTCTAAATAGAGTGTAATTTTTATGGTTATTAGACAACCCATGTCTCTTAAGTATTTGAATATAAAAAATCTTATTGAAACATAAATGATGTATAAATATATGACGCATTTAAGACAAAATTGCATATTTTTAAGGAAGATGTTTCTCTCAATGTTTCTACCTTAAAGGATAGATATTTTGATAATTTTAGTGATTCATACACAACTGATTATCTTTCACATATTTTTAGAAATTATAGTAAGTTTTATAATAATATAAATGATAAATTGAAGAAGAATAAATTGAAGGAGGTAAAATGTTATAAACTTAATAAGAGAGTTCATTTAAGACCTTACTTCCCTCTACTTAAAGATCAAATAAAACAAGGTTATAAAATAAAAGGAAAGAAGGATATGAAATATAAAATTAGTGAATTATAATATTCAATTGATGAATCTAATTCAAAATCAAAAGCTAAGAATTTGAATCAAAATGAAAATCTATGTCTTATATATAGACTTAAAAAGGTAAAATCATCTTGATCTCAAAATTCAGATTCAAAAAATATTTCTTCTGATGATATTAATAAATACTACATAATACTCGAATAGAAATTGAAAACTTTAAAAAATATGAACAAATATTTGAAAAATTATTTTGATGTTTTTTCTTAAAAAATGACCTATCTCAATAGATTTAAGATTTAAGATTTAATTTTGATAATTTTTTATAGTCCATGATAAATAAATTTCCATTTTTTGGCATTGTTTGAAAATTTAAAACAAGATACTAATATTTTTAAAAAGTTAAAAAATATCTAAATCAAAATAATGTAAATATAAATGCAAATAAAAGAATACTAGGTATTTCTAGTAAAGAAAAAAACCTAAACTTTATAGGAATAAATTTTTTCTAGTAATGGAGTGTAAAATCATGCATATCATTAGATGTTTTTATTATAGTATTAATGGTAATTAAGTTAATTATTTAGGATTTAATATTCCTCAATTTTTTGGTGTAAAGATTTCCTATATTATGAAATATTTATCTAACATTAAATCTATAATTTTTACATGAAATAAAAAATTCGGGTAACCTAAATCACTTATGGCTAACACTTTTAGACCCAAAAGCATATGGGTACCAAAGGAAATTGTGTTTTATAGTTTTTAGGAATGGGCCACAACACTTAAATATAGAATCACATGACGGTACTCAAAATTTGTTAATAGATACCACTTAAATTTATATTTCTTATCAATGTTTGAAGAAAGTCATGTAGATATTATAAAAGTATTTTTCAACTCTAGAGTAGTTTATTATCTAAATGAGATTATCCATTGTGTTTAAACAATTTTCTAGTAAGAACTTATTTTCTTACATGTTTTAATTTTAATATCTGTTTTAAATGCATTAGCTATTTTATATAGTGGAGAAGTGCTTATAAATATTTTATCCTTTTACCCTCCACTTATTTTTTTTTGTTTTAAATAATTTTTGAACTAATATTAATATTCTATTTATAGTTTTATTTATCTATATGTTGGAAGAAGCTCAATTATTTATATATTATGTGTGTCATGTTTTATCATTATGTTTACTAGCATGTATTATACTATTTTCAGGATAAAATGATAGTTTAATATTATTATATATTATTTATGGTGTATGTAACTATTTTTTATATTTGACAAACATGAAATTTACTAAATTGTTTATTTTTTAATTATTGGAAAATATTTTATTTAATATTCACTAAGTATCTTTAATATTTGTTTTAGTTGGGGGGTGTTATAAATGTGTTATTTTGATGAGTGACATGTACTAAACTGTAATTTTCAATGAGTATAAGATAAATTTTTTTTAGTTCATTAAAAACTATTTTATTAATTACCTGAATATTATTGACATGTTTCAAGGATCCTTGTAGTTCAAAAGTTTTATATAATAGGAGTTCACTTCAATGAATCTCACTACCCTATTTTCTGAGAAAGGGAGTACAATACTTTGTCTCTTACTGTTTTATAATTTTTCAATGAAACTCACTACCTTATCTTCCAAAAATTTATTATTAATTGTGGGAGATATTTCACCTAAGGAATATACCATATGAAATTGGGGGATATAATTCTTTAAAATATCACATAGTCATATATGTCATCTCAAAATAACTATTCTATTTCATAATTCTTAGGTATGATATCTATTTTGAAATTATTACTATTTAAGTATATTGTATTCACATTGTTTATTCTATATTAATTAAGCATGTTAGTTATGTAAAAGTATTATTGGTTTATTTCCTATATTCATTTGAATTCATGTATTTCTTCATGAATTATTTATTGTTTGTTTGTTGAGCATACTAGTACAATTTTGATTTATTCACTAAAGAATGGTATGTTTACTACTCTTTCAAAAAGGGAGAGAATGTATACACAACCCCTAAGATTTTATTCTATTCCATGATATGGGAGATTGTATTTTCACACTCCTTGTGCTTAAATTTTTATTCTTTTAAAGATACATTATTTTATTCATACTATATTATTAATATTTAAAAGGGGATCATATTTATTGATATTTTTTATTTTTTACTTGTTTAAACCTTAATTCACTATTTATTGTTATAATATTTAAGGTAAAATGTTTTGACCCTACCTGGTAATTATAAAAAAATGATGGGACAATTTTTTATTGATTTATTTATAATCCACCCTAAATTATCTTTATCTTTTTTATACTTAAAAAATGGGGAGATTCTTTTTGGTTGTAAGTTTGGGTTTTGTAATTATCAAAAGGTGGAATTTTGATTGGATCCTTGGTATCTCTTATTATTTATATTATGATAATTACTTTACCCTCACATTTATTTATTTATTATTATTATTTATTCTATTACATTGTTTTATATGAATTAATTAGTTTTATTTACTGTTATTCTTGAATGATAAAATTTATATTAAGTCTAGTATTCAATTATTAATCTATAATAAACCTATTATTCATAGTTATTCACTATAATTTTTTACAATTCACTAGTTTTTATTTATTATATTATTTATTATTATTCTAGAAATAATTTTTCATATTGCTCATATTTTGTATTTTAGGATTTTGGGTTAGAATAAGTTGTATGGGATGAAGAAATATGGAAATTAAAAATTTGGAAATAAAATATATTATTATAATATTTTTTTATTATTACATGAGCTATATTAGTTTTAATTTCAATCCTCTTATTCTGTTAAAAATCAAAAAAAAATTATCTACATTATATTTAACTATAAAAATTGCTAAATTAGTTGTTTTCACATTTTCTTTTTGGCCTAAAGTTACTACAATTTTTCTATTATACACCTGTTATCAAACTATACTCACTATTGTTTTTCAATGATAACTTGAGTTACACACATCAGATTTGTAGAATTTTTATTGAAATAGATATGCAAGAGGTTTATCTATATTTTCTAAAACTAAGACGATATATAAAATGAACATCTAGATGTTCACAAATTTTTCTGAAGTTTTTTAAATTTTTAAATATTATGAATTTTTATAGATTATGATGGATATTGTATTTTGATGATTTCATCAGATAAAAAATTTGGATTGAGATGATCATTGATAAATTATAAATCAAATGAAATTATCTAAATATAAGTCAACCAAACCAAAATATGTATATTCTATTTAAAGGCTCTAAAAATTGACCGAATATTTGTGATATCAATCTGATACTAAATTTCAGGATGTTGAGTGATATTTAAAAAAAATTATAGATTAAGTCATATGATGGTGCAATAAATTCTTATATTATGAGGATTAAATTCATAAAAATTATGAAAACTCTTACATCATAGATTTTTGGAAAATGGAATAAGTCTTATGAAAATTCAATGAAGTCTTACAAGAATTGATGAAGGATTACAAAATAATAGTTTTATGAAAAAATATTTGTGGGATGAAAACTCTTTGGGAATATACTATCATATGTATATTTTTATTTAATGTTTAGGTTAATTGGTGGTTATAATATTTCATATCAGTTTTACAAATCAAGTAGGATGGAATTACTCTCTCTATGATATGTGGATATCAAGAATTATGATGCCCAAAACTACATATAGAATGATGTAATACCTATAGTATGGAAGATATAAAGACTTGATATAAACTAAGAGTGCACTCCCATTAAGTAACTCACATACAACATGAATTTTGATAAACTAGAAGTTGAACTCACCTATGATATCTATCAGTCGAATAAATTCTTATTACATCATATCATACTTTTTATACTTATGATAATCTAAATGGATGAAGGAATCCATAAATCACCTATATTAATATAACATATCTCATGTAGGTTTTCCCTAAAAGACAAGTTTTTGGATTGGTAGTGTCCATAGGTTATATAATCTATTTTTTGATACTTTTAACTTTTATATATCCTAAAATTATATATGGTTTATTCTATATGATTTATCAATTAAATGTTCAATATTATAATCTAATTGATCTATGTGAAGTATTTGCGAAGTATTTGTTGGAATATCAAATGAGTTATATGATCAGATGATATTGTTGTCAAATTTAGATATTAGAATATTATTTTATGATATGTGGTGAAAAATATCTCTTTCAAAAAAGTATTTATTTACACTTTCATATAGAGAATTATGGTTAAATTTTTAAAATATTTAAAGTATAAAATATGGAGATATCTTATATAGAAAATTATAAATAATTTCATTTTTAAAGATATTGAAATCTTGATTTTTTTTTCGAGGATTTAAAGGATTATTTAAATATATTTTTATTTATTAGAGGAAGAGTAAAGTTAGAACAACTATATGAAAATTATGGAGTGGATAGTATAATTCTATGACTAAATTTTCTTTTATATTATTATCAAATAAGGAAAGTTCAATGAATGGAATTATTTCAGCATTATAAATTTGTTCTATGAATAGATTTGTGATGAAAAAAAAACTATATAAATTCTATTATTCTCATTCTACCAATACTATTCAATATAGTACATACACAAAAAAGAAGATAAAAATTATTTTTTACACCTATTTCTCAATTTATTGCTATTATCAATTGATAGAAGAAATAAAGAGGCCTTAGATATACTAAAAATTATATTATTACTATTGTTGTTTTATTTTATTGAGGATTATTTTAATGAGGATCACTTTAGAACTACTAATACATATTGAATATTTATTTTTTGGAGGATGTCCATCTTCTATTAGTTTCTTATTTTGAAAATTTTTGATAAAAATGAAATTTATAAAACTAATCTATTACTTCTAAGTGAAACATTCTTATACTTAGTTGTTGGTGAAGTGTTGAAAACTTGTGCTCAGTCACCTTGGTGATGTTAATTACCCATACTTAGTTTTCGAGGTCCCCAGTTAAAGAACCTGGAAGCTTGGTTGGAAACCATGTACCAAGTTACTACTACTTTCACCCAGCCATCATGATACCTCATAAAATGATCTGAATAAATTTACCAATATCACATAGATCATTGGTAGAGTGAACTAGGATTGGTTCTTATATCCTGAGACCACTATAAAAATATCACATGTCTTTTTGTATAATTTATTTATATTTTTGAATCATATCTTATTTAAGAAAGATAGAACAAATTCGAACTAATTTAAGAGGAATGTTTTTAATTAAATATGATTTCTAAGGGACTCAATTCACCCCCTCTTGATTCTTTGATTACTTCAACCTTGATGCAACATAGTTGAAGTAGCTTCATATCATTATTTATAACTACATACTACTTCTTTAGCCACACTGGGAGTAAATTGTACAATTTGTTTATTCTTATGTGTGGAAATAGGTTCCTTGGACTTGTTTTTTTAGGTATGTGAAGGTATTTTCTTGGAAGTCATATTTGGATATATATATATATATATTTGTGTGTGTGTGTGTGTGTGTGTCTGGAGATTGAAAATTTGGTCTTATGGAAAATATTTACCCCTCTACTCACTAGCCTTTGTTTCTTGTAGGATGTAATAGTTGAATTTTTCTCTTTAGGATAGGTTTCCCTCTGTGTACCAAGTTATTCTTAAACACCACACCCCTCTCCATTGATTAACCATTTACTACTTTTACCTTTCTAAAAAATTACATCCTCTACCTAAATTTACACTTTGTAACCCTTGAAAATAGAATTAGATATTTTATATTTTTCTTTCACTATTTTTGAAATTCCTATGTAATACTCAACATTTATTTTTTCATCATAACATATAAATTTCATCTATTACTTTTTCTTTAACTTAAATATGTGTCTCAAGAATGCAATTTTTATGTTATTCATTTTATTTTTGGTTTCCAGTAACTTTAAATTTCTAAAAAGTTTAATATTATCCAAAAAATTACCAACTATTCCTTATTTTACAACTACTTTCCCACATCATTTGATAGAATGATATTTTCACCCACATTAGATTCAAAATCTTCAATATCTTGAAGACTCCACCTATGAAATGATGGAGTAACTCCCTCTTTTTTGTAGGAACATTCCCAACTTTCTCAGAATACCAAAACTAAATTATCAAACTACGTTCAGAATAGTTAAACTGTCATAAAAAAAATTAAATAAAGTTTAACAACTTACTAATAAATTGAAAACACACATTATCACTTTTAAAGGACTGATGTAATTTTTTTAACTAAACTAATCATCTGGTCATGAATACTAGTGACCTAAGAAAATATATTTATTTTTGAAATTTTCTATAAATTTGTTATAAATGTCACAACCCATCCTCGTGTCCCGTTCCGTGACAACCCCATGCCCGCCTTCAATAGGCCAGGGGATGGTGACTAGCCCCAAAGGCATAAATCCCAATAAAAAGGGAAGGCATTGCCTTTATAAAAGTAAACAAACACAACAGAGTACGCAACAGAAGTAAGCACTAAGTAATAATGAATACAAAAAGTAAGTGCTAAAAGGAAAGGGGCCGGAAATACAAGCCCAACAGTAAGTACAATACAACTGAAAAAACTAGTACAACTGTAGTAAAGTAAAATAGCAACCACTGAGTCGTCCTCCGGGAATCCCACTTGAAGGGTGGTTACAGATGGCCCCCTCAGTACCTCGTGTCCATCTGACTGCTCCGTGTACATCTCGCCAAGTGGTCCACCATCGAGTACTATCTATCTCTACAAGTCTCTACCTCGATCAGTGTTGTCCGTCATTTGCATCCAACACAACGTAGTGCAGGCATAACCCATGCAGGGGTGAGTATACGATACTCAGTAGGGACCCAAGACACCTGAAGGTCTCCCAGAATTCATGAAGGATAAACCACAGAAGGGAAATACAGTCAAGAAGTATCAACCAACCCTACTTAGGTATATGCCCATACATATACCTAAGTTATCAACCACAGTTCGGCTCCAACTCTCCTGCCCAAGCACAACCCAGTCCACACAAGAAAGTATGTCAATCACATCGATGATAATGATTGTAAGTCAAGAATTATCTCACACAGGTATATATCTTTCGTACAATGATAGAGATGATTAGTTTTAGTCACTGATTCATCTAAGATGTCAGACCCTCATAGGATACTAGACCAGCTAAGCTGTCAGACCCACTAAGGATACTAGACCAGCTACTCTGTCAGACCCACTCAGGATACAAGTACAAAAGTCATCGCTGTCAAAACCATGGTAGATCCCAGTATAGAAGTCATCGTCGTCGAACCCATGGAGGATTCCCGTACGTTATACATCATCATTGAACCCATGAAGGATCCTAGTACGGTAGTCGTCATCGTCAAACCCACGAAGGATCCTAGTATTGAAGCCTTTGTCGTCGAACCCATGGAGGATCCTAGTACGGAAGACGTTTTCATCAAACCCACGAAGGATCCTAGTACAGAAGTCATCACCGTCGAACCCA
Source organism: Viscum album (assembly GCA_963277665.1). Classification (NCBI taxonomy): domain Eukaryota; kingdom Viridiplantae; phylum Streptophyta; class Magnoliopsida; order Santalales; family Viscaceae; genus Viscum; species Viscum album. The sequence continues at coordinate 607,477,608 of OY728139.1, read as the reverse complement.
CGGAGGATTACAGTACAGTAGATGTCATCGTCAAACCCACAGAGGATCCCAGTACGGTAGTCGTTGAAGTCGCAGCTAGCTCTAGGGTTCCCGCACACAGCACGCTCGAATCTGGGAGGGTCTGCTCCTCGAGCAAAGGGGTTGATACATCAAATATCACAAAGTCCTAAGTTGATGTATCCCAAATTTCCATCTCATCATAAGGAACCCAACGCGATAGACGACGCGTCAATCGGACGCCCGGTCTGAGAGTTATTAGCTTTTCCGTTCCAGGGGACCAGTTGGATTTTGGGTACAATCTAACCCGGCCATACTCCAATCTCATCTGGATCTCATTTGGAGTATGCCAAAAGGACCTTCTCTTCAAAATTAAACCAACGTAGTGGGCGACATGTCAATCGGACGTCTGGTCCTTAAGTTATAAACATTTCCGCTCCGAGGACCCAGTTGGTTTCGAGTTCGAACCAACCCGGCCATACCAAAACTTCACGAAAATATTGAGTGTAATATACCGAATCGACCGCCTAGATCCAAGGAATCCTACGCAACTGATGGTGCGTCGATCAGAGGTTCTTAGCTCAGGTTATGAGTGAAATACTAAAATGGGTCCGAAGAGGGGGGTTTGGGTCCTGTCCGACCTGGCCCAACCCGCCCTGGGTCGGCCCGAACTGGGTCGACCCGACCTGGGTCCGGGTCCATCCCAGTAGGGCGCGGCCTGGACCTGGCCCCACGGCTACGGTCCGGCCTAGAGGCTGCGGCCCAGCCCAGCGAGGCGCAGCCCGGCCCAGCGGGACGTAGCCCAGCCCACGCATGGGCGGCCCAGTCCGTGGAGCGGTGTGGGGGGCACTCCACCGGCATTCTAAAACAGCAGCGCCGAGCGACATTGCCCCTTCTGCCTGGACGGACGTCTTTTCTGGTGCAAGTGGCCTGCGGTTGCGGGCCACAAATCTTCCGCACCACGACGCCTAAGGGCGCAGCAGTTTCTTCCGCCCAGCCGGCTGGCGAGCCGGCCGATTCACCTGTTGAAGCGGCCCGCGAAGCGTGGGCTGTGGCTCTCCATGGCATGACACTAAGGTGGCACTACGGTCTTCTGGTCTGCCGGCTATGTATGGCCGGTTAGTCCAGAAAAGTGGCCCACGGGTGCGTGCCGCACCTCCTCCGCAGCGCGGCACCAAGGGGCGCCACGGTTCCTTCAACCCGACCGACTTTAGCTGGCCAGTTCATCTTCGGCCGAGCGGCCCGCGGCTTCGGGCCGCAGTCTCCCTTCCGTGCAGAACCTGGTGCTGCGATCCTCTTCGGTCCAACGCATGGCCGCCGTTTCCGCCACTTCCTTCGGTCATCGCCACCACCGATTGTCGCCAACTTCGATCGCTGCCACCTCTCCCAACACCGTCTCCATCACGAATAAAAACAAGTAACAACAGAGGGTCATCGGGCCGTGTTCGTTCGGTCCATTCCCTCCGCGTTAGGCGGTAACAAATGTCCATATATGATCACTTTCATTCAACAAGAACGAAGGTATAATTTATTCAATTTAAATTATACAAAACCCCTACCTTGTAATTGACATCGCATGTCGACGAGCCACGAAAGACGAGCGTCGCGGTACTCGGGCATCATAGAAGATGGTGTCGCGGAGAACAGTGTCATCCCATCAACGTTGGAGGAAGAGTCATTGTCATGACGCGGGAAGAAAATCTGAAGACGACATAGATTCCTTGATGTCGGGGTGCATCCGAGGAGGAAGCGTTGTTGGAATAAGTTCTTTGCGTTCTTTGTCAAGAATGTTTTTCGTCGTAGAACAGTGTTCTTCATCAAGAAAAGGAAGTTCCACCACAAGTTTTTCTCCCAATGTTTTCGCCATGAATATTTTCCAAGTAAATATAATAAAAGGCCCTCCAATATAATAACATTTCCAAGCAATTCAAAACAATTCAAAATGAATTGCCGACACAAAATTAATTAATTAAGGGAGTTTAATTAATTAAATTGATGGGGTTGGCACAATCAATGGAGGGAGGTGGAGAGTTCACATTAAAAGAGGGAAGTTTTCGAATTAATTAAGGGGTATTAATGGGGAGTTAAGGGAGTTGAGGGGAGGTGAAATGGGTTTGGGTTCGTGTGGGTCCCACCACACTAAATCCTCTCATGGGTGGTTATGTGGGGTGTGGGCCCCACCTCCAACTTCCTTTTTAAGATTATAACCACCCACCAAATAAAAATATCTAACACAGATTTTTATTTATTTTTAATAACAAACCCCAAAAATTAACTTTTCCTCCCGATAAAACACAACTATGGTAAAGGTCCCCTTAGGCGAATACCGGTGCTGCAAGTTCATCAGTGCCCTCAGATTTTGATTCTGAGCACCAGTTCAAAAGATTTAAAAACACGTACGTACTTTTACTGAACGTACCCAAAAAAAACTTCAGAAATTGATTCCGAGCACACCGGGCCTTGGAATCAGGCGCCGTCAGAAACTATAGGCTCGAAAAATTCCAAAAAATTTAAGAAAAAATTTTCCTTGAAATTTCCGGGTCTTTAAAATAAAATTCTAACTCACATAGGAATCAGATATGGGGAATCATAATGTAATACACATAAAATAGAAAAGAAAATATGCCACTTTTGAAAAATATTCATCCTTACTATCTTCAATAATTTCAATAATAGATCACTATAACACTCTTTATGATAATAAACAACTAATATTTTCAAAACACCTTCTCACTAGTGTTGAAATATTCAGATTCCATGTATAGACATTTGGGAAATGTGTTTCACCATCCTAAATGAAAAAAATATAAAAAAGTTCAATAGTGGTTATCTTCATCATCATACTAGATACGTCAAATATTTACAAATCTATGTTATAACTATGAATTAATAATAAGAATATGATATAATTTTTTTAACAATCATAAAATGAGACCATGTTATCAATAATCACTTCAAAAATACTAAAAAATGACACCCTTTTTAGAAACTTATGGTTGTTATCAACAATTTGTGGCATAATGTTGTTAAATATTTTCAAAAAACCACACATCGAAGACCTTTAATGGAAAATATTTGATTTAGATGCATATTATATTATTAAGAAAAAGTAATAATAAATTTAATCTTTGTTTTAAATAAAACATATAATGATTCTAAATTCCCATTATAAATTCCCATAGTAAATACTAAGAGGAAATTTACACTAAAAATTCATAGTGGAAATACCCAATGAAAATTTTGATAACAAATTCTCATAGTAAAATTATTAGTGTAAATCCCATTGGGAATTACCAATGATAAATTACACTAAAGAATCCCAATTAAATACTAGATATTTTGAAATTCAATTAGAAATATTGTAAATTCCAACTATAATTCCCACTAAAAATTATCACTAAAAAATTCCACTGGGAATTCATACTAGAAATTTATAATGGAAATTATCACTATAAATTAAAACTGAATTTAATAATAATTCCCACTAGACACTATAAATTTATACTATAAATTCTCACAAGATATCCTTATAAAAAATTCCCACTAATAATTACCACTAGAAATTCCTAATGGAAATACCAAATAGACCACTCAAAACCACAATTAATAACTAGAAATTAAATTAGAGTTAACACAAGCCACTGTGAATTCTCACTAAAAATTCTCATTGGTACATTTGGTTGCTATAAATTCCCACTACAATATCCCAGTTGACCTCTGGAAAGTCCCACTGAAAATTCCCAATGGAAATTCAATTCAAATTACCACTATGAGTGGGAATTTTCTAATCTCTACTAAAAATTATCATAAAATTTCTAATTATGAATTAATAATGGGAATTGTATTAGAAATTACCACTGTAATTTGGAACTAAAAAATCATGTTTGACCACTATAAATTACCATATGAAATTACTACTGGAAATTCAATTGGAATTCCTACTGAAAATTACCATATTAAATTCCCATTGCATGTGGTGGATACTTTGGAACTACTATTAATTCTTTCTAGAAATTATCACTATCTACTTTAAAATTAAAATGAAATTAATTGATAATTTCCACTGGGAATTTCCACTGGTAATTACCAATTGAAATTTCTACTGTAAAATTCCATTTGAAGTTTTTCTACTTTGAAATTCAATTAGAATTGAAAGTGGGAATTTCTAATAGAAATTTCCATTGAAAAATACCAATTTAACAATTTGAAATTAAACTATAAAAACCTATGTGAATTCTATTATAAATTCTCACATGAAATTCCACACTATAAATTCTCATGGGATACTTTGATATTGAGTTAAAAATAAATTTGGAATTCACATCGGGATTTCCCAATGGAAATTTCCAATGTCTAAAAGTAAATATAATTAGAAAAAATTGGGGAAATCTTTAGATGAAATTATTAAGTTAAATTAATTGTCCCTCTAAAAATTTCTTGTGTAAATATCTAAAGCTTTATAGGAAACTTCTAGTAAAAACTTCCTCTATAGATTTCCAATAATAATTCTATAAATTTTTTTGAAATTTTTAAAAATAAATTCCCTTATAAAATTTACATTTTTAATCAATATAAGTTTAAAATATTACTACCATTGAAAATTATAGTGTGAATTTCTAGTAAAAATCACACTACAAATCTAAACTTTCAATTTATAGTGGAAATTTACCCCTGCATTTCTTGAAATTTCAATATAATTCTAAAAATATCATTCCAACTTCATCCAAAAAATTAATCATAATTGAATAAAAAATCAAACCCTAAATAAAATATAAACCAAAAAATTGTTACATCCATGATGATCTATTTTCACAAAAAAAATCCAAAAAAATTCAAGTTTAATAAATATATCCAAATAAAAACAATTTGGGGGTATATAATAAGTCCAAAATCAACTCCAAAAATTTATAAAAAAACAAATCACTTGTAATATTATATCACTTTCCATGGAAAACCTTGTCTACATCACCATAAAGAAACCCTACTCATTTATTTCCAGGAGTGCCCCACAAATTACTAATTCCATCATCAAATGGGTATCTCTCAACTGTCAATGTCATCATTGAATCACCAAAGTGTATGTTGAATCTGATTGCTTTATCAATGGGGTATCATCCCCAATGATATCATAAAAGGGACTTGAGAAGGGATTTAATGGAGCTCGAAATTTTTTTCTCTCTTAATATGATCAATGAAACATGATTTTAATTTTAGTCCCAGCCTCTAATGGGATAACCACAACAAATATCTGAAAAGTGACATTCATTTTTTGGTAAACCAGACTCTCATGTTTAGAGAAGGACATGAGATGATATTATTTGAAAAACACATATTGGAAGGTAGAAATTCTCCCAATTCTTTATTCACTCTCACCCATGATGCTGGTGTGGTTCTTTTCCATGAACCTTAGTTTGATTTTCTCTTCTTTATTTGGTTCTGATTATTTCCCTTTATTTCTATTTTTGGTTGTGTTTTTGCTAGGGGTTTCTCTTAATAGTACCAGATTTCAAGTTATGGTTGTGTTATCATTTGACATTCCAGTTTTCTGATTTCATCAAGGTTTTTTGGTATGGAGATTACCTGAAATTTTCACATATTAGAAGATCCAAACAACACAATTTGATAGAGTGGATATGATGAATGGATGTGTTTTTGGGAAATGAGTTGTCCTTTTTTAATCTAATGGGTAATATTTTGTTTGGTTGTTGGTTTTTATCTTTTAGTTTTTGTCATTAGGGTATCTTTTAGTTTATCTCATCTGATGGGTACTGGTTTTTTAAATTTCTTATATAATAATTAAAGCCTTATAATTTACTCTTGTATAAATTTTAAATTCCAATAATATAAATTTGAAAATGACAAAAGGAAAAAGAGAAAATTTCATCACCTTGCTAGCATCTTGCCGCCCCCAGATCCCTAAAATGCAAATTGTCACAACCCAAATTCCTGACACCACCCAACCCTCCATCGCCTACTCCACAAAACATAACAATGCCTCAACTATCCAAAACCACACCACCATGAAACTCATATCTCTAAAAATCACTTACATACCTCCATGAATAGAAATAATTGAAAAAATATAATATTTATTCTATACTAATTAATTCATTGGTAAAATTCAGCCGTGTTATAAAATTAAAACATAATTAATTAATATGAATAATGACTTTAAAAAGGGGTTCATAATCCACTCTAGGGAACATTGCCTCTTTATTTTATTCTCTGGATATATTTGTTAATTCTTTTTGGAAAAGTGAGATCAAGGAGATGAAATCATCTATTTATATAAAAATGGGCTCAAGTCGGATCAAGAGCCCACAACAAAATTATGTCACCATTAAAAAATATATTACATCCTAAATAATACTGTGCTAAAGGTTACTAAATTTGAGTCATGGATTGTATGGTATCACAATTTTTATTTAAAAACTAAAAAATGGTACTCGTGATGTTAATTAATTAATTTATTTATTTATTTAAATACCAAAAATATAAATTCTAGTGATTTATGCCTAACTTCCACTCTACGGTAAGCACCACATTCTAATATCAAAAGAACAATAAAAAAACTAAGGTCATTTATTAGGTCAAATTACCATTTTATCCCTCTATAGTCTAATTACTAAAAAGACTTTGTGAATTTTATTAACTCCAAAAATACAATTTTAAGACCTTTATAATAGATAACACTTAAAAAAAATCATCCTAAAAAAAAACTCATCCTTATAGCATTAAAACCATAACACATCAACTTCAAAAAAAATCATCACATGACTTTCACAAAATATTCCCTTCCAAAATTGTAATGATCATCTCAAGAAAACCATAACTAATTAGAAAGAAAAACCATAAATCCTCTTCAAAATATTGAATCTCAAGATCAAGGTGTTTTGTAATATATACACCTTCAATAAATGTGTAAATATTAATATAAAGAGGATTATCACCAACCCACAAAATAAAATAATAATATTCAAATATCAGGTATATGAGAATTAAAAAACTCTATCCTTAGAGTATCTATAATAGGTACACCTTCAAACGGGTATAATCTACAATTATTGAAGGCAAACACCTAGAACCCATGAAAATACATGATCTATAATAAATTTTATTAGTAATAAACATCAGTAAATCATTTAATTTAATTAAGATGAAAATGGAAGTGATACAAATTAGATCAATGTGAAATTATATATAATTTTTACTCCCATGTGTTTTCCTATAAACCTCCATGTCTCCTTTCATTTAAAAAAATTAAAATCATCAAAATCTTATATAAACCATGGGTTATGAGCCCACCTTCTTCCACTGCGCCACACTTGAACCCAATCATAGATCTTGAAGGGTTTTATAGACCCCAACAATAAGTCATTATACTTACTAAACCTATTTTTCAAGTTAGAAATAAGATATAAATCACAATATTATGTGACTATCAACATGACTATACACAACCCCATCATCTCTTCCTCAAGAAATTTTATCATACCAAAAATCACTACATAATTAAACAAGATAACACATCCTTATATTTGAGTAAACTGATTGTAAATTGAAATATCTTATGATAATAATAATGAGAAAACAATATATTCATTTATATTTAAATTATCTTTTTATATCCTCATCTTATATTAAGTAAATCAATGCATATTCCTAAATTGGAATCAAAAAAAATATCTTGGTAGGAAATTTTTTAGTTCACTTTGACTTACCTATATTTATGCAATGAGAGGTCACAGAATACCTCGATTCTATAAGAATATGAAAAATAAATAATCATGAGTAGCTACTTCAACCATTTCATCACCACCACATTTCCATATTATAAAGAACTTATCATTAGATAATTTATCACTCAATCCAATAATATATTATGACACATTGATATGAATAAACATTAGTTTGACCATTTACTCATTTCCACATCATTTCTATAACTCCTCGTTCCACCTTATAACATTTGGGTGCATTAGAAATTAGGGATTAACTATTTTCAATTCCTTAAACCTTAATTTATTAAATATTACTATAATTAATTTAGTTGAGTTACTTTCCTTGAATCTATAATTCTATGACACATCATTTCTTACTGGTGTTATCCACTCTTGAGATATCTCCACTCATACCCCCATCCATTATCTATATTGTGATAAAAACATTAAATCCAATGGAATTGTAATTTTTTCATACCAAACCCAAAAACTTATAAATAATATTAAAACCTTTTATTTCAAATTTTTACCTACACTATCTATAACACCCTGAACCAAATATCTGAACCTGTGATGGAGTTCCACATGGCCTCATGCACATTTCACCATACGCAAGTGGTTTCTGATTAGTAGTAAGGGTCCACACACCATCATTGGGGAGACTATACCCTCAATATTAGTTAATAAAAACATAAAAAATATCACAAATAAACACAAATAAATAAATAAAAAATGTTATAATTAGTTTCAATTAAAGTATCTCATGTCATATAGAATAATAAATCAAAGACCCCAAAAGTGGTAATCCAAACAAGAGTGTGAGAGATATAGGTAAATAAATAAAATACTATAAAAACACTTTGGATTCCGTCCTGGTACCACCTATGATCACTATACTTCATCTCTTATCTCAATATTTTGGGACTTTTCCTTTCCCTATGTCCATGATCATGAAGTATGCATTCACATCGAGATTCCCACACAAGGTTTGAGTATAAAACACAGCAGGATACCACCAATACATTCTTAATATAAGTTCACATGAATATATAATATCATATGTCATGATAAATTAAATTATCAAGTAAACATATGACCACACATATAGTGAGTTATCATGAACTAAATAAGATTCCATAAACCCTTACCCCACTTGATTTGGATTGATGTTGATAATGATGTCAATTTCTATCACATCACATCACAAGATATGCCAAAATTCCATGAATCAATTGTCACCCTATTCCTATTATTCTTGACCCCAAGTTCCACCTTTATGGAAAATTTTCATGTCCAAATTTGGTGGAGGTAGTTATCAGAAACATCACACACCCCACCCAGATAGTACTCATTATCCTTGGATGATGGTAATTCCGACTTGACAGTTTTGATATAATCAGATAACACATCACCCTGGCATTGAATTCTCACACTTCAGACCATAGACAACATATTATTAATTCACATGCATGGTTTAATCCCATGTTAGCAGACATGTATGTGATCTAACCCATTCCATAAAATGATCCACATTATGTATCCATCTTCATGTCATCACACTCCCCCTCCAAGGGGTCGTCTAAGAAAAATTGAGCAACCCAATAATCTTGGTTATTGATTTATGGTTCTACAGGATATTCAATACCATAAGAAATATGTATCATATAAAGGAACAATAAGTCATATCAAGAATAATTATAAAGGTGCTACACACAAATAATATGATCACATATCAAGTATGGTTCTTAATGGGAACTCACTCACCCACATGAAAAAATAGAGAATGACATATCAATCATATAAAAATATATTATGAAAATATCATATACATGGATACATATGTAAATGAAATTCCTACCTCAATATTTAAGATTTTAGCATTAATATAATTCGGAGCATCATCACCAAAATCATGTTCTCAAACCAAATGTGAATATTACATGCTAGGAAATCCAATATCTAGTTCCAATATAATGTGAAAAATGTTCTTTAGTAAGGACGTTAATAGGAAAAAGATAAGAGTTGAAAAGCCACTTTACCAATGCTAAAAATCATCAATGGTAATCTTTGAGTCTGGTAGAAGGAATAAGAAATTTATTACTCTTGGACAATGAAACGATAAGAGAGTTAAGGCTTTTATGAGTCTGAATAAATGAGAACAACCTCATTCCATGATTTTTTAATAAGTAATAGAATACTTTTGGCAAAAATAAGAGAGACTTACTAAAATTATTTATCAAGACACCCCAAACTAAAAGCACCAAAAAAGGGGGATGATCAAGGCCTTAGATCAACCAAATGGAATGTAGGATTGAGCCAAGAAAGGAATGAAACCAAACTCGGATGAATTTCACACAAGGTAAAGACCTATTTATTCTATGTATATGTAAATTCATAAAAAAACAAGGATTCATCAAAAGGGATGAACTGATAGACTAAAATATATATTTAATTTATTTAAAATGAATTTAAAACCTCTATTAAAGTCACATGTGTTTTTCCCTTTGACAAGTTAAATATTCATGGATAAATACGATTGTTTTATCCATTTCAAACCTATCCTAACCATATACATACCATTCAATATGTATTATACATATGAATGGTGTTATTGAACATGATATCCTAAAATGGCTTCCACCAGGTGATTTTTCTCACACCTAGGTCAAGTTAATCTCACTACAACCTCTAAAACAACTTTAAAAGATATTTTACCTTGACCTTTTTTTATAAGATAATATGATATCCAAAATGTATTTTAACTAGTGTTATGTTGTCTATTTTTAACAAAAAAATGACTTTTAATATTTCAACAGCCTCCAAGGAATTCCAGAATCAATATTTAAACATAATTTTTTTTAAAAACATTACTTAAGAGATGAAGGAATTGACATAAACATAACCATAAAAAATGAAGGTGTTTAAATTCATCCCCTCAAAGGAATTATCATCCTTGAGAAGTATCTCTAGAGTTGACCTTGAATAACTAGGGCCATTTTTCTCAAACATAATACTATCACTTATAAGTTTCCTTACGGAATACTCTATGCCTCCACATGATCTAAAAAGGTGGTATCATCTTCCCAAATAAAACTTTCTTACTATGGTCGACTATTCAGACCAACCATTCATTATATTATGCATATAGATCCAATAGAATATCTCTATTGTCTATAACATGAAAATTATTGGTAATTTACATCCAAAGTTGAGATATATAGAATAAATCATACATACCTTAGTATGCTGAGGAAGACCCATACTTTAATCTATTGTCCCTATACACTTGATGATATCAAAGTGTCAACAAATCTTGGTTCTAGATTTCCATTCTTCGAAATATTTCTATGGCCCAACTAAGGTGTCACCCATAAGAAAACTTGGTCACCCACAATGAACACTAATAGTCTCCTCCTATGGTCAATATACAATCGATGTATACTATGAGTGGTGACCAAACACTTTTGGATCAGCTGTACTCTAACCAAATTCTCCTACACCAGGCTCAGTTCCAGAACAATTGCCTCACCTGCCTTATGCTAGCATAATGGTGAGTGATAATGTCGACCATAGAGAGCCTCATAGGGTTACATCTAGGTATAATCCTAATAATTGTTATTATAATGAAACTCCACCAAGGATATATGCCTAACCCATGATTCTATAATGTCTAGGATACAAGCTTGTTGTATATCTTCAAGAATATGGACCTTCCTTTCAGACTATCCATCTATATGGGGGTTATATGTCATGATAAATATCAACTGAGCTCTAGAGCCTTCTGTAATACCTTCCAGAAACATAATGTGAAATATGAATCTCTATAAGATTAAATGTTCAAGGGAACTATATACAAAAGTACAATCTCATGGACATATATCTTTCCAAACTCATCCACATAAAGAGTCTTCCAGATTATGAATAAATGGTCCACCTTAGTAAGACAATTCACTATCACCCATATAGTATCCTAATTCATCGAGTTCATTGGTAACCATGTCACAAAATACATCGTGGCATCCCCCCTTTCCCATATGGGAACTAAAAGTGGATAAAGTAAAACACTATGATGTTGATTCTTAACATTTACTTTATATTAGGTAAGTCATCATTAAAATAAACTAGTGATATATCTATTCATACTTGGGCACCAAAATTTTTGTCTGATGTCATGATATATCTTCATTGACCCGGGATGCACAATCCACTATGAGGAATGTGAGTCTCTAATAATATCCTCCCTAATGGAAGTAGGAACTACAACCCTCCCATGGATAAAAAGAACATCATCATCATCTAAGAAACAAACCGGAACTATATCATCAGCTGCCAAACCTTATCAGATTACCACACACTCATAATCTAACTCCTAGTTGGACTTCACTTGGTCTAATAAAGTAGAAGTGATATCCAAAAGCACACCTATCATTTACCCCCAGTCTTCTACCTCACCCATCCTCTAATTGGATAAAAAACACCTTATATTCCACTCTTCCTTTGAAGTCCACTCTCTATGTTCCTAGGAATCCTATGTCTTCCTACTGAGTGAATCTATCCCAATGTTACCTTTACCTGGTGCATAAGACATCTCAAAGTCAAACGTTTGTAGATACTCCACCCAACACCTTTTTCTCCAATTTAGGACTTGTTGTGTGAATATATATTATTGGATATTGTGGTACATGTAAACAATAAACCCGTATCCAAATAGATAGTTTCACCAACACTTCAAATATTGAACCACAACTTCTAACTCTAAGTCATTCATAGTATAATACAACTCATGGGGTCACAGTTAGAGAGAACCATAAGTTATTACTCAATATTTATATTTTAGTAAAAATCATAATTCAACTCTTGAGTAATCATAATAGACCACACAACCTTTCCCAAATTATAGAAAATTTAGCATCAGAGCTGTATTTAACATCCTATTTAGCTCAGTGAACACTTCCTCACCCTGATCCGACCACTGAAGCTTTACCCCTTTCTCCGTCAGAGTTGTTAAGGGGGATTCCAAACATAATAATTCCTTGATGTAATGTTATTAGTACCTTTATAATTCAAGGAAAATTATGATCTAAAAAACATTCTGAGGGAGTGTCCAATACATAACCTCCTCTACCTTCTCTTGGTCAACAACAATTTCAGCTGCTATCACTACATACCCTAGGAAACACACCTCCGAAATCCAAAAGTGGAACTTCTACATCTTGGTTTAAATAAGATGTTATCTAAGTGTACTTATTTATATTTCAAGATACATGAAATGATACTTTGAGGTCTATGAAAAGATGAGGATGTCATCAATGAACACCATTATGAACGATTCAAGCTATGGGTGAAATACCTTATTCATGATGTCCATGAACATTGTTGGAGTACTCTTCATACCAAAATTCATCAACAAGAACTTGTATAACCCATAATTTATCCTAAGCACTATCTTTGGTATATATTCATCCTTGACCTAAAGATGACAGTATCATAAACACAAGTTGATATTGGAACACCAATGAGTTACTCATAATTGATCGAATATACCATCAATCATAGGTTATGGGTACCTATTATTCACCATCACCCAGTTATATTTTTCAATAATCCATATAGAGTTAAATATAGCCATATATGTTTTTAGAAAAAAGCATTAGAGAACCCTGATGAGATGTTTTTAGTCTGATAAATTCCTTATACTCCAAGTCATCAAGTTGAACTTTGAGTTCCTTCAACATGGACAACATTAAAAGATAAGGAGGTATCGACATAGACTGTGCCCCTGGAAGGAGTTCTATTTTGAACTCAAGAACTATATTAGGAGGTAGACCTAAAAAGTCTTCTAGAAACACATTCTATTAAAGGGAAGATAAATCCTCCTTGGGAGTTTCCATACTATATTCTGAAGGGTAAAAAGCTTTTAGATCTAGGAATGAAGGTGGTGCATACATGGCATGAAGGCAACTTTTCTGCAGATTCCTTAGATAGAAGAGGTGACCCTAGAGAGGCTATCACTAGATATTTATGATTAGGTTCCTTTCCTAAGGTTTTTTGTAATTCTGTTAGGGGTGATTCCCTCAGTCTTTCCCATTTCTGTCCACCCTAATCTCGGTGTGTTTTTCTTTCCTTTTAATAAAAAAGTCAACTTGTCTGTCAATAGGTCCAAAAAATGTAGGGAAAGATAAGGGGGATAAAAAAGATCCTATATAAAGACCCAATCCATCAAATTTCATCGTAATTGCTCCAATATGACTCAAATATGATCCCACTATACCATCTCCTAACTCCCACTCATTGGTCATTATAAAATTTTCCTCCTTATGTGATGTAAAGGGTGACCATCTATGATAATAGTTGATGTGTGCACAATATGCCACAATCCGATCCATCCCAATGACCATATCAAAGTTGTTCATCTCTAGGATCAGGAAATACCCAAAATTCCCAAATTTAGTAATCCTTATAGGATATTTTTAAAATCTATGAGGATAGTTCACTTTAGTCCATAAAGTTACGTTAAGAAAAAGAATCTATGAATATATTTTAACTAGTAAGTCCAGGATAGCTACCACTATAACAAAGATAAATTAATTTGAATCATCAATATCAAACAAGTAGGTATAAATTTTAGATATGATCCAAATCTTACCTTGAACTATAGATAGTCCCTCAAGACCACACAGTGGAGTCTAATCAACTATAAAAACTTGAATTGCCTCATTTCAACGCCCTTACCCGCGAGTCATTGAAGTATAAGAGTCTACATCCTCTACTGAGGTCCTACACTCCCAGATTTCCTTGATCTCCCATAACCCTTACGATAATCCCTAAAACAAAGACTACAAAGATGACTAGATTTACCACTTTATTGTCCATATATAAACATATTCATGCATACAATGATATAATGCCCTCTTTTCTCATAATTAAACAAGTTGGTAAAATAACCTCGCACAAAAGACATTGAAAAGTCTTGTTCTGACCCATATGTCTACTTCCCTAAAACTCCTGATCAAATTTCCTATTACTACTATAGAAAAAGGATCTTGTAGTAGTGAGAAAAAGCTTAGTCACTGGTCCTCTTGGAACTGGAAGTAAGCCTGCTACCAACTCCTCCTCTAGAACCTTCTCATTGGACAGGGACTTATGAACACCTCTGAGAATGATGTCAGATAAAATGTAAACCCTACCATTTTATATCAGTATGGAGGACTATCTAAAACTTCTAGGACTTTTGGGCCTCGTTTATATACATAAAATTGGAAAAGTGTAGCAGATATACGAAAGACTATGAATATGCTGAGGCAAACATAGACCCCTAATGAAACTCCACGAACTTCTGGGCATGGTTAGGCTTCATCAAATCAAGAAAATATTACTCTAGGAACAACTCCATGAAGGTCATCTAAGTAAGGATCTCTCATCTTCTAGCCTAATTAATGGTATTCCACCATATCCTGGAAGGACCCATGAACATGAAGCATTCCAACATCAATCACCCATCCATAGGGGTCGGACTAGAAAAAAATTATATCAATTATGTCTATCCAATCATATATATAATGTGAGAGTCTAGTACACTAAAATTTCATTGGATGTTGGAGCTAGAAGTATCGAGTGTGATTGGTCATGGTATTATGAATGTTTACACCTTGAACTAGCACAATCCAAAAAATCATTGGATAAACTAGATTTATAGCATGAATAATAATAGATATTATAGGAACATAATGGGGTACACCCTCATGAATTTTTGGTGGTGGTATATGCACTTTCTTCATAATGAGAGTATCCAAGACTTCCTCTTGTGGCAGTCCCATCAAACTTCTCTATGGTGGAATTTCTAAAATTCTAAAAGAACTTTGAAGACACCTAAAGTTTATAATTCATGATATATCATAATTATTCTATGGGACTATATAAACATTCTACAAGGAAGGTAACCATAACCCAAGGTATATCCCTCTTAGAACTAACTGTAGTTGAAACCAAGTTCCCTATACCTACACATTAGACCCAATAATAATAATATATATATATATATATATACACAAAAAACATAACTAAATGATAAATTTACACTAATTAATGCCAAAACAAATATATCACAAATGAAGAGAACATAAATATATCACAAAAAAGAAAATTACAATCCTATCTTGAATATATAGCACAAATCAAGGAATTTAATTAAAAAAACTACTATAAAACACACAACATGAACACACACACACACACACACAAACACACACACTCACATATGACATGTGATACTAACTTCCTAGACATGATGCATGAAAACACCCAAATCCTAGAAATGTTAATAACAAAATATACATAGGATCATCATGAAATCATAAAACAAAAAATATAACAATAGTCCCAACAATGGTAACATAGAGGTCCATTACACATGTGTTGGATAGGCACACATATAAATCCCCTACTCAAATCCCAAACAACCTAATATTCTTTCTAACATAACCCCATAATATAGGTAATGAAAAATAAAAATAAAACCTCCTCCAATACCACTTTGTAATGCCCTGACCCGAATCATCAAATCCGAGCTAGAGTGTCACATGTCCTCATGTGAATCTCCCTTTCTGCAAGTGGTTTCCAACAAGAAATGAGGTTCTAAACACCATCAGTAAGGAGATCATACCCTAAATATCAATAAATACAAGAATAAATAATATCACAAATAAAAACAATTGAATAAATAAAAAAATTATAATGAATGGTATAAAAGGTATCTCAAGTCATACAGAATAGTAAATCAAGGATCCCTAAAGTGTCAGGACAAACAAGAGTGTGATCAAGAAATGTAAATAAATAAAATACCACAATAGAAATCTAGAGTTCATCCCAATACTGCATCTGATCACCCCGATCCATCTCTTATATCCCTATCACTAGGAATTTTCCCTTCCCCGTGTCCCTAATCATGAAGTCTTCATGCACATAGAGATGTCCATAAAAGGTGTGAGTATAAATCCCATTAGGAAACCACCAATTCATACTTTTCATAAGTTCACATGAATATATAAAATTTTATGTCATGATAATGTAAATTCTCAAGTAAACATACAACTACACATGCACCATGTTGTTGTTTGTTAACTAATCTACCCTAAACCCTAACCCCACCAGTTTTAGATCGATGTTGGTAAGGATGTAAATGTCTATCACATCAAGTCACAAGATGTTCCATAGGTCCATGAATCATCTTTATCCCTTTTCCTATTAGCCCAAACCCCAACATATAACTTTAAGGAAACACCACATGCCCCACTATGATAGTGGTCGTTATCAGGAACACTGCATGCCCTACCTTGATGATAGTCATTATCCATGGATGTAGGTAAGTCCCATCAGACTTGTTTGACATAATTAGATAACCCACTACCCTTGTATGGAATCATCCCAATTTATCTTATATCCTATGGATTCAAAATTCCCATGCATTGTAGGAACCCAGACCTTCTATTCAGGTATGTTTTTCCTTTCCTGGTTGTTTTTGAGAAAAAGGGGAAAACTTGGAAATTTTCAGAGTATACGTCGTGTACTTTATAAGTACATGCCATGAACTTTTCTCCCGCACGAGGCCATGTGATGGCCGTGTTCGGGATACACACACGGTGTGTAGCGGTGATGTGGTGGCCACTTAATGCGGTGTACGGAAAGGGCGAGTTCACGTTATGTACTCATGAAGTACACACTGTGTACTTTTCTTTTTATTTCATTAATCGGACCAGGGTTGCGACTTAACCCTATTTTTGTCTTCTTCTCCACCTATTTTTGCCCAGAGCGTCTGACGAGGCCGAATCTTCTCCGAGCTACCGATCCATCACTGGTTATCCGAATCGAACACCGTCGGCTGCAAAAAAATTGCAGCGGTGAGTTCTTGGTTCTTCTTTGGCCTCCTTTCCTGATTCTTCCTCTCGTGTGAGTTATCTGAGGTTGAACATTTTAGAAGTTTTTGCAGAACTACTCCATTCTAGGCCGATTCACTGGATAAGGTTCAATTATACTAATCTACGAGGATCTAGGTAGGTGGTTTGTTTCCCTATGTTGAATGTCTTTGAGTTTTTGGCGCAAAAGTGCCGGGTAACCATGTATTGGGTATCTCGGGTTAGGTTTTTTATCCTATATTGTTATCTGCCTTAAATTGCATGTATGATTGAGCTTATTAGATGTTTAATAATTTCTTGTTATCATGATTGAGGATCACCCCATGGCTGTTTCACTTGTTTTGGGTGTTTATCACTGTTTGGATTAGGTTGCCTATGAGGAAGACCTTGTTGCATTGCTTGCTTGCCTTGATATAGTTGATTGCATTTATTTCCTAATATTTATATTCTTTTGATGCATTGTAGCTATTAGAAAAGTAGGTTGTTGAACATACTTAGGGCTGCTATGAATCGTTTACGTACGATTGCTTTTACTCAGGGCTATGAGAACCTGGTGTAGTTAGACCATAGGGGGAATTGACGTTGAGTGCTTCCTCAGAGGGCCTATTTAATTATTACCATTACGAGCACATAAGGGGTATTGACATTGTTCTCTCTAAGAGGGTCTGATAATTATCGAATCGAGAGTAAAGGGGGAATTAGACGTAAGTGCTTTCTCAAAGAGTCTGTAGTATCACTGCAAGACCATAGGGGGAATTGACGTTGAGTGCTTCTTCAGAGTGTCTTTTCCTTTGTTCAAATGCTTGACCATAAGGGACTACCCACGTGAGCCGCCCAGAGGGTCAGTGTAATAAATATTGTTGGTTGGTTGTGACGAGTCCACCAAGCCAAAGAACAAGCTTGGGTTTGTACTGCTTGTAGTTTAGGTAGTCTTCTGAGATACCTATTGTGTTACTTGCTATGCCTTTGGATTATAGGGACAATTGCTAGATTCTTGGTTGATGATTAAGTGATTTAATTAAATTAATAAATAAATGTGAATGGATAATTTTAGGATTGTTTACTTTAGTGTACCCCTGTTTTCTCTACTGCATTTATTTCCATTACTTTTTCTATATTTCTCACAGACAGTAGGGCACAGATCTTTTGGTGGTTGCCTACTAGGATTACTCTCACACCCTGTTTGGGTCCTACTTTTCAGCCCAAATAGGTTATATGGTTGCAAGTGTGGATAGGGATTGTGGCCCTTCTACCTTAGGTGCTTGACTGCTGGTTAGAGCTAGAGAGCATGGGACCGAGGTTAGGCTAGCGATACTGCTGGAGTTTACAATTTACTTTTGCTACTTGGGATTCAATTGTATTTCAACACGTTGTTTTGTTTACTGCTTTCCATAGACACATGTGCCATGCTGCATCATTATTATATTATACATTTCTTCCGCTGTTTAGTTTTAGTTTTCTTGTGTTGTTTACTACTTCCACTATTATTAATAAGCTTATTTTTCTTATGCTGCATACTTTACCAAATGAGGGCATAGTTTACCCACTAACTCACCAAGGACCTCACTGCTAGTTGGCACCCTCTGGAGTTTAGGGAAATGCACTTGAGGTCATGTGGAGAACCGGTTACAGGGTTCCAGTTGAGTGGGTCCAGATTCAGGTCATTACAAATTGGTATCAGAGGAGTTTTCTTTCTTTTCTATTTCCTTACTGTTTGGTGACAATAGATAGGGATAGGAAAGAATGGGTAGTTGGTACTTAACTATGACCAGGAGTAATTAAACCGTGTATAGGGAAAAGCTATATTACCTCGTAATTTCAATTTTTAGTTTTTTCAAGTGTTACAGTTGATTATATTCCACTGTTGGGTGATGCACTTGTTTTGTGCTATTATAGTTTATATGATTGTGGTTATATATTGTTGCAACCTGATGAGATGAGGGTATTCCATCTCATGTATCATATAGGCACTAGATTATGCATGCTATTGTGATAGTTTCTGTGATAGATTATGCATGCTATTGTGATAGTTTCTGTGATATAAATACCTGCTATGTTGATAGGGTGTTGTTTATCTTATAGCTTATTTAGCATGGACACCAAGCTTTGGTCTTAGAGGTATTATGGGCCCTCGAGGGTCGGAATTTGGAGGATCATGGAATTTTTATACTGTCTACTTTTTATAATCATTGTTATGATGTCAAGATTTGATTCGCGGGGAGTATGGGCCCCCACAGATCGGAATTTGGCACATAGATGCCAGTTTTTAGTGTTTTCAGTGGTTTGGGGGAGTTTTGTATGCCTACTTTCCAGAATCCCAGACAACATGGCGTGTGGCCTTATGAAAACACACCATGCGTTATTCTATTTGGGAAGAACTACTTTTCATGGTTACTCATCGTGTACTTTTAAGTACACGCCATGTACTATTATTCAGTGTGATCCAGCCGTGTAGTTGAATACATGGGCTGGAAAATATCAGAAATAACACGCCATGTACCACGTTGACACGCCGTGTAGTTTTGGTCTGTGTACCAGTCCGTGTGACTAAAGACACAGATAGAGGAAAAACCTTAAGGACACGCCGTGTGGTGGATAGACACGCCGTGTAGTCCTCGGCTGGGACAATCTGTGTGACTCAGTCATGAAGGAGTAATCGGGCAGGAGGAAAAAGAATGGTACATGCTGTGTATATTTAAATAACACGCCGTGTAGTTGGGGTTTACACATCCAGGTTATTTGGTGTACACGACGAAGTAAAATATTTTAGGAACACTCTGTGTAACTATGTTTTTTTCCAGTTTTAAAAGTTTTCCTCCTTTGTTCCATTTTTTCACTTTTTAGTTGCAACTTTTCTCGCTGTTAATAAAGGTGTGCCTTTGACCTTGCAGAGTCATGCCACCAAGATGTTGTCCCGTTGCACGTCAGGGATCTGATGATGATCGTATACTGGATATGGAACAGGTAGTTATCCTGGATACTGGTGCAGACGCACAGTTCCTTGAGGGATTCATGAGGTTCATACAGACCTTCCAGGGAGCTCACCAACCTGCCCAGTCTATGCGAGAGCTTATGCGAGTCTTCCAGCAGCAGCATCCTCCCACATTCTTAGGGGATGAAGGACCTCAGGCTGTTGAATCTTGGTTCTAAGCATTGGTTTCTATCTTTGATCATCTCGAGACACCCACAGATAGAATGGTGAAGCTCATGACTTACATGCTGCGAGATTCCTCCAAGAGATGGTGGGACGTAGTTTCTCAGGCAGGGCGCCGGCAGATAGTTGCTTGGGAAGAGTTTCAGTATACGTTCTACAACTACTTCTACCCAGAAACATTGAGGGATGACAGAGCCAGAGAGTTCATGAACCTACTACAGGGTACTCTATTAGTTATGGACAATTCCTCCCGTTTTACTGAGTTACAGCGTTTCAATCCCATTCTGGGGAATGATGAGCTGTTCTTAGTGATGAAGTTTGAGGAGGGACTCAGACCAGAGATCAGATCACAGGTGAACGTCTTCCAGTTGAATTATATTTCCTTGATAGTTAACCAGGAATTGATCATGTAGAGGAATCTGAGGGATACTGGAGCAGTTATCCAGGGTGGTTCAACATCCAAAGTTAGTACCCTTACTTCTGATAGCAGGAAGCACCACCGGGAGTCTACACAAGGTGACTCGAGGAAGTGAGATGTTCTTTCAGGTAGAAAAGTTGTGTGATAACAGTGTGGGAAGGATGGCCATAAAAATCCCCAGTGCCCGAGGGACCCAGTAGAGTGCCGATCTTGTGGCAATATGGGTCATCTTTAGCGGTTTTTCAAGGTTCTTCTTCCAGTGGCTAGTGAAGGAGGATCGGTTTAGACCCCGCGTACAGGAGCAGGTTTACTAGTTCCACAGCAGACTGGGGGATGTAGTTCTACAAGTTGTTCAGGACAGGGTAGAGGTCGTGGACGTAGTGGTCAGGCTCAAGGAGGATCAGCTTAGGGATCTCAGGCTTCTACACAGGGCCGTGGCACTGGCCAGACATTTTCGGTAGAGGAGATTCATCAGGAGTAGGATCCTGGACCTTCCATAGTGCAGGGTACGATTTTAGTATCCTCAGTTTTATCTTCCACACTTTTTGATACAGTAGATTCTCATAGCTTTATTTCTGTGCACACTGTGGAGATCCTTAGACTTACTATATTTACTTCTGAGGATATGATGACACTAGACACTCCCTTGGGAATTAGAACTGCTAGTGTGTGTCAGTGTAGGGAGTTCCCCCTTGAGGTTGGTGGGTGTCACTTCTTGTGGGATCTTTATGTCCTGGAGATGACAGGTTATGATGTCATTATTAGAATGGATGGGCTAGTACCTTTTTAGGCCCTTGTTGATTTCTATCACTACAGCGCGAGTTTCCCGTCACCAGAGGGCAGGTATTTTCATCATAAGGGCGAATGGGATGTCCAGGAAAGAAGAGCTGGACTAGAGAATCATGGGTTGGGTGGTGTTACAGCCAATATTGCTATTTTATACCTAGACGATCAGGGAACTTCTCAAATGGATTTTCCTCCGGTAGTTGATCATTTTCCGGATGTATTTCCAGAAGACTTTTCAGGGTTGCGTCCGGAGCGTGAGGTAGACTTCTGTATTGATCTTGTGCCAGGAGCATCATCGGTATCCATACCTCCTTATATGATGGCTATTCCTGAGTTGGAAGAGCTCAAGAAGCAGTTGGAGGAGTTTTAGGGAAAGGGTTTTATCCGACCCAGTACTTCCCCTTGGGGTTCGCCTTTTTTGTTTGTGAAGAAAGTGGATGGTACTTTACAGCTTTGTGTGGATTATCAGAAGCTGAACTAGTTAATGGTCAAGAACTGGTATCCCTTTCTGAGGATTGATGATCTTTTTGATCATCTTCAAGGAGCCAGGGTGTTCCCGAAGATCGACCTAAGATCCGGCTATCATCAGTTGCGTGTCAGACCATCAGATATACCTCTTACAGCCTTCCGGAGTAGGTATGGTTTGTATGAGTATTTAGTTATGTTGTTTGGTCTCAAAAACGTGCCAACAGTCTTCATGGCACTAATGAACAGAGTTTTCCATCCTTACTTGGATTCCTTCATGGTGGTTTTTGTGGACGATATCTTGGTGTACTCTCACACTCGACATGACAATGATATCCATCTTGAGATCGTATTGAGTACACTGAGATATCATCAGTTATACACTAAGCTCTCTAAGTGCCACTTCTAGATGGATGAGATTCACTTCCTAGGTTATGTCATCTTAGAGACTAGAGTATCAGTAAACCCAGAGAAGGTGAGAGCGGTAGTTACCTGGGAGAAACCAAAGAATGACTTCGAGGTAAAGAGTTTATTAGGACTGGCTGGTTACTACAGGTAGTTTATACAGGGCTTCTCATGTTTGGAAGTGCTGTTGACAGGCTTGAATAAGAAAGGTGTGAAGTACGTTTAGTCAGAAGCCTGCAATTCAGCCTTTCAAGAGCTGAAGGGGAGATTTACTTCAGCACCGATTCTAGTTTTACCAGAGACGGGCAAGAGTTATACAATTTTCTGTGATCTATCTAGCATCGGTCTTGGAGGAGTGCTTATGCAGGAGGATCAGGTTGTTGATTATGGATCTTAGTAGTTGAGGCCACATGAGAAGAACTATCCTATGCATGACCTGGAATTGGCTGCTGTTGTTCATGCTTTGCGTTGTTGGAGACACTATCTTCTGGGGGAGCATTTTTTGGTATATACTGACCACAAGAGCCTCAAGTATATCTTCACATAGAGTGACTTAAATATGAGATAGCGGAGGTGGGTCGAGTACCTACAATATTTTTTACTTCGAGCTTGCTTATACGCCTGGGAAAGGCAATGCTGTGGAAAACGCACTGAGCAGGAGAACTCAGATACATGCATTTCAGGAGGCCAACAACGAGTGGCATCTTATGGCTCTGTTCTCTGAGATGAATTTGGAGGTGCACGACAGACAGGGATAGACAGTTCTTTCTTTTATAGTTGTTACCTCCACTCTTATGGATCGAGTTCGAATGAGGCAGCTATCAGACCCAGAAGGCCTAGTCCTACTAGAGGGTGTGTCAGATGGAGACCCTACTCCGGGGTGGACAGTGGGTGATGATGAGGTGTTACATTTTCATGGCCACATATGGGTTTTAGCAGACATATGTGAGGAGTTGATGCGGGAGTTTCATGCTTCAGCTTGGGCTGTCCATCCTGGTGTCACAAAGATGTATCGAGACATACATCGTCTGTATTGGTTGATAGATATGAAGAAGGATGTGGCTAGTTTTGTTATGCGGTGCTCCACCTCTTAGTAGGTGAAGGTAGAGCATCAGTGACCAGCAGGGATTCTACAGTAGTTACCCATTCCTGAGTGGAAATGGAATGATGTCGCGATGGACTTCGTGACAGGGTTACCGAGATTGCCTCGAGGGAATGATGCTGTTTGGGTTGTAGTGGACAGGCTCATGAAGTTAACACATTTTTTACCTATCAAGGAGACCTTCGGTGTGGATGATCTTGAGAGGTTGTACATCGAGGAGATTGTATGCTTTCATGGGGTTCTGAGTTCTATAATTTCTGATAGGTATGCCCACTTTACTTCACATTTCTGTTAGGGGCTACAGAGGGCTTTGGGTACACAGGTACTTCTGAGTATAGCTTACCATCCCCAGATAGATGGCCAGTAGGAGGGCACGATTTAGGTGCTAGAGGATATGATATAACCATGCGTCCTTGATTTTGGAGGTTCTTGGAAAAAACTTATACCTCTGGTGGAGTTTTCCTATAATAATAGTTTTCAAGTAACTATTCATATGGCACCGTATGAGGATTTGTACGGTAGGCCGTGCCGATTACCCTTGTGTTGGCTAGAAGCGGGAGAGGCAGCTGTGCTGGGACCTCGTATTGTTCAGGAGACCACATAGCAGGTGGAGTTGATTCGGAATAGGATGGGTACAACACAGTCTCAACAGAAATATTATGATGATTAGTGGAGATGGCCTTTAGAGTTCAAGGTCGGAGATCAGGTTTTCTTGCGTGTTACCCCGAGGTTGGGACATAAGAGGATTAGGAGACAGGGAAAGCTTTCACCGAGATACGTTGGACCGTTTTAGGTTCTGGAGAGAGTCGGGATGGTTTCTTATAGATTGCAATTTCCTCAGAGGTACCAGGCTATGCATGACGTCTTCCATGTTTCTCAACTTCGGTGGTATTTCTCAGAACTGTCTCATGTTTTCAACCCGAGGAAGTTGATTTGGAGTAGGATGCATCGTTCGAGGAGCATCCTCTCAGTATTGTTGATCATAGTGCAAATATACTCCATGTCTGGTCTGTTCCTCTGGTACGGGTGCTATGGAAGCATGACCGTGTACAGGACGAGACTTGGGAATGGGAGGCCGACATGCGATCACAGTGGTCAGAGTTGTTCGAAGGTTCTTCTTCTATGCCTCTTTAGGAAATTTGGGGATGAATTTCTTTAAGGGGGGAAGTTTGTAAGAACCTGAACCTTCTTTTCAGGTATGTTTTTTCCTTTTCCAGTCGTTTTTGAGAAAAAGGGGAAAATTTGGAAATTTTCAGAGTACACGCCATGTACTTTTCTCCCACGTGAGGCCGTGTGCTGGCCGTGTCCAGGCCACACACACGGTGTGTAGCGGTGATGTGGAGGCCGCTTAATGTGGTGTACGGAAAGGGAAAGTACACGCTGTGTACTCATGAAGTACACACCTTGTACTTTTCTTTTTATTTCATTAATCAGATCAGGGTCATGCCTTAACCCTGTTTTCGTCTTCTTCTCCGCCTATTTCCGGCCAGAGCATCGGAGGAGGCCGAATATTCTCCGAGCCACCGATCCATCACCGAATATCCGAATCGAACACCGTTGGTTGCAATATAATCTCAATGGTGTGTTCTTGGTTCTTCTTTGGCCCCGTTTCCTAATTCTTCCTCTCGTGTGAGTTATATAAGGTTGAACGTTTTAGAATTTTTTGCAGATATACTTCGTTCTAGGACGATTCACAGGCCGAGGTTCAATTATAACAATCTAAGAGGATCAAGGTAGGTGGTTTGTTTCCCTACATTGAATGTATTTCAGTTTTTGGCGCAAAAAGTTTCTGGTACCCATGTATCGGGTATCTTGGGTTGGGGTTTTGATCCTGTATTGTTATCTGCCTTAAATTGCATGTATGTTTGAGGTTATTAGATGGTTAATAATTTCTTGTTATAATGTTTTAGGATTACCCCATGGGTGTTTCCCTTGTTTTGGCTGTTTATCACTGTTTTTCTTAGGTTGCCTGTGAGGCAGACCTTGTTGCATTGCTTGCTTGCCTTGATATAGTTGATTGCATGTATTACCTACTGTTTATATGCTTTTGATGAATTTTAGCTATTATCCAAGTTGGTTGTTGAATATACTTAGGGCTACTAAGAATCATTTACGTATGATTTATTTTACTCAGGGCTGCGGGAACCTGGTGTAGTTAGACCATAGGGGGAATTGACATTGAGTGCTTCCTCAGAGGGCTTGTTTAATTATTACCATTACGAGACCATAAGGGGGATTGACTTTGAGCTCTCTCAGAGGGTCTAATAATTATCGAATCGAGACTAAAGGTGGAATTATACGTAAGTGCTTCCTCAGAGAGTCTATAGTATCTCTGCAAGACCATTGGGGGAATTGACGTTGAGTGCTTCCTCAGAGTGTCTTTGCCTTTGTTCGAATGCTTTACCATAAGGGCCTGCCCACGTGAGCCACCCAGAGGGTCAGTGTAATAAATATTGTTGGTTCGTTATGACGAGTCCACCAAGCCAAAGAACAAGCTTGGGTTTGTACTGCTTGTAGTTTAGGTAGTCTGCTGAGATACCTATTGTGTTACTTGATATACCTTTGGACTATAGGTCTAATTTCTAGATTATTGGTTGATGATTAAGTGATTGAATTAAATAAATAAATAAATGTGAATTGATAATTGTAGGATTGTTTACTTTAGTGTACCCCTATTTTCTCTGCTGCATTTATTTCCATTACTTTTTCTATATTGATCACTAACAGCAGGGCACATATGTTTTGGTGGTTGCCTACTGGGATTAGTCTCACACCCTGTTTGGGTCATGCTTTTCAGCCCCAACAAGTTATATGGTTACAGGTGTGGATAGGGATTGTGGCCCTTCTACCTCAGGTGCCTGACTACTGGTTAGATCTAGAGAGCATGAGACCGAGCTTAGGCTTGCGATGCTGCTGGAGTTTACTGTTTACTTTTTCTACATGGGTTTCAGTTATATTTCAGCAGGTTGTTTTGTTTACTGCTTTCCAAAGACACATGTTCCATGCTGCATCATTATTATATTATACATTGCTTCCGCTGTTCAGTTTCAGTTGTCATGTGTTGTTTACTGCTTCCGCTATTGTTTATGTTATTTTCCTTCTGCTACACACTTTACCAAATGAGGTCATAGTTTCCCCACTGACTCTCCAAGGCCCTCACTGCTAGTCGGAAGCCTCTAATATTTGGGGAAACGCGCTTGAGGTCTTGCCGCGAACCGGGTACGAGGCGCCAGTTGAGTGGCTCCGGATTCGGGTCGTTACATGCATGGTTTACTCCCGTGTCAAAATACATTTTTATGATCCGACCTATACCATCATACGACATGTAGTCTATAGAAATCATCATGTCATCATTACCCCTCCAAGGGTTCATCTAACTAAAACTAAAAAATATAATCATCTTGATAATTTATGAAAGGTTCCAAAGATTATGTAATACCGTAGTCAATATTTATCATAGAAAGGAACTACAAGTCATATTAAGAACAATTATCAAGGGGACACAACAAATCATATGATCAAATATCCAGTGTGGGTCTCAAGGGCCACTCACTCTCCCACATGAAAACAAATATCAAACATGGGTTATCAAGAATAATCACACATACCCTGAAAATATCATATACATGGACCTATATAGTAGGGAACATCCTACCTCAAGATCGAAGAATCCAACATTTAGGTTCATCAAGAGAATCATCATCCAAAACACATTCGCACAACAAATATAAATCTTGAATTATAAGAACTCCTAGAACTGGTTCAAATCCAAAAAATATTAAGTTTATTTTGTAAATATGAGAATAAGTATAGGAAAATGGTAGAAACAACACGTTCCCAATGAAAAAAATCATCAATAGTAATCTTCCAATCTTGTATAAGGAAGAATAAATTAGTAATATTTGACTATAAAAAGAGATGATAGTCGAGGATACTATGATCTTGAATCAATGATAAAACCCACATTCCATGATTGTTCAAGAATAAAATGAAACCATTCATCTAAAAAAATAATGGAAAACCTGATTTATTCAATGAAATTATCCAAACTGGAAGAACCAAAAAAGTAGTATGAATCAAGGCCTTAGATTGACTAAATTGAGAGTATGATCAAGCTAAACAAGGAAACTGAGATCATATGAAGGTTTCACATGGTCAAGACCTTGTTCTTCTGTGAATCTTGGAATTCATTAGAAAAATAAGGAATCACCAGGGAGGGAAAACTAATTGATTAATAGGGGAATAAAATCAATTTAAAATGTATTTAATACCTCCATTAAAGTTACACATGTTTCCCCCTATGACACATTCATGATCTAAGGGTAAATTTGGATGCTTCATCCATTTTAATTCTATCTTGACCGTCACCATGCCCTCCAACATTCCCTATCCATGGTCACAATGTTCTTGAACATTTTATCCTAAAATGGATTCTAGAAAGGCATATTTACCACAACTGGGAAATTTTTCCCTCACCAAAGCCTCTAAAACGACCTGGTAGGCCATTTTCCATTTCATGTTTTACAAATGAGTAGTTCAGAGCCACAATGACTTACCATAGGGTGTAGTGTTGGCTTTTTTTAACTAAAACCTCAAAACTCACTTTTATGCCCCCAAAATACTCCAAATAATTTGGTACCAAATTTCAATGATCATAAGGTTCAAAAAAATCACTTAAGACATATTGAAAATTACATAAATGTAAACACATAAAACTAGGGTGTTATACCATGAATTTCAATTTACATGTAAATCTCTATAATGGTCTAAGTAGATGAAAAATAACTCACTATTAAAATGTACATCAATTCGTACATCGAAAGCCTAAAAAAAATGATCCAATTGTCATCTTAGATCAAACAGAAGAAGTTTCAAATTAAATATATGAAATTGAATTGAAGAATATTCATCATCACACTATAAACAAGTGCCATATTTATTTATAAAAGAAACCTATTAGAGACTCATACTGCCATGATCCAATGATAAATTGATCTTGATCACCCAAATAACCTCAAATAGGCTTCCTCATATCCTAGAGAAGTACTTAAACAATATGTGACTCTAACTACTATTGAAACAAATCATAATTGTAGTATGCCACTCATATTACAGTTAAATATGGGGTATTTATCAGGATATACATTCTCTTAAATACTAAAATGATAGTAATCCATACATTTTTATCTACAACAATCACTTTCGATTTAATAATAATGGTCTAAAACCACCATGTTCTGGTCCCATATGAACTAAGCTCCATACAGGGTGAGTCTAATTTCCCACATAACTACCTCAAGTAAGAAACATTTCAAACCATAAATCTTGATATAATATTTACAATAAAATTTTAATCCCCATGGAATTAGTCTCCATAACTCTCATATAGGTGAAATAACCATATCAATCCATGAACACAAAAATAATATCAATCTGGATCATATATCATGATATCTAAATGAAATATAAGAAGGGATATCATGTAATGACCTCATCAAGCTATCCTTGATCACATCAATGAGTCCTCCAAAACTCAATACTCTGTATCTCATATATCTAAAAAACTCACATTAAAAGGATACTTTATAACTAACAAGGAAAAATATAAAAATCATATAGGATATAAAAGATATCAATAATCAAAATTAGAAACCAACTATATTTAAAACAATATAAAACCTCTATCTCTGTGATAAGCTACTCATTTCTTGAGCTCAAATGATCACCTTTCACCGTACGTCTTCTATTAGTGAAACAAACTCATCGAGAAAAGAAATATAATAGATACAAATATTATAAAGAGAGAAAAATATCATGTTAGTATCATTTATATTGGGTATTTCTATTTGATCCATGACTATATTTTTATAGAATCACTAAATGCTATCCATCAAAACTTATTGGGAATAAATAAAGCATTGGAATGTGAAAAAATTATAAAAAAAAAATCAAAAGATGGAATTCATTACCCCCAAAACACTATACTAAAACACATAACTTCCAAATAGGTGTAGATAATAACTATCAAAATACAATAATCAAAAGAAAAAAAGGTACAAAAACAAGATATGTTTTAACATGGTTGAAATATGCCTCTAAGTACACAGAGGAATGATGATCTAATACCTCATGTTAGTGAGAGATTTATAAATTCAAGAAGATTTTAAATTTTTGAATAGTGGATAGAAAAAACGTTGAGCCAGAATTCCGAATTGATTTTTGGGAGTTTGAACACATCCAACGGGTATAATTGGATATGGAATGAAGTGTGAAATCAAATTTGGAAGGTTTAGTAAGTTCAAAAGGAAGTTTGGGATGGGTGGGATCTATGGTGGTTATAACATGAAATAATTTTCCAATGACTATAATGGATACCTAGGAATACGGGATAGCTAGTGGACCGGTACTAGTTAGGGAGAATACCTTTAAAATTGGGAAATGAATTGTTTACCCCTTAATTTTTTGAGGGGAAATCCCATATTCTCCCTTTATTTTAACTTATGCAGTCTGGGGTCCCTCTCCCTTTCTATTTTGTTTATGTACCTTTAAGGGAGGTGTTCTAAGGGGGATTTAACACAGATTTAAGGTATTTATCCACCTATATTTTACTCAAATTTTTTCTCTTACCCTTGTATTAATTTACTTCTTCCATAAAATAGATTCATTTTTGTGATTATACTAGATCATGGTGGAATTTCATAATTCTCAAAGGGATACCATATAGCCTAGGATGATGGCATCCCTAGATTCCATATAAACACAGTTCCTAGAATATTTGATAAGGTATTTCATTGTTATGGTTCTTCTTATCTTTTTACTGAAATATTTCTTAAATTACTTATGGATGTAGTGCTGAAGGTTGGATATTTGGATTGTATTGGACTTATGGTTTTGTTGATGGTGTCTAAAACCACATGTATTGAGGTTTTAATGGATGACTAATGCCTAGTGAATTACACTTCTTTATACTAAGTTAATTTTTAATTATTTAATTAATTATTAATGTTTTAATCAATTAATATAGGTTTATGTTTTGAGATAGGATCTTAGGTCATTGAGATGATTTCAGTTGATCTTAGAAAATGTTGGATGGTCTTGGTTAGGCATTGGGAGTCGTTACTAGCATTTTGAAATAAATTAAAAAAACTCTAATTGAGGTAATTGGTCCCTAAACCTAACCCATTGTCTTGTTTAATTGTTAAAGTTTATAGTTTTTGAGGTAATAGTAATCATCAATTGTTGAATTATAATTTTATTTAAATTGTTTTGTCTAGGTATGTTTTATTGAATAAGATGAACCAGGATGTGATTAATCCAAAGTGTGAGTTACGTTTTTGATTTAATTATTGAGAATTGAAATTTAAAAATCATAAATGAATGTGAAATGGAATTGAATCTCAAATTAGACCTTTGAGATAAAATTGGTTTGTAAAATGATGAATTTTGGTTGGCTTGGTAAACAAAATGGCTGATGTTTTCCAAATTTGTGTTTTATTTTTTAAATGGTCAAAAAGGGTGTTTTGTATTATGAAAGTTAAATGATTATTTTTGGAAAATATGGTATTTCATATTAAAGAATTATTAAATGGTAATATGGTTTTGGAAGGGTTTTTGTTTGTGCATTTTTTATAAACGCTGTCTAATGAAAATGGGTGGAACATCATGAAATGGTTTAGTAAAAATTAAACTGGTTAGAAGGGGCTTAGAAATGTTGAATTATTGTGTATTGGAATGGAAACTGACTGGATTATTTTATTGAATATATATTTTTTCATTTTGGAATGTTTGAAAGGAAATGAAAACACCCCTTTGGAGTTGGACTTGTTTTCATAATGGAATTGTTAAATAACCCCTTTTTGTTTGTGATTGGTTATTCTGTGTTATGAAGTTGGTGATATGTACATTCTATTTCTAATGTGAATGCAATATCTATTAGTTGACGCTTAAACTTAGGGAATATGGCCTCCATGGTGAATACAAATGGGATGGTTAAACCCATAGTAAACACAGACCCTAGGTGGATGAACAGATTTATAGTTAAACCTGAGGTAGACACAAACACTGAGTAGACACTAGGGCTCTAGGGATGGGTGGATTATCCCTAGGTATCAGTTATTGGATAAGGATGGGTATGTTACCCCTATTGGGATATGGTGGGAATGATCATTGCAACATTATTATAGACACTCCATAATTGGGAAAAGTTGGAATGCACCATTCCTTAGGGGAACCTGGCCCTTGGGTTTGGAGTTTATTTATGATTTTAGTTTAATTTTTTTAATTGGATGTTTAGAATAGTTTATCTTGTACAAATATGTATATAATTTACTTCAGACTGATAATATTCAGTGGAACCATTTGTGGTGGCTAACTAGGTTTTAATCACACCTTGATTGGACTAACATGTCACTTGGGTACCCAAGTATACATTCAAAAGGTATAGGTACTGGTTGGGATGAGTCTCATGGCTTAGATGCTGGATATTCACATGGTTAACTTAGATGACACTGGGAGAACAAGGTAGAATATAGATTAGATCTATTATAAATCTAATATATTTTTTTTATTCAAGTATGTACATGTTACTAAACAAAAGGGTGGTATATTTTCAATTCCATATGTCATATCTTCATTTTTGTAGGGTATGTTCAATTTATTTACTATTATATGCACTTGGATGTCTTGGAAATGCATGAGATTTGGTTATTTTATTATTCATTTTATTTTTCACTGTGATACAGGGTGTATAGTCTCCCCACACTACCATCTTATACCCTTATTGCTAGTTAGAATCCTCTAGTGTACGGGGAGGCATACCTAATAACACATGGAAAACCAGTCTAGTCACTATTTTGAGTGATCCATTATGGGATGTTATAAAGTGGTATTAAATAATTGTTTTTATTTTTTCATAAAATTTTAGGATTTGATAGAAACAATAAACAGGGATGTATCAAATATTGTGATTGAATCTAAACTAGTTCATCATGAACAACTTTTATGGTGGAAGTCCTGGTTACCATGTGTTTGAGATTGAGGTTTTTGGATTACTCTGTTATAGCCATTTTTGATTTTCACCTAGCATGATGTACATGATGTTTGAGATTTACTATATAAGGTTTATAGAATCTGGATCTTAGATGATTGGGAAAAGACCATTTATTGGAGTTTTGAAACCTGGATTAAAGAGTCAAGAGGCATCTCATGCGTCATATTAGGCATATAGAATCCATATGATATAGTATGTCCAGTTTGATTTATTTCATTAATGATTAAGGATCAAATATTTAAAGTGTTAGTAAATACTAATATGATTATTTACTATATAATTACTTCATGGAATTATAATTAGTTGGGATGAATTGTATATATGTTTTATTTTGGTGGGAATTATTATTGATCCTTTGGTGAGATGATCAATGATTATGATAGTGGTATAGTCCCCTTAGTAAGGGTTGAGTGGAAACCCTGAAGAGTCTGTAGAGGAATTAAATGTCTTAAAAATAAACCCATTGGGGGTGATTAATTTATAGTTTCATTTATTTAAATTGTGAGTAACAACCTATTTAGTGTTTTCCCATATTTCTTGGAATGAAATTATAATTAATAGAGAAAGTGAATATGTTTTACTAGATATGGGTTATATTGGATGAAACCATTTATTGTGGTAGTAATGAATGGCTAGTCATGGTGCTCTAGGGGTAGTCCCATATATGAATTCTCATGAAAATTTATTCCCTTGTTGGTGGATGGTTTGGCATGAGATGCCTGATGTATTATGTTTCATGGGACTCATGAGTGGATTTTTGGGTACGTGTATTTCCATAGGTTGAGATAGGAGAAATGATGATGCCCTATGAATTATGACCCTTATGAGACGTGACTTTTGTGATATATTGTAGACCTAGAGACCTCTATACTTGTCTTTGACCTTAGCAGTTTAGAGTATAGTGTTTTTAGAATGAAACCCGAGTAAGGGGTTACCCAAAGTTTGCAAGTACCTTGGATATAAGAAGCATGGGTAGGTGTTTCAGGTTGTGAAATGAGGAATTTGAGGTTTTACTAGGTGAATGGTATGGGAATAGTTATTAATTATGAGTTCTTGAGAAATGCCCCTTAGGAGAGGCTTCTTTTTGTATGGGATGAACATAGAGTTTGATGGTGTTCAGAATGGTTTTAAAAGGGCGGGATAGTTTGGTTTCCTTTCCCAGTAGATTTTAGTTTGGTGCGAGCATAGGTAAATGCCTTTGATTTTAGTACAGTGTCGGGTGGCAGCTAATCATGTGGTTGATATTTACTCCCCTTGTAGAATGGATAAACTCCTATGGCTTAGGAATGAAACCATGTATAAGGTTCTCATTTGATTAACCATGGAACATAGAAGTTTAAGATGTTGAAGAGGATTTCCTTGGGCACTCTAGGTGGGTTGGAATTGACATATCGAGGATCATGGACAGTGGTTTTGGTGCATCGGTCTAGTTTTTGTGACTTAGGACTCAGGGATGATTGAGGTAATGGATTGGGTGGTACAAAATTGAATAGTTCTATATCGAATGAGATGGGAATGGTTTGTTCTGTTGTAAGGAGAAACCTTTTTAATTTTTTATTTGGTGAGAAAATTTGATTAAGTCAAGGATCAAATATTTTTGTCATAATTTTTATGGGCATAAAGGACTAAGACTCATGTGATGATTTTAAAATGCACCTATATGGAATAGGAGACATTGGAAATGGATCTGGTGTGGTGACATGATCGATCCAAGAGTGGTTAAAGGTAAGGTAAGCCTATAAAATCTAGTGAGCGTGGATCTGGAGGAGAGAAAGGCATGTTTAATAATGGATATTATTGAGGATTCATTCAAGGAGAGGTATAAGGTGATCCACATGGTGTGGAGCACACCAAAGGTAGATTGTTTTTAAGAAAGATTGATGATTATCCTATTTTATTATAAACAAGAAAAAGATAGGAACCCAAGAGAGTATGGGAAGACAATGAAAAATAACCAAATAAAAAATCTTGTTACACAACTTTTTCCTTAATATTTCACTTAGAATTAATTCTTCATATTGAATTGAATACTAGTCATACCTTCTGTGTTCATACCCTGACCTCTCAATCTCCCCCTACTTGAAAGAAGAGATTTAATACTATCGAGTAGGGTCTCAGCACCAGATATTTTAGAGTCAGAGTTATTCTCCTTCCTCTCTTTGAATTTTTTTAGAGTGGAATACCTTATCACTGGAGTAATCATCCCCACAACCTCCATTGCTCCAGCATGAGAAATAATCTCCTGGTGTTTTGTCTCTTCATGAAGTGAATTAGAAGCACCAATAATTGTATCCTGTATCTCAATGGAACCATCATATTTTGATCAGAGAAAGGTATAGGGTTACCAATAATTGGTTATTCGACCACCACTGGAGACACCACAAAATAATTCATCTTCTTGCAGGAAACAAGCTAAAAACCCTCATTATCAACAATGGGTTTTGAGGAAGCATGAAAAATTCTAGAAATGACTGGAGAGTCAGATTCTAAAATTTTATTACAATTTTGGATACTTGAAGCATCCATACTTTCATGTGAAAGATGATGATAAACCACTTTTTATATTTCTCCATCATTAACTTGTTCAACCATAAAGTAATTATCACCACCTATAATTTATGAAGTATCAACATTATTGAAATTGGCCTCTTCGGAGAAGATAGAATCCCAACAATTCATCTTATTCTTAGAAGTAGAGACATAAAAAATAGTTGAATCTCTTGGCCGACCACCCTTCTCATCATCCATTAGAATGACTGTATCTTTAGGAGAAAATCCATGAACTTCTCTCTGTTTGACATTATGAGCAAGAATTCCAATTCCGACATCAATCATACCAGGGTCTTTGTTATCCTCAGGCTGCTTGATCTGAGGGAGAACATCAGCCTTCAAAACAAAAGTATTTTTTATCTTCTAAAGATAATTGCTCATATCATGTCCACACAACAAATAGAAATTGCATAATTTAGAGCACCAATAGTTAGATGAATCATGAACTATAGCATTACAGTCCTTGGCACTGATTTATATAGATCTTCTAAAATATTTTTATTTCTAGCCACCACAAACCGACCAATATTCACTACCATATCACCTTTAGCAAATCCGTGATTCCCGCCAACCACATCCCCCAAAGCCACCACCGGCCAAAGACCATCCATCGGCTAGATATTACAAGATCCATCAGTAGATGCCTTCAACACATCATGCTACTCAACTCCAATACATCATATCGATGCAAGACAACCCCAATTCATTGAGATCCACACATCGCAGATGAACCAGTTCGCTAGGAAAAGACCTCCACACCAGCCAAAGCATCTGATGAGCGCATTTCCACCCAAGCTCCATCCATTGATGATCCCTTCGACACCATCTTTTGACCGAGGGAGTGAGGATCCATCATGGGCATGAGAAGCCCTTAATCTTATCTCCACCATCAGAGTCCCACACCCCACCCTCATCATGCCATTTCCACCCTCTTCTATCCCACTCGAAAATTGAGTGTGGTGACCCTTGTTATGAATCAAATTTCGGTGGTTGTTGAGGATGAACTTCCTATGATTAAGGGATATCATAAAATATGGTATCTCTATTTTTTTCATTTCCAAAAATATCCCACTTTCAAGAAAAATAATCTTAAGGATTTTATGAAAAATGTAAAACTCTTTTTGAATCCTTCCAAAATTATTTTGGATACAGTTTTTCAAATCCTATTCATTTTGGAAATAAAACTTTGTGTAAAACATAATCCTTATCCAAAGGACTAACTGTGTGACCCTTATAGACTTTAAAGTGTTAAAAAAATATAAAATCCTAATTTCATAGATGTTAGAAAAGAGAAGCCTCTATAAAACATCAATTCTAATCAAGCTACAAAGTTCCATGGTTTGATTTCGATCAAACTTACTCATATCTCCATTTGAACATTTCCACCACAAGATGTATCATATAAATTATATGTATACCTATATAATCCATTTTCCCATGATCTTAAGTGACTCATAGACATGGAAGATGGAAATCTAGAATAGTTCATCTCACACATACATTATTATTGAAAAAAAAACTATAGTGAAGTCGGTATATAAATCACATTTCATTCATCTATCATATGATCACATCACATACCCCACATACAGGTAGTTTCACACATCACATTTCATTCATATAGAAGACGAGTTCATTATATAACCCTCATGCATATAGCTAAGAAA
This sequence comes from Viscum album, assembly GCA_963277665.1. Lineage (NCBI taxonomy): Eukaryota > Viridiplantae > Streptophyta > Magnoliopsida > Santalales > Viscaceae > Viscum > Viscum album. The sequence continues at coordinate 607,440,383 of OY728139.1, read as the reverse complement.
ATCACATTTCACTCAACTATGATTAGCCATGCTTTTTCTCAATCTAATTCAATAAAGGTTCAGATGTCTTTTCTAATCATATGAGTTGAATAATCGAATTCTGGTTGAGCTCTAACAAGAAACGTGATAAAAACATTCCCAAGCACCCTTGATTAGCTAACCGTTAAGTTTTGAGAAATAAAGATATCAAATTATTAAAGTTTATATGCTATGTATCTATCCAGCCTTAAGTAAAAAATATTTATAATTAGAATACACCCATAACTACATCAATGACTGTATAACATTCCATGAGATATAATTTGGCGGGTCAATAAAAATACTAAGTCTCCACTTATTATATGATGATTACACTACTCATGTTAGTCTCAACATATCATCAAAAACCATAATACTATATGATGATCACTGATTAGGGATAATGAAAAGTCATAATTTGAGGGGATGTTAACATTCCACTATTCATGTAATATAAATTACAACATACATGGAAGAAAAATAAATAGATATTATCTTTATTATTAATTATTCTTAATTTTAAAACCATTATATCCAATCAGTCTTGTATCTTATACTAAGAGATTCAATATAAACCTCAAGTTCCTGCTATAATAATGGTTTCATCAATGGTTCTATTACATTCTCTTATGTATCCACCTAAAAGATATTTACATTACCCCTCTCAATTATGTGTATAATGAGATGGTATTTTCAAAGGATGTGGTTGGTCCTTGGGTGAGACTGGGGTTTCATATCTTAAGAAATTACCCCATTGTTGACATAATAATGTTCAATTTCTCCCTCAATGATAGGAACCTCTCAAAGTTTAAAAATTAACTTATTGACCCAAACAACTTCATTTATAGCATCTAATACAATGTTGTGTTTTGTTTATATTTTTTTTCTATTATGAAGTTTTTTTAGAACTCTTCTAACTCATATCTCATCAATTTAAGAAGAACAAAAAGCTGGATTGAGATCTACTATCATATTTATCAAATTAGAAACTAGCATTATTGTAACTGTTTACACAAAGATCATCCTCTCCTATAAAGACAAAGAATATATCCTTAGTTCTTCATAAGTAATTTAAGATGTTCTTACCAGCTGTCCAACAACTCTCACCAGTATTGGACTTGTATCTACTTGTAATAATTACAGTATAAGTGATGTTAGATATAGTACAAAACATGACATACCTGACAGATCCTATGGTGGATTCATAAGGAATTATGCCCATTATTTATGACAATTTATAAGGACATTGAACCTTTCAATTATTCAAACACTATAACACTGATAAATACCCCTTTTTAGAGTTCTCTATACTAAAAATATTTTTCAATCCAATATATGTGTTTTGAATTAGTCAAAGTAACCTCTTAGATCCACAAATATATATATATATATATATATATATATATATATTCATACCTAGTATATAGGTCACTTCACTCATGTATTTCATTGGGAATAATTTTCCCAACTACTTCTTTATTGGGTGTAAAGTTGGGGCATCATTTCTAATAAAAAGTACATCATCCTAATAAAAATCAGAAATACTACCACATATTAAACCCCATACCCATTTTGAGTTAATAAATCCTATGGAAATTTGAATTTCTGAGTTTAGTGGATAGTTTGTTTTGATAATTGAGATTCAGATTTAAATTTCGAGAGTTATATTGTCTTAAGTTTGTTTTTTTATATGTTTTGAGTTGTAAGAGTTTCCTTATATTCTCTATAGAGTATTGAGAGCTTCGAGTTATGTTTTGGGATTTTTTTAGGATTTTTATAGGGGTTCATGGTTTGCTATGAATGGTTTAGAAGAAACCTTACTACACCCTGAGCATGAGGCATTTTCTAGTTCATTTTGTATAGTTCACAATTGGATGTAATGGTTAGTAAATGTTTAAGGGTAAACCATGAAAATTTGAGAGGAAACCATTAAACTTGGTTTGGGTTTGGGACTTAATGCATGATTGGTACATGGTTGCAGACAAACCATGTGAAATATTGTAGACTAAGACAATATTTATTTGTACAATTGATATAAAATTTGATACATAGTGTGACCTAACCATGTGAAGGGGGTTTCCTTAGAAAATTGATACCACATGGTTAACATAAATTTGGAAAACCATGTGGCCAAACCATGTGGCTCATTAAAGGTGGTAAAATTAAAATTTTACCCCTATGATCTTTTAAACCCATCCCCCTATTTCTTCCCTCACCCACATGCATAACCAATCCAAGTGATCACACTCTCCCTCATTTAGTTTACTTCGGATTTGGGAATTTACATGTGTGATTATTTAGTGTTTTAGGTGATATTAATCCTCCATTGACCTCAAATATTTATTTCCCATGATTTCCTATTAATTCAATTTCTCCAGTTTATGGTTTTGGTTTTAATTCTAGCAGATCATGGTGGAATTATCTGATAACAATGGGGATTCTATGTATCATGGTTAGAGGATGTCCTGATATGGTATATGTATGTTTTCACACATCATTTTGATGGAGGTATTTCATTGGGTGATATTATTTATTGTTTTACCATAAATTAAATGAAATTTATTATTATTTTGGTTCTAGTTTTATTTGATTTTTCCTAAATTCATGTTGATAGCATGCCACATTACTTTGACATGCCACATGATGTTGGCATGTCATTGGATGTGGTTTCTGTGTAGCGGGAGAATCCAATGAGTAATTTGGAATTTATCACTAAGTAAATTAAATTGTAAAATTAATTAAAATTGTATAATTTTAATTATAAATTGATTATAATTAATTAAATTTAATTTTTTGTGTGAGTTAGGGCCTTAGTTGTTTTGGATGAAGGTCCTTGGACTTGGATGGGATCATATGAGAGATATCAAGTTATGAATTAAAAAGTGAATAAACTATAAATTGATGTAGGTCATCTCTCATACCTGATCTTGTAGTAATATGCACTTTCTTATGGAATCTGTTATATAGTATCACCACTGAAGGTGATCAGCCCCTTTTATTCAAAATGAATTATTAAGTTTATTTAAAATGTATGGATTGAACAAAGTGTGAAAGGCCACAATGGACCTTTAGTCACCGACATGATTTCCTTAGTCTTCAATGGACAATGCCTTGATTATATTAGTATGACCTAGGACAATATAAGCATAAATAGTTTAAAATAAATGAAATGGGATGAGTCAGATGTAGGGAGCCTCGTGATAGGTACCTTAGTGACCTTCGAGTAGAGGTGAGATATAAATTGAGATAAAGTTCCTAATGATCGGCCAAGAGAGAACCGTGAGATGCCTTAATTATATTGGTCTATTGTGATGACTGTGAGGTGACAGTTCCTCACCCAATAAGATGTGACTACCTAGGGGGTATACCCTGAAGAGATTAATGGAAATATTGGGTGTGAGTAACGACCTTGGATAACTTGGGAAGGGGATTATCTTGGGTCCACATCCCTTATATGACTATATTATTTGGATAATGGGTCTGTAATGTGATTATAAGGATACCAAGGGATGCTAATCCCTTTGGGTGGTGAGCATGGATCGATGTAATAGAAGTGTTAAAGAAGAACCCATGAAGATGGACTTAAAAAAGATAATACCCGGGGGACCCCAATGGGTTCCCAATGACATGGTGACCGTAGATAGGGTGTGTATGATAAATGGATAATAATGAATGTGGGTGTGACATTAGAACCCAAATAGATGGTTTGATATTGTTAGGACTATGGTGAGAGTGGGTCATGTGCTGAGAGGCTGACCTAGACTATGTGTGATGGGATTGGGAAGGTGGCCAACCTTTGTGTTTTAATTTTTAGTTCTAGGGAATATTTACCCCCAATAAATTATGATATATCTGAGTTATATGATGGGATACCCTATGTGCATGATATTAGAGGTCTTGGGGGGATGTGCTGGGTATGTTTGATGTATATTTAGGCGTTTGTGTCGCATGTGACTTAGGTGTTTAGGAATCGGGGAAGGATTTGTATCCCTAGGTAATGATGGACCCGTATCTAGTTTCTTGTAGTGGATATGAAACCCTAGGTGTTTGATGATGGTGGTTACTGGTGAACTATGATCTAGGGTTTATATGGTTCTGGGGATGTGTATATTTCACTCAAGTGGTTTATTATGTTTTAATATGGGTATATTTACCTGGGTGTATGTTAATAGTGGTTTTGGGGATGGGTTTATTTTCCATATTTGACTTATCATGTTCTAGGAATAAGTATATTTTCCTTAGGTGGTTATTGTTCTTAGAGACACTTTGACACTAGCCATCATGTTTGGATCTATCTTGGGAGTCATGGAAGGACCCGAGAACCGATAGTGGTTGTTTATTTATAATTCCCAATAATTTATTTATATTTTTAACACATCACATAAGTCTCATGTATTTAATAGTTATGTACAAGATTATTTTGGCAGTTCTCTACTGAGTTGTACTCACACCTTGATTAGATGGCCATGACACTGGGGTACCTAGGAAGCTTTCACCGTTTATAGGTTCACATTGGACAGAGTCCCATATTTGCATGATCAAGATGGATAACTCAATTGGGATTAGAGATTATGAGGAATTTACGCTCATGGATGGTGGTATATCCTCTTGTATTTTTATTTCATTTCTTTATATTGTATATGTGATTGACCCTATATGTGTTCAGTTATTAATTCAGTAAGAATTCTTACTTATGTATTCATTTATTATTTATTGATGGATTTATTTATTGATTTTTATTACTCTAGTTTATGTTATGGATGATGGTTGGTTTATTTTCCTATTATTTCAAACTTTTATATATGGGTATAGTATCCCCTCATCACTACCATGGGCTCTATGCTACTAGCTAATAGCCTCTAGCATATGGAGAGGCGCGTCTGAGGTCCGAGTGACTATTCATTCGATACAATAACCGCTTAATGGTTATAGACCAAGGGAGGTTGTTACACAAAACTCCCACTAATCTTATTATATAAATAGAAATTATCCATATTATTGATGAAACCAAACTCTTTGATTACATCATCAAATTGGATATTCCAACTTTGAGAGGATTTCTTTAATCCATAGAAAAACCATTATAGCTTAAAAACCTCAATAGACTTATTTGGAACTTCAAAACCATTGGGTTGTATCATACACACATTCTTGACTAAATTCCCATCAAGGAAAATAGTTTTTAATTCCATTTGATATATCTCATATTCAAAATGAGTTTCTATAATAGGCAATATCTGAATGGAATTTATCAATGAAACATGTGAAAAGGCATCTTCATAGTCAATAATAAGAATTTATTTTTAACCCTTTTCCACTACGCATGTTTTATAGATAGAAACTATACCATTAATGCCATTTTTCTTATAAAAACCACTTTCACTCTATATGTATCATCCCTTCAGGTTCATCCACCAGGTTCCAAAATTAGTTAGTGTACACTATAGAAAATCTTATTTTTTACATTGACTCATTTGCGATGGACTAGAATTCCATAAAAAATAGTCACTATGAATTTATTTTTTGTGACATAATGATATTTCTTTTGCAAATAATATTTTTTATGATTAATATTTCAGATGAATCAGTAGCCCATTGAAAATTATTTTAGAGGAATCGAACTGTCTGGTGGGAAATATTTATTTATAATGAAACTCATATTTCCATCCCAAATAACTTTATCTTTAACGAATTATTTGTGATAGACTAGAAATTTCATCAAAAATAGAATGAAAGTAGGTGTATTTATTATGTAGAGTTTTCATCACAAATAATTTTTATATAAGAGAGATAATTATTTATAATGGGTACTTATTGCGATGTATTTGGATTCCATCACAAAACCCCATCACAAAACCCCATCACAAATACTTATTTGCATCACAAATATCATCACAAATACTTCAAACAATGGGATGTTTATGATGGATAGTCCATACCAAATAGTATATCACAAAAAATACATTATAAAAATCATGCATCCATATTTTCCCTCTCATTCCAAAACCCTCAAACTCTCCCTTTATCAACTCCTGTGATATCTTCCAGAAATATATTTCTAAGTTATTGATATACTATTTGTGAACCACACATCAATTTAAATATATTTTAACTAATTTTTGAATAGTTATTAAATTGTAGTATTAATTTTTTATCATATTATTTTTTATTTAATTTAATTTATTAGAGTTTAATAATCTTTTCATGTGATGTTATTAATTTTTTTTTAATTTGAACGTTATTGGTTGTTAAATTTATTATATTTTTAATATAAAAATAGCCTATATTTTAAAGTTATTGTAAATATGAATAGTTAAATTGATATTTTAGTTATTTAATAATAATAATATTTTAAATTATAATTCCAAAATTGATAAGTTTATAATAGCTAAAGTATTTTGCGATTGTAAAAAGTTTTCAAGGATGTCAGGCTTTTACAATTATTATAGGCCTTCATGATTTCTATGTTTTTGCGCCCACTAGGCTTTTATGCCTACCAGGTTGTCACACCTTCCAAGATTTTACATATACTAGGATTTTATGACTACCAAAGAATTTTATGATTGTAAAAATGTTTAGTAATAAAAAAAATTAATAAAAAATAATAGAATATTACATAAAATTATGAGAAAATAATAAAATAATAAATATTTTAATATAGGAAACAATAAAAAAATTAAATCCTTAATTATTATAAATTAGTAAAATTTATTAAAAATAATATCAAATAAAAAATGTATTTTACAATTTTTGGGAAGAGGTCCCATTGTGTGACCATGAAAAATAAGATCACAACCCATCGGAAGATCACATACATCCGAAGTTCCACCCAGCAAAAAAAAACCTATGAAATTTATCACGATCTTAGAGTACCAAAAATTAGGAAAATGATACACCCAATTCAATGTAATAAGTCGAACTACTAAAAAACTCTCTTTTTATAACTCAAAAACAACATTTAAAATAAATGGAAATAATAAGAAAAGTAAAATGGACATACAAGGATAACATGGTTCAGAATTTCATCCTACGTTTATGGGAGAAGACTACAAAATATTTATTTCTATACAAGTACAAGGATACAATAAATATACCATAAGATACAATAATTATAATTATTCTCAATTATAAATAATCCAAGTTAAAGTTGGAATATGGTCCCATATATATTATTGAGAGGATAACAACCAGTTGGACATGTTTAACTGCCATTTGAGATTTGCAATCAACTGTCCTTATAATTTATTCAATATTCAACCTATTATATCCAAAACCATATAAATATATAAAACTAATATATTTTACATAAATTCACATCCAATAAATATTTTATAGAGAATAGTATATTTCAGAGAACACAAACCAACCTGAACTACCCATAAAATGGACACCATATACTGGCAAACCTACCCGTATGTTGAAGCCGACTACTATCGATACCTTGACAAGACTAAAGTGAACTACTAGAGTTTTTCCTTATGGTAAAAAAAAATATTAACTTGAAAATGGATTCACAATCCCAAAAATCTACCACTTAAAGACTAATTCAAGGATCTGTTTGGCATCCTTCAACAATTATGAAAAACTGAGCATGCATCCTTCTTCCTCATGCATGTAGTGTTCCCCTCCATCTTCCGTTAACCCAATTACAACACATGAACGATGTTTCCTTAGGATTTCTTATAAAAATACCTTATTGAACATGTCATCCTGATTTTTTCCCAACTATCTTCCATAGCTCTAACACATGGTCTTTTAGGATATTTATAATGAAATGGAATTTCAAATCAATATGATTTTTTTCATGAAAAAACATATTTGGGGAAGTGTGAATTGTAATCTTACTACCATAGAATAATAGTCCTCCTTCTAGACTCCTTTTAAGATCCTTCAACAATCACATAAACAAAAATAACTCCTTTTTTGATTCTTTAGCTACTATGTATTCTATTTCCATAATAGACAAAGAAACCGTAGGTTGTAGTTGAGACATTGAACTAATAGTCATTCCACCAAAAGTAAAAAAAAGTTTGTTGTTCTATTTTGGGTATCTGAATACTTAATAAAATCCACATATATTAATCTATATAATGGATAATCTTACCTAAAGCACAAAATTTTTTCTTCTAATCCCTTCATGTATTAGATGATCCGCTCTATGACTTTTAGTCCTACCTTCCAATGTTTAACATTAAATGACTTCAAAATCCTATTAAAAATGATATTTTCAATGATGAAAAAACCATCACATACATAAAACTTCTATAAGATGACATTAATAGTAATTTCTCCATGTATTGAGCCTCATCTTTTGCTGAAAGTGCACGTGCCATGGATAATTTGAAGTGTCTAGGAAGAGGGTTTGAGACAGGCTTATATCTGTTCAATAATTTTTTTCAATAATCATATGGATATAGTATTTCTTGGATAACACTAATGTACTGGATTTTATATCACTTTATATCCTCATTTATAAGATTTTATTGACTTGGACATGATCCATCCTTTTTAATCTTATAGAAAAAATACTATTTAATTCATGAATCCATAAAATCTATAGACATTCCAACAACATATCATTCATATATAAAAGGATTATGATTTAATTCCTATAATTCCATGAAATATAATAAAAAATTATTAGATTCCCACTGCATGAAACCTTATTCATATATGAAAGTTTAAACTTTAAGTATCACTATTGAGTTATCTATTTCAAACCATAGATGTTACATTAAAACATATAAACAAAGTCCTCATTATAATGATCTTAAAAAACCTTGGGATACTTCATGAAGATTTCATACTCTAAGTAACCATGAATAAAACAAGTCTTGACATTCATTTTCACTAAGTGAATATCATAGAAAAGAACTAAACTCAGCACCGCCAATATAGTAGTATTCTTAACTATATGTGATTTTTTTGAGAAATTGATTACTTCCTTTTATTATAATCATTTCACCAATATATTCACTCAGTATATTCTACCCATATAATTTATTTTCCATAAAAAAAGTCATATTTGTTCTTATATGGATTTCCTTCCCTCTAGTAGCTTTGTTAGCAACCAAGTTACCTTAAACTTTAAGAAATTCATTTGTTCCTTCATTGTTGAATCCCATTATTTTGAGTCACTAAATATCAACAATACCTCCAGAAATTTGGGTTCTTTATAATCCATTATAATTATTAAATTTAAATTATCATCATATCTCCAGACTAGTATCCTTATTATAGAAGACCTTATCAAATCATCTTGAGATTCAAATCTTTTTAGTTTTACTATTTATAATGCCCTATATTTGGGGCACCAACTGATTATTTATTAAATTATAGATATTTAACTCACGATTAATCATACCTTGAGTATTTTGGAATATATTCCACTGGTGTAACATCCAGTGAATTTGTGCTCATATTTGATGTCACCAAATCATTCAATATTCTAGTAATTTCATCCAAATCAGCTTGAACTTCCATATTTAGCTTATTTAACTCAACTTATGATTCATATTATTTGTTCCTTCGATTGGAATTTATCATCTAAGAGAAATTTTAAACTTAGGATAACTTATTTCTCTTCATCATCCCATAGTTGGAAACCAAAGACTTCATTCACATATCCAACAAGGAAGAAAACCATGGACATAGACTAAAGTTTTTCTCATTACTTGGAGTCAGTATGTAAGTATTCTAAACATATTAGGACTTTAATATTTCTAATTTTTGATATCTTAATAGATAATATCTCTTTTTGTAGAATTTATCCTAGATTAGACAACATGTTTTATTGTCTAAGTATACAGTTGTTTTTATTTATTCCACCCAAATGGCCTTAGGTATTCTAATGTTCACACACATGTATCATTCATTTTTAGTTAAACTATAATTTATTCTCTCTTCCACACCACCTTTTCTGCATTCTAGTTATTTTTCTATCATCATGATCCCTTATAAAAAAAGTTCTTAAAGATGCTACCATTGTACTCTTCATCATTATATTATTTAAGGAACTTCAAATTCTAGATACTTTATGTTACAACCTAACCTATACTTTCCTTGTTATTTAATCTATTTATTTATTTATTTATATATTCTTTAATGTTTGGTCAAACCACATTTTTTTCAATTTTTGATGTTTTAGAGTGGGGTGAATTTTTGGAAAAAAATGAGTACTAACAATGTGAAGACATTTATTTTTTGACGAATTGGTTCTACACAATTGGTGTAGGTTTTATAAAACAATGAAACCAAACCTTATACAATTCCTAGTGAGTCTATTGTGCCTTATACGATTAACATATGATTTGGAAAACTATTTAAACAAATTGTGTGATCTTCTCTATTTTTAAAATATTTGAAATTACTAAACTACCCTCCCTTTATTTTAACCCCTTATATCCTTTTAATCCCTCATTCACATGAATCATCCATAGAGTAGCCCTATTTTTTTAAATATCTCCTCCACTATGGATTTATTGGCCCTCTTTCATCAGTTTTAAGAGATTTCTTCAAGGATAGGGTGTAAAGACCCGTAAATTTCAAGGAATGTTTTTTCTTAAATTCTTTGGGATTTTGCTAGTACGCAGTTTCTGAAGGCACCTGATTCTGAGGCCTGGTGTGCCTGGAATAATTTTATGAAGTTTAGCTCGGGTATGTTCAGTGAACGAACGAGTGGGTTTTTCTATCTTTTGAACCGGTGCTCGGAATTGAAATCTGAGGGCACCGATGAAACCGCAGTTTCGGTAATTTCTTAAGAGGACCTTTACCAAAGATGTGTTTGCTTGGGAGGAGTTATTAAAAATTGTGGATTAATAAAGAATTGAATAAAAATTGTGGAACAATTTTTATTCTTTGTCCATGTGGTTATATCGAACATGGGGTAGTTAGATTGGGACCCACAAGCCCCTAACTACCCATGTGAGGATATTGGTGAGGTGGGGCCCACATGATCCCCACCCCTTCACATTCCTTAAAACTCCTCTAACCCCCCCCCTTAAAATTTGTAACTCATATTAACTTGTTAAACTTCCTCTTTAAGTGGGTGACCCTTCCTCTCCCCACTCTCTCAATTTAATGCTTTCCAACACACATTTAATTAATTAATTGAACCTCAACAATTAATTGAATTAAGTGTTTGATTTTAAAAATTTGAAATGCTTGACATGAGTAAATAAAATAAGGAAAATCCTTATTTTATTTTGGTTGGAAATTGTGGTGTTAAGAGAAAGGGAAGGGAGCTCTTGAGCATTGGAAGATCAGTTTATCTTCTTGTTGAAGAACTTCTTCTTCAACGAAGAATGCCAACTCTCTGACGAAGAACATCGACTCGAAGGCTCAATCTCTCCATCCTCTTCTTCCTCTGTGACAAGGGAGGAGACACTGATGATGATGGAAAAGACGCCATCATCCGTAGAGCTTGACAACTATGAAATTCCTTCGAGGCAGGGGTTAAGTTCAATTTTAATGAATTAAAATTGTGCTTGTTTTATCGTAGATCATCTCGTTTGCTTTGGCTGCTTGTTATCATTATAACGGGAGGAGATTGGACCACAAAAACACGACCGATCCTCCTCCCCTGTTTATTGTTGATCTTCGTTTTTGTTTAAAGCGAAGGCGGCGCGGTGTTGTTCCACCACGCGGGGACGATGAGGACCGCGGCCGGAGCAGGCCGCGACGATGGTGGGTGGTGCCGTCGCGCCGCGCCGGTGTGGCTGAAGGGACTGCGGCTAGAGCGGGCTACGACGGTGGTGCGGGGCACTGTCGCGCCGCACCAGTCAAGCAAGAGCCGCAGCCTTAGGCCACGACGGTTCAGTAGGGGGGGCCAGCTGTGCTGGCCGCCGGTGACTCCAGGATGCGGGACCCTAAAGGGTCCTGCGACGGCTCAACCGGCCGGCCATAAAGGCTAGCCGTTATTTCAGAAAAACTGTGGGGGTCGTAACCCCCTGACCCTATTTTAGGGCAGACCCCACTGGGGGTCTTCCATTTCTGAAACAAAGGGGCCGCACCCCCTTAGCACCCGCGCTCGGCCGACAGCAGAGCCGCGACCAGCTTCCGAGCTGGGCCGCAGGCCGCATGGGCTGGGCCGGCCACGCCATTCGTGAGCCGGGCCATGCCCAACTGGGCCAGGCCGCACCCAGTCGGGCTGGACCCAGACCCAGGTCGGGTCGACCCGGTTCGGGCTGACCCATGGGGTATTGGGCTGGGTCGGACCGGGCCCAAACCCCCTATTTTCGGACCAGGTTCGTTCAAACACCCTTATCTTGGGCTGCAGACCTCCGATCGATGCACCGTCAGTTGTGTAGGGATCCTTGGAATGATACGGTCGTTTAGGTATATTACAGTTAAGGTTTTGACGAAGATTTTATAAGGCCTGGTTGGTTCGAACCTGAAACCAACCGGGCCCTTGGAGTGGAAACACTTATAACTTAATGACCGGGCGTTCGAATGACGTGCCGTCAATCATGTTGAATTCCTCTTAGTGAGACTGTTCTTTTGGATTACTACACTTGAGGTTTGGACACAGCTGGAGTACGGTCGGGTTGGTTTTAGCTTAAAAACCAGCCAGGCCCCTGGGACAAAAAAGCCAATATCTCTCAGAGCAGGAGTCCGATTGACGTGCCATCTGTCACGTTGAGTTCCTATTGATGAGACAGAACTTTGTGATCCACCAACTCTGGAATTCTTGATAGTTGATTTATCGACCCCTTGGCTCGTGGAGCAGACCCTTCCGGAATCGAGCGTGCTGTGTGTGGGAACCCTAGAGCTGGCTGCGACTGTGACGATGACTGTACTTGGATCCTACATGGGTTCGTTAGCGAGGAAGACTGTACTTGAATTCTACATGGGTTCGGCAACGTTGACGACTGTACTTGGATCCTACGTGGGTTCGGCAGCGATGGTTACTGTAGTAGGATCCTACATGGGTTCGGCAGCGACAACTTCTGTACTTGGATCCTACGTGGGTTCGGCAGGGAAGATGATTCAGAGGCTACATATATCATCTCCACCCCTCTTCGTGAGTAGTATACCTGTGTGAGATGAGTCTTGATTTTCAATCATTATCATCTATATGATTGAATTTCTTTCCTGTGTGGACTGAGTTGTACTTGGGCTCAGGAGTTGGAGCCGAACTGGAATTGATGACTTAGGTATATGTATGGGTATATACCTAAGTAGAGTTCATTGATACTTCGTGTTTGGATCTTCCTTTGTGGTTTATCCTTCGTGGATTCTGGGAGGCCTTTTGGGGTATCAGGGTCACTACCGAGTATCATATACTCACCCCTGCATAGGCTATGCCCGCAGTATGTTGTGTTGGTTGTAGACGACAGACAGTGCTGATCGAGGTTGAGGCTTGTGGAGTGGGACTGTATCCGGAGGTGGAATATCAGGCGGGACGTCTACAGAGCGGACAGACAAATTCGAGGATCTAAGGAGACCATCTGTACCCACCCTTCAGGTGGGATTCACGGAGGACGTTTTAGTGGATGCTGCTTTACTTTTCAGCTTGTTGTACTTCACTTTTCTCAGTTGTACTGTACTTCCAGTTGGGTTTGTATACTGGCCCATTTACTTTCCAGCACTTACTTTTTTACTCAGTTTACTTAGTGTTTACTTCAACTTGCGTACTCTGTGGTGTTTTTTTTCTTATATAAAGGAAACTCCTTCCCATTTTTCAGGATTTACGCATTCGGTGCTAGTCGCCAGCCCATGGCCTATGGAAGGCGGTCTTGGGGTAGTCATGGCATGGGCCCCGAGGATGGGTCATGACAAATTGGTATCAGAGGAGTCGGTTCTACCGCAGAACTCAGGACTCTGATAGTTTCTTCTATGTGAAGCAATAATGTTTAGAGTATTAAGTGTGGTTATCAGTCCAGGGAGTCCAGTGTTGGTGCGGTGGCCGACGTATCCGTACACCAGGACCCTGAATTCAGATTTCTGACTCAGTGCACGAAAACATTTATTGCATGTGTGTTTTAAAAGATTTATTTGTGATTACTTTGTGTCAGATCACCAGGTATACAATATTAACCATGGTGCACCTGTTTCTTCTCAGGATGGCCCCATGATGACAGCCAGCTAGGGTTCTGAGCTTTGTGGGAGATGGCAGCTCACCGAGTGATGAGGCCTCAGTGTAGGGCCCCATTACAGTGGAGGCACCGGCGGTACCTCTACCCGCCGAGCCACCAATGCCACCAACCCCAGCAACTGAGAGTGCACATCACCTGAGTTCACTGCATGAGTTTCAGCATCCGAGGCCACCCAGGTTCCGCGGAGAGACGAACCCTCAGGCAGCCGAGGATTGGCTGGAGGCTGTTGTCTGAGTCTTCAGTTTAGTGGGGACACCAGTTGACCTCTTGGCGATCCTTGCGGCGAGTCTCCTAAATGCAATAGCAGGTAGATGGTGGATCCTGATACTCCAGGTGCACGACGAGGCATCTCTACTTTGGACGGACTTCGAGAGCCTCTTTCGCTCGAAGTTCGTTCCAGCCACCCTTCATGCGGTGCGCATCCAGGAGTTACTACAGCTCCGGCAGGGCAACATGTCAGTAGCCCAGTACTCGGAGAGATTTACTGATCTCTCGCGCTACTCCACGGACATGGTACGAGACCCATTCTCATGATCCCAGACCTTCGAGCAGGGACTAAGGCATGAGATCAGGGCTTCGATGATCTCCCTCATCATTCTGACGCAGGAAGGAGTACTGGAGCGAGCCCTACTTGTGGAGATATTCCTTGCTGATCCTGCACTAGAAGTGAGGCCTACCATAGGGCGACACACATGAGAGTCTTCTACAGCCGGCAGTAGACATATGTCGCAGAGGTCTAAGCGGACCAGGCCATCAGGTGGGAGACCTCAGGATACTGGTTCGGAGGTGCGGGGCACATGCAACAAAGCCAATCATACGAGAGGAAGGCAGTGCTATGCATGCGGCGGGCAGGTCCACATGGCTTGTGACTACCCGACCCGCCCTACAGATGAGCAACAAACCAAAGAGGGACCTCCCAGGAAGAGGAAGAGGTTCGACCATGGTGGTCCACCGGGAGCAGGCGGACGTGCCAGAGGAGCTGGTCGAGCATCTGGTGGTGGACAACGTTTCGAGGCTCTACCACCACCACCACCAGGAGGTCCACCCCGACCACAGGGAACTGGTGGATAGGGGAGATCACAGCTTCAGGTAGCTGAAGCTTACGATCATGGAGCTCCGAAAGCGGGTGGACAAGACCGGGACTAGCTCCAGTCATGGAGGCCTTTGTCCATAATGCTTCTAGCTTCGTTGACATCGTTGTTTGTGTTTCTTTGTTTCTTTGTACTTTGAGTTGCAGTAATAAAAGACACTTGCAATAGTGATGTTTGCTTTCTTGTCTTTTGTATGATAATACTAAGAGGTTCCTGTTAAAAACCGTTGACTTGACCCTCACATACGAGATTCCTACTAGAGGAGACCCAGTGACCACACACTAATGCTGACAGTGTGACTCAACCCTTGGAGGAGAGAGTAACGGTTGGATCTCTTGGTAGTAGTGTCGAGGCCTTACAACGTCATCCATGGCATGAGTTAGAATAGTTCATGTCAGGATTGACTGTGTTAGGCAAGGAACATGGTTCATCTAGGGGGTGAGACCATATTTCTCTTTTCGGAAAAGGATAAATCTTTGTAGCTTTGAAGAATGTTAATGAAGAAGGGGAAACCCTCCATATGGTTATAATGATGTCAGCAGAGCTTCCAGAAGCTGAGGCAGAGATTGACCAGTGCACACATCTTGAGGCTACCGGAGGAGGGTGTAGTGTACGTAGTTTACTGCGATGCATTAGGGACTAGACTCGGGTGAGTCCTGATGTAGGAGCGGGAAGTGATTGCCTATGGTTCACGATTGTTGAGGTAGCACGAGCAGAACTACACTACCCATGACCTGAAGTTAGCAGCAGTGGTCTTCTCCTTGAAGATGTAGCGTCACTATCTGATGGGAGAACGCTTTACAGTCTACTATGACCACCAAAGTCTCAGGTACATCTTCTCGCAGAAGGAACTGAACCTGAGATAGTGGTGATGGCTCGAGTTCCTCTAGGACTATGACATTGAGATATTCTATACTCCTGGGAAGGGGAACGTAGTAGCTGATGCTCTCAACAGGAGGTCAGGCATTCAGCTACTTAGAGAGTTGACAGAGCAGTTTTCCATGTTGCAGATATCCTTCGTGGATAGAGATGGAGAAGCCTTTCTACAGTCGCTCACAGTCACTCCTCTACTACTTCAGCGGGACAGAGAGGCACAACGTGGGGACGTTGACTATGAGATGCGACATGTTCAAATTTCCATAGGGCAGGAGCCTGATGGATTTTCTGTAGGAGCATAGCATGTCATCCTCTTCAGGGGAGGTACCATGGTACCAGTTGAATTACAGGAGGAGGTGCTGAGGAATTTCACACTTCCCCATTGGCGGTACATCTAGGTGTGGTGAAGATGTACCAGGATCTCAGACGATAGCACTGGTGGCCGGGTATGAAGAAGGCTGTGGAAGAGTTCGTTTCTCAATGCCTCACCTGCCAGCAGGTGAAGGCAGAGAATCAGGTACCAACAGGTTTGGTGTAGCCCTTAGAGGTCTCAGAGTGGAAGTGGGATGGGATATCCATGGATTTCGTGATGGGGATTCCACGTACATCTAGAGTATATGACTCCATCTGGGTGATCGTTGACCGAATCACCAAGTCATCCCACTTCCTACCTATCAGAGAGCAGGGCTCAGTGGAGAGCTTGGGAAGCCACTACGTTCAAAATATCATACTGCTTCATGGGGTACCATCGTCTATCATCTCCGATCAAGATTCTTGCTTTACTTCCCGGCTCTGGAAGGGGTTTCAGGAGGCATTTGGGATGTAGCTACGCCTAAGCACTGCCTTTCACCCTCAGAGTGATGGCCAGACGAAGAGGACCATTCAGACACTCGAGGACATGCTATGTGCATGTGCCCTTGACTTTGGTCATAGCTGGGAGGATCACCTACCCTTGGTGGAGTTTGCGTACAACAATAGCTACCACTCCACCATCGGGTTGACACCATACGAGGAATTGTACGGCCGAACTTGCTGATCACCTCTGTGCTGGACTGACCCTGGGGAGTCAGCCCTCGTAGAACCAGAGATGGTTCAGGCTATGACAGAGAAGGTGAATATCATCCATGATCAGATGAGGACTGCACAGAGCCGACAGAAGTCCTATTCTGATAGGAGGTGGATACCACTAGAGTTCGAGGGTGGTGACCATGTTTTCTTACGGGTCTCACCTCGATGTGGGTTACGGAGATTTGGTCTGGGTGGAAAGTTATCTCCATTCTTCATCGGACCATTCCAGGTTCCCAGTAGGATAGGCGAGGTGGCTTATTTCCTAGCTCTTCCACCTCAGTTGCACCGGGTGCATGACGTCTTCCACGTATCTCAGTTGAGGAGATACGTGCACGACCCGACGCATATCATCGACCACGGGGAGCTGGACATCGATGACGAGGTGACATTTTCATAGGTCCCGGTGGAGATCAAGGATCGACAAGAGTGGGTCCTACATGGGCGGTCGATTCCTCTAGTACGCATTAGGTGGTGGCACGGGAACCTCCCGGAGAGCACATGGGAGCGGGGGGCTTATATGCATGCACAGTACCCTCTTTTGTTTCCCAAGTTTATGATGTAGCTTTATGGGGACGTAAAGCCCTGAGGTGTGAGTAATGTAAAGAACCGTAAATTTCAAGGAAATTTTTTTCTTAAATTCCTTGGTATTTTACGAGTACGCAGTTTCTGACGGCACCTGATTCCGAGGCCTGGTGTGCTCGGAGAAGGTTTCTGAAGTTTAGCTTGGGTACGTTCAGTGAACGAACGAGTGGGTTTTTCTATCTTTTGAACCGGTGCTCGGAATTGAAATCTGAGGGCACCGATGAAACCACAGCGTCAGTAATTGCTTAATAGGGCCTTTACCGAAGATGCGTTTTCTTGGGAGGAGTTGTTAAAAATTGTGGATTAATAAAGAATTGAATAAAAATTGTGGAACAATTTTTATTCTTTGTCCAAGTGGTTATATCCAACATGGGGTAGTTATAGTGGGACCCACAATCCCCTAACTACCAATGTGAGGATATTGATGATGTGGGTCCCACATGAGCCCCACCCCTTCACATTCCTTTAAACTCCTCTAACCCCCCTCTTAAAATTTGTTACTCATCTTAACTTGTTAAACTTCCTCTTTATGTGGGTGACCCTTCCTCTCCCCACTCTCTTAATTTAATGCTTGCCAACACACATTTTATTAATTAATTGAACCTCAACAATTAATTGAATTAAGTGTTTGATTTTCAAAATTTGAAATGCTTGACATGATTAAATAAAATAAGGAAAAGCCTTATTTTATTTTGGTTGGAAATTGTGGTGTTAAGAGAAAGGGAAGGGAGCTCTTGAGCATTGGAAGATCAGTTCATCTTCTTGTTAAAGAACTTCTTCTTCAACGAAGAACTCCAACTCTCTGACGAAGAACGTCGACTCGGCGGCTCGGTTTCTCTATCCTCTTCTTCCTCCGTGACAAGGGAGGAGACACCGACGACGATGAAAACGACGCCATCATCCGCGACGCTTAACAACCGCGAACTTCCTTCGAGGTAGGGGTTAAGTTCAATTTTAATGAATTAAAATTGTGCTTTTTTTGTCGTAGAGCATCTCGTTTGCTTTGGCCGATTGTTCTCATTATAATGGGAGGAGATCGGACCGCACAACCACGATCGATCCTCCTCCCCTTTTTATTGTTGATCTTCGTTGTTGTTTGAAGTGAAGGAGGCATAGTGCCGTTGCACTGTGCGGGGACGATGAGGACCGCGGCCGGAGCAGGCCACGACGAAGGTGCGCGGTGCCATCGCGCCACGCCGGTGAGGCCAAAGGGGCCGCGGCCGGAGCGGGCCATGACGGTGGTACGTGGCACCATCGCACTGTGCCGAAGGATCCAAGGAAGGCCACGGCCGGAGCGGGCTGCGGCAGAGGGGCGCGGTGCCGTCCCGCCGCACCGGTCGAGCAAGAGCCACGAACTTAGGCCGTGCAGGTTCAGCTGGGCCAGCCGGCTGTGCCAGCTGCCGGTGACTCCAGGAGGCGGGATCCTGAAGGGTCCCGTGGTGGCTCAACTGGCCGGCCATAAAAGCTGGTCGTTATTCCAGAAAAACCGGGGGGGGGGGGGTCATAACCCCGTGACCCTCTTTTAGGGTAGACCCCACCGGGGTGCCGTCGTTTCCAAAACAAAGGGGGTCACGCCACCTTCGCACCCTCGCTCGGCCGATAGCCGAGCCGCGGCCGGCTTCCGAGCCGGGCCGCAGGCCGCACGGGCTAGGCCGGCCACGCCCAGTTGACCCAGTTCGGGTTGAACCAGGGGGTATTGGGTCGGGTCAAACCGGGCCCTGACCCCTATTTTCGGACCAGGCTCATTCAAACGCCCATATCTTGGGATTCAGATCTCTGATCAACACACCATCAGTTGTATAGATATCCTTCAATCGAGATGGTCATTTCAGTATATTAAACTTGAGGTTTCGGCGATGTTTGGGTACAGCCGAGTTGGTTCGATCCCGAAACCAACCGGGCCCTTGGAGTGGAAACTCTTATAACTTAATGACCGGACGTCCGAATGACGTGCCATCAATCATGTTGAATTCCTCTTAGTGAGATGGTTCTTTTGGCTTACTCCACCTGAGGTTTGGATGTAGCTGTAGTACGGTCGGGTTGGTTTTATCTTAAAAACTAACCGGGTCCCTGGGACAGAGAAGCCAAATCTCTTAGATCGGGCGTCCGATTAACGCGCCATCTGTCGCGTTGAATTCCTATTGATGAGGTGGAACATTGTGATACATCAAATCTGGACATCATGACAGTTGATGTATCGACCCCTTGGCTTGTGGAGAGGACCCTCCTGGAATCGAGCGTGCTATGTGCGGGAACTCTAGAGCTGGATGCGACTGTGACGGTGACTGTACTTGGATCCCATGTGGGTTCGGCAGCGAGGACGACTGTACTTGGATCCTCTGTGGGTTCAGTAGCGATGACATCTGTACTTGGATCCTACATGGGTTCGGCAGTGATGTTTACTGTACTAGGATCCTTCATGAGTTTGACAGCGACAACTTCTGTACTTGGATCCTACGTGGGTTCGGCATGGAAGATGATTCAGAGGCTACATCTATCATCTCCACCCCTCTCCGTGAGTAGTATACCTGTGTGAGATGAGTCTTGATTTTCAATCATTATCATCGATATGATTGACTTTATTTCCTGTGTGGACTGGGTTGTGCTTTCTTGTATGGACTGGGTTGTACTTGGGCTCGGGAGTTGGATCCGAACTAGAATTGATGACTTAGGTATATGTATGGGCATATAACTAAGTAGAGTTTATTGATACTCCGTGTCTATTTCTTCCTTTGTGGTTTATCCTTCATGGATTCTGGGAGGCCTTCGGGGTTCTCGGGGTCCCTACTGAGTATCGTATACTCACTCCTACACGGGATATGCCCGCACTACGTTGTGTTGGTTGCAGATGACGAACAATGCTGATCCAGGTTGAGTTTTGTGGAGAAGGACGGTATCCGAAGGTGGACTATCAGGTGGGATGCCTACAGAGCGGACAGACGGATTCAAGGAGCTGAGGAGACCATTTGTACCCACCCTTCAGGTGGGATTCCCAGAGGAGGTCTTGGTGGATACTGCTTTACTTTTCAGCTATTTTACTTCACTTTTCTCAGTTATACTGTACTTTTAGTTGGGTTTGTATACTGGCCCATTTACTTTCCATCACTTACTTTTGTACTCAGTTTACTTAGTGTTACATCAGTTTGCGTACTCTATGGTGTTTGTTTTCTTTTATAAAGGCAACTCCTTCCCTTTTATCAGGATTTATGCCTTTGGTTCTAGTCTCCAGCCCCTGGCCTATAGAAGGCAAGCTTGGGGTAGTCATGGCACGGGCCCCGGGGACGGGTCGTGACATAGGACTTGATTTCTCTTCTTTTACCCCTTTCCTCTTGGTTTTTATTCTCCTTCTTACCTAGGGGTCTTGGTGCATATATACTAGGGAATGAAGCTTGGTTTAATATTATAAATCTTTGTAACTAGGAATTTTATAGCTCATCTTCAGACCTATTATATTAGAATCCCTCAAAGGAAATGGGTTTCCATCGGTTTGACTAGGTTGCACCATGAATAATTGTTTAAACATAAGAACCAGGATATATTTATTAATTATATTTAAATTATGGCTTCAATTTCATAAGGTTTTGAATGGTGGAACATTTTTATTCTTGTTTTGGTGATTTTTATACCTTTGATATGAGTTTTAAGTGGGATTTAGGCAATGTGTAGTTAAAAATTGGTTTCTAAATCCCCAAGGTGGTTGATAAAATCCCTTAATGATTTCCTTACACAATTTTATGTTTTAAAAAGTATGATTATGATTCTTAGGTATTTATAATGATTTTCCAAAGGTAATAGCCTAAGATTTATACTTTTTTTGAAAACTAAAGGGGGGATTTTGTTAGTAATATTAGTTGCAATTCAGATCATGCGATTTCTTGGTTACCATTTATAATTATTACTTAGAGTTTGATTATTTTGTTGTATCATGATGTTTTGAAGGGTGATATGATTTTTTACTTTGGGTTTTAGTTATTTTCATCATGGAATGAGGTTTTCCTTTGGTATAAAAGTCTGTTTTTTAAATAATTTATTTGTATTTAGTTTAAAAAATTGATTATCATGCTTTAAATCTAGGTATAATGCATAAAGGCATGTTTGGAAACTTCTAAAGTAATTTCCTTATTTTGGTTACTTAAAGAGGTATCAAGACCATGTTGTAACTTTATGAACATGAATTGTGATTATCCCTTGTATTTTCTTATTTTGATCATGATGGTTTTTTATTATGGTGGTGGTTTACTTGGTTATACATTGAAACGAGGTGATGGGTATTTTATATATTGTTGGTTCATTATGTGGTTGAATCTATATTACACTCACCTACATTTGTATTGATTATGGGAACACATGGAATTACTTAATGTATTATATGATAGGTAGTCCTAGAATGAAAATACCTACGGAGCCTTGGACTACAATACAATATTAATTAAACTATGATACCTGTTGGGTCACCATTCAGGGTATTACAATGTCTCTAAGAAATGGAAATGTACTCTTTAATGGATTCACATATAGTTTAAAGTCACTATTTGGGGTGTCACCTTGCTACTAGGACAATTAATTTACTCCTTATAATACAAGGTGTGAAATTTACTATGATTTGATTCAATCATCGTGGGTATAAGTGTCCTAGAATTCCTTGACAATAGTTCCTAGGGAACTCCTTGTATAACATTCCACTTACAGTTGCTTTGTTTTTTATATTAGTGTTATTTTTTATTTTGGTTCTTTCTCTTATTATCAGACCAATTTATTTATTATCAACTACTAGTTATTACAATTTCTTAAGTTTCTTAAATGGTTGTTAATTTTGTACCCTCTTTTATACTTTCATTTTAAAGTGAGTTATTTTTCCTTCATTTTTTCAAAAGGCTTTAGTTTTGAAATAGTTTCATTTTCTTGGGTGACCTATTAATTTAAAAACAGTTTGAATCTTGTTTTTGGGATTAAATAGAAGACTATGGTTTTGAAATTATATGGACTTATAGTGTATATATATATATATCTGTGTGTGTGTGTTTGAAAATCTAAATGGAATAATTACTTTTATCATATTTTCAAACTAGCATAAAATGGATATTATTTTTCAAGATTATGAATGGTTTTTGGATTAGGAATAACTATATGGAACTCATAAAAAATCCTATATAAACATTTCATGTTCATTTTTGAGACCATTGGTAAACTCCTTGTGTGGAATTCTTAGTATGCATTTCTCTTGGAGCGTTTTCATTGGTAGGTGACCATGAGCCATAAGAAATTTATTGATGAATTATGTTTTACCTTCTTTTTATATATATTATATTTTGGATGTATCATCCATCTTAGCATTATTTCTGTTCCTAGGGTTTTGTTCAGTTTCATTATCCCACTTTTATTGTTGTGGATATTCAATATATGTTTATTTTTTTGTGCTTTGTTTGTCTTGTCTTTTATTTTGTGTTAATTTATTTATTCATTAGGGATGTCTAACTTATGGGAGGTTAATGCTATACTTATGAAATAATAATATGAAGGGTTAAATCATATTTATTTGAAAAAATAATTCCTAAAATGTGTTTATTTGATGTGTTGGTGCCTCTTTCTAGCTTGAGGTGATCATGGACACACCTCAAGTCATGTCACATAGAAACTTGGGTTCTTAGCAAAAAGGGTAGGAACCAGTGGAAGTCGGCCCTAAGAAAATTAAATAGATAGATAGATAGAGAGAGAGTCAATCATACAAGGGGTTATTACATAAATGAGTGTGCATCATACCACATCTATCGGCCTCCACTAGGGGGACACAGTAATCAGGGGCTGTGAAAGACCACGTCTTTCCAAGATCAACGAGTGCCCATTTCACCAAAGAATCCTCCACCTGATTGGCCTCCTGTTAGACATGAGAAACAACCACATGCAATTGAGTGAGCTTGCTGAGATAGTCAACCCACTGAGGTATCACACAACAAAGCACATGATATTTTTTGGTTCTCAAAGCGTAAAATGCACTTTGAGAACGAGATTCTATCCAAATACATTTCTAATTAAACTGGACAACGTACCTAACAACACAAATCATTGCACATATTTCAGCTTCAAAGGAATTTCCAACTCTAATAAAATGATAGAAATATCCCTTTACAAACCCATGTTAGGTGAAGAACACTCCCCCACAGCCCGTTGAACCTTGTGCACCTAACGCAGCTCCATCAACATTTACCTTGAGGCAAGTCACAATGGGTGGAATCAATCAGATATGTTTCAGTATCCGAGGCTTGCATGGTTGACCCGAAATTCCAAGAATTCTCAGAATTTGTAAATAAGAAATAGTGTTATACATAGCACCATCTTGGAAATGTGAAGCAGTATACACATCCCTGTGAACAGTCTCCATTCCTTACTAGACAGTGGTGTGTACACCACCAAACAACGCTTCATTTCGGGCCTCCCAAATGGATGTGATGACTACAGCTACAGAAACAAATAAGAAATAATGGTTTTTTTCACTGCATTGAGCATGATACAAATTGGACAGCAGGTTAAGAAGAGACCTTCATGTGTCAAAGGACATTCCAAACAAAGATACCATATAGGACCAGAGCTGATTGACCTAGTCACATTCCAAGAAAACATGTTGTATAAAATCCTCAGTAGCCTTGAAATGGGAACACATAGAGACCATATGAATACCAGCTCGTTTGAGATGATCAGATGTGGGAATTCTATTTTTCCAGATTCTCTAGATCAGAAAGAATCTGGAAGGCCAGATAAATCTAGCTCTGAAGTTCATGAGACAACCATATGGATGAACTAGACCCCCACATAAAATCCTATTAAAATCCCTACAATTAAAATATCAAGTTATACTATGGGACCAAATCAAAGTGTGACAATACATAAAACAATAGCTATTGATTTCAGTCTTCTCATGAGCAGGAATGCAGGTGGAAGGTGAGTGCATCTATGAAAGGAAGCCTAAAATAGACAGAGAGTCTAATTCAGGTGGTACATTCAGTTCATAAAGGGGTTGTGTGAGCCACTTTGTGCTCCAAAAATTAAGGGT
Source organism: Viscum album (assembly GCA_963277665.1). Taxonomy (NCBI): domain Eukaryota; kingdom Viridiplantae; phylum Streptophyta; class Magnoliopsida; order Santalales; family Viscaceae; genus Viscum; species Viscum album. The sequence continues at coordinate 607,415,604 of OY728139.1, read as the reverse complement.
GGAGTCCATACATACCAACCATTTTGTATCCAGCTTGATCCTCACATAGGAATGTTTTATAGATGCCCAAAACGATGAGGAAAGGTAGTATTTGTAGCCATTGAGAAGCCGCTTGGTGAGTCTGTTCAAAAGGAAGTCATCATCAGCTTCATTTGAAATCAGACTCCATGTGAATTTTTAAATAAAACTATCATTGAATGTATAAAGATATTTGATTCCTAGGACCCCCATCTCTACAGGCTTGGTGCATTCTTTCCATGCAACTGTAATCAACTTCCTTCCATGTGTTGACCCTGTCCATATAAAGTTCTGTACCATGCTTTGAATCTCCTTGAGAAGTCCTCTCGCCACCTATAAAGGGATATGGAATTGAAAAACTTCGATGTGATCACTAAGTTCACAAGTCAGACCCTGCCATCCAGGGACATAACCTTCCCTTGGTTGGTTCATGATAAAATAGTATCAAATAGTATACTCCTAAAAGGCCATTGGTTTATGAGATAACCTTGGGTTTTTAGGTGAGTATGATATATTGGAGTTAGGATTGTTAGATATCTACACGTATGTGTGGGAAGATTATATATAGATCTTACTCACATAAATCCTTGAGTTACTATTGGTGGTTAGGTTGAAATATGATTTTTTTCTTTATGTATATTTTATTTTATATTTTTGGGTTTTATATTAAGGGTGTTTTGGATTTTATTGATATTATTTAGGTTACATTAATATTTTATTTGTTTGGGTGTGGAAATGGGAGAATAACCATAGAAACATGGTTATATTGGATGGTTTGGAAAACCATTTTAAGCCGTATACATGGTTCTACTAGGAATCTAGTCACTATTTCATAGTTAGTGTATGGTACACCAAATTGTATGACCAAACAATGTGTATCTATTATCCCCTCCTTAAATTTTGTGCTGGACCTCTTTTCTTTCTGGTTCACTTTCAGTTATGATTTCTCCTTTCTTGGAATGAGTTAAGGTATTATTTTGGGTGTCTTGATTTTATTTTTATTATATTTTACTAGTTTTATATGTTTTTAAAATTTATTTCAAGTGGAAAGAATCATGTTTTAAAAAAATAGAAAGAAAATTCTAAAATGGTTTGAAATAAGTAAAATATTTTAGATTTTCAATACATTTTTAACAAATGATTTGTGAGATTGTAAAAAAAATTTTGAATGGGGTTTTAAAATTAATAGAGAAAGATAAAAAAATGAGTTTTTCATTTTATAAGTGTAAAATAATTTCATTATTTTAGTAAGCTTTTATTGTTTTGAAAATGGTGGGAGTTGTTTTTGTTTTCATTTGAATTAGAGGAATTTTAAAACAATTAAAATGGTAGATTTTTATTTCATGTTTTATTATGAATGAATTTTAATTGGGATGTGGTTTTTTCCATCATTTTGGGAGAAAAATTTTAATGTTAAATGTTAGAGGTTTGGTTTTAAAATTTAAATGGGAACATTTTTATAGTGACCCTCACATTTTATACATTAACATTACATAACTTTGGAGGAATACTTAAAACATTATAAAAAAAGATGCCTAAATACCATACTAGTCTAGTTCCTTTGGAAACATGGAAACATAAAAACTGGTACATAAATGAGATACATCATCTCCCATGGGGTTCTTCTTGACTAGAACACTTTTTAGAAACATCAAACACAATACATATATTTATAACCAGTTGGAATGAAATATAAAAATGGGTGAGATTAGATGATTATTAAGGGTAAACAAGGGAGATAAGTAAGCATAATCATGATCATAAGCGTATGAGAACCTTATCATGATAACAGAAGATCATACCCTCCATATAAAAGATCATAAACATGAATCATGACCTAAATATTGGTTGTTCATAATAAATGAATAATAAGGAAATAAAGAAGATAATCCATGAAAACATTTCAAAAGAATAAAATATGGAATTTTGGTTGACACATAAGCACATATAATGATTTCCATAGTATTCAAGCCATTACTGCTAAGACCATCCTAGTGGACAAAGTTTTATACTGAACTGGGTTCACACTCCGATCCAGCCATGTATTATTGAATCGAGTTCACTCCTCCTTCCTGCCCTATTATACTAAATTTAGTTCATTTCTTGTTACATCCATGTCTATATCATGAGATATAGATATTTACCCAATGCATTGGAGGTAGATATCGGTCCCACTCGTGTCATAATGAAATCATACATATATGTTCCATGAGATCATAAATAATCATATCACAACCCAATAAATGAAATGGATATTAAAACATGTAATCATATCATATCCTATGAAAAAATATAGGTTTCATAATCATTTCATTATAAACATAACATGTGATAAGAAGGAGGTTTCAATGGCATATTATCACTAAAAGTGAAATGGGATTTGTAAACATCATGAAATAAAAACATAATACATTAAAGGAAAGAATATGAATGGGAACATTGAATAATTTCCCTAGAAAATAATGAGTAACATCTATATATGTTATCTTATATGGGAAATAATTTTTATAGATCTTTGAAAAACATTTCTTGGGGAAAATATCACTTATGCATTGCAAAATGATTTTAAAAACATAAAACATTTTTATTTTAAAATAGATTCAAAAACATATAAATGAATCTTTGAAAACAATAAAAAAAATAAAAATAAATTGTTATTGAAAATGGTCTTTAATTATTGTTTGAAAATATTTTTGAAAACATGGTTTTTAGAATAAAATAGATTTACGATTAAAGGGAGAAATACAATAAGATTTTATTAAATATATTTTTTTAATTATATTATTTACCAAAGAGTAGGAAATGGTACTAATAAATGAATATATCTTTAATAAATATTAGATAAGGAAACTCATGAGTGTTCTTGAGATATGGATCATAATATTTCATCAAAGAATCATAATCATTAATAATCTCAAAAAGCGATGAATTTGTTTAAATACACTATTACAACTTGTTTACTTGGGATCTTACTATCCATGTAAGAAAAGGAAATTAAATGAAACATAAAATTTCATTAAAAAAATTATATTCATGGTATAACATGTAAAATTGAATTATATACACATTGAAAAATAATTGAGGTTCATAACAAAACATGAGTATGAAAGAAGGAAAATTGAGATAAAACAATTTTACTGATTTGGTAAATTTGGAAACTTAAACCACAAGAAATAAATATCATAAAATGGATATTTAAATACCCATAAATTTAATTATAAGAATAATTTAATAGATACATGGTAGTTATAAACACCACATAGAAGGAATGGATGGTGAATAAAGAAAGTATCTCACATAAATAAAAAGTGAGATAAAATCCCCTTACCTTGTTTCTTGACTCTTTTCATACGAATTAAAACCACATATATGATAAATATAATTTTATTAAACATATATAATAGAAAAATATTATTATATCTATAACTTATATGGTTTTATTATGTCAATATTTTACCCACTTGTTAACAATCTTATGTTTTGGTTTCACTTCGGGTAATATTTGCATTGTTCTTCGCATGTGTCTTAATTTGTTATATATTTGGTCCTTATACTTATATCACGATTTCTAGAATGTAAATCATAAAATAAATATCACTTATATTCAGTATATTTGTGTTATAATAATCTTTATAATATACAATTATGAAGTGGAATATATAGTTCATGGAGACGGCAAGTCGTACGTTCACATGAATGTTGTTTCCGTTTTTATTGTTATATTGACTGAAAGAAGGTAAATGAAATATTTGTATATATATTTATATATATTGTTATTATAGAATCATTTTTATATCATATATATAATATAATTTCAATAAACCCATCCTTAATACATTTCATGAACTGTGTGAACGAATCATATTTCTTTGAGGGGGCGACAATCCACACTTCCTCAAACGAAATTATCATATTTACACCAAATGGTAAGTATAAAGATATGTTCTGTAAAATGATTAAATAATCTTAAAGATATGATAAATATAATATATAACATATATAAATATAGTGTTCATCATAATTTCCACCATGAGGGGTGGTAAGGAAAAATGAACAATCATAGTTTTGTGAGGTCTAGTTCGTCATACACATAAAAAATATGTTAATTGCCAATTAGATGGAGTTGTGTGTATGTGTAGATATAACCATTAGAATAAAAACATCATAGTATATTTAATATATTATTTTTTTTATAAAATCATGGAATGAATATAGTTTAGGTGACAGAGAAAGAAAATAAAAGCAAGGAGCTTAAGGGAAATCATTACCTCTCAACTGGGTAACTCCTTTTGGTTTGTGCCAAAAGGATCTATTAGATTTATTTATGACCAATGAGAGTATTATAGGAGTAATAGATGGATTTTGGGAAGCTTATTGGGTAGATATTTACTGAACCTATTTGGTTTTAAACGTTTCAGGAAGTGGGAGGAGAGGAGGAAATTTTATAGTGGAAGAGGAGTGGCACTCTTGTAAATATTTCGAGATACAGTTCCACCCATGTTTTTCATGTTTCAAGTGGATCCAATAATGGAAATAATTATATAAAAGTTATAATAGGGTATAAATATTTCAAAATAATGGATCTTGGACAAGTTTATAGGCCTTTTTAGGTCTTAAATTTAAGGTTTAGTCCTTAGTTAAGCTTAATTTTACCTTAATCAATGTAATTAATTTTAATTACATTCACTAATCATTTTAGTCAAACATTAATTTTGAATTATTATAAAGTATAAATTATTATCATTACTAATATTTAATTCATTTTTCTAAATTACAATCATATAAGTGGCTGAAATTAATTTAAAATTAACCCCACTGACGGGACGACACTGCGGGTTTTTAAAGTAAAAATGATCAAACGTTTGCTAACTTTTTATATCCAATTTCGATGTGAAATTGGTCATATTAAACTAAATTGGATTAATGGATAAAAATAATATCTAATATAAAATTTAAACTAATTTAACCTTATAAATAAATTAGATGGAAAAGAAGTTTTGAATTAAAATTCTGTATTTTTTCACTATTCATCAAAAAATGAAGTTTCTTAGAAAAATACCAAAAAATAACCCTAAGATAATTTATAAATTAATAGTTCAAAATTAATTTTATTTTATCAAATAAAATTTATAAATTTTTCTAAAATTAATTCTATTATTTTTTACAAAAGTACATTAAAAGTTTTTCATTTGATAAAATAGTATTTTTAAACATATAAGGACTTTACGAAAAATTATACCTTTCATTATAAATTTGTCTTTTATATATAAAAATTATGAACAATATTTGAAAAGTATTTATTACTATTTCTTTTACAATGTTTAATGGCTAGGTTATAATTATCTCATTTAAATAATTACAACAATAAAATGATGTTTTAGAGAAACATCGGTGTTGCATGTAACGTACTCCAAGTCAGTGTTGCATGTAACATACGCCAAGTCACTGTTCTATATAAAAGATATTTTTAACTTAGTTAATTGAAATACATAAAATAAAAATTTAATTTATTCAAAAAAAATTCCATAAATACTCTATTTGTAACATTCTACCCCCCATAAAATGAATTTCACCGTCAAAATTTATCATTCAGGTAAAAAAATGAGGATACTTTTGTTTCATCATATACTCAAGTTATCAGATAGCTTCTTATAACTGGTGATTTCTCCATAAAACTTTTACCAGGTGAGTGGTCTTGTTTCGTAGACCTCTCTCTGTATGATCCATAATTTCAACTAGCTTTTCTTCGTAAGAAAGATCTAACTCCAGTGGTATGACCTATGTGTTCAGTACATGTGAAGGGTCAGGTATAAAATTCCTTATAAGATATACATGGAACACATCATTGACTTGAAGGATATTTGGAGGAAGTTCCAAGTGATAGGCTTCTATCCTAATATGGTCAATAATCCAAAAGGGACCAATATACCTAAGGCTTAGTTTCCCTTTCTTTCCAAAACATATAACTTTCTTATAGGGTGCGATTTATATAAACTAATTTTCACCAAATTCAAATTATAGATCATGTCATCGGTTATCAAAATAACTTTTCTACTGAATTTGAGATGCCTTGATATGTAATTGAATGGTTCTAACTGTATGAACTATTTCTTTAGTAATCTCAAGTCCCAATAGTTTTCTTTCCCGACCTCATCCATGTACATTGGAGCTTTAAATTTATTACTATAAAGGTATTTATAAGGTTACATATGAATGATTTAGTGAAATCTATTTTTTAAGAAAAATCAACTAGAGGAATGTGTTGATCCCAACCAACTTTGAAATCTAGATAATAAGATATCAAAATATTCAATAGGGTTTGAATTATTTTTTTAAACTAACCATTTGTCTGAGGATGATAAATAATGCTGAAACTAAATTATGTATAAAGTTTTTACTGAAGACATCACTATAACATTGAGGTGGACCACAAATTTTAATATGATAAAATGGAATCTGGTACTCCTTAAAAACTTACTACTTCCTTAATTTATATCCTGGAAAGATGATATAGAGGGAATCATTCTCTGATACTGATGAATTGTGATGAATTAGTAAGGAGATTAAATACAACCAATATAGCATTAAACCCTTTAGAGGTTTTGGTTTTTCCAATTACAAAATCCATAATGATGTTCTCCTATTTCCATTCTGGTATGGGTAATGGATGCAACATCCACTTGAATTTTGTCTTTCAGACTTAACTTGTTGGAATACCAAGCATTGAGATACAAAATCTATGACATCTATCTTTATTACATCCCACTAGAAGTATTCTTTCACATCTCTATATGTCTTTGTACTTATATAATAATAGATAATGAAGAAATATGAGATTCCTCTAACATATCCTTATTCAAATATGGTATGGAAGGAACACATACATAGTTCCTAAACCTTATCATTATATCATAATCAAGGTTATACTCAGGAACATTTCTAACTTTCTTTTATTGCTCTGTATATTCCATATGTGCCTCCTTAATCATCACTTGGATAGAGGTTTGAACATTCATTTGAGAAATATAACATTTCTCCTTATTTTGAGATTTCTAGATCCATCCTTTGAAAATACCAAAATAATAGATATCTTGTGATCCTCATCATGGATATGCTAGCATGATCCTTCCGACTCAAAGCATCGACAACCTTGTTCGCTTTCCTTGGGTGGTAATGTATCGAGTAGTTATAATACTTTATCAACTCTAACTATATTATTTAGTGCATGTTCAAATATATCTATGAGAATATATATTTCAATTTTTTATGATCATTATATATCACACTTTTCACTATAAATATAATTACTCTATATATTTAATGAAGAAATTACCACTGTTAACTCTAAATCACGCGTTCGGTAATTTTTCTCATGAATCTTCAACTATCGCGAGGTATAAGCAATAACCATGTTATTATACATAAGAACATATCCCAAAACCTTATTGGATGCATCAAAATAGATTGAAAAGACTTCTCCACTATAGGTAAATTTATTCTAAAGTGAATTGACTAACCTTCTCTTCAGTTCCTTGAAATTTTCCTCACATTCATCTATTGAGAGGATCTTGACACCCTTCTGAGTTAACTTGGTCAGAGGATTAGATAGTTTTTATAAATTATCTATAAACTGTTGATAATATCTAGCTAAACCAAGAAATATATGGATCTCAGTCACTATGGTTGGTCTAGGAAAACATTTAGTAGCCTCCGTCTTTGATGGATCTACTGCTATACCATCTCTTGAGATTATGTAACCAAAAAATAAAAAAATTTGCAGCCAAAATTATCACTTTATAAATTTTTTATATAGATTATCCTTAGGATTTTTAGTACAATTAACAAGTGATATTCATGATATTTTTTTCTATTTGAAGAGATAAGAATATCATCTATAAATACTACCAAAAACTGATCAAGGTAATCTCTAAATACTCTATTCCTTAAATCCATAAAGATAACTAGGGAATTAGTTAAACAAAAAGGAATCACTATATATTCATAGTGTCCATACCTTGTATGGAATGCCATATTGGGTATATTATCCTTCTTGATCCCCAATTGATGATATTTAGAATGAAGTTCAATCTTGGAAAAGTATTGAGCTCCATGTCATTGATCAAACAATTCATAAATAAGGGGAAGTGGGTACTTTTTCTTGATTGTGATCTTGTTCAACTCCCGATAATCAATTAAGAGTCACATTGATCCATATTTTTATTTCAAAAAAAGAACCTGTGCACCCCAAGGTGACACACTTGGCCTAATTAATCCCTTATCATGGGTTTCTTGGAGTTTCTTTTTCAATTCCTACAACACAATAAGCGTTATTCTATAAGGATTCATTGAAATTGGTGTAGAACTGGGTATGAGTTCGATTGAGAAATCAACTTCTCAATTTGGTGGAAGGCTAAGAAACTCTTTTGGAATGAAATCCACAAAATCCTGAATAATTGTAATATCATTGATGTCAATTTTCTCCCAAATAATTTGAGATAAACAACCCTTATGAATAATAATTAAGACCCATACACTAGATGTAATATCCATAGGAGGTTCATACCTATTATCACATGGATTGATAATAATAGGGGGATTTAAAATATCAAATGTAAATTCCCTTCCATGAAAATTTATGTGCGATTTATGAAGAGAAATTAAATACATACCTATGATGACATCAAATTCCACCAAAGGAATAATCACAATATTTGTAGGAAGAACATTCCAACAAACATCATCCATAGAGGAATCATAGACTTTAGATATAATCATTGTACCATTATGGGTTTCACTGCTAATTCCACATCTAATCATTTTGGTGGAATATTAACACCATTATAAAATTATTTATATATAAATAGTAGGTATATCTAGAGTCAAATATTACATTAGAAGTTCTATAGTGGATGGTTAATATACCTTTCATCATTTCATTATTTCACCCCTCATCAGAAATAGTGAATTTTTATGATTTACCCTTATCCCTCAGCTTAATAGGTTGCTCACGTTGATCTTCATCACCAGCCCCTAGGTTTAGAAAGTGGTTAGCATAATTTCCATTCCCCTTATACTTTTACTAATGAATCATGGGAGGTTCATTATGTGTGGATTTTTCTCCATTAATATTTTGAGCTAACATATTCTCATACTTTTTATAATAAATTTCTAGGTCACTTTCCTTTAAATACTTAAAATATTTAATAGAACCATTAAAACAAATTCCACCATACTACTTCCTACATTTATTTTATAAAGTAAAATATGTCTTCTTTTTTCCATGATATTAAGAGTTTCTTTTGGACTCTATCTTCCATTTATTATGAAAACCATGAGGTTGGTATGTGACTCAAATCACCATTTAAACATTGATTTCACAATTCATAATCTCTTCATAGATACTAAAGTATCTTATGGAAAATGAACTTATGATACTTGGATTGAATCCAACGAATAACCCATCAACTTTACTTTCAGGATTGATGATAATTCCTAAAGTGTACCTCGTATGTCTCTTGAAATTAGCCTCATCAGTACCAACATATTAATCATCCTTTTTCTTAAAATCAAGGAACTCTTTATACATCTTAGTATAAATAATATAAGGAAGGTACTTACTAAAAAATAAGTTCTTGAACTCATCCAAATCCATGGATTCAATATCGTTTTGTTGTCTCATATTCCCAATTAAAGTCTAACACTGTTCTGCTTCACCTTATAAACAATAATCATCCACAATAACTTTATCCTACTATGAAAATTAGAGAACACATAATATATTCTCATTAGTGTTGATCCATTATTTATTAATAATTAGACTAGAAGTCCCTATGCATGAAGGAGAACGTTGCCTCATAAAAGACTCAACAGAATGTTTTTCACTCTTTTTCTCATTTGGAAGTCCAACATGATTCATATCTTGATAAATCTGTGTGAGCATAGCGACAAGTCTTTTTATTCTAGCTCCCATAGAATTCGGTTTCTGAGAAAGAAAATTATTTCTTTTCCATCATAATAACCATTAATGTGGTTCCTTCAGGTTCTATCCATTGACGAAAACCAAAATAATAGAGTAAGAAAAAATTATCATATTGAGGTACCAAATAATAATGAAAATTCACTTACAGAATGTCTAAATTATGACACCTTACTTAATATATGGCACCTTAAGTTTTATCCTGGGTTATTAATAGCCGAAATCTATTTAAATCCTTCATGATAGTTTGTGAATAATTTTTAAATTTCTAAAAAATATCCCATGGGAGTGTCAAACCAGGTGTGCAACAAGGCACATTGCCGTGTGCCAAATTACCCCAAGTCAGGCCCTGAACATCTTGTTGGAGTTGTTACTCCTAGTTAAATATGTGCTAGAGCCACATCCAATTTTAGTATATGGAAAAAGATTTATTACTAGGAAACCACTCACTATTTTGTTTACCAAAATTCCAAGACACTTTCATATACTTTTCCTTAACCTTATACTTATCCTTAGACATGTTCTTAGGGTTTTCACAGAGGTTTTATTATACTATATTTAAAAGGTTAACTAAACCTTTTCTATGATACCAACTATAGGGACCCAAAATTTTCATACATTAAAATTTGATAACTTTTGTAGAATACCTAAAATATTATACAAATTGATGCCCAAAGACCGTACTATTATAGCACCTTTGGAAACATGGAAACAAAAACCCTGGTATATAAATGAGCTATATAATTTTCCACTAGGTTATTCTTGACTAGAACCTTTCTTATACACATCAAACATAATACATATTTTCATAACCAAGGGGAATGAAACAAAAAAATTAGTGATCTCAGATTCTCAGTAAGGGTAGAAAGGGGAGATATGTAATCATAATCATGACCATAATGGTATAAGAACATGATCTTGAAAATAGAAGATCATACCCTACATATCAAAGATCATAAACATGAATCATGGAATAAATCATAGAAAATCGTAAGAAATGAATCATAAGGAAGTCAATAACATAATCCATGAAAGTATAAAATAGTAATAAAACATGGAATTGTGGTTGACACATAATAATATATAATGATTTTTATAGTAGTCAAGACATTTCTGTCATGACCATATTAGTGTAAAAAATCCTTTATTAATCCTGGTTCACACCCCATCTAGCCCTGTATTACTGAACCAAGTTCAATCTTTATTCCTACCCTGTAATAATCAACTGAGTTCAATTCTCATTGTATCTACATCTATCTCATGATATATAAATCTTTAACCTATTCATTTTAAGGAGATATATGTCCCACCTATATTATAATTAAATCATACATACATGTTCCACTAGATCATAAATAATCATATCATAACCTTTGAAATGAAATGGGTATTGTAAACATGTAATCATATCATAACCTATGAAAAAAATATTGGTTTCATAATAACTTCATCATAAAAATAACCCATTAAAATAATTGGGTTTCAAAAGCATATTACCCATGAAAGAGAAACACGTTTCATAAACAACATTCCATCAAAACACAATATATTAATAGGAATAATTATAATGAAAACATAGAATAATTTTCCTATAAAGTCGTGATTATCTCCTATGGATGTTATCCTAGATGGTAGATGATTTTTATTGATCTTTTCAAAACATTTCTTGAGGAATATATCCTTTCTTCATTGAAAATGCTTTTTAAAACATAAAACATTTTTGAAAAACGTTTTACTTAAAAATACATTTGAAAACTTATAAAGGAAGCTTTTAAGACAATAAAAAAAATTTAAAATAAGTTTTACTTGAAAATGGTCTTTAAGGACCATTTAAAAAAAATTAAAATAGTTTTGAAAACATGGTTTTTTAAATAAAACAAATTTTTGACCAGAGAGAGAAATACAATCATATTTTCTTAAAAAATTTGTTAATTATCTTAAGTACCCAAGAGTAGAAAACTGATACTAATACATTGATATATCTTGAATAAATAGAGTATAATGATACTCATGATATTTATTGAGATATGGATCATAATATTTTATCAAAGTATCATAATCGCTAACAATATCAAACAATGATGAGATTATTTCAATAAACTATTACCACTTGGTTAATTGGGATAATACTCTCCATGTAAGAAAATCAAATTAAATAAAGCTTAAAATATCATGAAAATAATATTATTCATGATATAACATGTAAAATGGAATTATATACACCATGAAAAATAATTTAGGTGCATAAAAGAACATGAGTCTCGAAGAACGCAAATTGAGACAAACTATTTTACTAATTTGTAAATTTTGAAACTTAAACCACATGAAAGAAAGATCATAAAATGGATATGTAAATACCAATAAATTTAATTATAATAACAATTTAATACATTCATGGTCAATATACACACCACACAAAAGGAATGGGTGGTGAATAAAGCATGTATCTCACAGAAATAAAAAGTGAGATGAAATCCCCTTACCTTGGGTCTTGAATCTTGTCGTACTCGTTCAAAAATTATGTATAATAAATTTATGTTTATTATACATATATAAAATAACTATATTATTATATGTAATATAATATTTTTTTATTATACCCTTATATTACTCATTTGATTATGATATTATGTTAAGTTTTCACTTCAGGTAATATTCACTTTGTTCTTTGTATGTGTCTTAATTTGTCATATCTTTGGTCCTTATACTTATATAATGATTTATAGAATGTAAATAATGATATAAATATAATTAATATTAATTATATGGGTGTTATAATAATATATAGAATATAGAATTATGAAATGGAATACATCGTTCATGGAGAGGGTAAGTCGTACGCATGCATGAATATTGTTTCCATTTTTATTTTCATATTGGAAGGAAGAAGGTAAATGAAATATGTGTATATATATGTACATATATATAATTATTATAGTAGCATTATTATATCATATATACAATATATTTTCACTAAACCCATCCTTAATACATTCCTTGTAGTGTGTGAATGAATCATATCTCGTTGAGGGGGTGATAGTCCACACTTCCTCAAACGAAATTATCATATTTTCACCAAATGGAAAATATAAATATATGTGTCGTAGAAGGATTAAATATGATTAAAGAAATAATAAATATAATATAAAAAATATATAAAGATATTTTCCACCATAATGTTCACTATAATATGTGCTAAGGAAAAACAAACAATCATCATTTTTTGTGGTGGTAGTTCATCGTACACACAAACAGTATATTCATTACCCATTAGATAGATGTGTGGGTAAGTGTAGGTTGAAAACATAGCATAAAAAATTCTAGTATATTGAATATACTAGTTTTTTATACAATAATGTAATAAATAGAGTGTATGGGGTGGATAAAAAAAATAAAAGAAATGAGTTGGAGAGAAGTTGTTACCTCTTAATCAGGTAACTCCTTTTGGTTTGTGCCAAAAGGAATCCTTGGATTGATTTATACCAAAGGGGAGGCTTCTAAGAGTAATGGAGGGATTTTGGGAAGTATATTAGGCAGATATTTTCTTATCCTAAGTGGTTTTAAAGGTGTGAGGAGGTGGGAGCAGAGGAGGACTTTTTATAGTGGAGGAGGAGTGACACTCTTGTAAATATCTAAAGATAGACTTCCAACCATTTTTTCCTATTTGAAGTGGAAAAAATAATGAACAAAATTCGATAAAAGGGATGATAGGGTTTAAATATTTCCATAAAATGTATCTTGGATAAGTTTCTAGGTCATTTGGGTCTTAACTTTACGGTTTAGTCGTTAGTTAAGCTTAATTTTACCTAAATCAATGTAATTAATTTTAATTACATTCACTAATATTTTTGGTAAAAACCAACTTAAACTTATTAAAAATTATAAATTACAATTATTCCAAATATTTAATACAATTTTCCAAATTTCAATCACATAAGTGAAAGCAATTAATTTAAAATTATTATCGTTGATGGGATGACACTGCTGGTTTTAAAGTAAAAATGATCTAATGATTGCTAAGTTATTATATCCAATTTCAATGTGATTTTTTTCCAATGAGCTAAATTGGATAAATTTATAAAAATAATATCTAATTAAACTTTTAAACTATTTTAAAATATAATTTTACCATATAAATAAATTAGATGAAAAAGTATTTTTGAATTAAAACACAATATGTTTTCACTATTCATCCAAAAATGATGTTTCTAAGAAAAATTAAAACAATTAATCCTAAGATAATTTCTACATTATCAGTTAAAAAATAAAATTTATTATATCCAATTATATTTCTAAATGTATCTAAAATCAATTTTATTATATATCATAGAAGGACATTAAAAGCTGTTTATTTGGGAAAATATTATTTTTAAAAACATAAGGACTTTACCAAAAAATATATCTTTTATTATCAATCTATTTTATTTATATTGAAAAATTATAAAAAATATTTTAAAATTAGTTAATACTATTCAGATTAATATTTTTAAGGTCTAGGTTATAATTATCTCATTTAATTGATTATAACAATAAAGTAATGTTTCATTGAAACATCGGTGTTGTTAGCATCTTACACCAAGTCAGTGTGGCATGTAACATAAAACAAGTCATTTTTCTATATAAAAGGAGTGTATTATTATTTATATTGAAACACATAAATGAAAATTAAATATATTAAAAAAAAGGTCCATAAAAACTTAGGGTTTTACAATTTTAAAGAAAATAAAAATGAATTTTGAGTTTTGGAATGTGTAACTATTTTTTGTGATGAACAATGAGATATGAATTTTTTAAAGTGAGTTTCATATTTTCAAAGTAAATTAAAATATAATCATATTTTTTCGAAAGGAGGGTGGGTTACTTTGAACATAAAATTTTTTTATGGGTTTTAAAATAAAGGTGGGTAGATTTTTGGTTTTATAATGAAAACATAACTTTAAATAATTAATGTTTAAGTTTGAGATTTATAATGAAGTTTTCTCAAGTGAATTGAAAAGAATTTTTTGTAATATGGTGTATTAATTATTATTATGATGAATAAAGGGGTTTAATTTTTTTGGGAGAAATATCATGGTTTTAGAATAATTTAAAATAAAGGACTTTGGTTTTATTTGGTATTTAAATTTCTTAAGTGGTGATTAAAAATTATTTATTTGAGTTTTTCTTATTTTCTACAGGTTACTCAATTTGTTATGTGTTTATCTTTGGTGAATTTTTAATTTGGTATCATGTAACCTTCATTATCAAATATGGCTCCTAGAAATGACCTGATGGGATATAGGCAATCCATGTTTTAGGATGGTCCTGAGTTATGTTTCTATTATTTTGGGAAGTGATATCATATTAGCTAATGAATTTTCATTTACTTCTAGTGGAATTAGGAAGACATAATCTAATTATTAGTTGAGTCTTACTTGATAATTCTTGTATCATGTATTTTTATGGAAGTAAGTGGAATTCCTTTTTATAAAGTGAGTATCTAAGGACTCGATGGATGTTAAATATTTGGAAGATACCTTCATCCCAATCTGGTTTTGGAATATTCTCTTCTAAACTAGCTCCATTTGAGGACTTTATTCATGGGGCGATCACAATGAGTTTTATTTTTTATTTAGGGGCTAGGCAAGGATGGGTGGTGAACCTACTTTTTCAATCTTAGAAAAGGACATCTATACAATGGGGTGAAGCTCCTTAATATGATCTTGTGTGAGTGGATAGGGTATTCTATGTTCTATCCCTCCATATTATCCCATCATCATGAAGTATGATTGGTTTTTTTAAAATACTTGAATGTGGAGTGTCATAGTTTGATATACTCATGAAGATGTGTTTCCTTTTGAGACCAAAATGATATTTTTGGTGAAAATTTAGATGTATCCACAATTGAAATTTTTAGTGAGATTCCTTGATTTAGAGTATCATTGTGGTTATGGTATTTCACTTGGATTATTCTATGGTTATATTAACCTTTCACCTTATTGGAATCCTTATGGTGGTTAGATTGAGTATCTTTCTCAAATATGCTTTTGATCATCCTTTATAGATCTTTTTTTCACATTATGTTTTGATTTTATCATCTAAGAATTCTGTATATGTGCGAGTTTAGAGATATATTTTGATTAGTATATTGTTTTTCATGGTTCTATTTATTAATTGGTAGATTTTTATTTCCTTAGTTTTTGTAGTTGTTTCTGGTTTTGGTTCGGTCTATTTCTAGTTTGGTTCAAGTTTTGGGATCATCCCTTCTTGTGCTTATCTCATTAATCTTGTCCTATTAAAACCTAGTGAATTTATGGGGCGGGAAAGTGTTATAGAGGGGATAATTTACACACTATGAACTACACTTTTCAAATTATTTTATCTATATTTTTATTTTTGTCCCTTTTATTGAATCATAGGTTTAACAAGATCAAATATTTTAATTTTTAGAGTTTTGGATCAGGACACACAATTAGTTATTAGTTAGTATTAACCAAATATATAATCATGTGAAGATATGTATTTATTAATTGATCAGTTCTTCATATTTGGAACATGGATTACGAAACCATGGATCCAAACCATTTATTATAACTAGTGAGTATAGTGAGCCTTGCACGTGTAGGTAAATGTTCGGAAAACCATATTTCCAAACCATGAAATATCCTAATTTTTTAAAATATTTGAAATTATTAAACCACCCTACCTTGATTCCAACACCATGGTTCTCCATCCTTTCTCATTCTCATAAAATATCCAAGGAGGATCACAATGTGTGCTAATCTATACCCCTTAAAGGATTTATTGACCCTATTTATTTTATTTTAAGAGGTTCCTTCTAGGTTAGGGGTTGGTTTCTCTTATCCTTTAATTCTACTGTTGGTTTTATTCTTATTATTATTAATTTTGAGACATAGTGGCTAAACCATAGGGACTATGGCCTAGTTTAATCTCATATCTCTTGGTATCTTGGGAATGAATAGATCACTTTGGGACCTATTCTGGTGGCATTAATCAGTGATGTTGTGATTCCTTTAATTTAATATAGTTTAATCCATGCATAATTATTTAAACATAAAAACAATGACCACTTGATTAGTTATCTTTAAATTATGGATCCAATTTTATAAGATTTTTCAAGGTGGAAAATTTTATTATATTTTCAGTAATTTTTATGTCTTATAAATTGGGTTTTAATGAGATTTGGGATATTTAGAGTTTAGAATTGATTACAAAAATATTTAAGGGGTTTAATAAAACTAATCAATGTTTTCTATATAAAATTTATTGTTTTTAAAATATTTATTTGGACTCTTAGTGATTTAAAAATGTTTTAAAAAGATAATAACCCAAGATTTCTACTTTTTTCTAAACTAAAAAAGGATTTTTGTTAGAGATATTGGTTTTAAATATTCTTGGGGGATTTCTTAGTTACCATTTATAATTATTACTTTGATTTTGACTCATTTATTATGTGGTGATGTTTTGAATGCAATTATGAGTTTTTCTACGGCTATATTAATTATTTTTTATAATAGAGTGAAGTTTTCCTTGGGTTTAAAAGTATTATTTTAAAAATTTTAAGTTGTATTTTGTTTTAAAAAGGGATTATCAAGTTTCAAATTGTACCAAAATTCTTAAAGGATCATTTGAAAAATTCTAAAGTATTTTCATAATTTTGGTTGCTTAAAGAGGTATTAAGGCTCTATATTCACTTTATGAATATGCCCTATGATTAGCCCTTGGATTTTACTATTTTTATCATGATGAGTGTTGATTAAAGAGGTGGTTTCATTGGATATTATTAGAAGAAGGTGATGGGTATTTCTTGTCTTGTTGGTGATTTATGTGGTGGACTCTCACTTTTACTCACCTTCCTTTTTATTAATCATGGTAACCCAAGGGATTATGTAAAGGATAATTAGAAAATTATCAATAATAATTACACAACCTACCTATCCTTGACTATGATACAACATTAAATACACTATGATATATGGTGGGTCACTACTCAATATGGAACTAAATCACTAAGAGAAGGGAATATACTCCTTAATGGCTTGAAATGTAGTTGTGGGTCACCATTATATGTTTTACCATGCTACTATGCCAAGTAATTAACTTTTTAGTGGATCAAGTATAAAATTGGATTTTTTATTCGATCATAGATAGTATAAGGATACTAGGATTCATTGACCTTAGTTCCTAGGGCCACTCCCATAATAGTGGTTCACTACCCATTGCTTATTTTTTTTTTGTTTTTAGTGATTTTATTTACTTTTTGATCTTTCTCATTTTATCATATTCATTTATTTATTATCTATTACCACTTAGTATTATTTATTTTTCTTCTTCTATGACTATTTCATTTTCCCCTATTTTATACATGTATTTCAAAGTGAGTTATTTCCCTTAATTTTTACAAAGATAAGTTTACTCATAGTATTTTTGGAATATTTTCCTTTCCTAAAGTGTTATGTTCTTAAAAAAATGTCAGGAAGATTTATTTTGGGTTTAAATAGTAAACTAAGGTTTTAAAATTAAATGACTTTCCATGTTGGTTATATGTGATTTGTTTTAAATCTAAATGGAATGATTATTTTGGTCGTATTTTCAAACTTGTATGAAAATGATTTTATTTTTAAAGACTATTCATGTGGTGTGGATTTGAAATAACTAATGGGAATATAAGCTCATGCCAATATAAAAATTTTTGTTTCATTTTTTGGATAATTATAAAACTAATTGGGTGGAATTATTAGTTTGGGTTTCTCTTGGAGTGGTTATGTTGGTAGGTGAGCACAAGTTACTGGGACTTTATTTCTCTCTAATGTTTTATTTTACCTTTTTATATCTTATATCCTAGATGTATTTTATATTTAAAAATTATTTGTGTTCTTGAGTTTTTGTTCAATTTAACTGTCCCTATTTTATATTGTGGATGTTTGATACATGTTTTTTATACCATGTTTTGATAGTATTTTATTTTCAGTTGGTTTATTTATTTTTCATAGATTTTTGACTAATAGATGGGTCATGTAAAACTTATAAAATAATTACACTATGGGATAAATTATATATATTGGGTGAAATAAGTCCAGAAATGTTCTTATTTGATGCCTTGGTGCTTGTATCTAGGCTGGGGAGATCGATAATGTGTTGTGGGTCATGTTGCGGGCCAACTTGTGTGCCCAGTTTAGGGGTGGCCCGAGTTGGTTCATGACACATTCCCTTTCAACCATGGATTTATAATATAAAAATAAGTAAACACATAAAACTTATTATTAAGGAAATATACCCATATCTTGTTGCATCATTGATGAATGTAATGAAATTAGGAGATCCTCTATGATACTGGACTGGGTTTGTCCCCCATATGTCAGAGTGAACTAATTCTAACTGTTGAGCTCTGGGATTATAAGCATTGAAATTGAATAAAACCTATTTTGGTTTCATCAACACTAAAATTTCACAAATTTTGATTCTTGTGTGATTGAGATTCAGTATAGATTTCCCTTGTAGTACATTTAGGTTATTATTAATAAGGTGACTGAGCCTATATTGAGACACCTTCATATTTTATGAGGTTGTAGTTTCATCCATTTCACTTACTTATAAATTTGTTGTCAAGTAAAGAATCCCATCCATTTATCCTTATACCACAAACATGGATACTCAAGTCACTTTCCATACTCCATTAGTAAATGTAGTTCCATATCCAAAATCATATAACTGTCCCCTAGAAATGAGATTCTTATAGAGACCTTGTAATGTGTCTCAATTCCTTCAATCATAAAAAACACCCTTTCTACATCCGGATGTTTATATCTCCCTTTATGAAAATATAAAGAGATTTATTATCCACTATATGAACTTTAACAAATATTCCAGATACATATTTGACCATGAATCCCCATTCTTCTATAGAATAGAATTATGCACCAGAGTTAATCACTCATCATTTCCCAAAATATGAACAATGAACAAAAAATTATTTCCTCCCTATTTTTTTATATAAATATAAACTCCCGAAATTTTTCCTTTCAGTGGATTCTTTGTGATTTATTCAATTATTATATATATTTCCATGTTTCTCGTAATAACATACGTGATAATTAGAAAAATCAACTACCCTTTACCCCTCTCCCTTGATTTGTCTTCTTGACAATGATAATTTTTTTTATCGTAGGTGATCTCCAACTTCTATCATCATTCAAAGCATCACTTAAAGGTACTTTGACCTCCCTTATATGGATTTCTCTAATGAGGATCAAATTTTGTACACCCTCCAACACCATATTGGTGTTTCCATGACAATTACTAAATTTGGTAACAATTCCATCCCATTATTTTGATAATGATGAATGTAGAATGATTTACCATGCATAATCCATGAAAGTAACCTTCACTACTTCAAGATGGATTTGAATCATGTTGAAATCATTCACATGATGTATCATTGACCTCACCTCTGATAGCCTCATGAAAAACAACCATCACATCAGAAACACATTGTTTAGTACTGTAGGTTAATCATACATATCCACCAGGCCCATCGTCAACTTAGTCTTAGTCTTCTTCTACTAGATATTGAAGTCCACATTTCATTCCAATGACATCCTCACTAATCCGAGTGATTTTATTTCCATACTTTCTCATGAAACCTTATCTATCTTTTTTGGCATGACTCCACCAAAAAAAATTAAAAATTATTTTGGATAAGATAATATTCTATCTTCCTCTGCTAGAATCTAAAGTCACTTCCATATAAATTTTCAATTCATACATTCCCTTATTTTGATGCCATATATTTCAATGGAAATAAACTCAACAGAAATCAATATGACACCAAGTTAGGTGTGAAATTTACATGACCTTCTAGGAGTAAAAAAATGAGCTATGATACCACTTGTTGGAAAGTGAACTATCCATATGATCATCAGAAACAAGATCTCATTAGAAGATCACACACACCTGGATTTCAGAATAATTGAAAACACACCTCTAAAACTTCAAATGATCTGAGTACAATGTAATATGGAAAGACGATGCACCCCAAACACTGCACTAAGTCAAACTACTGACACACACTCTTCATAAAACTCACACAAAAATGTTCGATAGAAATGGAAAGAATAATAAAAGTAAGATAGACAAGAAAGGATAACGTGGCTCGGAATTTTGTCCTACATCTATGAGGTAACACTACCAAATATTATTTCTCTGAATGAACAAGCATATAGTCATTATAGAATGAAATCCAGTAATTATACTCAATAAAAATTAGTGACACATAAAGTTAAACTAATTGTTTTACACAACTTTTATTTTATAGAGGTGATCAACCAGTTGAATACGCTACACTCCCATATGATATTAAAGGTCAACCCCACATTAGAATTTGATCCACTATCAATCTATTATAGCCAACATCACCTCAACCAATATAACCAGAAGGTTGTACAGAACTCCTCATCCGGTCAACTAATTCCAACATAACCCATATTCTAGAGAACTTCAACCAGTATGCATTTCCCATTAGAAGAACACCTTCTTTCAAAAAATCTATATGTATAGAGAAGTCAACTATTGTATAGCCTTTACAAGGCTAAAGTGAACTACCGATGTTTCTCCTTTTAGTAAACACAATCCAAAAATTTAAATATTTCTTCACAATCCCAAAAATAATTTGGTAAAATAAAAAAATATAAATAATTTATTATAAATAATAATAAATTAAAATTTTTATTATCATTAATTATTATAAATAAGTATAAATTATAAAAAAATATCTATAATGAGAAATATCAGTTAAAATAGATAAAAAATATAAATGATATAAAAATAAAAAAATAAATAAAAAATACTGAGTTATTATATAAGTTAGTATAAATTATTAAAATTGATTAAAAATAAATAAAACATAATGAAAAACTATAATTATGATAGTGTAATAGTAATTAATGAATTAATAAAATAAAAAATATATTTATTAATTATTAAAAAATTATTTTATTTAATAAATAATAATGTTATTATAAATTAAAAAAATTTAATTTATATCAATTCAAATTGTAAAAATTATTAATTCATTTAAATAAATATATAATTAAAGAATAAATATTATTTTAAATTAATAAATTTTTTATAATTTATTGGAGGTTAATTATTTTTTCAGGTCGGGTTATTAATTATTTTTTATTAGTATTTTATTAGTATGTTATTAAGTGTTTTATTTATTTTAATTTTTAATATAAAAAAATATTATATAATTTAATATTTTTGTTAATATTAATTTTTAAATTAATATTTTAATTAATTAGTATATATATTATTATTAGAAATCATATTTTCAAAAACTATAAGATTATAATAGTTAATAGCATTTGTGAGTACCAAAGACATTTACGAGAGTCATGCTTTCATGAGTGCCAAAGGATTTCATGACTATCCGACTTTCATGACCCCCAAAGGCTGTCATGGCTACCAACCATTTAAGACTACTAGGTTTTCATGTATTAAAGAATTATTTTTGATGAAAAAATTAATGTTCATCACAATATGTATTATTTTTGATAGATTTAAAAATCCACCAAAATTAATTACTATGATGTAGTACATCACAAATATAGTTCCTCATGAACTCATTTTTTATAGAAAAATCTGTGAATGAATTAACTGATAATATATTATAAATTATAATTTAAAAATTATAAGATTATAATAGCCAAATTATTTTGTTACTTTTAGGATTTCATGGATGAAAAGTGCTTTCAGGATTACCAAAAATATTCACAAATTCCAAAGGCATTCACGACTACCAGACTTTCAAGACTATCAGGCTTTTTTGATTGCCATATTTTCTTATGGGAAAGACTTATTTTTGATAGAAAAATTAATGTCTCTCACAATACACAATATTTTTGATTCATTTAATAATCCATCACAATCAATTATTATGTTGTAGTCAAACATAAATATTATTCTGTGCGGACTCATTTTCATTGGAAAAATTAGTGAAAATAATGTTTTTTAATCATTTTATATATTAAACAAATTAATTTATTTTTAAAAAAATCTACAGATTCCGAAAATAGAAACCCATTTTTATTATGATAACATGATTTTATAAATCATAATGAAAATTCACATGTTTATAGTATAAATATGGTCTACATTTATAGTGTTAAAAAAATTATATCATTTTCATCATCACATTCAGAATTTATTTTAGAAGGGAAAATATGTATCTATTTAAGAAATATGATCTCGAAATATTTTTAACTTTTGATAATGTTAGGGTTCATATATTGTATTTTTGGTTTATATAATTATTGTGCGTTTTTTGTATCAACATGGTGAATGTAATTTAGAATTAAGTACAATTGTTTTGGTTCTATTGTCATCACAATTTTAAAATTTAGTACATAAGGTTACTGACTCATCATTTCAACAAATAAAAACATAAAATGATAGTTTTAATCCTAAATTAAAACCATATCAATTTCATAATTTGTTGAAATCTTCTCATGTATTGAATGAAAGATAGAAAAATTAGAATTTGTTATAAATTTTTTACTGTTAAATCATATTTAGATTGTAAAATAGTTATTTTTATCAAATACTTTCTTTAGTTAAATCAAGAATTTCCTAAGGGAAATACATTTCCAACAAATTTATATAAAAGTAATAAGTTGTTAAATATTCATTTCTTAGTTATCAGAATTTCCATGAATTTTGAAATGATTTAATCTTATATTATAGTGAACATGAGTCATTAGTTAATTGTTTAACATGTGGAAAATAACGGTATAAAGGGGTACAATAAGGAAATACCATATTTATTCCTGTTAAATTTTTGAGATATTTTCTGATTAAACCTAAACTAAAACCTCTATTTATATCTGGAAACATAGATACATTGATGAATTGACATAGTTATAATATTTCTATAATTATATAACTAAATCATTTATATAATGGTGATTTGTGGAATCATTTTGATTTGGTTAGTCTACCTTTTTTTTATTGAAACCTCATAACATATTTTATAATCTTTTTACTAATGATTTATATCCATTTAGTGCTTACAGAAGTCAATATTCTTATGGTTTCATTTTCATAACTTTTAACTACTTACCTTCTTAAATATTGATGATGAAACCATATATCTATATGAAATTGTTAATTATAGGACATCTAAAGAAGAATGCAATTATTTATTCCAAGATACATATTATTTTATTTTATTATAAAGAGACGATGTAACTACATATGATGTAGCTTCAAAATATTAAATTTCACTAAAAGTTACATTATTCTCTCTAATTGATGATATAATGAAAACCTCTTTTTAGTTGGCATGAGAGGATTTCATGTGTGATATTTTTTATTTTTTTACATATCCTTTAGAGGATAACTATGGATAGAGGAAATGCGATTATAATTGATGAGTCTTGTGTGCCTAATAGACCTGATTATAGCTTAACCTAGGCTTGGAATGGATTGTGAACATATAAGACATGGAATACTTTTAAGAGGATATCATCTTCTAATCGATATAATCAAGGGAGATATGATGTTAAACATAGTGATGAGAGTTGTACATTAAATATACATCATAAAAAAATTGTAATTAATGTTATTAAATAATTAAAACATATTTATTTTTAATACTAAATCTACATGAAAAATTCATGCAGTCGATGGTTGATCTAGATATTATGGAGTTTTATGTGTACAATAGGATTTACATTGATGTTAGTACTGGAAATATTGTTGGTGAGCAATAATGAAAAATTATGGAAAATATTTTTTTAGTTTTTGAATTACTATAATATAATTTTTTATCACTTAAATTTATATTTAATCAGTTTGATTACATATATGAGAAAAATATTTCACATATGTGGGATATTAAGTCCAAGATTGATGGTGGGAATTAAGCCTCTTGAAAGCGAAATTTTGATGGGAGAGCATGGCCATAGGTGATGGGGGGTGTTATTCAAAAAGGTTGGGTAATCTAGATTAGTTTACAGTGGACTATGGCTAGTTACTGTGGTAATGAAGTGATTTCATCATTTAGATAAAGTGGAGCATGTGTGGGATCATTATCCTTTTTTCCTATAAAGTATAAGGTGATGCTTTGTGATCAGAAAGAGATTATACAGTAATTGGAAAAAGAGTATAAATATAAGCGATAATAGAAGAAATAAAAATTTTAGTAGCAAGAGAAACTATTGAAGTAGATGATGTAGTATATATGGTGACTTGCACGTAGTTTAGGGAAATAATCCCATCATCCTAATAGAACTAATCACCCACCCCTTAGGAAAATTAATATTATATTCCATTTTTTGAACATTTTTATATTACTTGAGTTTTAGTTTCTTAATGAATGTTTTTTATTTTTTATTTTTCAGTTCATTTTATTTATTATTATTATTATTTATTTATAGTCAATGGTGATGGATATAAAAGCTCGTACAAAAACTATTTTTTATTAAAATAAAAATTCATCGCAAATAAGTACTCAAAATACTATTTTTGATGGAATTTTAATTTCTATCACAAATAAGTCAGCAAAAAATTATTTGAACTGATATTTATAATCTATTGTAAATAATATTTATGATAGATAAATATTTCCATTGAAAATAGTTTATTCTTAGATGAATTGTGATAGTACATCATGAATAATAGTTTTTGTGACACGATTTTACACAATGGTATATTTGTGATGGATCCCAATTACAAATAAATTGTTGTGATGAGGATCCCTTTCAAAAGATCATTATTTTTGTAGTGGTATGTAGAGACCATTTCAGATTCCATGTACTCTAACCATCTCTCAGAATCAACACTCTCAATAGCCTCTTTTTATGTAGTATGTTTATCACTTAGGAAAATTTATTCATCATCATTTTTCATAATAAATTCATATCTCTCAAGATCCTGAAAAATCCAATGATATATTCATGGTTCTTGCATACCATGATTTTATTCTTCTTCTACAACTATTTGTAGAATTGACTCATTTTTATATTAAAAATAATTTTTATTATTTGGTATTGAACTTCTATGAGATAAAAATTCCTTATACTGGCTCATATACTTATATATTTCTTCCCATGAAATATACTATTTTGGACCACAAACACATTCTATTTAGTATTATTATAGGAATAACATCTCATACTTTTTTTGGGATAACCTGAAAAAAGGAATTTATCTGATTTATGGTTCATTTTATCAGAAACCAATCATCACAAGAGCACTTCACAACCCCAAATATACATAAAATACATTTTAACATGTTTCAAAATTAATATATCATATGGTGTATTTATGAATACTTTAGATGGAATGCGGTTAATTAAGAATGCAATAGTATCAAGATAATATCCCTAGAATGAAATAGGAAGGTCAAAATGACTAATCATCGAACACACCATTTCCAAAAAGTTATGATTACCCCACATAGACACACCATTCTAATAAGTTGTTCTATTAGGAGTGAGTTGTGGAATAATTCCACAATCTCTCAAATGATCAGTTAATTTTTTGTTCAAGAATTTACTATCCTGATACGTTTTCCAAGTTGATTCCATACTTACTTCTAAAACTCTTTGAACTTTTAAATAATCTTTATACATGTGTCTCATCATAAAAATATAACCATACCAAAAAAATATATTTATAAAACTATAAATATACCCATTACTTTCTTGAGTACTCATTGGTCCACATCCATCACTATATATGAGATCCAACAATCCACTTTCCCTTTCACCTTTTAAACAACAAAGTAATTTGGTCATTTTTTCTAATAAAAAACATTTTCAATTATCAAATGATTCATAATCAAATGACTCTAAAAATCCTTCTATATAGATTCTTTAGATGTATTTTGTATCTAAACATCGAAGGAGATAATGAAAAGGGTATGTAGGTTTAGAATCGACCTAAACCTTCTAATTCTAAAATTTGTAGATAGGATTATTCATATATAGGATGTATAAACCCTTTATTATTTTCCCTATTACATAAAACATTCATTCATATATACAGAATAACTATATTCCATACCCTTAGGGTGTATATCAATTGTACCTACGCTTATGGGTCTCGGTAAGGTCTCAAGTTTAAACCTCACTGAATACTTCCCTCCATTTGTGTTTTTCATATTTTTATTCATAACATATAATATTTCCCCCCACATAAAGGTAAATAGAAAATATATTGTTCTTAATAATGAATGGAAATCCCTTCTAGTTAAATCAAGATACAAAAATAAAAAAAAAATGGAGGGAATATAATAACAGTTCTTCAATTCCAGTACCAATCTACTATGTAGACCTAAATACCAATATAGAAACTATTACTCCATTAACAAAATGTATTTCAAATTCATAATTTTTATTTCCATCCAATCACTAATTCTATGTTGTTGGGTAAAAGTATTTGATACACACCCTATATCTAATACCCATGATTCAGCGTCTAAGAAATTGATCTATATAAAATTCATATTCATATACTCAAAATTATTATCTTTAAGATCACTTCTCAACAATAGATACTAATATAGAATTATTTTTTCATACATACCTTTGATATATTACATAATTATATACTTGATTCATGCTATAATATAAAAAAAAGACATATATATGGTTGGGTATCATGTTTTATTTCACTTCATCAATCACTTTTTTTGAAAGTTCTCCCACTAAGAATGATGACCCCGTGCATCAAATACATTTAGTGAGATAAGATCCATATTTTACTATGTTTTGGATTTGTTTATCATTTATCCCATAACTTTGATATTTAGGTAGGAAATAATTTCAATCACCACAGTTATGATTCTTTGATAGATGAGTATAAAATCCTTTTCTCAATCCATCATATGGACAAACTCAATTTTCTTCCTATGGTAACATAATCCTGTTCGGGTCTTTTGGATAATTTCTACCTAAATTAAATGATATGAATGAGACTATAATCCTATTGGGGTCTCCCATTACTTGTTTTCCATTCACAAGATAATTTAGGGGAACCCAAATTTAACTCGACCAAACATATTGGATGCTTGATATATTAACAAGTGTAATTTTTAAAGGAGTCTCACACTTAGTATTTTAGAGAGTTTTTTTATGTCACCCTAATTTAATATATATAACATGCATATTAAATCCGCAACTAACATATCATTTGTAATATAAATTATATCACATTTTATTCCTTTATGTATGTATGATTCTAATGATTTAATTTTGGAATACCTAATACATCCACCAAATTAATATGTTCACATCATATCAAGGTGTAACTCTTTACACAACCAAGAATTTATGTCATTTTCAAAAAAATATATAAGGAAAACATATTCATATATATCCAGATATGAATATGGTAGATAAACTTTTCATATAAATGATTAAAATTATTCAAGTTTGATAATCTCCACATGATTAAGGCTAGAGCCACATATAGCCAACCCCCATTTTTCTTGAGTACGACCTAAGATTATAGGCTAGTGGAAAGTCTATCCTAAAGTACCTCTTGATAGGGATACATTAATAATGAGAGGTACTAATTAATCATAAATCCAATGTGTAATATATATAAATTATATTCAATAATTAAATTAAATTTAATAATTTTAATTACAAACTGAGGTCAAGGTAGATTAAAACTGAATCTTATGTTACCGAACCTAGCATGCAATTCATAACTTGAAAAATTATAAGATACAATTTATCACATAAACTAAAGAATACAAAATATTCATATTTCACAAACAATTTGTAAACATGAATATAAAAAGGAATAAATATATATAAAAATAATTTATTTATTTTCCAAACATGTATTTACAATACCTAACACTTCTCATTTATAAAAAATATATTAATTATAATAAAAAATAGAAAAAATATTAAAATTTAACATTTTAGGCTATATAATATTTTACGATATAGAGAAGGTTCTATCTATATAATATGTGACACCAACAATAATTGTTTTCATGAAAAGAAAAAAACCATACACATTGTGTAAGGTTTTTCATATATAAATTTTTTCCATATGTTATAGACTTTTTCCCATAAAGTAAAAAACATTATATTTGGGAAAATATCTTACAAATAAAAAAAATATTTTATGTATATTTGAAAATATATAATATATCATTATTATGACATGAAACTATTTTCCCACAACCTAGGTTTTAGTCATAGCCTATGATATCATCTATACATAGATTACAACATAGAACAAAACCACTATATTTAGTGTATAATATCATATGGAATACACCAGTCATACCCTACAATAAGAAAAAAAATAGAATTATGATATCATATATTTTTAATCAAATAAATCTAAGGTTTATAATTCATCCATTCCATATCATACATAATTATATAGCTTAAGTCGATCACAATATAAATTTTATCCATAAAATTAATAAAAGAATATATTTATTTGTTGATAAACATGGATCTGATACAACTAATGGGATTTTTAGGTTCATATAATGAATTATTAATCAAAATAAAATTCATAAAATTTGTGATGTTTCATCATTTGAGTCAATATATTAAATTAAGATCCTAAAAAATTATTGTACCTGAAATTTAGTAGCCACTATTTTTTAGACTTAGATGGAGAACTCTTGATAGAGACCATCTAAGAAATAGAAAAAATACTCCTTAGTTCAAGGGAATTACACTTTTCTTGGATCTTCATTGTAAAAAATAGGATTCATGTTCCTTACATGTGTGAAAGAACCTTCCCTAATGAGGATAGATGAAGAACCAAGAACATAAGAGAGCTTCCCCTTAGGCCATCATGCATCAAAATTGCCATAAATAGGGTGATCCCATAACTTTTATAGACATTCATAATTAAATGAATAGATTAAAAGTTTAACAACCTAAGATTAAAAAAAACAATATATTTGATAATGTATGCGACACACAATACCGAGCTTAAATAACCCATGAAATATACTTCATAAATTTAATCACTTTGATAGCTTACGGAACATGAAACCCTGAGTTTAAATGAACTATGATAACATAGTATTTAAATTTTTAAGTATTAATTGTAATAATTAAATTATTAAAATTAGGGTTGTCTATTGATTAGAAATCAAATAAGAAACATTTTAAATAAAAATAAATGTTTTTTGAAAAACTATATTTTTCTCAAAGACGTTTTAGTCATGCATTGCACAAATAATTTATAATTAATTTTTAAAATTTTAGAAAATTGATTAGAGAAAATAAAATAAAATTTTTAAATCATTTCATCAATATTATATTAGGGTGAATTTTTGGTATTTTTAAAAAATATTTCATTTTTTGATGAATAATGATAATATTACATATTAATTGAAAACATCCTTTTAGTTTAAATTATTTATAAAGATAAATTATATTTTTAATTGATTTTAAAGTAAAATTAGTAAAATTATATTTCTACTATTACAATTTAGGGATTTGGAATCATTTTCATGTTGAATTTAGATATAAAAACATTGTAAATTATTGAACATTTTCTCTTTGAAAACTCACTTTCTCATCACGTTTGCTAGATTAATTTTAAATTAAATACAAAAATTCCTATAAATTTAATTTGATAAACTATATTGAATATATTAAATAATAATAATTTATATTGGGTAATAAAGTCAGTTAATTTTTTTTCAAAATAATTATCAAAGGCAATAAAAATTAATTAATGTGGTTAAGATTAAAAGTTGTGTTTTCACATGTTACATTATCTTATGTTAAAATTAACATTAAACACACATTGTATTTTTATTTTATAAATTGGATTTAAAATTTATAATAATTTTTTCCAAATTATATATTTATTCTCATTTTATTTTAGTTATTAGGATTTAATTACCTAGGTTAAAAAACCTAATCACCGTGGTGGAAACTAAAGTGGTAAAAAGGGAGTAATCTTAATGGATAAGGAATGAAATGTTTAGAAATTTTGTTTCTTTGGATGTTTGTATCAAAACTATAATCTTCGAAATAAATTATTTATAAATTTAGGATTCACATAAGGTGACATTGACCTTCTAATTATTGAACACTTTTAGGTATTTACAAAAATGACACTCCTTAATTATAAAGGGGAACTCAATCCCTTCACATATTGATACATATTAAGCAATTTGTATATAAAAAAAGCTTCATAAATTACCTCCCAAGAACCATTACCTCATCCAATGATCCTTGTTTTATACATAAATATAATCTTTCAAGGATTTTGGTGCAAAATTAATGGGGTTACATGAACAAGAGGTAACATTCTTCAACGAGTGTTTTTATTTTATTCCTTCCCCTACCTACATAATTTATTATTAAACCATTATGATATAAAAAACTTATTATAATACATATTCTAATATATTTTTATTATTGTTCCATGAACTACATCCATACCCACTTCTATCAAATGGTTTACGAAATCATCATTCATGTGTACGACACTGATGTCATTAGTTTTTCCATTACTATCTCTCAAGGTTGGGTATGATGATGGATATAATTTGTATAGATAGTATTTGGAACTTAATTATACCTTTTTAGTAATTATATTATACATAAATTTTTTACTTTTCATTCCACATGGGATACCATAATGTATATCATGTGTACGATGGACTATCTCCTTGCGAAGTGAGGTCGTTCATTTTTCACCAACGCTTTACAAAAAATGTTATAAAGATAAAGATAATAAATATATGTGATATACATGAAATAATTATGATTTTAATTACATATTCATCCTTATAAAATTTAATAAATAGTTGTCTTTCTTACCTATTAACTCACATAAATATGATAACGTGATTCGTGTACGTGCGGACTACCACCTTCACGAAGTGACACGAATATGTTTTCAACACCACACATTATAGATTATATATATAAGTATATTTATTGAAATAATATGTTAATTATGATATTTTTATAATTCTAAAAATATTAAACATTACTTACCACCATTCCAAAAAAATCATTGAAAAATAGAAACATTACTCATTCGTATGTATGACCTACCATCTTCATGATCATAACATACATCATTTTTCATAACCTTATTTCATGATTGGTTTTAAAAGTATAATTTATGTGTAAATATTATACTTATTTAATGATTGTTATTATAGAGATAATGTAACTTTGTAATGTATGAAAGAACTAGATCTTTCATGAAAAAACTTGAATGAGAGAATAAGGAAATTAACATTGAAAATAATGAAAATATTTAAATATTATTAACAAACATGTGATAATATGTTATAAGAGTATAATATATAATATTATGAAAATTAATATGGTTATATAATAAGTTAATATGATTTTCAAATACAATATAAATGAGTTTAAATCTTGTTCAACCAAAAAGAGGCAGCAGGTAAGGGACTTCATCTCAATTTTTCTTCATTGAGGGATATTTTAATGTTATGCACATAATTACTATTTTATGGCATATATACATAACCTTTTATTTTCAATATCATGATTTATTAATAATTAATTATATTTTAAGTTTAAATTTGAATTATTTAATCTAATGGTATTTCATTTAAGTGTTACCAACTGGTAAATAATTTCATACCTTAATTTATTTTCATTGGGTTATATTACTTATTCATTATATTTAACATTCTAAGATTATTTTTCTGAAGGAATTTCATTATCTTATACTGTATTTCCACTTGTTTTAGGTGTATTTATAGTTGATACAAATAATATATTCATTTTTTATTCGTCACTTAATTGTTATAATCATTGAAAGGGTGTATTTCACAATCTTATTCTAATCGAGATTGTTTATACTAGAATTTCAGTTAAAGGAAATTATTTGACAACTTGATTATAAAATCATTTAATTTTATTATCCTCTCATTATTAATGATATTTTTAAGAAATATTACCATTTTAAAACTCTTTTTACTTTAAATTACGGATAAAATGCTTTTAATAATATCATATTTCATTTCTCTCTTTGGCCAGAAATATAGTTTCTTCCAAAACCATGTTTAAAAAAATCAAAAATGTATTTAACCTTTTTCAAATTATTATTGTAGAGATTATTTCCCATTTTTTAATTTTTAATTTTTTTGGAAGGTAATATTCATGTTGTTTTCAAATAATTCCCATTTGTCTTTTACTAAAAAAGTGAAATGAATCTTTGGTTTAACATGCACGACATGAACAAAATTTCTTTCCATCACGAACAATAAAATGTTTTAAAGAATATTTTATAAGTTTCAAAGGTTATTTTAAAATAAAATAATTTTCAAAATGTTTTGTAATTTAAAAAAAAAGTTATTTTCAAAATGAATAGGATATTTTCCTAGTGAATTTTTTTAAAGATATTTGTAATGAATTTCTATTCATCAATTATGATAACCCATTATTATTTCTCCAATGGGTATATGTCATATTGATAACATCCTTATTCTTAATATGGTTAGTTTAAAATCATTTTTTCCTTGGAAAGTATTAATATTTAGGTCCTTAATTCATTTTTTTAGTCATTGACTTTCCCTTGAATTAGTCACTTTCCCATGGACATTAAATTTCCCTTAAATATCCATATTATTTATCAAGGATATGTATATTTCTTAAAACATATAAAATTTATACATACAATGTTATTTTTTATCTTGATAAATATTTTTAAATATGTTTTCGTTAAATAATACAAATATTGGATGATAATACATATTGATTCAGGATTTTAATTGATCATTCGATTTGTGAGGAATACTTCAGAACATCCATGACAGGTGGACCTGATAGAATAGAGCCCATAGATGCATCGGTAGGTCTCATGAGAAAAATAATTAAGCTATCATTAATTGGTTTTTACCTGTAGTTTTAAACCATCTGGTGAATGGTCTTGGCAGTAGAGGTATCCTGATGCCTAAGATCAAGATGTCCAATAATTAATAATTTCCTTAATTTAGAATTTAGTTATTAGTATCCACAATATTTTCATAAAGATTTTATATCTTGATACATTTCATTCTTAATTTATTGATTGAATGGAATGTTTTTCAATTATTTAACTTACCACTTTGATTAGTCCTTATTCAATTATTATAGTCATGTTATTTATTAAATGGAAGGTGATTTCAATTATTTACCTTATCATATCGATTATTATCTATGAGATTTTAAAATTGATATTATCTCTGGATGATCATACTTCTTAGTTTATTGATTACATGGAATGTGTGTTCATTTTTTTACCATTACATATTAGCTATTTTTTATTGATTCATGATATCTTCCATTCTACTTAACCTTTACTAAGAATTTGAGCTCACCATTATTTTATTCCTTTTTATAAGATTCCATGAAGTGCTTTACGATTGATATGTAAGGATATTCAAGTGGAAAAATGATATTCTTGAAAAAACATTTCTTAATTTGTGCTTTTAAATGTATTATGATAATAATGTATGCATATAGTTTACCAAGAATACTAAACTATTCGGTCCTTCAAGATGTGATTCCTTGTATCTTATGCCAATGTAATAAAGTAGAAACCGAATCTAAGCTACTGGGATCAGGGTTGATACAGTTGGTATCAAAGGAATATTAGTATAAAACCATGAAACAGTATTTTGGAAAACATGGATTAGGTATCATAAATCTATTATAGACTTTGAGGATAAGTATTAAAGAACATCCAAAAGTTTTGGTAAGGTAGATATTATGTGTGTTTTCCTTGAAATACATCCCTATTTGGTTACTACACATGTAAGCGATTCTAAAATAGATATACCTAGGGGTAATACCTCCATAAAGGGTGCATTGGGCTTGACCTGATCATTAACTGGTGCATGACAATGAACCTTACTACACACCTATTTTTAAACTCTTGGGGGGATATTCCTACGTTAATTCACATTTTATTTAGAAACCATAATGAAGGATTTGAATATATGATGACAATGAATGCCATGGTTAAATCTAATGTGTCATAGATTGAAAATTAGGTGTCTCAAAGGAATGTGAAAATGTTTTATGTGTGGAAAAGAAGGGAATAAATCAAATAATTTTCAAGGAAAAATGAAGAGTACAATGGGAGGAAGGAAACATCATCCTAGGGAAATATTTATATTTCAATATCTTAAATGTGGAGAACCAGAAAATTATCCAAGTAAATTAACCCTTCTAAATGTTAAACCCTAAACTAAGGTAGAAACTATGATGAAATAAAATGGATGAAGTATTTATGTATTGGGGTTCAAGAATTAAATTGTTGAAGTATTTTATGAAATGGTATTTTGGTTATAATAATCATGAAACACTAAAGGATTGTGTTAAATTTCATAATCATATATTTCTCAATTATCTTAAGGTTTATGGGAACATTCCTGGGATAATGATTTTAATATTGATCATAATTTCAAAGTATTAAACTCGTATTTTTTGATTCTTTATGATAGGAGTCTACAAATATTAATAATATTTTAGGAAAAATGTATGGAAATTATTTTTTTTGTGGAAAAGTTATTTTAGGAATAATGAATTTACATTTTATAGACATAAGTTAAAGGTATTTGTAACCATTAAAGTTAATACAATCATTGATGACATTGTAATAATAGTCAAATAATATTATTAGACTTTGTGAAAACAGGTTGTATTGAAAACATTTATAAAAAGGTTATTTATATATTAACTTTTTTTCATGGATGTACGTCATATTTTTTTGGGAACATTATATAAACTATATTAATATTTTATAGAAAAAGTAGATCCCATATGTTGGGTGAAAACCCATCGCATTTGGAAAGGCCGCTGGGCTTGAACCAATGATTGAAGGAAGATAAGGGTTTAAAACATACCGTTGTACCATGTGATGTCCTAGTTAATATTTCATTATTTTAGATTAATTATTTGAAATAAAATTAATGATGAGCTAGTAGTGTAACTTTTTATGTTCTGAGATTAATTTATTATATTGGATGACTTGTGCTAACCATCTTGGTTTTTAAAATTATTCTGAGATAGACGAAAATGATTTCACTATTTTATGGACATTATATTATGTGAAAAATGAATTTTAGTGATTTAAGCATAAAAAATCATTTTTGGATATTCATTTAATGTAGTAAGCGATGAATTAAAAATTGATCAAAGATCAATCAAAGGAAAAAAAATTGTGCTTGTGAAATATAAGTGTATCGAGTAAGTATATTTAATTAGACAAGAAATAATCTAATTTAGAAAAAAGATCTTGAAATAAAAATTTAATCCTATTACATTCATATCAAAATAAGAATATTGCATTTTAAATCATCATAGATTTATGGTTTTGAGGTCATTGAATTTCCATTGATCATTCACTTGTGATCAATGACCTCTATGACTCTCTCCAATTATTTACACTTTTCTTTCATGTTAATATCTTCAATTTCAACCACTTTACCCCTATATATAATGTGAGTTATATGTTATTACACATCACCTTTTTTACTTCTTATCTATTTTATTAAGATGTATTTTTATTAACAATTTTTACGTTGTGGGATTTCAACAAAATAATTTTCAAATATCAAACCCTTAATTACCAAGATAAACTTTAAATTGAATGGATGAAATTTATTTAAGGTGGGGTGAATTTAAAACCAAAATATTATAAAATAATTACAATGTATTCGATAGTGCATTCTATATGCAACACCAAGCTTAATCCACCCACATAATATATTTATTTAAATTTGACCTCTTCGATAGCTTGCGGAACACACAAACCCGAGTATAAATTAACATTAATAACCTAGAAATTAAATTTGAGGGTATGAATCGAACTAACTAAATTATGAAAATTATGGTAATCTATTGATTATAAATAAAATATTAATTATTTTAAAGAAAAATAAATGTTTTATGAAAAACTGTATTTTTTCAAAAGACGGTTTAGACATGCTTTGTACACATAATTTAAAATTAATTTTTACCAACTTTAGAAAATTTATCTAAAAAAATAATATTTATTTTTTAAATCAGTATATAAAAATTATCTTAGAGTGATTGTTTATTCTTCTAAAAGAATTCATTTTTTGATTAATTGTGAAAAAAATTGAATTTTATTTGAAAACTGCATTTTTTTATAAATTATTTATAATGATAAAATATAGTTTTATTTAGTTTTAAATTAAAATTATTTCAATTAAATATAGATATATTAATAAAATTCATGTCATTGGGATCTTTTTAATATTTAATTTTGATATAAAAACATTGAAAACTTTTGAACATTTTCTCTTTGAAAACCTGTTTTCTTGTTGCATTTGTGGGATCAATTTTAAATTAAATAATGAAACTTATATGAATTTAATTTGATAAAATGGATTCCATATTATTAATTAGAATAATTAATATTTATTAATGGGGTCAACTTATTTTTTGGTCACAATAATTTTTAAATACAATAAAAATTAATTACTGCAGTTGAGGTTACAATTAGTGTTTTTACACGTTACATGTACTTGTGTTAAAATTAATTTTCAACACACATTGGATTTTTATTTGATAAATTTGGTTTCATATTTATAATAGTTATATAAAAATTATCTAATAATTCTATTTTTATTTTAGGTATTATGATTTAATTACCTTGGATAAAAAAATAATTACCTTGGTGGAAACTAAAGTGGTAAAAGGAAGTAAACTTAAAGTATAAGAATGAAATAATTACAACATTTTTTTATGGAGATTTTTATAAACCATATAATCCATAAAATACATTATTTATATATTTTTTGGCTACATGAGGTGAGTGTGAGCTCCCATTATTGAATACTTTTGGGCATTTACAAAAATGCTACTCGTCCTTAATTATAAAATGGAACTCACTACCCTCACTTATTCCACCTCTAAACCCATTAAGATCGACCAAAACCTACCCAAATCACATCAAAACTTCTATAAAACCATCCTAGAAGACTTATTTTGGTTATAAATCCATTATTTTAAGGATATTGGTGTAATCATAAGGAGATTACCTAAAGAAGAGGCAATGTTCTTCAACAAGAATTTTTATTTTATTTATTCCTTAAACTCATTAAATTCTTATTAAACCATGATGATATAATAAAATAAGTATATTAAATATAATGAGTTTTTTTATGATAATTTAAGGACATAAAAACCTTCCCACTTCCATAAAATGGGTTATGAAATCATTATTTGTGTGTATAAGGGATTATTGCCTCACAAACCGATGCTATTCGTTTTTCCATTATCACCTCTCACTATTGTGTATGATTACTGATATAAAGTATATATATGAATTTTATAATATAATTATACCTATGGAGTCATTATATTATATATAATTTTTCATTTCCATTATTTAAGGTATACAATAACGTTTCTTGTGTGTATAGAGAACCACCTCCTCACAAAGCGATGTGATTTATTTTTGACTAACGCTTTACATGGAATGTAAAAAGGATAAATTTAATAAATATATGTGATATAAATTATATAATTATGATATTAATAAAATATATATCATTCTTAAAAGTTAATTAATAATTTTATTTCTTACCTTTTAAATCACTTAAAGATGATAACATCGTTCTTATACGGGTGGATTACCACCTTCATGAAGCGATGTGACTCTATTTTCATCACCACACCATATAGATGATATATATTAGTATATTTAAAGAAATAATATGTTGATTATTATTTTATGGTTATTATTTAATGCTAAAAAAATACTCATCACTGTTCCATAATGATCATGGAAAAATGGAAATGTTACTCGTGCTTTCATACAGCCTACCGTCTCTATGATCATAAAGTACTTAATTTTTTATAACCATATTTCATTATTTGTTTTAAAAGTATAATGGATGCTTAAATATGATAATTATATCATGATTATTATTTTATAGATGATGAAACTATGTAATATATGCAAGAACTGGATCTTTCATGAAAAATTATGATTGAGAAAATAAGGAATTTAACACAAAAAACATTGAAAATAATGAAAGGTTGTCAAGGAAAGAGGGACAAGATTCTTTAAAATGATCATATATAGTATTATAAATAGTAATATGGTTATTTAATAAGTTAATAACATGTTTAAAACCATTGTAATTTTGGTTAAATTACATTCATCCAAAAGGGAGCATAAGGTAATAGGCCTCATCTCAATTTCTCTTCATTAAGTCATATTGTAATTCTATTAACATAATTTCTTATATATTTTTTATATAATACCCTTTTGACATGTAATATCATGACTCATTAATAATTCATTTTATTTAATGTTTCAAATTTAATAATTTAATCTAATTTTATTCGACTCAAGATTTAGAAAGTGGTAAATAATTTCATAACTCAATTTCTTTTCATTGTGTTATATTACTTATTAGTCATATTTTAAATGATAATATTATGTGTTTAATTACATTTAATTATATTATGTTTTATTTTAACTTTTTTATATGTATTTATTATTGATACACATAATCAATTCATTGATCAATCCTCAGTTCAGTGTTATGATCATTGTAAGGGTTTATTTCACAATCTTATTCTAATTGAGATTGTTTATTATTGAATTTTAGTTGATTTAAATTATTTAGAGGGATGTGGATTTGACTGTAGGACTATTCCCCGGTGGAGATCCTTGAATCTTCTCTACAGTGGGGTGTTTATCTATGTAAATTATAGATTGAACTATCATGGTTTGGTGCTCTCTGGAACCCATGGCCATGGCGCTCCTCTGAAGGCATCTCCCTCTATGGAGGTCACTGGAGGTCATGCACGATGTAGTGAATTTGTAGTGGGGGGCCTTTTGGTAACACATGGGTGGTTTGTGCTGCATATCTAGCTTCATAAAGTTTATATCTAGCCATAGAAATGGTTTTGGGTGAGTTTTGAGAAAGTTATGGCATTAATGTGGTGAAGAGGTGTTATAGATAAGGAGGGAGTAAGAAGAAGTGATGTTTGTAAGTGGAGGTTTCCTTGTCATTGATGACCTAGTGTGGGTGGTGATGGGGGTTATTTAGAGCTTACTGGTGGCAATTG
The DNA here is from genome assembly GCA_963277665.1 of Viscum album. NCBI lineage: Eukaryota > Viridiplantae > Streptophyta > Magnoliopsida > Santalales > Viscaceae > Viscum > Viscum album. Next base: position 607,375,524 of record OY728139.1, on the reverse strand, counting down.
TTGTGTTGGTACGGTCCCGAGAGGCGATAGAGGAGTTGTTGCTGGGGCCAGTGTTGTCGTTTGACATTTGGTCCTTAGGGATGATGGCATCACAATGGACTAGTGGGATGTGAAGAGTGTGTAGGGCGTGGATTACATTGGTTCATAGTGGCACATAGGATCTCTGGTGCAATGGTGTCGGTTTAGGTGCATACGACTTGGTGGTATCGGTTAGGGTTTAGATATGTGTTGGGCTTGCATGGCTAGTTTGATCATGTTTTACTGAGTTCATTTGTAATGTAATATCTACCAATGAACTCTTATGTGATTTTCCACTCAATATCAAGGATTTACGAATCTAGCCTTCGGGCATGTAATGGGTTCTCCCTAACCCTACTTAAAAGGGATCTCTGCTTTCTTTTTATTTTTTAATAATGGGGTTGGTCCCTAACCTATTTGAATAAATTATATCACCATATACTAATAAAATAATTAAATTTTATTATCATTTGGCTATTCATTATATTTTGAATAAATATTACCATTTTACCATTATTGGGAACTTAAAAAGATTGATGAAATATTTTTAATATAACCCAACTACATTTCTCTCTTCAGTTAGAAATATATTTTCTTCCAAAAACATGTTTTAAAAATATGTTATATTTTTTTTTATAATTTTAAAAATGATTTATTATTGAATACATTACCCATTTTTTACTTTTTTCAAATTTTCTTGAAAGGAATCTTCCTGTTGTTTTCCAAACAATTCCCATTTGGATTTTACTAAAAAAGTGAATGGAATCTTTAGTTTAACATGTACAATATGAAAAAAATCCATCTACCATGATCAATAAATTTTTTTAAAGATTCTTTTATATGTTTCAATGTTTATTTTTAGAAAAATTATTTTTAAAATATTTTGTGAAATTTTAGTTTTAAAAGGTTATTTTCAAAATGAAATGGATATTTTCCTCAATAATTTTTTAAAGATATTTTTATTTTATTTCTATTCATCAATGAAAAAAACCCTTTATTATTAATCCAATGGGTATATATTTTATTTATAGTAGCCTTATTATTGCTCTGTATGGTTTATGATCATTTTTACCAAGGAAAGTATTGACATTAACTTCCTTGATTCATTTTTTTCATAAACTTTCTATCAAATTATTCAATATCCAACCAAAACCTCATATATTACTATCATGAAGATCCAAAATATATCACCCATAAATGATATAATAATACTTTTCCATGACCTTATTCCATTTGGTGTCCACATAGTCGATGAAAAAACCAAGTGTGACCCCTGAATCCTTCATTTAATAGGCCATGGGATGGATACTAACACCAAACTTATAAATTCAAAAAACCAGAGGTATTAAACTCTAGATAAAACAATATAAGATTTTAAAATACAATTAATACCACTAAACCATGATCAATAATATATCCATGATCATATAGTATCATAAGAAAAGTATAATACATGAATATTATATAATACAACTAAAATATTGGAAAACTAAAATTGAAAAAGACAACTGCTAACCCCAAATATGAAATAAAACCCAAAAAACTACATTCCTTGATGGTATATGGAACAATTCTTAAACAAGAAGATTATATTATCCCCTTTAGTTACATGGAAAACAATACTTGAAAAGGAAACCAACAACATAATGTAAACCTAAATGTAAATGTAAAGGGAGTATATCAACATACTCAGTTGGTTATCCCCTAAGGATAAATAACCAAATAAATATCTTACATGTAAAATAATAAAATATATAAAATCATAATAAATATTTTCATCCTCACTGAACACACCTTAAGGAAAATTTAATTCAAATTTTTACTAGTGAACCATATCATGATCAATCCTTATAACTAAATACACTTGAATATAATACATTATAAAAGAATCAATATGTTCTCATTCATGTACCTAAATAATTTAAGTATAATGTTCACAAGAACACCATATATATCACTCTATAAATTATAGAGTATAATAGTATGACACACCCCATAAAAATATAGTAGGTACCTTGCAAATCAACACCAATCTGTTAGTGTTTATTATTACCCAAATATCTAATGTTCTATGACTATCCCACTATAATAATCATGATACATTAAGTTTTCATGTGTGAACTAAATATATAATCAAATCACATATATAATTCACACAAGAAATTAATCCATATATAATCCAACCAATAATAAGGGGTGAGGGATGTCCAAATAAGATAAACATTCCATTTCCACACATGAACCGAATGTTGGGTCTCACCCAAAAAGACTAAACTGGGTGGATGATTGCTTAGAAAATGGTACTCCCCTCACTAAAGTAACATAATAATGAAATACGTAATGTATCTCACACTAGTCCCTATGATTATTGAATATACTATTTTGATTATTCCACATGGTTATCCAATCAACCAAGTCAAATATTTTACATGACTACAAAAAGAGTATATAATCTAGTCCTCATTACTATCTATATCATCATCACTTTCTAACTCATAGCTATCAAAAAAATCATGGTATTCATGCTCATAACAATGAGATTTCTCTTTACCTAAGAAAAAATCTACAGGTATAAATATTTACACATCATCTTTATAAGTAGTCTATATCATCATCACATTGAATGCCTCAAAGAATATAACTCTCCAGGTTAACCATCTATAATAAAACACATAGGCTTGTGACATATTGATCTAGTTTCTATTACAATAAATTATAATTTCATAGTTAGAAAATGAAATATAGAATAACTTACAATTTAGCATGGAAACATACTCTACATATAATACCATCTTGAAATACAAAATGAGAAAGATAATGAATATCTTAACATGTGTTGTCACATTGTAACAAAAATTCCAAGAATAGAGTTGGAATTAATAACATCATATTTCAATCATTCATTATCAACATATCTGGGTAAAAATACTTATTATATCAAGATAAATCCATATCCTTGAGGAGTTAAAATTTCTAAAAAATGTAGAATAAAAATATCAATCCATTGAATATTCATTTAAATAATATTAATTATATACATTCTCTAATGATCATTTCTTGACTCAAAACATTCACTGAGGGTTTTTAACTACTTATCATCATGAATACCATCCCTAATCCCTCACATTGTTCTAATCCCCTAATAATTTAAATCCATTATATTTATACCAATGATCATGGGTCCAAATGGAGGTTCCTTATGGATCATGATCATCATAAAAGTCACCAGACTTCTTACACACACTCGTATTCAAAAGTACTTTTAGTAATTTTATTATCTTAGGAGCTTTTAATTCCTCAATGGAGGGAACTATTGTGATTTATTCATGAAAATGAGTAGAATAAGTAATTTAAAATTGTTTCAAGATAGGTTATCATCAAACACAACATTTAAAATTTTTAAATTTCATAAATGCACCCGTAATAAAATCTATTGGAATAAAATTTATCTCCATCACGATTTATATGGAAAATCACGTGAGATTGATTGTTCAATTTTCAAATTTTGGAAACCTACAAAAGAACCACGTTTTATCAAAACTTGGTGTAGAATGGGGAACATTGACAGACTAAGGACTGTGTAATGGTTTTGAAATAACTTCCACACATGAGTCTTGAATTTCTTTTGTTGATGATTATAGTGTTGCAAAAAATTGAAAATTTTGATACCTTGATAAAAAGTGATTGATGACATAATAGTGACCGATAACAAGGAGGGAGACTGTAATAAAATATAATATATATATTATTGAAATTAAAATAAAATAAACACACACACAGACACACATATATATTAGGCGTAACTTCCTCATCCATGTTTGATTTCAACACATGTGCTAAATAATACTAGATACCCATCTAAAAACCGAAATACCTCAAATTACCTAACAATCTAGTGTAACACCACCATCCTCCCCTCAACCTGCATTCTCTCTCCACTATATAATTTTTTTACACAGATAAATTTTATCTGATATATTTTATTAAAATGATATATAAATTTTAATCCATCAGCACCAATTTGATCTTGATATCAAGATAAATAAATCTAGATCCAAATATGTATGTTTGTATTTGCGTGCATATATATATTATAGTATTTTTTTACTCTTATGGTGTATTTTTTTATACATATACAAATATAATAAAATATTGACATACAGATAAATATATTTAATAATTATTGAACAAACATGTATATATATGTATACATGTATATATATACATACATATATATTAATGAATATATATACATTTTAATTTAATTATTTACAAATATACATACATAAAATCATACATATATATTAAAATATGTTTACACATATATGGAAATGAACGTATATTTAAATATATGTACATACATTGATATTAATGAAATTATTTACAAATATACATATATATCAGTATATACAACTATATGTTTGTAAATGAATGCCCACATGCATATATATAAGTATTTACAGACATAAATATCTAAAATAATATATTAATACAATTATATATATACATACATACATACATAAATAAATATTAAAATAAGAATACACATACATTTTTTTATATATATATATATAAACATAAAAATAATTATAGATACAACGTAAATTTTACATTGTAAAATTTATGGTGTATATATTTTTGTATACATTGTATATACTAATTATGTTTTTCATACCTACATATTTACAATGAATTTTTACATATGTAAATCTATTGTGCAAGATGTCACTCCAAATTCTACACACAAGTATAAATAGACATATTTGTGATGGTATTCTATTGAAAATGAACCATGGATGAAAATGGAATTTCAATTTTTTTTGTGTTGGATTGTCGCACAAAATATTCTTTTATGATAGAAGCATTACCCATCACAAATAGTCTTCACTTATATTAAAAATTCCTTTTTATTTTTAATGGATATGGATTTCCTTCACAATAAATTATTTGTGATGGATATGTTCATCCAAAACTCATTATAATATGTTTTCAACAAAATACATCAATCACTATGGATGTGGTAGACCAATGTGATGACCAAGTGGTGGGAACTCCATCCTTATACCCTACGCAAGTCATCCCATATGTACTCTATTATTAGCTCATGATATTACACCTACCATTGATGCTACTACTCCAGCTCCTACTATTGGTGTCGATGATTCCCCTCTTTCTCTCTACATAGGCTCTCTATAATATCATTTTGAGCATGAAACTTCTCTTCATACTCTTTAAATGATGATGTTCACTCTATGAATGCTTATATCAAGATAGATAACAACCACACAATATTTTCATAATAACTGACATACATTAATCAAGAACTGATACCAACCACTCAGCATTTCTCGGTAGCATACTCAGTTTCATAAATCATTGTTGCCTCTTAAAATTCTGGTGCTTTGGTGTCCTGACCCTCATTCTCGATCTGACTCTCATCATGTGTGTGAGAATCCTTGACTTCATATTCCTCCTTCAAATGTGATTTAAAATTTTAAAAATATAAAAAATAATTTTAGTTAATTTTAAAAATAAAAAAAATACTAACCAAAATATGACACTATCTTCTACCAATAATCTCTCCAGTAGTAATATCGGTGTACATCCTCTTAAAAAATATAACTCTATAACATCGTGATGCTAAAATGTGAATATGAATATAAAGTAAATAGTTTACATTTAAAGTATATATAAATTTAAAAATATAATTAATTACCATATGTCATAAATGAATACTAAATATATGACTTCTAGTTCTATGTGTAACCCTCTATCTCCCCTAGTTATTTAAGCCTGATGATGATCTCCTCAAAAAACTATATCTCATCCATTAGGAGAATAGTTCAGTCAAAACATATAATGAGTTTTAATTATGTCAATTGATGCAACAAGACTAATCAGAAACTATGTGTAGCGAACCGAACCTTGATATCCCAAAGCCATTGTCTACTACTATTACATTAAAATGATTGCATGGAATGAAATACTGAAGGAATGAGAGTTTAGTAGTCTTGTTAAACCAGATACATACAAGGGAAATGAATATAGTAACTACATCATATTTTTTTCTTCTTCCTAAATAAATAACTTCTAGGATAGCTTTATTCCATCTAGTAAATCCCCACATATCTTTTATAGTACACTTATTGAATTCTTGGGGAAAGAAACATCATAAGGGTGATATCAAATGCTTAATAATGGAAAAATATAGTGGAAGCAATAATGAATCAATTACAATAATAATCATGACATGGTAAATAAGTAAACTCACAAGCCATATAATCAATGAACTTAGAGGGTAGTGTATAAAAAATATGGCAAGGTAATAACCAGAAATACATTCCATTAAAATAACATGACAAGGAAAAATAAATATGGCAAGGTAAGAAACTAAAACACATTCCATTTAATCAATGAAGTAAAAATTAAATGTATCTAAAGATATGTCGATGCAAAATCTCATGGATGAATAATAACTGGAATTAATATGAAGGCAATGTATTCTTAATGAACATCATGTCTAAGAACATGAAAAAGACCTTCCACATGAATGATTTAAAACTATGGATAAAACCCACTTAAATTTCACAACTAGTTTTTCACATGAGAACCTATCAATGCATTAGAGATCTATATAAAGTCTGAGCCCCACCCATCATTACCAATCCAAAGCATTCCTCATATCGAATAATAAAAAAAAGTAATATTATTTGTCAAATATCTGTATTGAATAAAGAATTAAAAATTATCAATATTTCCCCAAATAATCAAATAACTATCCAAGTGCACACTGTATGTAAAATGTTATACAATTTAGGCAATAGTAATATCCATGATAAATGAAATGGATAATTATGGGTAAATTCAATTTTCAATGATCATAGGAGATTGAATATTTCAAGGGGAATAAAAAATGATTCAAGGAAGTGAATATGGATACTATCCTTGTAAAAATCAATAATAAACCATCCATATGAATAATAGGGATGGTATTAATATAACAAATCACATGTGGAGTAAAAATAAAGTGTTTTTTATTATTGATGAATAAAAATACTATAAAAATATATTTTAAAAGAATTATTAAGGAAAATATCCTCTTGTTTTGTAAAACCCGTTCTTTTGAAAATCACTTTTGAATTCATTTTATTTAAAAAGTATCCTTTTAGACATGAAAATTAATATTTAAAAAAATAATTATGGGTAAGTACGTACTTATCGTATGAGGTAAAATAATATTCCTTTTCATGGTAAAAAGGTTTAAAAAATGAAATGTCGTGAAAGCGAAAAGAATATTCATTTGAAAAAAATAGTAAGATAAAAATTTCAAAAACATCATTAAAAAATAATTTTAAAAACATTTAAATAAAACATGGTTTTTAGAAGAAAACAGGTTCTCTGACTAAAGAGAGAAATAAAGTCAGATTTTCTAGAAAAAATGTTCTAAAACTTTTTGAGTACCAAATAGTTGAAAAATGGTACTAACACTTGAAAATGGTCATTAATAACCATATGAAAGAAAATTAAAAGTTTAATAGAACAATTTTCAAATAATTTTCAAGAATGGAAATACCGTTGAAAGATCCTTAATGTTATTTTTAAATAAAATAAACTTTAAACATTCCAAAGTGTCCCATACAACTATGAAACATTTTAAATCATAAGCGTCATGAAGGAATAACATTAAATTGAAGTTCTAAATACCGTGAAGGTAATTTAATTTATGATATAATAGATAAAAAAATTTAGTCGATACACCACAAAAAATATGTATGTGGTGAACATGACATTTGTCTCATGGATATAAAAAGTGAGATAAGAATCCATTACCATGAGTTTCCTTTTGGGTGAATGTCTTTTATCTTCTTGTATAATAAGATTATATTAATTTTATAATTTCTTGAGAATTTTTTTCATGATTATCGTTACTATTATTTCCATTTTATCTATGTTGTATATAACTACTTAAAAAATTCTGTTTATGTTGGGTGTTTTTACCAAACTCAGTTTATATGTCAAAAATGACTTTGGTTGGTTAACTATTGTCAGTGGGGTAATTATATAACATCTATAGAATAATAGTCATGAAATAATTATCATATTTATATATTAATTATACTTTTAAAATCAATCATTATTTTCTTTGAAAAAAATGAATCAATGTTTTGATCATTGATACAATATGTTGTATGTATGCATGAGTAGTGTTACCATTTTTCATTAATCATTATGAAAAGAACGAAAGTAACACCATATATTTCTATAATGATTATTATATCATAAATACTATCTTATGTAATCATTTTTACTTATATATATAATTATTTTTTATGTAAAAGGAATCACATCATGTCGAGGAGGCGGTAGTCTACATGTCTACGAACAACGTTATCACTTTTTAAGCGTGTGAAAGGGTAATAATGAAAATGATATATATATATATAGTATATTTACCTAAAGGTAATTATTTCATGAATAAAATATAGTGTTATTTTATTTCACATATTTTTAATCAAAACCATCCATTATATGTTTCATGTATAGTGTGAATGAATCACATCGCTTTGAGGGGGCGGTTGTCCACACATCCTCAAATGATGTTGTCATATTAACGTAAAATGGAAAGTATTAATGGTACATAAAATAAAAGGATTAAAAAAGTATAAATAAATAATAAATATAATATAAATAATACATAAATATATTTTCCATCATAATGGCCACCATGATAGGTGGTAAAGGAAAAAATGAACAATCATCGTTTCGTGAGACAATAGTTCTTCGTACATAGAGACAATATGTTTGTTACCCATTAGATGAGTGTGTGTGTTAGTGTAGCTAAAACCCATAATAAAAAAATATAACAGTATATTTAAAATTTTGTTTTCATGATATAAACATGATATAAAAATAATTTAAGTGTTGGAGGATTAAATGAAAGAAAAGAGATCGTTGGAAAATGTTGCCTTAAAAATCAGTTAAATCCTTTTATTTTATACCAAAGGGATTCCATGGAAATATTTATACACAAAGGGATGATTCAAGGTATAGAGTATGCATTTTGGGAAGATATTTGGGAAAATATTGGCTGAACCTAAGTGGTTTGAGAGGTGTGAGTGATGGGGAGAGGTGGTGGCCTTTATAAAGGAGGAAAATGACTCACTTAATATTTTTGAAAAAAGTTAGGTGTACCTAGGTTTATACCTATAAAAAGGCTTAAAAACTAAAAAAACTCAATAATATAAGGTTTATTACCTAAGTATGTCCAATAAATGGTTTTTTTAAATGTTGGTTGGTCATTTGGGCCCTTAAGTTAAAACTTAATTCCTTTATTAAGATTAATTTTACCTTAATAATTTTAATTAATTTCACAAAAATTTCTGGTAAAAAAATGTTATTATTATAGATTATAAATTATTATTATTACAAATATTAAATCCAATTTTCCAAATTTCAATCATAGAAGTGACAAAAATGAATTTAAAATTCATCTCGCTGGTGGGATGACAATGCGAGTTTTTAAAGTAAAAATATAAAAAATATTGATAAGTTTTTACATTACTTCTCAAAGTGATATTGATAAAAATGAGATAAATTGGATTAATTTATAAAAATATGATATAGTTATACTCTAAAACCAATCTAAAACATAATTTATCTTTATAAATAATTTAGATGGAAAAGAAGTTTTGAACTAAAATTCAGCATTTTTCACTTTTCATTAAAAATGAAATGTTTCAGAAAAAATATAAAAAATTAAAACTAGCCTATTTTTTATGTAAATATTTCAAAAAATAAGTCTATTTTCATATATTAAATCAATTAATGTTTCAAAATTCATATTTAAAATGATTTCTCCATTAAATGGTAGTAAAATTGGCTTAATAAAAATATTGTATTTTATGTATAAAATTGGGTTTGTTTTTATCTTAAGCCTAAAAAATCTATTTGATGAATATAAAAAATATTTAATTGAATATATATCACATATATTTTATTAAAAGCATTAAATAATTGTAATTAATTATTTTTATTAAGAAAAAAATCCTATGAAATCATAAATATAATAACATTTTTTATATCCAATTGGTTCTTATTTTCATTTTTCATTAATCGGTAACCAATGTATTAATTTAATATTTATATAAAACATAAATTTTATGCTTTAGTTAATATTATACATAATGTTAAGTCTATGTATTGTTATATTAAATAAGAATATTTTAATAATATATTATTGTTCATAAAAACTCGATCTTGCGTGTAACGCAAGCCATCGAAGAATGACTCTCTTGCATGTAACACACAATAAATCAGTGTTGCGTGCATTTAACTATATAAAATATATTTTAAATATTAAATATATTATAAATTATCTAGATATTATATTACCTTATGTTCTTGGTTTCGTGTGTCATACACGCTATCGAATAAAAGGTTCTTACTATAGATTTTCGAGGCATCAAATTCTCCCCACCTTATTTATATTGCATCCTTGAAATTTAAAATAGATCATTGTGATAGATTGTTTGATAATTCCTATGTTTTAAATCAAACATCTTGAGAAGGGTTCATAATTCATCCTCTATAAATTATATAATGGAAAGTACCAAGGTCACAAGGGCTACCATATAACTAGGTCTCTAAGTAGGAGAACATTAGTGGCAAGTAATAATATGTACTTGGAGGAAAAGAATAAATATTTATAGGGAGTGAATGAGGACATAAATAAAAAACAAGTGAATGGTAAATATAATGTTGAGCAACTCAAATCCATAAATCTATGATGATTTATAAGACCATCGGTTCAATATAAATTAAGGTATAAGAAAAAAAATTGTTTGAAGATACTTTTACTAATTTTGAGGAATTATTTTACTGCCTATGTATACTTACTAGATATATTCTTATAAACATAATTTCAACATTTGGTTGTGATTTTATCTTTATTCCAATTCACCTCTTAATTCAAGGAATGGATATCAAAAAATTATCATTGATTATTGAAGCACTAAAATAACCATTTAACAGATCCTAATTCCCACAAAAAAGAGTTCCAAGTCTAGATATTTGTCTTTAACTATCATACAAAACTAATATGGTCAATTTATTAATCAATACTTCTTAAAAGTGATACTATTGGTTCACATTAACATTTTTCCATCAATTTTTTTATCTAAAAACAATGAAAAATTAAGGACATTGCATAGGTTAATGGTTGGCGTCAAACCCTTATCTTCCTTCAGTCAAGGGTTCAAGACCTATGGCCTTGTATAATTTGATTGGTTTTCACCCTATATACATGTTTTCCTTTTTTAAATACATATTAATATAATTTCCAAAATAAATCTAATTGACATACTTGAAATAAGGTTAATCACTAAATATCCTTTTAACTAAGGTTTTTAATACAACCTAAATACATAAATACTTCATCTATTAATTTCCACATAGGTCCTCCCTTGGTCTATGGTTTATCCATACTATCATTTATAGGATTTCTAAATCATGACACATTATATTCAATCTAAAACACCTTAAGTTTAACCTTGATTATTCATTATCATTCTCTATTCAAATTCTTTATATTGGTTTGTAAAGAAAACATGGATAATCCTAAGAAAATCTCCAAGCAGTGTCAAACCAGGTGTGTATTAACACCCGTTATCATATACCAGGTTACCCTGAGTCAAGATCGGAACACCTTTTCAGATTTATTACTCCAAGGTACATCTATTCCAGAACCAAATCCATATGTAGTATCTAGATAGAGATTTATTTATAAGAATACACACCTAATCTATAACATACCAAATTCTAGCATGTTATACTATACTTATCCTCAATTATTATCTTTAGGATGTGCTCTCTAATCTATTTTTTTCTAAATATAGTTTCCAAGGTTGCTGATAAACTCCCTCTAATACCATCTATAGTGACCTGACCCCAGATATCCTTGAGTTAGTGTCTGCTACTATTACATTTGCATGATTATAAGGAATCAAATCCCAAAGGACCGAGAGTTTAGTATTCTTGGTAAACCATATACTTATATGATAAAATAATACAATAATTACAACATATTTTTTCTTATTCTTTTTAAATAAACAACTTTTAGGATAAATTTATTCCATATAGTAAATCCATGCATATCTTTCATAGTACACTTCTTGGATTCTGGGAGAAAAAAAAATAATAAGGGTGAGATCAAATGCTCAGTAAGGGAAACATATAGTGCATGAAATAATGAATAAATTAGAATAATAATAATGAAATGGTAAATAATAGAACTCACATGTCATATAATCAATAAAATGAGAGGGAAGTGCATAAACAATATGGGAAGGTAATAACTAGAAACAAATTCCATTCAAATAACAAAATAAGGAAAAATAAATATGGAAAGGTAAGAAACTGAATCACATTTCATTATATAAATGAACTAAAAATGAAATGAATCCATAGATATGTTGATGTAGAATCTCATGGATAAATAATAACTAAAAATAATATGAAGGAAACTATTTCTAAATGGACAACATGTCTAAGGCACATGAAAACCTATACCATCAAGACCTTTCACAAGACAGTTTAAAACTATGGATAGAAACCTATTTAATTTGTGAAACTAGCTTGACTCATGAGAACCTATTGATGCTTTGAGGAGCTATATAAGGTCCAATATCCACCCGTAATTACTAGTACAAATCATTACTCTTTTCAAATAAAACAAATAAATAATATGACTTATCAAATATCCATATTTAATAGAGAATACTTAATTATGAATATTTCCCCAAATAATCAAATAACTGGAAAAGTGGAAACCATATGTAAAATGGTATACAGTTTAAGAAATAGTAATATACATGATAAATGAAATAGATAATTAGGGGGAAATTCAATGTTCAATGATCATAGGAGATTGAATATTTAAATGGGAATAAAAAATGATTCAAGGAAGTAAATGTGAATACTATCCTTGGCCGAATCAATAATAAACCATCCATAGGAATATTAAGGATGATATCAATACAATAAATCACATATGGAGTAAAAATAAATTATTATTGTTTTTATGGATATAGTATTGTAAAAATATCTTTTAATGAGAAAAATATAATTTTGTTTTGTAAAAATTTTTGAAAAAAAATTCTTTGAAAATCACTTTTGAAAACATTTTATTTAAAAAGAAATCTTTTAGAGATGCAAAGGAATCTTTAAATAAATTATGGTGGGTAAATCCAAACTTTTCGTATGAGGTAGAAGAACATTCCTTCTGATTGGTAAAAAGGTTTGTAAAATGACTTGTCGGGAAAGCATCAATAAAATTCTTTTGAAAACATTGGTAAAAGAAAAAAAAGTTTAAAATTGTCTCTACCAAATCATTTTTAAAACATTTTTGAATTTTTTTTAATAAAACCTAGTTTTTATAGGAAGAAAGGTTATCAAACAAAAGATATAAATAAATTTATGATTTCTGAAAACATTATTTAAAACATTTTGAGTACCAAAGTGTGGGATAATGGTAATAACACTTGAAATTGGTCACGAATAACCATAGGAAATAAAATTTAATGTTTTATTAAATAATGGTCATATAATTTCCTTGAATTGAAATATCATTGAAAGATCATTAAAGTTAGTTTTTAGGAAAATAATCTTTAAACATTCCAAAGTGTCCCAAACTACTTTGAAACATTTTAAATCATATGCATCATGAATGAATAATATTAAATGGAAGATTTAATTAACATTAATTTAAATTAATTTATGATATAATATATAAAAATGGACAGAAGATACACCACAAAAAATATGTAAGTTTTGAACATGACATTTATCTCACGGATGTAAAATGTGAGAAGCGAATCCCATACCTTGAGTTTCATTTCTGGTGAATTCCCTGTAACTTCCAATATAACAAGCTTGTGTTAATTTTATATTTTATTGAGAAAATTTTCTATGTTTATCATTAATTTCATTTCACTTTTTACTATGTTTTATATTTCTACATTAACAACTATGTTTACATCGAGGTTTTTGACCAAATTTAGTTTATGTGTCAAAAATGACTTTGGTAGGTTAACTATGGTCAATTGGGTCATTATATAACATATCTAGATTAATAATAATGAATTAATAATTATATTTATACATTAATTATACTTTTAAAATCAATCATTAAATATGGTTATGTAAAAAAATGAATCAGTGTTACAATCATGGAGACACTAGGTTATACATACACTTGAGTAACATTATCATTTTTCAATGATCGTTATGGAATGAAGGAAAATATCACTATATCATTCTATAATGATCATTATATCATAAATATAATATTATTTAATAAAGTATACTTATATATATATATATATATATAATTTTTATGATGTAAAAGTAATCACATCGTGTTGAGGAGGCGGTAGTCCACACATCCACGGACGACGTTATCACTTTTTAATTGTGTGAAAGGATAACAATGAAAATGATATATATATATATATATAGTATATTTACATAAATTTAATTATATCATAAATATAATATAGAGGTATTTTTTTCACATATGTTTAATTGAAACCATCCTTTATACTTTCCATGTATAGTGTGATCGAATCACATCACTTCGAGGTGGTGGTAGTCCACACTTCATCCAACAATGTTATCGTATTCACATAAAATGTAAAGTATTAATGGTATGTGTAATAAAATTATTAAATAAGTATAAATAGAAAATAAATATATTATATATCATATATAAATAGAGTTTCTATTATAATGGACACTAAGAGGTGGTAAAGGAAAAATGAGTAATCATCATTTCATGAGTCAGTAGTTCGCTATACACAGAAACCATTTGTTCATTACCCATTAGATTGATGTGTGTGTTTGTGTAGGTAGATCCCTTAATACAAAACATTATTGTATATTTAAGATACTAGTGTCATTATATAATCATTATTTAAAAATAATTGAAGGGATGGAGGAGTAAATGAAAGAAATGAAATCTTTGGAAAACGTTACCTTAAAAATTGGGTAACTCCTTTTGGTTTATACTAAAGGGATTACTTTGAAGTTTTTATTCTAAAAGGGACGATTCAAGGTAAAGGGTAGGGATTTTGGGAATCAATTTTTTCAGATATTGGGTGAACCTGTAAAGACCCGGCATTTTCCATGTAATTGTTTTAATTATATGGGAATATTACAAGACCGAGAAAATTGACGGCGCGTTATTCCGAGGCCCGGTCTGCCCGGAATAAATTTCTGAACTTTTTTTTGGTATGTTCAGTAAACGTGCAAGCAGGGTTTTTTGACTTTTGAACCGATGTTTAGAATTTAAATCTGAGGGTAGCATTGAACTCGCAGCGTTGATATTCGCTTAAGGGGACCTTCATCTCGACCACAGTAGATCGAGGGTGAAAGTTAGTTTCTCAGAATTTCGTGGGAGTGTTAAAAGAATAAAAATAAAATAAATAACAACTTTTATTTTATTTTTGAAACCACATATTTGAATTTAGTGGTGGAGACCACCCGACCCCTTGAACTCCCTCTTTAATGTGGAGTTAACCCTTAGACTTCTCCCAATTTATTGTTCCAACAACAACTTAATTAATGATCCAACCTTTATTTGTTTAATTAATAAACTTAACATATTAAGTTTCCACCTCATTTCATATGGGTAAATTTGTGTTGGTAAAGGGGAGGAGTTTTCGAGAGAGATTTTGAAGGATCATCTTCTTCAATGAAGAACACTCTCCAATGAAGAGCATCCTATGGAATTGGAGAATGAGAAAGATGCTTGATCTAGGATCAGAAACATCTTGTGGGAGTGATGAATGCCGATGTCACCATCTCATCGACTTTGTCTTCTTCCTCGCGAAATCTCTTACGGTAGAACGAGGTAGGGATTTTAATTTGATTATGATTAAATCTATTTTGTTTATTCTTCTTGTTCTAGATTCACAATCATGATGGCCTAACAAACAAGGCCATCACCCCACACATATACCTTTCCCTCTTTATATTTTTTTCTTCATGCGTTCTTCGTGTGTTCTTCGATGTAAAATATTTAATGGCGCTGGAAGCACAAAGGTTTTCTTAGCGATACATATGGACGCAGAGCCCTCAACCTGAGGATTGTGAATATGCGAACGACATAATTTTCAGGCTTGGAACGAAGCTGCAATGGCTCGCAGAAGAAGGTATTGGCCGACACACAGCCAACCGTGAGGAAGGAAGGGAGGTGCACGTCTACACTGCAGGATGATGAGGAAGTCACGATATGTCGGCCGCGGTGGGGCAGGGTGGTGGTCGGCATCTGGCCGGCAGTGTGGCGGAGCGGCGGTGCGTGTATGCACAACCAGAAGAGTAGGAGGCTGCGGCTGCATGACTACCGCGGAGGTCGAAGAGCGGCCTACTGTGTCGGCCGTAGTGGAATAGTGGCGTGCGACCGCTCGCTGGGAGGATGACCGGTCGGAACACCAACCAGCTGTTGCGGTTCGGCGGGACTCGCTTGGGTCCCACAGTGACTTAGCAGTGCCTAAAGGCGCTACCTGTTTCCATTCTGAATGGAAGGGGGATGCTCCCCCTTCGGTGCTAGCTCAGGCCGACCGCGCCAACGGGCTGCGCCACCGAGCCATGCCACCGGGCCCCTCCACCGGGTTCCGCCACTGGGCCCCGCCACTGGGCCGGGCCCACATAGGTCTAGGCCAAATGGGCCAGACCTGGGTCAGTCTGGGTCTACTCGAACTGGGTCTGGTCGGCCCAAGCTGAGTTGGGACGGGTCGGTCCGATTGGGTCGGACCGGACCCGGGCCCATACGGACCCAATTTTTCCTTTGTGGACATATGTTGAGAATCGGGCATCTGTTTGATGAACCGTATGTAGCACCAGAATCCTTGGATCGAGATGGTTCTTTTGGTATACTCCACTTGAGTTTTGGATAAAGTTGTAGTATGGCCGGGTTGGATCGAACCCTGAATCCAACCGAGCCCTCGGAGCAGAAACACTAATAACATACAAACCGAGCGTCCGATTGATGCACCGTCTATTGCGTTGGGTCCCTTATAACGTGATAGAACTTTGGGGTACTTATCCATGGGAATTTTGGGTGGTTGAGGTATAACCGATGGCTTGGGGAGTAGTTCTTCCAAACGTGCTATGTTTGGAACCCTTCGACTGGATGAGATTTGACGACTGCTGGCCATTTAGACTCGGAGTGACTCGAAAGGCCCAGTGGGGAAAACATATATGTGACCTGACATACCCATGGTGGGGATCACCTCTGTGTGACATGATAGACCCATGGTACTCGACAGGAGGAGTACCTCATCAGGCCATGAGGGGGAGTGCCTCTGTGTGACGCGACATACCTATGGTGGGGAGCGCCACTGTGTGACGCAGAAGACCCATGGCACTCGACCAGAGGAGTACCTCAGCAGTCCAAGATTAGTGGGAAGCCCCTCTTTGTGACGTGGCAGGCTCACTATACTCATTATAGGAGGAGTTCTCTAACAACCACGGTGTTTGACATTGTTACTGGGAATGTTAGTTTTTCCTAGGCCTAGATAATCTGTGGTTGGCAATCAACATTCATAGAGATCATGTGTGGGTCATCATCATAATCCTATTTCACAGAGTTGTATACCTGGTTTCAGCTATGTTTATTTCTTTGTGCTTTGTGATCGCGATCATGATTTGTGGTTTTCCTTATGGAATTCTGAGAGACCTTCAGGGGTCTCGGGGACCATACCGAGTATCGTTATACACACCCCTGCACGGGCTACACCCGCACCTTGTTGTGTCTTATATAGACGACGAGCAGCTAGGATGAGGTTTGAAGGATCTAGGACAAGGTGGCATGCAGAGGAGACAAGTGGATGTGGAGTGCTGAGGAGGTGATATATAGTTACCCTTCATGTAGGATCCTTGGAGGACAACTCAGTATTTGTTTTCACTTTTTCAATTGTATTGTTCCTTTCAGTTGTATTTTTACATTTTAGTTGTACTCGTATTTTTAGTTGGGCTTGTATTCCGGCCCCTTTTACTTTTAGCACTCCATTTTCTACAATAGTTTTCTTCACAATTGCTTCTTGTTGTGTTCTCGAACCGTGCGTTTTACAGGTTTAAAGGCAATGCCTTCCCATTTTAGGGAATAATCCTCTTGTGCTAGTCACCAGCCCTTGGCCTATGGAAGTCATGCTTGGGGTAGTCACGATAGGGGCCCTGGGGGATGGGTCGTGACAAATTGGTATCGGAGGAGTTTGGTTCTACCGAAGAACTAGGACTCTGAAATTTTTTATGTGGAAATAGTGTTAAGTGTTATGAGTGTGGATATTAGTTTGGAGAGACTAGTGTTGGTGCGGCAGCTGAAGTATCCATACACCAGGACCCTGACCTCTGATTTCTAACTCAGTGCATGAAAAGACTGATTGTGTGTGTATTTTTGATTTTTTTTTATCTTTTTTAGTCAGCTCACCAGGTATAAACTTAATGACCATGGAACACCTGTTTATTTTAAAGATTCCTCCACGCAGCCATCCAGCTAGGGTTCTAGTTAGAGTACGTGATGAAAGCCTTCTGAGCGACGAGGCTTTGGTGTAGGTCCCCCTTATGGCAGTTGTACCACCAGGTGGTGTAATAGCAGCACCACTACCTGTTGGGCAGCCGATGCCACCAGCCCCAACAGTAGAGGGTGAACGCCACTTGAGTGCATTGCACTAGTTCCAGTGCTAGAGGCCACTGAGGTTCTGGGGCGAGACAGATCCACAGGCAGCTGAGGACTGGCTGGAGGTCGTGGTTAGAGTTTTCTAACTAGTAGGGACACTAGCGGATCTCATGGTGATCCTAATGGCCAGTCTTCTTCAGGAAGCAGCGAGCAGATGGTGGAGCTTGATAATCCAGGTTCATGATGAGGTGGCTCTCATCTGGGCGGACTTCAAGAGCCATTTTAGGGCAGAGTTTGTCTCAACGACCTTACGATCTGTGCATATACCGGAGCTTCTCCAATTACAGTAGGGTAGTATGACCGTGGCTCAATATTCAGCGAGGTTCACCGACCTCTCGTGCTACTCCACTGATATGGTGCAGAAACCTTTATTCAGGGCTCAAACCTTTGAGCAGGGGATCAGATGAGAGATTTGAGCTTCGACGGTTTCTCTTAGCATCCCGACATAGGCGGGGGTGTTAGAACGAGCGCTCTTAGTGGAGAGTTTCCTTGCTGAGAAGTAACTGTCAGTGTGACCCACCACCGGACGACACGGAGAAGAGTCATCAGAAGCTGGCAGTAGACAGATGACGCAGAGGTCTAAGAGGACCAGACCTACAGGAGGACGACCACTGGATACAAGGTCGGTGGTGTGGGGATCTCGAGGTAGAGAAGGACATGCAAGGATTATGTAGTGTTACTCGTACGACGGGCAGGGTCACATGGCTCTTGACTGCCCAACCCGCCATATAGATGGCCAAAAGACAGTCAAAGGACCGCCTGGGTAGAGGTAAAGATTCGATCGAGGAGGACCACAGGTAGGAGGTGGATGTGGTAGAGGAGCAGGCCATGCAGTAGGGAGTGGATGGTGATTTGAGGTTCTACCACCACCACCACCACCAGGAGGTCCACCCCGACAATATGGAGCGGGTGCATAAGGACAAGCTCAACTCCAGGCAGCTGAGGCCTATGACCATGGCACTCTAGAGATGATACAAGGTACGATCTGTGTCTAATCCACCCTAGCTGTAGTACTTATAGACATAGGTTCTAGTCACTTTTTTATTTCCACAACCGTCGTTCGGAGCTCAGAGATTCCAGTGGATCCATTGGCTTGATCCTTACAGATATAGACTTTGATGGGAGCAGATTCGATGATTACGCACTAGTGCCAGTAGTGTGAGCTTACTATAAGAGGAAAGAGCTTCAGCTGGGATCTCCTAGTTGCGCCATTGAGGCCTTACAGCGTTATCTTGGGTATGGATTGGTTATCCACAGTCCATGCTCATATTGACTATATTAGGCGCAAAGTGCGGTGTGTATGCATGGATGAGACCAGGTTTTCCTTCACCAATGAAAAGGGAACTTTTGCAGTGCATGATGGACTTACTCGGAGGAGGGTGAAGCCGATCACACATCAGTTGGATAGCCTTACCCTCAGAGCAGTTGATGTTGAGAGTCTGATCTATCTTGTAGTGGTGGACCAGTACGCTGATGTTTTTCCTGATGATGTTCCGGGTCTAACTCCTCGTAAATAGGTGGATTTTACATCGACTTTTACCCCGGGACAACATATATATCTAATCCAGCATATCAGATAGCTCCCACGGATCTTCGAGAGCTGTGGGTACAGCTAGAGGACTTGCAGAGGAAGGGGTTCATTAGGCCCAGTGTTTCCCCTTGGGCAGCCCTGATTTTGTTCTCTAAGAAGGTGGATGGGAGTTTGAGAATCTGTATAGACTATCAGTGCCTGAACTAGGTGACCATGAAGAACAAGTACCCACTACCAAGGATTGATGATCTCTTTGATCAGTTGAAGGGAGCATGATGGTTTTCGAAGATAGACCTCAGATCAGGCTATCACCAGCTCAGGGTATGAGACGAGGATGTGAAAAAGACGGCCTTCAAATGTCGTATGGCCACTATGAGTTCATGGTTATTCCATTCAGTGTGACCAATGCCCCAGTAGTATTCATGGGACTCATGAACATGATCTTCTAGCCATACCTTGATCGTTTTGTGGTAGTCTTCATCAACGACATCCTGATATAATCAGTGACAGAGGAGGAGCATGCCTATCATCTGCAGATAGTTCTAGACACACTCCAAGAGCACCAACATTATGGTGAGCTCTCGAAGTGCCAGCTCTGGATCTGAGAGCTTCACTTTCTGGGACATGTTATCTCGGAGGCTGGAGTTGTGGTGGATCCGGTGAAGATTGAGGCTGTGCTTGCTTGGGAGCCACCCAGAAGCGTGACGGAGGTGCATAGTTTCCAGGGTTAGGCCGGTTACTACCAAAGGTTTGTGCCTGACTTTTACAGAGTTGAGGCACTCTTATCAGCGTTGACGAATAAGGGGAAACCCTTCGTGTGTTCATAGAGATTCCAGTAGGGTTTCCAATAGCTGAGTTAGAGAATGACGAGTGCCCCCATCTTGAGGCTATCGAAGGAGTGCGTTGGGTACGTAGTCTACTGCAATGCATCAGGGACCGGGCTCAGATCTGTACTAATATGGAGCGAGCAGTGATCGCATATGGTTCTCGACAACTGAGACAGTTTGAGAAAAACTATGATACCCATGACTTGGAGTTAGAATAAATGGTCTTTGACTTGAATATGTGGCGATATTACTTGATGGGCAAACATTTTACAGTCTACTCTGATTAGAAGAGTCTCAGATATATCCTCTCTCAGAAGGACCTGAACCTGAGACATTGGCATTGGCTTGAGTTCCTCCAGGAATATAATTTCGAGATAGTCTATAGTCTTGGGAAGGAGAACGTAGTAGCAGATGCACTCAGCAAGAGATCAGGTATATAGCTGTTGAGTGAGGCAACATATCAGCTTGCCACTTTGCGAATATCCTATGTGGATCGAGATGGAGCATCTTATCTTCAGTCTCTAAAAGTGACTCCCCCACTCCTTTAGTGAGTTAGGGAGGCACAACTTGGGGATGCTGACTACGAGGCTCGACATCCTCAGATATCGACAGGACAAGCACCTGATGAATTTTCTAAAGGTGGGGAGCACGTCATCCACTTCAGAGGGTGTATTGTGGTACCAATGGAACTACAAGAAGAAGTGTTGATGGAGTTCCATACAACCCCACTAGAGGTACATACAAGAGAGGCGAAGATGTAGCAGTACCTTCAACGTCAGTACTGGGGGCTGAGAATGAAGAAAGCAGTGGTAGAGTTTGTTTCATGAGGCCTCACTTGTCAGAAAGTGAAGGCAGAGCATCAGGTTCCAACGGGATTAGTTCAGCCACTTGAGGGGCCAGAGTGGAAGTGGGATGGAATTTCCATGGACTTCATGATAAGACTTCAACGCACATCCAGGGGTCATGATTCTATCTAGGTGATATTTGACCGACTAACCATGTTGGCCCACTTCCTACCTATTAGAGAGTGGGGATCAGTAGAGAGCTTGAGACGTCTATACATATAAGAGATTATATGGCTTCATGGAGTTCCATCTACGATTGTCTCCGATCGTGATGCATGTTTTAATTCTTGATAATGGAAGAGGTCAGAGGAGGAATTTGGGACATAGCTTCGATTGAGAACTTCCTTCAATCCTCAGATGGATGTTCAGACAGAGCCGACCATTCAGACCCTCGAGGAAAAGCTACATGCTTGCCTCCATGATTTGGGCCGCAGCTAGGAGGATCACTTGCCTTTGGTGGAGTTTGCGTACAACAACAGCTATCACTCCAATATTAGTATGGAACCATTTTAGGCGTTGTATGGTCGAACTTGTAGATCATCTCTGTGCCGAACCGAACAAGGGGAGTCTGCTCTCGTGGGACTCGAGATGGTACGGGCTACCATGGAGAAGGTGCAGATCATCAATGAGTGAATGAAGACAGCACATAGCAGGCATAATTCCTATGCTGACAGGAGACAGAGAACTCTAGAGTTTGAGGATAGAGACCATGTATTTCTATGGGTCTCACCTCAACTAGGATTATGTAGATTTGGCTGGGGCTTTAAGTTATCTCTAAGGTTCATCAGACCCTTTTAGGTCCTCAACATAGTTGGTGAGGTGGCTTACCAAATAGCTCTTCCACCTAAGTTTCACTGGGTGTAAGACATTTTCCACGTATCCTAGCTGAGGAGATACGTACATGATCCTTCACACATCATTGACTGGGGTGAGCTGGACATCGACTATGGGGAAAAATTTTCTGAGGTTCCATTGGATATTGAGGATCGACAGGAGCAGGTCCTTTGTGGATGATCGATGCCTCTAGTGCACATTTGTTGGCAGCATGAGAACCTCTAGGAGAGCTCATAGGGGAAGGAGCCTCAAATTCATGCTCAGTACCCCCAATTGTTTCCCTAGTTTGTGTTGTGGATTTTGGGGACGCAAATCCTTGAGGTGGGGAGAATGTGAGGACTCAAAATTTTCCATGTTTTTTTATTTATATGGTAATATTAAGTGTCCGCTAAAATTGATCGTGCATGATTCTGAGGCCTGGTGTGCCCAGAATTAATTTTTGTACTTTTTTTGGGTACGTTAATGTGGAGTTAACCCTTGGACTCCTCGTAATTTATTGTGCCAAATTCAACCTAATTAATGAGCCAACCTTTAATTGTTTAATTAATAAACTTAACATATTAAGTTGCCTCCTCATTTCCTGTGGGGAAATTTGTTTTGGAAAAGTGGTGGGGTTTTGGGGAGAGCTTTTGGAGGATCACCTTCTTCATTAAAGAACACTCTCCAATGAAGAGAATCCTCCGGAATCGGAGAATGAGAATGATGATTGAGCCAGGATCGGAAACATCTTGCAGGAGAAACGAACGCTGATGTCACCACCTCATCGACTTTGTATTCTTCCTCCTGACATCTATTATGGGAGAATGGGGTAGAGGATTTAATTTGATTATTATTAGATATATTTTTTTGATTCATCTTGTTCTGGATTCTCAACGATGATGGTCAAAAAAATGAGGCCATCATCCCGCACATATACCTTTCCCTCTTTATCTTTTGTTCTTCGTGAATTCTTCGTGCGTTCTTCGACGTAAAATTTTTAATGATGCTAGAAACACAAAGTTTTGCTTAGAATGACATTTGGACGTGATGAACTTGACTTGAGGATCGTGAATATATGAATGACATAATTTTCAGGCTTGGAACAAAGCCGAAATGGCATGCAGAAGAAGGTGGTCGTTACCCGGCCAGCTACGAGGAAGGAAGGGAAGCACGTGTCTGCGTAGCCGGATGATGAGGAATCTGCGGACTGTCAGATGCGGCGGGGTAGGGTGGTGGTCGACATCCGGTCAACCACATGGAGGAGAAGCGGTGCGTTTCCATGCCGTCGGAGGTGCAGGAGGCTCCGACCCCTTGTCCACAATGGAGGACGAAGAGCGGTCGGCCGTGCTGGCCGTGGTGGAGCAGCGGTGCGCAGCCACGCCACTGGGAGGATGACTGACTGGAACACTAGCTGACCATTGCGGTTCGGCAGGACCCACTCGGGTCCCTAAATGACTTGGCAGGGTCTAAAGGCGCTGACCATTGCGATTATGAATGGAAGGGGGATGCTCCCCCTTCGGGGCCAGCTCGGGCGGACCGCACCATTGGGCCGCGCCACTGGGCCGCGCCCAGCGCGGGCTGAGCCGGATTCCGGTCCAGCGGGTCAGTCCCGCCAAAGTCCAGGCCAACCGGGCCAGAACCAAGTCAGGCCCGGTTGACACGAACCAGGTCGAGTCAGCCCAGGCCAGTTCGGGCCGGGTCGGTCCGATCAGGTCAGACCAGACTCGGGCCCATTAAGAACCAATTTCACCTTTGTGGATATATCTTGAGAATCAGGCATCCGTTTGACGAACATTCTGCGGAACTGGAATCCTTGGATCGAGAAGGTCCTTTTGGTATACTCCAATTGAGTTTTGAATAATGTTGGAGTATGACCATATTGGATCGAATCTTGAATCCAACCGGGCCCTCAGAGCGTAAATGCTAATAACTTACAGACCGGGCGTTCAATTGACGCACCTTCTGTTGAGTTGGTTCCCTTATAAAGTGATGGAACTTTTGTATACTTCTTCACGGGACTTAGGAAAAGTTTAGTTATAAAAGATGGCTTGGGTAGCGGTTCCCCCAATCACACTATGTATGGAACCCTGCGGCTGGATGAGATTTCAAGACTACTGACCATTTTGAATCGGAGTGACATGATAGGTCCAGTGGGGAGCGCCTCTGTGTGACGTGGTAGACCCATAGTACTCGACAAGAGGAGTACCTCAGAATTCCATGAGGGGAGAGCGGATCTGTGTCATGCGGTAGACCCACAGTGGGTAGCGCCTCTGTGTGACGTGACAGACCCATGGTACTCGACTGGAGGAGTACCTTAGCAGTCCAAGATTAGTGGGAAGTTCCTCGGTGTGATGCAGCAGGCCCATTCTACTCGTAAGAGGAGGAGTTCTCCAGCAGCTGAGGTGTTAGACGTTGTGACTGGGAATGTTACTTGTTCTTAGGCCTAGAGAATATGTGGTTGGCTATTAGAATTCATAACGATCCTATGTGGGTCAGCATCATAATCATGTTTCTCAGAGTTATATACTTGGTTTTAGCTGTGTTTATTGCTTTGTGCTTTGTGATCGAGATTATGCTTTGTGGGTTTCCTTGTGTAATTCTGGGAGACCTTGGGGGGTCTCGGGGTCCCTACCGAGTATCATTATACTCACCCCTGCACAGGCTATGCCCGCACCTTGTTTTGTCTTATGCAGATGATGAGCGGCTAGGATGAGGTTTGAGAGATCCAGTACTAGGCGGCACGTGGAGTAGATGAGTAGACGTGGAGTACTGAGGAGGCAATCTTTACTTACCCTTCAGGTAATATCCTCAGAGGATGAATCATTAGTTATTTTCCCTTTTTTAGTTGTATTGTTCCTTTCAGTTGTATTTTTACTTTTTAGTTGTACTCGTATTTTCAGTTGGTCTTGTATTCTGGCCCCTTTTACTTTTCGCACTCCTTTTTCTACAACTTTTTTTTTGACAATTTCTTCTTGTTGTGTTCTCGAACCGTGCGTTGTATAGGTTTAAAGGCAATGCCTTCCCATTTTAGGGAATACCCCTTTGGTGCTAGTCCTCATCCCCTAGCCTATGGAAGGCAGGATTTGGGTAGTCACGACACGAGACACAGGGGACGGGTCATGACAGAACCTAAGTGGTTTGATAGGTGTGAGTAATGGGGATAGGTGGTGGCCTTTTATAAGGGATTAAAAGGATTCCTTGGTATTTTTTTAAAAGAAGTTAGGTATACCCATGTTTGTACCTAAAAAAAGCCTTCAAAACCCAACCAAACTCAATAATATAAGGTTAATGTAATAATTATGGATATCCAAGAGGGTTTGGACAAGTTTCTAGTTCATTTTGTCACTTAAGATAAAGGTTTAGTCCTTCATTAAGATTTATTTCAACTTAATAATTGTAATTAATTTTTATTACATTCACTAATATTTTTTTAAAAAACAAAGTTAATATTATTAGAAATTATAATTTGTTTTGAATAAAAATATTTAATCCATTTTTCAAATTTGAGTGAAATAAGTGGTAGAAGTTAATTTAAAATTCATCCCATAGGTCGGATGACAATGCATGTTTTTAATGTAAAAGAGTCAAAAAGATTGATAAGTTTTACATTCAATTTAAAAGTGAAACTGATCTCAATGACCTAATTTGTATTAATTGATAAAAATATTATCTAATTATACTTTAAAACCCATATGAAACATAATTTTTCCTGATTAATAAATTATATAGAAAAGCATTTTTGAGCTAAAATTCAGTATTTTCACTATTCATTAAATACAGAAATGTTTCAGAAAAAATATAAAACAAATTCACCCTAACCTGATTTTTAAATTTCTATTTCAAATATGAAGTTTATTTTTACATATTAAATCAATTTATGTGTAGGAATTTATATTTAATATGGTTTCTCCATAAAATGATGGTAAAACTACCTTCGTAAAAATATAGTATTTTATGCATAAAATTGGGTTTGTTTTTATCTTAAGACTATTAAAGAACTGTTATGATTATAAAAAATATTTTATTGAACATATTACATATATATTTTATTAAAATTATTTACAAATTGTAATTATTTATTTTTATTAAAATAAAACTTCTTTGGAAGCATAAATATAATTGTATTTATTTTTTATATCTAATTGGCTCTTATTTTCATTTCTCATTAATTGGTAACCAATGTATTAATTTTATATTTATATAAACCATAAATTTTTATAATTTAGTTAATAATATTAATAATGGTTAGTTTATATCTTATTATATTAAATAATAATATTTTGATATTATATTATTGTTCAGTAAAACATGGTCTTACGTGTAACGCAATCCATTAAAGAAGGTCTCTCTTGTGGGTAACACTTGCTAACTCGGTGATTCATGAATTGAAACATATAGAATCTATTTTAAATAGTAAATATAGTATAAAGTATCTAGATATTATATTACCTTACGTGTTTGGTGTCACATGTCATACAAGCTAACAAATACAAGGTTCTTTAAATTTTCGGGGCATCACACTATGGCTCCATCATTCTCCAAGGCTATCTTTCCCAAATTGTGAAAAAACTGACAACAATGGTAATGTATATAGATCTCTCATGACTCCCAGATAGTGGCCCTTTTTCTATCTTTGATGGGATACCATAAACCATACAATTAATTAATAATATAAATTTAATAATTAATTAATTTAAATATAAGTATTATTTTTTTATGTACCATCCAATGATAAAAAATTAGATGATAAACATCAATGGGAATCTAATCCCATGTTACCCATTTTCTAGAAAAATAAATCCACAGAATCATACCCCATGGTCCAACAACTATATGTGAAAAACTATAGGGAAACATAACCAATAATCAAAAAATTAGTATATAAATAAATTAATAAAAATTAACAAAATTAAATGATTGAACATAACTCAACATGCGTGCATCAAAATTAAGAGGTGGATGTCACTCAGGAATAGGGTGAGTAATACACAATCTCATAAGACCAAAACCCCTTTGAATCGATGATGAACTGACCACAACCTGCGGGTCGGATGATGAGGCATCAGGCTGATCACCAGGAAGAAAATAATCTTTGAGGGAATGAAACATCTCATAAAAATCATCACTATCCATATGAAACATGAAAATAATGTAGTCTACAAATAATTGAAATGGGTATTATATATTAACTATGACTATAACTAGCATGTAATTGTGTCATTCTTCATCTTCTTCCTCATCTTCATATTTGAGAGTTTTAATATCTTAATCTTCCACCTCAACACCATTAATTTCCATAGGAGATTTAGCTTCATCATCTCTTGTAATTTTAAATTCATTTGTTACATCTTCAACATTATCAACACCATCCTCCCATAACTCCGGGGTTTCATCATTGATATTTGTATCTCTTCATGTAAAAATGTATTTAGAGTTGTCTCTAAAAAACATCTATCCCTTTCCCTTATGAAGAACTAGTCTCACATTGCATAAACTGATTATCATGACATTTCATTTTTATAATTCTCCACCAGTCAATTAAATTTCTTGAAGTAGCGAAATAATTTTCATAATAAATTTTATAATCTTAATGATCCAATATTAATGGTTTGTTTACTACTTAAATGATTTTATATTTAATATCAATGATTACATGACATGGATGAATGTTCAAGCCTCTATCAGTATCAAACCAATGGCATTTAAACACTGTTATGTAATTATTCCCTAAATAACATAAGTCAATTATTTCATCCAACCATCCATAAAATTCAATTACATTTTTTCTATGAGGATATACTTTTGGTAAAACACTAATATTAATTATTTTTTTTGATTCACCATATTCACGTGTTTTAATTATGAAACCATTCACCACATATGCATTATAATATTTATCTTATTTTTATGGTGGGTTACTCAATACACATAATATATTATCAAATTGATTTACAAGTTTCAATACCTGAAAAACAAAAAAAAAATTATCAATATAAAAATTAACAAATTAATTTTATATATTAAAAAATAAATAATTTACTTTACCAATATTTGAAATCAATTAGAAAAATTAGATTACTAGAATTCTTTAAGAGTAGCTGGTGTAATTTTTGGGAACTAATTATTGATAAGATCATCATATAATCAATAAATGAAATAATATTAATTTATGTTTAAAAAATATAAATAATAGGTGAAAGTATAAATTACTATAAAAATAATGTCAATTCATCAAAATTAAGCAATATATATATATATATGAACATTATCTTTCTAATCATTTGAAATCTATCATTCATGAACTCGTCCAAACCAGGTTTAGGATGGTTAAAAACTGATAATTGATGGTTCATTTCATCATTAACATTTATATCCTTAAGACCCATTTGACTATGTTTTAATGATATTTAGGTTGAAAACAATGAGGGTAGAAAAACAAAATCTCCTCTAAAAAATATTCTTATACAATTGACCTTTAAACTAATGCTTTGTTATGTAACTTCTTCTTCAATTTATGAATGCATCTCTTATATGATGTAATCCATAGGAACTTTAATTATCATTTAAAATTTTCTTCATATATAAAATGTAATAATTAATGTTCCATTAATTAAAATAAAGAATATGGATTTTTTCCAGTTTAGATAAAATTAAATCAACATCTTGTTGTATCCAAATCAGTGCATCATAGTATGCTATCACTGAAAAAATGTCTCTAAAAAATATAAAATTTTTGTCATCATATCCCAAATTAAAGAATTTAACAAATCTATATGTCCAATTGATAATATTATTTTTATTATAACCAGACAATCATGACTATTTTATTCAGTAATATGACCATTTATGACACATCGAGCCAAATTGGGAACATAACCACTTGGTGACCTCAAATCCATAATCTACTGACAGAATAATAAATTATTTTCATTAGAAACTATATAATTTTCTTTTGTACTCATTAACTTCATTTATATACCATTTTCAAATAACTCATGTTCTAGACACCAATAAATTTGGGCAAGATATAATTGCACATTTACATTATCTTTAGTCTTAACATATGTGTCCGGGACTTTATAAAACATGATATCAAAAAAGTTCTCAATATTAATGAAATCTAACATGTGATGGACCAAAAAATCATACAAATATGGTAGATCCCCAAAATATATTTTTATCCATTTTCCATATTTCCCAAAGAAATCTATTTTTTTCTATTTTATAGTCATTCCAAAGGTAATATGATGTAACAAAGAGATAATATATTTTAAATCAATACCTAATATCATTATTATAGGTTCATCTCTTTTAATTGTACCTTTTTTGAAATTTTTTCTATTCCTTTAGAAAGGATGGTATGTAGGAAGAAATCTATGATGACAGTCAGAAAACAAATTTTTATTCCATTGAAAAGAAAAAATTATTTAATGTTACTCATACAATATGAAAATTATTTTGGACCATGTGTAATCTATCTAGATAACAAGTAATATGTTGGTAAGTCACTAATTATCCACATTAATGAAGATCCCATTATGAAATTATTTTATAAAATAACATTATTTATACTGACAACATTACTTTATACTATATTATACTCATCAATCAATGGCATAAAATAGACATCAATATTATTTTTTTGGAAGACCTAGAATTAGTGTTGTTAAAATGATATATGGTTTATTCATAAACAGCCAAAAAAGCATGTTTTACTGAGTTTTAAAGATAGGGAAACAAGAATATTGACTATTATAAGAACCAAATGGACATATACCATTAGTAAAAAGACCCTATCACATCATTTGAGCTTCTGAAGAAAAAGATGGATGTGCCTGATCAAAATGTTTCCTTGAATCACCGTCATAAGGATGATGTCATCTCTTACCAGTGTAAATAATTTATTTGTGAAATGTTAACAATGAAACTATGATATGAGATATAAATAAACCCTAAAATTTAACTATATGTCTAAAATAACTCAATTACTTAATGAGAACCAATATTGAATTCCCTTATTGTACCTCTTTGTACCTTGATTTTCCATGTGTAGAACAATTAACTAATGACTCATTTTCACCATTATACAAGATAGAATCATTTGGATATACATGGATCTTCTAATAAAAAAGACCCAAATTATATACCAACAACTTTATTTTATAAAAATTTGAAGGAAACACATTTCCCTTAGGTAATAGTAATTTAACCATATATAATATCTGATCAAAATAACTAGTTGAAATTCTATTTTTTATTTAATATCCATAAACATTGTAATAAATGTAAAATTTAATATCTTGCAACCATGATATAAGGCATCCTAAATATACTTTAGAAACACAAAAAATGGAGTTGATTTTAACTCGGGATTTGAATCATGATTTTAAGCTTCTAGTTTTTGAATAGACACACAGAAAACCTCATCTATAAATGTTTGAAACCATGATGGATTAAGAAACAAATTATTTGTATATTCTCCAAAATTGTGTTCACCATGTTTATTCCATAAACAAAATGATATTTCTAAAAACTATAACATAATAGATGAACCCCAACACTATCAATTGATTAAAATATCTTAAGAGTATATTTGTTTCCTCGAAACTCAGTTGTCCCTTTCGAAACAAATTCTTATTTCGATGATGTTAATTATAAAAAAGTTTCAACACCCTCAATATATAAAAAATTTATACCAGAAATTTTGGGATTTATGTGATGATTAATCTAATTATGATTATGTAATAAATATTTTTCCTACTTCATTGCTTCATTATTTTCTAGAAAATAGAAAACAAATATTTCTTATAAATAATCTCATAGAAGGAATGATCCGAGAAAAAATCATAAAATTAGAAAATTACAAATTAGTTGTAACTATTACCAGATATCGATAATTATTGGCAATTAAAACTAAATATCATAAAATATTTAACTAAAAATAATAGTGAATAGAAATATTACAGATTAATTATTATAAATGAATAAACATTTATACAAATTATTAAAAATTACAACGAATTATCAGCAACTATTTCTAGTTATGACTAATTATCACTATTTATGAGTAATTATTACAAATTATAGGTAATCATCACTAATTATTGATAATTATCACCAATTATTATCAATTATAGTTAATAATTATCCATTATAGTTAATTACTGGAAATTATATTTAATTATTGGTAATTATTGGCATTTTTTTTAATTATAGTTAATTATTGGTAGTTTAAATTAATTATAATTAAAAATTAATAATTATTACTAATTTTTTATAATTATTAATAATTATTAATAATTATTGGTAATTATTGGTAATTATTGGGACAAACTAGTAAATATTTATAATTATTGATAATTTTTTGTGATGTTTGGTATTTATTGGTGATTTTTTGTTAATTATAGGAAATTATTACTAATTATTAATAATTATTGGTAATTATTAATAATTATTGATAATTATTACAAATGATTTTTGATTATTACAAATTATTGGTAATTATTGGAAATTATTGGTAGTTATTCAAAATTATTACTAATTATTGGTAATTATAACTAAATATTGTTAATTATTTATAAATATTGGTAATTATTTCTAATTATTGTTAATTATTATAAATTATTTGTAATTATTACATATTATTGGTAATCATTTCTATTTATTAGTAATTATTACTAATTATGAGAAATTTTTACTATTTATGGGTAATTATTACTATTTATTGGTAATAATTTTTAATTATGATTAATTATTACTAATCATGTGTAGTTTTTAATAATTATGGGTCGTTATTACTATTTATGAGTAATTATTACTAATTATGGGTAATTATTAATATTTATTGGTAATTGTTTTTATTTTTTTATTATTTATTTGTAATTATTGGTAATTATCATTATTTTTAGTCATTTTTAAAAATTATTACTAATTTTTAATAATTATCAGTATTTTTTTAATTGTTACTAATTAGTGCTAATTATAACAAATTATGACAAATTATGGTTAATTATTACTAATTATGGGCAGTTATATCTAATGATGGATTATTATTGCTTATTATGGGCAATTAATACTAATTCTGGAAAATTATATATAATTATGGGTAATTATTACAATTTATGTGTAATTGTTACTAATTACGAGTAATTATTTTTAAATTATTGGTATTTATTTCAAATTATATGTAATTATTGCTAATTATCGGGAATTATTACTAATTATTGGTAATTATTACTATTTATATGTAATTATTTTTAATTATTCCTAATTATTGGTAATTATTAATATTTAGTAGTAATTTTAAATAATTATTTGTAATTATCACAATTTTTTACTAATTGTTGACGCTCCGTTCCATCACAGAGTCCAAAGATTGACAAAGGGGAATACCTTGAGCAAAGAAGAGGGAAGATTCATCAAAAAATTGTAAAGGCATTAAGGCGCACACGTATACCTGCCCGCCAGTCTTGGGCGCGCAAGTCACTTGCGCGCCCAAAGTGAAATTTTGCCCAAACCTCAGGTGTCCTATAAATACCCCTTGTGGGCCCCCCTCTTCAAAGGACGAAAAATCCAAAACTCAGATTCAAGCTTTGGTCTCCCAAGTCTCTGTGTGAAGTCTTCCGAACACTTATAAGGTAATTCTTTACCTAGAATGGAAGCTCTCAAGAAGAAGAATAAGACCTAAGTGTTAGAATTCATCAATACTTGCGCGGCTAAGTGTCCAACCCTTAAGGGAAATGAAGACACTTGCGCACCACCTTGTCCTCTCATAGAAACTTACGCGCCGCCCTTCTGGAAGCTTCTAGGGATAATACTAAGGGCTTGAGCCAAGTCTCACCCATGTATTACCCTACAGTTTCTTCATCGCCCTAGTGAACTCATGTCATGCAAGTATACTTGCGCGACCTAGACTTGCGCGCTAGACCAATACTTGCGCGCTTAAGTGTCCAACCCTTAAGGGAAATGAAGACACTTGCGCACCACCTTGTCCTCTCATAGAAACTTGTGCGCCGCCCTTCTGGAAGCTTCTAGGGATAATACTAAGGGCTTGAGCCAAGTCTCGCCCATGTATTACCCTACAGGTTCTTCTTCTCCCAAGTGAACTCGTGTCACGTAAGTATACTTGCGCGAACTAGACTTGCGCGCTAGACCAATACTTGTGCACCTCCTTCCAATTCACTTCCTTTCCTCAAATTCACCTCTCCTCTTTAAGGTTTAGCCTTCAAAACCCTCTTCAAAGCCATTTATGGCATGGTTCCTTTGTTGGCTTTCTTATCTGAAAGAAATTCTGTGAAACATCTCTCAAAACCTCATGATTTACATAACTTTATGTCACTAAGGTAAGATATTTCCTTCATTAAACCTCATACATTAATATGATAAGATCTTTAATTTGGGAATCCTTCTAAGGAGTAAGCCCCAAGTTCCCTGTTCATGGGCCTCCTCCTAGGAGTAATCCCCAAGTTCTATAATCTGGGAATCCTCCTTAGGAGTAAGCGCCAATCATAAATCCCCTTTAATTTGGGCATCCTCCTTAAGAATAAGCCCCAATCATAAATCCCATTTAATTTGGGCATCCTCCTTAGGAGTAAGCCCCAAGTTCCAAGTCTGGGGCTCTTTCTCAAGAGTAAGCCCCAATCATAATTTCTCTTAACCTAGGCCTCCTTTTCAAGAGTAAGCCCCAGTCATAATTTCCCTTAACCTGGGCCTCCTTATCAAGAGTAAGCCCAAAAATTACAAGTCCCCTTTGATTTGGGCTTCCTTCTTAGGAGTAAGTCCTGAGTTAAAATTCCAAATCTCCATTAAGTACAAATACCTTTATGGACCCTTCTATAAGGATTCTTTCTTGAACTAAGTCCTAATCTTAATTTACATAGGCTGTCATACATACGTAATCCCTACATCATTTCTTATGACTGTATCTTTCATGGTACAATCGTCAGATTTACTGATACCTATTGTTTCTCACATCGAGCATGAATCACGTGAGCTTATAGTGTAAAAGTAATTATGAAATCTCTCTTTGGGCCATTAATCATGCATGAACCTCATACTTCTTCACTTGAAATACGTGGGTTCTGATTCCTTTTCTAATAAGGATACACAGGTAGCCAATCTGCAGGTATTATCCGAACTCTAAAATAATCCCTGTCTTTCTGAACGACAATAAACATCAAGTTCCCCACTGAGTGGCTTTAAAACCAGTATGGTTATCATAGTGACCAAGAGATTTCTATATAATTTGTTGAAGGATACCATTGGCTAAGAATCTCTAATAAATATGGATGATTCTCTATCTATGAAGAATCTCAAATACATATAAAAGATTCTCTAAATCTCAGACATATCAATCATTGATTGCAAGTTCTAAAGGAAAAACTCATTTTCATGCTTGGTAAATTAATAAGGGTTCACGAACATAACTCAAATCTATAAGAGAGTCCTGGAGTAGACAATAATTCCCCCCAAAAATGTGTGATGAGTCTGACCTCCCATACTCTCGACCAATGAAAATTCTTAAGTCTCATAAGTCCACAACTAATGGGCACCTACCTTTGGAAAGTAGGTCCAAATGGATATAAATTCATTGGATGTTTCCGGTTCTACAAATAAACCCATTAAAAACCGATTGGAAAGTTTGAACCTTTAACAAACAAGGTCATCCCCATTTCCAGAAGAAACAAAAAATGGTGAACCCAATGTGAATCCTTAACCAAGTTAAATGATGTTTCACTTATTTTTTAGGCCCCTATTTAACTTAATGTGAGGGCCAACAAATAAATCAATAACATATGTGCTCATCCAAAAGATGTAGTTTGGACAAACTTATCTTGATTATGTCTGTTATATCAAACAAGCACTCTTTTCCAATATCTCTCTACATTAAAAAAATGGCTTCCTTAAAATTTACACCTGTGAATGCCATGACCACAACTCCTACTGGATCCTCATCCGATCTAAGGAAGACATCACCTAATAAGTGTCTTCAACACTGGGTCTCAAATGCATTGGTTAAAGAATACCATAAACACGACACCATTCCGACTCTAGAGGCCGCTTGACAAGCCCTCTAAGTTAACAACTCACCCTAGTCGTTCGGACAGCGACAACTAGTGGTCAAGAAGCAGGTGGTTCCAACCACCGTCTTCGACCATTTCGGGTCGTTATCCCAAGAATTCAATCACTATTCTCTCTCATATTATGGGGAGGTGAATTTGAAGTTCACTCAAGGCCTTAATTCAAGAAGACATGAGTCCTTCCCAAGGGATCCCATCAAGAATCGCCACCAGACTCATGCGGTAGTGCACCTTCAAGATGATGAGGGTATCAACTTTAGGGGTTAGGCTCGGGTTTCTCAGACCTGAGCATGCAAGATGAACCATCAGAGGTGAAATTCGGTCAACAAGGAACATGTTCTTACTTATTCCCCCTCCGGAGAAGTCCATCAAGCCAAATTGATGGAAAAAAACAAGTGGGTATATACACCAGTCCGTCCGGATGTTACTTCCTAGCAGACTCATCTGGCAGTAACACACCAATCCTGCCAGGCAATTCCGGTGGAGTATTATAGGCAGGTATATGCACATGTTTATAATTCATCATCTAGTCAGCGGGCTCGTCTGACTGCAACCAAAGAAACTCACCAATCAAATGTGGTGGGGAAAAATCAATATTCACATACACCTTAAATTCATCAGGCTAAAGAACAGTCTCATTTGGTAGAACCCGGAGATGTCAATTGGAAAGCTCCAATGTCAACCAGGAGGCAGACACAATTTTATGCCCCAAAAAATGAGTACTGTCAGAATTAACTGATAGGAAAATAAGGACAGGAGCAGGAATACACACCTAATCTAAGCACGGAATGGACATATATTCCCATTTCTATAGTTGAAGTCACCAAGCACATTCTGAAAATGATGAAAGAGCATAATCAAATCCATGCCTATATTCTGGATGCATGTCAGAATATTATAACAACTTGAAAAACATCACAAGGAAGGAATCAAAAATCTATCCATATCAGTGGAGTGACTAATCAAAATATCACTCCGGAACAGATACACACCTCTGACCTAGTCTAGGAGGGTTGTGGGGCATACTTCCCCATGTCATAAGGACAACCAAGTCAGGAACATACACTCGATTTGAATGGAGATAATCAGCCTAACCTGACCATTTCTCCTGAGTAGGCACATACACCTTCCCATAATAACCACTTTCATCAAAAAGTGGTTTCCAAAGTGAGTAAGAAGACTTCTAAGAAAAATACCCATCCAACACAGTCAATAAATCAAGATCCAATCTGCAATAAGGCTTTGCTCAATGATGGAGTTCTTGAAGCCCTCAGAAAATTATCTGTTTCAACTCAAGATTCTACTCTTTAATCTTCAAATTTCGGAAGTAACAATAACAATTTCGAAGGTCTTCATCAGACATTTCCCCATAAAGGATTTCTTCATGATAGTTCGGTCAATATCAAAGTATCATATTCAGATGAGAGCCACAATAACCCTCTTCATGGCCAGAAGATCAAGGAGAAAAAGGTTTCATCTTTTGTTGTAACCCACCATGGTGGTCCTCCTCCCCATGATGATGAATTTAGCTATGAAATTCCTCTCTGTAGTAGTAATACACATTTCCAGGAAAATTATTCAAAGGACAATGCAGTAACGAGAAATCCCTCTTATCTTGAGGCACTTGAAAATGTGAAGCCAATCATGTCTAATGCCTTACCGCTATCAAGTGAAATACTTTATCAATCAGAAGATAGCCCAGGGTGTAGGTCATTCTCTGAACCACCCTTGGGTCATTCATCTTCAAATTTGATAAATGAATTCTCTACCAATATTGTTGAATCTGATGAAGCAACAAAGAAGCACCAAATTTGGTCTAATCCGGTAGAAGAATATTCATCGAATAATGAGGAGGAAGTGATGAATATGAGAAAACAACTGGCAAAAGGTGAAGTACCAGTCATGTTTTGGCCTTTGGATGACTCTCAGTATAATATTCTAGAAATGTTGACGGAAGATTGTGTTCATGATATTCGTCTCAACATGTGGAAAACTCTTTGTCACTTAAAAGAGAGAATATTATCTTATGATGAATATGAAAATGATGTTAAGATCATAGAAGGGTTACAACACCAAATTAATTTGACAACTCTCTCAGTTTCCCGATATCTAAAGGTTGAAAAGCAGCAGAGATCCCTTCAGCATGCATGCTTTGGCGCACTAAAAATATTGGGCCAGTTAATTACCAATGCCCCATCTGGTATTCATATCAAGGGATGGGGTGTTCATGGAGCACTACATTTAACTGTACTCTCCAGTCAACAAAGCCCCCCAAAAGTGGTCTCATACAATGTTATTTCCAATGGCTGGCCACAACCAATTGTTTTTGTGTGTATTCAAAGGTATGCTTAGGAACATGCCTCAACTAGTTTTTTCCAAAGTCGGACATAAAAAGATCAAGTTGTTGAATCACTCTTGAATCAAGAAAATGGGAATATTGAACATGCTTCTAATTTAGAGCATGCGCATCATCAGCTGACAGAAGTTTCAGAAATCAACCAATGGTCATTTGAGCCCGGTGATTTGAGTGGATGTAGGTTGATGCATCCGGCCAATTTCCAGACTAATGTCTACAAAATCAGAAGATCTTTTAAGAAAGTCTCAGATGTAGTATCTCAAGAGCCACCTTAGCTTTCCAGACTGGGGACTCTTTTATCTCAACCCTTGGGATCAACAAATGGGATTCAAGGAGTTAATCAGGGAAAGCAGGAACATCCCTAGTTCACCAGACTAGAGAATTTTTCAAATCCTCAATCTCTCCCTCAGTGAAAGTCAGTTTTCTCTCGGTTAGGGAAGAAGACACAAGAGGAACATAGAGCCGAATTATTAGGAGATTCCCTCAAAATTATGGTTCATCAAGAAGTTCCGGAGGGATCAACTCAACAAAAGGAAATGTCTCATAAAGGACATGGAAGAAGAAAGTATTGCAAAATTGCTGATAGAAGGGATGCAATGTGTTATGCATTGATAAATGTCATCAATGCCATTGTCACTGATCCCCCAAAACATGAGGTTCACTCAGAGGAATCAGATGAAGAAGTTCCTACTCAAGAAGTTGTACACATAGAAATAAATGAAGAAGGTGTGCATCCAGAATCTAGAGGGCTACCCAGAGGCAAGATATTACTTCAGGCATTTCCCTTCTATACTCCAAAAAGGAACATGCCATGGAAAAGGGTAAAAGTCAGTTTACGTCCCACCCTGCCTCTGGAGAAGGCCAATCACTCTCATTAGAGGAAAGGTTCGCACAACAAGAGGAAGAAATGAAGGAGTTAAGGAGGTTTAATGCAGAACTACTTCAAGGTAGTCTTCCTCCTAAGCGTGCTAGAGTCATTCAGTCGAGGGAATTCGTTGCAGTTACTGGGATTGATCAAGAATACCCTCCTTTACAATTACACCCTCATAGGTCTAATCCTATGGGTCATGCGCAACAACAACCGGTAGTGCTACCATCAGTTGCACTACCAGTCACCACACCTGTCCAAACTCTAGTTATTGTATCTACTTAGGTCCAAGCTCAACCAGATGTTACTCAAAAGTTAATAACTACAATTTAGTCCTTAACAGCTTGGTTGGAAGCTATGGAAGGAAAACGTACACAAGTTCAACCAGAAAATAAAGCTTACCCTGAATGGGTTGATGCAATTCCTCCCCCATCAAATTTTACGAATACCACATTCCCAATTTTTAATGGTTCGGGAGACCTAGAACAACACTAAACACATTTTGTTTCTCATTGTGATCCTATGATGGGAACTCCTCAATAACAAGAATCAATTAAGCTCAGATGTTTTTGCAATCATTACAAGGGCCTGCTTTTTTCTAGTATACAAGTTTTTTTTCCTCGTCAATTACTGGGTTGGAAGATCTCCGTCAACGATTCCTTATTCAATTTCGCTCAATGTTGCCAAAGACGAAAGTTTTTGATCTTACAAATTGTAAGCAAAGGGAAAATGAAAGAGTTTCGGATTTCATTGCTCATTGGAAGGGATTAACATATTCCTTAAGCTTAGAACTCCCTCAAGAAGAGTTGTTTCCAATCTGTGTGGAAAATTTTCATGATGAATTACGCACACCGTTGATCCCTATGAAATACACAGGAGGGTTTTGAGACCTTACTTCAATCGCTCAACAGATCAAAGATTCTCTTATAGAGACTAAGGATAAAACTCGTATAATTCCATCAGCTCCAGGAAGGAGAATGAGGAGAGAAGAGACTACAACAGTTACACTTAAACAAGTACCTATATCTGCTTTCACTTCAAAAACTTCATCTTATTGAAGGGCTCCACCTCTTGAGCATCAACAACAGAGGTCGTTTTGTCATGATGATCAAAGAGATCAAAGACAGAAACAATTTGAGGAGTTAAAGAACAAAGTTTATTCTTTCCAAAATGAACAAGTTCCTGGTTACTTCATTTATACTCTGTAAAATAATTTGGTTCAATTGCCAAGGCCTAAAAGGCCGAACAAGGAAGGAGATGAAGAACTTCCCAACTATTTACCATTTAATCAGATGTTAGGACATCCCATTCAGGATTTTTTTGTCTTAAAAGACCTCCTACAGAAGATGGTGGTCTCTAGATAGATAAACTAAAAGGTTCTTCAGCCCAGGTAGCATGTGTTACTGCTACAGATCTAGAGGAATAAGGTGAGTGGCACAAAGTCAAAAGCAAAAATGTGTAGAAATATGATGATTGGATGGTCAGGAAAATGATCAACCAAACTCACACCATTTTATAAACACAATTGAAGACACCAATTGTGTCTTCTTCTATGACTCCCACAACAAAACCCCCTTTGTTAGAAGGAAAATCCTCAAAGAGGCGGCATAATTCGAAGAAAGAAGAAAATGTCATAAGAAGATTAGATCATGTCAAAGACTAAGTTGTTTTTGACTCTGGATGATTTTATTCCATCTATTTCAAAAGCACGGGCACCGCCCCACCAAACGGAACAACCTGAAATGGTTCATCAAGCATAGTCTTCATCAGATAAAGAGTTTAACTTTGGTTCTGTTAACATGATTCATTTAACATATCCTTATTCCAGTCACAGTTTTGATCTTGATGATCCTGAGTTCTTTGTATCAAACAGAGGAATTAGAGGGAGTTCCAGAGGTATAGGATACAGGGGAATACATGGATATTTCAGAAGCCACTATTCCAATCCTACCCCTGCTAGAACTTTATATGCAGCAGAGACATGTGGAAAAGCCCTTCAGATGGCTCAACAAGAACAAGAAAGTTCTTCCACACATGGCTGATTCAGTCCTGGCACAGTTATTTTGGAGGATCGGTTAGTGGTTAAACCTTCTTCCTGTCAGCAAATAAATAGACCTAGTTGGTCTAATCTACAAATCCAGGAGTATTTCCAACTCCTACTCCAATACAAGATGCATATACTTACAAAGAATCAACTTATAAGGCACCTGTGAAACCACATGTTCCTGTTGGTAAACGCAGACCATCAGACCAAAAGTATGATGTCTTGAAACATTTGGACCAAGTACCACCCAAGTTATAAATTCTGGATGCCTTGAATCTATCAAAGGATCTTCGTGAGGCACTCATTGAGGCTTTGTCAAGTCCTCAGGAATTGGAAACTGAAATTGTTGTGGCTGAATTCTACCATATAGAGAGTGATTTTATAGAATGCCATGCAGTGATATCTTTTACGAATGAAGATGAAGATGATGTTGTGCATGGACATATTAGACCTTTGTAATTATCTGGCGAGGTCAATGATGTAGAAATCCGACGAGCTTTCATTGACAATGGTTCAGAAGTCAACCTCATCCCTATTCGTACATTTCGTCGATTGGGCCTCACTGAATCTGATTTTTCTCCTTCTACTTTGATGTTGCAAGGATATGATAAAAATGAACAAGAACCTTTGGGCGAGATTACACTCAGAACTCATTTTGGAAGCCTTGTATCCAATTCAAATTTCATGGTTGTTCGTCATGACACAGCCTTCAACATTTTTCTTGGATGAACTTGGCTACATCAACATGCGGCCATACCTTCATCATACCATTAATATCTCAAATATTGTTTCAATGGTCAAATTGGGACATAGTATGGTGATAAATCCCCATTCAAAACATGTGAATCTCAATACATTGAGGGAGATTTCTATCACATGGAGGGAAAAGAGATATCTATGACAAATGAAGTTACCAAAATTAATGCTCCATATGGTTTGGAAAAGATTCCAGTAAACCCATTCATACATGTGAGTACAGTTTATGTGTTGCCTATCAGTCAAATTGATAGGATAGACCCAGATCCAAATACTCTTATGGAAACTTCCATAATGTCAATTACGAAAACTAAGCTAGACAACATGGTAGAAATTGTTGATTCACCAGGAAATGATGAAAGCTCAAATGGAGATGTCTTCATTTCATCCGCTGAAATCTAGCAATTCTATACTTCATCAACCATGCCAGAAGAAGTTATAGCAATGCCAGAGATGAACGATAATGTAAATTCTCAATCCATCATATCCTTTTTATTACACAAGGAAGACCCTTCATCATCAATAGGATCATAAATGGTAGCCTCTTCTTCAAGATGTTCAAATTTTAACTTCTCTCCTGATCATGGAAATTCTGCTTCATCATCTACTATGCAAGTAGAAACAAAAGAAGTAACACATATTGAAGAATAAGAGGAAGATATCAGGTATGCTCCTCCAGCATTTGAGAAAGGTATCTCTACCACTGTGTATGAACTCATTGAAATAAATCTAGGCATAAAAGAAGATCCACGCCCCACTTTAATTAGTGCGGGCATAACTCTTGAAGAGAAAGAAATGTATATTTCATTTTTTAAGAAAAATCAAGATATATTTGCTTGGAATTATACAGAAATTCCAGGTCTTGATACCGATGTTTCCACTCATCATTTGGGTTTTCTAGAAGAACATCGAGGATTTAAGCAATCCGAAAGAAGAACACACCCAAATTATGCCTCCAAAATTGAATTTGAAGTGGATAATGTTATCTAGGCTAACTTTGTTAGAGAATTTCAATATCCCAAATACTTGGATAATATTGTCCCTGTGAAAAAGAAGAATGGACAAATTGGATTTTGCAATGATTTCAGAGATCTTAATCAGCATTGTCACAAAGTTGATTTTCCAGTTCCGATCACAGAACTCTTAATTGATGCAACAACTGGATATGAAGGACTTTCCTTCATGGATGGCTATTCTGGGTATAATCAAATCCGAATGGCTCAAGAAGATAAAGAATCTACAGCCTCCATAGCCCCTCAAGGTGTGTTTTGCTATCGGGTAATGCCCTTTGGCCCGAAGAATGCAGGTGCAATATATCAGCATTCCATGTACCATATCTTCAAACCCTTTTTAGGGAAATTTGTTGAATGTTATGTGGACGATTTGGTGGTTAAATACAGACAATTTTCTAATCACTTTGATGATTTGGAAATCATATTCCACAAACTTAGACTACTCAATTTGAAGATGAACCCCTTGAAATGTCGTTTTGGGGTAACCTTAACAAAATTTATCGGCTTTTTTGTACGCCATCGTGGTATCGAAGTTGGTCTTGAGTAGACAAAAATCATTCCTTGGTATGTCACCACCTCAAAATTTGAAGGAATTGAGAGGACTTTAAGGAAACATTTCCTATATTTGGCGTTTCCTCACTAATCTAGTAGGCAAATGTTTACCCTTCACCAAATTAATGAATAAGGGAGTCACTTACTAGTGGACTGAAGAATGTCAAGAATCATTCAATATTATCAAGAAATGTCTCTTGATTCCACCAATATTAATGACAACTGTTGAAGGAAGACCACTTATCCTCTATGTGACAGCTTTAGAGTGACCATTGGGTGCCTTCCT
The DNA here is from genome assembly GCA_963277665.1 of Viscum album. Taxonomy (NCBI): domain Eukaryota; kingdom Viridiplantae; phylum Streptophyta; class Magnoliopsida; order Santalales; family Viscaceae; genus Viscum; species Viscum album. The sequence continues at coordinate 607,331,803 of OY728139.1, read as the reverse complement.
TGACCAAAAGAATGATGTTGTGAATGAAAACAACCTTTACTATCTTAGTCGGAATATGCTTGAGGTAGAAACTCGATATTCAAGTATTGGAAAGTGCTGCCTAGAATTAATCTTTGCAGTTCAGAAATTGAGATTCTTCCTACAACATCATGAGGTGCAATTGGTATCTTGCAATAACCCGCTCAAATTTTTCCTTTGTCGTCCAATGCTTACAGGACTTCTGAGAAGGTGGGCAGTTATTTTGCAACTATTTGATATCCAGTATGTGTCCTAAAAGGCAATAAAGGGCCAAGCTCTGGCTGATTTACTTGCTGAACACCCTTCAATAGAAGATATATCTTTAGATATTGAATTTCTTGATGAGGAAGTCTTCTGTATTCAAGATAATCTTCAAAAATGGGGAATATACATTGATGGTGCTTCCAGAAGTCCAACAGGGAAGAAAATGGAAGATCTAAAATTCAACAAATTTGGGTTAGGAATTGTGATTATTTCCCCAAAAAAGGAAGTGCTACCCTATTCCTTATTATTTTTGGAAGGCTGTACAAACAATGAAGAAGAATATCAAGCTCTCATCGCAGTATTGGAGTTGGCGCTTCAGGCACATGTGAATCACTTAAAGGTTAAAGGTGATTCATACTTGGTAATCAAACAAGTCATTGGAGAATATGCCATCAGAAAAGAAGAGTTAATCCCTCTGTATGATTATATCAGAGAGTTAATGGTGGAATTTCCTTCAAAACTTACATTTTCTTATGTTTCGTGATTACAAAATGCTCAAGCTAATTCACTGGCTAATGTAGCCACATCTCTGGTAGATCCAAATCAGGATGAAACAATCATCATTATTGCCCAACATTGTATAGTTTCACCTTATCTTCAAATAAAAACAGAGGAAATCAATTAAAGTAGTCCCATTTCTGAACCATATGTTCATACTACAGGATGGATGACACCTATCAGGGAATACCTTCAAAATGGAACACTCCCACCTGATAGAGTCCTGAAACAACAAGTCTGGTGATGTGTGGTCAATTTTACTCTTTATGATAGACCAAATCACATAGAAACAATTATCTACAAGTGAGGTTTTGATATAATTCTCTTTAGATGTATTGATGGTGAAGAGACAATGGATTTCATGAAAGAAGTACATACAGGAGTCTGTGGTTCCCACCAGTATGGACATAGACTGTCTGATCAAATTCAAAGGCTAGGATTCTTTTGGCCTTCAATGATACAAGATTTTTTTGATTTCACTAAGAAGTTTCATTCTTTCCAAGTATATTCCAATTTCATTCATCAACCCCCAGAGTTTCTCCATAAAGCTAAATACTCATGGCCATTTTCCATATGGGGAATGGATGTAGTAGGACCTTACCATACGACTACATCTAAGCAGTTTAATTATATTCTTACTACTACTGACTTCTTTTCCAAATGGGTAGAGGTGGTACCTCTCAAAGAAGTTAGTTCTAAAAGCATTGTTAGATTCATCAAGTCTAAAATCATTACCAGATTTGGTGTCCCTCATACCATATTGACGGACAATGGCACCAACTTCTGTTCATCCGAGGTAAGGAAGTTGTATCAAGAATACAACATCAAATCCAACCATTCATCTTGGTATCATTTAGCGTCCAATGGGAAATAGAATCCTTCAATAAGACTCTTTGAAACATACTACAAAGGATGGTGGATAAAGTTAAGAAATCATGACCTGATAAACTTTTTCATGCTTTATGGGTTTATCGGATCCCCACCCACACTGCTACGCGGTCAACTCCATATTCATTGGTATATGGAACAGAAGAAATATTGCCCATTGAGGTTCAATTACCTTCACTCAGAGTAGCCATTTGTGATCAGTTATCTACATATGAACAATCTCAAAAGCAATTGGATGAATTGGAATGATTGGATGAAAAAAGATTGTGCACCCTGCACCACTTGGAAGTCTATCAGAATTGAATAGCATGGGCTTTCAACAAAAAAGTTAGCCTTCAATCATTTATTCAAGGAGAATTGGAATTAGTCCTCAGAACTCCAATGATACCAGGAATGAAACCTCAAAATCTTGAGTCAAAGTGGGAAGTACCTTAATCAATACATAAGGTCTACTCCAATGGAGCTTATTCTTTAATCTCAATGGATGGAGAACTCATCACGACTCCAACCAATGCCGGATTTCTGAAGAAGTATTTATTTTAACACAAATACACCTTTAGTCCTTATTGCAAGACATTAAAGTGCATGGTACCTTTAGTCCTTACTGTAAGACTTTAAACTGCATGGTACCTTTAGTCCTTACTGCAAGACTTTAAACTGCATGGCACCTTTAGTCCTTACTGCAAGAATTTAAACTGCATGGTACCTTTAGTCCTTACTGCAAGAATTTAAACTTCATGGTCCCTTTAGTACTTACTGCAAGACATTAAACTGCATGGTGCCTTTAGTCTTTACTGTAAGACTTTAAACAACATGGTCCCTTTAGTCTTTACTACAAGACTTTAAACTACATGGTCCCTCCATTTTCCAACATGATGTTAAACTGTGCACCATTAGGGTTGTTGCAACCTCTTGCTTCTCACACCGAGTATTACTCACGTGAGCTTAGAGTAAACTTCAACCATAACACCCTCTCTGGGCCTTTAACCATGTGTAAGTCCCAACACCATTTTTAGGTCATTGTCCTCAAGTACAACTCGATCACCAATTCATTTTCAATTGAACTAAATGGACTTTGATCCTTTCCTTCTAGGCTAGGTATGTAGGCAACCTCATGAGGTTCAATCCCAAAACCAACATCATCACATCAGTTCACCTCCATCTCATACAATGTTGATCCGTGAAGCCCCCCCAAACCAATATCTTTACATTTGTTCCCCATCATCCTTGATATATGACGTTAAACTATACAGTCCTCCTTTTTCCTCGCTATAAGACGTTAGACTTCATAGTAATACGTCTTAGCTACATGACGCAAAACTATGCATCGCCAGTCCTTGCATATGACCCTAAACTATTCGTACTTTTGTCCTGTTTGACAATAAAATACCACAGTCTTTGACACCCTCACCTGAGAGGGAATCATTATTGACATTGATCTCCAACCATGTCATATTCCAAGGACTACGTGCATACATGGCAATGCCCAGACCTTTAATCTTGGATCAAACCATCATTGCACTAAAGTCCCCTTTCAACCTTCACTTGTATGAACCTGATCTGTACAGAGGGTATTTCATGAACTACGTATGGATTGATTCCCATCCCTATGGGATATGTAGGAATGGTCGAGCATCCCTCCAATCCAGCCCCAAGTCTTTGGGCCTAACCCCAATTTCCACTTTCAGTCCCTTGGCTGAAAAGTACCTCTCTGAAAACATGAATGCAGTATGAAAAACCTGATCTTCATTCACATCAGGTTTATAAAACACACAATGTGTATTCCTTATTATGGTACGAGATCTATGACACTAAACTAAGATCTCCTACATTCTCATCCCACATGATGTTAAACTATATTTAAAGAACTAAATTTGTCTTGATTCTCATCTTAATGAGATATGTAGTGAAGTCCATCATTTCAATTCAGGACCCATCCACAACATGATTATTGTTGGAATTGGTCTATGTATCTCTTTCATGCATTGAAAAGTACCCATTTTCATCTGTCATACTCCAAACCTTAAATACTTCTAGATCTCCATAACCCTTTTCTTTATTTCTGGTCACAAAATGTCTGATACCTAGGAATTCTTTTGCCTGACTATGTAGCACGTTCCCTTAGGCGGCCTTACATATGTAGTCTACATAACCGACCTGTCAGCCAAAAGATGCTATTATTTGGCTATGCATCCAATGCCCTTAAGTGAACCTGCATAATTCAACCCCCTAATGGGTTTGTAAAATAGTCGTAATTTTATTCTTGGGAGGAAAACCCCTTTTGTCATTATTGGTCTTAACAACAATATGTAGGGATCTGAAAAAATAGCCATCCTTAACATATTTGTCCTATACTATTTTTCATGATCTGAAAGTATTCAAGTCTATGGTTTATATTTCCCTTCCCTACGTTTGGGTCAAACCTTCACAGGAGTGACATTCATCCAATTATTTGACAATCTTGATTGGGAATATCCTCTCCATATTTAAGTACCTCTCTCCATACAGTAGACTCTATGATTTGGAAAATTTGAATCTCTATAAACTTTCACCGGCTTTTTAGCAATAGAAAAGTAAATTTTTTGAGAGTTCTTCTGCCTGACTATGTAGCATGTTCCCCTAGGTGGCCTTGCATAAGTAGTCTACATAACGGACCTGTCAGCCAAAATATGCTATGATTTGACTATGCAGCCAATGCCCTTAAGTGGACCTGCATAATTCAACCCCCTAACGGGTTTGTCAAATAATGGTGACTTTACAATTAGGAAATACTTCCTCTAATGCCTTTTAGCCCTTTTTTCATATCATTCCTCAGATTCAAAATTTCTTAAGTCATTGTTTACACGTTTTCCCCCATACTTGAATGTGGTAATATGTTTTCAAACAAGTTATCCAGAAATTGAGTCAATTTTAATCCATTCGGTCAAAACTATTTGACCTTAAACATTAGCCTTTATATGTCCAACATGCATGAATTTAAACTCCCAATAAGAGATAGGGTACTCATTAAATTGGAATCTTGTAAAAGGAACTTTGAATAAAAGTCAAGTCCCAACTTGCTAAACATACATATTGTATGATTTAGGCAATATTAAGAAACAAAAGATGAAATGTTTGTGGGGGTTGTTTGTATCACCCTAGCTATAATCAAACTATGCTTACTAGGCCCAATGACTTAGGTAAAATTAATTAAAGTAAGTAGCATGAGAATGCAGGCACAAATGATTGAAGATGAAAGTTTTTTTCATTGATACACAAGAGTTATAAGGACACCCACACACTGGAGTCTCTTCTCTTTTTCAAAAATTACAAGAGCCTTTCAAAATAACTCTTCATTTGATTTACGGAATCCTGAGCTTCATCAAAAACCACTTAAAGTTCATTAACTTGACCAGCTTCACTCTTTTCTACTTGATGGAGTGATTTCTTGGAATCTATGATGGCTTTCATACCATTCGTTTGAACTCCTTCTAGTGAATTTTTAAGCTGGTCAAGTTCCCCGGTAACAACATCTAACTGTTGCTGAAGGTGCATCTGCTGGACAACTTTCTCCTTGATCTTATGTACCACCTCCTTCAACTTTGTAGCATTATTAGCCTTAGTTAGGGAAGCTGCATCCTAGAATTCACTGATATTGGTCAGCAGACTTGCTCTGGTCAGATCTTGATGGTACTTTTTCTCCTGCTCCCGTTTTAAGATGAGTTGTTTCACTGCAGCATGGATCTCCTGATATCCAAAACTACCAAACCCTAACATGATGAACAAGGATGAAATTCGCAGGATCTTCTAAGACATCTCTTCAAGAGGCACTTCAAATACGATCTTCCAAATATTCTGCCATGCCTTGCAACGTGAGAATTGGAGTGCCTTCTGCACCTCTAGGTCTGACTCAGCATCACTATCAGAAGGATGAATATAGTCTGGGATTAATGCACTTAAATAAGTTCTCTGTTCTGCTCCTTCCCCCCTGACCCTTAGTACTTCACTTTCTACTCCCATTGGAGAAGAGGCTGATACTTCACCTTCAGATCTAGCCACTAAAATTGATGGCCCTGCATAGTAAATTGAAAGTTTTGGTTAGTTTCAAAATTATAACAAAATTTGATTAGCTGTATTACAAATTAAGTACAACCACAAATATTATCATGTCTTACCCAACGGTTCATCAACAGTATGAGAAGGCTTCTCCCCATCTTTCCTAGCCTCAACAGGATTTTCAGGATGGGTTTTAGGAAGCTCTTCCGAGTTAAGATCCACTTGAGCTAGTGTCTCTACAATAATAGGGTTGTCTCTACCCCCTTCAGGCATTGGCAGGTCAACAGCTTGCTCAGACAGAACTGTACATTTCAACCAATCATGGTCAGAGATGTAATAAGATTTTTTACAGGATGAAGGATTAAACTCATGTCCAAAATCTTCTAAATTACATGGTAATTTAACATGATCTAGAATTTCTTCAAAATACTCACCACGTTTCATCATTTCATCCAGTGATATCTTCGATTCGTGGTTAGTCTCACTAGTAAGAGAATTTGATATGTCTTCCTGATGACCCTCCTCCTGTATCCTCCGACCCCGGATAGCTTCCTCAGAGAGAATTGCGAAGTCTGTTGCAGTGGTCGCCAAATGTTCTGGTGAAGGTGTTGAACCTAAATCATCAAAGAATTTAAGTCAGTTGATGTCTTCATTCAACGTTCTACGAAGTATTGTTAATTTCCCAGAAGCAGGCACTTCTCTCTTTGCAATAGCAACAGAAGTATCCAGGTCAACATGAATTGGTGACCGTTCACCAGTACCCTCCGTCGTCCTCAGAGGAGGGTTAGTCCTCTCCCTTAGAGGAGAAATTTAAGAAGCCCCTGCAATCCCAAGAAATATGATCAATCTTTTCAAGAGTTAGGATTCATGACTATCCAAAGGACTTACCACTACTGATGAAGCATTTAACTGTGGACTTATTCCTTCGATATATTTTTCTTCTTTTTATTTTTAGGTGTGTTGACATCATCACCTCCAAATAAAGGTATTAGAGAGTGAAAACCCCTTTCTAATTCTTCGTTAATGGATTGCTATCCTGGAGATATATCGCCTGATTCACGGGGAGATTCAGTAGCTCCGATAGCGCTGACACCAGGACTGTATTGTGGTGAAGGGACCTCAGCAGTTCCTTTCTTTACAAGATGCAGGATGAAGAAAGTAATTTCCTTGAGTAACAAAGCTTTGACTGAAATCAAGTTTCAAAGCAAATAAGGAAATAAACTTACATCTTCAGGAGCCATGTAATCGTGGCACTCCTCATCTACGGAAGAACCAATCCTCTCATTGGTGCTATAATCCATCATTCCCTTTACCCACTTGGTGATAGGAATGGAATCATCAGTGGCGTATATGAGAATCTACAGCTATCTGATGTAATCCCACACTTCATCGAGGTTATCCTCGAAACGGATATCAGTTGAAGCCTGAAGATTACCTACTCCAGGGATGTGTATCCCTTCATATAAATCCATCTAGGCAGTTTCAACATCTAAATATAAACTCCTCCATGTCTGGATAGCCTCTGGTCGTAAATATTCATCATGTGCACCATAAGGCTGCGATGAAGGTCTTACAATCTTGGACTTCAACTTCTTCCCAGCTCCTGCAATCACAAATGAAGAATAAGAAAATGAAACTTGTTGTTCTATAAAATAATGGCGATTAAATTGCCTCAATTATATAACTCACCAGGAGTCGATGGAGTATGTATCTTAACTCTGGAAAGAGGATTATATATGGCATGAGGTCTCTTTGATGCATATCATGCCTCATCATCCCCATCCTGGGAATCCGGCGAATCATCCCTGGGTGAGGAACCCAGTGAATCAGCTCCAGGTGTGGAAGATTCACCTTCCAGATGAAGGTTTTCTTTCCTGTCAGTTATCTTTTTCCCCACCTGAGGAACTAGATGATTCAGTATGCCTTCAGGGTATGATGCTACCCAGTTCTCGGCATACCATGTTGTCAAGTGACTCGCCGCTCTAGAAAATGGTAGATCAAACACTGCCCCAGTCTTCTCCATAGCTGCCATAAACAATAATTGTTGGGAAACCATTGGATGTTGCTCTGATCTAACATGCACAAGAGGGGATACAACAATCGGTTGCAGACACTTGAATTGGCGTGCAAATCTATATGGATCATAGGCATCACATATAATCTCTCTGTCAATTCTGGTGGCCAATACACCATCTCTGGAAGCCAACATGTATGACCTCAATTCCAGGCTAGTTGTTCAATCATCAACAAACCGCCTGGTTGGCGGGATTCCATAAGGAATGAAATGGAATTCCTTGAACATGCTCTGCCTCACCTTCATATCATAGGGGTTGAGGGACAATGGAAAAATTCCAGAATATTCCTGCGTTGATGGCCTGAAATATCTTCCAAGAACCTGTACTCCGCTCTACACAATCTATGTCCTGAAGTGAGTGGCAACCCATCCCCACAAAACTTGGAGTGGTCCCACTATTCTCAAAGGAAACAAACCCATATAGACATGGAGTAAGCTCCTGTGAATATTCTTCAAAATTGGGCTGTCCAACCCCACCATTTTCCTCTCATCTAACTTGGATGCAACAACGAAGGTCCCTGGCCTAATGCCTCCCTTCGAATCCCTAACTCGTAGAAGATAAAGACTGATCCAAAAAGCTAAAAAGCCAACTAGACGGGTCTTCTATGGGATTATTTTCTCTACTTCATACCCCCACTTTTCAAACTCTCCTACTTCCATAGTTTTCCATAATGTTCCAAGATCACCCCTATTTTCTATTCTGGGGCAGTTGGTAGGACGAGTAAAGGTGGGCCCCTTCTCCTTCTTCTTGATAAGAAACATATCTATCCACTCCTCTGGATGAATATCCTTTCTAGAATGAGTTTTGGTGGACTTTTAATTCTTGAGCTTGTGAAATATTTTTGATAATTCTAGAGCCAAAGCCGTATTCTTCTCTGAATAATTCTAAGATGCCTTGGGGGGATGAATTCATCAGACATATCACCCATAATTGAATCCCCTAAGATCTTGTAGAAATCCCATAAACTGATGCCTACTTCTCCATGAGTCAGATGGAAATAATTGGTTTCTGGGATCCAGCGGCTGATTAGTTCCGGCACAAAGTTATCATTCCTGTAGATATATGTCTGCCCAGCCCAGATGAATTCATATATTGTAGCTCCTTTCAAATCCTTGACAAACACTACATAGGTTTGTTGCACCCAATATACCCACATCCAAGTCGGCTTCACGCCTCCTCCAGGACGGAAATCCTAGCTCTTTTTCCATCCCTTGGATTGATCCATATGAGAATTTTGGAAGATTGAGGGATAAAAATGCGGCTGTAGCTTAGGTTTGTAAGGTTTCAGATATGGGGCACAAGGGCTATGATGCATTATGTAGGCCTTCTTCACTATTCCAGCATTAGAAAATGATCCTTCAAATTAAACATTTGATGAAGAAAAGTTGGTGTAAGTTTGAAATCAAGAATGCGGGAGATAGTTCTTTGGCTTGGGAATTTTGACTCCTGGCAGATGACCATGCCCATATAGAGGCAGGTAGATACTTTGTGGGAAATTGACTTGATATTTCTTCATGTACTTGGCCAAATCTGGGAGAGTGCTGTTGTAGATATCGTAATAATAATGGCCAATGATGTTCATAATGTCATCAATCCGCTTTCTATCCAGTTCATCAGCTGATCCAATTCTCCTAGGAGCCATTAAATCTACACAAATATTGAATAATTACCTTTTAAGTAAGTTTTTTTTTCAAAAATTGGTGAAGAAATCCAAAAAAATGGCTAAGGAATTAAGGCACACAAGTCTAATCTTGGCGCGCAAGTCATCCGCCTGCACAAGTTTTACTTCGGTAGTACTAGCGCGCAAGTCATACATAGACCGAGGAAGTGCGACACAACGAATAGAAGCGCAGATGAGTGAAATCCAAGACACCTGCGCGACGAGATCTCACTTGCATGATGAGAGCAAGAAGCGTTCAAAAGTTGGATGCTTTGCGCGAAGTGACGCCTATATTTATAGGCAATCCAGAAACTTGTGTGCTGCAACTTGCATGCCTCATACCTGTGCGCCGCTGGATCTTGGTTTTCTCCCTTACCTCAGAGTCAAATCCACTTTCCTTTTTCGGATCTAACTCTGAGGGGGGACTTTTGTTGATTCTCTGTTCCGTCACAGAGTCCAAAGATTGACTAAGGGGAATACCTTGAGCAAAGAAGGGGGAAGATTCATCAAAAAATTGCAAAGGAAGTAAGGCGCACATGTATACCTGCGTGCCAGCCTTGGGTGCACAAGTCACTTGCGTGAAAAACATGAGGAGTGCAAGTCACTTGCTCTCCCAAAGTGAATTTTTTCCCAAACCTCAGGTGGCCTATAAATACCCCCCGTGGGCCCCCCTCTTCAAAGGACGAAAAATCCAAAACTCAGATTCAATCTCTGGTCGCCCAAGTCTCTATATGAAATCTTCCGAACACTTATAAGGTAATTCTTACCTAAAATAGAAGCTCTCAAGAGGATGAATAAGTCCTAAGTGTTAGAATTCATCAATACTTGCGCGCCTAAGTGTCTAACCCTTAAGGGAAATGAAGACACTTGCGTGACGCCTTGTCCTCTCTTAGAAACTTGCACGTTGCCCTTCTGGAAGCTTTTAGGGATAATATTAAGGGCTTTAGCCAAGTCTCTCCCAAGTAATACCCTATAGGTTCTTCATCTCCCAAGTGAACTCATGTTGCTCAAGTATACTTGCACGACCAAGACTTGCGCGCCAGACTAATAGTTGTCTGCCTCCTTCCAATTCACTTCCTTTCCTCAAATTCACCTATCCTATTCAAGGTTTAGCCTTCAAAACCCTCTTCAAATCCATTTAGGGCATGGTTCTTTTGTTGTCTTCCTTATATGAATGAATTCTGTGAAACATCTCTCAAAACATCGTGATTTACATAACATTATGTCACTAAGGTTAGATATTTCCTTAATTCAACCTCATCCATTAAGATGATAAGATCTTTAATTTGGGAATCCTCCTTAGGTGTAAGCCCCAAGTTCTCTATTCATGGGCCTCCTCATTAGGAGTAAGCCCCACAATCCCTAATCTGGGAATCCTCCTTAGTAGTAATCCCCAATCATAAATCCCTTTTAATTTGGGCATCCTCCTTAGGAATAAGCCCCAACCATAAATCCCCTTTAATTTGGGCATCCTCCTTAGGATTAAGCCCCAAGTTCTAAGTCTAGGCCTCCTTATCAGGAGTAAGCCCCAATCATAATTTCTATTAACCTGGGCATCCTTTTTAGGAGTAAGCCCTAGTCATAATTTCCCTTAACCTGGGCCTTGTTCTCAAGAGTAAGCCCCAAAATTACAAGTCCCCTTTGATTTGGGCTTCCTTCTCAGGAGTAAGTCCCGAGTTAAAATTCCAAATCTCCATAAAGTACAAATACCTTTATGGACCCTACTCTTGGGATTTTTCCTGAACTAAGTCCTAATATTCATTTACTTAGGCCGTCATACATATGTAAGCCCTAAATCATTTCTTATGAATGCATATTTCATGGAACAACCATCAGATTTACTGATACCTCTTGTTTCTCACATAGAGCATGACTCACGTGAGATTAGAGTGTAAAAGTAATTATGAAATCTCTCTTTGGGCCATGAATCATGCATGAACCTCATAATTATTCACTCAAACTACGTGGGTTCTAATTATTTTTCTAACAAGGATACGTAAGTAGCCATCTGCGGGTACGATCTCAGCTCTGAAATAATCTCTGTCTTTTTGAACGACAATAAACTTCAAGTGCCCCATTAAGTGGATGTAAAAACAGTATGGTTATAATAATGACCAAGAGATTTTTATATAATTTGTTCAAGGATACCATTGACTAAGAATCTCTTATAAATACAAATGAATCTCTATCGTTGAAGAACCTAAAATACATATAAAATATTCTCTAAATCTCATACATATCAATAATTGATTGCATGGTCTAATGGAAAAACTCATTTTCATGCTTGGTAAATTAATAAGGATTCACGAACATAACTCAAATCTATAAGAGAGTCTCAGAGTAGACAATAATTCCCCCTAAAAAGGTGTGATGAGTCTGACCTCCCATCCTCTCGACCAATGAAAATTCTTAATCCTCATCAGTCCACAACTAATGGGCACCGACCTTTGGAAAGTAGGTCCAAATGGATATAGAATCATTGGATGTTTCCAGTTCTACGAATAAACCCATTAGAAACCGATTGGAAAGTTTGAACCTTAAACAAATGAGTTCATCCCCATTTCCAGAAGAAACACTAATTAATTGTAATTATTGGTAATTATGACTAAATTTATTAATTATAGGCAATTATTACAAATTTTTACCAATTATCTAAAATTATTAGTAATTGTTACTAATTCTCATTACTTTTTTTTCCAATGTTTACTAATTATTGAAAAAAATATCTAATTATTTACTTATAATCAGTAATTATTACTAATTATTACTAATTATTTAACAATAATCTATAATTAATATCAATTACAACCAATTGCTACTAATTGCTACTAATTAATACAAGTAATTTCTAATATAAAATAAAATAAATAAATAATTAAAGAGGTTAAAAAAAATTATAACTCCCTGTAACGATAAAGGGTTAAATGGTGAAATGATATGACAAATGTCAACAAGATGCATCTTTATTTTTGAGAGCCTAATTGATTATAACTACATAGTTAAATGTGTATGGCATGGAGTGGTGATCAGGATGGGCAGCCTTCTAAAAAGTTTTCCCAGGTGTGTGCGAGTGATGAAAAAATACACTAGAAAGAACATTTGTTGGCATGTGGGGACAATCATTAGTCAGATTACCCATTTGAGCACATGGGTGGGACCTAGGTAGGGGACCAAATGTCTATCGGGAAATGGGTTGTACCTGGTAGGCCAGGACCTGGCGACGTTGTTATAGCGGGATGTCTGTGATGTGAACGGGGACTAGTTGTGACATTTGGTATTAGAGGAGGAACCCAGCCTTAAGTGTGGTGCCACTGCCTGTGTTGAGTTGTATGGCCCACAATGATAATATTGTTCTCTATGGGGGGGGGGGGTTAATGTAACAGCCAATAATGATGAAGTGTTAAATGATGAAATGATATGAGTCGTGTTAATAAGGCACGCCTTTCTTTCTGGGAGTCTGCGTAATTATAACTCCATAGTTAAGGGTGGTTGGCATGGTGTAGTGATCAGGAAGGGTGACCTTTTGGCCTCTGGGGATATTCATTATTTAGATGACCCGTTCGAGCATGTGTATAGGCCCCATGTTGGGGACCATGTGTCTATAGGTCAACTGGGGCAGTTAGTAGGATAGGACCTAACATCCATGTTAAGGTGGGGTGATTGTGCTGTTAGTGAGGTCCACTTGTAACATTGGGTATCAGAGGATGAGCCCAACTTTAAGTATAGTTCTACTACCTGTGTTGAGTTTCAGGGACCACAATGATCTTTGTGTGCTCTAGGGGGGGTGAATGTAACACCCCATAATGGGTAAAATGATGAAATAATATGACTCATGTCAATAAGGTGCACCATTCTTTTCAAGAGTCTACATGATTAGAACTCCGTAGTTAAGCATGCTTAGCTAAGAGTAGTGATCAGGATGGGTGACTTTCTAGGTTGTTTTCCTGGGTGTGTGCGAGTGTGGAAAAAACATAATTGAAAGAACATATGTTGGCTCGTGGGAATATTCATTAGTCAAATGACCCATTCAGGCATGTGGGTGGGCCCTAGGGAGGGACCACATGTCTGTGGGGCAACTGGGCATACATGGGGGGCCATTTCATTAAGTCCATGTTAAGGTGGGGGGTCTGTGCAGTTAATGGGGCCCAGTTGTGACATTTGGTGTCATAGGATGAACCCAGCCTTAAGTGTGGTGGAACAACCTCTGTTGAGTTGTAAGACCCACAATGAGGATGTTGTGCTCTTGGGGGGGGGGGGTGGGGGTGGGGGGGGGGGGGGGTAAATGTAACACCCCACAATGATAAAAGTTTAAATGAAAAAATGATATTACTCATGTCAATAAGGTGCATCTTTCTATTCGATATCCTACATGATTAGAAGTCCATAGTTAAGCATTTCTGGCTTGGAGTAGTGATCAGGATGGGTGGCATTCTGGGAAGTTTTCCTAGGTGTGTGCGAGTGATGATAAAGCACACTACAAAGAACATGTGTTGGACTATGGGGACCATTATTAGTAATATTACCAGTTTGGGCACATGGGTGGGACCCGGAGTGGGGACCATGTGTCCTCAGAGAAACTGGTGGTACGTGGAGGGCTAGGACCTGACAACCATGTTAAGGTAGGGTGTTTGTGCTGTCATTGGGGCCCAGTTGCGATATTTGGTATCATAGGAGGAACCCAACCTTAAGTGTGGTGGAAATTTCTGTGTTGAGTTATAGGGCCTATAATTAAGGCCTTATGTTATAATGGGAGTGAGGGTGAATGTAACACCCCATAATGATAAAGGGTTAAATAACAAAATGATATGAGTCATGCCAATAAGGTGTGCCATTTTTTTCAGAATATTATCTGATTAAAACTACACAGTTAAGGGTGCTTGGTCTAGAATAGTGATCAGGATGGGTGACCTTTTGGGAAGTTTCCCTAGGTGTGTGTAAGTGAGGACAAAGCACACTAGAAAGGAAATATGTTGGCCTATGGGGATAGTCATTGGTCATATGGCCCATTCAGGCACATGGGTGGGCATATGGGGAGAAACCCAACCCTAAGTGCGGTGGCACTACATGTGTTGAGTTGTAGGGCTCACAATGAGGGAATTATTCTCTAAGGGTGGGGAGGTCAATGTAACACCCCATAATGAAAAAGGGTTAAATGATGAAATGATATGAGTCATGTCAATAAGGTGCACCTTTCTTTTTAGGAGCCTGCCTGATTTGAATTCCATAGTTAAGGGAGATCATCCAGGAGTATTGATTAAGATGGGTTACATTCTAGGAAGTTTCCTTGGGTTTGTGCATGTGAGGACAAAGAACACTAGAAAGTACATGTGTTGGACTATGTAGATATTCATTCATCAGATGACTCATTCTGGCATGTGGGTGGGAATGTGGGTGGGTCCCATGTAGGGGACCACATGTTTGTGGGGCAACTTGTGGTACCTGGAAGGCCAAGTCATGATGAACATGTTAAGGTGGGGTATTTATATTGTCAGCGAGGCCCATTTGTAACATTTAATGTAAACTACTGAATCTATGATGTACTTGTTTTATTTTTATTTTTTTATTTTAATAAATATTGTTAATTAAAAATAATTCAAGAATTAAGAACAAACAAAGAATTATTTTATTAAATAATCCTCTGATAACATCACATTTTTGTAAACTAATAAATCTTGATTAATCCAGAAATCTCATTAAAATCCATAGATTCACCACTAAAACACCTCCCATCAACAAAAGAAGAAAAACTTGTATCCCTATTCCCTTAGATCTTCAAAAATAAGAAAATAAATGACAAGAATAACAATGAATTTACTGAGAACTAATGGAATGTATAACACCATAATAAAATTAACAAATGAATTTCAATGTACTTTGGTATGTTTTTCCGAATTTCTATAAACATGGGTATTTTTAAAGAACTTATGTGACCATTGAAGAAAATATAACCATTGGGTTTTCTTTTAGACGTTAGATTATTTAAAATTTTAAAATAAATTGAAATAAATATTTTAAAATAATAAAATTGATGACACATAATTATAAAAGTTTTTATTTATTAGTTAATATTTTAATGTTTTATATTCTAAACCTGAAAATTTATTAAAAAGATAATTAATATTTTAAAAAATGAATGAGAAATTATTTTTTTAAAAGAAAATGGATTAAATGATATAATTAAAGTGATATATATATATATATATGATATTTTAATATTTTTCTTTTAGAAAACTTCATATTTAAAAAATTTATTACATGGTCACCCCTAAAACTAGGAAAACCTGTATAATGCTAATCCCTTAATCAATGGAGGAAAAAATAAATCCCATTTTGAGTGTCCATGTGGCTAGATCCATGTCATCTAGTAACACCCAACCCGTTTATAAGTGGAAAAAATCATTTTGAGTATAGAGTGGGCCACAACCCACATGGGAGCCCAAGTATAAGGCCTCCATTGTGTGTGATGCTTTCATCAGAGGAAGGAAAACCATGTTCATACTTATAAGGCATCACCAGAAACTGATAATTCTTGATGCGAGACACACATTTTTGTTCAAAAGTGGATATGATCTATTTGATCAGGACCTGCCGCAATCCAGACCGTTCACCCTATTCCCTGACCGGTCTCTCATTTTCTCTCTATAATTAATCCCAACCCCCTGATCGACCAAACGTGATTCAGACACTCCTTCCAAATTGCAATTCTATCTCTTATTGAACCCTACCCACAGTCCTACTCCAGTAGGTTAGTCATTAGTTTCATCTTCACCATTTAAGTCCTCCTCATCCACGACCCCATCTCAATTTCAATATCCTCAATAATGACATTGAACGTTATTTGTTTAAACTAAGACCTTAATTATTTGTGGATCTCTTTACCCTCATTAATTTATTCCTCTACAAGGAACAATTATATATATATATATATACCATTTTCTTAATGTTTTAAACTTATTAAAACCATTTTTGATCCTTCCTAGGGTTAATTTCAAATCCAATGTCTATCTTTGATTATTACAATAATATATATATATATATATATATTATTTCATGAAAGGAAAACTGAACTCCCATGAAAACATGTTTACGCACTAACACTTTATTCCATTATTTAATTAACTAAATATGTGAATTGTTTTATTTAAACCCTCAATTTCACACTAAAAAAAACAAATATACCCTATTTTTCTTTCTCTCTTTTCTTGGTGTCCAACAGCTTCATCATCAATCCATGTAAGGGTTTGATTTATTTTTATCAGTTTATGTTTAAATTACAAAGATATATATATATATATATAACAATCTATCTATCTATTTTTTTTATGAAATTATAAATATAAGGGTTTTAATTTTATTATATCAAAACATTATGGATTTATAAAGATATATATATGTATATATTTCTATATAGTATATATATATGTATATTGATATATTTATATTTATTTTTCCTAATAATTAAAAAGGATTCATCATTTATTTTCAAATTTTTATATAAGGGGTTTCAAATCTGTTTAGAAAAAGATTTTTTTTCTAATCTTTGATTTAAACCTGTTATAAGAATAATTAAACATCATGCATGTAATTATAATTTTAATTTCTCATCTGACAAGTTATTTATTTGTAAACAACAAAAAAACATTGTTTTTTCATTTTTTATGTCAAATTAATTACTTCAAATTTTTTACTTCAAATTAATTAATTCAGATTGTTTACTTCAAATTAATTATTTCAAATTATTACTTCAAATTAACTACTTCAAACTTTTTTCTTGAATTTTTTTAGTTTAATTTGTTTCTTTAATAAACGAAATCTCCATATGATAAGATAATAATTTTATGATTATTATTTTTTGTGTATTTTTATTTTATATAAATGATAAATTTTTCCATTTTACGTGATAATTCTAAATAAAACCTATCATTTCATGTGCAAAGAGTCTTTATACATACATTAAATGTCCTAATTTGTATAATATATGTCCATGATCTATAATATGTGAAAAATCATGCATGCATTAGTTTTTATCAATTATATATGTGTGTGTGTGTGTTTGTGTCGAATCATATTTACCTAGGATATTATTTTTGAATTGGTTTTATGTGAGAATGTTAATAACATTATATGTATTTATGACAAGTAGAGAAAGTTAGTTACTCAAATTTATCAAAAGCATTCTTAATTAAGTTAGAAGTTTAAATTTATTTATTAGTATATGTTGTCAATGTTTTTGTTGTTGAAAACCCAATGAATAGTGTATGTATATATAAAGAAAGCTTAAATAATTTTCATAAAATCTGGAACCTTAACATTGTAAATATGGTAGGGAATTGGGGAGTGAACCCATCCCTCGAAAAGTTTTTAGGACTAAGGAAAACATCAATGTTTCACGTAACCTCATTGTTTTTTTATTCAGAATCTTGCATATAGTTTTTATAAAAATCATTTTAAATTTTTTAAATAAATTTTTTAAGCATAATTAATTTTCATAGAAATTAAAATTTTTATGGTGAAAGTAATTTTAATAATGTTTTAAAAATGTATTTCTAAATTTTTTTTGAAAGCATTCTCAAAAGCGTAATTTAAATATATTTACCAAATATTTTGAAACCTCTTACTGGGGAAAATAATTTCTCACCCTATGTTTTTTATTTATTTTTCATAGATCTAGTGGATTTACTTTGTAATATGTATTTCATTGAGGAAGAAATGAACTAAAATAATTTTTTTATTTCATTTAATTTAGTACATTTTTGTTAATTTGTAAGGTATGTATCTAATTCTCCAAAACCTAGACTGGTAAATGTTTTTGGATTGTAATAAGTGTTGTGTATTTGTTTCGTTTTTTTTATAAAAAATAAAAAACATTTATATGTGTTGAACTTGAAAGTGTGGAATCATATATTTAAATTTGGTATCAGTGAAATAATTTAGATAATTTTGGAAAATTAGAAAAAATAATAATTTAAGTATGCTTTCTTAAGTGAAATTATTTCTTAATATTTTCGTATGGAAGATAGAAGAACACAAACAAATATTTTGTCTCTTCTAGAAGAGAAACTTGAAAATATAATTTTAAAATCATGTTCAGATAATTTGATCCCATCAAAAACCTTCATTTATATTTTAAACACCTTTATCAAATATCCAATACTTCTAATATAATCTAATTTTAACGAGGATCTGGTTTTGTTTTTTTTCTCATGGTGCATGAAAAAGTTCTATTATATACACACCAAAGAAAATATTTTGAGGGTATTTTAAAATTATTTACCATATCCAAACAATTTTAGTCTTTAAATAATTTTATGGAAGCTGCAAGAGAGGGTGACCCCTATGTAGCCTACATGTGTCAAGTTTTGTATTTGAGTCTATAAGAACGACTTTTCGAAATTGAGATACTAGAATTCGAGTCCTTCAATTTGTTTTGTAGAAATCAAGTCAATTTTGATGTCTCCAAGATTTACACCTTTCATGAATCTCTCTCAAGATCCTATCATTGTATATATGAGTTTGACCCTAGTTGCTCGATTTGTGTTTGGGAAAAAGAAATTAAAGAATTTAAAATTGCATTGAGGATCAATTTGATTGGAAGAAACCTAGAGAATCACCAACACTGGTGGAAATGGTGAAGGTATTAATTAAATTATATAATTAAATTTTGATAATTATGATTAATAATAATGTTATTTATGCGGGAACATAAATATTTAAGTTCAAAAGAATAAGTTCAAGGGAGTATGTGTAAAAATGAATTGTGAGGGTGCAATTCTGTTAAGGGGAGAGAATGTGATACACCAAATCCATGATGTAGTTATGTTATTATTATATTGATTTTTTAATAAATTTTATTAATTTAAAAGAATTCAATAATTAAGAATAAATAATGAATAATTTTATTAAATAAACAACTGATAAAATTACATTTTCTTTTACAAACTAAGAAATTATGATTAATTTGGAAATATCAATAAAATAAATAGAATCACCACTGGAGCACCTCCCATCAATACAAGAAAGATTAATGTGTATCCCTCTTCCCTTGGATCTGAAAAAAATAATAAAAGAAATAGAAATAATAATAATGAAAATATTGATAACTAAAGGAATATATAACACCATGATGAAATTAATAAATAAAGTTAAATGAACATTGGTGTGTTTTTCCAAATGGCCATAGGTATGGGTATTTATAAAGATCTTATGTGAGTGTTGAAGAAAATATAACCGTTGGGTTTTCATTTAGTTGATAGATGTTTTAAAATTCTAAAATGAATTTAAAATAATATTTTCAAATAATAAAATTAATGATATGTAATGATAATGTTTTTATTTATAAGTTAGGATTATAATGTTTTATATTATAAACATGTGAATTTAGTAAAAATATAATTTATATTTTTAAAAAAGAATGGGAACTTATTTTTCTTAACATAAAATGGATTAAAGGATGTAATTAAAGTGATATATATATAATATTTAAATATTTTTCTTTTACAAAGCTTCCTTATAGAAAAAAAATTGTTACATGGTCACCAAAAAACCTAGGGAAGCTTCTATAAGGAAAAGAACTTAATCAATGGAAGCACAATGCAAGCCCAACTCGAGTGACCATGTGGCCAAACAAATTCCTGTGAGTAAGACCTAGCCTATTTATAGTTAGACATAAATTGGTCCAAGTATAGTGTGAGCTGCAGCCCCCATGGGAGCCCATGTATAAGGCCCCTCAGTGTCTGTGCTATTGTCATCGGAGGAAGGAAACTGTGTCCAACCTTATAAACAATCACTAGAAATATATTAGTTTTGATGAGGGATGCACATTTTTGCATGGAAATGGGTCTGAGTTATACGATCAGGACCAGACGTGATCTAGACCGTCCACCCTATTCCTTGATTGGTCTCTCCTTTTATCATCAGGCTAAATCCCAACCGCTTGATCGACTAGATGTGATACTGAACCTCCATCCAAATTGCGATATTCTCCCTTGTTGAAACCTACTTGTGGTTCTACATATCATGTCATCCACTGATTTCATATTCAACGTCATAGTCCTCTTCATATACTTCCCTATCTTAGTTTCAATTTAACCAATAATAACATAGAACATTATTAGTTTAAACTGAGACCTCAATTATTTGAGAATCTCTTTACCCTCATTCTCAGATTCTTCTTTAAGGAATGGTTATATATATATTGTTTTCTTCATGTTATACACTAATTAAACCATTGTTTGATCCTTCATCGAGTCAATTTAAAAACCACTATCTATATTTTATTATTGTAATATAAAAAATATAATATATACATATATATATATTATATATCAAGCAAGGACAACCAAACACCCTTTAAAATAAAATTTTCCCACTTACAATTTATTCAATTTTTTATTAACTAAATATGTGAATTATTTTATTTAAACCCTCAATTTCACACTTTGAAACACCTGAAAATATACCCTCTTTTCTTTCTCTCATTTATTGGTGTCTTACAAACTCATCTTCAATCCAGGTAAGGGTTTAATTTATTTTTATCAGTTTATGTTTAAATTAAAAATATATACATAAAAATATATCTATATTTTTTTAAGAAGTTATAAATGTAAGGGTTTTAATTTTATTCTATAAAAAATGATGTATTTTTAAAGTTATATATGTATATATATCTATATAGTATATATAAATATATGTATGTATGTATATTGATCTATTTATATTTATTTTTCTTAATAATTAAGTAGGATTAATCATTTATCTTCAAATTTTTATGCAAAGCTTTTTAGATTTGTTTAGAAAACAGAATTTGTTTTGTAACATTTGATTTAAACTCTTCTAAGAATAATGGATCATCAAGAAATGAATTAAGGTTTTAATGAATCATCTCATAAGCTATTTATTTTCAAAAAATAAAAATCAATTTTTTATTGTTTACTTCAAATTGTATTAATTAATTAAAATTATTTAATTCAAATTAATTACTTCCAATTGAATTAATTACATAAAATTATTTACATCAAATTAATTACTTAAAATAGTAACTTCAAATTAATTACTTCAAACTAATTATTTTAAATTGCTTAGTTTAATTTTATTCTTGCATAAACGAAATCTCCATGTGATAAGATACTAATTTTTTGATTATTATTTTTTGTGTATTTTTATTTTATTTAAATGATGAATGTTATCATTTTATGTGATAATTATGAATAAAACCTATCAACTTGTATGTGTAAAGTCATTATGCGTATATTAATGTCATGAAATTTATAAGATACAACCATAATCTATAATAAATGATATATCACACATGAATAAGTTTTTATTAATTTTATATATATGTGTATTGAATAATATTTACCTATGAAATTATTTTTGAATTGGTTTTATATGAGAATGTTAATAACATTCTATTTATTTAGGACAAGTTGAGAAATGTAGTTTCTCCAATTTAACTGAATCTTTCTTAATTTAGTTAGAAGTGTAAATTTATTTATTATCATATGTTTTCAATTTTTTTAAATTATAAATCCCAGTGAATAATGTATGTATATATATATAAAGAAATCTTAAAATGTTTTCATAATATCTTGAACCTAAACATTGTAAATATGGTATGGAATTTGGGAGTGAACCCATCCCTTAGAAAGTGGGTAGGTCCAAGGCAATATTCAATATTTAAAGTGGACTTAGTGTTTGGTTTCAGAATATTTCATATTGTTTTTAAAAAAATCACTGGAATATCTTTAAAGAAAATTTTGAGCATAATTAATTTTCAATGTAATGTAGTATTTTTAAGGCATAAGTAATTTCAATAATATTTTAAAAAGGTAGTTCAAAATGAATTTTTGACGGGATTCTCAAAATAATATTTTAAAATTATTTATCAAAGATGATAAAACCCATTATTGGAAAAAATAATTACTCGCCCTATGTTTTTAATTTTTTTCACAGTTTTAGTTGATTTACTTTTTGATGTGTATTTCATTGAGGAAAAGTGCGTTCAAAGACATTTTTGTTTATTTCATTTCATTTTTTATAGTTTTGCTAAGTTGTAAGGAACATATATAATTCTAAAAAACCTAGACCAGAAAAAGTTCTTGGATTGTAATAAGTGTTGTGTATTTGTTTAGTTTCTTTTAAAAAATTACACAACATTTATATAAATGGAAATCATAATCATGGTTTTGGGGCTTTACATAAATTCCTTAAAAATTATGCTATTTCAAAATTAAGATAGTGATGTGATCTTGAAAGAGTGGGATACCTGTACAAATTAAAGTTTATATAGATAGAAATTAGAGAGAAATATAGGAGAGGAGCATAGAAAATGTGATGAAAAAATTATGCAGGGGGTGTGTTTATAGGTTAAATTAGGCGCGATAGACTATTTGAGACTGAATTTCCATCTCAAATAGTTCCCACCATAATTACATTTGACAATGATATAAAAAGTATTTACGATGAATGAAAAGTTCCGTCACAAATACTACCAACCATAAACACCCGTTATTTAATCTGTCGACAGATTATTTGTCAAGGAAAATAGTTTCTATCGCAAATAATATTATTTGGGATGAGATTCTCTCTCCTAAACAAATCCCCTACCATCACATTGCATGTTGTTGAACCAAAAGAATATGCGATGTGATTCTTTTATTATAAAAAATACCTACAAATAAAAAACTCTTTGTGGAAAGAGTTTTTTCACATCACAAATAAGTCAAATAATTTTATTATTTGTGATGGGTCTCTAGTCCATAAAAAATAACTCATTGCAAAAACCCTTTTTCCATAGTGGATGTATAAATTTATAGTATATTTTTTTGTAAATATTTATATAGATGTTTGTATGTACTTCTATTAATGTATACTTATAAATATTTATATTTATCTATAATTATATATAAACATGTACCTATGCATATATATATTTATATATGTTTATATTTATACAGATACATTATTTTAAATCTTTAGTACAAAAATTAGATTGGAAATCTCCTCTGTAAAATTAACATTGGATATTTTAAATGAAAATTTCACACTGGAGATTTCTAGTGGATGTTTCAGATATAATAATATATATATGTATATGTACTTGAATTAAAATATACCTATAATTTTTTTTTATTTTTATGTACTTATATATATTTATTTATATAAGTATATACTTATTTTTTTCATTTACTTTTTTAGATGTATTATTGTAAATAATTACATTAATATATTTGTATATACATCTATATGTGTATGTGTATATGCATGTTTAAATTATTATATATTCATGTATATACTTATATTTTATATACTTACATTGATGTGTAATTTTAAATCTCCAGTGTAAAAATTACATGGGATATCTCCATCGAAAATTTTATACTAGAGTCTTCCAATGTAAATTTTACACTAGATTTTTCTAGTGAAAATTCTTGACATAATAATATATATATGTATGTATGTAGTTGAATTAAAATATAATTATAAATATTTTTTATGAACTTGTATATAATTTTTTATATTTACTTATATTTATGTACGTATATTAGTATATACTTGTTTTTTATGTATTTATTTAGATATATAATTATAAATAATTACACTGATATATTGGTATGACTGTAAATAATCATGTTAATATATTTGTATATACCACTATATATGTTTGTATGCATTCATGATTACATTAATATAAATGCATTTATATACTAATATATATATTTATATGTGTATAATTGTAAATATGTAATGCAAAAATTGTATTGTAAATCTCCAGTGTAAAATTTTAACTGGATATTTCCAGTAGAAAATTTAGACAATAGATTTCCAGTTAGAATTTTATAAATAATAATATATTTATTTATGTATTTCTTGAATTAAAATACACTTATAGATATTTTTATTTGTATGTGATTATATAAATGTACGTATGCATGAATATAATTTTTTTTGTATATACCTATTTAGATGTATAATTGTAAACAACTATATTTATATTTTTTATATGTATGTATGTATACAAGTTTGAACTTATATTCTTAAAATAACTTATATTTATTAATTATGAAATTATTTATTACAATAATAACATTTTTATATATTTTATTAATTTTAACTTTTATATATTTTTAATTATGTATATATATATATAAGTTTATTTATATTAAAATCTCACCTTGGAATTTTACTATGGAAAAATTACATTTGAAATTTTACATTGTAAAATTCACAGTGTAAAATTTACAGTAAAATTTTTCTTGTATTTGTTTATGTATATAGTTATATTAGAATACACATGAAAATAATTATATTTGTAAAAACATATATATATATATATATATACGTATGCATGAATGTACATACTTATAGTTTTATGTCGTTATATGTAATTATATTTTTAGATAATTATAGAAAGGATTTTAATGTATAATAATTTATATATATAAATATAAAACTTGTATATAAATAAATAAATAATATAATTATATCATTATATATATATTTTAGTATATATGGATGTACGTATATATATATATATATATATATTGAAATCCTATATGTATCTATATATAATGTCACTACTAGAAAAATACCATACTACCACACATCAATTTACATAGTTTATTAAATCCATGGAAATAGGTTCTATACTACCATAATTTATTTTAAACCATGGAAACACCTATGCCTCTCTATTTACCCCCCCCCCCCCCCCAATCAAGTGCTCCTCCTGATTGAGCCCTCCCCTACCCATTCCTCCAGATCAAGGGAGCCCTCCCCTACCTATCCCTCTTGATCAAGTGCTCCCATATCCCCTTGTGGTCAAAACAAACTTCACAGATTCCCATGGTAAGTGATTCACAACCTTTGATGTGCTCCCCACAATCCTACTCCTTGGATGTAGCCATCATACCTCATCGGTGTGACTTCGACGCGACCTCCTCACCTCCCTACCGACGTAGCTCCAAAACGACCTCTCCCCCTCCCAACAATCCTCCTCTTCTGAAGAGGATTTGACATGACCACCACAAATTCCAAAAACCTCCAGCTATCCTCAATCACAATTTTGATCTTCTCATTCAACTAGGATTTTGGAGGCGGTGACCACCATCAAAAGCAGGTCCAGCTTCCATGAATCTTCTTTGTCGGAGCTTCTAGCCATCAAAGGGAACACTTTCTATTTTCAATTCCATGTAAAAAAGAGATTCTCCTAATGTCATCTATGATTCAGAGTCATTCTGAGAGGGGAATTAATGTTATGGTCATTACGTTTAACCCAAGATTCAAATTGAATGGGGATCCATCTTTCTGGAAGGATCTCAACGTACTGATGCATATTATCATCTCTGGTTTCTCAGAAGTAGACATTGATTTTAATTTGAAGATTAACTTTGTAAAACTATTTGGAATATAAACCACCCCTCATGCATGAAATAAATTAGGCCATATTTTCTAAAAAAGTGTGATTTTCTCAAGCACATCCATGGATTCTCTCTAACCCCCCCGAGTGAGAATACTAGTGCCATATTATGTTGATGATTCCTATATTCAATGTGTGGACTAGTGAATTTCCATATGATTGTCAAATTTCTGGAATATTCTAAATCCAATGACCCAGTTGAGTTTTCTAGAATTTGATATAAATCAGGATGTTGTTATCATAGTAAAAGAAAATACACCCATCACAATGCTTCCAAATATACCGATGTGATGATTTAATTGGTAATGTATTTGAATGCTATAATGTGATAAATCCATTAAATAACCAAAAAAAATAATTAACGAATACTGTCATTTATGCATGTTCTTGGTTTGGGAAGGCATGATCCATTCATACATGTTTATTGAATGTCTGTTTTAGGAAATATTTTATTGGAATAAGTGAAAGTAGTTGTTATTTTGGTTGAAATTTTGGATCATCTATAAAGATTCACTTGCACCAGGAATCTAAATGCTTCCAATTTCTTTTCAATTGTTCAGAAAATATGTGTTGGATTTGAGACAATGGTTAAAGTTTATTTGATCCTTCGTGTTTTTGGGTTTTTGTGACGGCTCTTTATATTGTTTTTTTTTCTATAATTACACTTTTGATTGTTTCTTCTACTATTTTATTTCATGATTTCACTCTCATTATTATAATATGATTTTTATACCATGGTTTTAGAGGATGGATATTATTGTGTTCTAATTTAGTGTGTAGGTAATTTTTAATAGGTTTGGGACTTCCTCAGTGGAACTATCTTAGAGGATGACTCAAGTAATTCCATCCATATGTTCTGTTTACCTTTAGAGTGTATTTTATTGTGGGAATGTCTTACATATCCTTTAATTTTGGAACCATGTATCACCTTTATGCAAGTCGAGGGACAACCTACTATCATACCATATAGTAGTTTCTCAAAAGGGTTGAACAGGTTATGGTAAATAATAAGAGGGGGGAGGGGTGAATTAGTGATTCCAACCTTTTCAGTAACATGTATTCCCTTATTCTTCTTTAGATGTAATTTCACCAACCAAATTAATATTGAATATAAATCTGAAAAAAAACAAGTTTGTTAACAAGTCTTTCCTCCCTAAGGATGACTACATACTTTGTGTATAGTGGTTATTATTCCAATCACACACAACTATACATTTATTCCTATGTTATAACTAATAACAAAGATAGGAACTTGAAACTGCTAAATGTTACTAGCTCCCACTATAGATGTATAAATTCTTGTTAGCTAAAAAGAAACAATATGAAACATTTTAAGATAAATCAATAATAAACATAATTAGCATATTTATGCTCAACATATCATGATCTTCTTCCTCTTCTCAAAATAATTTTCATTTATGGTTTAAACACTCAAAATATCTTCACACATATATAAAACAATTTTCAAACCAATGTTTTTATTTATTTATTTATTCTCTTAATATTAACAAGATATATGATTATTATTTCCTCATTTATTATCACTTCAGTTTTACTAAAGTCACCCCCTATAGATTTGCTCTCGTAAATTTGTAGCAATACAAGAAATGTCATTCCCCTTTATTTTCATTTGTCCTTCCATTAAATAATTATAATTGCATAAAGACAGGGAATAAATCTGCTATGGTTGTGGTGCGTTGTGTTATGGTGAAACCTAATACATAAATTTCTCCTCTTATAACTCACCAAGACATGGGAATCACATCATGGAATAACGATATTAAAAATACTCGATCTATATTTGAGTGGATATCCTCCTTAGATAGCTTCATGACATAGGTTCTATCTTCAAAGAATGTTTATGTATTGACTTTTATAACTCTTATCATCAAATTCATTGGATCTTAATTTTCAATTTAATTATTAAGTTAATATAATTTAATTAAGTTATAACATAACCTAAATTTAATCTTTACATTAAAATAAGCATTCAAAAAAATCTGATTTTTTATATTTAGAATGACTATATACATCATACAAAGTTACAATTTCATATATTATTGCAAATAAATCTAGACGATCCATATTAATGATATTGTTATTTAGTATTGGGATGTGCATATCAATCTAGATATTCATTGTTCATTATTGGTTATGGAGTCATCTATCATTTATCAGGTTAATTTGACACATTGATCACACATATATATAAGAAGTCATTATACCTCACTTCTTTTCCCATTATTTCCTTACCAGTGGTTTCTTATGATGCAAGTTCCTCGAAAATTTACTTCTATAATAGACCAAAAATTTTTATTTACTCTATGGTAGATATTTCACTGCCTACTATTTTATAAACCTTTACACTATATACACATTTAATGAACTATATTTCCTTATATTAATTCATATTCTTCATTGACAAACTTGGATTCCTTGAAAATCTAATTGTCAATAAACATTATAATATCATTTTGAATATTATCCAAGAATTAGATATTTCCAATTAGAGAAGTTTCACATTCCTTCAATAACTTAAAACATTCTTGGATTCTCGATTAATTTTTTTATCATTTTATCCTTTAAAGATACAAAATTTTCTTCAATAAAAGAGACAATATTAGAGAAATATTAGCCAATTCCTTGATTTTTTTAGAATTAAAATATTTTATTTCCCTGATTAAATCCTTCTTTAAATCATGAAAATATTCTATAGAGATAATATCACACTACAGAGAAATTACTCTTTCATTTAGGAAGGCCAAATCAGATGCAATACATTTCATTGAATATTTAGCATATTTTGGAAATGAAACTAGTGAACTTGGGGTAATGGGTTTAATATTCCCAAAAATTTATCTAAATCCTTCATCAAATATTTGATCTCATTAAAATATTACCTAGGGACCAGATCTAATTTTATTTCCTCAATATAGAAACAAAAACTTCTATCAAAAAGTCCATCTCTTCTATAGAATATTTGATATTAGACTTCAAACCAACAATATCTTTATTCAAGAGAGTGAATTGTAAAAACATTGTAAAGGTAAATTTTTGAAGGTGCATCTTCTTCACTTTTATTAATAACAAGAGAGGGGATATTTTCATCCCAAACTACATCATTCTTTCTAATTAATGGAATATCATCAACCCAAACATAAAAATCCTCACTATCTTCCATTAAATTTTATACAAGAGTAATAATTGGACTATGTACATAAATAACTACTTCTAATTGAACCTCAAACACTTTATTTCTAACATCTTAAATAGACTCATTCATCATATCGTGATGAGACTGGACATCCATTCTTCCTCACCATCCATCCTTTAAACATCCTAATCTACAACTACAGGAGACTAAATATCAGCATTTGTGGTAGGTTTATTTACATGATAAGACTCTTTAACCCCATTATATATGAATTCATCAATAGGTGAGGCAGGTCTCTCTACCTCAGTTACTACAGGTAATGAAGGGAATGAGGAATTAACCACTTAATACTTAAGTAATTAGTTTTACATAAACTACTTGAAGCTCCTTTATCAATTCTCTTTGATGTCCCCATACTCGATTGAAGGTTAAATGTTTAAGTGATTGAGGAATAGGGTTTAAAGGTTCTATAATTGAGTCATAAAAATAATGTACTATGGTATTTCCTTACCATATATCATCTAATTTCAGGAAACTGAATCTCCTAGAATAAATACCGTCACATGGAAATAATGAGATTCCTCATAGATGAAATCTAAACTGATAAAGATACAATGACCATTAAGGAATGAATAGTGAGGGGAATTCTTTAGTTTTGTTGTGGTAATGGGTTATTAATTATCCTAATATTTCATTTTTTACCTCTAACAGTTATTGAACTATTTTTTTGTGAATCTAGATTAATAAGGTCAAATCCCCAACATATTATAACGATATTTTGACTAATAATCATACAAAATTTCACACTTTTATACTACCATGTTACTCCTTGAGTTTTATTTTGGCTAATAATGAATTTATTTAATCTATTAAATATGTGTTTAAGGGAAAATTGATATGATTTACGTAGTTTATTTTCTTATATGATTATATTTTACATTATTTTCTTAATCCATTATGTATACAGTGTTAATTAATGATTTATTTGTGAGGATATTTAATACATTAACTTATGAGGACTACAGGAAGAATATAAACAATAACAACATCCATATTCCTAATATGACAAATATACAATGAACTTTTGTTTTCAAATATAAATTTTTTTGTCACTCTTATGTTATCTTTGTTATTGGATCAACTTTTTTCAATTAATATAATGGTTTTATATCAATATAACAACATTTTTAGTTTATGATATGGAATAATAAATTTATGATTAACTTTTCAAAAAAAAATTGTAAATAAAAATCCTGTATTACTCTTACATATTTATTACTCCCAAAAAAACCAATGTGGGTATTTTCTAAGATATAAATTGATAATATCATACAGAGTGGTTAAATGTCATTTTAATATTACCCTTATCTATTCTTACAAGATTAATCCTATTCATACTTGGGAAATAGGTGAGTTACATAAGAGCTTAATCACTAAATGGAAAATATATAAAAATATTATAATCATTTAAAATGTCAGAAGGAATCTAAAAAATAAAAACTAATGAAAATATTGACTATAATAGCTACTTATACTTGGGTTTTTTTATTTGTTCAAGGTTGTGGTGGGATATAAGAAACATATATATGGAGGGATTTATGTTATTCATTATAATATAAATGAAAAATAGCACATGTAATAGTTTTTAGTTAAGTAAAATTCCTACTCCTCATAGAAGAAAGAACCCCACACACAACATTTTTCCTTCCTATTAATGTTAATAAAAATTAAACTTTTAATATTAAAAAAATAAGTGATCTAAAAAAAATCCTAAAAGGATTCCAAATTATTGTATGGGATAAAGAATTGAAGGTTCATAAAAATTGTGTTGAAGAACATGATCAGACCATGAGAGATATTAGGAAACCTAAAATTTTAAATATAATTGATTTAAATTTTCATGGTAAAATAGTTATACTTGTTTGGGATTTTAAATAAATTCTAAAAACATTTATTAGTGGGAATATAAATGAAATAAATTTTGGTACAATGTTTTCTCCCAATGTTTGTGGGTGTTTATATGAAAATCATCTCCAAAAGAGATTGAATAATTTCACAATGATTTTCAATGATTTGAATAAAACCTATGATGCATACGTTAAAGTGGTAGATTATTGTAAATATGCAACAAATTATAAGTCATTATGTAGTAAAACCCATCATGTTATTGTTTGTGTTATCTAGTGATTCATGATACCACTCTGTGGTGTATGTATTGAATGATATTAGATATAATTTGAACAAAAATCCTTTATTAATGATCATTTTATTTAATATTGGGATGTACATATCAATCTGAATATTCTTTTTCATTATTGTTTATGGAGTAATGTAACATATATCATGCACAATGGACACACTGATCACACACACACACACACATATATATATATAATAATTCGTTATATTTCACTTCTTTACCCATTGTTTCCTTATAGGTGGTTGACGAAGCGTTGTCGTGTGCGCTCTCAAAAATATTTATACTAAGTGCAGCACAGTGGCTGACCTAGGTCGTTCTCTTGAGGAGCTTTTGTGGTTAATAAATCACTAATTCTATTCCACCTAATCTAATTCTTTTTTGTTGTTTAATGTTTTATGAAATAAATGTAATTTAATAAAATAAATTAAATTCATAAATCATAAGAAACTTAAATTCATTTCTAAATTACCATGCAATGCTAAACAGAATGTAATTAGGGAAGAAAGGAAGTTCTCCCGAGAGAATATTCAGGGAGCACCTTCATTGGCCAGCTTCAAATATTCTTAGTTTACACACTCCATCGTATGTGTGCACAACTTATTGTACACCGGTTATGAATGAAAATTCTACTTAGCGATCGCCAAGCACACCTTCCATCCACCTTCTCAATCGAGGGAAAATGGTTGTAGATTAAGAAGTTAATCTTTAGACAACCATAGTGAGGATTACACCCACAATAAATTATCCTTAGAATTAACTCAAAGAATATTAAAAACATGGTCTTGGGTTCGTGAACCTGATTACTCCCTCTGGATATTCCTCGGATTAGTTACTCATGATCATGAGTATTATAGTTCACGATGGTAAGATGAGAGGAAGAAAAGATGGTGAATCAGTGGACAAAAATAAAAACAATGCATGAATTTATTAGATTTCTAAATTACAATTAAAAACTAAAAATAAAGAAAAGAAATAAAATAAAAAGAAAGGTGGAAGATTTGTGGCTGGCCTCCCTCGGTGGAGATCTCCTCCTTGGTGCTTTGAAGGAATGGATGGAAAAATGGGATGCTTTGGGAAGGAGGTGAGGGCCTCCTTTTATAGGTAGAATTTGTTCCTCAAATGTAGACGCGTTGTAGACCCCTTTAATGACATATTCACGCGTACCACCCTTCATAAATGTTGTGGATAAATGTCTTGTACGTCTCCTCTCCAAATTTAAGATAATTTGGAAACCGTATGTAGGAGTTATTAATTTTTCATTCTCTCTTTCTGTTTCTGGACGAAGCATCCAGGAAGGTTCCTCCAAACTAATGTCATTAAATAGCCTCCTTAATGACCTCCAACTTCCTCCAAATTTATTTTAGAGACGGACCTATCTGTCCTAGAGGTATCTCAGGTAGAAACACATCATTTGGATATGTGTAGGCCGCGTTTGATGTCCGTTACTTTGGGTGGGTCCATGCTGTCCGCCCGGAAAAAGTCCAATTTTCAATGATTTTTTAGGCCCTTTAGATGACCGAATCAGCTCCTAATCCAGAAGACAAAAATGAAGAAAATAAAATAAGGATTCTAAAAAAAATTTAATTAGAAAATTTGGAATTTTATTTTTCCTGAAATGACCAAAATACCCCTGACATAAAATTCTTTCAAAAATCCAGAATTAGTTGTTTTTCACATTTGAGTTCAAAATAACACTAAAACCTAAAAACATGATAATTACCCATTCAATAACACTTTTGTGGGATTATAAACAATGTTTTAAAGTATAAAATATATGAAAATGTGAGCTTCATCACTCCCCCACACTTAAACATTGCACTCCTGGGCAATCATCTTACATCCAAATCAAAATCCACACAACAACCACAAATGAGAAAATATCAATGATTTTATCCAAAATAGAATTTCATCATGTCTCATTTATGAATAATAATTCTCTCATTTTAATTTCAATCATTAAAATTTGTTCAACCTCATAAATAAATCCACGGCCCAATCACAACCTACATCACATTGAATTTTAGGTCACTCTTCACTCAAGAGAAATTGAATCTAGAGTTATACTCATACTTGAAAATCGCACGTATCACCATAGGTTTGTGAAAATTATCATTTCTCCACAGCGTGAAACATGAAAATGAATTTAATCATGAGGGCTTTAATTAATGGTTCAAATGAATCTGTGGCTTAGGGTCGGTGGTAAAATGATTGAAAAATGTTCCAAGCTAGAAAGAGGAGGTTGAACTTTTAAGTACAATGCATGATTAAATCAGGTGAAAACACAGGAAATTCCTCACTCAATACTGCTTGTAAATGTGAAAAACAACCCCACCCATCTTTATGACATGGTACATGAGCCAATAATTGATGATATCATCTAAGTTCTCCTCTTATTTTTAAAAGCTCCAGAAAGGCACAACTATATTTTCTTTTTTTTCATAGAGGATGAGCTGAAAAATTGAATACAATGAATGAATGACAATTCATGCCCTTTATTTTTGGGAGGTACATGAGTCATAAAAGAATGTACAATTAATATTCAAGCTCATCTCCATTTTTTCTTCTTTTTTTAGGAGAAATGGATGAACCAAATAAAGTACAATGAAATGATGACACATGCCCAATTCTCTTGTTATCCACTGCCCAAAATATTGACACACACTTCACACTACACATAAATGATACACATCCCAATTAACGCACACGAAAGGCCCTTCCCCCACACTCAAACTTGAAATATCCATGCAAAAATACTAAAAGTACGGGTAGGTAAGGAAAAATTGGCTTGTAATGTGGCTTAAACCTATAAGGCAATTCATGGCATCTATGGGCTTACGAAGGATAAATGTAAAGGTGGGTCTAAAGATAAAATGTGGCTAGCAAAAGAGATGCCTCAATCATTTTAAATAAATTCCATGAAATCCAAAGCTTCGAAAGAGAATTAATCACAAATTCTGGTTCGCACACAAAATTCAAGTTTCCATCAAGAAAGTGGGGGTATTAGGAAGAATATGTAAAAGTGGTTTAGAATACCTCACAGGATTGGAAAAAATATTTTGAGTCAGTGTTTCATGGTCATGGATTTCAAAAATCAGTCAAACTCATAAAAATGATTGACAATCCAATTCAAGAAAAATGTTTTAACATCAACAATCATTTAAAATCCATTATTTCAAAAATCATTTCAACTCTTTATAATCAATTGATGTGTGAAAAGTGATAAGAATATTCATTAAAGCTCAAAAATCCTAAAAAAATGAAAAGCACACAAGAAGAACTAAGCAGGTTGACACTCCCCCACACTTAAATTTAACTACCCCTTATTTCAACTCAACAAAATATAAATATAAAGGTAAAAAAATAAAAGGGAAGGAAAGATACAACCTGACATTATTTTAGAAGTGGATGCCTTGAGTTAAGCTCCTAGAAGCAACCACTTTAAGACTACAAGAAAGTAATAAAAATAAATAAGAAAAAAAATAAATAAAAAAATGAGAAAAGGAAAAGAAAAGAGATAATGCTTGGTTTAGACCCCCAAGCGGGTGCTAGGTTTTTACTGCCCCTAGTCAGGCAGTTTCAGTGGATTATCCCCAATCAAAAGGTGGGTGTGGTTTCTTTGAGATGAACCACCACATGTGAGTTTTCCTGATGTCCATGATTAAAACCTGAAAGTAGATAACCCCAAATAAGATTTGAATGTTTCCAACCCCATAGAAAGAATAAAGAAGAAATTTGATTTTCGAAGTGGGAGGGAATAAAAGATAAGGGTGCTCCCTGTTAACTTCGGTGGTGTCCTCCTCCATGTGATATAAAAGTTGATGTATAGGAGGTAGTCGCACCACCACCAGCTTCTCCGGATCTTCTTCCTTGATCACCACCACTTGGGTGGTCTCTTTCATATCATCCATGGTCTGCTCCATTTGTGCTGTATCAGAAATTTGAAAGGAAGAGATGTCAGAAAACAATTTAGCTTGAATAAGATTAAAACATGAAGAATTAATAAAGAAATCTTCCCTTTCAAGTAATTCAGCTTGGTAATTGATCTCTGCAGGAATGACCATTGGAAACTCAATCTCAGCAGGTGCATCTTCTTCCTTATCTTCTAAAGCAAGAGATAGGTAGAAGGTGTCTGATGTTTCATTATTAAGTATGGGAAGATCATGTTTCAAGTTATCTTCAACAAAGTTATTCCAAGATTCTTCCAAAAAATGTTGACCTCCCATCAGTGCTTCAGTTGGAATGTTTACTTCTCGGACCTCCTCGAGCAATGGTTGAGTGCGGGATGATGTGATTAAATCTTTTAGTAGCTCCTTCTAACCCTCCTCAGGTTCTTTATCATAAAAAATGATGGGTGAAATCTCTTCCACCACTCGTTCTGGTTCAGGTTCCGGTTCAGGTTCAGGTTGTTCTTGGGATGCGCGTACATATTCTGCAATCAATTCTATTTGTCCCTCCAAGTTTTTCACTTTATCGCTAATCCTATGAAACTGCGCATCTAGTTCATTGTAAAAAAAATTTTGCAGTTGAGATTGATCAGTCCATGTATAATAATCATAATTTGAATACATCATGAACAAAGAAGATTTTTTTTAATATTTGAAATTTATTATTTTTTGTTTTTTTTAAATGAAAGGAAAATTATTTAAACAATGAGAATAAAAATAGTGAATTAAAACCACTTGGCTCCCCGGAAACAGCGCCAGTTTGACGAAGCGTTGTCGTGTGCGCTCTCAAAAATATTTATACTAAGTGCAGCACAGTGGCTGACCTAGGTCATTCTCTTGAGGAGATTTTGTGGTTAATAAATCACTACTTCTATTCCACCTAATCTAATTCTTTTTTGTTGTTTAATGTTTAATGAAATAAATGTAATTTAATAAAATAAATTAAATTCATAAATCATAAGAAACTTAAATTTATTTCTAAATTACCATGCAATGCTAAACAGAATGTAATTAGGGAAGAAAGGAAGTTCTCCCGAGAGAATATTCAGGGAGCACCTTCATTGGCCAGCTTCAAATATTCTTAGTTTACACACTCCATCGTATGTGTGCACAACTTATTCTACACCGGTTATGAATGAAAAGTCTACTTAGCGATCGCCAAGCACACCTTCCATCCACCTCCTCAATCGAGGGAAAATGGTTGTAGATTAAGAAGTTAATCTTTAGACAACCATAGTGAGGATTACACCCACAATAAATTATCCTTAGAATTAACTCAAAGAATATTAAAAACATGGTCTTGGGTTCAAAAACCTGATTACTCCCTCTGGATATTCCTCGGATTAGTTACTCATGATCATGAGTATTATAGTTCACGATGGTAAGATGAGAGGAAGAAAAGAGGGTGAATCAGTGGACAAAAATAAAAACAATGCATGAATTTATTAGATTTCTAAATTACAATTAAAAACTAAAAATAAAGAAAAGAAATAAAATAAAAAGAAAGGTGGAATATTTGCGGCCGGCCTCCCTCGGTGGAGATCTCCTCCTTGGTGCCTTGAAGGAATGGATGGAAAAATGGGATGCTTTGGGAAGGAGGTGAGGGCCTCCTTTTATAGGCAGAATTTGTTCCTCAAATGTCGACGCGTTGTAGACCCCTTTAATGACATATTCACGCGTTCCACCCTTCATAAATGTTGTTGATAAATATCTTGTACGTCTCCCCTCCAAATTTAAGATAATTTTGAAACCGTATGTAGGAGTTATGAATTTTTCATTCTCGCTTTCTGTTTCTGGACGAAGCATCCAGGAAGGTTCCTCCAAACTAATGTCATTCAATAGCCTCCTTAATGACCTCCCACTTCCTCCAAATTTATTTTAGAGACGGCCCTATCTGTCCTCGAGGTATCCCAGGTGGAAACACATCATTTGGATATGTGTAGGCCGCGTTTGATGTCCGTTACTTTGGGTGGGTCCATGCTGTCCGCCCGGAAAAAGTCCAATCTTCAATGATTTTTAGACCCTTTAGATGACCGAATCAGCTCCTAATCCAGAAGACAAAAATGAAGAAAATAAAATAAGGATTCTAAAAAAAATTTAATTAGAAAATTTGGAATTTTATTTTTCCTGAAATGACCAAAATACCCCTGACATAAAATTCTTTCAAAAATCCAGAATTAGTTGTTTTTCACATTTGAGTTCAAAATAACACTAAAACCTAAAAACATGATAATTACCCATTCAATAACACTTTTGTGGGATTATAAACAATGTTTTACAGTATAAAATATATGAAAATGTGAGCTTCATCACTCCCCCACACTTAAACATTGCACTCCTGGGCAATCATCTTACATCCAAATCAAAATCCACACAACAACCAAAAATGAGAAAATGTCAATGATTTTATCCAAAATAGAATTTCATCATGTCTCATTTATGAATAATAATTCTCTCATTTTCATTTAAATCATTAAAATTTGTTCAACCTCATAAATCAATCCACGGCCCAATCACCACCTACCTCACATTGAATTTTATGTCACTCTTCACTCAAGAGAAATTGAATCTAGAGTTATACTCATACTTGAAAATCGCACGTATCACCATAGGTTTGTGAAAATTATCATTTCTCCACAGCGTGAAACATGAAAATGAATTTAATCATGAGGGATTTAATTAATGGTTCAAATGAATCTGTGTCTTAGGGTCGGTGGTAAAATGATTGAAAAATGTTCCAATCTAGAAAGAGGAGGTTGAACTTTTAAGTACAATGCATGATTAAATCAGGTGAAAACACAGGAAATTCCTCACTCAATACTGCTTGTAAATGTGAAAAACAACCCCACCCATCTTTATGACATGGTACATGAGCCAATAAGTGATGATATCATCTAAGTTCTCCTCTTTTTTTTAAAAGCTCCAGAAAGGCACAGCTTTATTTTCTTTTTTTTTTCATAGAGGATGAGCTGAAAAATTGAATACAATGAATGAATGACAATTCATGCCCTTGATTTTTGGGAGGGACATGAGTCATAAAATAATGTACAATGAATATTCAAGCTCATCTCCATTTTTTCTTCTTTTTTTAGGAGAAATGGATGAACCAAATAAAGTACAATGAAATGATGACACATGCCCAATTCTCTTGTTATCCACTGCCCAAAATATTGACACACACTTCACACTACACATAAATGATACACATCCCAATGAACGCACACGAAAGGCCCTTCCCCCACACTCAAACTTGAAATATCCATGCAAAAATACTAAAAGTGCGGGTAGGTAAGGAAAAATTGGCTTGTAATGTGGCTTAAACCTATAAGGCAATTCATGGCATCTATGGGCTTACGAAGGATAAATGTAAAGGTGGGTCTCAAGATAAAATGTGGCTATCCAAAGAGATGCCTCAATCATTTTAAATAAATTCCATGAAATCCAAAGCTTCGAAAGAGAATTAATCACAAATTCTGGTTCTCACACAAAATTCAAGTTTCCATCAAGAAAGTGGGGGTATTAGGAAGAATATGTAAAAGTGGTTTAGAATACCTCACAGGATTGGAAAAAATATTTTGAGTCAGTGTTTCATGGTCATGGATTTCAAAAATCAGTCAAACTCATAAAAATGATTGACAATCCAATTCAAGAAAAATGTTTTCACATCAACAATCATTTAAAATCCATTATTTCAAAAATCATTTCAACTCTTTATAATCAATTGATGTGTGAAAAGTGATAAGAATATTCATTAAAGCTCAAAAATCCTAAAAAAAATGAAAAGCACACAAGAAGAACTAAGCAGGTTGACACTCCCCCACACTTAAATTTAACTACCCCTTATTTCAACTCAACAAAATATAAATATAAAGGTAAAAAAATAAAAGGGAATGAAAGATACAACCTGACATTATTTTAGAAGTGGATGCCTTGAGTTAAGCTCCTAGAAGCAACCACTTTAAGACTACAAGAAAGTAACAAAAATAAATAAGAAAAAAATAAATAAAAAAATGAGAAAAGGAAAAGAAAAGAGATAATGCTTGGTTTAGACCCCCAAGCGGGTGCTAGGTTTTTACTGCCCCTAGTCAGGCAGTTTCAGTGGATTATCCCCAATCAAAAGGTGGGTGTGGTTTCTTTGAGATGAACCACCACATGTGAGTTTTCCCGATGTCCATGATTAAAACCTGAAAGTAGATAACCCCAAATAAGATTTGAATGTTTCCAACCCCATAGAAATAATAAAGAAGAAATTTGATTTTCGAAGTGGGAGGGAATAAAAGATAAGGGTGCTCCCTGTTAACTTCGGTGGTGTCCTCCTCCATGTGATATAAATGTTGATATATAAGAGGTAGTTTCACCACCACCAGCTTCTTCGGATCTTCTTCCTTGATCACCACCACTTAGGTGGTCTCTTTCATATCATCCATGGTCTGCTCCATTTGTGCTGGATCAGAAATTTGAAAGGAAGAGATGTCAGAAAACAATTTAGCTTGAAGAAGATTAAAACATGAAGAATTAATAAAGAAATCTTCCCTTTCAAGTAATTCAGCTTGGTAATTGATCTCTACAGGAATGACCATTGGAAACTCAATCTCAGCAGGTGCATCTTCTTCCTTATCTTCTAAAGCAAGAGATAGGCAGGAAGTGTCTGATGTTTCATTATTAAGTATGGGAAGATCATGTTTCAAGTTATCTTCAACAAAGTTATTCCAAGATTCTTCCAAAAAATGTTGACCTCCCATCAGTGCTTCAGTTGGAATGTTTACTTCTCGGACCTCCTCGAGAAATGGTTGAGTGCGGGATGATGTGATTAAATCTTTTAGTAGCTCCTTCTCACCCTCCTCAGGATCTTTAGCATAAAAAATGATGGGTGAAATCTCTTCCACCACTCGTTCTGGTTCAGGTTTCGGTTCAGGTTCAGGTTGTTCTTGGGATGCGCGTACATATTCTGCAATCAATTCTATTTGTCCCTCCAAGTTTTTCACTTTATCGCTAATCCTATGAAACTGCGCATCTAGTTCATTGTAAAAAAATTTTTGCAGTTGAGATTGATCAGTCCATGTACAATAATCATAATTTGAATACATCATGAACAAAGAAGATTTTTTTTAATATTTGAAATTTATTATTTTTTGTTTTTTTTAATGAAAGGAAAATTATTTAAACAATGTGAATAAAAATAGTGAATTAAAACCACTTGGCTCCCCGGCAACGGCGCCAGTTTGACGAAGCGTTGTCGTGTGCGCTCTCAAAAATATTTATACTAAGTGCAGCACAGTGGCTGACCTAGGTCGTTCTCTTGAGGAGCTTTTGTGGTTAATAAATCACTACTTCTATTCCACCTAATCTAATTCTTTTTTGTTGTTTAATGTTTTATGAAATAAATGTAATTTAATAAAATAAATTAAATTCATAAATCATAAGAAACTTAAATTTATTTCTAAATTACCATGCAATGGTAAACAGAATGTAATTAGGGAAGAAAGGAAGTTCTCCCGAGAGAATATTCAGGGAGCACCTTCATTGGCCAGATTCAAATATTCTTAGTTTACACACTCCATCGTATGTGTGCACAACTTATTCTACACCGGTTATGAATGAAAAGTCTACTTAGCGATCGCCAAGCACACCTTCCATCCACCTCCTCAATCGAGGGAAAATGGTTGTAGATTAAGAAGTTAATCTTTAGACAACCATAGTGAGGATTACACCCACAATAAATTATCCTTAGAATTAACTCAAAGAATATTAAAAACATGGTCTTGGGTTCAAGAACCTGATTACTCCCTCTGGATATTCCTTGGATTAGTTACTCATGATCATGAGTATTATAGTTCACGATGGTAAGATGAGAGGAAGAAAAGAGGGTGAATCAGTGGACAAAAATAAAAACAATGCATGAATTTATTAGATTTCTAAATTACAATTAAAAACTAAAAATAAAGAAAAGAAATAAAATAAAAATAAAGGTGGAATATTTTCGGCCGGCCTCCCTCGGTGGAGATCTCCTCCTTGGTGCCTTGAAGGAATGGATGGAAAAATGGGATGCTTTGGGAAGGAGGTGACGGCCCCCTTTTATAGGCAGAATTTGTTCCTCAAATGTCGACGGGTTGTAGTCCCCTTTAATGACATATTCACGCGTTACACCCTTAATAAATGTTGTTGATAAATATCTTGTCCGTCTCTTATCCAAATTTAAGATAATTTGGAAACCGTATGTAGGAGTTATGAATTTTTCATTCTCGCTTTCTGTTTCTGGACGAAGCATCCAGGAAGGTTACTCCAAACTAATGTCATTCAATAGCCTCCTTAATGACCTCCAAATTCCTCCAAATTTATTTTAGAGACGGACCTATCTGTCCTAGAGGTATCCCAGGTGGAAACACATCATTTGGATATGTGTAGGACGCGTTTGATGTCCGTTACTTTGGGTGGGTCCATGCTGTCCGCCCGGAAAAAGTCCAATCTTCAATGATTTTTTAGGCCCTTTAGATGACCGAATCAGCTCCTGATTCAGAAGACAAAAATGAAGGAAATAAAATAAGGATTCTAAAAAAAATTTAATTAGAAAATTTGGAATTTTAATTTTCCTGAAATGACCAAAATACCCCTGACGTAAAATTCTTTCAAAAATCCAGAATTAGTTGTTTTTCACATTTGAGTTCAAAATAAAACTAAAACCTAAAAACATGATAATTACCCATTCAATAACACTTTTGTGGGATTATAAACAATTTTTTACAGTATAAAATATATGAAAATGTGAGCTTCATCACTCCCCCACACTTAAACATTGCACTCCTGGGCAATCATCTTACATCCAAATCAAAATCCACACAACAACCAAAAATGAGAAAATGTCAATGATTTTATCCAAAATAGAATTTCATCATTTCTCATTTATGAATAATAATTCTCTCATTTTCATTTCAATCATTAAAATTTGTTCAACCTCATAAATCAATCCACGGCCCAATCACAACCTACCTCACATTGAATTTTATGTCACTCTTCACTCAAGAGAAATTGAATCTAGAGTTATACTCATACTTGAAAATCGCACGTATCACCATAGGATTGTGAAAATTATCATTTCTCCACAGCGTGAAACATGAAAATGAATTTAATCATGAGGGCTTTAATTAATGGTTCAAATAAATCTGTGGCTTAGGGTCGGTGGTAAAATGATTGAAAAATGTTCCAAGCTAGAAAGAGGAGGTTGAACTTTTAAGTACAATGCATGATT
This sequence comes from Viscum album, assembly GCA_963277665.1. Lineage (NCBI taxonomy): Eukaryota > Viridiplantae > Streptophyta > Magnoliopsida > Santalales > Viscaceae > Viscum > Viscum album. The sequence goes on along the minus strand of OY728139.1, from coordinate 607,289,404 downwards.
AAATCAGGTGAAAACACAGGAAATTCCTCACTCAATACTGCTTGTAAATGTGAAAAACAGCCCCACCCATCTTTATGACATGGTACATGAGCCAATAAGTGATGATATCATCTAAGTTCTCCTCTTTTTTTTAAAAGCACCAGAAAGGCACAGCTTTATTTTCTTTTTTTTCATAGAGGATGAGCTGAAAAATTGAATACAATGAATGAATGACAATTCATGCCCTTGATTTTTGGGAGGGACATGAGTCATAAAAGAATGTACAATGAATATTCAAGCTCATATCCATTTTTTCTTCTTTTTTTAGGAGAAATGGATGAACCAAATAAAGTACAATGAAATGATGACACATGCCCAATTCTCTTGTTATCCACTGCCCAAAATATTGACACACACTTCACACTACACATAAATGATACACATCCCAATGAACGCACACGAAAGGCCCTTCCCCCACACTCAAACTTGAAATATCCATGCAAAAATACTAAAAGTGCGGGTAGGTAAGGAAAAATTGGCTTGTAATGTGGCTTAAACCTATAAGGCAATTCGTGGCATCTATGGGCTTACGAAGGATAAATGTAAAGGTGGGTCTCAAGATAAAATGTGGCTAGCCAAAGAGATGCCTCAATCATTTTAAATAAATTCCATGAAATCTAAAGCTTCAAAATAGAATTAATAACAAATTCTGGTTCTCACACAAAATTCAAGTTTCCATCAAGAAAGTGGGGGTATTAGGAAGAATATGTAAAAGTGGTTTAGAATACCTCACAGGATTGGAAAAAATATTTTGAGTCAGTGTTTCATGGTCATGGATTTCAAAAATCAGTCAAACTCATAAAAATGATTGACAATCCAATTCAAGAAAAATGTTTTCACATCAACAATCATTTAAAATCCATTATTTCAAAAATCATTTCAACTCTTTATAATCAATTGATGTGTGAAAAGTTATAAGAATATTCATTAAAGCTCAAAAATCCTAAAAAAAATGAAAAGCACAAAAGAAGAACTAAGCAGGTTGACACTCCCCCACACTTAAATTTAACTACCCCTTATTTCAACTCAACAAAATATAAATATAAAGGTAAAAAAATAAAAGGGAATGAAAGATACAACCTGACATTATTTTAGAAGTGGATGCCTTGAGTTAAGCTCCTAGAAGCAACCACTTTAAGACTACAAGAAAGTAATAAAAATAAATAAGAAAAAAAATAAATAAAAAAATGAGAAAAGGAAAAGAAAAGAGATAATGCTTGGTTTAGACCCCCAAGCGGGTGCTAGGTTTTTATTGCCCCTAGTCAGGCAGTTTCAGTGGATTATCCCCAATCAAAAGGTGGGTGTGGTTTCTTTGAGATGAACCACCACATGTGAGTTTTCCCTATGTGCATGATTAAAACCTGAAAGTAGATAACCCCAAAGAAGATTTGAATGTTTCCAACCCCATAGAAAGAATAAAGAAGAAATTTGATTTTCGAAGTGGGAGGGAATAAAAGATAAGGGTGCTCCCTGTTAACTTCGGTGGTGTCCTCCTCCATGTGATATAAAAGTTGATGTATAGGAGGTAGTCGCACCACCACCAGCTTCTCCGGATCTTCTTCCTTGATCACCACCACTTGGGTGGTCTCTTTCATATCATCCATGGTCTGCTCCATTTGTGTTGTATCAGAAATTTGAAAGGAAGAGATGTCAGAAAACAATTTAGCTTGAATAAGATTAAAACATGAAGAATTAATAAAGAAATCTTCCCTTTCAAGTAATTCAGCTTGGTAATTGATCTCTGCAGGCATGACCATTGGAAACTCAATCTCAGCAGGTGCATCTTCTTCCTTATCTTCTAAAGCAAGAGATAGGTAGAAAGTGTCTGATGTTTCATTATTAAGTATGGGAAGATCATGTTTCAAGTTATCTTCAACAAAGTTATTCCAAGATTCTTCCAAAAAATGTTGACCTCCCATCAGTGCTTCAGTTGGAATGTTTACTTCTCGGACCTCCTCGAGCAATGGTTGAGTGCGGGATGATGTGATTAAATCTTTTAGTAACTCCTTCTCACCCTCCTCAGGTTCTTTAGCATAAAAAATGATGGGTGAAATCTCTTCCACCACTCGTTCTGGTTCAGGTTCCGGTTCAGGTTCAGGTTGTTCTTGGGATGCGCGTACATATTCTGCAATCAATTCTATTTGTCCCTCCAAGTTTTTCACTTTATCGCTAATCCTATGAAACTGCGCATCTAGTTCATTGTAAAAAAATTTTTGCAGTTGAGATTGATCAGTCCATGTATAATAATCATAATTTGAATACATCATGAACAAAGAAGATTTTTTTTAATATTTGAAATTTATTATTTTTTGTTTTTTTTAAATGAAAGGAAAATTATTTAAACAATGTGAATAAAAATAGTGAATTAAAACCACTTGGCTCCCTGGCAACGACGCCAGTTTGACGAAGCGTTGTCGTGTGCGCTCTCAAAAATATTTATACTAAGTGCAGCACAGTGGCTGACCTAGGTCGTTCTCTTGAGGAGCTTTTGTGGTTAATAAATCACTACTTCTATTCCACCTAATCTAATTCTTTTTTGTTGTTTAATGTTTTATGAAATAAATGTAATTTAATAAAATAAATTAAAATCATAAATCATAAGAAACTTAAATTTATTTCTAAATTACCATGAAATGCTAAACAGAATGTAATTAGGGAAGAAAGGAAGTTCTCCCGAGAGAATATTCAGGGGGCACCTTCATTGGCCAGATTCAAATATTCTTAGTTTACACACTCCATCGTATGTGTGCACAACTTATTCTACACCGGTTATGAATGAAAAGTCTACTTAGCGATCGCCAAGCACACCTTCCATCCACCTCCTCAATCGAGGGAAAATGGTTGTAGATTAAGATGTTAATCTTTAGACAACCATAGTGAGGATTACACCCACAATAAATTATCCTTAGAATTAACTAAAAGAATATTAAAAACATGGTCTTGGGTTCAAGAACCTGATTAATCCCTCTGGATATTCCTCATATTAGTTACTCATGATCATGAGTATTATAGTTCACGATGGTAAGATGAGAGGAAGAAAAGAGGGTGAATCAGTGGACAAAAATAAAAACAATGCATGAATTTATTAGATTTCTAAATTACAATTAAAAACTAAAAATAAAGAAAAGAAATAAAATAAAAAGAAAGGTGGAAGATTTTCGGCCGGCCTCCCTCGGTGGAGATCTCCTCCTTGGTGCCTTGAAGGAATGGATGGAAAAATGGGATGCTTTTGGAAGGAGGTGAGGGCCTCCTTTTATAGGCAGAATATGTTCCTCAAATATCGACGCGTTGTAGACCCCTTTAATGAAATATTCACGCATTCCACCCTTCATAAATTTTGTTGATAAATATCTTGTCCGTCTCCTCTCCAAATTTAAGATAATTTGGAAACAGTATGTAGGAGTTATGAATTTTTCATTCTCGCTTTCTGTTTCTGGACGAAGCATCCAGGAAGGTTCCTCCAAACTAATGTCATTCAATAGACTCCTTAATGACCTCCAACTTCCTCCAAATTTATTTTAGAGACGGCCCTATCTGTCCTCGAGGTATCCCAGGTAGAAACACATCATTCGGATATGTGTAGGACACGTTTGATGTCTGTTACTTTGGGTGGGTCCATGCTGTCCGCCCGGAAAAAGTCCAATCTTCAATGATTTTTTAGACCCTTTAGATGACCGAAGCAGCTCCTGATCCAGAAGAAAAAAATGAAGGAAATAAAATAAGGATTCTAAAAAAAATTTAATTAGAAAATTTGGAATTTTATTTTTCCTGAAATGACCAAAATACCCCTGACGTAAAATTCGTTCAAAAATCCAGAATTAGTTGTTTTTCACATTTGAGTTCAAAATAACACTAAAACTTAAAAACATGATAATTACCCATTCAATAACACTTTTGTGGGATTATAAACAATGTTTTACAGTATAAAATATATGAAAATGTGAGCTTCATCACTCCCCCACACTTAAACATTGCACTCCTGGGCAATCATCTTACATCCAAATCAAAATCCACACAACAACCAAAAATGAGAAAATGTCAATGATTTTATCCAAAATAGAATTTCATCATGTCTCATTTATGAATAATAATTCTCTCATTTTCATTTCAATCATTAAAATTTGTTCAACCTCATAAATCAATCCACGGCCCAATCACAACCTACCTCACATTGAATTTTATGTCACTCTTCACTCAAGAGAAATTGAATCTAGAGTTATACTCATACTTGAAAATCGCACGTATCACCATAGGTTTGTGAAAATTATCATTTCTCCACAGCGTGAAACATGAAAATGAATTTAATCATGAGGGATTTAATTAATGGTTCAAATGAATCTGTGGCTTAGGGTCGGTGGTAAAATGATTGAAAAATGTTCCAAGCTAGAAAGAGGAGGTTGAACTTTTAAGTACAATGCATGATTAAATCAGGTGAAAACACAGGAAATTACTCACTCAATACTGCTTGTAAATGTGAAAAACAACCCCACCCATCTTTATGACATGGTACATGAGCCAATAAGTGATGATATCATCTAAGTTCTCCTCTTTTTTTTAAAATCTCCCGAAAGGCACAGCTTTATTTTCTTTTTTTTCATAGAGGATGAGCTGAAAAATTGAATACAATGAATGAATGACAATTCATGCCCTTGATTTTTGGGAGGGACATGAGTCATAAAAGAATGTACAATGAATATTCAAGATCATCTCCATTTTTTCTTCTTTTTTTAGGAGAAATGGATGAACCAAATAAAGTACAATGAAATGATGACACATGCCCAATTCTCTTGTTATCCACTGCCCAAAATATTGACACACACTTCACACTACACATAAATGATACACATCCCAATGAACGCACACGAAAGTCCCTTCCCCCACACTCAAACTTGAAATATCCATGAAAAAATACTAAAAGTGCGGGTAGGTAAGGAAAAATTGGCTTGTAATGTGGCTTAAACCTATAAGGCAATTCATGGCATCTATGGGCTTACGAAGGATAAATGTAAAGGTGGGTCTCAAGATAAAATGTGGCTAGCCAAAGAGATTCCTCAATCATTTTAAATAAATTCCATGAAATCCAAAGCTTCGAAAGAGAATTAATCACAAATTCTGGTTCTCACACAAAATTCAAGTTTCCATCAAGAAAGTGGGGGTATTAGGAAGAATATGTAAAAGTGGTTTAGAATACCTCATAGGATTGGAAAAAATATTTTGAGTCAGTGTTTCATGGTCATGGATTTCAAAAATCAGTCAAACTCATAAAAATGATTGACAATCCAATTCATGAAAAATGTTTTCACATCAACAATCATTTAAAATCCATTATTTCAAAAATAATTTCAACTCTTTATAATCAATTGATGTGTGAAAAGTGATAAGAATATTCATTAAAGCTCAAAAATCCTAAAAAAAATGAAAAGCACACAAGAAGAACTAATCAGGTTGACACTCCCCCACACTTAAATTTAACTACCCCTTATTTCAACTCAACAAAATATAAATATAAAGGTAAAAAAATAAAAGGGAATGAAAGATACAACCTGACATTATTTTAGAAGTGGATGCCTTGAGTTAAGCTCCTAGAAGCAACCACTTTAAGACTACAAGAAAGTAATAAAAATAAATAAGAAAAAAATAAATAAAAAAATGAGAAAAGGAAAAGAAAAGAGATAATGCTTGGTTTAGACCCCCAAGCGGGTGCTAGGTTTTTACTGCCCCTAGTCAGGCAGTTTCAGTGGATTATCCCCAATCAAAAGGTGGGTGTGGTTTCTTTGAGATGAACCACCACATGTGAGTTTTCCCGATGTCCATGATTAAAACCTGAAAGTAGATAACCCCAAATAAGATTTGAATGTTTCCAACCCCATAGAAAGAATAAAGAAGAAATTTGATTTTCGAAGTGGGAGGGAATAAAAGATAAGGGTGCTCCCTGTTAACTTCGGTGGTGTCCTCCTCCATGTGATATAAAAGTTGATGTATAGGAGGTAGTCGCACCACCACCAGCTTCTCCAGATCTTCTTCCTTGATCACCACCACTTTGGTGGTCTCTTTCATATCATCCATGGTCTGCTCCATTTGTGCTGTATCAGAAATTTGAAAGGAAGAAATGTCAGAAAACAATTTAGCTTGAATAAGATTAAAACATGAAGAATTAATAAAGAAATCTTCCCTTTCAAGTAATTCAGCTTGGTAATTGATCTCTGCAGGCATGACCATTGGAAACTCAATCTCAGCAGGTGCATCTTCTTCCTTATCTTCTAAAGCAAGAGATAGGTAGAAAGTGTCTGATGTTTCATTATTAAGTATGGGAAGATCATGTTTCAAGTTATCTTCAACAAAGTTATTCCAAGATTCTTCCAAAAAATGTTGACCTCCCATCAGTGCTTCAGTTGGAATGTTTACTTCTCGGACCTCCTCGAGCAATGGTTGAGTGTGGGATGATGTGATTAAATCTTTTAGTAGCTCCTTCTCACCCTCCTCAGGTTCTTTAGCATAAAAAATGATGGGTGAAATCTCTTCCACCACTCGTTCTGGTTCAGGTTCCGGTTCAGGTTCAGGTTGTTCTTGGGATGCGCGTACATATTCTGCAATCAATTCTATTTGTCCCTCCAAGTTTTTCACTTTATCGCTAATCCTATGAAACTGCGCATCTAGTTCATTGTAAAATTTTTTTTGCAGTTGAGATTGATCAGTCCATGTATAATAATCATAATTTGAATACATCATGAACAAAGAAGATTTTTTTTAATATTTGAAATTTATTATTTTTTGTTTTTTTTAAATGAAAGGAAAATTATTTAAACAATGTGAATAAAAATAGTGAATTAAAACCACTTGGCTCCCCGGCAATGGCGCCAGTTTGACGAAGCGTTGTCGTGTGCGCTCTCAAAAATATTTATACTAAGTGCAGCACAGTGGCTGACCTAGGTCGTTCTCTTGAGGAGCTTTTGTGGTTAATAAATCACTACTTCTATTCCACCTAATCTAATTCTTTTTTGTTGTTTAATGTTTTATGAAATAAATGTAATTTAATAAAATAAATTAAATTCATAAATCATAAGAAACTTAAATTTATTTCTAAATTACCATGCAATGCTAAACAGAATGTAATTAGGGAAGAAAGGAAGTTCTCCCGAGAGAATATTCAGGGAGCACCTTCATTGGCCAGCTTCAAATATTCTTAGTTTACACACTCCATCGTATGTGTGCACAACTTATTCTACACCAGTTTTGAATGAATAGTCTACTTAGCGATCGCCAAGGACACCTTCCATCCACCTCCTCAGTCGAGGGAAAATGGTTGTAGATTAAGATGTTAATCTTTAGACAACCATAGTGAGGATTACACCCACAATAAATTATCCTTAGAATTAACTCAAAGAATATTAAAAACATGGTCTTGGGTTCAAGAACCTGATTACTCCCTCTGGATATTCCTCGGATTAGTTACTCATGATCATGAGTATTATAGTTCACGATGGTAAGATGAGAGGAAGAAAAGAGGGTGAATCAGTGGACAAAAATAAAAACAATGCATGAATTTATTAGATTTCTAAATTACAATTAAAAACTAAAAATAAAGAAAAGAAATAAAATAAAAAGAAAGGTGGAAGATTTGCGGCCGGCCTCCCTCGGTGGAGATCTCCTCCTTGGTGCCTTGAAGGAATGGATGGAAAAATGGGATGCTTTGGGAAGGAGGTGAGGGCCTCCTTTTATAGGCAGAATTTGTTCCTCAAATGTCGACGCGTTGTAGACCCCTTTAATGACATATTCACGCATTCCACCCTTCATAAATGTTGTTGATAAATATCTTTTCCGTCTCCTCTCCAAATTTAAGATAATTTGGAAACCGTATTTAGGAGATATGAATTTTTCATTCTCGCTTTCTGTTTCTGGACGAAGCATCCAGGAAGGTTCCTCCAAACTAATGTCATTCAAGATCCTCCTTAATGACCTCCAAAATCCTCCAAATTTATTTTAGAGACGGCCCTATCTGTCCTCGAGGTATCCCAGGTGGAACCACATCATTTGGATATGTTTATGCCGCGTTTTATGTCCGTTACTTTGGGTGGGTCCATGCTGTCCGCCCGGAAAAAGTCCAATCTTCAATGATTTTTAGACCCTTTAGATGACCGAATCAGCTCCTGATCCAGAAGACAAAAATGAAGGAAATAATATAAGGATTATAAAAAAAATTTAATTAGAAAATTTGGAATTATATTTTTCCTGAAATGACCAAAATACCCCTGACGTAAAATTCTTTCAAAAATCTAGAATTAGTTGTTTTTCACATTTGAGTTCAAAATAACACTAAAACTTAAAAACATGATAATTACCCATTCAATAACACTTTTGTGGGATTATAAACAACGTTTTACAGTATAAAATATATGAAAATGTGAGCTTCATCACTCCCCCACACTTAAACATTGCACTCCTTGGCAATCATCTTACATCCAAATCAAAATCCACACAACAACCAAAAATGAGAAAATATCAATGATTTTATCCAAAATAGAATTTCATCATGTCTCATTTATGAATAATAATTCTCTCATTTTCATTTCAATCATTAAAATTTGTTCAACCTCATAAATAAATCCACGGCCCAATCACAACCTACCTCACATTGAATTTTATGTCACTCTTCACTCAAGAGAAATTGAATCTAGAGTTATACTCATACTTGAAAATCGCACGTATCACCATAGGTTTGTGAAAATTATCATTTCTCCACGGCGTGAAACATGAAAATGAATTTAATCATGAGGGATTTAATTAATGTTTCAAATGAATCTGTGGCTTAGGGTCGGTGGTAAAATGATTGAAAAATGTTCCAAGCTAGAGAGAGGAGGTTGAACTTTTAAGTACAATGCATGATTAAATCAAGTGAAAACACAGGAAATTCCTCACTCAATACTGCTTGTAAATGTGAAAAACAACCCCACCCATCTTTATGACATGGTACATGAGCCAATAAGTGATGATATCATCTAAGTTCCCCTCTTTTTTTAAAAGCTCCAGAAAGGCACAACTTTATTTTCTTTTTGTTTCATAGAGGATGAGCTGAAAAATTGAATACAATCAATGAATGACAATTCATGCCCTTGATTTTTGGGAGGGACATGAGTCATAAAAGAATGTAAAATGAATATTCAAGCTCATCTCCATTTTTTCTTCTTTTTTTAGGAGAAATGGATGAACCAAATAAAGTACAATGAAATGATGACACATGCCCAATTCTCTTGTTATCCACTGCCCAAAATATTGACACACACTTCACACTACAAATAAATGATACACATCCCAATGAACGCACACGAAAGGCCCTTCCCCCACACTCAAACTTGAAATATCCATGCAAAAATACTAAAAGTGCAGGTAGGTAAGGAAAAATTGGCTTGTAATGTGGCTTAAACCTATAAGGCAATTCATGGCATCTATGGGATTACGAAGGATAAATGTAAAGGTGGGTCTCAAGATAAAATGTGGCTAGCCAAAGAGATGCCTCAATCATTTTAAATAAATTCCATGAAATCCAAAGCTTCGAAAGAGAATTAATCACAAATTCTGGTTCTCACACAAAATTCAAGTTTCCATCAAGAAAGTGGGGGTATTAGGAAGAATATGTAAAAGTGGTTTAGAATACCTCACAGGATTGGAAAAAATATTTTGAGTCAGTGTTTCATGGTCATGGATTTCAAAAATCAGTGAAACTCATAAAAATGATTGACAATCCAATTCAAGAAAAATGTTTTCACATCAACAATCATTTAAAATCCATTATTTCAAAAATCATTTCAACTCTTTATAATCAATTGATGTGTGAAAAGTGATAAGAATATTCATTAAAGCTCAAAAATCCTAAAAAAAATGAAAAGCACACAAGAAGAACTAAGCAGGTTGACACTCCCCCACACTTAAATTTAACTACCCCTTATTTCAACTCAACAAAATATAAATATAAAGGTAAAAAAATAAAAGGGAAGGAAAGATACAACCTGACATTATATTAGAAGTGGAGGCCTTGAGTTAAGCTCCTAGAAGCAACCACTTTAAGACTACAAGAAAGTAAGAAAAATAAATAAGAAAAAAAATAAATAAAAAATGAGAAAAGGAAAAGAAAAGAGATAATGCTTGGTTTAGACCCCCAAGCGGGTGCTAGGTTTTTACTGCCCCTAGTCAGGCAGTTTCAGTGCATTATCCCCAATCAAAAGGTGGGTGTGGTTTCTTTGAGATGAACCACCACATGTGAGTTTTCCCGATGTCCATGATTAAAACCTGAAAGTAGATAACCCCAAATAAGATTTGAATGTTTCCAACCCCATAGAAAGAATAAAGAAGAAATTTGATTTTCGAAGTGGGAGGGAATAAAAGATAAGGGTGCTCCCTGTTAACTTCGGTGGTGTCCTCCTCCATGTGATATAAAAGTTGATGTATAGGAGGTAGTCGCACCACCACCAGCTTCTCCGGATCTTCTTCCTTGATCACCACCACTTGGTTGGTCTCTTTCATATCATCCATGGTCTGCTCCATTTGTGCTGTATCAGAAATTTGAAAGGAAGAGTTTTCAGAAAACAATTTAGCTTGAATAAGATTAAAACATGAAGAATTAATAAAGAAATATTCCCTTTCAAGTAATTCATCTTGGTAATTGATCTCTGTAGGCATGACAATTGGAAACTCAATCTCATCAGGTGCATCTTCTTCCTTATCTTCTAAAGCAAGAGATAGGTAGAAAGTGTCTGATGTTTCATTATTAAGTATGGGAAGATCATGTTTCAAGTTATCTTCAACAAAGTTATTCCAAGATTCTTCCAAAAAATGTTGACCTCCCATCAGTGCTTCAGTTGGAATGTTTACTTCTTGGACCTCCTCGAGCAATGGTTGAGTGCGGGATGATGTGATTAAATCTTTTAGTAGCTCCTTCTCACCCTCCTCAGGTTCTTTAGCATAAAAAATGATGGGTGAAATCTCTTCCACCACTCGTTCTGGTTCAGGTTCCGGTTCAGGTTCAGGTTGTTCTTGGGATGCGCATACATATTCTGCAATCAATTCTATTTGTCCCTCCAAGTTTTTCACTTTATCGCTAATCCTATGAAACTGCGCATCTAGTTCATTGTAAAATTTTTTTTGCAGTTGAGATTGATCAGTCCATGTATAATAATCATAATTTGAATACATCATGAACAAAGAATATTTTTTTAATATTTGAAATTTATTATTTTTTGTTTTTTTAAATGAAAGGAATATTATTTAAACAATGTGAATAAAAATAGTGAATTAAAACCACTTGGCTCCCCGGCAACGGCGCCAGTTTGACGAAGCATTGTCGTGTGCGCTCTCAAAAATATTTATACTAAGTGCAGCACAGTGGCTGACCTAGGTCGTTCTCTTGAGGAGGTTTTGTGGTTAATAAATCACTACTTCTATTCCACCTAATCTAATTCTTTTTTGTTGTTTAATGTTTTATGAAATAAATGTAATTTAATAAAATAAAATAAATTCATAAATCATAAGAAACGTAAATTTATTTCTAAATTACCATGCAATGCTAAACAGAATGTAATTAGGGAAGAAAGGAAGTTCTCCCGAGAGAATATTCAGGGAGCACCTTCATTGGCCAGCTTCAAATATTCTTAGTTTACACACTCCATCGTATGTGTGCACAACTTATTCTACACCGGTTATGAATAAAAAGTCTACTTAGCGATTGCCAAGCACACCTTCCATCCACCTCCTCAATCAAGGGATAATGGTTGTAGATTAAGAAGTTAATCTTTAGACAACCATAGTGAGGATTACACCCACAATAAATTATCCTTAGAATTAACTCAAAGAATATTAAAAAAATGGTCTTGGGTTCAAGAACCTGATTACTCCCTCTAGATATTCCTCGGATTAGTTACTCATGATCATGAGTATTATAGTTCACGATGGTAAGATGAGAGGAAGAAAAGAGGGTGAATCAGTGGACAAAAATAAAAACAATGCATGAATTTATTAGATTTCTAAATTACAATTAAAAACTAAAAATAAAGAAAAGAAATAAAATAAAAAGAAAGGTGGAAGATTTTCGGCCAGCCTCCCTCGGTGGAGATCTCCTCCTTGGTGTCTTGAAGGAATGGATGGAAAAATGGGATGCTTTGGGAAGGAGGTGAGGGCCTCCTTTTATAGGCAGAATTTGTTCCTCAAATGTCGACGCGTTGTAGACCCCTTTAATGACATATTCACGCGTTCCACCCTTCATAAATGTTGTTGATAAATGTCTTGTCCGTATCCTCTCCAAATTTAAGATAATTTGGAAACCGTATGTAGGAGTTATGAATTTTTCATTCTCGCTTTCTGTTTCTGGACGAAGCATCCAGGAAGGTTCCTCCAAACTAATGTCATTCAATAGCCTCCTTAATGACCTCCAAATTCCTCCAAATTTATTTTAGAGGCGGCCCTATATGTCCTCGAGGTATCCCAGGTGTAAACACATAATTTGGATATGTGTAGGCCGCGTTTGATGTCCGTTACTTTGGGTGGGTCCATGCTGTCCGCCCGGAAAAAGTCCAATCTTCAATGATTTTTTAGTCCCTTTAGATGACCGAATCAGCTCCTGATCCAGAAGACAAAAATGAAGGAAATAAAATAAGGATTCTAAAAAAAATTTAATTCGAAAATTTTGAATTTTATTTTTCCTGAAATGACCAAAATACCCCTGACGTAAAATTCTTTCAAAAATCCAGAATTAGTTGTTTTTCACATTTGAGTTCAAAATAACACTAAAACCTAAAAACATGATAATTACCCATTCAATAACACTTTTGTGGGATTATAAACAATGTTTTACAGTATAAAATATATGAAAATGTGAGCTTCATCAGTGGTTTCTTATGATAAGGATGGTTCTATCAACCACCATTGAAAGTAGTGAGTTCAAAATCATATTTGGGTAAGGTTTCCTCTATTTTTATTATTTAGCCCAATTTTAATTAGGGATTTTGTGATTGTTGGGTCCCTTATATGTTTGTAGTTAATTTTGGATCTCGATGAGGCGGATTCGAGATGCAGTTGTTGAATGTGACTTATATCTATATTCATAGGTAGGAATATACCTATATAAGTTCCCCATATATATATATATATATTCACTTATGGAAGTATGGATATATATATAGTTGGGTTAGGTGTGATTATATATATATATATGAAAAATTCATATGTGTGTAACTGAAAAGGGGTGTGTAAAAGTATAAACATATATCTAAGGATCCCCTTATGCATATTTCGAAATGAGAATATGTATATAGGGTCTAGATTTCATTATATATTTATGGAGTTTCATATGTGTGCAAACCAAAAAAAGACTTGACTTTTCGTCGTCAAAAGCAGTGTGGCTTGAGGTTGAGGTAGGTTCCATGTGCCTAACCCTTTAATTTGTATTCCATAATTTCATGATTCTTTTAAAACATGCTTTCATTATTATGGATAGACATGAATACCACTTCATGTGTTTATTAAAAAACTTATTCCAACTCAATAGTAGAAAATGAAATTTTCTTCACTTTAGAGATGATAGTATCCTCATTTTGAGAAAACCAGAAATTACTATCTTCTTAAAAATATAAAATTTAGAAAGAAAATATTTGTTCTCTTTATATAAAAAAAACATCCTTGAAAACATTAAACTTTGTTCAGTAACATCACAGTGAAATTGAACTAGATAAATCAACTACCTTACCTAGAATAATTCACCACTTAGTACCCAACTAATTTGTTTTCTTTGAACTGCTTGAAGTAAATTAATTGGTTCTATTTTATTTTCCAACTTAATTGAAGGTTCAATGTTCAAGTGATGGAGTAATAGGTTTAAAAGGGTATATAATTGAGTGAGAAAAATAATGAACTATGGTGTTTCCTCACCATATATCATTTATTTTAATGAAATTGAATATCCTTCTAGAATAAAAAATATCATCTTGAAATAATAATATTATTGATTCATGAGCTCTCAATTGAGAAAGATATAACGATCGTTATGCCATGAATAGTGAGGGGAATCATTTAATGTCACAGTGAGAATGGTTTAGTAATTATCTTAAGGGTGGGATGATGGGTTGGTTTATTGATGGGATCACAAACATTCTTAGGTGAATGAGTTTGTTTTTGGGAATATACACTAGGGTAGAAATTGTTTTTAGGTCATTTTTTACATCTTTTTTTACCCAAAATTATTAAAGGAGACAATATAAATATTTATTTACATTGGTTATTTTAAAACCAACCTAAAAACATAAATCCGAAGTGTTTTTCACATTGTTTCCTAAATAACCGATGTGAAAAATGCTTTAGAGTTGTGATTTATTACATCATTTATTAAATAGCCGATGTGGAATATAGTTTATTATGTTGGTTATTTGATAACCAACATAATAAAATGCACCTTCGAATCATTTTTCATGTCGGTTATAAAAATAACCGACCTAAAAAATGAGTTTTTCACATCGGTTATTAAAAAACAGACGTGATTAACCAGTATATGGAGCGGTTTTTCATGCCACTTAAACAATAACAGACGTGAAAAAAATATAATACATTAGTTATTAAATAACTGATGTAAAAAACCATTCCCATGCATTTATTAGATTGGTTATAAAATAACCAACAGAAAAACCAATTTTTTAAATAAAACCGTGCAACCATTACTATGCTCAACAAAAGAAGACCTGAAACAAGCAGAAAACAGACCAAAACCAAATCAAAACCAGACCAGAATTCATACCATAAAAAAATAATAACTAGACCAAAATAAGAAGAACCAAAAAAAATTAAGCATTCACATACATAACATTAAAAACATATAGTGTCTACAAAAAAACCTAAAACCCCTTGGACAACCCCTACCCCCATGAAAAAAACCCCACCCCCTGGACAACCCCACCCCTGGACCTACCCCTGGATAGCCCCCACCCCCTAGAATCCACCCAACCAATTGGACAACCCCCACCCCCTGGACACTCGCAGACCCCCTGGACACCCCACCCCCTGGACACACTCCCACCCCCTAGACTACCCCACCCCCTGGACACCCCCTACCCCCATGGACAACCCCCCACCCTCTGGACATCCCCCCACCCCCTAGACACCACCCAACCCCAATGGACATCCCCCACCCCCTGAACACCCTCCCTCCCCCTAACCCCTTGAACACCCACCCACCCCCTAGACACCCCTACCCCCTTGGACAACCCCCACCCCCTTGACAACCCCCACACCCACTGAACTCCCCACCCGTATGGACATCCCCCACCCCACTAGAAAGCCCCCACCCCTGGACACCCCTACCCCCTTGGACAACCCCCACCCCTTGGACAACCCCTACCCCTGGAAACCCTCCCACCCCTGGACATCCCCCCACCCCACCCCCTGGTCAAGCTCCCACCCCTAGACACTACCCCACCCCAGTTGAGAGCTCCCTACCCCCTGGACAGCAGCCCACCCCCTGGACACCCCCACCCCCTAGACAACCCCCACCCCATGGACACCCTCCCACCCCTAGACACCCCACCCCCTGGACACCCCTACCCACTGGACAACCCCGCTAGATAGCCCCCAACCCCTAGACACCAACCCACCCCACTAGATAACCCCCACCCCTGGACACCCTCTCACCCCTACCCCCTTGGACACCCTCCCACACCCTAGACACCCCTACCCACTTGGATAGCCCCCCACCCTAGACATCCCCCACCCCCTGGACACCCCACCCCTATGGACAACCCCCCCCCCACTGGACAACCCCCCCACCCCACTGGAAAACCCCCACCCCCTGGACACCCCCAACCCCGTTGGACAGTCCCCACCCCCTAGACACCCCTACACCCCTAGACACCACCCCACCCCACTGGACAGCCCCACCCCCTATACACCTTCCCACCCCTACCCCCCTTGAACACACTCCCACCCCTGGACACCCCTCTACCCCTTGGACAACTCCTCACCCCCTGGACAGCCACAACCCCTAGAACCAACCACCCCCTAGACACTCCTTACCCCCTTGGAGAGCCCCCACCACCCTGGACACCCCCCACCCCCTGGACAAACCCCACCCCGTAGACACCCCACCCCCATGGACACCCCCACCCCCTGGATAGCCCGAATCCCCTAGAAACCCCCACCCCCTGGACACCCCACCCCGTGGACACCCCCATCCACCGGACACCCCTACCCCTTGGACAACCCCCACCCCCATGGACAGACCCCACCCCTGGACACTCCCACCCCCATGGATAGCCCCCAACCCTGGACAACCCCACCCCCTGGACACCCCCTACCTCCATGGACAACCCCCCTCCCACCCCATGGACATCCCCACCCCCATGAAACCATTGTTATGCTCTGACAAATTACGAAACTAGTAGAAACATGACCAAAAGTAGACCAAAACTACACCAGAATCCAAACTAGAAAAACCTCATAACTAGAAAAAAAACAAGAAGAACCAGAGAAAAATTAAACATTCACATAAAGAACATTCAAAACTTACAATGTCAACTATAAAAACTAAATCCAACCAAAACAACTACCAAATACAAAATTACAATTACAATATTCAAAATTAGATTTTACACTACAAACAAACTAAAATCTAATCAAACCTATAAAATAGTTTGACCATTCCACTTGTAAGTGTTTGAACTCTTGAGCACTATAGGATTGATGATCATCAAATAAATACAAATTAAAAAGAAAAGTATTTAACATGTATAATGAATAAATTCAATGAAATATTATGGAAATGTTTATAAGGAAATATTACCAGTAAATCTTCACAAGTGTTCTAGTTGTAATTATTTCATACAAAAACATTAACATATAATATTCTCATTCTATGATGCCTTCTTGTTCATGAAAATTCTGTTTAAATGAGTGTCAATTAAAAATATCATTTTTATGTAATACATTGAAAATTAAAAATTAAAAATTTATATTTACCTTTACTTTTACATATTTGATCTTGGCACTCTTTTTCTTTGTGTTTTTTGAATGTAGGACCATCCCCTATTAGTAAATAATATGAATGGGATAAATTTAAAATTCATTATAATATAAACAACTATTAAGAAATTGTAACTTACTTTTCTAACATATTTTTAAAACTGCCCAGCACATCTCCTTGTATAGAACATATCCAATAAAGTGTTTTCTCTCTTAGACAAAAAACAACTAACATCCAACAATCATTGATATAAAATAAAATTTAAGGTTAGTGTTTTTTTATGTTAAAATATAATGAACACTTTAATAGATATATGTTTCATACCTCTCACAAAAAGGCATCATCCAACACTACATGATTATATTATGTTCAAATATTTTAGTAATATAAAGTGTTCTTTGTTCCTTATCCAATGCATGTGCATCAGGGTAAATCAAATGCGGGTCCATGAATCCATATAAATATTTCTTCTCATTCTTCTCACACATGTTATAATGATACCTAATAAAAAATAGACATAAGTATACATTTTTAATAAATATAACGCAGGGAAAGTTGTTAAGACTTACATTGAAAAAATATGCACCAAGTTCATGCCCAACTTATCTCCAGTAACAAGCTCCATGATATAATTTTTCAAAATCCCCACATTTATTACACGTCCAAAAGCATGGGCTTCCATTGTAAATGAATAATGATCAACCAAAAAATTTGAATATCTTGACCATCTATCAAGACTACTAGAATTTGTATCTAATGTCATACCGATTTGTCTTTATTGTTTTTATATAGTATTTCTTTACCATTGAAGTATTCCTGTAAATAAATAGAAAAATATATTATTTCTAAAAATTTAAAACAAATTTTATAAGAAATAAAATAAAAGATATAACATACATACATCTACGGCAATGAGTCGCAAAATTCTGGATGGAAAAACTAAAAAGTGAATGATACTACTTACAACTATCATCACTTAATCTGTAGGTAATGGAACTCGAGTTGATGTATCTATAATATCCTGTATAGTGACCCTATGATGCTCTACCTCTAACTTTTGATGATGAACTATATCTCCTATACAATATACCACCCCATATGAAACTATATGATGGTGAATATAATCAACATACAACTCACAAGTAGCAGGAAGATGTGGCGGAGGAGTAGGATAAAAAATGGGGTTTGCAGGCTGAGGTGGAGGATAAATAATGGGGTATAGAGGTGGGGATGTGGGAGATACTGGCGGAGGTGAAGGATAAATACTAGGGTCTGTAGGGGGAGGTGGAGGAGTGGGAGCTGTAGTCTGAAATTGTCTTTGCATGTATGAATACATAGACTGTACCAACACTCTAATATTTTCCTCCATCGTCGCATTTATATTATTAAATTAAGACTCCAAGGATTATATATTTTTTATAAACACCCTCATTAGAAGAATTTGAAGAATGTGGAAACACTTTTCTTACTGATACATCCATCGGGTATCCTCATACACGGCCGTGGTGTTCCGCCTTTTCCAATACTGTAGATAAAATATCTTGCCTTCCAATAGTTTTAAATACCCCTTGTGTGCTATGCTCCTCAAGAGAATCCTGTATTATTTAATTAAAAATTTCTATAATGATTCAAAATATATATACAATATAATTAACTTAAATAAATAAAATAAATATATTACAATCCCCTCAGCTATGATTCCTGATTCTTCCAAAATATATTAGCCCTTTCTACCCATCTGAGCTCCCTTCCATTTTTCATGTCTAGATGGAGGGGATAGAGGGGAAACCTCTCTAGAGGTTGAGGACTTATCTCTATGTTTTTTTTTAATTTTTTCACTATCATTTATTCTTCAAATAAACTATACCCTCCCTGAGATAAACTATGATTGTATACATTTTACGATTGGATCTCTTGATGAGATTACCTTGTTTTTTGTAAATTAAGAATAAGAAATCATTAAAAAAACATTAATAAGACCATTTATATAAGAAAAATTATAAAAGTTTACATTTCTCTTACCAAAAATGAATATTTCTTTCTACTTTCAAAAAATTGTTTCCATGTGTCTTCGTCTATGGGAGGATATATATGACATGGAATGTCATGTTGCCTATGACCAAAAATGAAATAAGATGTGAGGGTTGATTTGAAATCCATCCATCTCCTAGAAGCCATTGATAAACATTTCCTCCTGACTCCTCCAGTGTTAGGAATATCAAATTTCATCTGATAAAGAAGAGGTAAAACATATTATACTAGAAAAATTTAATGATTTGTCCATAAATAGAAAAAGATCTTACTAAATGTTTTCCCATAACTGAGATATTATCTATTTTTCCACACTTGTCCAATCATTATACAAAATTCATTCTTTGATTTTACCATAAATTGATACAAAACTATTAAAATATTTTGCATTTGGACCTCTAGGAATATCATTTTCATCAAACTCAACGAGTATCCTTTGGTCTTGGCTACGATCAGGAGATAATTTTGGTAAACGTGTGTAGCCATGTTTACCATCTCTTGAACTCTTCTTTTTTGTTATGGGAGAACATGAGAAAGATTGGGGAACATCAAGAGGAGCATGTGAATGTTCCTCCCCAGAGGTATGACCATGATGCTCATCTCAAGAATCATGGGGTTGATCAAATGATTGATCTTTCATTATCCTTCAAATCAAAAAAGAAAACATTAGTTAACAAATATAAAAATTCAAATATTACAATAATAATGTAAACAAAAAATGAAAAATTGAACTAAGTTACATAATAGTAAATATAGTAAATACGGTAAGCATGTTAAACAATGGTAAAAATAGTAAACATGGTAAACATGGTATTGTAATATTTATTCAACAAAATCAAAAAATATATAAGTTATGTAAAATTAAACTATGGTAGACTATGGTAAACATGGTAAACATGGTAAAGTAATTGACATTCAAAAAAATCAATAGATATATAAGTTACATAATGGTAAGAAGGATAAAATAAACTAAACAAAATTAATATAAACAAGCATCTCTAATTATTTATTTTATTACGCATTTTAATAAACAAAAAAATTAAAATATCTAACATTTTATTAAATTAATAAATGTAAAAAAGAAATAAACATATGTTACCTGAAATATTTGGAATGAAAAAATGGATTGTTTTCCCATATTCTTTCATCATGATCGTTCCTTATAGCACAAACCATGAATTCAATATGCTCATCATTATTTTCTGGTAATCCTTCCATGGAAGTGGGGATCTCACATAAATCAACATCTTCATCAAGTTCATCCTCACTAAAATATTGTTTTTTTCCTTGTAAAACAATAGACCAATGAATATCTGATTGATCAATAACATAGAAAATTTGTTTTTTCATGTGTTTCCATTATAAAAGAATCTTCTCTATCTTCCAATCTATTCAGATGAAAAACTGTCATTCCAAATTCATCATGTCTGACATTGTTGTTACTGATAAACCATTTGTAGTTAAAAACAGGAACTTTAATTTTAAAGTAATCAACCTCCCATATCTTTTCAATGACTCCATCATATTCACTTGATGTCGAAATTGGGTTTTTTTCTTTAGAACTCAAAAAATGAATTCCTTATGCAAACACCAATACACCACTATTCTGAACTGCACCCCTATTATCTTGAGATTTCATATGAAATGTATAGACATTAATGTCACACCCCGACCATGTTATCACATTTAAACTTGGAACACCCACTAACCATCTTAATGTATCCAATACATCTGTTCTACCAAGCAAGGTATTTTTTATCCATTGAATTTTTTTTGTGCTCATTCAAAATCCACATTTCTTTCTTCTTTGTATGAATTTGTTTCAAATAATTAATATGAAATGTGATATACAATTGAGAATCATCTATTTTATTCAAGATGTATAATTGTACATTCTTCATTTGTTCAGATGACACCGATTTGACTTTCAACCCATGGATCCCCTTTCCTTCATTATTAACTCATTCATTGCGAGATGGAGGAAACCCTATGTGCTCTTCCATAGCCAAATTGCTCATAAAAAACTCCACAACCTCCTCAGAAATATACTTTTGAATAATAGAGGCTTCAGGTCGATATGGATTATTAACATACCCATTCAATATTTTCATATAACTTTCAAAGGGATGCATCCAAAAAATATATACAGGTCTACAAGGATTTATTTGTCAAAGCAGATGAACCATTAAATGCATTATAATATCAAAAAAAGAAGGAGGAAAATACATTTCCAGTTGAAAAAATATAGAAATTTCATCCTTTTCCAAAATGTTCAAAGCATTCACATCAATCACCTTCTTACAAATTGAATTGAAAAAAATAACACACCTTCATTATAGTCTTTCTGATACAGATGGGAAATATTCCACATAATGAAACTGGTAGAAGTTGTTGCATCATGATGTGACAATCTTGAGATTTCATACCTATCAACCTCAAATCCATCAAAGAGTTTTTTATACATTTGAAGAATAACCCTGAGGCACTTTGAAATCTTGAAGACATTGAAAAAAGCTAATTTTTCCCTCTTGGATAATGTATGACAAGCTGGGGGAAGAAATTTTAGTCTTTTATTAGGAGTGGTAGCTAACTCTAAATATATTTCCATTGATAGTAAGTCTAATCTTGCATTCTATCCAACTTTACTATTTCCTTTAATATCTAACAATGTTCCAATAAAACTGTCACAAATATTATTCTCCACATGCATGACATCGAGATTATCTTTCACTTCATGATATATCCAATATGGTAGCTCAAAAAATATTGACCTTTTCTTCCAAATATGTCTATAATTTCCAGATTTATGTGTCTCTCCCAATGTCACATCATGGTTTTTCACCCTCTCAAAATACACATTAGGGTATAAATGTTTTAGAGCAATATCATATTCTTGTGGGCCACTTAATGCCTTTTTTAGTCTTCTATAAGAGTGATCCATATACAAAAACATTCGATGACCCATGTATACTGTTTTCCTTTCATGATGCAATTGACAATATGAAGCCTCTTGTTCACAAATTGGTTAGGCTTTATTTCCTTTAACAATATATCCAGACAAATTTCCATATGATGGGAAGTCATTTATAGTGAACATAAGCACTGCATGCAGTTGAAAATATTCCATTTTATAAGAATCATATACCCTAATACCATCCTACCATAAAAGTTTCAAATCATCAATCAACGGTGACAAGAAAACATCAATATCATTTTTCGGGTTGCTTCAGACTAGAGATCATTATACTCAACCTGACATATTTTCGCTTCATACAAACTTCAGGAGACAAGTTTTAAATTACCAATAAAACAGGCTATGAACTATGTATGCTACTGAGGCTTCGATATGGATTCATTCTATCTCTGCTAAAACCCAATTATGAGATTTCTAATTTCATTTCCGAATATAGGATACTACTCATCAATTTTCTTCCATTGTGGACAATTTGCTGGATGAAATATTTTTTCATCACATATCCACTCACCAGCATGTCATCTTAACCTTTTTTTATCACATGAATTAGAAAATAAATGTTTCAAATGATGAATTATAGGAAGATACCAAATTACATTGGAAGGGATCTTTTTAATCTCTACATCAACCGGTGATTTTTCTTTCAACTTATACCACGATGTCCCACATTTAGGGAACTCTCCTAGAAATTCATAGTCCTTCTTGTATATCATACAGTCATTCAGAAAAGAAATTATTTTCTTGTATCCCAATTTCATCTGGTATAATATTTTCTTCTCCTTATAATGTGAATCTGGAAGATCGTTGTCTTTTGGAAGATTTTCTTTCAAAAATTGTAGCATCTATGTAAAACTTCTGTCAATCCATCCATGTTTCACCTTCAGGTCAATCAATATTAACAGCGCCGAGAAAATCGTAAAATCTATACAACCAGGATACAATTGTTTTTCAGCATCACCATATAGACGCTCAACTCTCGGTTCTATCTCAATTTTTTATGCTGCAATATCATGAATCATTTCTTCAATTCAATCGGAGTTTCCATATTGAAAATCATCATCATTATTAGATCTGACTTTTTTTCCAATTTCACCATGCTAAATACAAGGGCTATAACTCGGATTAAAATGATGAAAAATAAAATCTTTGATCTCTTTACTTTTCGACTTCTTTATATTCACACATTTCAGGCATGGACAGAAAAAATTTCGTTTCTTGGAACATTTTGTTTAGTAAATTCCAAAAAGGAATAAAAAACTTCCTCATATTCATTAATCATTTGATGTGAAATAATCCAACTTCGACTCATTATTTCCTATAAAAAATATCAAAATTATACATCCTATTAAGATATACCAATTTTATATTTATAGGAAAAATATCATAATTTGAATGTAAAAAATTTTTGAAATAAAAAAATATATATGTGTATTTGAAAAAGATTTGCATGGAAATAATTTTAAAAAGAAAATGTCATGAACCAACCCTGGTAGACCCTGAACCGGTCACCCAAGCCCGTCCGCGACATGGCCCGAGAGGCATTCCCGATCCTCCCGGGCTGGCGAAAAGTGCCAGGGCATCAAAACAGAGCATGAGGGAACGATTTCTCCAATTGAAAATAAATAAAGCAGCAGAAAGAAAATATAACAACACAATGTAAATAAACAATACGAAAAGAATGAACGGACAACAATAACAAACTAACCAAACCATGACTAAAACTCCTCGCAACCCTGAGAGTCACTCACCAAACCAAAATTAACTCTCCCCCATGGTGAGAAAGCTTGAGTCAATCCTACAATAGAAACTAAAAATAAGAAAAACTCTATAGACGTGAGTATTAAAACTCAGTACGTAAGCCCGGCTAATTCTATTCCCAATGCAAATTACATTAAATAAAGAATTTATCAATTCCAGGTTTGAAGTAAATTATATAAAATATTGGTTTCCACACACACTTTCATTTCTAAAACAAGAAACAACCCATTTGCCTTTTTAACATAAAAACAAGTTTAGTGTTTGAAAGAAACAGGTGCATTGCATCTTAAAACATTTTTGCGAACAATTTAGAAATACAAATTTTTGTTGTTAGTCAAAAGTAAAACTACACACAACACACAACACATGCTAAGGGAAATGGAAAAAAGTGGCACACTTAGGGTAGAAACATTAATAGACCTCTCAACCGTCTTCCACATACAAATAAACACGAAATAGAACATAGGTCGAACCTAGGATCTTGTGAACAATCCATAACACACTATACATGTGACTCATCCTGAAGGCATGCCCTAACTCGATGACGTCATAACGCCCTAACACTCGGCATAACCCTACATGGCGTAAACGAGGGGCCCAATCCCCATAGCAGCAATAACTCAGTATTCCCCTACTATGGGGACACTAGCCAGTGCGTAATCTAAACTAGTGCAACAATCGTTCTCAGAAGATTCACTCACTATGCCAGGTTCCCATGTCAACACATGCAATAAAAATGGGTGCATACACAATGTAAATCAATCAGTCACGATGCACTGACATCACATACAGCTCACTAAATCAACGCACACCAAAGATCACCCCTAAGTGGGTTTTCCAAAATAATTTATTTTATTAAAGTGCCAAACGGGCCTTCACCAATTTTAAAGAAAAACCTCATTTCTCTAGAAAACCCAAAACAATTTTTCAGAAGAAATCATTTATCTTTAAAACTATAACTACATTTTAAATTCCGTGAATTAGGTTTAAAGGCCAAATGGGCATTATTTTCGTACTGGGGTATCCGCTCGTCATGAAAATGTTCCAAGTTTCGTGTATAAAATAAACGGCTCTTTTTACACCAAATAATCATTTAAAAAGTAATTATCTTATATTATTTCTCAATTATTAAAATTAATAAAACATCAAGCAATTAATAAATTATAAATTTAAAGGTGAGTGCAGTGGGGGACCTACCTCAACTTGCAGCTCGGTTAAGACGACGCGGCATGTCTCACACTTGTGCACAAGTACTCAGAACTTGCTGAAGACTGCAATATCATAGAGAAACCACTCTAATGCACTGCAACAAAGTCGAACAATTTAAAACACATAACACTAACCAAAAAAATAACTCAAACATTTTAACATCACAAAAATAGATAAAAACATAGCAACACCGACCTAAAGTAATTTAAACAACCAAACAGTGCAAAAACCACCTCTATGTACTTCTAAAACAGAACTGAGACCACATAATTAAACAAACTCAAATATTTTTAAAATAAAGGAAAAAAACTAAATTTTCACCAAATCATTAATCACAAAACATACCAAAATAATTATCCAAATGTAGAAATAGCACTAACCTCACCCCAGTGCGCAGGAGCGCTCGAAAAGAGGGGTCCTGTGAAAAGGGAAACGGTCGGCACGATGCAGTGGTGTGCAGGAAAAAACCACCAACACCATCACCGACATCACAAAGAATGGTGCGGTTGATGACGGAGTTTGTTGGAGTAGTGGGGGTGGCCGCGATGCATGGCGCAACGACCGACAGATGAAAAATGGGTTGTGTGAGGAATGCACGGTTGAGCGGAAGGTTCGCGGGGTAGTTCACTGCTGATTCGGTGGCTCGTCAGGCCAGAGATGCTCGTGGCAACCGGAAAAGAGGGTGTACGGTGGAGGGGCTTCATGCTGGCTAATAGGGGGTCGCGCTAGAAGGTTTTACGATGGCCCAAAGGAGACCGCACCAGAGAGATTCACACCCATCAAAAGAAATTGGCATCGCCGGATAGAAGGGGATGTGGGATAGCCAGTAGGGAAGGCGCGACGACACGGTGCAGGGCAGCGGTCAGACAGAGCGGAGCGGAGGCTGGAGGAGGCTGCTGGGCGCTGTAATGGGAGGCGACACCAGTAGTGGAGATCGCTGGAGAAGGGAGGTCGTCTGTGGGTTAAGGGGGTGGCACACCTAGGGTCACACAACACACGGAAGGGTGACAACGCGAGGGAGCTGCTCGGATGGTGGATGTCGCACGCTGTGGATGGTCGGTAGCAGGAAAAAGGCGTAGGAGGCCGAAGGCGGTGCTGCGGAAAAGGGTGAGTTTCGTGGGGCTTCTAGGAGGAGGCAGAGCAGGGGTGTGGGGTGTTGGAAATAGGGATCCGCATGAAGGGAGGTGCCGATGTAGGATGAGGTGTGTCCGAGACATGGGGAATCCGATGGGAAGACGATGCAAGGCAGTGTGATGAAGGTTGCTGAGGGTGTGTCGCGTAGGGGACAACCGAATAATAGGGCAGGAGCGGCGGTTGGAACGGCTGGGGCACTGCAAGGAAGCAAAGTAGGAGGCGGGGTAGGGTAAACAGGAAGCCAGAGAAGGGCAGGGGTGGCCGGTGTGCTGCAAGGCAGTAGGAGGGCACGACTGGTATTGTGTGGGTACATGGAGGAAAAGGAGGTTGGCGATGAGGGTGGTGCGGCGCTGCTACGCGAGGCTGCTGGGCGGAGGGAGAGGTAGGGTCGGTGACGAGATGGGTGCGGGTGAGCCGAGGCATCATGCTGTCACATGGCAGGGGGAGGTGAGCGCACTGCGATGGAGATTGGAATGTGGTGATGGAGAAGAAGGGAAAGGAGTGGGTGGTAGTGTGCGGGGAGAGGGGAAGTTGAGGGGTGCACTAGGGTTAGGGTAAAAAAAACAAAAAAAAATATTACTTCACTTAAAATAATAAAAATGATTGTAATAAATTATTATTAATAATAACACTAATTTGAAAAATAATATTCAAAATGATAAGGATATAAAAAATAGAAAATACTAAATTGATTCTAATAATAATAATCAAAATTATTAACAACCATGAAAATTATAACTAACGAAATAAATTACAAAGTTTATTCATTTTAAAATCTCTGATGACAGGAGGATCGTGGAGAAGCCCGGGCAGAGCCACGCAGGAGTTTTCAAAACGTACCCCGCCCGTGCGCCCAGCGACGCCAACTCAAAAAAACATGACCACCCGTGCGATCAATGACGTCATCCCCAAAATGCACATTTTTTTTGGCAAAAATCAAGAATCCATTTTGGGATTTCAACCCCAACATCGACAAAATTTTTTAAAACCAAATAAAATAATAAAATAAAAAAAATAAACAGGTCGGGGTGTGACAATTCTACCCACCATAACACTTCTCATTCTAGGGAAGCCACAGTAAGACCAAGACCCAAGAAGAAACTCCTTAAGTGTCACTCACCTGTAAAAGCTTAATTGCCTCCAATTGTTTGATCTAAATGAACACTAGACTCCCATGACATGCAACTTATCCTCAAAACATGAACATTTAAAACATCACCAAATCAAAACCTGAAATGAAACTCTGATACTGAAACAGGGAGGCCCAAATGGACTCCCCCCCATAGGAAACAAGCCAAACTGAATTAAACAAAACCCACAATGTGTCTCCCCACCATAAGGACTGATGGGATTAATTGAACTCAGAGACTTCGCCCACGGACCAAAAACACCCACAATGAGGGGGGAGAAGAGAAGGGTAAAACTGGTAGATCATCAAAACTACCACCATTACTATATAAACAACATCGCACCCTTGTAAGAACACAAACCACGCAACACTAAATACAGAGTTTATACCAATGTCTTTTTACACCACTGAGGTTCTCCTGACTACGCGCCGGCTTCACTCCGAGACCTAAGGCTGGATCTATGATGAATGAAGCATCTCTTGCCTCACAGTCAGGCTTCAAAAGTTCCCGAACATAATCCACAAACCATAATTTCACCAAACACACTTCCAATAAAAGAAAGGATTCAAAGAGGTTCCACCATAATCATTCTTAAAACTGAAAGAAAAGAAACACTACAAAATTCTACAAGAGATGACTACTACTCCAATAAAGACTACAAGAGAAAAAATCAAACTGATCCCCAAACATTGCTCTACTCCTACTGACGGGCTCAGGTGACCTTCGACAAAACAAGCCTAAATTCAGCGCACTTCTTGGAAACACCACAGCAGAATCAGTACAAGTGACCCCAATGTCCATAGGTGTGGCAGGGTCATGGAGCACTCGAACACATCGACCTCTTGTAACCCTTCTTACCACACTGGTGACAGATCACGACATTGCGCTGTAGAGAAGAAGACTAAAGGTCTGAAGGCCTCTTGATTCCTCTACCAACACTACCAACATCAGGTCGCTTCTCACTCTTCTAATCACTATCCTCTGTAATGCTTCCCAAAGCTGGAGGATTCGCCACCTCAAGTCCTCCTGCTAACCCAACTTCATCCAAAAAGGCTTGCCCCACAACATTAGAGAAGGTGGTTAGGTTGAGCTCTTCCACTTTCGATCGCAGCTTAGGTCGGAGTCCGGACTCAAATTATCCAGCCTTCCCGAGATCATTCACAACAAACCATGGATCATACGGAACTAGGTCTATGAAATGTCAATAGAATTCCAACACCAATCCATCACCTTGCGGAAGACCGCACAACTCCATCCTCTTCCTCAGCTTCGTCAACTCAGAGAAATATTTCTGGATGAACGATGACTTGAAGAACTCCCAAGTGATATATTTTCGAGGCTTTCTTAGAGACACATACTTCCACCACTTCCAGGTTGGACCTTCAAGAATTAAGGTATCCAACTTCACCTTTAACGACTCAGGTGGCACGAGAGAACAGAAGTTCCTCTCAATCTTTCACCGCCACTCCTCCGCCTCAAGAGGATCTTGTTTCCCATAAAATAGGGGAGGGTTTAACTTCCGAAACTCGAGTATGTAGTCCATGGACTGATCTACTGAAGGTTTTTCTAAGGATGAACCACCCGATGCTGCACCTTGGGCATCCATCAAACCTTCATGAGGGGGCAAACACTAATGAACAAGAAAGCAAGAAGATGGGTCAAACACGGTCATTTCCATTTCACTTTAAAATTTTCACAATTTCCAAAATAAAACCTTTGAAAACAATTTTTAGAAATAAAGAAAATCCCAAACGATACACAAGGAGAAACTAGAGTCGATGGCTGACTCGGACATATGGTTGGCGGCCATACGCCAGTCACCCCACTGTCACAAGGAGCACTCTAGGGTAACGTCTCTGGCTCCACATGACTTTCCAGACCATACGAGCTCACGAAGATCACTTTCCTATCTTCCATTTCATTTCCCAACATGAAACAATTCAAAAGAACCAAAAGACACTAACAGCCCGAACATCCCATGGTAACCCGAGGTTTAGAGAAAGCAAGGGTTCATGACATCCTTCTCATCCATATGCCCCGAGTCTTGACAATTATAATCCTTCTATCATGAAAACCTCAAATAACTATGGTCGCTCTGAAAAAACAAGGTCTGATCAAGAGCCAACCTGCCTTTGATACCATTTTGTCATGAACCAACCCGGGTCGACCCTGAACCAGTCACCCGAGATGGTCCGCGAAATGGACTGAGAGGCGTTCCCGATCCTCCCGGGCTGGAGACAAGTTCCAGGGCATCAAAAGAGAGTAGGAGGGAACGATTTTTCCCAATGAAAATAAATAAAGCAGCGGAAAGAAAATAGAACAACAAAAACTAAATAAAAAAACTGAAAAGAAAGAACTACCAACAGCAACAAACTAACCTGACCACGACTAAAACTCCTCGCGATCCTAAGAGTCGCTCACCAAACCACAACCAACTCTCGCCCACAGCGAGCAAGCTCGATTCAATCCTACAACATAGACTAAAAGTAGGAAAACACTATAGACATGAGTATTAAAACTCAGTAGGTAGTCCCGACTAATTCTATTTCCAATGCACATACCATTAAATAAAGAATTTATCAATTCCAGGTTTGAAGTAAATTATATAAAATATTGGTTTCCACACATACTTTCATTTCTAAAACATGTAACAACCCATTTCCCTTTTTAATATAAAAAAAAGTTTAGTGTTTGAAAGAAACAGGTGCATTGTATCTGAAAACATTTTTGTGAACAATTTAGAAATCCAAATTTTTGTTGCTAGTCAAAAGGAAAACTACACACAACACACAACACATGCTAAGGGAAATGGAAAAAGTGGAACACATGGGGAAACAACCGAACTAGACCTCTCAACAATCCACCACATACAAATAAGCACTAAATAGAACATGGGTCGAACCTAGAAGATCGTGAACAATCCAGAACATACTATACATGTTACTCATCCTAAAGGCATGCCCTAACTCGATGACGTCATAACTACCTAACGCTCGGCATAGCCCTACGTGGCCTAACCAAGGGGCCCAATCCCCATAGCATCAATAACTCAGTATTCCCCTTCTATGGGGCCACTAGCCAGTGCATAATCTAAACTAGTGCAGAAATCGTTCTCAGAAGATTTACTCACTATACCAGGTTCCCATGTCAACACATGCAATAAAAAGGGGTGCATCCATAATGTAAATAAATCAATCACGATGCACAAATATCACATATATCTCACGAAATCAACACACACTAAAGATCACCCCTGAGTGGATTTTCCAAAAAAATTTATTTTATTAAAGTTCCAAACGGGCCTTCACCAATTTTAAAGAAAAAACTCATTTCTCTAGAAAACCCAAAACACTTTTTTAGAAGAAATCATTTAACATTTTAAATAGAATTACATTTGAAATTCCATGAAATATGTTTAAAGTCCAAATGGAAATTCTTTAAGTACTGGGTATCCGCTCGTCATGAAAATGTTCAAAGTGTCGTGTATAAAATAAACGGATCTTTTTACACCAAATAATCATTTAAAAATTAATTATCTTATATTATTTCTCATTTATTAAATTAATAAAACATCAGTCAATTAATAAATTCTAAATTTAATGGTGAGTGCAGTGGGGGACCTACATCGACATACAGCTCGGTTACGGTGACGCGTCATGTCTCACACTTGCGCACAAGTACGTGCAACTTGATAAAGACCGCAATATCACAGAGAAACCTCGCTAATGCGTTGCGACAAAGTCGAACAATTTAAAACATAGAACACTGACCAAAAAAATAACTCAAACATTTAAACCTCACAAAAATAGATAAAAACATAGCAACATCGACTTAATGTAATTTAAACAACCAAACCACGCAAAAACCACCTCGACGTACTTCCAAAACAGAACTCAGACCACATAATTAAACAAACTAAAATATTTTAAAAAGAAAAGGAAAAAAACTAAATTTTCACCAACTCATTAATCACAAAACATTCAAAAAAAATTATCCAAGTGAAGAAATAGCACTAACCTCACCCTAGTGCACAGGTGCGCTCGAACAGAGGGGTCGCACGAAAAGGGAAACAGTCGGCACGATGCGGTGGTGTTCGGGGAAAAACCACCAACACCATCAGTGGCTGCATGAAGAACGGTGGGGTTGACGATGGAGTTGGTTGGAGCAGTGGGGGTTGCTGCGATGCATGGCGCAATGACCAAAAGATGAAAAAGGGGTTATGCGAGGACTGCGTGGTCAGGCGGAAGGTTTGCGGGGCAGTTCACTGCTGATTCGGTTGCTCGTCGGGCCAGAGATGCCTGCGACAACCGGAAAGGAGGGTGTGCAGTGGAGGGGATTCGTGCGGGCTAACAGGGGGTCGCGCCGGAAGGTTTTGTGATGACTTAAAGGAGACTGAACCAGAGGTATTCACGCCCACCAAAAGAAATGTGTAGCACCGGACAGGAGGGGCCAGGGGCTGGCCAGTGGGGAGGGAGCGGCGGCACGGTTCAAGGCAGTGGTCAGACAGAGCGGAACGGAGGCTGGAGGCGGGTACTGGGCAATGTAATGGGAGGCGACGTCGGTAGTGGAGATCGCTGGAGAAGGGAGGTCGTCTGCGGGTTAAGGGGGTGGCGTTCCTGGGGTAACACAACACACAGAAGGGTGACAACGCGATGGAGCTGCTCGGATGGGGGATGTCACGCACTATGGCTGGTCGGTTGTAGGGCAAAGGCGCAGGAGGCCAAAGGCAGTGCTGTGGAGAAGGTTGCATTGCGTGGGGCTTCTGGGAAGAGGAAGTGCAGGGGTGCAGCGTGCTGGAAATAGGAAGACGGACGAAGGGAGGTGCCGAAGGGGGAGAAGGCACGTCTGGGATAGGTGGAATCCACTGGGAAGGCGATGCAAGGTAGAGGGCTGAAGGTCGCCGAGGGTGTGTCGCGTGGGGGACAGTCGCAGAATAGGGAAGAAGCGGTGGTTGAAATGGCTGGGGTGCTACAAGGCAGTAAAGCAGGAGGCAGGGTAGGGTAAACAAGAATCCATAGAAGGGAGGGGGTGGACGGTGCGCTACAAGGCAGGAGAAGGGCGCAACTGGTGTTGTGCGGGGACACAGAGGGGAAGGAGGTTGGTGACGAGGGTGGTGCGGCGCTGCTACGCATGGCTGCTGGGTGGAGGGAGAGCTGGGGTCGGTGACGGGATGGGTGCAGGTGAGCCGAGGCGTTGTGCTGTCACATGGCAGGGAGAGGAGAGCGCGCTGCGAGAGAGAGTGGCATGTGGCGATGGAGAAGAAGGGAAAGGAGGGGGTGGTAGCGCGCGGGGAGAGGGGAAGTCGAGTGGTGTACTAGGGTTAGGGTAAGAAAAACAAAAAAAAACAAATGATTACTTCAATTAATATAATAAAAATGATGTTAATAAATTTGTATTAATAACAACACTAATTTGAAAAATAATAATCAAACTGATAAGGATATAAATAATAGAAAATACTAAATTAATTCTAATAATAATAATCAAAATTATTAGTAACCATGAAAATTCTAACTAACGCAATAACTTACAAGGTTTATTCATTTTAAAATATCTAAAGAGAGGAGGATCATGGAGAAGCCCAGGTGAAGCCACGTGGGGTTTTCAAAACATGCCCCGCTCGTGCACCCAACAACGTCAACTCAAAAAAATAATGCCCACCCATGCGCTCAGTTACGTCAACCCCAAAATGCACGTTTTTTTGACAAAACTCGAGAATCTTGTTCGAGATTTCAACCCGAACCTTGACAAAAATTTTTAAAACCAAAGAAAATAAAAAAATATAAAAATAAACAGGTCGGGGTGTGACAAAAAATCTAGTTAGATGTAATAGTTTTATATTTATAAGAAAAATGAAAAAATTTGAATTTAAAAAAGTTTTGAAAAAACAATTAGGAATAGATGTGTTAGTAATTAGGGATTGGGGAATATTCAAAGGAATGATTCTACTTGATTTCTATCGATATAGAAAAGTTATCCATCTCATAGAAAGGTGTCCAATGAAATTATTATATGATGATAATAAAAAACCCATGAATTTTTTTTCAAAGGGTGTGAGATGAAAGTGTAATTTAGAATGTAAATCCTTTAGAAAGAATAACTTGCTTTCCCATGAAGATGTTTTCTTCAAATAAGTTGAAGTGGAGGAATTTGAAAACAATATAGATTGTCTTAAGTTAATATATTCCAATGGCAATGAAACCGTTGGAATATATACATACCAACGGTTCAATAATCGTTGGTATACATCTTGTCCATCATATAATCTATTCCAATAGCTTAATAGTAATCGTTAAGATATATGTATACCAACGGTTGAAGAACCATTGGAATACACTCTCTAGTATATAATATATTGCAATGGTTTATGAAACCGTTGGTATATCCTCTTCAACTAGAAACCAGTAGCGTACACTCTTCATCCAACAACCATGCAACACCGTACCCATCATCCTCTTCTTGACTTCCAAAACCTATACACATAACTTCCAAAAACTGTAAAGGGGGTGGGGGCTATCCAGTGGGGTGGGGGGGGGGGGTCCATGGGGGTGGGGCTGTCCAGGGGGTGGGGGGATGTCCAGGGGGTGGGTTGGGGGGGGGGGGTGTCCATGGGGGTAGGGGATGTCCGTTGGGGTGGTGGTGTCCAGGTGGTGGGGGATATCCAAGGGGGTATAGGATGTCCAGGGGTGGGGGCTGTCTAGGGGGTGGGGGCTATCCAAGGTGGTTGGGTGTCCAAGGGGTAAGGGGTGTCCAGGGGCTGGGGGCTATCCATGGGGTGGGGGGATCTCCAAGGGGCTGGGTTCTATCTAGGGGGGACTATCCAAGGGGTACGGGGTGTCTAGGGGTGGGGGCTATCTAGGGGGGATGTCCAAGGGGGGTGGGGGTGTCTAGGGTGGGGGGAAGTCCAGAGGGAGGGGGGGTTGGGGGTGTCTAAGGGGGAGCTTTCCAGGGGGTGTAGGAGATGTCCATGGGGGTAGGGGGTGTCCAGGGGGGTCGGGGGCTGTCCGGGGGGGGGGGGCTATCCAGTGGGGTGGGGGTGTCCAGGGTGGGGGGCTGTTCGGGGGGGGGGGGGGGTTTGGGAATGTCTAGGGGGTGGGAGCTATCCAGGGGGGGTAGGCGCTGTCCATGGGGGTTGGGGGTGTCTAGGTGGGGTCGGGGGAGGAGGGTGTTAGGGGGGGTGGGGGTGTCCAGGGGGGCTATCCAAGGTGGTTGGGGCTATCTAGGGGTGGGGGTTGGTGGGGGTGGGGGGGGGGGGGTTGTCCAAGGAGGTTGGTGGTGTCCAGGGGTAGGGGGTGGCCATGAGGGGTGTGTGTGTGTGTGGGGGGGGGGGGTGTCCACGAGGGTGCAAGGGTTGTCCAAGGGGGTAGGGGGATTCTAGGGGTGTGGGGCTGTCCAGGGTGGTGCGGGTTGTCGGGGGGGGGGGGGTATCTAGGTGGTGTGCAAGGGGGTGGGGGATGTGCTGGGGGTGGAGGATGTCCATAGTGATAGGGCGTGTCCAAGGGGTGGGGGTGTCCATGGGGTGGGGGTGGGGGGTGTGCACGGGTGTTGGGGTGTCTAGGGGGTGGGGGTGTCTGGGGGGGAGGGGGGTGTCCCCGGGGGTGCGAGGGCTATCTAAGGGGGTGGGGGATGTCCAAGGGGTGGGGGATGTCCATGGGGTGGGGGAGGGGGGGCTATACAAGGGGTGGGGGATGTCTAAGGGGTGGGTGACTGCCCAAGGGGGTAGGGGTGTCTAGGGGGTGGGGGATGTCTAGGGGGTCAAGGGCTATTCAAGTGGGTCAGGGGTGTCCAGGGGGTGGGGGCTGTCCGGGGGGGGGGGGGTATCCATGGGGGTAGGGGTGTCCAGGGGGGATGTCTCAGGGGGTAGGGGTGTCTAGGGGGTGGGGAGGTGTCCAGGGGGTTGGTGAGGACTCTCCGAGGGGGGGGGGTGTCCATGGGGGTAGGGGTGTCTAGGGAGTGGGCGCTGTCCAGGGGGAAGGGGGTGTCCAATGGGATGGGGGTGTCCAGGGGGGTGGGGGGGGGGGTGCTATCCATGGGGGTGGGGTGGTGTGTGGGGGGGGGGGGGTGGCTATCCAGGGGTGGGGGTGGGGGATATCCCAGGGGGGTGGGGGCTGTATATGGGCATGGGGGCTGTCCAAGGGGGTAGGGGTGTCTAGGGGGTGGGGGCTATCCAGGGGAAGAGGGTGTCTAGGGGTGGGGCTGTCTAGGGGGTGGGGGTTGTCCAAGGGGGTCAGTAGAGTCCAGGTGGTGGGGGATATCCAGGGGTAAGGGGTGTCCATGTGGGTGGGGTGGGTGGGGTATCCATGGGGTGGGGGTTTCCAGGGGGTGGGGGTAGAACATGCATGATAATGATCTCATGGCACCACACACATGGAAGTACATGCTCACACACTTGATAGAACACACATGGTTGCAATAAAAATCATTGAACTTGCATGATATCACTCCCATAGTTTATTTTACGAGAGAAGAACTTACCATGGTATAAAAGAACACTATTACACTTACCATAGCAAGAACAATGATAGAAAAATAATATCTCAAAACATAAATTTAGGGCATCACGAAAAATAAACAATGTAACTCAGGCATGTGAGGCTTACTTGAGTGTTGTGAGTCGACCTGATAGATCCAGTGATAATAAAGATGATGAATGATGTTGAAAAAATGAGGTTAGAGGGAACAACATCAAAGAATCCTTTCTAGGGTTTCCGCGTGAGAGAGACGAGTCGCAGGTTGCCCGATCGAAGAAAACCAAATGATATAATACGATACTCGATAAATCATTTAAAAGATTTATCATGTCGGTTATTTAATAAACGTTGTGATAAAATATTTTCTTATTCTTATCACTCTAGTTATTTAATAACCAACGTAGAAAATATTTTATCATGTTAGTTATAAAATAACTGACATTATAAAACATCATTTATAATGTCCGTTATTTTATAACTGATGGGATAAAGCACCATGATTTTATTTGTCACATCGGTTATTTTATAACTAACATGATAAATTGCTGAGAATCGATTTATAACGTCAGTTATAGAATAACCGACGTGATAAATGAAATCGCGGTATTTTGTACATCGGTTATAAAATAACCGATGTTATAAATCGATTCTCAGCAATTTATCATGTCGTTTATAAAATAACCAACATGATAAATCATTTTTTATATCTTTTCACATCAGTTATATATAACCAATGTAAAAAATGCTGACGTGTGAAACCTTTTTTTCACTAGTGATACCTTTATGTTGTATCCACTATAGAAGTAGTACTGAATTGAAGATATTATGAGTGGGACATCGATAGTTCTCTTGATATGAAAAGGGGTATATTATATAGTGTATATAATAACCATGGATGATAAGGAAATGAGTCGATTATAATAGGTATGGAATATAAATTGATCATATAGAATAATGTGTGATAGATTTCCATGTATGAAGTATGATTGCTAATCCATTAACTTTACTATGGGTTATATATCATAGCATTAAATATAAGGGTTGACCTATGTTGAGTAGTGATTTATACATTAATATAAATACGCCTTTTATCAGTGCTAAAAGTGGCCTTTAACAGCGCTATAAAAGTGCTGTTAAAGCCGGCGAAGATAGGGGGGGGGTCCCCTTTATCAGCACTCCAAAAAGCGCTGATAAAATGGGTCTTTTATCAGCACTAAAAAGAAGTGCTGATAAAAGGGTCCTTTATCAGCGCTTTTTTTAGCGCTGATAAAAGTAAAAAAATTAAAAAAAATTAAAAAAATTAAAAAAATCCTACAAATTGGGGGGGGGGCTTATATAGTGCTTGATCCCCCCTTTTAACAGCACTTTCCCAGCCCCTCTAGCGCCCGCACGCACCCCCTTCACCCTTTATCAACACTATCCCCCCAAATCTACCCCCATGCGCGCGCCCCTTCTCCACCAGGTTTTGAACTCGAGACCACTCTCCTGCGCGCCTAAGCCCTTACCACTCCTCTATTTTGATTTGTTTTCCATTTCATGATATCTCTATTTATATATATATATATATATTTAGTTATATTTATTCATATAGTAATATATATTTATATTAATATATATATATAGTTATATTAATATATATATAGTTATATTAATATATATATAGTTATATTAATATATAGGTATATAAATATTCATATATTTGTATTTCAAATAAAATTGATATTAGTTATTATTTAGATAAAGCTAATATATTTTATATGTAAATATATTTTATTATTTATATTTATAATTAAATTTTTATGTGTGAATATATAAAAAAATATGTATATATTATTATATATTTGATTATGAATAGCAGTTCATTATAAAAAATGATAAAATTTCAAATACTTGATATCAATATGAATGTAATACCTTGTAATAAATTCAGTACCCCCAAAAAAATCCAATAATACCCCTTAAACGAGGCTTAAAATCCACAAATGTTAAAAAATCAGGGTATCTGGAATACAAACTTAGTTTTGGAGGGATTATGGGACTTTTTTCGCCTCTAAAAATGTATTTAAGGCTCTGTCTCCATCACTAGTGCATAGAACTCGTCTCAGGCTTCGATTTGATATACTGTAGATCTCAAACGGACACCCGGATCAAAAGTTATGGCCGTTTGATGTTCGAGTTGCGTTTTCAACATATTTTGGATTTTTTTTATTTTTTAGTCTTCAAATTGTTATTAAATGACTATTACTCCATAATAAATAGCAAAATTTTTATTAATTTTTTTTTTAATTTATTTATAAGCCATTTTCACTAAATATATTATATATTAAGTGTAACTGTGTATTTATACTTATCTAAAATATATTTATAAATATATTTAAAAAATATATATTATATTTATATCAATATAACTATATCTATATATTTAAATATTAATATATTTTTTAATGATTTTTTTGGATGTATACCATTTATCAACGCTTTTAAAAAAAGCGCTGATAAAACCCCCCATTATCAGCGCTACTAAAAAAGCGCTGATAGAGGGGTACCCTTTAACAGCGCTAAAAAAGAACTGTTAAAGGGGGTACCTTTATCAGCGCTAAAAAAAGTGATGATAAAGGGGTACTTTTATCAGCACTTTTTTTAGCACTAATAAAAGTACCCCCCTTTATCAGTGCTTTTTTGTTAGCACTGATAAAGGCTGGCGCTGGCCTTGCCCAGTTTTGTGGTAGTGATAGGTTGTATTATTGTTGTTAATGTATTCAATGATTAGATTACATGTACTAGATATATATTAGTTAGGATACAAACATGATTGTTATTACAGATACTAGTAGAGTACAAGGATTGGGTGTTATATGCCTTATGATATTTTCATTACTGTCTTAATCATGTTGTTATACAACATTATTTTGAGATGGTGCATATCTTCATATGGTGACTCACATAATTGGAACCCAATAGAAAACTTAGGGAACACAATATATTTTATTTAGGGGATTTTCCATGATCCACCACATATATATTTCTTTATAAAATAGGTTTGGATAGAACAATATTATATTGGGTCTCGTTGTTATTTTATAACAAAGATAAACTAGCTATGTAACCAATAATCCATGCTAGTCTATCAATTATATAGACTTGTTTTGTTATAATGAATCCTTTTTACTAAAAGGATTCTATAGAAAAATATTGTAATTATAAATCCTTTCTATTATATGGATTAGAAAGACTATTTATATAAATAATACTTATTGCTATTGTATTTATTATACAGATTTATAGTGCCATAACGACTCTATACTATTGTATAAATAGGATAAAATGGTTTTTTATAATAACCCCATTTAAGTCTATGGTGTGTTATTGATTAAACTATTATACCTAACCACTAATGACTAAACATGGTAGTGTTATGATTTAAGGTAGTGAGGTTAGTACATGATAACATGAAATTAATTCATTAATTCTCTTGTTATAATATTATTTATTTTCTAATAAATACAACAGTGGGAGGGTGAATGCCTTAAAAATTGTTACACATTAACTTATAGCAGATAAAATATCCAAATGGGAAGGAAATGCAATGTACAATCTTACCCAATAAAAATATTTCTGAAATGAACACTCAATAATGACATTGTTCCACGATTAGTAGAAAAAATAAAATCCCACACAAATAATTTTAAGTGTTAACGTAGTAAAATAAGGAAAAAATTAATTTTATTGGTTCTCCCTAATTAAGATAAAACAAATGACATGAAATAACATGACATGCAAGATAAACACTAAGAATATGGATACTTCTCACACTAAAAATAATTCTAACATTCATAATTTAGAATCAAAATTTAAGGAGAAGGGTTTTATAATTAAAAAACTTGAGGAAGAGCTTCATATAGTAAATAAAAAGTCGATTTTTAATGGTACTCACCCAAGTTCATTAGAAGGCATCAGGAAAA
Organism: Viscum album; assembly: GCA_963277665.1. Taxonomy (NCBI): domain Eukaryota; kingdom Viridiplantae; phylum Streptophyta; class Magnoliopsida; order Santalales; family Viscaceae; genus Viscum; species Viscum album. The sequence continues at coordinate 607,249,706 of OY728139.1, read as the reverse complement.
ACATTAAAATATATTCAAAGAAATGTTAGTGATGATATTAAAGAATTGGTGTAAGTAATATTAAATGGATAATGTATATAAAATTATATTTATATTGGAAAACTAGAAATACAATATGTGTTTTAATGGAGGATATTGAGTTTAATAATGGAAGAGTATTTTCTATAATCTCACCCTAACTGAGAAAATTATGCCACATAAATTATGATTTTGTTGGAAGGTGTTTTATTTTCTCTAACTTTGGTTATTTGGAAAGGAATAATAGAATCAAAATAAATGAAGGTATCAAGAAGAGATCCCCTATTGCATGAATGATATGAAATATCAAGGGAAAGAATATATATCTAGTTTCTATAAAATTAGATTTTGTTTTCATTAAGATGATAAAATTTAGATGTAGGTTTATAAATAGAATAAGAACGAATAATTTACTCTCATAAAAAAATATAATGGGAAAGAAGAATCATATCTATTTAAGAACGTGGATACTGTTTCCAACAAGCTTAAGATTTATAATGTACTAATGGTTGCTTTTGATTTTTGGTTCAACTCTTTAGATGGGAGGTATTAGAATGAATATTAATGATGAACCACATCACTCATAGTCTTAGTCCAATTGTAGTGGGTGATATCAATGTTGTTGAGGTCTGTTTGTTTTCTCATTTATTTCATTTGTTCACTATATAGTCTACAAGATTCAATACAATTATATTCGAGCTTTTTCTGGTAGTAACTTCTAGTTGAGGTTGTTTGTTGAGGTAATGAATTTAGTCCTAAAGAATTTGGATTAACTTCACACTAGTTTTCGTAGTCTAAGGCCTCATGGATTCCCATTTTTATGCTCAACTTCTGTGCATTTGGGAGTTACATGTATACTTTTAGGGGGATCTCATGGAACAATTTTAGATATATTTGTAGTGATTCTTTACTAAATAAGTCATAATTATTGATTTAATCATGCACTTCCTTTGAAGAGTTTTCATCATTCATGGATTAAAGTGTTCACTTGCATCAAATAGTGAATGAATTGAGGGAAAATAAGAGTGTTGGTGCGATGGAGTAGATATTAATACTCTTGTTTAGGATCTTATTTTATCACTCATTAAGAAATAATCATGTATTAAAGAGTTGTGGAGGTAGGTTAGGACACTAAACTATTTAAATAGATGGATATGGATCTTGATTCTAAAGAGACATGTGAACAGAATGATGAAACTGAGATTTCCCTGGTCAAAGAGCTAGAAGAAGAAACATAGTGTACATTTTAGTGAGATAGTCTGCCTACTCCAATTTTGAAGATAGCTCTTCATTGGGTTGGTCTTCACTACTCTTTTTTCACTTCTAGTTAATCTTATTTTGGTTCAATCTCATTTCTCCTCATGTAAGTATTTTACTCTTTTATGTTTTAAAAAATTCTCTATCTTTATTCACTAGTCTATTTATTTCAATTTTAGTTAGTTCAAAATGGAAACATGGTAGAAAAAAAGGGATAACATGAAATCAACCATTTCTATATTAGTTTCAGTAGGGTGTTGAGTGCAGTGTAGGGTGCAGTGTGGGTGTGGGAGGTGCAATGAATCTAATTATTTTTTTTATGGAAACTGGAAGTTGTATCCACAGTTTACAACCATGGTAGTAGACCTAGCTTTTATTCTGCAAACTAGGGTCTGTATCCGTGGTTTCAAACCATGGAATTAAAACTATTTCCATGGTTTGAATCATGACTATTATCCCAGTGCCACAGTTTCAAACCATGAATATATATTTCATTGGAATTACCTACAAATGTGATTTTAAACTGTGGCTACAGATCTACTTCCACGGTGAAAACTGTGGCCCTAGGTCTATATCCATGGTTTAAAAGCATGGATATATATTTCAATGAAATTACTTATTGCAATAGTTGAAAAATGTGGCTATATATACACTACCAGAGTGGAAACCATGGCTCTAACTGTGGCCCTATTGCAGCACTAATAGTAAACACTATTCCCCAAACTATGGCTATTACCTATAGCCATGATTTTAGGACCTATAGCCACGGTTATAAACCATGGATATAACCTGAATTTCTAGTTGCATGTTCATATATATGTATATTTATATAATAATACTAAATAAAAATACATAAAAAAACCCTAGATTTATAATAATTATTTTTTAGTATTGTAATAACTACAAATGTTAATATATATAGGTGTTAATAACTATATATCATTATTTTTAAAATACATATAAACCTTATAATAAATACATTAATGTTTTAATAAAAAAACCAAGGTCTCTAAAAGAACATAAAATTTATAATATATATATATATGTTCATTAATACTATAAGAAATATTATTAAAACATACTAGTCCACATAACCACTGACACAAAAAAGAAAACCTCCATCTCTAAATATTAGGCACTTGAGCCTTTACAACCATCATACTAGGAGTTTTCATAAGCGATACACCTTTAAAAGGGGATAAGCCATAATTTTGGAATACAACAACCAAAAACTGAAGAAAGGAAGACACTCTAATTTATTTAATTTACATTAATCCATGATTTTTTAATACTACAGAAATTCTAGTAAGAAATAAACATGTTTTATTCCATTGTAATGTATTATAAATCAAGATACATATTGACTAAGATTACTATAACTAATAATATAAAATAGTAAAAAGTAAAAAAATATAAGTACAACGTAGATGTATCTTGTCCATATTCCCAAATAAACATTATGGTTATAATAATAATTTTATAAAAATAAAATAATACAATTCATGGAATAAACATATTGATGAGAAGTATTATTTAGGGTTTTGGTTTGGATGAATATGAAAGTAATAGTAAATATAAGCATTGGGAATTATTACCATTTGGCCTTATGACCATTTTAAGCTTATTATATCAATTCCTTATTTTAATAATAAAAAATCAGGTTTATTTTTTTTTCTAATCAATTCAATTTTTTATGGAAGTTTAATATTTTTCACGGAATTTTGGAAATTTTTCCAAGTCTTGAAATGACCATATATTCATATGAGCTAATCAATCGACTACGAAGCTAGACTATATACTTTGTGTCAAAAACTTTATATTTTACCATGTTCAAGAAACCATAAGAATAATTGATTGTCAAAATGAAGGATTTGATTGACCACATGAAACCACTTGGAACTCTTCCAAATTTTCATAAAGGTTTGGATTGACCATGTGATAAGTGGATCGGTATAAAACCTTTTATATTGATCACATGCCTATCATTTTGATCATGATGGATTTTTCATGATGTCCTAAATCGGCCTCATGAGTAATCAAGTGACCATTATAAAAATTATCGAGACCACACGTTTTATCTCAGTGATGGTCTATTGATTTTTCTAACCAAGTGTTGAAGCCACTGGTTGACTTAAAGATAACATAAGTTAATGTTGAACAACATCATGGTATATCAATATGTTAAAAAACAAAAATGTTTTGGAGTGATTGAAAAGTGATTTTAATTGAACACTTGATAAAGTAGAGAAATATCATTAAAGAGTTGGATTTTTAGGGTACAAAAGCGATTTTATTGACTCTGAGTGACATCATGTTCAGCTAAAATAGTCATATGTTTAATAGATCAGCCATATGACCTTATAAGTATTCTAACCTCATAATTTTCAAAAAGTGTTGAATCTAACTTGAAGAATCTTATGTGACACACTTTAAGAGACCGTGAATAAAGTAATATTATATTTTAATAATACAAATTCCAACCAACTTTTCCATAAAATTAAATTCTTGGTCAGAGGACTTTAATTCATCTAAATTTTTATAGAGTATGGGGATTAGTAATGATGATTTACCAACATATATTTTTTTAGGAAGAATTATATTAAAAGAATTTTGAAGTTAGATAAAGATATAAGATTTTTTATGAGTGGAAAACACAAACCGATACTCTAATTCAATAACTTAACACTCTATTTTCATGTGAACTTCACTAAAATATCTGAGAAAACCTTTCTATCTTGGATATCATCTCAAAAATGAAGGAAAACACTAAAAAATAATATAAATTTGTAAAACTTCTGAGATGTGATATTTTACTTTATCAGGATTTCACTTATCTCTCTATCTGTATATGTTTTTATTACATTTGAGTTGTGTTTGAATTTTCTATAAATATTTTAAAGCATAAACTTCTTTAGATTATATAAGATTAATTATATTCTATTAACCTATTTATTCTATATTTTAGCAACCATGATAGCTATGGAAGAGGTTTGGTGATAAACTGGAAAACCTTATGCTATGATCTACTCTATATACCCTATAATGACTAAGAATTTTCATATATATTACATATTATTAGATGAATATTAATTACATAACAAAAATATCCACACAAATATAGAATATGTATAGTATCTTTATGAACATAGACACAAAATTAATCAGTTCATTAGATATCTACATGATCTACCACTTAGTTCATCAAAATTATCTCTCTTATTAGAAATATCATACATAAAATATTTCTTCATAACATAAGAAAAAGAAACATAAGAAAGGGTGAGATCAGATACTTACTAAGGGTAAAAAAGGGGGATATAAATTATCATTTAAGAATAACATGATCATAATGGTATGATAATATGAGTTTAACATTGGAAAACCATACCCTATATATCATATATCATAATCATGATTAATGGAATAAATCTTGGAAGTTTATAAGATATGAATAATAAAGTAATGAAAGAATATATGCAATTAGAGAATTATATTTTCATAAGACAAAGATTTGTGAAATACACAGAAGCACAGAAAGTCATTTCATTAGTAGTAAAGGATCACTTCCATGACAATCATAGTGGATTGGGATTAGTACACATTCCATTATAGTGGTCAAGGTTTACTCCTAAGACTACCATAGTGGAAAATGTCCCTTACTGAACTAGGTTCACTTATAATTATAGTCCTACTTAACTAATGAAATATCAATGGTTACCCAACGAATTGGATGCATATATAATTTCGGTCCCACCCCTCACAAAATGAACATAACATAGATTTGTACCATATTATAATAAAACATTAAATATATTTTAACCCATGAAAAATAAATGAGTTTTATAAAAATTTCACCATTACATAACCTATGTAAAAGAATTGAGTTTCATAATCATTTCATCAATTCAACAAAGCATAACCCGCAGAAAGGAACAAGTTTCATAAAAATATTATCATCATAATCATAAACCATAAATATAAACAGAAAGGATAATATCATTGGATCATATCCCCATTAAAGGATAAGAAACATCAAAGGAATCATCTTAAATGAAAAATTATTTTAAAATATCACTTAGAATATTTCTTGAGAAAGGTACACTTTTCACTTTATAATCAATTATTTGAAATCTAAAAGTTTCCCAAATATTAAATAAAAAATTTTATTTGTAAATATATATGGAAGAAAGTAAGGTAAGGCTCAAATTATTTATTTTTTATGATAATGGGAAATTCTATTTACATCTTATATGTTAAATAAATGATTCCATTGGCATTTTTTGTAAAAAGTAAAAAGAACCTCATATGGAAAATGAAAAGAATATTCCTTTTAAACCATTTTGAAAAAATTCAAACATGGGTGAAAATTAATTTAAATAATCATTGGAGTATTGTAAAAGAATTTTTGAAAACATTTTTATAAAATATGGATATGGAAGAGAAATGATTTTCAGCCAAAGATAGAAATAATGTAGATTTTCTTTAAATAAATTATTTTGGTCTCTTGAGTACTTAATGTGTGGAAAATGAATGTATTATCTAGAAAAAACCATAGAATAAGAAAATTCATGAGTATATTGAGATTTTTATCATGAAAGTTTGTGATCACAAACTTAATTATAAAAAACTCTTGATAAATTATGACATTGTAACATAACACCCTTACCATTTTGGTAAATTTTGAATTGTAAGCCCCATGAAAGAATAACATCAAATAAAACATTAAATTTCATTATTATAATGATATTAATTATATAACATGTTAAAGAGACAATATATACACTACAAAAAATAAATGAGTGATGCATGTGGAAAATTTATTCCATAAATAAAAGTAAAACTAAAAATCCCTTACCTCGAGTTCCATGTGATTTTGAAGTTATCTATGCACATGTAAAGTAAAATTTAATTTAGTGTACCTATATACCATAATCATTTATATACTTATTATATAATATATTATCCCTTTATAATATTTTAATGCACATTTATCAATAATCACTTATTAAAAATTTCATTTCTGGGTATTAACTGTTTCATTTTTTGTAAAAGAATTTTGGTTTGGTAGTTCTGATATATTGACGCCTCCTTATTTTAATGATCAGAAATCAATTTAATTATGTTTTTAATGGTTTTTATGCTTTATGATATGATTTTATAATATAAGGCAGTTTGGTGAAATATTGGCTAAGTGCTACAAAGACCTACCGTCATAATTTACACACCACTAGACATGACTCACTTTTGAAGATGAGTTAATTCTAGGAAAGACCCATTGTCTAATTTGAGTCACTTCTAGGATGGAAATTTTGGAAAATGTTTTTAGAAAACTGGCTTCTAGAAATGAGTCTACATGGAGGATGACTCACCGCTAGAATTAAGTCATCGCCATGCATGACTCACTATTGAATATTTATCACCATTAGAGATAAAATATTTAGAAACATTACATATCACCAGAAAATTTGGAAAAGTGTTTAAATGGAATACCACTAGAGAAGGATCAATGATGAGATGAGTCACCCTTGAGATGATTCACCGTTGAGATGATTCACCTTCGAGAATAACCTATAGTCAACCTGACTCATGGAATGATTAAGTTACCTCTAGATTTGTCTCACCACCAGAAGATTCATCATTGTAAATTATTCATAATTTGAATGATATTTTTCTAATTGATTTATTAGAAAATTGAATGCAATGTATTATTTTATATTTGTTTTACTTAATATTTCAAGGATGAATTAAAGTGTGTTTCAGTATTCAGTATGAGTTGAAGAAGATATGGATTATTTTTTTCCAAATAGATACTCTTGCATACTACAAGAAGATATAAAAAAGCCAAATCCCTCATGTGTTATGATAGTATGAATTCATGCATACTGGCTGAGGGAAAATAGATGATCAATTTGGAGAATTTTACATAATACATCTTACCTACACTCGGTCGTGAAAGAGTGGAGATTATAGAACTTCCATACCCTTTGTTATATAAAGAACAAGAGATCATACGATGCTCTATTTTATTGAAATTTTCAGAAACACAACTCGAGATCCTATCCAAGCTACATATGAGGATTGTCAAACTTCAGAGCGCATTAGAATGATAAACACCATCATTTATTTATCTTTATACTTTCTATTTCTACTTAGTTTTTTTACATTTTGAGTAGTTTGTGGTTTAGCCTATTTATTAAACACATACTAACTCTTGTTCTTTAAATAGAATATACATGATATATTATACACTCTCTTTATATTTGTATACCCATGTGTTTCGGAAGAAATCCTTTTGTGGCATATGTTTATTTTATTCCCATATTTAGTGTGGAGGTGGTCCCTGTGTGTCTTGGACAGCTGGTTATTTTTTTGTATACCCAATCTAGGTTGTGGATAAAGATAATTTTATGTAATCATCTTGGAATATGGTGATTTATAAGTGGATGAGATTAGGTCTTATATTGAAACTCGACCTCTTGTTTCAATTCCACTGTGTGTTTTGTTTTTTTTTCATTTTAAATAATTAAACTACTTTTTTTAGACTATAATAAAAACCATTTCTTTGACAATTAATCTTAATTAGTGATTATATAAGGTTTTGATTATGTAAATGGATTTAAAAAGTTAAAGTAATTTATATATATTGTTTTTACTAAGACATAATAACTCTTTGATAAATCTTTTAAAATATCATAACTTTTATTGCTATACTATTTTGATCTACTTGGCGATTTTTTTAAATTGGTGGATTTTATTTAAACTTGTTTTAATATAATTTTTTATTGGTTATGAAATTAACCCCCTCTTGAGAAACTCACTATGAATAATATTTTGTATCAAGGTTCTTCAATATCTTTTCAACTGTGATTTTAGTTGTGTTTTAAAGATCCTAAATTTCTATCAATTCAAAATTTAGTTATTTAAATAGATAATAGAAAATAATTTTCTTATACTAATAGACCTCCTTTATTTAATGTAAATAACTTTTCTCAATGGAAAATAAATATGAAAATTCACATTGAATGTATTCGTTTTGAAATACGGGCTTCTATAGAAGATAAATATGAATTACGTAATACTACTAAGAATAAATGGGATGATTGAAAAAAAATACTTATAACAAAAAAACACATCCATTAATTCACTTTACTATGATTTAGGATATGAAGTATTTAATATGTTATCTACTAGTAAAACTACTATAAAAATTGGGATACATTATCCATTTCTCAGGAAGGAACTATTAATGTGAATGAAATGAGATTGAATGCTTACAAAATAAAATATAAAACATTCAAGATGAAACATAATGAGAAGATTTCTGATATTTACCCCATGTTTAATGAAATAGTGCACACAATGAGTTCCTTAATAATTCTATTGTCATACAAAGATCAAATCATGCATCCACTAAGATGTCTTCTAGATAGATGCAGTGGAACATCAGTTTCCATAAGAGTATCTTGTGACATCAGATACTACCTATCAAGGAATATATTGGGATGTTGATGATGTATGAGGAAGATATTAAGGTTAACCAATAATATTAAATAGGATATCTGTAGCCTTTAATACTACTGCATCAGAATAGAAATAAAAATAAACAAATTCAAGATGAAAACTCCAGTGATGTGGAATCACCAGTCACAAATGTTGTGGAAAAAACCCATTTTCTATATGTTTTATGAAATTCAATAATAAGAAGAAATTCTTCTAGAAACCTAGTTATAAGGGAAAGTACGATAGTAGAAGGAATTGGAAAAATACTAGAAAATATATGATAATTCAAATGATATTATCTGTTATGAGTGTAATAGAAAAGGGCATGTCATAGATGAATGTTCCAAGTTAAAATAAAAAACGTATGATGATAAGGATAAAAATTATAACAAATCCCTGAAATCCACCTATAGTTCCTATTAGGACATCCCCGGTGGCTCATACATGACTCACAAAGATAATCTTGAAAGAGAAAATATGTGCTTCCTGAAAAACATATTTGAGGTACATACTATCTTTCCTATATATAATTATGATCATTATATAGAGGAAAAAAATAATGACATGTCAAAAGAGGAAATGTTTTCATATTGAAATATGATTGAAGATACCTTTAATGAGCTTAAAGATAAAAAAAATCTTGAATAAACAAAATTATTTATCTTCTAGTATTAAATATAACCTTGATTTAGATAAATAGAAGAATGCTAAATTTTTGAAAGAAAATACAGAAATAAAGTAGTAAAATGAGTAGTTAAAGAAATAATTAGAGAGATATATAAATTGAAGAGGAACTATCACTAAAATAACATGGGAAAACATTTCTCCTAAATATAGTACTTGTTTAGGTTTCAAACTAGGATAAAGAATAATTGTTAAGATGAACTTTGATCCTAAATCGAAATTCTAGAAATTATACAATATGTTTTTATTCAAGTGGACCAAATAATGTTTTTATTTAAAATAGTATATAATCTACTTATAAGAAACCCATAAGAAAAATATAGGTTCTTAAATCTCTAATCACTAACATATCTGGGCCCAATAATATCTAGGTACCAAAACTATTTATGGTATAAACTTATTTTTAGGAAAACTGCTTGAAAATATCCTATATAAATCTATGGTATCTAGACAATGATTGTTCTTGAAATATATAAAGAGTTTTAATTAGCTTTAATAACTTGATAAAGGTTTGTAGTTGACATGTAAACTTTTGTGACAATGATAATTAAAAATAATTGGCCCAATCTAAATCAGAAACTCTAACTTAGTTTTAATTTATAAATTACTTTTTGTATATGGTCTAAAATACAATCTTCTTAGTATCTCACAACTATGTGATGATGGTTTTCATTTGAAATTTGGAAAAATTCTTATGATTTTTTAATTCTAAAAATTCTTTAGTATTTACTACTTTGAGAAATGAGAATGTAAATATTATTAATCTTTATTATTTAATTTAAAAAAATATTTGTTGGTTAATTGGTTTTCATAAATAATCTTGTCTTTAGTATAGAAGACCATGACATTGTAGTATCCACTCACATAGAAATATTACTATGAATGTTTTAGTAAGGGATATAACCAGACTTGATTTACCAATTGAAAAATTCTATAACCCCTATCAAAAAGGAAAAAAATAAAAAATATAATTTAAATTAAATAATGAAGTTTCAAATTCTAATCCTATCTAGTTGGATCACATAGACTTGTTTGGACCATCTAGATTTTCTAGTTTAAATGTGAAGCACTATGTCTATGTACTTATAGATGAATTTTCTAGGTATACTTTGGTATTCCTTTTAGTTCAAAAGAGTGAATATTTATCTAACTTGACAAATTATTTCAAATCTATATAAAACCTATATAGACATAAAATCAAGAACTTAAGAAGTGAACATGGTCGTGAGTTTGAGAATCAAGACTTTGAACCCTTTTGCATACAAAATGGATATTACCATAACATCTCTACTCCTAGGACCCCTTAAAAATGGAATATTAGAAAGAATAAATAGAATATATAAAAAGATACCCCAATAATGATTAATTAATATAAATTACCTATCTACTTTTGGTTAGAGTCTGTAAATACAACCTTCAATATAATTTATAGAGTTTTAATTATACATATATTAAAAAAATGCCTTATGAAATTTAGAATAAGAGAAAAAATAAGGTTAATTACTTTAGATTTTTTTGTTGTAATGTATTTTTTCTTAATAATAAAGATAATCTTGAAAAGTTTTCCTCCAAAAGTGAGGAAATAATTTTCTGTGGTTATTCAACTTCAATTAAAACCTATAGAGATTTTAATAGAAGAACTAAGACTGCAAATGAGTCTATTCACATTATTTTTTATGAGATAAAATCACATGAACCTAATTCTCCTTTAGAAAACCTTATGTATAATTTATCAACATTGAACATTAATTCCAATAAATCTGATTCTAAGGAAAAACATAAAGAAAAATCATTCAGATATATGGAACTTATAGAACCTTAACCAGATCCTCTAAAAGACCATGACATGATCATAACTTCTTTTTTCTTGATATATTAGGAAAATTAAATATCACCCTCTAGATTTTGTAGTTGGATAATTAGATGGAGGTACACAAACTAGAGATTTTTTAATAATCTAGGTTAAACATCAATATTGCTTAGCACAAATCGAACCTATTATCATCACTGATGTAATCTAGGATGAATTCTTGGTAATGTATATGAAAGTATAACTTAATAAATTTTAAATAAATAAAGTTTTTGAACTTATTTATAGACACAAAAAAACCTTAACTATATGCACTAAGTGGGTATTTAGAAACAAGGTTGATGAATATGACATAATAATAAGAAATAATGCTAGACTAGTTGCACAAGGGTATGATTAAGAAAAGTGTATAGACTATTAAAAAGCCTTTAAACCTATATCCAGACATGAAGACATTGGAATACTATTGGCCTATATAGAACATCTTGATTTCAAACTATATAAAATGGATTTGAAAATCTAATTCTTGAATGGGTATATATTTGAGGTAGTTTTTATTAAACAACCCTATGGATTTCAAAACCCTCATTTTCCAAATCATGTTTTCAAACTAAAAAAACTTTGTATAGTTTAAAACAAGATCTTAGATATTGGTATTATAAGATCATCTCTTTTCTAATTTCAAAAGTATTTTCAAAAGGTATATCTGATCATACAATATTTCTAAAATAATTTCAAAAGATGTTTTAGTTGATGAAATCTATGTAAATGATATTATATTTCGATCTTCTAAAAATTATTTATGTAATAATTTTTCAAATATGACGAAAAATTAATTAGAAATAAGTTCAATGAGTGAACTTAAATCCATTCTTGGTTTTCATATTTTTCAAAATAAATAAGGAATTATTATAAATCAAAGTAAATATACTAAATACCTTTTACAGAGTTTTTGTCTGGAAAGTACATAAATTAGTGAAACTCCTTTGATTACCACCTGTAAATTGGATCTTAAAGAAGATGAAAAATTAGTGGATCAAACCAATTACAGAGGTATGAGTGGAAGTCTACTATACTTATCTTCTAACAGATCTAACATTACATTTAGTGTGTGTATGTCTGCTCATTTTCAAGAAAATATAAATGATTCAAACTTACTTTATATAAAAAGGAATTTCAAATAACTCAATTGTACAACTAATTTAGGATTATTCTGCCCTAGAGGAAAATCATATGACTCAGTTAGTTATTTAGATGTTGATTTTTGTGGTTGTACGTTAGATAGAAAAAGAACCTTTAGAATATGCTATATTTTTGGAGAGTCTCTAGCATCTTCGTATAGTAAGAAAAAAACTCTGTTGCACTGTCTTCTACTAAAACCGAATACATAGTTGTAGGTAGCTATTGTGATAAAATTTTGTGTATGAAATGCACTCTGATAGACTACAGATATCAATTCCAACATTTACCTATAAAATTGTGATAACACAAGTAGTATAAATATTTCTAATATCCCTCTATCTTAATCTAGAACAAAATACATTTATGTAACATAACACTTTTTGAGAGGACATTTTCAAAAGAACTATATAACTCTCAAATACATTGGAATTGAGCATAAACATGCTGATATATTTACTAATCTATTGAATTTTAAGAGAATGAACTACATCAAACATGAATTAGGAATGATTAATTTTGGATAAGTATAATTTTTTGGGTTGGTTTTTACTAACTGTTGGTGTTTATCCACCATTGGAGTTTATCCATTATTGGAGTTTACCCACCATTGGTGTTTATCCACCATTAGAGAAACCCGCCATTGGTAATGTCATACCATTATTTTTAATTTCATATTGCTAATTTTTATATACGAGTTAATTATTTAATTTATTTTATATTTTTATTTTATTTAATTTTTTAGATTTACAAATACCAAAATGATATAAAATGGGAACTTAGTCTAATTAGAACACACACACACACACTCTCACCCAAACATTATCTTCTAACTTTATCTCCCAACCTTTTTCCTTCCCTCAAACTCATCCAAACCATCCAAACTATTCAAAATGGTTAGATTGAAGTGAGAAACAGTGTTGTCTCTCGATGATCCCCATCCTTCAAAGAAGCGGAAAGGGTAATCGAACCATATAAGCTATCGATCCAATGTACCCATAGCTTGGAAACCATATAGTTGTACCTAAGGAGGAAGTGGATGAGGAGTAGTTTCTTTCAAGAAATTCATCAGTGATTAGAGTTATACATGATCATGGATGGGTTGAGTCATTCTTACAAAATTAAAAACCATTCTATCATACATTTTTGCACCATTTCTATCAATATATTGAATTTTTATTTGAGGAATTTAAAGACTGGGTTAGAAGAAAAATAAACAGATGCAAATTTGTTCTCTCTTCAAGAGAATGAGATAGATGTATTAAAATATATCATAAAGGTGTCTCAAATGACTATCCTGGATATATTCCAAGTGATAGTGAAAATATCGTGTATGTGGTTGATTTAGATGAGATTACTGGATATGGAATTGTAATAAGAGTAGCTGCAATTGAGCTTAATGGGGGATTTCATTTTCTATTCTTGTTTATTCGTTATATGCTATGCCCAAAGAAGGGTGATTTCATAATAGTGAGGTATCATCATGTATATCTCTTTTTTCTTATGAAGTTAAGAGAAAATATTAATCTATATAGACACTTGGTGATTCATATGATTGATATGTGTGATAAAGATTCAAGGTCAAACTCTCTTCTCTACCCTAAATTCATTTCTGCCATACTTGAGGCCAAAGTATTAGTAGATGATGAAGAAGAATAAGAATTAAACTTTGGAGGATTTTTCCTTACAAGATTCATTTGTAAGAGAATAAAGATAAGTTAAACCCATGGAAGAGGAAGTGGGTTGTTGATGCTGATAATATTTATAAGTATTTCAATATTTTTAATCACCTAACACAGCTGAAAAATAGTGTGGATCATAGATTGGAGGTAGATGAAGTGGTAGAGTATTCTAATGAGTAAGAAGGAGAGGAAGAGGAGGATTATTTTTTAGAAAATGAGGAGGATTTTTTTAATTGACGAGGGAAGTAACCCAGATATCCCCACGAGTCCTCAAAATATCTCTTTTTTATCACATAGTCCTCATAGATCTATCCCTATAAGAGATACTCTTTTATCTGAAGGAAGTGAAGAAGAGGAAACTTAGGTTTTTGAATAATTATTTGAGTTATATGATGATGAAAATGATGAAAATTGAACTGTTAATGAAAAATGTTATATTGACGAAGAAGAAGAAGAAGAAAATGGAAATGGAAATTATGAGGGATATGGTGATGGAGATAACAGTGATGGTGGTTCAAATCATTATGGTCCTCATGACCAAATTAGGGATGAGGTTGTTGAGATGCCCAAGGTACTTATTTCTTATCAAGGTAAATCAATTGATTCTGGGTTTGAGGAACTAACAACTTTAGTTCAAGATGATGATATAGATGCTAGGGATAAGTTGGAAGCATCTATTCCGATGGAGAAATATCCAATCCTTGATTGTCACATTTTTGAACCTACTGATAGAGACATTTTTAAGAATACTGTTGGTGATTCTATTAATTATACATCTGATGTAAAGAAAGTTAATGAGTAGATGAATGTTTATTAGACAGTTTTTTATGAAGATATATGATGTGTAAATGGTTTTCGAATATTTAATTATTGAGATAATAGTTTTTGATATTTCTGTTGCATCTCCAGCTAGGTTGGATGACACATACGTTGTGGAATGGGAAAGGTATACTGATTATGTCAGACTAGGTTTGGAATATATTGACTTTGATGATGGGAGACATTCTTTTCTAGTTTGAATGAATTTGGATCCTAAGTGATCAAAGGTGGAGCATACACATTCTAGAGGAGAGTCACAATGTTTTTCTTCTGATTTGACTTCCAGACCAGATCCTGTAGAGGCACCTACCATTGAGAGAGTTTCTACACCCTTTCCTACTACTTCTTTTTCCTCAGTGCCTATATATGTTGTATATTGAGCTGACATGAAGTACTTTATAGAGAGGCTTCTCTATGATTTTGGTATAATGTTGAGAAATTAGGCACCTCTTATTATAAATATTAGTGGGAGAGATTCCATATATTTATTTAATTTTTTGATACACCACATCCAGACCATGATGATGCATCATATTTAATATGTAGAGACTGGGATTGTGAGGTTTGAAATTGATATGGATACCTTGAGGTCTAGAGTGGATGAAATGAGATAGTATTTTATAGATTCAATGGATACTTTGATAGAGAGGGTGGTGAACATATCTTCTTCAGATTCCACTTATTGTTCTCCACCTCTTTATCTTGATGTTTATTTTATCTAGTCAGTGGATAGAGAAGAGCTTCAAGTAGTTTTAAGTTATGTTCCAAATCTTCCCCAGGATAGTTTGAGGAATATTAAGAATAACAGTGATCATGTCTATAAGATGGTCGAGGAATTCCCAAATGAGGGACGAACTGATAGGGAGATAATTACGAAAGATATTAAAACATATTTATAGAGTATCTATACTAAACATGATCATAACTCTCACTTTAAGTTCCTTGCTGACAATCTTAAGATTCCTACAATTACTCAAGCCTTTAAAGGAGAAGTCAATCAGTTGAAAGTGATGACCTGATTGATCAAGTAGTTTATAGAAGAGAAAAATGACTTTTTAGTGATATAGAAAGAGAAGAAAATATCATCATGGAATTTATAAAAATGGTAAAGATCTTTCTTCATGTTCTTGGAATTGTAGTAATGGCTCAAGATTTCATTCTAGTGAATTCTCATCTCACTCCTCTAACCACTACTCGAGATTTGTTTATAGAATCTATTAATTGAGATCCCAATGCTCATTTTCTTGCTTGGTTCTATCCTTTTAACCTGACTCCCATAAAATCTTTAAATTATCTTGGGATGATTATCATCTGAGAGAATCCTTCTCTACCATCTATTTCTACAGCCTCAACTATTGTTTCCTTAGCTTCTACATCTATGCCCTCGACTTCTGATAAGGGAAAGGTAAAATCACATCCTGTTCCTACTACCGAGCCCAAGAATCATTGGGATTGACTTTATTTTTTATAAATACTTTGGTATTATTATTTTTGTATCTCTTTTTAGTGTTAATTCATTTAATTTTGTCCTTAAATGGTGATTATATTATTATCCATATTTTTATTTAATTTCCTTTTTTATTTTCACATTTTGATAATCCCTAAAGGGGGAGAATGAATATTGAATTTATTTACTAATTTTGCAGTGAAGTTATCTTTTGATACCATCATTAATGATGTTTCTTGATACCAGTCCTAGAAACCATACCATTGATGTCATATGCATTTAATTTATTCCTTTGCAACCAAATTAATTAATTATCGGTATTTAATTTTATGGTTATGTTACTTTATTATAACATCCTTTTCATTATTTGATTTTATCTCTTTAATACCATCTTTATCAAATACCTCTTATACTATTTTCTACTTAATGTCTCTGATATCATTTGTTTCTTATTTAAGAGACACTTTATGTTTAAACCCTCACATTAAAGTATAAAAATCGTTAATTAGATATCACTAAATTATATAACTACATATCTTTTAGGCCAAAGTTTATTCTTTACATGATTAAAAAATTCAATTATTTGTGATCATAAAAACGGGGGAGATTGTCAACACTAACTAGTTTTAATGAAAAAAAATCATGTTAATTATGTTTTAATGGTTTTTATTATTTATTATATCATATTATAATATAATTATGTTTGGAAAAATATTGACTAAGTTTTGTAAATACCTATTGCTAGACTTTACTCACCACTAGACATGACTCACTCTTGAAGATGAGTCACTTCTAGGAAATCCCCTATGTTAGACTTGAGTCATTACTAGGATGAAATTTTTTGAAAAGTGTTGATAAAACATACCTCCAGAAAGGAGTCACCATCTAGAATGATTCACTACAAGAATCAATTCACCACTAGACATAACTCACAGTTAAACATGGTTCACAGTTTAAGATGACCTACCATCAGACTTTACCTACCTCTAGGAAATTTGGAAAAGTGTTTAAATGAACTAAAACTAAGGAAGAATCACCACTGATATGATTCATCATTGAGATAAGTCACTTATTAGATGAGTCCCCAATGATCATGACCTAATATCAACCTGAATCTCCATTATCCTGAATCACCACCGGCAAAAGTCACTTCTAGAGTTGTATCACGATCAAAAGTGTCGCCATCACTATTATTTCTTTATTTGAATTAAAATTTTATAACAAATATGTTAATGGACAGAACTAAATGTACTATTTTATATTTGTTTTATTAGATATTATAGGGATTAATTTAAGTGTGTGTCTATTTTCAGTGTGGGGTGAAGAAGATTCAGATGATTTTTCTTTAAAAAGATACATATATATACTGTAAGAAGATATAACAAAGTAGACTCCCTCATGTGCTACGATAGTATGAATACATGCATACTTTCCAAGTGAAAATTTATAATCATGTGTTCCATTTAGTATAGAACATTACATGATGCATCTTTCCTACAACTGACTATGAAAGAGTGTAGATTATATAAAATTCATACCCTTCCTTACAAGAATAACAAGATATATTATGATGCTCTATTTTGCTGTAATTTTTAGAAACATGACTCTAGATAGTATATAAGACACACACGATGATTCTAAAGTTTTATATCACATTAGATTGATAAATATCATTATTTATTTGTCTTTATACTTTCTCTCTATGTTCAGTACCTTTATATTTTGAGTAGTGTGTGGTGTACCCTATATATTAAACATATGTTGACTACTATGCATTAACATGAGGATACAATATGTCTTCCACACTCTATTTATATTTGTTTACCCATGTGTTGTGGAATAGGTCCTTGTGTGTCCGAGACAGTAGGTTAGCTGTTGTATATACCTGATCCATGTTTTGGATCAAGATTATTTTATATAATCTATGTGGCCACAGTTGATTACCAAGTGGAGGGGATTAGATCTCATCTTGGTGTTGAACCACTTGTTTTAATTATATCATGTGTTTTTTTTTTCATTTCAAAGTATTAAACTAATTTTTTTAACTATAAGAAACCACTACTTTGATAGTTAATATGAATTAGTGTTTATATAAGGTTTTGATTAAGTAAATTGATCTAAGAAGTCAAAGTAATTTCCATTTTTTTAACTAAGAAATAATCACTCTTTGTAAAATATTTTAAAAGATCATAACTTATGTCGATCTACTATTTTGATTAATTAGGATGTTTTTAATTTAAATGAGGGATTTTATTTAAACTCATTTTAACAATAAAAATTATTAGGTACTCAATTCACTCCCTATTGAGATACTCACTCTGAAAAACACAGTACTTGTACTCTTATTATTATACCATCATCTAAATAATGTTAATAATTATATAAATATCCTTTATATTTATTATATGTATTTATATATATTTAGAGTCATTCATAAAAGTTAGAGATTGAAAAATGACATACATCGTTTCTGAAGATGGTATGTTGTACGTACACATCAATGATTTTTTAACCTTCTGATGGATGGAATGAGATAAAGGTAAATAATAATTAACACTTAAACTTCAATATTATATCATATAAATCATATATATTCATCAAATATCTCTTTATTACCATCCATGTAAATCATAAATGAAAAATGAATCATATCGCTTCGTGGAGGTGGTAGTCCACACATACGCATGAGCAACATTACCACTTTCCAATGGATTAGAAGGTAAGAAGGTAGATATGAATTATCATTAAAAAAGAATAATTATGTCATAAATATAATATATAAACATCAAACCCAACATAATATGCATCTGTAAAATATAGTGATGAAAAACAAATTTTATTTTTACATGCAGACGATATGTCATACGTACACATGAGCGATAATTTTACTTATAATTTGATGGAAAAGAGGGTGGAAAATGGTGGTTTGATAAAAATAATAAATGTCATTATATTTATTATACTTAATTAATTATTTTCTAATAAATTTCATTCATTTAGAGGATTTAAAATAATAAGTTTAATGAAAGTGATCGGTTAATGCGATTACCTCATCTTTGAAAGAACCCAATTAGATCTTCTCCAAAGGATCCTAGGGTTATTATTTTGGTAAGACACATCTATAATATAAATAATTATTTTTATAAGATAATTATATGGGGATTAGTCAATCTAAAAGACTCAAAGTGGTTTAAAGAGGAGAACAGTGGGATTCCATTTTATAAGTGAGCGGTGGGGCACACTTGGAATTTATTAAAATATAAAAATATAAAAATTAATTCCCTAGGAAAATGATTCCAAATGGTGAAATATTATAAAAGAATCTACTATTTTTTTAAATCAAATCTAACAATAAAATTTGTGCTGGTTTATATGGTATTTAAAAACCTATCTTTGGGTTTTTAACCCCTCAGTTAACCAATTTTATCCTTAATTGTGGTAACAACTTGTTCACTCATAATGGGTTATAATATTACTTATAAGGTGAAAATTGGTTCATATATGGACAAGTTATGATAATATCGCATCCACCTTGTCTTATTTCATGTTTTTGATTATTTTATGTAATTTAATAAAATATTATTTTCATAAAATATTTTCAATGTCATTTTTGACACTATTAATTTAATTTAACATTAAAGATAAAAAGAATAAGTAATTAAAATATTATACTTTAAAACATAACTAATATATCATATTCATCTATAAAATTTACGTATCATTATAAATCATTCATATTATATTACATTTAATGTTTTTAAAATAATTTATTTTATTTCTTTATTAATTGAATAAATATCATGTCGACATTGAGTAATCAATTAATGTAATTATATAATCACTAAAAATTATAAATAAATTATCATCATGAAAATAATTTCATTATTATCAAAATAACTATTATATTCATTCATAAATTAATTTTATCCCTATGTGAACACAAGATATATTTAAAAGCAAGGGAGTGATATTTTGTATTTTTCTTTACTTTTAAAAGTATATAGATTATTTAAAGGAAAAGTGAGACTTAAATAATTAAATTTCAATTATATTTTGATAATTTAAGATATTCATTTTTATAATAATAAAACTGATGAAAAATGGTGACCTTAACACTCAGATCTAACTTTAACTAGATCATTTTTACCTTTATCGTGACAACAGAGATTTACTATAGTTACTATTCACATTAAGAAAAAATAAAAGGGATATATTTATCAAATTTGAAATTTATGAATCAAAATATTACATAAAATTTTCAGTATTCAATCTCTGTAAGTAAAATAAATTAATTTAATAGAAAAAACACAGCATACAATGAATTTTTTAAGAAACAAGTATTTTTAATTATAAAAAAAATGTTCTTATTTTAAATTCAACTATAAAATATAATATAATGAAAATAATTGGATAAATAATATTATAGTATTACTATTACTTTTAAATAATTTATTCAAAAATTAACTTTTTAAATTCATGGAATAATATAGTTTTCAATAGAAATCAGTATTTTTCACTAACAATCGAAAAATAAATATTTTTGAAAAAATTATAGAAAATATACCCTAAGATAATTTTGATACAATTATTTCAAAAATGAAGTTTATTTTAACATATACATTTTATAAATGTGGGAAAAATTTAATATAATATTTTATTACAAAAATAAATGAAAATCATTTATGATTGAAATTCATTTTTTAGCATAATATGACTTTACCAAAAATTTACTAGTTATTTATTAAGAATTAATCAATAACTTGGTATTCAGTAAGAATTATATATATATATATATATATATATATTTCATGATTGTTTTATTCCTATTCATTCCCTCAAATTCAAAGGGTAGGTTTTAATAGTCATAATTAAATAATCATATTTCAAGGTTGTTTAAGTTCAGTGTTACATGTGGTATATGCTATAGAACATAATGTAATTATATTAAAATATAAGGGTGTTACAATATACTCCTTTTAATGAATTTCACCCGTGTAATTTTAAAATTTTCTCAATAATCCTGGTTTTGATACTTGGAAATTTATTTGTTGAAAACCAACAACAAAAAATGGTTATTAAAAATTAATCTTAAAATATGGAAAGGAAACTATGATGGTAATCAGTAATAAAAAACATCTAGGTTTTCAAATTGGATAACTTTAGTGAGAAGTGAAAATATAGAAATGGAGAAGAAAACTAATGCACAAGGAATAATAGAGAGTAATGAAGAACATGGTTAGAAAAAAGATGACAACCACAAAACATAAAATCCATGATGAATGAAAAGACCATTGATTCATCAGAAATGAATGTAAAAGTATATCATTTTATTTCAGGACCATTTTCCTAAATTTTATGGATTATTTTACTATCAATATAAATAACATGATAAAATATAATTACTTTATTTCATTCCATATCATCTGTACAATTTCATACTTCGGTTGTTCCTCAATCAATTTTTACTTCATTTATCACTTTAATAATTGAATAATCATGATGATTTTTTCATGAATGATTCCCTAAAATTAAATTTTAATAGATCATAAGATATATAAAATAATGAAAATCCATTCCTCCTATCACTAGACATTAACCAAAACAACAAATGGTTAGCATGAGGTATGATATTTTACAAAATGAATAAACCTTAATATAATATATTTAACTCCACAATTTCCAAAATAAAAAAAAATATTCAACTTAGATCATTTCATAAATAAACCTAAAGCCTCAATAAACTCAACATTAAATAGATTTTTAACTTAAAAGGTGCTCTCATGCCTTTTATTCTACATCCTCAAAGTTTAATTACATTATTCCTAATTAATATTTCATGTTAAATCACATGTTAAACCCCAGGGTTACATATACCTTAAGTAAATTAAACATCTCAAAATATCATTAATCACCATAATAAATATTATAATTTAGTGAAATTCACCAAAATATCATTAATCAAAACTAGATACTAACCTGAAAGGTAATCCTTATCTTGGCCATAAATATCTTCAAAAAAATTTCCTTGCCAATGATTCACATTTCAACCATCAAGGTTATCTATATCCCACTATCCAATGGACCATAATTAAAATCAAATCAAATCATATATTAACCCAAAGTATTTTTTAATCCTCAATGTAGTATTCTTCCTAAAAAACAGTAAAATTTTAAAATCACCTCAAAATCCCACCACTTAAAACTTCTAATGGGGTATCTATTATTTTAAACTTATGATCATTCTAAAACATATAAACCTAAGATGATATCCATAAATCTTAAGTCAGAATCACATGAAAACATATATTCTATCCAAAATTAACACAATCCATTTTACTCAATTAAAATCACAAAATATTGAATATAGTTTATAAATTGAAAAAATACTCTAAACTCCATAAAAGATAACTTAAACCACTTTCCCATTAAATCACTTATCAGTTTCAAGGTCACCAATACTATCCCATTTACTCCATACATTTGAATCATCTATTTATCCCAACTAAACATTATCACATTACCACTAAATCAATTTTTTTATTATCTATTCCTTTTAACAAATGTTTACAAATCCACGATGAAAATATTATTTGGAATAATTTGTAGATGTTTCATGATTCCTATATCCATAATATCATTGATATAACACTTTTATAATGTAATTATAAAATCTTGAAACATAAACACCTCAATCCTTCAACTTAAATGATTGTAATAACATAAGTATTTCCTTGTTCTACGAGTTAACCCCTGGATTTGGGCATTGGATTAGATAATTCCCATATTACCCAGACATAAGACGTTGAACTATAAATAGTACCTTTGGAGAAATTTCATTTCCATTAATCAAAATATTCATTTTTACTTAGAAATTAAATGATCTATTCCCTTCATTTAAACATAAAAAACATCCTCACACCCCTTCGAGAAATTCCCATGTGTGACTCTTCGCGCATTATGGGCATGTTAGAAGTTGAATATTTTTTCCTCCATGGTCTTCATGAAATGCCATTTTTCTCTTATTTTGTGTTTTATGAAACTCACCCAAGTTTATATTATTAATTATATATTGATATAAATTATTATGCATAATCAAAAGGTTTTTCTTCCAACTCCCATTTTATTGGTATTCTCATGAGGGAAATTATTCCATTTTACATCATATTCTTCTTTGACATGA
The DNA here is from genome assembly GCA_963277665.1 of Viscum album. Classification (NCBI taxonomy): domain Eukaryota; kingdom Viridiplantae; phylum Streptophyta; class Magnoliopsida; order Santalales; family Viscaceae; genus Viscum; species Viscum album. The sequence goes on along the minus strand of OY728139.1, from coordinate 607,226,130 downwards.
ATCCTCCTGGTTCTAGAAATTGACTAAAACCAAAAGTTATATTATGAAAAATCATAGTGGGAATCTACATAATCCTGAAACATAATTTATGGTATATATAAATCATGAAACCTTATATTAAATCTATTAAACCTTAGGTTTAACCTAGGTATTCCATAATAATCATCTATTCAAATCCTTTGTGATGGTTTATATAGAAAATGTGAATTAACCCAAGAATATCCCCTAGGAGTGTCAAACTTGGTTCAAAGTAAGGACACACTCACCATGCACTATAATGATGTAAAAGATATACTCGATCAACTCTTTTAATATTTATTATCCTTGGATACATCTCTTCCAAAACCACATGCACTTATAGTATCGAGACATGGATGTAATTCTAGTAAAACTAAAATAATTTCTATACCATAACTTTGAATTTTATTCTATACATAGGGTTATAATATTTATCTTAACTGAAATTTTCTAATCATATTTTACAATGGTTTATAAAACCTTTCTCTGAAACTAACTACTACAACCCATAGTTTTCATACAAAGATATTACATCTTATTATATGAATATTCACTATAGAAAATAATGATCTATGAAACAATCATAAAAGTCTATTATATTTGGGACCTTAGAAACATAATAAACTAATTTATAAGATATCTACCTCATCTCCCACTTATTTATTCATAACTATCACTCTTTTTAGATATAATTCATAAAATCATTCTTCATAACCTAGGAAAAGTAAACATAATAAAGGGTGAGATCCAAAGCTCAATTAGGGTAAATAAGAGATATATTAATGACCACTTAAGAACAACATGATATTAAAGGAATGATAAAATGATATTAACATTTTAAAATCATGCCTTTAATATTATAGAACTTATCCATGACTCATGAAATAAATCTCATAATTTCATAAGATGTGAATCATAAAGGAATCAAAGAACATAAACCATGAGAGTATAACATTTTCATATGACATAGATTTTTAATATATATATATAATAATAGAAAATATATTATTTAATAGTCAATGATTACTACCAAGACTATCATAGTTGACTAGGTTCACTCCCAAGTCCATTGTTGTATTGAATGTTAACTCCAAAGACTACCATAGTAGAAAATGTCCCTTAATGAATAAGGTTCACTACCCAAACCAGTCCTCTTTATCTAATTAGATATCCATATTTACCCTATTAATTAAAGGGTTATATAATTATGGGACCACCGATAACATTAAAAAAATCATACATATTTATGCCACAATATCACAAAACATTCACCATATCATGACCCTTGAAAATGAAATGGGATTTATAAACATTTCAATATGGAATAACCCATAGATAACAAACGGGGTTTATAAAAATTTCATCAATTGATAATTTCATACCCCATGGAAAACAAATATGTTTTATAAAAATTTTATCAATTAATAATTTCATACCCCATGGAAAGGAATGAGTTTCATAAATATATTGTGACAATAATAATAAAAAATCCAGAGAAAGAACAAGGATGGATTCATTAGATTATATCCTCAGTAAAGGATATAAAATAACAAATTATGTTAACTTAGTTGGAAACTTAATTTAATATATCACTTGATACATTTATTGAGGAAAATACCCTTTTCATTTTGAAATTTATATTTAAAATCTAATGTTTTCCAAAATATTTAGGAAAAAATTTTCTTTGAAAGTAAATTGAGAAACATGTAATGTAATCTTAAAATAAATAATTGGATATGATGGTGATAATTTCAATTTATGTTGTATACATTAAAATAAATATTCCTTTCACATTTTTGTTAAAAAGTCAAAATTACAACATTTGGAAAATGAAAACAATATTCCATTTAATTTTTTTAAAACTCAAACATGGGTAAAAATGAATTAAAAAAATAATTATAGAATAGTAAAAACATTATTGAAAACAATTTTGAGAAAACATGAACTTAGAAGAGAAATGATTTTTGACCAAAGAAAGAAATAAAGTCAGTTTTCCTTAAAAACATTATTTTAGTATCTTGTGTACATAAAGTGAGGAAAATAAAATTAAAAATTTTATTATCCAAAAATAAACACATGATAATAAAACGTTTTGAGTTTCTTGAGAGGTATATCATGAAATTCATCACTAAAAACATAATCATAAATAATCTTGAAAAATGAAGAGATTGTTATGTAAAACCCTAACCAATTTGGTAATATTTTAATCATATTCCCCATGAAATAATAACATCAAATAAACCTATAAATTTCATTAATATAATGATATTAATTATACAACATGTGAAGGGGGTGGTATATACACCACAAAAAAATGAGTGGTGAATATGACATATGTCTACCAGAAATAAAAGTGAGACTAGAAATCCCTTACCTCGAGTTACAATTTCCTTGAAATAGATCAATAATTTTTTTATAATAAATTTAAATTTATTATAATTATATAACAAAATAATTTAAATTCACGTAATATCATAAATGACCCCTTTATAACATGTTAACACCCATATATCAATAATCCCTTATTAAAATCATTGAAACTGGGTGTTAACTGTTTCGTTTTTTCATAAGAATTTCTGTTCTATATCTCTAGTCCTTGTAATTTTATCATGGTACTATAAGAAATAGAATTTTAAACATGATAAAAATATCATATACTATATATATAGTTATCTATAAAAGGTATAGATTGGAAAATGAATTACAACGTTCATGCCAACAATCATGTACCTGAGTGGTAATGGATCCTACTTGGAATCTAAAAGACCCAAGATCAAATACAGGTAAGGGTGAATTTCTGTGTTACAATAGTAGTAATGTATTAGTGTTTTAGAAGTTACTATATCCGGTAAAATTTGGTATTGTAGTAACCGGAACTATTCATTCGATTTGGGCCTTTGGGGAACCGGTTTCGACCTTTAGGTCTTAGGGCCTTCTGGACACCAAAGCCTTCGGGCCGTAAGGATTTTGGGACACCAAAAAGTAATTATTTCAACATGTCCTTTGGGGAACCATATTATTTTGGGATAATGAGACTCTGGGCCACAAAGGACCAAGAAGAATCCTGGGTAGACCACGTAGGAATAGGCTGTAGAAGAGGATTCAGAGCAAAGTAGCATCCATCAGAGCAAAGCTAACCAGATTGGAAGAATGAGTTGGTATGGAACTTGACATCGATACTAGATACCATATAGCTCTTCAAGGGTAAAATCAATCCAATAATCCATGTGAGGTGGGGAGTTAGGCACAATAAAATATGCAAGATGTTGGAGAGGGGTAGTTCAAAAAAGTTTAGTTAATTTGGTCTTGGGCCTTCAAAGGTCATATACCGGGCCTTCTGCCTTTAGGCCTTCAGGTCATGTATGGGCCTTATGAATCTGGGCCTACCAATCATTTAAGGGTTCCATCTAAACCCATAAAAATGGGATTATCCAATAATCAATAAATTCTAAGGCCTTCAGGCTTTCAGACCAATTACACTGTTCATGGAGACAACAAGACATACTTATGTGTTAATGCTTCTTTCACTTTTCAATGGATGAAAGTAAATAAATTTAAATAATAATTTACCTTTTAAAGAATCTTTATTATATCATAAAAATCATATATATTCATAAAATCCATCCTTATTACTATCAATGTTAAGAGGAAATGAAAAAAAATCATATCTCTTCATGGTGGTGGTGGTACATACGTACTAACAAGCGATATTATCATTTTCCATAGAATTTTAAATTATAAATATAGATATGATATTATAATTTTATAATATAATTATTTGATAAATATCATATATAAATATTAAAACCATTATAATATAAATCCATAAAATATGGTGATGAAAATTGAATTGTATCACCATGTAGAGACAATAAGCCATATGCACGCACGAGCGATACTTTCACTTCCCATTTGATAGAAAATAGGATGTATAACGGTGGTTTAATAATAATAATAATAATAATAATAGTATTTCTATATATTTACGGTACTTATGTTATTATTTTATGATAAATACCATATATTTAGAGTATGTAAAAGAAGAAGTACTAAGAAAATGATCGGTTGGGGTGATTACCTCTTCTCTGAAAGAACTCCATTAGATATCCTCTTAAGGATACCAGGGTTGGTCTTTTCATAAGTAAATAACCACTAGAATATGGATAATTATGTTGAGAATATCATTTTCAAGTTTTTGGTGATCTAGAGATCTCATAGTGGTGTAAATAAGAGAAATTAGGGGTTCCCCTTTATAAGTGAGGGGAGATGCACTCTTAGAATTTCCTTAAGGATCAAAATATTAAAAAGTAATTCCCTTGGAAAATGATTCTAAAATGGATTGAGATTTGAATATAAGGTATTATTTGGTTTAAATAAAATAAAAAATACTATTTTTTTCAGGTTTATGTGGTTTTGTAAACCTTATATTTTGGTTTAACCCTTTAGTTAACCACTTTTATCCATAAATATGGTAATGATATTTCATTATTAATGGGTTATAATATTACTTCCAAGGTGAAAATTAACACATAAGTGGGAAATGAATGAAACTTTAGACCTTATATTATCCCACCTATCCACTTTCTATATTTTTTTTACTTTTAAATATTTTAATAATATATTATTTAAAAAAAACATTAATGTCAGTTTTAATGCTATTCATTTAATTTGAATTTGAAGACATAAAAAAAAATATATAATTCGAATATAAAACTTTAACACATCACCATTTTGTAATATTACTCAATAATATATATGTAATACTATAAATTACACATATTATATTACTTTTAATATTTTTAAAATCATTTAGTTTATTTTTTATTAATCGGAGAAACGTTGTGTGGGAATTGGGTTAGAATTTAAGGTAATTATATAATGATAAAAATTAGAAATAAATTACCTTAATTAAAATAATTTCATTACTCTATAAATAATCTCAATAATCCTTTATAACTTGATTTTTTCCCTATGTTAACACATAATAAATATTTAAAAGTAAAAGAGTGATATTTTATAATTTTATTTACTTTAAATATTATATAGGCCATTTTCATGGAAAAGTGTCACTTAAGTAGTTACATTTAAAGCCTATGGGGGTAAGGTTTTATTTTACTTCATCCTATAATAAATATGATGAAAAATACTGACCTTAATAGTTAATTTTAACCTACATTACCTCATTTTTTCCTTCAACGTGGTTACTATTCAGATTGATTAAAAATAAATGGGGCATATTTACAAAATTTTAACCACTTGATTCTAATTGTGTTATACATTCCTTATGATTCAATATCTAAAGTTATTAAAATTTAATTTAAGAGAAAAACAAAAAACACAATGATAAACATTTTTTTAAAAAAATGAATTTTTTTGTTTAAAAAATTTTTTAATACCAAATTCAACTATAAATTTGACTATAACAAACTTAATTGGACTAATAATAATATGAACTAAATAATTTTACTTTGAAATCATTTAAAAAAAATATAACCATTAAAATTATTGAAAAAATATAGTTTTCCGTAAAATTAATTAATTTTTAATATTAATAGAAAAATAAATTTTTTAAGATATTATATAAAATTAATGATATTTTAATTTCTATAAGATCATTTATAATAATGAGTTTATATTTATTTTTTTAAAAGTTGAAATAATTTAATATGACATTTTTTGATAAAAATAAATAAAAATCATTTTTAGGGGAATATATTTTTGTAGCATAATATAAATTTTATAAAAATTAAATATTTATTTCTTATGAATTAATAAATAACTTATCATTTAGTGAGACCCTTATATATTTTTCTTAATTTTTTCATTCCTATTCATACCGAAAAATTCCACAGTTAGGTAATAATAGTCATAATTAAATAATAATATTTCTTCATTGTTTAAGATCGATGTTACATTTTATATATGTTGTTATATATAATGTTCTTATATTGAAATATTGGTGTATTACATACCTTATCTAGAATATGGATTATATTATTGATTAATAAAAGTGATTTTTAGTTACCCTAACACCAGTATCATGAAGCCAGTGTCTGCTTTATTAAATTGGCATGAGATACAAGGAATCAAATCCTCATGTACCAAATTGTTTAGTATCTTTGGTAAACTAGATACATACACGATTCCTATATTTCATTTTAATACAAAAAATAAAACATATTTTTTTCAAGAATAACATTATTGCCTCAAGTATATACATTCATATCAATCATAGTACACTTCAAGGATCCATGGGGAAATGAAACAAAATAAGGGTGAGATCAAATACACAATAAGGGTTAAGAAAAAAAGATATCCTGAATCAATAGGAATAATCAACATTGAAAGGTAAATTACTAAACACAAATTCAATTTAAAAAACTTTACTATCATGATAAGATAAGTAATATTCAATATGTAAAGGTAAATACTAAAACACACATTCCATTTAAATAAATTGACCATCATGAATAGATAAGGCATAACTAATATGGCTAGGTAAATAACTGAACACACATTCCATTTAAATAACTTTAATGTCATGAAAAGATAAGACATAATCAATATAGAATGTTAAATAATTAAACAAAAATTCAATTTAAATAACTTAACTATAATTAATAGATAAGGAATAATCAATATTACAAGGTAAATAACTGGAAACACATTCCATTTAATTAATAGACTAAAGATAAAATGAATCTAGAGAAAATCTCATTATAAAAATATTACGTATAATAATAACTTAATTCTTAGTGAAGAATATTTTTAATTATTTTATGTCATGTATCAGGAACATGATACCTCTATCATTATGATCAATCCTCAAGACAATTTAAAACTGATGTATAGAAAACCATTTAACTTATAATAGCCAACTAATTCATCACATGAAACTTGTAGATTCATTAAGGGTATATCTATAACTGGCACCCATGAAAGTATTCATGTTCATTTAAATTCTTCATATATCAAATGATCGATTTAATTCATGATGAAATATGGATTACCATTAAATATTTATATTTAGGAAAGAATATAAATTATTAATATTTCCTCATCCAAAAAAAATTCAATGTAAAAAATAATATTTATAAATGAGAGTTGGTTTAAGTAATAATAAGATCCATGATAAATAATATGGATATTTAATGGAAATTTAATTTCTAATTATCATATGAAATTGAATATTTCAAGTAAATGTAAATGACTACAAAAAAGAATTATGAAAGTGAATTTAAATACTTTCCTTGATAAAATTATCATAATCCATCCACAGTAATAATAAGGATTGTATCAATATAACATATACCCATTGGATTAAGAATAAAGGGTTATTTTCATTAATGAATATAAATATTCTAAAAAATCTTTAAAAATATTTTTGATTAAAACCTATTTTCCATTTTGAAAATCACTTTTTAAAACTAAATGTTCAAAAAAAAAATTAAATTTTTTTTAGAAAATAACCTTTGAATATTATAAAGAAATCATTAAAACATTGTGTGGTCATTATGGTGGGAAATTCCATGCATTCTGTAAATGCTAATTCAAATATTCAATTCAAATTTTTGGTAAGAGCCAAACAAGCCCTATTTGGAAAATAAAATAAATATTCCTTTCAGTTTTTCTCTATAAAAATTAAAACATGGGTTAAAAATCTATAAAAAAAAATTTTAGAATGATAAAAAAATTTTGAATTTTTTTTCCAAAAACATGAGTTTGGAAGAAAAAGTATTTTTTACTAATGATATAAATGAAGTATGATTTTATTAAAAACATTTCCTCAATCATTTTATGTAATAAAGAGTAGAAAATGGTATTATTACATAAAAAAGTTTTGACTAACTAGAGAAAAATTAAATTAAAGGGGTTTATTAGTCAATGATAAAATAATTTCCTTCAAAAGAAAAATTAAGTATAAATAATCTCAATTAAAATGAGATTGTGAGATAAAACCTTAAAAAGATCATAATGTTGAAATGAGAATTAATCAATGAATCAATTATATGCGTTAAGTGTAAATCTACATAAAAAATTGGAAATTAAAAATAAGAGTGTCAAAATTATTTACTCACGTAACCTTATAATGTCAATGATAATGGAGATGTAATACAATCCATTGAAGAAACATTTCGTTATGAAATTTGTTACCACGTGATAATTTTCTTGTCAAATAATATTATATGAAATAATTAAAATTAAAACCTAAAATACCATTAATTATTAATTTATCGTGATATTACATTTAAAGAGGAAGTATATACACAATATAAATGATATTAGGTGCATTATATTATAATATTCCACAAAAAAAGGAAATTGAGATGAAGTCCCCTACCACTTGGTAATATTCATGAAAAATCATATTGGATAAAATTATTTAAATCCCAATATAAAACAACATGAATTATTATGAAATCATGATATTACATGTCAAATGGTCAGTACATACACCATATAAAGTAAATTATGTGCATAAGATTAAAATATGACTCAATAAAGATAAATTGAGATGGAGTCCCTTACATCACGATTCTTTAGGTTGAAAATGATTTAACCTCTTATTTATTGGTTTAAAAAAATTATTTTAAAAGGTAACCATATTTATAATATCATATATAATCTTTTTATAACATATTATCACCCATTCATTAATTATCTTTCTTTATTTTTATTATTTAATGTGTTAATTGTTTTGTTTTCCCATGCATGTTTTATCATGAAAGATCTGGTTCGTGAACATACTATACAGTGGAATCATATAAATAATTATAATCATGACATAATTATCATATTTATACATAAATTATTTTTTTAATACTAATCATGAATGATGGTTTTGAGAAATTAAGTATGTTACGATCATAGAGATAGTAGTCCATACTTATGCATGATCAACATTTATATGATTTTAAATAATTACTAGAATATCATATATCATATATTATTTATTTATAAATAATTATATATATATATTATTCATGTGGGTTGATAATGAAAAGAAATTCATATCGCTTCATGAAGGCAGTAGTCCACATGTACCCGAATGATGTTATAATTTTTTAGTCTATTAAAGAAAATAATATTTTTTTAAAATGATAAATATGATATTAATATCATAATTATTTTATTTATATAATATATATTCATTAGAATTATATTTATTACCATCCATGTAACACGTTAGTGAAAAAAAATCACATTGCTTCATGTGGAGGTAGTCCACCATACACAAGATAGACTTTATAGTATCCCCTATGGAATGGAATTTAAAATAGTATATATGATATAATGAATCCATAAGTAAAATTATATTATAAATATATTATATATATTTATTTGTAACATCATACCCAACTGTGAGAGGAGGTAATGGAAAAACGAATGACATCAGTTTGTGAGGCGGTAATCTACCATACACTCGAATGATGATTTCATAACCTATTTGATGGAAGTAGAGATGTTTATAGGTAATAAAATTAAGATAAAAAACTCAGTATATTGAATATAATGAGGTTTTTATATCATTAGGTTTTAATATGAATTTAAGGTGTAGGAGGAAGAATTAAAATAAAGATGCTCGTTGAAGAACATTATCTCTTCTTCAAACATCCTACTTATGTTTTCCACAAAATCATTCCTGGGATGAATTTATTCAAAACATAAGCCTTCAATATTGAGGTTAGGGAATTTTTAAATTTATACGGTCATGTACTTTATTAACCAAAAGGTTCTTAATTTCTAAATTGGAGAGGAGAGTGGGAGGCCTTTTATTAGTGAGGTGAGTGGAACACTTGAAATATTTGTAAAGAAAATGGTGTACTCACATTTTTCAAATTACCCAAGGGTCAAAAATGGAATATTATAAATAATAAGAAATTAAAGGATTGAAATTTTTCTATAAAATATATTTTAGATAATTTTTTAGGTTAATTTAATCCTAATAATTTAGTTTAACCCCCTAGTAAACCCATTTTACCTTAATCGTAATAAATATTTATTAATATTTTCACTATTAATTTGGGTAAAAATTTTATTTGACCATATTATGTAGTTTAAAATTTTATTATTTCAAATATGGAACCTATTTTTTGAAATTAAATTAAAATAATTAGAAAATTTTATTTTAAAATTAATGACATCGACATGATGAGAAAGAGGATTTTCAAAGCAAAAATGTATAAAAGTTTACAATGTTTTTATATCCAAATTAAATATTAATATGGTTCCAAGGACCTAAATTAGATTAATAGATATAGAATTTAAAAAAATTTATTTAAAATAGAAATAAAAATATTACTTATATTTGTAAATAATTCAAATGAAAATACAGTTTTCTATTAAAATTCAGTATTTTACACAATTCATCAAAAAATGAAATATGTCATAAAAATATGAAAAATTCAACCAAATATAATTTTTATACACCGGTTATAATAATTTTGTTTATTTTTTCAAATAATTTTTTAGAACTGGTAAAAATTAATTTAAAATTATGTCTTAAATGCATGACTAAACAGTCTTCTATAAAAAATACAGTTTTTTAGAAAATATTTAATTTTATATTAAAAAATTATTATTTTATTCCTAATAAATATGTAATAATATTTTTTTCATATTAGTTAGTATTTTTCATACCCACCAATTTAACTTCTAGTTTATAATGGTATAAAATATTACGGTTCATTTAGACTTAGGGTTTCATGTTCTATAAGCAATCTAAGAGATTAAATTTAAGGGAATATATTTCGTGGGTTGTTTAAGATTGGTGTTGCATGTCACATACGCTATAAAAATTAAATGTTATTATTTTATAACTTCATGATATTACATTCACCCACTTTAAATATATTTTTTCCCTACAATTTAAACTTGATCTTGGTAATTAAGGGTTTGATATTTGAATATTATTTTGTTGAAACCCCACATCATTAAAGAGTTAATAAAACATACTCTTAATAAGAGATAAAGGGAAGTAAAATGGTCATTTGGAACAATTCATGAATGGGTTTCTATGTAGATAAAAATTGTTGTCAAGTGAAGATATAGACTTGGAAGAAAATTGAAAATAATTATAGAGAATGAGAGAGGTCATTGATCACAATAAAGTGAATGATCAATGGAAAGTTAAGAACCTCAAAACAGTAAATCTATAATGATTTATAAGATTATATGATTCATCAAATATGAATGTAATAGGATAATTTTGTTTTCAAGATACTTTTCATAATTTTTAGGAATTCATTGGTTGATTGTGAATATAAGGAAATATACTTACTTGATATGTTCCTAATTCATAAGCACATTTCATAATTTTTTTTTGTTTTTAGATCAATTTCCAATTAATCCCACACTCTAAGAAATGAATATCCAAAAAAAAAATTTTTATTCCCAAAAAACATAAATTTACTTCTGATGGATCATAATATCCATAAAATAGTGAAAAGTCTTTCTATCTATCTCTAAAATTTTTCCAAATCCAATATGGTTCGAACATGTTATCCGATATAATACATTAATCTATAAACCTCAAAAGTGATAACACTGGATATTCATTAATATTTTTTCAAATGTTTTAACTAAAAAAATGACATATTAACCATGAAATCACATTGTCTAATGGTAGGAAAAACACCATTGTCAAACTATGGTTTTAGGTTCAAGCCCCACAACCTTTCAATATACAAAAACATGATCTTTTTCCAAAACTATATTAATATAATTTCAATAACATTACTAAAGTGTAATAACCCATAATTAACTCAAAAAAATGATAATATAAACTCTAAATGTTACCAATATATTTAAACTCATTCACATAAAATATAAGGGAAGTATTCTTTAAATAACTCTTTTATATACTAATACAATAAGTTGTATCCCCATAAACATTCTTAAAAAATATAAATAATCATGTTAAATTCCTACAACACAAATTTTTAAAATCGGTATTTAAGTCTTCGATCTTATGATCAACCTTAAACTCATAAACCCATTATTGTATCCCTATAGATTATGTTAATGAAGATATATATGCTTCTCAAATTTAATATAATACTTGAATGTTTCATGATTCTTATAACCAAAATACAAAAGGTAAAAATAATTTTTTAATAGAATTATAGAATTACAATAAATACTTCAACTATTTTATTTCAACACAGGCCCTTACTTAATCTAGGATTTAACCTTTAAAAGAGGTAATTGACATGGATAATTCTCAGGTTCCCCATATCTAAGATAATAAAATATATATGGATCCCTATGATGAGATTTATTTCCTTCCATCAAACTATTAATTTTCCAAGGGAATTCATTACTTTATGCCCATATTTTACACACATAAAAAATTTTCTAGTTCTTTCTAGACACCTTATTTTTGATCTGATACACCTTAGGTTTAACTTAGTCCATTCATTAAAGTCATCTATTCAAATCCTTCATAATGGTTTATAAAAAAAATACAAATTATCCAAATCATATCCCCTAGGAGTGTCAAACCAGGTGTGCAGTAAAGACCATTGTCATGAAAAAGTTGAATATTAGGTTATTCCCAATGCACCCTTTTTGGAATTATTACCCCTATGTATATCTATTTCAAAACCACGTCCACTTGTAGTATATAGAAATAGATGTATTGTGAGGTAAAACCACATAATCTATACCTTAACAAAACTTAAGGATGTTCTTATATACTTATTCTCAAATTCCATAATAGAGATATGATCCCTAATCTATGTTTTCCAAAATCTAGTTCCCAATGTTTCTAATAAAAATACTCTAATACAAAGTATAGTGACTCTCACCCCAGTAGCCTGAAGCTAATGTCTGATTTTTTACATTATCATAATATATAAGGAACTACATACTAAAGGACCGAATATTTTCTTAGTCTTGGTAAACTATATGTATACATAATTTCCATATTACATTTGAAATAATAAATTAAAACATAATTTTTTTAGAATAATATTTTTCCCAGTAGTATATTATTTCATATCAATCATACTACACTTCATGGAATCTTGGGGAATGAAAAAAAATAATAGTGGTCTCAAATACTCTGTAAGGGTTAAGAACAACGAAATATATCTTGAATAAAGAAATAATAATCAATATGGAAGGGTAAATAAATGAACACATATTCCATTTAAAAAACATGAATACCATATAAGATATGGAATAATCTATATATAAAGGTTAAAAACTGAACACTTTTTCCATTTAAATAACTTGACTATCATGAATTGATAGGGCATAATCAATAGGAAAAGGTGAATAAATAAACAAACATTCCACTTAAATAACTGGAATATCATGAGTTTAAAAGGCATAATCAATATGGAAATATAAATAACTGAACACACATTCCATTTAAATAACTTTACTATCATTAATAGACAATAAATTTTCAATACAGAAAGGTAAATAACTGAAAACATATTCCCTTTAATTAATAAAGTGATAATAAAATTTAGGAAAAAATAATACCATTTTAAAAATAACAGGGATAATATTAATTTATTTCTTATTGATGTAAATTATTAATCGTTCGATATCATGTCTCAGACACATGATACATCTTCTATCAAGATCCATCCTTAAGATGGTTTAAAACTGATGTATAGAAACTAATTTAACTAAGGCAAGACAACTAATTCATCTCATGATACCTATCGATGCATCGAAGGACTATCTATAACCATGACCAATTCATTTATTCATGTATAAATTATTCCTCATATATCAAATGATCTATTTAATTCATGAATCAATATTTTTTACCGTTAAATATATTTATTTAAGAACAAATACAGATTGTCAATATTTCCTCAATCAATAAAATAGCTTTCATTGTAAAACAATGTATATATAAATGAGACACAATTTACGAAATAAGTGTATCCATGATAAAAAATGTGGATATTTATGGGAAATTTACTGTCTAATGACCACAAAAATGTGAATATTTCATGGGAAAGTTAATGACTAAAAAAAGAAATCATGAAAGTGAATGGAAATACTTTCTTTCATTAAATGATCATAAACCATCCATATAAAGAATAAAGATAATATCAATACAACATATAACCATTGTATTAATAATTTAGGGTTTTTTATTGATGAATAGAAATACCACAAAAAAAAATATTTATAAAATTCTTGGGTAAAATATAATTTTCATTTAGAAAATCTCATTTTAAAACTAAAAGTTCACAAAATAAATTCTAAATAATTTCATTTCACAAAAAAATTAAACTTAAAAAAGAATCTCTAAAACATTGGGTGGTCATTACATTGAGAAATTTTTTACATTCATTACATTTTAAAACAAATGTTTTTTAACATTTTCGGTAAAAGTCAAACATGCCTTCCTTGGAAAATGATGTGAATGTTCCTTTAATTTTTTTTGTAAAAAGTTAAAATGGGTAAAAAATTATTTATTAAAATATTTTAAAAGGTTTTAAAATAATTTTTTTTAGAAAACATTTTTTTGAAGAAAATGTATTTCCAACTGAAGAGAGAAATGAAGTCAAATTTTCTTAAAAACATTTCCTCAATTATTTTAAGTTCCAAAGAGTAAAAAGTGGTAGTATTACATTAAAAATTCATGAATAACCAGAGTATAATAATATGAAATGGTTTATCAAATAATGATAAAATAGTCTTCTTCTATGGAAATTCAAGTATAAATAATCCCCATTAAAATGAGATTGTAAAATAATACCCTCGCAAAGATTGTAATATTGAAGTGAAAATTAATAAATGAACTAAATGTGTGTATAAGATTTAAATACAGATTAAAAAATTGGATATATAACATAATTTCAAAATTTTTTAATACACATATAATATAGAATATAAAATATAGCATGAAAGTAATATAACCAAATGAAAAGAAATCGTGTTATGGAATTAATTACCACTTATTAATTTTCAAGTTCAATCCATTTTGATGAAATAATAAAAATTGAAACATAGAATACCATTAATATTAAATTATTCATTATATTACATTTGAACAAGGTATTATATACACCATTAAAAGAAATTTGGTGAATAACATCACAAATTCCTCAATAAAGGGAAATTATGACGAAGTCCCTTACAACTTGGTAATATTCTAGACAAATCCAATTGGATGAAATAATAAAATTTGAAACATAAATACCATGAATTATTAATTAGTCATGATATTACATATAAAAGGGGTAATATATACACCATATAAATAAAATTATGTATCTAACATTAAAATATGCCTCAATGAAGAGAAATTGAGACGAAGTCCCTTGCCTCATACTTCCTTTTGGTTTATCATGATTTGAAATCCAGAATATTGGTTTCAAACATGTTATTATTTTATAATATAACTATATTCACATTTAAAATATCATATATAATCCTTTTATAACATCTTATCACCCATTCTTTAATTATCTTTAAGTATTTTCATTGTTTCTGGTGTTAATTGCCTTATTTCTCTTGCATATTTCATCATGATAATCCAGTTCTTGAACATATTATATAGTTTCATAATATAAATAATAATAATAATTTTATAATTATAACATTTATACATAAATTATACTTTTAATAACAATAATGAATTATGGTTTTGAGAAATGAAGTACATTATGATCCTGAAGATGATAGGTTATACATACGCATGAGTAACATTTCCATTTTTCAATGATCATTTGGGAAATAAGTAAAGTAATATTTTATCTTTATAGAATTATAATAATATCATATATTCCATATTATTTCATTAAATATACTTATATATACCATCCATGTTGTTTAGTGATGAAAAGAGTGTCACATCACTTCGTAAAGGCGATAGTCCACACGTACACGGACAATGTTTTCACTTTTTAATATAAGAAAGAAAATAATATA
Organism: Viscum album; assembly: GCA_963277665.1. Taxonomy (NCBI): domain Eukaryota; kingdom Viridiplantae; phylum Streptophyta; class Magnoliopsida; order Santalales; family Viscaceae; genus Viscum; species Viscum album. The sequence continues at coordinate 607,210,206 of OY728139.1, read as the reverse complement.
TTTTTTCATAATGTTAAATATGACATTAATATAATAATTATTTCATTTATTTCACTTATATAAATTAAATTTACCCTTATTACCTTACATGTAATGTGTTAGTGAAAACGGATCACATCTCTTCGCGAGGCGGTAGTCTACTATACATACGAGTGACACTGTCATATCCACTATTAGATGGAATGTAAAAAGTTATATATTATATAATGAATACTAAGGTATAATTATATCAGAAATATAATACAAATACTTTATATCCATCACCATACCCAACCATAAAGTTGGTAATAGAAAAGTGAATGACATCGATTCGAGAGGCGGTAGTCCTCCATACACACAAATTAAGATTTCATACCCATTTTATGGAAGTGGAGATGATATTAGGTCAGTAAATTAAAAAAAACGTAAAATAATATGTAAGTTTCTTATTTTATTATATCATTAAGGTTTAATAATAATTTAAGGTGTAAGAGGAAGAAATAAAATAAAGATGCTCATTTAAGAACATTACCTCTACATCAGGTAACGTCCTTAGTTTTCCACCAAAATCATTAATGGGTTGGATTTATACCCAAAATAAGGATTATAGGATTATGGTAGTGAATTTAGGAATTTATATGGTCAGTTATTGGATGAAACAAAATTGTTTTTATTTGCGAATAGTGGAAGAGAGGGGGCATCCTTTTATATGTGAGGTGAGTGATATACACATACTTTTTTAAAATAAAAAGGGGTACCCAAATTTTTCACATGTAAAATTTCTTCAAAAAGGAGATAACTGAGACTTATAAATTATATCGTATAAATATTTCCATGAAATATATTTTTACAAGTGTTTATGTTAATTTAACCCTTATGATGTTAGTTTAAACCCTAATAACCACATTTTTACCCTATTCATGGTAAATAATATTTACTATTTTCACTATTCAGTTTTGGTAAAAAAATTAAGTTTAACTTATTATATTCAATAAATTTAGTTTATTCTAAATATGTAATCAATTCTGAAAAATTTTAATCATTGAAGTGGAAAATTTTAATTTAAAAATAATCCTGAAGCCGTGATAAGAAATTGGGTTTTCACAGAGAAAATGTTGAAATGTTTATAATGTTTTTATATAAAAACTAAATTTGAAAATAATTCCAATGTACAAAATTATATTAATATATATATAATTTTAATAATTTTAATTTAAAATTAATAAAAAATATAATTTAACTTTATAAATAATTTAAACAAAAAGGTCGTTTGAATTAAAATTTAGTATTTTTCTATATTTATCTAAAAATAAGATATTTTACATAAATATCAAGAATTGACCCTAATATAATTTTTACATTTCGATATAAAAGATTAAGTTATTTTTTCCAAATATTTTTTTGGAAGTGGTAAAAATTAATTTTAAATTATGTGCACAAATCACGACTAAACCAACTTTTATAAAAATACAATTTTTATGATTTTTTTAAAATTATCATTTCTTTAGTTCTAATAAATATATGACCATATTTTAAATAATTTAGTTATTACTATTCATAAATTCAAATTTAAATTCTAAGTAATAACAGTATATTGTATTATAATATATTTAGACTCGGGGTTGTGTGTTCTGTATGCTACCAAAGAGATTATATTTTAAGAAATATATTTCATGGGTTTTTTAAGCTTAGTGTTGTGTGTTGCATATGCTATAGAATATAATGATTTTATTTTAGAATTTTGAGGTTTTATATTCTTGATATAAGGAAACTATCAAATGGAGAGAATTAGGTCTTGGAATTGATACTAAACCTCTAATATTTTTAAATTCTTATATGTTCTTTAATGTTTTTCTTACTATGTTTTCAAAATTTCTTTTGAAAACTCTTTTTGAAAACATTACTTTTATAGATATCTTTTACTTTTGATATATTTCATATTTAATGTATGTAGTGCAATCTTAAAAGGATGATATAATATTAATAATATTTTAACTATGTTTTGATCTTACTTTTAAGATGTTATTTCAACACATTAGATTATTTATACCTACTATATTAGATAATTGGGATGTTTCATTAAATTAAGGGATTTTTTTTGAAATTATTTTATAATTTTTTATTTTATACTCAATTTAACCCCCTCTTGAGTTATCCACTCAGACCAATATTTGGATTTAGTGGTGATTATTTCTTTCTTATTTTTATATTTCAAATTTTAACTATGATCAAGTTATTAAACAAATAATATAAATTTATGTTATTTCTAAATTTATAACTTTATAGATGAAAATAGACATTGTGGTAATTCTATAAACAATCCTCCATATTTTATTTTCATAAACTATGATCAATGGAAAATAAAATTACATATTTAAATTATGCGTTTTGATATTTGAACTACAATAGAAGATCAATATGAAATCCAAAACCTACTAGAGTTGAATGAAGTGATACCAATAAGGTTTCCCATGACTTTAATTGTATAGAAATAAATTCATTATATTTTTCACTAGAATAATATTAATTCAAAAATATATCTTCTCATGGTACATCTTTTGAAATTTGGGATATATTATCTGTGTCACATGAGGGAACATCTAATTTCAATGAAATAAATTTAAATACTTATAATATTAAGTTTATTACATTTAATATGAATACTGATGAGTTATATTTCTCAAATGTAAATCAAGTTTAATAACATTAAAAATACGATGCATGCACTGAGAAAGAATATTGATGAAAAGTCTTAAGTACTAGGGATTCTAAGATTTACACCTAATAGATTGAGAGGCACTGTCATATCCATTTGAGAATCATGTGATGTGAATAATATACTAATAAAGGAGAAAATAAGAAAATTAATGATGTATAAGGAAGAACTTAAAGTAAATAATGAGGTTACTAACCCATAAAAATAAATTTTATTCAAAGAATGTCAGTCAAAATATAACAATGAAATTAAAGAAGAGAGAACCAAATGAAGTGATGGTGACTCTAACAATGATGAAGAAATTACCTATCTGGGAAGAAGATTCAATAAATTTTATAAAAATAATAATTTCTTTATGATTTTTAACTTTAAGGGAAAGCAAAATAATAAGGGATATTATAAGAAGGATGGTTATTTATTAGAAGTTACTAGTATGAGTATAAAAGGAAAGGACACATCAAAGTTGATTGTACACTCTTAAAATACAAATAAATTATGAGGATCAGGGAAATAAATATAAGAATGAAATGAATTACACATGGAATGATTATGAGGATATCTAAATGGACTCACATACTCTTAAAGAATAAGAAAATCGAAAATATAATCTATGATTCATGGTTACTGATCGATAGGTATAATATATTTATTCTATTCATAATTATGATATATCTAAACCTAGAAATAATGATGTAAATGATTTTTATAGTAAAGTTCTATTTTACTATTATAACATATTAGAAGATAAATTTAACAAGATTAAATATAAATATAATATTTTAAGGAAACAACGTGCTTTATGTATTATTTTTAAATCATATCTTCCCATTGAAAAAGATAAGGAAAACTACTTCTTAAGGAAAATAATAACTTAAAATTCGTAAAAAGGTAATTAAAGAAAAATATTTAAGGAATTTTAGTAAAAAATGAAACCCTACATAAAATTATGGTCAGTTATACTATACCTAAACCAAGATATGGTTTTGGTTATCAGCATGGATAGACAAAAACTTTATCAAAACTATTTTATTTATAGTTCAAATGCTATAAATAAATCTATTGTAAATAATATAGATGGAAATTGTAAATATATAACAATATAGTTTAGACCAAAAATAGCTTATTTTCTAATTATTTTAAAGCTTTTAATAAATCTAGGAATAAATCATTAAAAAAGATATGGATTCAAAAAGCATCAATCACTGACCTTTCTGAACCCAAACAATATGGGTACCAAAATTAGTGTATTTTTGATTGATTGTAGGAAATATACATAAATGGTTAATATAGAAAGCTATGGTATCTATATAGTGGGAATTATAGAGAAAAGATAGGGGAATTATCAAGATTTCAAATTTATACCAATGTAGATAGTGGGTATGTCTCCTTCGGTGATAATGAAAAACAAAAAATTATTGGTCGTGGTAAAGTTGGTTTCACTAAAACTTGTTTAATTTAAAAAGATTAATTTTTTGATCAATTAAATTATAATATTATGAGAATATATTAGTTATTTGATGATTGTTTTCATGTCTAGTAGGAAAATAATTCATGTAATATTTTATTATTCTTTGTTTAATTTAGAATTGACTACTTTACGGAATGAAAATGTTTATACAGTTGATTTGAATTCTTTATTTTCCAAAAACGTTTATCTATTGAATGAATTTCATCATGATTACTAGTTGTGACATATGATATTATACCACTAAATTATATAATCTCTTATAAAGTCAGTAAAAAGGTTTTAGACAAATATATAACTAAACAAGAATTTCCAAAAGGCAATGTGTGAAATCCATATCAAAAGGTAAAGAAACAAAAAGTTTCGTTCAAACCAAAGAAATAGGTTTACACTTATCATCCATTAGAACTAGTTTACAAGGAATATTTTGGAATTTATAGAGTTTCATGTTTCATAGGAAAACACTAGGATTATTTAATTTTTTATGATTATTCAATGTTTACTTTTTTATATTTTCGAGCTCACAAAAGTAAGGCATGTAATTTCTTTAAAAGTATAAAAATTTTATAGAGACCAATACATGAATTACCATTAAGAGTGTGAAAATTGATCTTGACCTTGAGTTTTAAAATCAATATTTTGAATCCTAATACCCACAACAAGGATATAATCATAATTTATCATCTCCTAAAACACCTCTATAAAATGTATTGGTTAAAAGAATGAATAATACTCTTCAAGAAATATCTCAAACCATACTTATTAAATAAGACCTACCATTTGTTTGGGTTTAATATATAAATAAATATTTTTATGTAATTAACAGAGACTTGATAAGGCCTCTTTTAAAGGAGAATCTATATGAATTATCGAATAAGGGAAATATTAAGGTATATTTTTTCAATGTATTTGGATACAAAGTTTATATTATTTTTATGAGGGAAAACGTGGATATATTTTTATCTAAGAGTGATGAGAAATTTTTCCTTGGTTATTATACATCCACTAAAACCTAAAGAGTATTTAATAAAAGAAAAAGGTTTTTGGGAGAATATATTCATATCATATTTGATGAAATAGATCCATAGGAACCTAAAGTTTACTTAAAAACCTAGAGGTTGATATGTATAATTTGAATATCAATAAAACCTCCAATACCAATGACCTTGCTGCTAATTCTATTGAAAAATATCTAAATAAAGTCCTTTTAGTGGAACTTTACCCTAAGAAGAACCTAGAATAAACTAGTACTTCACTACCTAGAACCATTATAACCCATAAAGAAAATCTTCTAGATGATTTTTACAGATCTTAATATGAGAACTCAAACTCAAAACTGACTTAGAAAATATGTTGAACATCAATACTTTTTGTCACATCTTAAACCAAGGATCATTAATAAGGAAATTAGTTATGAAAATTGGTAGAGGGATGTGAAAGTGAAATTGAATTAGTTTAAATGGAATAGAGTATGTGAAATAATTGAGAGACCTAAAGTCTATTTTACCATTTTAACCAAGTGATTATATAGAATTAAAACTAATGAACTGAGAAATATTATTTAAAATAAAGCTTTATTGGTAGCACAAGGTTATATTCAAGAAGAAGTCATTAACTATGAAGAAATATTTTCACCTATGTTTATAATTGAATCCATTATAATACTTATTACTTATAAAAAACATCTAAATTTTAAATTCTATTAAGTGTTTTTCAATATTCCTTTTCAAAATGGTTATACTATTGAGGATTTTTTTGTTAAACAAACCCCTAGATTTTCAAATCCTCATATATGAAATCATATTTTTAAATTTAGATAAATCAATATATAGTTAAAACAAGTTACATAAATCTTGGTAAAATAGGCCTAATACTTTTCTAATTTCAAATGGTTTTATAAAACGTGTTTTTGATCCTATATTATTTATCAAAATAACTTAAAAACATGTTTTTGTTTCAAAAACTTATATTGATAATATTATATTTGGTTCTTTAATAAATTATTTATGTACTAAAGTTTTAAAAACTAAGATAAAATGAATTTAAAATGAGTTTTATGGGTTATCAGATATTATTTCATGGTTTTTAGATCTTTAAAAATAAATATGGAACTATTTTAAACCATAGTAAGTACACTAAAGATCTATTAAAATATTTCTATCATGTATACTTCAAAAGGAAGTGATAATACAATTAACACCACCTGTAAATTGGATCTCGATTAGACTAGAAAACCTATTAACTAAGACATTTATAAAGGTATGATCTGATGTTTTATTTACTTAACAGCTAGCCAGACTAACATTCTATTTAGTGTGTGTATGAATTCAAATTTTCAAGAAAAACCTAGGGAATCTCATTTTAATACTATTAAAATAATTTTCAAATACATTAAAAGTATCACCAATCGAGGTTTATTTTATTCTATAGTTTGTGCTTTTGATCTAATTCACTATTGTGATGCTAACTTCAATAGTTGTATGTTAGATATCAATAGTACCTCTGGAACCTGACAGATGTTGGGAAAATATCTAGTATGTTGTTGTAGTAAAAATATTAATTCTATTATGTTATCTATTATTGAAGAATAAGACATAGTAAGAAAAATCTATTATTCACATATTTTATGGATGAATCACACCTTTCTAGACTATATATATCTATTCAAACTTATCCCTTCAAATTGTGAAAACACAAGTTTTATTTTCATTTCTATGAATCCAATATCTCATTCTCAGAAAAATAACATAGAAATAAGACATCAATTTTTATGATATCATTTTCAAAAATGAGATATCACTCTTGAATTCAATAGCAATGAACAACAGCTTACTGAAATTTTTAAAATGCCTATGAATTTTGAGAGGTTCAATTATATCAGACTTGTGTTAGGGACGTTCGATCTTGTTTAATTGTTTTATGTTTATCTTGCTATATATTTAATTTATTAATTTATGAAATGGATTTAATTATAATGTAATATTAAATTTCTGTTATTGATAGTCATATAGTAAATCATATGTGTGTATGGTCAATTAAATATACTTTACTCGTTTTTGACACATTCCAAACACCTAATATTTCATGCTACCATATGTATTTCTTAAATAATTTTTAATATATTTTATTTATTTCCAATTATTTATTATACCTAGATCCCTAAATGATATTAGAATCCCTAAAATAGAATCTTAATCATTGTGATTCTTTCTAATCAAATCCCAACCCTCTTTAGACTATTTCATTACCAAAAACCACAGCCTTCTAACAGAAAAATTCATGTAGTTGGGATGAATAATTCGTTCAATGAATATTACCCTAAAGCTTCTGATGATTTTAAATTATTGAAGGATATAATAAGTAGAACTAAAAATCCCTCAAATTAACATATTTTGTAACAAGAATTTGTGCTAGATAAGTAAATAGATGTTGAGTGGTTTATCCTCAGTAATTTTCTAGTTTAGAGAGATGTACTTAAACAAGGATAGAATGAATGCTCCATAGATGATAACTGAATTTAATATCTAGGTTAGTGTATGAAATTTATGTGAATATGGTTCTTGAGGTTGGAAACCAATCAGATCTCATTAGAATAGTTGTTAACGGTCAGGAATATGAGTTTTCTTCTATCATTTGGGGTGATATGTTAACATTTCTACAAAAAGGTGAGTATAAAGATTACCAATGTTTTTATCCTTTAAATTCTCAAAATTTTGAGATTGTAAATTCTTTGGAGGAATTAACTTGTGATAGAACCTCTCAAAGGCCTAATGGTTGTGAACTAAATAGAGGATGTTGTTTGTTGCTAAATTTTATACAACATACCATCTATCATAGAATGGGTGATTTCAACACTATTAGGCCTCAATAAATTTCCTTTCTTTATTTTATGGTGCATGGGATTCATATTAATTGACCTATATTTCAAAAGAGACATATAAAATAGTTGAGTAAGACTTAATCAATATTTAATACTCCACCCTACCATAAGTTTATTTTAGCCATACTTAAATAGAAGATACTTATTCATAAGAGTGTAGAAAATTATTTACTTTAAGGGAATATTTTTCTTAAACGAATCACTTAAAAGAAGATGAAAATAATCTGGAATCCACAGAAAATGATGTGTGTAAAATATGGGGATAAGGTTTATGATCATTTAAATCTTGTAAAGAATCTTACTAGAAAAAAGGATGAAATAGATAGAGGTTTGGATCCTGACTAGATTGTTGAGGTAGATTACTCATCTATTGAGAATGAATCATAGACTGTTATTGATGTTGATAAAGAGGAAAAAAGTGATTATGAAGAGAGTATGGATTTCTCTCTTAGCCCAGATGTTTCCAAGGATCTAGAACTTACAAAATAGGATAAATTAGTAAGGGAATGATTAATAACTCCTTAGGGGTAGAGGAAACCTAGTTTTATATTATTTAGACTCAACATAACTGACTATGAGAGTGATAAGGATGAGAATGAAGTTATAGATAGTCCTCCCTTGTCTAAGATAGGGGGAGAACCTATTTTTTATTATACACCTTATGAATCACCTATAATTAACATGGTTCCACCTACCCTAATGATTAGGGGGATTATAATAATGGTTATAGTCCACCCAAATTTTGTGGACTAGATATTTCTATTATACCCAATACTGTAGAGAGGGTTGATAAAGCGCCTTCATCTCTAGTTATTTAGGAATAGGGTCACCTATATTTTCTACAAGATATTTTTGGATATACTCCTCAAGGAAAAACCATTCCTTCTTCCCCATTAAATGTTTCATAGAACGTTTTTCAAGGTGATCTCATCTATGATTTATCTCACAAGACTAAATATTTTCTACTTGAATACTCAAATTATTTAGTTCAAGAGTTTGAGAAACCAAAATATGAATCTTTAGATAATAAATAATCTATGTTGAGACCTGATGAGTAAGAGTTTGGTGACTCAACTCCAAACCCTAGTCCTCCTTCATCACCTTAAACTGTATTATATCCTCTATAGAAATATACCACTACTTCTACCCCAATCATTACTCGAGCTGATTTTGTTCAATTTAATAATGATTTGTTGGAAGTTCTGATGTAATTTTTTATCAGTATAAGTAGTGCTAATGAATATGATTGGAAGGAAGATATTGAGTTTACGTTTGACACTATGTTTTATCATATAAAACCTAAACTATTTTTGGAATTAGACTATATAGATCAAGAGTTTGCAAGTTTTAAAGTACTGATGAAAGGTTTCTAGGGATATATTAGATCTCTTCAGGTAGACTTGATAAATATGATGGCTAATATGGATATGAGGTTTCTCTCTCTATTATAACTAGTTCTTACAAGCCCTCTATTTCTACTTATACTTCTCCTCCTCATCCTACATATGTTTCCATAAATGGGGATTTAATTATGAGAGTTGTGCATAAGGAAATTCAAAGTCTACTGGATAGTTTTAAGGATATATGGAATCAAGTATATATGGATATTTATACTCATGAGGAAAATAATTGTGCATGGTTGAAGAATAAATAGTTAATACTGACAAGGATAATGAAGTCATTAAGGTCGTTATAATGTAATATCACAGTAGAATATTTACTAAGATAGATCTGAAGACACATTTTAGATAATTATCTTTAGATCTTAAAATTCCTTCCTTAACCACAACCTTTAAATATATTATAAAATATCTAATATTCATGAATCCACTTTTTGATTAATTTTTTTAGAGGAGGCTGAGTGTAAGAACCTGGGTTTTGAGCAAGTAAGACTTTGAAATTTTCATGATGTTATTCAAGAGTAGGGTGTTCAGACGATGTGTGATTCTGAGCCCCTGGGTGGATGGAATTAAATTTAAAGTGCGTTCACCATGGACAAACCAAATTAACAGAATAACACCTAAACAGTTTCTCGGATGGGAAAATCAAGGGAACCGTTGAGTCCGGAGTGTGTCGTTTACCCGAGGAGGGGTGTAACTTTCACGGGCGCGGCCCTTCTGTGTAAAATTCCACCAGGGGCGTTTTCATAATTTAGCAACCTCAGGCGTGAACTTTATAAAATCTGAACGGAGGCTCAGATTAAAATTAAGAGACCACCATTGTGCTCATAACATGGATTTTACCCTGGGGGTGGCATAACCCCGACCCCACCGAAAGTCCGGGTACGAGCCTACTGGTTGGTGTTTAAGTGTTTTCCCTACTTAAACACATCCAACCCTCCCCTCTCCTTCCCCCATTTTTTTCCTGGAGAAAGCTATCCCAATAAGGGAGAAACCTCCTCCAAGCTCCCCCCTCTTCGGCAAGGCGGTGGTGGCTCTAGAGGACCGTTCGTGAAGCAACGGGCTACGCCCAGCGAGGTAGGTTCGCGTGTTTCTTTTTTTTAAATTCCACATATACATTTGAACTCAAATTCTAGTGTCGATATGCTCTTTAATTCTCAACCGAAGGACATATTTGTGTAGGGATCGATTCGAGCTTCCCAACTATCCTTTAGGATCAAAATTTTAAGTCTCTGGGAGTTCGAGGTGACCCTGGGATGTTTTCCGGCCAAATTTTGAGTTTTTCGGTGGTTCTAGGGTTTCTAGCGGCTTCGCGCAGCGGTCCGGCAGACGACGATAGTGGTGCGGTGGCTCCCAGGCGGCGGCGCGTTGATTCCCAGGTGGCGGTGTGGCATGGCTCCCAGGAAGTAGCACGCGGCTCCCTGGGCAGTTGGTGTTGGCGGTCCAGGATGGCGGCCCGGTGCGGGGCGACTCCTCGGCGGTCGGCGGTCCGGGTGAAGACCGAGGTCGCCGCGACCCTGGGTGTAGACTGAGACCCGAGTATCACGGGTCTCGCGGGAGAAAGTCCAGACTGGCTCATGCCGGTCCGGGGTGATGAGGCACGACCCGTACGGTGAACCGCAGGCCGCGTTTGACCGGGCGGTCGAGCCGCGGACCGTCAGTTTAAAGGGGGTGGATCGGCCAAACCGGCCCGGCCCACCCCCTCTCCGTCCGTTGTCATTAAAAACGTCTTAATTTGCAACTGAGGGTTGAATTCACGATCCGTCTATGGAGACGCGATCCTGGGATCAAGACGGATGTTTTGAGATGGTCTGAAGGTTTTTAAATTTCTGATACGGGGGGCTCGGTGGCATGTTACGCCCATTAAGCGTTACTTAACGCCTCACTGAAATCCTTCTTTCAGATGGCGCGGACACATCCGAATTCCATTTTAGGTGTCTTCAGTGGCGTTGTAACCCTGGCATTGAGACAAGGTAGTCCATGTTGGTTTCATACATTGAATCTGGAGTCAAGGCATGGGCCCCATGGGTCGTCTTTTAAGCTGTGAGCAGCGTTTTGTGACTTTTTCATCAGACGTCCGTTCGGGGTGAATGAGTAGTCGTTTTGGCATGTTTTTTTAAGAGAATCATGATGACGCCGTTTTACCGACCTTTTTCGGGGATGATGTGTGGGCCCCACAAGGAGTCGTATGGGCATGAAGCAGTAATGATTAAATTTTTCATCAGGAGTCTGTTTCCCACGGGTAAATAGTCTATCTCGCGTGTTTTTTCGCGAGGATTGCGATGGTGTAATCTGCTTGGGCGTGCAGAAGATCTTTCAATATCTCATTAAATGTGGAAATGTGAAAGGGTTTTTGTTGGAGGTTCCTTTGACACACTCTGATCCAACGCACGGTGGCTATGTTAGTGTCACCCAGTGATGGAACAGACATTTCAGAGTTATCAGACCAGTTCTGGGTTTACCCTCCAATTGGGATGGGCAGTGTGTTACCCACTAGCATATTAGGGTTTAACCTCCAGCGAGGCTAGGCAGTGGGTTACCTATTGACCTTAGGGTTTACCCTTCAGCAAGGATGTGTAGTGGGTTGTCCTTTGAATTTAGGTTTTACCCTCCAGCGGTGCTGGGCAGTGGGTTACCCGACGACTTCTTAGGGTTTACCCTCTAGTTGGGCTAGGCAGTGAGTTACCCAATGACTTCTTTCATACTCAACCATTTCAATGAGGCTAGTCAGTGACTTTTCTCCGTGATTACTGTAGAGGGACCCTTGGTTGTACAGTTTAGTGATGAGACAACTTTGACGTGTGGGACTGTTGGGCATCAGTGATGGATATCCTTAGAACTGTTCGTGACTTCTCCTAGGTTGAGCTTGGAGATAGATGTCCCCTTACGCACTCATTCATGTTTCTTATTGAGAATATATATATACACCCTACTTTTTTCCCACTCCTTGGGTTCAGTTACTCTCCTTCTAGGAGGGGCAAAGACACGTGGGGTATGCCACAAGATTTCCGTGTCTAGATCCTCTTGGTTGGATGAGTTTACTTCCTTTCTTTTGTTGGGTTGATCTGCACTATATTTACTTTACTCTTTCACTATTGTTGTTCTGTCTACTTCGCACCATTTTGGTACCTCTTTTGTTGGTCCCTCGAGCTTTCGGGGAATCCTACTGAGTATCTTTATACTCACCCCTACTTGGGCTTTGCCCGCTCTTGGTGTGCCCCTGCAGACAACGAATAGGTTGATCGAGACTACAGAGGAGTGTAGAGGACACAGTAGATTGTACTACATTCAGTGGTCGTAGTAGGACTTTCAGGTGTGAGACTCACCACCTGTTTACTTTTTTTACCTGTTGCCAGGTTGTGGCACCTTTTGGGTAGGGCGCGTGTTTTTCCCCCTTTCTGTTCAGCTATCTTGTCAGTACTTTTCAGCACTATAATTTTTCTATTTAGAAGTTGATGAATGATTTTGATTGGGTTATAGTTATTTGTTATTTGGTTTTCTTTTTTACTTTTCACTTCTGCATTGAGTGGGCTGTGTGTATAGGTACTTAGGAAAAGGACTCTCCAAGATTGTTACGCCTTCGGTGCTTGTCGCCTGCCCCTGGACTATGGAGGCGGGCTTGGGGTAGTTGCATCTTGAGACCGGTAGGGTCGGGTTGTGACAATGAGTTCTTTCAGTACATAGAGAATGGGTCATGATATGTGACAAAACATTATCAGGCTCTTGAAGCCATATCTGTATGTAGCCAATGCTCTAGTTCTATCACCTCTGACTCTTTCTATACCCAGTATACCCCCTTCTCATGAAATAGCTTTAGATATTACCACTACATCAGTTGCTTCCTGTCTATCCACTACTTCATCTCAGAAACCTCATACAAGTCCTTTTAGTCTCATCCTACTTCAATCACTTCATTAGATCTTTCTTGTTTCCAAAACCCATTTAATTTCAGGATCTACCTCTTCTCCTCATCTTACTACTCCTTCTCTAGTTGTTTGAAAATGAAAATACCATGTTTATACTTATATCATTCGGTACTCTGATGAATCATATTCATATTATAGACTCTATTAAGGCCTTATGTAAATCATTATTTTTTAATATCAATTAAATATTTTTTATTCGTATTTCTATTTTTATATTCTTCAATTTCTTTAAGAATTATCTTTATTTTAATATCTCATATCTTTTTGATGTCTAACATCACATTATAATCCTATTTTATCTAATCTTTTTGATAATCTTAAAATGGGGAGTACATGATGTATGGAATGGTGTCAAACATGTTGTAATAGTTTTTAATACTTTCATTAAAAATTTTATTTAAATGGTTCTATAGTGAATTGTTTGTATTGATTTACTTCCCAATTCTTAATCATCAGAAAGGGGGATATTTTCATCTTAGTCTAATAGTTACTTGTTTTAATAATCAAGAATCTTATTTATTTTGTTTATAATCAATTGTCTATTTTATGGAGGTTTAATATTTGTATATGAATGTCGTAAAATTTTCTAAATCTAGAAAAAAATGTAAATCTAGATGAGCCAGATAATTGAACATGAATTCAAACTATTGAATATGTGTTAGAAAGTTTAAATTTACCTATTCTCAAGTGACCATAAACATAATAGATAGAATAAAAATAATTTGATCAATAGCATGAACCTTTAAGGAACTCTGCTAAATTTTCAGAAAGTGCTGGATCGAGCACACAAAAAATGGATCAACCACATGCCTATCAGATCGACTGGTTTGGATTTCTCGCCAATTCCTTAATCAACTGCATGAGTAACCAATCAATCATAATAAAAACCAAAGTGATTATATTTTGTAGTTCATTGATGGTTAATTAGATCTTTTAACCATATATTAATTCCACTAGATGACATAAAGATAACACACATTAAAGTGGATTGACCGTATGGTATATCTTTCAATAAAAAAACTATATAGTGTTGGAGTGGACCTAAGGTGATTTCCATTTATTTCATGATGAAATCGAGTGACTGAATGATATACTTGTATTTTGTGAAAGTAATGAAGAGACTCTATGGAATCCAGATGACTGTATGTTCAAATGAAGTGACTATACATTCGATGGATCAACCAAAAACCCTTCTAAGGCTTCTGAAATTATAATTTTCACAACATTTTGAAGCAACCAAGGATAATATAATGTGAACCTCTTTAAGAGACCATGACTAAAGTGTTATTATATTTTAATATAACATATCTAAACCACCTTTTATAAATAATTAAATGCTTATTTAGAATAATTTAACACATCTAGGTTTCATGTTGAGGATAAGGATTTGTAATGATTCTTTCCTAATGGATCATTTTGGAGGAATACCTATTTTTAAATAATATTGAAGTTATAGAGTGACATAATTTTTTTTGATAGTTAAAAATGTGAACCAATAATATATTTTAAATTTCTCAACACTCTATTTCCTTGTGAACTTCACCACAGGATATGAAAACACCTTCCTATCATCAGATATCATCTCAGAACTAAAATAATACACTAAGAAGAGAAAAAATTATAACAACTGAGCTTCGATCTTTTTTTGTATCAATTTATCACTTCTCCCTGTTGATGATGTGTTAATTCAACAATTTTATTATTATTATTTTTTGGGTTTTATTCTAAAAAACACCCAAATTTATGTTACTAATAAATTTTCTTTTAATTTAATTTGAAGAATATAATATTATTTAGAATATTTATTCTAGAAATATACACAAGTTGGTGATCCATGGGAGAATATTTTTCTAATTATTATGAAAGTGTTTTGAAATTATTCAAGAAACATTTTTCCTACCATATGTTTGTAAGAATAACATATGGTTTGGATACCTTATGTTTAGAAGAAATCAAATGAATCATTTATCGCATTATGTTGGAAAATTATGGATCAGCAACCCAAAATTTAAGAGAAACACTATGTTTAATGAACAAACATAATGATAAAAAAAATTGTGTTTGTGAACAACTATATGTTGTCAACCCTATTCTTGGAGTTTTTTCTCTATATGAAGGAACCTGATGTTTTACTATTCAAAAATGCATTTTTAATTAAAGATATTATCTTTTATTTCTTCAATAGTCATGATAGAAGTAAATTTCATTTCAATACTCTTTTGCAATCGATTGAAAGGATCATACTCAAAGTAATAAATAGTTCACCATTCTAAGGGAAGTTACCACTCTATTAAATGATTTTGAATTAAAATATTCATGATTCAATATGAGGAATTTATGGATCTTATTTGACATGTATTTTTTAACTAAAGTAGTAATATTGAGATGATCATCTTCTGAATATATAAATATACAGAGATATACAAAGATATATGAAAATATGTGTACTTATAAATAATAGTTCATCATCATCTTCAGAGATACAGTTTAGAGAAACACATGTTTAGATATACCTGATTGACTCACTTCTATTGTTATTGCTATTGGTTTACCTTATTGTTACATCTTATTATGAAAGTTCAACAATGAAATTATTAGAGTTACACTTTGGAGATATACATTTGTCTACATATGTATGGTGTTTTTCTACCACTATTTTAAGAAATCCTATATAATGTTGAAGAATATTTCTCTTCTCTTGTATGTTATTAATGACCTAATGCATCTGTCAGTTGCATTCTACAACTATGTTAAAAACTATTTTCTCAGTAAAATAAATCTTTATTGATTTATTGTAGTATTTTCTATTTGGACTCAGTCATGGAGGTGAAGGAGCAGCATATTCTCATAATAATATTTGGAAAATTTGGTTCCTTTAAAAATAACTAGAAGGCCTTGAAAAAGTTTTATTATAGAGGTATCAATTACCTGTACTCAGTTGTGGACGTACCTGGTAAAAGAACTTACTAGTGAAGTCACCCAACACACAGAGAGAGTGTTGGTGGAGTGGATGAAGGGATATTTTTGCCCCAAAACACTATACAAATCTATGTTATTATCTTTATGTATTCCCACTATATACTCCACATTAAGATATAAGAATAAATAATTGCTGCATGTGAAGAGGGATTCTTTGAATTCATTAGTGTTTTTAAAGGGTCACAATTTACATCCTCTTGCATATTCATCTTATTCATTTATAACATAGCATGTTATATTAATAGTTGGACTATACTAAATATATTTATTTTTATAGAAATATATTTCTTCATGATACCAAAATGTGGTCCCAAATGTGGTACACTAATGAATGTATTTCCGTTTCTAATAATCTATTTCTACACGATACCAACAAGAGGTTTCAGAGGAAGTGCTCTGTTGTGATATTTTTATTTTTAATCCTTGAATATTTTTCTTTAAAACATGTGATATCATAGGATCCGGATTTATAACTATATCAACAAAGGTATCAAAGAATAATGAAAGGATAAAAGTAAGTAATATAATAGTATGTGGCTGTTATGCATTTTTAATGATTTCATATGGCTATAACAAGATCTATTTAAATATTTAGACGAAGAAAAATCTCAGAATGGATGATCTTATAGAAGGTATGTCAATGATACATGCTTATTACTTTAATGGTGATAATTATGGATACTAGAAAGATCTCATGATTATATTTTTAAAATATCTTTGAATACGAGTTTATTTAAAGGTGGTCTAGTATTATGAAATTCATTAGGATTTGAAAAAATGGGATAGTGATAAAGAAAAATAATATGATCTCTGTTCAAAAGAAATGAATGATATTGTTTATGGATTAGGAACTTATGAGTTTAATAGAGTATATTAAAGTTATACTACCTATTAAACGTAGAAAACTATTTATATTTCTTATGAAGAAAATAACTATATTAGTAAATGAATGTATACTACAGAAAATTTAAAATTTGATGCTTTCAGAATGAATAACAGAGAAATAATATCTCAAATGATAGAGAGGCTAACTAAGATATTCAATAATTTTTATTCTTTGGGAGATAAAATTTCACAATCATATCAAGCATTAAAAGTACTTAGAGTTATTCCTGCAAATGGAATGGTATATCTACTAACATATGATAGTACACACCTCTTAAACAATTTATAATGAAATAAATGATTGGTAAATTGATTATGTATGAAGGTGAGATGATAATTGAAGATAAAAAACATGTTTTTATCATAAAATATTAATATTTTATTATATCTACTATGGAAGAATCATATTATTCAAGATATATAGAATCAGACAAATATTTATTAGATCTTTCTAAAAGAGTTAAGAAAATGTAAAAAGGAAAAAAGAAAAAGGATAAGAAAGATAGATGCTATGAATGTAATGAAAAAGGACACATAAATTATAAATTTCATATGAACAAATATAAAAAATATATATAATTATGAAAGGAATTGAAAAAATATTATGAAGATAAGATGGAGTGCTACTTTTTGTTCAAATAATGAAACTACTACATACTTAGAATATAAGAAAAAATATAAAATGGGGAATCCATGTCTTACAGATCATATTGATGAGGTAAAATATTCTTTCTCTTAGAATTACAATTTATAAAAAAATAATTATGATGAACATCATAGATATTGTTTCATGATTTAACATAAGTATGAATCATTAAAAACAAACCATAAAATCCAAAGATATTATTATAATTATATCTCTATAGAAACAGATAGTTTGTAAAAACAACTTGAGAATTTAAAATATAATACTTCCAATGTTTCATGTGATATACATGAAGTTAAAATTAAAGAATTTCATGTTAAGTACATACATTAAAATAGGAATCTTTTATTCTTATCAAATGAGAAAATTATTTAAATCAAATTCTGGGTAAAAATAAAATTCAGAAAAGAAAACTTATAATTGGTAGTTTTTATATAATATTATAATATTATGGTATTAATAAACTCATATTTTGATCATTCTTTTGTTCGATTTCATTTGGGAATGTTTTGGCTAAAATTTTGGAAAATTTTGGATGTTTTTGGGTTGTTCACAATTGGCACATGGTTTTCCCAAACCGTGTTCCCTGCTAGTGAAAACTATGGAAATCCAGAAAATGAGGGTTTTAACAGTTGGTTCATGGTTTTGAAAACCGTTTACCCACCAAGGAGAAACCGTGAAACCCTACAATAGGGGGCACATGGTCAGGGTGCACAGTTTGTCTTACTATGCAACCCTACTTAGATAACTATGTGAGTGAAATTTAATTAGCCCAAAAATTGTAAAAAAATACCCGAACCACATTTTTGACCCATATCAAACCTAACATGGCCTAAATAATTTTATAGGTTTGTGAGAGCTCTCAAGGACCGATTTTGGCTCATCCAAACCTTCTCTAAGGTGGATCAAAGCTATGTGATATTCATTAGGTCTCTTTCGGATAAGTTTCCTCTTCTCATTCTCTTTTTACCACTATCTCTTATATCCTCCCATGTGTTTTATAGATCTCCATTGTTTTTGATCTTCAATCTAGGTTTATTTTTCATATATTCATTGTTGACATTATTTTTTGGTGTTTTCTAATTAGGGATTTTTATTTCGAGATCCCTTGTTCCTAAGGTTGGTGGTTCCTTTTCGATTGGCCAATGTGATTAACCATAAATTTCTTGATTTAAATTAATTTTCTTGATTAAAATATATTTTTTCAATTAGTTTATTATAAAACCAAATCCATTTAATTGGGGATTTAAAATTGGATTTGTCCTAAAATTATGGAAAACCCCTAGTTTTAATGAAATGGGGTGTGTTGTGAAATTGGATGGAAATTGTTTAAATTAAATTGTGGAGTTTAATTGTGGAATTTGAATTATTAACATGATTTGATGAAATTTATTTCAAATTGGTATTTTAGAAAATGGACTAAAATAATTTTTATCAAAACCCATTGATTTTATCTTTAAAAAAGGCATTATTTGATTTAAAACATGTGCATTGGTTTTAAATTTTTTTCCCATATTTTAAATGGGAGAATGGGTCGAATTGTATTTTAAATTGTTTAAAAATAAATTTCCCATCATTATTTGTTATTAGAGATCATAAAATATTCATTTGTTAGTGAGTTATTCAAGAAAAAACTCTATTGATGATTTACAACACTAATAATACATATGTAGTAGGTCAGAACCACGTTGAGATGGTGGTAGGTTCATCCTTGTAAAATGTCGATGGGACATTTGTACACATATGTCCATGATCAATATTTGAGTGTGATGGAGTCCCATTGACTGGAACTATTATACCATTTGGAAGATGACCATGTTTCTTATTGTTTTTATTCAAAACATATTCCATTTCTTGTGAATTGTTTAACACATGCTTTATGAATTTATTTAAACTATTTTATATAAAATGTTTATTAAGAAATTTTTTAAAGTGTTTTCATCATTCGAA
Organism: Viscum album; assembly: GCA_963277665.1. Taxonomy (NCBI): domain Eukaryota; kingdom Viridiplantae; phylum Streptophyta; class Magnoliopsida; order Santalales; family Viscaceae; genus Viscum; species Viscum album. The sequence goes on along the minus strand of OY728139.1, from coordinate 607,190,380 downwards.
AATGAAAGGACAATTTGTTTTAAATATGATTTTTAACTTCCAATATTATTTATTTAAAATCGAAGGCTTTAAAGGGTTAATTAAATGTTAGCATCTTATTATGGAATCCTTGGTAAAACCCTTCTTGTATTTTAGTTCACAACCTACCTATGACTTTAGGTATTTGTAGATTATCTCCATCCATGTTTGAGTAAGGTAAAAGCGCCACTTGGAGGTGGTTCCAGTTGTTTATCTTTAGACTTGGACTGTTGTGTCCATTAGGACATGAGTGCTTATCTTGTTTTTTGGTACATTGATGGTGTACTTTGTTTTTTATGACTATTTTACTTCCAGTATTGTTCTCCTTGTAGAGTTTTATTGTTTTCATTCTGACTTTTTATCCTTCTTCCATTGTGTTTGTTGAAAATTAGTTCCCAATTTCATATTGTATGATGGCAGGTGCTAGTCGCTAACCCATGGGGATCAGGAAATCCCTTTGAGCTATGTGAAGACTGTCCTAGTTATCAGGGTACTATGGTATCTAGGATGGTTCATTAAAATGAGTTATTAGATGTGAAAGTTAGGTATATTTCAATGATGTCTGTATGAATTTGTGAATTTTTTTTAGGATTTATGAGGTAGTAGCGATTGAGTGCTAGGTAAAATCTCACTACAATGACCCTTAAGTCACCAGGGGTGGTTTTTGGGAAATATTTCATGAGGATTAGTTCTAACATATTACATTCTTTTGATTTGTATATATTTAAATCTAAATCATTGTTATTTATCCATTGGTATTAATTTCCATTATTGCTCCATTTGAGTGTTAATATGATTTTTTCAATATTTTCTACTGATGTTGTTTAGCATCTTGCCTAAGAAAACATGTGAAAACATGATCTTGGAGGAAGAAGATGTTGAACCACAATGAGAAAATTATCTCATGGATCAGAGTCCAGCTAGTGTGATTTTGTGTATTGTTCAAGCTCTGGGACATGCACCACCACCAGTTCCCATTTAGGAAGCAGCTGTGGAACCTCAAAGGGATGTCTTTTATAATTTTTATCACTAGTTCTTTTTCTAGAATCCATCAATATTAAAAGGATCCAATGATCCTAAAGAGGCTGGGTAATAGTTGATAAATATTGAGTGTTTGTTTATTTCATGGAGACACTTTATGAAATCAAGGTTATGTGTGTCACCTTCATGCTGAAAGGACCAAGAAGGAGATGTTGGGACATGATGGTGATGATGAATAAGAATGACAGAATAAGGTGGAATGACGTAAAGGATATTTTCATAGAGAATTTATATCTAGAGTCGATGGTGTTGTCCAATTCTATTTAGTTTTTCAAACCTGAGCACACTAACAAGATAATGATAGAATATGAAGACCCTTTTACAGAGCTTGTGTAGTTTTCATATGAGAATGTATTGAATTAGAAGATGAACACTTGATGATTTGAGAATGGATTCCAATATTATATTCACTATCATGTTTTATTTATGAATTTTACCTCTTATTCCAATGTGGGTGATAGAGCATTGATGGTTGAAATGGACCTGGATGGAAAGTCAAGGATGACAAGAGTTTCTTTTTCTCCCAGTGGTGGCATGAATTCTTCTAAATAAAGATGAAGTGTGATAATTCTTTTGGTAGTTCTTGAAAGAAACATTTTTATAGACCACCTATAGTGTTAGGAGAAGCCCTATGATTTTCTACTAGTGTGTATTTCTTGGGTATTCAAAATGGGTTTTCAATGAGGCACGAAAGGTATTGGGGTCATGTGGATGCTCATGCCACTTTCAGAAGTTATTCCATGTCTATTCCACTCCATGTAGTGGACAAAGAACATCAAAACCTTATAAAAATAATGTTCCATAATATTATTTAAGAATAAAGAGGTTCTAGCCATAAGAATCTGGAATGAAGCTTCTTCATGAAACAAAAGAGTCTCCAGAGGAAGAAAATACGGGTCTAGAGAATGTGAGAGGTACCATCACTATAACATCTTCATTAGTTACTTCATTATTTTTTATAATTGAATCTCATTCATTTATTTCAACCCATGTTGTGAATATAATTAATGTCTGTACAAATCTTTTATCTTATGTGATAGATATTTCTACACCCCTTGGAATGAAGATAACACATGGTCTCTATATTCCTGATTGTGTTTTCTCCTTATCACATATCGAGTTTTCTTGGATTTTTTCGGTTCCCAACATGAAACATATTAATGTAATTTCTGGGATAGATTGGATCATTTCCAAAAAATCCTAGATTTATTTTTATCTTCAATGGATATCTATTACTGCACCTGATGGGGCTTTATGCATCTTTCAAGGAGAATATCTAGAGTTATGGAATTTAATATTTGTGATTTCTTTTGATCTAGTGTAGGAATACTTGATCAGTGATCTCACTATAGTTTTCATTGAGTTCCTATACATTTTTCCTTCTGAATTCTATGGTTTTCTACTTGTAAGAAACATAGATTTGTCTATTGATTTAGTGCTTGGTACACAACCAGTTTATATTACCTCTTACCACATAAAACTTGATGAAGTTATAGAGATGAAGATGAAGTTCTATAATCTTCTAGTGAAAGGATTTATACACATAAGTGTGTCACCTTAGGCGACACCAGTTCTATTTTTTAAGAAAGCTTCTGGTTCACTTAACCCTTGTGTGGATTACTAAAAACTCAATCAAGTTATGATATAGAACAAGTATTCATTGTCTCATATTGATGATCTATTTGACCAGTTGAAGGGGGGAGTGGTTCTTAAAGATTGATCTTTGGATTGGTTTCCTTCAATTGAGAATAAAAGAATCTGACATTCATAAACCCACATTTCAGACCGGGTATGACCATTATGAGTAACTTTTCATGTCTTTTCATTTTACCAATTCTCCTATAGTCTTTATGGATTTAGTGATCATGATATTCCAAGAGTATCTTGATACATTCATGGTGGTATTTGTGGGTGAAATAATTGTTTACTCTAAGTCACAAGAGGATCATGTGCATCATCTGAGAGCAGTTCTAGAATTATTGAGAAATCGCCAAATTTATGCCAAGCTTTTATAATGTTATTTCTGGATTTAGGAATTAAATTTATTAGGACATGTGGTTTCATAATATGGTATAATAGTTGTTCCAAATAAGGCTAAGGTTATTATGAAATTGGAAAAATTATGAAACATTGTCAAAATTTGGATCTTCCTACACATGGATGGGTATTATCAATGGTTCTTAAGGGACTTCTCAAAGTTTGGTTCTTTGATGACTACTCTAACTCGGAAGGGAGTAAATTTTTCATGGAATAAAAAATATTAGAATCATTCAGTTTACTTGAAACATATGTTCACTACTACAATGATGTTTACTCTTATAGAGGCTGTTTAGGGCTTTGTGGTCTTTTTTAATGCATCGAGTTCAGGTTTGGGTTGTGTTATTATGTTGGGTGATCATGCTCTTTCTTATGGATCTTTTCATATTATGCCACACTTAAAGAATTATTTGACCCATTACCTTGATCTTGTAGCTTTGATGCACATGCTTAAAGGTTGGCGACATCACCTTTTTAGAGAAAGGTTTACAATGTTTTCTGACCACAAAATCTTGAGTTTGTATTATCTAAAAAATATTTGAATCTACACCAGAAGAATAGTGTGAAATACCTAAAATTGTTCAATTTTTTACATCATCTATACCCTAGGGAAATGGAATGTCTTCGTAGATGATTTGAGTAGGAAACTTCCAAACCAGTCTATGAAAGAATCATTGGAAGAGTAGAACTTGATGTATCTCGTTGCACAGGTTCATATTGGAGACTAAGAAATAGGGGCCAAGGTTTCCTTTTCTAGTGTTCAGTTAACATTTGGTATTATCAAGTTGATCCTTCAGGGAAAATATCTCGATGATGAGTTCTGTAACATTATAGACTCTATTTATGGTGGGGAGGCTATTCTCGACTGGTCATTCTCCACTGAGGGAATTCTATGATATCATATTTTTTTGTGGTGTCACTATTTTCAAAGAAATATGTGATGTGGGATTTCCATAACTGTCAGTTAGTATTGCACCTAGGAACCATGAAGATGTTCTATGACATATGGAATCGATTTTGGTGGCTAGGTATGAGATAGGACATTGTTGATTTTGTATCTCAATATTACATGTGCCAGCAGGTCAAGAAGGATCACGAGAAACATTCAGGTTTTATTTAGACACTTACAATTCCAACTTATAAGTTGGATGAGATATATATGGATATTGTGTTTGGGTTTCTGTATACCCATGTAAAAAATAATGTGATATGAGTCTTGATCAATCGAATGACTAAATCATCTCACTTCTTACCCATTCATGATGCATCCATGTTTGAGGAGTTTGGAAATCTCTATGTGAAAGAGATTGTTTGTTTACATGGAGTTCTATATTCTATTGTCTTTGATAGGAATCATTGTACCACTTCTCAATTTTTAAAAGGTATTCAGGATGCACTAAGATCTAAATACCATTTCATCATGGCATACCATCTATAGTAGGATGGCTAGACAGAAAGGCCTATACATATTCTTAAAGATTTTCTTCATGCCTGTATCCTTAACTTTGATGGAGCTTGGGATGACCATATGGGGGTGATTAAGATTTATTATAACAACATTTATAAGACTATGATCAGAAGGACTCATTTTGAGGACTTTTATGACAAGCATTGTGTTTCTCATTTATGTTGGTAAGAGAAAAGTGCAAGTTCCTTGGTTGGACCGAGATTGGTTCAAGAGAAAACAATAAAGACTCTTTTGATTTGTTAGAGAATGTGGATTGAAAATATTTGGTATAAGTATCATGTTGATCATTTTCATAGACCATTTTAATTTTCAGTTGGTGATCAAGTGTTCTTGGAAGTTTCAACCCCTTTGGGATATCAAAATATTTGGAGATAAGGGAAACTTTCTTTTTGTTTTGTGGGACCTTTTGAGGTTGTTGAGAAGGAGTGGAAAGTGTCTTAGTGTTTATCACATCCACCATAGATGATGTCAATATGTAATTTGTTCCATGTATTGTGTCTCAAAAAGTATCTTTCCATTCCATATCATGTTCTGAGTTGGAGGGATCTTGACATCGAACCTGATTTATCTGTGAATTAGTATGTAGTGAGGATATTTGATTCTAAAACCAAGGTACATTATGGGAGAAAAATACCTTTGGTTTGAATGTTATGGAATCACGATTCGGGTACTCATGACATGTGGGAGAGGGAGGTAATGTTGAGATTGAAGTGGCCCCATATTTTTGATATGGAAGCTTCTTAAAAGTATTTCTGGGTATAGAATGTTTCTATAGTTGAGAGGTTGTAACATCCTAATATTATTTTTAGTTACCCATAAACCCCACTTATAAACATGCTCTGGTTTTTTAGGTATATTTTGGGTAATTTTTTGGAAAATTCTAGATGTCTTTGGGCTATGTATGGTTGGCACATGTTTTTACCAAACCATGTGTCTTGCTAGTGAAAACTATGCAAACCCATGCACTGTGGGTTTTCACAGTTATCTCAAGGTTTGGAAAATACTCCACCGAGCAAGTAGAAACCGTGAAAACCTACAATAGGGGGTTCATAGATAGGGAACATAGTTTGTTTTACCATGTGTCCTTTCCCAGCTGACTATACACACCAATGTTAATTAATCAAAAAATTCTAATAAAATAACTGAACACCCCATTTTTGCCTTCAATTGGAACTAACTCAACCAATATCATTTACAAGGTCGTTATAGCTCTCAGGGACTGATTTCGGATACTAAAACCCTTCTAAAAGGAAGATTGAAGCTAGGAAATCTTCATTTGGTCTATTCCTCATGAGTTTCCTTTTAATATTCCCTTTCTCAAACTCTCTCCTATATCCTTCCTTGGGTTTTATATATCTTCATGTTATTGGTGGATCTAATCATCAATTATTTGAATCTTGAATCTAGTTTTTATTTTTGGATCTTCATTACCAACGTTCTTCATTGGAGTTTCCCGATTAGGGATTTGTGTTTGAAGATCCCATGATCCCGTGGTAGGTGGTTCCATTTTGATTGACCAATTTGATTAACTATATATTTCTTGATTTTAATTTGTTTATTAAAATCCAAATTCTAATTAATTGGGGATTTTAAATAGTATTCGGATTGAAATTGGGAAAACCCCCCAATTCCATTGAATTTGGGTATGTTGTGAAATTGGATGGAATTTTTTTAAATTAAATTATGGAATTTAATTGTGGAATTTGAATTTTGAAAATGATTTAACGAAATTGATTTCAAATTAGTATATGATAAAATCAGTTAAAATTATTTTGATTGAAACATAGTGGTTTTATCTTGGAAAAAGTCATTATTTTATTAAAACAATGTGTATTTGTATCTAAAGAAAAATTAGCATAGTTGAAATTGGAGAATGGTATGATTTGTATTTTAAATCATTTTATAATAAATGTCCAATCTTTTTTTGTTATTAAAGAACATTCAAGACTAGGTATATAGTGAGTTATTTGAGACAACTATCTATTGACTGTTCACAAAAAAAACAATACATATGCTGCAAGTCACATCCCCAATTGGATGATGATAGGTTCCTCCTTGTCTAGTGTTGGGGGGATGTGTGTACACATATTGTGGTCATTGCTTTTTGAGTGTGTGGGAGTCTCATATCCTAGAACTATCATACCTTTTGGAAGATGAACATGTTGACAATTGTTTTTGTTTGAAATATATTTCATTGCTTGTAAATTGTTTTACACATGCCTTATGAATTTATATAAAATGTTTTATATAATTTTTTTAAGGAATTTTTTTAAAGTATTTGCATCATTTGAAATGTGAAGAATGATTTTTTATATTATTTTGAACTATAAAACCTGTTTATTTAAAATTGAAATATTTATTTGGTTAATTAAATGTTGAAATATTATTATGGAATCATTGAGGAGACCCTATTGGACTTATAGTTTAGACTATACTTATACCTTCTGGTGTTTGTAGATTATCTCCTTCCACGTTCATGCAAGGGAAAAGTGCCACATGGAGGTGTTTCAGGTTTTTTATCCTTGCGCTTAGAGAGTCGTGTCCACGGGGACTTGGGTGGTTATCCAGTTTTCTTGTACTTTTTAATGTACTTTGGATATTTGTATCTATTTGACATCTAGTACAGTTCTCTCTATGGATTTTTCTTTTATGAATACTGACTTGTTTATCATGATTTCGTTTTTTGGGGATAATTCATTCCCAAATACATATTTTATTATACAAGGTGCTAGTATCCAACCCATGGGGATCGAGAAATCCATTCTTACTATGTCAGGACTGGACTATTTATCAGGTTATTAGGGTATCTAGGCTAGTTTGTGGAAAAAGTAATTGTGAAAGACCAAAATTATATCATAATAATTTTATTCTAGGTTCAAATAGAAAAATCATTGCTACTATTCAATGTTATAATTATGGTGTTAATATACATTAATAAAGTAAATTTTACTTTATAAAAACTCATTTTTTGTTAATAATGTTTATTCTTCAAAATATTTATTTAATTTGAATAGTATAATATCTACACAAAGTAATCATATTTGGTTACCCAAATATTTAGTTTCTAACACTGCTAGACCCAAAATCATATGGGTACCAAAAGTCCCGTTTAGTTTATGTTATTACAATAATAAACCACTGAACTACATCATTAAATTATCAAATTGATCTACTAGGTGATATATGAAAATCTATACCAAAGGAGTGATCAACTGTGAATTATTTCATTATCAAAAAATCCTTAGAACTAGAATCTATGATCTAGAAATTATTTCATTATTATTTTCAAATATATATAGATATATGCTTTAAGTGCATTAAGTATTTTATACATAGGGAGAGATATCTTTTAGGTTTAAATCCTTCCTTAATCTTTGAATCAAGTCTTAGTTTACATAATTACATAATTGATTTTCCAAAACATCAAATATATATAAACATCGTTTTAGTTTTTAGATAATAAATTACTTAGATAATTATAGAAATGATTATGTTTTCTTATTTATTCTTTTAGAACTATTTTCATATTTATATTTCATGTTTTTTAATTTTTATTTTTTACGTAACATTTTCAATTATAAAATATTTCTTACAAAAAGATGTCAATTCAAAAATTAAAATATGTAATCAAAATTATGTTTTTTTACACAAGAATATGAAGCATCATCTACAATGTGTCATAACAAAACATATGATTTTCTCTTTTAAAACCCATGAATATTCTTCTTAAAACATTTTAAACTATTTATCTATATTGTTAAAAATATATTGTTTACAATCTTCTGAAATCAGTCGGATAAAAATGAAATCATCAAGAACATCAAGTTGATAGGAAAGTATTTCTTAAAAGAAAATGAAACGTTTTCCTTCTTCTAATTTGTTAAGAGAAAAATTAGTTTAATTTGTAAAGGAGCCATTTGATAAATATTTTGAAAAGGACAAGGAAGTTCATGGGTATAAATAATAAAAAGTTTCATCCTCTATAATTTTCAAAAGAACAATGTATTATGAAGATCTTTTATTTATGTTTAAAACGTTATGTAAATAAAAAGAGAATCTATGAACTGATATAGATGTGTCTTTAAATTCGTATGAAGAACTACAAAAGGATTATTAGAAAGTGAAAGAACATTTAATTTCAAAAGAATAGTTTGAAGCCTTTAAAGTAGAAATTTTAAGTCATACAAAGTTTCTTAGAAAAGAAACTGTTACTATGTTAAACCATGATAAAATGAAAATGTTCTTTGTTGACCAACATTAATCTTCTTTTCTATATAAAAGAACTTCATATGCTCAAAGTAGAATAAACAACTATCAAAGGTTTCAACTGATTTGCATAAAAAATTTTGAAGTTTGGAAAGTTCGAATTATTGATCTAATCCTTCAAAACACACTGACTTTTCTTCATTCTTGTAGTTTACTGGCATTATTTTGTATATTTTTGTTTAAATATTATGTTTAGTAAATTAGTGTTAAAAATTGTTTCATAATTTCCTTTTAATGTTTTAAAAAATAATTAGTTATATTACCTAATCCTTTTTTTAATATTTGATTATCTCATTACATGTGAAAAAATATTCTATTACTGAGAGTAGTAAATATTTTTTTAAAATATGACATGTGAAAAATTAGTTGAAAGTCCTTTATTCATTGAAAATGTTTTAATTCCTTTAATATATTTATGATATGTATTAGGGGATGTTATTTCAATAATAACATGAATTAATATATTCATTACAAAGTCATTATATTCATTGAACAATTGTTTATATGCTCCTTGATTACATCTTTATATCTTTTTGAAGGAAGCTTGAATTTTGTGGGAGTTTATATTACTAAATTTTACTCTCATATTTTTGATGTAACACAATGGGGAAAGCATATATGTTTATCATCATAGTATAGATGTTTATTATAAAAAGTTTAAGATGTTTATATGAGAAATATTTATGATTATATAATAAACAATTATCTTTATATGGGAGAAATATGAAAGGGTATAATTATACTTCTAATTTATTTCTATTTCTATTTTTTGAAATTTCTTCTTCTAAAAATCTTTTTATAATTTTATTATTTTTAATGGTTTTTGTGATCATCAAGAAGGGGGTGATGATTGAGAATGCGCTGATTCAACAATTTTTTTAATTTTCTTTTATTGCTTCTAATGCTCAAAAACACCGATATTTATGTTACAAATAAATTTTATTTTATGTGAATTTAAAGAATATAATATTTATTTTAATATTTATTATTGAAGAATACATGTTGATCTGTGGGAGAAATGTTTTCTAACTATTTTGAATGAGTTTTTAAAGTATTATAGAAACATTGTTCATACCTTATGCATTTAAGTGTAATATATTCTTTGGAAGGCTTATTTTTAGAATAAAACATATGGATCATTTACCCCATGTTATTAGATAAGTATAGATCAAAAACACTACATTTGAAAGAAACCCTAAGTTTAAAGAATAAACATAATGATCATCAACCCTACATTTGTGAACAACTATACATTTTCAACCTTAAATTTGAATTTTTTTCACTATATCAAGGAACCATATGTTTGAATATTCAACAACAAATTTTTAATAAATGATAATATCGATGATTCTGCAACAATATTGAAGAATGTAAATATCATTTCAATGCTATTTTTCAACTGATTCAAAGGCTCATACTCAATTAAATAAATCTTACCTATTTTGAAGTGAAGTTATAACTCTATTGAATTATTTTGAATTAAATTATTCACAATTTAATATTTGGTATTTCTAGATCTTGTTTAACCTTGAGATATTCGACCTATAGTATAAATATTAAGATGATTGTCTTATGAATATAAATATATACAAAGATATACAAATATATATGTATAGTTGTGTACTTGTAAATAATTGTGTATCATTTCCTTCAGAGCAATACTTTGGTGAAATATATGATTAGATCTATCTGATCAACTCACTGTTGTTTCTATTGCTACTATTGTAAGTTATTGTTACATATTTTTCTACAAGATCAACAAAGAAATTTTCAGGTTACACTTTGTAGACATACATGTTTATACATATATATGGTCTTTTATCTATTTCTATTTGAATAAATCTTGTGAAAAATTGAAGATTTTTTTATGATGCTATACATTTTTGAAGATCAAATACATATGTTAATTGCATGCTTCAACTATGAGAAAAAACTATTTTCACAATCAAATCAATAACTATTTATTTATTTGAGTATTGACTGCTCAAACTCAGTTTTGGAGGTAAAGAAGTATTAGATTTTTGAACATATTTTTCAATAATTCAGTATATTTTAAAAGAGCTTGAAGGCCTTATAAAAGCTTTATTGAAAAGTTATCATCTTTTTTGAACTCGGTTTGGGAAGTCTGTGGTGTTGACACTCATTTTTTATCAAAGAGGATGAAAATATTGTGAAAAGAACCTTGGGTTTGTTAAAAGTGATTAATAGCATCAAAGAGAACCTAGGGAACTTTCCAAATAGACCTACACGCACCACCCATGCACGCCAAGAGGCTAGAGAAGGCCCTGCCTGTGCATCCCAAAAGCCACAACCATCCCTACATTCACTTCGTGCACCACAGACCTATGTGGCTCGAATATTTTTTCCACCACTATGCGGGAAACCTGTGCCCATCGCTTATATTTTGGACCTATGCAGACAGCCTCATTCACCCAGGTTAAAATTATTTCCTATAAATAGAACACTTGGGATCCTAATTTGAAAAACTAAAAAAGCACAGGATACCTTATAGATCTCATTGTGCAGAACCTTCACCCAGGTCCCTCAAAATTTCTCAGGTAGCTCTCAATAAATGAGAGAATAGATAATTAATGGGGATAGGAAATATTGAAGTCCCTCCAGGGTTTAAATACATATGAAAACATGAAAAAGACCATTCTACCCTAAGGAGAAATCACATGCGTGGGGTCCCTCTCCCTCATCAAGGACCTATGCGAGACCCTTTCAGGAACACCGGAGGATACCCATGGTACCTTGGAAAAAGCCTCCCTAAGTGTTTTTTCCATGGTAGCTTATTTCTGGAGGTATATGTATCTTTCTCAAGCCTTTACTCCCTATGAGAAGCACTTTAATTTCCTCATAGGCCCTGCATGACACACTAGCATGACATACCTATGCTAAGCACTAGTTCCGAAGACCTACACAAGCCACCCTTCTTGCCCTTTTTTGAGCCACCCATGGTAGGGACTCTTCTTCCTTGGAACCCTCTTCTAAAATGAACCAAGTTGAACCCTATTTTAAGGCCTCATTATCAACAAAACCATGGGAAAAGTCACATTAGTGTGTCTCCCATTTGGTTTTTAATTTCTACAGTTTGACGTTTCCTGCACTTGTCCTACCAGAGGGTCAGGATCATTAGGGTGTAGTTAGATTTGTATATCTATTATTACGAGGACCCTTACCCCAGGAAAATGTTAGGGAGTTTTTGGTCTAAAAGGATTTTGGTTTGGACAATTTCCTTCCTTTCTTATCTCTAAGATCCAGAGATTCTATTACCCAATGGAAAGGAAGCAGATTATGCTTGATTTTATATTCAACATGGAATCAGATCCTCATCCCACTATAGAACCAATTGTAGGTAATCCCTCCTAGAGTAATCTAGTAGCATTTTTTTGGATTTTGTAGTATTTATCCTCTCTACCACCACTTCCTTAAACTTCATTTTTTTCAAGGTGAAGTGAAGAGATGGAAGTGTAATAACCCAAACCTCTTCCACCCTCCTCCTCCTCCTTTTCCATCATCAGAGAAGGAAAAGTTTGTGGATTATCAGATCTTTCACTTCCTCTAATTTCTCAAACCAAGAATGACTCATATGGTCCTATGGGTTAATGATGATCATAACATCTCCACGATTCATGCCATATTGAACTTCGAGAACTCTGATTCCTGTTGACCAGGATACGTAGGAGGCATACCTAAGGCCCATGCTCAATGGGAATACTTTTTTGGAGTAAGACCCAATCATATTACCTTAATCTAGGAATCCTCCTCAAAAAGTAATCCCTTAGTTAAGCCCCCAAACCACCATGAGTTAATACATTCATCATGGTCCCTTTTATAAGGGAATACTCTTCCGGAATAATCCCCAACTTAATCATCTCGAATGGCCATACTCCCCTGAGAAACATACCCTTGAGGGCCTCTATTGGCATGGTTCAGCACAATTGAACTATGTGGGATTTGATTCCTATCAAAATGGGAAATCTAGGACACCTCCCTTAGGTTCATACCCAACAATTTAATAAACCCTTTTCTATTTGGGGACACAGTCCCTATAGGGTCTAATTCAACTTGGAAATTCATATCCCTTCTATGTTCCTTGGGTAGCTTTAGCATAGGTCCCACACCAAGCCTTTACTTGGAACATTATTGCTATATATCCTTTCCAAATGATGTTAAACTATAAGTTTGGGTCATTATCACATGAGATTAAAAGTTATGATATTCCCCATTAAGTGGCACCAAACTATGTGGGTTCTAATTCCTTTCACGAGGATATGTAGGAAGCCCATATATGGGTTCGATGCCAACATCAAAACAACTTTTGTCTCCCTGGATGATGATAAACTCTAGATCTCACCATTGTGTGGCTTACAAAATAACATCATCATGATAACGACTAAAGAATATCGAAGTAGTACATAAGAGGATACCATCAATGGAATACCTCAGATACATGCATATATCTCCAATGATGAAGACCCTCAGATACATATAGATGATTCTAAGATCTATACATGATAATAATTTATTGTTAATTTTAGGGTAATCCATATCATACTTTGGATTTAATAAAGGATTCATTAATATCTCTAAAATCTATAATGGAGTCCCAGAGTAGGAAATAATTACCCCCAAAAGGGTGAGAGAGCCTGACTTCCCATCCTCTCGACCAATATGAGTTCTCAAACATTGTTGGCCAAATATCCCTAATGAGTTCCTACCTTTGGAAAGTAGGTCCCATGGGATACATATTTGTTGGGTGTTTCTAATTCCACAAACAAACCTATTAGAAACTATTCAGCAATGATGATTCCTAACCCAAACACATGATTTCGTGGGAAATAAAAAATGGTGATCCTGACATGAATCCTTAGCCAAGTTGATAATGTTTTCTATATGTCGGGCCCCTTTGTATTTGATAAGAGAAGTCCAGACAAGAAAATTAGTCATGCATGTGTTCATTCAATTTAGATACTTATTTGACAGAGTTTCTTTCATATTTCATATATAAAGGCACATATTATCAGAACTCCCCTCAATCTAATGAAGTCATTCAATTTTTCACCAAAAAACTTCTTTGTTTCTACATGCATAGTGTCTTCATCCATATAAATGATTCCATCACCCACCCATAATCTTAAACGATGGAACTCAAACCCACTGGTCTGGGAGTACCATCTGGATGGTACAATCCTGACCCAAGAGGCTACTCAATAATCCCTCCATCTCAACCAGCACCACCAATTGTTTGGTCAACAATGACTGGTAGTCCTATGTTAGATTACGTCTACTACAGTCATCAACCATTTAGGATCTTATCCCCAATGCATGATAACCAGTCCTTCCCTTATCTCAGGTTGGTGGATTATGAGGCCGCATAATGCCTCATCCTGAAGACATAGGATACCTTTTTATGTGCTCCTTCGAACAAATATCATCACCAATATCGTGCGTTAGTGAACCCTCAACATGATTAGGGCGTCATTATCAGCCAAACAGCTCAGGTCCTTTAGACCCAAGCATGCAAGATGACACCCGTGGATGAAAAATGGAAACTAGAGAGCAAGGTCACACATCTGAACCCTCCAAAGAATCCCACCAAATCAGATTGGTGTAAAATAACGAGCATGCACGTACACCCATTCAACTTCATTCAGTTATCCAAAAGACTCATATGGTTTTATCAAAGGAAATACACTACTCAAATATGGAGGAGTATCAGGAGTATGAACATACCCTAGATTTCACCCATCAAGTCTGTCAGTATCCTCATCTGGAAGTACCCAGAGAATTCAATCTGAAAGTCCTGATGACAATAAGGGGGAAGACTCAACTCTCTTCCCCCACACGTGAGTACTGTCAGTATCCACTAGTAGGAAAGGGTAGATGGAAGCAGGAACATACACATAACCCAGATATGGAATGGGCATATATCCATGTTCCGGCTACTGAAGTCACTAAGAATATCTTGGAAATAGTGAAAGGATAGATGCAAATTACTATTCATATCCTGCAAAATTTCTCAGATATCATAACTGTGATGATAATAGTGCCATAGGGATAGAAAAATTACTTTATCCCCACGCATGTGGTGTCTCATCAGCATAATAACCTAGATCAGACACATACCTCTGATCTCATATAGGAGGGTTATAGGGAAGACTCCCCTATATTACATAGACAACCAGATCGAGAACATACACCCACTCCATTCCGAGGTAATCAGCCTATTGAAATGGACACTCCATATAAGGGAAAAACATCTTCCCATGATGAAAATTTTCCCATCAAGTGTCCTCAATCACTCGTAAAAGGTCCCCTAAGAAGAATCCTTAACATACATGATTGAAAAATCAACAGTCGATATATAATCTGGCTCTTCTTAATGATGGATTTCTTTAAGCCTTCATACAGTTATCTATTGCAACTCAAGATCCTACCCTCCCGTTACCAAAGTATGGTTCTAGTAGTGTTAATTCTAAAGGTCCTCATTAGAAACCTCCCCATGAAATATTTCTTCATAAAAAAGAATTCGGTTAATCATGAGAGCCTATATCTTGATGAGATCCATGAAAACTCTCCATGTTGCTAGAATACTAAGAAGAAAGAGGGTCTTCCCCTTTCAATTATCCTCTATTATAGCCCTCCCCATGAAATTTTTCATAGAAAAATTTCACTTTATATTAGTGTTTCATATTGTCAAGAGAATTCTCCAACTAGGAATGTTATGATGAGAAATATTTCCAATCGTGATTCCCTTGCAAACATAAGGCTGGTCGTGTCTAATGATTTGTCATCAGTAAATGAAATCCTTTCTCATCCAGAAGATAACCCAAGGCGACAGTCATTCTCCAAACCTCCTTTGGATCGTCAGTCTTAAACATAGCATAGTAAATACCAACAAATACCATTTCTTGTGGTATTGATAATCTATAATTATCCACTCTAGTCAAACCAGGTCATGGAACCACTGGTGAAAGTTGAAGAATATCTACTAAGTATAAGGAAAAATCTATCTAAATACACCATCATATTCATGTTATGTCCTTTAAACACCCTTTAATATAGCATTCCATAGGTGTTGGTGGAAGGTTGTACACACAACATTGGCCTAAACATATAAAAAAATATTTATCATCTAAAAAAGGTATTACCCTATGAAAAGTATAAAACTCATGTTATGGTAATAGAATGGTTGAAAAACCAAATTGACTTGGCATCTCTCCTGACTTCATGACATACAAGGATTGAGAAATTACAAGGTTCCCTTCAATGTGCATGTCTCGATGCATTAATGAGGTTGTGATAGTTGATCACAGACACCCCATATAATATTCGTATCAGAGGATGGGGTGCACATGGATCATTAAATTTCACTACACTCTCAAAATATAAAATCCCACCAAAGGTGGTACCATGTAATGTCATAGCCCCAGGCTGACTCCAACAAATAGAATCAATCCATGACCAAAGTAATTATCAATGAGAGAAGGCCCTGATTAACTCTCACCAATATCAGGCTAGTAGAGAGAAGGATATTGAAATACTTTTGTGTCAAAAATATAAGAAAATTGAACAGGCATAACTTTTAGAATATGTTGGCCGTTAGATAGCTAAAATACCTGAAATAGCACAACAGTCTTCTGAAACATGTGATTTAAGTGCGTATGGAATTATGCACCTAGCCCATTTCCGGAAATACATTCACTAAATTAGAAGAGAAGTTGCGGTAATATCATCCATAGAAGCTTGGGACCAACCACATCCCATAGGGCTATGATATTTTTTAACCCAACCATTGAGGTCAGCAAACTCGAATCGAAGGGTTGTGAAAGTGGAACAACAATATCCCCAACCCTATGGGTTGGGGATCTTTCACCCTGATAATCACCTCCTCAGTAGGAATCAAATTTTTCTTGATTGGGTAAAATTACTCACAATGAATCCTACCAATTAATTACATATCATGATTTGGTATCCTTATTAGGGAAAAGTATGACTGAAATATATTGAGATTCCCTTATGTTCATTATCTAGAAATCAGTTCTCAAGGAATTAAAAAAGAAGAGGACAAGGTGTCATCAAGGGAACAGAAGAATGATATATTAAAAATATTCCAATAGAATGGTTGTAGTACATTATGCATTATTTTACATCATAAATGATGTCAATGAAAATATTTCAGAACATGAGTCCAATTCTGAGGATTCAGAAGAGGAAATACTAATTCAGAATATTGTTCAAACTGAAACAAATGAAGGAGGTGTGTGTACTCAAAACTAAAGGCTTACCCTAAATTTGGTAACTCCATTGAAAAATATACATTTATCTCTTAAAATTTATAATAGGGAAAATGGTAAGGGTTGTTCTATGCCTCACCTCCCTTGGAGAGGGTCAGTCCCTTTCACTAGAGGAATGATTCACTCAACAAGAGGAGGAGACGAAATAATTGAGAATTCTCAATGCAGAGTTACTTCAAGGTAGCCTCCCTAATAGATATACTCCACAAGGAGATCCTGAACATGAACTTATAGTTGGAACACCTTAAAAAATTGAGTTTTTATAGTAACTAAAGTAGATTTGGAACATCCTTTCAATATGAGAAATGAACCACAAATATATTTGGATCCTAAAATAGTAGATCGAGAATTCCCGCCATTGGGTACACAATCTGAATATGGTCAGACACATACTTACAAGCCTACCCCTATAGGATACACATGATAAGTGTGAGAAATGCCACCACCAATGGTAATACAAGTCACCACACTCATTTAGGCCCCATTCGTTGCACCTACTCAGGTCCCAACTCATCTTGATATTCCCTAAATTCTTATGAACATCATTGAGTCCTTAAAGATCCAATTGGAATCCATCTAAGGATGACGTGCACTGATACATCCAAAAAATAAGGATTACCTAGAATGGGTGGATCCTACCCCTCCCCTGCCAAACTTAGGAAATCCAACATTTCCAATATTTAATGTCTTAGGAGACCCAGATCAACACATGAAACACTTCGTCTCTTTATGTGATCACATGATGGGTACCACTGAATAACAAGAGGCGGTGAAGCTCATGTGCTTTGTGCAATCACTGTAAGGGATATCCTTCATGTGCTACACAAGTTTGATGTCTTGGTCAATCAATGGGTTGGATGATCTCTGTCTGAAATTTCTATTCTAGTTCACCTCAATGCTATAGAAGATGATAGTCTTCAAGCTCACAAATTGTAAAAAATGGGGTAATGAAAGTGTCTCATATATCATTGCATGGTGGAAGGTATTGACCTACTTCTTAAATATACCACTCCCTCAAGAAGAGCTGTTTCACATCTATATAGTGAGTCTTTGTGAAAAGTTGTGCATGCTGCTAATCCATTTTAATTACACATGAGGGTTTCATTACCATGGCTTAATTAATAAAAAAGGGCATAAATTCATCTCATAGACCAAAGGAAAATCCTGAATAGTTTAATCGACACAGGGAAGGAGAAAAATAAAAGTAGAGTATGTTGTAGTTACACTTAAGCAAGCCCTTGTACCCTACCTGGTTTCAATGCCTGCACCATACTTTATGGTTCCACCCCCAAGCATCAGCATCAACACCCAAATCATCAAGACGATTAAGGAGACCTATGGGGAAAGTAGTTTGTAGAGATGAGAAACGAGGTCTACTCTTTTCGAGATAACCAAATCCCTAACTACATTATCTTTTCATTGGAAGACAACTTAATCAAGTTTCCAAAGCCTAAGAAGCCCTGCAAGGAAGGTGATTATGATCTCCCAAATTATTTCCCCTTCCATCAGATTTTAGGGCACTACATCTAGTATTTTTTAGTTTTTAATTCCTTCTACAAAAGATGGTTGATTCCGTGCAAGTAAAGTTGAATAATTCACCTTCTTGGGTAGAGTATGTTTCCACCACCATCCCAAAAGAGGATGAAAATGAATAGAAATAAGTTAAGAGAAATATTTCATAGAATTTTAATGACCATATGGTTAGAAAACAATCAACCAGATGTACACTATTCTATGAACACAGTTGAAACAACCAGCTGTTCCTCCTACCACTCTCAGTACATCACAACCATCTTTATCAGTGGCTAGTCCTCCAAAGGCCAGTCCTAAAAAAGTGACTTGACCATCATGGTAAGAAGAAAATGTAGGAGGATGAAACTAAACTTAATCCGTAATTGTATTTAACTTTATAGTAATTCATGCATGTAATTTTGAAGGCACAGGCACTGCCCTACAAAACTGTACAATTAGAATTTGACCGTCAGAGAAAAGATTCATCTAATGAGGAATTGATCTTCAATTCCATTAATAATATTCATTTAATAGATCCCTTAATAGATGATGATTCTAGTTATTTACATGATTTACCTACACTTTATTGGGGAATTGGAGGAAGAGTTCATCATGGTTGAGGATACCGGGGAAGACATGGTCATGCCAGCAGTTACTACTTCAACCAAACCCCTTCTCTAACCATCTTTGCAGCCAAAAATCGTGGGAAAGCTCTTTTGCAGGCTCATCATGAA
Source organism: Viscum album (assembly GCA_963277665.1). Classification (NCBI taxonomy): domain Eukaryota; kingdom Viridiplantae; phylum Streptophyta; class Magnoliopsida; order Santalales; family Viscaceae; genus Viscum; species Viscum album. The sequence continues at coordinate 607,171,001 of OY728139.1, read as the reverse complement.
CAAAAGAGTTATTCATCAATGAGTGATAGGGTATTCCTTGAAATTATCATACTAAAAGACATATTAAAGGTTATATCACCTCCTCCTCGGTAGGTAGGAAAACCTATCTAACCTAATCCATAAATATCAAAAGCACCTTTAGCTCTAATTCCAAAGGATGGGGAATCCACATCAAGACATAAAATCCAAAAGATTATGTGAAAGAACACCCTCATGTGGGTTATTTTAAACCTTTGGATCATGTTTTGATGCAATTATCTCAAGTTTCGTCTATGTTATCTATCCTGGATACCTTAAGCTTATCAAAAGACCTTTGGAAAGAACTCATTGAGGCCTTGCAAAGACCTAAGGAGTTTGAATTCAAAGTTGTTACTGCTGAGGTATATTATACAGAGAATGATCCCATAGAACTCTATGCAGTTATCTCTTTCACATACCAAGATGAAGATTCTATTATAAAAGGAAACATTATACCCTTATATATATCCGATATAATCAATGACATTGATGTTCAATGAGACTTTGTTGAAAATGGATCAAGGGTCAACCTTACTCTAGTCTGGACACTTTTCCAAATGGGTCTTAATAAATCTCACTTGTCTTCTTCCACTCTGATGTTACAAGGATATGAAAAGAATGAGAAAGAAACCCTGGGAGCGATCATTTTTGGAACTCAATTCAGAGATCTCATGTCAGAATCAGAGTTTATGACTATCTGAAAGGATGCATCTTTTAATGTTATTTTAGGAAATTCTTAACTACATTAGCTTGTGGCCACTTCTTCATCATACCACCAGTGTCTCAAATATTGTGTCAGTGGAAAAATTGGGATAATACATGGTTACATGGCTCCATTCAAATCCTGAGAATCAAACACATTAATGTAGGATTATATCATAAAGGATGAAAGTATTCCATGTGAGAATATGTTACTTGAATCAATGACACGACCTATCTTGAGATGATCCTGGATAATCCTTTCATGTAGATCAGTGTAGAATATATGTTTCCCATCAACAAAATTGATAGGGTGGGCCAACATTCCAAGACTCGTTCAATAGCTTCCACAATTTTATTCATAATAATTGAATCCAACAGTGAAGGATAATTCATTAACCCTCCAAGTAATAATGAAATCATGGATGGAAATGCCTTCATTCCATCCCCAGATCTTCAACAAGTCCTTGCTTCATCAGCTAGGTTTGGAGAAGTTTTCACAGTAATGGAGATGTACATGGATGCTCATTATCTATCTCTTTCTTTCCCTTTGGAATTACAAAAAGTTACCTCACTATAGAATGAGCTAGAAATGATTGCTTCATCTTATGGATGTCCAAATAATGATCCCTCTACTAAATCTACAATTATTACTTAATCCCTTACACCTTAGGTAGAGGAAAAACAAGTAAATAATGGGGAATAGGTAGAAGAGGAAGATCTTAGGGACACCCCTCCATAATTTGAGGAAGGCATATCAACCATGGGAGGATGAACTCAAAGATATAAATTTGGGTGCATAGGATGATCCAAAACCAACTCTGATTAGTGTGGCCATGGATCCCAAAAAATAAGAGGTATATAATTCCTTTCAAAAATAGTATCAAGACATGTTTTATGGGAACTTCACGAAGATTCCAAGTCTTGATCCAAAGGTGGCCACCCGTCACATGGGTTTTTCAAAAGACCATCAAGGATACAAGCATGAAGCAAGATTGACACACCAAACTCACACCTACAAATTTGATACTAAAGTGGAAAAACTCATTAAGGATGAATCTATCCAAGAGGTACAATATCTAAAATGGTTATCCAATATTATCCTGATAAAAAGAAGAATTGTAAAATCATATTATTCATTGATTTAAGAGATCTCTATCAGCATTGTCCAAAAGATGACTTCCTGGTTCCAATCATAGAACTCTTGACTGATGCTGCAGCTGGTTATCAAGCCCTCTCCTTCATGGTTGGATACTCTAGGTATAAACAAATTTATTTGTCCCTAAAAGATGAATAATACATATCCTTCAGATCCCCTAAGGGGATATTTTTCTATCAGGTAATTCCCTTTGGAAAAAATATTGTTGGCGCCAAAAACCAATGTGCTATGCATCATATCTTTAAACCCTTTTGGGGAAGTTTCTTGAATGTTATGTTGATAATTTAGTGGTCAAGTGCTGTTATAGTTCTGATCACTTGTATAACCTAGAGACCATATTCAAAAATCTCCAATAGCATAACCTAAAGATGATCCCTTTGAAATTTTATTTCGGGGTAACCGCAAAGAAATCACTCGGTTTCTTTGTATGTGATCACAACATCTATGTAGGTCATGAGAAGACTAAATCTACCCCTGGAATGTCACCTTCTGAAAACCTAAAAGAGTTGAGATGACTTGAAGGACACTTGGACTACATCCAGTGATTCATAGAAAACCTTGCAGGAAAGTGTTTTCCCTTCACCAAATTGATGAATAAGAGTATCAAATATCAGTGGACCGATGACTTCCTTGAATCATTTGAAACTCAATAAATATCTCTTGATCCCACTTGTGTTAATGTCACATATTGAAGGAAATCCACTCATCATGCATGTGGAACCCCTAAAGAGACAACTGGGAACATTTCTTGCATAGAATAATGATAATGGGACTAAAGAAACCTCAATTATCTTAGTCTAACCATGTTTGACATAGAGACTCATTATTCAGATATTGAAAAGAGTTTCCTGGTATTAATATTTTCAATTCAAAATCTGAGAGACTATCTGAAACACCATTATATTAACTTGATTTCTCAAAATAACCCCCCTGAAATTTATCATCAGTCGTACTATGATAACAAGACATTTGGAAGAGTGGAAAGTTATTTTGTAGCTATTCGATGTTCAGTTAGTTCCTCAGAAAGTAGTGAAAGACTATGTGTTGGCAGATTTCCTCACTGAGCACCCATCTACATATGGGTCTTCATTAGATAATGAACTACCTGATTAATATGTTTTCTCTATTCAGGACATCCCCCAGACATGGGAGTTTTATTTTGATGGTGTATCCAAATTCCCAAAAGAAAAGATATTGGAAGACCCTACACTGAAGAAAGTAGAGTTAGGGATTGTGCTTATCTCTCCAAAGAAGGAAGTGTTTCTATATTCCTTCCCATTATAAAAAGGTTGTACCAATAATGAAGTAGAGTATCAGGATCTCATTATAGTAATGGTATTGGAACTCTAAATACCAATAAATCCCATATACGTTAAAGGTGATTTAGAGATGGTAGTCAAGAAAATCAATATTGATTACACCATCAGAAAAGGGGAGCTAATTAAGCTATTTGACTATGTCTGAGGGATAACGGCAGAATTCCCCTGAGATACAACATTAAATCATGTACGGAGATCATATAATTACTTGGATTATGTAATGGAAAACGCTGCTATGGCTTTGGAAGATCCAAATCAGGATGAATCGATCATCACCATCTCCCAACACAGAATGGTATCCCCCTTTTTTGAGTCATAATTGAGTATATTAAAGAAGTTATGCCTATCCCTATTCCATATAAACCTACCACTATATGGATGAAACTAATTATGGGATACCTATAAAATGGAGTTCACCCACCATATTGAGCTGGAAAAGAACAAATTTTACGGTGAGTAGCCAACTTCACTCTATATGATGGCCCGAATCACTAGAGATTTCTCTAAAAATGAGGACTTTATGGAGTCTTTCTTAATGTTATTGATGGAGAATAGACTGCAACCATTATGGATAAAGTACATGGTACATCCTGTAGCACCAATTAGTCAAGATATAAGCTTTCCCACCAATTTTGAAGGCTTGGGTACTACTGGCCTTCAACGAAACAAGATTGTATAGAATTGACTAAGAGTCATTATAGAAAAGTGCATGAAAACTTCATTCATCAACCCCCAAAGCTGTATTATATAGCCAAATACTCATTGACATTTTCCATATGGGAAATGGATATTGTGGGACTGTATCCTCCAGCTACAGCTAAGAAATTCATGTACATCCTTACTACTACAGATTTATTCTCTAAATGGGTTATGGTAATACCCCTTAAAGAAGTCAGGGACAAAAGAAATTTTAGCTTCAAAAAATCTTTCATCATTACTAGATTTTGTGTCCCTCATACCATATTGACGGACAATGGCACAAATTTATACTCTACTGAGGTAGAAAAGATGTATTAGTAATATGATATTAAATCCAACCACTCATCCCTCTATCATGCAGTGTATAATGGATAGATAGAGGCTTTTAACAAGACAGTATCAAACATACTAAAAAAGATGGTGGATAAAGATAAGATTTATTGTCTTGAAAAGCTGTTTAATGTCTTATGGGATTACCAGACTACAACCTGTACTACAACATGAGAAACCCCATACACATTTGTGTATGGAACAAAAGTAGTATTTTCCATTGAATTTCAGTATTCATCCCTCTATATTTCCATCTATGAACAAATATCTACAGATGGATAGTCTTAGAAATGGATGGATGAATTGGAATGACTAGATGAAAAGACACTTCACACATTTCATCATTTATAAGTCTATCAGAATCGGATAGTGTGAGATTTTAACAAGAAGGTCCACCTCTACTCCTTCCTCCAAGTAGAATTGGTGTTGGTCATTAAGAATCTAATGATAATAGAAAAGAAGCCTCCAAAACTTGTGCCATAGTGGGAGGGACCTTATTCCATACACAAGGTATGATCTAATGGATATTATTTCTTCATCTTAATAGATGGGAAACTAAATATAACCCCAACTAATATAAGGCCCCAAAAGAAATATATCTTATAATTACATGATATACATCCAATCTATGAGACGTTAAACTGCATAGTGGGTCTTTTGTTGCATGAACATAAAATGCATGACCCAATGTCCCTGTTACAATATAATAAAATGCATGACATAATGTCCTTGATGCATGAAATTAAATTTTATGGCATGAAATCTTCACCGCATGATGTTAAACTATGTATCAAATGTCATTGTCACATGAAAATAAACTGCAAGACACCCTTTGTCATTATCGTATGACATTAAAATACATAGTTAATGTACTTTTAATTTGACATTAACATACCACCAATGTGCCATGATTTGAGATATCCCAAGTGGTACCTTAAAAAATTAGCCTCTATTTCATGTGTAAAAGTCCCAAAATTTCCACATCCTTACTACAAGATGATAAATTGCATGAACAACTTCCTCATCGTATGATAATAGAATGAATAATCCCTTAAGGAACTAAGTGTTTCTTTTTTTCTCATTCTATTGAGATGTGTAGTGATGTCCAGATCTTCAATCATGGGTCCAACTCTGATTTCAGAAAAGAAAACCCCTTTTTTCATTCCCTGTGTATGAACCAGATCAACATAGGAACTTTTTCCATGACATATGACTCGATTCTCATTTTACTGAGTCTTGTATTGATGCCTAGACCACAAGTGTCGATCCTATCCATTATTATAGAATGTAACAAAGCCCCTATCCCCACATCAAATCTCGTTTGTTGTGGGTAACATCCTTCAACAACTACATGTTGCTTGATTATCATTTAAATGAGATACATAATGATGCCTAGATCTCTTAGAGCTAGGCCATGACCAAAAATGTATAACCTGTTTTCCTTGTGTCAAAAATCAGATATGCATAGGGAAATTTTTCAAGAATTATGTGTTCCTTGATTCTCATCCTTATTTGATATGTACTGACGTCTAGACCTTCAATCTTGGCCTCAAATGCAACACTTATTTCAGATTAGGTGACCATCATCTTTACTACATGATGTTTAACTACATAGTTTTTTTAGAACTATGTATGTCTTGATTATCATCCTAATGAGATATATATTGGTTCTTGGATAATGCCTCCTCTACCAGCCATCACAAAGGCCCAATGTCCTTATCCTTCACTTGTTCTACCTTTGCATTGTGGAATAAGATTTTACCATCCCTTTTTTATCATACCGAGAATAGTTCACATGTGATTAGGGAATTTGGTAAAATATATTACCTATACAAGTAAGGAATATTGATTGAAATTGGGGTTACAATGGTCCTAGATAAAGGACCATAAAAGGAACTCCATTTTCCTCATCGCATGACAATAAAATTCACAATACTATTAAGAACTACATGTGTCTTGATTCTTTCCCTATAAAGATACGTAGTGATATTTGGGTCCAATACCTTGGTCCAGCCATAATATACCTCTTCACATCAGAATCACCCATGTCCTCACTACATGATGAGAAACTGCATGATTCTTCAGGAACTACAATTGAATTGATTCTCATCCCATTGAGATATGTAGTGATGCGTAGGAATTAATTCCTAGTCCTAGCCATGGGGTAAAGGTAAAAACCCCATTTCCTATATACAAACAAAAATCCATGCGGGATATTTTATTTCATGTGCCTACATTAGGGGGATGACTAAGAAAACAAAGATGCCTTCCTTCTATGTATGAGTTAGATATATACAAAAGTCTTCCAAATCATTGAAATAACTGTAAAAAATTATTTATGCTTGGATATATCCATTTCATGTATCATACTCCTGATCTAGAACACTTTAAGATCTTAATAATCTTTCCTCAACTTCTGGTAGCATAATCCCTGATGCTCAAGAGATATTTCCCCTACCTATGTTGTAATATGATCAGTCATCTTTGTATAAAATTACCCTTATAATGGGTTTGTCATCCAAAGGATACCACTATTTGGTTAAGTAGTATATGCCCTAGTTTTCCTTGTATAAAATAGCACAAAAAATGGGTTTTTTCAAATATTAGTAATTTCTCCCTTGGGAGAAGCCTCTTCAATCTATTTAAGATTTGATGATGATACATTGGAACCCATGATTCAAATTCAATGGTCATCCCTTTCATATTATTCCCATGTACTCTCTCCCGATCTAATAGTCTCCAATACCATGGTTTACATTTCCCCCTTCTTATGTTCAAAGAATAATAGAGTAACCCTGGTCTATTTGACCACATATCATCCATTAATTTCTTAATATTATGGTCCTAATTGTATGAACTAAATACCAAGGAACCATACTTCTTGTGCCTGGTTCATAAAGTCATAGTGAGCCTATTCTCCCAATTCCTAGAAAATAATGACTTCAAATACCCCTTCTATATTTAGGCACATTTCTCTACAAACCAAACTCTGTGCCTGGGGATATCTAAATCTACATTAACTTTCATTAGCTTCTAGCAATAGAATGTCACAATTCTTGATGACTCTTTTTCCTAACTATGTTGTAATACAACCCAACCGGTTTTCATAAAAAGGCCCTTATAACAGGGTTTTCAGCCAAATGATGAAACTAATTGACTATGTATGGAATTGCCTAGTTAGACTCGAATAAAATAGACCCCATAATGGACTTTTCAACCATTAGAAACATCCTCCGGAGAGACATCCTCTACTTCCATAATCCATTTTCCCATATCACTCTTCAGATCCAAGAATCCCCAAATCATAGCTCACAACTTTCTCCTATCATTCTAGAATTTGTAAATACATTTCCAGAAAAAGAGTGGAAGAATCATCAATATTATAGTCAAAGATAAAGACATTAAATTATATCCCTATAATGTTCGTTAAGTATGACTTTAAACTACAAAACATAATTTATTTATAGTATTTTTTTAAAATACAAAACATAATGTCCTTTTAGTATGACTGTAAACTACACAATGTAATGTACTCACCATAAGGTGTTAAACTACATAGTCTATGTCTTAGTCGCATGACATTATGTTTCATGATGCCTTCACTCTTTTTCAGAAAGGGGCCTTGACCCCTGACATTGACTATATAAAAAAATATAACCTCCTTCACACAAAAAATTCATGTAGGAGTGTTTTACTATTCATGTAATGTGCCAATACATACATTCCATTCATTCTCATACATTTCCCTTAAAAACCCACCCTTGTGGTCTTGAGAAATCTAAATCTAAAACTTTGAACATGAGTAGTAGAATTTCATGATTCCAGATAATTCATTTTTCTTACTATGTAGTGTGTGTCCTAGTTGGCCTTGAATAAGTCACCCACATAATGGTTTTTTATCCAATGAATGTCATTACTTGACTATGTAGTATGTGTCCTAGTTTTCCTTGCATAAAACAACACCCATAACAGGTTAGTAAACCATTGGTAACATCATCCTCAGAAGATACCTCTTCTATTCCCTAATACCTTATTTTTATTCAGGAACCATAACATAATGGATCAAGATTACCCTTGGAAATATATAAGGAATATTGGATCATTCCCATCCATCATGCCTTTTTGGGTTATCATCACTAAATTCATTGTCAGGGCTATTCAGCATAAAACACCTGCCTCATCAGTTTGGTATGCATATATTTAAACTTCCCACAAAAATCGAGACAATACACACTAGATTGAAAACCAAAAAAGATAATTTTGGATAAAAGTCGAGTCTTATCTCATCATACCTATTCTTTGCATAGTTTAGGAAAAGGTTAAGCAGTGAAAAATAAAATACGTAAAAATTGTTAGACCAAAACCCCAAAAAAAGGTGGCCTAAAAATCCTAGTCTTTTTTTTTAAAAAGGCTCCTCCATATTGGACTTTGTCAAAACTAAAGGCCATGACAACAGAGACAAAAAGTTTTTAGGGTTATCCATACTACCCATGAAACAATCAAACTAGGCTCTCTAAACCCCATGGTTTAGGAAAAAATTAGAGCATTTTTTCCATTCTTGTCATTATGGTTAAAACTGGCCAACACAAAGATTTTTTTTACGTAAATCGATTTCAATTTTATGCTAAAATCACATAAAGAGAATAGGAATGAAGACACAAGTGACTCGGAACAAAAAGAGTCCTATTAATTTATGTCTAGAAAGGTAAAGTAACTTTAACATGTCAGAACCTCTCTATCAGGTTTTAAATTTTGTTCTCAATGGAATATTTAAGAAGTTAAATCAAACCTCAACAAGCTATAAAGCATTAAGAAGATCAACATTTTGAGCAGAAACATCTTACTCAAATATATGAAGCTTCCATTATTTAGCCATAGTGACTTCTCTCCTTCATATCGAAGCCCCTTCCAAATCTCGATAGATTTGGGATACCTATTTCCATGACACATCCAATTCTTCTTCAAGGTGACTTATTTGGGCAAATGTTTCATCAAGGTGATTTTGTTACTCCTCCATCTCCTTATAGTGTCTTACATCAGCTAGGATTGTGGTAGCTCTAAATTCCTCAAACTAGTCCATCTCTTATGCCTCATCCTAATTGGACCTTCTCTCCACATCCCTTTTCCGGATTATCAAGTTCACCATAACATGGATGTCACGGTGGTCAAACCCACCATATCCCAATATGGAAAGATTGAATGGAATCTAGTGAAGTTGTGATGGCATGTCATCATGGGGTGTCTCACTAATTATCTTCTAGATATCTTGTCATACAAGAAGTTGTGTGGGGAGAAAATACTTATGTATCTATGGGTGTCATTCGGAGCCACTTTTGAAGGTAGATAGATATTATTGTATAAGTTAACATAATGAGCCTCCTTATTCCGATCCTCCATGGTAGCCCCAGCCTCCCTTACTAATATTGGTGGATATGGCATATATGCCTCCGTATCAAGCCCAATTGTTGAATTTGATAACATTGGGGAGGAAATTATGCTGTTTTTTAATTTTGTAAGATCCCCAAGTAGCGAAGATATTAAAAAAATCAAAATTGTTGATAACACCCACCTATTGTTAAATCAACAGCCAAAACTGACATTTTTCCAGCACCCCTGGCTTCATCCCTTAGGACCATGACATCCTGAAAAGTATCATCTTCTTGAGTTTTCTCGGTAGTGAAATCAAAGACACCCAAGAATTACCCACTTTTAGATTTCAGACTATTGTCCCTTCAATAGTAGGAGTAAGGTGGATTTCAATACCCAATTCATGAATAAACCTTGAAATATTCTTCACAAACAAAGCTGCATAGGTTGATCCTTGATATAGAACATCAGGTGAATGAAAATCAACTATGTTTAAGAAATGTAATGATTATAAAAATCAATTCCTTCCAATTCCTTACTAAAGTCTTAAAAATCCTTGATGGAACCTGTAATATTAATTTCTGGATTAAGTACATCCATCACGTCCTAAAAAATGGTGTTAAACCTTTGAGCATCCTCACAAGTAAGGGTATTAAATGTGGGTTTCTCAAAACATGAATTAGCTATGACATCAATTCCCTCACCCGACTACTTAGTTATCAAAACATGATTATCCCACACAAAGTTAGGGTCAACATATCAGGTCCTTATTAGCCCCTTACATGGTGACAATATGATCAACATTGACTACCATAGGGTCCTGTGGTGTGGAAAAAGAATCTGAAATATCATGGATATGGAAAATTTAGATATTTAACATGATACCCTAAAAGTGTGTATCTAACAATACCATGACCCTCTTCAACTTCTGCAGAAGTAGGGGCAGACATAGCTGCACCTCTTGACACTTTATATTTCATGATGAAAAATTCATTAGCATTAATCTGTAACTCCCTTGGAGTATCCTCCTCAATCTTCAAAGGACTAGTACTCGATCATTTGAGAGAGAATAGTAATGTAGGTTCTACAAAAGATATCCACAGTCAGAAAGGTGTGTTAAATAGGTCATAATGTCGGTTGGTAGAACAAAGACTTATTGTGACGTAATTTTTGGACCATATTTAATTCCATCTTTCATTTTCTCTCCTAAGATTGTGAATAGACTGTACTGCTCTTCTTAGGTTCAAAGACCTCAGGTATGGGTTGAGGAGTTCCCATCACCATCACAACTATCATGGTCATCTGACCTTGGGATAGTTTTTGGGACCAAAGGGCTTCGTCCACTCTCTCAATAGGGATACCTATAGTCCCATACATTGGTAACCTAGAAACCCCTATTTCCACACCTCCTACTCCTTCTCAAATTCCAAGCTACAAAATTAAATCCCATCAATATTAATGTTGATGGATGGAAGAAAAGAAAAAAATGAAATATAAATATGTTAACAGGGTTAATGTAAATGTACCATTCCTCCCTAAGATGAATAGTTACCCCTTCAATCACTACTCGGTCTAGCATATCGAACACTTGATTTGAAGTCGGTACTTGATCATTGGTTTTATATATCAGATCTTCCAGCTCATTGAAATACTTTGTTCCTTCAACCAAATTATTTTCAAGATAGAGATAAGAGGGTTCTCTGATATCACCCACCTTTGGGATTTGCAAGTCGGCATGGAGAAACACCCATGCATCTCTAACATCGTGAGTCATGCTCTCCCAAAATTTTATTATTAAGGGTGATGTGTAGTTTGGCCCTAATGTGGCTGGTGGGGGATAAAACTCAATACCCACCGATCGGGTAGCCTCTTCAGGCCTCCATTATCTTTTATAAGAATGAGGGGATGAGACTATGCCCTCCTCCCTATGGTGGAATATATATCACCGTGGTGCTGGAGGTGTTATCTCCTCAACCCTATCATGCCTGGTAGTCTTTGTCTGAGAATGTTTTGAAGGTTTTGAATCCCCTACATCACCTTTGGATTGGGTTTTCTTTCTGTGCATACCACAAATAGTAGTTGTTATGGCCTTCACTCGATAAGTTCCCTTTGTCAATTCTCCATATGGGTATGATGAAATTCATTGATTGGTATATCTATCCTACTGTTTGATTGATACCACTTTCAGAGGTAGTGTGATTGATATTTTTGATGCCTCAAGAGATATTAGGATCCATAACTGTTAGGCTACCATAAGATTATTCTCATTCCTAACATGCATAGGGGGGGTGCTTGATTGTTGAAGAAATTTAAACTTGTGAAAGAATGATAAGGAGAATAATCCTCTTAGATAATATCAATGTCAATATAGGATACCAATACGCTATCCCTGAATTCCATCATATACGCCTTCATCTCATAATTATTTTTCCATACTATCATCGAAAAACATCTCGGTTGGTGGGTTACCATAAGGAAAAAAATGAAAGTCACTAGATGAATTCAACATCTTCATCACATCATCTGGCATTAGGTTTAGTGGTTGAATCCAAAGAATTTCTAAATGAATGGGTGGAATCAGATGTCGGGGAATTTTACCGAACTCATCACTGAATATGATTTTAATTTTGCTGCAATCCACCCCCAAAACACTTGAAATGGACCATAAATTCTATATGTGGCCTTCCAATTGTAGGTATGAAACACAAAATAATATATCCTCTCTAAAATAGGTGCATCCAACCCTATGTACTTCCTCTATGATAATTCAGCCACAATTACAAAATTAGCAAGCCTCACATCACCACCAGACTCGCAAACTGGGAGCAAATAAATTCTCATCCACATAGAAATAAAGGAAGATAGATGAACCTTCGTATCCATCTTGGGATTAAATTTTGTAACCCAATTATTGTACTTTACCTCTTTGAAATAGTCCAAAATGTGCTTGAATCACCTCAATTCTCTACATTGGGGAAAATAGTAGGTATCTACCAAATAGGACCCACTCATACTACTTCTAAGAAAGTATTCAACCACGTATCAATATGTATGTCAGACTTGGGGAGAGGATCTTAGTCCCTCTACAATTTCATCACTTTCTTGAAGAGGTCATGGGCCAATGGTGGATTCTTCTTAGAATCACCCCATTTTGACTTTAGTGGGATGAACTCATCATACATCTCCTTAAAAATGGGAACCCCAGAGATTTGGTATACATCCCATAAAATGATACAAACTTCACTATACATCAAATGAATGGAATTTTTCTATAGAATCAACTGAATTAGTAATTCATGAAAGATGTATGTTTATTATACACATAGATCTTTCATACACAAATAGCCACATAAATATGAACATCTTATGGTTTCTTTCTAAATTATGTTCAAGTTTGATGCACCTAGGATGCCCAGATCCACTCAGGATCAACTCCCCCTCCAGAACGGAAGTCCCAGTCTTCCTTCCAACCATTAAATATATTTTTCTTTGAAGAAAGGATGGTTGAGTTGTAGAAATGATGCCTCAACTATATGATATGTGGCATCAAATCTGGAGTGCAACCACTGTGATGTATAATACAACCAATAGGGATTGTTCCTTCCCTAATAAAAGTACCCTTTAAGGAGATGATAAAACAAGGGCATTTGATGTTCTTCATGAACCAAGTATCCAGGAAGTATCTCTTAAATGATGTAATATGATAATCCTTTAGAATTACATGCCCATAGAGAGGTGAGTAGTCACTTTGTGGGTACTCGCATTTATTTGGTATCAAACACTTATCAAAATCTGGAAGATTAGATTCAACAATATCATAAAAATTAGGCCTGATGGATTCGATCATCTCATCTTGAACTTCTGTAGCTTCCGCATTCAAAGCCATTGAAGTAGCCTTTAAAAACCTACAAGAAGGCACTATATTCTCTCATTAAGTTTAAATATTGACATAAGAAAGTTAAAATTTTAACTTTGAAGAATCCATAAATTTGGAAAAGGAAAGGCCCTAAGCAGGTCCCATGATAAATTTCCCCGTGCAGGTCCCTCAACAAGAGTCCCAGTGAAGTTCATATGACAAGGTTGTTCTGGAAAACCATTTTGACCAATTCCTTCATTATTATTCCTTGATGATATTCCTCTTCTTGGATACTTCCTAGGGTGACTCTGTGTAGCCCCATCTCTCATTTGATTTTACATTGATAAAACCATCAGAAGACCTTCATGGAAGCACAGTGAGATGTAGCTAGGCAGACGACCTGCATGGCGAGAGTGAAAATCAGAAACTTTTAATGCGAGGGAAATAAAAAGGGGATAGGGAGCATTAATATAAACTGTTGTTCTATGTTGATCACCTAAACTGATGCCCTTTTTCCATCACCAATGTGAAGAAGTTTGGTGGAATCCCATCGCGACGAAGTTGTGCATAATCCCAGAACAAATAACCTGCACAACCCACCACTTCACTTCTTCGTAGTATTTTCTCCATTATTTAACCGCAGGACTAGACGCTCTTCTTTTTTTGGATCCAATAATGAGGGGGGGGGGGGGGGGGGTTGATAATAATTTTGTATCGAGGAGGATAAAAATATTATGAAGAACATATTGGGTTTTTCAAAGTGCTTAAGTACCTTAAAGATAACCTCGAGACCTGTCCAAATGGACCTACCTGAACCACCCTTGTGCACCAAGAGTCTAGATCCATCCCCTCCCACATAGCCTAGAGGGCACAACCATACATATACCCACCACCTGCACCATGGAACTGCATGGATCATATATTTTTTCAACCCAACATGAGATAATTGCACCCATCACCTACGTCGTGGACCTATGAGGAAAACTTCTTTATTCTAGGTTCATGTTCTTGCCTATAAATAGGACCCTTAGGATCCTCATTTGAACAAATAAATTTTTTATGAACCCCTAGATCTCTCATTGTGAAGAACCTTTTCGCAGGTCCCCCAAAATATCTCAGGTAGCTCTCCAAAATAAGAGATAAGAGATAATTAAAGGGGATTAAAAAGATCATAGTCCCTTCTGGGTCTAAATACATAAAAAACATACATGAGGACCATTATCCCATTAGTATAAATCACTAATGTGAGGTCCCTCTCCCTCATTAGGGACATGTGTGGGACCCTTTTTGGAACACCATAGGAGACCCAAGGTTCCTTAAAAAAAGCCTCACCTGAGTGTTCTTTCTTTAATTTCCTATTTCCTGAGGTATATCTATCTCACACAGGCCCCCCTTATGTGAAGAACTTTATGTTCCTCCTAGGCCTTTAACAACACAACTACATGGAATAAATAAACTGATATAATACACCAAAGACCTTCACAATCCACCCTTCTGGCCTGTTTCCAAGCCAATTATGGTAGGGACTCTTCTTTATTGTCTCACTTGTATGAAAGGGGCCAAGTTGAAACCTACACCAAAGTCTCCTATTATTAAAAACCTTGGGAAAAGAAAAAACATCATGTCTCCCTTTTCGATTTGTATTTCCATGGTCATAGGTTTCCCCCACTTGTCCTGCTAGAGTGCCAGGATCCTTAGGGTGTCAATGGATTTGTATCTCTACTTTCATGAGGACCCTTGCCCCAAGGATAGTGTTATAGAGTTCCTATTCTATAGGATTAGGGTTTGGACCTTGTCCTTCCATTCTCTTCTCAAAGATATGGAGCTTCCAGTTCTTAATGGGGGGGGTGATTATTACACTTGTTTTACTTTCAACATGGAATTATATCCTCATCCCACTACGAAAGCAATTTTAAGGAATCCCTCTTAGAGTAAGCCCATAGACTTCTTGTTTGAGGTTATAGTTTTTCTCCTCTATAACAGCACATCTTTCACCTTAATTCCTTTCCAGGGTGAAGTGAAGAGAGGGATGTTTCATAAACCTGACCTCTTCCATCATCGTCCTCATCATTTTTCATCAGCGGAGGCGGAAAAGTGTGTGGATTGTTAGATTTTTCACTTCCTCTTGTTTCTCACACCACAAATGACTAAAATGGTCTTTGGGATTAATGATGGTCATAACATCCACACATTCCATCCCATATTGAACTATGATAACTCTAATTTTGTTAACCAGTATATGTAGGAAGTCTACCTAAGGCCTAATCTCAATGGGAATCCTCCTTTGGAGTAAGCCCCAATCATGTTCCATTAATCTGGGTATCCTCCTTAGGAGTAATCCCCAAGTTATTCCCCCAAATCACTATGAGTTAAGAAATTCCTCATGGTACCTTTTATAAGGGCATCCTCTTCAGTGATAACCCCACAACTTAATCATCTCTAAGGTCCATACTCATTAGTGAGACATAGCCTTGATGGCCTCAATAGGCATGGTTCCTCATGATCGAACTACATGGCATTTGATTCTTATCCAAATGGGATACATAAGAATCCTCCATGTGGTTCAATCCCAACAATCTAATCAAAATTTTTCTCTCTGGGGACACATTCTCAGTAGGGTCTAATTCAACTTGGTGATTCGTATCCCTTCTAGGTTCATTGGGTAGCTTCAACATAAGTCCCACACCAAGTCTTGACTAGGAACCTTACACCTAGAAATCCTTTCCATATGATGTTAAACAGTACAATTGGGTCTTTATTACATGAACTTAAGAGTTATGACTTCCCCATTTTAGTGTCATCGAATTACATGGGTTTTGATTACATTCATGATGATACGTAGGAATCCCATCTTTGGGTTCGATCCCAACATTAAAAAAATATTAATTTACCTAGATGATGGTTAAATTTAGAGTTCCCCACTATGTGGCATAGAAACCAAAATCATTGCAATAATGAAAAAATAATATCTAAGTAGTACATAAGTGGATACCATCAATGGAGAACCTCCTATACATACAAATATCTCTATTAATGAAGAACCTCATATACATATAGATGATTCTATGATCTATACATGCTAATAATTGATTGTAATTTTAGGGTAATCCATATCAAACTTGGGATTTAATAAAGGATTCACAAATATGTATTAAATCTATAAGATAGTCACAGTGTTGGAAATAATTACCCCCAAAATGGTGCAATCAGCCTGAACTCCCATCCTCTTAACTAATGTGAGTTCTCAAGAATCATCATCCAAATATCTCGATGAGGGCCTATATTTGGAATGTAGTTACCCTTGGATACATAACCATCAGGTGTAAAGTTACACAGACAAACTTGTTGGAAACTTCTTGGAAATGATGATTCCTAACCTGAACACATGATTCCAATGGAAACACCCAATAAAAAGACTTACTATTGAAATATACAAACTCGATGAGAGAGCGTTGATGGAGTGGACTAAGGGATCATTGTTCCCTGAATCATTATACATTGCTATTTTATTCTGTTTATTTATTTATGTTGGATACTCTACTATATGAAATAAAATAAAATAATCGCTACATGTGAATAGATATTCTTTGAATTAGTTAAAGTTTTTAAAGGATCAAAATTCACCACCCCTCTTTTATCTTTATCTCATTCAGATATGATACAACACACTCTATATATATTTTTATTACATTTTAATTGTGATTGAATTTTCTATAAATCTATCACAAAATCCTATTGAGAATAAGAGATTACATAGATAGTATTACATTATTTCCTAAATATTTTAACTCCCATGAAAATTTTGGAAGATGCTTGGTGATAGAATGGAAAACATTGTGTTCCATTATACTCATTATACTTAATCCATATTTTGGATTAGTTTATTGATTAATAAATATTATTAATATAAGATTACTTTCAATTAGAGAGGATTAGTTCTTGACTTGAGACTGAACCTATTTTATTTTTAAATTATGCTATGTGCTTTAATGTTTTTTTATTTGGTTTTTAAATCATATTTTAGTATATATTTTGAAAAACTATACTTTAATAGATATATTTCACAAGTGATATATTTACTTTTTAATGTAATTAGAGTAATCTCAAAATATTAGGGTAATATTAATATTGTTCTATGTTTTGATCAATATTATGATATTTTATTTCAACACATTAAATTAGATATACCTATTGTATTAGTTAACTAGGTTGTATTTTTAAATTATTGGATATTTTTTTATAAATTTTTTTAAAAAATATTCTTTAATTCACCCCCATGTTGAGTAATCCACTTAGATTAACACCATTGATGGAATTATTATTAAAAATTGACCATTAGTATTAGTTTATATTAAGGGTAATGATAAGAGTTGGTTATAAATGAAGGGAGGAACCAAATCTTTGACCAGTACAAAAATCCATTATGAAGATAATTTAGTAGAGCTTGGTAAGGAAGTATCATCATTGGAGTTCTTCCTTGACCATGCCCAAGTAAAACACCAACAACTGAAGTTGGAGGGGAATTGTCTACGGGATAATTTCATGTTATTAAAGATCAATACTAGACCAATGTTGATCGAACCACCCCATTAAAGTTCCACTATTTCACACCTTATGCTTAGGGCTTCTACTAGTGTGATAAGGGGTTATGTATCTAAAGAATAAGTATTATTAAAGTGAAAATTATTTTATAAATGAAATGGTTTTTACTTCAATACCACATTTTTATTAATTGAGTCATACCTATATAAAAGGGAAAATGTACATAATTAGAGGATGAATTTGATAAAATGGATTTCATATTCGGAATCAAGACATAAAAATTATTAAGGGGTGAAATATATTAACTTTTTTGTTAAAAATATTAAAATATGGTAAAAAATGATGAAAGGTGGTGAAATATGATAAAAATGATATCAAATACATGTAATCATAATTTTACTCAAACATGGTAGTGATATTTAACTATTTTTTACAATAAAAATTATAGTGGAGTATTAAGAAATGTAATGAGGAACTATGGGGGTAGTGTAGAACTAATGAAAGTGGTTAAATAAAATAATCAATAATTTATTACATGAAATTCCACTCACCCCAACGATAAACACCCACCTCTCTTCTAATTTCTCTCACACCACATTCAATGTTGCCTCTTTAAAACCCTCTAAAAGAATCTCCACCATATGAATCTTTTCATTCGTGAAGAGTATGGTTATGAAAACCTAATTAACAATTGATATAAATAATTTTACTATTTTTAATAGTTCATTTTATGGATTCATATTCATCAGGGTTTTATTAATAATTTTATATATTTTTTCAATAAAAAAAGGAAGTATTTTAACTAACTAATTTTTTCAATGCATTACATGGTTTTATTTAAAAACTAAATTTAATAATTTAATAATTTTAAATTGATAAAATGAAATTAATTTTTAAAATAATTATTTCAAATAAGCTGAATATAGCTTTTTGGTATTTTTCTAAAATAGATTTTTTTGGGTGAATAATATAAAATAATGATTTTACAAATACTATCATTTTTATGATATTACAGTGATATAATAATGACTTGATAGTATAAAAATAATTTTCTATAGAAAAAATATATATTTAATAATTAAAATAATAAATTTAAAAATATAACTTTGAACTTATAAATCTTTTTTTACATTTTAGAAATATAATTAATGTTTTTATTAAAAAGAATCTATTTTTTGTTATTATTTTTTAATCATGTATTAAAAAGGTTCCTTTTTATTTAGGTTTGGTTATAAATTTAAATAAATATCCTTTTATTTAACATAATATAGTTAATTATAATATAATCAACATTATACTTGATTTTGGTGTAAAACATTTTTATGCATAAAAGGCTTGTTTTCTAAAAATGGTTTTTCATTGTGTTTTGTGAACTTTTGTTAAAAGTGATTTTTACCACTTATATAAATTTAAACTTAGAAAATATATATCTTATTTGTAATGAACATGATATAATTTATCAATTATGTTAATATCATTTTTAGTCATAATGAATTGTTACCATGGTAAAAAAATTCACCACAATAAAGGTTAAAAGGGTTAACGAGGGAGGTTAAATGATGTGTTTAAGCTTAAAATATCTCTAAAACTTGTCTAAATATCATTAAATTAGTGTATTTTGAAATTAAAGTATCTTATATTTAACATTGGTATAGATTATATCCAATTTTCTTAAGAAATTAATTTATTATATTTTAAAGTTCTTATTATTTACGAGGGTGCCACTCTAATCAATTATAAATGGGCACCTCATATCCTCAATCATCTACACACTTTGAGTATACTAGATTTACCTAGATCATACAAAATCCTCTAAAAAAAATTCCCCACATTCCAAGAGTTATTTTATCACATAATGATCAATCCAAGAAGGCATAAGGTGTAAGATAAAGAAAGATATCCAAGGAGGAGGTATAAGTATTAATCGAATTATTTCAATTTAATTTCTTCTACTAACTCCATAAAATATATTAAGAACATTAAATATAAGGACACTATTATATTTACTATATTAAATTTTTATTATGTTGATGAAACAACCATGTTCTACCTCATTTCCATCCTATGGAAAATGAAAACATCACTCTTGTGTACCTATGAACTATCATCTCTATAAAGTGATGTGTTTCGTTTTTCATCTCCAACTCAAATGATTGGTTATAAATGTATTTTTAGAGGATATATATGATATTTATGAAATAATTATAATTATTTAAAGATAAAATATTATCTACTTTCTTACCCGTGTATATGTTGGAAAATTGAAATGTCGCATGTGCGTACTTGCGAAATACTACCTCCACGAAGTGATGTAATTTATTTTTCATCTAAGAATCACATGGATGGTCCTAAGGATAGATTTAATGTATAAATATTATATTATTAGTATGATTATAATTATTTAAATTTTATCATTTATCTTCTTAATTTCCTTTTCCTCCATTCAAAAAATGAAAACATTTCTCATGGATACCTTCATACGACTGCCTCCACGAATAATATATATCATTTTTCATTACCGCCTTACATGAATGTTTTAAAAATTATATTAAATAAATAAAAAATATAACTATAATATTATTAAAAATATATATATGATAAAACCATGAATCCTTTGACTGCATTTAACACACCAAAGTTTCTTCGGATTGAATAATCATAAAATGTTTAACATAAAATTAACTAATTTTCTAACTAAAAATAACATGGTAACAAATGAAATAAAATGAATAATGATAAAAAAAATAACATCAAATATTTTATTAAGAAATTAAATAATTAATATAATCTTATGATTTAGGATCTAGAGAGAATACAAATAATTATGAGACTCGTGGTAAGGGGTTTTTCTTTAAAAACTTATTTTAATGTTTTCCTTTCAACCCGTTTTTCTCCATATATATGTTCTTAAAAACGTTTTAATAATGTTATTATCTACAATAAAATTATTTTAAATTCATTTTCAACTATCCTTTACATTTTAAAATGGTTTTAAAAAGTAATTATTTTATCATTTTCTATATGGGACAATTTTTACTCTTTTTACAAATGTGAAAAAGAGTATTTTCAAAATTTATCACATGATTTCCATTCCCCACCATCATAGGCATTTTTTATTATCAATATTCCTCTACATGTTTTCATGGTTGTTCAAAAAGTACCTTATTCCAATTAGTTTCGTATTTTTTTTAAAAAGAGGACATTTATCTTAATATTTATGAGTTGATTGAAAGTAATTTTGATTATGGGTTCAAATGAGAGTAATAATAGAAAATTTTAAGCTACTATGTGTTTTTTTCTTGTAATGGTTCCTGGAAATTATAGATTATGATGGGTGGTACTAGAATGTATCTCTATAATGCATTATGTAATGATTTATTCTCTAGATAAATGATTCTTGAAATTAACTAATTATGAATTATTCCATACAAGTGAACTACGGGTGAACATGGGAGTTTAATATCATCTATAATGTTTCCAATGTGGTTTTTATATGATTACAATGAGTTTTAATGGAAATATTTTTATTTAATGAAAAAATTATGTGATCTTATAAAATAAATATTTTTTTACATGGAAAATCATTTTTATACATTTTCATATTTTCCCAAGTTGCCTTCATGTTTTTTCTATGATTTCTTGGAGTTTTAAAGCTATTTTTTGAGAAAAGGTTCATTTTCACATGTGATTATGAATTATTTATATGCTAATTTTTTCTGAAAAGCTAATAATTTTTATGGTTTTTTATATTTTCACTAGAGTAATAAGTTTAATTTGTTTTTATATACCTTACTGGTCTTTTTGTGCTCATCCCATGTTTTTAAATGTTTTTTGTAGGATTTGAGGGTGTGTATAAACTATATAATAATAAATATAATCTCCATAGTGATCATTTTAAATGATTAAAAAGTGTCATGAATGAAACATTTTTGTAAATTTAAGAACCAGATTATATGGAAAAAATTAAAAATGTGCATAAATGTCCACTTTGTTTTGTTTTGGTTTTCCTAATCATCTAAAACTCTAAACCTAAAAGATCCTAAAAATTTAATAATGTGATATCCTTGCTATTAACATAATTATTATGGGTTGAATAAGTAATGTGTAATTATATTTGGTATTAAAGAAAGGGTTTATATAACTCTAAAGGTTAGGATGATGTTAATGTTATAAAAGTAAGTTCCCTAGAAATAACATGAGAATTACTTTTCAATTACCAAATCATATATACAGAGAGTTATGAATGATTTATACTTACTATAATAGTTTCAAAACTTCTATATCCACTATTTAAATATTAATTTACTCTGATTATTTTTCATATATACAGGTTAGAGAAGTTCCCATATATAATGAGAACCAAAAGATTCTATGACATTTATAATACCCTGTGTTTCAGTCTGGAAATGGAATTAATGAGAAATTTTAATTTTCATTTAGTGACCAGATATTTTTTGAAACTGAGGATCAGAATGGAGTTATGATCATTTTAACTTTCATATGATGTGTTTTTTGATTATGTTTTAAGACATGGGTGGTTATTGGGGTGTTTAGGATTGTGTTAGGGAATAACTGGAGTGTTCAGGCTATTAAAAACAATAGCTACAGTACAAGCATAATGTGAATGGTTCATTAATGTAGTGAATGACTTTTAGGGGTTGTTTCATGCCATGAATGGGAAATAGGGGTAAAGGTGAGGACTAACAAAAATATTCAAATAGAGACCACTTATTTCACGCTGTGAAACGTGACATGTTGTTTTTGTTAATGGTTCAGGGGTTTCTAAAATAAGGAACCCCCTAAGATTTATTCTCCCGGATGGTACACAAATAAGGGAGGTCAAGACTCCCCTTTCCTACCTTACCCTTTGATCTATATTTATTCTTGGTGGTTCTTCATGCAGAGTAAAGGTATGATATCCTTTTCAATTCCTATTATTCTTCCACATACCCTCTCATTTGATTTTGGTTCATCATATAGGGTTTTTTAGATGAATGATTTCACTAGAACATAATTAAAACATTACAATTAATGGGGTTTATTTTATTTTTATAAAGATGGTGTTGAAGGATTACATATACACGTAGTCACTCGAATATTTCATTAGGTGTGTTACTTTGGCAAATTTTAATTTTTTAAGATAAAATTAAATTAATTTGGAAATTTTATCGTTTTTGTGTGTTAAGGATTTGTCTTGGAATGATATCATAAGTGAATTTCGGTCTTTACACATATTTTTAGTTGAGGTTCTAGTGTGGTGAGTGTTCCCAATTAGTATTTTAGTGATTATCCCAATATGGAAAAATGGTTTAAAGTGTAAATTGTTTAAATTAATTATAATTTGATTATAAGTAAATTTTGGGTGATTATTTATTTATGTTAGGGCCTCAAATGGTCTGGAAATGAATGGTTGGTCCAAGATGACGCATGTATATGTTCTTCAAGCCAAGGTGTAGATAAAAGATGGTGAATTAAAAAAATGAGATCTCTGTATAGGGTTTGTGGTATTTTTTACTAACCTTGTGGTTTTATGATTTTGTTTATAGTGAATGGGATGTGTGGTCTGGCCACCAAATCCACTGACCTATTGAAATTAAGTAGGTTTCCAATAAAAAATGTAATGAACTATTTAATTTAATATGTAATACATTATACTAAGTAAAGTTCCAAGGGACAAGACAAACCCTTGAACACTTTCTTTCTTGCCTCATATGCCAATACATGAGGTCGTGACTACTGTAGTGATAGCCTATAGAATCCATACCTCTTGAGGGGTGAAACTAGATTTAGTTTAACTTATTGGATCTTATGTTAGATCCTTTATCCACCTCCATCTAGAGGCATGGAAAGACTTGAGTTGGGTATCCTGGGTAGGCCATGTGAGGAATCTTGAGAAACCATAGAGATGTTAACTTATTGAGACTGGGTTGGGAAGTTTGCTACTCGAAGTCATGTGTTTTGATCCCAGATTTTTTTTTTCAGATTAAGGAATTATCCAATCATGATACCTTTACTATAATGTTACCAGAGGGACCAAAGTTGGGTGATCATGTAATATGGTAACACAAAGGACCCTATATATGGTTTATTTTATGTTCTATAACTTAGGGGACCCGAGTAGGAACCCAACTCTTATTTTACTCTCAGTAAGTGTGTGAGACATGGGCATATATGGTTACAGATGTCACATTAAAACCCATACCATCCACAAGATATGATGGAATGTGGATAGTGGTGATGGGTTTGAGAATTCATCCAACCCATGTTATTATATTTATGATTTTCTTTTGGGATTTGGTTATTGTTCAATGTTGTTTCCTTGAATTTGGCTCGTGAGCCTAATGCTATGATATAGAAAAGTCCTATTGGGAAGGTCCTATATTTATGTATGGGAAAACACCCATAGATTATGTATTTTATTATTTATGGAAAATTCTCTTGGCACAGTCTTGGATATTAGATGAGAAAACTCCCATAGGGAAGGTCCGTGTTACTTGTAGGTTTATGTGATGGCTGAGAAAACTCTTATAGGGTAGGTCCTTGTTACTTGTGGGATCATTAACCACCTAAAAAATCCCATAGTGGAGGTCCATTATACTTATATATATACCAGGGGACCTTGGTCTATTATTCTGGTTGGCATGGTCATTGTGATGTGCTCGAAGACACCCTGATACAAAGTATAGATGGTATTGTCTGTTTAGGTCATTATTGTAACCCATAACTTATATACATAGATATTACATCTTTTTAGATGAATATTCAATAAATTACCCAAGCACACACTTGAGTACCATATTAGTTTAGTGTGTTTGTAGACTAAGTACATAATCAATTAATTTGGAGAAAGATCCTCAAAATCTCCCATAAAAATCTTATTCATTACTACTCTTCACAAATATACCCTACATAAAACCTTTCTTCATAACCTATAGAATGGAAACATAGAAAATGGTATGATCAAATTCTTAGTAAGGGTAAACAAGAGATATACGTAAGCATGACATTAACATAAGGGTATAATAATGTGAGGAAGACATTTGAAAACCATATCCCACATATCATTGATCATAATATTGAGTCATGAAATACCTAATGGAACTTTATAAGACATGAATCATAAGGAAACCAATAAAAATGATCCATGAGAGCATAACATTGGCATATTACATATATGTTTAGAATAAATATCAGCTTATAACATTGTAAACATATATAAATAGAGCCAAGTTCACTCATTAAGTTACAAACATAAACTTAGGACCTCATATAAACTAATGGACATAGAACCATGTCCATGAATAACATTATGAACCTTAAATATCAATCTAAACATAAAAATGTAAACATGTAAGTAGGTTCATGCATAACATTATGAACATGCAATAAGGTTCACAAATAACATTGTGAACATGTAATAAGGTTCATGAATAACATTGTGAACATGTGATGAGGCTCATGCATAACATTGCGAACATGTAATCTGGTTAACATATAACATATTTTCTCATGTGTTGTCCATTTTTTCCCAATTCAGTGAAAGAAGATATAGTTTCTACCCATCACATAATTAAAATCATACATATGTGTGCCAAAAGATCATTAAATATTCATCATATCATAACGCATGAAATTAAATGGTTTTCATAAAAATTTCATCATATCATAAATTGTGGAAAAGATATAGATTTAGTAATAATTTCACAATTTCATCATATCATAACCCATGAAAAGAAACGGGTTTCATAAGTGTAATATCATGGTATAACCCATGGATGAGAAATGAGTTTCATAAACATCACTTCATCATAAAAATAAACCATTAAAAGAAATAATAATACTGGAATCCTTTGAACATATACATATTAAATCATAATAAACCTCAAATTCTTTCATCTTATATAGAAAATTATTTTGAATAATCACCTGGAAAATGTCTTGAGGAAAATAAAATTTATCTGAAAAATAAATTTTCAAAACTAAAAATTAATAAAAAAAATTTAAAACCCTTTTTGGTGAAAATAACCTTAAAACATATAAATGAAACTTAAAATAAAATAATTTTAATGATGGCAAAAATTATTTTGATTCCACATTCATTAAAATAATGATTCCTTTCACATTTTCATTAAAAGGAAAACATTCATTCTTTGGAAAATAACTTGAATATTCACTTCAAAAAAATTGTAAAATGTAAAAAATGCGTGATTTTTTTTAATATATCATTCTAGATAATTTTAAAAACATTTATGAACACATATTTAGAAAACATGGTTTTGGAAGAAAAAGGGTTTTTGAATGGAGAGAGAAATATAGAATAATTTTTCTAAAAAAATTATTTTTAACTCCTATGTACATAAAGGGAGTAAAATTAAAGGGAAAATGTTTTCTCATGAAATAAAAATATGAGAATAAAATTAATTAGTTTATTTAGAAATGGAACATTATATTTAATCACCATAAATATAATGGTAAACAATCCCAATAAACAATGTGATTGAAAAATATAATCTATACCACTTTGATAACTTTGATTTGTAAGATACATAAAGAAATAACATTAAATTAAACTTAAAATATCTTAAGAATAAATAAATTTTTGATATTACATGTAAAAGTGTATGTATATACACCTCATAAAAGATTAATGGTTTAAAACATAACATATGTCTCAAGGAAATAAAATTGAGATAAAAACCCCTTACTAATTTGGTAACTATTTAATTGTAAACCCAATGAAATATATATGATTAATTTGATATTTAAATATAAATAATTCTTAGTATAATCATAATAAAATTAAATCATTATCATTATAAACACCACATAAAATCAATAGGAGGTGAGTATGGAATGTGTCTCATATAAGTAAAAAAGTGAGATAAAAATCCCTTACAACTTTACTAATCTTTTGAACCATAATCCATAATAAAGAATACCAAAAAAATTAGAAATAAATATAATTAAAATAAATATATTAGTAATATAAAATTTCAAAGGGGAATTATATACACCATACAAAATAAATGAGTTTTGAATTTGTATATGTCTCCCATGAATAAAAGAGACTATAAATCCCTTACATTAAGTCTCGACTTCCTTCGTACACATTAAAAAATATTTTATAATAAATATAAATTTGTTATTTATATATTATAGAATAATATTTTATATATTATACCACATATTATTTACTTATTTCCATTAATTAACCATTTATTACTAATTCCTTGTTAAAATCACATTTCAGGTAATAATTGCTTTGTTTTTTGTATATGTTTTGATTTGTTATTTTATATCCTATTAAATTGATAATGGTTCCATATTCTCCAAAAATATTATCAAGAGATAATTATAATATTTATACATTAATTATACTTTTAATACCAATAATTATATATGGTTCTTACAAATTAAGTACATTAGGATCATGGAGACGGTAGGTCATACGTACGCATGAGTAACGTTTCCAATTTACAATGGTCATTATAGAAATGAGATAAATAATAGTTTTTTTATCAAATAATGGTTATAATATCATATATACCATATTATTTCTTGAAATATAATTATACATATCATCTATGTGGTGTGGTGATGAAAATATATAGTCACATAGCTTTGTGATGGTGGTAGTCCACAAGTACCCGAACAACGTTATCATCTTTCAGTGAGTGAAAGGGTTAGAAATAAAATGATATATTTTATTTTAAGAATGATAAATATGTAATAAATATCAAAATTACCTAATTTATATCACATATATTAATTAAATTTTCCTTATTATCTTCTATGTAAAGCATTAGTGAAAAAATCACATCGCATCTTGAGGCGGTGGTCCTATGTACACATAAGCGATGATAGTTTATCCCCTATGGAATGGAAATTAAAAAGGTATATATGATATAATTAATATATAGGTATAAGTATGTAATAAATTTAATATAAACATTTTACATCCATCATCATACCCATTTGTGATAGGTGGTAAAGGAAAAATCCAATTACATCAGTCTGCGAGGTGGTAGTCCTTAAAACACACGAATAATGATTTCAAAACCCTTTTTTTCATAATGAATATGGTTTCAGGTTATTAAATAAACATAATAACATTTAATTATATATTTTATACTAGTTTTATAATTTTTTAAGTTTTAATAAATAATTTGAGGTTTAAAAAGAAGAAAGAAAAAGCATAAGCTTAGTGAAGACAACTACCTTCACATATAAGAAACTCATTTTGATCTTTTATCAAGAACCATAATGTTAGTATTTTGGGAGGAAATAAATATCAATAAAATGGATAATTATTTCAGGGAGGTATTTTTGTATGGTTTTTCTTAAATAGTTTTTTTATAAGTGTGAATAAGTGAATGGTGCTGGTGGCCTTTTATAAGTGGGGGAAAGAAACCCACTTGGAAACTACTTGAAAATTTCCTAAAATAATAAAAAATAATAAATTAATTCAAATGAAAAAAGATAAAAAATGACACTTGATTAGAAATGGTAAAGGATTATATGGAAATATTTCCATAAAATAGGATTTATACACGTGTTGGTTCATTTTTAACCATTATATTTTCTAGTTTAACCCCAAGGTAATCCCACTTTACCTTAACCGTAGTAATTAATTTTTACTATTTTCAATATTATTTTTGTTAAAAATTTAAGTTTACCTTATTATATAATATAAAATATTTTTAATGAAAATTTTTATTCCATTTTTATTTATTCAATTTACATAAGTGAAAAAATATAATTTAAAATTAATCCGGAAAATGCAATGAGAAATGGGGCTTTTAAAGAGAAATAGTTCAAAAGCATATAAGATTTTTATATAAAAATTCAATATAAAAATGATTACAATGAACTAAGTTTTATTTCTTGATATATAATGGAAATAATTTTAATTTAAAATGAATTTAAATTTAAATTTAACTTTATAAATAATTTAAATAAAAAGATAGTTTTTAAATAAAATTTAGTATTTTTCATGATTTATTAATGAATCAATATTTTATAAAAATTACCAAAACTTAACCATTTGATAATTATTACATTATTATTTCAAAAATAAAATTTAGTTTTTAAGATAATTTTTTTAAAATCATAAAAAATTATATTTAAATTAATTATATAAAAAGGTGACAAAAATATTTTTAGAAAAATATAGTTTTTATGCATAAAATTGGATGTATTCTTATCTCTTATGTAGAAAAAATAAGATGAGTAATAAAAATTTGATTAAATAAATAATAAATAAATTTAAATTAAATCCTTGAACCAAATCTATTTGTATAATTTATATATTTATAACACATTTATGCACATAAAAAAAATTCATAAAAAATTTCCTTTATTTTAAAATTGTTTTTATTTTCATTTAAAATTAATTTTTCACCAAAGAATTAATTTTTTATTAAATTTTAATCCATATATTTTCATAACTTAGTTTTTTCTACTCATACACTCCATTACAAAGGCTAGGTGATACCTATCATGTGATAATTTAATATTATATCATGTTTCATTTAAACTAAATATTACATGTAATGACAGATAAAATATCTGTTACATGTTATGAAAAATATCAGATTGATTAAATTCATTTGAAAAAAAATACGCCCTAAAACATCATGGTTTTACATTCTACCCCCCATAAAATGAATTTCTTCCTTGAAATTCGTCTCAATACTTAATGGTTTGAAATTTAAAAAAGTATTCATTAAAACCCCCATCATAAAAAGGGTTAATAAATCATCCTCTTGAAAAAGAGAAAGGGATGTGAGAAAGTCATCTAGGATAACACAAACTATTTTTCTAAATAGGATAATTGAGGTGGGATTTATAGATTAGTATATGGAAGAAAAGCTTAAATAATTATAGAGAGCGATATAGATAATTGATTGCAAGAAAGTGGGTGATATAAAGATGTTTAACAACCAAAAGACCATAAAATAAATAGGAATGAAAAAGGTCATTGATATCATAAACAATGATGATACCAAGAATGTTTTTATTTGATGACCATTTTCAAAATTTTGGGGAATTGATTTTCCATCTAGACCGAGAACATATGGAAATGTACATACATTATATATTTTTATTTCATAGGAACAATTTCATCCTTTGGTTGTTCATTGATCATTTTCCAATTTATCTCTTACACTAAGAGGTGAATTTATCATATCTAAAGCACTAAATAAGATTCATAAAATAATGATAATTAATTACGTCCTTCTCTAGTTAAAAGAAAATTTCGATGCGGATTAATATTTACATGGGGAAGTAATACGTTATTATATAATACCTCATCTAGAGTTCAACTTAAACCATTACATAAATGGTTAACCTTATAACCTATAAAAAATAAAAAATTTATAAATAAGGTTACTAAATTTCTCAAAATAAAATTAACACTAATCCCCCACATATCATAAATAGTGTCTTTATTTCCACATACCAAAGATGTGAATACCTTCATGATGTATTCTCTTGAAACATGGTAATAGACTGAATTACCATAAATCCCTATTGGAAACATACATGCTTCTTCATTACTTACATAAAACATTTATTATTGGATATATTACTTAAATCCATAAATGATTTAGACTACATCAATGATAGAATATAACACTTTTTCACAAAATGATTAATTAGTTCTAAGGTAATCAGTACTGTCAAATTTACTTATTCATATCCAACATATCTTTTCCAAACATCATTATCTCAATATCCAGAATATATTAAGGGATATTTTCCCATAATGAAAACATCTCATTTCCATTAAATCAATTTTATAGTCTATATATACCATTTAAAAAATAAAATACTCATTAAAAAACTTAAACTCAACAATATATTTATATTTAACAATCCTTGAATTATAATACATGAATAATTAAATCATACTGCTTTCATATCCAACTGTTAAATATACCTCAACAAATTATTACTTAATACCTTTTTACTTTCATATGTCATTTTTTGTCTCTTCATTATCAAAAAATAGAACCATTAATTACAACACCTAGATGATTCTCTTCATGATATTTCCCTTTATGAAATCAATTTTCATAATTCTCATATGTACCACATTTAAAATAGTCAATAGTCTATGATAACTTATAGAGACCATTATTTTCATCCATTGTGTTAACTAACATTTTATTTTTCATTTGCTGTTACTTGACTTGATTCCTTCTTTCCAATACCCAAAACTTATTCTGTTCCCTACGAGACATTCCATTGATTTCTTCTTCTAACACCATCAACATATTGGTTATTTATTTTTTTTCCTTTATGGTCTCTAATAATTTATATCTCAGTGAGATATATCATTATCTTCTTTGGTGAGTCTGAGAGTTGGTTAAGGTGAACATTATTTATCATGTTTCTTGATAGTTGATTAGACACAATTGAAATAACCTTCACTCCAGTAATCATCCCATTTTAATTCTCAACCTAAAATTGTATGTTACATTCAATGTTTACCCAGTTCCTTATGGTTACCTTCATTAAATAAAACCAATGAGCATAGTGTGAGAAATAATAATTATACTAGAAAACAAATTAATCATGAAACAATCACTTATAATATATATAAATCAGGAAACATTATTTTTAATATATGAAAACATAAGTTTATATGCTCTTATTAATGGTCATCATATATTTAAATATTTCATGATGGTTCTTAAACTATTTATGAATTTCCAAAGCATATCTTAATGGAGTGCCAAACTAGGTGAGAAGTTAGGCCTGTTTTCATGAACTAGTTGATGATCAAGTCCATCTCAATGAGCCCTTTGTAGAGTTTTAACCATAGGTACCTGTATTCTAGATCCACATCCACTTATAGTATCCATACAGAGATTTAATTACTTGAAAACAACTTGCTTTATCCTTTAACCAAATTCTAGGGAATTTTTCTATACTTTGACTCATCCGTTGAGACATAACTAGATATATCATTACAAATATATCTAGGTATCTCACCATTTTTTTCTAATCCTAATATCCAAAGGTCAACTAAACCTTTCCTCTGATAAAAACTA
This sequence comes from Viscum album, assembly GCA_963277665.1. Classification (NCBI taxonomy): domain Eukaryota; kingdom Viridiplantae; phylum Streptophyta; class Magnoliopsida; order Santalales; family Viscaceae; genus Viscum; species Viscum album. The sequence goes on along the minus strand of OY728139.1, from coordinate 607,138,952 downwards.
TAGAAAAATAGGATTTTAATACACAGAAAACAAATCTATTTAGATGAATATTCAATACATTACACAAAAACATGCTTGATGACAATAATATTTAATTAACTTTAGATACTAGGTTCACAATAACCTAATTTGGTGAAATATATCAAACATATCCCATAAAGATCTTATACATTAGTACTCTTTACAAGTGTAACCTACTTAAAACCTTTCTTCATAACTTGGGGAAAGAAAACTTAATAAATAGTAAGCTCAAATTATCAATAAGGGTAAAAAATGGAGATAAGTAAGCATAACATGAACATAAGGGTATAGGAATGTGATAATAAAAATTTAAAACATACCCTTAATATCAAAGATCATAATATTAAATCATAACATAAAGATTATAAGTTCATAAGACACGAATAATAAAGAAATTCATTCTCATGATCCATGAGAGCATAACATAAGTATAAGACATATATTTATGTCATAAACATGAGTTTATAACATTATAAACATGTATAAATAGAGACAGGTTCACTAAATAAGTTACAAACATCAAATCAAGACCTCACATAAACTTATAGACATGCAACCAAGTCCATGCCTAACAATATGGAAATGAAGGATATATATACGCATAATACTGTGAACAAGTAATCAAGTTCATTCATAACATTATGGACATGTAATTGGGTTCACATATAACATTGTGAACATGTAATCATATTCAAACATAACATTTTGAATATGTAATCAGGTTTATGCTTAACATTGTGAACATGTAATCATGTTCACGACCAAACATTTTTTTGTATTTTCAAATAAATCACTTTATGGTTGAGTGAGAACCAAACAAGAGCATGCCCAAGGGGATCCACCATTACATACATGAGACAAAACAAACCCAAAAGGCACATGGTTGGATGAGAACCGCAAGTTACACCCAAAAATCATCTTCATACATACCTTCAGAAACATCTTGTTCCCTCTTAGAATCAAGAATCGAATCCTCAGACGCAAGACCAGATTGATGGCTGATGGAGCGAGTACGCGTCCTAACCAACCAACATGCCTCCTGATTGACATTGACCTATGGGGAAACACCCAAATTGAACATCTCTCTTGCTTTCCCTTGCAGTTTTGGCTTTGTTTTTGGTTGGGTAATAGTAACGGGTGCCACTTGTTCCCCAGACGCACCACCTGAAACATTGAAACTCCCTTTGGCTCCATCGGTGTTTGGTAAACATTGTAGTGTTGGGTCGTCTCTTCTCCCATTAGGGTTATCCCTTCACCCATCAATGTCAGCCACCACACCATGAAAAACATTGGCATTAGAAGGGCCATCACCCCCAGAAACCACAACAGCGATGCCCTTACCTTTCTTATCTCCCCTTGGTTCGAGCGCCTTTGGCACAAAAGGAGGTGCATGAGTGACAGTGTAATCAGGTTCACGCATAACATTTTTACTCATGAGTTATCCATATTTACCCTATGCATTAGAGGAAGATATAGGTCCCACCCATCACATAATTAAAATCATACGTATATGTTCCAAAAGATCATAAAACATTATTAATATCATAACCAATGAAATGAAATGGTTTTCATAACCATTTTATCACATCATAACATGTCAAAAAGATATATGTTCCATAATCATTTCATCATAGCATAACCTTTGAAAATAAGAAAGTTTCATATGTGTTCTATCATCCTATAACCTATATAAGAGAAATATGTTTCATAAACATCATGTCATCAAAAATATAAACCATTCATAGAAATAATAATAATGGTATCTTTAGATCATATCCACAGTAAATAATAATAAACCATAAAAGATGACATATAGAGAATTATTTGAATGATCACTTGGAATATTTATTGAGAGAAAATACATTTTCTTTGGAAATCACTTTTTAAAACTAAAAATTCATAAACCATTTTTAAAATACTTTTTATAAAAAATAACATTTAAAATATTAAATTAATATTCAAATAAAATAATGGTCATGATGGTGAAAAATTTTATTCATGTCGTACACATTAAAACAAATATTTCTTTCACATTTTTTATAAAATCCAATTGGGAATTGTTTGGAATAAGACATGAAGATTCCTTTCATTTTTTTAAACATAAATATGGGTAAAATGTATTTAATAAATAATTAGGATAATATTATAAAATATTGAAAACATTTTTATAAAACATAGTTGTTTAATTAAAGGGTTTTCTACATAAGATATTAATAAAGAAGATTTTTCTTAAAAAAATTATTTTAAACTCTTGAGCACATAAAGAGATTAAAATTAAGGGAAAAAATAAATTATCATAACATAACCATAGAATAATAAATTTAATTAGTTTTTTTATTATATTTTTCATAACATTTAATCATTGAAAATATAGTCCAAAAGAATCCTAATAAATGATGAGATTGTATCAAAAAATCTTTACCAGTTTGGTAACAATGAATTGTAAGCCCCATGAAGGAATAAAAATAAATGAAGCATAAAATATCACTATAACAAAAAAATTACTGATGTTACATGTAAAAGGGGATTTATATACACCTCATAAAATAATATAGTCTCATAACATAACATATTGTCTCATGGAAATAAAATTGAACAAAAATCCCTTACTGATTTGGTAACTTTTGGACCGTAAACCCCATGAAATATATATACTAACATAGATATGTGAAAATAAATAATTTTAATTTTAATTATAATAAATAAAAATCATTTTCATTAAACAAACCACATAAAATAAATAGGTGGTGAGTATGGAATATGTCCCACAAAAGTAAAAAAGTGAGATGAAAATCCTGTATAATTTTAATAATTTTCTAAATCATAATCCCCAATAAATAATATCATCAAGGATTCCATAAATATCATTAAAATAATGATATTTATGATATATAATGTCAATGGTGTACTAAATATACTGTACACAATAAAGGAGTGGTGAATCTACATAAGTCTCCAAGAAATAAAAGAGAGATTAGAAATCCATTACCTCGAGTCTCGAATTCCTTCATACATGTTCGAACCTACTTTATAATAATTACAATTTTATTATAAATATATTATTTTACTATAAATATATATAATATACAATATAATATTTATTTATGACCCTTTATTACATATTTATTACTAATTATTTATTAAAATAATGTTTTGGGTAATAATCGCTTCGTTTTTCGTATATGTTTTGATTTGTTATTATTGGTACTCTTACATTGATCACAGTTCCATAATATCTAGAATAATATTTAGGATAGAATTATAATATTTATATATCAATTACAATTTTTTACACCAATCATGAAATATGGTTTTTTAGAAATCATGAATGTTATAATCATGGAGATGGTAGGTCGTACATATGTCTGACTAACATTTCAATTTTTCAATGATCATTATGGAAATGAAATAAGTCATATTTTATCATTAATTAATTATAATAATATTATAAATATAGTATTGTTTTTTAAATTATAATTATACATTTCATTCATGTGGTGTGGTGATGAAAATACTGAGTCATATCGCTTCGTGAAGGCAGTAGTCCACACATGCACAAACGATGTTATCATCATTCAGTGAGTGAAAATGTATGAAATAAAATGATATATAATATTTCTAGAATACTAAATATTTAATTAAATAATAATTATGTAATTTATATTAAATATATTCATTAACATTATCCTTATTATCTTTACTATAAATTGTGAGTAAAAAACGAATCGCATCGCTTCGCGAGGCGGTCATATGTCGTACACATGAATGATTTTATTATATCCCCTATAGAGTAGAATGTAAAAATGTATTTATGATATAATGACTCGATAGGTATAATTATTTTTTAAATATTATATATATAATTTATGTCCATCATCATACTCAATCATGAGAGGCGGTAATGAAAAAATGAATGATGTTAGTTTGTGAGGCGGTAGTCCACCGTACTCGTGAATAATGATTTCTTAACCCATTTTATGGAAGTCGATATGATTATAGGTTATTGAATAAAAATAATAAAATTTAAATATATAGGAAATACTGGTTATATTATATTTTAAGTGATAATATATAATTTAATATTGAAAAAGAAGAAAGATAAATAAGGAGCTTAGTGAAGACAATTACCTTTGCTTATAAGAACCTCCTTTGGATCTCTTATTAAGTACAATAAATTTGGTATTTTGGGAGGAAAAGAAGATACGTTACTTGGATAAGGATGTTGGGTAGGTATATTTTCATGTTTTGATGAAACATATCACTTTCTAAGTTTGAATATTTTAAGGGTGGTGGTGTCCTTTTATTAGTGGGGGGAAAGGAATCCAGTAGTAAACTACTAGGAGATTTCCCAAACAAATCCAAATTGATAAAGTATTTCATATACCTAAAGCCTCCAAATGACCCTGTATTTTAACTTGAGAAATATAATACGGAAATATGGACATAAAATATTATTTATACACGTTTTGTGTCATTTTAATTCTTATCTTATTTAGTTTAAGCACCCAGTAAACCCATTTTACTTTAAACATGGTAATTAATTTTTTCCATTTGAATTATTCATTATGGTCAAAAATTATGTTGACCATATTAGATAATATAAATTATTCTTATTCCAAACATGGAATAAATTTTACTAAATCAAATTCACTAATGTTTTAAAATTTATTTTAAAAATAATCCTATTGATGTGATGAGAAAGTGGGCTTTCAAAGAGAAAAGGTTCAAAAGTTTAGAAGGTATTTATATTAAAATTCAATATGAAATTGAATAAAATAGCCTAAATTGGATTAATATATATATTTTAACTAATTTAAAATAAAAAAAATTAAAATATAATTAAATATTATAAATAATTAAAAAATGTAGTTTTTAATTAAAATTCAATATTTTTCACTTTTTATTAAAAATTAATATTTTCTTAAAATTCTAAAAAAAATTAAGCCTTATAAATATTTTACATGATGAATTAAAAAATTAATTTTTTTTGACAAATAAGTTTTCTAAAAAATTCAAAAATTAGTTTTAAAATAAGTGCACAAAAAGGTGACATAGCTATTTTTAAAAAATGTTTAGTTTTAAGCATAAAATCAGATTTATTCTTACCTATTTTCTGGAAAACATAGATGATGAATTTTAAAACTTTCATTGAATATATATTTAATAAATTTCATTAAAATTATTCACCCAAAGTTATTTGTTTAATTTTTTGATGTGAAACACTTTTTTATGCATAAAAATAGTTTTTCTGAAAAAAATGTTCCTTTATTTAGAAGAAGTTTTTATTTTAATTTATAATTATTTTTTCACCAAATAATTAATTATATATATGTGTAAACTGTATATTTTCATAATTTAGTTAATACTATTCATACCAACCATTCAAAGTTCTAGGTGATATCTATAATATAGTAATATTTTAATAAAATTTCCCATTTTTATTTAAACTTAGTGTTCTATGTAATGCAAACTAAAGATAGTGTTACACGTAAAGAAAAATATAAAAAAAAATTAAATTAATTTGAAAAAATGTATTACAAAAAATATCATGTTGTTACAGTAAATGGTCTAGGCCCAATCTATATGTATCCTCCCTTGGGGTTGTTGTGACTCTATGGTTGGAACAATCCAGATGACGTTTTCAAAGACATTCGAGCATCAAGCCGAAGTAGGTCTTTTCATTGGTTTTTTTATTATTATTTTAGATGTTTATTTATTTATTCCAAGATCATCACATCCACATATAAGTGGATTTCCAGTATAGTATGGTATTACCTTTGGGGAATCCTACTTATTTATGTACTCACTCATTTCTTGGTCATTTATTGCTATTAGATACTTAAGTAGCTAACCTTTGTGGTAGGATTAGGTTAATCTGAGTCCTAGGATTACATGACCATGTTGGATCAGCTCAAAGGTGATTTGGAGTTCGGGATAAGGAAAGGATTGGGGATTATAGTAGAGACTCCTGTACTTTTATTTTATATTTTATTTATTCTTTTATTTTCATTTTGTATATGTGATTGACCCGGTGGGAAATCATTCCTACATGCTGGCATGACTACTTTTTCATTTTTTATGTGATTAAAATCCTAAAGGATTTATGTTGGATTTATTGAAAATAAATTTGTTTATGATTTTTGAAAATAAGGATTGTTATGTTTGATGACCAAGATGTGTGTTTTCATCTCAATAAAGAAAGTTTTATTTGTTAAAAATAACGTTTTTGACAAAAATATTCATAGATATACATTTTGAAGTGGTAACAAAGTGATGATTGGTCAAGTAAAATATTTATAGAGGCATGAAAGAGTTAATGTTTATGAAGTTTATTTAATAAGTGTACAAAGTTGGTCAAAATAAGAAAGACCATGACATAATGGGCGTTAAGGAGTAGTTATTCCATTGTGTGGGGGTCACACTACAACAAAGCCAAAGAACTTTACCTGTATAAGGGTTACCTGTAATTCTTAAAGATCATGTAAAGGTATATCCAAGCTCATTTAAGGGTATATCAGGTATTCAATTACCCACATAAGGATAAAATAATACTTATGAAAATGTATTTCCTAGTTTCCACAACTCTTGCAAGGGTCAGAATCTGAGGCTACAACATTAAAGAACTTAACACACTATAACCTAGTGAAGTTGAGTTTATAAGAGTTTTATACACTATAAGGATATATGGAAGGGTGAAAAATGAAGGGAAGATAGAAATTGGGAAACTATAGAGAATTCAAGCATGGACATAGGGATGAGTGAATGAATAAAAGTAGTAGTATGCGTTGTAGGGAAGTAGCATGGAGGGGATGGTCCATGCCATAGGGATGTAGTGTAGAGGAGGTCAAGAGAGGACCCTATTACTCAGACGGTACATGATTCTAAGAGGCTTATATTATTTTAGAAATCTGATGGAGTTTCTAATATGGGGTGTTATTTTTATAGGCTATGCCACACCCAAATAGACTACAACCTAAAATTATTTTTAGAGGAGTTCTATGACTCTATAAAATTTTCGGTTTCCACACCATAGAAACATGTGTACAATAAATAGGGGATTTTAGAGGAGTTATGAAGCCATTGTACATTTCTAGGTGTCTATGATGTAGCATAGAAGGATAAATGATTGTGCTTGTGGAGAAGAATAAGTTCATGACACAACTACACCATACATTGTTTAGGGTCCAAATTCATTATAAGTAATGAATTCATAGGTCTCCAGTCCCATAGAAGACAACACCATAGTGATGTTTCCACACCATAACATGTTTGGTGTGAGAAAGTGGTTAGAGGAGATTCTACCAGATATCATGTGAGAGAAATTGGGGAGTTAATGGTTGAGTTTTTTGGATCTGGTCAACAACATGGGGCCACGACACAACACTCTAGACCACACAGTAATGAAATCTAGACTGCACAATGGTAGATATGGACCTACTTCAGATGTTGAAAAATGGGAGGTGCGACATCATAGTACTTTATACCACACCATAACCAGGTAGTTTTCAATCAACAGTATGTTTCTATATAAAATAAGATAAGGGAGGTATTTATTTTATTCTAGGGTTTCCAACTCATATTTAATTGCACATTAATATCCCATTAAAATTTAGAACACATGTCATGTTTCTAATAAAAAGGTTATTCAATCCCAATAAATAGATTTAAAGGATAAAGATGTATTATCTATGAATATACTATTGTAAATTTTAGAGAAAGTGCTCTACATAGAGAATACATTTTCATATCTGATTTATAGATTTAAAAGAAATTTTGTTCCAATGAGGAGTTGGAAGTATTGATGAATTGGAAACCACTGAAGGGCCTTCAAAAAAATAAGAAAGGGTTTTCTTACTGTGCTTACAACAATGTAAATTTATTCTAGAGGAATTATAGAATGTAAATAATGTACTTTGTCATGGTGTATTCATAGAGGTGAAGAAGAATCCCAATGATACATAAATAGATAATCCATTCACACATAAGGTTGTAATCTATGAAAGTGATACTGTAGAAGGGACCTACATGTCAATAAATTGTGAAGGTGATCTAATTCACTGGAAATTAGACAAATAAGGAACATTCAAGGGAGTAACCATTATGATGTAATGAGATGTCCCTATCCATGAAAGGTAGTGATCTTGGACATAAGAGGGACATATCCCAAGCCTTGGTAATATGAGATATTCATAGTGATTTTTGGTGTACGACACAATACTGATGCACATTACTTGGATATAGTCCAGTGAGGGTGAACCATCTAAATAGTCTAGTCCATATTAATTTTATGCATGCACATAGAAACATATCAAGAAACCTAAAATAAATCTAGTTAAAGATAAATCCATGTGGTCTTAAAGTTTGAGAGGTTAATATGATATAATGTACATAGGATAGATAAAAAAGAGAAACTTTTATTTTTTGTTGATAGTTCATACCCTAATTCACCTCCAACCTTAGGGAAATCTCAGGTTAATTCCCTTCTTCATTTCAAAAAATTGGTATCAGAGGTATAGATGATTTTTTTTAATTTTATTAGTCTAATTTTATCTGATGTGTTGTTAAAGATTTCATTCATAGTGAATGATCCTTTCATTGATAATTTTATTTCAAAGCATGAAAAAATGAGTTTATCTGATTCTTGGAAGTTTTTATTGGAGTTTCTTTAGAAGTGGCGAAAGATGTAATTGAGTGGTTAATAATATTTGGATTATTATTTGAGATAAATGAAAGAAAAATTGAAATTGATACTTTGGTCAAAGATAAATTACAGGAGTCTCTCAAATAATATTTTCACAAAATATGAATAATTTCAAGTGCTCTAAAGGTATGGGTATTCATTTGGAAGAGATATTTGGAAAATAAAAAGGGATAAGATAGATTTTCCTCATATCAAAAGGTAAGAATAATAAGAATTAAAATAATTCATACCAAAAGTTTTTCTGTCTCTCATTGAGGTAAAATATGAACCTAATTCCATTTTTTAATAAGAATCTTGTGTATTGAAAGGATGTGTAATTTTAGAATCTATCATGAAGATAAAAATGAGATGTGATTTTGGTGATTAAGATACAACAAAATCATGTTTCTATTCCAAGGAATGATTATGCAATGAAAAATATGTCCAATGGAGAATCATGCATAGAGTAAAATTTTCAATGATTTTAGTTTTATCCTTGGAAAACAAGTGGTAAATCGATGATGAAATGGCCTTGAATTTCTACAAGAATAAAATGGGAATGAAGATAAAATAAAAAAGTTATATACTAGAAGATATTTCCCAAGAGTATATAATTAAAATTGTTACAGATAAGGAATTAATGAAAAGTGTTCTTAAAATAAGAACACAATCCAAATAAAGGAAATGATATATAACTGATATGGAATTAGAGATAAAGAAATTGGATAAAAATTTAGAATAAATTGATAATACTATAAGGAATCATGGTTAGATTATGAATAACTTAAAATAGAATATAAATTTCTCTCTAATAGATATCTCAGCTTTTTAAATAATGAATGGGAATATAGATTTCAAATATGGAAATAACGTGTTGTTCCATGAATATTTTGGAATCATGGTTTTATAAAAGATAAAATAAATAATGTTCTTATATTTTTTAATATTTGGGGACATAATGAGTAGATGTTTCATGTACAAAAAGCCAAAAGATATTAGAGATCCTTCTGTATTTCCAACATCTCAATTAAGGAGAGACCGGATGAGGTATGATTCATAGGGAAAATGTTTCATTTTTCCTGACCTCATCAAATGGAAAGGTATTACAATTATAGAAATGAATTAATTTTTAATTAATCCATAAATATAAACACCACTCCTAAAACTTATACAGATATTTATTATCCTAGAAAAGTCTTACTAATCTAGAAAACAGGTTCATTGTTTTAGAGGATGATAAAGATTTTCAATAAAGGGTGTATCATGAACCAAAATTTATGTGCTCACAAAAACTATATTGGAGGCAATAAATACAAATATAGAAGTAAAAAAAGATTTTATTTTATCTATAAATAAGGTGAAAGAGAATATGAATTTGACTCTACCAAAGAGGATGTATTTTAAGATGTAACATTTGGATTTCAAGGGAGTGGTTTTTGAAATTGGTCTTACACAAACCAATAAAAATTGAATAAATATATTGGTGTCATCCACTAGGGATAAAACATGAGAAGCTACTTCTTCAAGTGTGATTAATTCCAAAATTTTAGAAAATCCCAAGAAAAATAAGGATAATAATGTTCAAATACATGAAAAGAAGTGTGAAAAGGTATCCCACAAAGGATATCATTTATAAAGAGCTTAAATTTTCTAGATATAAGTGATGATGTCTACTTAAATATTTTATTTCAGTCCTTTACTGAAATATAACAAATGGAATATAAAATATGGACGGTGTTGGGGATTTTTCATCTTGACTATCCATATTCATAAAATTAATGAAATTAGAGGTACCTATCTTCCCATATACTTTATTATGTAAAATTGTTTTTGAAAAGGTGTAGAATTAAATGAGAGATACAGTCCTTGGGGTGATGGTGCTTGAGAAGGACATGAATTATTGTGCTAGGAAAGCACAATTGGATGTATATTAATGAAAATATGGTAAAAAAGAAGACATATTCCCATTTGTTAAAATAAAATAGAAATAAATTTTTTTTATGAGGCATATTATTATGAGGGACTATGTTGAACATGAAAGGATATTAAGCCTTATCAAAAAATTTTGAAGTCTATGAAAAGTTGAAAGGCGTGGAGTTTAAAAGACATCATTTGTTCAAATTAAACCACTCTTGATATTAGTGGTACCAATTTTTTATCAATTGGTGTTAATTTACTCATTATTTAGAATGTTTCTCACAAACAATTACTTTAATTTTATTAACTAATAATTTGATGTGAAGTGATGGAGGTCACAGGTTATGTTTTGAAAGTGAAATTTTGAAAACTATTTTATGTGTTTCTTAATATTACTGAGTGACATGGACAACCATATTTTTTTATATTAAATATTTTATTTCAAAAAAATATAAAAAATAGTAGTATTAGATGATTTATTGACATATCAAGTGAAAATTGGTAAATTCACTTAGTGAAGTTATTCAGAAAATATAGTAGGAAAAGCGATTGGATTATGTAACATGAGGTTTTAAAGGTTTATGATTTTCAAAATGTTTTTTATTCCAAATAGTGATATTGTTTTGAAATATGAGTATAAAATATCTTTAGGTGGAGAAGACATCTCTGAATGCATAGTTGATATTTCTTATAATCATCCCCTCTAATAAATAGGTGAATGGATAACAATGTATCACTACATTTATAGAAGGGAGTTTGGAATGACCTTGTGCATTGAAAATTCCCTTTAGATTTCATTGAAAATAAGGGAGGAAGAAGATATATTTAGAGGGAGAAGATATCATTATGGGTGAGATGATACTTCTAATGTTGAATTGAATAATGGGGGAGAAAAAAGAATGTTTTGTATTTTCCATAATATCCAAATGGGGAGATTGTTTTTGTAGGTTTTGGAAAAAACATAAGCATGCGACAGGAGGTTACCAATATAGATTTTTCTCACGGTCGATCATCAATATGATATCTACACAATGATAAACACCATGATCTAAGGAATTAGATAAAAAATTATACAAGAGTAATCATGTTGGATCCAGATCTAGAATCATCACATATTATTTATATTCAATTTCATTAAATTAATAATTACCTTGATCAAATTATTTCTTCATTGATGGATATGGAAATAGATCAGTGATGCATTGTTGTTGCGTTGTATGAATCTAGTGCAGATTCCCAATTGAGACAATCTACACATTTTCTGTGAATCTCCTGACATTGCTGAAAGAATCTCTGATTGCTAGCATGAATGATCCTTGCACTTTCATAATCCGCCTTTGATCACTACAAGAACCGCTTCCAAAGCATTCTCCTTGATCCAGGGGAGGAAAATCTCTATTTGTTCTTGGGAAGGTTCTTAGAGAAGAGATATTTAAATATATTGAGATAATTCTCCTATTACGTTGTGCACAACCCCAAATAATGAATTGCATTTGATGAAAAAATAGCATAACTGGGTTTATATATTCCTATGGATAAAAAAATGCAGAAGTTTCCTTACTTATTTTTTTAATCCTAGAGAAAAACCCATGTTAAATAATAAAAAAAATATTATTATTTCTTGACATGCACTTAACTTGATAATAAATAATAAATATTATTTAATCAAATAATATTGTATATTTATTATTTTCTCATCGGACTATTTAAATTCGGTCTGCCATTTGACAATAATATTTATCAGGCCTTTAATAATGACTATTTATTTATTAAATAAATATGAAAACATTATTCATCAATAAAAAAATAAATATTATATTCACTAAATAGAAAATAAATATTTATTAAATATTCCACTCACATTTTATTCTCTAGAATAAATGGTGATGATATATATGTGATCAATAATACATGAATTAATATTAAACCATTTCCATGAATAAATTTATTCAACTTGTTAAATAATAAATAATAATACATTATTTAACAGAGATTTTGGATACACTTTGTCTGTGACCCTCTTTGGCTCTTTCCCTGTGGATTTAGATAAAGTAGCCTAAAGTCTAAGGTTAACGTATAACAACACCCCAAGGAACCCATATAAGAGAATTTAATATTGCAATGACATAATAACTCATAAAATTCTTAATTTTTAATATAATCCCTTTATCATGATATCTCTAATCGATCGGTTTTCATGTATATCAACTTCTATTTAAACATAAGGGGAAAATATTTTCTCACATTATTCATTAATGCAATATTACTTGTGACGCACCCAATGTATCCTACCTCACCAAGAACATATGTCATCATGGTTGTCGTCAATACATCAAGGAACATGACAAATAATATTCATTAATAATAACTTTAAAGTATAAGTATCAATACACTCATCTGTAGAAAGAAATATCCAATGACAAAAATAAATGTGGATTTCTTACTGGTGGATCTCATTCTCAAAATACCCTACTAGATATTACCAAGGGCGTACACCATGAGAAGGTGCATCAAAGTTATATGAGTCTCCAACAATGATACCCTATATCATTTATGTCCTGAAAATGATATCATCCATCTATAGAACATATATTCTAGAATAGTGTCATATCACTTCCAGGTTCTCATCATAGTGGGGAACTATTTTGATATTTCAGTGTAACCACTACTCTTAGGACATTATTACATACTATGCCACATAAAAGAATAATTGTGATGTTATATGTAGTTTATTAATATTCAAAAAGTGAACACATTTTATCATAAAGTACACAAAATTTGGTTCTAGGGCACCAACTCTAACAGACTCCCACTTACACTAGAGCCAACTACTAACAACATTCATCTCGTTAGTTCTCACATGATACTCATTCTTTTTCTAAGATAGGCATTAAGTCATGGGGTCCACCATGTACTCTTCCATGGGAACTCTACATACTACAACATCACCTCTCTAATGAAAATCCCCCCAAGATATGATACTTACAAAGTATTTACTTTTTGATTTGGTGTGACCATGTATCTTTTACAAGAGACATTATTGATATATTATACCAATACAATGTGATAGGGTATTTACTACTAGGTTCCACATCAAGATCCTAGAAAAATTTCCAAATCTAGACAGATTCATTGGATTCATCAGAATATGCTATATACTTGGAATCCGCTATAAAATTAGAAAGAACTGACTGCTTTGAACTCTTCCAGATCACAACTCCTCTATTTAGAGAGAAAAAAATATCCTAATTATGAATTTAGATCATTATGATCTGTCTGAAAACGAGTATTAGAATAACCCCTAATGACCAAATCCTCTTCTCCTCCATACACTAAGAACATATCCTTATTTTTTCTCAGATACTTAAGTACATCCTTAATAGTAGTCTAATAGTATTATCCTATATCTTCTTGATATCTTCCTACCATTATCTATGAATAGGAAATATCAAGTCTCGTACAAAACATGACATACATGATTGATCTAATAGCTGAAGAATATGTGATATTTCTCATTCTTTATTTATCTTGGTATTTATGAGGATACATTTTATTAAAAAGATATAAACCATGCCACATTGGAACTAATTACATATTTTATTGTTCTATAGAAAATATATTTAGTATCTGGTCAACATATGTACTTTCACATAGTACAAGAAAACTTTTGGATCTATCACGAACAATCTTAATCCCTTGAGTATAGGCTGCTTCACCAAATTCCTTCATGGAGAAAAACTTGTTTAACTATTTATTAATAGACTGAAAGACTATTATGTCATTCCAATAAGTTATATGTCATATTCATATACTGTTTAGATAATTACTTCATTTTTACTAAATGTCCTGTATATACACGGCTCACATTCATCCCTAATTAAACCAAATTCTTTTATGGATTCATCAAATTGAATGTTCCATGAATTGGATTCTTTCTTCTATCCATAAATAGATCACTACAACTTTCAAATTTTATTGGCATCACCTGGAGTCACAAAACCTTATGGTGTTTTCATATAGACATCTTCTTAAAGGTTCCCATTAATGAATATAGTTTTGACATCCATATTTCAAATATCATAGTCCTGGTAATCTACTATAGCAAGTAGATTTTTCATGTATTTAAATAGAAAAAGTGGTGAACAGGTTTTACCATAGTCAATTCCTTAACATTGTTTAAACTCTTTATCAAATGGCTTTGATTTATACATATTTACTTTTCCTTCCATGCACATTTTCTTCTTTAGTGCCCATTTGCATCCATTAGGCTTTACATCGCCTAGTGCATCGACCATAACCCAAACATTGTTATGATATATGGAATTTATTTCAGAATTCATGGATTCTTTCCATATTACAACTTTTTATATTTAGAATTCCTCTTTATAGAATATAGGTTCATCACTTTCAACTAATAATGAGCCACCATCCTCAGTGAATAGAAAAAAAATCTGGTTCTCTTACATCTATTTATCTTTTATGTAGTACATGTGTTTCGAGAACTACTTTTTCTATGATAACCTATAGAACCCATTCCTACTCTAAATCTTGTGTATATTGAGCATAAAATTCATCAAAGAAAATATTTCCCCCACTATGCCTTTTGAGGATGTCCCCCTCTCAAGAAAGATGGATTTTCTAAAAACAATCAATTTACTATCTGAGGGGTTGTATAGGTAGTATCCATTTGTTTCCTTGGGATTCCCTATAATGATACACTTTCTACCCTGGGGTGATAGTTTGTTTCCTGTGAAGGCCTTAACAAACACCTCGCAACCCCATACACGTGTATGCAACAAAACTGCTTTCTTTCCGCACCATAGCTCATAGGGAATTCCTTTTTTCATTTTAATTGGAACTTGGTATATTGTGTATGTTGTAGTTTGTCATGTATATCAGTAAAATTATTATTTAAGATTTGTATAACTCATCATAAACCTTACCATGTCTAACAAGGAACAGTTCCTCCTTTCACTAACACTATTCCACTGTAGTGTATAAGGTGGATTTAATTAAGACAGAATCCCAAACTCCCTATATAAATTTTATGAACTATTGGTTAAGATATTTACCTCCTCAATATGGTCGAAGATTCTTTATCTTCTTACCAAGTCGATTCTCCACTTCATTCTTCAATTCCTAGAATTTCTCAAAGGGAATGGACTTATTCCTCACCAAGTAGATATATCCATATCTACTCAAGTCATTAGTAAAAGTTATGAAGTAAGAATATACACCTCTATATTCTACTGGAAATGGTCCATACACATTAGTGTATACCAATCCTAGAAGCATTGTGTCCCTTTCACCCTATCCTCCAAATGGTGGTTTGTTCATTTTTTCATGTAAAAAAGCATGAAATATTTCAAGTAGTTTTATCTTAGAAAGTCTAAATAACCTTCTTGACAGAGCTTTGTCCAAATATTCTTGTTTACATGACCAAGATAGTGATGCCATAGTTGGGTGTTATATGAGTCGTTTGAAAATGATTCATTATCAATTACCAAAACATTTTTTCAAAATTTAATATATAAAGACCGTTATTATTTAAATTTTCCATACCATAACATATGTTGTCCTTCTAAAAGAAAAAAATTTTATTTTCAAACATGAAAATAAACCCATATGTATCTAGGAATGATATAGAAATTATGTTCTTGGTAACTTTAGGTACATAATAACAATATTTCAAAACCAAAATCATTCCCATTTCCAATGAGAGTTTGTAGTCACCAATGGACAGAGCACCCATCCTTGCACCATTGGTAGCTCTCAGATCCACCTATCCTCTTGAAATATTTTAGAATATACTTGGTTCCTATATTTGAATATAGATGTGAGCCCCAAAAGCTGTATCTAATACCCAATGTGTATATATTTAAATATTACACTAGATAATGAAGGAACCTTTAGCTTCCCCTGGATTCTGGATGTAGTTTATCATTCAGTGGCCTAACTTTACACATCAAAAACATACTTCCTTTTTTTCCTCTCCCTAATTCAGGATCTTCTTCTTCTTGGAAGGATGGTTCTCATTATCTTTAGATTGTTTATAATTCTTGGGCCCCTTTTCTTTGTTCTTCCTTTTCTTATTAACCATATGGTTTTTGGGTTTATCACACCCCATGTCCTTATACACTTGGAAAATTACAGTAAGAAGATACAAAAGACTCTTATCATTATTGCTCAAATTTTAAATTAAAATAAAATAGGTAAAGGTCTTGGTAAGTGATGAATGTATAGGATCTATATGAAACTCTTCTAGGAATGTAATCCCTAGGATTTATAAGTGTTAAATGTTTCCAATAAGTTTGATTACATGAGGCCAAGATTGAAACACTGAACATATGTAGCATCATTAAGATGTTTCTCAGTGATTTTTAACTATTCATCACTAGCCTCATTTCCAGGTGCATTGGGAAAAGGTTCTTCCAACACATATAATTTCCTTTCATGGTGAGGGATGGAACATAGGTTCCTTTTCCATTCATGGAAATTTCTTCCAGTGGGAAGGTTTCCCTTCTCAAATATAGACCGCAATGACATTTTTAATGTCATTTTATTGATGTTTCTACAAATAATATGATAAGAATTTTAGTAATTTATCTCATAAAAGTTAGACAAATAAATAAATAAAGAAATATTACATTTATTAGTCTCCTATTATTTTATTGAAACCCAATTTCCCTCACCATTAGCTTCAGAATAGGCTTATTGCTTGGACATTCTAGTAGAAAGGATCCATATTCCCCTTCTCATTACCACAAATTTGGTTTTTCAAGAAACATGAATGGTTTTAGGTAGGAATTACAAATGAAAAATTCATTAACTCACAGTTCCTTAATCTACTGAGTGGACTCCCCAATCTTAAAATCCTTAATTGGATTTCTTCAAACCTTGCCTCTCAGTTACACCAGTTCATACTTTGGAATTCAACCCTATCTGTAAGATAAGTTATGTCAACCCAAAACTTCAAGTTATAATCCCTTGATAATTTAAAGAACCCCATATTTGGTTGGTCAATGAATTTGAACTATGGTTCGATTTTAACTCTAATAATCAAATCCTATACCAACTAAATATATATAATAGGGGTATTTCATCCATTATTCATAAATTGATAAATATTATATTTATTACATGCTTGTTAATATTAAGTGGATTTACTTAAGTGATTAACCATTTCATCGATAATATTTATACATAAGGCAATTTATTTTAGTTCTATCTATTATGCTCGTTAATTTCATTAATTTATGTGAGCACGACAAGACATCAATAATGAAATAACCATGAAATTGAAAAATATAAAATAATAAATCATTATGATCATGATATTTTACTAGTTTTTAGTTTATCTTGCTATTTATAAACAATAGTTGTTCTAGGGGAAAACACATTGAACTATTTAATGTTCGTGTTACAATATTCATCTTATCCACCAAGGTATCTCTATTGGATTGGTTTCACCTCAACTCCAAACTTGAACCACCTCCACTAGCTTGGGATCACCATTTATTACGTATGATTTTTCTCACATAGTGGTGAGGGGAAAATGTTTTCATAAAAGAAATCATGGGAAGGAAAGACCTGTATAATAAGCGGATAGAAGACACGCATACCAACAATTTAATTTAATAAAAAATTAAATTGAAACCAATCTCATACAGAGGTCTGGTCTTTTCTCATTATCACCCACATGAATGTAATGATTTACACATTTAATAAAATAATCATTCAATTATTAATCATTCTTATTTAAGATAAATCACAATTTAATCAATTAATTATTTTCTTTAATTAATCAATTATTTTATCTTCATTCTCATTCGAATTTCCTTGCTATTCTCATCTATTATAATTTTAATGAAATTGGATAATTTTATTTAAAATCAACTATGTACAAAAATGTTACTTAGAAGAAAAATGGTGAATACTGATCTAATTCTATCGAAATTGTATTATACTTGTATAATGTTTACTCCTATAACATATCGAATACATGACTTATCAATTAATTTCATGATGTATACTACCATCTTAATGATTATATGAATTACATGATTTTTCAGTCATGTGTTATGCTTCGATGTACATAGAGTAACAACTCTATTATGATTTATACTTGATATATAGATCTGAACATTACACAAATATTAATTATATATATATATTATAACCCATCACATGGTGTGTCCTAGAAACTTAATTAACACATTCAAGAACATGAATCAAGGTTTACATAATATAATAAATGAATTTTAAATCATCATAATTTGGTATAAGTACACGACGTGTGCAGGTGAGCTACACAGCGTGTACCTCTCTCACCATCTATTTGAGTTACATGCCTAGGGAATCTGTGTGTAATTCATATCTTGGAACCTAGAGTACATGATGTTTCCAATGGAATATATGCCATGTGATCTCCCAATTACATGGTCACCAGTTAGGTAGTTCATGTATTAAAATGCAAAGCCCATATTTGACTCAAAGGGACTACACATCTTGAATATGGGCTATACAGTAAGTACTACAGTTGACCGTGCACCACCATGTCCTATAAACATGTGGTGTAAGTAATAAATGCATAATGTCTCATCAATGCACATGGTTTGAATTAATTTATGAATTAATTCATAATTCATTGAACATAAGTACACATCATATAACTCTGGTTACACGGTGTGCACTCCTATGTTGTCTGGATAGAATTCTTGGAACCTCTGGATGAGTTCCCCAAATTTATTTTAATCATAAAATTATTAATTTTTATTATAACTATAAGAAATGAAGGAGGAAGAAGCATATATTTAGATTTAGATTAAAAGAACGATTAAACATGATTTGAAAAATAAAATTAAAATAAATAAATCACCAATGATATTTAAATAATTATAAATAATTACGTTACTACTGTAATACCACGTGTAGGTTCTGGGCACAACAGAAGCATGTGATGTGTGGTGACTAAGACGACTTTTTTTCATGATTGATGATAAATTCTAGATCTACATGATGATAAATGTCGTGATCTATGGAATTTGATCAATGAAATAAGATAATATTAATCATGCTAGAACTAGAGGTAGGATAATCATATATTTTTTATAATCAGTTTAATTAAATTAAGAATTACCTTGATGTAATTCTTTCATAATTGATGGATCTAGTGATATATTTTCACAACTACATCATTGTGATGTAGAAATAAAGTGAAGATTCCCTCTTTTTATGATGTTAACATGTTCCAAAAATCTCTAGACATCGCCGTTGGAATCTATGGGTTCTATCACGGTATATCCTTACACATTCATCATCCACCTTTGATCGCTTAAATAACTGATTCAAAAGAATTGTCCTTTATCTGGTGGAGGAATATTTCTCTCCATTCATGGGAGCGTTCTTGGAGATTAAAGATCTCAAGTTCTTGAGACAATTCATCAATTCTGTTGTTCACAACCCAAAACAAATGAATTGTCTCTTATAAAAAAATAACATTACTGTGTTTATATATTTATAGGGTTAAAATAAAATAATTTTACAAGTGCCATTAATAATTTATTTAATATAAAATTTTATTTTATCAAATAATATTCAATACTTATTATTTTCTCACCAGACCATTTAAACTTGGTTATCTATTCCTCCAATATATTTATCGACCCTTGAATAATGATTTTTTATTTATTAAAAAAATATCACAACATTATTCACCAATAATTTAATAAATATTTTATTTACCAAATAAAAAATAAATATTTATTAAATATTACACTCATGTTATATTATCTCAAATAAATGGTGATGGGATATATGTGATTAGGAATACATGAATAATTATTAAACAATGCCTGGGAAAAATATTTATTGAACTTGTTAAATAATAAATAATAATATATTATTTAATTGAGATTCTGGATACACTAAGTGTGTGACCCTCTAGGCCTCTGTCTCAGTAGCATTATGTGAAGTAGCCTAAAGTACATGGTTTGTGACTAGCAACACGCCAAGGAACCCATAGAAAAAGAATTTAATGCCTCAATGACACAATACCATATACGAATGCTTAATGTGTAATATAATTCATTTATCATGATATCTCTGATCGAGAAGGTTGCATGTCGGTGCCATCAACAAAAAATGCTTGATGTCTCGTTCTTTGATTTCCCCAAATTGAACTTTCCTATCGAACACCGTGGACATATATTTATTTAGGCTATATCATTTCCATTAAAGGGCCTAATCTAATAAATTCTATTAAAATAGAAAGGAAAAATCCTTTCTTGCATTATTCATTAATGAAATATTACTCGTGACTCACCCAGCATATCCTACCTCACCACAAATATATTTCATCATGGTTTACATCAATACATAATAGTATGCAACTCATAATATTCATTAATAATAATATTAAAGTATAAGGATCAATACACATAAACATAGATATGAATATCCAACGACACATAGAAATATGGATTTCCTATTGGCAGGTCTCATTCTTTTAATATCCTATTAAATATTACCAAGGGTGTACTCCATGAGAAGGTGCCTAAAAGTCATATGAGTCTCCACCCCTAATAGCTTGTACCATTTATGTCCCTCAAATGATATCATCTATCTATAGAACATATATTCAAGAATATCATCATAACACTTATGGGTTCTCAACATAGCAGAGAACTGTTATGACCTATTAGTGCGACCACTACTTTAAGGGCATTATCACATACTATATAACATAGAAGAAAAATCATGATGTGATAAGTGTTTTATTAATATTCAAAAAAATGAATACATGTTATTATAAAGTACACAAAAGTTGTATCTAGGGAACCAACTCCAATATTAAGTAATCACAAATGATTTATGTTGGATTTTTTAAAAATAATGTTGGTAAATATTTTTGACAATAAAGATGATCATGGTTGATGACTAAGATGTATGTTGGATTCTCAATGAAACAAGTTGGATTTAGTGACGATGGTTTTATTGAAAATAATATTCACATATATACATGTTTAATCTCTAACAAATAGATGATTGGCTAAGTGGAATATATCAAGAGGAATGCTAGAGTTGACCTTTATCGAGTGTGTTACACAAGACTGAAAGCTATCCAAAATGGGCAACACCACACCATAGTGGTGTCTATAGTGGTCATATATGAGAATCTACACCGTAGTGGGGGGGGGGGGGTGGGGTTACATTGTAGCAATTCCAAATAAGTGGACTAACTTAATAGTAAACCATGAGTTTTAATGCTCACATAAATGTATATTCCATATCGCATAAGAGTATACTGGGTCTTCTGTTACCTATGTAATGCTAAATTGATACCACTATAAATGTATTTACAAGTTTCCATAACTCAAGTAAGGGTAATAAATTGAGACTATGACATATTATAACATACCAAAATTTATCCTTGTTGTGTTGAGTTACTAAGAGTTTCCTTCTTTGTAAGGTTGTATAGAAGGGTGAAAAAATAAGGAAATCCAACCATGATGACACCGGGTAGTAGGTGAGAATGCACGTTGGAATGAATGGACATAACAATGAATGAACAAATGAAATTATTTTTCCATTTAACAAGGTCATAATATAAAGGAAGTGGTCTGCGTTATAGGGAAACAATGAGGAGGATGCATAGAGTGAATCTCATTATTCACATTAAGTGAGTATAATAAGAGAAGAGGAATACATTTTGGGAGATATGCAAAGGAGTTTCCAATGTGTGATGAAAACATTATAGACTACACCACATACAAATATACCATGATGTAGAATTTTTTTCAGAGGAGTTTCATTACTCTATAAAATTTTAGATATCCATATAGCAGAAATTTAGCTACCACATATAGGGGTTTTCAAATGAGTTCCAGAGTGATTGGGAATTTTGAGGTGTTTATGGTGATGTAGATACATCTATACTATACTACCCATATAAAAGAATAAGTCCACACCATAGTATGAATTATACTGTATAGGGTATGAACTAAAAAAACAATTCATAGGTCTCTAATCCCTTGGGATAACATTTCATAGTGATGTGACCACACCATAGCTCGTTTAGTGTGAGAAGATGTTATAAGATATCATACCTGGAGATCATGTGAGAGATATATGGGAGTTAATGGAATTTTTTGTGGATTTGGTTAACAATAGAGGACCAAAATACAGTAATCTCGACCACACCACATTGAAATTAATAGTAAACCATAGTATACCTTGCCATTACATTGAAGTTTAAAGATGGGAGGTGTTATTCCATTGTACTTCAGACCATGCCCCAATAAGTATGTTTTTAATCAACTAGTAGTTTCGCCAGAAAATGAATAAAGGGAAAAATTTATTTGATAAAAGGACATTTAACTTGGACTCAAAGCCACATTATGATCCCATTAATATGGGGTACACTTGGAATGATCCTATGAAAGAGGATATTCAATCCCAACTATTGTATTTAAAGGAAAGAGTGCTACTAGATATTATTATTCTATTGATAGTTCTAGAGAAAATGCTACGCATAGAGAATACATTATCATATCCATTCCTATAAGAGTATGAATATTTTTTTTCTATTGAGAGTATAGAAGTCTTGAAGAATTGGTAACCATTTATGATCCTACCATGAAAAATAATGATTTTGTTTGTAGGGCATACAATAATGTAAAGTTGTTCGAGAGGCACTCTAGAATGAAGAGAAGGTTCTGCATCATCAAATTTTCATATAGGTGAATAAGTATCTCAATGGGGATTCAAGATATGATCTATTAATACTTGAGTAAGCAATCCATATAGGTGATTTTGGAGAAGGTCTATAGAAGTCTGTAAACTATAAAGGCAGATCTTTCTATTGACAATGATCAAATGAAGAAATGTTATAGGAAGTGATCCTTCTGATGTAGTAATCATTCCCTAAACCTTATATGGTAATGTGACTAGAAATATGAGTACTGGAACCTAAAATTTTATAATAATTGATATTAATAGTGATTTTAGTGCATGACACAACATCAATTCATGCTTCTTTGATGTGGCGCAATGAGGGTGAACAAAGTAAACGATCATGTGCATATTTAATTTACATATGAACATGAAAACATATTAGAAAACCTAATTTATATCAAATTAAAGAGTAATCTAAGTGAATAGAAAGGTTTAGAGTTCAATATCCTATAGGTTAAGTGATATAGTTAATGGAAAAATATTTTTAATTGTCATTTATAGTGTATACCCTCATTCACCCTCTTAAGGGTAATATCATGCTAAGTCCCTTATTTATTACCAAAATTATTTCATTTCTAGTGTATTATTATTTTTACATACATTGATGTGATGGATGTGTATGATTCATGGTTACTTTATTTGTCGTTATACACTCTGAAATAGGGGGTATAGTCTCCCAACGATACTATATTTTACCCCCACTATTAGTCAAAATCTTCTCATATATAGGGAGGTTCACCCCATGTACAATAGTGACCACCGATCTTGTATCAATTAGTTTCCTAGAGAGGTAGTACGTTACAAAGTGGTATCCAATAGTTTTTTCCATTTTTCTAACTATTTGGGGTGTGGTAGCTAGGATACATTGGAATGTTTTGGAGCATGTGATGGATGTTGGTTTGGTGCATAATGAACACTTGTTCTAGTAGGAAACCAGGGGCTTGGGATTGTTGTTCTAGGAATGTGATGTTATGATTGATATTATTATCATTTCATTTGATGCACATGGTGTTAGATATGTTATTTCACTTTGATTTTGAATATTTTCCCATAAAAGTAAGAGGCATCTAATTCATTAGGATTATGAATGTAGGATTCACATGACTTATAGGTCTATTAATGTTTTTTTACCCTTAAAGTTCTAGGATTCCCTTTTTTAAAGTTTCAAAATATATCATATTATGTTTTCTTAACTAATTTATTGGTGGGATTCTACATAACTTGTCCATCCTATATATGTATTGCTTTATGGCAGGTCATGTGGATCAATGGTGAGACTTTTGAGATGAAGACATTGATATTTTCTCATGTTCACGAAGGTGAAATGGCCCTATTAGGATGAAAGGTGGATTCAATGACTCAAGGAATAACCCATAATGGGTCGTTATTAATTATTTTTGGTTATTTAAAGAACCAATAAAAAACTATATGGTGATTTACCATATAGATTGGACTGAAATTCTACTTAATTGATCTAGTTATTAGGATTCATTGAATAAATATTTTCAAAGGGAGATCCTGATTGTTTGAGTATGCATGTTTGTTTTTGAGGGATCATTCCTATGCGTGGATGCTCCTGAGAATCATCCCAAGTGTGTAGGTAGAGTTTGGGATCACTAGTTGGAGGATAGTTGGCATGGGATGTAATATGTGTTTATTAAGGACACTTGTGTGGGTGTTTTGGCACATCAAATTCCATGGCATGTTTTAGACCGGAATGTGTAGGATGTCCCCTGGGTTGTGAAACTTGGTGAGTTTTGGTTATGGGCTATATGGGAGACCTCAGTAACCTTGTTTCATGGATAAGTCTTTCCATGAGGTTAAATTAGTTTTTTATGCGAGGGAAACTCGTGAGAGGTGTTTTCTAAGGTTGTGACAATCTTTATAAATGAAATTCATAGGTAAGTGCTCATTTTTAATAAATAGATGGGAGGTGAAATAGATACTATTTTATAGGCATGGTAATTCCATAGTTCCATTTTTCCTGAAAAGAACCTTGAATTCTGGTTCATGATCCATGAGGCACATGGAGTTCCTTAGTATCAAGGTGAGATTTTGATGGTAGGTCCAGTTGATTACCTGGCCTTGTTGATCTTTGATATTCTTTAGAAGCACAAAGTGTGCATGGGTTGAAACATTTGTTTTTATTATGACTTCATATAGAGGTTAATCATGTGTTTAATCTTATCATAGGTGATACTATTGATTTTAAAGAAAAGTTCCAAGTTTTTTTTTGGTTAGATGAGATTTCCATGACCTAGAATATGGTTAGAGGTTTAGTTATTTGAGCTTGATTTTGATGTTATGGTACTCACATAGTCACGATTCCATTTTTTTAATTAGTTAGAGGAAATCATGAGACCTAAGTTCTTCAACTAGAACAATAAAGTGTACACTTGTTATGTATAAGATAGATTGAAATTGAAATTGGTGTGTAGAAATGTGTCAGTAGAAGACCGATGAAATTTTATGATGGAGATAAATGTATCTTCATAGTAGAGAAAACATCATAATGTATCATGTTCTTTGGGGAATGTAATCTAGTTTCGGGTCTTGGAACATATTTTTTAGGAGGAATAGTGTTAGGAGTTGGAAATGGATGAGCATGGCTTGAGAGGAGAGAATTGTGTTTTATAGTGGAACCTATCTAGTTTTTTCTTGAGGAGTGGTTTATGGTCAGAAATAAGGTGTAGAGTGTACTAGTAGTCAATTGATTGTGGTGAGTCATGTTGTGAATTGAATTTCAGCATGTGATGAGGATAGAGTTTCTATGATAAGGGAATAAGCTTTGTTCGATTTTAGTGTTAACACTCAGGTAAGAGAACGTTTTTCCACTTTTAGATATTGGGATCAGTGGAAAATGGAATACATGATTGGGAGATCTAATTTTTACAAAGTGTAGAGACAATGATGACACCTCTATGGTGGGGTGTTTCATATCGATTATGGGTATTTGATCCTTATGTCACAAGGGTCGAGGATGTGTGATAATAGTTAGTGGATGATCACTGTGTCTTAGGACAATAATGACTATATGATCCTAATTTTATTCTATTTCATCATAAAGGCCATATTTGAGACATATATAACATATTGTATGTGTTTTGAATGTGATGGTGGATGGAGTTAGTGCATTGGAATTGGTATTAAGATGATTTCAATGTGTTCCAAACGAAATTCAAGTGGATAATCACAATTAATCACATGTTTTAGGGGATAATACCCAATTCTTGATCTGGTTTAGTGGGTGAACCTATGATTCATGAAAAGTTTTTGGGGGTGAAAATATTTCATGACAGGGTTTAGGGTGTGAACTATTTTTTTCACGTGACTTTAGGGTTGAGTTATGTGAGAAAACATACTAGTGGTGTCCATTTTTAGAAAAAAGAATAAAAAAACATGGAAATCCAATATAGTGGTTTATATACATCGTATCTGGTATGATGAGGGTATTCTGATATTTTTATTGAACTTTACAATGAAAATTCAACATATGTGGGCTCTAGGAATGTGTAGAGACCCAGTTTTTTCCTTGTAAGGTTTTGAAATATTTCTACACATATTTCAAGATCCAGACTCTGCAAAAAAAAATGCAATTCCAAGGCCCAGTGTTACCTAAATTAATTTTATAAAAACATTAAATATATTTAATATTATACAGGCGTAGTTTCTTAAAGAAAATTATATAAATCTTAAATGGAATCTTAGATCATAAATATGAGACCATGGTTGATTTTGGAATGAAATGTTTACCCCCGGTGGAAACTATAATTGGTCGGCATTGGGCATTTGGATATCTCTCATGTTGGTCATGAGTTTAGTGGATTAATTAATTAATTAATTAATTAATGTACTAACTTTAACTTATAGGATTTTCCTATAAATCAATCGTTTTGTAAATTTTTCTAGGGTTAGCCTCATAACCCTTAAATCGCCAAGCGATATTCTTTCCCTCCTTTCATCAGCGAATCGCATCCAACGAGAAACAATATATGGATTAGGGAATATTTGGATGAAACAAATGTAATGAATTATTTCAATCATTGGAAATATGTTTCTTTAATGAATAATTATTGAATATCTAGGTAGAGATCACAAATATTTGGTTTATTCCCTTTCGGTTTAAATTGATTGAGCAGGTCAATCCCCTCTATTGATCTGTGCTAATTGCGGATCCTTAACATGCTTCTACGTTTCAATTAAATTGTTTATTAATTTGTTTTATAACCTTGGGTATCCGTATTCTTGATCTTTGCCATGAAATCTCAAAAATGATCTTTAAAACATTTTTCTTGTCCCTTCCAACCTCAATTGCATTTTGTTTTTCACAGGTTGAACCTTGTAGTCCCAGATCGATGTTGTTGGGAGTTACTGAGTCTAATCGGACCCCGGGAATCCTGATGGATTGATTAATGGGGGATTAATCAATGAATTGATGATAGATTTGGTATTTTTGTTGGATTTGGAATATCTCTTTGACAATCAAAGATCAAATCATCAATAACGAATGTAATCAAGATATGTATTGTGAATTATAAAATGTCACGGGTCGATAGGCATCATTTTTCATTCATCAAATGACTAGAAATGATGATACCAGGCTAGATCCACTAATATCAGGTGAAAATGGCAATAATTGAAGTAGAATTACTAGATTAAATGTGTGGAACATGGATCTGAGAAACTTTGAAATACCCAACTACACACCGTGTACTGTGATTAACAGTTGATGTGTATCCCCTTGGCTAAAACAGATAGGGTTTTTGGAATTCATAAGTATGACACTCCCTATAGACTCACTACACTCCATATACCCCTTTCCCTTGTGGATGTTTTTTTGTCGGAGCACACGACCGGACGCACACCATGATCCTAAGTACATGGGCATGACTAGAGACCATGGGAAACACCCCGTGTGGAGAGTCATGTCATGTACTAAAGTACATGCACACAACTTTTGTACTTGGACATTCCAATCACACGAGATGGACCTTTATTGGCATGGTAAAATATTGTATATCCCCTACACATTTTTTATCCATACATGTTTGGTGAGTCTTTTACCACTAGGGACACAGATAGGAGAAGGAGAGAGAACAGAAACCATGTGGGCCCCTCACACACTATGCACCCCCTTGTTTCCATTGAGGAAGTTTCAATATTTTATATCTCCTTCATTTGAACTTGAATTTTGGTCCTCAAGTATCCTATCCTAAGTTTTTTTCAAATATAATTATATGGTTCCCTCACTTTTGGATTTTGAGATAGGATGAGATATATTCTCAACATGATTCTTTTTTTGGTGATGCCCGATGACAGCAGTGATCATGAGGGATCACTAGAGACTTCTTATAGAATGGAAAACCCATCATATTGGGTGAAGGTCCTCTAAAAACACTTACAAATTAGAACCCCTATCAAATAGGTGTGATTCCTCGATGAATAGAGTGGAACCCACTATCACACCAGGGTTCAGGTCCTCAAACTATCGAGTAGAAACCCCCATCATAATGGGGACAAGTCCCCTACCTTCTGAGTGGAATCCCCTAATATGATAGGGTGTGGCTCCTCATGATACTATAGTGGACCCCCCCATCATATTGGATGCAAGTAAACTACAGATACATATAGAGTGGACACCCCCCCCCAATCAACTTGGTCACGCTGTGGAACCCCCCTTCAGCTTTGGTGTGAGTCCTCTACGGTTACATACAGAGTGGAACACCCCGGATGAACTAGTTCATGGGTCCTCTACATGAATTTTGTTGCCCCGTGACTGTGCATCATAGTGAAGAGTCATTGATTGACATGGATGATTACTTTTGAGAAGGCATGTTAGATTATGGGCATCATTAATAGAATTTTGGGACTGTTGGTGACTCTTATTCCTAAGATGATCTGTGAGATAGAGATCCCCTTTCTCTATCATTTTGGTTTCTTTGAATTCACAAACATATATATATATATATATATACATATACATATTTATCCATTTAATTATATTTGATTACTCTACAGCCATGGGTTGTGAAGATGTGTGGGGTATACCATGTGATTTTCATGTTTATCCTATCATGGTTGGATGAGGTTACTCTCCTACTATGGGCAGAAAAGCCTCAATGTGTAGTCTACACACACACACACACTGTGTTGATACCCTAGTGATTTTAATAGGTTAATCCTTCTCTTCCTTGGTTTGAGCTACATCATGTTTACTATCTACATTCTTTCTCTTTATGTTTTATATCTTACTGAACCACCTTTATCTTTCGAGGAATCTTAATGGGTATTTATATACTCACCCCAGCATGGGATTTCACGCACGTGTCATGTCTTATGAAAATTATGGATAGGTCAGTAGTAACTATAGAGGTAATTAGGGATACCTAGTATTTTGGACCTTGTACAATGGTCACAACTTATAGATTAGAAGCTAGGATCTCTCAGCATTTTACTTTCTAGTTTTTTTAGGTTGGGACATCTTTCTGGTTGAGCATGTATTTTTTTAATTTAATTTTCAGTTTACAATATCATACTCTTGTACGGTCTAGAGGCCTTACATTCGTGGTTGTTACCCTAGTATTTTATATCTTTTTATATTATTTATATTCACTTATTCATCAAGATGGTTGTGTGTGTGTGTTTAGGTACATAAGAAAAGGCCACCCTGAGTTAGTTATGCATTCTGCACTGGTTGCCAGCCCATGGCCTATAGAGGTTGGACTGGGGTAGTTGTGGATCAATCCCTAGATTGGGGAAGGTCCTGAAATATTGGTATTAGAGGTGGTTTGATCCTTGGGACAATGTTTAGAGTAGTCCCATTATGATTATTTGGATGGGATGATGGCATTATTGTTAGAGTTCCTTGAGTTCATCTCTCAGGCTAGGGGATCTAGTGATGGTATGAGTGGTCGGTGTATCCATTTACTAGGACCATGAATACTTTCTTGTCAACTCAACATATCAAGACATTGGTTGTAGGTATCAACGGTACATGAATCATATAGGATTTAGTCTTTGATTATCCTTCTGAAGTCCCCTCCCCATTATATATATGTGCCCATTTGAATGTGGGAAAATATCAATCAATTTTCAGATACCTCCATGAAGAAATCCATCAAGGTAATCAATTTAAAGATCATGATGAAAATATAACATGTCATAAAGCCTTAGTTCAGGGTCCATCTTGCAAGATTCTTCCTCAAGATGGGTAAGGGAAACACCACCACTTGTTGAGAAACAAACTATACCAGTAAATCTGTCTAAGGATTGTGTGGGGGCTTATCCCCTTCCATGAGTTCTAGAGCTAGTGGTCAATAAGGTTCTATGATGATCCTAATCCTAAGGAAGTAGTGGTTTGTCTTTATTTGGTGATTAGGATTTGAAACATGTTCTATTACTGACTGATTGGATGGTTGAACTTGTAACTAGTGCCCTTCATAGAGTATAAGTTGGTTCTGATGGTACCAGTAGGTTATGAAATCATGATGAGTGTCCACGTTAGGTTTCAGAGACATGGATCACCCATTTTTTGTATTGATCTAGACTCCCTTCTCAAATGGTTTATGTCAGGATCAATCCTATAGTTTGGATATCCCACTTGGTTAGGATCCCTTTTTATAGTGATCCCCATGGTGAGACCTCTCTAGGATGACACTTGGAATTGGTAGAGTCCTTTTATGGAGGTTTTTTATCATGGAATAAAACATATAATGAAGAGGGAAAATTTCCCCACCATGATGTATCCTTGTGATGTGATTCAAAATCATGCGGGTGAGTAAGTGTCATCCCAAATTGGATGGTATCAAGATGTGATGGATGAGTTCGTTTTACTTGCATGTTTGAGATGTGAAGATGTGATGGTGTGTAATAGTTGGCCCTAGTGAGGAGAAAACGTAGGAAAGGGACATGTTTATCTCTCAAAATATGGGGCATTTAACCAGGAGGCTCAAGTTTGGTTTGGGGTACAACCTATGTCAAAACTGCTTCAACTGAAGTTATTTGTAAAGAGTTGAAATCCATATTTCCCTAAATGTATCAACTGTTTCAGACCTGAAGATACGAGAGGGAGCCCTTCTACTCGACCCTTGTGTTAGAGGACCTTCATAGAGGATTGTTGGTTGCATGTTTCTAATAATGGGTAAACCCTACTCTGTGAAGAGAGAGAGAGAGATAGAGAGACAGAGAGAGAGAGACTCACACTAGATCTTTCCATAATATCAGTGGAACCCTATGATGTTTTTTCTCGGTATGGATTGGTTGTTGACCATCCATGCTTAGATGTTTTCTACCAATGAGTAGCATTGCTTTTGGGTTATGGGATGTAGTTTTCCTCCATGATTAGGAGTGATCCCCAAACAGAATAGGATGAACTCATTCACAGTATATTGCATTTGATTTATCAATTGGATAGTATTAACCTTTGACTAATGGAAGTTTTGAGCTTTAATGCCCCTCCAAAAATGGTGGGGGTATAATTACAGGTCGGGTTTAAATCTCCACCATGAGATGGACCTATATTTAGACTTCCACCAACGATGGCATGATGTTCATGCAAGAAAATTAGATGAACCCATGTGGATGTGGGAGATAGTGGTGTGGTTGAGAAGTATACAAAAGTACGACTTTGTAAGACTCGGTTTGTTACCCTGGGAAACTTTTGTGTTTTTTATGAAAAAGGAATATGTGATATTTATGTTTTCATGGATTATCATCATCTAAACTAGGGCATGATAAAAGAACAAGTACCACTTGCATAGAATTGATGGCCTCTTTGACCAGTTGTGAGGAGTGAGATGGTTCTTGAATATTGATATCAGGTCTGACTACCACCATTTGAGGGTTCGTGAGGCTTATATTCCAAAGCTTACATTCTGATGTCTTTATAGACACAATAAGTTCCTTTTGATTCCCTTTGGTGTGAAAATTCCTTCCTCCATGTTTATGGAATTGATGAACTAGGTCTTCTAACCGTACTTGGACTAGTTCGTGGTTATATTCATTGATGAAATACTCATCTACTTTGCATCAGAGGAGGAGCATGCATAGCACTTTAGGATGGTTCTATATTTTCGTTGACAACCCAAAATTTATGGAAATCTCTCAAAGTGTTAGTTCTGGATTCATGAGGTTCACCTTCTAGGGAATGTAATTTCTGAGCATTGTTTGGTCAGGGACCCAATGAAAATCAGTGCAGTGCTTTCTTGGTAGCCACCCAAGAACATATTATTGGTGTGGAGGTTTCTTGGTTTGACGGGAACTACGAGAGGTTTGTGACAAAATTCTGCTGTATTGTAGCCCCATTGATATCTCTTACCTGGAAAGGGGTGCCTTTTTCCTAGACTGAGTAGTTCTATAAGGACTTCAAGGAGTTGAGGTTGAGGATAATGAGTGCTCCTATGTTGAGACTACCCAAGGAGAGAATGGAGTATATAGTGTATTGTAATGCCTATGGAGCTAGGATCATTTGTGTGTTGATGTAGTGGTAGGATGTTATTGGATATGGGTCAAGGTAGTTGAGAACCCATGAGTATAACTATGTGAATCTTGACCTTGAGCTAGAAGTTGCAGTCTTATTCTTAAGGGTGTGGAGGAAATATCTTCTAGGGGAGTTCTTTGTGGTTTATTCAGACCATTATAGTCCCAAGTATATCTTTCTACAAGGATAATTGAACCGTAGATAGTAGTGCTGGTTGGAGTTACTACAATAATATAAATTATAGATAGTCTATAATCTATAAATGGTAAATTTGTTAGTAGATTCCCTTAGTAAGAATTCCCAATCCCACTTGTTGTACGAGGCTTCAATGTAGTTTGCTTCCTTGAAGTTGACCCTTTTTGAGAAGAAGGGTATAGTTTTTGCAGTCGATGGTGTTGGCTCCCTCGATTCATAAGTGTGTGAGAGAGTCCCTACTAGGACACATAGATTGTGAGGTCTTACATGACCAGATATCTATGTGGGATTCACCAGATGGATATTCTAAAGGAGGGAATCACACCATCATTTTTAGGGAAAGATGATGGTACCAGTCACAAAGCGAGAGGAGGTGATGTGAGAGTTCCACACAAATCCCCTGGTTGTACTTCCCAGTGTGAGGAATATGAATAGATACTTTTAGTGGTGGTTTTGGTGATCCATTATATGATGAAGCATAGTTAATTTTTCCTCTCAGGGACTCACCTATCTGCAGGTGAAGGTTGAGAACCATATTTTGGATGGTTTTTTTGCATCACATTTAGATCTCAGAGTTCAAGTGGGATGAAATATCCATGGACTTTGTGATATGTATTCCATGAACAATAAAGGGAAATGACACCAACTGGGTGATATTTGACTGACTCATGAATTCAGCACCCTTCCTTTTTATGAGGGAGCATATTTCGATGGATATTATGGAGTAGTTATACATACAGAAGATTGTTCACCTTCATGGGCTACCCTCAATGATTTTCTCTAATCATGATGTGCAGTTTCCATCATAGCTATGGAGAGGTAATCATGAGGAATTAAAGAACCAATTGAGTATGAGTACAACCATTCACCCCAGACTAATGTGAAGACCAAGTACAACATCAAAGTGTTGGAGAATATGTTTCGGGATTGTGTGACTGACTTTGGATAGAGATGATAGAATCCCTTGACCTTGGTAGAGTTTACGTACAACAACAAAAACCACTCTACCACTGCCATGACACATTTTGAGTCCTTATTCATGAGACCCTGAAGGTCACCATTTTTCTTAACAGAGATTGAAAAGACATCTCTTGTCGGCCCATAGATGGTGCAGGTGATAATGGAGAAGGTTCGGGTTATCTATGAGCGGATGAGGATGTACCAAAGCAAGAAGAAATCTTATGAATGTTACCATTGTAGTCCCTTGGAGTTCAATTATGGAGACCACATTTTCTTGAGAGTCTCCCCATCAAGGGGATTCTAGATGTTAGACCAGGGGGGTAAGCTATCCCTGAGGTTCATCAAGACATTAGAGATTGTGAAAAGAGCTGGAATTTTACTTACCTCCTCTCCCTAACACCACAACTAGAGTGGGTGCACGACGTCTAACACATGTTACAACCGAGGAGATATGTGCTTGACCCTATGCAGGTCATCGAATCTGGTGAGATAGACATTGAGAATAGAGACACATTTGGGGAGCACCTAGTGGCGATTGAGGAACAATAGGGGGGATGCTGTATGAATGATCCATCCCATTGGTTTGTGTGTCGAGGAAGCATAAGAATGTGAAGGAGAGCTCCTGATAGTGGGAGACCAATGTGAAATATCATAATCCCGAGTATTTTGTTTAGTTTTACTTTTTTGGGATGAAAATATTGAAGTATGAAATTATGTAGAGACCCTATTTTTTTCCTTATAATGCTTTGAAATATTTCTACATATATTTTCATAGCTATCCACTAAGAAAACATATGATTCTATGGTCTAGTGTTCCCAAAATTAGTTATATAAATATATTAAATATATTTTATATTGTGCTCAGATAGTTTCCTAAAGAAAATTTTATAACTCTAAAATATAAGATCTGATCAGAAATCTGAGATTGAAATTGAGTCTGAAATGTGATGTTTATCCTAGACAAAAACTAAAATAGGTCAACGTGGGGCATTTAAATGTCTAGCTCATTGGTGGTGTGTTCAATGTATTTATTGATTAATTAATTAATTAATTTAACCTAATATAGATTTATATAAATGAATTTATATGGAAATCTAACAAGGGTTATCCTCATAACCCTGGAATTTCCATGAAATGTTGTTCCTATCCTTTGGTTGTCAAATCACATCTGACGATGAAGAAATGTTGGATCATAGTAGATTGGTACATTGTGAATGTAGAAACTTCCTTAAATTATTATAGAGTGTGTTCTTTGATGAAGAAAAATCTTGTCTCTAGGTAGAACTTTTAAATTTGTGGTTTATTCCATTTTTTGATTAGAATAATTGAAAAATAAATCCCTTATATTGATCTACATCAATTACTGATCCTTGGTATGCTCCTATGTATCAATTAAATTTTTTATTAGTTGATTTTATAACCTTTGGTATCCCCATTCTTGATCATAGGACAAGAATGATTGGAAATGATATTTAAACCTTTTTTATTGTGAATTCCTCCTTCAATTACATTGTATTCTTCACTGGTCAACCCCTATGGTCTCGGTTTGACGTTTCTGGGTAGTACCGAGCCCGATCAAACCCCCTTAAGCTTGATAAATTGAAATAAAAGGTACTAATATATTAATAATGGATATATAAGGTATGATTTGATTATTTTTATTATCAATTTTATGATCATAGATCAAATCATCAATGGTGGAAGGAATCGTGATGTGTGGTTTGAATAGAGAAAACCCACAGGTCGAAGGGTACTATTAAACGGCCCCCAAATGGTTGAAAATGATGATCCATGGATATATAAACTAATGTATAGGGGGATAAGAGGTTTTAATTAAAGTAGAATGGCCATATTTGATGCGTGGAATTCAGATCTGAGAAACTGTGGAAAACCCGACTACACATCATGTACTATGATGAACACACGACATGTATTCCCTTGGTTGCAGTGGCTTGGGATTTTGGAATTCATATGGATGGAACCCCATGTAGACCCACTAAATTCCATGTACACCCTTTCCCATCTATATGGGATTCATGGTAGAGCACACTTCCAAGAACATTCCATATACTTGAGTACACAGGCATGGCCAGAGCACACCAGCGACACCCCGTGTGGAGAGGCAGGTCGTGTACTAATGTACACATACATGAATTGGGTACATAGAGATATTCAAGCACAAGTGTGGGACCTTGAGTGGAATTGGATCCCTTGCATATCCCCAACACACCGTGTATCCCTACATGGTTAGTGAGCTGTATACCTATAGGGACATGAACAAGTGATGGAGAGGGACCACATGTCCTGTGGGTCCCCTCACACGCCATGTACCCCCTTGATTCCTTTGAGGAAACGTCAATATTTATTATATACTTTCATTTAAAATTTATTTTTACCCTCGAGTATCCTATATTAACTGTTTTCTATGTATAACATGATGGTGCCCTCAGTTGTGTCTTTTGAGATATGATGAGATATGTACCGAGCACGACAATTTTTGAGGTGAGGCTCGACAATGAAAGTGATCTGGAGAGATCATCAAAATCTTACTATATAGTGGAACCCCACATCATCCCGGGAATGGGTCCTCTATAGATAATTTTTGAGTGGAACCCCCTATCAGATAGGGCATAGGTCCACGATGACCAAAGTGGAACCCCCTCTCGCACTTGGGTGCGAGTCCTCAACCTATAGAGTGGAACCCCAATCATCTTGGTTAAGGGCCCACTACCTACCGAGTCGAAACCCTATAAGATAGGGCACAAGTACTCATGAAACCAGAGTGTAACCCCACATCATCTTAGGCACGTGTCTTCTACGGATACTTGTAGAGTGGAACCCCCAATCAGCTTAAACATGGGTCATCTACAGATACATATAGAGTGGAACCTCCCATCATCTGAACATAGGTCAGCTACATATACATATAGAGTAGAACTTCCATGATGCATAAGGTAGTGATCTTTTTACATGGATTTTGTGTCCCCTTGACTATGTATCATGGTGTTGATTCATTTCCTTACTTGGAAAGTTACTTCTGAGTAGACGCATGAGATGTTGGGAATCATTGATGGGCTTTTGGGTCTATTGGAGATTCTTATTCTTGGGATTATTTGTGAGATGGTGATCCCATTTCTCTCTCATTTTGTCTTCTTTGACTAATCGTATATATATACATTTTTATCCATGACTTTTGACTTGGTTACTCTCTTACATTTAGGATGCGAAGACATATGGTGTATGCCATATTCTTTTCGTGTTTAGATTCTCATGGTTGGATGAAGTTACTATTCTTCT
Source organism: Viscum album (assembly GCA_963277665.1). Taxonomy (NCBI): domain Eukaryota; kingdom Viridiplantae; phylum Streptophyta; class Magnoliopsida; order Santalales; family Viscaceae; genus Viscum; species Viscum album. The sequence goes on along the minus strand of OY728139.1, from coordinate 607,101,669 downwards.
ATGGTTGGAAAAGACTTGACTTTTAGTCCATCAACACATTGTGTTGATCCCATTGTACATAGACGAGGTTACTCTGTCTCTTTCTTAGGTTGCGAAATATCCTTTCTACTATCTACTATACTTCTATTCCTATTATTTCTCTTACTTATCCCCTTCATATTTCAAGGTGTTCTACTAGGTCTGTATATACTCACACCTACATGGTCTTTTCCCACATGTGTCGTGTCTTATGGAGATAATGGACTTGTCAGTAGTGACTATAGAGGATATTTGGGATACCTAGTACTTTGGACTTCATATGGTGGTCATATATTGGAGATCAAGAAATGGTCTCACTCAACATTTTACTTTATAGTTTTTTTCAGGTTGGGACATCTTTCTAGTTTGGCATGTATTTTTTCACATTACTTTTCTTTTTACACTACTGTACTCTTGTGCTATCTAGAGGTTTTACATGGATGTTTTTCCCCTAGTATTTTGCATCTTTTTATTTTATTCCTCTATAATTATTCATCTAGATGGATTTTTATGTGTGTACATGTAATTAGTTACAGTAATACCCTTATTAGTTATGCCTTTAGTGCTGATTTCTATCCCCTAGCTCGTGGAGGCAGGCTTGGGGTAGTTGCAGCTCGATCCTCGGCTTAGGCCAGGTCATGAAAAAATGGTTGATTGATACATATAAGATTCAATTTGGAATCACATATGAGATTTATTATCAACTTTTATTTGTTTATTTTGTATGTTTTTCGGTGTATTTAGATGGAAACTACACTAAGTGGGTTTTTGGACCATCGGAGGACATGTTCCAGTAGGTGGTATCAATAGCAGGGAGCATTATAGATCAGAATTGGCCATTATTTATTGATGATTTTGGTGGAGAGGTCAATTATCCTGGGTATGAGTTGACTGATAAAATAGTGGTTTCTCTAGATATTTTAGTTCCTTGGATCCCCATCTAGATGTTTCAGTGAAGGTTTTGAGTGATGGGTTAGTTTTTGATAAATGATGTGACTCCAGTTTGTAATTTTGCAGTGAAAGCTCATAGGATATTTTTGGGTAGAACGTAGTGAGTTGAGAATGGATTGATGAATTGGGTAGTTTGGGCTTGTTAGTAAAATTTTCAATTATATTTCTCAAAGATGGAAAGTTTTATAATGAGGATATTATAATACTACATGTTTCTGTTAGGTAATGAAAATCAAGGTAAAATTGAGTGTTAATTTCGTGATGGGTTTGTTTTTTATAAGTGACACATAGAATGGAGTTAAAAATATTTTAAATTCCATAAAATGTGTATTTGAATGAGGTTTTATAGCTAGGCAGTTGACTTGGGTGGTTGGGATGATTTCAAAAAAGAACTAGAGTGGTCGAGCTACTAAAAATAGAAATTATAGGTCATTCATATTAGGAATGGGCCATTCATGGTGGGAATGATTTTCAAGGGATGTGACATGACATGAATGGAAAAAGAGGTTAAGGGGAGGACTATATTTAAGACACATGATGTGAAAAATTATTCCACACCATGTAACATGTTATCATATTTTTATTTAAATAGACGGGGTTTTAAATGAATAAACCCCCTCAGATTTATTCTCCAAGATATTGCGTACATAGGGGGAGGTTGAACCACCCCTATTCATTCCTCACCCTTATATATGAATATATTTTTTGTGGTACTTATTTCTAAATAATGGTAAAATGTACTCCTATCTTCCAATTGTTCTTACTTATTACCTATCATTTGATTTCAGTTCATCACCTAGGGTTCTGGGATAAAAATTGTCACTAGAAAATGGTGAAATATTCATGATTTATGGGTATTTTATGATTATTTAAAGTGTTTTTCATGAAAGTTTTTTCAATATTACACCTAATGATTTTGAGAGTTATGTCACCATGGTAAATTTTATGAGATATCTTTTTAAAATTAAATTATATTGGAAATTGTGTTGATTTGAAATGTTTTGGATTTGGATGGGAATGATACTAGGAGTGCGTTATGGACCTTTCATGAGATTTTGGTCCGAGTTCTAGTATAGAAAGTGTTCCAAATTAGTATTTTAGAAATTATGCTTATATAAATAAAAAACGATTATAAAGTTTGATTTTTTAAAATTAAATTAAATTTTATTATAATTAAATTATTGAATATTTTATATCAGAGTTGTGGCTTCAGATGGTCAGAAACTTGCTAGTTGGGCTGAGGTGAGGCATAAAAGAGTTTAGTAAACTTGGGAGGAGATACTAGGTGGTAAATTAAAAAGGAGAAGATATTTTTATGATATAGATGGTCCTTGGTATTTACGCGACGGTTTAATAATTTTTTATGGTTCATGTTACGTGTGGTCTTACCAACAGGGGTGTTGTCCATGTGAAATTAAACATACCTCAAATAAAAAATGAATTGAATTATTTAATTTAAAAGGGAATCTCTTATACCTAGTAAAGGGAAAATGTCTATAGTGAACCCTTGGGTGATAGCTTTCTTGCCTTCATCACTGATGGCTAAGGCATCGACTACTGTAGTAATTCACTATATCATTTGGACCCCTTGAGGGGTGTGACCAAATCCCTTTTAAAAATCATTTGTCCACCTCCATGTAAAGGTGTGGAAGGACATATGTGGAGTGGCCCATGTTGTCCATGTGAGGACCCTTGAGTCACATTATATCCATTGGCACATTGAGACTAGATTGGGGAGTGTACTACAACCATGTGATGGTTTTGACTCTAGACATGTGTTTTGTTAAGGAAGGACCCAAGTAGGGTACCTTTTTTGTGACGTGACTAGGGGGACCAAGGTAGGGTTCCCATGTTTTGTGGTAACCTAGAAGACCCTGAGTGGGAATTCTTTGATGTTCTATGACATAGGGTACCCAAGTAGTTCATAAAACATATTTTAGCCACTTAAGGTGAAATAGACATGGGTAGAGATGGTTGTGAGTTTCACCTTAGAACCCATACCATCCAAATGAGATGATGGACTGTAGATAGTGGTGATGGGTTTTTTCATTGTAAAACCCAATGTTTTTATATATATGTTTTTTATTTGAGACATTGTGGTTTCTTAGTTGTGTTTCCTGAAATCCATATCATGAGCCTAATATTATAAAATGAAAAAATCCCATAGGGATAGTCCTTTGTTTATATTTGTGAAAAAACACCTAGGGGTGGTCTAGGATATTGGATGAGACACCTACTATAGGGGGATGTCTGTGATATATGGATGAGAGAAATCCCATAGGGGAGGTCCATACCACTTGAGGGATTAAGCCCCACCTGAGAAAACTCCAATCAGTTTTAATTTTGTATTTATTGTATTTTTGTTTGAGTCTTTTGTTTAATAGGTTATTTATGTATTTTGAGAATTTCACATGAAAATATCACTGCAATTCTAGTATAATAAAGGACCTAGTGGGCAATACCCTACTGAGTTATGTTCTCACACTTTACTCAAGCCTCTATTGCAATTGGGTACCTGATAAACCCTAACTTGTTTTATGTTCAGGTTAGGCAAAGGTGTGAGATTGCATGATCGAGCTATAGTAGCTCGTATGATATTGGGAGTTTTTGCTGAGGTGAGGCTTAGGGATTGCATCATGTAATTTTATTTCTTATTTAATATTTTATTTTCATTATGTACATACGATCCACCCATTGGGTGATCAGTCCTACATACTGGTATGAATTATTTTTGTCTTTATATCATGTATAATGTATTATTATTTATTCATACTTCGATGTGATGGATGTTTATTATTTCACACTCTTACATAGGGGGTATAGTCTACCAATGTTACCATATTAGACCCCCACTACTAGTTGGAATCCTTCAGAATATGGGGAGGCATTCCTGAGGTACATTAGTGACCACCGGTCTGATATCAATTAGTGGTCTAGGGTGGCAGGACATTTCAAAATTAATCTTAAATATATTTTCTATAGTTTAGATATATCATACTAAATGAACATAGGTGATGTATAACTATCAGGTGAAGGGGGGGTCATAATCATTATGACTTCTTCTCATGAATATCACTATGGTGATATTGAGAATAAATCATAATGAAGAATGTCCCACCAATAGGTACACCACATGTTTTAGGTGTCATTGGTTATTCTTAATTACAAGAAATTACATTGATATCTCTAGTTGATATCATTATTAATGTATAGAATTCGACCACGTACTTTGATTCAAGATGAAAAAATGTCATTTATGTTGTGGAAAGGTATCTTTGTTGAGTGAATCATTAATTGAAGGACATTTTTTGAATGTACAAGAAAGAATTTGATGCTTTTAAAAAGAGGATATATCTTGATACTAGTTTACCAAGATGGTTGTTCCTTTATTAAATCCATGGATATGATGATTTAAAGTAATTTATCCTATAAAGGTCAATAATAAATAAATTATTAAAAGATGATAACATAAAGTATGCACCCTTTTTGATGGGATATCATGAGACAAATATATTATATTAAATGATGTTTGTTCATAGGAGTTTTTTCTATGTCTAAACCTTATATCCTTAGGATCCTTTAGGAGTTGCTAGACTCTACTATTAAACTATGAGTATTACACACTACTATCAAGATAAGGATACGAAGAGTCACAAACAAAGCTTATTCAAAAGCATTTACAAATCTAGTGAATTAGATTTTAAGACATGATGGGCCCTACAGTGGATTCCATGTAATGTAAAAAACTATTCGATTATAAAGGAAATAAATAAATTTAATATTTTTTCATTTCAGAATAATAAATTTTTAATTTATTTACTTATTAATTCACAAGTTATTTAATGAATACCATGAAAAATATTTTTAAAATGAATTGTAAATATTTAACATTCATGTATCATTTAATATTTATAGGAGAATAAATTAAATCTAATGACTAATATTTTATCATGTAACATATTTTATATGTTATAAGTATGTGAAATAATATTCAAAATATTTGCAGTAAGTTTTAATTGTCGTTTGTATCATTTTTATGTCCATATGATGGGTTAACTTCTATAAGGACCGAAATGAAATTTTGAAAAGTTATAACCTATGTATTTAAATATTTCTAAGTCCCTAAATAATGGAGTGACGTGATTTCTCAAATTATCACTCCTCTCCACCTCTCTCCCAAGTCCAAGTGAGATAAAGAAAAGGAGTTACATGAATTGATTATTCTAGGTTATGAGATTGATAATTTGATCTCTCGTGATCATGATGATGTCAAAGAGCATTCATTTGTCAACACCATCACCAAGGTACAATCATAATACATTTTATAAAGATTTTAGAACATGTGTGGATGATCTATAGGGTTATGAGTTCGATACCATCAAGTGATGATTGCAGATGACGAGCGAAATGTGTTTCAAATAAAAATAAGATGATGTATGATTTTTATTTAATTAGTACAATTTTATTTTTTTATGATTTAATTAATTTTCATGTGATCTATGGTTGGATCTAGGTTTGAGTACATTGGATTTTATGTTTCAACATAAATCTAGACCTAAAAAGTTTAATATACTTTTCTTCATGCTTCCACAATGTCTTGAGTTTCTTAATTAGGTATCAAATTGAGTATCCATTCCACGAATCTAAATTAAAAATTAAATTTTCATTTATTTTAGGAGAGGGCACCATCATAGTCTTACTTCCACTATTATTTCTCCAATCTGAGATTAAATGAACAATATATGGCCATTAAAATATCAAAAAAAATATTATAAATATATTAATATTATTAATATTAATATACCTGGTGAATAATGCCAAATATATTCCCATTTCAATGGATTTTATTATAAAAAAATATAATTTCTATTACCTTTTGAAACCTGGTAAGGAAGAATCCCAACAACTATAATGTATGGGGAGGGAGGGGTAGTTGTATGTGCAGGAAAAAACTAAAAAAATGTAAAAAGGAGTGGATAGATTGAAGTAACTTTTTAAAAAACTAAATTCAATTACTTACTACATATCGGTAAGATAGAAACTAATAAAAATGCAAGGTAGTGGGGAGATTCATATGTGGTAAAAAATTAAAAAAATCATAATAAAGGGTGGGTGGTTAAGCCACCTACTATGAAAGAATTTTCCTCCAATACGTAGGGGGATAATTCCAGTGTATGATGTGATGAATTTTTCTCAAACAAAACTATTTTGTTTTTTTTAAAGTAGTGATATTAATAATTTCTCCCTCGTAGTCTCATGTGCTGCATTGGGCACCCTACAGTCATGTGTAAGCTGGGTTGGCCCACCATATCATGGTCACTCTAGGACTTGGAACCCCTCTGGGGTGTTTTCTAAGTTCCTAGAGACCTTGAAAATTATGAAAAAATTTCAAGAATATTTATAAAATATTATAGATTTATTAAAATTAATTTTAAATACCGTGCATTAAGAATTTCCTAAATAAAAATTAATTTAATTTATTTTCATTTATTACAAATATCCTCAAGTTGAATTTATTACAAATTTAATTTATTTATATGAGTTTAATTAATAATGAATAATCAAGATATATAGAAAGATCAATGAATATTATATGTTTTTTATTAACTAATTATTACAATGTTTTTATATGTAATAACTATTAATTAATTGTGTTATGAACATTGCTTTTGCATCATAATTTGTATAAGGGTATGCACACCTAGGAAAAAAATATTAATTTTTATTATACATTTCTTATAACTCCTTGTAAACATGAAAGTATTTTTGGAAAATAATGAGGATGAAAAGTGGTTCATTTCACACCATGATTAAGATATACACTGGATACCACTTTGACGCATTGTACGGGGTGAGTGATGCAATTTGAGTTGGACATGGAATGACTTAAAGAGTTACCCCTATGATCTAGGTTGATCAATTCACCACTCAATGTATCAACTATTAGAATAGGCTCGTGATCATTATATTTTTGTTTATCCATGGTTTATTATTTTTTCATATGTGTCTATATGTGTGATAAAATTTTAAAATTAACAATCATGAATAGATAAAAATGAACATGAATGGTGAATTTTTTTCTATTTATATAATTGTAAAGATATGAAAATAATAACATAGAATAATAAAGTGTAAATAGAAATGGATTACATTCACATAGAAAAACTAAAACCCCTCAAAGATAATATTAATTCATTAATTCCTTCCATCACTTAAATTTGGAGAAGAACTGAGTGCACAAGGTGCTCATTAGCCCTAGATGTGGGTGTCTCTTTTGATTCTCCTTTCCGTCACAGATTCTAATGACTGAAAAAGGGGAATACCTTAGAATAAAGAGATTCATCCTTTAAAGAAACATCAAAAATTGACAAAGTCTTTAACAAGGATTTGTTTAAGAATGGGCTGCATAAGTTTCATAATGGTCGTGCAAGTATACTAGCACGCCACATATTGGCCGCGCACGTGACTTGAGCACCCTATTTGATTTTCTCCCAAGGTCTTCACTAGCCTATAAATACCCCTTGTGGGTCCCCCATTTTGGGGACAAAAAATTCCACAAGTCGTATTTAAGCTCTCAGCGCCCTAGTCCCTACTTGAAGTCTTCCGAACACTTCTAAGGTAATTTCTTACCTAGAATGGAAGATCTAAAGAGGGGGAACAAGGCCTAAGTGTTGGAATTCATCAACACTTGCGCGCCAAAGTGTCTAAGACTTAAGGGAAATGAAGTCACTTGAACGCCACCTTATCCCTTCAACAAAACTTGCACTCCACACTTTTGGAAGCCTTTAGGGATAATTATAAGGGCTTGAGCCAAGTCTCTCCCAAGTATTACCCTATGGGTTAACCGTCGCGCAAGTACACATGTGTCGCGCAAGTATACTAGCATGACCAGTACTTGTGCGCCCCAATAGGACTTGTGCTCCTATCACTTTTTGAGTGGTCCTCCTGCTTATTCAACTATTTTCATCAAATCCACCTCTCCTCTTCAAGATTTAGCCTTCAAAACACTCTTCAAAGTCAATTATGGCATGGTTCTTTTTTTTCATTCCTTATCTGAAAGGAATTCTGTGGAACATCTCTCAAAACCTAGTGATTTACATATCTTTATGTCCCTAAGGTTTGAGATTTCATTAATTCAAACTCATCCTTTAAGATGATAAGATCTTTAATATGGGCATCCTACTTAAGAATAAGACCCAAGTTCCCTAACCTGGGCCTCCTTTTCAGGAGTAATCCACAGTCCAAGTTCCCTAACCTGGGCCTCCTTTTCATGAGTAATCCCCAGTCCAAGTTCCCTTAATATGGGCATCCTCCTCAGGAGTAAGCTCCAATCATAATTTTCCTTAAACTTTGGCATCCTCCTCAAAAGTAATCCCCAATCTTAAATTCCCTTAATATGAACATCCTCCTTAAGAGTAAGACCCATGTTCTCTAATTTGGGCCTCCTTCTCAAGAGTAAGCCTCAAAGTCTCGAGTCCTCTTAACCTGGGCCTCTTTTTTCAGTAGTAAGCCCTAGTCATAATCGCCCTGAACCGGGGCCTCCTTTTCAGGAGTAATCCCTAGTATTAATTTCTCTTGATCTAGGCTTCCTTATTAGGAATAAAACCCAATAATAAGTCCCATCTAAATTGGAAATCCTTTTCAGGATTAAGTCCTAAGTTAAGTATCCAAATCTATATAAAGCACATATACCTTTATGGACCTTGTTCCCGGGATTATTCTCCGAAGTAAGTCCCAATATTCATCTATCTGGGTAGTCATACATACATAGGCCCCACATCATTTCTTATAATTGCATCTTTTGTGGAACAATCGTCAGGTTTTACTAATACCTCTTGTTTCTCACACCGAGCATGACTCACGTGATCTTTGAGTGTAAAAGTAATTATTATATCTTTCTTTGGGACATCAATCATGAATAAACCTCATACTTCTTTACTCGAACTATGTGGGTTCTGATTCCTTTTCTAAACAAGGATACATAGGTAGCCCATCTGCAAGTACGATCCCAACTCTGAAACAATCCATGTCCTTTTGAACGACAATAAAATTCAAGTGCCCCACTAGGTGGCTTTAAAACCATTATGGTTATCATAATGACCAAGAGATCTCTATATAATGAATTAATGGATTCCATTTACTAAGAATCTCTAACAAATATAGATTATTCTCTATCAATTATGAACCTCAAATACATATAAAATATTCTCTAAATATCATTCATATCAATCATTGATTGTAATATCTAAAGGAAAGCTCATTTTCATACTTGGTAATTTAATAAGGATTCATGAAGATAACTAAAATCTATAAAAAGAGTCCCGGAGTAGACAATAACTCCCCCCAAAAAAGGTGTGATGAGTCCGACATCTCATCCTCTCGACCAATGAAAAATCTTAAGCCTCATTGGTCCACAACTAATGAGCACCTACCTTTGTAAAGTAGGTCCAAATGGATATAGAATCATTCTATGTTTCCGGTTCTATGAATAAACCCGTTAGAAACTAATTGGAATGTTTGAACCTTAAACAAACAAGGTCATCCCCATTTTCAGAGGAAACAAAAAATAGTGAACCTGATGTGAATCCTTAGCCAAGTTAAAATGATGTTTTACTTATTTGTTAGGACCCTATTTAAACTCAATGAGAGGGTCAACAAAACAATCAATAACATATGTGCTCATCCAAAAGATGTAGTGGCCGAAATTATCCTGATTATGTTTGTTATATCAAACAGGCACTAATTTCCAAGATCTCTCTGCGTTACAGAAATGGTTTCTCTAAAGTTCACACATGTGAATGCATCTGCCGCTACTCCGACTGGATCTTCATCTGCTCTGAGGACGACATCACCTACTCACTATCTTCAATGATGGGTATCAAATGCACTGGTTAAGGAATACTGTCAGCACGGTACCATTCTGACTTTGGAGGCTACTCGACAAGGCCTCCAAGTCAATAATTCACCCTGGTTGTCCGGACAGCGAAAACCAGCGTTCAAGAAATAGGTGGTCCCAACCACCGTCTCCAAAAGTTTCAAGTCATTATCCCTGGAATGCAGTCACCAGTCCCTCACATATTATGGGGAGGTGAATGAGAAGGTCACTCAAGGCCTTAATTCAAGGAGATAGGAGTCCATACTAAGGGATCCCATCAACAATCACCGTCAGACTCATGTGACAGTGCGCCCTCAACATGATGAGGGTATCACCTATAGGGGTTTGGATCAGGTCCCTCAGACCTGATCACGCAAGACGAACCACCAAAGGCAAAATTTGGTTAACAGGGAGCAGGTTCTCACTACTTACTCCTCTTAAGAAGTCCATCAAGCCAACTTCATGGCAAGCAACGAGCGGTCCTATACTCCCATCCGTCCTAATGTTACTGCCCAGGAGACTCGTCTGGCAGCAACATGCCAATCCCGCCAGGAAATTCTGGTGGAGTATTATCGGCAGACATATACACCTGTTTATAATTCATCAGCTAGTCAGCAGGCTTGTCTGACTACTACCAAAGAAGCTCGCCAATCTTATATGGTGTCAACTGATAAGCAGGAACATACACCTGTTTAAAATCAACAATTCTGTCGAAAACATCATCTGACAATATTAAAGGAAATTCGTCAACCATAATTGACGAAGAATACATAGTAGGCACACACACCTTCTAATGTTCGTCAAGCCTGCCAACAGTCTCATTTGGTAGCATCCGGAGAAGTCAGCCGGAAAGATCCAATGACAAATTTGGAGCTGACTCAATGATCTACCCCCACACATGAGTACTATCAGAATTCACTAACAGTAAAAGGAGGATAGGAGTAGGAATACACACCTACTCCAAGCACAAAATGGATGTATATTCCCGTTCCGGCAGCTAAAGTCACCAAGCATATTTTAACAATGGTGAAAGAGCAGAAGAAAATCGCTGTTCATATTCTGGATTCCTTTCAAAATATTATAACAGCTTCAGCAGCATCACAGGGAAAGAAATGCAAATCTGTCCCTACCAGCGGAGTGACAAATCAACATATCACTCCGAAACAGATACATACCTTTGTTACAGTCCAAGAGGGTTGTGGGGCATACTCCCCCATGTCATACAGACAATCAAGTCAGGCACATACACCTGATTTGAATGGATATAATCAACCTAACCTGACTATTTCTCCTAAGTAGGCACATACATCTGCCCATAATAACCACTTTCGTCAAAAAGTGGTTCCCAAAGTGAGTAAAAGACATCTACGAAAAATACCTGTTCAGCACAGTCAAGAAATCAAGAGCCAATCTATAATAAGGCCTTGCTCTATGCTGGAGTTCTTGAAGCCCTCAGACAATTATCTGTTGGAACTCAAGAATCTACTCTCTCATTTCCCAATAGTGGGAACATTAATTCTAAAGGTCTTCATCAGACACTTCCTCATGAAGGTTTGCTTCATGACAGTTCGGTCAATCTCGAAGTATCATCTTCAGATGAGAGCCACAAGATCCCTCTGTGTGGCTAGAAGATTAAGGAGCAAAAGGTTTCACCTTTTTCTATAACCTACCATGGTGGTCCTCCCCATGATGATGAACTTAGCTGAAAAAGTCCTCTCCATAGTAGTAATTCACATTTCCTGGAAAATTGTTCAAAGGAAAATGTAGTAATGATAAAGCCCTCTTATCTTGAGGCACTTGAAAATGTGAATCCAGTCATGTCTGATGCTTTTCCACTAGCAGGTGAAATACTTTCTCAATTAGAAGATAGGCTGGGGTGTAGGTCATTCTCCGAACCACCCCTGGGTCATTCATCTTCTAGTTTAGTAAATAAATTCTCTACCAATCTTGTTGAATCTGATGAAGCGACAAGAAAGCACTAGCTTTGGTCTAATCAGGTAGAAGAATATTCATTGAATGATAAAGAGGAAGTGCTAAATATGAGAAAACAACTGGAGAAAGGTGAAGTGCAAGTCATGTTTTGGCCTTTGGCTGACTCTAAGTATGACATTCTAGAGATGTGGATGGAAGATTGTATTCATGATATTTGTCTCAACAAGTGGAAAACTATTTGTCAATTGAAAAAGAAAATATTATCTTATGATGAATATGAAAATCATGTCAAGATAATAGAAGGGTTATAATGCCAAATTGATTTGGCCTCTCTCTCAGTTTCTCGATATCAGAAAGATGAAAACCAGCAAAGAGCTCTTCAGCGTTCATGCCTTGGCACACTAAAAATATTGAGTCAGTTAATTGAAAATGCCCCATCTTTTATTCATATCAGGGGATGGGGTGTTCATGGAGAACTGCATTTCACTGTAGTCTCCAGTCAACAAAGCCTGCCAAAAATGGTCTCATGCAATGTTATTGCCCATGACCGGCCACAGCCAATTGGTTTTGTTTGTATTCAAAGGCTTGCTCAGGAACATGCCTCAACTAGTTCTTATCAATGTAAGGAATACAAAGAACAAGTTGTTGAATTACTCTTGCATCAAGAAAATGAGAATATAGAATAGGATTCTCATTTAGAGCAGGTGCATCTTCAGGTGACAGAAGTGTCAGAAATCATCCAGCGGTCATTTGAACCAGGTGATTTGAGTGGATGTAGGTTGATGCATCAAGCCAATTTCCGGACTAAGGTCCGCAAGATCATGATAGATTTTAAGAAAGTATCAGATGTATCAGCTCAAGAACCACCCCAGCTTGCCAGACTGGGGACTCTTTTAACCCAACCCTCGAAATCACCAAATAGGATTTGAGGAGTTGAGAAAGGAAAGCAAGAACAGACCCAATCCACTGGACTGGGGACTTTTTCAAATCCTCAATCTCTTTCTCAGAGAAAGTCTATCATATCTGGATTAGGGATGAAGCCACAAGAGGGATTAAGAGCCGAATTATCAATAGATTCCCTCCAAATTACAATTCGTCAAGAAGTTCTAGAGGGATCAACTCAACAAAAGGCAATGTCTCTTCAAGGACATGGGAGAAGACAGTATCACAGAAATGCCGATAGAAGAGATGCAAAGTGTTATGCATCAATAAATGTCATCAATTCCATTGTTGCTGATCCTCCAGAACATGAGGCTCATTCAGAGGGATCAGATGAAGAAGTTCATGCTCAAGAAGTTGTACACACAAACACAAATGAAGAAGGTGTGTGTACATGAAATCAAAGGATTACCCAGAATCTATGTATTCCTTCAAATAATCAACTTCCCCCTCTCTGAAAGGCATCTAACAAGGGGAAAGGAAAGAATCAGGTTACATAACCTTCCTCTATAGAAGGAAAATCACTCCCATTAAGTGAAAAGGATCGCACAAAAAGAGGAAGAAATGAAGGAATTAAGGAGGTTGAATGCAGAACTACTTCAAGGGAGTCTTCCTCCTAAGTGTGCTGGAGTCAGTCAGCCAATGGAATTTGTTGCTGCTACTGAGATGGATCAAGAATATCCTCCTTTACCAGCACACCCTCACAGGTATAATCCTATGGGTCATGCGAAACAAAAATCGGCAGTGCTAACATTAGTTGTAGTACCAGCCACCACATCTGTCCAAGCTCCAGTTATTGCACCTGCTTAGGTCCAAGCTCAACTGGATGTTTCTCAAAAGTTAATAACTACTATTGATTCATTAACATCTCGGTTGGAATATATAGAGGGAAAACGTGCACAAATTAAACCAGAAAAGAGATCTTACCCTGAATGGGTTGATGCAATTCATCCCCCATCAAATTTTGGAAGTACCGCATTCCTGATCTTTAATGGTTTGGGAGACCCAGATCAACACTTAACACATTTTTTTTCTCGTTGTGATCCTATTATGGTAACCCCTCAACAACAAGAAGTAGTTAAGCTCGGGTGTTTGTACAGTCATTACAAGGACCTGCTTTTGTTTGGTATACAAGCTTGCAATCCCGGTCAATTACCAGATGGGAAGATCTCCGCCAATGATTCCTTCGTCAATTCAGCTCAACATTGCCAAAGACAATAGTTTTTGATCTTAAAAATTGTAAAAAAAGGGAGAATGAAATGGTTTCAGATTTCATTTATCACTTGAAGGGATTAACATATTCCCTAAGCTTAGCACTCCTTCAAGAAGAATTGTTTCCAATCTGTCTGGAAAATTTGCGTGATGAATAATGCACACCATTGATCCCTGTGAAATACATGGGAGGGTTTTGAGACCTTTCTTCAATCTCTCAACATATTAAATACTCTCTTACAAAGACTAAGGATAAAACTTGTGTAATTCCATTAGTTCTAGGAAAGAGAATAGGTAAAGCATAGACTGCTACAGTTACGCTTAAACAAGTGCTTGTACCTACTTCTACTTCAAAACCTTCATCTAATTGAAGGGATCCACCTACTGAGCGTTAATAACAAGGGCCGTTTCATCAAGATCATCAAAGAGATCAAAGACAGAAACAATTTGAGGAGTTAAAGAGAAAAGTAAATTCTTTCCGAAATGAACAAGTTCCTGGTTACTTCATTTCGGCTCTGGAAAATAATTTGGTTCAATTTCCAAGGCCCAAAAGGTCGAACAAGGAAAGATATGAAGACTGTCCCAACTATTTCTCATTTCATCAGATGTTGGGGTATCCCATTTAGCAGTTTTTTGTCTTCAAAGACCTCCTAAAAAATGGTGGATTTGGGACAAGTCAAACTGAAAGGTTCTTCAGCTCAGGTATCATGTGTTACCGCTACAGATACAGAGGAAGAAAGCGAGTGACAAGAAGTCAAAAGGAAAAAATGCGCAGAAATATGATGATAGGATGGTCAAATAAATGATCAACCGAACTCATGCCATTTTACGAACACAATTGAAGAAACCAATTGTGTCTTCTGTTATGAATTCCACAACAAAACCCCCTTCATCAGAAGGAAAATCCCCAAAGAAACGGAATAATTCAAAGAAACAAGAGCAGTCAGAAGAAGATGAGATCGTGTCAAAGCCTAAGTTGTCTTTGTCTCTGGCATATTTTATGCCATCTACTTCAAAGCCACGGGCACTGCCCCACCAAATGGCATAGCCTAAACTGGTTAATCATGCAGAGTCTTCATCAGATGAAGAGTTGATCTTTGGTTCTACTAACATGATTCACTTAACAAATCCTTATTCCAGTCACAGTGTCGATCTTGATGAGCCAGAGTTCCCTATATCAAACAGAGGAATTAGAGGGAGTTCCAGAGGTCTAGGATACCGGGGAATACATGGATATTTCAGAAGCCACTATTTCAATCCTACCCCTGCTAGAACTTTATATGTAGCAGAAACTCATGGAAAATCCCTTCAGCGGGCTCAGCAAGAACAAGAATGTTCTTCCATGCATGGAAGATTCAGTCCTGGCATAGTTATTTTGGAGGATCGGTTAGAGGTTACACCTTCTTCCTCTCAACAAATAAATAGACCTAGTTGGTCTAATCTGCAAAGCCAAGAGTATTTCCAACTCCTACCCCGATACAAGATGCATCTAATTACAAAGAATAAACTTCTAAGGCACCTATGAAACCACATGTTCCTGTTGGAAAACGCAGACCTTCGGACCAAAATTATGATGTCTTGAAACATTTGGCCCAAATACCGGCCAAGTTATAAATTTTGGATGCCTTGAATCTATCAAAGGATCTTTGGGAGGCACTCATTGAGGCTTTGTCAAGTCCTCATGAATTTGAAACTGAAATTGTTGCGGCTGAAGTCTACCATATATAGAATGATCCTGCAGAATGCCATACAATGATATCTTTTACAGATGAAGATAAAGATGGTGTTGTGCATGGACATATTAAACCTTTGTATTTATCTAGCAAGTTCAATGATGTAGACATCCTATTAGCTTTCATTGATAATGGTTCAGGAGTCAACCTCATCCCTATTCTTACACTTCGTCGATTGGGCCTCACCGAATCTGATTTTTCTCCTTCTACTTTGATCTTGAAAGGATATGATAAAAATGAACAAGAACCTCTGGGAGAGATCACACGCAGAACTCAGTTTGGAGATCTGGTGTCCAATTCAGATTTCATGGTTGTTTGTCATGACACAACTTTCAACATTTTTCTTGGAATACCTTGGCTATATCAACATGCAGCTATCCCTTCATCATACCATAAATGTCTCAAATATTGTTTCAATGGTCAAATTGGGACATTGTATGGTGGTAAAGCCCCATTAAAAACATGTGAATCTCAATATATTGAGGTGGAATTCTGTCACATGAAGGGTAAGGAGAAATCCACAATAAGGGAGGTTTCCAAAGTTAATGATCCATATGGTTTGGAAAAGATTCCAGTCAACCCATTCATACATGTGAGTACAGATTATGTGTTTCCTATCAGTCAAATTGACAGGATAGACCCAAATCCAAATACTCTTATGGAAACTTCCACAATTTCAATTATGGCAATCAAGCTAGACAGCATGGGAGAAATTGGTGATTCACCAAGAAATGATGAAAGCTCAAATGGATATGTCTTCATTTCATCCGCTGAAATCCATCAATTCTATACTTCGTCAACCAGGCTAGAAAAATTTATAGCAATGTCAGAGATGAATGATGATGTCGATTCTCAATCCATCATCTCCTCTTTATTACCCAAGGAAGACCCTTCATCATCATTAGGGTCAGAAATGGTAGCATCTTCTTCAAGATATTCAAATTTTAACATCTCTCTTGATCGTGGAAATTCTGCTTCATCATCTACTATGAAAGCAGAAATGGAAGAAATAACACGTGTTGAAGAATAAGAAGAAGATCTCAGTGATGATCCTCTAGCATTTGAAGAGGGTATCTCTACCACTATGGATGAACTCAGGGAAATAAATCTAGGTAAAAAAGAAGATCCACACCCCACATTAATTACTGCGGCCATGACTTTTGAAGAGCAGGAAATATATATTTAATTTTTAAAGAAAAATTGAGATATATTTTCTTGGAACTATACAGAAATACCAGGGCCTGATCCTGATGTATCAACTCATAATTTGGGTTTTCTAGAAGAACATTGAGGATTCAAGAAAGCCGGAAGAAGAACACACCCAACTTATGCTTCAAAAATTGAAGCTGAAGTGGATAAGCTTATCAAATCTAACTTCATCAAAGAAGTTCAATATCCCAAATGGATGGCTAATATTGTCCCTGTGAAAAAGAATAATGGACAAATTAGAGTTTTCATTGATTTCATAGATCTTAATCGGCATTTTCCCAAGGCTGATTTTCCAGTTTCGATCACAGGACTCTTAATTGATGAAACAGTTGGCTATGCAGCAATTTCCTTCATGGATGGATTTTCTGGGTATAATCAAATCTGAATGGCTCTAGAAGATGATAAATATACAGTCTTCAGATCCCCTCAGGGTGTGTTTTTCTATTGGGTAATTCCCTTTGGCCTAAAGAATGCAGGCACAACATATTAGTGTGCCATGCATCGTATCTTAAAACCCTTTTAGGGATGTTTTTTGAATGATATGTGGACGATTTGGTGGTTAAAACCAAACAACGTTCTAATCACTTGGCTGATTTGGAAATCATATTCCACAAGCTTCGACAACACAATTTGAAGATGAACCCCTTAACATGTGCTTTTGGGGCAACCTCAGGAAAATTTATCGGCTTTGTTGTATGCCATCATAGTATCGAAGTCGATCCTGAGAAGACAAAGTCAATCCTTAGTATGTCACCTCCTTGAAATTTGAAGGAATTGAGAGGACTTCAGGAAACTGGCCCTATATTCAGTGTTTCATTGCCAATTTGGCAGGGAAAAGTTTACCCTTCACCAAATTGATGAAGAAGGGAGTCACTTACTAGTGGAATAAATAATGTCAAGAATAATTAAATATTCTCAAGAAACATCTCTTGATTCCACTAGTATTAATGCCACAGGTTGAAGGAAGACCAATTATTCTCTATATGACATCTTTAGAGCGATCATTAGGTGCCTTCCTTGCCCAAAAGAATGAATCTGAGAATGAAAACAACCTTTACTATCTCAGTCAGACTATGCACGAAGCAAAAACCCGATATTCAAGTATTGAAATGTGCTACCTAGCATTAATCTTTGCAGTTCGAAAATTGAGACACCACCTGAATCATCATGAGGTCCAATTGGTATCTCACAATAAACCGCTCAAATTAATCCTTAGTCGTCCAATTCTTACCGGACGTCTGGAAAGGTGGGCAGTTATTTTGCAGCAATTTGATATCCATTATGTGTCTCAAAAGGAAAAAAGGTCCAATCCCTGGTTGATTTCCTTGTTGAACACCCTTCAGTAGAATATACATCTTTAGGTATTGAACTTCCTGATGAGGAAAACTTTTCTATTCAAGATAATCTTCAAATATGGGAAATGTACTTTTATGGTGCTTCTAGAAGTCCAATAGGGAAGAAAATAGAATATCTTAAATTCAACACAGCTGGATTAGGAATTGTGCTCATTTCTCCAGAAAAGGAAGTGTTACCCTATTCCTTCTTATTTTGGGAAGGCGATACAAATAATGAAGCATAATATCAAGCTCTCATTGCAGGATTGGTGTTGCCGCTTCAGGAACAAGTGATTCACTTAAAGGTGAAATGTGATTCAGACCTGGTAATCAAACAAGTCAATGGGTATTATGCCATCAGAAAAGAAGAGTTAATCCCTTTGTATGATTACGTCAGAGAGTTAATGGCATAATTTCCTTCAGAACAGACATTTTCGTATTTCCCGTGATCAAAAAATGCTCAAGATGATGCACGGGAAAATATAGCCATAGCTCTGTCGGATCCAAATCAGGGCAAAACAATCATCAGTATTGCTCACTGTCGTACAATTTCACCTTATGTTCAAATAGAAATAGAGGAAATCAATGAAATTAGTCCCATTTTTGAACCATATGGTCATACTACAGGATGGATGAAACCTATTAGGGAATACCTTCAAAATGGAACACTTCCACCTGATAGATCCGGGAAAGAACAAATCCAACGACATGTGGTCAATTTTACTCTTTATGATAGCCATGTTTACCTAGAAAAAATTCTCTAATAAAGTGGGTTTGATGGAATTCTCTTCAGATGCATTGATAGTGAAGAGACAATGGCTGTCATGAAATAAGTACATGCAATAGTTTGTGGTTCCCACCAGTCTAGACATAGACTATCTGATCAAATTCGAAGGCTTGGATACTTTTGGCCTTCAATGATACTAGATTGTGTTGATTTCATGAATAAGTTTCATTCATGCCAATTATGTTCCATCTTTATTCATCAACCCCTAGATTTGCTTCATATATCTAAATACTCATGGCTATTTTCCACATGGGGAATGGATGTAGTAGGACCTTACCCTTCGGCTACATCCAAGAAGTTTAAGTATATTCCTACTGCTACTGATTTCATTTCCAAATGGATAGAGGAAATACCTCTCAAAGAAGTTAGTTCTAAAAGCATTGTTAGCTTCATCAAGTCTAAATTCATTACCAGATTTGGTGTCTCTCATACCATATTGACAGACAATGGCACCAACTTCTGTTCGTCCGAGGTAAGAAAGTTGTATCAAGAATACAACATAAAATCCAACCATTCATCTCGGTATCATGCAACAGCCAATGGCCAAATATAAGCCTTCAATAATACTCTTTCAAATATACTACAAATTATGGTGGATAAAGATAAGAAGTCATGGCTACATAAATTTTTTCATGCTTTATGGGATTATCAAACCACCACCCGCACTGTAATGCGGTCAACTCTATATTCATTAGTATATGGAACAGAAGCAGTTTTTCCCATTGAGGTTCAATTACCTTTTCTCAGAGTATCCATTTGTGATCATTCATCTACAGATGAACAATCTCAAAAGTGATTGGATGAGTTGGAATGATTAGATGAAAAAATATTGTGCACTCTGCACCTCATGGAATTCTATCAGAATCGAATAGCACGAGCATTCAACAAAAAATGTTCATCTTCATTCATTCATTCAAGGAGAATTGGTATTGGTTCTCAGAACTCCAATGATACGAGGAAAGAAAGCTCCCAAGCTTGATCCAAAGTGAGAAGGACCTTACTCAATACATAAGGTCTACTCCAATGGAGCTTATTCTTTAATCTCAATGGATGGAGAACTCATCACGATTCCAACCAATGAAAGATTCTTGAAGAAGTATTTTGCATAACACAAATACAATACGTCCAGTAAGACGTTAAACTGCATAACCATCATCCTAGCTATATGACATTAAACTGTGCACCTCTTCGTCCCACATGACGTTAAACTGTGAAAAAGGTCCCTAATATGTCCTAGCTACATGACGTTAAACTGTACAACACCTTGTCTTCCAACATGATGTTAAACTGTATTGTTCCCCTTTTCATCCAGCATGACGTTAAACTGTGTTGTCCTTAATACATGACATTAAACTACACAGTCCCCCCATTGTCCAACATGACATTAAACTTTGTTCAGTCCCTTATACGTCCAACATGAAATTAAACTGTGCATCGTGAGGGTTGTTTCTACCTCTTGTTTCTCACACCGAGTATGACTCAAGTGAGCTTAGAGTAAACATCAACCATAACACCCTCTCTAGGCCGCTAACCATATGTAAGTCCCAACACTATTTTTTAGGTCGTTGTCCTCAAGAACACCTTGATAACTAATTCATTCTTTAATTGAACTATGCGGACTTTTATCCCTGCCTTCTAGGATGGGTACGTTGGTAACCTCTTGAGGTTCAAGCCCAAAACCAATCTCTTTACATCAGTTCATCTCCATCTCATACGATGTTGATTCGTGAAGCTACCCCCAGAACCAATATTTTTTACATTGTTTCACCATCATCTTTGCTATATGACATTAAAATATTCGCACTTTTTTATTGTACGACAATAAACTACAACATTCTTTGACACCCTCACTTGAGAGAGAATCATTATTTACATTGACCTCCAATCATGTTATATTCCAAAGACTACATGCATACATGGAAATACCCGAACCTTTAATCTTGGGTCAAACCATTATTGCACAAAAGTCCCCTTTCATCCTTCATGTGTATAAACCAAATCTGTACAGAGGGTATTTCAAGAACTACGTGCGGCTTGATTACCATCCTTATGGGATACGTAGAAACGTTTGAGCATCCCTCAAATCCAGCCCCAAGTCTTTGGGCCTAACCCCAAATTCCACTTTCACTCCCTTAGCTGAAAATTCCCCCTGTGAAAACATGAATGTGGTATGAAAACCCTAGTCTTCATTCACATGAGGTTTATAAAACACACACTATGTATTCATTATTATTGTCCAAACTCTATGATGATAAACTAAGATCTCCTACACTCTCATCCCACATGATGTTAAACTGTATTTCAAGAACTACATTTGGCTTGATTATCATCCTAATGAGATATGTAGTGAAGTCCAGCATTTCAATTCAGGACACAACCACAACATGATTATGGTTAGCATTGGTCTGTGTATCTCTAAATGCATTGGACAATACCCATTTTCATGTGTCATAATCCGAACCTTAAATACTTCTAGATCTCCATAACCCTTTTCTTGAATTCTGGTCACAAAATGTTTGATACTTGAGAGTTATTTTACCGGACTGTGCACCACGTGCCCTTAGGTGGCCTTGCATAAGTATTCTACATAACGGACATGTTAGCCGAAAGATGCTATTATTTTACTATGCAACCAATGCCCTTAGGTGGCCCTGCATAATTCAACCCCCCAACAGGTTTGTTAAATAATGGTAACTTCATTCTTGGGAAGAAAAACTATTTTATCCTTAGTTGTCTTAACGACAATACGTAGTGATCCGCAAAAATATCCATCCTTATCATATTTGTCCCATACTCTTTTTCATGATCTAAAAGTATTTAAGTCTATGGTTTATATTTCTCTTCCCTAAGTTTGGGTCAGACCTTCACATGAGTGACATTCATCCAATTCATAGACAATATTGATTGGAAATATCCTCTCCATATTCAAGTACTTCTCTCCATACAGCAAACTCTATGCATTGGAAAATTTGAATCTCTATAAACCTTCACTGGCTTTTTAGCAATAGAAAAGTAAAATTTCTGAGAGTTCTTTTGCCTGACTATGCAGCACATGCCCTTAGGCGGCCTTGCATAAGTAGTCTACATAACGAACATATCAGCCAAAAGATTCTACTATTTGACTATGTAGCCAATTCCCTTAAGCGGCCCTGCATAATTCAACTCCCTAACGGTTTTGTTAGATAATGGTAACATCACTCTTAGGAAATACTTATTCTAATGGAATTTAGGCCTTTTTCCATATCATTCCTCAGATTCAAAATTTCTTAAGTTATATTTTACATGTTTTTCCCCATACTTGAATGTGGTAATATGTTTTCAGATAAATTATCAAGGAATTGAGTCAATTTTATTCCATTTGGTCAAAGCCATTCGACCATAAACATTATCCTTTTTATGTCCGAAGTGCATGAATTTAAACTACCCACAAAAGACAAGGGAAATCTGAAAAAAAAGTCAATTCCCGGCTCACTAAATATACATTTTGTATGATTTATGTAATATTGAGAAATAAAAAGTTTCAAAGTTTGTAGGGTTATTTTTAATAATCCTAGAAAAAATCAAACGATGCTTACTAGGCCCATTGGCTTAGGTAAAATTTTTAGGAAGGTAGTAAAAGAATGTAGGCACAAATGATTGAAGATGAAAGTGTTTTACATTGATGCACAACAGTTATAAGGACATCCACAAACTGGAGTCTCTTCTCTTTTTCAAGGATTACAAGAGACTTTCAACATAAATCTTCATCTGATTTACGGTATCCCAAGATTCATCAAGAACCACTTTAAGTTCATGAAATCGACCATCTTCATTATTTTCAGCTTGATGGAGTGCTTTATTTTCTTTAGCAATGGATTTTATAACAATTTTTTTGAACTCCTTCCAGTGAATTGTTAAGCTGGTCAAGTTCCCCAGTAATAGCATCTAACTGTTGCTGAAGGTGCATCTGCTGGACAAATTTCTCCTTGATTTTATGCTTAATCTCCTTCAACTTGGCAGCATGATCAGCCTCATATCGGGACACTGCAGCCTCAAATTTGCTGATATTGGCCAACAACCTTGATCTGGTCAGGTCTTGACGGTACCTATGCTCCTGATCCCTCCTTAAAATGACTTGTTTCATCGCGGCATGGATCTCTTGATATCCGAAACCACCAATTCCCAACATGATGAACATGGATGAGAGTCGTGGGATCTTCGAAGATATCTCTTTTAGAGGCACTTCAGATATGATCTTCCGTATGTTTTTCCATGCCTTGCGTCATTAAAATTGGAGCACCTTTTGTACCTCTGGGTCTGATTCAGCATCACTGTCACAGGGGGAATATAATCCGGGATTAATGAACTTAGAGAAGTGCCATGTTCTTCTCCTTCCCCCTGACCCTTTTTGCTTCAATTTCTATTCCTGTTGGGGTGGAGGCTGAGGCTTCACCTCTAGATCTAGCCATTGAAATTAACGACCCTGTATAGTATTTGGATGTTTTGGTTAGTTTCAAAGGATGACAAAAGTTGATTAATTTGTCTTGCAAATTAAGTATAGCCATAAATATTGTTATCTCTTACCCAATGGTAGATCAACATCATGAGAAGGCTCCTCCCCATATCTCCTAGATTCAACAGGATTTTCAGAATGAGTTTCATGAAACTCTACTGGGTTCAACTCCACATGAACTAGTGTCTCTGCAATAGTAGGGTTGTCCATACCCCCTTCAGGCATTGGCAGTTCAGCAGCTTTCTCAGATGGAACTGCACATTTAAACCAATCATGGTAAGAGATGTAATAAGAAGTTATTTTAACAGGAAGAAGGATAACACTCACTTGCAAAATCTTCTAAATTACAAGGTAATTTAACATGATCTAAAATGTCTTCAAAAGATGCGCCAAGTTTCATCAATTCATCCAAAGATATCACAGATTACTGGTTAGTCTCACCAGTGGGAGAATTCGATATATCTTCTTAGTGACCCTCATCCTGCAGCCTCTGACCCCGAATAGTTCCTTCAGATAAAATTAAGGCATCAGTTGTAGTGGCCACCAAATGTTCTGGTGCAGGTGTTGAACCTAAAGTATCACAGAATGAAAGTCAGTTGATGTTTTTATTCAACATTTTATGAAGAATTGTTAAATTACCAGAAGCATGCTCTTCTCTCCTTGTAGCAGCCGCAGGAGCAGTACTGGGAATAGATGTTGGATCTTCTCCAGAAGCAACCAAGTCCGCATGTACTTGTGATTTCTCTCCAGGACCCTCCGTCATCCTAAGAGGAGGGTTAGTTCTCTCCCTCAAAGGGAAATTGAAGAATCCCCTGCAATCCCAATAATTATGAGAAATATTTTTCATGGTTTAATACTCATGACTATCTGAAGGACTTACCACTACTAATGAAGCATTGAGTTGTGAACTTCTTCCTTAGATGTCTTTGTTTCTCAGGATTTTTGGGAGTGATGACATCATCATCTCAAAATACAGGAATGGGAGAATGAGGAGCCATGTCTAACTCCTCCTCCATGGCCTGCTGGCTTGGAGATACCTCGCCCAGCCCGTGAGGAGATTCATTAGCCTTGATGGCAGTACCACCAGGGCTATACTGTGGTAAAGGAACCTCAACAGTTCCTTTCTTTTCAAGCTTCAGGATGAAGAAAGTAATTTCCTTGAGTAACAAAGCTTTAACTGAAACCAAGTTTCAAAGCAATTAAGGAAAGAGACTTACATCTTCAAGAGCCACATAATTGTGCCACTCCTCATCTCCGGAAGCACAAGTCCCATTAGAGGTGCCATGATCTATCATTTCCTTCACCCGCTTGGTGATATGAATGGAATCATCGGTGGAATATATGAGCATCTCCAGATCTCTGATGTAATCATGCACTTAATTAGGGTTATCGTCGAAATGGATATTGGTAGAGGACTGAAGATTCCCTATTCCAAGGATGTGTAGCCCCTCACACATATCCAACCAGGAAGTTTCATCATCTCAATATAAACTCCGCCTTGTCTGGACAGCCTCTGGTCATTGATATTCAGCATGTGTACCAGAAGGCTGTGAGGAGGGTCCTACAATCTTGGACATCAGCTTCTTCCCAACTCCTGCAATCACAGATAGAGAATAATAAAATGAAACTTGTTGCTCTATAAATTAATGGTGATTAAATTGACTCAATAAAGTACCTCCCTAGGAGTCGATGGAGTGGGTCTCTTGATTCAGACAGGAGGATTATATCTGGAATGAGGCCTCTTTGACACATTCCATGCCTCATCAAACCCATCCTGAGAATCCGACGAGTCAGCCCAGGGAGAGGAACCTAGTGAATCAGCTTCGGGTGTAGAAGAGTCACCTTCTAGATGAAGGGTTTCTTTCTCTACAGTTCTTTTCTTTTTACCCACCTGATGAACCGGATGATTCAATACCCCTTCAGTGTATGATGCTATCTAGCTCTCGGCATACCATGTAGTCAAGCTACTCTCTGCTTTAGCAACTGGTAGATCAATCACTGCCCCGGTCTTCTACATAGATGTTAGAAACCATAGTTGTCGGGAAACCATTGGATGCTGCTCTGACCTGACATGCATAGGAAGGGATACGACAGTCTGTTTCAGACACTTGAATTGGCGTGCAAATCTGTATGGAGCATAGGCTTCGTATATAATCTCTCCTTCAATCTTGGTGGCCAATAAACCATCTCTGCAAGACAACATGTATGACCTCAGTTCCAGGCTTATTGTTCCATCATCAACAAACCGCCCGGTTGGTAGGTTTCCATAAAGAAAGAAATGGAATTACTTGAACACGCTCAGCCTCACCTTTATATCATAGATGTTGAGAGATAACATAGAAATTCCATAAAATGCTTGCACTAATGGTCTGGAAGAACTTCCAAGAACCTATACTCTGTTCTGTATAGCATATGTCCTGAAATGAGTGGTGATCCATCCCCACAAAACGTGGAATGGTCCCACTATTCTCAAAGGAGACTTACCCATAAAGACATGGAGTAGGCTCCTATAAATCTTCTCTAAAATGAGGGTGGCCAACCCAACCACTTTCCTCTCATCCAACATGGATTTCAAAATGATGGTCCCTGGCCGGACACCTCCCTTCGAATCCCTGACTGGCAGAAGATAACCACTGATCCATAAGGCTAAGAATCCCACCAGACGAGTCTTTTCTGTTATCCTCTGATCCATTTCGTACCCCCACTTTTCAAATTCTCTTGCTTCCAAGGTCAGATAGAATGTGCCCAAAGTACCCCTCTTCTTTGTTCTGGGGTAGGTAATAGGATGAGTACAGGTGGGCCCCCTCACCTCCTTCTTGGTAAGAAACATATCCATCCACTCCTCTGGATGAATATACTTTCTAGAATGATTTTTATAGGTCATTGAGTTCTTGAGCTTGTAGAAAATTTTCAATAACTCCCGAGCCAAAGCCGGAGTCTTCTCTGAATCATTCCAAGTCTCCTTGGGAGGGATGAGTTTATCATACATATCACCCAAAATTGGAGCCCCAGAGATATTGTAGACATCCCAAACACTGATGCCTACTTCTCCATGAGTCAGATGGAAAGAATTGGTTTCTGGGCTCCAACGGATGATGAGCTCTGGCACAAAGTTATCATTCCGGTAAACTTATGTCTGCCCAGCCCATATGGCTTCATATATTGCAGCTCATTTCAGATCCTCGACAAATTCTATATAGGTTTGTCACACCCAATATGCCCACATCAAAGTTGTCTTCACACCTCCTCCAGGACTGAAGTCCCAACTCTTCTTCCATCCTTTGGATTGATCCATATGAGAATTTCGAAAGATTGAAGGATAAGAATGTGGTTGCAACTCAGGCTTGTGTGGTTTCTGATCTAGGGCACAAGGGATATGATGCATTATATAGACCATCTCCATTGTTCCAGTATTTACAAATGATCCTCCCATTGAGACATTTGGTGAAGAAAAATTGGTGTAAGTCTGAAACAAAGAATGCAAGAGATAGTTCTTTGACTCTGGAATGTTAACTTCTTACAAATGACCATGCCCATATAGAGGCAAGTAAATACTTTGTGGGAAATTAAGATGATACTTCTTAAAATACTTGGCCAGATCTGGGAGAGTGTTGTCATAGATATTATAGTAATTATGGCCAACAACGTTCATCATATCATCAATCCTCTTGCTGGCCAACTCATCAGCCGTTCGAATTCTTCAAGGAGTCATTTAATCTGCACAAAGGTCAAATAATTAACTCTTATGTAAGTTGATTTTTCATAAAATTTGTGAAGAAAAGTGAAAAAATGGCGAAGGCATTAAGGCGCGCAGGTACCATGTTTTCGCGCAAGTGTAATTATGTTGTGCATGTTTGGGTGCGCAGGTATCCCCACGCAAGTCAAAATACCTCTTCAGAAGCGCGACACGAATAGAAATGTGAACCAGCAGAAAACAAGTCACTTATGCGACAAGAGAAACCTGTGTGGCAAAGAGCGGGAAAGTTTGAAAGGCAGTTTCTTTGTGTGAGAATGGCCGCATATTTATAGGCCAAGGTTGTACCCAGCATGTCGTGCCCTACGCGGCTCTCACGGGCGTGCCTCCACTTGTGTGCTCAAAACTTGTGCGCTGTAGTTCCTTGGTTTTCTTCTTTACCTTAGAGTCAAATACTCCTTCCTTTCAGATCCAACTCTGAGGGGGGACTTTTGTTGACGCTCCGTTCCGTCACAAAGTATAATGATTGAAAAAGGGGAGTACCTTAGCATAAAGAGATTCATCCTTTGAAGAAACATAAAAAATTGACAAAGGCGTGAAGAGAGATTTATTTAAGAATGGGTCGCGCAAGTTTCATAATGGTCGTGCAAGTATACTTGCATGCCACATATTGGTCGCGCAGGTGACTTATGAGCCCTATTTTATTTTCTCCCAAGGTCTTCAAAGCCTATAAATACCCCATTTGGGCCCCCCATTTCAGGGACGGAAAATTCCAAAAGTCATATTTAAGATCTCGGTGCCCTAGTCCCTACTTGAAGTCTTCTGAACCCTTCTAAGGTAATTTCTTACCTAGAATGGAAGATCTAAAGAGTGGGAACAAGGCCTATGTGTTGAAATTCATCAACACTTACGTGCCTAAGTGTCTAACCCTTAAGGGAAAAGAATAGACTAGCGTTCCACCTTATCCCTTCAATAAAACATGTGCGCCACACTTTTGGAAGCCTTTAGGGATAATACTAAGGGCTTGAGCCAAGTCTCTCCGAAGTATTACCCTATGGGTTAACCATCGCGCAAGTACACATGTGTCGCACAATTATACTTGTGAAACCAGTACTTGCGCACCCCAACAAGACATAAACGCCTACCTCTTTTTGAGTGGCCCTCCTGCTTATTCAACTCTTTTCTTCAAATCCACCTCTCCTCTTCAAGATTTAGCCTTCAAAACACTCTTCAAAGCCAATTATGGCACAGTTCCTTTTTTGGCTTCCTTGTCTGAAAGGAATTCTGTGGACCATCTCTCAAAACCTAGTGATTTACATATATCTAGGTCACCAAGGTTAGAGATTTCCATCATTCAACATCATACTTTAATATGAGAAGATCTTTAATATGGGCATCCTCCTTAGAAATAAGCCCCAAGTTTCCTAACCTGGGCCTCCTTTTCAAGAGTTTGCCCCAGTACAAGTTCCCTAACATGGGCCTCCTTTTCAGGAGGAAGCCCCAGTCCAAGTTCCCTTAATATGGACATCCTCCTTAGGAGTAAGCCCCAATCATAATTTTCCTTAAACTTGGGCATCCTCCTCCGGAGTAAACCCAAATATAAAATTCCTTTAATATGGGAATCCTCCTTAAGAGTAAGCCCCAAGTTCCCCAATTTGGGAATCCTTCTCAGGAGTAAGCCCCAATGTCTCAAGTCCTCTTAACCTGGGCCTCTTTTTTCAGGAGTAAGCCCCAGTCATAATTCCCCTTAACCTGGGCCTCCTTTTCAGGAGTAATCCCCAGTCTTAATTTCTCTTGATCCGGGCTTCCTTCTCAGGAAAAAACCCAATCATAAGTTCCCTCTAATTTGGGAATCCTCTTCAGGATTAAGTCCTAAGTTAAGTATCCAAATCTATATATAGCACATATACCTTTATGGACCTTGTTCCCAGGACTCTTCTCCGAAGTAAGTCCCAATCTTCATCTATCTGGGCAGTCAAACATACATAATCCCCACATCATTTCTTATAAATGCATATTTCATGGCACAATCGTCAGGTTTTACTGATACCTCTTGTTTCTCACACCGAGCATGACTCATGTGAGCTTAGAGTGTAAAATTAATAATGACATCTTTCTTTGGTCCATAAATCATGCATAAACCACATACTTCTTTACTCGAACTATGTGGGTTCTGATTCCTTTTCTAAACAAGCATATGTAGGTAGCCCATCTATGGGTACGATCCCAACTCTGAAATAATCCATGTCCTTCTGAACGACAATAAACTTCACGTGCCCCGCTGAGTGGATTTAAAACCAGTATGGTTATCATAATGACAAAGAGATCTCTATATAATGTATTAAAGGATACCATTGACTAAGAATCTCTAACAAATACAGATGATTCTCTATCGATGAAGAACCTCAAATACATATAAAAGATTCTCTAAATCTCATACATATCAATCATTGATTGTCAGATCTGAAGGAAAGCTCATTTTCATACTTGGTAATTTAATAAGGATTCACAAACATAACTCAAATCTATAAAAAGAGTCCCAGAGTAGACAATAATTCCCCCCAAAAAAGGTGTGATGAGTCCGACCTCCCATCCTCATGACCAATGAAAATTATTAAGCCTCATCGATCCACAACTAAAGTGAACATTCCTTTGGAAAGTAGGTCCAAATGGATATAGAATCATTGGATGTTTCCGGTTCTACGAATAAACCTGTTAGAAACTGATTGGAATATTTAAACCTTAAACAAACAAGGTCATCCCCATTTCCAGTGGAAATAACCTCCAATAACTAGCATGTTCATATGAGAGTAGTAGTTAAATATAATTAATGTTAGTAGAAAAGAAATATCTATAACTAGATTGTTGAAAATTTAGAGGTAAAGACTTTATAAATACAAAGTTATCATTTTCAAGAGATGAGACTCCACTAAACAGAACAATGGGATCTGAGTAAATGTTGTTATCTAGCCATATTATAACATCAAAACACTCCAAATAGTGTCATAACCATATATTGGACTAAGAGGACTATTTTTTAATGATCCTTTCCACTAGACTACTCAAGTGACTAAGTGTTCCAAATATAGTAGTTGAGGGTTACTAGAATTCAATAAAATTGTGAGTGACATGTAAAGATAAAAAATCATCGATTTCTATAATAATAGGAAATCAAGAAAAAAATACTAATCTTCTTATGATTGATTTTATTGCTACTTAAAAAGAAATACTAGAGGTAAACTATGATCAATACTATAAAAAGAACATGCCCTTACCGGGAAAAAAAATCAAGAGCGATATTTCCCCTTTCACATTATAAGGCAATATCAAACTAAATTATAAGTGATAGAGTCCCCAACACCTAATCAACTACCTCAAGAAGAAAGTGAGGATGAGAACTGTGCTTATATGGGACATATTAATTACCCATATATTTTCTATATCATAATTCTATCATAATTATACAAATATTTTCAAAAGAAATGTGAGTTCATAGATAGTTATACCATGTTGTCTTGTGTCTAATAATTTTTCCTGGAGAATGTGACGCGAGTGATCAATGATATTATGATCACACTGATCTGGTAAATATTGAAATATGGAATTCAAGATATTCCTTAGGTACTATAGATAATAGTGTACATTTATTGACTATAGGTATTGGGATTCACATCAAATCAAGAACTTTCAGTTCATCACATTATATCATCCTCACAACATCATTTCTCTAGTTCCACTGAGATATATAAAAGAAAATGTATGTAGAAACCACTTTGATATATTTTTGGGTAAATATGATTAAGAATATAACTTAAATAAAGTTAAATATTTCATTATTATGGTGAATAATATAATTGAAAAGGTAAAAATGACAACTGAAATATATTACCGAAGGCAGCTCACAATGTCCTATGAAATCAAAGATAAAAGAGGAGATACTTGAACATGTGGATATTTTCTTTTCACATCACAGGATAGGTCACTAGAATATAAAATATATTGAATCAAAGAAAAACCACGAATGAGCTTCTACTTCGGTTATATTCCTTTTTAAATATAATATTTCAATTATAATCCCAGGGTATTAGATAACATATGTCACTCACATATGTTTATTGAAATAAAAAAGCCAAGGAAGTCAAGAGATATTCCTAAAGCTTAAGGTTAATTCTCAAAGACGTTGAGAAAGGATGATACCTATATAAATATAGAGAAACACCTGGTTTTTGTTTCTAAGTGAATGGTTCTTGTGAAAAAAAATTATATGTTATGTACTACAAGAAAATTTAGTAATTAATGTGGTTTATGGTATTCATACACAACCAATAGTTCAAAAAAATATGAAATATCAATAATAAGTGATTAATATAGAATGTCAAAATCATACCAAGTTCGGAGAGATAAACCTTAGTTAACTAAAACTATAAATATTTTTCAAGGATATACTCAATATGGTATTTATATTCTTTGGAGAATAGAACCTTAGGTATTGTCAGCACACATAATTATCATGTTTTAGTGAAGGAAACCATGATAAATAAAGGATTTC
Organism: Viscum album; assembly: GCA_963277665.1. Lineage (NCBI taxonomy): Eukaryota > Viridiplantae > Streptophyta > Magnoliopsida > Santalales > Viscaceae > Viscum > Viscum album. Next base: position 607,069,944 of record OY728139.1, on the reverse strand, counting down.
ACAAGGCTTCCTAAATTAGTTAAACTAAATAGTGTGAACTATTTCAAGTATAATCTAGTGGTAATTTAACATACTTCATGAGATTTATTTAATAGTATAAAGGGATGTAAATGTGAAGAAAGTAATATACATGGAAATTATATTGGATCTTATAAGGGGGATTTCTAGAATATATAATATCCAATTATTCATAAATCATTAAAAATATAGAGTGGATTTATTCCTAAATTTACATTTCCCTATGCATATCAGAGCTATAATGTAATTACATAGAGGATCAATTATGATTCTTACGTATAGTCATTGATTATAAAAAAAGTAGAGGGGATTTATTCATAAAATCACATTTACTTATACACATCAGAGCTATGATATAAGTAGTATGGGGATTAATGATGACTTTTATAATTAATATAATGTCTTCCATTATCATTTTGACACATTCTTCTCAAATAGTGGAAATATACCATACCCATTGATGAACTATAATATAAAATGGATATCATATGAACCATAATATAAATTAAATCCATTATGTTATAAATCATATGTTTTAGATGTAAAAAGTTTGTTAAGGCTATGTCCGAAAATAATGAGTATGTTGTGGATTCTAATATATATATTATAAAATGTAGAATGATTTGTTCATGATGGAATCCTCATGTGTTAATAATTTTTTAATGATCACAAATCTTGTTACTGTTAATTAATCTCAATCTTCATTGCACAACTTGCTAATGCTCTTCAATCTCAATAATAACTACACATCATGTTTTAATGATAAAAAATCTTATGATGTTAATTACTCTCTTCATTATTTACAAGTCTCATGCATGATCACAATTATCAAATATATTATCACACCTTTATATTTATGATTCAAGCTCTTTTACTCTCTTGTGATTAAACTTAATCCATGTTCTGTATATTACTGTCTAAGTCCAAATACAGATATTTTTCTAAGTATGGAGACACCGTGAAGGACTCACCATGACCAGACACCGTGAAGGACTCACCATGACCAGACACCATGAAGGACACACCGTTAAGGACACACCATGAAGGAAAAACCGTGAACCACACACCGTGAAGAAGACACCGTTTACTTAATCATTGTGACACCGTTTCTTAAGTTTTTGTCAATATTATTTAAATAATGATAATGGTCATATTTTTTGTTTTTAATGCATTTAATGTTGTTTAATGTTAGTTATTGGCATGTCAAGAAACCGTATCTCATACCTATTAAAAGTGAATCATTCCTACTTCCAGAACTCATGGAATATAAGAAAGACTGAGATGTAGTACACAAAGAAGAGGCAACGTGCAAGTGGAAAAGCAAGAAAAGTGTGACGATACAACGAGAAGAACATACATACATCAGAGAACAATCCTGAACAAGAAGGAGATTTCAAGACCTTCAGAGAACTCTCATGAGTTCAATCCAATACTATTGAGGAACACACTACGAGTCAAGAGATCTTCTTCATTCCTGTAGAAGACAAGCTGACTACGACACTCTGTTTTTCAACAGAAAAACCATAGAAGGACTTAGAAGCATTCCTGCTGAATCCAACGAGTCTAGAGCTACATTGATTATCAATAGATCTTTCTAAACTCTCATCTATCTTCTCTACGTGATTTATTTATAAACTTTCGAGCAGTGTGGTTTACTTTGTATTTCGTATACACACACTGTCTCTTACACTGAACTAGAGGATATCTAAATCCTCACTCCAAGTCTCTTAACTCTTTTTTACCCACGTCAACTGTGGAAGAGGTCCTTCTGTGTCCTGGTCTTTGTTTTGTTTCCCATGAAGAACAGTGGTAGAGGTCCCTCCGTGGCCTGGACAGTTTTGTAAACTGTTGTTAACCCCGATCGAGGGTGTCGATCAAATTTATATAAATTTGAGAGGACTAAGTCTCAGCTTGAGACTGATCCTCTTGTTATATATGTTGTGAATCTTTACTTTAAGTTTAAAGTATACTACATATATTTTATTTATTCTGCTGATATTAATTTGAAATACAAAACTATTTTGAAGCTACTTTGATAGTTAAATTAGCAAGTGTTTACACTTATTGTAAATCAATAGGTTAGCTTCAAAAGTTAGTCTGACCTTGTGGTTAAATTAACTGAGACCTAATCAATCTTTGATAAGCTAAGTGAACATTTACAATCTGTATAAATTCACTACAATTTAACTTATTTTATAAATTGGGGGATTTTAACTAGACAATATTTTAACAGAAATTTTAATTGGAACTCAATTCACCCCCTCCCCCCTCTTGAGTGTCCACTCCGACCAACATTTGGTATCAGAGGATTGGTTTTTTAAGGATTTTCAAGATACTCTATTTTTAAACTGTGATTTTAGTTGCATCTTTAAAGATCTTAATTTTCTATTTGTTCTAAATTTTTATCTCTTTAAATTATCTTTCTAAAATATCATTATGGATAATAGACTAGAGGGTGCTGCTACTAACATGCCACCTTTCTTCAATGGTACAAACTATGCTCAATGGAAACTTAAAATGAAAATTCATTTAGAGAGCATGGGTTTTGATATTTAGACTGCCATAGAATCAGAATATAAACTTCCCACTACTATTAGATCCACTTGGGATGAACCTAAAAAGACTGCTTACAATAATAATTGTAAAGATATGAATTCCTTGTACTGTGCTTTAAGAGATGAAGAGTTTAACAGAATTTCTGCTTGTAAAACTGCTCTTGAAATTTGGGATACATTGGGTGTTTCTCATGAAGGAACAACCAATTTTAAATAAATGAGATTAAATACTTATACTATTAAATATGATAATTTTAAAATGAAGACTGATGAACCTATTTATGATATGTATCTCAGGTTTAATGAGATAGTCAATACAATGAGTTCACTTGGTAAAGCTGTTCCGGCAAAGGAACAAATTATGAGGATTCTGAGATGTTTACTAGAACAATGGAGAGTCACCCCTGTCTCAATCAGAGAGTCATGTGACATTGCTTCTCTACCTATCAAAGAACTCATTGGTAAGCTTATGATGTATGAGGAAGAATTCAAGGTGAATGAAGAGGAAGATGATGAAACTAAGAGAAAATCAGTGGCTTTCAAGACTACTGCTTCAAAGAGCAAGGACAAAGATAAAGCTCAACTACCTACTGACAGTTCAACCAGTGAAAATTCAGACTCTGATAGTGATGCTGAAATGGCTCAGATAGCCAGAAGGTTTAAGAAATTTTATAGGAAGAAGAAATTTTTCAGAAAATCAAATTACAAAGGAAAGTATGACAATAAGGGACATTGGAAGAAGTATTGGAAAAAGCCAGATAAAAGTGATGAAGTTGTCTGTTATGAGTGCAAAAGAAAAGGACATATTAAAGAAGACTTCCCAAAGCTCAAATTCAATAATAAATATGATTACAAGGACAGTAAATACAAAAAGGCTATGAAGGCTACTTGGAGCGCTTCTAAGGATAGCTCCAATGAATCTAAAGCTTCTGAGACTGAAACCAGAAATAAGGCAAACATGTGTTTTATGACAAACACATATGAGGTAACCCTAGATACTCCTGCTTTAAATTCTTATTATTCTGGAGTTGATTCTGATTTTGAAAATATGTCAAAATCTGAACTGTTTGAATACTGTGATATGTTAGAGGAAACCTATAATGAGCTGGAAGACAAATACAAAGGTTTAAAGAAATAGTATACTTTAACTGTTAAACATAAATCTGATCTTGACATAGAAATGGAAAGTAATGCTCTGCTACTTAAAGAAAACACTGAACTGAAAATGTCTAATGAGAAACTTAGGAAGGATTTAAAGAAGTTCACAAATGGAAAGGATACACTAACTAAAATGCTAGGAAAGAAAGTTGCACCAAAATACACTGCCGGAATAGGCTACAAACCTGGACAGAGACAGATTACTAAGAATAGATTTATTCCTAAATCTGGACATAATAATGCTAGTTCTAGTTCTGGACATTTATATGCTTCAACTAGTTATTCACTTATTTATAAATCTAATAGAGTTTATCATTCAAAATCTTTTGATTCTGCAAATTATATGAGACCCATAAGACTAATATGGGTACCAAAATCTTTGATTGCTAACCTGTATGGACCCAAGAAGATTTGGGTACCAAAATCATTTCCTATTTAAATCTGTTTTGTAGGAAACCTGCCTGACGAGTTCCCACAAGAAGACTTGGTATCTGGACAGTGGATGTTCAAGACATATGTCTAGGGATTACTCGTGCTTCAAGAGCTTAGTAAAGGTTGATGGAGGTCATGTCACCTTTGGTGATAATTCTAAAGGGAAAATCATCAGCTTAGGACAAATTGGTAACATTGACTCAGTATTAATTTCTAAAGTTTTATTTGTTGATGGATTGAAATATAATCTGTTAAGTATTTCTCAATTATGTAATGATGGTTTCAATGTCAAATTTGAAAATGATTCTTGTAATGTTTTTAATTCTAAAACTGGTTTAGTATTTTCTACCTTGCGAAATGAAAATGTCTATACTGTTTATTTAAATCCCTTATCTAAGAAAAATGTTACCTGTCTAAATGATTTTCATAAAGAGTCTTGGTTATGGCATAGAAGATTAGGACACTGCAATTTACACTCACTTAGAAAACTTACTAGGAAGAACTTAGTTAGAGACCTACCTAAACTTGAGTTTCCAAATGACAAAGTTTATAATCCCTATCAAAAGGGAAAGAAACATAAGGTTTCTTTTAAATCAAAGAAATATGTTTCAACTTCTCAACCTCTCGAGTTGGTTTACATGGATTTGTTTGCACCATCTAGAGTTTCTAGCTTAAATGGGAAGCACTATGTCTATGTCCTAGTAGATAAATTTTCTAGATATACTTGGGTATACTTCTTAGCTCACAAAAGTGATGCTTGTTCTTACTTTGTCAAATACTCCAAATCTGTAGAAAACCTTACTGGACTTAAGATTAAAACCCTAAGAAGTGATCATGGTCGTGAGTTTGAGAATCATGAATTTGAATCCTATTGCTCACACAATGGCTATAGTCATAAATTTTATGCCCCTAGGACACCTCATCAAAATGGTGTAGTAGAAAGGAGAAATAGAACCCTGCAAGAAATTTCCAGAACCATGCTAAATGAGTATGACCTTCTTATTTACTTTTGGGCTGAAGCTATGAATACATCTTATTATATTATCAATAGAGTCTTGATTAGACATGTTCTTAAGAAGACCCCTTATGAGTTGTGGAATAATAGAAAACCTAAGTTTAAATATTTCAGAGTCTTTGGCTGTAAATTTTATATTATTAATACAAAGGATAATCTTGACAAGATTGCATCCAAGAGTGATGAAGGAATTTTCCTAGGTTATTCTATTTCTAGTAAATCTTATAGAGTTTTCAATAAGGTAACCAAGTGTGTGGAAGAATATATTCACATCAAGTTTGATGAAACTGATCCACATGAGCCTAAAATCTCTCTTGAAAATCTTGAAGAAGATTTATCTGTTCTGGAACTTAATAACAAATCGAATGAACCTGCTATAAAGACAACCAGTTCTGGACATTTTCCATAACCTTCTTTTGTTGATTCCCAACCTGTTGATGAACCTGAAGTTTCTAGTCCTACCTTTACTAGATCAACTAGAATTCTAAAGAATCATCCTTTAGCTGTTGTTGTAGGAAATCTTGATAGAGGGACACAGACTAGAGCTTCTATTAGAAATCCGGTTGAACATCAAGCCTTCTTGTCACATCTTGAACCTAAAAACATTGATGATGCTATTAATGATGAATTTTGGGTAATTTCAATACAAGAAGAACTCAATCAGTTTGAAAGAAATAAAGTTTGGAATCTTGTTGAAAGACCTAAGGACACTTTCAAAATAGGCACTAAATGGGTATTTAGAAATAATGTAGATAAATCCAGAAACATAGTTAGAAATAAAGCTAGGCTAGTTGCCCAAAGCTATATTCAAGAAGAAGGTATTGACTATGAGGAGACTTTTTCTCCAGTAGCCAGATTAGAAGCTATTAGGATTTTACTTGCTTATGCTGCACATCTAAATTTTAAACTATATCAAATGGATGTCAAGAGTGTATTCTTAAATGGATATATTGCTGAGGATGTTTTTTTGAAACAACCACCTGGATTTTCAAACCCTCATTTTCCAAATCATATTTTCAAACTATCAAAAGCTTTATATGGTTTAAAGAAAGCTCCCAGAGCTTGATATGATAGATTAAGTAATTTTTTAATTTCTAAAGGTTTTACAAAAGGAATAGCTGATCTTACTCTGTTTATAAAACGAATTTCTTAAGATGTTTTAGTTGTACAAATTTATGTAGATGATATTATTTTTGGATCTTCAAAAACTACATTATGTACTGTTTTTTCTAAAATGATGCAAAATGAATTTGAAATGAGTTTAATGGGTGAACTTAAATTATTTATTGGTTTTCAAATCTTTCAAAATGATGATGAAATTATTTTAACTCAAAGTAAATATACTAGAGATATTTTAAAATGTTTTGTATTGGAGAGCACAAAAAGTAGTGACACTCCCATGAGTACCACCTGTAAGATAGATCTTGATGAAAATGGTAAATCTGTTGATAAAACCACTTATAGAGGATTGATTGGAAGTCCACTCTGCCTCACTGATAGTCATCCTGATATTATGTTTAGTGTGTGTATGTGTGCTTGTTTTCATGCAAACCCTAAAGAGTCACATTTAAATGTTGTAAAGAGAATTTTCAAATACCTCAAGCATACTCCCAATTTAAGACTGTTCTATCCCAAAGGACAATCATTTGAATTAGTTAGTTATTCTGATGCTGATTTTGCTGGATGTAAATTAGATAGAAAAAGAACCTTTGGAACATGTCATCTTTTAGGAAAGTCACTAGTATCATGGTGTAGTAAGAAACAAAATTCTGTTGCATTATCAACTGCAGAAGCTGGATGCATAGCTGCTGGAAGTTGTTGTGCACAAATTTTGTGGATCAAACACACATTACTAGACTATAGATATCAATTCAGACATGTCCCAATAAATTGTGACAACACAAGTGCTATTAACATTTATAACAATCATGTTTCTCATTCTAGGACAAAACATATTGATGTAAGACATCACTTTTTGAGGTATCATTATCAAAAAGTTGATATTACTTTGGAATTCATTGGTATTGAATATCAACTTGCTGATATGTTCACTAAACCATTAAATTCTGAAAGATTAGACTACATCATACATGATATGGGGATGATTAACCATAAGTAAATATCCTACTGATCTTAATGTTTAATACTTTACTGTACTTTACTTTACGGTTTCATACTTACTGTTTCTAAGTTACTGTTTTATACTCACGGTCTGACAACTCACTGTCTCACCGTGACTATATAAAATGCTCACTGTCTCACCGTGATGACTATAAACTATCTCACCGTGATGACTAGTTTTCTGTCTCACCGTAATACCTACTCACGGTCTCACCGTGAGAATTATGTTTATTCTTATTTTAACCCGCATCGCGGTAATTTTTATTTCAACACTATTTGATTTCCCGCGTTTTTGTTTTAATGAAATTTGACATTCCCAAATGATAAAACTTAAGGGTTTCATTCGATTCCTTACCTGAACTCTCTCTTGAACCATCTCTTCTCTCTCACCCGAACCTTCAGTGGATGCCAAGGATGAAGCGTCCATCTTCACCCTCATCTGAGAAGCGCTGCTCTAAGAATCAGAAGAGGATACCGAGGATAGCTCCCGAAGGACCTCTAAACCCAAACCTGGTAAGCTGTACAGTTGTACCTGAAAAAGAGGTTTTCCCTGAATGGTTTCTGTCTAGAAGATCATTAGTTTTGAAAGTTTTAAGAGAACAAGGATGTCTTAAATGGTTCACTGGACAAAATAGACCGATTTACCCACGGATTGTTTGTCAATTCTATAAGTATGTGAAGTTCTCTTTTGAGTTTGGAGAAAGCTTTATGATGACCAGCTGAATCGATGGGAAGAAGTTCTCTTTCTCTTCAAGGCTGTGAGATGCATGCCTAAGAATTCCACATGAAGGAGTTTGTGAAGATTACCAGAGAGACCCCCCTCCAACAACTGACATCTTTGACCTGGAGACTGCTTTGGAAAGTCTAACTGGAAATGGCACCAAGTGAAGGGCCAGAGCTGCTGAACTAGAGGGGAGACAAGACTTCTGTACAAGTTTGTTCAGAATTTGGTTAGTCCAAGAAAAGGGTATTTTTCTGTGATGAAGTATCAGGATGTGTTCCTGATTCACCTGTTGAAGAATGGCCATAAGATCAATCTGTGTAAGTATGTTATCAACCATATCTGTGAGCGGATCAAAGTAACTTCCAAATCCACCTCCTTGTTTTATTCAAGGATGATTTCAGACATGTTAGTTGCAAAAGGGATGGTTGGACCGAATGAAGAAAAATTAGAGGACCTTGATTACTGCCTATCCATGCCTATCATCAGAAGGATGAAGATTAGCTGGAATACCTGGAAGAAGCAGTGGGCTGAGGACAATGATCAAGTGTATAAAAAGTTAAATCTTTGTTGACTATCAAAGAAGGCCTAAAAATCTATGTGATCCAGGTTTGGAACCAGATGAAGTGGCTGAGCTTTTAGAAGAAGAAGAACACGAAGATGTAACAGCTGAAGTACCACCAAGAGAAGAACCTGAAATACCTCAAGGTGAGGAAGTTGTTGTTGAAAAGGAAAGGACTATGGATCCTTCAGTTGTTATTCATGAGGAAGAAGCTCATCCTAATGCTGCAAAGAAATTGGTTTTTCCTGTTTCAGAATAGAAAGCAACCTTAGAGGCAGATCTTGTTGAAGAGAATCTTTCTGTTGAGAAAGAAGCAAGTCTGAAAGCTCATCCAGTGGAACAATCGGTTCCTAAGATTATTCCATCTGCTGAAGAAAGGATGGAAATTGCCTTTCAGATGGTAAGGAAAGAGTTTTCTGAAGAGATTAGGGATGATCTTGTGGATCTTGTCCATGTTCCTGAACCTCAAGAATCTGGAAGGGAAGCACAAGTTGAGGGGGAGGAACCTCAAAAACTCGATATTGTGGAAGTTGGATCTGCTAAAGCTTCTCAACCTTCTATCACTTTTTCTGTGTACTCTCGTTATGAGTTCCAAAGATTTTATGATGTGAATGAGTCACAATAAGTGATTGCAACTGGAATGGATCTTTCTTCTCTGTTTCAACTGAAGTCCTTAGCTCATCCAAAACTAGAACCAGAGCCCCCACCTAAATCTGAATCAGAATCTGAGTCTGAAAATGACTATGAACCTCAACCAGAATCTGAACCTCTACCATTACCTACATCCTTACCTGAGCATCACTTCTTTGTGAGCAAAGATGATCTGAATGTTTTTGGGGAAACTTTTTTAGCTGGAGTTGATAAAATTGTCTCCACTCAACCTCGCCCAGTGACTCAGTTAAGTCAAGAAGATGCATCAATTCTCTTGGAAAATATTATCTTACATATTCAACAAAGGATGATCCAATAAATTCAAGAATTCAGATTTGAGAATAAGCTACTGAGTTCTGATGTTGAAAATCTGAAAAGTATGGTAGCAAGTCTACAGAATGAGTTATCTTTGAGATCAGAGCCTGCTCCGGTTTCTGCCCCTGCACCTGTTGTTTTTTCTCCTGAGTCTTATGATTCACTCCTTGCTAGGGAGATTGTGTCTCAAGTTCACCCATACCTACTATATTTTTATTAAAATATTGGAAAAAGACACACCAAAATGCTGGAACGCATGAGAGAACTTGTGGAAAATCTGAATAAGATTAGAGATGAATACACTGGTTGCCTGCAAAAAGTTCTGAAACAGCTCAAAGTTATAACTGAAACTATCAAGGCTTCACCTACTTCTGGTTAGACCTTCACACCTTCTTTGGATGAATCTATGCTGAGATTCATAATAAAGGAAGAATTTCAGAATGCCTTTAGTGGCTTGGATTTATCTTCTTTGTCAGAAGTGATTAAGAATAGTGACAGAGCATTGGACTTGGTTAGAATTCATTCTATGATAGCCAATGATGCTCAACAAGAGATCACCAAGAAAATAGATTTATATCTATCCCGTATTTTCTCTAAAAGTGATACGACATATCACTTTAGATATCTTGTGGAAAATTTGAGAATCCCTCTGGTGACAAAAGCTTTTAAAGCTCAAGTTCAGAAACTTACAGAGTTCACCAGATTGTTGGACAGATTTCTAGAGAATAAGGATGATTTTGAGAAGGCTATGGAATATGGTGGTGAAATCATTACTGATTTCATCAATCTTTTGAAGTTGTATCTTCATTTTCAGAGTACTGCTATTGTGGATCCAGCTACTACACCCCTTTGACCTGCTCTACCTACCTTAGGCTCAACTACCATGACAGTTAGCCAAGCTCTTTCTCAGATCCGGCCAGTCATTCTTGACCAACCACAGCCTAGATCTTCTAATTCTCCTACTTTGGCTCCATCTGTTTTTGAAGGTCTACCCTTAACCTCGTTGTCTTCCACATCTATGCCTTCTTCTACTTCAGCACCAGCTCCTGCTACGGATAAAGGCAATGACAGGGTGGATCCCTGAAGATTCCGAGGACTGTTTTTCTTTTTGATGGGATGTCTTTTGTTGTTTCATGTTTTATTGTATACTGAACCCATTGTTTAATGCCAAATGCAGTGTTTCATTTCATTCTCTCTACCTTTTGACAATCCCAAAAGGGGGAGAAAAACTACAAGTGTCAGTTCTATAATAGTATAAATGGGGGAGAAAAACTACAAGTGTCCGTTCTATAGTGTTTTTGCTATGCTAGTATCTTTAATATTACATGTCATTTATATTCTGCCTATATCTGATTTCTGATCATCAAAAAGGGGGAGATTGTTGGACTACTCATGTGTTAATCATGTTTTAATGATCACAAATCTTGTTACTATTAATTAATCTCAATCTTCATTGCACATCTTTCTAATGCTATTCAATCTCAATAATAACTACACATCATGTTTTAATGATAACAAATCTTACGATGTCAATTACTCTATTTATTATTTACAAGTCTCATGCATGATCACAATTCTCACATATATTATCACACCTTTATATTTATGATTCAAGAACTTTTACTCTCTATTGATTAAACTTAATCCATGTTCTGCATATTACTGTCTAAGTCCAAATACATATATTTTTCTAAGTATGGAGACACTGTGAAGGACTCACCGTGACCAGACACCGTGATGGACTCACCATGACCAGACACCGTGAAGGACACATCGTGAAGGACTCACCATGAAGGAAAAACCATGAACCACACACTGTGAAGAAGACACCATTTACTTAATCACCGTGACACCGTTTCTTATGTTTTTTTCAATATTATTTAAATAATGATAACGGTCATATTTTTTTTAATGAATTTAATGTTGTTTAATGTTAGTTATTGGAATGTCAGGAAACCGTATCTCGTACCTATGAAAAGTGAATCATTCCTACTGCCAGAACTCGTGGAATATAAGAAAGACTGAGATGCAGTACACAAAGCAGAGGCAACGTGCAAGTGGAAAGGCAAGAAAACAGTGATGATACAATGAGAATAACATACATACATACATCAGAGAAAAATCCTGAAAAAGAAGGATATTGTAAGTCCTTCAGAGAACTCTCATGAGTGCAATCCAATGCTGCTAAAGAACACACTACGAGTCAAGCAATCTTTTTCATTCATGTAGAAGACAAGCTGACTACGACACTCTATTTTTCAACAGAAAAACTAGAGAAGGACTCAGAAGCATTCCTGCTGAATCCAACGAGTCCAGAGCTACATTGATAATCACTAGAGCTTTATAAACTCTCATCTATCTTCTCTACGTGATTTATTTATTAAAATTTGAGCAGTGTGGTGTACTCTATATTTCATATACACACACTGTCTCCTGCACTGAACTGGAGGATATCTAAATATTCACTCCAAATCTCTTAACTCTTGTTTACCCACATCAACTGTGGAAGAGGTCCATGTGTGGCCTGGTCTTTGTTTTTTTTCACGAAGAATAGTGGTATAGGTCCCTGCGTGGCCTGGATAGTTTTGTAAACTATTTTTAACCCCGATCCAGGGTGTGGATCAAATTTATATAAATTTGAGAAGACTAAGTCTCGACTTGAGACTGAACCTCTTTTTATATCTGCTGTGCATCTTTACTTTAAGTTTAAAGTATACTACATATATCTTATTTATTCTGCTGCTATTACTTTGAAATACAAAACTATTTTGAAGGTACTTTGATAGATAAATTAACAAGTGTTTATACTTATTGTAAATCAATTGGTGAGCTTCAAAAGTAAGTTTGACCTTGTGGTTAAATTAACTGAGACCTTATCAATCTTTGAGAAGCTAAGTTAACATTTACAATCGGTATAAATTCACTACAGTTTAACTTATTTTATAAATCAGGGGATTTTAACTAGACAATATTTTAACAGAAATTTTAATTGGAACTCAATTCACCCCCCCCCCTCTTGAGTGTCCACTTCGACCAACATGTCAATTTATTAGAATCATACCATAGTGACTATCCAAGATGTCATGATTATGATAAAAATACAAAATTGGTTATAATCATGGATATTATCTCTTGAGTATTGTTACTCAAGGAGATGAATTCACATATAACATAGTATCCATGTACAAAAAAGTGGTATCCCCAATGAGTGAATCTATAACTCAATAGAATAATGATCCTATCATGTGAGAGATAATAAGATGATCATTAGAAAATTTGATCTAGTACAAGTGGGAGTGCTTTAAAGGTGGATTCCCTATAACCAACTTGAAAATTAAATTTTTATTATAAATTCATATATAAATATATTTATATATGATTTATAATTACTATAATAGTTGTGAGACTTCTAAGTTCACTATTTAAATGGTAAAATCTTTAGATTATTTTTCATATGAATAGGTTATATCAGTTCCAAAAAATAATTATAGCCTATTGATACTACCAAATTAATCTTAGACATATGTATTATTGTCCAGATACATCATATTCAATTGAAATTGATGTTGTTTTCTAATCTGATGGTGGGGGTCATATTAATTGATATTTCTTCTCATTAAGTTCACAATTTTCAATCTCAAGTATATGAGATAAATAGTACTAACCCGCAAATAGAAACACCACATGTTTTAAGTGTCGTTGATTATTATTATTTACGAGAACAAGTATTAGTCTCTATAATTACAATGATTATCAATGTATACCATTTGACCATGTACATTGATTCAAGATAAAAATATTGAAATTTATGTTGTAGTGAGGTGTCTTGTATTGTGTGCCATCATAATGGAATGACATTGGTTGAATGTACACATATGTTTTTTCCTTTCTCAAAAGAAAAATATATATAAGGATCAGTTAAATAGGATGGTAGTAACTTTAGTAAATCCATGGCTATGGTGATTGAAGGTAAGTCCATCAAATAAGTTCATAAATAAATAAATTTAGAAGGGATGATGACATGAAGTGTTCATTGTGATTTATGAGATATAATGAGACAAAGAGATTGTAATTCAAATCACATATTCATAGGAGATAATAATTTCAATGAATAAAACTTATCTTATAAAGAGACTTGATAGGTTACTAAATTATGCTTCTGGTCCATGAGTAATACTCACTTCTATTGAGATAAGGGCTTAGAGGGTTACACAAAAATCATATTTAGAAGAATATCCAATTCTACTAAATTAGATTTCAGGTAATTTTTTGGCCCCAAAGTGGGGTCAAGGTAAGGACCAAAACTAAACGAACAAAAAATAAATTAATAAATTCAATTTTATTGAAGCTTAGAATAATAATTTTTTCATTTATTTACTTACTATATTCATAAGTTATTTAGTGAATATAATGAAAAATATTTTTTTGAATGAATATAAAATATATAATATTAAAGTTTTGTTTAATATTTATGGGAGAATAAAGTAGATTTAATGAATCATATTTTATCATGTAATACAATTTAGGTGTCATAAGAATGTAATAAAATATTCAGGACAGTTTTGGAAGGTTTTAAGTGTTTTCTGTGTTTTTTGGTTCATTTGAAGGGTTATCATTCATATGGAAGTAAATGAAATTTATAGAAGTTATAATCTAATTATTTAAATATTTTAAGTCCCAAAATGAGAGAGTGGAGTGCTTTCATTATTATATCTCCCCTCTAACTCTCCCAATACCTATAGAGATAAAGTTAACATAGGATCAATAATTTTTCTTTCCAAGTTTGAGGATTGAAAGCTTTATCTTCTGAAATCAGGATGATGTCGAGAGTTTTATTCCCCAAAATAGAACACATATATCATATTAAAAGGTTTAATAAATACTATGGAATATGTGTGGATGATGTAGAGGGCTTCGAGTTCGGTACCTTTGAGTGACGATCATCGATGATGAGTGAAACATGTTTCAGATCTAAATCAGATGAGGTATGATTCAAATTTAATTTTACTATTTTTATTCATTATTTAATTAATTTATATGTGATCAATGGTTGAATCTAGGTAAAGGTATACCAGATTTGTTATATTTCATAAATATAAATGTTAAAATTTTAAAATAGTATTTTTCATGATTCCAAAAATCCCTTTGCTTCCTTAGTTGAAAGTTACTTTTATTATATTTAAAATTATTGATATAATTTAATGAAATATATTTTTATGTCTTATATGTTTCGTAATATAATCCATTTTTTAGAATGGTTTTCTATAGAAGAAATAGAAAGGATGAGGTATGATGGCATCAGTGGGAAAATATCCTTTAAAATAAAAAAACCTAAAATGGTTAAAGTTAATACTATGAAATTTGTAGTTTTTTAACTCAATAAATATAGAAAATAAAATGTGGAACCCATGCAAGAGAGAAACCAAATTATTTATTGAGGAAAATTTTGATAGTAAAGAATTTTATGAAATAGAATCCTACAAATTTTGGTGTATCTTTAGACCTGATGAAATATAATGGATGGATAAATGATATGGTGAATATATTTTAAGTCTTTTGATGTTCATAGAATCAATAGGCGACACTTTTTATTTACCATTTTGATGGAGAAATGGATCAATGGTAGTCCTTTATTAATAATAAAAATAATAATAATGAAATTAATACCATGAAGTTGATGGTATTTAATAACATTTTTCCTCAAAAACATTTCCCTAAAATTATTCTACTTAGAATGGAAAGACAATTTCTATAATTAATGTGACGGGAAGGGGACTCTGTTGCATCTTATAAAGAAAATTTAACTAGAATGGCTATGTATGAACCAAAATTTCATTTTTGACCATGAGAGTAAAATTTATAGTTTTTACATAGTTCTGAAACCAAGTATAAAAATATATTTTGCCACTTATGAATTTAAAATCTTTGAGGAAGTCACTAGATGCGCTGAGAATGCTGAGATGAAGCTTTTCAATAATTATGTACCTCACAATAATAAGAATAAAAAGTGGTTAAAGTGGAATGAAATAGATATATAGTCAAAAGGAAATATGGATGTAATATTAAAACATATTCCACATGGGGTAAATGAAATTTCAATGAATGTTTAACTGGATCAGGTAAGTGTTATCACTATGGTATGTTTAGACATTTGGCTCATGACTGAAAAGAAAAGAACTATATTAATGGTTAGAAAATAATGATAAAATAGTAGTAACCTTTTTTATTACAATGATATGGGTTAATATATTAAAACATGTCTTATGAAAATATTGAAGTATGGAAACCATCAAGGCCATAAGAAAAAGGGTGTGGAAAATCATTTTCTTCTACCTCAGTAAATGCTAGAACATAAAAAATAGTGACGTGTACATTAACTTTATACTCTGATTATTAAAATGTATTATTTGATTTGTTGAATATGAATTATTTTATTTTCAATTATTTTTAAATTGAAATGGAAATATCACATTAAGAAATTAAGACATAACTTTTGACAAATAATCATGGTCAAATTATTAATGACATAAATATTTCAAGGAAGTTTCTTATTATCATATATGGAATGGTTTTACATTAAAATATCATTTATTACACGTAGTGGAGTTTTATGTAATTATGGATATTGATTAGATTTAAGTTTATCATGATAAGATATATTGAAAATCTAAATAAGTAATATTCAATTATCAGAGTGAGTTTCAAATGATATATAAAAATGAATATGTATATGTGATAACATATCAAGAAGATGAGAAATTGATTATAGATTATAATGAATTTTATATTGCTCATATTATTGAAAATAAGAGAATAATTCAAATTAGTTATTTCCCAGTGTTAAATTAATTTATGTATTTATTTCCTCATGAATTTTTTGTTGTTATTCTTAACCATGAGGTGGGATTTTCAATTTACATATTACATGATTTAAAAAAAAAATAAAGAAACCCATTATCAAAGAACTTTATTAGAGATATTTGAGTTTAAAAAGTAGTTAAAAAGTTGATTTATATTGGTTTCATCCTAAAACATAACATTAGGGTGTACCTATTTTGTTTTTTCATATTATGGATTTTTCAATGGGGATTATCATTAATTATAAAGCACTCAAAAACATTAATATTAAGAACAAATTATATGTTTCCTCATATCGATGACTTGTTTGATCATCTCTAATGTGCTCATAATTTTTCAAATATTGACCTCAAATATGGATATTATGTAGCAAAATTATACTATGAGTAAATTCCAAGGAAAAAATTTCATACTAGGTATGTACATTATGAGTTTTTGGCTATGTCATTTGCGTTAAAAATGCACCTATTGTATATCTAGATTGAATGAAAATAATTTTCCATGATTATTTATATATTTTTTTGGTGGTAAACAATGATGAAATTATGGTATATTCTAAAATATATAAAGTTCATGAGAAGCACCTAAGGATTATTTTATATACCTTAAAAAAAATAATTTTTATGGGAAATTTCAAAAATATGAATTTTGGTAACAAAAAATTCCATTCATTGGAAATATTGTTTTTAAAGATGGAATAATTAGTGATCCTTATAAAAATAAAGTTGTCAAAGAGAATTCAAGGATAAAAAATAATACAGAAAATCATAGTTTTCACTGATTTGATGGTTACCATAGATTGATTATTGAAAAAATTACTAAGTTATTTATATCACTAACCCTGTTAGTGTGAAACAAAGTTAAATTATTTTAGATAAAGGGGTGTGATGAATGTTTTATGGAATTAAAAATTGTATTGGTTAATACTCTAGTTATAGATGATTCTCAACACTGAATTAAGAAGGAATAGAAAATAAGGATTCTGAAGGATATAAAATATTAATTCTAATATGAAAACAAAAATTGGTCGGATTTTGGAATTTAGAAGATGCGGAGCCAAGTGACAGAGATGAAGAATCCCAAAAAAATATAGACTATCAGTAGGATGCATTAGTTAGGACTGGATCAAGGAAAGGGAAACAAGGGAACATCAGTACTGTGAATTTCTTGGTTCTCAAGGAGGGAAAATCAAGATCCCAAAAATATTATTCAAACACCATAAAGATAATAGTAACAAGATCGTCAGGGAAAGAAAGGTGTAATGGTACAGAAGTTAAACTATCCGAATCTTCATTGAATAAAGGTGTTGAATCGGTTTACAACATGACATGTAAGAAGAATCCTTATAAGGATATAAAAACTCAACTGGGTAGAGCTGAGGTGCATAAGTGTACAGTTTTGGATGATGTATCAGATTGGGAGGGAGGACAATGTGGAGTGGGGAGGGAGGAACACTTGGAACTGGTTCTAAATTATAAAGAGGACATGTTACAAGAATACCTCTTTATCAATTCTCTAAAATAGGTTTCTAACAATATGTATGAGAGAATGATTTAGGTTCCCATAAATGAGGAGAAAACTAAGTGGATTGATAAGAAATATCTCATTTTTGTGTGAGGTCTCAATGAAGGGAGGATATATTTGGAAGAATATTCTAAAACATGGAACAAAATTGAAGATAAGATTGAATCTCACTTATAAGTTGATCTGAACATCCAGGTAACCATTTTGAATTGGGTGTTATGTAGATTAATATACTATAATATCCTTAGCATTATCTTTGATGACTTTTCATCTCTTTTTCAGTTAGTTTTGTGCGTTGATCTATCCAGTTTCTCACTTTCAATTAAAAGAGTTTTTTGAATCAAATAAATTACTTTTAAATCAGTAATGATTCAATAAAAGGATTTGGGTGTGTTTTGATGCAGAAATATTTGGTAATTACATGTGCATCATGAAAATTAAACCCCCATGATATGAATTATAACACACGTCACCTTTATATGGATGTAGTTGTTTTTACTTTAAATATCTGGATGTATCATCTATATGGGAAGAAATGTGAAATGTATATTTATTATAAAATTAAAAATTATATATTAATTCAAAAAGTGTTAATAATGAGTCATAGAAGATGGTTAGAGGTGATAAAGGATTATGATTTCATGATTCACTATCTTCCATTTAAAGATAAAAAGGTAGACAATGACTTGGGTAAACATGATAATTCTTAATTAAATATGTTACATCTAGAACTTGATCCATCAGCTTATGGTTTAATGAATATGGTATAAGAAGTTGTGTTTCCAGAAACCTTTTCACTTCTATGTTAGGTATTATAACAATATTACTTATTATAAATAATTAAGGACTCTCATAAAGAATATTTTCTCTTTCATGATACGATATAATTTATTATAAATGGTATGTTACCTAATTTTATTATTGAAAAAGATGATATTATAATATTTATAAATAGATTATGTGTTCTGAGTGATTTTTGGTTGAAAAATACATTTTTGAGTGAGGATCATAACTCTCCATTTTTTATTAATCATAGTGGTACTAAAATGTATAGAGACATTCTGGAATATTATTAGTGGGTTAGAATAAAGAAATATATTATTAATTTTACCATGAAATGTTTGACTTGTCAACAGGTTAATAATGAGTAAAAAATACATGAGGGTATGTTTCATCCTTTTATAGTTCATACATTGAAATGAGAGAATATTTTCGTGGTTGTTTTGGGGGGGATTACAAAATCCATCGGAAGGTAATAATGTTATTTGGGTTATTATTGATCATTTGATTAAATAAACATATTTTCCCTAATAAAGATACTATGTTTCTACATTAGATTTTTAGAATTTATTTTTAAAGTTACATGGAGTTTACCTCTCTATTGTATCTGATTAGGATCCCATATTTATATTAGATATTTGGAATTGAGTTCAGAATTATTTGGGTACTGAATTATATTTTAGTATAACTTTTCACCCTCAATATGATGGAAAGTCAGAGAAAAAAATTCCGAATTTGAATGTTATGATTAGATATTGGTCTTTCGATTATCATGGATATTGAGATCAACATCTTTCAATAGTTTAAATTTATTACAATAAGTGTTTTCATTCTAGTATAAATATGAAACCATTTAAAGAATTATATGGAAGGAGATTTAAAACTTCAGCATATTGGTATGAAGTGTATGAAATTAATTTATTAGGACTAAATTTTATAGAATATATGATTAAGAATGTAAAGATGATTCAACACTATATGAGTTAATAAATTATTATATGAAAGAGTTATACATATAACTAGAAAAAAGATCATTCATTTGAGGTTGGAAGCCATGTTTTTATTAAATTATTTTCTTAAAAATGGTGTTATGTGTTTTGGAAGGAAAGGAAAATTAAGTCCATAATGTATTGGTCCATATAAAATTTTAGAGAATGTGGGATCAGTTTTTTACTGAGTATCCTTACCTCCATGTTTATCATATGTATGTGATTTGTTTCATATTTCATTGTTAATGAAATATGTATCTAATGAATCTCCCATTTTGATCCATGAAGTAGTTTAGTTAGAGGTGAATATTTATTATGAGGAAAACCAGTTATAACTATAGATTATAGAGGGTTGTAATTATATATAAATGTGTCTAATATGGTTAGGTTTTACGGAATAATCATACGATTGAAGAATCAACATGAGAATCTGAAAAATATAGGAGGGAAAAATATTCATACTTATTTACGTAATGAATAAAATTGCACAAAAAAATTACTAAATGGAGAAAGAATATGAAAACCTAGGTAATCCTAGAAATAAATAAATTTTATTATTTAAAAGTATTCTTTTTATGGATTATTATTCATCATAGTTTAATAAATAATTTTATACAATTATTCATTTGAAAAATGAATATATTTAATTAACTAAATTATTTCTCAATATGTTACATGGTTTTATTTAAAAGTTAAATTTATTAATTTCAAAATTTTAAAATCGATAAAACATTATTAAATTTTTACATCATTATATCAAAATAATCTTAAGATATTTTTTGGGATTTTTCTAAAATAGTTGATTTTTGGGTGAAAATTGAAAAATATTGAATTTAAAAATATTGTCATTTTTTTAATATTAACATGATATAATAATGAATATAATTTTCTTGAAACCTTTTTTATAATCCACACATATATTTTAAAAGTAATATAGTTTATTTTAAAATATATGTAATTTTTTTAACAATAAAACTTATTTTTTGCTATTTTCATTAAATAAAGTTTTCATGAGGTTCATTTCAATTTTTTTTAGTTTAAAAATAAAATAAGTCTCCATTTATTTAACAGAATCTAATTCATTACTTTTTAATAAATATTATAATATATTTTGGAGTAAAATCATTTTTACACTTAAATAAGGCATTTTCTGAAAACAGTTTTTCATTGTGTTTTTTGGAACTTAGAATAAATGTGATCCAGACCACATCTAGAAATTGAATCTTAAAAAATTGATTAAATATTTAAAAGTTTAATGTTATATTATATTAATGAGTTTAATTTAATTTTTATTCATAATGAATAATTACTATGGTAAATGTTTGTCTTGATAACAAAGGTTAAAATGGTTACCAAGGAGGCTTAAATTAAGAGATAAGGCTTTAATTATCTCTAAAACTTGTACAAAGGTAATTTTATGAGTTTATTTTGACCATAAATTATCATATATTAAAAATTAGACCATATTTTTTCCACTTTACAAGATAAATACATTATTTTTTTTCTTCATATTCTTAATATTTATATTTGTTCCCCTCCTTTCACTAATAAAAGGGATCCTCCTATCCTCAAATATCTATAAACTTAGAGCACACTATACCAACCAAAATATATAAAAATAAACATGAAAAGTTTATACCCAAGTTCTAGATGTCCTGGTCTCACAAAAATACCAATCCTAGAAGGCTTAAGGTGTAATCTAAAGAAATACATCCAAGGAGGTTGTATAAACCTTAACCAAATTCTTTTAAGTTTATTTATTCTTCTACATCCTTGAAATATATGATAATAATAATATTATAATTAAATCAAGATATTTCATAAACATAAATTTTATTATATTTATGGAACAAATATTTTCCACCTCCTTACCATCATATGGAAAATTAAAACATTGCTCATGCATACGTACCGACTACTGCCTTCGTAATGCAGTGTGTTTAGTTTTTCACCACCACATCAAAAAAATAGTAATAAATATTTATTAAGTGGTTATATATTATTTTCATAATATAATTATGATTCTTTAAATGTAAAATATAATTAATTTACTTACAATCCCATCAATTGGAAAATGGAAACATCACTCGTGCGTATGTGCCGAATACCGCCTCCACGAAGTGATGCACTTCGTTTTTCATTTACGTATCACATAGATGGTCATAAAGATTAAATTAATGAATAAATATGATAATTGTGTTATTATTATGATTCTATAAAGGAAAAAATTTATCTTATTTATTTAATTTGTATCCGTTAGGAAAACTAAAATGTCGCTTATGCATACATTCATATTATCACCACCAAGAATGACATATCTCATTTTTTATAATGAACTTTGTCGTATGTTTATAAAATTATATTAGATTTATAGATATCATAAATATTAGATTTTAATGATTCTTTATATGATTTAATCATGACCCATTTGACCATTTTCAACAGACCAAAGCTATTTTGGATTGAATGACTTGAAAATTCTTGACATAAAATTAACTGATTTAGTAATTAAATAGAACATTGTAATAAATTAAATAAAAGAAACAATGATAACATATTGAACATAAAAAAGGTTCATAAGAAATTAAATTATTAATATAAATTATTATTTATGATTTATAGAATGTATGAAGAAAGACATGTCTTAAGGAAATAAATTTTTCTTTAAAACCATGTTTTAAGGTTTTCCTTAAAACACTTTTTCCTCAATATCCACGTTATTTAAAAAAAAATATTGTTATTATATGTAATCGAAATATTTATAAATTTCATTTTAAATTATCCTTTAATATTTATAAATACTTTAAAAATTAATTATTTAAACTTTTTTCCATACAAGTCACTTTTGACACTTTTTACCAAAGTGAAAAAAAATGTTTTTAAATATTTTCCACAAGATAGAATTTTAGATCCATTATAACCATTATTTATTATAAAAATTCACCTATATGTTTTAATTGTTTTTTAAAAGTACCACATTTCCATTTTTCTAGTAATTTTAATTTTTTTTAATTAAAATGGATATTTATCATTATTTTTATGATATGTTTGAAAGGGATTTTGATTATGGGTTCACATGGGTGTTATGAATGAATAATTTAAGATAGTATATATTTTAGTCATTTAATTTTTCATGGAAATTATAGATGATGATGGGGATCTCGAGATATAGATCTTCAATACATTGGTTAATGATTTATTCTAAAAAAAATGATTATTTGAATTAACTGATCATGGTTTATTCCACATAGATGAAACATGAGTGAACACAAGCGATGAATATAATATACCAAGGTGACTACATTGTTTTTCCATGGCTTCAATGAGTTTTATGGGAAATATTTTGATTTTAGGAATAAGGTATTCAACCTTTTAAATGTAAAAGTTTTTTTCAAGAAAAATCATTTTTATGGGTTGTCAAGTTTTTTCATGATGCCTTTATGAGTTTTTCTATTACTTTAATGGGTTTTAAAGTTTTTATTTCAGTGAAGGTTAACATTCACATGTGATTATGGTTTATTTATATGATTAATTTTTATTAGGTAAAAGGATAACAAATTAGGTGTTTTCATTATTTTCATAGGACTAATGGTTTTCCTTTATTTTTATATCACTTACAAAGTATTTGTACATATCCCAAATTTTAAAATGTTATTAAGGGATCTAAGGATATGTATAAACTATATCTTGGAAAATACTTATGCTATGTTGAATCATTTTAAAGGAAGAAAAAGTTTCTTGAATAAAGAATGGTGTAAATTTGAAAACCTATTTATGAAAAAAATTACTCTTTGGAAATCTATAATTTTTTATGTACTAGTTTTCCAAATTCTCTAAAAAACCTAAATATAAAAGATCCTAAAAATCTAATAATGTGAAATTCATACTATTAACCTCCTAATTAGGCGATGATTAAGTAATGAGGTGTAATTTTGGTCAGTTCCAAGGTTTAACACTTGGATAAGAAGATCAAGAGATGTATGAGATCTTTTTTCATATATGTAAAGTTTCTATTTTAATTTAATTTATGGCATCCTTTTTAATTTCCATGTTACTATTCAATTATTTTCTTGTTATCATTACAATTTATTTCCTTAAGTTAGTACATAAAATTTATTTCCCATATCACTCACATCATTTCCCATTCATAATTAAATACTATCCTTAAACAATAATTTATCCATAGAACCTACTAGAATTTTGATAATATAATATCAAGAGTTTTTAAAATAATGACTATGTTTGATTACATAAAATAGAGGCAACACTATTCCTAAAATGAACCATGAAATTTTATCATTTAAATATGAAATTTATAACCTAGCTGTTGAATTGGTGGGTGTGAAATACATTATAAAAATATATATAATGTTTAAATAAATACAAATTTATTGATTAATTATTAGGAAATATACACTCAATTTTTTACAAAGTCAGTTTATTCTAAAAAAATATGTTTTCTTCAAAAAGGTATTTATTTCTTTTCATGATAAATTATTTTAATTAATTTTATTAACATTTATAAATTTAATTTTTAATAATGATATTATTTTTTAATTCAACATGTTTGAATTATCCTAAGATTAATTTTGGAGAATTTTCAGAGAAGATTGATTTTTCTTTCAATATTAAAAAATACTGATTTTTATTGGAAACAACATTTTAATCTCAAGAATTTACAAGGTAAAACTAAATTTTTTATTATTTTTAATATATAAACATATTTTTTATTAATAAAAAATCAATTATGGTCTCTGAAATTAATTTTAAACTTGAATTTAGTATAAAAATAATTTTTATAATTAAAAAAAAATCAAAAATAATTGTTATATTTTTCAGTTTTAACTATAAATTAAATTATTCAACATATGAAAATTTAATGTTCAAAAATAGATTCTATATTGGGAATCATGGTGTCTAAATTTAGAAAATAGGCCTCTTTTATTTTTAGTCATTATGAATAGTAATCATAGTAAATCTTGTTACCATGATAAAGGTAAATTGGATTAATTAAGAGAAGAAATAATGTGATAATGACTAAAAAGTAACCATAACACTTGAATTAATTTATTTGGATGACTATATTTCATCCATAATCATCCAAACATCAAATGTATGAAATTTTGTCATAATATTTCCAAAATTTTGACCTTTATAATTTTTTATGTAATGAAAATTCGGATATTTCATTTCCTTTATTTTATTAATTTATTTTTTTGAAATAGGGATAAAATTAAGTTATGATTGGTTATAAATGGTCACTGGAAATTTTAATGTTATTTTATGATGATAATTTATTTCTAATTTTTAGTGATAAAATAATTACCATATATGGTTATAAAATGGTGACATAGTGGTTGTGAATGTAGTCGAAAAATAAAGTATTTTTTCAATCTAAAAAATATTCGTTTTGGTGAGTAAAAGTGTACCATAAATATTGAACATAAATATAAAATATTATGGGTTTTTAGAAGTATTAAATTTAATTTCCCTATCTGGAATGTTTTTTTAATGTCAAATTAGAAGAATAGTTCCAAAAATGACATTAATAGTATTTTATGTTAAATAATATTTTATTAAATAATTAAAAAATTATAAAAATCAAAATAAAAAAAGGACAACCATGATGATAAATGGTATAAAATTCCATCTCTTTTCCATTTATGATCAAATTTTCACCTTATAATAAGAATTATAACCCTTTAATACTAAAAAAGTCATTACTACAGTTAAGGTGGAAATAGGTAAACCAAGGGGTTAATCCATAGTATATGGCTTCAAATGATATCAAAACCTATAAAAATTCAATTGTGTGATGAAATTAATAGCATATACCCTCTATCTTCAAATAAAAGTAATTTTAGAACCATTGGAAATGAATTAAGAGAATTTTATATTATAATATTTTATTTAATTCCAAGAATAACATAAATGATATTTTATAATACTTTAAGAACAATTGTTCCATAAAAATTAATTTATATTAATTTAATAATTTAATAAATTCCTAAAGTGTCAGTCTCTTCATTATAATATCAAACCTCCTATCCTATTTTCATAACATTTGAAAAAAATGGTTTATCTAGGATGTACCAAATACATTAATAAAATATGATTCCATGTTTTATAGAACATAGTTTTTGGTAGAAAACCATTCTTTTATGGATTAATGTGTAAGGAAAATGTGGTTTTCCAAAGAAGAGGTGTGCGGTTTAACTAAATGTTTTAGTTTTTTTATTCTTATACCTCCTCAAAATATTATATAAACATAGTGATATAGTAACATTAGTATATTTCATATGAAACTATTTTATTATGTAATTTTAATAACCTATATCCATCACATTCTTCAATCAAATGGGAAGGGAACCCATTGTCCATGTGTACGGTAGGCGACCTCCTCATTAATCAATGTAATTCATTTTCCATCATGTAATGTCCCTAAATTTCCATATAATTTCTTTATTATTTATATGGAATTATTTCGAGACTGCGAAAACTGACGGTGCATAATTCCATGGTCCAGAGTTCCTGGAATGATCCATCGAAAAATGTTAAGTTTAAAAATAGCACACATGAGTGGTTTTCCTGAGAATGTGGAATAACTCATAAATGGGTGCCCGGATTAGAACTCTGAGGGAATCATTGCGTTCATGATGGTGGTTTTACCATAGGCATGGCATAAGTTTTTTCAGCACATGCCTCTAGTGGGAAAACCTAAAAATGGCATAATCATAAATAAAATTATTTAATAAAATTATTTTATTTTTCAAATGATTATAAATCATGAATGATAAATCAGATTGAAAATATGATACCACCACTAATGTTGTGAGGGTATGCTTTCCCTAGGATGATACTAACATTGGCCGATGCGGGCCACCAGTGAAAGTTAGTTTTTAGACGTGAAATAAAATAATTAAGTGACAATTATTTTATTGTAAATTCTATAACATCTAAACAGTAACTCGGATTGAAAATCCGAGAGTACCGTTGAGCTCGTGGGGGCGTTTTCTCATTAGTAAGAGCCTAACCATGACTGGTGTGAGTTGAGGGTTACTGTTAATAATTTTCTGATATTTTTTAAGGTACATTCAGTAAACGCGCATGTAGCGTTTTCTAACTTTTGAACTGGTGCTCTCATTAAAATTCTGGGGGCACCATAGAATTCGTACCACCTGATTTCACTTAAGGGAGGATTAGCTTCGACCGTAGTTAGTCTAGAGAAAAATTTATATTTTTGACTTTTTAAAAGAATAATAAAATAACATTGTTATTTTATTTCTTTCCTTCTTTCGCTCCAACCGACAAGTGATAGCATGTGACCAGCGACGTGTCAAGCCAATAAATGGATTGACCCTTCAAATTCAAAGTAACATCCTTTTTGGAATTTAGGAAGGTTCCTATTAAGTTAACCCCTATCAATTCCATGATCGTTTACTTAGCATCCCCCTATCCTATTTATATGGAGTTTGGGGGGGAGGTATTGGCACGACTTCACCAAGAAAATAAGCACTTGTAAAGTTCCGTGACACCCAACACTTGAAAGATGGAGCTAGTTCCAGTGATTGGTGATGAGTTACACCGAACTGAAGAACGGCGATTTAGCGGCATCGTTGGCGGCTTGTTGCGGGGGCGACATATACCGAATCCTCCTCAATTGCAGTAATTCTCCAATGATCTCGAGGTAGAGTTTATTTCTTGTTTAATTTCAAGAGTCAATAAATCTTTCACCACCCTCTTGCAATCAAGCTAACACGGAGGGTGCATGACAAAAAAAGGCTCGGACCCTCCACCCTTTTTTTGGAAGTTGATGTGTCCTTAACAAGCAATGTTTAGGTTGGACAAAACCCAGGATGACGGGTGACAGCAGCGGCCGACAATGAATGGTCGTGGAGGATATAATGGTGTGCTTTCGTGAGCCACTGAAAAAGAAGGTCGTGGACGTAGCCGTGGTGGGTGGAGATGGCGGTCGGCTTGGATGGTCGCGAAGGAGGTGGCGGCGCACCGCCGCGCACCGCTGGACAAGGGGGATGCGACATGTAGCCACGGAAGGCAGCGGTGGATGACACTGGCCGACAGCATAAGAAGGAATAGCGTCACGCGATGACACGCTACTGGAGGAGGTCACGGCTCGAAGCCCCAGTAGGTGGAGAACTGTGCGGCCCTCGCGCAACACCAGATTGGTGGACCCACAGGTCAGCCATTTTGGCCGACTGGTAATTACGGTGGGGCGACGCCCCACCGGCTGGCTGAAATAGCCCCGCACCCACGGGGCTAGCCGGGAAGACCGGTTCGCCTTCTGGCGGCCCGGGCCGAATGTGGGCCGGGCCAGACCCGCGGCCCAGCGGGCCAACGCAGGTGGGTCGAGCCCTAACCGACGTGCCAAGCCAATGGCGGCCCGGGCCTGCAAACCAAACCTGGATGACCCCGATGGGCCGGACCCTGTGATCTGGGATAACCCTTATCAGATCGGACCTGAGCGGGGTCAGGTAGACCCTAAGACCCGTTGCGTCGGGCCGACCTGACTGAGTCTGACCGGGCCTAGACCCAACCGTTCCCCAAATAAAGAAACACTCATAACTGAAAAACAAGGTTCTTGTTCAATACACCATCAGTGGCATTGGTACCCCTTTTGGGAATTGGTCCCTTTGATATATTCTGGCTGGACCCACCGAGCTGGGCCCGACCAAGGTGTGATCACCTCCATTTCATGGAAAGGGGTGTAACTAATGGACTGGGCGTCCGATTGACGCACCGTATGTGGAATAAGGACCCTAGTTACAAGGTAGTTCTTTCGAAATACTCAAAAAATGGTTTGGTGAAAGTTGGAGTTTGGTCGAGTTGGATCGTACCTGAATCCAATTAGGCCCTCAACACTAAAATGCATATAACTTACAGACCAGGTGTCTGGTGGATGCACCGTCTATTGTATTTGAACCCTTATGACGTGATATATCATCGGGTTACTTCTTCATGGAACTTTGTGTTTGTTGAAATACAACCATTGTCTTGAGGAGAAGTTCTCCATGAATCAAGTGTACTATGAGTGGGAATCCAGTGGTTGGTAGTGAGACAGAGGTTGGAGACAAATCATACGGAGGTTTGTACCGAGCAATCCTAAGTGGGTCAGCTCCGATCCTATGTTGGTTAGCACTCAGTGATCCTGTGTGGGTCAGTGCATACTGATCCTATGTGGGTCATATAATGTGTGGGTTATTTCAGGGGTTAGTACCTATCGATCCTGTGTGGTTCAGACTCCGTATGGTCAGCAGTAGTGCCCCTTGACAGAATAATATGATCTAGTTTCATGACTAGTCATCTATACTTCTATACTTCACTAATACCTGATTTGAGATGAGTCTTTTACCTCTGTTGTTATATCTTCATCCTGATACTGGTGTGGTACATTTACCTTAGTGGTGATACCTTCGTAGTGATACCTGTGTGGTACTTTTACCTTCGTGGTGATACCTGTGTGGTACTTTTACCTTCGTGATGATATCTTCGTGGTGTTACCTGTGTGGTAATTCTACCTTTGTGGTGTTGTCTTCGTGGTGTTACCTGTGTGTTACTTCTATCTTTGTGGTGTTCTCTTCATCGTGTTACCCATGTGTTACTTCTAGATTTGTCGTGTTACCGATGTGGTACTTCTATCTTCGTGGTGTTACCTTTGTGGAATTCTTCCCTCATGTATGGGATGAGTATATCTTTACAACATGGGTATATGTATGGGCATATACCTATGTAGAGATGATGTATATCACTTCGTGCTTTGAAATGGAGGTCTTGATTTTTGGTTTATCCTTTGTGGAACTCTGGGAGACCTATGGGGTTCTTGAGGTCCCTACTAGGTATTCTTATACTCACCCCTATATGGGATATGCCTGCACCTTGTTGTGTCTTGTGTAGATGACGTACAACGTTGATCAAGGCTGAGGGAGCCAGGATTGATGGTTCTAGGAGGTGGACCATTTGGCATGACGTGACACAGAGACTATTGATCGTGAGCTATACCTACCCTTTAGGTAGGATCCACAGTAGACACTACACGAGCGGTCTTTTCACTTTTTCATTATATTTTTACTTATTAGTTGGGCTTGAATTCCGGACCACTTTACTTTTAGCACACTTTTATTACAATAGTTTACTTTGTGGTTGCTTCTTATTTTGTTCTTGGACTATGTGTCTGTACAGGTTAAAAGGAAATTTCTTCCCATTTTAGGGATACACCTTTCTGGTGCTATTTTCCAGCCCCTGGCCTATGGAAGGCGGGCTTAGGGTAGTCATGGCACGACCCCCAGTGGACGGGTCCTGACAAAGTTGTATCAAATGAGTCGGTTCTACCGAAGAACTAGGGCTCTGATATTTTCTATGTAGCAATAGTGTTAAGTGTTATGAGTGAAGTTTCAGGTTGGGGAATCTAGTGTTGGTGTGGAGGCCGACGTATCCATACACTAGGACTTAGAATTCTGATTTCTAACTTAGCGCTCTAAGGCACTGATTGCATGTGTTTTTTAAAAGTTTTTCTTATGATTTATTTGAGTTAGTTCACTAGGTATAACTTAATGACTGTGGCACACTTGTTCCTTATCAGGATGTTTCCGCATAGATAGCCAGCTAGGAATCTCAAGAGAGTACACGATGATGGCCCACCGAGCGATGAGGCCTCAGTGTAGGGCCCTCCTATGGATTTAGAACCTTCGGTGGTGTACCGGCTATATCACTGCCCATTGGTCAGCAGTTACAACCAGTGGTACCGGTAGAGGACACATGTAGGCTTAGTGCCTTACACGTGTTTCAACATCAGATACCACTCAAGTTCTGAGGTGAGCCTGACTCACAGGGGGATATGTAATGTCTTGAGGAGGTGGTCATGTTTCCATCTAGCCAGGGCACCATTCGATTAGATGGTGGTCCTGGTAGAGAGCCTACTACGTGGATCAGTAGGATGATGACAGGGTTTAGATTACCCTGATCTTCTGAAGAGGTGACTTTTTCTATGGAAAACATGAGAACCTTCCTCAGAGAATGGGTTTCTTTCCATAAATAGCTAAGGGATGAGTGTTCCCTTGAGCTTCTACAGCTTCGGCGAAATGAAATATCGGTAGTTGAGTATTCATCGAGGCATAACGGCTATCCCCGGTACTCGATGAATATAGTACGGTTAGTTCTTTAGGGTTCATAACTCCGTGGGAGGCTTGTTTAGGGACATTCAAGCCAACACTATTCCTCTATGCATTCCTACTTATGTTAGGGTGATAG
Organism: Viscum album; assembly: GCA_963277665.1. Lineage (NCBI taxonomy): Eukaryota > Viridiplantae > Streptophyta > Magnoliopsida > Santalales > Viscaceae > Viscum > Viscum album. Next base: position 607,038,980 of record OY728139.1, on the reverse strand, counting down.
AGAGAACCATTATGGTTGAATGCTCTTTGGTTGAGTGAATGTAGTCGGTGTATGTTAACAGTGTGAAAACATGAAACTAACGCCAGTCTTAGAGACTTGGGTGTGTAAAATGTTTTGGGAAGAGGAAGTGATATGGACAAGTGAATCTACAGGGAAACAGACATGGAAGTGAAGCTAGGAGAGAAGCATGAGGTGGTATACATTTCGACATGTTACAACCACCACCACAATGTGGTCCCCACTAGCCTCAGGGAGCTGGAGGACAGGGGAAGGGATTAGCTACATGCGGTCAAGAAGTGTGACCCAAGGCCTCTAAGAATGATTAGAGGTGCAGTTTGTGTCTACTAATAGCTTCCGTGTTAATAGACATATGAACTAATCATTCCTTCTTTCCATGAATCTTGTTCAAGACCTAGAATTTCTAGTTAAACTGTTTAGTTGATCCTTACGTCTGTAGATACCTTTGGGAGGAGACTCGATAATAAAACTTACACAGACGGTGTGATCTAATCCCTAAGGCAAGAGTTTCGGTTGGAACCTCTTGGTGGCAGCTTCGAGGCCTTACGACGTTAGTTTGGGTATGGACTGGACATCCACAGTTCATACTCAGATTGACTGTATTAGGCAAAGAGTTTGTGGTTTATCTACAACATTGGAATGAGGTTTTCCTTGGTCTTAGAAGAAGGAAACTCAGGTATCAAAGGATAAAAACATGTATAAGAGGGTGCAACAGATCACTCTTGAGTTGTCTAGACTTACCCTCATGGTAGCAAGAGTTTTGAATTTTCAGTTCCCAACAGGAGTGGCAGAGTGTGGGGATATCTTTTCAAGAGATGTTTATAGGATTACCTCCCCAAAGGGAGAGGGACTTATGATTTATCTAGGTACTAATAGATATTTGTACCTGACTTTTCCAGGGTAGTGGCAACTTTTTTATCTTTGAAGATGAAGGGGAAGCCTTTACTGTGGAAGGAGAATTGTCAACATAGCTTTCAGGAACTGAGGCAGAGACTGACGAGTGCCCCCATATTGAGGCAGCCAGAAGAGGGAGTTGGGTAGGTAGTCTTCTACGATGCATTAGGGACCAAACTAGGTTGTTTCCTAATGTAGGAGTGGTAAACGATCACCTATACCTCCTGACAGTTGAGACAACATGAGAAGAACTATGCTACCAATGACCTAGAGTTAGCAGCATTGCTCATCACGCTGAAGATGTCACAATACTACTTGATGGGTGAATGGTTTACTGTTTACTCTGATCACAAGAGTCTCAGGTATAACTTTCCATAGAAATACATAGACCTAAGACTATGATAATGGCTAGAGTTAATCCAAGACTATGACTTTGAGGTTGTCTATACTCGTGGGAAGGGGAATGTGGTAGCAAACACACTCAGTAAGAGATCTGGTCTACAACTTCTGAGTGAGCCACCAAAAAAGATAGTCGCGCTGTGGATATACTTCATGGATAAAGATGGAGTATCTTACCTTCAGTCTATGACTGTCACTCCCCCAATTATTCAGTGAGTTCAGAAGGAACAACTTGGGATGTTGACTATGAGGCCTGACGTGCTCAGATATCCTCAGGACGGTCTACTGAAGTATTTTCTAAAGGTGTAGATCTCGCCATTCTCTTCAGAGGACGCAACATGGTACCAGTGATTCTTTTCGAGGAGGTGTTGAGGGAGTTTCATACATCCCCTTTAACAGTACATCCAGGAGTGGCGAATGTGTACCAGGACCTCCGGTGTCAGTATTGGTGGTCATGGATGAAGGAAGCAGTGGCAGATTTTGTATCATGATGCCTCACTTTTTAGTAAGTGAAGACTGCACAGTGCCAGTAGAAGTCGTGTGCTGACAGTAAATAGAGACCCTTGGAGTCTGAGGAGGGAGTCCATGTCTTCCTATGGGTCTCCCCCTGATGAAGATTACAAATGTTTGGTTGGGGCGACAAACTTTCTCTGTGGTTCGTTGGACCTTTCCAGTTTTTCAACAGAGTTAGTGAGGTGGTGAACCGTCTAACTCTTCCCCCACAGATGCACCGGGTGCGTAATGTTTCCCATGTTCCGCATCTGAGGAGATACGTACATAATCCTTTACACATTATTTACTGGGGCGAGTTGTACTTGACGATGTGGAAACTTTTATAGAGTTCCCAGTGGAGATAGAGGATCAATAGGAGAAAGTCCTTTATGTATTGTGGATCCCTATGGTGTGAGTTCGGTGGCAGCACATGAACCTCCAAGATAACAATTGGGAGTGGGAGGCTCAGATTCATGCTCGGTACCCTCTTTTGTTTGGATTGCCGTATTTTGGATTTCGGGGATGTAAAGCCCGAAGGAGGGGAGAATGAAATGTCTAGAAATTTCCATATAATGTTTTATTTTATTATTTATATAGAATTATTTCGAGACCGTGAAATCTGACGGTGCATTATTCCTAGTGCCGGAGTGCCCCAAATGATCTGTCGAAAAATGTTAAGTTTAAAAATAGCGTGCGTGAATGGTTTCCTGAAAAAGTGGAATAAATCTTAAACAGGTTCTAGGAGTAGAAATTTGAGGGCACCATTTCATTCAGGATGGTAGGTTTACCCTAGGCATGACATAAGTTTAGTCGGTGCATGCCTCTAGTGGGAAAACCCAAAAATGGCATAACCATAAATTAAATTATTAAATAAAATTAATTTATTTTTCAAATTTTTATAACAAATGAAGGGTAACTCAGATTGAAAATCTGAAAAAACCACTAAAATCATGAGGGTGTTCTTTCCTTAGGATGATACTAAAATTGGCCGATGCGGGCCACTAGTGAAAGTTAGTTTTGGGCCGTGAATAAAATAATTAAGTGAAAATTATATTATTGTAAAATCTATAACTTCTAAATGGTAAATCAGATTGTAAATCCAAGAGTGCCATTGAGATATTGAGGGAATGTTCTCATTATGTGGAGCATAACCTCAACCGGTGCGAGTTGAGGGTGACTATTAATAATTTTATGAACTTTTTTTCAGGTACATTCAGCAAATGCATGGGCATTGTTTTCTATCTTTTGAACTGGTTCTCAAGTTAAAAATCTATGGGCACCATTGAATTCGAAGCGCCAAGATTCACTTAAGGGAGGCTTCACATTGAACGCAATAAGTCTGGAGAAAAAGTTAGATTTTAGAATTTTTAAAAGAATAATAATATAAATTTGTTATTTTATTTCTTTTCCTCATTCCCTCCAACTGACAGGAGGTAGAATGGGACCAAAAATGTGTCAAGACATTAAATTGATTGACCCTTCAAATCATATGTAACAACTTCGTTGGAATTTAGGAAGGTTCCAATTAAATGAACCCCAAGAAATTCCATGATCGTTTACTTACCCTCCCCCTCTCCTATTTATATGGATCTTGGGGAGAGGTATTGGCCCAGCTTCACCAAGTGACGAAACTCTGGTAGAGTGTCGTGACTCCCAACACTTGAAAGATAGATCCAGTTCCAGTGAGTGGTGATGAGTGACAGCAAACCCCGAACTGAAGAATGAATATTGAGTGGAATTGTTGGAGGCTTGTTGCGGGGGCGACGTATACCGAATCCTCCTCAATCACGGGCGTTCTACAATGATCTCAAGGTAGGGTTTATTTCTTGTTTAAATTCAATAGTTGATAAATCTTTCACCAACTTCTTGCTATCAGGCTAACGTGGAGGGCGCGGGCGAAAGGAGCAAGGCCTGGACCCTCCGTCCTTTTTGTTGGAAGTTGACATGTCCTTCACGAGCAATGTTTGGGTTAGATGAAACCCAGGATAGTGGGTGATGGTGGTGGCCAGCAACGACCGTCCGCAGAGGAGAAAATGGGGCACCGTTGGACACCGTTACGCACTGCTGCCAGAGAGGGTTGTGGCCGTAGCCGCGGCGGATGGAGACGGAGGCCAGCTCGGCCCGCCATGAATGAGGTGGCGGCACACCATCCTGTGCCATTTTTCACCGCTAGAGGAGGCTGCATCTCAAAGCCGTATTTGGTGGAGAACAGCATGGCCCTCCTGCCTCGCCAGGTTGGCAGACCCCCCGGTCCACCGAAACGGCCGACCGATAATTGTTGTTTGGCAGCGTGCCACCGGCTGGCCTAAACGGCCCCGCACCCATGAGGCTATCTGGGAAGACAAGTTTTCCTTCTAGCAGACCAGGCTGGATGCAAGTCGTCTGACCAGGATGGACCCACCCAGCGGGCTGGGCCAGACACGCGGCCTAGTGGGCCAACGTGGGTGGGGCCAACCACGGCCTAGGCCCACGAACTAAATTGGGCCGACCCCAGTGAGCTGGACCCAGTGAACCAGGTAGACCCTTATCGGGCCAGACCCAAGCGAGGATAGGTATACCCCGGGACACTTTGCGTCAGCCCGGCCTGACCGAGTCATACCAGGCCCAGACCCAACCAACCCCTGAATAAATAATCTTCTGTAACCGACAAACCGGGAGTCCATTCAACACGCCGTCAGCGGTGTTGGGACGCTTTTTGGGAAGCGAACCCTTTGGTATATTTCAGTAGGCCTGACCGAGCTGGGTTGGATCGAGGTGTGATCACCCCCATTTCACAGAAAGGGGTGTAACAAACATATCGGGCATCTAATTGACGTGTCATATGTGGTGTATGGACCCTAGTGACAAAGCGGTTGTTTTGAAATACTCCATGAAAGTTTTGGATAAGTTTAGTGCTTGGCTAGGTTGGATCGTCCTTGAATCCAACCGAGACCTCGACACTAAAATGCCTAGGCATCTGGTTGACGCACCGTATGTTACATTGGAACCCTTATGACGTGACAAATCATCAGGTTACTTCTTCATAGAACTTCATGCTGGTTGAAATATGACCATTGACTTGAGGAGTGGTTCTCCTAGAATTAAGCATACTATGAGAGGGAATCTAGTGGCTGGTAGTGACGCGGAGGTTTGAGACAGATCATATGGAGGTTAGTACCGAGCGATCCTGTGTGGGTCTGCAATGATCCAGTGTGGGTTAGATCCTGTGTGGGTCGACACTCAGCGATCCTATGTAGGTCAGCATATAACGATCTTGTGTGGTTCAGATCTTCTGTGGGTCAGCGCTCAGTGATCCTGTGTGGGATAGCGCATACCGATCCTGTGTAGGTAATTGCGGGGGTTAGTACCTATCAATCCTGTGTGGGTCAGACTCTGTATGGTCAGCAGTTGTGATTCATGATAGAATAAGATGATCAAGCTTCACAAATAATCATCTGTACTTCTATGCTTCACTAATACCTAGTGTGAGTTGAGACTTTTACCTTCATGGTATTATCCTCGTGGTGATATATGTGTGGTACTTTTACCTTTGTGGTGATACCTTCATGGTGATACCTATGTGGTACTTTTACAATCTTGGTGATACCTTCGTGGTGATACCTATGTGGTACTTTTACCTTCATGGTGATATCTTCATGGTGTTGCATGTGTGGTACTTCAACCTTTGTGGTTTTGTCTTCGTGGTGTAACATGTGTGGTAATTCTACCTTCATGGTGTTCTCTTCATGGTGTTACCTGTGGGGTACTTTTATCTTTGTGGTGTTACCTGTGTGAAAGTTCTACCTTCATGGTGTTACCTTTGTTTTATTCTTCCCTCATGTATGGGATAAGTATATCTTGACAACATACGTATATGTATGGGAATATACCTAAGTAGATATGATGTATATCACTTCGTGCTTTGAGATGGAGGTCTTTCTTTGTCGTTTTTCCTTTGTGGAACTCTGGGAGACCTATGGGGGTCTTAGGGTCCCTACTGAGTATTGTAATACTCACCCCTGCACGGGCTACACCCACACCTTGTTATGTCTTGTATAGACAACGTACAACATTGATTGAGGATGAGGTATCCATGAATGATGGTGCTCAGAGGTGGACCATTTGGCGTGATGTGACGTAGGGACTACTGATCGTGAGCTGTACCAACCCTTCAGGTATGATCCTTGGTGGATGATCCAAGAGATGTTTTTCACTTTCTAGTTTTATTTGTACTTTTTAGTTGTACTTGTACTTTTTAGTTGGGCTGGTATTCTGACCCCCTTTATTTCAGCACACTTTTATTATAGAAGTTTACTTCATGGTTGCTTCTTATTGTGTTATTGAACTGTGTGTCTGTACCGGTTAAAAGGCAATGCCTTCCCATTTTAGGGATACGCCTTTCCGGTGCTAGTCACCAGCCCCTGGCCTATGGAAGGCCAACTTGGGGTAGTCATGGAACAGGCCCTGGGGGACAGGTCATGACACATCAACAACTCTCAAAGAATGTTATAATGATAAATTTAATATATATATATATATATATATGATATTAAGGATATAGTTATCATTCTTGAAAATTAATATATCATCTATTTTTTACCTTTCCATTCAGTTAAAAGTAAAACATCACTCGTGCATACTTATGGGCCACCACCTCAATGACATGTTGTGATTCACTTTTTGTTACCACATCACATAAATTCTATATATATGTATATTTAAATAATTAATATTGTATTTATTATATAGTGATCATTATGGAAAGATAAAATAATTATTACCTTATTTCTATCACAATCATTGAAAAATGGAAACGTTACTCATGCTTATGTATGGCCTAACATCTCCATGATTGTAACATAGTTCATTTTTTATAATAATCATTCATGGTTTGTTTTAATATTTTTATTGATGTATAAAAATTATAATTACTTCATCATTATTATTCTGTAGATAATGGAAGAATGTCCTTTTTTACCATAGTCAATCTGCTGAAGTCATTTTTGAAATATGTGTCAAATATTGTCAAAACATTTAATGGGAACATAATTTAATAATTAATATTTTATAACATTGTATTAAATAAAATAAAACAATTTATGAAATTGAAAAGGTTCTTATTTAAATAAATAACTAACTTAAATTTGTTATTCATGAAGATAAAGAGCATACATGACGTGTAAGACTCAGGGTAAGAGACACTTTAATAAAATCATTTTAAATGCTTTTAAAAGGTTATATTAATAATATACCTCTTCCATGTAAATATTTTTAAAATTATTTAATTGATGTATTTATAAGGACGTGAATGAATTATAATGGTAGTTTTATGTTAGTTTTGACTATCTTACAAAAAATTTAAAAAGGGAATTTATTATGGAATGTTTTGAATTTCATTAAAAAAATAGAAGGAATGTTTTATTTTAAAATATACAGTGAAAATGACATTTCATTACACCATAACAATTATTTTATATTAATATTAATTTATAAGAATTCATGTTTTATTGAGAGAAAAAATATCTTCCCTTTTTTGGGTATTTTGGTTATGGAAAAGGTTTTGAAAAAGAAAGGGTATTTCAATATCTGAAAGTCTTTTTCATATGAGTTTAAAATATTTTTTCAATGGTTTTATGATGAAAAGGTGAAATATTAAAATTTTCAATTCATGATATGGTACTTGAGAATTATATATGATACATTTTGATCATGATACAAATTATATGATGTGTTGAGATCTATTATATCATATTATTATGTGTGATACCGATGTAGATTATACTAAGGGTGATCCCCATTAATGCTCCCAAATACATTGGTAAGTTTTATTTATATTTATAAGAAAGAAAGATAGTGTTCTATAATGAGGTTTAGCCTATTGATTTAATTGGATTCAATTATTTCTGAAATGAGTTATGAATATATGCTCTGAGTTAAAAAAAAGCCCTTTTTATTTTCATACCATGGGGTGTAAGGGGGTTTTGAGGAAAAGGTGTTTGTTTTTCATTTGGAAATGATATATTTTATACACTCAAAGAATATTATGATAAACGTAAACATTTTATGGGTTTTTATTTTCTTCACTCAACTATCATATTTCTTTTTTATGCCCCTTAATGAGATTTTTATACTCATACTATATTTTTAAATGTTTTTCACAAGGTTTAAGGTTTAGTAAGAACAATGATAAAGGCCTAATATGGGAAACAATATTGGTATAGTGAGAATAATGCTCAATTAATGTCATTGGTATTGTTCTGAATAAGTTTTTCCTAATACTATAAAAAACTAAAATTAAAAGATCCTTGAGTATGTAAGTGACCCCATATTTCAATTTTTTGTAAGGTTTGGATGGCTAAAATTGGGAAACACTAATTGGTATCAATGACAGAAATTTAAATATTATGTTTTTAACCCCAAATTCTGAGAGTGAAGGTTTTTGGATGTTACAGTTGTTTTCAGGGAAAGGTTTATATAACTTTTGTGATTAGGATTTTTTCACTTGATGTTATCTTAAGAGTTATGGATACCATTATGGGTTTATAAATTTAAGGTTGATCATAAGTTCAATGACATAGTTACTACTTTTGAATTTTTATATGATGGGATTTTAAGATGAAAAAAGATATTTTAGGAGAAATTATATTGGGTTGAGGTATATGTAACGCTTAGGTTCAATATTATGTATTATTTGAGGAATAATTACTTTAAATTTTTTTAGACCAAGATTATAGGTATTGATATCATTAAGGGTGTATATGATATTTGAAATTGAGGTAATTATGAGTTATTACAATTAGGGAAAATATGTTTTATCATATAAACTACCATAAGATTTAAAATTGATTTGATTATTTAAGAAGTGTTTATAATTTCTTTAAGATTATATTATTAGGGCATATGATATTTTGGGTATATGATTTTAAGAGTGTATAATGTTGATTTGAAAAACAATTAAATTAATATCAGAAGAACTTGTGATAAAATACTTCTTATTTTTAGGTTTTAAACATGGTCAAGAATATTTTTTAATGATTTTGAGGTTAGTTATTTATCAAATGATCTAAGTTAAGATTTCGGTGTCATTAATGAGTCTTGGGAGATTAATGTTGTATTTCTTCATATGTTGTTTTATTCATTTTTGGAATTATCTTACATTATGATAACCATTTCGATTTTGGTCAATTCCTAAAGATATGAGGAATAAATTTTTATTATTTTATATGTTATTTTGATTATTAGGTGTTGATTTTAGTGTTTAAGGCATAAAAAAATTCATCTTGAATACTCTTCGTTAGGATAAAAAATATGTCATTGTGGTGGAAAATTATTAAAGGATAAAATTCTACTTATTAGGTAAGTATATTTCCTTATGTTCTTCATATAGATGGTAAATTAGTTTCTAAACTCTATGAAAAGGATCATAAAAATACAATTTTATTCTATTAACTTAATTTTTTATAAATTTGTGATTTTTTTCATTTCTCTTTGATTTATAGTTGTTAGGTCATTAGCTTTCTCATGATCATTCACTTTATTTTTATCAATGAACTCTTCCATTGTCCATCATTATCTGGAAATTATATGTTTCATACATGTACATATTTTTAATTACCACTAATGTTATCTTATTAAGAAACCTAGTTACATGTTATTCAAAATGACATGTGTACCTCACTTTATCTCTTATCAAGAGGAGGTTTTATTAACCATTATTATGATGCAGGCTTTCACAAAGGTATTTTCAAATTTAAAACCCTTGATTACTATGTTCAATTTCAAATTGTGAGGGTCAAATTTCTTTTTTAGGGGGTATAGAATATAATATCAAGTGTTTTTTTAAGAAATACAATGTTTTATAGTATACAAGATATGCAACCCTGAGCATCATCCAACCATAAAATACTATTATTTAAATATAACCATTATAACCTCGCCATTAAATTGGATGGTATGAATAGGATTCACGACATTATAAAAAATATATAAAGTTTTTATTCAATGAAAATTTATTGATTAATTATTATAAAATAAGAATTCAACATTAGAAGAATCATTTTATTCTTAAAAATACAATTTCTTCAAAAATGGAATTTACTACTTTTTGTGAGAAAATATTAAAATTAATTTATAGAAAATTTATAAATTTAATTTAATAATAAATATATTTTTTTTTAATTCATCTTGTCAAAATTATCAATGAATTATTTTTTTATAATTTTATGAAAAGTTTGATGTTTCAATGAATAGTGAAAAATTCTGATTTTTATTGGTAGCTTTGTTTTTTTCAAGTATTTACAAATCCAAATTCAATTATGAATTAGTTTCAAAATTTAAATATAAAATTTTTATTAATTAATTTCTAATTATGTTCTATGGAATGAAATTTATATTTGAATTTTGTATAAAAATATTTTTATACTTAAAAGACATTTAAAAAAAAACTACATTTTGTAACATTTTGCAGGTTTAATTTTAAATTAAATTATGTCATTTACAAGAATTTTTTCATTAAATTTTGAATTAATATTTGGATTTAGGATGTCCATATTTTTTAAATAAGTTTCCTATTATTTTTATTCATTATAAATAATAATCGTAGTAAAAAAAATACCATGGTAAAGGTATAAGGAGTTAATTAAGGGTAAAAATAAACTGATATAAAATAATAAGTTACTATAACACTTGAATTAATTTTATTTGATATTTATATTTTGTTTAATATATTTAAAAATTCACATATATTACATATTGTTACTATTTTTCTCTGAAATTTGACCTTTATTATATTTTATATAATGAAAAGTTAAAAACATCATTCTCTTTATTTTGTTATCATTAAATTTTTGATATATTGATAAAGGGATGATCTGATTTATTATAAATTATTATATAAATATAAATTATTTTTTATCATGATAATTTATTTTTAATTCTTTTTATGATGAAATTATTACCATAAATTCCTAGACAATGATGACATAGTGCTTGTTCAAGCAGTAGAAAAATCAAGTAAATTATTTTTAAAAAATCTAAAAATAATATTTTTTTTGAGTTAAAGTTTACCATGAATAATGATTATAAATATAACATATTATATTTATGTTTATGTTTTATATTCTATCTCTATTACTTTAATGTTTTCTTCAATGTCAAATTATGTTAATAGCTCTTAAAATGGAATTAATAGAATTTTATGTTAAATAAAATTTTATTAAATTATTAAAAAATAAAAAAGTTATTAAATAGGCCAATTATGATATCAAATTATCTAAAATTTTATACCTTATCCATTTATGATCAAATTTTCACTGTATAAGTAAAATTATGACCCTTTAATATTAAAATATTGAGTACCACAGTTAAAGTCAAAGTTAGCTAACCAAGGGGTTAATCCCAAAGATAAGGAATAAAATGATATAAAAACCTATAAGAATTTTATTTTGTGATTATATTAATACCATAAATTACTTAAATTTTAATCCATATAATTTTTCAATCATTTTAAATCAATTAGACACATATTATACTATAGTATTTCATGTAAATCCCAAAAATGAAAAAAATGATATTTTATAATAAATATTACTTTATTAAATGATTAAAATTTTATAAAAATTCTATATTCATCCAATAAATATTTATATGGTTTTCAATATTAAAAATAGTCTATTTATGGTCCCATTTTCCTTTTATAGTAACTATCTTGACCCATAAAGATTAAACACCTTTCTTTTCGTGGTAATCGTTAAAAGGGTTAACGAAGGGTCAAAACAAAATGATAAGGGTAAAAAAATCTAATCATGTAAATTTTTTATTATATTATAGTATTTAGATGAAAAATCATATTATATTATAATATTATAAAATTAAATCCATTTTTCTATAAAAATTAATTTACATTAATTTAACATTTTAAGAAATTTCAAAAGTGCCCCTCCCCGCATTATAAAAGAAACATCTTATCCTCTATTATTAAAAATTAAGGAACCATTTTTTCTATCAAATACCTACCAATATTCCTTTATAAAATCCATACACATTATCTAGAGGTCTTATTTTAGTCAGAATATCATCCTTAGATGCCTTAAGTTGTAAGGTAAAGGAGGTAGTTTAAAGAAGAGGTATAACATTTAACTAAATGTTTTCTTCTCCTACTTCTTCCAAATATTATTAAAACTTATCGATATAGTAACATAAATATATAAAATATGTGGATAAATTATTATGTTAATGAAATAACCTATATCTATCCCATTCTTCCATCAAATGTGAAACAAAACACTGAACGTGTGTACGATGGACTACTGCCTCGAGAACTAAGGTAATTCGTTTGCCATCACCATCTCTCACAACTGGTTATAATGATGGATTTAATATATATATATATATATATATAATATTAATGAAATAATTTTGATTCTTGAAAAATGATATATCATCTATTTTATTCCCTTTACATTATTTGAAAATGATAAATTCATTCATGTGTACGTGTGGACCACCACCTCCACGAAGTGATGTGATTCGTTTTTTATAATCACATACAATGAATTCTTTATAAAAGTGTATTTAAAGAAATAATACATTATTTTATGATATAATTATCATTATTTAAAAATAAAATAATACATACCTTATTTTCATCGTGATCATTGATAAATGGAAATGTTACTCATGCATATGTACGACCTACCATCTCCATAATGGTAACATAGTTCCCTTTTCACAACTGTATTTCATGATTGGATTTAAATTCATAATATATCTATAAAAATGATAACTATGTCATTATTATTATTATTATTATTATTTATATGATTTAATAATTAAATTTTGACCATAGTGAACATACCAAAGTCATTTTTGATATATGATCATAATATCATCAAAACATCCGATGTGAACTTAATTGATTAAGTAATTGTATATAACAGGGTATTAAATTAAATAAAAATAATAATAAAGATGAAAAACGTTCTTAAGAAAATAACTAACTAACTTCTATTTAGTATTCAAGAAGATAAAGAACATACCTGATGAGTAAGACTCAAGGTAAGAGATAATTTACTTTAAAAACACCATTTTAAATGTTTTTAAAGGTTATTTTCAAAATATTTATCTCTCATGTATATATTATTAAATATTTTAATTGATTTATTTATATTTAAATTAATGAATTATAAAGGAAATTTTATGTTACTTTCTAATTTCTTATAAAGGTTTTTGAAAAATATTTTTTTATGAAATGTTTTGGCTTTATTTATAAAAGATAAAAGGAATGTTTTTAACATATACTAAAATAATGAATTTTAACATTTCCATAAAATTTATTTGATGGTTGGATTCCATTATACATTTTCATATTTTTTTCCAAGAATATCCCTCTTCCCTTTTTCCTTGTTATTTTTTTGAAAATTGATTTAAAATGTAATGTGTATTTTGATATTCGAAACTATTTTTCATATGGGTTTAAAGAACTTTTTCAATGGTTTTATGATAAAAGGTGAAAGCATAAAATATTTTATTCTAGATATAGTAAATGGTAATTATATATTATAAATTAGTGAGCATGATAGAACTTATATAACTAATTTATACCCATTATATCTCTTGTTGATGGTTGAGCCTAATATAACTTATATGAAGGGTGAGGACAATTATATCTCTCCACTGTAATGAGTAATATTCCTTGTCTTTATAGGCAAGAAGGAGCAATTATATTGGGGAGGTTTAGCCTATGTATTCAACTAGGGTCTAATTATTTCAGAAATGGGTTTTGAATATAATGCTCTATGTTTCCAAAAAAGTTTTTTTTTCTTCCATGGGTTTTAATGGTTTTCTTTGAGAAAAAGGTGTGATTTTTTCACATGGTAATGTTTAATTTCATACACTGAAATAATAAAATGAAAAAGGTGAATATTTTATGTTTTTTCTTGGTTTTCACCCAGCTAATGGATCCCTTATTTTTATGTCCCTTACTGAGCTTTATGTACTGATGCCATATTTTAAAATATTTTTCCCAAGGTTTAAGGACAAGTAGAAAAATTAATGAAGACATAAAATGGGAAAATAAAATATGGGTATAGTGTGAATAATGCTCAATTAAAGAATGGATATTGTTATGTAAAAGCTTTCCCAATTATATAAAAATATATAACTAAAATATACTTAGGTATGTAAGTGAAACCTTATTTTATGTTATATGTTTTGAATGGTTAAAACTGGGTCCCATTTATTTGTATCAAATCCATGAATGTAAATATTATGTTTTTAGCACTCGATTCTAGGAGTGTGGGTTTAGGGATGTAATAAGTAAAGTAAAGAGTGTTTTGTTTTCCTAGAAATTACATACTTCTCTAAATAAAAATAAGTGATTTTACAAAGATGAACCTATATAATAAACTTGAAAAAAGTTGTGCGAGTATTAACTCGATATTCACTCAGTGCACAAAAAGTGTGCCTAATTTTACACATGGGTTGACATTCCTGGGAGATTTTTTATGTAAGATTCATATGTTCTTTACGAACCAAAATGAATAATTCGATTATACTTATTTGAATATTTATCAATAATTTATTTTATCTACCATCATTAAAATAACAATCTTTCTACTTCCCAAACACATTAACAATCTTTATTTTTATAAGTACTGAATATATAAAATCCTTATTATTCATTTGATAATGGTACTTCTCTTAAAATTTTGAATCCAAAATTATTCCTTATAAGAGTCAAGAAAATTCACATAGACATACTTATTAATTCCTTTATTGGGGAATCTTTAAATAATCTATATAATCCATTGTTATATTTGGGAAAGTCTTGTTTGATAAGTTCCTTTATGTAATTATGCGCTGTATTTATAATTTATTCATCCCGGAACATTGTTTTGTGTATAACATCTTCTCATTTAGTTTGTGATGGAATGCGTTGTAATTTTATGTGATGAGTGGGTCCTATAATTATATATCCCCTTAGTGATGTGGTAGGTCTCATGAGATAGCTAAGAAAGCGAAAAGGTATATTCCTTACCATTTATGCATGATGTATGGGAACATTCCATGAAAAAATGTTTATAATAATTATTTTTATTAAGCGATCCATGTGATTATATACTTATTTTTCATCTATAATGTATGTTATGATTAAAAAATCAACTGATTACTTATTTGTGATGTATTTATTATACCATTATTACACCAAGTTATATTCCATTGTACACTTTCCCTAACTGATTATTGAGCTCACCTTATATTTTGGTGTCCATTTCTCTAGGTGATGAAGTGGAATACAATGAATCATATTTCAAGGTAAAATTGATGAATAAATACATATACTCATATGTTTTAAACACCATTTTTTATTGTAATATTTCTATATATATTCTTTTTAGGACTATTGAAGATTGATATTAGGAATGAAATATCTTGTATTTTGATTACCTTATAATAAATAACCCACAAAACTGGGTAACTAGGGTTGAGAGCATTACAGATTGCATCACATCAAGGAATTATTGAAAACATAGGAGCTATATTTAAAATAACATATCTAGAGAACATAAATTTTATTGCTATAAATTTTTAGATATTATTATTGAATTGTTTTGATAATTATCATATGAATAATATTTTATTTTGAAAAACATAACATATAAGTCATGTTAGTACCCAATAATATAACTAATAAATTTTTTCTATTTATTAGATTATGGATCCTACTATAAGGATTATAAATCAGTCCAATAATCAAGGAAAATGTGGGTGTTGTATACCTAATCTGGATAATGGATTTAATGTTTAAACTAAATAAATTATTCCTATATTTGTGAAATTAAATAAAACTATAATAGATAACCTTTCCTTTATAGATAAACCAATTTCTACTCAACAAATATCAACCACCTTTGAACATTTTATGAGGCTAAAACCTCTATCATTTAGTGGGTCTTCTAGTCCAATGGTGGTATAAAAATTTATAATGTCTCAATAGAAAAAATTTATTACATTTGGGTGTAATTAGAAGGAAAAAGGTTATCATGATCATGTATAATTTAAGTGGTGATGGTAAAAAATGGTGGTCCGTCAATCAAAATACTAAGAAGGAAATAAAATAGAAAACATATAGTATAATGAATTTAAGGTTATATATTTGGAAAAATATTTTATTAAGAGAAGTTTACAAATATGGAAATAAAATTATTGAATTTAAGGAAAAGTGAAGAAGATATAGTGGATGAGTAAGATTATAATTTCATGAGGTTATAAATGCATGATAAAAATTATTTACACAACATATAAAATATGATTGATTACTTATTTGATGTTTTGAATCCATGTCTCATAATATAATTAGTCTCTCAAATATTTTCTTCATATAGAGAGATTGTAACAAGTTCTATCAAGGTCGAGAATATGTTTTCTACATCATTATTTTACAAAGGAAAACCTACTAAGAATATGTTGACTGGTCACTATGAAAAAATAACTACTAGAAATGAAAATCAGGGAAGAGTGAAGTTTCCTATATGTTATAAATGTGGGAATAAAGACTAAGGGGATTTCTTAAGGGGTTTGGGTGTATTATTTTAATGTGAATAGAAAGGTCATCTGAATCATTAGTGAAAAGGTAATAAATAATCCTATAATATGAAATGATTAAACTATATGGATATGGGACATTACTATAATAAATTCCCCAAGAACAAAGGGAATTCACACTAGAATAATCCTATAGATCAAGATCGAGATTGTTCAACAATAATGGATGAAGTTTAAGCTTTAAATTATATGATAAAAGGTACTTTTAATATACCCTAAATGTTATATAATATAATATTTTATTATAGATCTTTGAAATCTTTAATATCATACATGTTTGAAAATAATATCCAATCACCCTAGATGAATTAATGGATGATTTTTTAGTTATAACACCAAGTGGTACTTTAATTATAATAAATATATACTCATAAATTTAAATTAGAATCCATTTTTTAGTTACTAATATTATTATCATACCTATGGTGTATTTTTATGTAATATTGGGGTTATATTGGCTATTTAATTTTTTTAAAAAAGAATTTATTATAGAGATAAATAATATATAGTACTAGAGGAAAGTAGGGAATTAATTGGTTTTCAAGTGGAGATTTGTTTATTATAATATTTTTAGGAACCACCCTGATAGCTCATATTAATGAAATACTTGGGGAAGCCATGAATATAATTTAATCTATGATAGGAAAGGAGGTTTTTAGTATAGTAGATGTACCCATTATGTAAGAATTTATTTATGTATTTTCTGATGAATTGCCTAGATTTACCCTGATTGAGAAGTTAAATTCAATATTTATCGCATCCCTAATGCAAAAACCATATATAGACCACCATATCAAATGGTTATAGTTGGAAAATCAATTATAATACTTATGTGGAAAAGGTTACATACATCCATGTGTTTCACCATGGGGTGCACCTTTTTTATTTATAAATAAAGAGGATGGTTCAATGAGGTTATTAATTAATTATAGAAAAATAAAGGAAATTAACATAACAAAAAAGTATCCATTTCCTCATATTGATGTCAAAATTTATCAAATTCAAGGGCCTTAATGTAACAGCCTCGACCCCAGTATCATAGATTCGGTGGTTAATTTACTACAATGGAATAGACACAATAGATCACATCATGAAAGATTGATCAGTTAAGTAGTGTTGAATAAATAGATACATACATGGATCCCTTATTACATTGGTGATTAAATATGTAACATAACAAAGGAAAATAAACTAATTCCTTGACACTATAAACATATTTCATCTTCATAACATGGGAAAGGAAAACAAATAAAAGAGTGATATTAAATGATCAGTAAGGGTTACATACAACAGAAACATAAATCATCAATAATTAATTCACAATCAATAAGTCATAATAAATATAGAAAGGTAGATAACTGAAAAATTCATTCCATTTAATCAATAAACTGAGAATGAAAATGCGTCCATAGATTTTATCATAGTGGAAATATAATGGATATACATAACTAAATAACGAATGAAAGAAATTCTTAATTATTATAAGTCATGTAATTAGAACATGATACCACTACTATCAAGAAATTTCAAAAGTTAGTTTAATTTTGTGGGTATAAACCAATATGATTCTTCTTGGAAATAAACATGAAGGGTTTTTTCCATTTTTTTTGTCTCATGAGACCTATCAATGCATCGAGGAGCTATCTATAACCAGGACCCACCCATGTATGCATTTAAAAATAATTACTCAAATAAAAAATGATCAATTAAATTCATGAATCAATATGACTTATCAAGAAATATCTATATTGAGTAAACGATAAATATTTAACAATATTTTCGAAGTTAATCAAATAAATTTTAAAGTAAACCCCATATGAAAAAATGGTATATTACTTATAAGATAAACATATCCATGGTCAATGAAATGATGATATTTACTGAAATATTCAATGATAGATGATTATATATAAAATGGTTTGATCAAAAATGAAATAGGTGATAAATATGGAATATATTCCATAGAAAATAAAGTGAGACAAAAACCCTTACCACTAGTAATCAATCGAATCATATGACCCATAAAATTAATAATCATAAAAAGAAACAATGAATACCATGAAGATAAAAATATTAATGACATTATATATCAATGAAATTATATATACACCCCACAAAATAAATAAGTGGTGAATAAGTCATATCTTATAGAAATAAATGTGAGATAAGAAACTATTTACCTTTAGTCTGGAAGCATTTTGCACTTATACTTAATGTCCTTGATAATAAAATTAGATTCATTAATTGATTAATTCAGAACCTATTAAGAATATATTTTATTTATTATAATTTTAATGAATTCATATATGGAAATTTCAGTGAGTTATAATGTTTAATTGTTTTTGTTCTGAGAGTGTTCGTTTCATTGTTTTGTGGTCGGTTCCCTTGAGTATAATTATGGGAGTTCTTGTAAAATGGAAGAAAAACTCCAAAAGTAAAATTATTTAGTATTAATGAAATTATAGATGTTTAAATGGTCTAATATATCATTTGTTTATATGGTTCTAGGATGAATAATTAGATTAAATGTTGATGAAAATGTTTTAATTTATTTTGGCGGTTTTTACGACCATCACAAACTTTTATCATTTTATTTAATTTTATGTCTATATTTTTGTTATAGAATATTATATAACATGTAATATTTATTTTAAAATATTATTTAACCATAATAATGGTTTTATGACCAGAATTGAAGGCGGTAATGGAAAATTAAAACTCATCATCCATAAAGTTGGTTAATCGACACATCATAGACGAAGTTTTCATTTTTAGAATAAAAGGAGGAGATAGGGGAATTGATGATAGATATTATATTATAATAATAAAATTATAATATATAAAAGATAATGGAGTTACCATTACATTTTTTATAGGGAAGGTGAGGATAGGATAAGTAACAAAAATAGAATAAAAGTGAAATAAGGAGGATTTTACATCTTCAACATCATCACCTTGGGAACCCCTTTTAGACACTTCAATTTGGTCTTTTTGCAGGACCAGTAGGTTTTGGATATGTTAAATAGGATTGAGAAGGGAATTGGGAAGAATTTAGACTAGATTAAAGTTTAAGAATATGTGAGGAGAGGAGGTGGTGATGTGTGATATTTATTGGGAGAGGAGAGGGGTGTTTTTTATTATTTTATTTCTTTGTTTATTATTTTGATTGAATACTATCAATAATATTGATTATTGTGACTAAGTGAAGTAACTAGTGCATGTGATTTGAAAATAATGGGTGATTACCTCATGCATACATTATCCATGACTCAAAATTTCATTAATTTACTTATGATGTTAAATATCGTATGTTATAATATTTCAGTGTTCACAAAACATCAACTATTTTAGAAAAATCCCAAAAATTCACCCTAACCATTTTTTAATGTTTAGATTTTAAATATGGAATCTATTTTGTGAAAATAAGTTTTTAATTATGAGAAATTTATTTTCTAATTAAAATCATCATTTTTTTCAAAAATAACAATTTTAATATTATAACTCAGTTTACAACACTTTGAAACATTAATTATGACCTCATAAAATTATATAATAATTATAAGAGAAAATATTAATTTTTTAATAAATTTTGTAAAAATAAAATTTCTTTTAAATTGTTATATTAATTATAAAATTGTAAATAAAAAATTTTGTTTCGCAAAATACCAACACTGAATTTGTCATTTTAAAACATATATTTACTTATTATATGATATAAATATATCATATTTTCATTTATGAGGTGCCTAAATTTTATTTATTTTTTCATAGAAAAGGTTATTATTCTAAGTGAAACATTACTATTCCTAACATTCCCTCTACTTTTCCAACAGTCATGTTAATATTTAATAGTATATCATGGTTTATTTTTGCAATGTAATCTATTTAATAAAATGAATTTATTTAAGAAGATACATACCATAAAATCTTGGTGAGTTATATTCCTCCCTCTGAAAAATTTATTCCTAAAATATTTCATGGTTATTACCATCTAAATAGATGCGGGTGGTTATTTATAACAAACTCAGGTTCCCATATTGGTTCTTCCATTTTATAGTTTCTCTATAAATATTATACCAGCAGAGTCATCTAATTTCTCAATACTTGCTATCTAGTGACAAGAATCTCAATAGGCTCTTTAAAAATTAGGTTCTAGTTCGATTTCTTCATTGTTGAGTACATGTGTTATGTTTTTCATGTACTTATTTTACAATGATATATGGAACACATCATGAACTTCGGAGAGACTTGGTGGAATTTCTAATTGGTATGCTACCGCTCCAATTCTTTAAATAATTTTAAATAGTCTATTTTATGTGGGGATTAGTTTTAGTTTCTTAACGAACCTTATGACACCCTTCCATGGAGATAATTTCAGAAAGACACGATCTCCCCCTTGAAATTCTACACCATTACTCTAGTTGTTATCATAACTAATTTTACTACTTTGAGATGATTTAATATGATCCCGAATAGTATTTACTACTGTCATTGTCCATTCCTTAAGTTCTTGTCCAATATGTTTCCTCTTACAAACTTTATCCTAGTCAGTTGCAGTATGATATATTATTCTATATAATGCTTTATAAGGGACTGTTTGAATTCTGTAATGGAAACTGTTATTGTGGGAAATATATACCAAAGGTAAATACTGATCATATATACCTAAAACGTTAGGTGTTTGTGACTCAAAATGTCTTCTAATTCTTGAATAGTCATTTAAAACTATCCATCTATTTGAGGGTGATAAGATATACTCAAATAAAGATCAATATCCAAATAATTTTAAAGACACTTCCATAATTTTGATGTAAAATAGGTATCTTGATAAAAAAATTGATATAGGTGCACCATTAATTATTAAAACATAATTATTATAGATTCTTTCAAGGATCTCAAGAGGTAAAACTTCTCTTATAACATGAAAACATGCCGATTTTGTAATGAAACCAACAATGGTGATATATTAGCATTGTTTCTAGGGGTATTTGGTAATCCTATGATGAATTTGAAAGTAATTTCATCCCACTTTCACATAATAATTGGTAGAGGCTACATTACTCCTCGAGGATTATTTCTCTCAGCCTTCACTTATTGAAAAATTATACATATTGGCACATATTTATCAATTTCCCGCATAGTATTATCCCAAAAAATGTTCTTTCAGATATCGATACATCATTGCACTACCAAGGTGTATATAGGAATTTTTGCTATTAGAATCGTCTAATAGTTCCCTTTTTAGCTCAAGTATTGATGGAACACATAACCTCTTACCAAATTTCATAATTTCATCAACGTACAAAAAGTCTTCCAATATTTTAAACTTAAGGACTTTAATTTTATTTGGAAAATTATCATAATCAGATTGATTGTTTTTTTGCTTTTCCAATAAATATGGTTTCACAATCATTTGAAAAAGGAGTGATGTTTCCTCTTCCATAATAATTCTGATATCCATATTTACTAAATCCTTGAACATTGTATATTTATCAATCCTAATTTGGGTTAGAAGTCCCTGATATGTCCTACATAATGCGTATTCTACCTTATTTTCTTTTCTTGGGTAGAAGTGTACAGATAAATCATAATCTTTGAGTAACTCAAGACATAGTCTTTGCCTCATGTTGAGTTATTTTTTTGAAAATATATATTTAAAACTCTTGTTATCTATATATATCTCACATATTTAACCATAGAGATAGTATATCCATATCTTCAGAGTAAAAATTATCTCTTCTAACTCAATATCAAGAGTTGGATAATTCTGATCATGAATCTTTAGTTGCCTTGATTCATATTAAATAACTTTATTGTTTTCCAAAAGGACACAACCTAGTAATTTCTTTGATGTATCACTGTATATCACAAATCCATCATTTCTGGATGGTGGTTTCAAAATTGGATTATTGACTAATCTTCTCTTCATTTTTTCAAAAAATTATAAACATTATTTTTTCAATACGATCTTAACCCCGCTTCATGTGATCTTGGTTAATGGGTTAGGTAATCAAGAAATATTCTGAACAAAATAATGATAGAAACCAACTAAACCAATGAAACTATGCACCTGGATTATGTTTATTGGTACAATCTATTCTTGTATCAACTTTTTTATTTTGCGGAGCATGTGATATTCCATCCTCATAGATAATATATCCAAGAAACTCAATTTCCAGAATCATTGAGTCACACTTTTTAAATTTACCATTTCCTTTTGAGAGTCTCACGAATGGACTACAGGTGATTCTCATGGTCTTTAAAACTTTTAGATTATACCAAAATATCATTAATTAATAATAAAAAAATATTGAAGATATTCCTTGAATACTCTTTTCATTATATCTATGAAAATCATTGTTGGATTAGTAAATCCAAAAGGAATTAATATAAACTCATAATTTCCATACCTCATACAAAATGTTTTCTTTAGAATATCATCATTTGTTACTCACAATTGATGATATCTAGAATGAAGTTCTATCTTTGAAAAATATTGATATTCGTGAAGTTGATCAAATAAATCATCAATTCAATGTAGATGATACTTTTTCAATATAATAATAGCATTTATTTCTCTATAGTCAATGCACAACCTCATTGATCCATCTTTCTTCTTAACAAATAGAATAGGGGATCCCCAAAGAGAAACACAAGGGAGAATAAATCCATTATTACTAAACTCATGTAGTCTTTTCTTTAGCTCCAGAAATTCCAAAGTTTCCATTCTATAAGAAGTATTTGACAATGGTATTTCATTAGGGGTTGAATCAATAGTAAACCCCACTTCATGCTCTAGGGGGTGTTAAGATAATTCCTTAGAAAATACGTCAATGTAATCCTATAAAATTGGTGCATCATCAATTTCAAGATTATTTTCCTCATTCCAATATTTTGTTTTCTCTTCATCCCAATGAATTTAACTTAGTAGAGATATAAGGGTAGATATAGATAAGAATTATATGATTAACTTTCTGCACTAAAGGTAAGGAGTTCTACATCTTTCTCAAAAATCATAATTTTTGCCTTCTTGTAATAATTTTTCACATGTTATTTCGATATCGATTCCATAATAAGGATTATATAAAATTCAAGCATTGGTATGATTATAGGGTTAGAAAATAAATCATGTTTATGTGTTATAATAGGGATTGATTAATACTTGTTTTATAATGTGACTCACCTTAAGAGTTTTGATTAAAAAACTCCTAATTAAATATAAGTGGAAATATCTAATTTTCATGGAAAAAAAGGTAGATATAAAAGAGTGTGATGGTACAAAAGAAAATAAATCATTGGATAAATTTAAAGATATTATTAATTTACCTTCCACCACATCATTGAGTACTTCTTCTTTATATCTGTTGATCACATAAGCTTGGCCATATCCCCTTGTCCTGTTCTGTGATAGATTCCCTTGATGCATGGTACATTTATTTGAATAATTTGGAATTTATTTACAGTTGAATCATTGAACATCATTTATTTATTTCTTCCCCTTTCATTCATTAATTCGATGACCATTTTCTCAATATTTATAAAAAAATCCAAATCCATTCAATCATTTTTTAGGATGATTCTTTACACATTTTTTTCATAATGGGAATTTATTTATTCCCCTACAATTCTTTAAGGATTTAACTTTTTCATGGTTATCATAATAACTATTATTCACTTCATTTCCCTTTAAAATATATGATCTAGTAAATTCTTTCTCTATTTTTATGGAACTTAATAATATTTCATCATATGAGGAAAATGTTTGAGAAGATAATGTCCTTCAAAGACTTGGCTTATGACCTTCAAAAAATGATCAATATTGTTTTTTGAATCATGTATGTTATATATGGCATACTTTCTAGTATTATAATGGTATCCTCATACTTTGTAATAGTACCATATTCATTTTATTTAATCTAAATAATTTTCTCTTTATTTCAATTTGTTGGTCATTGAGGAAGTATTTATTGAAGAATTTTTCTTTAAAAGTTCTCCATTTCATATCTTTTATTTCATATTCCACCTTATTAATCTGGATCAATGACCAATATTGATCAAAATCTTACTTTAGGCAATATTCTTCTAGTACTACATTTTCTTTTTAATTTCATCTTAGTGCTAAAAATATATTTTTATGAGACTTGACCCATTGCTCAGCTCCCGCTGGATTTGTATCCCCAATAAAAGATGGGGGCTTCTACCACATGAAACGATCCAAAATAAGAGTATAATGCTTATTAGTTATAACTATAGTAAGATTTCCTAATATGTACTAGAACTAAAAATATCCAACACCAACTATGTTGAATTTCTCAGTAGGGAAATCCATACATTGTTCACAGGTATTGATTCCCATTATTCTTTTAGAAACTATCACTAAATAATGGAAAACAATGAGTTAGATAATAATAATCATGGGTATTGATCAAAATATTTACTATATGCAACTATTATAATTTTCATGTTTTTTAACATCAAGTTATTGAGGCTTCTACTAAACCTACTCTAATACCAAATGTAACAACCCTAACCCTAGTAGACTAGAGTCCGTGGTTCTTTTATTACAATGGAATTGATACAAGAGATCACATAACCAATGATCGATAAGTTTATTAGTCCTTAAGAACTACATATATACATGGATCACTCATTACATTGGTAATTAAACAAAGAACCTAACAAAGGAAAATAAACTTCTTCCTTGTCACTATTCAAAGATTTCATCTTCATAATCCGGGGAAAGAAAACAAATAAAATTGGGAGATGAAATGTAAAATAAGGGTAACATACAATAGAAACATAAATCAATAATAATTGAAACATAATCAATATGGAATAATCAATATGGAAAGTTAAATAATTGAAAAATAACATTCCATTTAATTAGTAAAATGAGAATGAAAATGCATTCATAGATTTTTTCATAGTAAAAATATCATGGATAGTAATAACTGAATACTGAAGGAAAAAAATTATTCATTATTAGAGATCATGTATCCAATACATGATACCAATACCTTCATGACCTTTCACAATATGTTTTAAGTCTATGGGTAGAAACCAATCTGATTGTGCTTGGAAAAACAGAAAGGGTTTATCTCAAATTATTTTTTCTCATGAGAACTATCAATGAATCAAGGGGATATCTATAACTAGTCCCCACCCATGTATGAATGTATATATCTTTAATCATATATAATAAATGATAAATTTATCTCATGAATAAATATGACATCTCAATAAACATATTTATTGAGTAAAAGTGACCGATTTAACATTATTTCCCCAATTAATCAAACTACATTCAAAGTAAACACCATTTGAAAAGGGTATATGACTTAGATGATAACCATATCCATGATACAATAAATATTTATATTTAAATAAATATTCTACAATTTATGTTCATAAATAAAAGGTTCAATGCATAATGTAAATAAGTGATGAATATGGAAAATGTCCCACAAAAATTAAAGTGAGACGAAAACCTTACTACTTATAATCAATCGAATCGTATGCCCCATAAAATTAATAATCATAAAGTGAAACATAAAATACCATGAAGATTAATATATTAATTATATGATATATTAAAGGGATGCATACATACACCACACAAAAAAAAAATGGTGAATAAGGCCTATCTCACAGAAACAAATGTGAGATGCAAAACCCCTTCACTTATATCTGAAAGCGTTCCACACTTGTTATTAATGTATTGAATAATAATATCAGATTAATTAATTAATTAATTCAGTAATTGTTAAACATAATTTATTTTATTAATATTTTTTAAATTCATTTATGGCCATTTTTTGAGTTATAATGTCTGATTGTATTATTCTAAAAGCCTTTGTTTCAGGATTTTCTGGTCGGTTCTCGTGTTTATAATTATGGGAGTTATTTTCAAATGGAATAAATATGCCATAATTAAAATTATAGAGTATTAATAAACTTATAAAAGTTAAAATGTTCTTATATATCATTTTTTATATCGTTTGAGGATAAATCATTAGATAAAATGTTGATGAAAATGTTTTAATTAGTTTCTTTCTTTTTTTACGACCATCATGAACTTGTATCATTTTATTTAATATTTTGTTTATATATTGGTTCTATAAAATTATATAACTTATTATATGTATTTTAAGTTCTTATTTAACCAGTATAATTTTCTTGTTACCATTATTTAAGGCTATAATGGAAAAATAAAACTCATTGTCCATGAAGGCGGTGAATCGTGATGTCACAAACGATGCTTTAATTTTTAGAATAAAATGAAAAGAGAATAGATTTGATTATGTATATTACATTATAAAAATAAAATTCATGTATATATATGATACTGGAGTTATAATTAATCTTTTTATAGGGGAGGTGATTAGATAACAAGAAATGAAATGAAATGAAAAGATAAAGGAGGAGGATTTTACCACATGAATATCGTCTCCTTGGGAACCTCCTTAAGATACTAGAATTTGGTATTTTGGTTGGAATAGTGGGTCTTAGATGTGGGTAAGATGATTGGTAATGTAATTAGGTATAATTTAGACAAGATTCAAATATTATAAGGTGTTAGGAGAAGAGTTGGTGATAAGTGTTATTTATATGGAGAAGAAATTGGTGTTTTTGATTATTTTATTCATTTGTTTTTATTATTTTGGCTTAATACTATCAATAGTGTTTATTCTTGTGACTATGTATAGTAAATATTTTTATAAAAGTTAAAACTAATTGGTTCTTACCTCATTCATACATCATCCATGACTCAAAATTCATATATTTACTTATAATGTTAAATACCATAAATTATCATATTATACTATTCACAATAAATTCAACTATTTTAAAAAAATCCCAAGAATTAACCATAACCATTTTTCAAAATGTAAATATTTAAAGTAGACTCTATTTTTTGAAAATAATTATCTAAATATGATAAATTTAATTTATAATTAAAATCATCAATTATTGCAAAAATACATATTTTAATATTGTAACTGATTTTACGGCACTTTGAAAAATTAAAGATGGTCTTATAAAATTATCTTATAATTATAATAAATAAATATTAATTTATGAATCTATTTTAAGGAAAAAATATTTCAAATCATTATATTAATTATAAAATTGCAAATAAACATTTACATTTCAAAAAAATACCAACACATAATTTATCAAAATTAAAACATTTATTTACTTTTTCTATAATATAAATATATAATATATTCATTTATGAGATACCTAAATTTTTTTATAATTTCATAGGTGAGGTTATTATTCTAATAGATACATTACTATTCCTAATGGCTATACTACAATTCGAACAATGATGTTAATATTTAATAGTATATCACGGTGCATTTGTGCAACCTAAATTATTGAATAAATTGAATTTATTTAAGAACATACATACTATAAAATATCGGGTCATTATACTGAATGCTTTTTCAGGATCTATCTTTGTTCTAGATTTAATCAGTTAAAATTTAAGAAGGTTGATATCCCAAAGATGAACTTTTGTACAATTTATTGTCGTTATGAGTTTATATTAATGCATTTTGGGTTGACTAATGCACCATATGTGTTTATGGATTTGATTAATAGGGTATTTAAGGACAATCTTGATATGTTTGTGGTAATTATTATTGATGAATTTATTACATCATATAATAGTTATGAAGAGTAAGAAACTAATTTTCTAACCATTCAAGAGGTTCTGAAGAAAAATATATCATATGAGAAATTTAGTATATGTGAATTTTTTATTCAAAAAGTTTCTTTCATTGGAAATAATGTATCTAAGGATGGTATATCTATTGATCCTTAAAAAATAAAAGGTCGTTAAGGAATGAACATGAACATCTATTATAATTGAAACACGTAGCTTCCTTGGATCAAAAGGATACCATTGGTTGTTTTTTTGAAAATCTAACTCAATTATCCAATCCATTAACCAAGTTTACATATAAGGGGGTCAATTTCACTTAAAAAATGAAATGTAATGATATTATTTTGTTATTGAAGTGAATATTGGTAAATTCACTCACATGTTTCTTCTATATGGTATGTATGTGTTTTATTTACATTGATGCATTAAGAATAGGTCTTGGATGAGTTATAATGAAAAATGATAGAGGGTAGCTTATGCATCTTGACAGTTGAAGAATCGTGACATTAATAATCCAAATCATTATTTAGAGTGTGAGATGGTGATATTTACACTATATATATATATATATATATTATCTATATGGAGAGAGATATGATATGTACACTGAAAACAAGTCTTTAAAATGTTTCTTTAAATATAATGTGATTATTATGAGGAACAGGGGATGGTTTGAACTACATAGGGATTAAGATTTTACTATAAA
Organism: Viscum album; assembly: GCA_963277665.1. Taxonomy (NCBI): domain Eukaryota; kingdom Viridiplantae; phylum Streptophyta; class Magnoliopsida; order Santalales; family Viscaceae; genus Viscum; species Viscum album. The sequence continues at coordinate 607,010,217 of OY728139.1, read as the reverse complement.
TTATAATCAAGTTAATGAAAACAATCAAGCACATGCATTGAGTAGAAAATACCATCATGTAATAGCCATGATAAGGGTAGATAATGGTCCAATTCTAAAGGATTTAATAAATATATATATGGGAATTATGATGGAAGGAGAAAAATAATTATTATTCAATATAATTACCTAACCATCATTATTGGGGAGGATCAAGAAAGCACAAAATTATGGAAAGTATCTATGAAATAATATGGAAGATGTGAGGAATAGGAAATTACTAGAGTTTAACTTTTTTGATGATGGAGTTCTAAGGTTGGGTAAAAAGTTATGTATTCCAAAAATACCATAGGTAAAATAGATCTACTAGATAAGATTCATAGATCAAACTTCTCTATACATTTTGGTTTTACCATGATATATAAAGATATCTGGGAGTATTTTTAGTGAAAAAAGGTGAAACAAGAGATTATAGATTGTGTTTTGAGATGCTTAGTATGGAAAAAATTGAAGGATGAAAAAAAAATCAAAAATGGGTTTTTCATCATTTAACTATACCAGAGTGGAATTAGGATAATAATACTATGTATTTCATCCCTGAGCATAAAAATAAATCCAAGGGTAATAATACAATATGGGTCATAGTTGATCATCTTAAAAAGTTATCTCATTTCCTTGAAATTTTTGAATATTTTCCTCTCGATCATTTTGTTAGGATATATATAAAAGAATTTTTGAGACTTTATAGAATTTAAATATCTATAGTCATTGATTAATTCACAGGATTAATTTCAAAATTTTAGAGGAGTCTCTAGAAGGATTTAAATATAGAGCATAAACTTAGCACAACCTATCAATATCAAATAGATATACAGTCAGAAAGAATTATCCAAATATTTGAAGATACAATAAGATCATTATCTCTTAGCTTCCAAGGAATTTCTATAACGATCCACACTTTAGATACATGGTTATTACTTCAGAATTAAATCATACTTATTACAACATATAAAAAAACCATGGTAGGACCGTATAGGTATAGTGTCTTTAGAAACTGGGAAACATAAACAACTGGTTCATAAATCATCTACATTGTCCCCTGCTTATTTCATCATATCTAGAGTCCCTTTTTGGAATATCCTACTTAATACCCTTCTTCCTGGCTTGGGGAAAAGAAAACATACAAAAGGTTGATCTCAAATGCTCAGTATGGGTAAACAAAAGAAATATCAATCATATCATATTCATAAGAACAAAACATTTTGAATATCTTAACCTAAAAAAGAGATCATAATATCATAACATGGGGTAAATCATAGTAGTGAAATGTAATCCCAATAATCATAACTTAAAGTATGAAACATTGTGTCATAAACAGATAATCATAGAAAATCATTTCATTTAATCAAGACTCATTTTCAAGACTATCATAGCGGACAAAGTCCATTACTGAACCGAGTTCACTCCTCATTCCAGTCCTGTGTCACTGAACCATATTAACTTTTCATTCCATCCATGTCTATCTAATGAGATATAAATTTTTACCCAATGCATTGGAGGGAGATATAGGTCCCACCCATCTCATAATGAAACCATTCTTATGTGTTCCACAAAATTGTAAATCATACATCCTAGCATAACCCATGTAATAAAAATGGGATTATTAAACATTGTGACATTATAAAACAATTCATATAAGATAAAGGACTTCATAAAAATAATTACATCACAACAAAATCAAATAAATGTAATAATAGGGATAGAAATAGAACCCTATATTATCTTAGATGGAATATAATTTTGATAAAACACTTGAACTCCATTCCTGAGGAAAATATCATTTGTACTTCAAAAACATTTTTCCTTTATTAACATGTCATAACATTTTAAACTAAAACAATTTAATTAAAAATAAACTTGAAAATTTGAAAAGGAAGCTTCATGTAAATAATGTTCTATGGAAATCATAAAAATCCATTCATGCCATATAATTTAAAAAACATTCTTCTCATATTTTGGCCGAAAAAGTCAAAAAGTATCTCGTACTGAAAATGTCAAAAGATTCCTTTCATATATTTTACTAAAAATTCACCAATAGTTTAAATTGGATTTAAATAATTTTAGGAGGATAGAAATAATATTACATATTGAGGAAACATGGATATGGATGATAAATATTCCCCATTAAATTCTAAAGTATAAACAATCTCAGATAAAAATGAGATTGCGATATTTTCCCTTACCTTAGGTCTGATATGCTTTGGACGTATCCAAACCTCCTGTATAATGATTTAAACAATTTCATTGACTTGTTATAGAATCATATTCATTGTTATGATATCATATATGGTTATATTCTTATCTTCTAATTAGTAGTATTTCATTTCTACTTGTTATTCGGGTGTTTATTGCTTTATGTTCTTATGCGTGTTTTGTCGAATAAATTCTTCTTCCTATTTTTATGTTATAGATAAATCATTTACAGAATTGTATTTTTATAATATATATCATATTTATTCATTAAATTCATTTATATAATCACTGTTTAATGAAGATCATGTAGAACGAATCACATCGCACCGTGGAGACGGTAAGCCGTACGTACGCACAAGAGACGATATCGTTCCCATGATTGTGGAAATGTATTGAAGTGTATGGTGTATAATATTTTTACATAAATATCAGTTAATAATAATATATAGTTATTTCTTCCATTCTTATACCCATCCAAGTAAGGAGTTGGTGGAAAATAGATTACACCATGGCGTGGAGAAGGTATTCCGTATGTACGCACGCACGGTGATTTCATTTTCCGTAGGATAGATTAAAGGTGAAATAGGGTTATTTCATATTTATAATAAAATATAATTATATTATTAATACTTATGTAATTAATTTATGATTAAACAAATAAATAATAAGAAGTAGAAGAAGAAATGAATTTGAAAGAATCAGTAAAGGATATTACCTCTTCTTCGACACGCCTCTTTGAAACTTTCTCTTAGAATACTAAAATTGGTCTTTGAAGAAGACCAGGACCTCTAGTATGTTTCTAGGGAATTTAAAAAGGTAAATTGATAGGGGTTTTATGAGCTTGAAGGCTCAAAGTTGTGTAAAGAGGAGAGGGAGGAGGTTCCCCTTTAAAAGGGAGGAGAGGGGCACCTTTAGAATTATAAGAAATATTAATTTATAATAAATTCTAACCCCACTTAAAAACCTCTAAAAATTACTCAAATACGAATCTCAGATGAGATAGGGTTTTAGTAACATCAACATATAAAATTTATACATGCTTTTAATTTATTTTAAACCTTATCTAATTGATTTATCCGTATTTAATCTATTTAATTTTATTTATGGTAATAATATTCTAAATTTTAAATTGATATAAATAGTTACTTATATGCTTTTAATTATCCATAATTAGATACTTTATGATATTTTAGACCTTGAAATTTTAAATTTATAATTTTTAAATATTTTTATGATTTTAAACAATTTTATAATATGTTATTTTTATAAAATATCAATAGTGTCAATTTTGACACTATTCATTTATTAGAATTTAAATAAAATATAAATAGAGTATGTATTCGAAATAAATGCTTTAATAGATTCATAACATGTCATATTTATTTAAAAAATTAGTGGAGCACATTAAATAGTTTATATAATATTTATTTTAATATTTTTAAAACCATTTATTTGATATTTTAATCTATAAAATAATTTCAACATCATTGTTGTGTCACCTTTAATGATAATTATTTAATCCCTAAAAGTTATAAATAAATTCAAACGACTTAGATAATTTTATTATATTTCTGGAGACTATTTATGTTCTAATTTTCATGATGTTTATCACTAAATTAAAATTATTATACTTATAAGATTTAGGAGAGTGACATGTTGTCACTTTCTTTGGTTTTAACAATAATTAAATTATTTTAGTGATAAAAAGTAAAAAAAATGAATTTATTCCGACCCTTATGTGATAAGGGTATACTTTTAGTCATCAAATAGAATTTTGGCAGGTTTTAGGGTAATTTTATAATCGTATTTTTACCCTTAATTACCTGATTTACCTTTAACTACAGTAAAAAAAAATTACCGTAGTTACTATTCGTAATATCAAAAAAATATAAGTAATCTATTAACATAATTTGGACCCACTAAATCCAAATTTGGAATCCATTTTTCAAAATTCAAGACACATATGTTGCAGTAATTAATTTAAAATTAATCTCGTTGTTAAGAAAATAGGTTTTAAAAGTTAAAACATTGTGAAAAATTGAAATGTTATTAACTATGAATTCAGTGTAAAATTAATGGTAATGACATAAAATATATTAAATGGTAAAAATATATTCTATTTATACTCTAAAACCATTAAATATTATAACTTAACCATATAAATTATTGTGATGAAAAAAGTTGTTTTTAATTAAAATATAGCGTGTTTTTACTATTCATTAAAATATGGAAGTTATCAGAATAATATGAAAATTTTATCCAAAGTAAATTTTTATATCCTGATTCCAAAGAATAATTTTATTTTGTCAAATTGAACTTATAAACATGTCAAAACTAGATTTATTGTTGGTGTTCCATCAAAAGGCGACAAAACTGGATTTTTTGAAAAATACTTATTTTACCCAAAACATTTATTCTGTTCACATACCATATTTTAGAAAATGTGTAAGATGAATAATAATGTTATAAAATTCAAAATGTAGTTAATTCTATTCATAACGGAAAGCCAATAATAATATTATAACAATATATCATTGTTTAGAAAAACTCGATATTGCGTACCACTCACGCTATCGAGGAAGCTTGCTCTTGTGTATAATGCATGCCAAGCTAGTGTTGTGTATAAAGAAATATTACTTTGATGTTTCGTATAACATAAGACATAAAAAATATATCTCATAAAATATCAGGGTGTTACATTCTACCCCCCTTAAAATGAATTTCACCCTCGAAATTCGTCACTTTGTAACAAACAGATGAGGATACCTCTCCCTCATCATATCCTCAAACTCCCATGTAGCTTCTTCTAATTGGTGGTTCCTCCATAAAAATTTCACCAAGCGAGTGGTCTTGTTTCATAGAACATTTTCGCTATGATCCAGAACCTCTATCGGCTGTTCTTCATAAGAAATATATTGCTCCAGCGGTACAACTTCTGAACTTAGTACATGTGAAGGATTGGGTATGTACTTTATCAGGAGATGTACATGGAACACATCATGAACTTGAGAGAGATTAGGTGGAAGTGACAATCGGTAAGATTCCCTCCCAACATGATCCAGTATTTCAAAAGGTCTGATATACCTTGGGCTCAACTTGCCCTTCTTTCCAAATCTCATTACTCTCTTCCAAGGAGATATTCGTAAGAGCACTTTATCACCCACATCAAACTCTATGTCATTTCTTCAGTTGTCAGCATAACTTTTTTATCTACTCTGAGATGCTCTTATGTGTTATTGAATAGATCTGACCTTTTATGTCATCTCATCGACAAGATCAGGTTCTAATAGCTTTCTTTCCCCAACTTTATCCCAGCAAGTTGGAGTTCTGCATTTCTTTCCATAGAGAGCTTCATAAGGATCCATCTGAATACTGGAGTGAAAGATATTTTTATATGAAAATTCTAACAAAGGTAGGTGTTCATCCAAACTAACTTTTAAATCCATAGATCAAGCTCTTAATATGTCTTCTAGAGTTTGAATTGTTCTCTCACACTGACCGTCTGTCTGAGGATGATAAGTAGTGCTGAAACTCAACTCTGTATCTAGAGTATGTTGAAGACTTGTCCAGAACTTTGAGGTAAACCTAGGGATTTACATATATCCTGGAAAGATGATCTAGAGATAAATCTTCCCTAATAGAATTTAAGTGTGCCGACTTCATAAGATGATCAACTATGACCCAGATAGCATTATTTCCTTTGGATGTTTTAGGAAGTCCAGTGACAAATTCCAAAGTGATGTTTTTCCATTTCCATTCAGGTATGAGTAATGGTTGTAACATCCCCTTAGACTTCTGTCTCTCAGCTTTAACATGCTGAAAAACCAAGCATCATATTCAGCAACATCTCTTTTCATGAAATCCCACTAGAAGTAATTTTTTAGGTCGCTATACATATTCGTGCTTCCAGGATGAATAGAGAATGAAGAACTATGAGCCTCATCCAGAAGCTCCTTATTTAATTCTGGGATGGGAGGAACAAAAACCCAATTCCTGAACCTTATTATTTCATCACAATCAAGGTTTAATTTAGGAACATTTCTCACCTTCTTTTGTAACTCTAAATCTTCTTTTTGTGCCTATTTAATCCTCACATGAATAGTTGGTTGGACATTCATTTGAGAAAGATAAGATATCTCCCCTTTCATTAGAATTCCAAGATCCATCCTTTGTAAATACATAAATATTGGATCTTTTGTGATCCTCATAATGGATAAGCTAGCATGGTCTTGTCGAATTAATGCATCTTCCACCTTTTTTCCTTTCCCAGGGTGATAATGAATTGAGCAGTCGTAATCCTTAATCAACTCCAACCATCTTCTTTGGTGCATATTCAGCTCCTTTTTTGTGAAAATATACTTTAAACTTTTATGATCAGTATAAATATCACACTTTTCACCATAAAGGTAATGCCTCTAAATCGTTAAGTCAATGATTACCATAGCTAACTTCAAATTATGAGTTGGGTAATTTTGCTCATAGATTTTCAACTGTCATAAGGCATAATCTATCACCATATCATTTTTCATGAGAACACACCCCAATCCCTTCTTGGATGCATCACTTTAGATCACAAACCTTTCTCCACTAAAAGGACGTGTGAGCACAGGGGAACTTGATAACCTTCGTTTTAACTCCTTGAAATTTTCTTTACACTACTCTGTCCAAAATAATTTAACTCGTTTTCGAGTCAACCTGGTGAGTTGATTAGATAACATTGAAAAATCTTTCACAAAACATCAATAATATCCAGCCAAGCCAAGAAAACATTAGATCTCAGTTACTGTTTTTGGTCTCGACCATCTTTCGATAACCTCTGTTTTTGATGGATCCACAGATATCCCCTCTTTTGAGATTATGTGACCCAAAAATGAATCTTTTTAAAGCGAATATTCACACTTGGTAAATTTGGCATAAAGCATATCCTTTCTTAGGGTCTTTAATACAGTTATCAAGTGATCTCTATGTTATTCCCTGTTCTTTGAATAGAAAAGAATATCGTCTATAAAGACTACCACAAACTGATCAAGATAGTCTCTAAAGACTCTATTAATTAGATCTATGAAGATAGTAGGGGCATTAGTAAGACCAAATGAAATCACTATAAATTCATGTACGGAAATCCGTCTTTGGTATATCCTCTTTTTTGACCCTTAATTGATGATACCCTGAATGAAGATCAATCTTGGAAAATTTTTGAGCTCCGCGTTGTTGTTCAAATAAGTCATCAATGGGTGGGAGAGGGTATTTGTTCTTGATAGTGATATTGTTAAGTTCTCGATAATCAATGAAGAGTCTCATTGACCCATCTTTATTCTTAACAAACAGAACAGGTGATCCTAAAGGTGACGCACTAGGGCGTATGAATCCTTTATCAATATTCTCTTGGAGTTTCTTTTCAATTCCTGCAACTCAATTGGGGACATTCTATAAGGTGTCTTTGAAATAGGCATAGCACCCGGTATGAGTTATATTGAAAACTCAATTTCACGATTTGGTGGAAGACCTGGAAATTCCTCTGTAAAGACATCATCAAACTCCCATACAATGGGTGTATTCTTAATCGTGAGTTTCTCACCAACCATTTGAGATAAATAACCTTCAATTAGTGGAATCAAGACCCATAAGATGTAAGAAATTTACACTGGAAGGTCATGTTCTTCCTTGCATCGATAGATGATCATAGATTGGTCTGGAATATGTAATGTGACTTCCCTTCTTTGGCAATTGATATGAGCTCTATATAAAGGAAGCCAATCCATGCCAAAAATCACATCAAATTCCACTATAGGAAGGATCACAAGATTTGAAGGAAGCACTTTCCCACAAACGTCAATTGGAGAAGAATTATAAACTTTTGATGTGACCGTTGTGCCATTAGGAGTTGTCACAACTAACTCAACATCTAATTGTTGAGGTAATAAGGAGATACCCTTAAAAAATTATTCAGAAATAAACGAATGGATGGATCCAGATCAAATAAAACATTTTCTACTTTAGAGTGGATGGTAAGTGTACCTTTCACCACTTCGTTATCATACTCCACATCAACGATTGTAATTTCATGTGACATTCCTTTTTATTTGGCCTTAATATTTTTTTGATGTCGATCATCATAAAAAACCCTTGGATTTGGGCATTGATTGGTATAATGCCCCATCTCCTTGGACTTGAAACATTGAAGTGTTGGAGGTGTATTCTGTGTACCCCTTTCTTTGTTCGCATCATTAGACATCTTCTTCCCATTATTTCGATATTAAATTTCCCATTGACCTTCTTTTACACACTTAAAATATCTTCTTGTCCATTTAAGACAACTCCCTCCATGTTTCTTTACACATTTTGATCATAAAGGAAAAATCATCTTCATTTCAGTGTGGTCTTTCGATTTTCCTTTGAATTCCATTTTCCTCTTATTATCAAACCCATATGATTGATGGGTTACTCCAATCTCCATCTCAACCTTGAGAGAACATCGAAAAATTTCCTCGTATCTATTGAAGACCCTTATGGCTAACTCCCTTCAAAGGCTTGGTTTTAAGCCACTAAAGAATTAATCGATTTTACTCTCAGGTTGGATAATAATTCCGGAAGCGTACCTTGCAAGTCTAGTAAAATTTGATTAGTAGGTACCAACATATTCATCATCCTTTTTCTTCAGTTCAAGAAACTCCTTCTCCATATTTGTTAGAATAATATGAGAGAAGTAATTATTGAAAATTATGTTTTTGAACTCATCCAATTCCATGGACTCAATTTCGTCTCTTTGCCTCGTATTCTTGATACGATTCCACCACTGATCAGCTTCACCTTCCAAATGACATACTGCTAAGATGACTTTATCATGTTCAGAACATTGCAGGACTGAAAATATCTTTTCAGTGGTAATAATACATTGTTCAGCCACTAATGGATCAGAAGACCCGCCGAATAAAGGTGGACGCTGCCTCATGAAGGATTCAATAGAATGTGGCTCCTTCTTTTTATCGTTTGGAAGTCCTGCATGATTCATATCTTAAGAAAGTTGTGTGAGCATGGATACACGATTTTTCATTCCGACTCCCATAACGTTTGGTCGCTTAGGTTAGACAATCATTGCATTGTCCGTCGCATTCAGCATTAACATGGTTCCTTCGGGTTCCTTCCATTGACTAAAACAAAGAAGCATAGTGTGAGAAACACTAATTACAATAGGAAAACCACATAATCAGTAATAAAATTTCACACTTTAGGTCTTATCAAAGGTTATTCATGGTCATTTCTAAAATACTACTATTATGTTCTATGCTTAGACATATCCTTAGGGTTCGTACTAAGGTTTTCACATCCTAGTTTCCAAAGGTTGACTATACCATTCCTCTGATACCAACTATAAGGACCCATACTTTAGATACATGGTTATTACTTTAGAATTGAAGCATACTTATTACAAAATATATAAAAACCAGGGTAGGACCTTATAGGTATAGTGTCTTTAGAAACTTGGAAATATAAACAACTGGTTCATAAATCATCTACATTGTCTTCTGCTTATTTCATCATATCTAGAGTCCCTTTTTGGAATATCCTACTTAATACCCTTCTTCCTAACCAGGGGAAAAGAAAACATAAAAAAGGGTGAGATCAAATGCTTAGTAAGGGTAAACAAAAGAAATATCAATCATATCATATTCATAATAACATAACATTTTGAATATCTTAACCTGCAAAAGAGATTATAATATCATAACATGGGGTAAATCATAGTAGTGAAATGTAATCCCAATAATCATAACCTAAAACATGAAACTTTGTGTCATACACACATAATCATAGAAAATCATTTAATTTTAGTCAAGACTCATTTCCAAGACTATCATAGCGAACAAAGTCCATTACTGAACCAAGTTCACTCCTCGTTCCAGTCCTGTGTCACTGAACCGGATTAACATTCCATTCCAGCCATGTCTATCCCATGAGATATAAATATTTACCCAATGAATTGGAGGTAGATATAGGTCCCACCCATCTCATAATGAAACCATTATTATGTGTGCAACAAAATCGTAAATCATACAACATTGCATAACCCATGTAATAAAAATGGGATTCTTAAACATCATGACATTATAAAAAAATTCATATAAGATAAAGGACTTCATAAAAATAATTCCATCACTGCATAATAAAATCAATGTAATAATAGGGACAGAAACAGAACCTTATATTATCTAAGATGGAAAATAATTTTGATAAAACAATTGATCTCCATTCTTGAGGAAAATATCCTTTCTACTTCAAAAACATTTTTCCTTTCCTAACATGTCATACCATTTTAAACTAAAAAAAGTTAATTACAAATAAACATGAAAATTTGTAAAGGATGCTTCATGGAAATAATGTTTTATGGAAATCATAAAAATCCATTCATGCCATATAAGTTAAAAAACATTCTTCTCGTACTTTGGCCGAAAAAGGAAAAAAGTATCTCGTACTGAAAATGACAAGAGATTCCATTCATATCTTTTACTAAAAATTCACCAATAGGTAAAATTGGATTTAAAATTTTTTATTAGGATAGAAATAATATTACATAGTGAGGAAAAATGGATATGGATGATAAATATTCCCCAGTAAATTCTAAAGTATATACAATCTCGGATAAAAATGAGATTGCGAGATTTTCCCTTACCTTAGGTACGATATGATTTGTAAGTATCCAAAACTCATGTATAATGATTTAAACATTGTCATTGACTTATTACAGAATCATATTAATTGTTATGATATCATATATGGTTATATTCTTATCTTCTAATTACTAATATTTCATTGCTACATGTTATTCGGGTGTTTATTTCTTTATGCTCTTATGCGTGTTTTGTCGAATAAATTCTTCTTCCTATTTTTAGGTTATAGATACATAATTTACAGAATGGTATTTCTTTAATATATATCATATTTATTCATTCAATTCGTTTATATAATCGTGGTTTAATGAAGATCATGTATAACGAATCAGATCGCACCGTGGAGACGGTAAGCCGTACGTACGCACGAGTGACGATATCATTCCCATGATTGTGGAAATGTATTGAAGTGTATGTTGTATAATATTTTAGAATCAATATCACTTAATAATCATATATAGTTATTTCTTCCATTCTTATACCCATCCAAGAAAGGTGGTGGTGGAAAACAGATTACACCACGGCGTGGAGACGGTATTTCGTATGTACGCACGCGCGGTGATTTCATTTTTTGTAGGATAGTTGGAAGGTGAAATAGGGTTGTTTAATATTTATAACAACATATCAGTATATTAGTGATACTTATGTTATTAATTTATGATGATACAAATAAATACAAAGAATTAGAAGAAGAAATTATTTTGAAAGAATCGGTAAAGGATATTACCTCTTATTCGACACACCTCTTTGAAACCTCCTCGTAGGATACTAAAATTGGTCTTTGAAGAAGACCAGGACCTCTATTATGTTTCTAGGGAAGTTGATAAATGAAATGGTTAGGGTTTGGAGGAGCTTGAAGGCTCAAAGTTGTGTAAATATGAGAGGGAGGATGTGCTCTTTTATAAGGGAGGAGAGGGGCACCTTTGGAATTATAAGAAATATTAATTTATAATAAATCCAAACCCCACTTAAAAACCTCCAAAAATGACTCAAATATGAAGATTAGACGATATAGGGTTGTAATATCATTAACCAATAAAATTTATACATGTTTGGAATTTATTTTAAACCTTATCAAATTGATTTATCTGTATTTAATCTATTTAATTTTATTTGTGGTAATAATATTCTAAATTTTAAATTGATATAAATAATTACTTATGTGTTGTGAATTATCCATAATTAGATACGTTATTATATTTTAGACCATTTAAATTTAAATTTATAATTTTCTAATATTTTTATGATTTTTAAACAATTTTATAATATGTTGTTTTTATAAAATAACAATAGTGTCAATTTTGACACTATTCATTTATTTGAATTTAAATAAAATCTACATAGAAAATATATTCGAACTAAATTCTTTAATAGATTAATAAAATTTCATATTTATCAAGAAAATTATTTTATCACATTAAATAGTCCATATAATATTTATTTTAATATTTTTAATACCATTTATTTGATATTACAATCAATAAAATAATTTCAATATCACTATTGTGTCACCATTAATGATAATTATATAGTCCTTAGAAATTATAAATAAATTCTCATGATGTAGATAATTTTATTATATTTCTGTATACTATTAATGTTCTAAGTTTCATGAAGGTTATCACTGAGTTAAAATTACTATACTTATAAGATTTAGGAGAGTGACATGTTGTCACTTTCTTTGGTTTTAATAATAATTAAATTATTTTAATGGTCAAAAGTCCATAAAATGAATTTATTCCGACCCTTAGGTGATAAGGGTAAACTTTTAGTCATCCAATAGAATTTTATCAGGTGTTAGGGTAATTGTATAATCTTATTTTTACCCTTCCTTACACGATTTACCTTTAACTACAGTAAAGAAAAATTATCGTAGTTACTATTCATAATATCAAAAAAATAATAGTAACCTATTTATATAATTTGGACCCACTGAATCAAAATATGGAATCCATTTTTCAAAATTAAAAATATAGAAGTTGTAGTAATTAATTTAAAATTAATCTCGTTGTTAAGAAAATGGGTTTTAAAAGTTAAAACATTACGAAAGATTGAAATGTTTTTACCTATGAATTCAATGTAAAATTAATGGTAATGACATAAATTATATTAAATGGTAAAAATATTTTCTATTTATAATTTAAAACCATTCAATATTATAATTTAACCATATAAATTATTGCGATGAAAAAAGTTGTTTTTAATTAAAATATAGTGTTTTTTACTATTCATTAAAATATGGAAGTTATCAGAATAATATGAAATTTTTTTCCAAAGTAAATTTTTATATCCTGATTCCAAAGGAGAATTTTATTTTTTCAAATTGAACTTATAAACATTTCAAAAACTAGATTTAATGTTGGTGCGCCATCAAAAGGCGGCAAAACTGCATTTTTTTGAAAGAAACATATTTTTCCCGAAAAATTTATTTTGTTCACATTACATGTTTTAGAAAATGTGTAAGATTAATAATAATGTTATAAAATTTAAAATTTAGTTAATAATATTCATAACGTTTAGTCCATAATAATATTATAACAATATATCGTTGTTTAGTGAAAATCGATATTGCGTACCACACACGCTATCGAGGAAGGTTGCTCTTGCGTATAACGCAAGCCAAGCTAGTGTTGTGTATAGAGAAAGATTAATTTGATGTTGTGTATAACATAATACATAAAAAAATATATTTCTCATAAAATATCAGGGTGTTACAATTTCAGATCAATATATATATGTCATGTAGTTTTTATACAATACTAGTTACAAAAAAAGTATTAAAAATGAATCATATGAATCCTTTTATAGAAATATACTTCAGACTTTGACAAACTATGATGATGTTGGAGATAGGAAGGTGTTGGGTCTATAATTTGTGGAAGATACATTATTGAAGGAAATATCTTTCTAGAAGCATATCATGGCCACCCAAAGTAGAGAGAAAATTTACGGGGACAACCAATGTAAAGATATTGAGTTCTAGTTGGGGGTTAATTAATTTATAAATAAATGTACTTGGAAAGGGGTTTTAAGATTTAGAATTAAAGTAAAGTTGATTCAAAGGTATATTAGTACATTTAAAATATTTGAGTGGATTAGAGTTGTGGAATATCATTTATCTATTCCTCTGAACCTATTTGAAGTTCACAATATCTTCCATATTTCACTTATAAAGAGGTATATTCAATAACCTTCTCATGTTTTAAAGGGGGATCAAGTTCAGTTGAATCTTGAATTATCCTATAATGAACAAATGGTTATGATTATTTATATAAGAGACAAATTTACCTAAAATAAAATATCTTGGATAGTAAAGGCTCCTTAGGCGAATTACCACTTGGAAGAGGCCTCATGGGATCCAAATGATACAATGATAAATGCTCATCCAAATTTTTTCATGAATTATTTAAAACATTTAGAACAAAATTATTATAATCATTGGACAATGTAACACCTGATTAATTATAATAAGAAATATTTTTTTATTAAAATGTAATTTATTACAAATAAAGATATAAATTTACTAAGACCTCTCAAACTAATAATGGACAATAGAAAAAAATAAATTATAAAAGTAAAATATAGATGTCCTCTAGACAATATTCTCCATTAATAAATATGTCTATAATAAGAACTGAACAACAAGAAAATAATACAATTCATGGAATCAACATATTGATGAGAGGTATTATTAAGGTGTTTGGTTTGGATAAATATATAAAAAATAAGAGAAAATATGACTATTAGAAATTATGACTATGGTACATTATGAATATTGTATGTATAACCATTAAAAGGTGTTCACGGGTATTAGTGTATATTAAGACTAATAAAAAGATTTAATTGTCAAATATGGGAGGAACCATGGTTTTGGTCAGTAAGAATACACCTTATGGAGTCCAATTATTATAGATTAAGAATGAAGTAGCATCATCAGGGTTCTCCCTTGACCTAGCCCAAGCAGAAATCCAACAACTAAAGTTGGAGAGAAACCATCTATGGGAGAATTTCACATTAGTGGAGATCTATATCCAATCAATGTTGGCTAAACCATCCCATAAAGTACCATCATTTTACAACTTACCCTTATGGACTATGCTAGTGTGATCAAGGGTTATGTAACCTGAGGAAAAGTAGTTTTAAAGTGTAAATTATTTTAGAAATAAAATTATGTTTACTCCGGTAACACATTTTTATTAAATGTGTCATCTTTATATAGAAGGTAAAATATAGATAAGTAGAGGATGAATTTGATAAATATTATTTTATATTTGGAATCAAGATATCTAAATTAGATAGGGGGAATGTCAGGACCCGTCCCCTGGGGCCCGTGCCCTGACAAACCCCAAGCCCACCTCTCGAAGGCCAGGGGTTGGTGACTAGCGACGAAGGCATCAACCTGTAAGTGGGAGGCATTTTACTGAGTACCTATACACACCCACACACAAACACATTCCAAAGTTGTAAAATTAAACAAGCATGCCACTAAACTACCACTAAGAATAAGTACAACTGAATTTCAAATGGGCCAGAATACAAACCCAACAAAAGACAAAATGGAAAATAGGAAAGTGAAAAAGAAACTCTGGGTAACCATCCTATGAAAACCACACCTAATGGGTAATTATAGAGTAGCGGCTGGAAGCCAAAGAAGTATGCCCCACCCATCTGGTCTCACTGGGCACCAACAAATCATGACCCACCAAGTCCTCCATCAAGGCTTCAGTCATCTACACTAGACAGAACATGTGCGGGTGAAGCCTATGCAGGGGTGAGTAACAATATACTTAGTAGGGACCCCACAAAATAAATTAAATACCCCAAAAAAATCTACAAAAAAACCACAAATCCTGATCACCAAGCATGATCACAATGCAAGACAACTCACACTAGGTATATTCTAGATTAGGATAGTAGAACCATCATTCATAACATCAAACACCTCGGCTGTTGAAGAACTCCTCCTCAATGAGTATAGTGGGCCTATCGGGTCACACAGAAGTTGATTCCCAATAACCTTAGGACTACTGTGGTAATCATCTCTGACAAGTACTGTGGGTATTTTGGGTCCCACAGAAGCCGCTCACCACCATGGGCATGTCGGGCCACAGAGAAGCCTCCTCCCACCTATGTCCATACTGAGGTACTTCTCTTATTGTGTATTGTGGGTCTACCAGGCCAGACAGAAGCCGCTCCCCACAATGGGGTTACCGGGTTCCACATAAGTCACTTCCCATTGGGCCATAGTATCTGATCCACACATGGTCGCTCATCAGCATTCTTTAGGTCTCATCCAACCAAAGGGTTTCTGCATATAGCACACTTGATCTTGGTAGAATCCTTCCCCAAGCCATTTGTTGAATTTAAACTTGTATTAAATCCAAAATAAAGTATGAAAAAAGATATTCCTTGTCGCGAGGGTACCAATGCCGTAAACATATTGTCAATCTGATACCTGATTTGAATGATATTGGCATTTTTTCAAAAAAGGGGTTGGTTGGGTCCGGGTCCGGTTCTGTAAAGACCTGTAAAATTCAAGGGAATTTTTTTTCTTATTTTTCTTTGTAATTTTACAAAAACGCAGTTTCTGATGGCACCTGATTCCGAGGCCCGGTGAACCCGGAATAATTTTCCGAAGTTTAGCTTGGGTACATTCAGTGAACGAACGAGCGGGTTTTCCTAACTTTTTAACCGGTGCTCGGAATCAAAATCTGAGGACACCAATGGAATCGCAGCACCGGTAATTTCTAAGGAACACCTTTTCTGGAGTTGTGTTTGCTCGGGTGTGGTAACTAAAATTTTGGGTTAAGTGAAGAATAAAATAAAATGGTGCAACCAATTTTATTTTTATTTAAAGCAGTTTAACCTAAGTTAAGTGGTTGGAGTGGGACCCAACATATCCTACTCCACTAGGTAGGATATTTGTGGGGTGGGGACCACACGAGACCCACCTATTCAACTTCCTCAAACCTCATCTTTTAATTAGGTAACTCACCCGCACCCCCCATTAAATGAAAAGTCAACTCATTAATTGATTAACTTATTCAAAGTAATTAATTCCTGAATTCAATTAGAATTTCAAATTTTAAGGTGGCTTGTGTGTTCATTAAATAAGACAAGGTATTATTTCATTAAGTTGGATTTTTGGTTGTGCGGGGAGAATTTAGAGAGGATTCTCTCAAGACTTGAACTTCAACTTCCTCCTTGAAGAACATGAATAACGCACTGTCGCCAACGAAGAACGCTGGTCTTCGATGAAGAACTCTGTCACCGCAAAGGGGAGTTCATCGTACCGTCTTCTTCCCTCTCCATAGCCGGTGAGAGACGCCATCCTCAGAGATCAACGACGTGATGTCGTATACCGCGACACCGACGATCATACTTCCGTGACACCTTCTTCCGCGACGTTATTTTTCGCAACGAATCAACAACGCTTGAAGAAGGGGTTAATTTCTTCTTCGTGAATACTTTCGTCGCCGTTCATTGTTTCCTAATTGAGCCACCTGTTATCGTAATAACAGGAGGAGGTCGGACCGCACGAACACGACCGACCCTCCCCCCACCTTGATGCTTGATTTGTTGTGGCACGAGCAAGGTAGTGCGGTGCCGTTGCACCGCGCGGAAATGATGAAATTTGGGCGGGGAAGCGCGGCGCCGTCGCGTATCACCGATGAAGTCGAACAAGGATGCGGCGCCGTCGCGCCGTGCCGATCGGACAAGGCCGCGACCTATGGCCGCGGTGGTGCGGGGAACGGCGGCCGGAATCACGAGTCGTCGGAGCAGGAGGGCGGGACCGCGTCGGTCCAATGGTGGCAGC
The DNA here is from genome assembly GCA_963277665.1 of Viscum album. Classification (NCBI taxonomy): domain Eukaryota; kingdom Viridiplantae; phylum Streptophyta; class Magnoliopsida; order Santalales; family Viscaceae; genus Viscum; species Viscum album. Next base: position 606,992,499 of record OY728139.1, on the reverse strand, counting down.
AACCGGCCGGCCGGACTAGGCCAACCGTTTCAGGGGGTGACCGGGGGTTCGTAACCCCTGGCAGGAAGTAGAGAGGCCCCCACGTGGGGGGGGGGGGGGGGTTGTCAAATAGGGGGGCAGTGCCCCCCCCCCCCCCCCCCACTTCCGCTTGGCCGTTTTGGCCAAGCCTTCTGGTCACGCTGGCGCCACCCCAGCGTCAGGCCAGCCGGGCTGGGCCGCGCCCAGGCCGGGACGGGCCGCACCGGCGAGGCCAGGCCACTCCCACCGGGCAGGGCCGCACCCTAATGGGCCGGACCCAGACCCGGTTCGAGTCAACCCGGTTCGGGTCGACCCGGGGGGGGGGGGGGGTATTGGGCCGGGTCGGACCGGGCCCGAACCCCCTATTTTCGGACAGATCCGTTTAAATGCTTATAACATGGGATAAGGACCTCCGATTGATGCACCGTTAGCTGATATTCGATACGTAGATCGAGACGGTCGTTTCGGTATATTACACTCAAGGTTTCGGAGAACTTTGGGTTCGGCCGGGTTGGTTCGAACACGAAACCAACCGGGCCCTCGGAGCGGAAACACTTATAACCTGAGCTCCGGATGTCCGATTGATGTGTCATCGACTTTGTTGCATTCCTCTTAGTGAGACAGACCTTTTGGCTTACTCCGCTCGAGGTTTGGATGCAGATGGAGTACGGCCGGGTTGGTTTTGACTTAAAAACCAACCGAGCCCCTAGAACGAGAAGGCCAATAACTCTCAGACTGGGCGTCCGATCAATGCACCGTCTGTCATGTTGAGTTCCTTTTGACGTTACGGATCTTTTGGATACATCAACTCCGGACTTCATTTCTGTTGATGAATCAGCCCCTCGGCTCGTGGAGCAGACCCTCCCGAAACGAGCTTGTTGTGTGAGGGAACCCTAGAGCTGGCAGCGACGACGACGACGACAAAGACTGCATGGGAATCCTTCGTGGGTTCGATAGCGACGACTACAACACTCAGAGATCCTATGTGGATCAGTGCCTACTGATCCTATGTGGATTAGATCCTGTGTGGGTCAGCGCTCAGCCGTCTTGTGTGGGCCAGCACATACCGATCATGTGTGGGTCAGATCTTGTGTGGGTAATTGCGGGGGTTAGTACCTATCAATCATGTGTGGGTCATTGCGGGGGTTACTACCTATCGATCCTGTGTGGGTCTGACGGCTTAGATGAATCATTGGCTACATCTGATCATCTCTATCGTCTTACGAAGTAGTATACCTGTGTGAGCTGAGTCTTGACTTTCAATCCTTATCTTCAATAAGATTGACTTGTTATCCTGTGTGGATTACACTATACTTTCTTGTGTGGATTGGTTTATGATTTCTTGTGTGGACTGGGTTGTACTTGGGCTCGGATGTTGGAGCCGAATGAGAATTTATGACTTAGGTATATGTATGTGAATATACCTAAGTATTGTCGGATGTTACTTCGTGATTGTATCTTTCCTTTGTGGATTATCCTTGTGGATTCGGGGAGACCTTCGTGGGTCTCGGGGTCCCTACTGAGTAGCGTATACTCACCCCTGCACGGGCTATGCCCATACTATGTTGTGTTTGTTGCAGACGACAGACAGCGCTGATCATGATTGAGGCTTGCAGAGCAGGTTGGTACCTGGAGGTGGACCACTAGGCAGGACGTACTCGGAGTGGATGGCTGGACCCGAGGAGCTGAGGAGGCTATCAGTACCCACCCTTTGGGTGGGACTTCCAGTGGACGGCTCGATGTTGTGTCTTTACTTTTCAGTTGTTGTACTTCCTTTTCCAGTTGTACTTTACTTTCAGTTTGGGTTTGTATTATGGCCCGCTTACTTTTATGCACTTAATATTGTACCCAGTTTTACTTTGTGTTTACTTCTGCATGCTTACTATGTGTGGTTGTTTACTTTATAAAGGCAATGCCTTCCCTTTTAATCGGGAATTACGCCTTGGTGGTAGCCGCCAGCCCCTGGCCTATGGAAGGCGGGCTTGGGGTAGTCACGGCACGGGCCCTGAGGACGGGTCGTGACAAATTGGTATCAGAGGAGTTCGGTTCTACCGCAGAACTCAGGACTCTGATCTTTTTTTATGTGAAGCAATAGTGTTAAGGGTATTGAGTGCGGTTATCAGTCCAGGGCGTCCAGTTTTGGTGCGGCGGCCGACGTATCCGTACAGAAGGATCCTAAATTCTAATTTCCGACTTAATGCACGAAAACATTGATTGCATGTGTGTTTCAAGTTTTCTTTGTGACTACATTGTGTCAGCACACCAGGTATACTGTTTTAACCATGGCACACCTGTCTCTTTTCAGGATGGCCCCACGATTGAAGCTAGCTAGGGTTCTGAGTTTTGTACGTGATGACAGCCCATCGAGCGATGAGGCCTCGGTGCAGGGACCTATTACAGCGGAGGCACCGATGGTACCACTACCCGCCAAGCCACCGATGCTACCAGCTCTAGCCGCTGAGTGTGCACGTCTTCTTGGTGCACTGCACGAGTTTCAGCGTCAGAGACCGCCCAGGTTCCATGGGGATGTGGACCCTCAGGAAGCCTAGGATTGGCTGGAGGCGGTTGTGAGAGTTTTCAGGTTAGTGGGGACACCAGCTGACCTCATGGTGATCCTCGTAGCGAGCCACCTGCACATGGAAATAAGCAGATGGTGGAGCTTGATGATCCAGGTGCACGACGAGCCATCACTCCTCTGGATAGACTTTGAGATCCTCTTCCACTCGGAGTTCGTACCAGCCACCCTCCGTGCGGTGTGCATCCAGGAGCTTCTACAGCTGCGGCAGGAGAGCATGACAGTCTCCCAGTACTCAGCGAGATTTACCGATCTCTCGCGGTATTCGAAAGACATGGTATGGGACCCATTCTTTCAGGCTCAGACATTCGAGTAGGGATTGAGGCATGAGATCAGGGCATCGTTGATCTCCCTCGGCATTCCGACACAGTCAGGGGTACTGGAGCGAGCCCTTTTCATTGAGAGCTTTCTTGCTGAGCCTACACTAGTAGCGAGACCTACCACAGGGCAGCACGTAGCAGAATCTTCTTCAATAGGCAGTCGACGGATGACACATGGGTCCAGGCGGACCAGACCCTCAGGTGGATGACCTCAGGACACTGGCTTAGAGGTGTGGGGCACACAGTGCAGATCCAGTCTTACGAAAGGTAGACAGTGCTACGCATGCGGCGGGCAGGGCCACATGGCTCATGACTGCCCGACCTGCCATGCAGAGGAGCATCAGATGGTTGAGGGACCACCCATGTAGAGGCAGAGGGTCGATCATGGGGGTCCGTAGGGAGAAGGTGGATGAGGCAGACTAGCTGGACGAGCAGCAGGTGGTGGGTGACGCTTTGAGGCTCTACCACCACCACTCCCAGGAGGTCCACCCCCGACCACAGGGAGCTGGCGGGCAGAGACAGGAATAGCTTCAGGCAGCGGAGGCCTACGAACATGGTGCGCCCGAGATCATTCGCGGTACTATATGTGTCTACTCCACCCTTGCTACAGTTCTTATAGACACAAAAGCGATTCATTCTTTTATTTCTGCTTCCCTTGTTCGGAGCTCGGAGATTCTGACAGAGCTGTTGGCTCGATCCTTACGGCTAGAGACTCTTATGGGAAAAGACTTGACGATTACGCACTGGTGATGGTAGTGTGATCTTACTCTAGGAGGCGAGAGTTTCAGCTGGGATCTTCTTGTAGCGGCGTTGAGGCCTTACGATGTCATCTTGGGCATGGATTGGTTATCTACAGTTCATGCTCATATTGACTGTATTAGGCGCAAGGTGTGATGTGTTCGCACCGATGGGAGCAGGTTCACCATCACCGGCGAGAAGGGAGACTTTGCAGCATAGGATGAACTCTCGTAGAGGAGAGGATATCACATCACTCATCAGTTGGATAGCTTCATCCTAGGAGCAGTTAACATGCGGAGTCCGAGCTTACCTGCAGTGGTGGATCAGTATGCAGATGTTTTTCCCGATGACGTTCCAGGACTACGTCCTCGTAGAGAGGTAGACTTTTATATTGACCTGTACCTCGAGAAAGCCCCGATATCCACTCCATCATATCATATGGCCCCCTTTGAGCTTCGAGAGATACGGGTACAGTTGGAGGACTTGCAGGTCAAGGGATTCATCTGACTCAGTGTTTCACCCTAGGCTTCCCCTTTATTGTTCGCCAAGAAGGTGGACGGGAGCTTACAACTTTGTGTCAACTATCGTCGCCTGAACCAGGTGACCGTGAGGAACAAGTATCCTCTACCGATGATTAAATACCTCTTCGATCAGCTCAAGGGAGCACGGTGATTCTCGAAGATATACCTCAGGTCAGGCTATCATCAGCTCAGAGTTCGGGACGAGGACGTGTAGAAGATGGCTTTCAGGTGTCGGTATGGCCACTATGAGTTATTGGTTATGCCTTTCGGCATAACCAATGCTCCAGTAGTGTTCATGGGCCTCATGAACATGATCATTCATCCTTATCTCTATCGATATGTCATGGTCTTCATCAACGACATATTGATATACTCGACGACTGAGGAGGAGCACGCCTACCGCTTGCGAATTGTACTGGACACACTCTGAGAGCACCAGCTTTATGGTAAGCTCTCTAAGTGTCAGTTCTGGATACATGAGGTCCACTTCTTGGGACACGTCATCTCTGAGGTGGGTGTTGCGGTGGATCATGTGAAGATCGAGGTAGTGCTAGCTTGGGAGCCACCTAGGAGCGTGACGAAGGTGCGGAGTTTCTTGGGTCTAGCTGGGTACTACCAGAGATTCGTGTCAGACTTCTCCAGAGTTGCGGCAACACTTTCAGCTTTGACGAAGAAGGGGAAACCCTTCATGTGGTCAGACATATGTCAGCAGAGCTTTCAGGAGTTGAGACAGAGATTGACCAGCGCACCTATCTTGAGCCTACCGGAGGAGGGAGTAGGGTACGTAGTCTAATGCGATGCATCAGGGACCAGACTCAGATGTTTCTTGATGCAGGAGCGGGTAGTGATCACCTATGGATCACGTCAGTTGAGGCAGCATGAGCAGAACTATGCTACCCATGAACTGGAGTTAGCAGCAGTGGTCTTCGCTCTGAAGATGTGGCGAAACTATCTGATGGGTGAGCGCTTTACAGTTTATTCTGACCACCAGAGTCTCAGGTACATCTTTTCACAGAAGGACCTGAATCTGAGACAACGGCGATGGCTTGAGTTCCTCCAGGACTATGACTTTGAGATATTCTATACTCCTAGAAAGGGGAACGTAGTAGTCGATGCTCTCAGTAGGAGGACGGGCATTCAGCTACTTAGGGAGGCGACAGAGCAGCTAGCCTCTTTGCAGATATCCTTCGTGGATAGTGATGGAGCAGCCTTTCTACAGTCACTCCTCCACTTCTTCAGTGGGTCAGAGAGGCACAACATGGGGACGATGACTATGAGACACGGCGTGCACAGATATCCTCAGGACAGGCACCTGATGGATTCTCTATGGGAGGAGAGAACGTCATCCTTTTCAGAGGACGTACCATGGTACCAGCTTCTTTACAAGAGGAGGTGCTAATAGAGATACACACTTCCCCTTTAGCGGTACACCAAGGAGTGGCGAAGATGTACCAGGACCTCAGATGTCAGCACTGGTGGCCGGGTATGAAGAAGTTTGTGGCTGAGTTCGTTTCTCGATGCCTCACCTGCTAGCAGGTGAAGGCGGAGCACCAGGTACCAGCAGGCTTGGTACAGCCCTTGGAGGTCCCTGAGAGTAAGCGGGATGGGATATCTATGGACTTCATGACTGTAATTCCATGCACTTCTAGAGGTCACAACTCTATTTGGGTGATTGTCGGCCATATCACCAAGTCGGCCCACTTCTTACCCATCAGAGAGCAGGGCTCAATGGAGAGCTTGGGACGCCTCTACATTCAAATGATTTTATTGCTTCATGGTGTGCCATCATCTATCATCTTAGATCGAGATGCTCGCTTTACTTCCCATCTTTGGAAGGGGTTGCAGGAGGCGTTCGGGACGCATCTACATCTGAGCACCGCCTTTCACCCTCATACGGATGGTCAGATGGAGAGGACCATTCAGACTCTCGAAAACATGCTTTGCTCATGTTTCATCGACTTTGGTCGCAGTTGGGAGGGTCACCTACCCTTGGTGGAGTTCGCGTACAACAAAAGCTACCAATCGACCATCGGGATGGCACCATATGAGGCGTTGTAGAGACGACCTTGCAGATCACCGCTGTGCTGGATAGACCATGGGGAGTCAGCACTTGTGGGACCAGAGATGGCCCAGGCCACGACAGAGAAGGTCCAGGTCATCTAGGAGCGGATGAGGATAGCTCAGAGCCGGCAGAAGTCTTATGCTGATAGGAGGCGGAGACCACAAGAGTTCGAGGATGGCGACCACGTCTTCTTACAGGTCTCACCTCGACATGGATTACAGAGATTTGGCTGAGGCAGCAAGTTGTCTCCACACTTCATCGGACCATTCCAGGTCCTCATTAGGATTGGCGAGGTGGCTTATCACCTGGCTCTACCACCTCAGTTGCACCGGGTGCACAACGTCTTTCACGTATCTCAGCTGAGTAGATACATGCACAGCCCGATGCATATCATCGACCATGGGGAGCTGGACATTGATGATGGGGAGACTTTTGCGGAGGTCCTGGTAGAGATCGAGGATCGACAGGAGCAGGTCCTACGTGGACGGTTGATACCTCTAGTATGCATCAGATGACAACAAGGGAACCTCCAGGAGAGCACTTGGGAGCGGGAGGCTCCGATGCGTGCGCAGTACCCACATTTGTTCCCCTAGTTTATGATGTATCTTTACGGGGACGTAAAGCCCTTAGGTGGGAGTAATGTAAAGACCCGTAAAATTCAAGGGAAATTTTTTTCTTAATTTTCTTTGGAGTTTTACAAGAATGCTGTTTCTGACGGCACCTGATTCCGTGGCCCGGTGAGCCCGGAATAATTTTCCGAAGTTTAGCTCGGGTACGTTCAGTGAACGAACGAGCGAGTTTTCCTAACTTTTGAACTGGTTCTCGGAATCGAAATCCGAGGACACTGATGGAATCGCAGAGCTGGTAATTACTTAGGAACACCTTTTCTGGAGTTGTGTTTTCTCGGGTGTGGTAATTAAAATTTTGGGTTAAGTGAAGAATAAAATAAAATGGTGCAACCAATTATATTTTTATTTAAAGCAGTTTAACCTAAGTTAAGTGGTTGGAGTGGGACCCACCATATCCTACTCCACTAGGTAGTATATTTGGGGGGTGGGGCCCACATGAGACGCACCTATTCAACTTCTTCAAACCCCCTCTTTTAATTAGGTAACGCACCCGCACTCACCATTAAATGAAAAGTCAACTCATTAATTGATTAACTTATTCAAAGTAATTAATTCTTGAATTAAATTAGAATTTCAAATTTTCAGTTGGATTGTGTGTTAATTAAATAAGACAAGTTCCTATTTCATTAAGTTGGAGTTTTGGTAGTGTAGGGAGAATTTGGAGAGGATTCTCTCAAGACTTGAACTTCGTCTTCCTCCTTGAAGAACATGAAGAACGCACCGTCGCCAACGAAGAACGCTGATCTTCGACGAAGAACTCCGTCACCGCAAAGGGGAGTTCGTTGTACCATCTTCTTCCCTCTCTGAAGCCGGTGAGAGAACCCATCCTCGAAGTTCGACGATGCGACGCCGTATACCGCGACGCCGACGATCCTCCTTCTGCGACGCCTTCTTCCGTGACGTTATTTTCCGTGATGAATAAACAACGCTTGAGGTAGGTTAATTTCTTCTTCGTGAAAACTTTCATCAACATTCATCGTTTCCTAATTGAGACACTTGTTATCATAATAATGGAATGAGGTGAAATTGCACGAACACGGCTGACCCTGCTCCCCCCCTTGATGCTTGATTTGTTGCGGCACGAGCAACGCAGCGCGGTGCCGTTACACCGCGCGGAAATGATGAAGTTTGGGCGGAGAAGTGCGGCGCTGTCGCGCCAGGCCGGAGAACCTCGATGCAGCCACTGCCGGAGCAGGGCCGGGACGGAGGGGCGTGGCGCCGATCGGACAAGGCCGCGGCCTATGGTCGCGGTGGTGCGGGGAGCGGCGGCCGGAACCCCCGGCCGCCGGAGTAGGAGGGCGGGACCGCGTCGGTCCCGCGGTGGCGGAAACCAGTCGGCCGGGCTAGGCCGGCGTTTCAGGGGCATACCGGGGGTTCGTAACCCTCGACTGGAAGGAGAGCGGCCCCCACGTGGGGGGCGTGGGTTGTCAATCATGGGGGCAGTGCCCCCCCCCCACTTCTGCTCGGCCGTTTCGGCCGAGCCACCTGGTCACGCGGGCACCACCCCAGTGCCAGGCCAGCCAGGCCGCGCCCAATACAGTTTGGGCCGCGCCCTAATGGGATGGGCCCGAACCCAGTTCGGGTCGACCATGGGGGGGGGGGGGAATCGGGCCGGGTCGGACCGGGCCCGAACCGCTATTTTCGGACAGATCCGTTTAAACGCCCATAAATTGGGCTATGGACCTCCGATCGACGCACTGTTAGCTGCGATGTGATCCTTGAATCGAGACGGTTGTTTCGGTATATTAAACTCAAGGTTTCGGAAAACATTGGGTTCGGCCGGGTTGGTTTGAACACGAAACCAACCGGGCCCTCAGAGCGGAAAATCTTATAACTTGAGCTCCGGACGTCTGATTGACGTGCCATCGACTTTGTTGGATTCCACTTAGTGAGATAGACCTTTTGGCTTACTCTTCTTGAGGTTTGGATGCACTTGGAGTACAGCCGGGTTGGTTTTGACTTAAAAAAGAACAGGGCCCCTGGAACAAAAAGGCCAATAACTCTCAGAGCGGGCGTCCGATCGACGTGCCGTCTGTCACGTTGAGTTCCTTTTGACGTTATGGAACTTTTGGATACATCAAATATGGACTTCATGTCAGTTGATGTATCATCCCCTCGGCTCGTGGAGTGGACCCTCCCGAAATGAGCTTTCTGTGTGCGGGAACCCTAGACCTGGTTGCGACTGCGATGACGATGAAGACTGCATGGGAATCCTTCGTGGGTTCGATAGTGACAACTACTACACTCAGCGATCCTGTGTGGATCAGTTCCTACCGATCCTGTGTGGATCATATCATGTGTGGGTCAGCGCTCAGCGGTCCTGTATGGGCCAGCGCATATCGATCCTGTGTGGGTCAGATCATGTGTGGGTCATTGCGGGGGTTAGTACCTATCGATCCTCTGTGGGTCATTGCGGGGGTTAGTACCTATCAATCCTGTGTGGGTCCGATGGATTAGATGAATCAGTGGCTACATCTGATCATCTCTATCGTCTTACGATGAAGTATAACTGTGTGAGCAGAGTCTTGAATTTCAATCCTTATCTTTGATAAGATTGACTTGTTATCCTGTGTGGATTATGTTATGATTTCCTGTGAGGATTGGGTTATGATTTCCTGTGTGGACTATGTTGTACTTGGGCTCAGATGTTGGAGCTGAACAGGAATTGATGACTTAGGTATATGTATGGGCATATACATAAGTAGTGTCAGATGTTACTTCGTGATTGTATCTTTCCATTGTAGATTATCCTTGTGGATTCTGGGAGACCTTCAGGGGTCTCGGGGTCCCTACTGAGTAGAGTATACTCACCCCTTCATGGTCTATGCCCACACTACGTTGTGTTGGTTGCAGACGACGGACAACGCTGATCGTGGTTGAGGCTTGTGGAGCAGGTCGGTACCTAGAGGTGGACCACTGGGCGGGATGTACACGGAGCGGACGGCTGGACCCAAGGAGCTGAGGAGGCTATCTGTACCCACCCTTCAGGTGGGACTTCTAGTGGACGGCTCGATGTTGCGGTTTTACTTTTCAGTTGCTGTACTTCCTATTCCAGTTGTACTTTACTTTCAGTTTGGGTTTGTATTCTGGCCCACTTCCTTTTCTACACTTACTATTGTACCCTGTTTTACTTAGTGTTTACTTCTTCTTGATTACTCTGTGTGTTTGTTTACTTTATAAAGGAAATGCCTTCCCTTTTTATCGGGAATTATGCCTTGGTGCTAGTCGCCAGCCCCTGGCCTATGGAAGGCGGGCTTGGGGTAGTCACGGCACGGGCCCCGAGGACGAGTCATGATAGGTCTGACCCAGTCGGACTGACCCAACCCAGTCGGGAGTCCACTGACACGACTCGGGTCCACTGACCCGACCCAGACCCACCACGACCAGGGTCCGGTCTGTTGGGCCGCGGGTCCGGCTCGCGCCCTATCCGGTCCGCCTGGCCAAGACGTGGCTGGAAGCCGTGTCTGGCTCCTTGCTCGCCTCATGGGTCATCATGGGGCCATTTCTTCCTACCCGGTCACATGACGCGTCAGGGGTCACCGCTACGTGGCCATCCGGACTCCCGCATGTGGTTGAAGACTTTGTTCCTCCAAAAAGCACAACCTGTGGATGCGGGCTACTCCACCGACTCAGTCGAGGGGCCACGTCTCTACCGCCAGTCGGAGGCTCCTCCTGGCGCACTATCGAGGTGCGCTACCTCCCACCTATGGCCACCGCTGTGGGCCACCGCCGGCATGATGGCATTAATGAGCTCTTTTGTGGACCACAGGGTCTGCACCTGTGGTCTATTCTTCATACCGATTGCGTATCTGGCCTCAGTGGGGGTGTTTCCTTCACTAAGAATGCCTCAAACTTTTCTTGCCTATATTTATAAAATTCTTCCACCAAGAACGCACAAGGTGGAGTGGGGGTGGGGTATGACTTTGTTCTTTTTGGCCCACGCCCACCACATTAGATGTTTAAAATAGGGGAGGCTTTGGAAGGATGTTCTATCAGCAAAAATTCAATCCCGAATATAAATCCCCTGAAACATCACCCTCTTGCAAGAATGGACGATCTGCGGATCAACCTTTTCATGGGTTAATCTATGTATGTTGTTTAAAATAAATTATGGGGAAAATTTTAAACAAATAAACCCTCTACCTTGAAGAATTTTTACATTGAAGTTGTCCGCCTATGAAGGTTCAAGAAGTCGAAGATGTTCATTAATTTCCAGCTCCGCTCTTCGAGGTGTGTTGAAGTTGTTAACGTTAAATCTATGTTCTTTACTTTTTGTATGAGATAAAACTCATCGGTGGTTTATTAGTGAATCTTCCTCTGTTTAACCCTCTATTCTCTAATTTGTTATTCCATAAAAAGGATACACATCGCAGCGTTTCTGTTATGTTGTGACATTGCATCATTACTCTGTTTCATTTATGAAACAAAGTAGTTGTTACGTTGTAAAAAATCTAGCCATTAAGTATCTTCCTTTAATTCAAATCATAGCCGCATTGTAACACCATCATCCACCACTAACCTCTGTGAAAGAAAATAAAATAACATTTTAATTTATTTTATTATTTTTTGAAAAGTCCGAAAAAATAAAATTTTCTATCCGACCCATTCTGGTCAAAGTTATGTCCTTTTTAGGATAATCTCGACATTCCGAGTTCAACAGTTCCATCATATTTTTTATCAGAGATCTGGTTTAATAGTTAAAAAAACATTCCCACACGTTTACTTAAACAAACATAAAAAGTTTAAAAATTCTACTTTGGGCTCACCGAGCCTCCGAATCACTTATTGTCAAAGCGCGTGGTCTCGAAATAATTACATACAATTAAAAAAAATATTGAAATTATAAGACAATAAATTCTCCCCACCTCAGGGATTAATGTCCCTAAAAGCAATAAAAAGTATAATCAAACAAATTGGGGTACTGATCATGAATTTGAGACTCCCACTGCCATATGCTCTCCTAGAGATTCTCATGATGCCACATAACATGCACCATAGGAGTCGATCATGCACGAACGACTTGGTCCTGTCGATCCTCTATATACACTAAGAACTTTGAAAACATTTCCCCATCGTTAATGTTTATCTTGGGCTAGTCGATGACGTGTAATGGATCATGCAAATCCCTCCTTAGTTGTGACGCGTGAAAAAACATCGTGCACCTGGTGCATCTATTGTGGAAGAGCTAGGAGGTACGCCACCTTGCCAACATTGCTGAGGATTTGGGAAGGTCCAATGAACCTCAAAGATAACTTGCTGCCTCGGTCAAATCTCTGCAATCCCCATCAGGGTGAGACTCGAAGGGACGCATGGTCTCCCTCCACGAATTCAAATGGTCTCTGTCTCCTATTAGAATATGATTTCTATTTTTTTTCACAGTCGTCATCCACTCCTAGATGATCTGCACCGTCTCAGTGGTAGCTCTTACCAACTCCAGACCCATGAGTGCTGACTCCCCTAGGTTTGTACAACAAAGATTTGATCTGTATGGCCACCCATACAACCCCTCAAACAATGTCATGCTAATAGTGGAGTGATATCTATTGTTGTATGAAAACTCCCCCAGTGGTAGGTGGTCCTCCAAACTGCGACTAAAATACAGGATGCAAGCATGAAGCATGTCCTCCGAGGTTTGTATGGCCTGCTCCGTATATCCATCCATCTGGGGGTCAAAAGTTGTGCTCAAGTGCAGCTGAGTCCCGAATTCCTTCAGCAATCACTTCCACAACCAGGATGTAAAGCATGCATCATGGGATGAGACTGTCGTCGAAGGCACCATGTGAAGTCACACTATCTCCTAGATGTAGAGGTGTCCAAAGCCCTCTATTGATCCCTACTCCCAGATTAGTGGGATGTGAAACGGATTGGTGACTCGATGAACAATCACTACTACAAAAACTAGCAAGGGAAGCGCTACCCTTTTATCAGCACTAAAAAAAGCACTGATAAAGGCTCCCCTTCATCAGTGCTTTTTTAGCACTGATAAAGAGGACCCCTTTATCAGTGCTTTTTTAGTAGCGCTGATAAAGGGGGGATTTATTAGTGTTTTTTCCTACCGGTGATAAATTTTATATTTCAAAAAAATCATGAAACATAAATTATTGTTATATAAGTATATTTATATTGATATAAAAATAATATATATTTTTTAAATATGTTTTAGATATGTATAAATAGACTATTAAATTTAATATATAAAAAATTTACTAAAAATATCATTAAAATATTTTAAAAAATATTATTAATTAATAATTTGATAATTATTATCGATTAAAAATAATTTAATAACAATTTGAAGACACAAAATATCAAAATAATTAATAAAAGATCTAAAATAAGTTGAAAATGTAACTCAAACTTCAAATGGCCATAACTTTTGATCCAGGTGTCAGTTTGAGCTATACAACATATCAAATCGAAGCATGCAATGAGATCTATCTGCTGGTGACCCAAGAGAAGCTTTTGTCACATTTTTCAGGCCAAAAAATGCCTAGAAATCCTCCAAATCTGAGTTTTTAGTCGGGATACACCGATTTGTTAACCTTAAAACATGTATAACTTCTAATATGGATGTCCGTTAGCCCTGTACTACATATCATTTCGAAGATTGCTTCATTTCATTAATTTGACTTGTTGTGGAGTTGGAACGGGCTTCTGGATCATATGTTATGATCATTTTTACATTCTATAGCTTTTCAAATACACATATATATGCATTTATTCGTAAATATATATGTGTTTGTGTGTGTGTGTGTCTTTGTGCATGTGTGTTGTACATATGTATGTGTGTATTTATTAATTTAATTATAAACAGACATAAAAAACATATTTTATAAATGTATTTAAAAATAATCTAATAAGTATATATTAATATACAAATAAATATATGGATACAAAATTTTAACTAAAACATATATATATAAATAAATATAAATTTATATTAATATATGAATGAATATATATATACTAATATATGAATAAATATATTTCTATTAATATCAATCTATATCAATATACGAATAAGTATAACTATATATATATATATATAAATAGATATATCATTAAAAAGATAAAAAACGAAATAGCTCAGTGGTAAAGGTGCAGCCACAAAAGGGGGAGGTTGCGGGTTCGAGTTCAGGTGGAAGGAAAGGGGTGCTCACGTGTGAGGATGCGCGATAAGGGTAGCACGTGGGAGACCTCTTAGCACTGATAAAGGGGGTGGGTCAAGCGCTGTTAAAAGATCCCCCACATTATTTAATTATTTTTTATTTTTTTATTTATTTTGACTTTTATCAGTGCTTTTTTATCACTGATAAAAGGCGCCTTTATCAAAACTTCTCAGAGCACTGATAAAAGGTACCCCCCCTATATTAGCTCTGAGATTTACATCACCTTTTTAGTGCTGTTAAAGCCCTTTTTGAGGGCTGATATAGGCCATTTTTGCAGTAGTAAATTTCCCAAATAGAATTGTAGCCCCTAGACATGCATGGTAACCCAATGATGATGTCCAGGGAGATACCATCTCAATTCCATTCTGGTACCTCAAGTGGATGTACCAAGCCTACTGGGACCTGGTGCTCGGCCTTCACTTGCTAACAAGTGAGGCATTGTGAAACAAACTCTAACATCGCTTCCTTCATCCTTGGCCACCAATATTGATGTCGAAGGTGTTGGTACATCTTCGTCACACCAGGATGTACCACCAAAGGGGATGTATGGAACTCCCTCAACACCTCCTCCCGTAATGTCACGGGTACTACAATGTTCCCTCTGAAAAGGATGACATGCTACCAACCTAAAAAAAATCCATCAAGAGTATGTCCTGAGGATATATGAGCACATCAGGCCTCGCAGTCAACATCCACAAGTTGTGCCTCCCGAACATACTTTAAGAGTGGGTGATTAATAGTCATTGATTGAAGGTAATATGCTCCATCATCATCCATGAAGGATATTTGTGTCAAAACTTTTTACTCCATCTCCTCACCCATCAACTATAAACCAGACCTCCTACTGATCACATCTGCCACCACATTCACCTTCCCAGGAGTATAGACTATCCAAAATTCATAGCATTGGAGGAACTAAAGCCATAGTAATTATCTCACATTCAGGTCCTTCTGTGAAAGAATGTACCTGAGACTCTTGTGGTCAGAGTAGATGGTGAATCATATAGCCATCAATTACTGCTGCCACACATTCAAGGCAATGACCACCACTACTAAACCCGGGTCATGGGTCATGTAGTTCTGCTCATTCTTCCTAAAATGCCTTGAGCTGTAGGCGTTCACCACACACTCTTGCATTAGGAAAAAACCCAGTTTGAACCCCGATGCATTGCAGAAAACTACAAACCCAATTCCCTCTTTTGGTAGTCTCAATATAGGGGCACTCGTTAGTCTCCACTTCTCCTCCAAGAAACTTTGATGGCACTTCACCATCCACACAAAGGGTTGTACCTTTTGTGTCAAGGCTGATAAAAGTGATGATGCTATAGAAAATTTGGGAATGAACCTATGGTAGTATTCGACCAATACCATGAAACTTCACACATAATTCATGCTCCTAGGTGGCTCCCAAGAAATAACTTCCTCTATATTCACCGGATCCACTGTAACTCCAGCCTTCAATATGAAATGGCCTAGAAAGTGGGCCTCCCAAATCCAGAACTAGCACTTCAAGATCTTTCCATAAATCTAGTGCTCTCTGGCTGTATCCAAGATATTTGTAGGTGTGTAGAGTGCTCCTCCTCTGACACTGAGTACACCAAGAGGTAATAAATTAAGACCACTAAGAAATGATCATGGTAAGGATGGAAGATCTTGTTCATGAGTCCCATGAACATTGTTGGGGAATTGGTCATACTGAAGGGAATCACCAAAAACTCATAGCGGCCATTTTGGAATTTGAAGGATTTCTTCGGTACGTCCTCATACCATACCCAAAGTTGATGATAACCTGATATGAGGTCGATCTTAGAGAACCACCTCGCTCCCTTTAGCTGGTCGAAGTGGTCATCAATCCTCGGCAGTGGATACTTTTTCTTCTTGGTCACCTGGTTTAGGTGTCAAATGTCCACGCATAGTCTCCATCTCCTGTATTCCTTCTTGTGAAAAAACATTGGGGCTGTGCTTGGTGAAACACTAGGCCTTATGAACCATTTCTCCTATAATCCTTCCAACTATACCCTCAATTCACGAAGCTCTTCATGATCCATCTGCTATGATGGTGTGGATATCGGTTCCATCTTGGGGTATAGGTCAATGTAGAAGTCTACCTCCCTATGAGGAACATATTCAGGAAATACATCATCATACTCATCCACCACTATAGAAAATTTCAGACTCCTCTTGTCCACCTCACCGAGGGTGAGGCTAGCCAACTAGTGAGTGATCAGCTTCACCCTCCTCTAAGAAAGTCCATTATGTGCTGTAAAAGTTCCATTCTCATCGGTGAAGGAGAACCGGGTACCATCATTATGGACACACCACACTTTGTGACTAAAATAGTCGATTTGAACATAGACGGTGTATAACCATTCCATACCCAAGATGAAGTCATAAGGCCTCAATGCCGATACTAGGAGGTCCCAGCTGAATCTCTCACCACCTAGAGTAAGCTCACACTACAAGCATTATTGTGTAATCATCAAATCCTCTCCCATAGGAGTGTATAGTCATAAGGATCAAGAAAACAACTCCACAAGAATCTTTGATCCTCAAAAAAGGTATGTGGAAAGGAAGGAGTGACAGGTACCTGTGTTTATAAGAACTGGAAATAAGGTGGAGAAGACACAAATCGTAACTCTAATAATTTTTGGAGAACTATGGTCATAGGAATCCATCGCCTGAAGCTAGCCATCCCCATGTCCACCGGCTCCTTGAGCCCAGGGTGGACCACCCGGGGGTGGTGGTGGTAGCACCTCAAACCATCATCCACTGATTTCCTCTTAGCATACTCCCTTTCCACACCCACAGCCCTGTGAACCTCCTCGCTCGAACCTCTGCGTCTTCCTTGGTGGTTGCTCGACCGTCTGCTAATTGTCTATGCAGCGAGTTGGGCAGTGATGAGCCATGTGTCCCTACCCACCGCACGTGAAGCACAACATAGTTCCCTGCTAACTCCCTCCACTCTGGGATCCCCACACATTGGACCCTAAGTCCTGGAATTTCCCCTGAAGTACCTAGCCTTCTTGGGCCCCTCATTTTTTTTCTTCTGCTCACTACTAAAGACCCTATGTCCTAAGGTCTATTGGTGGCTCCAGTTGTTGGTTCCTTCTCTTCTAGGAAGCTCTCTACAATAATGGATCACTCTATCATTCCAACCTGAGTGGGGATGCTAAGAGACACCATGGATGCCCTGATCTCCCATCTAATTCCTAGCTCAATGATATGAGCCTTGAAGAAAGGGTCCTGCACCAAGTCTATGGATTTGTGAGAGAGGTCTATAAAACTCATAGAGTACTCAACCACTGACATGCTTCCCTGGTGCAGGTGAAGAAACTTCAGTATGTGCATACAGTGCAAGGTCGTAGGAAAATACTCTTCCAAAAAAAGATACTTGAAGACTACCCAAGATAGGGTCACCTCATCATGAATATGGATTTTCCAACTCCACCATATCCTTGTCAATACCTAAAGAAGGATCACAACTAAGATAACCATCTGGTCAAATAGTGTCCTCACAAACTGAAAGACCCATGTCACTGCCTCCATCCAGTCCTTAGCGACCTAAGGATTAGTCTCTCCCCTGAACCTAGGAGGTCTCTATCTCTGAAACTCGTGCAATTCAATGAGCATGTGCACATCCTGTACCATTAATTCTAGTAGTAACTACTAATCAAATGGTGGTTGAATCACCAGTGCACCACCTTGCATGGCCATCTCTAGAACTGGTCCCTAAACCTACGCCTCATCGCTAGGCGGGTTGTCCACACAATCAAGTATCAGAAGACTAGATGGTCGTCTGCGTAGAGGCATCCTTATACAGATCAAGATGTACCATAGTCAAAAGATTATACATAGTGAGATGACTCTTATTCAAGAAAATTATAAGGGTAAACTTATTCAACTAGTGTTTTCATGTAGAGAACCAAAAAGAAAAATTCAGGGTCTAGGTGTATGGATACGTCGGCTGCCACACCAACACTGGACTCCCTAAATCTGAAAGTTGAACTCAAAACATTCAAAATTGTTTCCCCAAAACAAAAAAAATACTCTTGGTCTTTGAGATAGAACTGAACACCTCTAATACCAATTTTTTAGAACCCATTCCCCATTGCCCGTGTCCTGACATACCCTAAGCCCACCTCCTAAAGGTAAGGGGTTGGCGACTAGTGCTGAAGGCGTCAACCTAAAAGTGGGAGCCATTTTTCATGAGTACCTATACGCACACACACACACAACCACATCCCAAATCTTGAAAATTAAATAAGCATGACACTAAACAACCACTGAGTACAAGTACAACTGAAAGTCATATGGTCCAGAATAAAAACCCAACAATAGACTAACTGGAAAATAGTAAAGTGAAAAAAAAACTTTAGATAGCCATCCACTAAAAATCTCACCTAATGGGTAAGTACCGAGTAGCTGTAGGAAGCGGTTAAAGTACACACCGCCCGTCTGGTCTCACTGTACACCACTGAATCTAGAGACACCAAGTCCTCTGTCAAGGCGTCAGTCTTCTGCACTGGGCACAACACATACGGGTGAAGCCCGTGCAGGGTTGAGTAATAATATAATAAGTAAGTACCCCAAAACACATAGGAAAGGCCACAAATAAATACACAAACAAACCACAAATCATTATCACTAAGAATGATCACAAAACAAGATATCTCACACCAGGTATATTCTAGAGTAGGATAGTAAAACCATCAGTCATAATGTCGAACACCTCGGCTCCTGAAGAACTCATCCCCAATGAGTACAGTGGTCCTACTGGGTCACATAGAAGATTCGTCCTACTAACATTAAGATTTCTATGGTAATCATCCTTGATTATTACCATGGGTATGTTGGGTTACACAGAAGCATCTCCCCACCATGGGTATGCTGGGTCACATAGCAGACACTTCCTACCTATGGCTATACTGAGTTACTCCTACTATCGAATACCCTGAGTCTTCCGAGTCACACAGAAGCCACTTCCCACCATGGTCCTTTTTGTGTCACACAGAAGCTACTTCACACTGGGCTATATTATCCAATCCACACAGGGTCTCTCATCCGTAGTCTTTAGGTCTCATCCAACAGTAGGGTTTCTACACGTTGCACACTTGATCTCATAAGAACATCTACCAAAGAAATTAATTATATAAAAAACTCCATGAAATTAATTATAGAGTATCCCAAAATATCATCCTTTTCACGAGGGTTCCGACACTACAAATGGTTTGTCAATCTGATGCCCAGTTTGAAATATATTGGCAATTTTCCAAAAAGGGATCAGTTGGGTCAGGGTTCGGTCCGACCTGGTCGATCTAACCAGACATGGTCTAGAGTCCACCAAAATGACTTGGGTCCATTGACCTGACCTAGACCCAGCCCACATGCTTTCCAGTCTTCCAGGATGGGACTCGGCTGGAAGCCGCGTCCGGGTCCCTGCTTGCCTCATGGGTCACTGCGAGGTCGTTTCCTCAATCCTGGATACACAGCGCATCCAGCCAGTCTGACAGGATGGAATCCCTCACGCGGTTGAAGACCATGTGCCTCTAAAAAGCATGACCCATGTCTGTGGGCCACTTCTCTAATGCGGACAAGGGGTTGCGTCTCTATTTCCAGCTGGTGGCTCCTCCCGACGCGCCGTCGAGGCATGCTGTAAGGATCTTCCTCAAACCACCGGGTCTTCACCAGTGGTCCATTATTCACCCCGACTTTGCGTTTTCCCTCCATGGGGAGTCTCCTTCCATATAAAGGCATCGTACATTCCTTTCTGTCATTTTAAAAATTCATCCACCAAGAAGGAACAGGGCAGAGAGGGGGTCATGCCTTGTTTGTGTTAGCCCGCACCATTTGCGTTATAAGTTTAAAATAATGGAGTCTTGGGAAGGATTCTCTATTAACAAAAATTCAATCCCAAATTGAAATCCCTAGAAACATTACCCTTCCACAAGAATGGAAAATCCACAGATCAACCTATTCATGGGTTGATCTGCGTTCGTTGTTTAAAACAAATAACGGGGAAAATGTAACACAACTAAACCCCCTTCCTCAAAGTAGTTCAACGTTGAAGAGGTCCTCCTGTGAAGGTTCAAGAAGTCAATGAAATTTATTTCTTTCTGGATCCTCTCTTCGAGGTGTGTCAAAGTTGTTAGAGTTCCTCTGGTGTTCTTCATTATTAGTTATAGAGAAAACCCGTCAGTGGTTCGTTAGATAATTTTCCATCATTTAATCCTCAATTCCCTAATGCATTATTCCATAAAAAGGAAATACACCGCATCGTTTCTATTAGGCTGAGACGTTGCCGCATTACGTTGTTTCTTTTATGAAAAAGTGTAGCTATTACACTGCACAAAAATGAGCAATTAAGGAGCTTCCTTTAATGTGCCTCATCGCTGCACTACAACACCATCATCCACCACTCGAAGGTGAAAAAGGAAATAAAATAACTTTTTAATTTATTATATTATTTTAAATAATTAAAAAAAATCATGTTTTCCATCTGACTCTTTCTGGTCGAAGTAATGTCCTTTCTAACTGAAACTCAACATTCTGAGTTCAACGATGCCATTAGCTTTTTGATATGAGCACCAGTTTAATATTTAGAAAATCCCTCTTGCACGTTTACTTAAACTAACTTAAAAAAAGATCAAAATTCCACTCTGGCCTCACTGGGCCTCAAAATCACGTGTTTTCAAAGCGCGTGGTCTCAAAAGGATTCTATACAATTTAAAAAATATATACATAAATTTCGAGACATTATAGAAAAAATTTTATATTTAATGATAAAATTATAATATATATTAAAATTGGAGAAATATGGTAAATATGACATAATATATCGGTAAACATGACTCAAAGAAAATAAATTATGGATATTTAACAATTTTTGGAACTAAGAGTTATAGTGGAGTACTAAGGTATCTAATATTACACCATGGGTGGCAGTGGATCACTAAAGAAAGTTCAAAGATAAATTAATTAAAAATCTATTCAATGAAATTCCTCTCAACACACCTATAAATACCAAAACCATATTCTCATATATCCCAAACCAAATTTGAATTACCCTCCTAGTTTCCCTCTCAATTATTATTTTCTCGAATGGCCCAAGGGCCTTGATTTTTTTTTATTTTGGTTAATCCTCTTTTTTACTAGGTTGACAGGGAACCCTTACATGACCCATAGACCCAGTAGAACAAGGCCCAATACATGACCTAAAGGTCCAGAGACATAATTCCCAATACATGACCAAAAGGCCCAACCAAACTACACCAGAAATGCCCCTCCCCAGCATCTACATCTTTGAAGGTGCCTATCTCCCCACCTTGCATTGTTGATTAGCTAGAATTTACCCATGAAGAGTATCCCAATTCCTAATATATATGGTAGTTCAAATACCCTCTCGTTCTTCCAATCTGGTAATCTCTTCTTTGGTGGTTACTAATTTCACTGAATCGTATTCCAGGCATTCTCCTAGGTGGTCTGCCTTGATGCTTCTTGGTATTTGTGGCCCAAAGGTGTTGTGTCCTGAAGGCCATTGATGGCCTAAAATCCATGTGGCCCGAAGGCCTTATGGCCCAAAGCCTTTGGTATCCCTAAGGCCTTAATACCCATAGGGCCAAACTGGTGGAAAGAAGGGCCAAATTGGATGAAAAGTTTCTAATATTATATTATCACACAATAATTGATACAATAACAACTAAAGTAGTGATATAGTAACCTGGAAATTTACCTCCACCCAAATTTGATCCTGGGTCTTTCGGATGCCAATCAATAGCATCTACCACTCAGGTATAGGGTCTTTGGAGCCTCTCAAGAAGTCTCACACATACCCTTCAATTCATTATTTTCTGTTTTATTGGTTCTAATGGTTATTGATTTTCTAGGAAGCTCATGTGAAGTAAGGGTAATTTTTCTATCTCCTTACAATTACTAATTAAATTTTTGTAGTTTCAACCTTTTTAATTTCCAATTTATAATTTAAATATTCTCTTAATATCATTGAATGTTCTATACTTAAGTTATTACATCCATGTGAGTACCCATATAACTCACCCCAATTCTCTTTCATAAGTCGTTATTATGCTTAAACATTCCTGTGGCGATAAAAAGTCCTATAATTTTGGTAATGTAAAGAGACTTTTGGTCCATATATATCTATAGAATATAGATAAATCAAACTTTGTGGTAAGACAACATCTATGTGGATATTATGAAATCTAGGGGAGACCTATAATAGGTCCTTTTTGTTTTATTTTCCCCTAGTTCTATTCATTTAGAGTGCATTTTCATTGTCCAAAGGGATTATCTTGGACTTCATTACTTTAATCCTCCCTAAATTCTACATTCTAATGTTCTATTTAATAATATTTTTAAAATTTTATTCAGTGGTTTTCATAGAATTGAAATATCTCTCTCAATATAAAACATTTGTTGTAGGATCAAGCATAGATGAACTTAGGGGTAATGACCCTAATTTTTTTCCATCTATTAACTCAATATTCACTCAATGCACAACCAATGGGCCTAAATGAATACATAATTTGACACTCTTTTGGGATATTTTTTGATTAATCACATGATTTTTACCAAACACAATGAAGGATTTAATTATATTTCTATGCGTATTTGTCCATAATTTCTTTGTTCTCTCATCATCTAATATACATTCATTCTACTTACCAAAATAATTGATAATCATAATTTTTATAAGTACCCAATTGCTATAAATATATATTATTATTTTAATAAATGGTACTTATTTAAACATTATAAATCCCTAATTATTCCCTATATAAGTCAATGAAATTCAATTAAATATCCTTATCAATTCACTGATTGGGGATTATACTGATAATCCATATAAAACAATGTTCTATACGGAAATATATTTTATGATAAGTTCCTATAAAAAATTATTCCATGTATTTCTATGTTGTTAATCCTTGGGAATTATTCCATGTATAGACTATTATCATTTATTTGTGACGGAATGCCTTAGAATTTTATGTAATGGGTGGGTCCTGTAATTATATATCCCCTTAGTCTACTAGTAGGTCTGATGAGACAATTAATATAGGGTTAAGGGAGTATCCTTACCCTTTATATATGATGTCTTGGGAAAAAGCCCGAATAATATGTTTATGATTCCCAACATTATGTATTCCCATCATTCTAATTATTAAGTGATCCTTGTGATTATCTATTTGTTTATCATACATGGATTATAGTACTCTTAAGACATTAATTGTATTCTTTTCATAATATCATTCCTATGCCATTATTATTCCTTGTTATCTTCTGTTGTACTCTTTACTTTACAATGTGTTTTATATATCCCTCAACCTTTGTGTCCCTTTCCATAAGTAATGAAGTGGAATAATATGAATGATCAAATTTAATTATATAATTAAGGAATAAATACTTATAATGATATATTGTAAATATATTGTTGTATTTTAGTGTTTATGTATCTAGTATCTTGAATAATACTAAGACTTGAACTTGGGAATGTAATCTTCTATATTATAATTAATAGAAAATAAATAACCCACCATCACTAGGCATCAAGGTTTTGGTGAATTAAAAATTTCAACATGTTAAATAGAGGAGGAATTTAAACTAGGGCACTAAAACCTCATATGTAATTTTTTCTCATAGGAGTTCATCTCTAATCCCATATATCATAATTTAACTTTTAATTAAATAAAATTATCCACCACTTATTTAAACATTTTTTTATTTGGTCGTGAGATTCTTTTACACAATAATTGAACACTATCTATGTTTTTGAATGGTTCCATAGGTCTAGAAAATAAATCATTCTAGCTACTAAGATTCATCATTAATTTATAAGTAAGATTGACATGCAAATTTGACATGACTACCAATGTTACCCCACATAACCTCATTATCTATTATATAAGGAAACTTAGAAGTACAAACCAACTGTATAATTAAAAAAGATAAATTATCCTTCCTTTTGAGTAAAATAATCATGAATTGAAATTCCACTTGATTAAAATAATGGGTCCACACCATATTCTATTATTTTAAAATCATATCTGAAAACCCTCATATTATCATAAAGATATCAATGAATATATGTGTATATGAACCAAAAAACATAAATCTTTAGTAAAAATAATAAGTATTATTTAACTTACATATATTTAGGAAATGAAATGTCACATAATACTTCAATTTTATATGAAGGTGATTAATAAATAATCATAAACAAACACTTAAACTATTTTATCATGGTATCCTTACCCTATTGTAAAGAACTTCCCATTGGATGACTTATAACGTAAGATATAAATATAATATTTCACATTGATAAAAATAATAATCGATTTGGTCTCTTCTTGATTAATACCAAAAGTTCCTTAACTTTTGATACCACCTCAAAACATCTTTGTATAATGATAATTAGGGGTAAACTGTTTTGGAAACCTCATCCCTTAATTAAAAAAATCTCAATATCATTAATTTAGGGGTGTCACACTCATTTTATCTATAATATAATGATGTAACATCTCCAACTGGTGTATTACACTCCTGAGATATCTCCACTAAGGATACCATCCACTTGCTAAATTGAGCTATAAAATCATTACAGTCAATGAAATTGAAATTTTTTCATACCAAACTCATAAATTTACCAATAATACTATTACCTGTCATTCTTGTATTTCAACTAAACCATCAATTTAAATTCACATCCCCAATTTTCTTATAGTCCTGGTAAATAGATAATGTCACACTACTGACCTTATTCATCATTTCATACATCAAAATCCTTAAATGAATGATGTTACAATCATCATCACTACTCACACAAAAGGGTTTTCGGAGAGAATATATGAAACCAACAAAAAATAAATTCATCATCACATTTTATAAGTATCAAGTTTCTTTAAAAATATAAACTAATAAGAAATAATACAATAATAATCAAAATATAACAAGATCATGGTCACCCAATGACAAAAAAGGCATACCATAGACCACACAAATGAACATAACTCAGAAAGAAACTCTAACCAAGTATGAAACAAATAATTATCATATTCCATTTATCATGATGAAAATTACTAGAAGTTTTTTATCACGGAATACATTCACCAAAATTTGGTATTGAAAATAATCTATAGATTTTAAACTATGTCTATCACTAAGAAAAAAATATTTGTGTTTGAATCTATAATGTTAAAATCTCTTGTAAATGAACTTATACATAAATAAATTTCAATTTCGCATAAAACAAACCTCGTTAATAAAAATTTCTCACCATAAATCTAAATTGAATATTCCCATTTAAATATTTGTTCCCACACAATTAATCTCCATCACACTAATATAGGTAAAATTAAAATATCGATCCATGTCCAATGAAATGGCCTCAATCCTGATCATATTTTTGGATATATACTAAAACTTGTGTATCATATAGTATGATATACATTAAGTCATAGCCTATGATATGCATGTGACACATATCACAGATTATGACATACTGATATTGCATATGGCATGTGATGATTGCATCGTAGAATATGACATGTTTATAATATTAAGTGATTGGAATTTTCCACATCTCCTATACAGTTTCCATTGGTTATGAATCAATGGGTTGATTCTTTTATAGATACACATACAATAAATAGTTTTTTGAAATTTTTAAAATATAATTGAGCACTAATGGGCTATGAATTCTTATAACCCATGTCAGCTTCCATGTGAAGAAAACCATTGCTCGAATCGATTAATTGTATGAAATGAGCCTATATAAAGGGATATGATCCCCTATTAGATGAATTTAATACTCATAATCTATATACAAAGATCACATATTTCTATTTCTCCTTTTTTATTCATGGAGAATGTGTTAGATGATGGTACTGAGGCACATCAGAAGTGGTTGGGCCCATTCCCAACAAAAGGGTTTTCACTGGATCCCTCATATTTCTCCTCAAAATTTGAAGAATAGAAACCCCAAAATCCTCGATACAATATATTTTACATACAATTTATAATTCATTTATAAATAAGAATTACTTATTTTTTTAGAATTATTTAATCATTTTCAAATTAGTTTATATATAACTGTCATACTATCATTGTGTTAGAGGACTCAAGTGTAGAAACTCTCTTGTGGTATCAACATGTTCTTCAAAAACATTAGAACATCATGGGCGGATCTTTCATGATAGAACCAAAGAAATATCAACTGGCATTGTTCCCATTGATCTCAACTAGAATTTATTATAGATTGGCAGAAATGTGTCTAGTTTTCTTAAGGACTTGGGATTGAGGAGGATGATCTATGTTATCCATTATTGAGAGATTTCTAGAGGAAGTTCTCTGAAGACTTTATAGAATTTTCTAGAAAGGTTTTTTTGTGTAGAACAATATAATTATCAACTGGAAATGATATAATTGTGTTTATATAGCTGGGATAGATTATTGGTTATTACACATAGTCCCTTGGACAATCTCTTAATTCATAGTGAACCCCACATTGAATAGTATTATTATTATTATTATTTCCTTGATGTGCACAAACTCATGGATAATTTTTATATCATTTATTAAATAAATATCAATTTAAATGATATAAAATATATCATTCCCATCAGAACCCAAACACAGTCCATCAATCCTCTTAAATTTTTTATAGAACCTTGAATAATGGATATTTATTTAAATCAATAAATTTCACTAAATTTATCATTAAATAAAATAATAAATATTACATTCAATAAATTAGTGAATAAAATATTTATTAAATATTCAACTGACACATATATTCTATTGAATAACTAGTCACTAAATATATGTGATCCACATAACATTAATAATTATTATTCTGTGAAACATGAGAATTATGTTTATTGTAATATTAAATTACAATAAAATTTAATTTAGATTAAGAATACACTTAGTTTGTGTCCCTATAGGCCTCTTTCTCAATGAGATTAGGCTTAATAAAATAAATTGAAATATTAGAATCCTGCAATATTTCAAGGTACCCATAGAGAAATTTGTTAATTTATTAATGAAAACAACATCATATAAACACTAAATGTGTATTATAATCACATTTTCTAGATATCTCATCAGTAATTTTACATACTTGTGTCATCAAACCATATGCTTGAATATATTTATTTGTATTTCCTAAAATAAAATCATTGATAAAACCACCATGGAATTGGACTTAATCAAAAAATTCTATTCCAATCAAAGGGATTGGTATATCTACTTGTATTAAATCAAAAGGGAAAATAGTTTATTTATTTATTAACTAATTCCATATCAATCATGATACACCCAACATATCCTAACTCACCATTAGAATATGTCATTATATTTTTCATCAATACATCTATGTATAAGAATCGCGTATTAATTAATAATAATCTCAAGTCTAAGGACTAACAAACATGTTCTCAAATAGGAATATCAAATGACACATAAAACAAGTTGAATTATTACTGTTGGTTCTATTCTCATAACCTCCTCTAGTAATGATTACCAAGGGATAAATTCATGAGATATAGTCTTAAAGTCTTATGAGACCCCAACACCAGATATCCAATTTTATTAGTGTCTCATCTAATATATGTCATTCGACTATAGATCATATATGCTAGAATATCATCATAACACTTCAAGGATCTCATCATATAGGGAAACTTATATGCCCATTCTATGAGATAGATCCCCAATAGACATTATCACAATAATATTATATAGAATAACACCCATTATATTATAAGATATTTATTAATATTAATGATTCTAGATATATAGGTAAGAAAAGGTATAATGTAGTTGGTTCTAGGTCACCAAATCCACCATTCTACCACTTGGACTACATACAACTTATAACGGATTTTAGTTTTCTATCAATCATATGATATTCATGCTTCTACCGAGATAAATATTTAGTCATCATGTACACCATGTTATCAAATATTGAAACTCTTCTTAATATAAGCTTACTCCATTGATAAAAATCTAAGAATATGTGATACTTATAAAGTATATGATTAATCCATTGGCGTGTCCTTAGATCCTTAGAAAGTGACACCACTATAATTTTATCAAAATATAATGTGATAGCCAATTTACTTATAGGAACCATATCAAGCTCTCGGATGATGTTTTTTATCCATACCGCTTCTTTATCAATATCATAAGACACAATATAATCAGACACTACTATAGAAATTCCAACAACTATCTTCTATTAGATCCTCTAGCTCATGATCATCCATTAAGGGTAAATGCATGTCCTGAATATAATTTTAGATCATATTGAAATATATAGAAACTAGTATCTATATATCTAGTGAACAATAGATCCTCATTTCATCTATAAACAAGGAACATATCCTTAGTATTCCACAAATAATTTAGGATATTCTTGACTTCCATCCAATGGAGGTGTCCTGGATCAACTTGATATTTTCCTACCATGCTCCATGTATAAGAAATATTTATCCTCTTATATAGAATTCCATACATGAACAATCCTAATGATGATGCATAATGAATTCTAGTCGTCCTCTTTCTCTCCTATTTCATCTGAGGATACATTTTCTTGGAGGTAGTTACTCCATGTGATAATTAAAATAATCCACTCTTAGATTGATTCACACTAAATCACTTCTATATCCTATCAATAGGTGTACCCTCACTTATTCATGTAGCCTCTTAGATCTATCCTAAATGATCTTGATCCCTTGTATATAGTCCACTTTACTTATGTCCTCCATGTAAAAATATGTGTTCGACCATTAATTAATAGAATTTAAGTCCAATATCTCATTTTCCAATTAGTAATATTTCATCAATATACACTATTATAAATACAAATACACTATCACTAAACTGCTTATAAACAGAAAGGAAATATTCATTATTTATGAAACCAAATTGCCTCATGGAATCATCAAAGTGAATATTCCATGATTTGGATTCTTGCATCAATCTATAAATAGATGCCTTAAACTTTTATAACTTATTGTCATCCTGTGAAGTCAAAAATCCTTCTGGTTTTTTATATAGACATCTTCCATATGGTTCCGATTATGTAAAATTATTTTGATGTCCATTTTAAAAATCTCATAATCATGGCCAACTACTATATTAGGAATAATTATGATAGTTTTCAACAATAAAATGGTGAAATGTTTTCTTCATGGTCTATGAATTTCTATTTCTTAAACCCTTAGATACCAGTTGTGAATTATAGGTACTTTCTTTACCTTCCATGTAAATTTTATTCTCTAATACCCATTAATGTTTTTTCTAAATACACTAAAACATATTTCGGAACCCAAACATGGTTATGGTACATGGAGACCATCTCATAATTCATGGATTCATTCCTTGTATTTTTTGAGAAAATTATTGATTACATTAGGAAACATGTTCATTATTATCAACTAATAATGAGTCACCATCCTCAATAACCATAAAATGAAATATCTCTAGTTATAAGACCTTTATGGTGATCCTAGAGAGTAAAAGTGTATCTAGAACATTATCTTTCATGGGGCCTTATGAAATCTATTCTTATTCCAGCTCATGAGTATCCTGAGCATCAAATTCATCAATGTTGATCTTCCTCCCACTATATATTTTGAAAATTTGTTCCCTCTCAAGGAACATGGTATTTTTTTCACAGTTACCTTTTTTCTAAGGGTTCATATACATAATATACACTAATTTAATTAGGATATATTATAAATATACACTTTATGCTTTGGGGTTCATGTGTTTTATTCTAAATAGGATTTAATAAACACATCACAACCCCATACACATAAGTTGGACAACATATATGTCCTTCCTCACAAAATATCATATAGGATACTATTTTATTTTTTTAGTTGGTATGAGTTTTAGTGTATATTCATGAGTTTTCAGTGTTCATACCCATAAGGATAATGGAAGTCTCACATGACACATCATTGAACTTTCTATTTCCAAAAAGGCGGGGTTCCTCCTTTCCCCGACTCAATTCCACTGTGGTGTATAACAATTAAGATACTCTCTACATCAATAAAATAATATTTATTTTTATTATTACTAAGATGATTCCCCACTTCTTTATTTAACTCCTTAAATCTCTCAATGGATTTATACATATACCTCATTAAGTAGAAATTCCCATATCCACTCAAGTCATCAGTAATAGTTATGAAGTATTATTATCCACCTCTATATTGAAATAGAAAAGGAACACACACATATTTATATACTAATTCAAGAATTTCTTTACCCCTTTAACCCATTCCACCAAAGGGTGATTGGGTCATATTTCCTTTTAATCAAGATTTTCATCTTTCATTGGGTTTTAGTTTGAAAAAATCCAAATACCAATCTTGATATAACTTTTTAAAGGACTTCTCATTTATATGAATAAGTCATTGATGTGACAACTAGGTGTGATATGATTCTTTTTAACTTGATTTTCTATCCATTTTTAACACTTTGTTTTCATATTCTGGTTTATAAAGGCCATTATTAAGGTTCCATATACCATAAAAATGTTATCTTTGTAAAAACCATTTATTCCAAAAAATCCATCCATGACTAAACTAGAACCAAATATAATGTTATTGGTAAAAATAAATATATATTAATAGTATTTGAAAACCAGAAAAAATCCAATGGAAAAAGTAAGGTGGAAGTATCTAATATCCATGTTATCCATTCTTGTTTTGTTGGATACTTGTATACCCACCTCACCTATGGAAACATTCATTAATCAACATGTTTATTATATTTAAATAAAATATGCGAGAAAAAATATACATATAATAACCAAATAGTAGATATGGAATGTTTACAATTGATAACAAATTAAAAAGAAGCTTCCCCATGATTCTTTACTAAGGTAAAATTTATCTTCTAGTGTTTCGTATTTCCACATGAACAACATTATATATCTCATTCCTAAGTCTGAATCTAGATCCTCCTTCGCTTGTTTGGGTGGTTTGTATGATCCTTAAACATGGATTTATTATTTTTCCCTTTTCTATTAAATTCCTTGTGATCACCATAAGTATTTTAGTTTTTTCATGCCTCATGTCCTTAAACAGTTGCAGAATTAGAGTAATGAATTTCTGGAGTGACTAATTAATGTTATTTGATATTAAAATTCACATTAAAAATAGAAAATATCAAAGGGAGTGAATTAATTATGAGATATGCGTGTAATTAATTAGGTAACATTAAATATATAATCTATAATTGATCGATTTATCTATTCATCTTAACTATATGATTCTAATATTGTAACACCCTAGTCTAGTGTCCACTTGATTGTTCTCCAGACCATGAAGCTACATGACCTTTTGTGTGACTCCCTATATAAAAGAGGCTAGTAACTAGATTTTAGGGCCTAATACATTCAATGAAGGTACTATACACTCTAATCAGAATGAAATAACACTAGAAATAACTAAAACATCCATAACACATAATAAAAGTGTGCATAAATAATAAAAATATTATTATAACAAGATATACTATATAGTATCATATAACCACATATCAACTGATCACCCATTGGGATGATAACATAAAAAAAATAAAAGAATAAAAAAACCCAAAATTCATTACTACCATCCCCAAGACTCAACAACTCCTCCAAATTTCTCTAGACCTGCCTTATCTCAATCTACTACATGGCTTATACTCAACTTGAAAGAATACAAAAAGTTTCTATGTGCACCTTGGTTCCCATGAAAAGTTTTAGAAATACATATTAGTATGTTATCACCAAGTACCCCAAGTATATTCCATCATATACATTGATTAAAAAATAAAATAAACATGTCACACAAGTGTGTTGGACATTATGTGCTTACCAGACCACCATGACTCCATGTCCATAGGGTCATCATTTTCTAAACTGGATACCATGAAACATGATCATACCTTATTTGGATCCATGTTATAATATCATCACCTTATTATATCATACTTATTCCCCAACCCATACAAGAAGACTCCTGGTATGGTGTCCACCAAGCATTGACCATTACCTGAGGTGCTAGGTAAGGTCCTTAGTTCAATTCATGGACTCAACTTTTAACTCAATGTGGTCCTTCCAATAACTTCTTACTCAAGGTGAGGTCATATATATCATCAAAACTACCTTATCTAAAATGTCAGGTTCTACCATACATGTCTCACATGAAATCACCTCTAGATCAGTCCCTCACACTTAGGGGTGGTTGCACATTCCATCCACTTCCCTCTAACTCATGATGGGGTCACGACCTGACCACTACCCTCTCAAAAGGTGGGTATCACATGCATTATTGGACCAACAACCTCTCAGTAGTCTTAATCAACACCTTCTCACTGAATTTTGGATTGAAATTCACACACAATTAGGATATTATATAACTCATGGTGATCTAGCCAGTACCATCTCAGTCGTAGTGGAGCATGGCCCAGAAATCTGCCATCACCTTGGGTGTGGTCCATCAACAATCATAATCACAATATATGGAAAAAATAATATTTCAAATGATATATAACTCATCACCAGAGAACTAGTCACTTGATTCATATCCCCTCATCTCAAACACATCTCATCATACATCCATAATTCACTAGTCCTCCCAGAATTATCGTCTCACAAATTAAGACATCCACAAGGGTCTTCCATAAATGTCTTAGTCTCTAATAACTGGAACTGAGCCCCATCACATCCTAGTCCTTCTAACTAAGGACCAAAATACCATAACCCACTAAAATCCTCTTGTAAAACTAATATTATGCCACCAATAAATCCCACAAACCTCACATAGGCCTCATATGACATCTTCTAAATGAGATATACCAACTTATAACTCTATGAAAACTCTTCTATATCACATAAATCTAGAACTAGAGGGTCTATTCCAATAAATTTCATATTCTACATTTCCACTCTATCCTAACACATTTTTTTCTCAACACACAAGAGACATATAACCATATTTCCCATTATTATCAATCAAAATCTCATCATTCCTACCCATATAGCCTTAAGAAACCAAGACAGTCTAACCATGTCACATATTACATATTTGAACCATACAAGGTCTCGTATAAAATTTTCCACTACCATGTCTATAAGGACTCGGCCTTAAACATTACTTATTATTGAATTAAATGAATAATTCACATAGAGGATCTTTTCAGGTTTAGAGTTTTAGAGAATTAGATCATAAATCATGCATTACATTCCACATTTAAACAAAGTGGTTACATAAAATATAGTATTTATTTTTTTCCCATCGACAGAAACATATTTAAAACAAAACATGGATTATTTCATGACACTTCTTTGACCCAATCATCACATCATGTACCTTTCCCTTGACCTGTGAAAAACATTTCAAAAATGTGGGATGAGCATAAAAAGCTCAGTAATGGATATAAAAGTACGAAATGAAAACATTAGTCAATGTATGAAATCATACTTTACTCATAAAACATAATCACTTTAACATACCTCATCAAATCATGAATAAATCATAGAAATCATAAGACATAAAGGTAACTTGAGGAATTCATAACATTCTTATGTAGGGAGTAACCCTCTTGGTTACGTTTGGAATACCCATCATAGTATATTCCCTAAATCTCTTTGGAGAAACCTTAACGTTTAACTCCTTCGCGTTACCCAATGCATTGGATAGCTATATCGGGCTCACCCGCCCTTAGTTTATCACGGAACCACCCATCTTCATAACAATTCCCAAGAAACATAACATAATCGTATCACATAAAACAAGCATGAAGGAAACATAACATTTCCACTTCTCAATCAAAAGATATCAATACAACAAATTGATATAAAAAATTTTGAGAACCATATTCAAAACGAAAATAAAATAAAAGTAAAACATGGTATTTATTTTTTTACCAGGAAAGTGTAGCCAGGGGGGAAACCCCTGACCATTTATTAAAATAAAATAAAAGACAGTAAACATGCATTACAAACCCATCAGAGTCACATACAGTCCTCAAAATCATACCCCTGAGCACCACCATGGTACACAGACTCATCCTCCGTCGCCGTTTCCCACACCGAACTCTCATCTTGCTTCAGTACTTTGGCATACTTCCTCCTCAGATTCAACTTCTCCAACTCAAGAAACTCGTTCGGAGATTGCATGCTTCTGGCAGCAGATCTGGTCAGCATCGGTTTTGACAGATGAGTGATGTCCTTTTTCATCCTTCCACGAGAAGAGGCAGTCCCCTTGTCCGAGACCATCGGCATTAACTTATTCCCAACTTGAGCAATCTCACTGTATGAAGGCCGCGTCATATCCCCACGATTCTCCTTGTCGCTATCAGTGAGTTCTCCCCATTTCCCATGATACTCTTGGATTTGCTTAAACTGATTGTTCGTATCAATTAATGCCAAGCATTGAGGCTGCTCCACCCTTGTGTTTTCAATAGCCTCCCTTGCCACAACTTGCAGACTGCCACTACCACCTTCCTGCATACCCTGTCCCTCGATAGCAGGTTCATCAGAGTCCAAAACAACCATATCAACATTATTTTGTGATGCAGGCCTCAGGACAACATTCCCTCTACCCGGCGACTTGCTCATCACTTGCGGAAGCACCACAACATCCTGCACAGCACCCCCTTCCTGTTCACCTGCAACTGTCTCCTCCTGCGCCCCATCCAAATTCACATTTCCTAAAACAGCAAACCGATTACCCAAATAAACAGATACCAAAACACCATTACTAGCCTCACCCTGACCACTGCCCTTATCATCAATGGCCTTCGGCTCTACCACTGCAGCAGAAGCAGCCCCCTTCCCTGCCATAGATCTCCTATGCACCTTGCCTGCATCCACCGCATCACCCATCCCTCCTGCATTCATTCGGCCACTGCCAGCCTCTTTGTTCTGACCAGCAGCTCCATCACCATCCCGAGAACCGCCACCAGAGGAAAAGCCGGCCCTCACCTGCACAGCAGGGACCTCCGGCTCCAGCAGGGGATCCGAGTTTATTATCCCCACAAGGGTGAGTGCCACACCAACACCAGCAGCACCCTCGGAGGACCTCCCTTTTGAGAAGCTTCCAAAATTCAGATCCTTCCTCAGCCTATCAAACACCCCAGACACCGAAGGGTTAGAAGCAGAATTCACAGTATGCAATTGTTCCCGTTGCCCCACATTGGCACTTCTGTTTATGACATCCACGGCTTGCCTCTCCTGCATCATCTCATCAGTCGAGCCTGAGGATTTCCCGCGCCTGGTTCCACTCTGACATCTCGAAGATGAGTGACCCAGTCGCTTGCATGTGGAACAATATCCCAACCAGGATTCATAGACGACTTCTTGTTTCCATCTAAACTCATCTCCGACAGAAATCCATACCCAGTCAAGCGGAGGCCGAGAGATATCCACCTCAATACAGCACCTTGGGTTGATCGGATGACAGAGCGCAGACGTGCGCGCATCAGGACACAAAAAACGACCGACCAAATTACCAATCATCCTAAGAATCGATGGATTTTGAAAGGGAAGGGGGAGATGAGGAATGCTTACCCATACATGAAGAGATGTGGGGTCGCGATTCATACACAAATCAAACGTCCATCGGAACAAGAAGAAGCTACACCAATTGCAGCGCCGGGGAGCACTGGACCAAGCGCAAATCAGATCTTCTTCAGAGGCAAACCGGATCATGAACTGTCGATTGTCAAGAAGTCCTACCACTGCGCGGTCTCTCAGATCCCATTTAGCGAAGACGAAACGGTCAAACTCATCCACGGACGGCCATCGGGAGTTGAATCGAGCCACCAAGGTCAGACCCAGATGCCTCGATGCTTCAGAGAATTCCGACACTGAGATTTGGAGGTGAGGGTTTCCAAGATGAAGATTAGGTACCTTGGGGGTGAGCTCAATCGCCGAGAACTCCGGAAGAAAATTAGGGTTCGTGAAGGGAGAAAAAGCGGCCCGTGGCTTCAAAGTCGGGTGCTCCACAGCATCCTC
Source organism: Viscum album (assembly GCA_963277665.1). Lineage (NCBI taxonomy): Eukaryota > Viridiplantae > Streptophyta > Magnoliopsida > Santalales > Viscaceae > Viscum > Viscum album. The sequence continues at coordinate 606,956,434 of OY728139.1, read as the reverse complement.
CCCCCTCCCGCCGCCGCAAGGAAGGGGGGGAAAATCATCACCCCGCATTCGCTAGGGTTCTGCCATCGCGAGGAAGGAGAAGTGGTCCGAGCCTCATGGTATTTATTTTTCATTCAAAAAAAAGTTATGACTTGTAGAGGAAGCCGAAACTCAAATAATGGTCACGGCAGCAGAGAAGTCGTTTTTGCCGCATACGTACCACAAAAAAACATTCCCTTTTGTCGTTTAGTAAACGCTTAATATAAAAATATTCCTTTTGAATAAATGTAAAATTCAAAGGGGTTTATACACTATATAAAATATATTTGTGTATAAAACAAAATATGCCTCAATGAAAGGAGATTGAGATGATGTCCCTTACAAATACGGTATCCTTGAATTAAGGATAAATAAATTACATAATTATGTGTGAAAAATAGATACAACAATTATAAGAGGATATTAAGTGTAAAACAATCAGAGGTAAATCAAAAATATTCATAGAATGACATATTCAAGGAGTAAAAGTTTATCCCAATGAATCAAAATTGGGTTAAGAAGTTCCCTTGCAAAAACTCAACAGCCTAACGACGCCACTTCAAACTTCAGAAAATGAGATGATGAGAGATAAAAATGGTATCTCATCACTTGGACATAAAATTTAAATCAATAAGGATATATAAGAACACATACCAACATTACAATATGTAAATTAAAAGACCCAACAAAATAAGTCTTTTAAAAAGAGGAGGGTGAAAAGTTCCCTTACCGACTTGGGTATCTTTCAAAACATTCACCCCATGAAAGAAGAACAATAAAAAATTGATGTAAATACTCATAAATAAAAGTATATTATAAAAATATTTGAATAATGGCCAGTACATATACCACTAAAAGTAAATGGTGGAAAATGTAGCATAAATCTCACGGGAATAAAAGCGAGATGAAAAATACCTTACGAAAACTCGGCAGCCTAACGACGCCACTTAAAAAAATCCAAAAATGGATTGATGAGATAAAATAGGATCTATCATCATATTAACATAAAAATTACATCAAGAGGAATATAAATGAACATCCACCAACATAACAAAGAGGAGCTTAAAAGAAGTGACATAAAGGAGAGTACTTAAAAAGCAAGAGAGAGGTTGGATCTCTTACGAAAATTCGGCAGCTTAACGGCACCAATCAAAACATCCAAAATGAATTGATGAGAGAAAATAGGGTCTCTCATAATATGAACATAAAAATTACAGTAAGATTAATATAAAATAACATCCCAATCATAAGAAAGATTAGCTTAAATGTAATGACATAAAAGAGTGTACTTAAAAAGAAAGAGAGGGGTAGGTTCCCTTACCTCAAGTCCGACTTGTCTTGTTCATTTCTTTATATTACTGAATAATAAACTTTGGAAAATTTTTAATTTCTTAAGGACCTCCTTTAATGATTATTATTCAGTTCATATCACATATTATAATGTTATAATAATTTTTTAATAATGTTTGTTCATATCAGACATTTTTGTCAATATTTGGTACATGAGTAAAAAAATGAACTTGTTTGAAAATGATTTCCCATGTAGTAAACCATTTAAAAAATAGAATTAATGATTAAAATATCATATATATATAGTACATATTCATTTTATACTATTCCATAACATTTGGAGATAAAAAAAGAAAATCACTATTCATGGAGACAGTAGGCCGTACATACGCATGAACGCTACTTTCATTTTTTTGTCATATTAATGGAATTAAAAATAAATGAGATATATATATATATATTATAATTACATTATAATATATATGTTATATAGGTAAAAATGTTCATCAATTTCATTCTTTATACATTCCATGTATTGCATGAACGAGTCACATCACTTGAGGGGGCGGTAGTCCACACTTCCTCATATGAAATTATCGCATTTGCACAACATGCAAAGAATAAGGGTATGTTTTAAATATAAAATACATAAGAATATAGTAAAAATAAATACCATATATAGAATATATAAATACAGTGACATCATAATGGCCACCATTGAAGGTGTTAAAAGAATATTGAACAATCATCGTTTCGTGAGGCAGAAAATCGCCAACCACAGAAAAAATATGTTCTTTAACCTTTAGACGAAGTTTTTTGTAGTTGTAGTGCTAATAATTCTCATAAAAACATCCTAGTATATTGAATATACTGTTTTTTACAAAAGAAATGAATAAAAAGTGTTTAGGGGGTTGGAGAAGCAAAATAAAACATAAGAACACAAGAGAAGACACTACCTTTTAATCAGGTAACTCTTTTTGAATTGAGCTCAAAGGCTTCCTTGGAAAGACTTCTGCCAAAATTGAGTCTTCTAGGAGTAATAGAGGGATGTGGAGAGACAATATGGGCAGGGGTTGGCCGATCCAAATGCTTGAGATGTGTGGGTAAGGTTGTAGAGGTGGGGGCCTTTTATAAGAAGAGAGGAGGGGCACTCTTGGAAAGTCTTGAAAAGTAACATTTTTATAAAATGATTTTCGGATTTTAGAGAGCCCAGAATTATTTATTTCTAGGATAAGGTGATAACAGTTTTAAATACACACATCCAATAGGTTTTTGACAAGTTTAGGTCTTAGATTTTACATTATCTTTTAATTTTATTTAAATCGTTAAATAATGAGGTAATCACTACATCATCATGGTGTCATAAATAATTTAATTTATTTAATGTCTAAAAATTATAAAAAAACTATCATGATGTATGAAATATTTTTACCATTATAATGAATATTTATAGTCAAAAATATGACTTGTATAACCCCATTTAAGAATTGTTTTAGTAAAACAACACATGTTTGTGACATTTTTATTTTAACATTAAATAAAATGTTTTTAATGTCATATTCCTACCAAAGTGGCTTCATGGGGTCCCCAAGTTGACCCATGGATTTTCTTGGTCGGCCATGACACATCCAATAAGGGTAGGACATGTTTCGAGGTCATTTCATATTATTAAAACATTATTTTTACCTTAAATTACACTAATTACCTCTAATCGCGATTAAAAACTTAAAAGTTACTATTCACAAAAAAATTATTTTATTCCCATTGAACCAAATTTTACTTCCTAATGAAAACCATGTATGTTGGATTTTTGAAATTCAAAACACAGAGGTGGTAAAATTTCATTTAAACGAAAAATCAGTTTTTTTAAGTACCACTTAGTGGTTTCACTATTCATCCAAAATTGATGTTTTTCAGAAAAATACCAAAAAGTCAACCTAAGCTATATTTGATATTCCAAATTCAAAATTGATGTCTATTTTAAAAAATTCAAAACATATAAGTTACATTAATTAATTTAATAATTAATTCCCGATGTCATAACAAATAGCTTGTTTTTATGAAACAATATATATCCAAAGATTGACAGTAGTTTAAGTCCAATTTCAAAGTGAAATTAATTTCAATGACCACTATTGGATTAAATAGTAAAAATATATTATAATTTCACTTTGAAACCAATTCAAAAGATAATCTAATCATATAAATAAATTATATTAAAAATAGGTTTTGAATTAAAATACAACATTTTTCACTATTCATTAAAAATGAACTTTATCGGAAAAATACCAAAAATTTACACAAAGTAAATTTTGATGTCCCGATTCTAAAAAATAATTTTATTTTGTCAAATATAACACATAAAATTGTCAAAAGTGGATTTAAAAAAGGTTCTCCATCAAAATGCAGTTAATCGACCTTTTAAAGAATATTAGAATGTTTACGCTTAAAATTGGATTCATTCACATTTTTATTCCTCTAACATTTATTGTAAGAAGAAAAAATATTTGACAAACATATATAATCATTTTTTTCGTTAGTTCTGTTCATTCATGTCATTACAATGGCTAGGTGTTAACTACCATTTAAAATAAAATTATTTTATTATTAGAGTGCAACGTATGATTTCAAAGGAACTCTTTCTTGTGTATTGGGTAAGACATCGAGCATAGCGTTCCCTTTAAATTAATATTAACATTTTATCCACAAATAGGGATAAATATAAAAATTTCATATTCTTTATTTACCTGGGGTGTTACATCCTTCCCCCCTTTTGGGAATTTCATCCTCACAATTTTAAAATTGGTCTCGGAAACATCATTGAAAGTCCCACATCAGAACAAGAGTCGGTAAAACAATCAGTTTAAAAGATAGAAAGTGAAGTACAGAGGTCACCCGAGTTAACACATATTAGGATTACATGTAGGAAAACATGGATATGGAAGAAAAAGAAAAGGGTCATGTTCTGAGGGAGTGTGATAGAAAACATGATTAGGAGAAATTTAACCACAAGAAAATCACAAAAATGTGGTGGGTTAAACGTTATTTGATTCCCCAGTAGGAAAAGTTAATACACAACATTTTTGTTTTAAGTTACTTTTCATTGAGGAATTTATTTTTGATCTTAAGGAAACATACTTACTTGTCATGTTGACTTTCAAATTTTACTATATTTCTTACACAAACTCATACTTTCCCTAAATGATGAGTATTTAGGAAGACTTGTTCACATTAAGAGTACTATAATCAACATCTTGAGAATAACCTAATCCAAAAAAGAGAACTATATATTTCCCTTGTCTTTAAACCCTTACCAAAACCAAAATTGTTAAAACATGATCAGATAATCCAGAAAAGGATAACCCTTTATAAAATGAAAATCTATTCTTAATCTCATAAATTTGTCCAACAAAACCCAAAGTTCGACGAGGACCATTCGACAAAAAATTTGTCCATAAAATTATTCTAAGTAATCCAAACTAAGATTGAAACCCAAATATTTGAAGGATTTAGTCACATAGTCTTCCAAGGTACAAATTAACACTTATCTCCAAATAACATCAGTTGATCTAAAAGTCTCATATTGAAAAGTAATTAACCTAATCACATATCCTCCATGATAGGTTAATAATTTCAATAGATAAACCAAAATCAACTTACTCTTAATTCATAAAATCATCTAACTAAAAAGAATAAGTCATACTAACCAGGGACTTCACGTAGTCCAGTGGTAGGCAATAAATACCAGTCTCACTTTGGCTATGGGTTCGATTCCCGCAACTTTGTCCGACGTGACGGGTTTTCACACGGTCTGCGTGTTGTCCTTTTTATAAAACTCAAAAAATAACCCTAACATGTTTTAACCTCAATAGTTTCCTTATACCTCTCATTTTCATCCAAATTCATTATGATCTCAACTTCTTAATTCTTAAAGTCTTATTTCACCACCATAAAATAAAACGATTCCCAAAATGAATACCAACATACCATGATCATGACGTCCACTTGGTTTCATCGTCATCTTGTTGAAGTAGGTAGAAGTACCATGCATTACAAAAATGAATTAGAGATCCTTCAAAATCATTTGCTTCCTCCATCGAAATACACCTTGTAAAACATGGGTCATATGGGTGTGCAAAAAAAAGATGTTTTGGAAAATAATCATGTATGACATATAATTCCAAAACATCTGATAAAACATGATTTCTATAAAATAGTCGAACAGAATTTGAGTTGAAACTTTCTATTATTGGTCCTTTTAAAATACCATAAGTATGTGCTGAGAGACTATATTTTAAAAGCAAATATAAATATGTTGCGCAAGGTTCTCCTTCCTTAGCACCATTTTTAAAATCATAATATGCTCTAAATTCTTGTGATAAGGTAAAATATTTGAAAATACCTTGATAATATTTACATTTCTTGAAAATATGAGAATATTTTGAAAATAGTATTTTCCTAAATACAACTCATGATCCACAATGATAACGAGGTATAGTGGAGGTGTTTGATATCTCAAAAAACTTCTTGCAAGTGAGTTGTATGATAGAAAAAGTTTCAAAATCATCCAAACATGACTTTGTAATAATTATTGAAAGCATACCATCAGGAAGATATAGGAATGTCGTTTGAGATCCTCCTCCTTCCATTCGTAACTGACTTTACTTGACCTGAAAAAAAGTTATAAAACAAGGATTTAACTGAAATAATAGATATAGGGACTAACAATGTGTCTAACAAAAACTACTAATCCCTAAAGTTGTCTAAACCTCCCTCTGATACCAACTATAAGGACCCGACCTTAAACATTACTTATTATTGAATTAAATCAATAATTCACATAGAGGATCTTTTCAGGTTTAGAGTTTTAGAGAATTAGATCATAAATCATGCATTACATTCCACATTTAAACAAAGTGGTTACATAAAAGATAGTTTTCATTTTTTTCCCATCGACGGAAACATATTTAAAACAAAACATGTATTAATTCATGACACTTCCTTAACACTATCATCACATCATTTACCTTTCCCTTGACCTGGGAAAAACATTTCAAAAACTTGCGATGAGCATAAAAAGCTCAGTAAGGGTTATAAAAGTACGAAATGAAAACATTAGTCAATGTATGAAATCATACTTTACTCATAAAGCATAATCACTTTAACATACCTCATCAAATCATGAATAAATCATAGAAATCATAAGACATAAAGGTAATTTGAGGAATTAATAACATTCTTATGTAGGGAGTAACCCTCTTGGTTACGTTTGGAATACCCATCACAGTATATTCCCTAAATCTCTTTGGAGAAACCTTAATGTTTAACTCCTTCACATTACCCAATGCATTGGAGAGCAATATCGGGCTCACCCGCCCTTAGTTTATCACAGAACCACCCGTCTTCATAACAATTCCCAAGAACCATAACATAATCATATCACATAAAACATGCATAAAGGAAACATAACATTTCCACTTTTCAATCACAAGATATCAATACAAAACATTGATATAAAAACATTATGAAAACCATTTTCAATACCAAAATAAAATAAATGTAAAACATGGTATTTATTTTTCATTCAAAAAAAAGTTATGGATTGTAGAGGAATCCAAAACTCAAATAATGGTCTCCGCGGCGGAGAAGTCATTGTCGCTGCATACGTACGAAAAAACAAAAACATTCCCTTTTTTCGTTTAGTAAATGCTTCATATAAAAAGATTCATTTTGAATAAACGTAAAAGTAAAAGGGTTTCATACACCGTATAAAATAAAGTTGTGTATAAAACAAAATATGCCTCAATGAAAGGGGATTGAGACGATGTCCCTAACAAAGATGGTATCCTTGGATTAAGGATAAATCAATTACATAATTATGTGTGACAAATGAATACACCAAATATAAGTGGATATTAAGTGTAAAAAAATCAGTGGTCAATCACACATATTCATAGAACGACATATTCAAGGAGTACAAGTTTATCCCAAAGAATCAAAATTGAGTTAAGAAGTTCCCTTGTAAAAATTCGACAGCCTAACAGCGTCACTTCAAACCTCATAAAATGAGTTGATGAGAGATAAAAAGGGGATCTCATCACTTGGACATAAAATTTACATCAATAAGTATATATAAGAACATATCCCAACATTACAATATGTAAATTAAAAGTCCCAACAAAAGAAGTCTTTTAAAAAGAGGAGGGAGAAAAATTCCCTTACTGACTTGGGTATCTTTCGAAACATTCACCCCATGAAAGAAGGGCAATAAAACATTGATGTAAATACTCATAAATGAAATTATATTACAAAAAGATTAGAATAATGGGCAGTACATATACCACTCAAAGGAAATGGTGGCAAATGTAGCATAAATCTCACGGGAATAAAAGTGAGATGAAAAATCCCTTACGAAAACTTGGCAATCAACAGTGCCACTTAAAACATCCAAAAATGGATTGATGAGATAAAATAGGGTATATAATCATATTAACATAAAATTTACAGAAAGAGTAATACAAAAGAACATCCCCCAACATAACAAAGAGGAGCTTAAATGAAGTGACATAAAGGAGAGTACTTAAAAAGAAAGAGAGAGATTGGATCTCTTACGAAAATTCGGCAGCCTAACGGCGCCAAACGAAAACTTCCAAAATGGATTGATGAGAGAAAATATGGTCTCTAATAATATGAACATAAAAATTATAGTAAGAGTAATATAAAAGAACAACCAAATCATATGAAATATGAGCTTAAATGGAATGACATAAAAGAGTGTACTTAAAAAGAAAGAGAGGGGTAGGTTCCCTTACCTCAAGTCCGACTTGTCTTATTCATTTCTTTATAATCCTGAATAATAAACTTTGGTCAATTTATAATTGCTTAAGGAACTCCTTTAAATATTATTATTCAGGTCATATCACATATTATAATGTTATAATAATTTTTAATAATTTTAGTTCATATCAGACGTTTTTGCTGATGTTTGGTACATGAGTAAGAAAATGAACTTGTTTGAAGATGATTTCCCATATAGTAAATAATTACCAGAATAGTATTAATGATTAAAATATCATATATTTCCAGTAAATATTCATTTTATACTATTCTATAACATTTGGAGATAAAAAATGAAAAGCACCGTTCATGGAGACGGTAGGCCGTATGTACGCAGTAACGCTACTTTCATTTTTTTGTCATATTAATGGAATTAAAAATAAATGAGATATATATATATATATATTATAATTAAAGTATAATATAAATTTTATATAGGTCACATATGTTCATTAATTTCATTATTTATAAATTCCATGTATTGCATGAACGAGTCACATCACTTGAGGGGGCGGTAGTCCACACTTCCTCATATGAAATTATCGCATTTGTACAACATGCAAAGAATGACGGTAGGTTTTAAATATAATATAAATAATAATATAGTAAACATAAATACCATATATATCATATATAAATACATTGACATCATAATGTCCACCTTAAAAGATGTTAAAAGAATATTGAACAATCATCGTTTCGTGAGGCATAAAATCACCAACCACATAAATAGTATGTTCTTTAACAATTAGACGAAGGTGTTTGTTGATGTAGCTCTAATATTTTTCATAAAAAAATCCTAGTATATTGAAGATACTGGTGTTGTTACAAAATAAAGGAATAAAAAGAGTTTAGGGGATTGGAGAAGAAAAATAAAACATATAAACACAAGAGAAGACACTACCATTAAATCGGATAAATCTTTTTGATTTGAGCTCAAAGGTTTCCTTGGAAATACTTCTGCCCAAAGTGAGGCTTCTAGGAGTAAGATATGGATGTGTAGAGACAAAATGGGTAGGGGTTGGCCAAGACAAATGCTTTAGAGGTGTGGGTAAGGTGGTAGAGGTGGGGGCCTTTTATAAGAGGAGAGGAGGGGCACTCTTGGAAAGTCTTGAAAAGTAACATTATTATAAAATGATTTTCGGATTTTAAAGGGCCCAAAATTATATATTTTGAGGATAAGGTGATAAAAATTCCAAATCCACACATACAACAGGTTTTTGACAAGTTTAGGTCTTAGATTTTACATTATCTTTTCATTTTAGTTAAATCGTTAAATAATGAGGTAATCACTGCATCATCATGGTGTCATAAATAATTTAATTTATTAAATGTATAAAAATTATAAAAAAAATATCATGATGTAGGAAATCTTTTTATAGTTCTAATTAATATTTATAGTAAAAAATATGACTTGTATAACCTCATTTAAATTTTTTTTAGTAAAACAACACATGTTTGTTACATTTTTATTTTAACATTAAATAAAAAGTTTTTAATGTCATTTTCCTACCAAAGTGGCTCCATGGGGTCCCCAAGTTGACCCATGGATTTTTATGGTCGGCCATGACACATAAAATAAGATTAAGACATGTGTCAAGGTCATTTCATACTATTAAAACATTATTTTTACCTTAAATTACACTAATTACCTCTAATCGCGATAAAAAACTTAAAAGTTACTATTCACCAAAAAATTATTTTTATTCCCATTGAACCACATTTTACTTCTTATTGAAAACCATGTATTTCAGATTTTTGAAATTCAAAACACAGAGGTGGTAAAATTTCATTTAAACAAAAAATCAGTCTTTTTAAGTACCACTTAGTGGTTTCACTATTCATCAAAAATTGAAGTTTTTCAAAAAAATACCAAAAATTCACCCTAAGCTATATTTGATATTCAGAATTCAAAAATGATGTCTATTTTACAAAATTCAAAACATATAAGTGATAGTAATTAATTTAATAATTAATTCCCGCTGTCAGAATAAATAGCGTGTTTTTATGAAGCAATATATATCAAAAGATTGACACTAGTTTAAGTTCAACTTCAAGGTGAAATTAATTACAATGACCACTATTGGATTAAATGGTAAAAATATATTCTAATTTCACTTTAAAACCAATTAAAAAGATAATATAATCATTTAAATAAATTATATTAAAAAGTGGTTTTGAATTAAAATACAACATTTTTCACTATTCATTAAAAATTAACTTTATCGAAAAAATACCAAAAATTTACACAAAGTAAATTTTGATGTCCCGATTCTAAAGAAGAATTTTATTTTGTCAAATATAACACATAAAATTGTCAAAAAGTGTATTTAAAATAGGTTCACCATCAAAAGGCGATTAATCGACCTTTTAAAGAATATTAGAATGTTTATGCTTAAAATTGGATTTATTCACATTTTTAATCCTATAACATTTATTGTAAAAAGTAAAAATATTTGACAAACATATATAATCATTTTTTAGTTAGTTCTGTTTATTCTCGTCATTACAACGGCTAGGTGTTAACTACCATTTAAAATAAAATTATTTTATTATTAGAGTGAAACGTAAGATTTCAAAGGAACTCATTGTTGCGTATTGGGTAAGCCATCGAGCATAGCGTTCCCTTTAAATTAATATTAACATTTTATTCACAAATAGGGATAAATATAAAAATATCATATTCTTTATTTAACTGGGGTGTTATAATTTCCCCTTGGATATGTAGTCATCAGGTGGTTACTATTACCGAAGTGCTAAAGATAACACAACCTAAGCGCAGGATTCTTGAAAACCTCCAATATCTTTCTCTTAGGTGATATTGGTCTATATAAAATTAGTAAAACCCATTAAACATCCATGCATGAAAGAAATCATTCATAAAAATCCATATGGTTTTTCTATTATATGGACCACCAATATCAGAATAAGAGTTACCTCCCATGTGATCCTCTATACAACCTTGTCCATTCTCATCCATTCCCGCGAGCACCTATCTCATCAAAAGTGACATAATTAATTAATTATAAAATATATAATTAATTATTCAAAACAAATTAATAGGAATAATCTCCTAAAATGCACCATGTGTTTCCATCGCACTAACAATACACCCAACAGTTTGTGATCAACCATCCATGATCTCTTATAGAAAAGCCACATGAAATCCCCATCATTACCACCAAATTCCACCATGATCTAGTGGAATCAATTAAGAATCCTAGCCTAAATAGAATTTAAATTAGTGGGATAAGAAAGAAAACCAAAATTTAATAAAAAAAATGAATATCTTCTCATAGATTAGCATCAAAACGAAGAAACAATCATTCCACACTAGGAGAATCAAAGGGAGGATGTGGAGGGATATTCTGATGGAAATTTCATATTTCTGATCTCATTGGTCCCTTAAAATTGAGTGGTAATGACCTAGAAAGTATAGGGTATACCCTACTAAATAATCTGGGTGAGGATCCCTTGTAGTGTTTCTATAGCGGTCACAATTTAATTCCTTGCCTGAGGGTAGCCTTGTGGTTCAAATATTGGTGTTTCATTCAAAAGAACCACCCTTTGACTTTGGATGAGACATGGAAGAAGCTCCACAATGCAACCCACCTTAATGGAGACTCAACTAGGGTCATACAACGATGTGTCCACTGGGTTGCGGAGAAGCCACCCATAAAGGGAAATAGTCCAAATCCCAACCACCTCTCATACATGGAGTGGCACATAGGGATTATCCTAGATGGTATCCATATCATGAAATCCCTCTATGGAACAACCACTAGGTTATGGTGTTTGAATTTTTTCTATAACAACACCACGGTATAGCCCTTCACCACTACACCGTTTTCTTCCTGACCTCAATCTGCCAAATCATGGACCTCATTTGACACACCTTGGTGGTTTATTAAAGCTAAAAAAATTAGTTAAGGGTCACCAGACCCAAACTACAATCTAGGCCTTGTTTCACATCCAGAAACATATTCTAGAGATATTCCAATACATGAATTCTCTATTTGAATCCCAATTCACCCAAATTACCTGAAACTGGAAAAGAAATCAATTTTTCTTCAAAATATAATGACCTTATAATCCATGGGGAATTAAAAACTCCCACCCTAATTCTTCTCATCTTTGAAAAGCCTCAATTGGCCTATATCCATCAGTATCAGCCTATCTCAGTCATTAATTCATTGCTAACTCAAAATTTACTACATCAGAATGATGAACACTCTTCCATTGTGAAACTCAAAAAAAAAATTCATGATTCACTAGAATCCAAGTCACCCACTCTCAACCATTTCCAACTTCATGATGGTGCTCGACCAAACCATTCTATCTCAGTACACTAAATCTCCATCACTTGATTCATCCCAAAGCCTCCCCCAATATAAGACATTTCTTAGAACATCCAATTCTAGGACATGGTGCTCCCCAGCATATAAATCACCTACCAAAATGAACTTAAAATGGTCCATAAACATGCTTGATTCAATTTCCACCTCACCACATTTATTACAAAACTAAATATAAGTTGGTTTCCCTCTAGCTGATCTGTCCAAAAAATTCTCAACCACACACGCTAATGCATCACCACACTACCTCATCTGATCATGATTACATAAATCTTATAGGTATAACTAAATATTCATATTCCCACACCAAAGTAAAAAAATGAATCTTAGTGTAACTCTATAGTTGGATCACCAACCACCGCACCAGCTATCATGTCCTCACCCTAAGCACTGACGTAACTCTGATTCAAATAACTCTTAGATCATGCCCACTCCACACTGAGCCTATTGTTGACCCAAGGAATCCATAAAAAATATCTAAAACAAAAATATAGTATTCATTGAAGAACTAGGATACATTGGATACATCCTCCCACCAGTATCCTTATATCGTTACAACCTTCCACTGTCCAGTCTCACTGTATCCACAACCTTGCTAGTATGAGGGTCGTACCTTTCTAACTAGTAAAATTATCATCATCATGATAGTATAAACAATGATTTTATTCCAATCTAAAACCCAATCTCCACAACCAATTCTCCATCCACTCCCACATGAAATTATTGGACATGGATGACTTGCTCACACTAGAGCCCTAATACAAAACATTGACCATCACCCATTCCCAGGTCACTGAGAACACCATCCATACCATTTAAAAATATAATCATAACTATAACCACTCCCTATAATATCTAATGATGTGATCCCTACTATATGGACTCCCATGAATCACTCCTCAAGCACCTAACTAACCCGGTACCATGACCACATTCCTGTTACTCCTCCTGATCCATACTCACCCATCTTGTCTACACCTGAAACCATTCATTCATAATATCACCATAAATGATAGGTGTAACATATATTAACTTATCCAAAACATTAGGATTCTATTACTATAGGTACCTCACCAAACCCATTGTACCTCATCCTGCATGCATCCATTCAATTATTTCCAAGTAATCGATGCCACACATGACTAGTTCGCACCATCCCTCACATAATGAGACCTTTCCAAAAATCCTCACCAACCTTATTATCCTCCTATGAATTAGACATCTGACAATGATCCTTTCACAAGTCAATATCATCTAAAAACCTAAGTAATATCACTCATTCCAAGGCTATTAACACGATCACACACCACAAAAAGTCTCTCCAAAATCATGAGTATCTACTCGTATGCCCACCACACCATTGGAAGAATATCCAGAATCAAAATTCCCTGAAATCAAACTGATATTGACCTCCAAAACTGGCATTGATACTGACACATGTTATCCCATGTACCTTTCCTCAACCCTCTTAAGGGTATTTATGTGACCACATGGTTCATTAAAGTAGAGTTCCACCATGATGCTACATGAGAAAACACGACGCCGACTTTTGTTTAAAAGATTAAATAATCAACCCCATATCCTCAAGGAAACATTTTCAATCATCAGGTCACCTCTGAAATATAAAATGATTACACTGAACCACTCTGGGTCACTATACACCCCATAAACTTTGGGATTATTTATCTATCACCAAGGAATTTCATACACTGGGATACACATGACCTGTCATCGAAATAAATATTGTGGTTCAGGTGAAAATAATTTCACCATTGTGTCATTTTAGAAAGAATCATATATGTTATTTTGAAACTTTAAGAAACTAAACCTATCATCAATAAAAAATAACACACAATAATAAAATTTCATGTGTGTCTTATATGACAAATATAATGATTTTAAAATGATTGTTTCCAATAGTCAAAGAGCCAAAATCATAAATAACAACCACTAAGAATTTATCATATTCAGTAAAAATATCAATTATAATAGTTAAATCTAAGAAAAACAACCCCATACCCCCATGTAATTAGTACTTTGCACTAGAAAAATGTTCCTAACTCACTGTTTCAAGGTCTATCACAAGTTTTGACACATTTCAAAATCTCATATCTGAAATCTTCCCCAATACTAAAAAAACAATGATACCACTTTTTAATGCCCCGATTTGGAGGCCACTTGATAGTTCCTAGTTCAAGGAGCTACATGAACTTAGATTCACCTCACCATATTCTAGATGATTACAACTAAAAGTGATGGCCTAATAAATAAAATGAGAAGACTATGACCCTAAATGTATTGACATAATAGTGGAAATATCAAAAGAATTATGCAACACATAATCAGAGTATGCATAAGAAATATATAATTTTTTTAAAAAATATATACTATATGGAATGATATAATCATACATCAACTTACCTACCAATGAAATAATAATATACCCAAAAATAAAGAACAAAAATCACAACATCACCTACTACCATCCTCATAACTCATCAAACCCATATGTAAAATACCCTTTGGGATGCCGCATCCCGATCCACTATATGTCATATGCTCAACCATATAACATACATAATATCAACACATGCACTAGAGTTCCCATGAAGGGTGTGATAAATACATCTACATAGCATCTAACCAATTCACCCTACTATATTTCATAATATGTATGGATGTGTGAGGAATATAAACATGTAACATACAAACATTGGATGTTTTGTGATAACTAGGACAGTATGACTCTATGCGCATTGGGTCAACATGTTCTTACCTGGAAACCTAAACACCAAATAATACATTCTTTAGATCTATACTATAATATCATTATCATACCTTATATTAGATGGTACCTAATGAATCTGGGTATAGATTCATCCAAATCATGACTACTACTTGAAGGTATAGAATAAGGTACTACATCTATTTCCTAAACTCACATTTTCACTCAAGGCAGTCCTACAAATACCTTCTCCCTCAAGGCGATACATCCATATACCAAACATTACCTTATCACTCAAGGAATGTTTTACCATATATTTCTCAGGTCACATCATCCCTAGACTAGTAACTCTCACTATGGGGTAGCCACACATTCTATCTACTGCCCTCTCACTCAGGACATCTAACACCCCAACCCCAAAGACTGAAGTTGGTGGCTTACTTTGACACATTTACAAGATTACAAGGAATAAAATCCCAATGGAAAGATTAGTTTAGAAGTTTTGGGAAAATATATTACATAAATATACCCATTTTACACTAGGAATACAAAAAATAATACATAATAAAATAAAATGCTCAACATCCTTGAAACTCATTCTAGGAATTCATCTTTATACTCTAAGGAAAGAAAAAAAACAAGTGTGATCTCAAATAATCATTAAAGGTAAAGTATAATGGAATATATCATTAATTAATAATTAATAATGAATATAGAAATATTAAAAGATGATTGAATAATGCAATATAAATAATAACATGAGGATAAAACTTGACCATGGATAGTCTGACTAATCAAATAATCACATGGAATAACAATAATAAATGAATACAAAATATTGGATTCCCATACTATAAAAATATATACTCAAAATAGTTAATATAAAAATCTATCCTCAATATAGCTTAATTCTATGGGTATAAAATTGTATGATTTATGTCAAGATCTATTATCTTGAAAATTTAAATTACTTTGAAATAAACGCAAAGGGTTTTCCACCAACTAATTTTCCCTCATGACACTACTAAGGCATCAAGGGGATTACATTAACCAGTACCAAAGCCAAATAATTTATCTCCAAAATAGTACAAATATATTGAAAAATAAATTTAAATGGAAAACAATGTGCCTTATCAAATATCCATATTGAGTAAAGGATACAGATTTAACAACATTTCTCCAATAAATCATATAACTTTCAAAGTTAGCACCATATGTAAAAATTCTATATAGTTTAGGAAAAAATAATATCCATCATACTATAATATATATTAAAATAAATAATTCCAATAAAAAGGATTATAATAAAGTTAAAATTTCTATAGAAAGTTAACAATCAAAAATGAAATTGAGAATTCAAAGATATATTGCACTAGTTGGAAATTTTCAAATCAAAACCCTTGTATGAGTGAATTAAAATTTAAACTTATAATACCATGATATATGATTGAATCTTGATATTAAATAATAAAGGGTTTTAATATACACCACAGAAAACAAATAAGTGGTTAAAATGGTATATGCCTCAGGGAAGAAAAAATGAAACAAGAATCCCTTACCTTGAGTCAAACTTATCACGTGTGGATTTATATTCCGGAATAATAATTTTATGTTAATTATTTACTTGACTGAGAACCTTTTTAAAGTTTATTATTAATTTTAATTCACTTATTATAATGTTTTATATAACTTCTTAAACAAATATTTTTATGCCAGGTGTTTTGACCAAATTTGGTTCATGTGTTAAAAAACTTTTGTAGGTCAACTATGGTCAAAGGGGTCATTATAAAAACATCACAAAAATAATAATAATGTAATATTTATAATATTTATAAATAAATTATACTTTTAAAACCAATCATGAAATATGTTATGAAACGTTCAACAACATTACAATCACGAAGACGGTAGGCCGTATGTACGCACGAGTAACATTCACATTTTTCAATGATAGTTGTGGAAAGAAGGAAAGTATCCTTTTATATTTATAGAATGAAAATTATATTAAATATTCCACATTATATAATCATATATATATATATAGTTATTGTGATGTAAAATTAATCACATCTCATCGAGGAGGTGGTGGTCCACACGTCCGCAGATGACATTATCAATTTTTTAGCATGTGAAAAGGGTAATAAAGAAAATGATATATTATATTTATAAAAAGGTAATTATTTAGTGAATTTGATATATATTTTGTTTATGTAAAATATGTTTTATTAATCACATCCTTAATACATTCCATGTAATGTGTGAATGTATCACATCACTTTGAGGAGGCAGTAGTCCACACATCCACAAATGATGTTACCGTATTTACAAAAAATGGAAAGCATGTAGTAACGTGTTATATAAAAATTAAAGAAGTATTAAGGAAACATAAATATCACATATATCATATAAAAATATTTTTTTCATCATAATTCTCATCCATGATAGGTGGTAAAAGAAAACTAAATGACATTGTTTTGTGAGGCGGTAGTCCGCTGTACACACGAATGGTAAATTCGTTCCCCATTTGATGGAAATGTGTGTAGGTGTAGGTAAAAACCATAACATAAATTATATAAATATATTTATGATACTTAATTTATAATATAATTGTTTAATAATAATAATTTAATGGTTTTAGAAGGCAATAACAGAAAAGCGATCATTGAAGAACATTACCTCTTATTTGGGTAACTCTGTTTTGTTTTCACCAAAATACTTCATTAGATTTCTTTATACCCAAAGTGAGGCTTCTAAGATGAGGGTAGGGATTTTTGGATATTATTTGGGTAGATTTTTTGAATATAAAAAAGGATTTAGAGGTGTGAATAAGTGGGGGGAGTGAATGACTTTTCATTGTGGTGGGGAGTGTAATTTTTTATAAATATAAAAAGGTAAACACTATTTGGAGGTCTCCCTTACCTAAAGTGCTATAAAATTGAAAAATAATGGATTAAAGTAAATTTATGGTCAATAAAAACCTCCAACATAGAAAAATAACAGCATTTTTATAATTTTTTTCTTTAACTTCTATGTTTCTCAACTTTTACTATTTTGGTTTTTATTAAGGTAACTATTTTTCTAACCTTTGTAATTTTACCGTTAAGACTAAATTAAAGTGTGATTTATTAGAAAATATAGACCCAATTAATTATAAATGTTATGACTAATTTAAAAAATAAAAATATCATATGTGTTGGAAATTAATTTTAATTGCAGCGCATGTAACGTGCAAAAACATTACTTTAACCCAAACCATGCAAATAATGTTTTTACTATTTAAGGGCCAATATGTTCATTATAAATGATAAATTGGTCAATAAATAAGCAATATTTTTTGTTAATTAACATTTAAAATCAATTATCCAAATATAGTATTTTTAGTATATTTTAAATCTTTAAATGAAATATTATTTATTATAACATGAAATTAATGTCAATTTTTACAGTATTTTCTTAATTTAAATTTAAAAATGTCAAGAAAATTATGGAAATAAAATATATTAAATTAAAAAATAAATAAAATAAAATATTTATATAATAAATAATGGAACATAAAAAATCATTTAATTTTCTTCACTTTTAATATTTTTAGTACCATTTATTTTATTTTATTTGTTTTGAAATAATCATTGTGTTTGTGCTTCTTAAGCATTTAATATAATTATATCATCTCCAAAAATTAAAGTATAATTATCATGGTAAAAAAATAATTTAACTTCAAAAATAATGTTAATAATTGAAGCTATTTTTCTAATACCATACTCCAAATCTTTATAGGAATTAAAATTAAGAAAGGTACAATTTTGGTATTTTTCTATACATAACATATTATATGGGTCACTTTCTTGAAAATGTCTCCAATTAACTCTAAATATTTTAAATACATGGGTTATAAGTTATAAATATGTGTATAAAATGACTTTTGTAAAAGTTTCTAGGCTATTTTCCCTATAATATTAAATTTTAAAAATTAAGTGAACTTATTTTTACCTTAATTGTTGCAAGTCATTTTAATTAGTTTCACTATTTTTTTTGGTAAAAAACTAAATTGATTTTATTATAATATAAATATTATTCTAATTAAAAAAATTATACCAATTTTTCAAAATTCAATTAACAAAAGTGGAAAAATAAAATTTAAAGATATTCCTACAGATGTGGTGAGAAATTCGGGTTTTAATGTGAAAATTTTCAAAATTTCATTAAGTTTTTAAATCTAAATAAAATATAAAAATGAATCCAAGGACCTATATTATATTAATATTTGTATAGTGGATCTATTATCACTTTAAAACCTATTTAAAATATAAATTAACTTTAATAATTATTTAAATTAAATGAATGTTTTCAACTGCTCTCTATCCATAAATTTACACTAAATATTGTCATAGACTTTACACACAATGAGGATCCCATATCACTAATGGTGATCCAACCAATTTCATATCACTCATGGTGGTTCCAAGACATGTGGTCTATCATCACCTCATATGTGATCCATTAGTAATCAAAACTACACAATATGGAACACAATTTGTCACACTATCTCACTAGATCACCACTAAGTTTCTAGTTACCCAAAACCTATCCTCTGATCAAGAAAATGTATCATCATCCATACAAGACATTAAAATACTATCATTATTCTCATATCAATCATCATAGAATCTATTAGGGCCTTCTATGCCCATCTCTATCTCTTCTCACTTGCACCAAGCCCCATCACAATACAATATTGCAAACCGAGACCATTGCAATGATAATAAAGTTTATCATTGTAATTTAACTTATTATAATTATTTAATACAGTATAAAGCACATAAAATCACATAAATAACACAATAAAACCTTTTTAAATGAATAATGAATGAAATAAGAGGCATTTCTAGAAATTAATGAACCTAAACCTATGGAATAGTAACATAGCCTTTGGAATAGTAATGTGACCATTATGGATTGTAACTAAATAAATAGAATATTAACCTAAACTATGAAAGTATTAATGAAAATTTGGAATCTTATAAATGAAAATATGATATATTTATATTATTTTATAAGTGACTAAATGTTTAAAAAAAAGATAAATTATGTTTTGTTATTTACAATTTTATAATTAATAAATTGATTGAAAATATTTTTTTATAAAATACATTAAAAATTAATATTTTTTGTCTTATGATTATAATATAATTTTATTAGACATTAATTAATTTTTGAAAGTGTCATAAAATCAGTTATACAATTAAAATCGATATTTGTTGGGAAAATGACGATTTTATTAAAAAATTAAATTTATCATATTTAGAAACAAAATTCCATAAAATGTTTTAAATTTATTAAGTATACATGTAAAAAATGGTTAGGGTGTATCTTTGGGATCGTTCTAAAATAATTGATTTTTTGGTGAATAGTGAAATACGGTAATTTATGGAATAAGCTAAATACATGAACTATTGAGTCATGGATGATGAATGGATGATGTAAGGACCATTAATTTTAAATTAAATGCACCATTTAATGTAATTAGTGTAAATAATCCACATTATTTATATTATTGATCCAAATTAATAAAAAAATGAATAAAATAATCAAAAACACTTCTCTCCTACCACTATAAATATCATCCCTCACCACCCCTTCTCTTCACACCTCCAAAACCTTGAAGATTTTAAAAATTATAACCAATACTCTCCCAATACCATCCCCACAAGTCCATAATCATTTTTTATCAACAAAACCCCAAAAAAATTTCCCTAAGGAGGTTCTCAAGGAGGATAAGTTCAAGAGGTAAAATCGTCTATTGTTTTCTTTTAATTTTTTTTATTTTTTTTATTTTCATATCCTATACTAACCTCCCTATCCCAAAGTGGAAGTATAAATAAAGTACCATTTTATATACTTAAATTTTATTATTTTAATGTCATATCCACCATAAATTATCTTTTCTTCCCCTTTTTGTTCTAAATATGAAAACATCATCTGTGAGGTGTCGATCCACCACCGTCGTGGATGGTGATTTTTTATATTCTAATACAAACTTCAATGATTGTCATAAAACCATTAAAATTATTAAAACAGACTATAAAATGAATATTAAAGTTATTTATCATTCTATTACTAGTATATATACATAATATTAATTAATAATATAAAAATAGTTCGTGATGATTGGAAAAATGGAAAAATAATCTAAATAGTTATTACTAACATTTTATCTAATGAATCATACTCATATCTGTACAAATGATATATAAGACCAATTAATTTTATGTATGTTTATCAATAACATATAATTTCAATCTTTTATAACTATTCCCATTTTACATGATCTTTCATACGTGTATACAAGCGAACAAATTGTGAAAACCAATGAAATGGATACTCCAAAACGAAAACATTGAATATTATAACTAAAAAAAGAGACATAAATGAACTTAATTAAATTATAATAAATCAAATACATTTCAAGAGGTTATTAATTAAATTATTAATTAATATAATCTAATTATCTTGGACATTATGTACAAGTGTATAACCCTTTCAGATATAAGGTAAGATATTCTCTCTGAACCACCATTTTTTCTTTTTTGGTTATGATTTCTCTCTATTTAATAGAATGAAATTATAAATTATTATTATTTTATTATCCAAAATTCTATTTGTATGTTTTATACATATGTACCTATATCAATAATTCTTTCTTTATGGGGAAATACGTGTTTTATAATCTTCCATTCTCAATTCTTTTTGAAAAGCAAGCCCATATAAAGAGAACATCCCAATTTGTTAACCATTCTCAAGTACCATTCCTAATCTGATTTAAGACGCCATTATTTTTATAAAATGACTCCTTTTATTATGAAAAAACTATCTTATTTTATTTCTGGGTTTATTAAAACAGTTATTCTTTTGTTCGCATTAAAGAAACTTTTATATTTTTCTTTAAACTGCACCAAAGTGCTCATTTTTAAAGTTTCTTAAACACTATTTTAATAACTTATCAATCCCATTGGACATAATTTGTCATTATTTATGCCTATTTTACCTTATTAATGTACATTAATGATTTAAATACATTATTTCATGGAATGTTTTATGATATGACCATTTTTTATGCTCCACGACAAGATTATGATACCCATTTCTTTCCATTGGTAACCCTTATGTTTATGTTTTATCCTTCATGTAGGAAACATATTCATGAACATTTGTTAATTGGTGAACCAAAATATCACACCAATGCATTGGTTAATGCTTTAGTCTCACATGACGTCATGTTGGGATAGGGAGTAAACATGATTCCTTTATGGGACTTTGTCTTCCATGTGTAATGGTCTTGGTAGTTACCCTTTATCATGATTATGTCATGTTACATGTTTTTCCACATTACTTTGATTCTATAATTACATCATCACATATTATAAATATTTTTATTCCTTATATTTATTCATGTTTATTTCCTTTTTATGTCATCATTTTAGGCCTTCTAACGCATGTGTATGCTTTATTTCTATATTTATTCAATTTATGGGGTTTTTAGATCATCCCTTTGTTTATGTATTCCATAAGTTATCCTATGATTATGTAAGACCTAAAATAAATTTAGGATATCTTTATTGAGATTAAATAAAAAGATTTTTTTATTTTGTTTTCATGCTTTCTAAGTATGTATTGAATATACCAAAGATACTAGACTTTATGATCATTAGCTAGTAAATATTGGTTGAATATGCTTAAAATCATGTAATAATATATGTAAAAGAATAGGGTTACTTTAACCATACCAATCTAACCCACTCTTATCCCCTAGTAAACATGATTTAAAGCTTCTAACAATTCCCCAAACCCTCATCCAGGTCTCATGTCACATATGATAAAGGATATTTATCAACCCATCACTCAATGGGAAACCACTCTTCTTCACAATTCAATCCCCAGAGGTCCTATCTATCTCATAACACATTCCAATATTCCAATCCATCATATAAAGGGTATTTCTAATCACAAGTGATATTTTAAACTATGTTGCCTATAATTTACATATCAAAGTATCTCATGCCTCCCATCTAGCCCTAGGAAGCTAACCCAAACTACATAAATCACATATCATATATCAAGACTTCCCAATTTCTCTTTTCAACTTAACCCATACTCTCTCCCTTTTGCAACATAGTTGTTGGGTGATCCTAATTACGAAAGTGATGAAAAGCACTTAACTGAATAATAGGAGGATCTATACTCCCTTATCTCTTTCTCTAGGATGCTCTCAGTCCTTATACCTCTTCACAACCCATAAATAATTCTTGTAAGAAATAAATCATGCATATGAATGAATATAATTTTGTATTATTGGGACATCCTACCTTATTATTGAAGTTACCACCTAAGCTATTTTTTTCACAACCTCATCTTGGAAAATTCATGATACTAAACACCAATATCATGCTAAGTGACATAATTAATTAATTATTCAAAGAAAATTAATTTTTTTATAATTGATTAAATATCACCACTCACTTCTACTGAATCAAAACCACACCCAAATACACGCAATAAACCTTTATAGATATCCTCTTTACTAGCCACATGAAATCACAATCATTCTTTATTTATTACAATAGTATTTTGTTTAATAAACACAAAAACCTATCCCAAATATTAAAAATAGAGGTCTATGAAGGGGATACATAAAGAAACAGTGAATGGAATATCTTACCTTATATCACTTTCTAAACACACCAACAACCATCCTACACTATGGAGAATCAAAGGGAGGAAGGGGAGGAGTGTATAGATGAAATGACCTCCTCCAAATTCCCCTAGTACCCTAAATTAAAATTATTATAACCTAAAAAATATAGTTTTCCACCCGCTAAGAAACATTGTGTGGGGACCCCATGATCCATTTCTATAAGCTCCATAATGTAAGGTTCTCACCTAGGGAATCCTTATGGTGAAATACAAACTGGATTATTGATAAGTACCACCTCTATCATTTTAATGTGGTTTGAAGTAGTGCAATAAAATTTATCACACTCTAGGGGGAAGACCAAACCTGCATCCTGAATACCCCCATGGAATTTACCAACTAGGTGACATCTTATTCTCCATCTACCATGGACACACAACGACATGTCCATTTGGTTGTAGTATAACCACCCAAAAAGGTGGTAGAAGGAAAAAACCCTAAATCCTATTATAAATAGAATAACCCCTAGGTATCACGCTGTAGAGAATCAACACCATAAAGTCCCTCTGTAGTGAAACCTCTAGGATATGGAGTGGGGATTTTCCCCACACCACCACTATGGTGAAAACCTTCACCACTGCATTATGGGATTAAATACCTCAAACTGTTACATCATAGTTCTTATTATCTGCACCATAGTGTCTTATTAATACTAAAAACATCTTATGGTCACCAAAACCATTCCAAAATTCTCACATGGGCACTCAAATCACTAATGAGGCCTAATTGAACATTCAAAAAAAATCTTATGGAGATGTTTCAATGCTTAGATTCAAAATCCAAATCCCATTTCACTGAATGTCAAATTCTCTAAAAAACAATCAAATTTTATCCAAAAATTAATGACCTTTAAATCATTGGGTCATTTAACAATTGGTGTGCCTTATCTAATGATACACAAAAATAGTTCCTTAGAGATCTCATATCACTCATATCTTTCCTTCTCCTAATAAAGATCATATAGGTGAGACAACATCATATAAGCATCCATGTTTTCATATATATTTTTGATCCAAATAGACATGTATGATAATATTAAGAACTATATATATATATATTGCAACTAAATTGTCTATGGTAGACATATATTTCTTCCTCACTCACCTATATAGAAGACTCACCTGGAACCGGGTTTTCTAGCATGTAAAACATCTAATCCTGGGGTAGTACAATGCACAAGAACTTGTACCACTTAGATAAGTTACTTCTATTATATATATTTTCTTTATAGAGTATAGATAGAAGTGACATTATTGAGTTCATGATACTTTCCATTTTTTACAACAAAAATAAAATAATGATTTAATACTTTTCCTTAATTACTAAACTATATGTGACATACTTATTTTATTAAAATATTTCACTATTTTATTAAGTTATAATAGCCCTCCCCATTGTAAATATAACGTCCCATCATATACACATTATAGGTTAAATGATGAAAATTTTCATTCTCATAACCAATATGATGTTTTGTTCAATTAATGGAAGTTATTTAGGTATGTGTACTTTCCAAATTCATTAATTATAAGCTCATAAATATTTTTATTTTACTCCCCCATGTTCAAATAATGGATTTTGATTTTATAAACATCGACTTCTATATAACATAAAGTCTATAAAAATATACACATATTGATGGTAACTTGGTTAATGCAACTCTAAAATATCACTAAAAATACATAATAAATGGTTGTTTCATGAAGAGGGATAGAAAAATACTTAGATATATGGTTTCATTCTAAATTGAGTAGTGGAATGCATATTTTTCTTAATATTTCATTAAATAATTCTCATCTTATGTGTCAATATATCTTATTTTATCTTTTAAATTCTTGTTAATATTATATTTATTTTACATTATTAATTACACATGTTAAGAGAAAACTATTTACACAAAATATATTTATTTTATTCACCCTTTTATGCTTATTATTTTAATTAATTTATGTGATCATATTTTACATAATATAATGATGCATAAAAATTTAATAACCATCCATTTCATAAAATAAAAATAAATAATTGACATAATTTTAAGCTCTAATACTAGTTATTTTATCTAGAATACAATAAACTAACACTTAAACCTAGGGAAAAGCTCATATAACAGGTATTTTTTTTACTTACAACATTGTCTCCAAGATCCAGTATATCTCCATGGTTGGTTTCACATTGATTTGGGTTCTAAACCGCCTTCTCTCCTTTAATCTCCATATTTTAATTTTATTTTACTCCCATGTAGATGAGGGGAATTATGGTATGATGTTTTATAAAATAATCCATGGAAACACATGTCCTATATAATAAAAGTGTGAGGGTTAAATTATAAACAATTATATTTAATAAATTAAAAGTTTTATCAAATTGAAAACCCTTGTAATAAATATTAAATTAAACAAAAACCCAAGACATAAATTGGTTGGTCAAGATAATGATAATCCACTCATACAATTACTACACATTTAATAAACTATCTATTATTATTTTCAAATCATTCATTATTAAGACAAATCACTCAAATTAATTAATTAATCATCCTATTAACTTATTAATTCATTTATCTTAACATTCTATCAAAAAAGTCTTAGACACTCATCTTCTGTAATTTTAAATAAATAAATTTAATTAAATAGGTTTGATTAAATTAATTTAAAATTAATTATATACATGATTTGTACAAGAGGAAATATAGTGCATACCCCTATGAACAACATAATGTTCCATATGACCACATGACATGAATTAAATATACATGGTGTGTAGCACTAGTAACGCGTGTGACATAAAAAACATATACCATGACCATATACATCATATAGTTCCAAAATAAAATAGAAATAAATTAAGCATTTATTACTTTGAAACCCCCTATCACGAGGTATGGATGATAGATATATGTTTTATAGTTTGGTTTAATGTAGTAATAAGTTTTAATTATGCATAATTAATTCAGATGGTGTATAGCCTAACTTGGCATGTACTCTGTGTGAATGGGTAAAAATTACATGACACGTACAACCCACCATATTCCATGCATTCTGTTATATAGTTATCCACATCACAAACCTACGAAATCATTATATACTACATGTAGACATTTATATGTTACATAGAATGTGTTCCATCTACAAGTCATGCAGTCACAACTAGACCATGTTCCTCGATTTTTAGTCCATATAAAATGTATAATTAGTACATTATGTGTAATTTAATTACATGGTTTCTATTATTCTAGTGGGGTTACACAACATGTATGCTAGCTAAATGCCATGTAACCCTCCATGTTGATATCTATATAGATTCATCAACATGAAACATGTAATGAAATATTGTATTATTATTTCACATAACATTTCATGATTTTCATAACTTATCCTAGTGTACTGAACTGGGGTAAACGACATATACTTTTTAGTTTCTCATCGTGTATCAATGTTTTCTGGATAGAATATATTGAATCTATGGATGATATCCCAAATTTTTCTTCATTTGTTCCTGGACTTATGAAGGTTAAAAAATCAAATTCAATAAAATAAATTAAACTAGAAATGAAAAACTAACATCAAATAGATAATTTGATCAATGATTAATAAATAATTATAAATTAATATGAAACCTATCTAATACCACTTGAATATCCATTGTCATAAAAAAAGTGGTTGGTCCAATGCCTAATAAATATTTTCAATTAGTTTCCTCAATATTAAAAAGATATAAACCTTATAATCCTCAAGACATGATCTTTCATATACAATTTATAATAATTTTTTTAATAATAATTATCTATTTTCTTGTAATTATTTCTTCATTGTAGAATCAGTTGACCACATTTTATCATATCATTATGGTGTAGAAGGATTCATGTATAGAATATCTTTAGTGGTATCCACATGTGTTCCATGAAACACATAATGGTGCAAATGGATATTTTTATACGTTAATAAAAAACTGATAACCTTGTATTATTCCGATTAATTGCTACTATAATTCCTTCCAGACTAGATAGAGACACTCTAATTTTCATTAGGACTTGAGATAGAGAAATATGACCAACTCTCTTTATTCTTGAGAGCATTCCAGAGGATGTTCTCTCTAGGCTAGATAGAATTATATAAAAAGTACTTTTTCATCCCAAACATATCTCTATCTCCACGAAATAATATAATTGAGTTTATATAGGAAGCTTAGAGAATTGGTTATTTCGAATAGGCCCTTATCCAATATCATACTCCTTAGAGGACACCACATTGAATAATAATAATAATAATAATATTATTATTATTATTATTATTTCCTTAATGTTTTAAAAAATCATGTATAGATTTAATATGATTTATTAAATAAATAAATAAATATTAATTTAAATGATATTAAATATATCATCCCCACCAGGATGTTAACTCTATATGCCAGTCATCCTCCATTTTTATTGAATAATTAATGGGTATTTTTTTAAATAAATAAATAAAACAATATTATTCATTGAATAAATAAATAAATTTTATATTCACTAAATTGATTAATAAAATATTTATTAAATTTTCAACACGTATATATATATATATATATTCTCTTGAATTAATGGTGACTGAATATATGAGATCATCAGAACACAAATAATAATTATTTCTCAAAACAGCAGAATAATATTTATTATAATATTAAATTTATATAGAATTTAACAGAGCTTCTGGATACACTTTGTGTGTGGCCCTTTAAGAATCTTCCTTAGCGGCATTAGGCTAACTTAAGTAAAAATGAAGATCAAAATCATGCAACACATCAAGGAACCCATACCTAATGATGTCAATTTAAAAATGGAAATATCATCATATGAATGTTCACTGTGTAATATAATCCCTTTTTATCAATATATTATAAAGTAGGTTTCATAATTTGGTCATCAACCTACATTCATGAATTTCATTATTTGAATTTCAAAAAAAGAACTCATTGATAAAAGCCCCATGGGTATGGAATTAATCAGACAAATACAATCTACTAAAAGGTCATGAGATATATACTTATATTAACATATTAATTAAAATTCCTTTCTGACTTATTAATTAATTCTATATCACTTATGACACACCTAATATATACTACCATGCGATAACCATATATTATCATGATTTTCATTAATACATGTAAGTATGTGACTAATTATATGATTTATAAATATTCTTAAGTTTAAGGACTAATACACATGTCTACTAAAAAAATTACAATGACATATAAACCATGTGGAATTCTTATATGAGGGTATTTTCTCATAACCTCCTCTCTTGGTGATTTCCAAGGGAGAAATTTATGATAATGAGTCTCAATGATTTATGATTCTCCAAAAAAATATATCCTACATCATCTACATCTCATCAGATATATGACATCTGACTATAGATGATATATTTAATAATAATTTCATATCAATTTTAGGTTCTAATCATAGCGAGGAATTTTTATGCACTTTCAATATGATAAATAAATTTAGGGCATTATCAAATTTATGTTACAAAAAATAAAACTCAATATGTGATAATATATTTTTTATTATTCAAGACTCTGAGTGTAGAATAAATTAAAATGAAAAAAGTAGTTATTTTTAGGGTTTTGACGATAACACTATAACATTGTAAAAGATTAGAGGGTCCTCTCACTATGAATGTGGACTAAGAAAGTTCATTGGAATAGAAGAACTTTTAGGTCAATTACCAAAAATAGTTTTTAATTTATTTTAATAGATAATATCCAAAGATATTAATGAATCTAATATGGTAATATTCTATAGTGTATTTTTAAAATTTAATTTACAATTAATTTAAAATAATAATTATCTTCAATGTGATAATTTTTTATTATCAATTATGATGCTTCTCTTTTCCTGTGACAATTAGGTTTGATAATATGTACATGTTTTCCTCTATTTCTATCCACACATGATCCAAAACTCATAAAATAATGTTCTTAGAATTCCGGATTCTATTATTGTGGAACCCAGTGCTTCACATCATTCACAGTTGATTAAAATGATATGTTTATCTTCTATTATATTTTATTCTTGAGATGGATGGAGGATGATTTCATAATAGTTATTGATAGAATTATAGAGTATTTTAGTTTTTTATAAAAACCATATGTCTCTAATGTGATATAAAGTGGAATCTATAGTAAAGGTCAATTCATTGATAATTATGCCAAGGCCCTTTAAAAAATATTCTCTCTAATATATTCTCCATGTCTAATAATAATGATAATAATTTTATTATTATATCACTTGATATGTACATAACTAAAAATAATTTATTAAATAATTATATATAAATTTATATAAATAACATTAAATATAATATATCATTTTTCATACCTTTAATTCATCATGACAATCCTTATTCGTATCTATCAAACCATGAAAAATATTTATTTAAATAAATAAATATATTATCCATCCAATAAATCAATAAATAAAATATTCACTAAAATCAAAAATAAATATTAATTTTTAATATTTACATAACTAAATATATATTTATATTAATATATTCACTAATATGGTGAACAAAAAAATATTTATTTATTACCTAGAGATAATATTCAATTCAAACATTATGAACACAAATATCAAGTTATTAAATATATGAGATCAACTTAATTTGAATAATTATTATTCCATAATCCAAGAATAATATTTATAATTATCATTAAATATAATATAATATGATGATATTTTGGATACACTTAGTGTGTAACCTTCAAGGTCACATTCTCAGTGTTATTAGGTAAACTAAACTAAATTCCAAGATCTGTATCTAAAAACATTTTAAGACACTCATCAAGAAAGAAGTTAATATTCAAATTAAAGTAACCTTTTAATGAACACCACCATGTAAAATAATCCCTTATCCATGATATATCATCAAACAAGATGCATACTTATGTCACCATATAATATTCTTGACTTATCTTTCTTTGACTTTGTGAAATGAAGTAATCAGTAAACTACCATGCTCAAGGATTTAATAAGAAAGTTAAATTTCAATCATTGGGAAAAAGATATCTTCTTACATTGACTTGAAATGGATAAATCCTTTCCCATCTTATTCAATTAATGTCAGATCACTTATGACACACCAAAAGTATGATACCTTTATATGAGCATATGTCATCACAGTTTTCATCCATACATCAAAGTACATGATTCATGATGAACATTAATAAAAATATAATTCCTAAGTAAAAATACTTATTCCCATGTATAGAAATACATATAAAGGTATATATAACATTTGGAATTCTTATGGAACTGTCTGTCCTCATAAAGTCATCCCTTGGAGGCTACTGAATGCCAACTTCATGACAAGATTTATGAATAACTTATGAGCCTCCAGCACCTGATACTCAAACATCATCTATACCCCATTAAATAGAATTTATCTTGACCACATGTGTAACGCCCCGACCCCAGTTACCCAGAGTCGGTGCATTATTACATAACATTGGCATGATCAGAAAAGATCAAGTCTTGAAAGACTGATTAGTTTAGTATCCTTGGAAACACTAGATACATTCATAAAATTTACATTACATCATAAAGTGAAAAACTACAATAACATGGTCTCCATAGTCCACACTCATATCCCCTTCTGACTATCCCTGTAGGTCATTCATAAAATACTTCTTCACATCCTAGAAGATATTAAAACATTGAAAGGGGTGAGCTCAGATTCTCAGTAAGTATAACAATATTGCAGAAGCTTTCATAAATAAACATAAACGTTTAAGGCAATGTATAACTAAAAGAAAAGCCTTTTAAACTTGAACTTCAGTGTAATATGGAAAAAATAAATGAAATATTTCTATTTACTTATTCACATGGATATTCTACTAGTCGAATAATCATATGCAATATCAATAACCACTTTCATAATGATGGAATGCATAATTCCAGACTATCATAACCACGTAGCCAAGGCCTCATGATAAGACTAAAAATAAAATTTTGTCAAGGCCTCGTGCCAAGACACTAGTTTGTCTCATGAGACCTATCGATGCATCGAGGAGCTATAGCGGGATCCACTCGTCACTTATTAAGTCCAATGCATTCCTTATATGAAAAGGTTTAAACATACCATAAACCATAACATAATCGTATCACATAAAACATACATAAAGGAAACATAACACTTCAACATTTCAGTCACATGATATCAATACAACACATTGATATAATAAAAAACATTATCAAAACCATTTTCAATACCAAAATAATAGAAAAGTAAAACATGGTATTTATTTTTCATTTAAAAAACGTTATAGCTTGTAGAGGAAGCCAAAACTCAAATAATGGTCACGACGGTGGAGAAGTCGTTGTTGCCGCATACGTACGACAAACAAACATTCCATTTTTTTAGTAAAATTCTTTGTATAAAAAGATTCCTTTTGAATAAATGTAAAAGTAAAAGGTGTTTATACACCGTATAAAAGAAAGTTGTGTATAAAACAAAATATGCCTCAATGAAAGGAGATCGAGACGAAGTCCCTTACAAAGATCATTATTTTTAAATAAAATAGATCTATTATGTGTATTCACTATAAGTACACATAATGAAAGTAAAAATACAAGATAGTATATACTAATTTCATGACATAATTTGAAAGTAGGAGATTAACCCAAAGAACATAAATTGGGTTAGGAAGTTCCCTTACCTCGTGTCCGACTTCACTCGACCGATCTTTAATCTCCTGAATAATAAACTAGAGTTAATTTATATTTTATTAAGAACATTTTTCAAGCTAATTATTCCTTTTATATCACTTAATACTATGTTATGAACATTATGTAATTATTTAAGTTAATAACAGTCATTTTGTCGATCTTTGTTACTTGAGTCAAAAATAAACTTATTATAATTACAAGTTGTTCATGTGGTAAAATATACATTATATCCAGAATTATATTCATGATGTAGATATCATATATAACTTACATATCCAGTATATACATTTATTTATAATATTACATTACATTTAGAGGTAAGAAATGAAATGCATCATTCAGGGAGACAGTAAGCCGTACGTACGCATGAACGCAACTTTCATTTCTATTTCATATTTAATGGAATGAAATCATAATGATATAAAGGTATATTATTATTACAGTATAATATCATATATAATATCATTTACTTCATCCCTTATGCATCCCACATATGGAATTAACGATTCAAATCACTTTGAGGGGGCGGTAGTCCGCACTTCCTAAAATGAAATTATCGCGTTTACCCATAATGGAAATCATAATGGTATGACATAAATGAGAAATACAGAGGCATAAGGAAAACATAAACATAATATATATCGTATATAAATATAGTGACATCTTAATGGCCACCATTAGAGGTGTTAAAAGAAGATTGAACAATCATCGTTTCGTGAGCCAGAAATTCACCAACCACAGAAACAATATGTTCTCTAACAATTATACGAAGGTGTGTGTAAGTGTAAATCAAATACTTCTCATAAGAACATCCTAGTATATTGAAGATACTGGTGTTGTTACAAAATAAAGTAATAAAAATATTTTAAGGGGTTGGAGAAGCAAAATAAAACAAAATAACATAAGATAAGACATTACCTTAAAATCGGGCAACTCTTTTTGACTTGAGCCAAAGGCTTCCTTGGGAAGAATTCTGCCGAAAGTGAGTATCCTAAGAGTAAGATAGGGAAGTTTAGGGAGTATTTGGGAAGAGTCTGGCCAAGAAAAATGGCTTTGATGGTGTGAATAAGGTGGTAGAGGTGGGGGCCTTTTATAAGAGGAGAGGAGGGGCACTCTTGGAATGTAATGAAATGTTACATTATTATGAAGTAATTTTCGGATTTCAAAGGTCACACAATTATATATTTCGAGGATAAGGTGATAAGGGATCGAAAACTACTAATCTAATAGGTTTTTGAAAAGTGTAAATCTTATATTTTACATTATATTTTCATTTTATTTAAATCGTTAATTAATGAGGTAATCACTGCATCATCATTCTGTCATAAATTTTTTTATTTATTTAATGTCTAAAAATTATAAAAAATTACCATGATGTATGGAATCGTTTTATCTTTCCAATTAATATTGATAGTCGAAAAGTTTACTTATATAACCCCATGTAATAATATTTTTAGTAAAACAACACATGTTTGTGACAATTTTATTTTTACTTTAAATAAAAAGTTATTAATGTCATTTTCTTACCCAAGTGGCTCCATGGGGTCCCCAAGTTGACCAATGGATTGTCTTGGTCGTCCATGACTCATCCAATAATGGTAGAACAAGTTTCAAGATATTTTAATATTTTTATAATATCATTTTTACCAAAAATTTCACTAATTACCTTTAATCGTGATTAATAAAACTTAAAAGTTACTATTCACCAAAAAAATTATTTTAATCCCATTAAACAAAATTTTTCTTTTTAAGGACAACCATTTATGCCGGATTTTTGAAAATCAAATCACAAAAGTGGTAATGTTTCATTTACACGAAAAATTAGTTTTTGAACTTCTACTTTGTGGTTTCACTATTCATCAAAAATTGATGTTTTTCAGAAAAATACCAAAAATTCATTGTAAGATATATTTTATATTCAAAATTCAAAAATGATGTCTATTTTACAAAATTATAAACATATAAGTTGAATTAATTATTTTAATAATTAATTCCCGCTTTCACAACAAATAGCGTGTTTTTAAGAAATAATATATATCAAAAGATTGACAATTGTTTATGTCCAATTCCAAAGTGAAATTCATTCTAATGACCACCATTGGATAAAATGGTAAAAATATATTCTAATTATACTTTAAAACCAATCAATAGTGTAAATTATCACTATAAATTGTTTTGATTAAAATTTTTTTTTAATTATTTTCTCTATTAATAGAAAATTGGAAGTTCTCAGAAAATTAAAAAAAATTCAACTTAGGATAATTTCGATATTCCGAATAGAAAAATGAAGTCCATTTTGAAATATAAAATTTATATAATTTCAAAAAGTGGGTATTACTATTCATAACAGCTACTTTTATTGGTCGTAGTGTTTTAGAACTCGAGGTTGCGTACAACACACGCTGCTCTATTATTCAAATAGAAGTGTACCATGGAAGCTTGGGGTGTTACATTCTCCCCTCCTTCAATAAATTGAGTCCTCACAATTTGAAATTTTTCTTTGAAAATAAAAGGTTGAAAATAGAAAATACCTTTGTGGAAAACCCACATCGGAAATGGGGTTAATAAAAATATAACTGTAAAAAAAATAAAGATAATTATAAAGGTCACCCGAGATAGCCCATACTAGAATTCTATGAAAACATGGATATGGAGGGAAAAACCCATCAAGGTTTTATGGAGAGTTGTAGAAAATAGGATTAGGAGAAAATTAACTACAAGAAAATCACAAACTTGTGATTGGTTAAGCGATCATTGAGTCCCCAATAGGAAAAGTTAACTGACAACGTTTTTGTTTTAAGTTACCTTTCATACAGTTGAAGAATTTATTTAGGAGATTTACTAAGAACGCAAGGAAATATACTTACTTGTCATGTGGACTTTCATTCTTTAATAAATTTTTAACACAAACCCATCTTTCACTCAAAAAGATAATAGAACTCAAAAATATTATATTTAACCTAATCGTACAAGGTTCCAAATATTAACACATACCATTTAGATTAGGAAAACTATTTTGTAATAACCAGGGACATCATTTAGGCTAGTGGTAGGTAATAAAGGCCTATTGCACTATGGTTGTGGGTTCGATTCCTGCAGCTTTGTCCGACGCGACGGTTTATCCCCCAACCTGCAGGTTGTCCTTTTCCTAAAACTATAGTATTATAATATTCCAAAAATAATCTTCAGAAATGTTTTTACCTTAAACAATACTATCTAAAGTTAAACTTAATCCATTACAACCTTTATAATTATCCAAAATACCTCTATCCATAATTTCTCTAAAAGGTCTCTAAATTCAAAAATCAATTGTATCATCAGATTCCTCAAACAAAGTAAAGTTTCTCTTATTGTCACATACAAAAAATATGATTACCTTCATCATATTGAAACCTTAATGAAAACAACAAGTACTGCAGTACAATACTTATATATATCACATTATTCTTATAACCAGAATATAATACTTGAGTCCAAAAGCACCAATACATTAATTATTCTACTTTAACTGTAGTAACAACATAAGATTGTCCTTGATCCCTTGGCCTTTTCTGAGGTAATTTTCCCTGATGCTTAGAACATTCATTTTCATAATGCTCCATTTCCCTACAATTGTAGAATTCAACATTGATAGCCTCTTTCTTTCCCTTGCAATAACGAGCCTGGTGACCTTTTTCTCCACATTTATAAAAAACACCCATTCCTTTTAGGAAAGTACCAGGGTGATTCTTCCCAAAATTATCGCATAATGGAAAATCCTTCTTTCCCTTTTTCCCATTATCTATCTCTTGTTCCACCGTTCTCTTCTTCTCTTGCTTTACTTTATTATCATAAGATTTAGAGAATTCTTTTTCTGTCTTAATAGAACACGAGACTATATCTTCGTACGTTGAGAAATATTGTGCTACTAAAGCTCGAAGGAGAAATGGGTTTAACCCATCAAAGAAACGATCAATCTTACTTCTTGGGTTATGTATATAATCTGAAGCATGCCTTACTAACCCTGTAAAGTTAGCCTCATACTTTACGATATTCTCATCCTCCTTCTGCCTCAGACTCAGAAATTGCCTTTCCATATCTCCTCGATGGTCATGTGGAATGTATTTTTCTAAGAAAATTTCCTTAAACTCCCTCTATTCCATACTTGATACTTCTTCATATTCTTATGTGTTTTGAATCAGCGGCCACCATTGATCGGCAATTCTATTGAGGCGGTAAACTGCCATGACAACCTTCTCCATTTCGCTACTCCCTAAGGCGTGGAATATTTTCTCTAAGAAGTTTATCCATTGCTTACCTACTAACAGATTTGTAACCCTATTAAATGTTGGCATTTTTTGCCTCATGAAATGATCTAACATTGATCCTCCATGTTGCGGATCAGGGTGCTCCATATGAGTAAGGTTATTATTCATATCCTGAGTGAGATTTCCCAGTATAGTGATAAGCTGATTAGAACTAGTTGTATCACCAACTCCATTATAATTATCTTCAGCACGAGGGAAATACCTATATAGAGTGCGTGCATTGATACGGTTTCCATTCCTTCCTCTAGGAGCCATTTCTAAACAATGTCATTAACTATATTAGTTTATGAATTGAAATACATAATAACAATCTTGCAAAACACTTAACATAAATTGAACTATTTATGGATATAATCAATAATCATAAAAAAAAATTCTTTGAGGAAGTATATACTCATAAACCCTTTATAATGGTTTGTAATGAACATTAGAATTATCCTAAGCATATCCCGTGGGAGTTTCGTAACCAAGAGTGTAGTAAGGCCCATTGTCGTGCACCAGTTCTCGTTCGAGTCTAGCTCAAAGCGGTGTTTTCAGGTTTTACACCTAGGTACATATGTGCCAGAGTTGCCTCTACCTTCTTGTATCCAGTCAGGGATGTATTTATCGGAAAACTCACAAAATCTCTATAAT
The DNA here is from genome assembly GCA_963277665.1 of Viscum album. Taxonomy (NCBI): domain Eukaryota; kingdom Viridiplantae; phylum Streptophyta; class Magnoliopsida; order Santalales; family Viscaceae; genus Viscum; species Viscum album. The sequence goes on along the minus strand of OY728139.1, from coordinate 606,918,804 downwards.
ACCAAAATTATAGGAAGTTATTCTATACTAATCCTCAAAGATTATCTTAGGTCAATGTGATCTAATAAAAATTTATCTAAATCTAGATTCCAAGGTTAGTACTAAACTGCCTCGGATACCTACTGTAACGCCCCGACCCCAGTTACCCAGAGTCAGTGCATTATTACGTAACATTGTCATGATCACAAAAGATCAAGTCTCGAAAGACCGATTATTTTAGTAGACTTGGAAACACTAGATACATTCATAAAAGTTACATTACATCATAAAGTGAAAAACTACAATAACATGGTCTTTATAGTCCACACTCATATCCCCTTCTGACTATCCCTGTAGGTCATTCATAAAATACTTCTTCACATCCTGGAAAATATTAAAACATTGAAAGGGGTGAGCTCAGATGCTCAGTAAGGATAACAATATTGTGTAAGCTTTCATAAATAAACATAAACATTTAAAGCAATGTATAACTAAAACAAAAGCCTTTTAAACTTGAACTTCAGTGTAATATGGCAAAAGTAAAATGAAATAATGCCATTTACTTATTCACATGGATATTCTACTAGTATAATAATCAAATGCAATATCAATAACCACTTTCATAATGATGGAATACATAATGCGAGACTATCATAACCACGTAGCCAAGGCCTCATGCCAAGACTAAAAATAAGATTTTTTCAAGGCCTCGTGCCAAGACACTAGTTTGTCTCATTATACCTACTGATGCATCGAGGAGCTTTATCGGGCTCCACCTGTCACTTATTAATTCCAATGCATTCCTTATATGAAAAGTTTTAAACATATCATAAACCATAACATAATCATATCACATAAAACATATATAAAGGAAACATAAAATTTCCACATTTCAATCACAAGATATCAATACAATACATTGATATAATAATAAACATTATCAAAACCATTTTCAATACCAAAATAAAAGAAAATTAAAACATGGTATTTATTTTTAATTTAAAAAAAGTTATGGCTTGTAGAGGAAGTCGAAAGTCAAATAATGGTCACGACGATAGAGAATTCATTGTCACCACATACGTACAACAAAAAAACATTACATTTTGTCGTTTAGTAAAATGCTTCGTATAAAAAGATTCCTTTTGAATAAATGTAAAAGTCAAATGGCTTTATACACCGTATAAAAGAAAGTTGTGTATAAAACAAAATATGAATCAATGAAAGGAGATTGAGACGAAGTCCCTTACAAAGATCATTATTTTTAAATAAAATAGATCTATTATATGTATTCACTATAATTACACATAATTAAAGTAAAAATACAAGATAGGACATAATAATATCATGACATAATTTGAAAGTAGGAGATTAACCCAAAGAACAGAAATTGGGTTAAGAAGTTCCCTTACCTCGTGTCCGACTTCACTCGACTATTCTTTAATCTCCTAAATAATAAACTAGAGTTAATTTCTACTTGCTTAAGAACATTTTTAAAGTTCATTATTCCTTTTATATCACTTATTACCATGTTATGAACTTTATGTAATTATTTATGTTAATAACGGTCGTTTTGTCGATCTTTGGTACTTGAGTCAAAAATAAACTTATTATAATTACAAGTTGTTCATGTGGTAAAATATCCATTATATCCAGAATTATATTCATGATTTAGATATCATATATATCTTAAATATCCAATATATAAATTCATTTATAATATTACATAACATTTAGAGGTAAGAAATGAAATGCACCGTTCATGGAGACGGTAAGCCATACGTACGCATGAACACTACTTTCATTTCTATTTCGTATTTAGTGGAATGAAATCATAATGATATAAATTTGTATTATAATTCCAGTATAATATCATATATAATATAATTTAATCCATCCCTTATGCATCCCATATATCGCATTAACGATTCAAATCACTTTGAGGGGGCGGTAGTCCGCACTTCCTAAAATGAAATTATTGCGTTTACCCATAATGGAAATCATAAAGGTATGCAATAAATGAGAATTAATGAATGATAAGGAAAACATAAACATAATATATATCATATATAAATATAGTTACGTCTTAATGGACACCATGAGATGTGTTAAAATAAGATTGAACAATCATCGTTTCGTGAGGCAGAAATTCACCAACCACAGAAACACTATGTTCTTTAACCATTATACGAAGGTGTGTGTAAGTGTAAATCAAATACTTCTCATAAAAATATCCTAGTATATTGAATATACTTTTTTTCTTACAAAATAAAGTAATAAAAAGAGTTTAAGGTGTTGGAGAAGTAAAATAAAACAAAATAACCTAAGAGAAGACATTACCTTAAAATCGGGTAACTGTTTTTGATTTGAGCCAAAGGATTTCTTGGGTATAATTCATACCAAAGAGAGGCTTATAGGATTAATAGAGGGAAGTGGAGAGAGTATTTTGGTAGAGGTTGGCCGAGCCAAATGGCTTTGAAGGTGTGAATAAGGTGGTAGATGTGGGGGCCTTTTATAAGAGGAGAGGAGGGGCACTCTTGGAAAGTAATAAAATGTTACATTATTTTGAAGTACTTTTCAGATTTCAAAGGTCCCACAATTATATATTTCAAGGATAAGGTGATAAGAGATCTAAATATACTCATATAATAGGTTTTTTTACAAGTGTAAGTCTTAGATTTTACATTATCTTTTCATTTTATTTAAATCGTTAATTAATAAGGTAATCGCTGCATCATCATTGTGTCATAAAAAAATTTAATTTATTTAATGTCTAAAAATTATAAAAAAATTACCATGATGTAGGGAATATTTTTATATTTCAAATTAATATTTATAGTCAAAAATTTAACTTATATAACCCCATGAAAATAATTGTTTTAGTAAAACAACACATGTTTGTGACAATTTTATTTTTACTATATATAAAAAGTTATTAATGTCATTTTTTGCCAAGTGGCTCCATGGGGTCCCCAAGTTGACCCATGGATTTTCTTGGTCGTCCATGACTAATCCAATAATGTTAGGACAAGTTTCAAGAAATTTTCATATTTTTATAATATCATTTTTACTATAAATTTCACTAATTACCTTTAATCGTGATTAATAAAACTAAAAAGTTGCTATTCAATAAAAAATTATTTTACACCCATTTAACCAAATTTTTTTCCTAATGAAAACCATGTATGTCAGATTTTTGAAAATCAAATCACAGAAGTGGTAATGTTTCATTTACACGAAAAATTAGTTTTTAAACTACAACATAGTGGTTTCACTATTCATCAAAAATTGATGTTTTTCAGAAAAATACCAAAAATTCACTCTAAGATATATTTGATATTCCAAATTCAAAAATGATGTCTATTTTACAAAATTAAAAACATATAAGTTGAATTAATTAATTTAATAATTAATTTTTGTTGTCACAACAAATAGCGTGTTTTTAAGAAACAATATATATCAAACGATTGACAATTGTTTATGTCCAATTCCAAATTGAAATTAATTCTAATGACCACCATTGGATAAAATGGTAAAAATATATTCTAATTATACTTTAAAACCACTCAATAGTATAATTTATCACTATAAAATATTTTTATTAAAAATGTTTTTTAAGTATTTTCTCTATTCATAGAAAATTGGAAGTTCTCAGAAAATTACAAAAAATTCAACTTAGGATAATTTCATTATTCCGAATAGAAAAATGAAATCCATTTTGAAATATAAAATTTATATAATTTCAAAAATGGGATATTACTATTCATAACAGCTACTTTTATTGGTCGCGGTGTGTTAGAACTCGAGGTTGCGTACAACACACGCTACTCTATTATTCAAAGAGAAGTGTACCATGGAAGCTTGGGGTGTTACAACATGTAATATGATTAAGGTTATTTTAACAAAATTTATATCTTCCCATTTTAGAGGGGGGTTACTATAACCTTTTGATGTGAAAAATTCTCAATTGATATTTTTAAATTAATATTATGTAGAAGAACAATCATCATATGATAATATATTAATTAATATTCTAGTAATTGAAATTAAAATTTCAATTGGTTATAGAAAACCAATTATAATAGAATCCTACATATACTAGAGTTTTATACTAACTAAAAACAGTTAATCTCTCATATGATAAACATTCTTATATTGAGGTATAACAATAACTATTGGGCCTGTGACATTCTCCTTTAACTATTCAACTCACTAAAAATTCACTATTTTTAGAAAATCTCTCAATATGGTGATATCATTGAGTAAATAACCTATTTACCTTATCATGAACTTTACATATTATCTAATACCATATTCAGAAATTTTTAATTATTTATATACAATGATAATACTTTATTGTCTTGGTATAACTCCAAAATCCAGAATAAATCATTTATTAGATTACTTCTTATGGTTCATCAGAAATAAAAAATGTACTCAATATATATAGATATGTCTATTAACTTCTTTAATAATATTCTGATGATTATTCATATATCATTATTGTGATATCGTAATAAACTGTAAGATAACTAGTTATGTATCCCCGAGATAACCAGTATTCCATTTTCTCTATGTACCTGGAACTTATCCTTTTCACTTTCTAAAGTACTGTTGGAATTTTCTGAATATTAACTTGGGTAGTTATCCTTGTTCAATTTGATATTTTCACACTATGATTTATTTATAATTAATACCAAACCTAAGAACATATCCTTACATACATGAGAGACTTAAAACACTTAAATGTTTTTAATTTTATTCATATTGTAAACTATGTGATAGATTCATGAATTTAAGTATATGGGATATTATTAATCATAATAATATCCTATAATGTCAATAAATATTATATATAAGAGATTTTATTCCATCTTATATAGGTAAAAATACAACATTGAATTGTTGCACATTATATTTGACGTGCTCTATGGGTTGAGGTTATATTTTTTTCAATTATATTAGTTTTACGCAATATTTTTAATATAGTTATGTAAAGTTTAATTGATGGTTTATGTAGTGAAAATCCACCCAATAATTAAGATTTTAGGTTATTTCATCATAAACAGAAATGATAAAACATCTTCCACTAAATAACTAGCTGGATAGATTCAATTGGGATGACCTTAAATCTAATGATTGCTTTAGCAGATATGTATGGCTATGAAAAGTTCAATAATATTTGAAGAATAATTTACAACCACATGTTATAAATCAAGGTTGGGAAGAGAATATGGATGCCACACATTTTTTGGATAGCTTTCATAATTGTCAATAAAAATTTAAAAACATATTCAAAGTTTAAAGAAACAAATAGTTGAAGTTAAAGAAACCATACAAGGTTTATCTGATAAGTATAATATTGAAATCAGTGAGAAAAAGACATGGATAAAAGTTCATGAAGGTTGAAATGGAAATGAAAGTGATCTATGTGAAACATTCTATATTGTGTATTTAAATGTTATAACTCCTTAGAAATAATATAAGATTGTTTTGGATTATTTTGATAATCCTTAGAATTAATCAAAGATAATATAATGTGTTTTGAAGATATTGATAATGATGAATTTGATTTGAATAATACCTTTGAGTAAAATGAAGAAGTTTAGATTTTTTGGAATAAAATAAGAAAAATAGAGAAGTCATATTATATATAACTTTTATACAACAACATATAACTTCAAGAGACCCAATGTATGACTTTTTATGCTATTCAAATGACTCTGATGATCATGTGTGTATAAATTTTATGGAAATTCATTATACTTATAAATCATATATGACTTTTAGGAATTAATTTATGACTTTGAGGTGATCATGTTTTTCTTTACTTTTAAGCTCTAAGTGGACATCTTTGAAGTGCATCATAAAAATTTGATGTAATGAATAAGACTTCTTGAGTGTGGAATAAGACATTGATATGTAATAATACTTCATGTTCCTATAGAATAATTCTATCATATTACTTTTATTGATTTTATGACTATCAAGTCTATGTGTACGTATTTGTTGATGTCAGATAATATTTTAATATTTAGTTGATTTTTAGAAATCTACTAAATGAAAAATTATGTTTCTAGAATTTTTAATTTGAAGATAAAAATAATTGGGATGATAAAATATTATTTATTTCATTTCAATAACACCATGAATATTTTATAATAAATAATACTATTATGAGTTGAATAATATTGAATAAAAAGTGAGATATGATATTTTATGTTGATAAATAGAAAAATATTAAATGTGTTTTTAAGAAAAATGTAGACATTGTTGAGGTGATACATGTTCTGTTCATTGAATCTTAAAATATTACATAGTCATTGTGATCAAAGCACTTTGAAAGATTAACCTTACCATAAATCTAATGAGGGATATCAAATATACGATGAAGTTTGAGACATTAATTTACCCATGAATGAGGAAATTGTAGAATATGTTTAATCTATAAATTACTAATTTGTTGATATTTGTATTTTAGTCTTTTAACTATCAAAAAAATTACTCTGATAAAATATGAAAATCAGTAAGAAGACTTGAGATGTAATATGATCATTTAGATAATGCAGTCAAAGGCTACTGTTAGTCCAGATTCTCTCATGTTTCAAGCTAAAGTTTTATGCCACAACTAATTCACTATATATTTTATATATCTTTGAAGAAGATTGATTTTTGACATTTCATTGGTATATTTTTATAATATAAAATACTATAATTTTTTTAGTTTATTAGGAAGACATTTTAGTGGATTGTTTAAATGATAAGGGAAAATAAATAAAGGGTAATTTTAGCATTTTTTTAGAGACAATATTTGAAAAAAATAGGAGACATGGAGATCGTGGGGTGTGACTGTGAATGTGGCATAGTTTATTTTATCTTTCAAAAAATTTATAAATATTTCCATTTATAGAATATAAAAAATATAATAAATAAAAACTGAAGGCACTTGCATAGTAAATCATCAAGTGAGAGAGAGGGAGAGTGAACTCTTTGATATGAGAAGATAACAAAAAGCAGTGGGTGTACTGGTGTCTTGGAAGTGGGTTAAGAGAATGAGAGCTCTGAAAAAATAAGAAGAAGAAGGAGGAGGAGAACCCAATACAGTTCCATTATGAAGTTCCACTACATATCAATGTAAAGAAGAAAAATCTGATCTGAATTATTGGGTAAAATTTGAAAAAGAATAATAAATAAAACCAGAAAACCTATATAATATTTTTGGAAGTGAGAAAAAAACACAAGGTTTAATGATTACATTTCTTGTAAATATTTTTAGAGGCATTTATTAAAATTCTACACACTGGATAATGTTTTTTTGGTTTATTTTATTGAATATATGTTAGAAGGTTTAATGATAAAAAGTTTATATTGAATATCTTTTTGTAGATAAGTTTCGTAGAGTTATAAGTTGAGTTTCCATCATCCAGTTTCTAGTGAAGAATAGAGAAAATATACAGAATTAATTGATCAAGTTTCATGTTTTAGTTTTAAAGAATATAATCCAGTTCAATAATCTGATATTAAATAAGTAGATTAGTTTTCGAATTTAGCTATTCCTTGGAAATGTTTTTTGATATACTTCAAAGAGTATTAAGGAAACTATTAATAATTGGTGGGATAACAATATAAATAATAGTTGTGAGATGAAACTTAGGTTATATAATGTAATATAGTATATAGCTCAGCAGTTTAATATAGTGAGAGGATATAATATTATCTATGTGCAATTGAGTTATAAAATTATAATAAAACATTCATTAGAAAATCTATGACTCATATATCTTGAGTATAATATTGAGTAAGATTATTAAGAGGGATAAGACCTTGTAAAAACCCATCTTGAATAATTTTAATTTATATTTCACTATGTATTTGTGTATTATAGTTTTAAAAATAAAATATACACCTATATAAATAGACAATATAGGTTCAAATCCTATAGGGATTTAATGTAAGAAAGTAGGAATTGGAATTTGGGAAAATATAACCCATCTAGTTCCAATCCACTCTAAAGTGTATCTACACCATCCCATTGGAAAAAAACAAGTGGTATATGAGCTAAGGCTCCCTTATATTATATTTATTTTTATGGAATAGTTGTTTTTACTTAACTATATGGGCTGCCTATTTGAGATAGAAGCTTCTCATATAGAGAAATAATATTTCATCCCTATTAAAATGGATTTAAAAATTTCTACATGGACTTTACAAAATAGCAAGAATAAAGAGTAAAATATTAGATAAATAAATCTAGAGTGTAATAGGATCAACCATTAGTTGAATTTATTTATCATGGGACGTTTATTGATAAATATTTGGATGATTATTCCTCTAAGGAATCTAGTATTTTAAGTTTCAAATAAGATGTTTTTTTATTTAAAAATTTGTGATTTCTTATCCGAAGTAAAATATTACTTGAATAAGGTCACCTATGAATTTATATAATACATATTTTCATATATCAATATAATTAATAATGAAAAATCATAGTTTGAGATGGAATTTTATTTTATGTAATATTCTTTGAAAAATAAGGTAATCAATTGAAACACCCTCACAGAGGTTTTGAAAAACAAGGAAGAATATGAAATATTTTTCAGTGGAAGTGTTTCTTTAGTTAATGAACTATTAAAAATAGTTCTTTTTTAGAATGAAGTGTTTCAAAAATAATTATCAAAGAATTTATCCATGCATTATAAAATATATAAAAAGTATTTCTATAATTGAAAGTATTTTAATTTTAAATCAAAGTAACATGGTAAAAGATCTTGAAAACATGAAGCAATATGTAGGAAAACACCAGATAAAAAATTTTAAAAGATGAAGGAGGATTGGGAAAAATTATTGAGCTCAATTATGGATAAGTTGAATAATATAATTTTGATGTTTCTTATTAATTGATAGTTTATAATTTCTATTAACTATAATAACAAAAAAAATTAAATAAGTTGAAAGAAAAAAACGATGGGGGTGAAATTGAAAAATATAGAAACAACACAATCTAGAAATTCCCATGTTGGTAAGAGAATAAGTGATTCTATGATAACATATTATGGGATTATTTATTCTAATAATACTCCAAATAGTGGTAAGAATTCCATGGAATCATCTCAATGATATCCCAAAAGTATCTCCTTAGAGAAGGTAACCAAAAGTCTTGTTAATTTAGTTTTCATTGAATCTGTTTTATCCTATAATGTAGAGAAAAATTCTAACACTATAAAAATTTGTATAATTAAATTTTTTGAAACAACCACCAAATAATAAAGGGTAGTGGTTACAATTTCCTAGAAAATAATAATCCCAAAAGGATCCCAAAATAGTGGGGTTTCCACCCAAAAATATCAATGATAAAATTATAGAAAAATTGATTTTAAATAGAAAAGAAATATATTTATTGGTCACTACTAATTATTCTAGAGATTTGGGAAAAATTATTTGATATAATAGAATAAAATGTTAGTTTATTTAAAGAGTAGAAGACTTCAAGAAAGGGGGAGAAATGTGAAATTTAGATAAGACCTATTGGACAAAATAAAACTTCCCTGGAAGGGATAAATATATCACTGAGGAATAGATTTTAATATTTAAAAAATTCCCATGAGTTTTTCAATAGAGTTGGTCACTATTATTAATAGAGATGGTATTTACTAACAATATATGACTTTTATATGGATGATAAGAGAATCCCATGATAGTATTTCAATATTTAAAGAAATGTGTGCAAGTACACCCTTAGAAAGAATACAATGAATATAAAAGATACACATATCTCACCGAAGAAGTAAAAGAAGATAGATGAGAAGGATGTAATACGAATTGGTAAGATATTATTCTATTTTTTTAAGAGATGAATCATCATGAACTGTTACAACATGTCAATGAAACTCAAGAAATAAGGGAGTAAAATATAATCCATGAGAAATGATTCAATCTAGCAAAGAGACAACTAGATTGGCATGGTGGTTAACACTCCAATTGAAGTACTTGAATTTCAAGAGATATTATCAATGAATGGAAACCCAAAAAGTGATAAAGAGGTTTAAATAAGGTGAAAATAGGTAGGATATGTGACCATAATATTTATGAATATTTTTTTGTACAAATAAAAAAGAAATGGAAAACACCTATAACTCCCAATTTTAGAAAGTTACTTCTATAAATAAGGATTATAGACACATAAATAAGACCAAAGATGTGTAGAAAGAGTGGCTAACCATATCTCTAACTCTACTATAGTATGATATGAAAATGGAAAAATAGAAAATTAATTAAAGTGCTCTAATTGATAAAATAAATAATGTTCCTATAGCTAAGTAGATAGATTAATAGAAAGAGAAGTATATACTACCAAAAAGTAACATAATCTGAAAAGATAATAAAAATGATATAATAAATAATCCTTGACGTTTTATGCCTTAAAGGAAACGAGTTTATAGTTTGGAAGAAAATTCTCATTCATGTTGCTCATATTGGAGTGCTGATGACGACTCACCTTATTCCTAAATAAATTTTCTTATGATCAATTGTAGAGAATTGAAGATGAAGAATAAAAGAGATTATCCATCATTGAATATCAAACTTTTTATTAATTTAATAATTGGCATCAATATATTACTGGTATCACACATTATTGGAATCAACTATGGTGTACAATGGAATGAATCCCTTGATATAGAGCTATAACAATTGGGGAAGCTACCATGAATTTATATATAATTATTGTATCTAAAAATCTATAAAACTCATAAAAATTTGAAAGATGTTGTACGATCTTCACTCTCTAATCACCATTATTATTTATGTTGAATATATTTATTGAGTTTGGTGATTATTTAACCAAGTGGGATAAAAAATTATTTTCACATGAAATGCTATGATTCGTTTTCTAAGTGGTGTACATGTTTTTAAAACATGAAAATCGATTTGAAAAGTCCATAGAGAGGAGAATGAATATGAGTTGTATCAAATTTTTCATATATCATGTATAACTATTTTTATTTAAATTCACTTATATTATTTATATATTGGATTATCCCAAGTAGTATCTAATTTGGTTGGTTGATGTAATAATGAATATAATAATATAAATTAAACCTTCTCTCATAAAATGAATTGGTAATAATTAAAACAAATGAAAAAATGGGTTGAATAAGTTTATTAAAATTGGAAGAGTTAATTCAAAATGAGAAACCCCTATCTTACACCTAATCTATTAATAATGGGATGAAAACCATTCCCATTGATTTATTTTCAATTAAGGGGTTAATAAATTGATTTACCAACATATTAAATTTCAAATTTCAAAAAAATACAATGGGGTAGATTGAAGTGACCTATGAGATGAAGTTTTATTTTTTTATTTATAATTTTTTATCATGAATCTACTCAATTGAATTTTTAAAAGTAAAATTTATGGGTGATGGAGTGAGTATCGATCCCATAAAAAAGGTTGTAGATTCCTCCATCATAAATGGAAAAGGATAAAGCGACTTCTCTTGAATAATTGGATGGATAGATTCAAGTGGATATACATTATATTAGATGATTATTTTATTTGATAGGTATGGATTTGAAGAGTGATATAAGAGTAGAAGGAGAATTTTCTACCATATATTATAAATAAATTATGAAATGAAAATATGTTTGGTATACCCATTTTAGACAACATGTATATCTTTCATTAAAAAGGTTAAAAATAGGTTCGATGTTTAAAGGAAGTTCTAGTTGAATTTGAAGAAGATATCAATGTTTTATTTGTGAGGTGTAATAATAAAATCAGTTAGAAAAAAAATTGGATGAAATTTATAAAGGGTTATTTGAAGGATTAAATGGATAAGTTAGTATGATACATTCAATTCTCTATCATTAGTTTTTTAATGCTTAAAACCCTTATAAATAATCTAAGGTGGTTTGAGTTTATTTTGATAATATATAAAATTGATTAAATATAATCTAAGGAGTTTTTATGAAATTTATAAGGTTAAAGTTGATTTGAATAACCCCTTATATTCTATTGAATATGTATGAAATTTATGGAATAAAATAAGAAAAATAGATAATTCATATTGCATATGACTTTTGTGTAGTAGCATATGACTAAAAGAGTCCTAGTATACGACTGGCTAACTAGCTATATGAATTTGAATATCCCACATGTATGAAATATAAGGAAACATTTATTATTTCTAAATCATGTATTACTTTGACTCATCAACATTGGACTTCGATTTGAGTCCATTTTACTCTATGCATGGGAATCTCAGTGGGATATTTTGAGTTACATCATATGAATTGGAGGAAACACTTAATAATTCTTGATTTTATTGTATGAATTTGATAATATATAAAATTTCATATTCCCATGTTAAAATTCAAGAATATGATTTTTATTGAGTATTTAACTTTCAAGTAGATTTTTATTACTTTATGAAATCAGCGTAGCACTTCAACAATTAGAAATTTTTTAGAATTTTTCTTAATAAATATATTAGTCTCTAGGATTTTTATCCTAAAGAAAAAAATGAATTTGGATGATTCAATATCCATTATTTAATTTCCTAAACTTTATAAATATTTTATAATTCATGAAATTGTAATTATTTGATCAATATTTAATGAGGATAGAGAGAGGATAATTGTTATTAAAAGAGTGAAAAATATTAAATGCGCTTTAAGAATAATTTAGACATTATTGATTTAATGATGGGGTGTTTCTAAGAGCGTAAAATATTAAAAAAGAATTATGATACATGATTTTTGAATAATCTATATGATATTCATGTTGAAAATAAATAACAAATTTGAGAGTATGTTTGGTAATTTAATTATCCTAGAAATAGAGAAATTCCAAAATAAATTTAATGTATAAAAGGAAAATGTGTAGATGATTGTTCTGCAGTGTAGTGTTTTAAATATCACAAAATGACTTGTGGTTAAATTTTAGAATGAGGAAGAATATTTTTGATGAAATATGAGCTTTTAGAGAATGATGTTGAAGCCTATTTCCAATCCATATGATCTCATTGTGAAAGGTAAAGCTCTATTCCATAACTAATGTGATGTGTATATATTATATAGCTATGAAGAATATTGAATTGAGTGATTTTAGAGTTATATTTTGTTAAGGGAATATCCATGATCCTACTATATTTTATTAATAATACATTTTCACCAAATAGTTTAAATTTGGAGAGAAAAAAAAAAAGAAAGGAAGTAATACCATTTCACTAGAGAGACATTTGAGAAAAATAGAAGATACAGATATCATCAGGTACAGTTATGCATGTGAATTAGTTTATTTTATCTTTCATAAAATTTATGTAATATGAAAATTGCATTAACTAAAAAATTAATGTATCCTTTATAGTATAACGCCAATGAAGAGATATAGAACTCATCATTATGAGAAGATAATAAAATAAAGTGGGTGTAATAGTGTGGGGAGAGTGATCTGAGAGAAGAAAAACTCTTGAATAAGAATAATGAGTGGATAACCCAAAATAGTGATCTTAGGAAGAGATTCTATGTTTTTAAGTAAATAAGTATAAGTTTAACACACTGTTTTGGTCAAAGAAGAAGAATAAGGGTGAAAAGAAGCAACAAACCTACAAAATTCTTTGTATAGTGATGAAGAACAGTCTTTTGGTTTAGTGTTTTCATTTCCAGGTAAGATTGTAATAATATATTATATTTATATTATACACATCAGTTAATAATTATTGGGATCTGTTATTAAATAAAAAATGGAAGGGCCAATGATCTGGAGTTTTTATTGAATATCTTCAGGTAGTTGAGTTCCTTATAGTTTGGAGTTGAGTGACCAATAATTAGTTTCTAAAGAAGAACTGTTAACCTGTATAGAAATAAGAGACCAAGAATTTTGATTTATTTATGAATATTATATGTAAATCAAAGACTCTAATATTTTTTAATAAGATCAGGTGTTATTTGTATCGACATCCCCAGATATATTTTAGATACACCGCAATGAGGAGGAATGAAGTTGAGAACAACTGGAGGGATTTCAGTATAAATATTTGATATGCTATTGAACTTATTTTCACTTGTTTCATATAGTTATAAACTCAATTTTTTAATATTATTAAAGATTATATGATGGTACTTGTCCAATCTTCTTGTAAATTGATGATGAAATTTATAGTGGAAAATATGTGACTCAGACATCTTGAGGAAACAAAAGAGTTTTATTCCTAGGAGGGGAAAAATTATTACTAAACATGTTCCATAATTTAATATTACTATGAAAATATGTTTATTATAGGTTAAATAGGAAAATTATAATTTTTTCTTAACCGATAATAGGGGTCAAAGGTGTAAATGGGTTAAAAGGTCAAAAGAAGAAATTTAAATTTGTTAAAAGTTAACCACACCTTATTCACCCCCCTCTCAGGTGTGTCTATATTAGTATATATATACTAAAAAGTGGTATCATAGATAATATTCCTTCTTATTGGATCTATTTTTATGGACAATTTTTTTTTACTTTCATACATGAAGTGAATATTTGAATTGGAAGTTCCTCATATGGAGAACTAAATTTTCATCCTTGTTAATATATATTTTGAAGACTCTAAAAGTAATTTTAAAAATAATAAGAAGAAAGTAATAAAGAAAAATAATGAAATATAGATTGATAGTGGATCAATTATTAGTTAAAGGTATTTAGAATTGTAAGTGTGTTGATAAACATATTGAAGGTTATTACTCTGATGATTAAGTATCTCATGCTGCGAAGAATATGTTTTTATTTAATCATTCTGTGATTTAAACTCTAAAATAAAATATTACTTCAATAATTTCCCCATTTAAGTTATATCATAAACATTTTCATATATTTATGGGATTTAAGATAAATAATAAAATTTATAGAAGTAAGATGATACTATTGAGGATGCTTTGTAAAAGAAGGTAACAAGTTTTGACACTCTTAGAAAGCATGCGAAAACAAAGGAAGAAGCTACCACACATTTCAATGAATAATTTTCTATAATTTATGAATAATTTTAAAGATTTATTTTTCAGAACAAAGTGTCTAAAAATATTTCAAAATAATTTTTCCATGCATTGTAAAATCGATAAAACTTCCCTCCAAATGTCAAAACTTCTTAATTAAAAATGAAAGAGAACTTGGTGAAATATCTTGACAGTGTTTTGCAAGATGTATCTAAAAGTGTGATGAGAAAAATTAAAATTATAAAGATATATTTGGAAGAAATATTGAACTTAGTTAGAGATAAAAATATTTCTCTTATTTTGAAGTTTGTATAGTTGGAGGTGAAGTTGAAAAAAACTAAGGCAACCGAATATGGAACTTCCCAAGTCACTCAGAGAATACACGTTATCAAAAAAAGTTCTTATAGAAGAATTTACTCTAAGAAGACTCCAAATGTTGGAAATAATATATGGGTATCATCTCAAGGACATCCCATAATATCTCATACAAGAATCAAACCCATTTTATAGTTAATTCAATTTTAAATGAATCTATTTTATCTATTTATGGCGGAAAAACTAAAAAACTATATAAATGTTGATGAATAAAAATTATAAAACATCCATTACATCATCACAGGTGGTGGTTAAATGTAATAGATAATAATCCCCCAAAAGGATGCCCAAATATCTCGGTTTTCGCCCAAACACACCAAGTAAAAAATTCTAGACAGACTGGTCATAAAAATAGAAGAAGAAGATTTATAGGTCACTATTGGTGATGTTGAATATTTGGAAATAATACTTTTCAGTGATGGTATAACATATAGGTTTTTTGAAATATTATAAGATCTAAATCAAGGGGGGAATGCTAGAATTAATATCAAAACCTGCTATAAAAAACAGACTTTACATAATTGAATAAATCTATCAAATAGGAATATATTTGAATATTTGAATATTTGAAAACTTTTATAGAGTTTTAAAATAGATCTGGTCACTTTTATGAAGAGTTTTCATATAAAACAATACTATACAACTGTTATATTGATGAGAAAGTAATTCCACGACAATATTTCAAGAATAAAAAAATATTAACAAGTCTACCATGAGAAAGAATCCAAAAAATGAGAATGTTGAATAGAGATCACCCAAGAAGTTCAAGAAGATAAATGATAAAGACTTCACACCAACAAGTAAGCAATGAATCAACTATAGTAATATAGTAATCATTATGGACCATTTTAATATATTAATGAAAACTCAAGAATAAAGTTAGAAATCTAGATTCAATAAGAAAAAGTCAGTCAAGGAAAGAGATAACATGACTATCATTATGGTTTGAACTCCAAATGAAAAAAAATTCATGAGATATTATCAAAGAATGGAAAAAAAGTACTCTACATAAGTATGTGGAAGGTAAAACCAAACAGAACATATAGATGTATGTTGTAGGACTATTTTTCCTAGAAAAATTAAGAACAATGTAATATAGTCTATGGTTAAAAGTGTTAATAAATTTTATGTTATAAGGAAGGATTGTACACACATAAATAAGGTTGTATATGTGAAGGAAGTTTACTTAATAATAAGGAAATATTATTTAAAAGAGGATATGAAAATGACTAAATCTTAAAGAACAAAAATTTCTATAAATTCTAAAGTAAATAATCCCATTACAGCTAAGAATATAACTTAAGGGAATGTGAATTTCATACCACCAAAAGGTGACCAAATCAATAATGCTAAAAAAATTAAATCATGAAGAGGTTTTAAAATTTTAAATATTCATGGAAATAAGTTTCTAGGTTGGGAGAAAATTCCTAGTCCTATTTCTTACATTAAATTACTGATGATGAATTATCTTATTTCCATATCATATTTATTATGTGAAATGATAGAGAATAGAAGTCGAATGATGAAAGATATTACCAATCATAAAATATATGAATTGGTTTTTATTTAATAATTGGTATCATTCTCTAATTTATATCAAACATGATTATAATTGACCATGGTGAAGTTTGTAAATATTACCCTCTGATGATGCTATCAAAATTAGTGAATCTACTATAAATTTATCTATTATTTTTGAATTTTTAAATCTGGATAGCCCATTCAAAATTTAAGGGTGGGGTGTGATCTTCAATATCCAATTATTATTTTTCTTTATAACGAATATTTATATCTAGGATGAGTAATTTTCCTATAAAATGGGAGAACAAACATACTTTCACTTAAATGGTTTTATGTGTTCATTAAAGTGAATTATAGGTTTATAAAACATTTTGAAAATATATTTTTAATATTCCTTAGAGAAGAAAAAGTATATGAATCGGTTTGATATTACATTATGTATGACTTTAGCATAGGGAAAGTGAAAGAACAAATGGAGATAAGATTTTATTAAAATTATATGAGTTAGTTGGAAATAATAAAATCCTCTCATGCACTCATTGTGTTAATAAAGAGAATAAAACCTTTCCCTTTTCATTTATTTTCAATTAAGGGAGAAAAATTACACCGACCATTAGATAAAATTTGGAATTTTGAATAAATCCAAAGGGGAAAATTGAAGCGCCCTATTGGTTGAAGATGTATTTTTTCAATTAGGATTGTTCTCATGAATATTTTCAATGTAATTATAAAAATATTAAGTGATGGGTAGTGGAGTGATTATCCACCCAATAAATAATGTTTTAGGTTCTTCTATCATAAATTAAAAATGATACAGATTCTACCTATGAATAACTTCATAAAAGATTCTAGTTGGGATCCATTAAAATTGAGGATCATTTAAGATGGTATGTATGTCTATGAAAAGTTCTAAAATAGTGGATGGACCATAGTCTAGAACATGTTTCAAATTAAGGCAGATAAGGGAAGAAATCTACAACCCATGTTCCTAAAAAAATATGATTATCAATTATATTTGTGTGATATATTTAATACTCTATCCTACCACACCATGGAGGGAGGGGAGCCCTTCCATAATTTGCCAATTTATTATGATGTTACAAGTCATGGTGGAGGGGTGGTTGGGGATATGAAACATTCAGACAGTGATCATGGTGTGATGATTACTGATAGGGGTGACATAAGACTAGTGATGTGGTATGATGAAGGCTTTTTTACATTGGGACTTGAAACCATGTATAATATATTAGGCCAGTTAGACTTCTGGCGATGTGGTAATAGGCCTATGGGATACTGGGAATTCAGGCCATGTAAGGGTTAACTATAAACCCAATTAAAATAGGGCTTTCATTCTTAATAAAAATTGGTCTCGAACCCAATTAGGAGTTAAAAATTTGAAGATGATCCATGGTATTTTGAAGAGTTTGAAAAATCAAGAGTTGATTTGAAGAATCCTAGGGTTTCAATTGAATAATTATTGATTTTTTGAATGAAAATAGGAAAAAATAGATAAGTTATATTATATATTACATTTTTAGTAGTGTATAACTTTTGGATTCCCAATATAAGACTTTGTATGCTAGGAAGATGAATCTAATGAACCATCACATATGGATTATGATGAAATACATAGGATGTATACATCACATATGACTTTTCAGAAATGAAGTACAAATTTTAGGTGAGCCTATATGACTTTACATGTGAGATTTAGGGTGTATGACTTTGAGCATCATCATATGAATTTGAGTCACCACATAAGACTTCTTGAGTTCAGCGTAAGACATTAAGATGTTATAATGATTCATGTAATCATGTGATACTTCTAGTATAAATTTGTTCCAACTTATGAATTTCATGCATGTGTGTATGACTATGTTGAAGTTTCATAAGATTTATACACTTAGTTGGATTTAACAATTCTTAATTAATGGAAATTGAGTTTTTAGAATTTATTATTTTGAAGAGAAAAAGAATTTGGATGATGAAAGAAACGTTCTTTGTAGTAAAAAAACTAATAAATATGTGATAATACATGATAATATCATGATCTGAATAATATTGAATGATAATAAAGAGTGAATAATTTTTCTTGATTTATTAAAAAATATTAAATTTGTTTTCAAGAATAATGCATACATTATTGAGTCTATGCTTGGGTAATTCCTTCGTTGTTTAAAAATTTCATAAGTATTGTGATCCAATATCTTTGATTTAAGAATATGATATTCATGATGAGAAGGAATATAAAAATTTGATAAGAATTATGGGAATTTAATTTACCTAAAAATAAGGAAATTAAAAAATAAATATAATCTAGAAATGAAAAATGTATCAATGATTATACTATGGTATATTTTTTTTAAATATAATAATTTTTTGTTATTTAAGATGATAATGATGAAGAAGAATTTAGATGAACTATGAGAATTTATAAAAAATTAATTTGAAGCCTACTTCCAGTCCAAAATATCTCATTCCTCACATTGAAGCTCCACGCTAAAACTATTGTGTTGTGTATAGTTTATACAGATGTGAAGAAGGTTGAAGCGTAGAATTTCAAGGTTATATTTTTAGATGAGAAGATCCTCAATATTTTTTATTTTAATTGGAAGGTAAGGAATTTTTATCTGAGTTTTTAAATGAGGATAGAAAATAAACGAAAGGTAGTGTTTCCATTTTTTACAGGCAACAATTGATAAAAAGTAGAGATATGAAGATCGTGGGGTGCTGTTGTGCTTGAAAATTAGTTTATTTTTTAATGAATACAATTTCTTAAATATTTAAATTTATTAAATATTAAAATGGATGTAAAATAAAAATATAATGTCCATGTGTAGTAAAGAATCAATAGAGAGAGAGACCTCCTTAATATGGGAAGATAAGAAAATGGAGTGGGTGTATTAGTGTGGTGTGAGTGAGATAAGATAACCAGAGATCTAAAATAATAATAATAATAAGAAGAATAAGGATAACCTAATATATATTTTTTATTAAAATAATATATGTATCGAATTAATGAAGAATAATATGATCATACTTAGTTGGTTGAAGTATAAGAAGAAGAATGAAGTTAAGCAGTTGACCAGTATGAGTCTGATGGTAGTGAGCAAGAATGGACTTGTGCTTTATTGTCATAATTATGATGAAATATTCTAAGAATATTTTTTATTTATATAATACATGATCATCATGAATTTATGTGTCATGTTATTAAAGATAAATTAGAATGGATTATGATCATAAGTTTATGATGAATAGCTTTAGGAAGTTCAATTCCCTGGAGTCATGAGTTTAGTGTCCATCAAGGAGTTTTTGAGGAAGAACTTAGATGTTGTGTATAAATCAATGATCAAGTTAAAATTTTCAGCTGTGAAGTATATAATGCTGAAAAGGACTATAATATTAAGTAACCTAGTTATTTTTTGGATGTAGTGAAATCTATGGATATATTTTTGTTCTAGTTCAAAGAGAAGGTTGTAAGATAAGAAAAATTTGTGAGATATCACAATAAAGAACATATATTGGATGAAAATTATTTTTACTTGTGTAATATATTTACAAAATAACTTATGAAAATTTTAAATAGGGAATATGTTGACCTATGATCAATCCACTTATAAAATTATGATAAAATTTATAGTGGAAAATATGTGACTCGATCATCTTGAGCACAGTGAGTAGGATTATCGATAGGGAATAAACCTTATCAAAACACATTTAACATACACTAAATTCATATTAAACTATATAAAATTTTATAATAGGTTAATTATGAATATTATCCAACTATCATAATTGTAAATAGAAGATAAATTTCTAAATCGGTTAAAATATTAAAATAAGAAATCATAATTTGGTAAAAGTTAACTACACTGAATTCACCTCCCTATGAGGTGTGTATTAACTAGTCCACTATTACTAATATTATTTTTCAATATATTTTCAATGTATGTATAGTGAATTTATTGAGGAAACCCCATATATCTATTTCGTAAGATATTTTTCCCATAAGTTGGGTTGCTACTTTATATCATCCTTAGAGAAGGTATTTTATTTTAGTATTAACTTACTATAAGACATAATATATATTTTCCAAATGTTATGAATATATTTGAATAAGAGAATTATATCCCTAAAAATAACCTTTTGTAGACACATGGAACACTATATTTCTTAATAAAAATAAACTCTCTTATGGATATATTAAAATGAATAATTTATGATCATGGTGCTTACTTTCATCCAAAATGGATTTCTGAAACTCGTATACCCAATTGGAATTATATGGTTTCACCAAAAATTTTGGATATGCTATATAAATATGTTCCAAAAGTTTTCATTAAGGAATATAGTCTTGATTCCAAATTTTGAAATTAAATTATAATTGGATATTTTTATGATAGATAAAATTCTATTGGATTTTAGCATAACGAATGATAAAAGGATTCATAACATACTATGACATGACATTTTATGAAACCTGCAATATCCATTTGAGATTTATAAGTACCAACTTGTACCATCCATGTCTAGTTTCTTCCATAACCACTAATGAATTTACATCAATCAAAGAAACTAACAAAATGAAGAAATATAATTTGGTACATGGAATCCATTTCAGAATTTATATGAACATTCCCATCTTATCATGTTTCCATTTACTACTCCCTTATAGGATAAATTATTCTAATAAAATAATATATTATCTAAAATTGATGATTATAAAACCACATATTTGGTTTTAACTTTCCTACACAATATGATTCTCTTGAATAATTCATCCAACAACATCTTATAGAGTTTATAATTCTTATGCCTACTCATGAGTATTTATATCTATAGCTACATTGAAGTCAATGTTCCTATCACTATCTCATAAGATAAGTATATCCCTATTACAGAAATATAATATATCACATGACTAATATCATTCTATAAAAGGGATAATTATAACCTGAATAACATTTTGGGTAACTAACTATGATGTAATATGTGTTTTATTGATGTAAGGTTGTAGCTAAAATCATATTTAGAAAACAGTTATCATCAAAACACGTAAAGTTGTGACATAAATTATTTATGTTATATTGTAACTTATTTGATAACCATTAGTAAATATAGTTTACATATGGTTGGGTGTTAGAATTTTATTTATGAAACATAACTCAAAATACATATTTTAATAATTGAAATAGTTATAAGACTCACCATCAAGATGTAAGTGTAGAAATAAGTCCACTCCACATTCAAATGATAAATGAGTTCTTAGTTAAGATATTCCAAAACATTACTTCCTAGAGGATCCTATATATTTTACAAAATTTATTCATTAATCATCTTTGAATCACTAAGATCTATTAAATGGATATTCTTAAGTATATGAATTGACATCTAAATTTTCCTTAGAGTATTTCACATGTATATTTTTGAACTAAATATATAATATTTTTGGCCGCACATTTAATCTAAAGGATTATTTTTCTAAAAATAGAATAAGTAACTACTTAAAAATACCTAATATTTTTAGCTCCAATGATGGGTATATCCTCAAAAAATAATTTTATTTTTACTTGATAAATAATTATCTTTCTATAACTAGGTATTACATGAGTAGTAAATTTTATATTTATCATTAATTTACAGTATTAGACATATATGATTCATGTATTATTATAGTACCAAGTATGATGTACCATAACAATATTTATTTTAATCATGGGATAATGTATTGTTATTTTTAGAATTATACAATGAGATAATTTTTTTGCTAAAAAAATAGTTTTTATAAGAATCTGTCCCCTTAGAAATATTGAAGTCATAATATTCTCTTAGTGGACTTAGTAATCACCCTCCTCTAACTACATATAATGTTATGATTTCTTCTTGTAATATTTATAAAATTATTTGGTTACAACATTTAGATATAAATATTTGTGTTACATATTTTATTTAATGCCCATGAATTGAATTATAAAAGACCATATGAAATGATGAATTTACCTGAAGTATAAACATAGTCTTTCATCTTCATCAAATTATTTTAGTTCCTCTTCCAGTGACCTTTCTTGTTATATGTGAAGTAGATAGACTCTTTTATTTCCATATTTAAAAATATTTTATATTTTTAAGGTAAATTATAAAATACTATTGAATATGAAATTATCGTAGCACTTTCAACCTTTTGCATCACGTTTTTCACCATAAGGGGTGAAAACCCATGTTCCCATCAATCCTTATATTCTTAGAAAATAATGGTAAAAATATTCCTAATTTAATTATCCATGATGTTCAATTTTTAATTCTTAACTAATCTTGATAATGCAAATTTTAAGGATAATAATATGAGATTGATAGAAAATTTCTTTTTTGGACATGGTGGTCCCACTATACATCGTATTAGGGGGATCAATTAGGGTGTCTTAAAATTTTATTTAATCTATTTTGATTAATCGGATCTTATATTCATGTTTATAAAAAAACATGAATCTACAATGTATGTTCAATCAAATGAAAAGAAGTAAGAATAGTAGACACATGATTTTACTTGGTTCACTTATAAAACACTGTATACAAGGAGCACATATCAACAATGTGTTGATATGAAAATAAATCACTACTTTATTCATATAGGATTATAACTTTGGGAAGATATCACTGCTCATACAAAGTATATTAAATCACACCTTCTTCAATGAAATCATTTCATGAGGGAAACAATGATAAAGTTGACACATATGATAATCATATAAAATTTCATTCAAAGTACTCAACACTGAACATAAAGGGTGTTATCCACGATTCTCTGGTCTTTAATTCTTTATTTCAAGAGATATACATAACATAGTATTCTTTCATGATTTATCTTCAGTGTAATTTATCCTAACCACACTTCACTAATCAATATTTAATATTGAATAATTTATACATTTCTAATACCCTGATCCCTAATCTTCAAGATACCTATATAATTTATTCTATGAGTTTGATTCTTCTTTTTTCCTTCAAAACCACACGTATATGTGTCTTTTTAGAAATTTTAAATTTAAAATTAAAAATTAAAATCATCTTCCAACTTCTATATTCTTAATTATATACATTTTAGTACCTACTATTAGGTCTCAACTGTATATTTCAAATGTATATGAATTATTTGTTTAAACAACTACCAAACCACCATGAGTCTTCCATATAATCAACTATATTAAATTTTTTAGATAAGATAAATGATGGTGAAATAATATTCTATATGACATGAAAATTAAATATATCCTTTAAATTCTATAAACTACAAGATAGGTCACAACATATATAATTGATTTAAAAATGATCCAATTTTCAGCAGTAAGATATACATGACATGAAATTTTCATGACCATATAGGATTTTTATGGTAGGATATCTCAACACAGTCTCATTATATTTGTAGTATTGAAATTATTCCATATTATAATAACTAAATCCCCAATATCATTGAAATATACTTGAATCTTATTTTTTATAGAGTATTTACTTCATAGTGTTTCACTATAATAGAAAAAACATTTGAAATCTACTTGGATATACATCATAGTGTGACCTATTATGTTATCATGTGATCCAAAAATATCTAAAACTCAAAAATTATAACATACAATGAATACTTTATTTATGGAGTGAAATATGTTGTTAGGGAATATATAACTCTTGTGAAGAAATTAATTTTCCAAAATTTTAGTCCTCATCTTCTTTTGTGTTGTGACAATGGTTGTTGTAGCATGGCATATGTCAATTACAAACATTTTAAAATAGCTCTCCATTCTTATTCTACATACTTCAAGGAACTTCATGTAACTTATATATAATTAAAACTTAACAAAAAATCCAACCTGGTATCACATGAAAACTAATCCATCCAAATCTACCAGTGGTTGTAACAATATCTGCCTTTGTATTTTTTTATCAACACAATATCCCACTAAATGTGATATTTTATTCTCCCCTTAAAGTTATTCTATCCATTAGTTTCAAGATCTATTTAATATCCCATTTAGATTATACTTATACTTATCCTAAACAAATTTTCAATCATAATCCCTTCATTATTTTTCTCCGAGAATAAAATTCATAGGGTTCTCTAAGTCTAGTTAAAACCATGATCATACACTTATAGATTATTCCATTGTCCAAAATATTATCAAATTTATTTCAATTAGTCCCTAAGACTACAAAATTATAATCTCATCATAAGGAACTAGTGGAATAACCTAATACTGCAATGTTATCCATACAGCCTATGTTCAATTCATTGTCCTGAAAATCCCAATGGATTGTATCTATCCCTATTTACTTAATTACAATACACGTAATTTTTTTAAAAAACAAAAAATAACCATTTATATCATTATGTTTAATGGAAATAGGTTTATTATAAAATAATTATGTTTAACAGTGTAGATTTTTATTCTATCCTCTCTGATCAATGATATCTCAAATTTTGAACTCATTAATTACGAAAAAATATCTATTGAATTATTCTTATTACCTCTAAGAATGATGTCACCTAAATACACTATAACCATAAAATAATCATGTTTATAAATTTTCCAAGAGAGGTTGTGATGAAAGACTCCTCACATTAATTCTATCTTCCTTATAAAAGTATCCAACTATATATACCAATCATGGGATGCATACTTTAGGAAATAAAAATCCTTTCTCAAATTGTACACTTTTGTATAATAATTTCTAATAAAAAATACTACCAGTTTCATGATATAAACCTCTTCATTCAGTACTCAATTTAAATTTTTTTTCTCCCCATCCATTTTATATACCTCTATGTTTCTTTGAAAAAATAATGCTATGAAGTGTCCAATAGAATCCATTACTTCTACCACTTTTAATGACTATGAAGAATCAATACCTTCAACCTGAGCATATCACATACATACATTCCTTTCCTTATTTAATATAATTTTTCAATTTTAATCTATATTTTTCTTGAATACTCACTTAGCACCAATCACATTATAATGTTTTAGTGGATTTCACCCATTATTCCTCCTTTATAGATTCTTTAAATTAAGTGGTTCCAATCTCAGATAATTTATTGGTATGGTCTACTATATTTATCCTTTATTTCTATATTGAAGTAGATTTTTCTTCAATTATATTTCATGAATAAACTTTAACTTCATTAATTATTGATTGAGTCACATGTTGAATCATTTATTTACTCTATTATTCTAGTAATTTGTCTTTAGAATAATAATTGTTCTAAATATTTTAATATTCTTGTAAATATATATTCATTTATTCATTTTCTTAATATAATTCTTTAAAAATAATAATTATTGTATTTTTTTCATCATGATCAACTACTTTTACATCACTTCACTAAAAAATCTTATTTAGTATTTTATTAAAACACTTGTTGGTCATTCTCTTTAATGAGTATCCTTGGATGATAATTCATCCTCTAAATCAACATATTTTATCTGATTTATTCTTTATTTGGGATAAATCATTTTATTCTAAATACCTAAAAATTATTCAAACATGGTTTCCTACCATTTCACACATTGTATAGTGTCTTATATACTCCTATACTAAGTAATAATCTATTTTGAGTGTAGAAATCCATATAAAAACCTCTTTCTAGTAATATCATGAGATTCCACTATCTATAAACAACATCATTGGCATATTATTTGAACACATGGTTTATTATTTACACAAACCATTTTTATTGGTTAGTTATCACTGAATATACATCATTTTTAATACTATGATTTCCAAGATAATTTCTATCCTCATAAGATGAGTACTTTATCCCATTATCTGAACATAGAATTTTCATAGTTCTTCTAGTTTCATTTTTCTCACTTTTCAAAAAAAATTACATAATGAAAAACTTTTCTCTTTGATAATATAAAAAAACCACATAATATTCTACTATAATCAATAATAAATAATATAAAATTGATTTCACCATATCTTCTATATAAACACATTAGTGTAAACTAGATTCAATAGACGTGATACTCTCTTATTATTCATCATCGGTGAGATGTGTCTTACCATTTCTTTTAATATCAAAATCTCCATCATTTCCAAATAGAAACATTTCATCAAAAATTCCATTTACATTATTCAATAAATTCATTTTCATGTCATATGTGATAAATCCCCATAGTACAAAATCCAGGTGATAATATTCTTAGATGTTTTTAAGGATATTCCAAACCTAATTCCCATACTAATACTCTTCTTTTCCTTCCAAGATAACCAAAAATAGTTTAAAATATTATTAGTCTCTTATCACTATCTATAAAAAAAATTTCTTATTCAAGGATATAAAATAAGTTTTTAAAGAGAATTTAGTTAGACTTGTATCTACAATATTTTATCTTACATCCATAGATCTTCCTCATCTCTTCCTAAGATATAAAACTTTATATATAAATTTTTTGTAGTTAAAATTTCATACATATAATAAATTTCTAATCTAACATTAAGGATATTTTTTAATTCTCCTTTTTTAACTACCCATAGCTTATAATCTTATATAAATTTCAACTTCATTACATTAATAAATAATGTAGACAAGAAAACCACAAAACCAACACTACATCAATGGAAATATCATTTTTCTATAATTCCTCTTTAACTTTTTTGATTTGGAAATATTTCTTGATTGTTGATATGTTATTGATGGATAAGATATTTCTCTCTTCATCTTATTTTCTTTGATCTATATATATATTACTTTACCTTGATATTTCACCATTGAAACCAATACAAGTTTTACCCATTCCACTTCCACATTTAATAATAAGAATTTCTTCAAAATTTATTATGCTATATTCTCCACATTGTTTAAAAAATTCCTCTAATAATTTCCCAAAATAAAATTTCTCTTTTACATAAACTATTTTTATTTGTGGTTTTAGATTATTTCATAGGGAAATTAATTCTTAAAGAGTCTCAATATTCATGTATTTATCCTTGATATATATATTTAAGGCATTAATGATCTTAGTCTATTCTTAAAAATTCAATATGTATTTCACTAATTCTTTAGATTTTACTAAGTGTTCTCTATTCACATATATAGATATCTAAATAGGGCCACTTTTATATCTTAGTTCATCAACATAACATGAATATCTATTTAAAAACCTCTAGTTTTTCTATTATACTTAATTTTAAAATGAGTCTCTTCAAGACACCCTACCAATTCAACCTTGATGTCTATAAATCCCTTGGTTAATAATTTTCTTCAACATTGTTTTTTATAATTCTCCACTAATTTTATCATGATATCTTCTATATCTTAGATAAATATTATTTTAATAAATTTACTTAGATCTTCCTCTTCATCCTATTATTCTTTTTTAATAAACACTTTCCTTTGAAGCATCTTGACACTTGAATTTTCAAATTTTCAATTTCTTTATGGAGGAAAATTAATATTGTATTTTGGTGATAATTAAAAATTTAAATACTATTCTCTATATCTATTTATATTATTATAAGTCATGTGTCTATTATTTTAAAAAACTAAGATAGTTGTAGTTTACCCTCAAATATTCCTTTAACTCTTTTAAGCTTATTCATAGTAAGAGATAATAAATCATCATTAAAATCTTATTTAATCTAATCCTCCTAGACTTACAAATTATAAACTAATTTAAATGATAAATATTTAAATGAATATTATAAAGCGCTCTCTGGTTTAACCCTTATCCCATATGAAACCATTTTACTTTGTAAGTCATAAATATTTAACTCTCCAAGATTTTTCTCTTCAAGTGATGAAAATATTTTGTCATACAAAGGTGGTAATCCCCATTTAATATTTTTCACAGTATATAAATCCTTAATCACATGATCATTCCTACAAATGGAACCAAATTTTTTACTAATATGGTTAAAGAAACCATCTAGTTTTCATTCAAATTCGTCTTCAGAACATTAGATATGTTTTCTAAAACCTTAAAATTTTATTTTTTTGCTTTTATGTCACATTTATTTATATTATAAGGTTTATCCCAAACATATTTTTCAATTGTAAAATCTATCACCTTTATATGTATTTGATTTTATAGTACTCCCAATAAGGTATTTTGATCTTTATAATTATCATTAAATAATTTAATATTTGATTATATTATTGATCTTCCTGTGGTATCACTTAATTGTATCCCATGAACTATTATAGAGTGTAAATCGAGTCTAAGGGATCTCAAATTCAATCTCATTATATTCTTCCATATTTTATAATTTAATCCATAAAATATGTGTAATCCTTTTTCATTCACAATATTATCCATGAAAATATATTTCTTATGATATATTTAGGAAATAAATAGTGGTTTTGATACCACTTTTTGTACCCTAAGAGGTGGGGGTGAATTAGGGAGTATTTGAATTGCATTTAGTCATTTCCTATTAATTTTATATTATAATAACTTTTTCAAATATACCATGAATCTATATTATATGTTTAATAAAATAATGGACACACAATTTCAATTTTGTTATCTATAAAATGATACATCCAAGGAAATCAAATCAACAATATTCAGATATTCAAATAAATCACTATTGTAATGATGTATAATTACAAATTTAGGAATATTTCACTACTCATCCAAGGTCTACAACATCTTTCTCTCTTCCATGCATTGTTTTAAATAAATATAGAATGATAAAGTAGAAACATAGGTTGATAATTAAATATTTGAATCAAAGCAATCAAAACCAAATTTCATGGGTGTTCTCCATGATGTGTTAGTATTCAATTTTATATTTTTATATGCATACAAAAAAATATATTATACTTTATCTTTAATGGAATTAAATATTCCCATAAGTTATTAATCAATAATAGATATTCAATAATTTCATCATCTACACTACTCTGATCACTGATATTCAATCTACCATTACACACTATTTTTTAGTGTAATTAATTTTTTTCACATCCACACCTCTATGTATCTTTCCATAATTTTGAATATAAAATTCAAATCATCTTACAAATTCACTATGATAAATTCCATCACTTAAAATACCTTCTATTATATATCCATTAATGAATTTTAATGATTAATTTTTGTTTGTTTAAATAAAATATAAATCTCTTTGAGTCTATAAAATAATCACCAGTACATTAATTATACTAATAAAAAATCATATTTTGATTGATTTATTTATGGTATGATATGATAGTTTCTCATTTAACTTCTCTCAAATTCTAGATAGGTTGACATAAACTTCTTTTGAGTAATAATAGATCTTATACATGAACTTTTTATAGACCTATATGATGTTTATGGTAGGATATCACAGTGTGGTATAATTCTATTTGTAGCATGAAATTATTTTGATCCCATGAGAACCAACTCTCTATAACCATTGGAATATTTTTAATAAATTGAAATAAAAAATTTAGTCAAATATAAATCACTACATAACCTGTAATTCCATAGTGTGAATAAAAAATCTCAAAAACTAAAAAAGTATGAAATCTCATGCAATATTTCTTCATAGAATGGTGCATGTTTTCATGGAGTGTAACACTCTTATGAAGAAATTACTTGTCCAAAAATTTCAAACCCAAACTTCTTTCATGGCATGATAATTTTTTTTGAGGTGTGACCTGTGAAATTTATCTAAATTTTAGAATAACTCTCCAAACATCTTTTGTAGGTATCCTTTTCACTTTTACTTTCCCTGTTGGGGTGGTTAATAATGAATAAGGGGTTATAATACATAAAAAAAATTTGATAGTAGTGAAATATACATAGAGTGTACAACTCTTATATTTTTATACTCATGTGGAAATATTCTTTATCCAGGAATGATCATAGTGTTCTTATGGTTTTACTTTCCCTTTTAAAAAATAAATAAAACAATATATTATTTTCTTAATCATCAATTCCAATTTTGATGTAAAAATTTAATTTTATCAGTATCCCACTATTTTATCAAATCTCAAAATCCTTCACTGTTTGATTTGGAATATCATTTTTCTTTAATATTAAAGTGTAAAATATCTATATTTCACTTAAAATAAACCATAATTTGGACTTATCATCTTATTTGATGGTATTTAGGTAGGATTTTTTTACAAAGTACATAAACTCATAACTCCTTAATATGATAAGTTGACTCCCCAATCCAGAAACCCTAAACCTAAACTTTCTCAACTCCTTCTTTCATGTAACATCATGTCTTACGGGGGTAACTACTTTTGATGCTAACATGGTTAATTCAAAAAAACATTCATTAAAAATCAATAATAAATAAAAGTATGTTAATGAGGGCCAAATCAATACTTTAATATCTGTTTCATTATAACTCAATTAATGAAATGTGAATACATAATAAATATTTTCTTTAATGGATTTAATTTAACTTATGAATAAATATTCTATAATATCCTGGATTTTCAATGAGGTGTGTTGCCTTTTAGTTTTGGTTAAATTCGGAGACTATTCCTAAGGGTCAGTTGGTTCATTTAGAATGTGAGGTAGATAGTGGGATGGAACTAGGATGCTGACCAAATTATATGGTGTGTACTTAAATACATAACTTGTATTAATTACAAAGGGTGTATTAGGTTATCCAGACCCTATTCACATCATGTAGAGGCTTTTCTTGAGGAGTTATTTCCTGATAATTGCATAAAGTGTAATGCATTTACATGTCATATAAATGCATGACACAATTATTTCATAAAAAGGCAAAGCCCTTATTTTTTAAAACATGTGATGACGTTCTTCGCCGCACAATAAGGGTGACAAAGAAGAGCTCATCCTGACATCGGTTTGTCAAGATCTCCTATGTTCATACTCTTTTATATGCATTGGACTCCTCTTGGTAATATCTACACTCCCCTTCATTCCATTCTTCATTTCTCGCATCCAATGTTTCACTATTTAAGTGTGATATCTTTTTTCCAATTTTTAGTGATTTGGGTTATTTCTTGAATATCTCTCATTCTATCTCGATTCATGGGCCGCAAGAAGACTAGTGCTCTTCTCTGAACGTAAGTTAGGTGGTCCGGTATCTTTCTCATGTTTATATTCACTCTATATCTTATATCATTATTTTATATTTCATACACTTATAGAGAAACCTCAAAATTTCATAATAATTATAATTTAATGCTTTTACTTACCTAATACGACACTAGAGAGTGACGAATCAAAGATTATGTTGATCAACTTGACCTAAGATTCCCCCTTGGGTGTGCCCAGTCCTTGATAGCATACTTGGATTTTTCTTACACTACCAAAAAATATTTGAGGTGTGTAAATCCTTTAATAAATGACTTGAATTAATACCATGAATTTATTAGAATGATGGTCAATGAGTTCAGCCTCTTCACCTTATTCCATAAATGGTTTACTTAATTAGAAACCTTAGCCAACTTGATAATTATGTTTCAAATTCATTCTTAGTTAAATGATTTATTTTTATATTTAAATCATACCCTCACCATATTTTGAGGGTGATATAAGGGTATCAACTTAAGGGCACCTTGTATGGGCTCCTCACACCTTATAATTAGTTTTTTAATGAATTTGTAAATACACCCGGTGTGATACTATCTAAACCTAGAATGAGACCACTGTGTATTTCCTTTTTACCTTCAGATGAGTGGCACATGTTCCCTAGGGGAGACCTCATGGATGCGATTAGTGGAGAGATGTTTTTTCTGTGCCATAATAGAAACTTGAACCCCAATGTGAGATACTAGTGATAAACTCAGAGGTGTTTTCTTATTGTTTTCTCACCTTTCCTAATGTGACACATGGGATTTCATTATTAGGTCACCTTGGATGGACTCCCATGACATTGGACACATGAAGTGACTCTATAGAGATACCCACGATTACTTAGAGTCACCAATGATGATATTATGCTATATCTTAGTAATTTATAATTTTGTTGATTAAATTAAAGAATAAGAATGTTATAATAAACTCAAATGACATTCTATCAAATCCAAATCACATCCTTGGAGAAATGTTTTCCCTTCACACTTTACTTATAAAATATCATACCATATTTTGAACTTGTGAAAGTAACTCCAGTTCAGAGACATGCGATTTAGGAATTAGCAGGTAGAGTTGGACGAGTGATCCATGTGGAACCATGTCTATTATATCTTATTTAATTATTTCCTTGAATCTATTATCTATGGGAACACTCTTCACTTTATATTCACATACTAGATTTATCTATACACCATTGGTGGTGGCCTACTTAGTATATACCACACCCTTATTGGGCTGACATTGGTACCCAAGAAGGCAACATGGTTGCATGTATTGACAAATTGAAGATGACAACTTCCAATGTTTGATTCTGATTCTCAGGATGGAGTGCAAGAGAAAGGGACCCAGTCTATGCTCGTAATGCTAATAGTTTCCATTTTTTTCAATTTTTACTTTTTATAGCATGTGGTATATATCTATATCCCTTTTTCCATGAGTAATCATTTTTTATAATAATATGACATCACGATCATCTTCTTTTGTTTCTAATTATTTTTTTATCTTCCACATGCTATTTATTTATCTTAGTTGATTTGTTATTATTATTATATTGTCTGTTTCATGTTCTTATTTTGTTATTCCTTATTTATTATACCATTATTCCCCACTCTAATGTATGAGTTCATATCCTCCCCAAATCCATATCTTATGCCCTCTCTGTTAGTCATAATCCTCTGGCATATGGTGAGGCATGCATGAGGTCCTGTGGCCCACCTTCTCGGGGCACCGCTCAGTGGCATCCCAGGAGGGATGCTACAAAGTGGTATCATTAATTTCCACCCCCCGTTATTACTATTGTGTATTAGACAAGTTACTGGGAGTATTGGAATTTTTATAGGTCATGTGTCTAGGAGTATCTAACCCACATATAAGGGAAAACAAAATTACTTAGTATGGGTTAATGTAGTTCAGTTTTGTGCTTGTTATAATTTTCCCAATTTCTCTGTTGGGTGATGTAATTTTCATGTGTTTTTATTATTGTTGATATTATTATAATGGGTCGTTTAATATGGCCCAATTATAGGGGTTTTATCTATTCATGAATCATACTAGGAACTGTATGACTAAAATTCCATGAAATATTCTATTCCATATCTACTTTCTATGTGAATTTTTCTACTGCATGTTGTTAGTGCCTTGATTATTAGATATAGAAATGTGATGAAAATACTTGAAGGTATGAGAAAACATAATTTATAATTAAAGTCCATTCCTTAACCTAATAGCTTTTTCCTTCATAGGATAAATTATACACCTTAATCAATTAGTTTTAGAATGTTGTTCCAGGGACCATTGGTCTCATGGGCTGAAACATTTTATGGTTAGGATTAAGTAGACACTGTATTCAAATTTATAAGGTTCATGGAACCTTATAAATTAAAATTTTTGATTTATATAATTTAACAATTTAATGGGATTTAAATACATAATTGAGTATAAATTTAAAATAACTACATCCTTTATAATGAAATGGCCATCTTCTATGTTTACTATAAGATCATAACCCTAAACTGACCATAGTTGTGGGATGTAGGTTGTGTCTCCTATGAACTTCTTAGGACTCTTTCCTACCACCTAGACCTAGATATAGAAGTATCCAAAGAGTCATGACTCATTATGGAATGATTGTGTGAATGTATTTGTGTTATCACTTTTCCTATATTTTATAAATATTTCTATGTCATGCACTTGGGAATTGTAGAGATATTCCATCATGACATCCTCAAACTGAATACCAACAAGGTGGAGATGATCATGCTACTGGGGTGGTGGTTACTGAGTCACCTGTGATACCTCATATAGTGCCACATAAGGAAAGTCCTTCAGGTCTTACACTGGTCACTGATGCTCAGTTCTGAGATAGTTTATTCCATTTCATGAAATTAGGGTAGGGTTCTCCTCGACCCGCCCCTTCCATGGAAGATCTGGCCCACGAGTTCAATCCAGAGGATCCTCCCACCTTCTCAGGGGATGGAGGTCCTTAGGCTGTAGATTCATGGTTGGAGGTCATGTTATCTATGTTCGATCATATTGAGAAGCCTTTAAAGAGGTGGGTCAAGATTGTCACTTACATGTTATGCGGCTTCACCAAGAATTGTTGAGATGTCCTTACTCAGGCTGGTCGAAATTAGTGTGTGGTTTGGTCAGTCTTCCAGAAAACCATTCTCGGCTTCTTCTTTACTTAGACATTGTTAGAGGGCCATGCTCAAGAGTTATTTCACCTCCATCAAGGCGACATGTCAGTGATGGAATACTTGTCTCTCTTCATCAAATTACAATGTTTTTCACCGACCATGATCTATGAAAACTTGACTATTGTGAGTTGGTTTAGGGATGGGATCACGTATGTCATATAATGACTGGTGAATGATTTTTGACTGAGCATCATGTTAGAGATAGTGATCCATAACCTTAGCAATAAGAGAAACCTAAGTGAATATAACAATGTGATCCAGGATGGTTCATTTTCTAGGAAGGTAAGTGGTTTATCCATTTAAAGGAAACATCATTTCTAGATTACACACAGGGAAAGTACCAGCCAGGTGGAATCCACCAATAGTTATGTGGTGTGTAAATAGTGTGTAAGTCTAGTCCATAAGAATCCCCAATTCACAAGGAAACCAATCGAGTGCTGAATATTCCATAGGATGGGTCAGCAACAACATTTCTTCTAGTCATTTTCTTCAGTTCCCAGTGAATGGGGATCTATACCGACACCACTTTATAATGTAGGATCAGCAACTCCATATGAGGCTCAGAGTCAGTCTTCAACTAGATGAATATTTATAGTAGGTGGTCGAGGCCAATCTAGTCAGTCTTTTTGTCCTCATTTCTAGTATATTGGACTTACTCAATTTAGTTAGGGTGCATCTCAAGGTCGTGATTCATTCCTTATCTAGGTAATACATCCAACACTAGAGGAGAAGAGTTGAGGGACATCGACGGTTAGATTTTCTATTATAATAGACTATACTTTGGATTCTTCCCTTTTTAAAATAGGTGCTTCACAATCCTTTATATATCCTATAATGATAGGAATTATGGACCTATTTATAGATTAATTCAGTGGCATCATGAATATTGACACACCATTGGGGGTTCAATCATAGAATGTCTGCTAGTGCAGAGAATGTTCCCTTCAGACAGGTGGGAACCATTTCATATAGAATTCATTAACCCTCATGATGACTGGATTCAACATAATTCTCGGTGTGGAATGACTTGTTCATTATGAGGACCATTTGGATTGATATAATTGGTGGGATTCCTTTATATCATCTGAGGTAAGAACATATATTCATAAGAGGGAATGAGATATCCAGGACAGTCAAGATGGACTAAAGTGAACTAGGATGGGTTGAGTGACAGCCTAAGTTCCCTACATCATGGAGAGTTATCAAGTAATGTAGCTTGTGGTATTCCCTCATGTTGCAAATAATTTCAAGGATGTCTTAACAATACAACAAAATTGGTCATTAACAATGATAGAAATGAACTTTATTTTCACTATAAATGCACTGAAGGTGTGAATGAAGTTAAAATACCATGACTTTTATCAGTGCCAAAAATCACTGATAAAGGGGTCATTTATCCGCACCAAAAAACACTGATAAATAGAACCTTTAGCAACATTATAATTTAGCACCACTAAAGGAACCCTTTATCAGTGCATATAAAAGCAGTGATAAAGCCCTTTTATCAGTGCTTTTAGAATTACTAATAAATGTGTTTTTATCTATGTATTTAAAAGTGTTGATAAAGTTCATATTTATCAGTGCTTTCAAAAGCGCTAATAAAGGGACATATTGTAGTTTGTTGTTACAACACACTGTAGCACCATAAACACACCAGGAACACAATAGATATCAATAAAAGCATGGCCTAATACAGAATTGAAATGAAATTAAATTTACAACAAAAATACCAAAAAAACACTATATTATAGACATTTCATAACTTAGTTTATACAATTTCATAAATATAAATTATTACTTACATTCATGAAAATCATAATTATCAATAATACCATGATTTCCATTTACTTTTTTTATGGAACTACCATCATTGCATGAGTAGTTTTGAACAAACCACCTCAACTCAAAAAAAAAGAATACACATGTATAAGAAAAAAATTAATATGAGTAATACTAAAAAGAAATAAATTAAACATAAATGTAAAATAATACAATAATTATATCAACAATTATTTTATTGTGAAAACAATAAGTTTACCTTGATTATTGTGCAAAGGCAACATTATTTCTTTTCCTACAAAGGTAGTGGAGGTAACATAAAAGAAAGTGATAAATGCATCACTATATAGGTGAAATGGTTCTAAGGGAGAAGGAGCATGAAAGTTGGACCGATCAACCAAACTCGAACAAAAGAATTCACCTATATAAGAAAAAAAAAATATGTGAGTGATACAAAAAAGAAATAAATTAAACATACATGTGGAATAATAAATTAATTCTATATATAATGATTTTACTTTTCAAACAACAAGTTTACCTATGTGATTGAGCAGAGGAAGCGTCATTTCTTTACTGACAATGGTAGTGGAGGTAACTTGAAAGAAAGAAAGAAATTCACCACTGTAGGGGTGAAAAACGTTTTAATGGATAAGGAGCATGGAAGTAGGATAGAGTACCCCTACTCAAACAAATGAATCTATCTATATAGGAAAACAACTATTAAGTCAGTAATACTAAAAAGAAATAAATGAATCATATATATGAAAGAATACATTAATTTTATGGACAATGATTTTACTGTAAAAAAATAATTTTACCTCTATGATTGAGTAGAGGCAGTGTCATAGCTTTTCCTTCAAAGGTAGTGTAGGTAACTTGAAAGAAAGTGATAAATGCACCAATATAGGGGTGAAAGGGTTTAAAGGGAGAATAAGTATGAATGTGTGACAGAGCACCCCAACTCAAACAAAAGAATCCACCTGTATAAGAAAACAATTTTTATGAGAGTAATACTAAAATGAAATAAATTAATCAAAAATATGAAATAATACATTAATTCTATGGATAATAATTTTACTGTGAAAATATCAAGATTACATTTGTGATTGAGAAGAGGAAACATTATTTCTCCTCTTTAAAAGGCATGCAACATAGTCAAAAATATTCTAAAGTAAACAAAGTCTTCAAGGAGTGATGAAAATTAAATCAACGTCCCATTATATAATTTTTCAAAAAAAATTATATCATGACCCTTGGGGTCAAGGGATAGGCAGATCCGAAATCATCATTACCCGGTATAGGCATACATGTTAGACAAACAAAAATGGAAAAAATGATAAAATATATATATAGATACACATACATGTCACTACAGTATAAAAACTCACTCACTTATAGTCTATAATAAATACCAAATAGATAAAAACCTAATATTAGAACATAACGTGAACTAGAGGAACCATAATGATTAGAAAAGTGAGGGCTTGATGTGATAAAACCTCATGTTCTTAACTAGGGATGTCCCATTTGAATATGCTTTACAAGAAAACTAAGAACCATAGTGAATTATAAGAGGAACTAGATCGTCTATACATATATCCAATAGAGTAACATATATCACTCCACTAACTTGGTTCCTAAAAAATAGCATATGAAGCTGCATGTACACTGAGGTGTCCATAAAAGGTGTCAACATATAAATAATCATTAGGGAACAAAAATTGTGCCTCAAATTAGTAGTAAATAAAAAAAGAATATACATGAAAGTTTCTACACATTTATATGTATATAGGAAAAAATTATTTACTATGAAGATATAAAACATAGCAGTAAAAAAACAATGAGTAAATCCAAGGTTCAGTGTCAGATATAAACATCATATCATACATCGGTAGTCAATAGAAACAATGGACCACAAATCATTCCTTAAACAATGGACCATAAAAAATCATAAACAAAGAATCATAAACAAATCTTTGAAGAAGAAATAAAAAAAATCAAAAATACACAAAGAAAATTTGAATTCCTACCTCGCTAGGTTGAAGAAAATATGGGACCCTCATTGGATGTCAGATGATATGTTCAAAGGCATTCAAGTGGTGTGATTCGACCTTCAATTCACCGAGGAGGAACACCGATAGTGGGTGGATTCCGTGGAAAGATTCTATATCGGGATGGGTTCACAAATGGTAAGAGTTATTAAAATAGATTATGACACCTTTATCAACTCTTTGTAATAAGTGCTCATAAAGATCCCTTTAAATAGAACTTATTACATCAGCACTGATAAATGTTTATTTTAACAACACTTTTTTTGCGCTGATAAATCCTCATCTTTATCAACATGAAAAAACTGCCCATAAAGATTCTTTTATCAGCGCTTATTACTAAAGAGTTGTTAACAGATTTATAATTATAATTACAAATAAAAAACTATAAATATTAATAAATAATTGATAAATATATATAAATATAAATATAGTAAATATATTCCTTTTTAAATATATTTATTATAATTTTATAATTATTTATTTATAATAACAAAAAAATAGAAATTTTTTTTATATCATTATATATATTCATATAATTATATATATATATATATATATTTAATAAATATATATACATATAGATATATTAAATATATTCATTATTTAAGTAAATTTATTATAAATTTAATAATTATTTAAATATACATAATTATTTATTTATAATTATATAAATACTTTAAAAAATATTTATTTATTTATAATTATAAATATATAATTATATAAATATAGTGAATATACATTTATAAATATATTTATTTATAAATATTTTTAAAGAATTTATTTTTAAAATTATCAATGAATATCTACTTTTGAGTGCATGCATATGGGTACAAAATGAGTGAAATTGAATAAATTAAGAATATAGGTAGACTTTAACAATAATGAAAAAATTGACAATTTCTTTTTTTATGCATATTGTATATAAAAACTCATTAATTTCATATATTTGAAATCAATATAATATAAATTTTATCTATATTAAATTGAAAAATCAAACGACATTCAATTTTATGTTGAGTACTATGCAATGAGTCAATATTTTTAATTCATATTAATTTTTATTTATATACCATTATTCAATAAATATATGAAAATTCAATGTAAAGTGCCAAAATATTTTTTAATATATATATAATATTTATATTCATTAATATATCTCAATATATTCAATATATATAATTAAAGAAAATTAATTATCATAATTATCTAATTAATAAAATGATTAATATTTAATAACGTATAATAAATCAATTCATTTTTATCAATAATTATTAAATTAATAAAATTTTTAATATTTTTTTAATAAACGAATTTTTTATTTTTTATTTATTTAATTATTTCATTTTATCAGTGTTAAAAATGTGTTGATGAAAGAAATATTTATCAACGCTAAACATAAAGCACTGAAAAAACGTACCCTTTATCAGTGATAAAAATAAAGTACTGATAAATGATACCCTTTATCAACGCGAAAAATAAACCACTAATAAAAGATAGCCTTTATAAGAGCTAAAAATAAAGTGCTTAAAAAGGTTTCCTTTATCAGTACTGATAAAAGATTAAATTTATCAATGCTTTCTTTAGTACTGATAAATATTCCATTTATTAGTGTTTTCTTCTAGCATTGATAAATAAAAGTATTGTTAAAGGCCTATTTTGTAGTAGTGTCCCCAATGAATTCTCTAGAATTCTTCTTGAGGGATAGGTTGAGTTCACTATTGAGCTATTTCTAGGTATGGCACTAGTTTCCATTTCTCCCTATTGGATGGCACCTACAGAGCTCCAAGAACTCAAAAAGTAGCTAAATGATCTAGAGGAAAAGAGTTTTATCTGAACCAAAACATCACCATGGGGTTCACCAATCCTTTTCTCCTAGAAGGTGGATTGTACCCTCATATTGTTCAAATATTACAAATAGATGAACCAGCTTACGGTGAAGAATTTGAATCTACTACCCTGTATAGAAGACCTCTCGGACCAACTTCGAGGAGTGATAGTTTTATACAAGATCTATTGGATGTCGGTCATCCATTATGTGCATGTGATACCATACTATATACCATGTACTGCATTCTGAAGCAGGTATGACTTATAAAAGTTTTTGGTGATTCCATTCGGCATTATGAAATCACCAAAAATCTTTATGGCTATAATGAATTGGGTTTTCCACCCATATCTTGATTAATTTGTGGTAGTCATTGTAGATGAAATATTAGCGTATTCTCACACCATACAAAACCATGAAAACCATCTTGAGATCATTTTAAATACATTGAAAGAGCACCAACTATATGGGAAGTCCAAAAATGAATCTTTTGGATTAGTAAGGTTCACTTCTTGGGTCTTCTCATTTTAGATAAAGCCCTATCTTTTGACCTTAAAAAGTGATTGTCGTAGTTTCCAGGGAACAACACAAGAATTGTTTTGAAATATTTAGTTTATTGGGGATGGATAGTTATTAAACGAGATTCATACACTATTTTTAACAACTTTCATCGCCTCTTATGGGCTTGATGAAAAAGGGTGTGAAGTTCTTATGGACTAATGCTTGTGAGACAACTTTTCAAGATCTAAAAGGGAAATTTCATTAAGCACTAATATTGTTTATTCTAGAGTTTGGTGGGTTATATACTATCATTTGTGATGATTTAGGTATGGTATGGGAGAATTTCTGATGTAGGGTGATCAGGTTGTAGCATACAGGTCGTGCCAGATGAGACCAAAGGATCAGATTTATCCTATGCACAACCATGAGATAGCTTATGTGGTCCATGTCTTACACTATTAGAGAAGTTATCTATTGAGTTAGTGGCTCGATGTTTACATAGATCATAAATGTCTAAAATAAATCTCCACATAGCGAGACTTGAATATGAGGAAACACAAGTGGGTTCAATACCTACAGTCATTTGACTTTGATATTTCTTATACCCCTATGAGAGGTAATATCATAGTTTATTCCTTAAGCCAGAAGAATCAAATATATTCCATTCATGAGGTAAGAACCGAGTGGCAGATGATGGCCCTATTTTCTTAGATGCATCTAGAGGATCAAGAACAAAATGGAAAACCTATTTTAGTAGCTCTAGCTAAGACATCCCTTCTTTTATAGTGCTGAAAATGAGACAACTATAATATCTCAAAGGCCTAATCATGAGGGAGAGTTTCTCTAGAGAGAACCCACGTCCTGGTTGATTTTTTGATGGGAATGATATCCTACTCTACTATGGGAAGGTTTTTATTCTTTTTGACATATGGGAAGAGTTGATACTAGAATATCATGCCTCTATTTAGGAATTTCACCCTAGGATTACTAAGATGTATCGAGACATACACCAACTATATTGGTGGACAGGTTTGAAGATGCATATTGTAGGTTTCATCAAGAGGTGTTCCATCTGTCAGTAGGTGAAGATTAATAAACAGTGAATTTCTATACTTCTAAAACATCTATTCATTCCTAATTTGAAATGGAATGACATCAACATAGATTTCATGATAGGATTTCCAAGATCCACTCAAGAAAAATATGATGTATCAGAGATCATCGGTAGGTTGACAAAGCATTCAAAATTTCTACCAATCTGTAAGAACTTATCAATTGATGACCTAGGAAGGATTTACATGTGATAGATATTGAGACCTCATTGTGTTCCCCCTTCCATAATTTTAGACGAAGATGTATGTTTTACATCATGATTCTGGAAGGGGATGAAAAATCCATTAGGATCATAAGTTATCTTGAGTACAACATATCACCCTTAGAATGATGGTCACTCTAAGTTGATGATACATGTCTAAGAGGACATGATCTAAGCATGAGTTCATTAATTTGTAGTTTCATTAGAAAAAAATATACCTATTGTGGAGTTTGCAAAAAATAATAGATTTCTGGAAATGATTCAAATGTATCATTATGAGGAACTTTATGGTAGGTCATATCATTCACCTCTATACTAGTTAGAGGTAGGTGAGATAGAACTATTGGGTCCTCATCTGATTCAAGATACTTGAGAGAAATCATAGTTGATTTAGAAGAAAATGGAAACACCTTGATCTAGGTAAAATCCTTATACCAATCATTTCGAAAGACCTCTGGAGTTCAAGGTAGAACATCAGGTTTTTCTGTGGGTATCACCTAGATTGGGTTATAGAAGAATTTAGATACATGGAATGTTTCACATAATTATGATAGTTCTTTCAAGATAGTCGAGAGAGGCAGGATGGTAGCCTATCGGTTGTAGTTAGCTCAAAGGTATAGTTCCATGAACAACGTCTTCCATGTATCATAGCTTCGTCGATATCATGATTACCCATATCATTCATTAGACCATGAGGAAATTGAGTTGGAGTAGTATTCATCCATTGAGTAGAATATAATGTTTATTAGGGATCGGATCAATAAATATCTCTAAAGTAATTCATTTCAACTGTACTGGGTGCTATGGAAGCCTAGATGCTTATGGGATAAGACCGAGGAGTAGGAGGTCGATGTAAGTGCGTAGTGGAAAGAACCTTTCTC
This sequence comes from Viscum album, assembly GCA_963277665.1. Classification (NCBI taxonomy): domain Eukaryota; kingdom Viridiplantae; phylum Streptophyta; class Magnoliopsida; order Santalales; family Viscaceae; genus Viscum; species Viscum album. The sequence continues at coordinate 606,875,354 of OY728139.1, read as the reverse complement.
AGTCAATGTTTTCCCACCATTAGATGGGAAACATGGGGATGATTTTTCTTAAGTAGGGGAGGTTGTAACATCCTGAATTTTTATTGAGGTAATTTATCTTCTAGTTCTGGTTAAATCTAAAGTACACGCCTAAGGTCTGGTTGGTTCGTCCAGAAGGGAATGTAACTAGTGGGAAGAAAATTGGAAGAAGAACATATTACATAGACAACATTTAAATACAAGGAATATATTAAATAAATGATGTGAATTCAACTGGAAATACCCTATTCACATCATGTAGAGGCTTTTCCCTGTGATGGATAGCCTGAACATTAAACGTTGGGTGAATTCCCGATCCAAAATTTTTAAAAAAGTACATAACCCTTATTTTTTTAACTAGGGATAACTCTCTTATAAAAATATAAAGGGAAACATTTGAGAGATACTCTAGAACTAGGTTCCTTAAGATATCCTCCGTACATCATTTCCTTTTCCACCCAATGCATTGGACTCCTCTCAGTAATCTCTACACTCCTCTTCCTTCCATTCTTCATTGGTAATATCCTCTGCTATTCTATTTAGGTGAGACCTATTTTCCATATTTTTAGGGATTTTCATGGTTTCTTTAATATCTCTCTTTCCTTATTGATTCGTGGTCCAACAATGGATTATTATTATTCTATGAACCTAAGGTATGTGGTCTAATTTCTTCCCCAAGTTTGGATTCACTCTATATCTTTCACCATTGATCCATTCACTAGACCCTTCCGGCGATTCCTCTAAAATTCTCAAAAAATTTAATTAAATGATTTACCTCTCCTAATGTAACCCCAGTGTGTAGAGAATAAATTCATCAATTGATCTCTTTGACCTAAGCCATCCCCTTTGTTTAGCCCAGTTCTTGATAGCCTACCTACCTTTATACTAAATTGTCAAACATGATTTGAAGTGTGATAGTATTTTAATAAGTTCATTAAATTAGTACCTTGAATTCATTAGAATGATGGTCCATGAGTTAGGTCACTTCTTTATATTCCATAAATTCTTTACTTAATTAAATGCCTTTTCTAACATGGTAATTATGCTTTAAATGATTTATTTATAAAATGGTGTGTTTTTTATAATCAAATCAAAACCTCACTGTGTTCCGAGGGTGATATAGGGACCCAACTTAAGGATACCTTGGATGGGTTCCTCATTCCTTATAGTTAGGTTGCTAATGAATTTGTAAATATGTAAAGGATGATACTAGATAAGCATGAGGAGGGCTCACCATGAATTTTTGTTTTTCCTCCAGATGAGTGTCATAGATTTCCTATGGGAGACCCCATGGATGGGATCGATGGAGAGATGGTTATACCATTCCATGAGAGAGACTCAGTCCCCTATATGAGATACATGGGATAGAATTAGAGGGTTTCTCTTACTATTTCCTCACTATACTAATAGTGACACTTGGGATCTCATTCTTGGGTCACCTTGGATGGACACCAACATCATTGGACATATACAGAACCACTAGAACAATACTTGGGATTCCTTGGAATTGCTTCAGATGGGATTAGGGTGTGTCCTAATAATTTATAAAGTGGTTAATTAAATTGAAGAATAAAAATATAGGAATGAACTATTAGAAAATTCCTTCCAAGTCAAATCATATTCTTGGGGTGGTCCTTCCCTTTAAACATTATTTATAGTAGTACATACCATATTTCACACCTATGTAGGTTACCCTAGTTCAGAGACATCTGACATAGGCTGAAAAAGGCATATTTTGATGGGTGATCCAAGTGGAACCATATTATGTATATCTTATTTAATCATTTTCATGCATCTTTTATCTATTGAAACACTAATCACTTTATATGCATGTACTGGATTGATCTAGACATTGTTGGTGGTTTCCTAATTAGTATATATCACACCTTTCTTGGGACACCATTGGTTCCAAAATATACTTCATTGAAGTAGGTATCGAAATGGGATGTGGAAAACTTCTGATGTTTTATTTTTATTTGTAGGATAGAGTTCGAGAGAAAGGGATTGAACCTATATTCTTGATGCTATTGGTTACTATTTTTGTCCTTTTTTACTTCTGTTTGAATGTGGTATATTTCAGTATACCCTATTCACCGAGTACTCATTTTTTATAGTTACATGACATCATGATCATCATATTTTGTATCTATTTATTTTTTATCTTCCTCTAGTTGTTTATTTATCTTGGTTGACTTATTATTATTATTTAGATTTCTATTTATTATTTTGATTCTGATGTTATATATTTCTTATACCATTATGCTCCACTCTAATCTATGAGGGAATAGTCTCCCAATGGTCACACACTAGGCCATCGTAGCTAGTCATTAGCCTCTGGTATATGGGGATGCATGCTTGAGGTATTGTGGCCCACCATCTTTAGTCAGCACTTAGTGTAATCTGGGTTGGTACACTACATATTATTCATTTTTTGTTCAAAATATTTTTAATATTATGGTAATTTTATATAATTAATTAACTATGGTTGATAAATAATATTATGCATAATAGTCGTACTTTATTTCACTTAGTATTATAGTTTCTTTATTTACTTTATGTACTCATGAGTAATAATACAAAAAACCATGCATCACATAAATAGATAAATAACCATTCATTGATAAATAAAATAAATATGTGATATGATCATTAACTTGTAACTTAGGTTTGGTTTATTGATCAGAAGATAAAATAGCATCATCCCTATGAGAAATAACTCATCAATCCAATTCCTATATCGAGCTTCAAAATATCACTATTGAACTATATATCTCCTTGTTTGGGACTACCTACAATTATGTCATAAACTATATACTCTTACTAGGATCTATATCCTTTAAATTTTTTTCTCACTCTCCAATGAGTTGTACCAGAGGTTTAGTGTTACATAAAATAGTCCCTGGACACACAACCTCATACTTGATAACATAAGTTGGGATGATATATAGATCACCATATTTAATTTAATAATAAATTATCATGGAAAATACATAAAAGAACTAATTAAGTTAAATAAATCCGATACACACAAAGAACGGTCAAGCTCATGATCAATGAAACATGCAATGAAAATTCCTATAATCTTTCCAACTATCATTTTTAATTTTCCATATTATTATGAATGTTTTCTAAAATTAATAAATTAATCTATTAATTACATAAATATTTTACATAATAGTCTATCCAAATAGTCCATGATATTTTCACGATATATAATTTTAAATATACTAAATAAATTCAATTTAAATCTAAATTAATAAGAAAAGGTTGTGTATTGATGAGGCCACACTTGTTATATCCTTCTGGTTAGTCTAAATTCATTACTAGAATTTAATGTGTATATTACATACACTAGTGGAGACACAACATGTACCCTTTTGTGCCAAATTAAATTCATTTTCAAAGTTTAACTCTTACATTAAGCATACTATCAATCAAAAATTCTTATGACTTATGATGTCAATAGACCTTATCATGTACTATGTACTTAGATAGTATGTACTCTCACGTGAACTGTCATGATATAAGAAACATCTCAATCCATTAGTTAAGATATGTAGCCTATATAGTGTATATGACTACCAAACACACCACAAACATAGACAACGTGTACCACTAGTAATGCACATGAAGTACATGACACATATGAACCCATTACACATAATGTAATTATAAAATTATATGGATAATGATAATTAATCATTTATATCCACAAAACTTGAAAAAAATTACTAAGAGTATAAATGGTGCAGAGTGACACTTTCACATGACATATAAAACTAGCTATATTCCATGTAATTTGTATTTCTCTTAAATTATAAATGTGTTTACTCACACGACATCCCTTTCTTGATGTCTTTTTATTTCTAGATTTTTAACATGTTACAAGCCATGTACATCCAACTATACATGGTGAAATCTGTTTTTGGTGACCCACACAACATTCCTAAAGTATTGTTGTTTATATTACATTGGTTTTTTTGTGTAACATGGTGTTTACATCCAGCTACATTTCATGTAATTAAAAAAATTTATATTTATTAGCTAGAGGTTAATATGATGTGTGTAATGACAACACATACTTTGACCACATGACTTACTACAATTTACGTGGAGTCAATACCATATGGGGATATATGATGTGTCTATTAGCTACATTGGCACTCCATTTCATGACATGTACAATGATAGAAATCAATACATGTAATATAATGAAACCACATACTCTAACCCAAATGATATTATATGATTAAAACAACACACACCTTATGCGTTTGAAGGAATGTATATGATATGTAATTTACCTTTACACACTGTGTATCTGTGTCATGCATCCAGAAACCTTTGTACCTCTTGATTTGATCTTTGAAAATTATTAATTTATTTTTAGTATATTCTAGGTCATATGAAATAGAATGAACATGTTACCTCAGCTTTTTGATTCTGAACTAAAAGGTTAAAATGAAAACATAGCAATCAACCATTAAAAATTGTTTAAAAACTATATATTATAATTTGAAATCATTGAAACCACCTGAAGGTTATATGGAACAACTAATGTGTTTGGTTGGTCCCGAATAATGGGGTTCCATCAGTTTAATTAATAATATCCCAATAACATGATGAAAGAAACCGAGAAAATATTATAGAGAGTATCTTTTACATTTAATTTTTAATTGATTTAAAGTAAGAAATAAATTTAATGTTATAATTACATATGATCAATTATGATGACACTCTTATCATTTCATATTTGTGGTTGAGAATCCAAATTTATATTCCTTTAGTTATATCCACACTTGCTTCACAAATCTCTAAACAACACTCTTGGTATTCAGGGTTCTACTGTAGAGGAACCTAGGGCTTTGTGCTGCTATTTATTGATCATAAGTGGAGGTTTATCTCTTAATATCTCTTATTATTAAGATGGATGGAGGAATATTTTTCCACAGGGATTGAGATAATTAAAGAGTTTTACCATCTATCACAATAGATCTGTATCTCTAAAATGATATAAAATAGAATATATAGTTAGGTTTAATTATTTTATAATTATATCAAGGTCCCTAATCAAATATCCCATATAATATATTCCCTATAATAATAATTGTAATAATATTATAATTATATCACCTTACATGAACACATTGAAATTCAATTTGTTAAATAAATATTTATTTAATTCTTTAAATGTTGTTAAATATAATATATAATTTTCATTAGACCCATTAGTTGGCCTGAAAATCCTCCATAGTATTTAACAAAACATGAATAATATTTATTTAAATAAATAAATAAGTTATTCAATAAACAAATAAATAAATATAATATTATATTCACTAAACTCATGAATTAATATATTTTTTAATATTCATGTAACTATTTAAATATTTATAAAAATATATTGACTAAATTAATGAATAAATAAGTATTTATTAATTGCGTTTTGAAAAATAAGAATGAGGTAACATTTAACCAACATATTCAAAATTTGAACATCCAGTGACTAAATTTATGTAATAAACATTACTTAAATAATTCGTATTCCACAATTGATGAATAATATTTATTCTTAATATGAGATTCAATAGAATTTAATGATATTTATGATAAACTTAGTGTTTGAACCTCTAGGCCTCATTCTTTCTGGCATAAGGTAAGCTTACCTAAAATTAAAGACTAATGTATGATAACTTTTAAAGGAAACCATAATGAATGTAGTTATTATTGTAATGACAATAATCATTCAACAAATGAGACTATGTATTATAATCCCTTTGTGGGTATGATCACACCATCATTAATGCACCAGATACCATTAGAACTCGACAACTATTATAATCCCTTTGCCATGATATCTAATTAAAGAGGTGTAATACTTGTGTAATCATCCTATATTATTGATTTATCTTTATTTTATTCCATGAAATGAACTCATTGATGAACTACCATGGTTATGGATTAAATCAAATAGTTCATTTCCAATAAAATTTCTAGATATATCTTTTTCTATTATCTCAAAATATAAAAAATATTTCTTAACTCATTTAATTAATTCCATGTTACTTATGATGCACCCAACGCATGTTATCTGATAATGAGAATATACAATCACAATTTTCCTCGACACACCAAATTACATGATTAATTACACACATTATTAATAATCTCAATTCTAAAGACCAATACACATGTCTGCAGATAGAAATATCCAAAAAAACATACAACATCTGGAATTTCTATTGGTGGGTCTGTCCTCAGAAACTCCACTATTGAATATTACCAAGTGATAACATAATAAGAAAAATTAATAATGTCTAATAATACTCTAACACCTAATAAAAAATCACATGTGTCCTATTAGGAATATATTATCTAGAACTTTGGAAATGTGTTTAATAATATTTTCATATAAATTTCAAGCTTCTCATTATAATTTGGAGATTATATAACATTTTAATGAGATAGATACTCTAAATAAATTATCATATTAATGTTAAGTTTAAAAATAATCCTCATGTGATAAGATATTTATTAGTATTTTGGAAATTTGATGAATAAAGTATGCTGTTTCAATTACACCAAATCTAAAAGATTCTAATTTCCAATGAAATCCCTATGGAGGTGAGATCCCATCGGTTGTTTTTTGGAGAATAAAGGCATGAAAACTCTTTTCAGATCATCGATCATGGATTTGTATTCATTTTAGGTATGATTATTAATTATTTTCTTCATTATAAATATTGATTAATGATGATATATCAAAAAATATTTATTTATTTCTTCCGCTACTTTGATCAAATAATGATCCTCCAAAACCCATCAGTGGTATCATATAACTTTCATCAAAAAATAAATATGTTGTTTTAATCTTTTCATAAAGAATATGTATATTTTATTCCTATTAATTCTCTATTATAGTGTATGATTTATCATGGAAGAATGTAAACTTAATGATAACTTAGATTTATTATATAGGATATGATAATTATGTTTTTTCAAGTCGTAGATTATGAATATTTTATATCATAAGTTACAATGTTCCAAGAGATATAATAAGTGATATCATAGGCTTTGATTGAAACCTAAGTTTCATAAAAACAAAGCATCATATCATAGTAATGATGCAAATTATATGATAGCCTAGGACTCACCCATATAATAGGTTCATCATTTCCTTAATATACTCTTACATATGGGTTAATCGATATATAAAGATCTACATTTTCACAATTTTCTCTTATGTATGGGTTACCCGATATGTAAGGGTCTCCCCTCGCATGATTACTCTTTCATATGGGTTAACCTTTATATAAGGGTTTCTCTTTTTCCAAAAAAAGTGATAGGTAAGGGTTATCACTGATCTTAATTACCCATTATAAAAGAAGATACCACATATCTCTCTTAAAATATGATATAATCAAAATGTGTTAAAAATTAATATCTTTTCTTAAATTTATTATAACTTATATATTTTTTATATAAGATAAGTGTTATTCGCTGTAAATAAGAGATTTTAAAGACTAAATAAATTATAAAATTTTCAAATTCTTATCTCGTGTTTTATAAATAAATAAAATTTTATTAATTTGTTTATTTATTTTGAATATTTTTGTTTATAAAATGTTTTTGAAATGATGATATCATTCATTATTTACTTTATATGATAAATTTATTATTATAAATTATAATGTTGTGAATTATATACTTGGTATGAAAACATAAGATTTTGATTTCATTTACCTTCACCTCACTTTCTAATTAAGTCTATTTTTTTGAATCCATTTATTGAGTATAGTTTACATATATTAGGTGTTATTGTTATTATTAATTAGAATATATCTTGCATAAAGTATCATGGGGTGGAGAGAATTTGGGTTATACTCTTTAATGGTCTAGAGTCTTATAAATTATTTTAGAATGTTTTGGGTTGGCTATTTCTGTCTCTAGAATTATTCATGTATGGATTTTCAATCACATCGAATTATAAACATTTACATTAAATGTTTATGTACATTACACATAGCAAAAATTTGGATATATGTGAATATGATTAAATTATATTTTTGGGTGAATAACATAAATAATGGGTTGTATAAAGAGTTGCATATTAATATTCTTTGAAAATATCAATTTGGTAGATGAAATAGTTATTCCAAAGTAAATCATAAAAAACATTTGTACATAAAGGAATATAACACGAGACAATAAAGATTAATTGTGATATAATAGTAATGTATTTAATATATATATCTGATGTATATTAAATTTTAAATAACATAAGAGAAGACCGTTACAAATATTTTGTGTTTTATTCTTTCTAAATAGGCACTTGTCAAAACCTCCATCATCGAACCAAGTAGGTAATGAAAAATATAGGTGCCCACATATTTTATTGTGAAAGGAATACATGTAATGGATGAAACTAATAGAATTAGGTGTCCATTATTTTAACACCCCAATATTTTAGTTTAGGAATAATAAATATTAAAAATTATGAAACGTGTGATAAGAAACTTAAATTAACCGTGATATTCTAAAAAAATATTATTATTTAAATATGGCAGGTATAACCTAGCCATTAGATTGCTGGGTATGAATAAGAGTAATCAACATAGAAAATATATGTAATTGTTTTTCTTAAAAATAATTATTGATTAATTTTTAGGAAATAATTATTCTATTTTTAATGATAAGAATTAAATTATATAAACTTATGAACAATTAAAGTTTAAATGGGTCATTTTTCCCTAAAAAAGGTTTTATTTACATTAACTAATATTCATTTAAAAGATAAAATTATATTATTCTAAGTATTAAATTTATTAAAAAAAAATTATTGTACTTATAAAATAATGAATAATCATTCTTATATTGATTATAAATTTGATAGAAATAATGATAAAATCATGTGATATTAAAATTGATATTTTTCAGAAAACTATTTTTAAGTGCTTAATGTATTTTTCTATCACCTTGAGATTTTAAAACAAGAAGATTATATTAGATCGAATAATTGAAAGAAAACATTATGTTCAACATTCATTACATGAAACACCTAGTTTATCTTGTATTACACAAAACCTTCAAATTTTTATGTTTGATAGCGTATTCAACACGCAACACCAAATATAAATGAATTGTAATATTTATTTCTATTATAACATAGATGTTGAAATATGGAGTATGAACATGATTTATTGAATTATGAAAATATGGTTTACAAATATTCTATAGTGACCAATTAATTACAAATTAAAATAAAACCCTTTTGAAAATGAATGGAAATATTTTTCTGAAACACTATTTTTATGCATAAAAGTGTGTTTTATTTCAATAAATTAAAAAATCACTATTGTTGGATTATATTAATCAAATTTATATATTATATTTTAAACCTAATTTTTAACACTCATACTATGTGTTTCATAGTCATGGTATAAAAAATAAATTAAATTTTACTCTTAAAACTATATTTGTTTTCAAAGATAAGTTTTGTCCGCATTTTATGTCGCACTTGTCTTAAAACTGATTTTTTAAATATAGAAAATATATTATATTAAATTCAATTAATTTTTTGAATAAAATAACTTAGAATATATAATAATTTAAACTTAATTTTTGACTATAATTGTTTGATAGAACAATTAAAATAAATTACAACGATTAAGGTTAAAATAGGGTTTTTCATATTACATGTGTTTGTATTAAAATTAATTTTAAAAAGATATAGGATTTTCATTTAATAAGTTTTATTTAATATTTTAAATAATTATATATAAATCATCTAATAATACTCATTCTAAGTTTTTCTCTTAGTGGATAAATAAGCTAGGAAAATAAAAAGATACAACTTACATAGTAAAAACTAAATAGTAAAATTAATTAAACATAAAGGCTATAGAATAAAATTATAGAAAATGTTTATTTTTTCAAGGTAGAGGTTTTAACCAAAAAATAAACCCTCATGAATATTAATGATATATTTTTGTGCCACTTTGGTGAAAGGATACATCCCAATAGTGAATACTTATGGGTATTTATAAGAATGTCATTCCTTCTCATTATAAAAAGAGAATTCACTCCCCTCACATCTTTACAACTATAAATTAATTTTTCTTGAAACAGACTGACCAAAATAACGTAAAACTTACCTAATATCTTCCTAGAATCCTTATTTTTGTAATAAATCCATCCTAATAAATAATTAGTGAAAACCTAAGGAGGATACTTGTAGAATAGGTAATGTTCTTCAACAAGTGTTTTTATTTTGTTTATTACTCCACCGACTTCAATTGTGACGATAACATACTAATATAATAACCTAATTATATTTAATATAATGATATTTTGTTATTTTTAGGGTACTAATTACAACTACACACACACCTCCATCAAATGTGTTATGAAATTATAATTTATGTGTACAATGGACTACTACCTCGCAAAACAATGTCATTTGTTTTTCCATTATCAAATATCATAGTTAAATATGATGATGGATATAAAGTTTATATATTTTATTTTTAACATAATTAAAAAAATTATTAATTATATCATATATAACCTTTTTTTCCATTCCATGAGGGATACAATAACTTCGCTCATGTGTATGGTGGACTACCGCCTCACGAAGTGATATGATTCATTTTTTAATAACGCATTAAATGGAACATAATAATTGTATAGATAATAAATATATGTGATATAAATTATATATTTATAATATTAATGACATAATTATAATTCTTTAAATATAATAAATCATTTTATTTTTTCCTTTTCACTCACTCAAAAAAATACAACATCATTCGTGGACGTGTGGACTGCCGCCTCCTCGAAATGATGTGATTCCTTTTCTCACCAAAACAACATAATAATTATATATATAACTATAAAAAATTATATAATATGTTATTAATAATAATATTATGATTATTTTAAAATAAAATATATACTTACCTTCATTTCAAAGTGATCATTGAAAAAATGTAAATGTTATACATGCGTTAGTACGGACTACCATCTCCCTAATCATAAAGTTAGTTAATTTTTCATAAAAATATTTAATGATGGGTTTAAAAAGTAAAAATGAGTTGTAAATAAGATAATTATTTCATGATTATTATTACTGATATGTTTAAATAGTGAACTCTTCGACCATATTCAACCTACTAATGTCATTTTTGACACATAAGCTGAATACAGTTAAAACATATGACATAAAGTTAATTGATTAAGTAATTGTATACACCAATGAAATTAGTAAAATAATAATATTAAACCATAAAAATATTCTTAGGATAGTAAGTAATTAACATAAGTTTATTATTTATGAATTTAAATAAACACATGACAAGTTGAACCCAAGTAAAGGGACTTTTTCTCGTTTTCCTTTTATTGAGTCATATTTTGATGTCATAAACCATAATTATATTATAAGGTATCTAAAAATACAATTTGAAATGTTATGTCATTAATTTATCTGGTATAATGATATTTAATGTTTTTAATATTATTATTTAACAGTTTTATGATTTAAGTGTTTTTCTAGTGATAAGGGACTTTTCTTTTAAAAAGAATCATCTTTTAAATTTTTTCTTCCAAATACTTCTCTTCAATTTATAAGTTTTATAATGTTTTTATGAATGATTTTATATGAAAATAAAATATTTATAAAGTAAATTTTATATTTATTTTTACTAAATTTAAATGTTTTCCAAAAATATTATTTTTACACATTTTATATGGAACATTTCATAAAATGGAAATAGAAATGTTCTATTATTCCAACACAGAGACAATGAATTTTCCAATGATGTGACCATTATTTTTTTCTAGCTTAAATTATAAGATTTTATGTTTTAATAAAATAAAAAAACCATTCCTTTTTAGGTATTTTGGTATTTAAAAGGGGGTTTTATAAGAAAATATTATTTTGTCATTGAACATGTGTTTTTAAAAGAAAACAGTTTTTTTATCTGAAAGTGTTTTTTATATGAGTTTTAAAGATTTTCGAAAATGGTTTTATGATGAATGTGTTTTTTTAATGATGTGTTACTTGAGAATTATATGAATTTTATGAGCCCTATAAATCTTATATGAAGGTTTGAGCCCCATTAAATCTCACGAGTGATCCCATTATAGCTTATACGAAGGGTTAAGCCCCATTATAGCTAATGAGAAATGGGGAGACCAATGTAGCTTATAAAAATGGTGATACCCATTATAGCTATACAACTAATTGTGTAATTATTATATTGTATGTTAGTCATTTTTTTATTCTAACTAAACGTTTTTGAAAAGTTTTTATGAATATGAGTCTATAAGTAGATGAAAAGTAGTTTTAATTGATTTATTTGGGTTTTAAAGGATTCCTTTGAGAAAAAGGTGTGTGTGTTTTCTTATAAAAATGTTTTATTTATTTTTCAAAAATAAAATTGATGTAAAGTTAAATATTTCATGGGTTTTCATGTTTTACTCAACTAATGGTTTCCTTATTTTTATAACCCTTGCTGAGATTTTGTGCTCATTGTAATTTTTAAAATTTTTTTCAATGGGATTAAGGATGGTTAAGGGAAATAAAGAGGTCATGTTGAAATTCATGGATATTTTCAATGAAAACAATTATTTATTTATTTTAAAAGTTTTATATTATGGTAATATTGATACTAATTGGATGTTTCAACATTGTTTGTTATTGTTTTTTATGTTCGATTTATGGACCAATTCTCTAAAATAATAAACCTGAAAAGATCCTAAAATTGAAATAAAGTGAATTATTGACTAAAAATAAGGATTATGTAATGTTTATACATAAGACCTTATATTTGGTATCAAATGATAGTTTAGAAAACTTTATATTTTAGGATAGTGTTAATATCATTCCCTTAAAAGATATTACTTTATGGAAAAGTTGAAATGAAGCATAGTTTTAATATTATCATGATGGGTCATCTAAAATATCTCTGTACAGAATAGTTTTCCATAGAGGAAACACAAAAGATGTAGTGGAAAGGCACTGAGATGAAAATAACCATCCAAATCTGCATCCATATATGGTTGACATTTGAATAGAATAGTTTTTTTATAGCTACGGATTAATTGACACAATATATGAATAGTGGTGGAATCCATTATAGTTAGAAACCCAGTATACCATGAAGGAACAAGTCAATAGTGGAGTGTTTCATGAGGAAATGTTCCCCATCATTTAGTTGATCATATCACCCTGTGGTAGATGAATGATAGATCAATTCTATGGGAAAGATATTTGATGTCATGGGATGTTCATAATGTCAAATGGTAACTCTTTTCAGTTATCATTTTGAAGGATAAGGTGATCAGTGGTGGACATTGGTTAAAGAATTATAATTTTAAATATGATCTTGATGATATGAAAAGAGACACATTTAGGAATATTTTCCTTGAGAAATATTTTTCCTATTTTTTTCATATTAATAGGGATAAATAATTCTTGTAATTGAGGAAAAAGAAAGATGATTCAGTGTCGCCATATGAAGATAATTTTACAAGGTTGGCTTGGTACATACTAGATTTTGGTTGGGTCATTGATAGTAAAATTAATAGATTTTACTCTAGTTTAAACACAATATTATAAATATATTTGGATGCATGAGAACTTAAAATTTATGAGCAATTTGTTTATTTTGATGAGTGATGTGGGATTATTTTTACACAGTTTGCCACATCCTTTTTATTGATTTTTAATGATTTATTTAATTATTTTTACACTTTTTGTCTAATAAATACACTTTTTTATTTTTATAATTAAATTTTTCATATATTCATTTTTTATAACATTTCATGTAATTATGGACTATAAAATAATTTATTTATTCTTTCTTTGTTTTTAATATAATTAATTTTCAAATTTTTTATTTAATATATTTTTGTTTATTTTATTTAAATTTTTCATTTTTAATACTTATTGAGTTTGCTAATTAGTTTAAGTATTTACAACTAAGTTACGGCTTTCCAGACTACCGGTAACTAAGCTACTGATAGCAGTTTTACTTTTGCTCTATCGGTAGCCAGGTTACCGGTACTGCCTATCGGTGACCCTACATGTATCGGTGACCATTGTCCCTGATACTCCTTCCTACCGATAGCTCTTATTCAACTATAACGGTAGCCTTTAAATTCTACCAGTGAGCCCTTAAGCAGTGAGTATTTAGTTTGGTTAATTTAATTCTGCTCGACTTTTTAATAATTTAATTTCATATTAAACAATTATTTAATCAACATAATTCTTTTTATTAACTTAGACTTTATGTTAATAATTAATCTTCTAACTTAGTTACATTAAAATACGTTAATTATATTAATTAATTTGTTTAGATGCCATTCTCATCATTTAAATAAATAATTTGTGTTGTTATATTAAATAATATAGTTCTCCCTTAATTGTATGTGTTCAAATAGTTAATTAATTAATTAATTAATAGTTTTTAGACTTTAATTATATTATTTTATGTATAAAGATTAACTTTTAATCCATTTTCTAATTGTTTTTAGTCTAATGGTGAGATAGATATGTGTTAGTGGTGATCCAGGACTCTTTATTTTCTCACCGATGTTCTTTTCTCACCGATAAAACCCCTTCTATCGGTAGCCTTTCTACCGATCCGCACCTTGTAGGACCTCACCATTATTTTTTTTCTCACCGGTAGCTGATGATTTCTGCCTTTTCTATATCCTCATCGATACTTTCTTTTATTTTTCCTCACCGATTGCCAGCATTTCTTATCTCCCCTATTCAGCTACCTATACACTCTATCGGAAGCTCTCTCACCGGATGTACTCATCTTCCACGATCCCTGCTCCTCCTCTACTCCCACCACCTTCCCATCTTACGACCAACACAAAAAAACAGCACCAACTATAACACTGTAGCACCACCACAATAATCATCCACACTCAGCAGCATAATAAATCAGAAATCAATTATAGCAAATCAAACAGCACAATAAAAAAACTGAACTGCAAACCAATTTTGAAATTTACTCAATCCAAATACCAGAATTGAAACCCTCAAACCACAAATCTTAGAATATTTTGAGCCGGAGGAGAAGTCAGTGCCTAATGTCGCGGGATGCTGGTGAATAGGAGGTGTACACCGGGTTGAGGAGGGCTATGTTGCACCATGTGGAGGTGGGATGTGCGCTACAGAACCGATTTGAAGACCAGTCATCTTTACTGGAACAAGGATCTGCAGACCGGCTTGGAAGAAGAAGACCCCCTGCCGCCACTAGTGGGAGTCCACTGCTACTGAAGCCAGGATGTTGCTGGATGTCGCTGCTTCGAGGGAGTGCGCCGCACTTGAGCCGTGGTCGAGGCGAGTCTGAGCCGCCGGAGAGATATGGAAGGGGTTTGCCAGACCAGCTGTTAAGAGGAGGACCGCCACGCTGGAGCTGAGGCCGAGATGCTGCACCGAGGAGTTGCTGCACTGGTTTTTAGGAGGAAGAAAACCTACCTTCAGACCCATGCTGTGCCGAATTGGAGGGAGGAGGAAGACAACACAAAAAAATAAAATAAAAAATAATAGATAAGAATAATAATAAAATTAAAGTAAAAGTTAAATAAGAAAAAAGGCAAAAGCAAAGTTAAAGTAGGGTTAACATTACATAAAATTTAACTCACTTAGTCAAATTAAAATAAAATAATAAACTTAAAATAATTAAAATTATAATAGATAGATAAATCATTTACTAAAATATAAAAATTAATTTGTAATAAATGTTTATAATAAATTAATTAACATTTAATTGTATAATGTAATTAATAATAATTATAAATAATTATAAAACATACTTATAAATTTAAAAATACTTAAAACATAAGTATTAATTTTAATTACATAATTAAAATTAACTAAATAATTAATTAGTCTAACAATTTAATTTCTTTAATAGTAATAATTAAATTAATATTACAATCTAAAATATTAACTTACCTATTTATTTATTTATGTTTTGAATTTTTGATAACATAGTTTAAAAATGGAAAAAAATTAATAACATAGTATTTATCAACCTAATTAAGTTAATAAATTTTTTATCAAATTATGTTCTTACCATAGTAATTTTTAGTTGATAATTGTGTAAATATTATAAAAGTAAATAAATTATCAATTTACTTTAGTTAACTATTAACAAGTTAAAATAACACTTAACTATAAAATTAACCAATTTTCTTTCTTTATATTCATTTTATTTATTTTTCTTTTCTTACTTTGCAGGTTCATTCCAAAGTCGGAAACATTTCAATGTTCACACAACTAACATAACGAAATTTAGTTACACGGGAAAAACCTGTGCGATGCGTGACATGCAAAAAAATGGACATTTTGCAGTGTGTGGGTAAAGAACTGTTGAAGTTGGTGGAAGTTGTGGCGGTGACATGCAGCGGATGACAGAAGATACTTAAACAGAGCAATCAACTTTCTTTGGGGGGATTCACGGGAGGATTCATTGATTCATTCACATAGAGATAGACTGACTAGATGAACACTCGAGTCCTAGAGTAGAGCAGAGGTCTGGGAGTAGTTATTCATGTGAGAAGAGGTAGTTTACTTCTTCTGTTTTCTACCAATTCTTTTCCTCTGTAACTGAAAGGTTGTAGTCTTTGATATAGTGATAATGAACAATATATTAGTAAGCTAAATTTTTAGTTCGGGGATGAATTGATGTTCTACTGGTTACTTTTAATTTTCATATCTCTTAATCAATTCACTGAATTCAGTAAAGATCGGAGAGATTGATGCTAAGTTCATTCAATTTATTTTCACCACTATTACTTAATTTTCAAAAATCCATAACAAAATCGGAAATATTGATCGTAGAAACATCTTTAAAAAATAATCAATTCACAAATGCTTCGGGACTTACGGTGAGTTCGTCCTCTTGTCATTATCTTTTCGAACCTTTCACAGCTGATTTGTTTTGGAGTGGTGAACTCCAAAATCAATCAGTCTGTGTGACTTAACTCTTGGCGAGGGAGATAAGCCACTCTCTTTTTTGTGGTGCAAGGCAATCAATTTAAAGTGTTTCAGAATACTTATTAATCCAGTAGAATGGAGAATTTTCCCCGGGCATTTTCATTGATTGTTCACTTTTAGCATTTTATATCTATGTTTCTTACTATTCTTAGTCTTTTTCTTGTTTCATAATAGTTTCAAACAAAAACTCAAAATTACTGTAGTGTTTCATTAAAGTACAATTTTTTAAAAAAATTAGAAAAAAATATATAAAATAAATAGAAAATATATCCCACTACTGACAATAATGGGGTCTTTTTGTAAGTTTTTAGAAGAATAGTGGTCAAATTCGCCTTTTCTGTGGGTTCGACACTGCTTGCCACATATACTGTAGTTAGTAGGAATATAAATATTAAACTTTGACTAGATTCAACAATGGTTCAGGTCAAGTTTTTGGCACCATTTCCGGGGAAGGCACGAGCCATTGCTTCTAAAAAATACAAAAAAAAATATAAAAAAACACCCAAAAAATTGGAAAAAAAATTAAAACTGTAAAAAAAATTGCTTCATTTACTACTGTATTTATTCTGTTTCTTTTATTGTTGAACTACTTTTAGTTCTACTGTTGTGCTATTTCGAACTATTTTACACTTTTCTTTAGCAAAAGAGAATTCATTATTACATTAGAGCCACTGAACTTTGAACTAGACAAATATTTAGCTACTCCTAATAAAAACTTTGTAATGGAGAATTAGGATAATAGATTTGATCAAAACATGAATGTGCCACAACCTATAGTTCCAGCCCTTCTGATACCTAGACTTATGGAATTTCAAATTCCAATTGTATCAAGTAACCCATCTTGCATTAGGTTGACCCCTAGGTCTATGAATTATGAAATTAAGCAGTCTCACCTTTCTCAACTTCCTTTATTCAATGGTCTTCCAGGAGAGGATTCGCTTGAGTTCATTAGAGAGTTCTATAGTTCTGTACAACAAATAACTTTGATAGATCTTTGTGAGGAGGTGTTGAGATCGAGGTTGCTTCCATTTTTTTTGAAGGGGATGTCTAGGACTTGGTTTCAGAACTTTGATGAAGAAATTTTTGAGACCTGGGAAGTGGTGTTTACTGCCTTTATATCAAAATTCTATCCTAGGAACACCAATTCTGATATTAGGGACAAAATTACTGGGTTTGTCCAGGATTAGGGAGTGTTATTTCACGAGGCATGGGATAGGTTTATAAGTATCCTTAGACAAAGTCTTAATCATCAGTTTTCTCCCCATTTACGCATGGAAACCTTCTATAATTCTCTCACCCCTTACAACCAAAATTTAGTTGACCAATTCTGTGGGGGTGACTTTTATGACTCCACTACTGATGAGATGAAACTTTTGTATGACAAGCTTGCTCAAAAATATTAGCACAAGTGATCTAGGAAGAGGGTTGTCCATAGAGGTGAAGTCAATCCTTAGGAAACTGTTGTTAGTGATAGAGTCTTAAGGGAGAAATGTAATCATTGTGGGATGTTCGGTCTCACTCATACATGTTGTCATAATTTTGATCTACCTGTCCAGTTTGATGAGAGTTCTAAATTTGTAGATTTTAGAGCTAGGAACCAAGGTAAAAATGATCAATTCTCCAATCAGTACATGTCTGGTTATCAAAATCACCCAAACTTGTCCTGGAAAGAACAAGGTGTCATAAAGCAGACCACTGCCCCTAACTACCAGTCACACCCTAAAATTTATAACTCAAACCAATATGGAGATGAATCTTATAATTCTCTAGGGGAGTTAAAGGGGATATTGCAACATGTTTTGGGAGAAATCAGTTCATTTAGGAAGGAAACAGATGGTAAGATTCACAATTTAGAACATCAAATAATTCAAATAGTTAAGGATCAAGGTGATAAGGGAAAGGGAAAGCTTCCTAACACTTCAATTCTTAATCCAAGAGAGAATATCATGGATGTAACCACTAGATCTGGACTTTAAACCCAAGAACAAGTAAATAAACACTCTGGGAAAATTATATCTAATAACAAAACTAAATCTGGAACGAAATATGCTTGGAACAGAATCTAGGAATCTGGACAGATTTGTTCAACCTGAACAGAATGTTAAATGTGAACCTGAAAAATCTCAAGAACCTAGGAAAATGAAGTGGGAGTTAATTAAAGAAGAACATAAAAAGAATGGAATTTAGGAGAAGGAAAATAATCAACTCGTTCTTAAAAATTATGCCCCTCCCATTCCCTTCATTGAAAGAGTGGAGAAGAATAATGAACCTGATTATTTGAGGTTTCTTAAAATGATTCGAAACTTTAGTATCAACATGCCATTTGTAGAAGCCTTAGATAAAATCCCTTCATATGTTGCTTTTACCAAAAAGGTTAATTAAACATAAAAATGATTGGAAGAAGTTGGACAAAGTTAATCTCAATGAGGAATGTAGCGCCATTTTGTAAAAGAAGCTGCCTCCAAAATTAAAAGATCCTGGAAGCTTTATTATTCAATGAAAAATTGGAGAAAGTGAGCAACTTAATTGTTTGTGTGACTTAGGAGCAAGCATAAATATTATTCCTTACTCCCTTTTTATAAGTTTGGGTCTCAGGGATTTGCAACCAACCTCAGTTTGTCTTCAACTTGCTGACAGGTCACTCACACACCCTTTAGGGAGGGTGGATGATCTATTAGTGAGTGTAGGAAAACTGACACTACCCACAGACTTCCTTATCTTAGATATGGAGTGTGATGAAAAAGTCCCAATCATCTTAGGGAGACCTTTCCTTGCTACAGCTGGTGCTGTCATTGATGTGTCCAAGGGGAAGATAACCCTTCAAGCCATTGATGAAGTGGAGGAGTTTTTAGTGTTTGAAAAACCTCAACATGTGGTTGGTTGTGATTTGAAATATGTTACTGAAAATCAATGTTATAAAATTGAGGTTCGAGCTGAGTATGGTTCTTTTCCTCTTGAGGTCACAAATTTTTCGATTCCCCAGCCTATTGAAACTCATCTTCAGGCCTCTTTTCTTGTCCCACTCCCTCCTCTAGATCAACAAAATATTTCTTTAGAACCCATTCTAGAGAGTGAATCACATTCTTGTCTTGAACTGTCTCAACCTATTTTTGAAACTTTTTCATATGAAGTCGATTTTCTAAGGGTTTTTGAAGTTGGAGAAAGTTCTGGTCTGAGCCCTGATGAAAAACTAAATTGTACCCATTAGTAGCAAGTTTATTTTCTGGGAACATTCTTTCTTGACCAGTTTGATGTTGTCTGTGATGACTTCCAACATGAACTTGAAAGATTCACTACATTTGAGTCGTCTATGGACATTGAGTACCACCTGTTGGAACCTTAATATGACTCCTTCTTCTGAGAGTTATCTGACTTGTCCTTTGTACAAACTATTCTGGGAATATTCGTTGAAAATACTGAAGATTTTGCTGATTGTTTTTCTTCTGATTCTGGTTTATAGTTGACCTCTAAGTGTGGGGGAATCCATGTCAGTATTACAGGTAAAATTGGTGATTTTCTTAGGAATCTATTGAATATTTTTATAGTTGAGGAAGTGGTCTTTGGAGTCCAAAATGGGATGGATAGTATATTAGCAACTGTTTCTTTGAAAGAACTTTTGAGAATATTGTTTGATACTATAGATGAGAATGTTTTGGTCGATCCTATTTTTGAATCTTTAGATAATAGTGATGTTCACATAATTAATAATTCATTTACATTAAATGATTATGGATAGAAATATCTACAAAACTTTAGTCTGGATGGGGACTTTAAACCTAGAACTACATGGGAGGCAACCCATGGTCTTGTTTTCATAATAAAAAAATAAAAAATTTAATTAAATAAAGTCTAAATGAAGACTTTAAATTCAGTGCTTCATGGGAGTCAACCCATGTTCTTTATTTTGTGTTTACTTTTACTTCTGTTCTTGTTTTAGTGTTGAATAATGTTATGCTCTGTTGTTTTATATTTACCCTATCCCTGCTAGATTGTTCATCCTGGTTTACATGTTCTATCTCAGGTTGTTGTTGTGTCATTTAATGGAATGGTATTCTCATGTTGAAAGACTAATAAAAAAACTAGTCAGGGGAGTATTTTACTATTAAATTTCTATTTCCTTTTTCTACTCCTTACTTATTTTAAAAATCTACTTCATGTCTTTCATTAAAAAACAAATTCTACTCTATATGTTGTGTTTTTTTAAAACAATTATGCTCCTGTTTTTTCTAAATAAAATTCTACTCACTAAAAATTCTGCTTATTTAAAAAATTCTGCTAAATATTTGCTGAAAAAATGTTGCATGTCTTGCTACTGTGTAAATAAAAATTCTTCTTGTATTAGAAAATTCCGTTACTTGTCACTATGCGGTGCATAAAATCTGCATGTGCCTCTTGCTGAAAAAACCGAATTTCATTTTTATTAAAATATTTTCCACTGCTTCAAATTAAGTGCGGGGGGGGGGGGGGGTACATGCTGTTGTTCTTTTGAATCTAATTAGTCTATAGGGTGTTTAGCATTCATCTTACTACTTAATTGAAAATTTTTTGAATCATACTTTGTTAAAATGCTTACACCCAATTAATTGTGCACTCACACCTTGCATACTTCTTTTGAGCTATATTGAAAATCCATGTCACTATAATGTCTGTGTCTGGATATAAACCTTCTGGTTATTTATTCATTCTGGCAATATTAATTTTTGAACTTCATTGAGACCCTTTAATACATGTCATTTTTTTAATTAATTGAAAATCAGTTTTGAACCTTAATTGATTAATTGTTCTTCTCCACTTTAGAATTCAAATTTGGGGATAAAGTTGGGTTTTAAGTGTGGTGGAGGGGGTTAATTCTTGATTGTGATTAACTGTTCTTTAATGTATGCCCATCAATTACCACTGCAAATTCAAATTTTTATTAAAAAATGGTTAATTGTTTCCAAAATTCTTGCATAATTTTAGGCTTTACATTGTACTCTATTGGTTCTTGCTTTAGGATAAGTTCCTTGATGGTACTTAATAGCTGCTTTGAGTCTGAAATTAATGAGGTTTAATGAATGATAAGTGTTCTTACTTAGTGATTTGATGGAAATCCAGTTTAGGACCTACATCTGAAATTGGTATGGGTAACCTGTTTGTGGAATTATGATCATAAATCTTGGAACTGGAAGTTTGATTCTGATTCTAGGGGCCTCATTCTTCTTTTAATTATTAAAAGTAATTGCTTTAATGATCCAATGTAAATGAATTTTATATAAATCTTTTGAAACTAAAGTAATTTGGGCATTTGGTATCCCACAGTGAGTCTCTGAGACCCTAGATGCTGGGTGCGTTTCTGTTAACTTAAATCCCTCTGTACACTTTGAATAAGTGCATATGCACAGTGCCTAGCACAAGATACATGGCTTGGGAAAAATAAATAAAGTGTCTAGGGTCAAAAATGAGCTCATTTAGGTGAGGGGAATGATGAATTCCAGATGAAGAAGGGATCAGTTGGTTTATATGGAACTCATTTAGGTTGTATCATTGAGGTGATTCACAAAAAAAAGAATTAATTAATTTTGGAACCTAGGTGAAAAAGTCAAAGAATAAAGTTCTTTGGTTAAGTTCATAATTCCATTGATTTTTTATCTCTTGTCATTTTTGGACTTAGAACTTAATCATAGATTGATATGAGTCACTAAGTTGTATCATGTATGGTGCATGACATCTTCATTGTTTGATTATTCATAACTCTCTTAATTACCCATGAGTATTTGCTCTAGGCAAGATTCATATGAGCTATTCATTTCTAAAAGCCTGCTGTTATGTGTTGTCCTCTGTTTTGAGTTCTGGACATGTTTCCTTTTGAAAAAAAAAATCATAAATACATTTTACTATTTTCAAAGAAAATAAAACATGGGATTGTTTGAGGACAAAAAATGCTTAAGTGTGGGGGAATTTGATGTGGCCTTATTTTTACACAGTTTGCCACATCCTTTTTATTGATTTTTTATGATTTATTTAATTATTTTTACACTTTTTATCTAATAAATTCACTTTTGTATTTTTATAATTAAATTTTTCATATATTCATTTTTTATAACATTTTATGTAATTATGGACTATAAAATAATTGATTTATTCTTTCTTTGTTTTTAATATAATTAATTTTCAATTTTTTTATTCAATCTATTTTTGTTAATTTTATTTAAATTTTCATTTTTAATAATTATTGAGTTTTCTAATTAGTTTAAGTTTTTACAACTAAGTTATGGCTTGCCAGACTACCGGTAACTAAGCTACCGATAGCAGGTTTACTTTTTCTCTATCAGTAGCCAGGTTGCCGGTACTGCCTATCTATGACCCTGCATGTATCGGTGACCATTGTCATCGATATCCTTTCCTACTAGTAGCTCTTATTTAACTATAATGGTAGCCTTTAAATTCTACCAGTGAGCCCTTAAGCAGTGAGTATTTAGTTTGGTTAATTTAATTCTTCTCGACTTTTTAATAAGTTAATTTCCAATTAAACAATTATTTAATAAACATAATTATATTTAATTAACTTATACTTTATGTTAAAAATTAATCTTTTAAATTAGTTACATTAAAATAGGTTAATTATATTAATCAATTTGTTTTGATGCCCTTCTCATCATTTATGTAAATAATTTGTGTTGTTATATTAAATAAAATAGTTCACCCTAAATTGTATGTGTTCAAATAGTTAATTAATTAATTAATTAATAGTTTTTAGACTCTAATTTTATTGTTTTGTGTTTGCAGATTAATTTTTAATCCATTTTATAATTGTTTTAAGTCTATCGGTGAGGTAGATAAGTGTTAGAGGTGACCCGAGCCACTTTATTTTCTCACCGATGTTCTTTTCTCACTAATACAACCCCTTCTATCGGTAGCCTTGCTACCGATCCACACCTCGCAGGACCTCACCGTTATTTTTTTTTCTCACCGGTAGCTGCTGATTTCTGCCATTGTTATATCCTCACCGATACTTTCTTTTATTTTCCCTCACCGATTGCCAGCATTTCTTTTCTCCCCTATTCATCTATCGATACCCTCTATCTGTACCTCTCTCACCGGTTGTACTCATCTTCCACGATCCCTGCTCCTCCTCTACTCCCACCACCTTCCCATCTTACCACCAACACAACAAAAAAGCACCAACCATAACACCATAGCACCACCACAATAATCATCCACACTCAGCAGCATAATAATTCATAAATCAATTACAGCAAATCAAACAGAACAATAAAAAAAATGAACTGGAAACCAATTTTGAAATTTTCTGAATCTGAATACAAGAATTGAAACCCTCAAACCACAAATCATAGAACAATTGGAGCCATAGGAAAAGCCGGTGCCTGATGTCGCGGGATGTTGGTGAATAGGAGGTGTACACCGGGTTGAGGAGGGCTATGTTGCGTCGTGTGGAGGTGGGATGTGCGTTGCAGAACTGATTTGAAGACCATTCATCATCACTAGAACAAGGATCCACGGACCAGCTTGGAAGAAGAAGAGCCCCTGCCGCCACTGGTGGTATTTTTCCGCTACTAAAGTGAGGATGATGCTGGATGTCACTGCTTTGAGGTAGTGCGCCGCACTTGAGCCATGGTCGCATCGAGTCTGAGTCACCGGAGATCTATGGAAGAGGTTCTCCGGACTAGCTGTTAAGAGGAGGACCACCACGTTGGAGCTGAGCCTAGGATGCTGCATCGAGGAGCTGCTGCGCCGGTTTCCAGGAGGAAGAAACCCTACCTCTAGACCCTTGATGTGCTGAATTATAGGGAGGATGAAGACAACACAAAATAATAAAATAAAAAATAATAGATAAGAATAATAATAAAATTAATGTAAAAGTTAGAGAAGAAAAAAAATGACAAAAGTAAAGTTAAAGTAAGGTTAACATTACATAAAAGTTAACTCACTTAGTCAAATTAATATAAAATAATAAACTTAAAACAATTAAAATTATAATAGATAGATAAATCATTCACTAAAATATAAGACTTAATTAGTAATAAATGTTTATAATAAATTAATTAACATTTAATTGTATAATCTAATTAATAATAATTATAAATAATTATAAAACATACTTATTAATTTAAAAATACTTAAAACTTAAGTATTAATTTTAATTACTTAATTAAAATTAACTAAATAATTAATTATTCTAACAATTTAATTTCTTTAATAGTAATAATTAAATTTATAATACAATCTTCAATATTAACTTTCTTATTTATTTATTTATGTTCTGAATTTTTGATAACCTAGTTTAAAAATGGAAAAAAATTAATAACTTAGTATTTATCAACATAATTAATTTAATAACTTTTTAATCAAATTATGTTCTTACCATAGTAATTTTTAGTGGATAATTGTGTAAATATTATAAAAGTAAATAAATTATCAATTTACTTTAGTTAACTATTAACAAGTTAAAATGACACTTAACTTTAAAATTAACCAATTTTCTTTCTTTATATTCATTTTATTTATTTTTCTTTTCTTACTTTGTAGGTTCATTCCAAAGTCTGAAACATGTCTATGTTCACGCAACTAACTTAACGATAGTTAGTTACGTGGGAAAAACTCGCGGGATGTGCTAGTCGCGAAAAAATGGACATTTTGCAGTGCGTGGGAAAAGAACTCTTGAAGTCGGTGGAAGTTGGGGCGGTGACATGCAGCGAATGACACAAGATAATTAAGCAGAGCAAGAAGCGTTCTTTGGGGGGATTCACGGGAGGATTCATTGATTCATTCACTTGGAGATAGACTGACTAGACGGACACTCAAGTCCCGGAGCAGAGCAGAGGTCCAGGAGCAGTTATTCATGCGAGCAGAGGGAGTTTACTTCCTCTTTTTTCTACCAAGTCTTTTCCTCTGTAACTGAATGGATGTAGTCTTTGATATAGTGATAATGAACAATATATTAGTTAGCTAAATTTTTAGTTCGGGGATGAATTAAAGTTCTACTGGTTATTTTAATTCTCATATCACTTAATCAATTCACTGAAATCAGTAAAGATCAGCGAGATTGATGCTGAGTTCATTCAATTGCTTTTCACCACTAGTACTTAATTTTCAAAACTCCATAATCAAATCAGCGAGATTGATCATGGAAACATCTTTAAAAAACAATCCATTCACAAATTCTTTGGGACTTACAGCGAGTTCGTCCTGTTGTCATTATCTTTTCGAACCTTTCACACCTGATTTGTTTTGGAGTGGTGAACTCCAAAATCAATCAGTCTGTGTGACTTAAATCTTGGCGAGGTAGAAAAGTCACTCTCTTTTTGGTGGTGCAAGGCAATAACTTTAAAGTGATTTATAATACCTATTAAACTAGTATAATGGAGACATTTCCCTGGGAATTTTAATTGATTGTTCACTTTTAGCATTTTATATCTCTGTTTCTTACTATTCTTAGTTTGTTTCTTGTTTCATAATAGTTTCAAAAAAAACTCAAAAATACTGTAGTGTTTAACTAGAGTAAAATTTAAAAAAAAAATTAGAAAAAAATATAAAACAAATAGAAAATATATCCCACTACTTAGAACAGTGGGGTCTTTTGTATGTTTTTAGAAGAATAGTGGTCAAAATGGCCTTCTTTGTGGGTTCGACCCTGCTTGCCACAAATACTGTAGTTAGTACGAATATAAATATTAAACTTTGACAGGCTTCAACGACGGTTCAGTTCAATGAGAAATTTGATATGGATGTTTCTGTCACTTACGTGCCACAAGATGAAAAGAGTAATAAATAGTCAATGTGGAAGTAAATAGAGAATAAAATAAATAATAATCCTAGAGGTAATCCTAAAACATGTCCAAAGTAAAGAAAATACCTTTTGGAGAATTTATGCCAGGATCTATAAAATGTTACCAGTGTGGTAAGTCCTGTCACAAGGTTCGTGACTACAAAGAAATGAGTCCTAAACAATATAACAATGAGATAACATATGACCAGTCAATGCTGAGATGTTTTATTTGAAATGAGTTGGGAAATTATGATAACATATGGAAAAAGTTACATAATCTGTATGGAAATCATCATGATGATAATATAAAATTGGGGGGGAAATCATTTTCTAATTCTATAGTTGATTTTGGTCCATCTGGTGAAGTGGTGACAGCTCTAAATAGCACCATATTTTTCGAAAGTTGATCATATTCTGAATGAATTAGGAACCCATCTAATAATGTTTTATATAATGAAAGAACATTGTAAAAAAATTATTCAGTATTCATAGGTATCTAAAGTATAAGTTTTAGTATAATAGTTATTTTATGAATAATGAATTTAAATTATATAGATATAATTATAAAGGAAATGATAACCTTTAGGGATAATAAAACATTTTTTTTATATAAATAATTTGAAAAATAAATATTAATGATGAACCAGTGGTGTTAATTTTAAGGTTTAGATATTAATTTATTATATTTGATAACTTGTGCTAACCATTTTGGTTTTGGAAAGTATTTAAATATAGACAAAAAATATGTCACTCTTTTTAAGATCTTGTTATTTGTTAAAATTAAATTATAATGCTTCATGAAAAAAAATTAATTTTTGGATATTAATTTCCTAGATCAAGGTATGAATTAGAAGTTTATTAAAGCATAATCATGGAATAAAATTATGATTATAAAATAGAAATTTATCAAGTAATACTATTTCCTTATATTATTTGACAATAAATGAATTCCTCATCTTTAGGAAAAGGATCTACAAACAAATATTTTTTCATATTACATTCATATCTTATGAATCGATTTTAATTTTATATTATCATATATTTATGGTTTTGAAGCCCTCAACTTTCCATTTATCATTCAATTTATTATGATCAATAACCTCAATCACTCTCTATAATTGTTTAAAGTTTTCTTTTATGTTCATATCTTCAATTCCCACCAATGTTATCCTACTAGGAATCCTAATAATATAGTATTTTATATGACCATCATAATTCCATTTATCTCCTATCAAGAGAATTTTTTATTACCCTTTTTTACTATGTGGTTTTACAATAAATGTATTTTAAAATATTCATCCTTTCATTATGATGATAAAGTATAAATTAAAAGGGTGTAATTTTTTAAATGGGTAAGGATGTAACACCCAAATATTTTAAAAGAATAAAATTATATTTGATATCTTAAGGGACACACAACACTATGTTCAGCTTTTGTCACACATAATAGTTAGTTTATTTTGTTTTACATGTAAACCAGATATTTTTTGTTCGATAGAATTTTCAAAATTCTACAATGACCTTAAATAACCCCTCATATATATTATCATTATAACATATCCATTGGAATAGAATTTATTAATTGGATTAACTAAATTATGAAATTATGGGTTATATATATTCTTTAGTGACCTATTAATTAGAAATGGAGAAAATCCAATTGAAAATAAATAGAAATATTTTTCTAAAAATCTATTTTAATGAGTACTAGTGTATTGTATGCCAAAAAATTAAATAAATCTCTCTCATTTGATTACATTAACGAAATTTTTATATTATATATTCATCCTAATTTTTAAATTCCATTCTATGTGTTTTCTATAAATGAGATAAAAAAATATATTCTTATTCTTAAAGTTGTATTTGTTTTTCAAAATTTAGTTTTTTTACCTTTTTATGGTGCACTTATCTTAAAACAAATACTTTGAAAATTTTATAAAATTTATTTGATTAGATGAACTTCATATTTTTAATCATAATTTTAGCACCCTAACTATAGTATCCAATAGTTAGTGGTTAGATTATTATATTTTCATAATATACAAGGAATCACATCTAAAAGGACCGAACTATTTTGTATTTATGGAAAAATAGATACATATTTGAATCTTACAATAAAATTGATAATATTAAATATTTAATATTTAATCCTTTGAGAACACTATTATTCTCCAAGCTTAACCCTACA
Source organism: Viscum album (assembly GCA_963277665.1). NCBI lineage: Eukaryota > Viridiplantae > Streptophyta > Magnoliopsida > Santalales > Viscaceae > Viscum > Viscum album. Next base: position 606,846,362 of record OY728139.1, on the reverse strand, counting down.
TATGAATCATAATAAATTTCTTGGAATCCTTTTGAAAAATAAAACATAATAAAGAGGTGAGATTAGATGCCCAATAATGATAAGTGTATAACATAATCTTGGAATAAATAAGGCATAAATAATATAGAAAAATAATAACCAAAACTCATTCCATCTAATAAATAACTGGGGAATAATATGAAAACAATATATGATTATCAAATAATTTCATATAAATAATCATATGAGAAGGAAACCTGACCATATATATTTTACTAATCAAAAAATCACATGGAATATTAATAACTAATTTCATAATCAGGTAATGAATAATTAAGGACATCCTAAACATATCTTCAAGTATTCTTCCAAGACACTATTCATAAAATGGTATGGCCTCAACCAATACTCAAAATTAGATTGTATCATGAGACCTACCAATGAATTGAGAGGATATAGTGGGTCCCACATATCACTTACTAAGTAAAATGCATTCCACATATTAATGGGTGAAAAATATCCAATATAAAAATTCATATTAAAAACTATCATACAAAATTATAATACTTACCCCAATCAAATGAACACAATCATAAACCATCTAGATTAATATGGTGAATGGTATCAAAATAGAACAAAAACAATAAAACTGATAATGATCCATACTAATAAATAATAAGGATGATATCAATGTCAGATATCCCCATTGTATCATAAGTAAATTAAAAGTTTGATGTCATTGATAAATAAAAACATATTTAACAACATTCTTGAGGAAAATATCCTTTTCATTTTGAAAATCATTTTTTAAAAATGGATGTTTAAAAAAATTGATAATAAAATTTCATTGAATATAAAATTTGAAAATTTTTAAAGAATGCTTTAAAATATTTCATTGTCATGATGGATGGAAATTATGTGCATGTCGTACATGTTAAAGAAATGTTTCCTTTTGCATTTTTGGTAAAATCCAAACAGGAATTCTTCTAAAAATGACATGAAGGGTTTTTCAAAAAATTCTATAAAAATATCTAAAAAATTAAATAATAAATAATTTTTAAAATTTTTAAAACATTTTCTAAATCCTTTACAGAAAACAATGGTTTTTATGGAAATATATTTCGGACTAAAAAGTGAAATAAATTATGATTTTCTTAAAAAAATTTCCCATTCATTTTAATTACCAATGATTGAAATAATTGTACTACTAGTCAAAAAAATTAATTAATTACTAGATAAGATGAAAATATATTGTGTTTACATATAAATATTAAATAATTCTCCCAATGGACACTTAACCAAAAACAATCCTGAAAAATGACGAGATTTGGAAATAAACTCTTAACACTTTGGTAACTTCAGAATTGTAAGCCCCAAAAAATTAATAATCCTCATATGAAACATTTAATATAACTAAGATACTAATATTCATGATATTATATATCAAATTTTTTTTATATACACCACACAAAATATATAAGTGTCAAACTAGGAATATATCTCAGTGAAGTAAATGTGAGATCAGAAACCCAAACATCAAGATTTCATTTATTAGAATGTAATTTAAACACATATATAATAGTGTTAAACATGTTATTATTTTATAAAAGAAAAAAATTAATATTTACAACATCTTATATGATCATTTTATAACATCTTATGACTAGTTAATTAGTAATATTTCATTATTTTCACAGTTTTGTGTGTTAATTGTCTAGTTTTTTCACATGCTTGTTTTGTCTTGAATATCTAGGTTCTCTTGAATAGAATGTAGATACCTAATATAAAGAATAATATTCACGTTATAAATATTATATATAGTCATTTAAAAAAAATTATAACCATTATTTAATGTTGAACATAGAAAATCAATCACATCACTTCGTAGAGATTGAAAGCTGTACTTATGCATGAGCAATTATATCATTTCTAAATAGTTAAAATGGAAGGAATAAAAATGGTATATTAATTTTAAATAATAAAAATAATGTAACAATTATCTTATATATCTATTATTTTATTAATTATAACCACATATTAAATTTTTGATGAAAAAATTACACTATTATGTGGAGATAGTAAGTCGTACGTACGCACGACAGATGTTTTCGATTTTCATGGGATGGAGAAGTAATGGAAAATGGTTATACCATAAACATAAAATAATCTAAATAAATTTATTATTCTAGAGTTTTAAATTTATAATTAGTAAAACACCTTAATATGAACTAGAATAAGAAATAAAATTGATAGAGGTAGTAAAGATGATTACCTTGTCTTAAAGAATCTACCTATAGATCTCCTATTAGGGACACTAGGGTTTCTCTTTTTGAAATATTATGACCTCCATAACATATTTAAAAATTTTAGAAAGATAAATGGATAGGTTTGGGTCATGATATATGGTTTGGATATGTGAGGATGGAATGGGGGGTATATATACTAGAGGAGGGGTGGTTTTAAGTGACTAAATAATGAATATTTTGTATTGAAAACTAACCACTATTTGGTGGAATTAATTCCAATTAATTTGGTTGATAATTAATGTTCTAAATACTGGTTAGGTTCTTTCAACACATAAAACTCCCAGTTATTTTTTAGTTTTTATAAATTTAATAATTTTACCTTTTAACATTAACTCGCTACATTATTTTACCTATATTGAGGTAAATCTTTTATTTTTACTGTGAAAACATTTTTAGGAATATAAATGAAAATTAACTTATTGAATAATTTGAAAATTTTAATTCTAAATTGGTAATATATTTTTAAAAATTCTTAACACATAATTTTTAGAATTAAATTTCAAATTAAAACTTCAAAACGCAATGTAAAACAGATTCTTAAAAAAAAGTGTTTTCATGTTAAAAAATTTACTTATAAAAAATAAGGTATAAATGTTGATTAAATTTTATTAATTAGATTATATATAAAAAATATTAATTAATTTACATTGATACTGATTTCAAATCATAAAATTATTTTTAATATAAATAAATTTAGAGCTTTATAAAATCAGTATTTTCATAATTCATTGAAAAATTAATATTTTAAGAAAATTATCAAAAAATCATCCTAAGAAAATTTTTACATGAAGAATCCAAAAATGAAATTAATTTTTTCAAATAAGGTTACTAAAATATCAAGAAATTAAATATAATATTCACTATTAAATTGTAAGAAACCCCATTTTTAAAGAAAACTTATTTTTGAAGAATATAATGACATCACCAAAATTTAGTTCTTATCCACAAAGAAATAATTAATACATTAAAAATGAGTTGGAAAATTAAATATCTCATATTTTGGTTAATACTATTCATTCCCACAATTTTAATGGTCTGGTTATAATGATCACATAATAAAATTTCATTGTTCATTTAAGCTAGGTGTTTTGTGCAATGTAAGCTATTAAAGAGATTAAATTTATTTTAAAAAGAGCCATACCATAGAATATTAGGGTGTTAAATTATGCACTAATTAAATATTTTTATCGTTGAAATATAAATTTTTTATTAAAAAATAAAAGGTTGATATTTGAAAATTCTTTTGTGGGAAAATCATATCGTAAAAAGGGTTCAAAAATTCCTCTTAAAAGAGGGAAAGGAAAATGAGAAGTTTATCCCAAAACTAGTATTATAAATAAGATATCATTAGTATGAAGTTAAAATATGGAAAATAGAGATGAATATAACCATCAAGTCTTGATGGAGAGTGATAAAGAACATGGTTATTAGAACATTTACCATCACAAAATCGTAAACCTATGATTGATTACAAGACCATTGATTTCTCGATAACAAAAGTAAAGGGAAAACATTTTTGTTACAAAATAATTTCCCTAGAGTTCAGGAATTATTTTAATTCTTATAGAAATAGAATAATGAAATATTGTTACTTAAAAGGTATAGTTTCATCTATTAAACAACTTCCACCAGAAATTCATCTTTATTATCAAAAAGACAATTCAACCCTTATTTCTCAAATAAAATTATAAAATATTATATTTATCTTAAAAATATATGGTTTCCAAAATGAACTTATCCTATATCTATCATAAAATTTAAATAAATAAAAACTATATTACACTAACCAGGACATCACTTAGGCTAGTGGTAGGTGATGTACCATTATGGACCTTCAGTTGTGGGTTCAAGTCTCACAACCCTACCAAATGTTATGGGTTGTCAACCAACCTATGGTTTTTCCTTTTTTTGAACTATATTATTATAATCATTATAAAGTTTATAAAAATAACCTTAATATGTTGAACATTAAAGAAACATTTTAACCTCAAATATTATCTCATACATTCCATTTTTAATTATCAAAAAATAAAATAACTCAAATTCCATCATTCTTTCTTAGAGTATTTGGTAATAAATTGAAAAAGTCTATAATAATTTCATACCTTACTCCAAGAAATTAATATCCAATTTTTTTAATCTTGATTAACTAAAATTCACTTTTAACTATTAGTAATATCCATATAGAGTAACAATTCAATATTTATTTCTTAAACTATTTCCCAAAACCAATATGGTTATCACAAGTTATTCAATATTCATAAATATATTAATCATTAAAACCTTATCAAAAGAGCATATTAAACCCTTTCATAAATAGTTAACCTTATCACCCTTACAAAAGGTAAAAATCCAAACCTTTAGAAATAATGTTACTGAATTTCCAAAATGAATTGACCATTAATCTCTCAAACAACCTAAAGTATAAATTAATTGTTACATACTAAACATGTAAGTACCTTCATCATGTATTCTATTGAATCATGGTAATAATATAAATTACCATAAAACCTTATTTAAAACATTAATAATTCCTTATTCATTAAGTAAAACATAGATTATTGGATATTTTACTTAAATCCAAAATGTTGTCAACTCCATCAATGCTGGAATAAATAACTTTTTCAGAAAATAATTAATATGTTCTAATGTATTAATTAATATTAAATTTGCTTTATACATAGAAATCATCTCTTTATCCTAGCATCATTATCTTAAAATCAAGAACAAATTAAGAGTTATCTTTTCTTCAGTCATTTGTTTTCCAGAAACTTCATCTTGTCATTGAAACACTTCTCTTGGTTACTAGTACTATTCATCACATGTTTCCAAATCCTTAAATAAGATGTACTGAAATACAATCCTTATACATATATTGATTATTATAACTATAAAATCATTCATAAAATACTTTAATAACTTAATTCCTGATTCCAAACACAATAACATTAATCATTCCACTTCATTCTTAAACCATTATCATGGGCCTATGATATTATTCATTAATACCTCATTCCTTTAATATGTCATCATTCTGAATATAAACTTTACTCATACAACCATTATGATTCACTTGATGAGATTTCCCCCTAGCACATAAATTTTTATAATTCTCGTACTCCTAAAATTTAAAACATTCAACTATTGATAATACACTAGGGATACTATTATTCAAAATTTTTCAATTTTCATTATAAATATCTACTTTATATCCTTTTTTTCCACTCCTAAAACTTCTTCTCGTTCCTCTAAGAAATTCCCTTGGGTGTTTCTTCACAAATTAATATCATATAGAAAACTAAATCTTTTTTCCTCCATGGTCTCCACCACCTGAGCTCTCACTAAACTGTATCATTTTCTTCATTTGTGAGTTAGATAGTCGGTTAAGAATAATGTTTTTAATCATTTATCATGATAATTGATTATGCATAATCACACTATCTTTTACTCTAGTATTCTTCCCATTTGGTTTCTCAACCACAAACTAACTATCACATTCATTGAAAACATAGATCCCTAGAGTTCCCACTATTGATTAAATAAAAAACAAAGTATATGAATCAAACTACACTAATTATACCAAGATAATATTATTCAAATTATGTCTAAATAATGACATTTTATTCTAAATTTATGAGTCTCTAGGTTTAAACTAGGTTATAAATGGTCATTACTAAATCTATAGAATTATATCATATACTTATAATTATCCTCAAAGACATTCATAGGGCTAGGTTTCATCATCTATGTTTTACTAAATCTAGATCCCAAGGTTTCTACTAAACTTCCTTTGATCCCAACTATAATTTCTGAAACCTAGAAGCAAATATTTGGTGGCTAAATTATTACATTGTCATAATATTCGAGGAATAAAATTCTAACAAATAAATAGTTTATTATTTTTTAACACTAGATTCATATTTGAATCTAACATTACAATTGAAAATATAAAACAATTTTTTTAATTCTTTGAGAAGACCATTATTCACATAGCTTAACCCTATATATCAATTATAATAAACATGTTGAAATCTTATAGGAAAATAAAACACAATGAAGGGGTGAGATTAGATGATCAGTAAGGTTAATAATGCAGTAGGATATTTGAATAAATAAGGGATTTACAATATGTAAAGGTAAATAACTGAACCTCATGCGATTTAATCAATAACATGAGAATAATAGTGTAGGAATAAAATATTATCAAACAATGCTATATAAATAATCACATGAGAATGAAAATTAAACATGGATATTATACTATTTGAATAATCACATGTAATATCATTAATTAATTTTATAATGATATAATTTGTAATGCGGGGCATTATTAACTTATTATCATGTCTTGGTCCAAGACAATATACAAAAACCGGTAAGGCCTCGACCACTACCCAAAACTAGTTTGTATCATGAAAACTGCCAATTCTTCAAGGGGATATATTAGTCTCATCTTGTAACTTAATAATTCAAATGAATTCATATGAAAGGGTGAAACATAATCAATATAAAAATTCATATTAAAAACTAACATATGAAATTATAATACTTACCCCCAATCAAATAAACAAAATAATAAAACATCTAGAGTAATATGGTGAATGGTTTCAAAATAGAACATCCATAATAAAACTGATCATAAACCTTACAAATAAAGAATAATGATGATATCAATACCACATATCCTCATTGTATCAGATGTATATTAAAGGGTTGATGTCATTGATGAATAAAAATATCTTTCAAAACATTGTTAAGGAAAATATCCTTTTAATTTGGAAAATAACTTTCTATAACTAAAAGTTCACATTTATTTGAAAATAAGTATCTTTTAATATAAAATTTTATAAATTCTAAAATATAATTTTAAAAATTTCATCGTCATGACTGTAAAAAAGTTTTTACATTCCATACACGTTAATGAAAAATATCTTTTCGTATTTTGGGTAATATCCAAACATCCATTATTTTTAAAATGATATAAAGATTATTTTAAGAAAATTCTTTAAAAATAGGTAAAAAAGGTATTTGTTAAATAATTTTCAAAAAGTTAAGAACGTTTTTGAATTTTTTTTGAGAATAAGGGTTTTGATGAAAACGGATTTCCGACCAAAAATAGAAATAAAGTCTTATTATGTTAAAAACATTTTCTCAGTCATGTTAAGTGCCATAGAGTGAAAAATTGTAATATAACATGAAAATTTCATGAATTTCCCTATAATTGTAAAATATATTGATTTTACATATTAATATTAAATATTTAACCCAAGTAATACTTAAATAAAAATAAACATGAATACTGATGAGATTTGAAATAAACTCTTACCACATTGGAAACTTCTGAATCATAGAACCAATAAAAGTATTAATCATAAAATGAAAAATTTAATACCATTAATATAATGATATTCATGATATTACATATCAAATAGGAAGTATATACACTATTGAAAAGAAATAAGTAGTGAATATGGCAAATATCTCACAAAGATAAAAGTGAGATGAGAAACTTTTACTTCACAGTTTACTTTAGTAGAACGTGATTTAAAAACATTTATAAGGGTTTTAAACATGTTATTAATTTATAATAAAACCATATTAATATTTATAACATATTATATGATCTTTTTATGACATCTTACCACCTTTTCGTTAGTAATATTTCCTTATTTTCACTATTTCGGGAGTTGATTGCCAAGTTTTCTCATTACTGGTTTTTCTTGAATGTCCTGGTTCTATTTCATAGTTTAGAGATAAAAAATATAAATAAATATATTAATTAAATAAATTTAATATTTAACAATTCAAAAAAATTTGAACAATTATTAAATTTTTAACATAGAAAATGAATCACATCGCTTTGTGGAGATGGTAAACCGTACACACGCACAGTCGATGATATCATTTCTAAATGGTTGAAAGGGTAAGGAATTAGATGGTATATTAATTTTATTGAATCTATATAATTTAATAAATATAATATTTTCCATTATTTCCAAAATTATAACCATATATGTAAAGTGGTTATGAAAAACGAATTACATCGCTATGTGGAGACGGTAAGTTGTACTTACGCACAACTGATATTTTTGTTTTTATAGGATGGACAAGAGATGGAAAATGGTTGTTCCATAAAGATAATAAAATATACTTAAATTTATTATAATATATTTATTACTTTATAATTGGTAAAAAAATTATGGGAGAGAGAAGAAGAAATACAAGTTAAAGAGTTAGTAAAGACGATTACCTTCTCTTAAAGAATCCTCCTTTAAATATCATCTTATGGAAACCAGGGTTGGTATTTTTAGAATCCCAAGACCACCAGAACATATGTAAGGATTTTGGGAAGAGAATTTTACATGGTTTTTTTGAACTATATGTTGGGGTTAAGTGAGGATGGAATTGGTGTATTTATACTTGAGGGGTGGTTTTAAGTGATTAAATAATGATTATTTTGTATTTAAAGATAACCAGTTTTGAGTGGTATTAATTAAAAATAATTTGGATGATATTTAATGTTTTAAATACTGGTTAGGGTCTTAAAAGACATCATCCAACTTTTTATTATTGTAGTTTTTAGTTATTTTTATCTTTTACAATTTAACTTTAACCTGTTACATTATTTTATATATACTATAGTAAATATTTTATTTTTACCATGGTAAATTTTATGCCTAAAAATGAAAACAAACATATTAAATAATATTTACCTCATGATTAGAAACATTTACTAAATTTTTAAAAATTAAAAACACATATTTTTATGAATTAAATTTAAAATTAAACTTTTAAAATGCAATGAAAAATAGTTTTGCTGATAAATGTGTTTTTAAGACCAAAAATTTACTTATACAAAAATATGGTATCAATATTGTTTAAATTTAATTATTAGTTATAATATAAATAAATAGTAATTATATTTTTTTCAGTTCAATTTCAAATCCTAAAATTACTTTTTAATGTAATGAAAACGAGAGCTTTATAAAATCAATATTTTTCACTATTCACTGAAAAATTAAACATTTCATAAAATCATAAAAAATTCATCTTAATATAATTTTGAAATTTTAAATCCAAAAATTAAATTAGTTATTTAAAATATATTATCTTACACTTCTATAAATCAATTATAATATTAACTCTTAAAATAAATTAAAACCCATTTTTGAAGAAAATATGTTTTTGAATAATGAAATTAATTTATTAAAAATTAAGGGATTATTTAAAAAGCATTAATTAATAAATTAAAAATGAGTTATAAAATTATATATTTTATAATCTGGGTAGTACTATTTATTCTTACCATTTTTATGTCTAGGTTATAATAATCACATAATAATATATCATTGTTCATTTTAGCTAGGTGTTGTGTGCAACATATGTTATCAAAGATATTAAATTTATTTTAAAAGGATACATACCATAAAATATTTCTGTGTTATAATATTAATTTATATTATTTAATAAGTTAAACTCAATTTTTTCCATAATGATTAGATAAAACTTTTAAAATTATTAACTATGTTTAAGGTTAAAACAATGGTTTAAGCATTACATGCGATTGTACTAAAATTAAATTTACACACACATAGGATTTTTATTTAACAAATTAAATTTCATATTTAGAATCATTATTTATAAATTACCTAATAAAACTAATTTTAATTTTATTCTAGAATTATAAATTACCTACATAAATAAAAAGATACCACTTATCGTAGTAAAAACTTAAAGGGTAAAATTGAGTAAACTTAAAGAATAAGGAAAAACATTATAAAAACATATTTATTTTTTAATGGAAATATTGTGCTTAAAAACCATAACCTATATTATTGATATATTTTTTATCCAAAATATGTATGGGAGACCTCCCAATGGTTAATATTGTTTAGTATTTATAAGAATTAAACTGCACCATTATAAAAAAGAATTCACTCCCCTCACTTATTCCCAACCTTAATTGAATTTGGATAAACATAATCTACCAATATCACTTAAAAATATCTATAATATAATCATATAAGGATTATTTTGGGATAAAATCTAAATTATGAAGGCATTAGAGAAAAAATAAGGAGGTTTCCTGAAGAAGGGGCGACGTTCTTCAATGAGCATTTTTATTTTATTTCATTATCCACCTCCTTAAATTATGATTATACCGTAATGATATAATAAACATAGTATATTAAATATAATGAGATATTTTTATGTTCTATTTATGTCCTAAAATGAAGCACACTTCTATCAAATGTGTTAAAAAAATAATCATCCGTGTGTATGGAGGACTACCGCCTCGCGAAATGATGTCATTCGTTTTTCCATTACCACCTCTCATGGTTGGGAATGATGATAGGTATAAAGTTTATATATTATATTTATAAAATAATAACAACTTTGGATTAATTATTTTATATATATCCTTTTTAGTTTTTATTTTTTAAGGGATATAATAATGTTGCTTGTGGGTACGACGGACTACCGCCTCGCGAAGCGGTGTAATTCATTTTTGACAGACATTTTACTTGGAAGAAAATAAAAGTAAATATATTAAATATATTTTATATAAATGAAATATTTATGATATTCATGACATAATTATCAATATTTAAGTATAATATATCATTTTCTTCTTTCCTTTTCACTCACTGAAAAAATGATAACGTCATCCGTGGACGTGTGGACTACCTCCTCCATGAAGTAATGTAATTCCTTTTTTTTCACCAAAACATAAAAATAATTCCATATACAGGTGTAAATAATTAAATAATATGGTATTTATTATATTATTATCATACTTTAATGGTAAAATATTACATACCTTCTTTTCATAATGATCATTTAATAATTGAAATGTTATTCATGCATACATACACCCTACCATCTCCATGATCATAACATTAGTTCATTTTTCAAAACCATAATTAATTATGGGTTTCAAAAGTATTATTTATGTATAAATATTATAATTATTTAATTATTATTATTCTTTATATTTTTAAATAATTTATTCTTTGACCATAGTCATCCTACCAAAGTCATTTTTGACACATAAGATGAATATGGTCAAGAAATTCGATGTAAAATATTTTTTTATGTAATTGTATAAAACATTATAATAAGTGAAAGAAAATTAATAAAAACTTTAAAAAGGTTCTCAGTCATGTAAATAATTAAAATAATTTTATTTTTTTTCTAGGATAATGACATGAGTGACTTGTCAGACTCAATGTTAGGGAATTCACCTCAATTTTATTTCATTGTGGAATATTTGGATGTTATGAAACATTATTATTTTATAAGGTGTATACACAGACCCTTTAAAATTTTATATAATGACTTTTTGTATTCTCAAGATATTTAACGTTCTTTTTTATGTTTCTATTTAATGGGTTTTTTGATTCACGTGTTTCCCAAATGATAAGGGAAATTTCTTTTAAAAAACATCATATTTTAAAATTTTCATTCCAAATATTTATCCTCTATGTCCAACCCTATCAATTGGAAGATTTTATTATAAAAAAATACATAAAGTGGAAAATAATTCCACCAATAACCACTAAATCATGGATTTTTTCTAAGACCATATCCTATAACATGTGAATCCTATGTTTAAACTTCTAGTTGATATATGGTAATAGCCTGTGATCAGAAGCACCTATAAACGCAGTGGCTCCTATAAACCTTTTCAAAACCATGACGTAAAGATAACAACTTTTTTTGACATAATAGTATGATGGATATCATGATGTCTGATAATTTTAAAGACATAGAGTCTACATATTTCATATACTTAAAAGGTCTCCCAGATAGGTAGAAAGTACGCTACCTTCATGAGTCGGTCAATGATAACCCATACTATATAACTACCTCAAGAAGACCTAGGTAAACCTATCAAAAAATTTATTGTGTGGTAAAACCATTTACACTCAAAAAAGGTCAATGGATATAAAACCAATGTTGTTCCCTCGTGCCCCAACTTCACCTTCTAATGGGAAGAACACCAAGTAATAAAGCTAACTATCTCTCTTTTCGTCCCCAACCACCAATATTGGTGGCATATTTCATGATACATCATAGTATTATTGGGATATACTGTCAAAGTATAGGGGGTGAAATTCACACATCCTCTCTTCCTGGATGTACGTGGGAACTCATACATATCCATGAATTTGTAGTATCTCATCCTAATCAGTAACTCAACAAGGTTGTGGGTTGTCGCCTAAAATGATCTCCCTTAGGACCCTGATTTTGGGGTTAGAAATATTATTCATCTTTAATCTATCCAAATGTGAATATTTCACTGACAAAGTTATATGAATAGGCTACCCATGGTGCTCCTAAACCGACAAATACATCTCTTAAAATATCTTCATCAACTACCATTAATCACTAGCCTCTTAAACTACTTATGTCTGAGTCTTTCATCTTAGAACGTCATCCATGATATTTCATTTACATAGATTATAAGAATGCTGAAAATCAAATGACTATATCAACCCATATTCACTATCTTATATTTATGTCACATTATGTATAAACATATTTGAGGATTTCTTTGTCTGTATATATATCAAATAATTATCCCAATAAGTATTTCCTCAAACAATGCAAAGAATAAACGAAAAATTATTTCCTGAGAGCGCATGATGGGTAACTCCACTCATTAGCTCTCAACTAGTGAAACTCATACACCACAACTTTTTATTCCAACATCAAAAATTATCCTAAGATGATTCTGGATGAATAAAAATAAATTGTATCACTTTTACCCAGATATATAAGAATCAATATCGGTTCTGAAGAAAACCATCCTTTCAACTTCTAAAAGTATTTCTTATACACTTCTCACTATAAAAACATGACACATTTATTGGTCAAGCCTGTGATTGGTGCGTCAAGATGTGATAAATCTAGTATAAAGTTCTTTTAATGATTGATATCCATAAGAAACTCTAAATATCAAATACATTTTTGGCGGTACTCCTAGAAAACAATGAATTTCACCTTCTTTGGGTCCAAGGATACCCCTAATTATAATATTATGTGACCCAGGAAGTAGAATTTACCAATCCAAAAGTTCCATTTTGTGAGTATAGTATAAAACTGGTGTTATTTTATTATATTCAGTATGACCTCAGGATGTCTATAAATGTACGGTCAAGTTCAACAATACACTAAGATTTCATCGAAAACGACTACCAGAAATTAATCTGGATACGGTTAGAAAAAACAAATCCATTAGATCCATGAAGACTGATTGTATGTTCGTGAGACAAAAAAACATAACCAAATACTCATACAAGCCATATATATTACATAATTCTATACATTGTATATTTCAAGGCATGATGTATACCTGATGATATCCTAGCCTCAAATCAATCTTTGAGAAAACCTGAGGTCCTCATAGCTAGTCAAAGTGGTCATCCTTATGAGGCAATGGATATCGGTTCATGGCTATAAATTGATTCAACTGGCGATAATTAAGCAAAATTATGCTTTTCTTGTCCTAATTGGAAAAAATAATGGATGAACCATAAAGAGATATTCTATTTCATATAAACCCCTTAGATACTAGGTCCACCAACTATTATTGAGTTCTTAAGAATCAGTTGGTTTCATACTGTAAGGGGGAATGGAAACAGGTGATTCCACTAAAACTAGATCAATTGTAAAATCTACCACTCACTTAGGGATAATATAAATAAATCATCAGGGAAGTCATCCCTGAAACATTCCACCATTAAGGGGAAATATATATGTCACTTTCCTTGTTCATTAAAAAATATTCTAGGAATCTAGTATTTCATTTTTCTTATCCAAAGAAGCTCGGGTCAGGCTCAAGCTTCCAAGACATCCAATTCACAATTTAGAAAATATCTACCACCCTCCTGTGATATAAAATACACACTATAGTGATAGATTTCAACATGGGAATGATAATGGAAAAACTAGTTTATGCCCATAATTAAATAAAAACTATCCATATTGAGAACAACACGATTCTAAATAAAAATATAACCACATATCTCAAGGGGGTTTCTTACATTAGAGTATACACTTAGATAAGATCCCCAACATAGTATAGAGAGTCATTAAACCATATAATTACTCTATCTTGAGGACCATAATTTATATAATATATGAAAATATGAATGAATGGGAAGAAATTGTATCAAATAAAGAAGATACCAAAGTATAGTCTACTAAAATCATACCTTTTACAAAAAAAGGTTCGATTATATGATCCTCAGGTACTAGCAGTTGTAAATACAAGTGGCCAAGACTGAAGCCCTTAGATGCAACCTGGTTACCTGGAGCATGCCCTCTTTGATGATGTTTTATATCTAAAGTCTATATTCTTCAACCACAACCACCTCCTCATCTAGAATGATTGGTAGTACTCCAACAGCCTTCCTAGACAAGAGCTACTAATTCTGCTGATGACGACGTAGAAAGTGTGGATCCTCTCCCACTAGATATAGATAGGATGGTCCTACAAATGTGATGAAGATACCCCATCTTACCAAAGGCTTTATATTCCACTATGACTCTATTGAAAAATGGTTTTTTGTGTCCCAGATTCCCTTATTAGTCAAATATAACGTAGTTTTTAGTTCAAGCCACATGAATTTCATGGCCCCATGAGTAGACTTCAGGCATCAATTCCTATCACTTGATGAAATGCCCCATCTATAGGTGCTAAAATTATCAACACCATACCATCATATTCCCTCATGTTATTATTAGTGATGAGGTCCTAGTTCACTAACCCTTAAATGAAAGTAAATCAAGAGATATTTACCAGAGATAAGATGGTGTATACAATCCCATCCTCAAACCATATCACTATCTTTAACTCATCTCCACTGAGAGTTGGTGACATATTCTAGAGCTCAGTGAAATGAGTTGAATACTCTATCATGGTCATATAACCATGGTGTAAGTACAAATATTACATAGACCATTAATATCTCAATGATTAAGGAAATAAATAGTCATATAAGACTATCTAGATGTCCCTCCAACCCATATCCTGATGCTGAATTGATTTTGTAACAACTTCCCACCATCGTTTGGAAGAATCCAAAAGCATGTATTTTTATAGCTTGAACCTCCATTCTATAAGAATATTCAAGTTCTTGAATATAGATATCATGGATTCAAGCCACCACTAAGTAGCCGAGGGCCCACCATCCCCAAAGAATGTATGTGGATACTAGTGCTAAAACTCTCATTCCAACTCTACCATAGTAAGGGAATGTCATAAAGATCCTTGCATAGATTAAAAAATAATAGGGAAGTTTCATCATTTCCCATCTCAGGGATAATAGCAGGTTTTGTATGTGGTAATGCAGGAGGTAAGATCACTGGATCAGGGCCCACCACATCAAGAGCATATTCATCACCCCTCTCCTAGTGTATGAATAAACGCCTTCATGGTAGAATAATTATACAATTCTAAAAAATATTCTTCTAAAAAATATTTTATACCAAAATATATCATAGATAAATGAATATTATATATACAAGAATTATTATATAAAGATCCAAGACCCCATTACCTACTCCTAAATCTAGGTATAAGTGATATGGATGACCATAAATGATCAAAAGAGACACTCCTTACTACCTACTACTAAAATCGGGTCAGGTTCAAGGTTTAATATCTCATAGAAGAGGTCCCAGTATATGGTGTGTTAATTGAAAGGTATATAGGAAAACACCCTTTACGTTGTAATTGGAAGCTTCATTTATTAACAACCAATTCATTATATAATTGAATTTATTTGATTTCAAACTCATTTATATGTATAAATATAATGGTCCAGTTATTTGAGTCACCAATCCCATGTTATAAAGGAATAATCATTATAAGTTTCAATTGGTGTTCCAAGTAACTACAACCTAACCCTTACATATGACATCAGGATGTAACATGATCTATATGATTATTTGATTAAATGAATATCCATTCCCAATTTATAAAATCACATGCTTTATAATTTAATTTTGGAATTCATGTAATCAAAATCAACTAACATTTTATCTCTTTTAACCATTGTTAAATAGAACTAACATATGATAATTTGTTAATTAAAGTGACACCATCAGGTTATATTGTAAATTCCAATTTAGGTTGATGTAGAAAAGTTAATTAGTCTAATTTTTTTATCCCTACAATAAATGTTAGTACATTTTACAAATATAAAATTCATGGAACCAATAATATGAAGTAGGAAATTAACATAGTAAAATAAATATGGCATGGAATATGCATGAAAAAAAATCATATGGTGGTTATCATGATGCATGATATAACATTTCCTTTCCATACTAACCAAGGGAAATGATAACCTCATATCAATAATAAATCCCACAAATCACTTGTGTCACCCAATAGTAAAAGCAGTACAATTGTAACAAGATAAATACATAACAACATGTCTCATCCGAGATAGTTTGGATTTTTTCCTTTTACATGGGTTTTCTACCCCCTGAAATAGGCTCATTACCAAATTACGACTCATCTTAATATCCTTTATACTAACCCCAAAATATTAAAACAAAGAAATTAAAACTTTCATTACACTTTGTGATATTCCAAACCCAGTTCACTAATTAGTAACCAAAACTGGTCGACCACATGACCTCAAGAACTCCTCCTCATATTCTTGCGGTTGTAGAATAGCAGAGAGGGTCTATGAGGGTATTATGGGGAGACTATACCCTCATGATTAGAGTGTATCACATCAGTATAATAATAAGGATAAATATAGGAAATAGTATAATAACAAACTAGATAAGAATAAATAAAACACGTATAATGATATTGATAAGGACAGTCTCATGGACAAAAATAGAACTAGATTTATATACAAACTGATTTCATGTTTGTTTACTAAACAAAAAGGATTTAGGAATATATAGAAGAATACATTAAACATAATTCTTGTAAAAAAATAGAAAAAATACAAAAACTATCCTAAGAGAATCCTGAGAACTGGTTCATTTGTCTACTACCAGGTTCTCATCCTAACATATAATCAGAGGTATAATGATGAATACTTACCATTATACCAATGTGAATCCATGATATTTTTCAAGTACCAATTTGTGGAATGAATATGGTGTGAGTAAAACTCTGTTATCCACCACCAATAGTCTCTAGTGATGATCTATTGAGTGTACATGAAATGGGTAGTGTGTAGGTCTAGAAAATGTAAAGTAGTAATATAAACTATAAGCTTATCAGATCTGGTTCTTGGTGGAAACCCATCTGGTTAGACCTACTTCAGCCTAAGTTGGGATATATATGTGCAAGGGTCATCGTATATATATATATATATAAATACACACACACACACACATAAATATTTATTTAAATTGATATATATACATAAATATAGATTCAAGATATTAGACAGGACCCAAGGTGTAATCAATTCATCCATGCATAATCATAAGAGTCTCAAACTATAGATAACGCATCAACCCATGAAAAAAATCATAAATATGAGTGTCATAATATAAATCATTCAAATAATACTAGTGAAACACAATGTACAAAAAACTCCAGGGGAATATGAAACATCATTTCCAATGTCCAAATAAACAATTTGAACTGTCACATCCAACATCACATGCCAAGGGAGTGTAAAGATCCATGTCCAATACTATCCTTAACAGTGTCTCAAAAACCATAATAAGTTCATGAACTATCCATAATAAGTCATGCATTTAATTCTTTAATATAATATAGAAGATGGTTTTTAATCATTTAAAATTTTATAAAATGATCATGTGTTATGGTCATACCATTCATTTTCACTCATTTTAATCAATTTATTTTAATAGGAGTCAAGACAAGACCACTTAAAAGGTAAATTGGTCACACTATCATTTATAATGTAAATGAATTTTAATACTCATACCCAAAGGGGTGGAATTAGTCTAGGATGATGACCTACAACAATGAAAATGTTATATTGAAGAATTTTTAACATATATAACAATTTAATTGAGTAAAACATATTTTTAATGCATGACATAGATGGTCCATAAATTGTGATCATGATGCGTGATATGGAATAACTAGAATTTTCAGGAAAAAATACTAAACCACATACATAATGTTAGTAGAATACTCCTCATCTGGTATTAGCCTCCAATCCAAGCTAGGATATGAGAAATCATAAGAATATATGAATACCCTAAAAATATTTTATATCAGTTCACATAGATTTATCATTCCATATGGAAATATAAATAATGAACATAATGAAAATAAATAAATTTGTTATTGATAGATATATAAAATGATGAATAAATACTGATTCTTACATAGAATACGAGATGATGATCAAAGCCTATGGAAGGGAAATAGAAGAGCTTGAGCGGATTTGGGGGGATGTTTTGCATGGAGAGGAATGAAAATGTGAGGATAAAGAAATAATGGGGAAGGTAAAAATCATTATATCCCCTCATTTTAGATGGTTCATGGTTTGGTGTAATGGTTTTCCAAACTATGCGCGAACTGTGTGACATCACTTCTCAAGGTATCACCCCCTCAAAATGTTCTGTGTTCATAGTGTGAAAAACCATGCAATTTCGATGTGGATCCTATATATTCTTCTATATCAGACCACATGGTTATATGGCCTAACTCACGCAGTTTCTCAAAACCAGCACCACCTCCTTGGGGATTCATAGTTGATCTATATAGTTACTACTAACTGTTCACCACTCATGAGCCTCATCTATTTCATAAAAAAGTTGGATCTCTGAGCTCGGAACAAGCTCTGAATACTCTCAAACTCATACTTAAACTCTTAGAAACATATAAATAAATAGAAATAAAGTTATAAACTAAAAATTAAATTATACATACCTCTATAAAATGATATAATATTATATGAATTCATCCCAATTTCCTCTTCAATGCATCACTTTTAATTACATAAAATTTTCTATTTTAGGGTAACATAAGAACATGTGTTATAACTAATCATTTCTTTAGTTGCTTCTAATTTTCCACACATTCATCTATATAGAGTAACATGGATCCATTGAAATTTAACTTAGAAAGTCGATTCTAAATCCATGGGATATTCTCCACAAATTCTTGATAATATTCATACTAACCAAGAAAACCTTGGTTCTCGTTCATTGAGGTTAGTTTAGGCTAACATTCAAAGACTTTTTATTTTATGGGTCCACTAATACACCCTTTCTTGAAATTATATAAACCTAAAATGAAACCTTTTTTATCCTAAATTCACATTTAGTAAAATTTACATACACCATATCCTTCCTTAAGGTCTTCCATATAATTATCATGTAGTATTTATTATTTTCCTTTCTCTTTTAATATCTAAGAATATTTTCTATAAATACTACCAAAATCTGATCAAGGTAATATTTAAATATTATCTTCATTAAATCCATGAAGATATTAGGGAAATTAATTAGACCAAATGGAATCACTATATATTAATAATGTCTATAACATGTACAAAATGTTGACTTTGGTATATCCACATTATTGAACCTTAATTGATGATATCCATAATGAAGTTCAATCTTGGAAAAGTATTGAGCTCTATGTAGTTGATCAAAAAAATCAAGAATATAGGGTAGAGGATACTTTTTCTTGATTGTGATATTTTTCAACTCACTATAATCAATGTAGAGTTGCATCAATCCATCTTCATTCATAATAAAAAGAACTAGTGCACCCCATGGTGATACACTTAAATGGTTGAATCCCTTATCAAAATTCTCTTAGAGTGGCTTATTTAATTCATGAAACTCAATAGGGGCCATTATATAGGAATCCATTAAAATAGGTGTATCATCATGTATGAGTTCTATAGATAACTCAACTTCACGATTCAGTGGAAGACGAGGAAAATCATTTAGAGATATATCAAAAAAATACAACACAATAGGAATATCATCAATGTTTGTTTTCTCCCCAACCATTTGAGGTGAACACCCCTTTTTAATTGGATTCAATATCCATATAATGGGTATAATTTACATTGTAAGTTCAAATTTATCACCACACTGAGAGATGATCAAGAGACGGTTTGTAATATCAAAAGTTAATTCTCTTATTTAGTTATTAATGTTGGCCCTATATAGAGAATGATAATATATTCCTAATATAAATCCAATTTAACCATAGGGTGGATAATATGGTTTTCAAGAAGAATATTCCCACAAACATAAATTAGTGAAGATTCATAGAATTGAGATTTGATCATCATGCCATTATGGGGTTCCAATACTAATTTAACATATAGTCATTAGTGATATGAATTTAAATTCTTTAAGAGTGTTTTTAATATAAAATAATTCATATAAATCATGTAAAATAGGGTACTTCAATATTTGAGAATACTGATTTCCACCTCAATATAATCATTCTATCATCATTATTTTGGAAAAACCTAAATTTTTGACTTGAATAACAATTATATTTAATCCTTAAAATCATTTATAGGACGTATAAATATTGAAACATTATTTTATATCTATTACACCTTAGGTTAATCCTCATCAATTAATAATTATTTTCGATTATTATTATTCTTGATAGTTCATAAAAAGTTTGTGAATTTCCAAAAACAATATACATGAGAAGTGTCAAACCAAGTGTGTAGAAAGGCCTATAATCGTGCACTAGGTGATGATCGAGTAAAATCCCAATGCACCATTTTTTGAGTTATTACCTTAAAGTACATTTGTTCTAGAGACACATCCACTTGTAGTGTCTACAAATGGATGCATTTTCTTTGAAAACACTATTTCTATCCTTTAAAAAAATTCAAATACATTTTCTTATACTTTAAATTATCCTTATACTTATCTTTAGATATATACTTAGGGATCTCACTAATTGTTTCTCATCAATGTTTCCAAAGGTCTATTAAATATATCATCTAATAACAACTATAGTGACCCTATATTTTCATTTATAATTAAATCTTAATAGGTGAATAACCATATCATTTTATAAAAACACACTAAAGGATCATAAAGGTTTTCTGTCTTTAGAGATTAGAAAGAATATATTTTTATTACATGAAAGATCATCAAAATCTCTCATAAATATCATACCACATAGTAAACTTATTATACATACCCTACTTAAAACCTATGTTCATAACCTGGGGAAAGGAAACACAATAATGGTGATCTTAGAAGCTCAGCAAGGGTACACAAGGGATACATCAACATAACATAAGCATAAGGATATGAGAACATGAGAATAGAAAATGAAAATCAAACACTTTATTCCATAGATCATAAACATAAAACATGGAATAAATATAGTATGTTTATAAGCCATAAACCATAAAGGAAATTAATAAATGTAATCCATGAGAGAATAATATAAACATAGTAATGTGGTAAAAAATCTCATAAAATTGGGAACATGTAAAAATAGAGAAAGGCCCACTCATTTGGTTAAGGACATGAAACCATTTCCTCGTAAAAACTTATGAGCATAAAAACTAGGTCCACCCATAGAAATATATACATTAAAACTATGTCCACTCATAAAACTTATGGACATGAAAACCATGTCCACACATGAAATTTTGAACATCAAATCAGGTTTATGCCTAACATAAATAACTCATTTGTTATCCATCGTTACCCAATGAATTAGAGGAAGATATAAGTCCCAACCATCACATAATCCTTAAATGTTTTTCCCACAATATCATAAAACATTTATCATATAATAACCCATGAAAATAATTGGGTTTCACAAACATTTCATCATAGTATAACCCATGGGAAAATAAATGGGTTCAATAAACAATTCATCATTTAATCATAAATAAATGCATGGAAAAAAATAGTTTACATAAACAACTTGTCATCATAAACAAAAAACGTCCATATAAAGAATAAAAATGGTTTCATTGTATAATATCACTAGTAAGGTTTAATTAACATCAGAGTATGTCATATTATATGGAAATGTATTTTGAAATATCACTTGGAACATTTTCTAAGAAAAACATCCTTATCACTTTGAAATCACTTCTATAAAATCAAAAAACTTCCCAAAAATTCAAAATACATTTTATTTGAAAATAACCTTATAAATTTATTAAGGAATATTTAAATCATTGATTGGTCATGGAGGTGTGAAATAATGGTCATTCCATATATTTTAAAATGGTTATTCTGTTCTCATTTTTGATAAAAACACAAAGGTCCTTATTTAGAAAAATATCAAGGAGATTAATTTTAAACGACTTTTTAAGAATTTAATAAATGGATAAAAATTTATTTATACAATAATTTTATAATTGTGTAAATATTTTTAAAAATATTTTATGGAAAAACATGGATATAGAAGAAAAACTTTTTTGACCGAGGAGAAAAATAAATTCATGTTTCTTTAAAAAAATCTTCTGATATATTGAATACATAAAGGGAGAAAATTTAAAGGAAAATATATTAGACAAATTATAATAAAATTAATGAGTTTCATGAAATATAGATGATACAATTTTATCATTTAGTCTCAAGTATAAACAACCTCAATAAATAATTAGGTTGTAATATAATACCCTTACAAATTTGGTATCTTTTGAATCATATGAACCCTAAAAGGGAAAAATAGATGGATATTTATATAAAACAATATCATAATAATAATAATAAAATAAATTTATGAAAATAGTATACATAAAACAAAAAAAAAACAAGTTGTTTAAGAGGCATCTGTCCCATAGATTTAAGAGTGAGATGAAAATCCAATACCTTGAGTATCGAATTTCTTCATACATATTAGAAAGTAATTTATAATAAATATAGGTTTATTATTATTAAAATTTATAACCATAATCATATATATCATACCATATATTATTTAATTTTGACCTTTTAATACCTTTTTATTAGCAATTCCTTGTTAAAATCAAGTTTCAAGTAATAACCGCTTCATTTTGCATATATGTTTTTGTTCTGTATTTTCTATCCTTTTACTCTCTTCGTGGTTGAATAATCTAAAAAAATTTAACCATGATATATATATAATATATATTAATCAAATATTTACTTAGAGTAATCCATTATATTCATATATTGAAAATGAATCACATCGTTTATGGAGACAGTAGGTCGTACGTATGCATGAACATTATTTCCATTCTCTCGACGGATAGGACAAAAAAAGTTAAATAATATATAAAAATTATTTAATTGTATCTATTTCATTGGTCTTATATATATATTTATTAAATCTATACTTATTACTATCCTTGTAAAAATAAAATGAAAAATGTATCACATCGCTTTTTGGAGGTGGTAGAGCACACGTACACATGAGCGACGTTATCATTCATAAAAAAATTAAAAATAAATGGTATATATTATATTATATTTAAATAAGTATAATTATTTTATAAATTTAATATAAATATTTTAAATACATAATTATATTTATTTGTGAGATGTGGTGATGGAAAACATGTTTTAACAGTTCGTGAGGCGGCAGTCCATTGTACACATGATCGATGGTATCATTTCCCATTTAATGGGAGGGGAGATGGATTTGGATTATGAAATTAAAATAAAAAAATAATATTATATTGAAACTAATGATGATAAAATATCATAATATTTGGAAATATTTGAAGTATGTGTAATAAGAAATAAAACAAAAAATGATCAGTTAAGAATGATATCTCTTCTTCGGACAACCTCCTTAGGATTGCACCAAAAGCCTTATTATAAGGGTTTCCTAATAAAAATAATGACCCTATGAAGTGGTGATGTAAGTAAGGAATATATTTTGATAATTCATGGTCCAAAAAAAGGCTTCAAAATTAAAAATAAAAGAGGATAGGGGGTTCCATTTTATAAGTGGGTGAGGGGACCCAATTCAATGTTTTGAAAATAAAAAGGTACACCAACATTTTAAACATGCCAAAAGGCTCCATTATGCCTCATTATAGAACCTTAGATGTGATAAGGTCTATATATTTCCATAAAATTAGATTTTAAAATGTTTTGAGGTAATTTTACCCCTTATTGTTATGTTTAATACCTAGTAAACCTGTTGTAACCTAAACCGTGATAATTAATATTTACTATTTTTAATATTCATTTTGAACAATAATTAAGTTGGAAATATTATATAATATTAATTATAGTGAATAAAAATATGGAATTTATTTTTACAAATTAAATTTATATAAGTGAGGAACATAATGTTAAAATAGAACCCACAGACATGGTGAAAATATTGTTTTCCAAAGAAAAAAGTTTCATAACTATTGAACATTTTAATATAAAAAGTCCACATTAATATGATCAAAATTACATAAATTTTTTTAATTTTAATATAATTAAACTAATTTTTTATTGAAGGAATTTTTAAACAATATGTAACTTTATAAATTCATTAAATGAAAAGGAAATTTTTAATAAAAATCAGTATTTTCACTATTCATCAAAAAATTTATATTTTCAAAAAATCCTAAAAAATTCACCCCAATATCATTATGATAATTTTATTTGAAAAATTAATTTTATTTATTAAAAAAATATCTCTAAATTTTTTAAAAATTACTTTTATTTATTTCACAATAATGAAAAAAATCATTTTTAGGAAAAAGTATTTTTTGGTGAAGCATATAAAGACTTTACTAAAAATTAAGTAATCATTTATAAATACATTTTCTATAAAAAAAATATTAAACATAAATTTTAAAATGTTTTTATTTATATTAATATCAAAAAAATTAATTTCTAGGTCATAACGGTCTTGTTTAAATAATAATATTGATATTGTAGCATGGTTCATTAAAACATGGTGTTGCGTGTAACACAAGCTATCAAAGAAATTAAATTTATTTGAAAAAATATTTCATAAAAACTCTTGGTGTTGCAGTTTTAACCAGGTTAAGGATGATCATAAAATTTTACGTGAAACTAATTTAATGAAAAACTAGTCCATCATGACTGCACTACACACCACTATAAAAATTAATGTGAGACTATGGGTTAATTAAAAGGGACGACCTACCTGATTTGAAGCCCATACTCTTTAATTCATGAATCAGAAACCTACTGACTGAGTTATTTAATGACCAATGAAAAATTTTCTAACTAATTTTGAACATATCTCACATCCAAAAAACCCAAATTAATTAATTAACAACCTCAAACTGACAAACAAAAACTATTCACTTAGACATAAATGACTATTTATTCACCAGGCGCTTCTACCATACTAAAACCGAGACTAGCCATTATCTGGAGGAATTATCCATGATCCTGACACTATCCTTATAAGGCCCCAGCCTTAAACCTTAATTAATCTTGAGTGATTACAAGATTACACATTGAGGATCTTTTCAGGATTAGAGTTTTAGAGAATTAGATCATAAAACTTGCATTACATTCCACATTTAAACAAAGTGGTTACATAAAAGATAGTATTCATTTTTCGCATCAATGGAAACAAATTTAAAATAAAACATGGATTCTTTCTTGACACTTCCTTGACACTATCATCATATCATGTACCCTTCCCTTGACCTGAGAAAAGCATTTCAAAAACATGGGATGAGCATAAAAAGCTCAGTATGGGATATAAAAATATGGAAAGGAAACATGAGTACATGTATACATAAGAATGAAATCATACTTTACCCATAAACCATAAACAGTTTAACATACCTCATAAAATCATGAATAAATCATAGAAATCATAAGAAATAAAAGCTAACTTGAGGCATTAATAACATTCTTACGTAGGGATTAACCCTCTTGGTTACGTTTGGAATACCCACCACAGTATATTCCCTAAATCTCTTCGAAAAAACCTTAACATTTCACTCCTTCGCGTTACCCAATGCATTTGAGAGCTATATCGGGCTCACCTTCCCTTAGTTTATCACAGAACCACCCGCTTCAATAATAATTCCCAAGAACCATAACATAAACGTATCACATAAAACATGCATAAGGGAAACATAACATTTCCACATTTCAATCACAATATAAAATTTTAGTATATTGAAATAATGAATCCATTCAAAAAGAAACCATTTCCAAAACCATTTAAAACATTTAATATAGAGTTTTTTGAATCAAAGTGTCCCATACCACCTTGACGCTTTTAAAATTTTAAACCATTAATATCCATATAAATAAATCCTTAAAACCATTTTGAAAACATGGATATTAATAAGAACAAATAATTAAATCATTTAAAGAGATAATTTGGTTAAAGGGGTTCTACCAAAATTAGAGACACTTGAATACAATAATTGAGGAATAACATTTTGTCAGAACTTTATAATATCATGAGAATAAATGTATTCATGATATAATATTCCAAAGTATAGTATATACACCATATAAGAGTGAATTTGTGCATACCAACAATGAAGTCTCAATAGAAATGTCAAATGTGATGAATTCCCTTATAAAGAAGGTATCCTTAAATTAAGGATAAATCAATCTCAAAATTATGTGTGACAAATATAAATACACCCAATATAAGTGGATATTAATTGTAAAACACTAAAAGGTAATTCACACATATTCTAAATATGACATATTCAATAACTACATGTTGAACCCAAAGAAATCAAAATTGGGATAAAAAGTTCCCTTGGTAAAATTCGACAGCCTAACGGCATCACTTCAAAATTCAGAAAATGAGTTGATAAGAGATAAAAAGGGAATATCATCACATGGACATAAAATTTAAATCAATAAGGATATAGTAGAACATATCCCAACATAATATTATGTAAATTAAAAGATGTAACAAAAGAAGTCTTTTAAAAAGAGGAGGGTGAAAGGTTCCCTTACCGATTTGGGTATCTTTCGAAACATACACCCCGTGGAAGAAGGACTATAAAACATTGATGTAAATACTCATAAATGAAAGTATATTACACAATGAGTAAACTAATGGGCAGTACATACACCAATAAAAGGAAATTGTGGCAAATGTAGCTTAAATCTCACGGAAATAAAAGTGAGATGAAAAATCCCTTACGAAAACTTTGCAGCCTAACAGCACCACTTAAGACTTCCAAAATGGATTGATGAGAGGAAATAGGGTCTATAATCATATTAAAATAATGTTTACAGAATGAGTAATATAAAAGAACATCCCCCAACAAAACAAAGAGGAGCTTAAAAGAAGTGACATAAATGAGAGTACTTAAAAAGAAAGAGAGAGGTTAGATCTCTTATGAAAAATTCGGCAGCCTAACGGCGCCACTCAAAACTTCCAAAATGGATTGATGAGAGAGAATAGGGTCTCTCATCATATGAACATAAAAATTACAGTATGAGTAATATAAAATCACATCCCAATCACAAGAAAGATGAGCTTAAAAGGAATGACATAAAAGAGTGTACTTAAAAAGAATGAGAGGAGTAGGATCCCTTACCTCGGGTCCGACTTGACTCGATCGTTCTTTAATCTCCTGAATAATAAACTTGAGTTAATTTCTACTTCCTTAAGAACCTTTTTCAAGTTCATTATTCCTTTTATATCACTTATTACCATGTCATGAACACTATGTAATTATTTTAGTTAATAACGGTCGTTTAAACGATCATTGGTACTTGAGTCAAAATATGCTCTTTATAATTACAAGTTGTTTATGTATCCATTATATCCATGGTTATAATCATGATGTATATATCATATATATCATATATATCCAGTACATATTCATTTTATACTATTCCATATCATATGGAGAAAAAAACGAAAAGCACCGTTCATGGAGACGGTAGGCCGTACGTACGCATGAACGCTACTTTCATTTAATTCTTTTTCATATTAAATAAATGATATATATATATATATATATTATAATTACAGTATAATATATATGTTATATAGGTAACATATTTTCATTAATTTCATTCTTTATACATTCTATGTATTGCATGTACGATTCACATCACTTGAGGGGGCGGTAGTCCGCACTTCCTCATATGAAATTATCGCATTTACACAACATAAAAAGAATTAAGTTATGGTTTAAATATAAAATACAGAAGCATATAGTAAAAATAAATATCATATATATCATATATCAAATACAGTGAAATCATAATGGCCACCTTTAAAGGTGTTAAAATAATATTGAACAATCATCGTTTCGTGAGGCAGAAAATCGCCAACCACAGAAACAATATGTTCTTTAGCCATTAGACGAAGGTGTGTGTAATTGTAGCGCGAATATTTCTTATAAAAAAATCCTAGTATATTGAAGATACTGGAGTTGTTACAAAATAAATTAATAAAACGATTTTTGGGGGTTGGAGAAGCAAAATAAAACAAAAGGACTCAAGTGAAGACATTACCTTAAAATCAGGTAACTCCCTTTGGATTGAGATCAAAGGATTCCTTGGGAAGAATTCTACCCAATGTTAGGCTTCAAGGAGTTATATAGGGATGTGGAGAGATAAAATGGTCAGGGGTTGGCCGAGCCAAAGGCTTTGGAAGTGTGGGTAAGGAGGTAGGGGTGGGGGCCTTTTATAAGAGGAGAGGAGGGGCACTCTTGGAAAGGTATAAAATGTAACTTTATTTTCAAATGAGTTTTGGATTTTAATGGTCCCACATTGATGCGTTTTTAGGATAAGGTGATAAGGGTTCCATCCATCCAATAGGTTTTGGACATGTTTAGGTCTTAGATTTTACATTATCTTTCCATTTTATTTAAATCGTTAAATAATGAGGTCATCGCTGCATCATCATGATGTCATAAATAATTTAATTTATTTAATTTCTAAAAATTATAAAAAAACTACTATGATGTAGGAAATCTATTTAGCTTTCCAATGAATATTTATAGTCCAAAAGATCATTTATGTAGGAAAAATTAAAAATATTTTACTTAGGTGATACATTCTTTGTTACATTTAACATTCTTTAAAAATAAAAAGATAAAAAGTCACTTTCTCACAAAAGTGATTTCATGGGCCCCCCATGTTTGGCACAAGACATCCCATGGTCGGCCATGAGACAACCAGTAGCCTTAAGACACATTTTTTGGTCATTTTTTATTATTATGATATTATCTTATTATCTTTAACTACCCGATTACTCATTAATCAAGATAATTAAAGATAATTATCGCTGTTACTATTCATAATGTCCAAAAACAAAAGAGTCTTAAATACATAATTTGGACCTTCTGATTCCAAATATGTAATCAATTTTACCAAATTCCAAACACATAAATTTCAATAATTAATTTTAAAAAAAACTTCACGTTGTCAAAACAAATAGTGGGTTTTTTAGAAACAATATTTATGAAAAGTTTGGCACTTGTTTATGCCTAATTACAAAGTGAAATTCATCCCAATGACCATAATTGAATTACATGGTGAAAATATATTCTAATTAAACTTTAAAACAAATTAAAAATTTAATATAACCATATAATTAAATTATATGAAAAAGAAATTTTGATGTAAAATGCAGTATTTTTCACTATTCATTGAAAAATGAACATTGTCAGAAAAATACCAAAAATTAACCCAAGGTAAATTTCAATGTCCCAATCATAAATAATAAGTTTATTTTGAAAAATAGATCTTATAAAATTGTCAAAAAGTGGATTTAAAAGAGGTTCTCCATTAAAAGGCGGTTAATCGACCTTTTAAAGAATATTGGAATGTTTACGATTAAAAACTAGATTCATTTGCATTTTTAATCCCCTAACATTTATTTAAAAAAAATACTTGACAAACATATATAATCATTTTGTAGTTAGTTATGTTCATTCCCGCCATTACAACAGCTAGGCGTTAACTACCATTTAAAATAATATTATTTTACAATTAGAGTGCAACATAAGATTTCAAGGAAACATGTTGTTGCATATTGGGTACGCCATCGAGCATAGCATTCCCTTTAAAGTAATTTTAATATTTTATTCACAAATATGGATAAATGTGAAAATGTCATACTCTTTATTTACCTGTGGTGTTACATACCTCCTCCCTTTTGGGAATAGCGTCCTCGCAATTTTAAAATTGAGCTTGGAAACATCCTTGAACGTCCCACATCGGAACAAGAGTCGGTAAAAAAATCACATTAATATAAAGAAAGATAAGTACAAAGGTCACCCAAGTTAACCCATACTAGGATTCCATGTAGGAAAAAATGGACATAGAGGGGAAAACATAGGGTCATGTTCCGATGGAGAGTGGTAGTAAACATGTCTAGGAGAAAGTTAACCACAAGAAAATCACAAACTTGTGATCGGTTAAACGGTATTCGATTACTCCGTAGGAAAAGTTAATAGACAAAATTTTTGTTTTAAGTTACTTTTTATTGAAGAATTTGTTCATAAGGAAACATAATCACTTATCTTGTTGACTTTCAACTTTTATTATATTCCTTACACAAACTCATATTTTCTCCAAAATACGAGTATTTAGGAAGACTTGTTCGCATTAAGAGTACGATAATCAACTTCTAGAGAATCCCCTAATCCACAAAATAGAACTATATACTTCCCATGTCTTTAGACATTAACCAAAACTAAAAATAAAAAGGTTATTACAAGATCAGATAATCCAGAAAAGGATAACCCTTTATAAAAAGAAAATCAATTCTTAATATCCAAAATTTGTCAAACAAAACCCAAGGTTCAACGAGGACCATTCAATAAACTATTTGTCCATAAAATTATTCAAAGTAAACCAAAATAATATTTAATCCCAAATATTTGAAGGATTTAGTCACATAGTATTCCAAGTTAAATCGTAACATTTATCTCCAAACAACATCAGTTGCTCCTAAAGTCTCGTATTGAAAAGTAATTAACCTAATCACATATCCTCCATGATAGGTTAATAAATTTCCATAGATAACCCAAAATCAACATACTCTTAATTCATAAAATCATCTAACTAAAAGGAATCATTCAAACTAACCAGGGACTTCACGTAGTCCAGTGGTAGGCGATAAATACCAGTCACACTTTGGTTGTGGGTTCGATTCCCGCAGCTTTGTCCAACACGACGGGTTGTCACACGGTCTGCGTGTTGTCCTTTTTATAAAACTCCAAAAATAACCCTTACATGTTTTAACCTCAATAGTTTTCTTATACATCGCATTTTCATCCAAATTTGTTACAATCTCAACATCTTAATTCTTGAATTCTTATTTCACCACCATAAGATAAAATAAAATGATTCCCAAAATGAATAACATCATACCGTGATCATGGCGTCCACTCGGTTTCATCGTCATCTTGCTCACGTAGGTAGAAGTCCCATGCATTACAACAATGATTTAGAGATCCTTAAAAATAATTTGCTTCCTCCATCCAAATACACCTTGTACAACATGGGTCATATGGGAGTTCATAGAAAAACCGTTTTGGAAAATAATCATGTATGACATATAATTCCAAAACATCTGATAAAACATGATTTCAATAAAATAGTCGGACAGAATTTGAGTTGAAAATTTCTATTATTGGTCCTTTTAAAATACCATAAGTATGTCCAGAGAGACTATATTTTAAAATCAAATATAAATAGGTTGCGCAAGGGTCTCCTTCCTCGGCACCATTTTTAAAATCATAATATGATTCAAATTCTTGTGATAAGGTAAAATATTTGAAAATACCTTGATAATATTTACCTTTCTTGAAAATATGAGAATATTGTGAAAATAGTATTTCTTTAAAAACAACCCATGATCCATGATGATAACGAGGTATAGTGGAGGTGTTTGATATCTCAAAAAACTGCTTGCAAGTGAGTTGTATACTAGAAAAAGTTTCACAATCATCCGAACATGACTTTGCAATAATTATTGCAAGCATGTCATCAGGAAGAGATAGGAATGTCATCTGAGATCCTTCTCCATCCATTCGTAACCGACTTTACTTGACCTAAAAAATTTATAAAACAAGGATTTAACTTAAATAATAGATATAGGGACTAATCATGTGTCTAACAAAAACTCCTAATCCCTAAAGTTGTCTAAACCGACCTCTGATACCAACTATAAGTCCGCAGCCTTAAACCTTACTTAATCTTGAGTTATTACAAGATTACACATTAAGGATATTTTCAGGTTTACTTTTTTAGAGAATTAGATCATAAAACTTGCATTAAATTCCACATTTAAACAAATTGGTTACATAAAATATAGTATTCATTTTTCCCATCAATGGAAACATATTTAAAATAAAACATGGATTCTTTCTTGACACTTCCTTGACACTATCATCATATCATGTACCCTTCCCTTGACCTGTGAAAAACATTTCAAAAACATGGGATGAGCATAAAAAGATCATTAAGGGATATAAAAATATGGAAAGGAAACATGAGTACATGTATACATAAGAATGAAATCAAACTTTACCCATAAAACATAAGCACTTTAACATACCTCATAAAATCATGAATAAATCATTGAAATCATAAGACATAAAAGGTAACTTGAGGAATTCATAACATTATTACATAGGGATTAACCCTCTTGGTTACGTTTGGAATACCCACCACAGTATATTCCCTAAATCTCTTTGGACAAACCTTAAAGTTTCAATCCTTCGCGTTACCCAATGTATTAGAGAGCTATATCGGGCTCACCCGCCCTTAGTTTATCACAGAACAACCCGTTTCCATAATAATGCCCAAGAACCATAACATAAACATATCACATAAGACATGCATAAAGGAAACATAACATTTCCACATTTCAATCACAATATAACATTTTAGTATATTTAAATAATGAATCCATTCAAAAAGAAACCATTTCCAAAACCATTAAAAACATTTAATAAAGAGATTTTTGAATCAAAGTGTCCCATACCACCTTGAAGCTTTTAAAATTTTAAACCATTAATATCCATATAAATAAATCCTTAAATCCATTTTGAAAACATGGATATTAATAATAAAAAATAATTAAAACATTTAAAGCGATAATTTGGTTAAAGGGGTTCTACCAAAATTAGAGACACTTGAATACAATAATTGAGGAATAAAATTTAGTCAGAACTTTATAATATCATGAGAATAAATGGGTTCATGATATAATATTCCAAAAGACAGTATATACACCATATAAGAGTGAATTGGTGCATAACAACAATGAAGCCTCAATAGAAATGTCAAATGTGATGAATTCCCTTATAAAGAATGTATCCTTAAATTAAGGATAAAGCAATCTCAAAATTATGTGTGAAAAATATAAATACACCCAATATAAGTGGATATTAAGTGTAAACAAATAAAATTTCATTCACACATATTCAAAAGATGACATATTCAATAACTACATGTTGAACCCAAATAAATCGAAATTAGGTTAAAATGTTCCCTTGGTAAAATTCGACAGCCTAACGACATCACTTCAAAATTCAGAAAATGAGTTGATGAGGGATAAAAAGGGAATCTCATCACATGGAAATAAAATTTAAATCAATAAGTATATAGAAGAACATATCCCAACATAATATTATGTGAATTAAAAGACGTAACAAAAGAAGTCTTTTAAAAAGAGGAGGGTGAAAGGTTCCCTTACCGATTTGGGTATCTTTCGAAACATACACCCTGTGAAATAAGGACAATACAACATTGATGTAAATACTCATAAATGAAATTATATTACACAATGAGTAAAAAAATGGGCAGTAAATACACCACTCAAAATAAATTGTGGCAAATGTAGCATAAATCTCACGGAAATAAAAGTGAGATGAAAAATCCCTTACGAAAACATGGCAGCCTAATGACGCCACTTAAGACTTCCAAAATGGATTTATGAGAGTAAATAGGGTCTATCATCATATTAACATAAAGTTTACAGAAAGAGGAATATAAAATAACATCCCCCAACATAAAAAAGAGGAGATTAAAAGAAGTGACATAAAGGAGAGTACTTAAAAAGAAAGAGAGAGGTTGGATCTCTTATGAAAAACTCGGCAGCCTAACAGCGCCACTCAAAACTTCCAAAATGGATTGATGAGAGAGAATAGGGTATCTCATCATATGAACATAAAAATTACCGTAAGAGTAATATAAAATAACATCCCAATCACAAGAAATATGAGCTTAAAAGGAATGACATAAAAGAGTGTACTTAAAAAGAAAGAGAGGAGTAGGATCCCTTACCTCGGGTCTGAATTGACTCGATCGTTCTTTAATATCCTGAATAATAAACTTGAGTTAATTTATACTTCCTTAAGAACCTTTTTCAAGTTCATTATTCCTTTTATATCACTTATTACCATGTCATTAACACTATGTAATTATTTTGGTTAATAACGGACGTTTAAATGATCATTGGTACTTGAGTCAAAATATGCTCTTTATAATTACAATTTGTTCATGTATCCATTATATCCATAGTTATAATCATGATATATATATCATATATATCATATATATCAAGTACATATTCATTTTATACTATTCCATATCATTTGGAGAAAAAAACGAAAAGCACCGTTCATGGAGACGGTAGGTCGTACGTACCCATGAACGCTACTTTCATTTTATTCTTTTTCATATTAAATAAATGATATATATATATTATAATTCCAGTATAATATATATGTTTTATAGGTAACATATGTTCATTAATTTCATTCTTTATACATTCCATGTATTGCATGTACGAGTCACATCACTTGAGGGGGCGGTAGTCCGCACTTCCTCATATGAAATTATCGCATTTACACAACATGAAAAGAATAAAGTTATGGTTATAAAATACAAAAGAATATAGTAAACATAAATACCATATATATCATATATAAAATACAGTGACATCATAATTTCCACCTTTAAAGGTGTTAAAAGAATATTGAACAATCATCGTTTCGTGAGGTAGAAAATCGCCAACCACAGAAACTGTATGTTCTTTATCCATTAGACGAAGGTGTGTGTAAGTGTAGCCAGAATACTTCTTATAACAACATTATTGTATATTTAAGATACTGTAGTTGTTACAAAATAAATTAATAAAAAGATTTTAGGGGGTTGGAGAAGCAAAATAAAACAAATGGACTCAAGTGAAGTCATTACCTTAAAATCGGGTAACTCCCATTGGATTGAGCTCAAAGGCTTCCTTGGGAAGACTTCTGCCAAATGTGAGGCTTCAAAGAGTTATATAGGGATGTGTATAGACAAAATGGGCAGGGGTTGGCCGAGCAAAAGGCTTTGGAAGTGTGGGTAAGGAGGTAGGGCTGGGGGCCTTTTATAAGAGGATAGGAGGGGCACTCTTGGAAAGGTATAAAATGTAACTTTATTTTCAAATGTGTTTCAGATTTTAATGGTTCCACAATGATTTGTTTCGAGGATAAGGTGATAAGGGTTCAAAATCCATCCATTCAATAGGTTTTGGACTTGTTTAGGTCTTATATTTTACATTATCTTTCCATTTTATTTAAATCGTTAAATAATGAGGTCATCGCTGCATCATCATGATGTCATAAATAATTTAATTTATTTAATGTCTAAAAATTATAAAAAATATACTATGATGTAGTAAATCCTTTTAGATTTCCAATGAATATTTATAGTCAAAAATATAATTTATGTAGACAAAATTAAAAATATTTTACTTAGGTGATACATTCTTTGTTACATTTAACATTCTTTAAAAATAAAAAGATAAAAAGTCACTTTCTCACAAAAGTGATTCAATGGGCCCCCCAAGTTTGGCACAAGGCATCCCATGGTCGGCCATGAGACAACTGGTAGCCTTAGGACACATTTTTTGGTCATTTATTATTATTATGATATTATCTTATTATCTTTAACGACCCGATTACTCATTAATCAAGATAATTAAAGATAATTACCGTCGTTACTATTCATAATGTCCAAAAACAAAAGAGTATTAATTACATAATTTAGACCTTATGATTCCAAATATGTAATCCATTTTACCAAATTCCAAACACATAAATTTCAATAATTAATTTAAAAAAAACATCCTGTTGTCAAAACAAATAGCGGGTTTTTTAGAAACAATATTTATGAAACGTTTGGCACTTGTTTATGCCTAATTCCAAAGTGAAATTCATCCCAATGACCATAATTGAATTACATGGTAAATATATATTCTAATTACACTTTAAATAAAATTAAAAAGATAATATAACTATATAATTAAATTATATGAAAAAGCAGTTTTGATGTAAAATGCAGTATTTTTCACTATTCATTGAAAAATGAACATTGTCAGAAAAACACTAAAAATTAACCCAAGGTAAATTTCAATGTCCCATTCATAAATAATATGTTTATTTTGAAAAATAGAGCTTATAAAATTGTCAAAAATTGTATTTGAAAGAGGTTCTCCATTAAAAGGCGGTTAATCAACCTTTTAAAGAATATTGGAATGTTTACGCTTAAAAACTAGATTCATTTGCATTTTTAATCCCCTAACATTTATTAAAAAAAAATAAAAATATTTGAAAAACATATATATTCATTTTTTAGTTAGTTCTGTTCATTCCTGCAAGTACAACGGCTAGGCGTTAACTACCATTTAAAATAATATTATTTTACTATTAGAGTGCAACGTAAGATTTCAAAGAAACTTGTTGTTGCATAATGGGTACGCCATCGAGCATAGCATTCCCTTTAATGTAATATTATTATTTTATTCACAAATATGGATAAATGTGAAAATGTCATACTCTTTATTTACCTGAGGTGTTACAATCCTAGGCTAAATCCCTAGGTATAAGAACCAAAGACATAATAATTTACATTTAATTTATCTCAATCCCTTTAAAAATGAATACAACTACATAGATATATTAAAGTGAGGGGTGATTATGTATAGATGTTGCTTTACAATTTCCTCTAACTAGGATACATGGAAGCCCCATTATACTGAGATGATTTGAATATTCTCCAGTTCAATTATTACTCAAATACCTAACAGGGAGAACAAAAATTAGAAAGAGAGCAGGATGATGAAAAAGGATATCACCAAAGGGAGAACCCTACCATGAGTCACCAAGATTAAGTTCCAAAACCACCCAGATATAAAGGACAAACCAAGAAAATAGAGGGGAACCAGTCCTGATTTTTAAGAGCTAAGGATAGGGGGAAAAGAGATGATGTACCTTTAAAAGCATGAGGGGAAGAATTGTAATTCTTCTCATAAAAAATCCGCCACCAGCAACCTCATGGAGGACACCAACTAGTTGATGTATACAGATAGTGGCTCATTCCACCATCAGACTCCACCAGATAGCCAGTATAGGGCCACCAACTAACTAACTAACCCCTGTAGGATAGTTGTCCCACTATCCTGGCCACCAACTGGATGGTTGCTATAGGATGCATCCCTGACCACTATACCTTCCACTAATACTCTAATGCTACTCCTAACCACCTTACGACCATAATTCCCCATCCAAAAACACCCTTTTGAGGTATCCAAACTTTCAAAATATTGTTCTGAACCCCTATTCTCAAAATAACCTCTATCTTAAATAAAAGATCAAATTTCCCATAGAAATTCAAACCCATGCATACACAAGACATTACAGGTACTAATGAATTTATTTAATAAATTTAAATTTTTTATTCAGTAGTATATAATACATCTGATCAATCATGAATCCAAAATAGGGGGTTTCATCTCAATTCAACTATATTGGGAAATATATTATATTATAAACCTAATTTATTTTATATTTTGTATGTGATGACCCTTGGAAATTTTAAATAATTAATTACACTTTATTCATAGTACTTAAAGTTTCAATTCATGTTTTCTCTTTTAACGAGTTTTTATTCAAATGTTATTAATGTCTTGTGGGTTTATTATCCAATATCACTCTTAATTGTGATTGATGTTGTTTAAATTTATTTTATAAAAAATATATTCTCATTATTTCTTATAATCTATATATTTTCATTTAATATGATAATTTATAGGTCTTCCATGTTTTCTTCAAAATTTTCCACCCTTTTTTTTTCAAAAAGTCTAAAATATTATTTTAAATAAAAAATAACCTTATTTTTCAAATTTTGGACAATAATATATCCCATATGTTTCCATATTATTCAACATATTTTAAGAAAGTTTTTACCAAGAATTAAATTATTGGTAAATTAATTTTTATACTAAGTTTTACATTCATTAAAAGGGTTTAGAAAATAAATTTAAATTCTTATGAACAATTAATTTTTTAATTTTTACAACATAATTAAAGGAATATTCTTTAGAATATATACGATATAAAAAAATTCTTGCATCTATCATAATTATTCACTATTTAGCTTCCTTTAAAAGTTTCCAATAATTTTAAAATATTTTATTCATTATTTTTTGAAGTCTTAGATTTTATATTAAAATAAAAGGAATTATTTTCAAAAAGATTGAAATTATTTACAATTTTTTTTTGTAATTTACTTTTACAAAAAAGTTATAAAATCTTTAAGGAATGTTCTTTATAAATTTTCTAAATAATTTTCCTGTCAAATTATCAAAATAATTTCATTTATTTCAAACCTTATATTCTTACGATCTGTTGGTTTTGTGTCATTATTTATTGTTTTATGGATTTGACCTTATTTTTTTATCATTCAATTTCTTGTGATCATGTTCTATACCACTCTCCATTATTAATTGGACATTATTTTCCTTCTTCATGCCCACAATTTTATTATAATGTTTATATTAAATATTATTTAAACTAATTTGACAATTTCATAATAGTATACAATTTCAATATATAATGTTAACTGAAGGAACCTTATTAAGAAAGTTATTTCCTTTATCGGTGAATTAATGAGGTTTCATATTCTTAATTAAATAAAGATATTTATTTGTTGAAAATTCATATTTATTATGTATTATATTGTTGATTCAATATATTAGAAATAAATTTTATATATATAAGGGATGTGTGGTTCCTGATTATAGATATCCCATTGATGTATTTAAAGGCCTCATGAGGTAAAATAGAATGTGTATTTCTCGTTGTATGCTAGTCCATACAATGATAATGTCTTGGAATAAGGCCTCTATTATATATATAATATATTAGCAAAAATCCGTGATGGAAAGGTTCACGATTTTTTAAAATGATTCTACGAAGGAAAGATCCTAACAGTTGATATTATGTATTTCTTTCATTAAAGTATTATTTATTATTACCCATGTTATTGATTAATTTTCCAACGATATATTTTGTAGCTCATGTTACTGATTAAATGACATGTGTATCGAATATTTACCATTACATATTTTTTATGACTTATATATTTATGATAGATTCCTTTATATACTTTACCTTATCATTCATCTAAACTCAAAATTTATTTATTTTACTTTCCTCATAATATAAAATAAGGAATATTAGAATGATTTTCAAGGATGAAAGAAAGTTTTTTATGCTATGGTTTTATTTTTCAATGTATATGGAATTCATGTATATATATAGTTTTACAAGACTGATAAACTGATCGGTCCTTTATGGTGCGATATCCTGTATCTTATACCAATGTAAATGAGTAAATAATTGATTGGGGTTACTAGAGTCTGGCTCATTATAGTTGGTATCAAAGGACTCTTAGTAGGACCCTTGGGATCTTGATTTTAAAATAACATAGATAGCATGCTCATTAAGATAAACCCCAAGTATGTTCAATAAAAGTTTGGTATTTTTATGTTATGGATCAATATTATTAATGATATGAGATAATTATGTATGTGAAATTTTTTAGATAAGGTTCCCAAAGGATGAAAGGGAAATCAAATCAACACACATAGTCAATGTAGAAATTTACCTTTTGAGAACATCAATAAAATGGGTGTTGGAGCTGATAAGATAATGAAAATATTAGGGAAACTGATCTAGGTTATGAAATATAACCTTTCCCAGACGGATCAACCAATTATTGTACAATGTGATGCACCCATATTTGTTTGTTTCATGTGAAAAAATACTCCACCCTTTAATAGAAATACTATCCATTAACATATGATTGATTAATAAAGTATCTCAAAAAGGTATTTATGGAATTGGGAAGTAATAAAATAGAAAAGGTTATTCTGGTTGTATATTATTTAAAAGCTGATGTGGGTCAATGATTGTCACTAATTCATAACTCTAAGGTGGTGGAGGAGATAAAGGGAATAGAGTGGAGAATATTTTAGGTGAACGTTTTTTAGAAATATTTTCCTAGTAAAGAACATGCTGATATTGAAATGAGATCTAATAATTTAATAAATAATGAAGAAACATGTTTTTTATAATGATAACATTATAATATTTTCAAGGCATTTTATGAAATATTTATGTGATCCAAAAAGTAATATTATTGGTTTATTTTATAGACTTAAAACAAGCCTTAAAAGGGAACTTGATTATAATTTTTTATTATATGATTGTATGGTATCAAGTTCTATTAGGATAGATAAATAGTTATCTAATTCATTTATCTTCCAAAAAAATCAAAATAAGAAAAGTATGACTATGAACCAAATAAATAATGAGGAAAAGATAATAATGGAAGGAAGGAACATTAAATATGTGATAATATTAGAAATAAAATGTTTTAAGGGAATGTGATGTTCTTATAAGTGAATAGATAAGGGACATCTGGCTCATGAATATAAGGAAATAAATGAAATCACTGATATTCAATGTTTATATGGAATGGAGATATGTCACTATTCAAACTAATTCCCAAAATTCATTTAATATTATTATAATTTCGTTGTAGTATTTATTGATTTTATTTTAGTATATTATAAAATATATAAAGAGAATGAGAGTCAATTAGGAGTCACTCCTGGAACTCCCAAAGGAAAGAAGTAATTTCTGAAATGTATCATGTTTGAATATTATATTTAGAATGATTATTTTCTTGAAAATATTTTCTCCATGGATGGAATATATATTGAAATTTATAATAAAAGGTAGACCCACACCATTTTATATATCCTTTAGGTTTATTATGTGTTTTAATGTAAGGGTAATTATAGTAAATTTTGGGAATATATTATTATGATGTATTCAAATTTCATCTAGAATATTCAAAATAGTTTTAGGGTTTAAAGATTAATGATAAACCATGGGTGTTATTATTGAGATTTCTATGATTATAAATTTATTTGATGGTTTAATTTACTAAATATTATTATTCTTTTTTCTTTCAATTTTTTTATTAAATAGCCAAAATCGGAGGAATTTAAAGTAAAAAAATCCTTCTTAGAATGAAGAACAATATTACTAAATGGATCTAACAATACATTAAAAGATTATTTTAGTGTTTATGACATGATAATTCATATTATTCATTCATATTTTTGAATATGAGATAAATTATAGGTAGTAACCTGATCAAAATAAAATTGGGGAAAGAAATTAAGTATGTTTTCCTATAATTCCTCAAGTAATAGAAGATAAATCTATCATGTTTT
This sequence comes from Viscum album, assembly GCA_963277665.1. Lineage (NCBI taxonomy): Eukaryota > Viridiplantae > Streptophyta > Magnoliopsida > Santalales > Viscaceae > Viscum > Viscum album. The sequence continues at coordinate 606,804,620 of OY728139.1, read as the reverse complement.
GTGTGAGAAGTTTCAATTAACTATAAATGTACTCTTAAATAAACACGATAATAAGTAAAATACTTATAAAAGAACACATATTGTTCAAGAAATATTTATTTACTAAATAATATGTTTTCTAGTCCTTGCATAGAAATTAAAATTCTTGAAAAAATCTATTATTATATCATTATATGATCAAAATGAATGAATATTAAAAGGAAAATGTTTTTCAGGGAGGGGAGAATTTTACACCCAAATATTTTAGCTTATGAAAATTATGTATTATAGCTTGTGATACATAGAATAATAAACTTCAACAAACTATAACATACTATATAAATATTATTATTTAAATATCACTATTATAACCTAGTTGTTGGATTACTGAGTATGAATATGAGTAATAGTATTATTAAATATATGTTGAAATTATTTCCTAAACAAAATATATTTATTATTTATAAGGAAATAATTATTCAATTTTTAGTGATAATAATTAAATCATAAAAGTTTAAGAATAAAGAAATTTTAAATGGGTTATTTTTCTATTAATGTGAGTTTTCTTTATATTATATTTTTTTTAAAAGATAAAATTCTCATATTTGGAGTATTAAATTTATTATAAATGTATTTTAATACATTAAAACTAATTAATAGATATTCATACATTTAAGATCAATTTTTTACAAATGATGATAAAATCATTTGATGGTAAAAATATATATTTTTCAAAAAACTATTTTAAGTATTTAATTAGTCTTTATCTTAAAAAGTTAAGTTAATCATGTTTTATTAGGTATTTTAATTAAATTTATTAATAATATATTCAATATAATCAATTAAAAACCATATAATTATTATCACTAGGCAAGGAATAGTGTTAAATTCTTTTTATTCTTCGAAAATACATTTTTTTCTTCTAAAAATAGTTTTTATGAATTTCTACAAAGATGTTAGAATTATTTTCTTCTGAATTTAGAATTTTAATTTGATAAAATAAAAAAAATATTTTTTCAATACAAAATTGTATGAGGGTTAATTTTAGATATTTTTCTAAAATAGTTAATATTTTGGTGACTGGTGAAAAATACTGATTTTACAATAATGCCACTTTTATATATTATAATGATTTAATAATTAAATGAATTTTTATGTAACTATTTTATATAATAAATATGAATTTATAAATTAGTATAAATGATTTATAAAAGTTAATGTGTAAAATAGAAATTTATGTTTTACATTTTGAAATTCTAAGTAATGTTTTTATTCAAATTAAAACTATTTTTGGTTCTTATCATTTAATCAAGTTTTCACAAGTTTGAATTCAATTTAAGTTTGATTTCATATTAAAACAAGGAAGATATTATTTAAGATAATATAATTAATTCCAAGCTAATAAAAATTATAAATGATTATGGAATAAAATTATTTATTTTCTTAAAAGGGAACTTTTTCATAAACAAAGTTTTTATTTCATATTGCGAACTTATATTAAAATAAATTTAAGAAAATTAAATCAATTTAATATTATAAAATCTATTATGTATTATAAATAGTAATAATTAATATTATTTAATGATTTCAACTTATTTTTTTGTCATAATGAATAGTAATCATTGAAAACATTTTTTGTTATGTTATGGGTTAAAAATGATTAACGAGGGGGTTAAACTAAAGGGATAATGGAAAAAATGACCTAAAATCATTTCTAAATCTCATTGGTTAAGTGTATTTCAGGAAAAAATTATATTATCTTCAAATTGGGGTTTATTTGGAGCCACTTTACAATTAGAGTTACTTTATTATATTTTAATATTCATAATAATTACAAGTGTGTCAGACCCCTCACTTATTAAAGGTCCCCTCATCTCTTCTAGTCTATACACCAATTGAGCCATTTATCTTGACCAATATCTAAAAATTACTCTCCCAAATCCCTCCCCACATCCCAGTGAACCTTTTTTGACAAAAAATACTATGTTAATAAGGCTTAAGGTTTAATCCAATGGTGGTTACCAAAGGAAGAATATATGTCCTTACTGACATTTATCATGTTCATTTCTTCATAAACATCATTAAAATCTTCAATACATATATTAAAATAAGTAAATAAATACATTTACATTAATGAGATATTTTAGGTTAATGTTACATCCATTTTCTATCTCTTTTCCATACTATAAGAATTGAAAACATCGCTTATCCATATGTAGTGACTCTCATCTCCATGAACTGATGTGTATCATCTTTCACCACCAGATCACATGGATGGTTATAAATATATAATTAATTTTTATATATGATATTTATGAATTAATTATGATTCTATAAATATAATATATGATCTACCTTCTTCACCATCCATCTGATGGAAAATGATAACGTCACTCGTGCGTATATGTGGACTACTACGTCCATGAAGTGATGTGATACATTTTTCATTAATACATTACAAGGAAAATAGTAAGGATTTATTTGATGAATATATATAATAGAAATATTATTATTTAAATATTAAAAATTATAAACTCTCTTTCCATTCCAACCATCAGAAAAAATGAAAATGTCACCTTGCGTATGTGAAAACTACCTTCACCGTGAACAACATGTTTGATTTTTCTATTTCCACCATGAATTAATGATTCTAAAATTTTATATAATGAAAAAAATATTCATGAAATTGTTATATTTATATAGGTGATAGAACCATTTTTATATCACCTTTAATCATGGTCAATATATCAGTGTAACTTTGGAAAAATTGTCCATACAGCCATAAGTGGTCGACGTAATCAAGAAAAACACAATAAATATATGTCAAATGATTATAAAAGGAGTATAATAAATTAAATATATTTGAAAAGGTTATTATTAAATTACATAATAAATTAAAATATTTTTATTCAGGATGATATAGCACAACATATATTCTAATAATCCATTGTAAGTGTTTTTCATCTCAATTCCACATAATTGATACATATTTTATATTATGAACCAAATTTATTTTATACAGTATATATAAATTCCATTTGATGTATTGTATCATTAATCCCTCTTTATTTATGTTATTAATTGTTTCAATTAAATTTTTATATTTTAAGGGGTTTTTAAAAAAAGTTATTATGGTCATAATGGTTTATTTTACAATATCAAACTTATTCGGGATTGTTAATGTTTAAATTTAAATTGGAATAATTATATACCCTATATGTAGAGACACGAAGCTTGACGTACAAGGGAATTACATTACTTTTTCGGAATACTTAGTACATAAAAAAACACACACACAAGGACCGTAATAGTTTAGTGACTTTGGAAACTCAGAACATAATATTCTAATCATTGTGAAAGATCTTCAACATCTCCCATAAAGATCTTCCCTTTTTTTCTTACCTAAAACCCTTATTTATATCATGGGGAAAAGAAAACGTAAAAGGGTGAGCTCAAATTCTCAGTAAGGGTAAACAAAAGAAATATCAATCACATCATATTCGTAAGAACATAACATTTTGGAAATATTATCCTACAAAAGAGATCATAATATCATAACATGGGATAAATCATAGTAGTGAAATGTAATCCCAATAATCATAACTTAAAACATGAAACTTTTTTGAATACACATATAATCATAGAGAATCATTTCATATTAGTCAAGACACATTTCCAAGACTATCTTAGTGGACAAAGTCCATTTCTGAACCGAGTTTACTCCTCGTTTCAGTCCTGTTTCACTGAACCGGTTTAACCTACCATTCCAGCCATGTCTATCTCATGAGATATAAAATCTTTACCCAATGAATTGGAGGGAGATATAGGTCCCACCCATCTCATAATGATACCATTCTTATGTGTGCCACAAAATCATAAATCATACATCATTGCATAACCCATGTAATAAAAATGGGATTATTAAACATCGTGACATCATAAAAAAATTCATATAAGATAAAGGAATTCATAAAAATAATTCCATCACAACATAATCAAATCAATTTAATAATAGGGATAGAAACAGAACCCTATATTATCTTAGATGGAAAATAATTTTGATAAAACACTTGAACTCCATTCTTGAGGAAAATATCCTTTATACTTCAAAAACATTTTCTTTTCTTAACATGTCATACAATTTTAAACTAAAAGAAGTTTATTAAAAATAAACTTGAAAACTTATAAAGGAAACTTCTTGTAAATATTGTTTTAAAAATCCATTCATGCCATATAAGTTAAAAAACATTCTTCTCGTACTTTTGTCCGAAAAGTCAAAAAGTACCTCGTACGAAAAACGACAAAAGATTCCTTTCATATCTTTTACTAAACACTCACCAAAGAGTAAAATTGGATATAAACTATTTTATAAGGATATAAATATTACATATTGAGGAAACATGGATGTGGATGATAAAATACACCCCAGTAAATTCCAATGTATAAATAATCTTGGATAAAAATGAGATTGTGATATTTCCCTTACCTTAGGTCCGATTTGCTTCGTAAGTGTCCGAAACTACTGTATAATGATTTAAATAATGTAATTTACTTATTACAGAATCATACTAATTGTTATGATATTATATATGGTTCACTTATGACTTTATATTACCCGTTCATTTGTAAATTCCATGTTAAAGAGTGTTTTGGGTAAAATCGTTTCATTTTTTCGTCCGTGTATTGACTTGTAATTATTCATATGATTACTTAGATCATGATTTCTTAATTAAAGAATATAAAACATGATTTATATATAATATATATTCAGAATATACATATATATAATAGATCAGTAAATGGAAAGAAATACACCGTTCATGGAGACGGTAGGTCGTATGTACGCATGAACACTATTTTCGTTTCCTTATTGAGTTGAATGGAATTAAGTTGATGAAATAAATATATATACACATAAATCCAGTACCATTATTATGTCATATATTTCATTATTACTTATTATATATAATTTATAATCATTCATGAATGGTTAACGTGGAGAATGAATCTCATCGCGTCGTGGAGACGGTAGTCCGTACGTATGCACGAGCGATGATATCATTATCATGATCATGGAATTGTATTGGAGTGTATGTATACTATATCAGAATTAATATAACTTTAAAATAATCATATATAGTTATTATTTACACCATTATACCCATCCAACTAAATTGGTGGTGGAAAATAGATTACACCATGGCGTGGAGACAGTATTCCGTACGTACGCACGCGCGGTGATTTCGTTTTCTGTAGGTTGGATAGATGGTGAAATAGGGTTGTTTCATACTTATAATAAAATTTCAGTATATGAGTGATACTGGTGTTATTACTTAATAATGAAACAACCTAATGAGAACAAGTGGAAGAAGAAATAAAGTTGAAAGAATTGGTAACAGACATTACCTCTTCTTTGAAGCGCCTCTTTGAGTCCTCCTCTTAGGGTACTAAAATTGGTCTCTGAAGAATACCAAGACCTCTAGGATGTTACTAGGGAATTGTAGAAGTGAATTTGGAAGGGTTTGGCCGAGATTTAAGGCTCAAGGTGGTGTGAGGAGGAGAGGGAGGAGGTGCCCTTTTATAAGGGAGGAGAGGGGCTCCTTTGGAAAAACTAAAAATATTATTTTATTATAAAGCCAAATTCGGTTTTAAATAGCTCCAAATTGATTTATTTCGAATCTAATGTGGGGATAGGTCTAAATAATCTCATACAATAGAATTTAGACAAGTTTAGGTTCCTATTTTAACCTTATCATTTATATTTAACTTTAAGTTAGATAATTTTACTTTTACCGTGTCTTTTTGTCCTCTTACACTATAAGGTTAATAAAATTACTATAACAAGGAAAACGAACTCCAAATTGTTTATGATTAATATATATAACCTTATCCAAGTCATGTGGCCGAACCTTAGATTTTTAGGAATAAAATAACAATTAATAATATAATATTTGTTTTAAAAACTATTTTATGTCAATTTTGAAACTATTTAGTAATTGATTTTTGTGAAAATTATAACAGAATTATTAGTTCGAAAAAAGTTAATTAAATCAATAATACCATGTCCTATTAACCTATAAAATTAGTGTAATTCATAAAAAGTCTCATATTACATTTATTTGGGTGTTTATAACATCAATTATTTCAATATTTCATTAATAAGATAATTACTGCATCATCATTGTGTCATAAATTAATTAACTTATTTAATGTTCAAAAATTACAAATAAAATACCATTATGTAGGAAAGATTTTTATCTTTCTAATTAATATTTATAGTGGAATTTATCTTATGTATAACCCTATATTAAAAATGTTTTATTAAATAAACTTTGATTTTAACTCTTTTAACTCTTCTTTGAATTAAATAATAATAAATATTCTAATCTAATCCAAGTGGGCCTAAATGGTCATATGTTATTCCTAATGTTGTTTTTGGTCGAATTACACTTATCCAATACAATTAGGACATGTTCTAGGGTAATAATAATATCATTTTTACCCTTAATTACCCTATTTACTTTTAACCGTGGTAAAAAAAAGTAAAAAGTTACTATTCGCCAAAAATTTATTTTCATCTCATTGAACCACATTTTACTTACTGACATAAACCGTGTCTCTAGGATCTTTTAAATTCTACTCACAGAGGTGGTAAAATTATGTTTTATGAAAAATTCATTTTTTTTAACTACCACTTAGTGGTTTCACTATTCATCAAAAATGAAAGTTTCCAGAAAAATACCAAAAATTAGGCCTAAGATATATTTGATATTATTAAATCAAAAATGATTTCTATTTTACCAAATTCAAAACATATCAGTAGAATTAATTAATTTAAAAATTAATTCCCGTCGTCAAAACAAATAGCGTGTTCTTAAGAGATAAAAACTATCAAAAGATTGACACTTGTTTATGTCTGGTTTAAATGTGAAATTACATCCAATGACCAACATTGTATTAAATTGTAAAAATATGTTATAAATATACTTTAAAACCACTAAAATAAATAATTTATCACTATTAATTATTTCGATTAAAAAGGTTGTTTTTAATTAAAATTTAGTAATTTTCACTATTCATTAGAAAATTAAAGTTATCCGAAAAATACCAAAATTTCACCCTAAGCTAATTTCGATATTCCAAATCCAAAAATGAAGTCCATTTTAAAAAATAAAAGTTAAAAATTTTCAAAAAGTGGTTATTACTATTCATAACGGCTTGTTTTAATAATATTTTAATAGCATATCGTTGTTTAGTGAAACTCGGTATTGCGTACTACACACGCTATCGAGGAAGGTCGCGATTATGTGTAATGAAAGGCAAGTTAAGGATGCATGTTGTGCAAGCTCCTTTTTGTGTAGCATACAACACAAGACATTAATGAAATCAAAAAGAATATTTTTCATAAAATCTCGGGGTGTTACACTATATTTATTAAAACCTATATTTTTATCCTATAATTATTTATCAAGTTTCAATTTTTTATTCAAACTTTTCTTCTCATTGGTAGTCAATATACAAAAAGACTATTTTTAATAAAATCTAACCTTATTTGTCTTCTTTTGTTGAGAATATTTATCATAAATATCCATATTCCTCAAATTACTTTATAGAAGTTTTTAGATAATTTTATGTGATTGGAAAATATATTTTTATAATATCATTTAATTTCATTGAAATGGTTTAAAATTTATATTTTTTATGTTTTCTCAACAAATCATATTTGAATTTTTATAAAATAAGGAAAGGAATTTTATTTTTAACATATATGATATATACTGATATTCGGACCTATATTAAAAAATATTCAATATTTAGATTCCTCTAAAATTTGAGAAGGTTTTTTGAGGAAAGTAAATTTTACATAATTTATTGATTTTTTATATTTTATATTAAAATAAAAGGGTTTATTTTCTATGAGGTTGAAAAGAATTTTGGAAATAATTTATAAGTTTATTTTTTAAAAAAATGTTACAAAATATTTAAGGAAAGTTATCTTTAAAGTTTCACTACAATTTTACTTTCTTATTATCAAAATAATTTCAATTTTTTGATACCTTCATTTATATTTAATGTATGGTATTTTATCATCCTTTAATATTTTTTGGATTGTACCTTATTTTTTTTATCATTCACTTTATTGTGATCAAGTTCCCTATCACTCTCCATTATTTGTTGGAAATTTTGTTCATGTTCATGTTTTTAGTAACATGGATACATTCAGTATAATTTATAGTACTCTGATATTATCATAACCATATACCATTTCAATGTACAGTGTTAGATGAAGGAATCCAATTACAAAAGTTGTTTTATTTAATGGGAAAATATTAATTTTTGATTTTCTTGATTCAATACATTTTTTTTGAAAAAGGCATATTTATTATTTGCAATATTTTTTATTCAATATATGAATAATTCATTAAAAATATGTAAGTGATGATTGGGTCTAAGTTATAAATATTTCCTCATCGCATTGACAAGTCTCATGGGTATTTATCAATGTGTGTTGGCCTGGTAAATGAAACTATCCTAGAATAAGGCCATGAAAATATGTAATATGTTTTGGCACAAGGCCTTGATGGTAAGGTTTATGATTTCCTGGCATGAGGCCTTGATGAAAAGATCTTAATGTCAGGAATTATGCATTTCATTCTTTAAAATTTGATTTCTTATTATCCATGTGATTGTTTTATTTTCCATGGATATATTTTAAAGCTCATGTTATTGATTAAATGTCATATGTAATGATTATTTAATCATACATATTGTTTTTTACATTTGTATTCATGATAGACACCACTGTATGCTTTATATTATTGATTATATGAGTTGACCCTTTATTTTTTCCCTTTTTAGAGTATATAAATAAAAAATATTTCATTTATTTTCCATGATATAAGAACATTTTTCAAACTATATTTTTATCTTCCAATATAATATGGAAATTATGACTGTGTATATTTTTATAATACTTAAAAAATGATCAATAATTCATTATGTGAAACCCTATATCATAAAATAATGTAATGAAGTTAACCTTAGTTATAGTTAACTAGATTTTGGTTCATTAGAATTATTGGAATGCTATTTGGGTTACATATTGTTGGGAGACACTATTAGGATTATGAAACTAGAGTAATAAATCTATGTTTATCCATATGATGTATTTAGAAAAGGTTTTTCCACTCAACCATATAAGAATAATATATGATGTTATTGGAATGATTTCCCACATAAATATCTTAGTGATGGAAGAAAATGTATAGATACCCAAAACATAGTGAAATATGGATCTTCTCTTAAAAGGAAATAATGCATTGAGACATTATTTTTTATTAGGATTAATTTCAATAAATTTCCATGGTGAAAAGATATAAAACATGATACTCAACCATATGTATGTATTTATTTAGATTTTAGAATTAATCAGGTTTATAAATTTTAGATAACTTATAGGTATGAACTATAATATAATTTTAGATAGGTATCATTGTCTAGGAAGTGTTCTCAAAGGGAAGAAATTGGTGTATTTTAATGTGAATGATATTGCGATCAAATTATTTAACTTTGATTCACTTATATTAGATACCTAGTGTAAATCAAACATTTATTCTAATAGATAGAGTCTCCAAGATAATATGGAATTCAATAAATGGGAAGAAGATCTATGTGTTGTCAATATAACAATACTTTCTACAATGGAGGTCAGTACATATGATCTAAGTTTACCTAGTGTATTTTTTTATGTAATTAGAAAAAAAAATTATGTTTTTTCTATAAATAAAAGTATGATGTATGTATTGTTTTAGACAATATGGGATTTTCATTCATTATTATGATCATCAGTTATTCTATATAAATGAAACAAATGTTTTATGGAAATGGGAATATGGAAAAAAATTATACATTATGTATATAGATAATCATGCCTATAAATTTTAAAATAAGATGGTGAATATTGAATCTAATATCACATAAATGTTATCATTGTTTCCTTAAATATATAAATGAGACGCATATTCAAAGACTCCATGGATATATATATTATTAGATTCATTAGATTATGAATTATTTGATAATTTTGAAACTTGTTTATTTGGGAGAATTACCAAAGAAGTTTTAGTGGAATAGGCGAAAGGAATAGTGGGTCATTGGATCTTATGCATAGTTTTTTTAAGTTTCTTACATGAATTTTTCACCCAATTCATGCCCCAAGAATTTATAAGATCAAAGGGGTTATATTAAAGTCTCTAGGTGTAATGAACTTACACCATTAGAAAAATAATGGGGGTGCATGATGTAATAATAAAACACAAATAGAAGATCTCACTACATCAGCCATGCCTTCTTCATGAAGGTAGAAACTCCATGATAACACAATAATGATCCAACAACCACTTAAAGAACAGTACAAATAGGAAACTGAGGTAAACCAACAACACGAAAATTATGTTTCTTGGATGCTAGATGCGTCTAAACGAAACAACATAAACACCAAACAACTGATAATAAATCTAAGCTCATAGCATGGTGGTACTTCCATGTATACAACACAAAGGGAAAATATGGATTGCTGAGAGAGTATTTGCATATCAGTGCCCATATACATAAGGGTCAAACATCTCTAGTTTACAAATAGAGACATCAAATGAAAAACCAGCCTACAAAATTGATGGACAGATGCCCCAATAGAGTCCAAGAAAACCAAAATCCATATATCATTTCCAAGAAATATATTTGAAGTTGAATTTTGGGTCCCTCATAAATTCCTCAATAACTTTAATAAAAATTCTTTTTTTGATATCTATATAAATTTCATCAGTCATGTCACCATTTTTATATTTTTTAAAGGCAGTTTTATCATTCTGCTCCATCCAAGAAGCAAGATCCTTTGGGAAGTCTAATTTCTCCTCTATCTGATAATCATCCCTATAAGCATGATCATTTTCATTATCATCACTTGAAGAAGCTACTAATTCAGAATAGTCAGATGAATCTGAAGAGGCAGGAAATTTTTCAGTAGGGATGGGATGTGGGGATAAATCATTTTTTTCATTCATCTTGGTAGCTAAAGAGCGCTTGAAAAGTTACCTCTCAATATTATCATTGTCCCTATGTTTTTGAGTTTTTATGGAACTCACAGTGAGGAATCAATTAGGGAAAATCATTGATTTTTCCATTTTTTAAAGGTAATGCTTCTAACTATTAAATTTAATAAATCCTCTTCCAGTTGAGAGGAGATGTCAACGTATTCTGGAAAAGATTCATCATAATCTGATTCTATATCCTCTTTCTCCCCATGATCATCAAGGATGGGTGTCATTCGTTTTTTCTCCTTAGAGGTCATGGGGATGTGAAAAATATTATCATTATAGAGGTTGTCAGATTGAGTATTTGAAGCATCCTTAGAGATCAAAATGTTAGTGATATATGAAGACCAATGAATACAGAAACTAGTGGTGAGTACAGGTACTTTGTATATTATTTTCGACTACTTTAGTAAGTATGGTTATGTATTTATAATGAAAAAAAAGTATGAAACTTTTTAAAAGTTATAAGAGTTTTATAATAAAGGACATAATCAACTGAGTAAAATTATTAAGATTATTTGTTCAGATATAGGTGGTAAATAATTGATTTAAGAATTTACTGACTATCTAACTGATTTTATAATTCTTCCCAAACACTATCCAATTGGATAACCACAATATAATAGTGTTTATAATAGGAGTAGTTAAACCTTGTTAGATATGATTTGATCAATGATGAGTCTTTGTGATCTTACTATTTAATTTATAGTGTATTCTTCAAAAATTACTATATTTATTCTTTACTGGGATTCATCTAATGAAATCATAAATTCACTATATAAGATATAGACTAGGAAATGTCCCAAAATATATTTTATAATAATTTTGGGTTGTGAATATCTCGAATGAGAATTGGTTCTGATAAACATAACCATAAAAATGATGATTTTTTAGTTATCCAATGGAAATTATGGTATATTATTTCAATAATCATACTAATAAAAAAGTAATTTTAGCCCAAACTGGTATATTTCTGGAGAAGTAATATATAATTAGAGGAATTAGTGGGAGGAAAGTTCAACTTAAAAAAGTCCAAGATTGAAAAAGAGGAAGTATTCCTAATATAGAAATTGATTAGGTTCCATGAAGAGTTATGGAAGAAGAACCGAATTAGGTTTCAAAATAACCTTTAAGGTATGGTAGGATTTTTTATGATCCCAAGTGATATTGATTTCTTATAGAAAATTATATGGAATTAATATTCCTAGGTAATGAACTAACTACCTACCTAGGGGCCACTATGAGTTATGATTCTATGTGATGTATAATAGCCATGAAACCTAAAATTGAGTCCATGTAGACTAACCAAGTTTGTAACATTGTGAGTATAAAATAAGGGGTAAATACCATAGGGTAAAAGTGAGTTTTCCCTAAGAAAACTGACTTGGATGGTAGAATTTCTACCTAAAAATCATGCCTTGTTGAAAAGGGTTACAAAAAAAATTCATGATATTGACTATGAAGATGAATTTTCATGAGTTTCTATGATAAAGTCATTTAAAAATTGGTTCCCATAATGAATCATTATGATTATGAGATATACCATATGGATTTCAAACCCACTTTACCTAATGGTAATTTATTCAAGTAAATCTAAGTGACCCAACCTGAAGGTTTTGAAATGTCAAATGAGTCTGCAATGATTTTCAAGTTGCAATGGACCATCTATGGATTAAAGAAATATTTTCAAAGTATTATATTTTACTTGATGATAAAATATAAGGGTATAGTTTAATAAAACACACAGATGAATATTGAGTATATAAGTGGATTAGTGGGAATGTGGTGGTATTTTTGATATGAATGTATTTGGCATACTTATCATTAGAAATGTTGTCCCAAATTTACACTATTTAAATATGATTTTGTGAAAATTATTCTTGATGAATAACATGGGCGAAACAACCTACATATTGAGTTTTACGATTTATATTTATATATTTATGAGTCCACTTGGACCAAGTCAAAATAGATATACTTGTAAAGTGATAAAATAGTTTAGCATAGAGTTCTCCAAGATGGGGTCTTTACCAATGTTGCATGGAATGAGTCTTAAGAATATTCAATATCCTTGTAAAGGCTTCTTTTTCTAAAAACAGAATAAGTAACTGCTTAAAAATACCTAATATTTTTATCTCCAATGATGGGTATATCCTCAAAAAATAATTTTATTTTTACTTGATAAATAATTATCTTTCTATAACTAGGTATTACATGAGTAGTAAATTTTATATTTACCATTAATTTATAGTATTTGACATATATGATTCATGTATTATTATAGTACCAAGTATGATGTACTATAACAATATTTATTTTAATCATGGGATAATGAATTTTTATTTTTAGAATTATACAATGAGATAATTTTTTTGCTAAAAAAATAGTTTTTATAAGAATCTCTCCCCTTAGAAATATTGAAGACATTATATTCTCTTAGTGGACTTAGTAATCACCCTCCTCTAACTACTTATAATGTTATGCTTTCTTCTTGTAATATTTATAAAATTATTTGGTTACGACATTTAGATATAAATATTTGTGTTACATATTTTATTTAATGCCCATGAATTGAATTATAAAAGACCATATGAAATGATGAATTTAACTGAAGTATAAACATAGTCTTTCATCTTCATCAAATTATTTTAGTTCATCTTCCAGTGACCTTTCTTGTTATACGTGAAGTAGATAGACTCTTTTATTTCCATATTTAAAAATATTTTATATTTTTAAGGTAAATTATAAAATACCATTGAATATGAAATTATCGTAGCACTTTCAACCTTTTGCATCACATTTTTCACCATAAGGGGTGAAAACCCATGTTCCCATAAATCCTTATATTCTTAGAAAATAATGGTAAAAATATTCCTAATTTAATTATCCATGATGTCCAATTTTTAATTCTTAACTAATCTTGATAATGCAAATTTTAAGGATAATAATATGAGATTGATAGAAAATTTCTTTTTAGGACATGGTGGTCCCACTATACATCGTATTAGGGGGATCAATTAGGGTGTCTTGAAATTTTATTTAATCTATTTTGATTAATCGGATCTTATATTCATGTTTATAAAAAAACATGAATCTACAATGTATGTTCAATCAAATGAAAAGAAGTAAGAATAGTAGACACATGATTTTACTTGGTTCACTTATAAAACACTGCATACAAGGAGCACATATCAACAATGTGTTGATATGAAAATAAATCACTACTTTATTCATATAGAATTATAACTTTGGTAAGATATCACTGCTCATACAAAGTATATTAAATCACCCCTTCTTCAATGAAATCATTTCATGAGGGAAACAATGATAAAGTTGACACATATGATAATCATATAAAATTTCATTCAAAGTACTCAACACTGAACATAAAGGGTGTTATCCATGATTCTCTGGTCTTTAATTATTTATTTCAAGAGATATACAAAACATAGTATTCTTTCATGATTTATCTTCAGTGTAATTTATCCTAATCACACTTCACTAATCAATATTTAATATTCAATAATTTATACATTTCTAATACCCTGATCCCTAATCTTCAAGATACCTATATAATTTATTCTATGAGTGTGATTCTTCTTTTTTTCTTCAAAACCACACGTATATGTGTCTTTTTAGAAATTTTAAATATAAAATTAAAAATTAAAATCATCTTCCAACTTCTATATTCTTAATTATATACATTTTAGTACCTACTATTAGGTCTCAACCATATATTTCAAATGGATATGAATTATTTGTTTAAAGAACTACCAAACCACCATGAGTCTTCCATATAATCAACTATTTTAAATTTTTTAGATAAGATAAATGATGGTGAAATAATATTCTATATGACATGAAAATTAAATATATCCTTTAAATTCTATAAACTACAAGATTGGTCACAACATATATAAAGGATTTATAAATGATCCAATTTTCAGCAGTAAGATATACATGACATGAAATTTTCATGACCATATAGGATTTTTATGGTAGGATATCTCAACACAGTCTCATTATATTTGTAGTACTGAAATTATTCCATATTATAATAACTAAATCCTCAATATCATTGAAATATACTTGAATCTTATTTTTTATCGAGTATTTACTTCATAGTGTTTCACTATAATAGAAAAAACATTTGAAATCTACTTGGACATACTTCATAGTGTGACCTATTATGTTATCATGTGATCCAAAAATATCTAAAACTCAAAAATTATAACATACAATGAATAATTTATTTATGGAGTGAAATATGTTGTTATGGAATATATAACTCTTGTGAAGAAATTAATTGTCCAAAATTTTAGTCCTCATCTTCTTTTGTGTTGTGACAATGGTTGTTGTAGCATGGAATATGTCAATTACAAACATTTTAAAATAGCTCTCCATTATTATTCTACATACTTCCAGGAACTTCATGTAACTTATATAGAATTAAAACTTAACAAAAAATCCAACCTGGTATCACATGAAAACAAATCCAACCAAATCTACCAGTGGTTTTAACAATATCTCCCTTTGTATTTTTTTATCAACACAATATCCCACTAAATTTGATATTTTATTCTCCCCTTAAAGTTATTCTGTCCATTAGTTTCAAGATCTATTTAATATCCCATTTAGATTATACTTATACTTATCCTAAACAAATTTTCAATCATAATCCCTTCATTATTTTTCTCCGAGAATAAAATTCATAGGGTTCTCTAAGTCTAGTTAAAACCATGATCATAATCTTATAGATTATTCCATTGTCCAAAATATTATCAAATATCTTTAAATTAGTCCCTAAGACTACAAAATTATAATCTCATCATAAGGAACTAGTGGAATAACCTAATGCTGCAATGTTATCCCTACAGCCTATGTTCAATTCATTGTCCTGAAAATCCCAATGGATTGTATCTATCCCTATTTACTTATTTCCAATAAACGTAATTTTTTAAAAAAACAAAAAATAACCATTTATATCATTATGTTTAATGGGAATAGGTTCATTATAAAATAATTATGTTTAACAGTGTAGATTTTTATTCTATCCTCTATGATCAATGATATCTCAAATTTTGAACTCATTAATTACGAAAAAATATCTATTGAATTATTCTTATTACCTCTAAGAATGATGTCACCTAAATACACTATAACCATAAAATAATCATATTTATAAATTTTCCAAGAGAGGTTGTGATGAAAGACTCCTCACATTAATTATATCTTCCTTATAAAAGTATCCAACTATATATACCAATCATGGGATACATACTTTAGGAAATAAAAATCCTTTCTCAAATTGTACACTTTTGTATAATAATTTCTAATAAAAAATACTACCAGTTTTATGATATAAACCTCTTCATTCAGTACTCAATTTAAATTTTTTTTCTCCCCATCCATTTTATATACCTGTATGTTTCTTTGAAAAAATAATGCTAAGAAGAGTCCAATAGAATCCATTACTTCTACCACTTTTAATGACTATGAAGAATCAATACCTTCAACCTAAGCATATCACATACATACATTCCTTTCCTTATTTAATATAATTTTTCAATTTTAATCTATATTTTTCTTGAATAGTCATTTAGCACCAATCACATTATAATGTTTTAGTGGATTTCACCCATTATTCCTCCTTTGTAGATTCTTTAAATTAAGTGGTTCCAATCTTAGATAATTGATTGGTATGGTCTACTATTTTTTTCTTTTATTTCTATATTGAAGTAGATTTGTCTTCAATTATATTTCATGAATAAACTTTAACTTCATTAATTATTGATTGATTCACATGTTGAATCATTTATTTACTCTATTATTCTAGTAATTTATCTTTAGAATAATAATTAGTCTAAATATTTTAATATTCTTGTAAATATATATTCATTTATTCATTTTCTTAATATATTTCTTTAAAAATAATAATTATTGTATTTTTTTCATCATGATCAACTACTTTTACATCACTTCACTAAAAAATCTTATTTAGTATTTTATTAAAACACTTTTTGGTCATTCTCTTTAATGAGTATCCTTGGATGATAATTCATCCTCTAAATCAACATATTTTATCTGATTTATTCTTTTTGGGATAAATAATTTTATTCTAAATACCTAAAAATTATTCAAACATGGTTTCCTACCATTTCACACATTGTATAGTGTCGTATCTATTCCTATACTAAGTAATAATCTATTTTGAGTGTAGAAATCCATATAAAACACTTCTTTCTAGTAATATCATGAGATTCCACTATCTATAAACAACATCATTGGCATATTATTTGAAGACATGGTTTATTATTTACACAAACCATTTTTATTGGTTAGTTATCACTGAATATACATCATGTTTAATACGATGATTTTCAAGATAATTTCTATCCTCATAAGATGAGTACTTTATCCCATTATCTGAACATAGAATTTTCATAGTTCTTCTAGTTTCATTTTTTTCACTTTTCAAAAAAAATTACATAATGAAAAACTTTTCTCTTTGATAATATAAAAAAAGCACATACTATTCTACTATAATCAATAATAAATAATATAAAATTTATTTCACCATATCTTCTATATAAACACATTAGTGTAAACTAGATTCAATAGACCTGATACTCTCTTATTCTTCATCATCGGTGAGATGTGTCTTACCATTTCTTTTAATATCAAAATCTCCATCATTTCCAAATAGAAACATTTCATCAAAAATTCCATTTACATTATTCAATAAATTCATTTTCATGTCATATGTGATAAATCCCCACAATACAAAATCCAGGTGATAATATTCTTAGATGTTTTTAAGGATATTCCAAACCTAATTTCCATACTAATACTCTTCTTTTCCTTCCAAGATAACCACAAATAGTTTAAAATATTATTAGTCTCTTATCACTATCTATAAAAAAACAAATAAAATTTTTCTTATTCAAGGATATAAAATATGTTTTTAAAGAGAATTTATTTAGAATTGTATCAACAATATTTTATCTTACATCCATAGATCGTCCTCATCTCTTCCTAAGATATACAACTTTATATCTAATTTTTTTGTAGTTAAAATGTCATACATATAATAAATTTCTAATCTAACATTAAGGATATTTTTTAAATATCCTTTTTTAACTACCCATAGCTTATAATCTTATATAAATTTCAACTTCATTACATTAATAAATAATGTAGACAAGAAAACCACAAAACCAACACTACATCAATATAAATATAATTTTTCTATAATTCCTCTTTAACTTTTTTGATTTGGAAATATTTCTTGATTGTTTATAAGTTATTAATGGATAAGATATTTCTCTCCTCATATGATTTCCTTTGATCTATATATATATTACTTTACCTTGATATTTCACCATTGAAACCAATACAAGTTTTACCCATTCCACTTCCACATTTAATAATAAGAATTTCCTCAAAATTTATTATGCTATATTCTCCACATTGTTTAAAAAATTCCTCTAATAATTTCCCAAAATAAAATTTCTCCTTTACATAAACTATTTTTATTTGTGGTTTTAGATTATTTCGTAGGGAAATTAATTCTTAATGAATCTCAATATTCATGTATTTATCCTTGATATATATATTTAAGGCATTAATGATCTTAGTCTATTCTTAAAAATTCAATATGTATTTCACTAATTCTTTAGATTTTACTAAGTGTTCACTATCCACATATAGAGATATCTAAATACGACCACTTTTATATCCTAGTTCATCAACATAACATGAATATCTATTTAAAAACATCTAGTTTTTCTATTATACTTAATTTTAAAATGAGTCTCTTCAAGACACCCATCCAATTCAACCTTGATGTCTATAAATCCCTTGGTTAATAATTTTCTTCAACTTTATTTTTATAATTCTCCACTAATTTTATCATGATATCTTCTATATCATAGATAAATATTATTTTAATAAATTTAGTTAGATCTTCCTCTTCATCCTATTATTCTTTTTTAATAAACACTTTCCTTTGAAGCATCTTGAGACTTGAATTTTCAAATTTTCAATTTCTTTATGGTGGAAAATTTATATTGTATTTTGGTGATAATTAAAAATTTAAATACTATTCTCTATATCTATTTATATTCTTATAAGTCATGTGTCTATTATTTTAAAAAACTAAGATAGTTGTAGTTTACCCTCAAATATTCCTTTAACTCTTTTAAGCTTATTCATAGTAAGAGATAATAAATCATCATTAAAATCTTATTTAATCTAATCCTCCGAGACTTTCAAATTATAAACTAATTTAAATGATAAATATTTAAATGAATATTATAAAGCTCTCTCTGGTTTAACCCTTATCCCATATGAAACCATTTTACTTTGTAAGTCATAAATATTTAACTCTCCAAGATTTTTCTCTTCATGTGATGAAAATATTTTGTCATACAAAGGTGGTAATCCCCATTTAATATTTTTCACAATATATAAATCCTTAATCACATGATCATTCCTACAAATGGAACCAAAAATTTTACTAATATGGTTAAATAAACCATCTAGTTTTTATTAAAATTCGTCTTCAGAACATTAGATATGTTTTCTAAAACCTTTAACTTTTATTTTTTCGCTTTTATGTCACCTTTATTTATTTTATAAGGTTTATCCCAAACATATTTTTCAATTGTAAAATCTATCACCTTTATATGTATTTGATTTTATAGTACTCCCAATAAGGTATTTTGGTCTTTATAATTATCATTATATAATTTAATATTTGATTATATTATTGATCTTCCTGTGGTATCACTTAATTGTATCCCATGAACTATTGTAGAGTGTAAATCGAGTCTAAGGGATCTCAAATTCAATCTCATTATGTTCTTCCATATTTTATAATTTAGTCCATAAAATATGTGTAATCCTTTTTCATTAACAATATTATCCATGAAAATATATTTCTTATGATATATTTAGGAAATAAATAGTGGTTTTGATACCACTTTTTTTACCCTAAGAGGTGGGGGTGAATTAGGGAGTATTTGAATTGAATTTAGTCATTTCCTATTAATTTTATATTATAATAACTTTTTCAAATATACCATGAATCTATATTATATGTTTAATAAAATAATGGACACACAATTTCAATTTTTTATCTATAAAATGATACATCCAAGGAAATCAAATCAACAATATTCAGATATTCAAATAAATCACTATTGTAATGATATATAATTACAAATTGAGGAATATTTCACTACTCATACAAGGTCTACAACATCTTTCTCTCTTCCATGAATTGTTTTAAATAGAGATAGAATGATAAAGTAGAAACATAGGTTGATAATTATATATTTAAATCAAAGCAATCAAAACCAAATTTCATGGGTGTTCTCCATGATGTGTTAGTATTCACCTTTATATTTTTATATGCATACAAAAAAATATATTAATCTTGATCTTTAATGGAATTAAATATTCCCATAAGTTATTAATCAATAATAGATATTCAATAATTTCATCATCTACACTCCTCTGATCACTGATATTCAATCTACCATTACACACTATTTTTTAGTGTAATTAATTTTTTTCACAACCACACCTCTATGTATCTTTCCATAATTTTGAATATAAAATTCAAATCATCTTACAAATTCTCTATGATAAATTCCATCACTTGAAATACCTTCTATTATATATCCATTAATTAATTTTAATGATTAATTTTTGTTTGTTTAAATAAAATATAAATCTCTTTGAGTCTATAAAATAATCACCAGTACATTAATTATACTAATAAAAAATCATATTTTGATTGATTTATTTATGGTATGATATGATAGTTTCTCATTTAACTTCTCTCAAATTCTAGATAGGTTGACATAAACTTCCTTTGAGTAATAATAGATCTTATACATGAACTTTTTATAGACCTCTATGATGTTTATGGTAGGATATCACAGTGTGGTATAATTCTATTTGTAGGATGAAATTATTTTGATCCCATGAGAACCAACTCTCTAGAACCATTGGAATATTTTTAATAAATTGAAATAAAAAATTTAGTCAAATATAAATCACTAAATAACCTGTAATTCCATAGTGTGAATAAAAAATCTCAAAAACTAAAAAAGTATGAAATCTCATGAAATATTTCTTCATGGAATGGTGCATGTTTTCATTGAGTGTAACACTCTTATGAAGAAATTACTTGTCCAAAAATTTCAAACCCAAACTTCTTTCATGGCATGATAATGTTTTTTGAGGTGTGACCTGTGAAATTTATCTAAATTTTAGAATAACTCTCCAAACATCTTTTGTAGGTATCCTTTTCACTTTTACTTTCCCGTTGGGGTGGTTAATAATGAATAAGGGATTATAATACATAAAAAAATTTGATAGTAGTGAAATATACATAGAGTGTACAAATCTTATATTTTTATACTCATGTGGAAATATTCTTTATCCAGGAATGATCATAGTGTTCTTATGGTTTTACTTTCCCTTTTAAACAATAAATAAAACAATATATTATTTTCTTAATCATCAATTCCAATTTTGATGTAAAAATTTAATTTTATCAGTATCCCACTATTTTATCAAATCTCAAAATCCTTCACCGTTGGATTTGGAATATCATTTTTCTTTAATATTAAAGTGTAAAATATCTATATTTCACTTAAAATAAACCATAATTTGTACTTATCATCTTATTTGATGGTATTTAGGTAGGATTTTTCTACAAAGTACATAAACTCATAACTCCTTAATATGATAAGTTGACTCCCCAATCCAGAAACCCTAAACCTAAACTATCTCAACTCCTTCTTTCATGTAACATCATGTCTTACGGGGGTAACTACTTTTGATGCTAACATGGTTAATTCAAAAAAACATTCATTAAAAATCAATAATAAATAAAAGTATGTTAATGAGGGCCAAATCAATACTTTAATATCATGTTTCATTCTAACTCAATTAATGAAATGTGAATACATAATAAATATTTTCTTTAATGGATTTAATTTAACTTATGAATAAATATTCTATAATATCCTGGATTTTCAATGAGGTGTGTTCCCTTTTAGTTTTGGTTAAATTCGGAGACTATTCCTAAGGGTCAGTTGGTTCATTTAGAATGTGAGGTAGATAGTGGGATGGAACTAGGCTGCTGACCAAATTATATGGTGTGTACTTAAATACATAACTTGTATTAATTACAAAGGGTGTATTAGGTTATCCAGACCCTATTCACATCATGTAGAGGCCTTTCTTGAGGAGTTATTTCCTGATAATTGCATAAAGTGTAATGCATTTACATGTCATATAAATGCATGACACAATTTTTTCATAAAAAGGCAAAGCCCTTATTTTTTAAAACATGTGATGACTTTCTTCGCCGCACAATAAGGGTGATAAAGAAGAGCCCATCCTGACATCGGTTTGTCAAGATCTCCTATGTTCAGACTCTTTTAGATGCATTGGACTCCTCTTGGTAATATCTACACTCCCCTTCATTCCATTCATCATTTCTCTCATCCAATGTTTCACTATTTAAGTGTGATATCGTTTTTCCTATTTTTAGTGATTTGGGTTATTTCTTGAATATCTCTCATTCTATCTCGATTCATGGGCCGCAAGAAGACTAGTGCTCTTCTCTGAACCTATGTTAGTTGGTCCAGTATCTTTCTCATGTTTATATTCACTCTATATCTTATATCATTATTTTATGTTTCATACACTTCTAGAGAATCCTCAAAATTTCATAATAATTATAATTTAATGCTTTTACTTACCTAATACGACACTAGAGAGTGATGAATCAAAGATTATGTTGATCAACTAGACCTAAGATTCCCCCTTGGGTGTGCCCAGTCCTTGATAGTATACTTGGATTTTTCCTACACTACCAAACAATATTTGAGGTGTGTAAATCCTTTAATAAATGACTTGAATTAATACCATGAATTTATTAGAATGATGGTCAATGAGTTCAGCCTCTTCACCTTATTCCATAAATGGTTTACTTAATTAGATACCTTAGCCAACATGATAATTATGTTTCAAATTCATTCTTAGTTAAATGATTTATTTTTATATTTAAATCATACCCTCACCATATTTTGAGGGTGATATAAGGGTATCAACTTAAGGACACTTTGTATGGGCTCCTCACACCTTATAATTTGTTTTTTAATGAATTTGTAAATACACCCGGTGTGATACTATCTAAACCTAGAATGAGACCGCTGTGCATTTCCTTTTTACCTTTAGATGAGTGGCACATGTTCCCTAGGGGAGACCTCATGGATGAGATTAGTGGAGAGATGTTTTTTCTATGCCATAATAGAAACTTGAACCCCAATGTGAGATACTAGTGATAAACTCATAGGGTTTTTCTTATTGTTTTCTCACCTTTCCTAATGTGACACATGGGATTTCATTATTAGGTCACCTTGGATGGACTCCCATGACATTGGACACATAAAGAGACTCTATAGAGATACCCAGGATTACTTAGAATCACCAACGATGAGATTATGCTATATCTTAATAATTTATAATTTTGTTGATTAAATTAAAGAATAAGAATGTTATAATAAACTCAAATGACATTCTAGCAAATCCAAATCACATCCTTGGAGAAATTTTGTCCCTTCACACTTTACTTATAAAATATATTACCATATTTTGAACTTGTGAAAGTAACACTAGTTCAGAGACATACGATTTAGGAATTAGCAGGTAGAGTTGGACGAGTGATCCATGTGGAACCATGTCTATTATATCTTATTTAATTATTTCCTTGCATCTATTATCTATGGGAACACTCTTCACTTTATATTCACATACTAGATTTATCTATACACCATTGGTGGTGGCATACTTAGTATATACCACACCCTTATTGGGCTGACATTGGTACCCAAGAAGGCTACATGGTTGCATGTATTGACAAATTGAAGATGACAACTTCCAATGTTTGATTCTGATTCTCAGGATGGAGTGCAAGAGAAAGGGACCCAGTCTATGCTCATAATGCTAATAGTTTCCATTTTTTTCAATTTTTTCTTTTTATACCATGTGGTATATATCTATATCCCTTGTTCCATGAGTAATCATTTTTTATAATAATATGACATCACGATCATCTTCTTTGGTTTCTATTTATTTTTTATCTTCCACATGCTATTTATTTATCTTAGTTGATTTATTATTATTATTCTATTGTCTATTTCATGTTCTTATTTTTTTATTCCTTATTTATTATACCATTATTCCCCACTCTGATTTATGAGTTCATATCCTCCCCAAAGCCATATCTTATGCCCTCTCTGTTAGTCATAATCCTCTGGCATATGGTAGGTCCTGTGGACCACCTTCTCGGGGCACCGCTCAGTGGCATCCCAGGAGGGATGCTACAAAGTGGTATCATTAATTTCCACCCCCTTTATTAATATTGTGTATTAGACAAGTTACTGGGAGTATTGGAATTTTTTATAGGTCATGTGTCTAGGAGTATCTAACCCACGTATAAGGGAAAACAAAATTACTTAGTATGGGTTAACGTAGTTCGATTTTGTTCTTGTTATAATTTTCCCGATTTCTCTGTTGGGTGATGTAATTTTCATGTGTTTTTATTATTGTTGATATTATTATAATGGGTCGTTTAATATGTCCCAATTATATGGGTTTTATCTATTCATGAATCATACTAGGAACTATATGACTAAAATTCCATGCAATATTCTATTCCATATCTACTTTCTATGTGAATTTTTCTATTGCATGTTGTTAGTGCCTTGATTATTAGATATAGAAATGTGATGAAAATACTTGAAGGTATGAGAAAACATAATTTATAATTAAAGTCCATTCCTTAACCTAATAGCTTTTTCCTTCATAGGATAAATTATACACCTTAATCAATTAGTTTTGGAATATTGTTCCAGAGACCATTGGTCTCATGGGCTGAAACATTTTATGGTTAGGATTAAGTGGACACTGTATTCAAATTTATATGGTTCATGGAACCTTATAAATTGGAAATGTTGATTTATATAATTTAACAATTTAATGGGATTTAAATACACAATTGAGTATAAATTTAAAATAACTACAACCTTTAGAATGAAATGGCCATCTTCTATGTTTAATATAAGATCATAACCCTAAACTGACCATAGTTGTGGGATGTAGGTTGTGTCTCCTATGAACTTCTTATGACTCTTTCCTACCACCTAGACCTAGATATAGAAGTATCCAAAGAGTCATGACTCATTATGGAATGATTGTGTGAATGTATTTGTGTTATCACTTTTCATATATTTTATAAATATTTCTATGTCATGCACTTGGGAATTGTAGAGATATTCCATCATGACATCCTCAAACAGAATACCAACAAGGTGGAGATGATCATGATACTGAGGTGGTGGTTACTGAGTCACCTGTGATACCTCATATAGTGCCACATAAGGCAAGTCCTTCAGGTCTTACACTGGTCACTGATGCTCAGTTTTGAGATAGTTTATTTCATTTCATGCAATCGGGGTAGGGTTCTCCTCAACCCGCCCCTTCCATGGAAGATCTAGCCCACGAGTTCAAGCCAGAGGATCCTCCCACCTTCTTAGGGGATGGAGGTCCTTAGGCTGTAGATTCATGGTTAGAGGTCATGTTATCTATGTTCGATCATATTGAGAAGCCTTTAAAGAGGTGGGTCAAGATTGTCACTTACATGTTATGTGGATTCACCAAGAATTGTTGAGATGTCCTTACTCAGGCTGGTCGAAATTAGCGTGTGGTTTCGTCAGTCTTCCAGAAAACCATTCTCGACTTCTTCTTTACTCAGACATTGTTAGAGGGCCATGCTCAAGAGTTATTTCACCTCCATCAAGGCGACATGTCAGTGATGGAATACTTGTCTCTCTTCATCAAATTACAATGTTTTTCACCGACCATGATCTATGAAAACTTGACTATTGTGAGTTGGTTTAGGGATGGGATCACGTATGCCATATAATGACAGGTGAATGATTTTTGACTGAGCATCATGTCAGAGATAGTGATCCATAACCTTAGCAATAAGAGAAACCTAAGTGAATATAACAATGTGATCCAGGATGGTTCATTTTCTAGGAAGGGAAGTGGTTTATCCATTTAAAGGAAACATCATTTCTAGATTACACACAGGGAAAGTACCAGCCAGTTGGAATCCACCAATAGTTATGTGGTGTGTCACTAGTGTGTAACTCTAGTCCATAAGAATCCCTAATTCACAAGGAAACCAATCGAGTGCTAAATATTCCATAGGATGGGTCAGCAACAACATTTCGTCTAGTCATTTTCTTCAGTTCCCAGTGAATGGGGATCTATACCGACACCACTTTATAATGTCGGATCAGCAACTCCATATGAGGCTCGGAGTCAGTCTTCAACTAGATGAATATGTATAGTAGGTGGTCGAGGCCAATCTAGTCAGTCTTTTTGTCCTCATTTCTAGTATATTGGACTTACTCAATTCAGTTAGGGTGCATCTCAAGGTCGTGATTCATTCCTTATCTAGGTAATACATCCAACACTAGAGGAGAAGAGTTGAGGGACATCGACGGTTAGATTTTCTATTATAATAGACTATACTTTGGATTCTTCCCATTTTAAAAAAGGTTCTTCACAATCCTTTATATATGCTATAATGATAGAAATTATGGACCTATTTATAGATTACTTCAGTGGCATCATGAATATTGACACACCATTGGGGGTTTAATCAGAGAATGTGTGCTAGTGCAGAGAATGTTCCCTTCGGACAGGTGGGTACCATTTCATATAGAATTCATTAACCCTCATGATGACTGGATTCAACATAATTCTCGGTGTGGAATGACTTGTTCATTATGAGGACCATTTGGATTGATATAATTGGTGGGATTCCTTTATATCATCTGAGGTAAGAACATATATTCATAAGAGGGAATGAGATATCCAGGCCAGTCAAGATGGACTAAAGTGAACTAGGATGGGTTGAGTGACAACCTATGTTCCCTATATCTTGGAGAGTTATCAAGTAATGTAGCTTGTGGTATTCCCTCATGTTGCAGATCATTTCAATTATGTCTTAACAATACAACAAAATTGGACATTAACAATGATAGAAATGGACTTTATTTTCACTATAAATGCACTGAAGGTGTGAACGACGTTAAAATACCATGACTTTTATCAGTGCCGAAAATCACTGATAAATGGGTCATTTATCAGCACCAAAAAAACACTGATAAATACAACCTTTAGCAACATTATAATTTATCACCACTAAAGGAACCCTTTATCAGTGCATATAAAAGCACTGATAAAGTATTTTTATCAGTGCTTTTAGAATTACTAATAAATTTGTTTTTATCTATGTATTTAAAAGTGTTTATAAAGTTCATATTTATCAGTGCTTTCAAAAGCGCTAATAAAGGGACATATTATAGTTTATTGTTACAACACACTTTAGCACCATAAACACACTAGGAACACATTAGATATCAACAAAAGCATGGCCTAATACAGAATTTAAATGAAATTAAATTTACAACAAAAATACCAAAAAAACACTATATTATAGACATTTCATACATTAGTTTATTCGATTTCATAAATATAAATTATTACTTACATTCATGAAAATCATAATTATCAATAATACCATGATTTACATTTACTTTCTTTGTGGAAATACCATCATTGCATGAGCATTTTTGAAGAAACAACCTGAAATCAAAAAAAAAGAATACACATGTATAAGAAAAAAATTAATATGAGTAATACTAAAAAGAAATAAATTAAACATAAATGTAAAATAATACAATAATTATATCAACAATTTTTTTATTGTGAAAGCAATAAGTTTACCTTGATTATTGTGCAAAGGCAACATTATTTCTTTTCCTACAAAGGTAGTGGAGGTAACATAAAATAAAGTGATAAATGCATCACTATATAGGTGAAATGGTTTTAAGGGAGAAGGAGCATGAAAGTTGGACCGATCACCCCAACTCGAACAAAAGAATTCACCTATATAAGAAAAAAAAATTTATGTGAGTGATACAAAAAAGAAATAAATTAAACATACATGTGGAATAATAAATTAATTCTATATATAATGATTTTAATTTTCAAACAACCAGTTTACCTATGTGATTGAGCAGGGGAAGCGTCATTTCTTTACAGGCAATGGTAGTGGAGGTAACATGAATGAAATAAAGAAATTCACCACTGCAGGGGTGAAAAACGTTTTAATGGATAAGGAGCATGGAAGTTGGATAGAGTACCCCTACTAAAAAAAATGAATCTATCTGTATAGGAAAACAACTATTAAGTCAGTAATACTAAAAAGAAATAAATGAATCATATATATGAAAGAATACATTAATTCTATGGACAATGATTTTACTGTAAAAAAATAATTTTACCTCTATGATTGAGTAGAGGCAGTGTCATAGATTTTCCTTCAAAGGTAGTGTAGGTAACTTGAAAGAAAGTGATAAATGCACCAATATAGGGGTGAAAGGGTTTAAAGGGAGAATAAGTATGAAAGTGTGACAGAGCACCCCAACTCAAACAAAAGAATCCCCCTGTATAAGAAAACAATTTTTATGAGAGTAATACTAAAATGAAATAAATTAATCAAAAATATGAAATAATACATTAATTCTATGGATAATAATTTTACTGTGAAAATATCAAGATTACATTTGTGATTGAGAAGAGGCAACATTATTGCTCCTCTTTAAAAGGCATGGAACATAGTCAAAAATATTCTAAAGTAAACAAAGTCTTCAAGGAGTGATGAAAATTAAATCAACGTCCCATTATTTAATTTTTCAAAAAAAATTATATCATGACCCTTGGGGTCAAGGGATAGGAAGATCCAAAATCATCATTACCCGGTATAGGCATACATGTTAGACAAACAAAAATGGAAAAAATGATAAAATATCTATATAGATACACATACATGTCACTACAGTATAAAAACTCACTCACTTATAGTCTATAATAAATACCAAATAGATAAAAACCTAATATTAGAACATAACGTGAACTAAAGGAACCATAATGATTAGAAATGTGAGGGCTTGATGTGATAAAACCTCATGTTCTTAACTAGGGATGTCCCATTTGAATATGATTTATAAGAAAACTAAGGACCATAGTGAATTATAAGAGGAACTAGATCGTCTATACATATATCCAATAGAGTAACATATATCACTCCACTGACATGGTTCCTAAAAAATACCATATGAAGCTGCATGTACACTGAGGTGTCCATAAAAGGTGTCAACATATAAATAATCATTAGGGAACCAAAAATGTGCCTCAAATTAGTAGTAAATAAAAAAAGAATATACATGAAAATTTCTACACATTTATATGTATATAGGAAAAAATTATTTACTAAGAAGATATAAAACATAGCAGTAAAAAAACAATGAGTAAATCCAAGGTTCAGTGTCAGATATAAACATCATATCATACATCGGTAGTCAATAGAAACAATGGACCACAAATCATTCCCTAAACAATGGACCATAAAAAATCATAAACAAAGAATCATAAACAAATCTTTGAAGAAGAAATAAAAAAATCAAAAATACACAATGAAAATTGGAATGCCTACCTAGCTAGGTTGAAGAAAATATGGGACCCTTATTGGATGTCCGATGATATGTTCAAAGGCATTCGAGTGGTGTGATTCGACCTTCAATTCACGGAGGAGGAACACCGATAGTGGGTGGATTCCGTGGAAAGATTCTATATCGGGATCGGTTCTCAAATGGTAAGAGTTTTTAAAATAGATTATGACACCTTTATCAACTCTTTGTAATAAGCTCTCTTAAAGATCCCTTTAATTAGCACTTATTACATAAGCACTGATAAATTTTTATTTTAACAACACATTTTTTGAGCTGATAAATCCTCATCTTTATCAGCATGAAAAAACTGCTCATAAAGATTCTTTTATCAGCGCTTATTACTAAAGCGTTGTTAACAGATTTATAATTATAATTACAAATAAAAAACTATAAATATTAATAAATACTTGATAAATATATATAAATATAAATATAGTAAATATATTCCTTTTTAAATATATTTATTATAATTTTATAATTATTTATTTATAATAACAAAAAAATAGAATTTTTTTTATATCATTATATATATTCATATAATTATATATATATATATTTAATAAATATATATACATATAGATATATTAAATATATTCATTATTTAAGTAAATTTATTATAAATTTAATAATTATTTAAATATACATAATTATTTATTTATAATTATATAAATACTTTAAAAAATATTTATTTATTTATAATTATAATTATATAATTATATAAATATAGTGAATATACATTTATAAATATATTTATTTATAAATATTTTTAAAGAATTTATTTTTAAAATTATCAATGAATATCTACTTTTGAGTGCATGCATATGGGTACAAAATGAGTGAAATTGAAAAAATTAAGAATGTAGGTAGACTTTAAAAATAATGAAAAAATTGATAATTACTTTTTTTATGCATATTGTATATAAAAACTCATTAATTGCATATATTTGAAATCAATATAATACAAATTTTATATATATTAAATTGAAAAATCAAAGGACATTCAATTTTATGTTGAGTACTATGCAATGAGTCAATATTTTTAATTCATATTAATTTTTATTTATATACCATTATTCAATAAATATATGAAAATTCAATGTAAAGTGCCAAATTATTTTTTAATATATATATAATATTTATATTCATTAATATATATCAATATATTTAATATATATAATTAAATAAAATTAATTATCATAATTATCTAATTAATAAAATGATTAATATTTAATAACGTATAGTAAATCAATTCATTTTTATCAATAATTATTAAATTAATAAAATTTTAAATATTTTTTTAATAAACGAATTTTTTATTTTTTATTTATTTAATTATTTCATTTTATCAGTGTTAAAAATGTGTTGATGAAAGAAATATTTATCAACGCTAAACATAAAGCACTGAAAAAACGTACCCTTTATCAGTGATAAAAATAAAGTACTGATAAAGGATACCCTTTATCAGCGCTAAAAAAACCACTAATAAAAGATAGCCATTATAAGAGCTAAAAATAAAGTTCTTATAAAGGTTTCCTTTATCGGTACTGATAAAAGATTAAATTTATCAATGCTTTCTTTAGTGTTGATAAATATTCCATTTAATAGTGTTTTCTTCTAGCGTTGATAAATAAAAGTATTGTTAAAGGCCTATTTTGTAGTAGTGTCCCCAATAAATTCTCTAGATTTCTTCTTGAGAGATAGGTTGAGTTCACTATTGAGCTAGTTCTAGGTATGGCACTAGTTTCCATTTCTCCCTATTGGATGGCACCTACAGAGCTCCAAGAACTCAAAAAGTAGCTAAAAGATCTAGAGGAAAAGAGTTTTATCTGAACCAAAACATCACCATGGGGTTCACCAATCCTTTTCTCCTAGAAGGTGGATTGTACCCTCATATTGTTCAAATATTACAAATAGTTGAACCAGCTTACGGTGAAGAATTCGAATCTACTACCTTGTATAGAAGACCTCTCGGACCAACTTCGAGGAGTGATAGTTATATACAAGATCTATTGGATGTCGGTCATCCATTATGTGCATGTGATACCATACTATATACCATGTACTACATTCTGAAGCAGGTATGACTTATAAAAGTTTTTGGTGATTCCATTCGGCATTATGAAATCACCAAAAATAATTATGGCTATAATGAATTGGGTTTTCCACCCATATCTTGATTAATTTGTGGTAGTCATTGTAGATGAAATATTAGCGTATTCTCACACCATACACAACCATGAAAACCATCTTGAGATCATTTTAAATACATTGAAAGAGCACCAACTATATGGGAAGTCCAAAAATGAATCTTTTGGATTAGTAAGGTTCACTTCTTGGGTCTTCTCATTTTAGATAAAGCCCTATCTTTTGACCTTAAAAAGTGAGTGTCGTAGTTTCCAGGGAACAACACAAGAATTTTTTTGAAATATTTAGTTTATTGGGGATGGATAGTTATTAAACGAGATTCATACACTATTTTTAACAACTTTCATCGCCTCTTATGGGCTTGATGAAAAAGGGTGTGAAGTTCCTATGGACTAATGCTTGTGAGACAACTTTTCAGGATCTAAAGGGGAAATTTCATTAAGCACTAGTCTTGTTTATTCTAGAGTTTGGTAGATTATATAATATCATTTTTGATGATTTAGGGATGGTATGGGAGAATTTCTGATGTAGGGTGATCAGGTTGTAGCATACAGGTCGTGCCAGATGAGACCAAAGGATCAGATTTATCCTATGCACGACCATGAGATAGCTTATGTGGTCCATGTCTTACACTATTAGAGAAGTTATCTATTGAGTTAGTGGTTCGATGTTTACATAGATCATAAATGTCTAAAATAAATCTCCACATAGTGAGACTTGAATATGAGGAAACAGAAGTGGGTTCAATACCTACAGTCATTTGACTTTGATATTTCTTATACCCCTATGAGATGTAATATCATAGTTGATTCCTTAAGCCAGAAGAATCAAACATATGCCATTCATGAGGTAAGAACCGAGTGGCAGATGATGACCCTATTTTCTTAGATGCATCTAGAGGATCAAGAAAAAAATGGAAAAACTATTTTAGTAGCTCTAGCTAAGTCATCCCTTCTTTTATAGTGCTGAAAATGAGACAACTATAATATCTCAAAGGCCTAATCATAAGGGAGAGTTTATCTAGAGAGAACCCACGTCCTGGTTGATTTTTTGATGGGAATGATATCCTACTCTACTATGGGAATGTTTTTGTTCTTTTTTACATATGGGAAGAGTTGATACTAGAATATCATGCCTCTATTTAGGAATTTCACCCTAGGATTACTAAGATGTATCGAGACATACACCAACTATATTGGTGGACAGGTTTGAAGATGCATATTGTAGGTTTCATCAAGAGGTTTTCCATCTGTCAGTAGGTGAAGATGAATAAACAGTGAATTTCTATACTTCTAAAACCTCTATTCATTCCTAATTTGAAATGGAATGACATAAACATAGATTTCATGATAGGATTTCCAAGATCCACTCAAGAAAAATATGATGTATCAAAGATCATCGGTAGGTTGACAAAGCTTTCAAAATTTCTACCAATCTGTACGAACTTATCAATTAATGACCTAGGAAGGATTTACATATGAGAGATATTGAGACTTCATAGTGTTCCCCCTTCCATAATTTTAGACTAAGATGTATGTTTTACATCATGATTCTGGAAGGGGATGCAAAATCCATTACGATCATAAGTTATCTTGAGTACAACATATCAACCTTAGAATGATGGTCACTCTAAGTTGATGATACATGTCTAAGAGGACATGATCTAAGCATTAGTTCATTAATTTGTAGTTTCATTAGAAAAAAATATACCTATTTTGGAGTTTTCAAAAAATAATAGATTTCTGGAAATGATTCAAATGTATCATTATGAGGAACTTTAAGGTAGGTCATGTCATTCACCTCTATACTAGTTAGAGGTAGGTGAGATAACACTATTGGGTCCTCATCTGATTCAAGATACTTGAGAGAAATCATAGTTGATTTAGAAGAAAATGGAAACGCCTTGATCTAGGTAAAATCCTTATACCAATCATTTCGAAAGACCTCTGGAGTTCAAGGTGGAACATCGGGTTTTTCTGTGGGTATCACCTAGATTGGGTTATAGAAGAATTTAGATACATGGAATGTTTCACATAATTATGGTAGTTCTTTCAAGATAGTTGAGAGATCCAGGATGGTAGCCTATTGGTTGTAGTTACCTCAAAGGTATAGTTCCATGAACAACGTCTTCCATGTATCATAGCTTCGTCGATATCATGATTACCCATATCATTCATTAGACCATGAGGAAATTGAGTTGGAGTAGTATTCATCCATTGAGTAGAATATAATGTTTATTAGGGATCAGATCAATAAATATCTCTAAAGTAATTCATTTCAACTGTACTGGGTGCTATGGAAGCCTAGATGCTTATGGGATAAGACCTAGGAGCAGGAGGTCGATGTAAGTGCGTAGTGGAAAGAACTTTTCTCAGTCAATGTTTTCCTACCATTAGATGGGAAACATGGGGATGATTTTTCTTAAGTAGGGGAGGTTGTAACATCCTGAATTTTTATTGAGGTAATTTATCTTCTAGTTCTGGTTAAATCTAAAGTACACGCCTAAGGTCTAGTTGGTTCGTCCAGAAGGGAATGTAACTAGTGGGAAGAAAATTGGAAGAAGAACATATTACATAGACAACATTTAAATACATGGAATATATTAAATAAATGATTTGAATTCAACTGGAAATACCCTATTCACATCATGTAGAGGCTTTTCCCTATGATGGATAGCCTGAACATTAAATGTTGTGTGAATTCCCGATCCACAATTTTTTAAAAAGTACATAACCCTTATTTTTTTAACTAGGGATAACTCTCTTACAAAAATAGAAAGGGAAACATTTGAGAGATACTCTAGACCTAAGTTCCTTAAGATATCCTCCGTACATCATTTCCTTTTCCACCCAATGCATTGGACTCCTCTCAGTAATCTCTACACTCCTCTTCCTTCCATTCTTCATTGGTAATATCCTCTACTATTCTAATTAGGTGAGACCTATTTTCCATATTTTTAGGGATTTTCATGGTTTCTTTAATATCTCTCTTTCCTTATTGATTCGTGGTCCAACAATGGATTATTATTATTCTATGAACCTAAGTTATGTGGTCTAATTTCTTCCCCAAGTTTGGATTCACTCTATATCTTTCACCATTGATCCATTCACTAGACCCTTCCGGCGATTCCTCTAAAATTCTCAAAAATTTTAATTAATGATTTACCTCTCCTAATGTAACCCCAGTGTGTAGAGAATAAATTCTTCAATTGATCTCCTTGACCTAAGCCATCCCTTTGGTTTAGCCCATTTCTTGATGGCTTACCTACCTTTATACTAAATTGTCAAACACCATTTGAAGTGTGATAGTATTTTAATAAGTTCATTAAATTAGTACCTTTAATTCATTAGAACGATGGTCCATGAGTTAGGTAACTTCTTTATATTCCATAAATTCATTACTTAATTAAATGCCTTTTCTAACTTGGTAATTATGCTTTAAATGATTTATTTATAAAATGGTGTGTTTTTTATAATCAAATCAAAACCTCACTGTGTTCCGAGGGTGATATAGGGACCCAACTTAAGGATACCTTGGATGGGTTCCTCATTCCTTATAGTTAGGTTGCTAATGAATTTGTAAATATGTCAAGGATGATACTAGATAAGCATGAGGAGGGATCACCATGCATTTTAGTTTTTCCTCCAGATGAGTGTCATAGATTTCCTATGGGAGACCCCATGGATGGGATCGATGGAGAGATGGTTATACCATTCCATGAGAGAGACTTAGTCCCCTATATGAGATACATGGGATAGAACTAGAGGGTTTCTCTTACTATTTCCTCACTATACTAATAGTGACACTTGGGATCTCATTCTTGGGTCAACTTGGATGGACACCAACATCATTGGACATATACAGAACCACTAGAACAATACTTGGGATTCCTTGGAATTGCTTCAGATGGGATTAGCGTGTGTCCTAATAATTTATAAAGTGGTTAATTAAATTGAAGAATAAAAATATAGGAATGAACTCTTAAAAAATTCCTTCCAAGTCAAATCATATTCTTGGGCTGGTCCTTCCCTTTAAACATTATTTATCGTAGTACATACCATATTTCACACCTATGTAGGTTACCCTAGTTCAGAAACATCTGATATAGGCTGAAGAAGGCATAGTTTGATGGGTGATCCTAGTGGAACCCTATTATGTATATCTTATTTAATCATTTTCATGCATCTATTATCTATTGAAACACTAATCACTATATATGAATGTACTGGATTGATCTAGACATTGTTGGTGGTTTCCTAATTAGTATATATCACACCTTTTTGGGACACCATTGGTTCCAAAATAGACATCATTGAAGTAGGTATCGAAAAGGGATGTGGAAAACTTCTGATGTTTTATTTTTATTTGTAGGATAGAGTTCGGGAGAAAGGGATTGAACCTATATTCTTGATGCTACTGGTTACTATTTTTTGTCCTTTTTTACTTCTGTTTGAATGTGGTATATTTCAGTATACCCTATTCACCGAGTACTCATTTTGTATAGTTACATGACATCATGATCATCATATTTTGTATCTATTTATTTTTGATCTTCCTCTAGTTGTTTATTTATCTTGGTTGACTTATTATTATTATTTAGATTTCTATTTATTATTTTGATTTTGATTTTATATATTTCTTATACCATTATGCTCCACTCTAATCTACGAGGGAATAGTCTCCCAATGGTCACACACTAGGCCATCGTAGCTAGTCATTAGCCTCTGGTATATGGGGATGCATGCTTGAGGTATTGTGGCCCACCATCTTTTGTCACCACTTAGTGTAATCTGGGTTGGTACACTACATATTATTCATTTTTTGTTCAAAATATTTTTAATATTATGGGAATTTTATATAATTAATTAACTATGGTTGATAAATGATATTATGCATAATAGTCTTACTTTATTTCACTTAGTATTCTAGTTTCTTTATTTACTTTATGTACTCATGAGTAATAATACAAAAAACCATGCATCACATAAATAGATAAATAACCATTCATTGATAAATAAAATAAATATGTGATATGATCATTAACTTGTAACTTAGGTTTGGTTTATTGATCAGAAGATAAAATAGCATCATCCCTATGAGAAATAACTCATCAATCCAATTCCTATATCGAGCTTCAAAATATCACTATTGAACTATATATCTCCTTGTTTGGGACTACCTACGATTATGTCATAAACTATATACTCTTACTAGGATCTATATCCTTTAAATTTTTTTCTCACTCTCCAATGAGTTGTACCAGAGGTTTAGTGTTACAGAAAATAGTCCCTGGACACACAACTTCATACTTTATAACATAATTTGGGATGA
This sequence comes from Viscum album, assembly GCA_963277665.1. Taxonomy (NCBI): domain Eukaryota; kingdom Viridiplantae; phylum Streptophyta; class Magnoliopsida; order Santalales; family Viscaceae; genus Viscum; species Viscum album. The sequence goes on along the minus strand of OY728139.1, from coordinate 606,767,398 downwards.
TATATAGATCACCATATTTAATTTAATAATAAATTATCATGGAAAATACATAAAAGAACTAATTAAGTTAAATAAATCCAATACACACAAATAAAGGTCAGGCTCATGATCAATTCAACATGAAATGAAAATTCCTATAATCTTTCCAACTATCATTTTTAATTTTCCATATTATTATGAATGTTTTCTAAAATTAATAAATTAATCTATTAATTACTTAAATATTTTACATAATAGTCTATCCAAATAGTCCATGATATTTTCATGATATATAATTTTAAATATACTAAATAAATTCAATTTAAATCTAAATTAATATGAAAAGGTTGTGTATTGATGAGGCCACACTTGTTATATCCTTCTGGTTAGTCTAAATTCATTACTAGAATTTAATGTGTATATTACATACACTAGTGGAGACACAACATGTACCCTTTTGTGCCAAATTAAATTCATTTTCAAAGTTTAATTCATACATTAAGCATACTATCAATCAAAACTTCTTATGACTTATGATGTCAATAGACCTTATCATGTACTATGTACTTAGATAGTATGTACTCTCACATGAACTGTCATGATATAAGAAACATCTCAATCCATTAGTTAAGATATGTAGCCTATATAGTGTATATGACTACCAAACACACCACAAACATAGACAACGTGTACCACTATTAATGCACATGAAGTACATGACACATATGAACCCATTACACATAATGTAATTATAAAATTATATGGATAATGATAATTAATCATTTATATCCACAAAACATGAAAAAAATTACTAAGAGTATAAATGGTGCAGAGTGACACTTTCACATGACTTATAAAACTAGCTATATTCCATGTAATTTTTCTTTCTCTTAAATTATAAATGTGTTTACTCACACGACATCCCTTTCTCGATGTGTTTTTATTTCTAGAGTTTGAACATGTTACAAGCCATGTACATCCAACTATACATGGTGAAATCTGTTTTTGGTGACCCACACAACATTCCTAAAGTATTGTTGTTTATATTACATTGGTTTTTATGTGTAACATGGTGTTTACATCCAGCTACATTTCATGTAATAAAAAAAATTTATATTTATTAGCTAGAGGTTAATATGATATGTGTAATGACAACCCATACTTTGACCACATGACTTACTACAATTTAAGTGGAGTCAATACCATATGGGGATATATGATGTGTCTATTAGCTACATTGGAACTCCATTTCATGACATGTACAATGATAGAAATCAATACGTGGAATATAATGAAACCACATACTCTAACCTAATTGATATTCTATGATTAAAACAACACACACCTTATGCGTTTGAAGGAATGTATATGATATGTAATTTACCTTTACACACCGTGTATCTGTGTCATGCATCCAGAAACCTTTGTACCTCTTGATGTGATCTTTGAAAATTATTAATTTATTTTTAGTATATTATAGGTCATATGAAATAGAATGAACATGTTACCTCAGCTTTTTGACTCTGAACTAAAAGGTTAAAATGTAAACATAGCAATCAACCAGTAAAAATTGTTTAAAAACTATATATTATAATTTGAAATCTTTGAAACCACTTGAAGGTTATATGGAACAACTAATGTGTTGGGTTGGTTCCAAATAATGGGGTTCCATCAGTTTAATTAATAATATCCCAATAACATGATGAAGGAAACCGAGAAAATATTATAGAGAGTATCTTTTACATTTAATTTTTAATTGATTTAAAGTAAGAAATAAATTTAATGTTATAATTACATATGATCAATTATGATGACACTCTAATCATGTCATATTTGTGGTTGAGAATCCAAATTTATATTCCTTTAGTTATATCCACACTTGCTTCACAAATCTCTGAACAACACTCTTGGTATTTAGGGTTCTAGTGTAGAGGAACCTAGGGCTTTGTGCCGCTATTTATTGATCATAATTGGAGGTTTATCTCTTAATATCTATTATTATTAAGATGGATGGAGGAATATTTTTCCACAGGGATTGAGATAATTCAAGAGTTTTACCATCTATCGCAATAGATCTGTATCTCTAAAATGATATAAAATAGAATATATAGTTAGGATTAATTATTTTATAATTATATCAAGGCCCCTAAACAAATATCCCATATAATATATTCCCAATATTAATAATTGTAATAATATTATAATTATATCACCTTACATGAACACATTGAAATTCAATTTGTTAAATAAATATTTATTTAATTATTTAAATGTTGTTAAATATAATATATAATTTTCATTAGACCCATTAATTGGCCTGACAATCCTCCATAGTATTTAACAAAACATGAATAATATTTATTTAAATAAATAAATCAGTTATTCAATAAACAAATAAATAAATATTATATTATATTCACTAAACTCATGAATTAATATATTTTTTAATATTCATGTAACTATTTAAATATTTATAAAAATATATTGACTAAATTAATGAATAAATAAGTATTTATTAATTGCGTTTTGACAAATAAGAATGAGGTAATATTTAACCAACATATTCAAAATTTGAACATCCAGTGACTAAATTTATGTACTAAACATTACTTAAATAATTCTTATTACACAATTGATGAATAATATTTATTCTTAATATGATATTCAATTGAATTTAATGATATTTATGATAACCTTAGTGTTTGAACCTCTAGGCCTCATTCTTTCTGGCATAAGGTAAGCTTACCTAAAATTAAAGACTAATGTATGATAACTTTTAAAGGAAACCATAAAGAATGTAGTTATTATTGTAATGACAATAATCATTCAACAAATAAGACTATGTATTATAATCCCTTTGTGGGTATGATCAAAACATCATTAATGCACCAGATACCATTAGAACTCGACAACTATTATAATCCCTTTGTCGTGATATCTAATTAAAGAGGTGTAATACTTGTGTAATAATCCTATATTATTGATTTATCTTTATTTTATTCCATGAAATGAACTCATTGATGAACTACCATGGTTATGGATTAAATCAAATAGTTCATTTCCAATAAAAGTTCTAGATATATCTTTTTCTATTATCTCAAAATATAAAAAATATTTCTTAACTCATTTAATTAATTCCATGTTACTTATGATGCACCCAACACATGTTATCTGATAATGAGAATATAAAATCACAATTTTCCTCGACACACCAAAGCACATGATTAATTACACACATTAGTAATAATCTCAATGCTAAAGACCAATACACATGTCTGCAGATAGAAATATCCAAAAACACATACAACATCTGGAATTTCTATTAGTGGGTCTGTCCTCAGAAACTCCTCTATTGAATAATACCAAGTGATAACATAATAAGAAAAATTAATAATGTCTAATAATACTCTAACACCTAATAAAAAAATCACATGTGTCCTATCAGGAATATATTATCTAGAACTTTGGAAATGTGTTTAATAATATTTTCATATAAATTTCAAGCTTCTCATTATAATTTGGAGATTATATAACATTTTAATGAGATAGATACTCTAAATAAATTATCATTTTAATGTTAAGTATAAAAATAATCCTCATGTGATAAGATATTTATTAGTATTTTGGAAATTTAATGAATAAAGTAAGCTATTTCAATTACACCAAATCTAAAAGATTCTAATTTCCAATGAAATCCCTATGGAGGTGAGATCCCATCGGTTTTTTTTGGAGAATAAAGGCATGAAAACTCTTTTCAGATCATCGATCATGGATTTGTATTCATTTTAGGTATGATTATTAATTATTTTATTCATTATAAATATTGATTAATGATGATATATCAAAAAATATTTATTTATTTCTTCCGCTACTTTGATCATATAATGATCCTCCAAAACCAATCAGTGGTATCATATAACTTCCATCAAAAAATAAATATGTTGTTTTAATATTTTCATAAAGAATATGTATATTTTATTCCTATTAATTCTCTATTATAGTGTATGATTTATCATGGATGAATGTAAACTTCATGATCACTTAGATTTATTATATAGGATATGATAATTATGTTTTTTCAAGTTGTAGATTATGAATATTTTATATCATAAGTTACAATGTTCCAAGAGATATGATAAGTGATATCATAGGCTTTGATTGAAACCTAAGTTTCATAAAAACAAAGCATCATATCATAGTAATGATGCAAATTATATGATAGCCTAGGACTCACCCATAAAATAGGTTCATCATTTCCTTGATATACTCTTACATATGGGTTAATCGATATATAAAGATCTACATTTTCACAATTTTCTCTTATGTATGGGTTACCCGATATGTAAGGGTCTCCCCTCGCATGATTACTCTTTCATATGGGTTAACCTTTATATAAGGGTTTCTCTTTTTCCAAAAAAAGTGATAGGTAAGGGTTATCACTGATCTTAATTACCCATTATAAAAGATGATACCACATATCTCTCTTAAAATATGATATAATCAAAATGTGTTAAAAATTAATATCTTTTCTTAAATTTATTATAACTTATATGTTTTTTATATAAGATAAGTGTTATTCGCTGTAAATAAGAGATTTTAAAGACTAAATAAATTATAAAATTTTCAAATTCTTATCTCGTGTTTGATAAATAAATAAAATTTTATTAATTTGTTTATTTATTTTGAATATTTTTGTTTATATAATGTTTTTGAAATGATGATATCATTCATTATTTACTTTATATGATAAATTTATTCTTATAAATTATAATGTTGTGAATTATATACTTGGTATGAAAACATAAGATTTTGATTTCTTTTACCTTCACCTCACTTTCTAATTAAATATATTTTTTTGGATCCATTTATTGAGTATAGTTTACATATATTAGGTGTTATTGTTATTATTAATTAGAATATATCTTGCATAAAGTATCATGGGGTGGAGAGAATTTGGGTTATACTCTTTAATGGTCTAGAGTCTTATAAATTATTTTAGAAAGTTGTGGGTTGGCTATTTCTGTCTCTAGAATTATTCATGTATGGATTTTCAATCACATCGAATTATAAACATTTACAGTAAATGTTTATGTACCATACACATAGCATAAATTTGGATATATTTGAATATGATTAAATTATATTTTTTGGTGAATAACATAAATAATGGGTTGTATAAAGAGTTTCATATTAATATTCTTTGAAAATATCAATTTGGTAGATGAAATAGTTATTCCAAAGTAAATCATAAAAAACATTTGTACATAAAGGAATATAACACGAGACAATAAAGATTAATTGTGATATAATAGTAATGTATTTAATATATATATATATGATGTATATTAAATTTTAAATAACATAAGAGAAGACTGTCACAAATATTTTGTGTTATATTCTTTCTAAATAGGCACTTGTCAAAACCTCCATAATCGAACCAAGTAGGTAATGAAAAATCTAGGTGCCCACATATTTTATTGTGAAAGGAATACATGTAATGAATGAAACTAATAGAATTAGGTGTCCATTATTTTAACACCCAAATATTTTAGTTTAGGAATAATAAATATTAAAAATTATGAAACTTGTGATAAGAAGCTTAAATTAACTGTGATATTCTAAAAAAATATTATTATTTAAATATGGTAGGTATAACCTAGCCATTAGATTGCTGGGTATGAATAAGAGTAATCAACTTAGAAAATATATGTAATTTTTTTTCTTAAAAAAAATTATTGATTAATTTTTAGGAAATAAGTATTTGATTTTTAATGATAAGAATTAAATTATATAAAGTTATGAACAATTAAAGTTTAAATGGGTCATTTTTCTCTAAAAAAGGTTTTATTTACATTAACTAATATTCATTTAAAAGATAAAATTATATTATTATAAGTATTAAATTTATTAACAAAAAATATTGTATTTATAAAATAATGAATAATCATACTTATATTGATTATAAATTTGATATAAATAATGATAAAATCATGTGATATTAAAATTGATATTTTTCAGAAAACTATTTTTAAGTGCTTAATGTATTTTTCTAACACCTTGAGATTTTAAAACAAGAAGATTATATTAGATAGAATAATAGAAAGAAAACATTATGTTCAACATTCATTACATGAAACACCTAGTTTATCTTGTATTACACACAACCTTTAAATTTTTATGTTTGATAGCGTATTCAACACGCAACACCAAATACAAATGAATTGTGATATTTATTTCCATTATAACTTAGATGTTGAAATAGGGAGTATGAACATGATTTATTGAATTATAAAAATATGGTTTACATATATTCTATAGTGACCAATTAATTACAAATTAAAATAAAACCCTTTTGAAAATGATTGGAAATATTTTTCTGAAACACTATTTTAAGGCATAAAAGTGTGTTTTATTTCAATAAATTAAAAAATCACTATTATTGGATTATATTAATGAAATTTATATATTATATTTTAAACCTAATTTTTAACACTCATAATATGTGTTTCATAGTAATGGTATTAAAAAATAAATTAAATTTTACTCTTAAAACTATATTTGTTTTCAAAGATAAGTTTTGTCCGCATTTTATGTCGCACTTGTCTTAAAACTAATTTTTTAAATATATAAAATATATTATATTAAATTCAATTAATTTTTTGAATAAAAATAACTTATATTATATAATAATTTAAACTTAATTTTTGACTATAATTGTTTGATAGAAAAATTAAAATAAATTACAACGATTAAGGTTAAAATAGGGTTTTTCATATTACCTGTGTTTTTATTAAAATTAATTTTAAAAACATATAGGATTTTTTTTAATAAGTTGTATTTAATATTTTAAATAATTATATATAAATTATCTAATAATACTCATTCTACGTTTTTTTCTTAATGAATAAATAAGCTAGGAAAATAAAAAGATACAACTTACGTAGTAAAAACTAAAACAGTAAAATTAATTAAACATAAAGGCTAAAGAATAAAATTATATAAAATGTTTATTTTTCAAGGTAGAGGTTTTAACTAAAAAATAAACCCTCATGAACATTAATGATATATTTTTGTTCCACTTTGGTGAAGGGATACATCCTAATAGTGAATACTTATGGGTATTTATAAGAATGTCATTCCTTCTTCTTATAAAAAGAGAATTCACACCCCTCACATCTTGACAACTATAAATTAATTTTTCTTGAAACAAACTGACCAAAATAACTTAAAACTTACCTAATATCTTCCTAGAATCCTTATTTTTGTAATAAATCCATCCTAATAAATAATTAGTGAAAACCTAAGGAGGATACTTGAAGAATAGGTAATGTTCTTCAACAAGTGTTTTTATTTTGTTTATTACTCCACCGACTTCAATTATGACGATACCATACTAATATAATAACCTAATTATATTTAATATAATGATATTTTTTTATTTTGATGGTACTAATTACAACTACACACACAGCTCCATCAAATGTGTTATGAAATTATAATTTATGTGTACAACGGACAACTACCTCGCAAAACAATGTCATTTGTTTTTCCATTATCAAATATCATAGTTAAATATTATGATTGATATAAAGTTTATATATTTTATTTTTAACATAATTATAAAAATTATTAATTATATCATATATAAACTTTTTTTCTTTTCCATGAGGGATACAATAACTTCGCTCATGTGTATGGTGGACTACCGCCTCACGAAGTGATGGGATTCATTTTTTACTAACGCATTACATGGAACATAATAATTGTATAGATAATAAATATATGTTATATAAATGATATATTTATAATATTAATGACATAATTATAATTCTTTAAATATAATAAATCATTTTATTTTTTCCTTTTCACTCACTCAAAAAAATACAACATCATTCGTGGACGTGTGGACTGCCGCCTCCTCGAAATGATGTGATTCGTTTTCTCACCAAAACAACATAATAATAATATATATAACTATAAAAAATTATATAATATGTTATTAATAATATTATTATGATTATTTTAAAATAAAATATATACTTACCTTCTTTTCAAAGTGATCATTGAAAAAATGTAAATGTTACACATGCGTTAGTACGGACTACCATCTCCCTAATCATAATGTTAGTTAATTTTTCATAAAAATATTTAATTATGGGTTTAAAAAGTAAAAATGAGTTGTAAATAAGATAATTATTTCACGATTATTATTACTGATATGTTTAAATAGTGAACTCTTTGACCATATTCAACCTACTAATGTCATTTTTGACACATAAGCTGAATACAGTTAAAACATATGACATAAAGTTAATTGATTAAGTAATTGTATACACCAATGTAATTAGTAAAAATATAATATTAAACCATAAAAATATTCTTAGGATAGTAATTAATTAACATAAGTTTATTATTTATGAATTTAAATACACACATGACAAGTTGAACTCAAGTAAAGGGACTTTTTCTCATTTTCCTTTTGATGAGTCGTATTTTGATGTCATAACCCATAATTATATTATAAGGTATCTAAAAATACAATTTGAAATGTTATGACATGAATTTATCTGGTATAATTATATTTAATGTTTTTAATATTATTATTTAACAGTTTTATGATTTAAGTGGTTTTCAAGTGATAAGGGCCTTTTTTTAAAAAGAATCATCTTTTAAATTTTTTCTTCCAAATACTTCTCTTCAATTTATAAGTTTTATAATGTTTTTATGAATGATTTTATATGAAAATAAAAGATTTATAAAGTAAATTTTATATTTATTTTTACTAAATTTAAATGTTTTCCAAAAATATTATTTTTACACGTTTTATATGGAAAATTTCGTTAAATGACAATAGAAATGTTCTATTATTCCAACACAGAGACAATGAATTTTCCAATGATGTGACCATTATTTTTTTTCTAGATTACATTATAAGATTTAATGTTTTAATAAAATATAAAAACCTTTCCTTTTTAGGTATTTTGGTATTAAAAATGGGGTTTTATAATAAAATATTATTTTGTCATTGAACATGTGTTTTTAAAAGAAAACAGTTTTTTTATCTGAAAGTGTTTTTTATATGATTTTTAAAGAGTTTCTAAAATGGTTTTATGATGAAAGTGTGTTATTAATGATGTGTTGATTGAGAATTATATGAATTTTATGAGCCCTATAAATCTTATATGAAGGTTTGAGCCCCATTAAATCTCATGAGTGATCCCATTATAGCTTATACGAAGGGTTAAGCCCCATTATAGCTAATGAAAAATGGGTGAGACCAATGTAGCTTATAAAAATGGTGATACCCATTATAGCTATAAAACTAATTGTGTAATTATTATATTGTATGTTAGTCATTTGTTTATTCTAACTAAACGTTTTTTGAAAAGTATGAGTCTATAAGTAGATGAAAAGTAGTTTTAATTGATTTATTTGGGTTTTAAAGGATTCCTTTGAGAAAAAGGTGTGTGTATTTTCTTATAAAATTTTTTTATTTATTTTTCAAAAATAAAATTGATGTAAAGTTAAATATTTCATGGGTTTTCATGTTTTACTCAACTAATGGTTTCCTTATTTTTATAAGCCTTGCTGAGATTTTGTGCTCATTGTAATTTTTTAAAATTTTCTTCAATGGGATTAAAGATGGGTAAGGGAAATAAAGAGGTCATGTTGAAATTCATGGATATTTTCCCTGAAAACAAATATTTATTTATTTTAAAAGTTTTATATTATGGTAATATTGATACTAATTAGATGTTTCAACATTGTTTGTTATTGTTTTTTATGTTCGATTTATGGACTAATTCTATAAAACAATTAACCTGAAAAGATCCTAAAATTTAAATAAAGTGAATTATTGACTAAAAATCAGGACTATGTAATGTTAATACATAAGACCTTATATTTGGTATCAAATGATAGTTTAAAAAACATTATATTTTATGATAGTGTTAATATCATTCCCTTAAAAGATATTACTTTAATGAAAAGTTGAAATGAAGCATAGTTTTAATATTATCATGATGGGTCATCTAAAATATCTCTGTACAGAATAGTTTTCCATGGAGGAAACACAAAAGATGTAGTGGAAAGGCACTGAGATGAAAATATCCATCCAAATCTGCATCCCTATATGGTTGAAATTTGAATAGAATAGTTTTTTTATAGCTACGGATTAATTGAAACAATATATTAATAGTGGTGGAATCCATTATCGTTAGAAACCCAATATACCATGAAGGAACAAGTCAATAGTGGAGTGTTTCATGAGGAAATGTTCCCCATCATTTAGTTGATCATATCACCCTGTGGTAGATTAATGATAGATCAATTCTATGGGAAAGATATTTGATGTCATGGGATGTTCATAATGTCAAATGGTAACTCTTTTCAGTTATCATTTTGAAGGTGAAGGTGATCAGTGGTGGACATTGGTTAAAGAATTATAAGTTGAAATATGATCTTGATGATATGAAAAGAGACACATTTAGGAATATTTTCCTTGAGAAATATTTTTCCTATTTTTTTCATATTAATAGGGATAAATAATTCTTGTAATTGAGGAAAAAGAAAGATGATTCAGTGTCGCCATATGAAGATAATTTTACAAGGTTGGCTTGGTACATACTAGATTTTGGTTGGGTCATTGATAGTAAAATTAATAGATTTTACTCTGGTTTAAACCGAATATTATAAAGATATTTGGATGCATGAGAACTTAAAATTTATGAGCAATTTGTTTATTTTGATGAGTGATGTGGCCTTATTTTTACATAGTTTGCCACATCCTTTTTATTGATTTTTAATGATTTATTTAATTATTTTTACACTTTTTGTCTAATAAATGCACTTTTGTATTTTTATAATTAAATTTGTCATATATTCATTTTTTATAACATTTCATGTAATTATGGACTATAAAATAATTTATTTATTCTTTATTTGTTTTTAATATAATTAATTTTCAACTTTTTTATTTAATCTATTTTTGTTTATTTTATTTAAATTTCTCATTTTTAATAATTATTGAGTTTGCTAATTAGTTTATGTTTTTACAACTAAGTTAGGGCTTTCCAGACTACCGGTAACTAAGCTACTGATAGCAGTTTTACTTTGGCTCTATCGGTAGCAAGGTTACCGGTACTGCCTATCAGTGACCCTACATGTATCGGTGACCATTGTCCCTGATACTCCTTCCTACCGGTAGCTCTTATTCAACTATAACGGTAGCCTTTAAATTCTACCAGTGAGCCCTTAAGCGGTGAGTATTTAGTTTGGTTAATTTAATTCTACTCATCTTTTTAATAAGTTAATTTCAAATTAAACAATTATTTAATCAACATAATTCTATTTAATTAACTTAGACTTTATGTTAATAATTAATCTTCTAACTTAGTTACATTAAAATACGTTAATTATATTAATTAATTTGTTTAGATGCCATGCTCATCATTTAAATAAATAATTTGTGTTGTTATATTAAATAATATAGTTCGCCCTTAATTGTATGTGTTCAAATAGTTAATTAATTAATTAATTAATAGTTTTTAGACTTTAATTATATTATTTTATGTATGAAGATTAATTTTTAATCCGTTTTATAATTGTTTTTAGTCTAACGGTGAGATAGATAAGTGTTAGTGGTGATCCAGGACACTTTATTTTCTCACCGATGTTCTTTTCTCACCGATACAACCCCTTCTATCGGTAGCCTTGCTACCGATCCGCACCTTGTAGGACCTCACCATAATTTTTTTTCTCACCAGTAGCTGATGATTTCTGCCTTTTCTATATCCTCACCGATACCTTCTTTTCTTTTCCCTCACTGATTGCCAGTATTTCTTATCTCCCCTATTCAGCTACCGATACACTCTATCGGAAGCTCTCTCACCGGATGTACTCATCATCCACGATCCCTGCTCCTCCTCTACTCCCACCACCTTCCCATCTTACCACCAACACAAAAAAACAGCACTAGCTATAACACCGTAGCACCACCACAATAATCATCCACACTCAGCAGCATAATAAATCAGAAATCAATTACAGCAAATCAAACAGCACAATAAAAAAACTGAACTGCAAACCAATTTTGAAATTTACTGAATCCAAATACCAGAATTGAAACCCTCAAACCACAAATCATTGAATATTTTGAGCCGGAGGAGAAGTCGGTGCCTAATGTCGCGGGATGCTGGTGAATAGGAGGTGTACACCGGGTTGAGGAGGGCTATGTTGCACCATGTGGAGGTGGGATGTGCACTACAGAACCGATTTGAAGAACAGTCATCTTTACTGGAACAAGGATCTGTAGACCGGCTTGGAAGAAGAAGACCCCCTGCCGCCACTAGTGGGAGTCCGCTGCTACTGAAACCAGGATGTTGCTGGATGTCGCTGCTTCGAGGGAGTGTGCCGCACTTGAGCCGTGGTCGAGTCGAGTCTGAGCCGCTGGAGAGATATGGAAGGTGTTTTCCAGACCAGCTGTTAAGAGGAGGACCGCTGCGCTGGAGCTGAGGCCGAGATGCTGCACCGAGGAGCTGCTGCACTGGTTTTTAAGAGGAAGAAAACCTACCTCCAGACCCTTGCTGTGCCGAATTGGAGGGAGGAGGAAGACAACACAAAAAAATAAAATAAAAAATAATAGATAAGAATAATAATAAAATTAAAGTAAAAGTTAAATAAGAAAAAAAAGCCAAAAGTAAAGTTAAAGTAAGGTTAACATTACATAAAATTTAACTCACTTAGTCAAATTAAAATAAAATAATAAACTTAAAACAATTAAAATTATAATAGATAGATAAATCATTCACTAAAATATAAAAATTAATTAGTAATAAATGTTTATAATAAATTAATTAACTTTTAATTGTATAATGTAATTAATAATAATTATAAATAATTATAAAACATATTTATAAATTAAAAAATACTTAAAACATAAGTATTAATTTTAATTACATAATTAAAATTAACAAAATAATTAATTAGTCTAACAATTTAATTTCTTTAATAGTAATAATTAAATTAATAATACAATCTTAAATATTAACTTACTTATTTATTTATTTATGTTTTGAATTTTTGATAACATAGTTTAAAAATGAAAAAAAATTAATAACATAGTATTTATCAACATAATTAAGTTAATAAATTTTTAATCAAAATATGTTCTTACCATAGTAATTTTTAGTTGATAATTGTGTAAATATTATAAAGGTAAATAAATTATCAATTTACTTTAGTTAACTATTAACAAGTTAAAATAACACTTAAGTTTAAAATTAACCAATTTTCTTTCTTTATATTCATTTTATTTATTTTTCTTTTCTTACTTTACAGGTTCATTCCAAAGTCGGAAACATTTCAATGTTCACACAACTAACTTAACGAAATTTAGTTACATGGGAAAAACCTGTGCGATGTGTGAGACGTGAAAAAATGGACATTTTGCAGTGTGTGGGTAAAGAACTCTTGAAGTTGGTGGAAGTTGTGGCGGTGACATGCAGCGGATGACAGAAGATACTTAAACAGAGCAATCAACTTTCGTTGGGGGGATTCACGGGAGGATTCATTGATTCATTCACTTAGAGATAGACTGACTAGACGAACACTCGAGTCCTAGAGTAGAGCAGAGGTCTGGGAGTAGTTATTCATGTGAGCAGAGGTAGTTTACTTCTTCTGTTTTCTACCAATTCTTTTCCTCTGTAACTGAAAGGTTGTAGTCTTTGATATAGTGATAATGAACAATATATTAGAACGCTAAATTTTTAGTTCGGGGATGAATTAATGTTCTACTGGTTACTTTTAATTCTCATATCACTTAATCAATTCACTGAATTCAGTAAATATCGGAGAGATTGATGCTAAGTTCATTCAATTTATTTTCACCACTAGTACTTAATTTTCAAAAATCCATAATAAAATCGGAAAGATTGATCATGGAAACATCTTTAAAAAATAATCAATTCACAAATGCTTCGGGACTTACGGTGAGTTCGTCCTCTTGTCATTATCTTTTCGAACCTTTCACAACTGATTTGTTTTGGAGTGGTGAACTCCAAAATCAATCAGTCTGTGTGACTTAACTCTTGGCGAGGGAGATAAGTCACTCTCTTTTTTGTGGTGCAAGGCAATAACTTTAAAGTGTTTCAGAATACTTATTAAACCAGTATAATGGAGAATTTTCACCAGGCATTTTCATTGATTGTTCACTTTTAGCATTTTATATCTCTATTTCTTACTATTCTTAGTCTATTTCTTATTTCATAATAGTTTCAAAAAAAACTCAAAATTACTGTAGTGTTTCATTAGAGTACAATTTTAAAAAAAAAATTAGAAAAAAATATATAAAAGAAATAGAAAATATATCCCACTACTGACAATAGTGGGGTCTTTTTGTAAGTTTTTAGAAGAATAGTGGTCAAATTCGCTTTTTCTGTGGGCTCGACACTGCTTGCCACACATACTGTAGTTAGTAGGAATATAAATATTAAACTTTGACTGGATTCAACGATGGTTCATGTCAAGTTTTTGGCACCATTTCCGTTGAAGGCACGAGGCGTTGCTTCTAAAAAATACAAAAAAAAAACATATAAAAAACACCCAAAAAATTGGAAAAAAAATTAAAACTGTTAAAAAAATTACTTCATTTACTACTGTATTTCTTCTGTTTCTTTTATTGTTGAACTACTGTTAGTTCTACTGTTGTGCTATTTCAAACTATTTTACACTTTTCTTTAGAACAAGATAATTCATTATTACATTAGAGCCACTGAACTTTGAACTAGACAAACATTTAGCTACTCCTAATAAAAACATTGTAATGGAGAATTAGGATAATAGAGTTGATCAAAACATGAATGTGCCACAACCTATAGTTCCAGCCCTTCAGCTACCTAGACTTATGGAATTTAAAATTCCAATTGTATTAAGTAACCCATTTTTCATTAGGTTGACCCCTAGGTCTAGGAATTATGAAATTAAGCAGTCTCAGCTTTCTCAACTTCCTTTATTCAATGGTCTTCCAGGAGAGGATTCACTTGAGTTCATTAGAGAGTTCTATAGTTCTGTACAACAAATAACTTTGATAGATCTTTTTGAGGAGGAGTTGAGATCGAGGTTGCTTCCATTTATTATGAAGGGGATGTCTAGGACTTGGTTTCAGAACTTTGATGAAGAAATTTTTGAGACCTGGGAAGAGGTGTTTACTGCCTTTATATCAAAATTCTATCCTAGGAACACCAATTCTGAGATTAGGGACAAAATTACTGGGTTTGTCCAGGATTAGGGAGTGTTATTTCACGAGGCATGGGATAGGTTTATAAGTCTCCTTAGACAAAGTCTCAATCATCAGTTTTCTCCCCATTTACTCATGGAAACCTTCTATAATTCTCTCACCCCTTACAACCAAAATTTAGTTGACCAATTCTGTGGGGGTGACTTTTCTGACTCAACTGCTGATGAGATAAAACTTTTGTATGACAAGCTTGCTCAAAAATATTAGCACAAGTGATCTAGGAAGAGGGTTGTCCATAGAAGTGAAGTCAATCCTTAGGAAACTGTTGTTAGTGATAGAGTCTTAAGGGAGAAATGTAATCATTGTGGGATGTTCGGTCACACTCATACATGTTGTCCTAATTTTGATCTACCTGTCCAGTTTGATGAGAGTGCCAAATTTGTAGATTTTAGAGCTAGGAACCAAGGTAAAAATGATCAATTCTCCAATCAGTACATGTCTGGTTATCAAAATCACCCAAACTTGTCCTGGAAAGAACAAGGTGTCATAAAGCAGACCACTGCCCCTAACTACCAGTCACACCCTAAAATTTATAACTCAAACCAACATGGAGATGAATCTTATAATTCTATAGGGGAGTTAAAGGGGATGTTGCAACATGTTTTGGGAGAAATCAGTTCATTTAGGAAGGAAACATATGGTAAGATTCACAATTTAGAACATCAAATAATTCAAATAGTTAAGGATCAAGGTGATAAGGGAAAGGGAAAGCTTCCCAACACTTCAATTCTTAATCCAAGAGAGAATATCATGGATGTAACCACTAGATCTGGACTTTAAACCAAAGAACAAGTAAATAAACACTCTGGGAAAATTAAATCTAATAACAAAACTGAATCTGGAACGAAAAATATGCTTGGAACAGAATCTAGGAATCTGGACAGCTTTGGTCAACCTGAAAAGAATGTTAAATGTGAACATGAAAAATCTCAAGAACCTAGGAAAATGAAGTGGGAGTTAATTAAAGAAGAAAATAAAAATAATGGAATTTAGGAGATGGAAAATAATCAACCTGTTCTTAAAAATTATTCCCCTCCCATTCCCATCCTTGAAAGAGTGGAGAAGAATAATGAACCTGATTATTTGAGGTTTCTTAAAATGATTCGAAACATTAGTATCAACATGCCATTTGTAGAAGCCTTAGATAAAATCCCTTCATATGTTTCTTTTACCAAAAAGGTTAATTAAACATAAAAATGATTGGAAGAAGTTGGACAAAGTTAATCTCAATGAGGAATGTAGCGCCATTTTGTTAAAGAAGTTGCCTCCAAAATTAAAAGATCCTGGCAGCTTTATTATTCAATGAAAAATTAGAGAAAGTGAGAAACATAATTGTTTGTGTGACTTAGGAGCAAGCATAAATATTATTTCTTACTCCCTTTTTATAAGTTTGGGTCTCAGGGATTTGCAACCGGCCTCAGTTTTTCTTCAACTTGCTAACAGGTCACTCACACACCCTTTAGGGAGGGTGGATGATCTATTAGTGAGTGTAGGAAAACTGACACTACCCACATACTTCCTTATCTTAGATTTGGAGTGTGATGAAAAAGTCCCAACCATCTTAGGGATACCTTTCCTTGCTACAGCTGGTGCTGTCATTGATGTGTCCAAGGGGAAGATCACGCTTCAAGCCATTGATGATGTGGAGGAGTTTTTAGTGTTTGAAAAACCTCAACATGTGTTTGGTTGTGATTTGAAATATTTTGCTGAAAATCAATGTTATAAAATTGAGGTTCGAGCTGACTATGGTTGTTTTCCTCTTGAGGTCACAAATATTTTGATTCCCCAGCCTATTGAAACTCATCTTCAGGCCTCTTTTCTTGTCCCACTCCCTCCTCTAGATCAACAAAATCTCTCTTTAGAACCCATTCTAGAGAGTGAATCACATTCTTGTCTTGAACTGTCTAAACCTATTTTTGAAAGTTTTCCATATGAAGTCGATTGTCTAAGGGTTTTTGAAGTTGGAGAAAGTTCTGGTCTGAGCCCTGATGAAAAACTAAATTGTACCCATTAGTAGCAAGTGTATTTTCTAGGAACATTCTTTCTTGTCCAGTTTGATGTGGTTTGTGATGACTTCCAACATGAACTTGAAAGATTCACTTCATTTGAGTCGTCTATGGACATTGAGTACCACCTGTTGGAACCTTAATATGACTCCTTCTTCCGAGAGTTATCTGATTTGTCCTTCGTACAAACTGTTCTGGGAATATTCGTTGAAAATACTGAAGATTTTGCTGATTGTTTTTCTTCTGATTCTGGTTTGGAGTTGACCTCTAAGTGTGGGGGAAGCCATGTCAGTATTACTGGTCAAATTGGTGATTTTCTTAGGAAGCTATTGAATATTTTTAGAGCTGAGGAAGTGGTATTTGGAGTCCTAAATGGGATGGATAGTATATTAGCAACTGTTTCTTTGAATGAACTTTTGAGAATATTGTTTGATACTATAGATGAGAATGTTTTGGTCGATCCTATTTTTGAATCTTTAGATAATAGTGAAGTTCACATAATTCATAATTCATTTCCATTAAATGATTATGGATATAAATATCTACAAAAATTTAGTCTGGATGGGGACTTTAAACCTAGAACTACATGGGAGGCAACCCATGGTCTTGTTTTCATAATAAAAAAATAAAAAATGTAATTAAATAAAGTCTAAATGAAGACATTAAATTCAGTGCTTTATGGGAGTCAACCCATGTTCTTTATTTTGTGTTTACTTTTACTTCTGTTCTTGTTTTAGTGTTGAATAATGTTCTGCTCTGTTGTTTTATATTTACCCTATCCCTGCTAGACTGTTCTTCCTGGTTTACATGTTCTATCTCAGGTTGTTGTTGTTGTGTCATTTAATGGAATGGTAATCTCATATTGAAAGACAAATAAAAAAACTAGTCAGGGGAGTATTTTACTATTAAATTTCTATTTCCTTTTTCTACTCCTTACTTATTTTAAACATATGCTGCATGTCTTTCATTAAAAAACAAATTCTAATCAATATGTTGTGTTTTTTTTAAAACAATTCTGCTCCTATTTTTGCTAAATAAAATTCTACTCACTAAAAATTCTGCTTATTTAAAAAATTCTGCTACATATTTGCTGAAAATATGTTGCATGTCTTGCTAATGTTTAAATAAAAATTCTTCTTGTATTATAAAATTCTGTTACGTGTCACTATGCGGTGCATAAAATCTGCATGTGCCTCTTGCTGATAAAACCGAATTTCATTATTATTAAAATCTTTTCCACTGCTTGAAATTAAGTGCGGGGGTATATGCTGTTGTTCTTTTGAATATAATTAGTCTATAGGGTGTTTAGCATTCATCTTACTTCTTAATTGAACAAATTTTTGAATCATACTTTGTTAAAATGATTACACCCAATTAATTGTGCACTCACACCTTGTATAATTCTTTTGAGCTATATTGAAAATCTATGTCACTATAATGTGTGTGTCTGGATATAAACCTGCTGGTTATTTATTCATTGTGGAAATATTAATTTTTGAACTTTATTGACACCCTTTAATACATGTCATTTTTCTAATTAATTGAAAATCAGTTTTGAACCCTAATTGATTAATTATTCTTCTCCACTTTAGAATTCAAATTTGGGGACAAAGTTGGGTTTTAATTGTGGTGGAGGGGGTTAATTCTTGATTGTGATTATCTGTTCTTTAATGTAATCCCATCAATTCCCACTGCAAATTCAAATTTTTTATTAAAAAATGGTTAATTGTTTCCAAAATTCTTGCATAATTTTAGGCTTTACATTGTACTCTATTGGTTCTTGCTTTAGGATAAGTTCCTTGCTGGTACTTAATAGCTGCTTTGAGTCTGAAATTAATGATGTTTAATGAATGATAAGTGTTCTTACTTAGGGATTTGATGGAAATCCAGTTTAGGACCTACCTCTGAAATTGATATGGGTACCCTGTTTGTGGAATTATGATCATAACTCTTGGAACTGTAAGTTTGATTCTGATTCTAGGGGACTCATTCTTCTTTTAATTATTAAAAGTAATTGCTTTAATGATCCAATGTAAATGAATTTTATATAAATCTTTTGAAACTAGAGTAATTTGGGCATTTGGTATCCCACAGTGAGTCTCTGAGACCCTAGATGCTGGGTGCGTTTCTGTTAACTTAAAGCCCTCTGTACACTTTGATTAAGTGCATATGCATAGTGCCTAGCACAAGATACATGGATTGGGAAAAATAAATAAAGTGTCTAGGGTCAAAAATGAGCTCATTTAGGTGAGGGGAATGATGAATGCCAGATGAAGAAGGGATCAGTTGGTTTATATGGAACTCATTTAGTTTGTATCATTGAGGTGATTCACAAAAAAAGAATTAATTAATTTTGGTACCTAGGTGAAAAAGTCAAAGTATAAAGTTCTTTGGTGAAGATCTTAATTCCATTGATTTTTTATCTCTTTTCATTTTTGGACTTAGAACTTAAGCATAGATTGATATGAGTCACTAAGTTGTATCATGTATGGTACATGGCATCTTCATTGTTTGATGATTCATAACTCTCTTAATTAACCGTGAGTATTTTCTCTAGGCAAGATTCATATGAGCAATTCATTTCTAAAAGCCTGCTGTTATGTATTGTACTCTGTTTTGAGTGCTGGACATGTTTCCTTTTGAAAAAAAAATCATAAATACATTTTACTATTTTCAATGAAAATAAAACATGGGATTGTTTGAGGACAAACAATTCTTAAGTGTGGGGGAATTTGATGTGGCCTTATTTTTACACAGTTTGCCACATCCTTTTTATTGATTTTTAATGATTTATTTAATTATTTTTACACTTTTTATCTAATAAATTCACTTTTGTATTTTTATAATTAAATTTTTCATATATTCATTTTTATAACATTTTATGTAATTATGGACTATAAAATAATTGATTTATTCTTTCTTTGTTTTTAATATAATTAATTTTCAATTTTTTTATTCAATCTATTTTTGTTTATTTTATTTAAATTTTCATTTTTAATAATTATTGAGTTTTCTAATTAGTTTATGTTTTTACAACTAAGTTACGGCTTGCCAGACTACAAGTAACTAAGCTACCGATAGCAGGTTTACTTTTTCTCTATCGGTAGCCAGGTTGTCGGTACTACCTATCTATGACCCTGCATGTATCGGTGACCATTGTCATCGATATCCTTTCCTACTAGTAGCTCTTATTTAACTATAATGGTAGCCTTTAAATTCTACCAGTGAGCCCTTAAGCGGTGAGTATTTAGTTTGGTTAATTTAATTCCTCTCGACTTTTTAATAAGCTAATTTCCAATTAAACAATTATTTAATAAACATAATTATATTTAATTAACTTAGCCTTTATGTTAATAATTAATCTTTTAAATTAGTTACATTAGAATAGGTTAATTATATTAATCAATTTGTTTTGATGCCCTGCTAATCATTTAAGTAAATAATTTGTGTTGTTATATTAAATAAAATAGTTCGCCCTTAATTGTATGTGTTCAAATAGTTAATTAATTAATTAATTAATAGTTTTTAGACTCTAATTATATTATTTAATGTTTGCATATTAATTTTTAATCCATTTTATAATTGTTGTAAGTCTATCAGTGAGGTAGATAAGTGTTAGTGGTGACCCGGGCCACTTTATTTTCTCACCGATGTTCTTTTCTCACTAATACAACCCCTTCTATCGGTATCATTGCTACCGATCCACACCTCGTAGGACCTCACCGTTATTTTTTTTCTCACCGGTAGCAGCTGATTTCTGCCATTGTTATACCCTCACCGATACTTTCTTTTATTTTCCCTCACCGATTTCCATCATTTCTTTTCTCCCCTATTCATCTATTGATACCCTCTATCTGTACCTCTCTCACCGGTTGTACTCATCTTCCACGATCCCTGCTCCTCCTCTACTCCCACCACCTTCCCATCTTACCACCAACACAACAAAACAGCCCCAACCATAACACCGTAGCACCACCACAATAATCATCCACACTCAGCAGCATAATAATTCAGAAATCAATTACAGCAAATCAAACAGAATAATAAAAAAACTGAACTGGAAACCAATTTTGAAATTTTCTGAATCTGAATACAAGAATTGAAACCCTCAAACCACAAAACATAGAACAATTTGAGCCATAGGAAAAGCGGTGCCTGATGTCGCGGGATGTTGGTGAATAGGAGGTGTACACCGGGTTGAGGAGGGCTATGTTGCGTCGTGTGGAGGTGGGATGTGCGTTGCAGAACCGATTTGAAGACCAGTCATCATCACTAGAACAAGGATCCATGGACCATATTGGAAGAAGAAGAGCCCCTGCCGCCACTGGTGGTATTTTTCCGCTACTAAAGTGAGGATGATGCTGGATGTCACTGCTTTGAGGTAGTGCGCCGCACTTGAGCCATGGTCGCATCGAGTCTGAGTCACCGGAGAGCTATGGAAGAGGTTCACCGGACTAGCTGTTAAGAGGAGGACCACCACGTTGGAGCTGAGGCTAGGATGCTGCACCGAGGAGCTGCTGCGCCGGATTCCAGGAGGAAGAAACCCTACCTCCAGACCCTTGATGTGCTGAATTAGAGGGAGGAGGAAGACAACGCAAAAAAATAAAATAAAAAATAATAGATAAGAATAATAATAAAATTAATGTAATAGTTAAAGAAGAAAAAAAAAGAAAAATGTAAAGTGAAAGTAAGGTTAACTTTACATAAAAGTTAACTCACATAGTCAAATTAATATAAAATAATAAACTTAAAACAATTAAAATTATAATAGATAGATAAATCATTCACTAAAATATAAGACTTAATTAGTAATAAATGTTTATAATAAATTAATTAACTTTTAATTGTATAATCTAATTAATAATAATTATAAATAATTATAAAACATACTTATTAATTTAAAAATACTTAAAACCTAAGTATTAATTTTAATTACTTAATTAAAATTAACTAAATAATTAATTATTCTAAAAATTTAATTTCATTAATAGTAATAATTAAATTAATAATACAATCTTAAATATTAACTTTCTTATTTATTTATTTATGTTCTGAATTTTTGATAACCTAGTTTAAAAATGGAAAAAAATTAATAACTTAGTATTTATCAACATAATTAAGTTAATAACTTTTTAATCAAATTATGTTCTTACCATAGTAATTTTTAGTGGATAATTGTGTAAATATTATAAAAGTAAATAAATTATCAATTTACTTTAGTTAACTATTAACATGTTAAAATAACACTTAACATTAAAATTAACCAATTTTCCTTCTTTATATTCATTTTATTTATTTTTCTTTTCTTACTTTTCAGGTTCATTCCAAATTCCGAAACATGTCTATGTTCACGCAACTAACTTAACGATAGTTAGTTACGTGGGAAAAAATCGCGCGATGTGCTAGTCGCGAAAAAATGGACATTTTGCAGTGCGTGGGTAAAGAACTCTTGAAGTCGGTGGAAGTTGTGGCGGTGACATGCAGCAGATGACACAAGATAATTAAGCAGAGAAAGAAGCGTTCTTTGGGGGGATTCACGGGAGGATTCATTTATTCATTCACTTGGAGATAGACTGACTAGACAGACACTCAAGTCCCGGAGCAGAGCAGAGGTCCAGGAGAAGTTATTCATGCGAGCAGAGGGAGTTTACTTCCTCTTTTTTCTACCAAGTCTTTTCCTCTGTAACTGAATGGATGTAGTCTTTGATATAGTGATAATGAAGAATATATTAGTTAGCTAAATTTTTAGTTTGGGGATGAATTAAAGTTCTTCTGGTTATTTTAATTCTCATATCACTTAATCAATTCACTGAAATCAGTAAAGTTCAGCGAGATTGATGCTGAGTTCATTTAATTGCTTTTCACCACTAGTACTTCATTTTCAAAACTCCATAATCAAATCAGTGAGATTGATCGTGGAAACATCTTTAAAAAACAATCAATTCACAAATGCTTTGGGACTTACAGCGAGTTCGTCCTGTTGTCATTATCTTTTCGAACCTTTCACACCTGATTTGTTTTGGAGTGGTGAACTCCAAAATCAATCAGTCTGTGTGACTTAAATCTTGGCGAGGTAGACAAGTCACTCTCTTTTTGGTGGTGCAATGCAATAAATTTAAAGTGATTCAGAATACCTATTAAACTAGTATAATGGAGACTTTTCCCTAGGCATTTTAATTGATTGTTCACTTTTAGCATTTTATATCTCTGTTTCTTACTATTCTAAGTTTGTTTCTTGTTTCATAATAGTTTCAAACAAAAACTCAAAAATACTGCAGTGTTTAACTAGAGTGAAATTTAAAAAAAATTAGAAAAAAATATAAAACAAACAAAAAATATATTCCACTACATACAACAGTGGGGTCTTTTGTATGTTTTTAAAAGAATAGTGGTCAAAATGGCCTTCTCTGTGGGTTCAAACCTGCTTGCCACATATACTGTAGTTACTAGGAATATAAATATTAAACTTTGACAGGCTTCAACGACGGTTCAGGTCAATGAGAAATTTGATATGGATGTTTCTGTCACTTATGTGCCACAAGATGAAAAGAGTAATAAATAGTCAATGTGGAAGTAAATAGAGAATAAAATAACTAATAATCCTAGAGGTAATCCTAAAACATGTCCAAAGTAAAGAAAATACCTTTTGGAGAATTTATGCTAAGATCTATAAAATGTTACCAGTGTGGTAAGTCCTGTCACAAGGTTCGTGACTACAAAGAAATGAGTCCTAAACAATATAATAATGAGATAACATATGACCAGTCAATGCTGAGATGTTTTATTTTAAATGAGTTGGGAAATTATGATAACATATGAATAAAGATACATAATCTGGATGGAAATCATCATGATGATAATATAAAATTGGGGGGAAAATCATTTTCTAATTCTATAGTAGATGTTGGTCCATCTGGTGAAGTGGTGACAGCTCTAAATAGAACCATATTTTTCGAAAGTTGATCATATTCTGAATGAATTAGGAACCCATCTAATAATGTTTTATATAATGAAAGAACATTGTAAAAAAATTATTCAGTATTCATGGGTATTTAAAGTATAAGTTTTAGTATTATAGTTATTTTATGAATAATGAATTTAAATTATATAGATATAATTATAAAGGAAATGATAACCTTTAGGGATAATATAACATTGTTTTTATATAAATAATTTGAAAAATAAATATTAATGATGAACCAGTGGTGTTAATTTTATGGTTAAGATATTAATTTATTATATTTGATAACTTGTTCTAACCATTTTGGTTTTGGAAAGTATTTAAATATAGACAAAAAAATATGTCACTCTTTTTAAGATCTTGTTATTTGTTATAAATAAATTATAATGCTTCATGAAAAAAAATTAATTTTTGGATATTAATTTCCTAGATCAAGGGATGAATTAGAAGTTTATTGAAGCATAATCATGGAATAAAATTATGATTATAAAATAGAAATTTATCATGTAATACTATTTCTTTATATTCATTGACAGTAAAAGAATTCCTCATCTTTAGGAAAAGGATCTACAAACAAATATTTTTTCATATTACATTCATATCTTATGAATCGATTTTAATTTTATATTATCATATATTTATGGTTTTGAAGCCCTCAACTTTCCATTTATCATTAAATTTATTATGATCAATAACCTCAATCACTCTCTATAATTGTTTAAAGTTTTTTTTATGTTCATATCTTCAATTCCCACCAATGTTATCCTACTAGGAGTCCTAATAATATAGTATTTTAGATGTCCATCATAATTCCCTTTATCTCCTATCAAGAGAATTTTTTATAACCCTTTTTTACTATGTGGTTTTACAATAAAAGTATTTTAAAATATTCATCCTTTCATTATGATGATAAAGTATAAATTAAGAGGGTGAAATTTTTTAAATGGGTAAGGATGTAACACCCAAATATTTTAAAAGAATAAAATTATATTTGATAGCTTAAGGGACACACAACACTATGTTCAGATTTTGTCACACAAAACAGTCATTTATTTTGTGTTACATGTAAACCAGATATTTTTTTGTTCGATAGAATTTTCAAAATGCTACAATGACCTTAAATAACCCCTCATATATATTATCATTATAACATAGACATTGGAATAGAATTTATTAATTGGATTAACTAAATTATGAAATTATGGGTTATATATATTCTTTAGTGACCTATTAATTAGAAATGGAGAAAATCCAATTGAAAATAAATAGAAATAATTTTCTAAAAATCTATTTTAATGAGTACTAGTGTATTGTATGCCTAAAAATTAAATAAATCTCTCTCATTTGATTACATTAACGAAATTTTTATATTATATATTCAACCAAATTTTTAAATTCCATTCTATGTGTTTTCTATAAATGGGATAAAAAAAATAATCTTATGCTTAAAGTTGTATTTGTTTATCAAAATTTAGTTTTTTTTACCTTTTTATGGTGCACTTATCTTAAAACAAATCCTTTGAAAATTTTATAAAATTTATTTGATTAGATGAACTTCATATTTTGAATCATAATTTTAGCACCCATACCATAGTATCTAATAGTTAGTGGTTACATTATTATATTTTCATAATATACAAGGAATCACATCTAAAAGAACCGAACTATTTTGTATTTTTGGAAAAATAGATACATATTTGAATCTTACAATAAAATTGATAATATTTAATATTTAATATTTAATCCTTTGAGAACACTATTATTCTCCAAGCTTAACCCTACATATGAATCATAATAAATTTCTTGGAATCCTTTTGAAAAATAAAACATAATAAAGAGGTGAGATTAGATTCCCAATAACGATAAGTGTATAACATAATCTTGGAATAAATAAGGCATAAATAATATAGAAAAATAATAACCAAAACTCATTCAATCTAATAAATAACTAGAGAATAATATGAAAACAATATATGATTATCAAATAATTTCATATAAATAATCATATGAGAAGGAAACCTGACCATATATATTTTACTAATAAAAAATCACATGGATCATTAAGAACTAATTTCATAATCAGGTAATGAATAATTAAGGACATCATAAACATATCTTCAAGTATTCTTCCAAGACACCATTCATAAAATGGTATGGCCTCAACCAATACTCAAAATTAGATTGTATCATGAGACCTACCAATGAATTGAGAGGATATAGTGAGTCCCACATATCACTTACTAAGTAAAATGCATTCCACATATTAATGGGTGAAAAATATCCAATATAAAAATTCATATTAAAAAGTATCATACAGAATTATAATACTTACCCCAATCAAATGAACGCAATCATAAACCACCTAGATTAATATGGTGAATGGTATCAGAATAGAACAAAAACAATAAAACTGATAATGATCCATACTAATAAATAATAAGGATGATATCAATGTCAGATATCCCCATTGTATCATAAGTAAATTAAAAGTTTGATGTCATTGATAAATAAAAACATATTTAACAACATTCTTGAGGAAAATATCCTTTTCAATTTAAAAATCATTTTTTAAAACTGGATGTTTAAAAAAATTGAAAATAAAATTTCATTGAATATAAAATTTGAAAATTTTTAAAGAAAGCTTTAAAATATTTCATTGTCATGATGGATGGAAATTATGTGCATGTCGTTCATGTTAAATAAATGTTTCCTTTTGCATTTTTGGTAAAATCCAAACAGGAATTGTTCTAAAAATGGCATGAAGGGTTTTTCAAAAAATTCTATAAAAATATCTAAAAAATTAAATAATAAATCATTTTTAAAATTTTTAAAACATTTTCTAAATCCTTTACAGAAAACAAGGGTTTTAATGGAAATATATTTCGGACTAAAAGTGAAATAAATTCTGATTTTCTTAAAAAAAAATTCCCAATCATTTTAATTGCCAATGATTGAAATAATTGTACTATTATTCAAAAAAATTAATTAATTACTAGATAAGATGAAAATATAATGTTTTTACATATAAATATTAAATAATTCTCCCAATGGACACTTAAACAAAAACAATCCTGAAAAATGACGAGATTTGGAAATAAACTCTTAACACTTTGGTAACATCCGAATTGTAAGCCCCAAAAAATTAATAATCCTCATATGAAACATTTAATATAACTAAGATAATAATATTCATGATATTATATATCAATTTTTTTTATATACACCACACAAAATATATAAGTGTCAAACTAGGAATATATCTCATTGAAGTAAATGTGAGATCAGAAACCCAAACATCATGATTTCATTTATTGGAATGTAATTTAAACTCATATATAATAGTGTTAAACATGTTATTATTTTATAAAAGAAAATAATTAATATTTAAAACATCTTATATGATCATTTTATAACATCTTATGACTAGTTAATTAGTAATATTTCATTATTTTCACAGTTTTGTGTGTTAATTGTCTTGTTTTTCACATGCTTGTTTTGTCTTAAATATCTAGGATCTCTTGAATAGGTTGTAGATACCTAATATAAAGAATAATATTCATGTTATAAATATTATATATAATCATTAAAAAAAATTATAACCATTATTTAATGTTGAACATAGAAAATCAATCACATCACTTCGTAGAGATTGTAAGTCGTACTTATGCATGAGCAATTATATCATTTCTAAATAGTTAAAATGGAAGGAATAAAAATGGTATATTAATTTTAAATAATAAAAATAATGTAACAATTATCTTATATATCTATTATTTTATTAATTATAACCACATATTAAATTTTTGATGGAAAAATTACACTATTATGTGGAGATAGTAAGTCGTACGTACGCACGACAGATGTTTTCGATTTTCATGGGATGGAGAAGTAATGGAAAATGGTAATACCATAAACATAATATAATCTAAATAAATTTATTATTCTAGAGTTTTAAATTTATAATTTTTAAAACACATTAATATGAACTAGAATAAGAAATAAAATTTATAGTGTTAGTAAAGATGATTACCTTCTCTTAAAGAATCTACCTATAGATCTCCTATTAGGGACACTAGGGTTTGTCTTTTTGAAAGATTATTACCTCCATAACATATTTAAGAATTTTATAAAGATAAATGGATAGGTTTGGGTCATGATATATGGTTTGGATATGTGAGGATGGAATGAGGGGTATATATACTAGAGGAGGGGTGGTTTTAAGTAACTAAATAATGAATATTTTGTATTAAAAACTAACCACTATTTGGTGGAATTAATTCCCATTAATTTGGTTGATAATTAATGTTCTAAATACTGGTTAGGTTCTTTCAACACATAAAACTCACTTTTATTTTTTAGTTTTTATAAATTTAATAATTTTACCTTTTAACATTAACTCGCTACATTATTTTACCTATATTGAGGTAAATCTTTTATTTTTACTGTGAAAACATTTTTAGGAATATAAATGAAAATTAACTTATTGCATAATTTTAAAATCTTAATTCTAAATTGGTAATATATTTTTAAAAATTCTTAACACATAATTTTTAGAATTAAATTTCAAATTAAAACTTCAAAACGCAATGTAAAACAGATTCTTGAAAAAAAAGTGTTTTCAAGTTAAAAAAATTACTTATAAAAAATAAGGTATAAATGTTTATTAAATTTAATTAATTAGATTATATATAAAAAATATTAATTAATTTACATTGATACTGATTTCAAATCATAAAATTATTTTTAATATAAATAAATTTAGAGCTTTATAAAATCTGTATTTTCATAATTCATTGAAAAATTAATATTTTTAGAAAATTATCAAAAAATCATCCTAAGATAATTTTTACATGAAGAATCCAAAAATGAAATTAATTTTTTCAAATAAGGTTACTAAAACATCAAGAAATTAAATATAATATTCACTATTAAATTGTAAGAAATCCCATTTTTAAAGAAAACTTATTTTTGAAGAATATAATGACTTCACCAAAATTTAGTTCATATCCACAAAGAAATAATTAATACATTAAAAATGAGTTGGAAAATTATATATCTCATATTTTGGTTAATACTATTCATTCCCACCATTTTAATGGTCTGGTTATAATGATCACATAATAAAATTTCATTGTTCATTTAAGATAGGTGTTGTGTGCAATGTAAGCTGTCAAAGAGATTAAATTTATTTTAAAAAGAGCCATACCATAGAATATTAGGGTGTTAAATTATCCACTAATTAAATATTTTTATCGTTGAAATATAAATTTTTGATTAAAAAATCAAAGGTTGATATTTGAAAATTCTTTTATGGGAAAATCATATCGTAAAAAGGGTTCAAAAATTCCTCTTAAAAGAGGGAAAGGAAAATGAGATGTTTATCCCAAAACTAGTATTATAAATAATACATCATTAGTATGAAGTTAAAATATGGAAAATGGAGATGAATATAACCATCAAGTCTTGATAGAGAGTGATAAAGAACATGGTTATTAGAACATTTACCATCACCAAATCGTAAACCTATGATTGATTACAAGACCATTGATTTCTCGATAACAAAAGTAAAGGGAAAACATTTCTGTTACAAAATAATTTCCCTAGAGTTGAGGAATTATTTTAATTCTTATAGAAATAGAATAATGAAATATTGTTACTTAAAAGGTATAGTTTCATCTATTAAACAAATTCCACCAGAAATTCATCTTTCTTATCAAAAAGACAATTCAACCCTTATTTCTCAAATAAAATTATAAAATATTATATTTATCTTAAAAATATATTGTTTCCAAAATGACATTATCCTATATCTATCATAAAAATTAAATAAATAAAAACTATATTACACTAATCAGGACATCACTTAGGCTAGTGGTAGGTGATGTACCATTGTGGACCTTCAATTGTGGGTTCAAGTCTCGCAACCCTACCAAATGTTATGGGTTGTCAACCAACCTATGGTTTTTCCTTTTTTTGAACTATATTAATATAATCATTATAAAGTTTATAAAAATAACCTTAATATGTTGAACATTAAAGAAACATTTTAACCTCAAATATTATCTCATACATTCCATTTTTAATTATCAAAAAATAAAATAACCCAAATTCCATCATTCTTTCTTAGAGTATTTGGTAATCAATTGAAAAAGTCTATAATAATTTCATACCTTACTCCAAGAAATTAATATCCAATTTTTTTAATCTTGATTAACTAAAATTCACTTTTAACTATTATTAATATCCATATAGAGTAACAATTCATTATTAATTTCTTAAACTATTTCCCAAAACCAAAATGGTTATCACAAGTTATTCAATATTCATAAATATATTAATCATTAAAACCTTATCAAAAGAGCATATTAAACCCTTTCATAAATAGTTAACCTTATCACCCTTACAAAAGGTAAAAATCCAAACCTTTAGAAATAATGTTACTGAATTTCCAAAATGAATTGACCATTAATCTCTCAAACAACCTAAAGTATATCATAATTGTTACATACTAAACATGTAAGTACCTACATCATGTATTCTATTGAATCATGGTAATAACATAAATTACCATAAAACCTTATTTAAAACATTAATACTTCCTTATTCATTAAGTAAAACAAAGATTATTGGATATTTTACTTAAATCCAAAATGTTGTCAACTCTATCAATGTTGGAATAAATAACTTTATCAGAAAATAATTAATATGTTCTAATGTATTAATTAATATTAAATTTACTTTATACATAGAAATCATATCTTTATCCTAGCATAATTATCTTAACATCAAGAAAAAATTAAGAGTTATCTTTCCTTCAGTCATGTGTTTTCCAGAAACTTCATCTTGTCATTGAAACACTTCTCTTGGTTACTAGTACTATTCATTACATGTTTCCAAATCCTTAAATAAGATGTACTGAAATACAATCCTTATACATATCTTGATTATTATAACTATAAAATCATTGATAAAATTCTTTAATAAATTAATTCCTGATTCCAAACACAATAACATTAATCATTCCACTTCATTCTTAAACCATTATCTTGGGCCTATGATATTATTCATTAATACCTCATTCTTTTACTATGTCATCATCCTGAATATAAACTTTACTCATACAACCATTGTGATTCACTTGATGAGATTTCCCCCTAGCACATAAATTTTCATAATTCTCATACTCCTAAAATTTAAAACATTCAACTATTGATAATACACTAGGGATACTATTATTCTAAATTTTTCATTTTTCCTTAGAAATATCTACTTTATATCCTTGTTTTCCACTCATAAAACTTCTTCTTGTTCCTCTAGGAAATTCACTTGGGTGTTTCTTCACAAATTAATATCATATAGAAAACTAAATCTTCTTTCCCCCATGGTCTCCACCACCTGAGCTCTCACTAAACTGTATCATTTTCTTCATTTGTGAGTTAGAGAGTTGGTTAAGAATAATATTTTTAATCATTTATCGTGATAATTGATTATGCATAATCACACTATCCTTTACTCTAGTATTCTTCCCATTTGGTTTCTCAACCACAAACTAACTATCACATTCATTGAAAACATAGATCCCTAGAGTTCCCACTATTGATTAAATCAAAAAACAAAGTATATGAATCAAACTACACTAATTATACCGAGATAATATTATTCAAATTATGTCTAAATAATGACATTTTATTATAAATTTATGAGTCTCTAGGTTTAAAATAGGTTATAAATGGTCATTACTAAATCTATAGAATTATATCATATACTTATAATTATCCTCAAAGACATTCATAGGGCTAGGTTTCATCATCTATGTTTTCCTAAATCTAGATCCCATGGTTTCTACTAAACTTCCTTTGATCCCAACTATAGTTTCCGAAACCTAGAAGAAAATATTTGGTGGCTAAATTATTACATTGTCATAATATTCAAGCAATCAAATTCTAACAAATAAATAGTTTATTATTTTTAACACTAGATTCATATTTGAATCTAACATTACAATTGAAAATATAAATTTTTTTTTTTAATTCTTTGAGAACACCATTATTCACATAGATTAACCCTATATATCAATTATAATAAACATGCTGAAATCTTATAGGAAAATAAAACACAATGAAGGGGTGAGATTAGATGATCAGTAAGGTTAAGAATGCAGTAGGATATTTGAATAAATAATGTATTTACAATATGTAGAGGTAAATAACTGAACCACATGCGATTTAATCAATAACATGAGAATAATAGTGTAGGAATAAAATATTAACAAACAATGCTATATAAATAATCACATGAGAATGAAAATTAAACATGGATATTCTACTATTTGAATAATCGCATGTAATATCATTAATTAATTTTATAATGATATAATTTATAATGCGGGGAATTATTAACTTATTATCAAGTCTTGGTCCAAGACAATATATAAAAACCGGTAATGCCTCGACCACTACCCAAAACTAGTTTGTATCATGAAAACGTCCAATTCTTCGAGGGGATATATTAGTCTCATCTTGTAACTTAATAATTCAAATGAATTCATATGAAAGGGTGAAACATAATCAATATAAAAATTCATATAAAAAACTAACATATGAAATTATAATACTTACCCCCAATCAAATAAACAAAATAATAAAAAATCTAGAGTAATATGGTGAATGGTTTCAAAATAGAACATCCATAATAAAACTGATCATAAACCATACAAATAAAGAATAATGATGATATGAATACCACATATCCTCATTGTATCGTATGTATATTAAAGGGTTGATGTCATTGATGAATAAAAATATCTTTCAAAACATTGTTAAGGAAAATATCCTTTTAATTTGGAAAATAAATTTTTATAACTAAAAGTTCACATTTATTTGAAAATAAGTATATTTTAATATAAAATTTTATAAATTCTAAAATATAATTTTAAAAATTTCATCGTCATGACTGTAAAAATGTTTTTACATTCCATACACGTTAATGAAAAATATCCTTTCGTATTTTGGGTAATATCCAAACATCCATTATTTTTAAAATGATATAAAGATTATTTTAAGAAAATTCTGTAAAAATAGGTAAAAAATGTATTTGTTAAATAATTTTCAAAAAATTAAGAACGTTTTTGAATTTTTTTTGAGAATAAGGGTTTTGATGAAAACGGATTTCCGACCAAAAATAGAAATAAAGTCTTATTATGTTAAAAACATTTTCTCAGTCATTTTAAGTACCATAGAGTGAAAAATTGTAATATTACTTGAAAATTTCATGAATTTCCCTATAATTTTAAAATATATTGATTTTACATATTAATATTAAATATTTAACCCAAGTAATACTTAAATAAAAATAAACTTGAATAATGATGAGATTTGAAATAAACTCTTACCACTTTGGAAACTTCTGAATCATAGAACCAATAAAAGTAGTAATCATAAAATGAATCATTTAATACCATTAATATAATGATATTCATGATATTACATATCAAATAGGAATTATATACACCATTGAAATGAAATAAGTAGTGAATAAGGAAAATATATCACAAAGATAAAAGTGAGATGAGAAACTTTTACTTCACAATTTACTTTAGTAGAACGTGATTTAAAAACATTTATAATGGTTTTAAACATGTTATTAATTTATAATAAAACCATATTAATATTTATAACAACTTATATGATCTTATTATGACATCTTACCACCTTTTCGTTAGTAATATTTCTTTATTTTCACTATTTCTGGAGTTGATTGCCTAGTTTTCTCATTATTGGTTTTTCTTGAATGTCCTGGTTCTATTTCATAGGTTAGAGATAAATAATATAAATAAATATATTAATTAAATAAATATAATATTTAACAATTAATTTTTTTTGAACAATTATTAAATTTTGAACATAGAAAATGAATCACATCGCTTTGTGGAGATAGTAAACCGTACACACGCACAGTCGATGATATCATTTCTAAATGGTTGAAAGAGTAAGGAATTAGATGGTATATTAATTTTATTGAATCTATATAATTTAATAAATATAATATTTACCCATTATTTCCATAATTATAAACATATATGTAATGTGGTTATGAAAAACGAATTACATCGTTATATGGAGACGGTAAGTTGTACTTACGCACAACTGATATTTTTGATTTTATAGGATGGACAAGAGATGGAAAATGGTTGTGCCATAAAGATAATAAAATATAATTAAATTTATTATAATATATTTATTACTTTATAATTGGTAAAAAAATTATGGGAGAGAGAAGAAGAAATACAAGTTAAAGAGTTAGTAAAGACGATTACCTTCTCTTAAAGAATCCTCCTTTAAATATCATCTTAGGGAAACCAGGTTGGTATTTTTAGAATCCCAAGACCACCAGAACATATGTAAGGATTTTGGGAAGAGAATTTTACATGGTTTTTTTGAACTATATGTTGGGGTTAAGTGAGGATGGAATTGGTGTATTTATACTTGAGGGGTGGTTTTAAGTGATTAAATAATGATTATTTTGTATTTAAAGATAACCAGTTTTGAGTGGAATTAATTAATAATAATTTGGTTGATATTTAATGTTTTAAATACTGGTTAGGGTCTTAGAAGACATCATCCAACTTTTTATTATTGTAGTTTTT
Organism: Viscum album; assembly: GCA_963277665.1. NCBI lineage: Eukaryota > Viridiplantae > Streptophyta > Magnoliopsida > Santalales > Viscaceae > Viscum > Viscum album. The sequence continues at coordinate 606,732,512 of OY728139.1, read as the reverse complement.
AGTTATTTTTATCTTTGACAATTTAACTTTAACCTGTTACATTATTTTATATATACTGTAGTAAATATTTTATTTTTACCACGGTAAATTTTATTCCTAAAAATGAAAACAAACATATGAAATAATATTTACCTCATGATTAGAAACACGTACTAAATTTTTAAAAATTAAAAACACATATTTGTATGAATTAAATTTAAAATTATACTTTTAAAATGCAATGAAAAACAATTTTGTTGATAAATGTGTTTTTAAGACAAAAAATGTACTTATACAAAAATATGGTATCAATATTGTTTAAATTTAATTATTAGTTATAATATAAATAAATAGTAATTATATTTTTTTCAGTTCAATTTCAAATCCTAAAATAACTTTTTAATGTAATGAAAATGGGAGCTTTATAAAATCAGTATTTTTCACTATTCACTGAAAAATTAAACATTTCATAAAATCCTAAAAAATTCATCTTAATATAATTTTGAAATTTTAAATCCAAAAATTAAATGAGTTTTTTCAAATATATTTTCTTACACTTCTATAAATCAATTATAATATTAACTCTTAAAATAAATAAAAACCCATTTTTGAAGAAAATATGTTTTTGAATAATGAAATTACTTTATTAAAAATTAAGGGATTATTTAAAAAGCATTAATTAATAAATTAAAAATTAGTTATAAAATTATATATTTCATAATCTGGTTAGTACTATTTATTCTTACCATTTTTATGTCTAGTTTATAATAATCACATAATAATATATCATTGTTCGTTTTAGCTAGGTGTTGTGTGCAACATATGTTATCAAAGATATTAAATTTATTTTAAAAGGATACATACCATAAAATATTTGTGTGTTATAATATTAATTTATATTATTTAATAATTTAAACTCACTTTTTTCCATAATGATTAGATAAAACTTTTAAAATTATTTACTATGATTAAGGTTAAAACAATGGTTTAAGCATTACATGCGATTGTATTAAAATTAAATTTACACACACATAGGATTTTTATTTAACAAATTAAATTTCATATTTAGAATAATTATTTATTAATTAACTAATAAAACTAATTTTAATTTTATTCTAGATTTATAAATTACCTACATAAATAAAAAGATACCACTTATCGTGGGAAAATCTTAAAGGGTAAAATTGAGTAAACTTAAAGAATAAGGAAAAACATTATAAAAATTTATTTATTTTTTCAAGGAAATATTGTGCTTAAAAAACCATAACCTATATTATTGATATATTTTTTATCCAAAATATGTATGGGAGACCTCCCAATGGTGAATATTGTTTAGTATTTATAATAATTAAACTGCACCATTATAAAAAAGAATTCACTCCCCTCACTTATTCACAACCTTAATTGAATTTGGATAAAAATAATCGACCAATATCACTTAAAAATATCTATTATATAATCATATAAGGATTATTTTGGGATAAAATCTAAACTATGAAGGCATTAGGGAAAAAATAAGGAGGTTTCCTGAAGAAGGGGCGACGTTCTTCAATGAGCATTTTTATTTTATTTCATTATCCACCTCCTTAAATTATGATTATACCGTAATGATATAATAAAAATAGTATATTAAATTTAATGAGATGTTTTTATGTTCTATTTATGTCCTAAAATGAAGCACACTTCTATCAAATGTGTTAAAAAAATAATCATCCGTGTGTATAGAGGACTACCGCCTCGCGAAATGATGTCATTCGTTTTTCCATTACCACCTCTCATGTTTGGGAATGATGATGGGTATAAAGTTCATATATTATATTTATAAAATAATTACACCTTTGGATTCATTATTTTATATATATCCTTTTTAGTTTTTACTTTTTAAGGGATATAATAATGTTGCTTGTGGGTACGACGGACTACCGCCTCACGAAGCGATGTAATTCATTTTTGACAGACATTTTACTTGGAAGGTAATAAAAGTAAATATATTAAATATATTTGATATAAATTAAATATTTATTATATTCATTACATAATTATCAATCTTTAAATATAATATATCATTTTCTTCTATCCTTTTCACTCACTGAAAAAATGATAACGTCGTCCGTGGACGTGTGGACTACCTCCTCCATGAAGCGATGTAATTCCTTTTTTTCACCAAAACATAAAAATAATTCCATATACAGGTGTAAATAATTAAATAATATGGTATTTATTATATTATTATCATACTTTAATGGTAAAATATTACATACCTTCTTTTCATAATGATCATTTAATAATTGAAATGTTACCCATGCATACATACACCCTACCATCTCCATGATCATAACATTAGTTCATTTTTCAAAACCATAATTAATTATGGGTTTCAAAAGTATTATTGATGTATAAATATTATAAATATTATAATTATTATTATTCTTTATATTTTTAAATAATTTATTCTTTGACCATAGTCATCCTACCAAAGTCATTTTTGACACATAAGATGAATATGGTCAAGACATTCGATGTAAAATTTATTTATTATGTAATTTTATAAAACATTATAATAAGTGAAATAAAATTAATAAAAAACTTTAAAAAGGTTCTCAGTCAAGTAAATAATTAAAATAATTTTTTTTTTCTAGGATAAAGACAGGAGTGACTTGTCAGACTTAATGTTAGGGACTTCACCTCAATTTTATTTCATTGTGGAATATTTGGATGTTATGAAACATTATTATTTTATGAGGTGTATACACAGACCCTTTAAAATTTTATATAATGAATTTTTGTATTCTCAAGATATTTAAAGTTCTTTTTTATGTTTCTATTTAATGGGTTTTTTGATTCACGTGTTTCCCAAATGATAAGGGAAATTTCTTTTAAAAAACATCATATTTTAAAAATTTCATTCTAAATATTTATCCTCTATGTCCAACCTTATAAATTGGAAGATTTTATTATAAAAAAAATACATAAAGTGGAAAATAATTCCACCAATAACCACTTAATCATGGATTTTTTCTAAGACCATATCCTATAACATGTGAATCATATGTTTAAACTTCCAGTTGATATATGGTAATAGCCTGTGTTCAGAAGAACCTATAAACCCATTGGCTCCTATAAACCTTTTCAAAACCACGATGTAAAGATAACATCTTTTTTTGACACAATAGTATGATGGATATCATGATGTCTGAGAATTTTAAAGACATAGAGTCTACCTATTTCATATACTTAAAAGGTCTCCCAGATAGGTAGAAAGTACGCTACCTTCATGAGTCGGTCAATGATAACCCATACTATATAACTACCTCAAGAAGACCTAGGTAAACCTATCAAAAAATTTATAGTGTGGTAAAACCATTTACACTCAGAAAAGACCAATGGATATAAAACCCATGTTTTTACCTCGTGCTCCACCTTCACCTTCTAATGGGAAGAACACCAAGTAATAAAGCTAACTATCTCTCTTTTCATCCCCAACCACCAATATTGGTGGCATATTTCATGATACATCATAGTATTGTTGGGATATACTGTCAAAGTATAGGGGGTGAAATTCACACATCCTCTCTTCCTGGATGTACGTGGGAACTCATACATATCCATGAATTTGTAGTATCTCATCCTAATCACTAACTCAACAAGGTTGTGGGTTGTCACCTAAAACGATATCCCTTAGTACCAAGCTTTTGGGGTTAGAAATATTATTCATCTTTAATTTATCCAAAAGTGAATATTTCACTGACAAAGTTATATGAATAGGCTACCCATGGTGCTCCTAAACCTACAAATACATCTCTTAAAAGAGCTTCATCAACTACCATTAATCACTAGCCTCTTGAACTACTTATGTCTGAGTCTTTCATCTTAGAACGTCATCCATGATATTTCATTTACATAGATTATAAGAATGCTGAAAATCAAATGACTATATCAACCCATATTCACTATCTTATATTTATGTCACATTATGTATAAACATATTTGAGGATTTTTTTGTCTGTATATAAATAAAATAATTATCCCAATAAGTATTTCCTCAAACAATGAAAAGAATAAACGATAAATTATTTCCTGAGAGCACATGATGGGTAACTCCACTCATTAGCTCTCAACTAGTGAAACTCATACACCACAACTTTTTATTCCAACATCAAAAATTCTCTTAAGATGATTCTGGATGAATAAAAATAAATTGTATCACTTTTACCCAGATATATAAGAATCAATATCGGTTCTGAAGAAAACCATCCTTTCAACTTCTAAAAGTATTTCTTACACACTTCTCACTATAAAAACATGACACATTTATTGGTCAAGCCTGTGATTGGTGCGTCAAGATGTGATAAATCTAGTATAAAGTTCTTTTAATGATTGATATCCATAAGAAACTCTAAATATCAAAGACATTTTTGGTGGTACTCCTAGAAAACAATGAATTTCACCTTCTTTGGGTCCATGGATACCCCTAATTCTAATATTATGTGACCCAGGAAGTATAATTTACCAATCCAAAAGTTCCATTTTGTGAGTATAGTATAAAACTGGTGTTTTTTTATTATATTCAGTATGACCTCAGGATGTCTATAAATTTCAGGTCAAGTTCAACAATACACTAAGATTTCATCGAAAAAGACTACCAGAAATTAATCTGGATACAGTTAGAAAAAACAAATCCATTAGATCCATGAAGACTGATAGTATGTTCGTGAGACAAAAAAACATAACCAAATACTCATACAAGCCATATATATTACATAATTCTATACATTGTATATTTCAAGGCATGATGTATACCTGATGATATCCTAGCCTCAAATCAATCTTTGAGAAAACCTGAGGTCCTCATAGCTAGTCAAAGTGGTCATCCTTATGAGGCAATGGATATCGGTTCATGGCTATAAACTGATTCAACTGGCGATAATTAAGGAAAATTATGCTTTTCTTGTCCTAATTGGCAAAAATAATGGATGAACCATAAGGAGATATACTATTTCATATAAACCCCTTAGATACTAGGTCCACCAACTATTATTTAGTTCTTAAGAATCAGTTGGTTTCATACTGTAAGGGGGAATGGACACATGTGATTCCACTAAAACTAGATCAATTGTAAAATCTACCACTCACTTAGGGATAATATAAATAAATCATCAGGGAAGTCATCCCTGAAACATTCCACCATTAGAGGGAAATATATATGTCACTTTCCTTGTTCATTAGAAAATATTCTAGGAATCTAGTATTTCATTTTTCTTATCCAAAGAAGCTCGGGTCAGGCTCAAGCTTCCAAGACATCCAATTCACAATTTAGAAAATATCTACCACCCTCTTTTGATATAAAATACACCCTATAGTGATAGATTTCAACATGGGAATGATAATGGAAAAACTAGTTTGTGCCCATAATTAAATAAAAACTATCCATGTTGAGAACAACACGACTCTAAATAAAAATATAACCACATATCTCAAGGGGGTTTCTTACACTAGAGTATACACTTAGATAAGATCCCCAACAGAGTATAAAGAGTCATTAAACCATATAATTACTCTATCTTGAGGACCATAAATTATATAATATATGAAAATATGAATGAATGGGAAGAAATTGTATCAAATAAAGAAGATACCAAAGTAGAGTCTACTAAAATCATACCTTTTAAAAAAAAATGTTCGATTATATGATCCTCAGGTACTAGAAGTTGTAAATACAAGTGGCCAAGACTGAAGCCCTTAGATGCAACCTGGTTACCTGGAGCATGCCCTCTTTGATGATGTTTTATATCTAAAGTCTATATTCATCAACCACAACCACCTCATCATCCAGAATGATTGGTAGTACTCCAACAGCCATCCTAGAAAAGAGCTACTAATTCTGCTGATGACGGTGTAGAAAGTGTGGATCCTCTCCCACTAGATATAGATAGGATGGTCCTACAAATGTGATGAAGATACCCCATCTTACCAAAGGCTTTATATTCCACTAGGACTCTATTGAACAATGGTTTTTTGTGTCCCAGATTCCCTTATTAGTCAAATATAACGTAGTTTTTAGTTCAAGCCACTTGACTTTCATGGCCCCATGAGTAGACTTCAGGCATCAATTCCTATCACTTGATGAACTACCCCATCTATAGGTGCTAAAACTATCTACACCATACCATCATATTCCCTCAAGTTATTTTTAGTGATGAGGTCCTAGTTCACTAACCCTTAAATGAAAGTAAATCAAGAGATATTTACCAGAGATAAGATGGTGTATACAATCCCATCCTCAAACCATATCACTATCTTTAACTCATCTCCACTGAGAGTTGGTGGCATATACTAGAGCTCAGTGAAATGAGTTGAATACTCTATTATGGTCATATAACCATGGTGTAAGTACAAATATTACGTAGACCATTAATATCTCAATGATTAAGGAAATAAATAGTCATATAAGACTATCTAGAAGTCCCTCCAACCCATATCCTGATGCTAAATTGAGTTTGTAACAACTTCCCACCATCGTTTGGAAGAATCCAAAAGCATGTATTTTTATAGCTTGAACCTCCATTCTATAGGAATCTTCTAGTTCTTGAATATAGATAGCATGGATTCAAGCCACCACTAAGTAGCCTAGGGGCCACCATCCCCAAAGAATGTATGTGGATACTAGTGCTAAAACTCTCATTCCAACTCTACCATAGTAATGGAATGTCATAGAGATCCTTGCATAGATTAAAAAAATAATAGGGAAGTTTCATCATTTCCCATCTCAGGGATAATAGCAGGTTTTGTATGTGGTACTGCAGGAGGTAAGATCACTGGCTCAGGGCCCACCACATCAAGAGCATATTCATCACCCCTCTCCTAGTGTATGAATAACCGCCTTCATGGTAGCATAATTATACAATTCTAAAAAATATTCTTCTAAAAAAGATTTTATACCAAAATATATCATAGATAAATGAATATTATATATACAAGAATTATTATATAAAGATCCAAGACCCCATTACCTACTCATAAATCTAGGTATAAGTGATATGGATGACCATAAATGATCAAAAGAGACACTCCTTACTACCTACTACTAAAATCGGGTCAGGTTCAAGGTTTAATATCTCATAGAAGAGGTCCCAGTATATGGTGTGTTAATTGAAAGGTATATAGAAAAACACCCTTTACGTTGTAATTGGAAGCTTCATTTATTAACAACCAATTCATTATATAATTGAATTTATTTGATTTCAAACTCATTTATATGTATAAATATAATGGTCCAGTTATTTGAGTCACCAATCCCATGTTATAAAGGAATAATCCTTATAAGTTTCAATTGGTGTTCCAAGTAACTACAACCTAACCCTTACATATGACATCAGGATGTAACATGATCTATATGATTATTTGATTAAATGAATATCCATTCCCAATTTATAAAATCACATGCTTTATAATTTAATTTTGGAATTCATGTAATCAAAATCAACTAACATTTTGTCTCTTTTAACCATTGTTAAATAGAACTAACATATGATAATTTGTTAATTAAAGTGACACCATCAGGCTATATTGTAAATTCCAATTTAGGTTGATGTAGAAAAGTTAATTAGTCTAATTTTTTTATCCCTACAAGAAATGTTAGTACATTTTACAAATATAAAAGTCATGGAACCAATAATATGAAGTAGGAAATTAACATAGTAAAATAAATATGGCATGGAATATGCATGAAAAAAAATCAAATGGTGGTTATCATGATGCATGATATAACATTTCCTTGCCATACTAACCAAGGGAAATGATAACCTCATATCAATAATAAATCCCACAAATCATTTGTGTCACCCAATAGTAAAAGCAGTACAATTGTAACAAATAAATACATAACAACAAGTCTCATCCGAGACAGTTTGGATTTTTTCCTTTTACATGGGTTTTCTACCCCCTGAAATAGGCTCATTACCAAATTCCGACTCATCTTAATATCCTTTATACTAACCCCAAAATATTAAAACAAAGAAATGAAAACTTTCATTACACTTTGTGATATTCCAAACCCAGTTCACTAATTAGTAACCAAAACTGGTCGACCACATGACCTCAAGAACTCCTCCTCATATTCTTGCGGTTGTTGAATAGCGGAGAGGGTCTATGAGGGTATTATGCGGAGACTATACCCTCATGATTAGAGTGTATCACATCAGTATAACAATAAGGATAAATATAGGAAATAGTTTAATAACAAACTAGATAAGAATAAATAAAACACGTATAATGATATTGATAAGGATAGTCTCATGAACAAAAATAGAACTAGATTTATATACAAACTGATTTCATGTTTATTTACTAAACAAAAAGGATTTAGGAATATATATAAGCATACATTAAACATAATTAATGTACAAAAAAATAGAAAAAATACAAAAACTATCCTAAGAGAATCCTGATAACTGGTTCATTTGTCTACTACCAGGTTCTCATCTTAACATATAATCAGAGGTATAATGATGAATACTTACCATTATACCAATGTGAATCCATGAGATTTTTCAAGTACCAATTTGTGGAATGAATATGGTGTGAGTAAAACTCTTTTATCCACCACCAACAGTGTCTAGTGATGATCTATTGAGTGTACATGAAATGGGTAGTGTGTAGGTCTAGAAAATGTAAAGTAGTAATATAAACTATAAGCATATCAGATTTGGTTCCTGGTGGAAACCCATCTGGTTATACCTACTTCAGCCTAAGTTGGCATATATATGTGCAAGGGTCATCATATATATATATATATAAATACACACACACACATATATATATTTATTTAAATTGATATATATACATAAATATAGATACAAGATATTAGACAGGACCCAAGGTGTAATCAATTCATCCATGCATAATCATAAGAGTCTCAAAATATAGATAACGCATCAACCCATGAAAAAAATCATAAATATGAGTGTCATAATATAAATCATTCAAATAATAGAAGTGAAACACAATGTACAAAAACCTCCAGGGGAATATGAAACATCATTTCCAATGTCCAAATAAACAATTTGTACTGTCACATCCAACATCACATGACAAGGGAGTGTAAAGATCCATGTCCAATACTATCCTTAACAGTGTCTCAAAAACCATAATAAGTTCATGAACTATCCATAATAAGTCATGCATTTAATTCTTTAATATAATATAGAATATGGGTTTTAATCATTTAAAATTTTATATAATGATCATGTGGCATGGTCATACCATTCATTTTCACTCATTTTAATCAAGTTATTTTAATAGGAGTCAAGACAAGACCACTTAAAAGGTAAATTGGTCACACTATCATTTATAATGTAAATGAATTTTAATACTCATACCCAAAGGGGTGGAAGTAGTCTAGGATGATGACCTACAACAATGAAAATGTTATATTGAAGAATTTTTAACATATATAACAATTTAATTGAGTAAAACATATTTTTAATGCATGACATAGAAGGTCCATAAATTGTAATCATGATGCGTGATATGGAATAACTAGAATTTTCAGGAAAAATACTAAACCACCTACATTATGTTAGTAGAATACTCCTCATCTGGTATTAGCCTCCAATCCAAGCTAGGATATGAGAAATCATAAGAATATATGAATACGCTAAAAATATTTTATATCAGTTCACATAGATTTATCATTCCATATAAAAATATAGATAATGAACATAATGAAAATAAATAAATTTGTTATTGATAGATATATAAAATGATGAATAAATACTGATTCTTACATAGAATAAGGGATGATGATCAAAGCCCATGGAAGGGAAATAGAAGAGCTTGAGCGGATTTGGGGGGATGTTTTGCATGGAGAGGAATGAAGATGTGAGGATAAAGTAATAATGGGGAAGGTAAAAATCATTATTTCCCATCATTTTAGATGGTTCATGGTTTGGTGTAATGGTTTTCCAAACTATGCGCGAACTGTGTGACATCACTTCTCAAGGTATCACCCCCTCAAAATGTTCTATGTTCATAGTTTGAAAAACCATGCAATTTCTATGTGGATCCTATATATTTTTCTATATCAAACCACATGGTTATATGGCCTAACTCACGCAGTTTCTCAAAACCAGCACCACCTCCTTGGGGATGCATAGTTGATCTATATACTTACTACTAACTGTTCACCACTCATGAGCCTCATCTATTTCATAAAAAAGATGTATCTCTGAGCTCGGAACAAGCTCTGAATACTCTCAAACTCATACTTAAACTCTTAGAAACATATAAATAGATAGAAATAAAGTTATAAACTAAAAATTAAATGATACATACCTCTATAAAATGATATAATATTATATGAATTCATCCCAATTTATTCTTCAATGCATCACTTTTAATTACATAAAATTTTCTATTTTAGGGTAACATAAGAACATGTGTTATAACTAATAATTTCTTTAGTTGCTTCTAATTTTCCTCACATTCATCTATATAGAGTAACATGGATCCATTGAAATTTAACTTAGAAAGTCGATTCTAAATCCATGGGATATTCTCCACAAATTGCTGATAATATTCATACTAACCAAGAAAACCTTGGTTCTCGTTCATTGAGGTTAGTTTAGGCTAACATTCAAAGACTTTTTATTTTATGGGTCCGCTGATACACCCTTTCTTGAAATTATATAAACCTAAAACGAAACCTTTTTTTATCCTAAATTCACATTTAGTAAAATTTACATACACCATATCCTTCCTTAAGGTCTTCCATATAATTATCATGTAGTATTTATTATTTTCCTTTCTCTTTTAAGATCTAAGAATATTTTCAATAAATACTACCAAAATATGATCAAGGTAATATTTAAATACTATCTTCATTAAATCCATGAAGATATTAGGGAAATTAATAAGACCAAATGGAATAACTATATATTAATAATGTCCATAACATGTACAAAATGTTGCCTTTGGTATATCCACATTATTGAACCTTAATTGATGATATCCATAATAAAGTTCAATCTTGGAAAAGTTTTGAGCTCTGTATAGTTGATCAAAAAATTCATGAATATAGGGTAGATGATACTTTTTCTTGATTGTGATATTTTTCAACTCACTATAATCAATGTAGAGTTGCATCAATCCATCTTCATTCATAATAAAAAGAACTAGTGCATCCCATGGTGATACACTTAAATGGTTGAATCCCTTATCAATATTCTCTTAGAGTGGCTTATTTAATTCATGAAACTAAATAGGGGCCATTATATAGGAATCCAGTAAAATAGGTGTATCATCAAGTATGAGTTCTATAGATAACTCAATTTCAAGATTCAGTGGAAGACTAGGAAAATCATTTAGAGATATATCAAAAAAATACAACACAATAGGAATATCATCAATGTTTGTTTTCTCCCCAACCATTTGAGGTGAACACCCCTTTTTAATTGGATTCAATATCCATATAATGGGTATAATTTACATTGTAAGTTCAAATTTATCACCACACTGAGAGATGATCAAGAGACGGTTTGTAATATCCAAAGTTAATTCCCTTATTTAGTTATTAATGTTGGCCCTATATAGAGAATGATAATATATTCCTAATATAAATCCAATTTAACCATAGGGTGGATACTATGGTTTTCAAAAAGAATATTCCCACAAACATAAATTGGTGAAGATTCATAGAATTGAGATTCGATCATCATGCCATTATGGGGTTCCAATACTAATTTAACATCTAGTCATTAGTGATATGAATTTAAATTCTTTAAGAGTGTTTTTAATATAAAATAATTCATATAACTCATGTAAAATAGGGTACTTCAATATTTGAGAATACTGATTTCCACCTCAATATAATCATTCTATCATCATTATTTTGGAAAAACCAAAATTTTTTACTTGAATAAAAAGTATATTTAATCCTTAAAATCCTTTATAGGATGTATAAATATTGAGACATTATTTTATATCTATTACACCTTAGGTTAATCCTCATCAATTAATAATTATTTTTGATTATTATTATTCTTGATGGTTCATAAAAAGTTTGTGAATTTACAAAAACAATATCCATGAGAAGTGTCAAACCAAGTGTGTATAAAGGCCTATAATCGTGCACTAGGTGATGATCAAGTAAAATCCCAATGCACCATTTTTTGAGTTATTACCTTAAAGTACATCTGTTCTAGAGACACATCCACTTGTAGTGTCTACAGAGGGATGCATTTTCTTTGAAAACACTATTTATATCCTTTAAAAAAATTCAAATACATTTTCTTATACTTTAAATTATCCTTATACTTATCTTTAGATATATACTTAGGGATCTCACTAATTATTTCTCATCAATGTTTCCAAAGGTCTATTAAATCTATCCTCTAATAACAACTATAGTGACCCTATATTTTCATTTATAATTAAATCTTAATATGTGAATATCCATATCATTTTATAAAAACACACTAAAGGATCATAAATGTTTTGTGTCTTTAGAGATTAGAAAGAAAATATTTTTATTACATGAAAGATCATCAAAATCTCTCATAAATATCATCCCACATAGTAAACTTATTATACATACCCTACTTAAAACCTATGTTCATAACCTGGGGAAAGGAAACACAATAATGGTTATCTTAGAAGCTCAGCAAGGGTACACAAGGGATACATCAACATAACATAAGCATAAGGATATGAGAACATGATAATAGAAAATGAAAATCAAACACTATATGCCATAGATCATAAACATAAAACATGGAATAAATCTAGTATGTTTATATGCCATAAACCATAAAGGAAATTAATAAATGTAATCCATGAGAGAATAAAATAAACATAGTAATGTGGTAAAAAATCTCATAAAATTGGGAACATGTAAAAATAGAGAAAGGCCCACTCATTTGGTTAAGGACATGAAACCATTTCCTCGTAAAAACTTATGAGCATAAAAACTAGTTCCACACATAGAAATATATACATTAAAACTAGGTCCACTCATAAAACTTATGGACATGAAAACCATGTCCACACATGAAATTTTGAACATCAAATCAGGTTTATGCCTAACATAAATAACTCATTTGTTATCCATCGTTACCCAATGAATTAGAGGAAGATATAAGTCCCAACCATCACATAATCCTTAAATGTTTTTCCCACAATATCATAAAACTATTATCATATAATAACCCATGAAAATAATTGGGTTTCACAAAAATTTCATCATAGTATAACCCATGAGAAAATAAATGGGTTCAATAAACAATTCTTCATTTAATCATAAATAAATGCATGGAACAAAATAGTTTACATAAAAAACTTGTCATCATAAACAAAAAACGTCCATATAAAGAATAGAAATGGTTTCATTGTATAATATCACTAGTAAAGTTTAATTAACATCAATGTATGTCATATTATATGGAAATGTATTTTGAAATATAACTTGGAACATTTGCTAAGAAAAACATCCTTATCACTTTGAAATCACTTCTATAAAATCAAAAAACTTCCCAAAAATTCAAAAAACATTTTATTTGAAAATAACCTTAGAAATTTATTAAGGAATATTTAAATCATTTATTGGTCATGGAGGTGTGAAATATTGGTCATTCCATATATTTTAAAATGGATATTCTGTTCTCATTTTTTATAAAAACACAAAGGTCCTTATTTAGAAAAATATCAAGGAGATTAATTTTAAATCATTTTCTAAGAATTTAATAAATGGATAAAAATTTATTTATACAATAATTTTATAATTGTGTAAATTTTTTTAAAAATATTTTTTGGAAAAACATGGATATAGAAGAAAAACTTTTTTGACCGAGGAGAAAAATAAATTCATGTTTCTTTAAAAAAATCTTCTGATATATTGAATACATAAAGGGAGAAAATTTAAAGGAAAATATATTAGAAAAAGTATAATAAAATTAATGAGTTTCATGAAATATAGATGATACAATTTTATCATTTAATCTCAAGTATAAACAACCTCAATAAATAATTAGGTTGTAATATAATACCCTTACAAATTTGGTATCTTTTGAATCACATGAACCCTAAAAGGGAAAAATAGATGGATATTTATATAAAATAATATCATAATAATAATAAAAAAATAAACTTTTGAAAATAGTATACATAAAACAAAAAAAACAAGTGGTTTATGAGGCATTTGTCCCATAGATTTAAGAGTGAGATGAAAATCCAATACCTTGAGTATCAAATTTCATCATACATATTAGAAAGTAATTTATAATAAATATACGTTTATTATTATTAAAATTTATAACCATAATCATATATATCATACCATATATTATTTAATTTTGACCTTTTACTACCTTTTTATTACCAATTCCTTGTTAAAATCATATTTCAAGTAATAACCGCTTCGTTTTGCATATATGTTTTTGTTCTGTATTTTTTATCCTTTTACTCTCTTCGTGGTTGAATAATCTAAAAAAATTTAACCATGATATAAATATAATATATATTAATCAAATATTTAATTAGAGTAATCCATAATATTCATATATTGAAAATGAATCACATCGTTTATGGAGAAGGTAGGTCGTACGTATGCATGAACATTATTTCCATTTTCTTGACGGATAGGACAAAAAAGTTAAATAATATATAAAAATTATTTAATTGTATCTATTTCATTGGTCTTATATATATATTTATTAAAACTATACTTATTACTATCCTTGTAAATATAAAATGAAAAATGTATCACATCGCTTTTTGGAGGTGGTAGAGCACACGTACACATGAGCGATGTTATCATTCATAAAAAAATTAAAAATAAATGGTATATATTATATTATATTTAAATAAGTATAAATATTTTATAAATTTATTATAAATATTTTAAATACATCATTATATTCATTTGTGAGAGGTGGTGAAGGAAAACATGTTTTAACAGTTCGTGAGGCGGCAGTCCATTGTACACATGATCGATGGTATCATTTCCCATTTAATGGGAGGGGAGATGGATATGGATTATGAAATTAAAATAAAAAAATAATATTATATTGAAACTAATGATGATAAAATATCATAATATTTGGAAATAGTTGAAGTATGTGTAATAAGAAATAAAACAAAAAATGATCAGTTAAAAATGATATCTCTTCTTCGGACAACCTCCTTAGGATTGCACCAAAAGCCTTATTATAATGGTTTACTAATAAAAATAATGACCCTATGAAGTGGTGATGTAAGTAAGGAATATATTTTGATAATTCATGGTCCAAAAAAAGGCTTCAAAAGATAAAATAAAAGAGGATAGGGGGTTCCATTTTATAAGTGGGTGAGGGGACCCAATTCAATGTTTTGAAAATAAAAAGGTACACCAACATTTTAAAAATGCCAAAAGGCTCCATTATGCCTCATTATAGAACCTTAGATGTGATAAGGTCTATATATTTCCATAAAATTAGATTTTAAAATGTTTTTAGGTAATTTTACCCCTTATTGTTATGTTTAATACCTAGTAATCCTATTGTAACCTTAACCGTGATAATTAATATTTACTATTTTTAATATTCATTTTGAACAATAATTAAGTTGGAAATATTATATAATATTAATTATTGTGAATAAAAATATGGAATTTATTTTTACAAATTAAATTTATATAAGTGAGGAACATAATGTTAAAATAGAACCCACAGACATGGTGAAAATATTTTTTTCCAAAGAAAAAAGTTTCATAACTATTGAACATTTTAATATAAAAAGTCCACATTAATATGATTAAAATTACATAAATTTTTTTAATGTTAACATAATTAAACTAATTTTTTATTGAAGAAATTTTTAAACAATATGTAACTTTATAAATTCATTAAATGAAAAGGAAATATTTAATAAAAATCAGTATTTTCACTATTCATCAAAAAATTTATATTTTCAAAAAATCCTAAAAAATTCACCCCAATATCATTATGATAATTTTATTTGAAAAATTAATTTTATTTATTAAAAAAATATCTCTAAATTTTTTAAAAATTACTTTATTTATTTCACAATAATGAAAAAAATCATTTTTAGGAAAAAGTATTTTTTGGTGAAGCATATAAAGACTTTACTAAAAATTAAGTAATCATTTATAAATACATTTTCTATATAAAAAAATATTAAACATAAATTTTAAAATGTTTTTATTTATATTAATATCAAAAAAATTAATTTCTAGGTCATAACGGTCTTGTTTAAATAATAATATTGACATTGTAGCATGGTTCATTAAAACATGGTGTTGCGTGTAACACAAGCTATCAGAGAAATTAAATTTATTTGAAAAAATATTTCATAAAAACTCTTGGTGTTGCAGTTTTAACCAGGTTAAGGATGATCATAAAATTTTATGTGAAACTAATTTAATGAAAAACTAGTCCATCATGACTGCACTACACACCACTATAAAAATTAATGTGAGACTATGGGTTAATTAAAAGGGATGACCTACCTGATTTGAAGCCCATAATCTTTAATTCATGAATCAGAAACCTACTGAATGAGTTATTTAATGTCCAATGAAAAATTTTCTAACTAATTTTGAACATATGTCACATCCAAAAAAACCCAAATTAATTAATTAACAACCTCAAACTGAATAACAAAAACTATTCACTTAGA
Source organism: Viscum album (assembly GCA_963277665.1). NCBI lineage: Eukaryota > Viridiplantae > Streptophyta > Magnoliopsida > Santalales > Viscaceae > Viscum > Viscum album. The sequence goes on along the minus strand of OY728139.1, from coordinate 606,715,865 downwards.
CATAAATGACTATTTATTCACCAGGCGCTTCTACCATACTAAAACTGAGACTAACCATTATCTGGAGGAATTATCCATGATCCTGACACTATCCTTATAAGGCCCTAGCCTTAAACCTTACTTAATCTTGAGTTATTACAAGATTACACATTAAGGATCTTTTCAAGTTTAGAGTTTTAGAGAATTATATCATAAAACTTGCATTACATTCCACATTTAAACAAAGTGGTTACATAAAAGATAGTATTCATTTTTCGCATCAACGGAAACAAATTTAAAATAAAACATGGATTCTTTCTTGACACTTCCTTGACACTATCATCATATCATGTACCCTTCCCTTGACCTGAGAAAAGCATTTCAAAAACATGGGATGAGCATAAAAAGCTCAGTATGGAAATAAAAATATGGAAAGGAAACATTTGTACATGTATACATAATAATGAAATCATACTTTACCCATAAACCATAAGCAGTTTAACATACCTCATAAAATCATGAATAAATCATAGAAATCATAAGAAATAAAAGCTAACTTGAGGAATTCATAACATTCTTACGTAGGGAGTAACCCTCTTGGTTACGTTTGGAATACCCACCACAGTATATTCCCTAAATCTCTTCGAAGAAACCTTAACATTTCACTCCTTCGCGTTACCCAATGCATTTGAGAGCTATATCGGGCTCACCCGCCCTTAGTTTATCACGGAACCACCCGCTTCCATAATAATTCCCAAGAACGATAACATAAACATATCACATAAAACATGCATAAGGGAAACATAACATTTCCACATTTCAATCACAATATAACATTTTAGTATATTAAAATAATGAATCCATTCAAAAAGAAACCATTTCCAAAACCATTTAAAACATTTAATATAGAGTTTTTTGAATCAAAGTGTCCCATACCACCTTGAAGCTTTTAAAATTTTAAACCATTAATATCCATATAAATAAATCCTTAAAACCATTTTGAAAACATGGATATTAATAAGAACAAATAATTAAATCATTTAATGCGATAATTTGGTTAAAGGGGTTCTACCAAAATTAGAGACACTTTAATACAATAATTGAGGAATAACATTTAGTCAGAACTTTATAATATCATGAGAATAAATGTATTCATGATATAATATTCGAAATTATAGTATATACACCATATAAGAGTGAATTGGTGCATACCAACAATGAAGTCTCAATAGAAATGTCAAATGTGATGAATTCCCTTATAAAGAAGGTATCCTTAAATTAAGGATAAATCAATCTCAAAATTATGTGTGAAAAATATAAATACACCCAATATAAGTGTATATTAAGTGTAAAACACTAAAAGGTCATTCACACATATTCAAAAGATGACATATTCAATAACTACATGTTGAACCCAAAGAAATCAAAATTGGGTTAAAAAGTTCCCTTGGTAAAATTCGACAGCCTAACAGCATCACTTCAAAATTCAGAAAATGAGTTGATAAGAGATAAAAAGGGAATCTCATCACATGGAAATAAAATTTAAATCAATAAGGATATAGTAGAACATATCCCAACACAATATTATGTAAATTAAAAGATGTAACAAAAGAAGCCTTTTAAAAAGAGGAGGGTGAAAGGTTCCCTTACCGATTTGGGTATCTTTCGAAACATACACCCCATGAAAGAAGGACTATACAAAATTGATGTAAAAACTCATAAATGAAAGTATATTACACAATGAGTAAAATAATGGGTAGTACATACACCACTAAAAGGAAATTGTTGCAAATGTAGATTAAATCTCACGGAAATAAAAGTGAGATGAAAAATCCCTTACGAAAACATGGCAGCCTAACGGCGCCACTTAAGACTTCCAAAATGGATTGATGAGAGGAAATAGGGTCTATAATCATATTAACATAATTTTTACAGAAAGAGTAATATAAAAGAACATCCCCCAACATAACAAAGAGGAGCTTAAAAGAAGTGACATAAATGAGAGTACTTAAAAAGAAAGAGAGAGGTTAGATCTCTTATGAAAAATTCGGCAGCCTAACGGCGCCACTCAAAACTTCCAAAATGGATTGATGAGAGAGAATAGGGTCTCTCTTCATATGAACATAAAAATTACAGTATGAGTAATATAAAATAACATCCCAATCACAAGAAAGAGGAGCTTAAAAGGAATGACATAAAAGAGTGTACTTAAAAAGAATGAGAGGAGTAGGATCCCTTACCTCGGGTCTGACTTGAATCGATCGTTCATTAATCTCCTGAATAATAAACTTGAGTTAATTTCTACTTCCTTAAGAACCTTTTTCAAGTTCATTATTCCTTTTATATCACTTTTTACCAGTTCATGAACACTATGTAATTATTTTAGTTAATAACGGTCGTTTAAACGATCATTGGTACTTGAGTCAAAATATGCTCTTTATAATTACAAGTTGTTTATGTATCCATTATATCCATGGTTATAATCATGATGTATTTATCATATATATCATATATATCCAGTACATATTCATTTTATACTATTCCATATCATTTGGAGAAAAAAACGGAAAGCACCGTTCATGGAGACGGTAGGCCGTACGTACGCATTAACGCTACATTCATTTTATTCTTTTTCATATTAAATAAATGATATATATATATATATATATTATAATTATAGTATAATATATTTGTTATATAGGTCACATATTTTCAATAATTTCATTCTTTATACATTCCATATATTGCATGTACGAGTCACATCACTAGAGGGGGCGGTAGTCCGCACTTCCTCATATGAAATTATCGCATTTACACAACATGGAAAGAATAAAGTTATGGTTTAAATATAAAATACAGAAGCATATAGTAAAAATAAATATCATATATATCATATATCAAATACAGTGAAATCATAATGGCCACCTTTAATTGTGTTAAAATAATATTGAACAATCATCGTTTCGTGAGGCAGAAAATCGCCAACCACAGAAACAGTATGTTTTTTAGCCATTAGACGAAGGTGTGGGTAAGTGTAGCTCGAATAATTCTTATAAGAAAATCCTAGTATATTGAAGATACTGGATTTGTTACAAAATAAATGAATAAAAAGATTTTATGGGGTTGGAGAAGCAAAATAAAACAAAAGGACTCAAGTGAAGACATTGCCATAAAATCGGGTAACTCCCTTTGGACTGAGATCAAAGGCTTCCTTGGGAAGACTTCTGCCCAATGTTAGGCTTCAAGGAGTTATATAGGGATGTGGAAAGACAAAATGGTCAGGGTTTGGCCGAGCCAAAGGCTTTGGAAGTGTGGGTAAAGAGGTAGGGGTGGGGGCCTTTTATAAGAGGAGAGGAGGGGCACTTTTGGAAAGGTATAAAATGTAACTTTATTTTCAAATGAGTTTCGGATTTTAATGGTCCCACATTGATGTGTTTTGCGGATAAGGTGATAAGGGTTCCATCCATCCAGTAGGTTTTGGACATGTTTAGTTCTTAGATTTTACATTATCTTTCCATTTTATTTAAATCGTTAAATAATGAGGTCATCGCTGCATCATCATGATGTCATAAATAATTTAATTTATTTAATGTCTAAAAATTATAAAAAAACTACTATGATGTAGGAAATATTTTTATATTTCAAATGAATATTTATAGTCCAAAAGATCATTTATGTAGGAAAAATTAAAAATATTTTACTTAGGTGATACATTCTTTGTTACATTTAACATTCTTTAAAAATAAAAAGATAAAAAGTCACTTTCTAACAAAAGTGATTTCATGGGCCCCCAAGATTAGAACAAGACATCCCATGGTCGGCCATGAGACAACAAGTAGCCTTAAGACACATTTTTTGGTCATTTTTTATTATTATGATATTATCTTGTTATCTTTAACTACCCGATTACTCATTAATCAAGATAATTAAAGATAATTATCGTCGTTACTATTCATAATGTCCAAAAACAAAAGAGTCTTAAATACATAATTTGGACCTTCTGATTCCAAATATGTAATCAATTTTACCAAATTCCAAACACATAAATTTCAATAATTAATTTAAAAAAAACTTCCCATTGTCAAAACAAATAGCGGGTTTTTTAGAAACAATATTTATGAAAAGCTTGGCACTTGTTTATGCCTAATTACAAAGTGAAATTAATCCCAATGACCATAATTGAATTACATGGTAAAAATATATTCTAATTAAACTTTAAAACAAATTAAAAATTTAATATAACCATATAATTAAATTATATGAAAAAGCAGTTTTGATGTAAAATGCAGTATTTTTCACTATTCATTGAAAAATGAACATTGTCAGAAAAATACCAAAAATTAACCCAAGGTAAATTTCAATGTCCCAATCATAAATAATATGTTTATTTTGAAAAACAGATCTTATAAAATTGTCAAATAGTGGATTTAAAAGAGGTTCTCCATTAAAAGGCGGTTAATTGACATTTTAAAGAATATTGGAATGTTTACGATTAAAAACTAGATTCATTTGCATTTTAATCCCCTAACATTTATTGAAAAAAAATAAAAATACTTGACAAACATATATAATCATTTTTTAGTTAGTTATGTTCATTCCCACCATTACAACGGCTAGGCGTTAACTACCATTTAAAATAATATTATTTTACTATTAGAATGCAACGTAAGATTTCAAGGAAACTTATTGTTGCATATTGGGTACGCCATCGAGCATAGCATTCCCCTTAAATTAATTTTAATATTTTATTCACAAATATGGATAAATGTGAAAATGTCATACTCTTTATTTACCTGTGGTGTTACATCCTTCCCCCCTTTTGGGAATTGCGTCCTCGCAATTTTAAAATTGAGCTTGGAAACATCCTTGAACATCCCACTTCGGAACAAGAGTCGGTAAAAAAATCACTTTAATATAAAGAAAGATAAGTACAAAGGTCACCAAAGTTAACCCATACTAGGATTCCATGTAGGAAAAAATGGACATAGAGGAGAAAACATAGGGTCATGTTCTGATGGAGAGTGATAGTAAACATGTCTAGGAGAAAGTTAACCACAAGAAAATCACAAACTTGTGATCGGTTAAACGGTATTCGATTCCTCTGTAGGAAAAGTTAATAGACAACATTTTTGTTTTAAGTTAATTTTTATTGAGGAATTTGTTCATAAGGAAACATAATCACTTATCCTGTTGACTTTCAACTTTTATTAGATTCCTTACACAAACTCATATTTTCTCCAAAATACGAGTATTTAGGAAGACTTGTTCGCATTAAGAGTACTATAATCAACTTCTAGAGAATCACTTAGTCCACAAAAGAGAACTATATACTTCCCATGTATTTAGACTTTAACCAAAACTAAAACCAAAAAGGTTAGTACAAGATCAGATAATCCAGAAAAGGATAACCCTTTATAAAAAGAAAATCTATTCTTATTATCCAAAATTTGTCAAACAAAACCCAAGGTTCAACGAGGACCATTCGATAAACAATTTGTCCATAAAATTATTCAAAGTAAACCAAAATAAGATTTAAACCCAAATATTTGAAGGATTTAGTCACATAGTCTTCCAAGTTAAATCGTAACATTTATCTCCAAACAACATCAGTTGCTCCTACAGTCTTGTATTGAAAAGTAATTAACCTAATCACATATCCTCCATGATAGGTTAATAAATTTCCATAGATAACCCAAAATAAACATACTCTTAATTCATAAAATCATCTAACTAAAAGGAATCATTCAAACTAACCAGGGACTTCACGTAGTCCAGTGGTAGGCGATAAATACCAGTCACACTTTGGTTGTGGGTTCGATTCCCGCAGCTTTGTCCAACGCGACGGGTTGTCAAACGGTCTGCGTGTTGTCCTTTTTATAAAACTCCTAAAATAACCCTAACATGTTTTAACCTCAATAGTTTCCTTATACCTCGCATTTTCATCCAAATTCGTTAGGATCTCAACATCTTAATTCTTGAATTCTTATTTCACCACCATAAGATAAAATAAAATGATTCCCAAAATGAATAACATCATACCTTGATCATGGTGTCCAATCGGTTTCATCGTCATCTTGCTCACGTAGGTAGAAGTCCCATGCATTACAACAATGATTTAGAGATCCATAAAAATCATTTTCTTCCTCCATTCAAATACACCTTGTACAACATGGGTCATATGGGTGTTCACAGAAAAATAGTTTGGGAAAATAATCATGTATGACATATAATTTCAAAACATCTGATAAAACATGATTTCTATAAAATAGTCGGACAGAATTTGAGTTGAAACTTTCTATTATTGGTCCTTTTAAAATACCATAAGTATGTCCAGAGAGACTATATTTTAAAATCAAATATAAATAGGTTGCGCAAGGGTCTCCTTCCTCAGGACCATTTTTAAAATCATAATATGCTTCAAATTCTTGTGATAAGGTAAAATATTTGAAAATACCTTGATAATATTTACCTTTGTTTAAAATATGAGAATATTGTGAAAATAGTATTTGTTTAAAAACAACCCATGATCCATGATGATAACGAGGTATAGTGGAGGTGTTTGATATCTCAAAAAACTGCTTGCAAGTGAGTTGTATACTAGAAAAAGTTTCACAATCATCCGAACATGACTTTGCAATAATTATTGCAAGCATGTCATCAGGAAGAGATAGGAATGTCGTCTGAGATCCTTCCCCATCCATTCGTAACCAACATTACTTGACCTGAAAAAAAGTTATAAAACAAGGATTTAACTGAAATAATAGATATAGGGACTAATCATGTGTCTAACAAAAACTCCTAATCCCTAAAGTTGTCTAAACCGACCTCTGATACCAACTATAAGGCCCCAGCCTTAAACCTTACATAATCTTGAGTTATTACAAGATTACACATTAAGGATCTTTTCAGGTTTACTTTTTTAGAGAATTAGATCATAAAACTTGCATTACATTCCACATTTAAACAAAGTGGTTACATAAAAGATAGTATTCATTTTTCCCATCAATGGAAACATATTTAAAATAAAACATGGATTCTTTCTTGACACTTCCTTGACACTATCATCATATCATGTACCCTTCCCTTGACCTGTGAAAATTTTTTCAAAAACATGGGATGAGCATAAAAAGATCATTAAGGGATATAAAAATATGTAAAGGAAACATTAGTACATGTATACATAAGAATGAAATCAAACTTTACCCATAAAACATAAGCACTTTAACATACCTCATAAAATCATCAATAAATCATAGAAATCATAAGACATAAAAGGTAACATGAGGCATTCATAACATTCTTACATAGGGATTAACCCTCTTGGTTACGTTTGGAATACCCACCACAGTATATTCCATAAATATCTTCAGACAAACCTTAAAGTTTCACTCCATCGCGTTACCCAACGTATTAGAGAGCTATATCGGGCTCACCCGCCCTTAGTTTATCACAGAACCACCCGTTTCCATAATAATGCCCAAGAACCATAACATAAACATATCACATAAGACATGCATAAAGGAAACATAACATTTCCACATTTCAATCACAATATAACATTTTAGTATATTTAAATAATGAATCCATTCAAAAAGAAACCATTTCCAAAACCATTTAAAACATTTAATGAAGAGATTTTTGAATCAAAGTGTCCCATACCACCTTGAAGATTATAAAATTTTAAAACATTAATATCCATATAAATAAATCCTTAAATCCATTTTGAAAACATGGATATTAATAAGAACAAATAATTAAAACATTTAAAGCGATAATTTGGTTAAAGGGGTTCTACCAAAATTAGAGACACTTGAATACAATAATTGAGGAATAAAATATAGTCAGAACTTTATAATATCATGAGAATAAATGGATTCATGATATAATATTCAAAAGGACAGTATATACACCATATAAGAGTGAATTGGTGCATAACAACAATGAAGCCTCAATAGAAATGTCAAATGTGATGAATTCCCTTATAAAGAAGGTGTCCTTAAATTAAGGATAAAGAAATCTCAAAATTATGTGTGAAAAATATAAATACACCCAATATAAGTGGATATTAAGTGTAAACAAATAAAATATCATTCACACATATTCAAAATATGACATATTCAATAACTACATGTTGAACCCAAAGAAATCGAAATTAGGTTAAAATGTTCCCTTGGTAAAATTCGACAGCCTAACGGCATCACTTCAAAATTCAGAAAATGAGTTGATGAGGGATAAAAAGGGAATCTCATCACATGGACATACAATTTAAATCAATAAGTATATAGAAGAACATATCCCAACATAATATTATGTGAATTAAAAGACGTAACAAAAGAAGTCTTTTAAAAAGAGGAGGGTGAAAGGTTCCCTTACCGATTTTGGTATCTTTCGAAACATACACCCCGTGAAAGAAGGACAATACAACATTGATGTAAAAACTCATAAATGAAAGTATATTACACAATGAGTAAAATAATTGGCAGTGCATACACCACTCAAAATAAATTGTGGCAAATGTAGCATAAATCTCACGAAAATAAAAGTGAGATGAAAAATCCCTTACGAAAACTTGGCAGCCTAATGACGCCAATTAAGACTTCCAAAATGGATTTATGAGAGGAAATAGGGTCTATAATCATATTAACATAATGTTTACAGAAAGAGGAATATAAAATAACATCCCCCAACATAACAAAGAGGAGCTTAAAAGAAGTGACACAAAGGAGTGTACTTAAAAAGAAAGTGAGAGGTTGGATCTCTTATGAACAATTCGGCAGCCTAACGGCGCCACTCAAAACTTCCAAAATGGATTGATGAGAGAGAATAGGGTATCTAATCATATGAACATAAAAATTACCGTAAGATTAATATAAAATAACATCCCAATCATAATAAAGATGAGCTTAAAAGGAATGACATAAAAGAGTGTACTTAAAAAGAAAGAGAGGAGTATGATCCCATACCTCGGGTCTGACTTGACTCGATCGTTCTTTAATCTCCGGAATAATAAACTTGAGTTAATTTATACTTCCTTAAGAACCTTTTTCAAGTTCATTATTCCTTTTATATCACTTATTACCATGTCATGTACACTATGTAATTATTTTAGTTAATAACGGACGTTTAAACGATCATCGGTACTTGAGTCAAAATATGCTCTTTATAATTACAATTTGTTCATGTATCCATTATATCCATAGTTATAATCATGATATATATATCATATATATCATATATATCAAGTACATATTCATTTTATACTATTCCATATCATTTGGAGAAAAAAACGAAAAGCATCGTTCATGGAGACGGTAGGTCGTACGTACGCTTGAACGCTACTTTCATTTTATTATTTTTCATATTAAATAAATGATATATATATATATATATTATAATTCCAGTATAATATATATGTTATATAGGTCACATATGTTCATTAATTTTATTCTTTATACATTCCATGTATTGCATGTACGAGTCACATCACTTGAGGGGGCGGTAGTCCGCACTTCCTCATATGAAATTATCGCATTTACACAACATGAAATGAATAAAGTTATGGTTATAAAATACAGAAGAATATAGTAAACATAAATACCATATATATCATATATAAAATACAGTGACATCATAATGTCCACCTTTAAAGGTGTTAAAAGAATATTGAACAATCATCATTTCGTGAGGTAGAAAATCGCCAACCACAGAAACAGTATGTTCTTTAGCCATTAGACGAAGGTGTGTGTAAGTGTATCCAGAATACTTCTTATAAAAACATTCTAGTATATTTAATATACTGTAGTTGTTACAAAATAAATTAATAAAAAGAGTTTAGGGGGTTGGAGAAGCAAAATAAAACAAAAGGACTCAAGTGAAGACATTACCTTAAAATCGGGTAACTCCCATTGGATTGAGCTCAAAGGCTTCCTTGGGAAGACTTCTGCCAAATGTGAGGCTTTAAGGAGTTATATAGGGATTTGGATAGACAAAATGGGCAGGGGTTGGCCGAGCCAAAGGCTTTGGAAGTGTGGGTAAGGAGGTAGGGGTGGGGGCCTTTTATAAGAGGATAGGAGGGGCACTCTTGGAAAGGTATAAAATGGTACTTTATTTTCAAATGCGTTTTGGATTTTAATGGTTCCAAAATGATGTGTTTCTAGGATAAGGTGATAAGGGTTCAAAATACATCCATTCAATAGGTTTTGGACATGTTTAGGTCTTAGAGTTTACATTATCTTTCCATTTTATTTAAATCGTTAAATAATGAGGTCATCGCTGTATCATCATGATGTCATAAATAATTTAATTTATTTAATGTCTAAAAATTATAAAAAATATACTATGATGTAGTAAATACTTTTATATTTCCAATTAATATTTATAGTCCAAAAGATAATTTATGTAGAAAAAATTAAAAATATTGTACTTAGGTGATACATTCTTTGTTACATTTATCATTCTTTAAAAATAAAAAGATAAAAAGTCACTTTCTCATAAAAGTGATTCCATGGGGCCCCCAAGTTTGGCACAAGGCATCCCATGGTCGGCCATGAGACAACAAGTAGCCTTAGGACACATTTTTTGGTCAATTTTTATTATTATGATATTATCTTATTATCTTTAACTACCCGATACTCAATAATCAAGATAATTAAAGATAATTACCGTCGTTACTATTCATAATGTCCAAAAAACAAAAGAGAATTAATTACATAATTTAGACCTTCTGATTCCAAATATGTAATCCATTTTACCAAATTCCAAACACATAAATTTCAATAATTAATTTAAAAAAAACTTCCCGTTGTCAAAACAAATAGCGGGTTTTTTAGAAACAATATTTGTGAAACGTTTGGCACTTCGTTATGCCTAATTCCAAAGTGAAATTCATCCCAATGACCAAAATTGAATTACATGGTAAATATATATTCTAATTAAACTTTAAAAAAATTAAAAAGATAATATAACAATATAATTAAATTATATGAAAAAGCAGTTTTGATGTAAAATGCAGTATTTTTCACTATTCATTGAAAAATGAACATTGTCAGAAAAACACCAAAAATTAACCCAAGGTAAATTTCAATGTCACAATCATAAATAATATGTTTATTTTGAAAATAGAGCTTATAAAATTGTCAAAAATTGGATTTAAAAGAGGTTCTCTATTAAAAGGCGGTTAATCGACCTTTTAAAGAATATTAGAATGTTTACGCTTAAAAACTGGATTCATTTGCATTTTTAATCCCCTAACATTTATTGAAAAAAAAATATTTGACAAACATATATATTCATTTTGTAGTTAGTTCTGTTCATTCCCGCCATTACAACGGCTAGGCGTTAACTACCATTTAAAATAATAATATTTTACTATTAGAGTGAAACGTAAGATTTTAAAGAAACTTGTTGTTGCATATTGGGTACGCCATCGAGCATAGCATTCCCTTTAAAGTAATATTAATATTTTATTCACAAATATGGATATATTTGAAAATGTCATACTCTTTATTTACCTGGGGTGTTACAATCCTAGGCTAAATCCCTAGGTATAAGAACCAAAGACATAATAATTTACATTTAATTTATCTCAATCCCTTTAAAAATGCATACAACTGCATAGATATATTAAAGTGATGGGTGATTATGTATAGATGTTGCTTTACAATTTCCTCTAACTAGGATACATGGAAGCCCCATTATACTGAGATGATTCTAATATTCTCTAGTTCAATTATTACTCAAATACCTAACAGGGAGAACAAAAATTAGAAATAGAGTAGGATGATGAAAAAGGATATCACCAAAGGGAGAACCCTACCATGATTCACCAAGATTAAGTTCCAAAACCACCCAGATATAAAGGACAAACCAAAAAAATATAGGGGAACCAGTCTTGATTTTTAAGAGCTAAGGATAGGGGAAAAGAGATGATGTACCTTTAAAAACATGAGGGGAAGAATTGTAATTCATCTCATAAAAAATCCTCCACCAGCAACCTCATGGAGGCCACCAACTAGTTGATGTATACAGATAGTGGCTCATTCCACCATCATACTCCGCCAGATAGCCAGTATAGGGCCACCAACTAACTAACTAACCCCTGTAGGGTAGTTGTCCCACTATCCTGGCCACCAACTGGATGGTTGCTATAGGATGCATCCCTGACCACTAGACCTTCCACTAATACTCTAATGCTACTCCTAACCACCTTGCAACCATAATTCCCCATCCAAAAACACCCTTTTGAGGTATCCAAACTTTCAAAATATTGTTCTGAACCCCTATTCTCAAAATAACCTCTATCTTAAATAAAAGATCAAATTTCCCATAGAAATTCAAACCCATACATACACAAGACATTACAGGTACTAATGAATTTATTTAATAAATTTAAATTTTGTATTCAGTAGTATATAATACATCTGATCAATCATGAATTCAAAATAGGGGGTTTCATCTCAATTCAACTATATTGGGAAATATATTATATTATAAACCTAATTTATTTTATATTTTGTATGTGATGACCCTTTGAAATTTTAAATAATTAATTACACTTTATTCATAGTACTAAAAGTTTCAATTCATGTTTTCTCTTTTAACGAGTTTTTATTCAAATTTTATTAATGTCTTGTGGGTTTATTATCCAATATCACTCTTAATTTTGATTGATGATGTTTAAATTTATTTTATAAAAAATATATTCTCATTATTTCTTATAATCTATATATTTTCATTTAATATGATAATTTATAGGTCTTCCATGTTTTCTTCAAAATTTTCAACCCTTTTTTTTTCAAAAAGTCTAAAATATTATTTTAAATAAAAAATAACCTTATTTTTCATATTTTGGACAATAATATATCCCATGTGTTTCCATATTATTCAAAATATTTTAAGAAAGTTTTTACCAATAATTAAAATATTGGTAAATTAATTTTTCTACTAATTTTTACATTCATTAAAAGGGTTTAGAAAATAAATTTAAATTCTTATGAAAAATTAATTTTTTAATTTTTACAAAATAATTAAAGGAATATTCTTTATAATATATACGATATAAAACAATTCTTGCATCTATCATAATTATTCACTATTTAGCTTCCTTTAAAAGTTTCCAATAATTTTAAAATATTTTATTCATTATTTTTTGTAGTCTTAGATTTTATATTAAAATAAAAGGAATTATTTTCAAAAAGATTGAAATTATTTACATTTTTTTTTAATTTACTTTTACAAAAAAGGTATAAAGTATTTAAGGAATGTTCTTTATAAATTTTATAAATAATTTTCCTGTCAAATTATCAAAATAATTTCATTTATTTCAAACCTTATATTATTACGATCTGTTGGTTTTGTGTCATTATTTATTGTTTTATGGATTTGACCTTATTTTTTTATCATTAAATTTCTTGTGGTCATGTTCTCTACCACTCTCCATTATTCATTGGACATTATTTTCCTTCTTCATGCCCACAATTTTATTATAATATTTATATTAAATATTATTTAAACTAATTTGACAATTTCATAATAGTATAAAATTTTAATATATAATGTTAACTGAAGGAACCTTATTAACAAAGTTATTTCCATTATCGGTGAATTAATGAGGTTTCATATTCTTAATTAAATACAGATATTTATTTGTTGAAAATTCCTATTTATTATGTATTATATTGTTGATTCAATATATTAGGAATGAATTTTATATATATAAGGGATGTGTGGTTCCTGATTATAGATATCCCCTTGATGTATTGAAAGGCCTCATGAGATAAAATAGAATGGGTATTGCTCGTTGTATTCTAGTCCATACAATGATAATGTCTTGGAATAAGGCCTCTATTATATATTTAATATATTAGCAAAAATCCGTGATGGAAAGGTTCATGATTTTTTAAAATGATTCTACGAAGGAAAGATCCTAACAGTTGAGATTATGTATTTCTTTCATTAAAGTATTATTTATTATTACCCATGTTATTGTTTAATTTTCCAATGATATATTTTGTAGCTCATGTTACTGATTAAATGGCATGTGTATCGAATATTTACCATTACATATTTTTTATGACTTATATATTTATGATAGATTCCTTTATATACTTTACCTTATCATTCATCTAAACTCAAAAATTATTTATTTTACCTTCCTCATAATATAAAATAAGGAATATTAGAATGATTTTCAAGGATGAAAGAAAGTTTTTTATGCTATGGTTTTATCTTTCAATGTATATGGAATTCATGTATATATATAGTTTTACAAGACTGATAAACTGATCGGTCCTTTATGGTGCGATATCCTGTATCTTATACCAATGTAAATGAGTAAATAATAGATTGGGGTTACTGGAGTCTGGCTCATTATAGTTGGTATCAAAGGACTCTTAGTAGGACCCTTGGGATCTTGATTTTAATATAACATAGATAGCATGCTCATTAAGATAAACCCCAAGTATGTTCAATAAAAGTTAGGTATTTTTATGTTATTGATCAATATTATTGATGATATGAGATAATTATTTATGTGAAATGTTTTAGATAAGGTTCCCAAAGGATGAAAGAGAAATAAAATCAACACACATAGTCAATGTAGAAATTTACCTATTGAGAACATCAATAAAATGGGTGTTGGAGCTGATAAGATAATGAAAATATTAGGGAAACTGATCTAGGTTATGAAATATAACCTTTCCCAGATGGATCAACCAATTTTTATACAATGTGATGCACCCATATTTGATTGTTTTATGTGAAAAAATACTCCACCCTTTAATAGAAATACTATCCATTAACATATGATTGATTAATAAAGTATCTCAAAAAGGATTTTATGAAATTGGGAAGTAATAAAATAGAAAAGGTTATTCTGGTTATATATTATTTAAAAGGTGATGTGGGTCAATGATTGTCACTAATTCATAACTCTAAGGTGGTGGAGGAGATAAAGGGAATAGAGTGGAGAATATTTTAGGTGAAAGTCTTTTAGAAATATTTTCTTAGTAAAGAACATGCTGATATTGAAACGAGATCTAATAATTTAATAAATAATGAAGAAACATGTTTTTTATAATGATAACATTGTAATATTTTCAAGGCATTTTATGAAATATTTATGTGATCCAAAAAGTAATATTATTGGTTTATTTTATAAACTTAAAACAAGCCATAAAAGGGAACTTGATTATAATTTTTTATTATTTGATTGTATGGTATCAAGTTCTATTAGGATAGATAAATAGTTATCTAATTCATTTATCTTCCAAATAAATCAAAATAAGAAAAGTATGACTATGAACCAAATAAATAATGAGGAAAAGATAATAATGGAAAGAAGGAACATTAAATATGTGATAATATTAGAAATAAAATGTTTTATGGGAATGTGAGGTTCTTATAAGTGAATAGATAAGGGACATCTGGCTCATGAATGTAAGGAAATAAATAAAATCACGGATATTCAATGTTTAGATAGAATGGAGATATGTCACTATTCAAACCAATTCCCAAAACTCATGTAATATCATTATAATTTCGTTGTAGTATTTATTGATTTTATATTAGTATATTATAAAATATATAAAGAGAATGAGATTCAATTAAGAGTCACTCCTGGAACTCCCAATGGAAAGAAGTAATTTCTGAAATGTATCATGTTTGAATATTATATTTAGAATGATTATTTTCTTGAAAATATTTTCTCCATTGATGGAATATATATTGAAATTTATAATACAAGGTAGACCCACACCATTTTATATAACCTTTAGGTTTATTATGTGTTTTAATGTAAGGGTAATTATAGTAATTTTTTGGAATATATTATTATGATGTATTCAAATTTCATCTAGAATATTCAAAATAGTTTTAGGGTTTAAAGATTAATGATAAACCATGGGTGTTATTATTGAGATTTCTATGATTATAAATTCATTTGATGGTTTAATTTACTAAATATTATTATTCCTTTTTCTTTCAATTTTTTTATTAAATAGCCAAAATCGGAGGAATTTAAAGTAAAAAAATCCTTCTTAGAATGAAGAACACTATTACTAAATGGATCTAACAATACTTTAAATGATTATTTTAGTGTTTATGACATGATAATTCATATTATTCATTCATATTTTTGAATGTGAGATAAATTATAGGTAGTAACCTGATCAAAATAAAATTGGGGAAATAAATAAAGTATATTTTCCTATAATTCCTCAAGTAATAGAAGATAAATCTATCATGTTTTGTGTGATAAGTTTCAATTAACTATAAATGTACTCTTAAATAAACACGATAATAAGTAAAATACTTATAAAAGAACACATATTTCTCAAGAAATATTTATTTACTAAATAATATGTTTTCTAGTCCTTGCATAGAAATTAAAATTCTTGAAAAAATCTATTATTATATCATTATATGATCAAAATGAATGAATATTAAAAGGAAAATGTTTTTCAGGGAGGGGAGAATTTTACACCCAAATATTTTAGTTTATGAAAATTATGTATTATAGCTTGTGATACATAGAATAATAAACTTTAACAAACTATAACATACTATATAAATATTATTATTTAAATATCACTATTATAACCTAGTTGTTGGATTACTGAGTATGAATATGAGTAATAGTATTATGAAATATATGATGAAATTATTTCCTAATAAAAATATATTTATTATTTATAAGGAAATAATTATTCAATTTTTAGTGATAATAATTAAATCATAAAAGTTTAAGAATAATGAAATTTTAAATGGGTTATTTTTCTATTAATGTGAGTTTTCTTTATATTATTTTTTTTAAAAGATAAACTTCTCATATTTGGAGTATTAAATTTATTAAAAATGTATTTTTATACATTAAAACTAATTAATAGTTATTCATACATTTAAGATCAATTTTTTACAAATGATGATAAAATCATTTGATGGTAAAAATATATATTTTTCAAAAAACTATTTTAAGTATTTAATTAGTCTTTATCTTAAAAAGTTAAGTTAATCATGTTTTATTAGTTATTTTAATTAAATTTATTAATAATATATTCAATATAATCAATTAAAAACCATATAATTATTATCACTAGGCAAGGAATAGGGTTAAATTCTTTTTATTCTTCGAAAATACATTTTTTTCCTTCTAAAAATAGTTTTTATGAATTTCTAAAAAGATGTTATAATTATTTTCTTCTGAATTTATAATTTTAATTTGATAAAATAAAAAAAATATTTTTTCAATACAAAATTGTATTAGGGTTAATTTTAGTTATTTTCTAAAATAGTTAACATTTTGGTGACTGGTGAAAAATACTGATTTTACAATAATGCCACTTTTATGTATTATAATGATTTAATAATTAAATTAATTTTTATGTAACTATTTTATATAATAAATATGAATTTATAAATTAGTAGAAATGATTTATAAAAGTTAATGTGTAAAATAGAAATTTATGTTTTACATTTTGAAATTCTAAGTAATGTTTTTATTCAAATGAAAACTATTTTTGGTTCTCCTCATTTAATCAAGTTTTAACAAGGTTGCATTCAATTTAAGTTTTATTTCATATTAAAACAAGGAAGATATTATTTAAGATAATATAATTAATTCTTAGCTAATAAAAATTATAAATGATTATGGAATAAAATTATTTATTTTCTTAAAAGGGACCTTTTTCATAAACAAAGTTTTTGTTTCATATTGGGAACTTATATTAAAAAAAATTTAAGAAAATTAAATCCATTTAATATTATAAAATATATTATGTATTATAAATAGTAATAATTAATATTATTTAATGATTTCAACTTATTTTTTTGTCATAATGAATAGTAATCATGGAAACCATTTTTTGTTATGTTATGGGTTAAAAATGATTAACGAGGGGGTTAAACTAAAGGGATAACGGAAAAAATGACCTAAAATCATTTCTAAATCTCATTGGTTAAGTGTATTTCAGGAAAAAATTATCTTATCTTCAAATTGGAGTTTATTTGGAGCCACTTTACAATTAGAGTTACTTTATTATATTTTTATATTCATAATAATTACAAGTGTGTCAGACCCCTCACCTATTAAAGGTCCCCTCATCTCTTCTAGTCTACACACCAATTGAGCCATTTATCTTGACCAATATCTAAAAATTACTCTCCCAAATCCCTCCCCAAATCCCAGTGAAACTTTTATGGCAAAAAATACTATGTTAATAAGGCTTAAGGTTTAATCCAATGGTGGTTACCAAAGGAAGAATATATGTCCTTACTGACATTTATCAAGTTCTTTTCATCATAAACATCATTAAAATCTTCAATAAATATATTAAAATAAGTTAATAAATATATTTACATTAATGAGATATTTTAGGTTAATGTTACATCCATTTTCTATCTCCTTTCCATACGATAAGAATTGAAAACATCGCTTATCCATACGTAGTGACTCTCATCTCCATGAACTGAAGTGTATCATCTTTCACCACCAGATCACGTGGATGGTTATAAATATATAATTAATTTATATATATGATATTTATGAATTAATTATGATTATATAAATATAATATATGATCTACCTTCTTCACCTTCCATCTGATGGAAAATGATAACGTCACTCGTGCGTATATGTGGACTACTACGTCCATGAAGCGATGTGATACATTTTTCATTTATACATTACAAGGAAAATAGTAAGGATTTATTTGATGAATATATATGATAGAAATATTATTATTTAAATATTAAAAATTATAAACTCTCTTTCCATTCCAACCATCAGAAAAAATGAAAATGTCACCTTGCGTATGTGCAAACTACCTTCACCGTGAACAACATGTTTGATTTTTCTATTTCCACCATGAATTAATGATTCTAAAATTTTATATAATGAAAAAAATATTCATGAAATTGTTATATTTATATAGGTGATAGAACCATTTTTATATAACCTTTAATCATGGTCAATATATCAATGTAACTTTGGAAAAATTGTCCATACAGCCATAAGTGGTCGACGTAATCAAGAAAAACACAATAAATATATGTCAAATGATTATAAAAGGAGTATAATAAATTAAATATATATGAAAAGGTTATTATTAAATTACATAATAAATTAAAATATTTTTATTCAGGATGATATAGCACAACATATATTCTAATAATCCATGGTAAGTGTTTTTCATCTCAATTCCACACAATTGATACATATTTTATATTATGAACCAAATTTATTTTATACAGTATATATAAATTCCATTTGATTTATTGTATCATTAATCCCTCTTTATTTATGTTATTAATTGTTTCAATTAAATTTTTATATTTTAAGGGGTTTTTAAAAAAAGTTATTATGGCCATAATGGTTTATTTTACAATATCAAACTTATTCGGGATTGTTAATGTTTAAATTTAAATTGGAATAATTATATACCCTATATGTAGAGACATGAATCTTGACGTACAAGGGCATTACATTACTTTTTCTGAATACTTAGTACATAAAAAGCACACACACACAAGGACCGTAATAGTTTAGTGTCTTTGGAAACTCGGAACGTAATATTCTAATCATTGTGAAAGATCTTCAACATCTCCCATAAAGATCTTCCCTTTTTTCCTTACCTAAAACCCTTATTTATATCCTGGGGAAAAGAAAACATAAAAGGGTGAGCTCAAATGCTCAGTAAGGGTAAACAAAAGAAATATCAATCACATCATATCCATAAGAACATAACATATTGGAAATCTTAACGTACAAAAGAGATCATAATATCATAACATGGGATAAATCATAGTAGTGAAATGTAATCCCAATAAACATAACTTAAAACATGAGACTTTTTGAAATACACACATAATCATAGAGAATCATTTCTTATTAGTCAAGAAACATTTCCAAGACTATCTTAGTGGACAAAGTCCATTTCTGAACCGAGTTTACTCCTCGTTTCAGTCCTGTTTCACTGAACCGGTTTAACCTACCATTCCAGCCATGTCTATCTCATGAGATATAAAATCTTTACCCAATGCATTGGAGGGAGATATAGGTCCCACCCATCTCATAATGATACCATTCTTATGTGTTCCACAAAATCATAAATCATACATCATTGCATAACCCATGTAATAAAAATGGGATTATTAAACATCGTGACATCATAAAAAAATTCATATAATATAAAGGAATTCATAAAAATAATTCCATCACAACATAATAAAATCAATGTAATAATAGGGATAGAAACAGAACCCTATATTATCTTAGATGGAAAATAATTTTGATAAAACACTTGAACTCCATTCTTGAGGAAAATATCCTTTATACTTCAAAAACATTTTCTTTTCTTAACATGTCATACAATTTTGAAGTAAAATAAGTTGATTAAAAATAAACTTAAAAACTTGTAAAGGAAGCTTCTTGGAAATATTTTTTTAAAAATACATTCATGCCATATAAGTTAAAAAAACATTCCTCTCGTACTTTTGTCGGAAAAGTCAAAAAGTACCTCGTACGAAAAACGACAAAAGATTCCTTTCATATCTTTTAATAAAAACTCCCCAAAGAGTAAAATTGGATATAAACTATTGTATAAGGATATAAATATTACATATTGAGGAAACATGGATGTGGATGATAAAATACACCCCAATAAATTCCAATGTATAAATAATCTCGGATAAAAATGAGATTGTGATATTTCCCTTACCTTAGGTCCGATTTGCTTCGTAAGTGTCCGAAACTCCTGTATAATGATTTAAATAATGTAATTGACTTATTACAGAATCATACTAATTGTTATGATATTATATATGGTTCACTTATGACTTTATAGTACCCGTTCTTTTGTAAATTCCATGTTAAAGAGCGTTTTGGGTAAAATCGTTTCATTTGTCGTCCGTGTTTTGACTTGTAATTATTCATATGATTACTTAGATCATTATTTCTTAATTAAAGAATATAAAACATGATTTATATATAATATATATTCAGAATATACATATATATAATAGATCAGTAAATGGAAAGAAATACACCGTTCATGGAGACAGTAGGTCGTATGTACGCATGAACACTGTTTTCGTTTCCTTATTGAGTTGAATGGAATTAAGTTGATGAAATAAATATATATACACATAAATACAGTACCATTATTATGTCATATATTTCATGATTACTTATTATATATACTTTATAATCATTAATGAATGGTTAACGTGGAGAATGAATCTTATCGCGTCGTGGAGACGGTAGTCCGTACGTATGCACGGGCGATGATATCGTTATCATGGTCATGGAATTGTATTGGAGTGTATGTAAACTATTTCAGAATTAATATAACTTTAAAATAACCATATATAGTTATTATTTACACCATTATACCCATCCAACTAAAGTGGTGGTGGAAAATAGATTACACCATGGCGTAGAGACGGTATTCCGTACGTATGCACGCACGATGATTTCGTTTTCCGTAAGTTGGATAGATGGTGGAATAGGGTTGTTTCATACTTATAATAAAATTTCAGCATATGATTGATATTTATGTTATTACTTAATAATGAAACAACCTAATGAGAATAAGTGGAAGAAGAAATAAAGTTGAAAGAATCGGTAACAGACATTACCTCTTCTTTGAAGCGCCTCTTTGAGTCCTCCTCTTAGGGTACTAAAATTAGTCTCTGAAGAATACCAGGACCTCTAGGATGTTACTAGGGAATTGTAGAAGTTAATGTGGCAGGGTTTGGCCGAGATTTAAGGCTCAAGGTGGTGTGAGGAGGAGAGGGAGGAGGTGCCCTTTTATAAGGGAGGAGAGGGGCTCCTTTGGAAAAACTAAAAATATTATTTTATTATAAAGCCAAATTCGATTTTAAATAGATCCAAATTGATTTATTTCGAATCTAATGTGGGGATGGGTATAAATAATCTCATCCAATAGAATTTAGACAAGTTTAGGTTCCTATTTTAACCTTATCATTTATATTTAACTTTAAGTTAGATAATTTTAATTTTACCGTGTCTTTTTGTCTTCTTACACTATAAGGTTAATTAAATTACTATAACAAGGAAAAAGAACCCCAAATTGTTTATGATTAATATATATAACCTTATCCAAGTCTTGTGGCCGAACCTTAGATTTTTAGGAATAAAATAACAATTAATAATATAATATTTGTTTTAAAAACTATTTTATGTCAATTTTGACACTATTTAGTAATTGATTTTTGTGAAAATTATAACAGAATTATTAGTTCGAAAAAAGTTAATTAAATCAGTAATACCATGTCCTATTAACTTATAAAATTAGTGTAATTCATAAAAAGTCTCATATTACATTTATTTGGGTGTTTATAACATCAATTATTTCAATATTTCATTAATAAGGTAATTACTGCATCATCATTGTGTCATAAATTAATTAACTTATTTAATGTTCACAAATTACAAATAAAATACCATTATGTATGAAAGCTTTTTATCTTTCTAATTAATATTTATATTGGAATTTATATTATGTATAACCCTATATTAAAAATATTTTATTAAATAAACTTTGATTTTAACTCTTTTAACTCTTCTTTGAATTAAATAATAATAAATATTCTAATCTAATCCAAGTGGGCCTAAATGGTCATATGTTATTCCTAAGGTTGTTTTTGGTCGAAATACACTTATCCAATACAATTAGGACATGTTCTAGGGTAATAATAATATCATTTTTACCCTTAATTACCCTATTTACTTTTAACCGTGGTAAAAAAAAGTAAAAAGTTACTATTCGCCAAAAATTTATTTTCATATCATTGAACCACATTTTACTTACAGACATCAACCGTGTCTCTATGATTTTTTAAATTCCACTCACAGAGGTGGTAAAATTAAGTTTTATGAAAAATTAATTTTTTAACTACCACTTAGTGGTTTCACTATTTATCAAAAATGAAAGTTTCTAGAAAAATACCAAAATTTAGGCCTAAGATATATTTGATATTATGAAATAAAAATGATGTCTATTTTACCAAATTCAAAACATATCAGTAGCATTAATTAATTTAAAAATTAATTCCCGTCGTCAAAACAAATAGTGTGTTCTTAGGAGATAAAAACTATCAAAAGATTGACACTTGTTTATGTCTGGTTTAAATGTGAAATTACATCCAATGACCAAAATTGTATAAAATTGTAAAAATATATTCAAAATATAATTTAAAACCACTAAAATTAATAATTTATCACTATTAATTATTTCGATTAAAAAGGTAGTTTTTAATTAAAATTTTGTAATTTTCACTATTCATTAGAAAATGAAAGTTATCCGAAAAATACAAAAATTTCACCCTAAGCTAATTTCGATATTCCAAATCCAAAAATGAAGTCCATTTTAAAAAATAAAAGTTACAAAATTTCAAAAAGTTCTTATTACTATTCATAACAGCTTGTTTTAATAATATTTTAATAGCATATCGTTGTTTAGTGAAACTCGGTATTGCGTACTACACACGCTATCGAGGAAGGTCGTGATTATGTGTAATGCAAGGCACGTTAAGGATGCGTGTTGTGCAAGCTCCTTTTTGTGTAGCATACAACACAAGACATTAATGAAATGAAAACGAATATTTTTCATAAAATCTCGGGGTGTTACACTATATTTATTAAAAGCTATATTTTTTATCCTATAATTATTTATCAGGTTTCAATTTTTTATTCAAACATTTCTTCTCTTTGGTAGTCAATATACAAAAATACTATTTTTAATAAAAGCTAACCTTATTTGTCTTCTTTTGTAGAGAATATTTATCATAAATATCCATATTCCTCAAATTACTTTATAGAAGTTTTTAGATAATTTTATGTGATTGGAAAATATATTTTTATAATATCATTTAATTTCTTTGAAATGGTTTAAAATTTATATTTTTTATGTTTTCTCAACATATCATATTTGAATTTTTATAAAATAATGAAAGGAATTTTATTTTTAACATATATGATATAAACTGATATTCCGACCTATATTAAAAAATATTTAATATTTAGATTCCTCTAAAATTTGGGAATGTTTTTTGAGGAAAGTAAATTTTACATAATTTATTGAATTTTAATATTTTATATTAAAATAAAAGGGTTTATTTTCTATGAGGTTGAAAAGAATTTTGGAAATAATTTATAAGTTTATTTTTTTAAAAAATGTTACAAAATATTTAAGGAAAGTTATCTTTAAAGTTTCACTACAATTTTACTTTCTTATTATCAAAATAATTTCAATTATTTGATACGTTCATTTATATTTAATGTATGGTATTTTATCATCCTTTAATATTTTTTGGATTGTACCTTATTTTTTTTATCATTCACTTTATTGTGATCAAGTTCCCTATCACTCTCCATTATTTGTTGGAAATTTTGTTCATGTTCATGTTTTTGGTAACATTGATATATTCAGTATAATTTATACTACTCTGATATTATCATAACCATATACCATTTTAATGTACAGTGTTAGATGAAGGAATCCAATTACAAAAGTTATTTTATTTAATGGGAAAATATTAATGTTTGATTTTCTTGATTCAATACATTTTTTTTTGAAAAAGGCATATTTATTATGTGCAATATTTTTTATTCAATATATGAATAATTCATTAAAAATATGTAAGTGATGATTGGGTCTAAGTTATAGATATTTCTTCATCGCATCGACAAGTCTCATGGGTATTTATCAATGTGTGTTGGCCTGGTAAATGAAACTATCCTAGAATAAGGCCATGAAAATATGTAATATGTTTTGGCACAAGGCCATGATGGTAAGGTTTATGATTTACTGGCATGAGGCCTTGATGAAAAGATCTTTATGTCAGGAATTATGTATTTCATTCTTTAAAATTTGATTTCTTATTATCCATGTGATTGTTTTATTTTCCATGGATATATTTTAAAGCTCATGTTATTGATTAAATGTCATAGGTAATGATTATTTAATCATACAGATTGTTTTTTAAATTTGTATTCATGATAGACACCACTGTATGCTTTATATTATTGATTATATGAGCTGACCCTTTATTTTTTCCCTTTTTAGAGTATATAAATAAGCAATATTTCATTTATTTTCCATGATATAAGAACATTTTTCAACCTATATTTTTATCTTCCAATATAATATGGAAATTATGAATGTGTATATTTTTATAATACTTAAAAAATGATCAATAATTCATTATGTGAAACCCTATATCTTAAAATAATGTAATGAAGTTAACCTTAGTTATAGTTAACTAGATTTTGGTTCATTAGAATTATTGGAATTCTATTTGGGTTACATATTGTAGGGAGACACTATTAGGATTATGAAACTAGAGTAATAAATCTATGTTTATCCATATGATGTATTTAGAAAAGGTTTTTCCACTCAACCATATAAGAATAATATATGATGTTGTTGGAATGATTTCCCACATAAATATCTTAGTGATGGAAGAAAATGTATAGATACCCAAAACATAGTGAAATATGGATCTTCTCTTAAAAGGAAATAATGAATTGAGACATTTTTTTATTAGGATTAATTTCAATAAATTTCCATGGTAAAAAGAAACAAAACATGATACTCAACCATATTTATGTATTTATTTAGATTTTAGAATTAATCAGGTTTATCAATTTTAGATAACTTATAGGTATGACCTATAATATAATTTTAGATTGGTATCATTGTCTAGGAAGTGTTCTCAAAGGGAAGAAATTGGTGTATTTTAATGTGAATGATATTACGATCAAATTATTTAACTTTGATTCACTTATATTAGATACCTAGTGTAAATCAAACATTTATTCTAATAGATAGAGTCTCCAAGATAATATGGAATTCAATAAATGGGAAGAAGATCTATGTGTTGTCAATATAACAATACTTTCTACAATGGAGGTCAGTACATATCATCTAAGTTTACCTAGTGTATTTTTTTATGTAATTAGAAAAAAAATTATGTTTTTTCTATAAATAAAAGTATGATGTATGTATTGTTTTAGACAATATGGGATTTTCATTCATTATTAAGATCATCAGTTATTCTATATAAATGAAACAAATGTTTTATGGAAATGGGAATATGGAAAAAAATTATACATTATGTATATAGATAATCATGCCTATAAATTTTAAAATAAGAAGGTGAATATTGAATCTAATATCACATAACTGTTATCATTGTTTCCTTAAATATATAAATGAGATGAATATTCAAAGACTCCATGGATATATATATTATTAGATTCATTAGATTATGAATTATTTGATAATTTTGAAACTTGTTTATCAGGGAGAATTACCAAAGAAATTTTTAGTGGAAGAGGGGAAAGGAATAGTGGGTCATTGGATCTTATGCATAGTTTTTTTAATTTTTTTACATGAATTTGTCACCCAATTCATGCCCCAAGAATTTATAAAAGCAAATGGGTTATAGTAAAGTCTCTAGGTGTAATGAACTTACACCATTAGAAAAATAATGGGGGTACACGATGTAATAATAAAACACAAATAGAAGATCTCACTACATCAGGCATGCCTTCTTCATGTAGGTAGAAACTCCAAGATAACACAATAATGATCCAACAACCACTTAAATAACAGTACAAATAGGAAACTGAGGTAAACCAACAACACGAAAATGATGTTTCTTGGATACTAGATGCATCTAAACGAAACAACATAAACACCAAACAACTGATAATAAATCTAAGCTTATAGCATGGTGGTACTTCCATGTATACAACACAAAGGGAAAATATGGATTGCTGAAAGAGGATTTTCATACCAGTGCCCATATACATAAGGGTCAAACATCTCTAGTTTACAAATAGAGACATTAAATGAAAAACCAGTCTGCAAAATTGATGGACAGATGCCCCAATAGAGTCCAAGAAAACAAAAATCCATAAATCATTTCCAAGAAATATATTTGAAGTTGAAGTTTGGGTCCCTCATAAATTCCTCAATAACTTTAATAAACATTCTCTTTTTGATATCAATATAAATTTCATCAGTCATGTCACCATTTTTATATTTTTTAAAGGCATTTTTATCATTCTGCTCCATCCAAGAAGAAAGATCCTTTGGGAAGTCTAATTTCTCTTCTATCTAATAATCATCCCTATAAGCATGATCATTTTCATTATCATCACTTGAAGAAGCTACTAATTCAGAATAGTCAGATGAATCTGAAGAGGTAGGAAATTTTTCAGTAGGGATGGGATGTTGGGATAAACCATTTTTTTCATTCATCTTGGCAGCTAAAGAGCGCTTGAAAAGATTCCTCTCAATATTATCATTGTCCCTATGTTTTCGAGTTTTTATGGAACTCGCAGTGAGGAATCAATTAGGGAAAATCATTTATTTTTCCATTTTTTAAAGGTAATGCTTCTAACTATCAAATTTAATAAATCCTCTTCCAGTTGAGAGGAGATGTCAATGTATTCTGGAAACATTCATCATAATCTGATTCTATAACCTCTTTCTCCCCATGATCATCAAGGATGGGTGTTATTCATTTTTTCTCCTTAGAGGTCATGGGGATGTGAAAAATATTAACATTATAGAGGTTCTCAGATTGAGGATTTAATGCATCCTTAGAGATCAAAATGTTAGTGATATATGAAGACCAATGAATACAGAAACTAGTGGTGAGTTCAGGTACTTTGTATATTATTTTCGACTACTTTAGTAAGTATGGTAATGTATTTATAATGAAAAAATATTATGAAACTTTTTAAAAGTTATAAGAGTTTTATAATAAAGTACATAATCAACTGAGTAAAAGTATTAAGATTATTTGTTCAGATATAGGTGGTAAATAATTGATTTAAGAATTTATTGACTATCTAACTGATTTTATAATTCTTCCCAAACACTATACAATTGGATAACCACAATATAATAGTGTTTATAATAGGAGTAATTAAACCTTGTTAGATATGATTTGATCAATGATGAGTCTTTGTGATCTTACTATTTAATTTATTGTGTATTCTTCAAAAATTACTATATTTATTCTTTACTGGGATTCATCTAATGAAGTCATAAATTCACTATATAAGATATAGACTAGGAAATGTCCCAAAATATATTTTATAATAATTTTGGGTTGTGAATATCTCGAATGGGAATTGGTTCTGATAAACATAACCACAAAAATGATGATTTTTTAGTTATCCAATGGAAATTATGGTATATTATTTCAATAATCATACTAATAAAAAAGTAATCTTATCCCAAACTGGTATATTTCTGGAGAAGTAATATATAAGTTTAGGAATTAGTGGGAGAAAAGTTCAACTTAAAAAATTCCAGGATTGAAAAAGGGGAAGTATTCCTAATATAGAAATTGATTAGGTTCCAGGAAGAGTTTTGGAAGAAGAACCGAATTAGGTTTCAAAATAACCTTTAAGGTATGGTAGGATTTTTTATGATCCCAAGTGATATAGATTTCTTATAGAAAATTATATGGAATTAATATTCCTAGGTGATGAACTAACTACCTACCTAGGGGCCACTATGAGTTATTATTCTATGTGATGTATAAAAGCCATGAAACCTAAAATTGAGTCCATGTAGACTAACTGAGTTTGGAACATTGTGTATAAAAAATAAGGGGTAAAGACCATAGGGTAAAAGTGAGTTTTCCCTAAGAAAACTGACTTGGATGGTATAATTTCTACCTAAAAATCATGCCTTGTTGAAAAGGGTTACAAAAAAAATTCATGATATTGACTATGAAGATGAATTTTCATGAGTTTCTATGATAAAGTCATTTAAAAATTGGTTTCCATAATGAATCATTATGATTATGAGATATACCATATGGATTTCAAACCCACTTTACCTAACGGTAATTTATTCAAGTAAACCTAAGTGACCCAACCTGAAGGTTTTGAAATGTCAAATGAGTCTGCAATGATTTTCAAGTTGCAATAGACCATTTATGGATTAAAGAAATATTTTCAAAGTATTATATTTTACTTGATGATAAAATAAAAGGGTATAGTTTAATAAAACACACAGATGAATATTGAGTATATAAGTGGATTAGTGGGAATGTGGTGGTATTTTTAATATGAATGTATTTGGCATACTTCTCATTAGAAATGTTGTCCCAAATTTACACTATTTAAATATGATTTTGTGAAAATTATTCTTGATGAATAACATGGGAGAAACAACCTAAATATTGAGTATTACGATTTATATTGATATATTTATGAGTCCACTTGGACCAAGTCAAAATAGATATACTTGTAAAGTGATAAAATAGTTTAGCATAGAGTTCTCCAAGATGGGGTCTTTACCAATGTTGCATGGAATGAGTCTTAAGAATATTCAATATCCTTGTAAAGAGTTAAGAAGGATGTAGAGTATTTATTATGCATCCATGACATGATTTTTCATGTATTCCATTATTTTTACTCAACTTAATGGTGATTATTTTTTGATAATTTCAAGTAGATACCAATATTATCCTATTGAACATCATTGGATTCCTAATAAGAACATCCTTAAATAATTATTAAAATTTAATATATATTCTTTTACATTGGAGGAGAGGATAATCTTGTTTTAAAGGTTTATTCATATTCTAATGTCAAATCATAAAAATATGACATGATATCTCAATATGGTTTCTACCTTTTCTTAAATAGTGGAGCTCTCAATTTGAAGAGTTCCAAACAAGACACTATAGTGAACTTCATAATAGAATCATAGTACATCATTGCTTCAGATACTATAATGGAATATGTTTGGATAAATAATTCCATTATTGAACTTCTGGTGGCTCTTTACATCGAGGTAGAAATTGAGCTTTATTGTGAAAATAATGGATCTATTGCTTCGGATAAACAACCCCATTCTCACCAAAGAACCAAACACGTCTTTCGGAAATACCATCTTATTTGAGAAATTGCTGAGAGGAGATATGTAAATATCTATTCGGTGGATATAAATGAGAATGTAGAAAATCAATTGAAAAATACATTATCATTGGAAAATAATGAGGGTAATGTTGAATCTATTGGTATAAGATATATGAGTGGCTAGACATAGTTATTGTAAAATATATCATTATTTTATAATTAAGGAAATATGTGTTTACCATTATTTTAAGTGTGATTCAATTAATATTACATGAAAATTTGAATGATAATATCCCCTTAAATTATGATTATCAGTTTTACTTAATTGATGATCATCATCGAGTATTATGGGTAGTGATGATATGTTAATATTAGCGTGAGTAGAATCTGGTACTTGATACAAAGAGTTATATATGAGATATGATGAATAGTCACATGAGAAAATAAGTCAAGCCTTATTATTTAGAATGACCAACCAATTTATTTCATAAGGAATGTCATGCAGTCATTGATATAATTAGGGGTGCATTATTATTATGAATCATCCTTACCTAATGTTGGCAAGATACCAAGAATTGGAATATTTATAATTTGATAAATTTATTAAATAATCCTTGAGGATTAGCTAATTTGGGGTGGTTTTCTATGATATTTATCATATAATCACTTGAATATGAACCAAGATTGGATTTATCCACTTGCGTGATGAGAAAAGACATCTGTACAGTTTATTGAATTATACTAAGGAAATCCATGTCCATGCTCAGTTGAGTAACATGTGATGTGCTCAGTTATTGGAACGAGGGACATGTGATGTGATCATCTAATTGATAAGTTACATATGGTGGCTCTGTTACATGGATTTGGAATATGTTATGTGATCATATTCTATATGAATGGCACATCTCCCATATGGTTTCCCTAGGTTATGAATCAATGGGATAATATATTTATGACTACACATGTATGTAATAATCATTTGAAACATTCAAATTATTACAAAGCACCAATAAGAAATGAATTAATTATATGCATGTCGATAACCATGTGATGATAGAAAATTATTAAATACCTTCATTGAATAAATGATACTACATAAAGTGATATGATTTCCCCATTAGATGTGTGAAATATTCATAATCCATATCTGATACTCCCTTCTTCATAATAATCATTTTGTCTTAAAAAAGAAGGTTCTATCACACTATAGGAGGTTTCAAGGTCCTTTAATTATAAAATAGAATTCTAGTGGACAATTTAATCACAATAGAGGTGAGATCCCATTGGTTTTTTCTTGATGGTAATGATCAATATAAATTATTTGAGAAAGTAAGTCAAGAATATTGATTAATTTCAGGTATGTTTATTATTTGTGTTCCCCATTCTAAATATTGATTCATGGTAATTGATCGTGAAAACATTATGGGATTCATCCACTACATTGATCATGTTATGATACTATAAAACCCATCACATATATCATGACACCTCAAATAAAATAAATAGGTTATATCATATCCTAATCTCATCCAACAATCCATGCTCACATGAACAAGTCTTTTGAAATTCTTCACTCATAAAATCAAAAATATTAACATCTTATATCAAAAGTTGTGACTTGTAACAAACAAGGAGAACATCTAAAATAATATAGTGACACAAATATATCAATAATCATAATAGAAAACAAACTATGATTGAAAAAATAGTGAACCACTATCTCCAGGACAATCCACTCATTCTTTGTGTCCAAATGATCATCATCCATCACATATCTTCCATCCATGTGACTATCTTGATAATAAAATAAGTATCATAGATAAAAATATCCTTAAAAAATATCATTCTCATATCATTTATATAGGGTCACTACACTAAGAATTAAGATTATCACATACAATAAGCATCAGGTGAAAAATATTGTACAATGCCTCATCACATGAGCATTATCAACCTATATAATTGCTTCCATAGTGAGAAAAATCCATTTTATGGTTTCAAATGAAAGATTTCGGAAGTTTACTAAAACTATGTGCATATAATTCATATATATTAAGGTTACATCAAATAAAACTTATCCTTAAACATATTCCTGAGCTTATATTGGTGAAAATATATCCCCGTTGCATATGATACATCCTATATGCATGATTTACTTCAGTTGACACTGCTATATAACTCCTATACTATTTTAATTAGTTACTAATCCTTGAGGTAGATTATTTAATTCAGGCACACATTAAATTGAGTGTTGATTTTTAAACACTTCAATTGGAAGTAACATATGATGTTATTACCAACACTCCCTATTCATTGAAGAGTATTAATCACTTCTTATATAAAGGGAGTTATCTAAGTGGTGTGTGGTATATTTGATCATGCATAGTTTTCTATTAAATATTATTAGTTTTATAAAAATATTATAATGGTTTTATTCTTTTCAAAATCTAGTTTTTCATAAGGTGAAGACATCAACACCCCTTCCGTGTTTCAAGATACTCACAATACAATTATGTAACCCTAAGTCGATGGATCACTCATTCAGGCAAGAAACTTATTTTTGTTTTTCTTGTGATTATCATTAAACTTTATTCCATACAAGAAGAAGATTAATATTATTTCACATGTATTTAATTTATGGTTTTTTTTCTTGTATTCTTTATTTTCATGTACATTTGATTCTGGTGGGGAATGATTAGGAAATTATTTGGATTTTATCATGGTACCTTGGATCATATATTAACACCATAACAAATATACATGGTATTAATGCCTTATTATTTAAGGTATCAACATATTTCTTTCACTGTTAAATAAAAAACACATTATATGAATCATTTTTGGTTTGGGTTGATGTTATGTGTTAATATATTTGTAGCACTTTTATATTATTAATCGAATTACACTAAGATATTAACATGATTTGGAGGGTGAAGTAAAATAAGGTTATTATACAATATTTCTTGTGTTAAAAGACACATAAAAAAATCATCATATTTATATTCCAAAAAAAAATTTTGATTATTAACATATTGTCGATATAATATGTGAGTGGTATGTAGAGGCATTATGAGCATTTAAATCCCAAAATGTGTATACAATGCATGTATAAAACATGAAATTAGACACACGTAGGAATGAATAGTACCCTATTGAATGTGACTTGCATCAAACATACATTTAAAGGGTATGTTTTCATTTCCTATAATGTTCGGAGGTTGTCCATTAAATTTGTTTGGTGCCTATCCATGCTTGATGTCTATAGTGGCACCCCACGTTTTGGATTTACCCTAGCACCACCCTACACTCCTATTGATCATAATGACCTATTATCACACACTCTGTCACTCTTTTCCAACCATCCCTTGAGTTTTCCAATTGTTCCTGTGATGGTTGGCTTCTCGGGTGGGATAGCTAAAGGCTGTCATTATTTTAGGAATAATAAAAATAAGTTTTTATTTATTTTTTAAAAAATTAATTATGCTTATAGTTTATAAATTAGTTATAAATGATAAGTTTCAAGATTAATATAATTTTCTATAAGGGTATGCTAAATATAAAAATTCATATATTTTTCTCATATTAAATAATGTGTTAATATAATTATTTACCCCATTATATTATTAATTTTAATAATTTTCTTATATAATGTGAATAATGTGTATTCTTCATTTATATGATAAATTTCATATATGGGATAGATCTTTTCACAACATGTTAGGTGTGACTCTTTATGTTTTAGTTTTCATCAACCTTGACCTAAATGTTTTTTAGATTTAGGATATTGAGAATATTTTTTTAATATAGATTTTCATATTAGGTGTTAGATATATCATAAATTGGATTCTATATTGAGTAAAATCTCTTATACGAGAGAGAATTGGGGTTAAACTAACTTTTTACCCAGAGGATTATGACTTTTTCTAAAAAGGAGATGGGTTTTCTATTTGTTACTCTGAGCTTAGTCATGTGAATATTTTTTATATCATATAACTCTATGAGTTTCCATGGAAATGTTCATGTACCTTATCATAATATTCATTTGAATATGTTTGAGTATACTTGGATTCTACTTTTTGGTGTAAATAGTTAATCTTTAATGTGTCATGAAAACATTAATTCAGTTAATAGAATTGGAATTTCAAAGATAAACTGTTAAAATAATTCATACACAATGGAATGAAACATCAGAATATAAAAATTTCATGAAATGAAATAATTATTAATTTAATATTTATATGATGTATATTATACTAGGGAGATTTTTTAATGAAACCCCATTTAAAAATTCCATGTTTGAGATTATTTTCATTGAGGATATTTCCATGACCATGATCATTTAGTATAGGTTACCCTAATAGTTAGTTTCCCATGAATTATCTTGTGTAAGGTTAAAAGTTAATAAGGTAACCCTAACTGTTAGGTGTATTTTAGGATTTTTTATATGCTACAATAAATGGGAAACCCTAAATGTTAGGATACAAGAGAAATATAGGTGAGTAAATCCCTTTAATGTTATCCACTCATGGATATAAGAATCATATGTGATATGATTGACATGTTTTTTTCTAGTAGATATAGTCGTGGATTATTTATGTGATAAAACTAGATTAAGTAATGATGATATATAGATCTTGGCTCACCAAATGTTATGATTCATAGGGTTATAATTTTAGTGGTACTTCATCCATTAAAATTACTTTATCAAATGATATAATTCATGATACTCACTAAAATAAATGTATGTATTATAGGTTATACATTACGTCATGTTAATTATATTGAGATCCTTTATAGGCATGACATGTAGAATAGTTAGAGATTAATATCTAGGATTGAGAAGTGTTTTTATGGAGAATAATTTTGAGAATCTAAGTGATAATTTTATAGTGATTAATTCCACTAACTATGACACATGTGTTTTAGATATTAAGTGTTCATAAAACATTTTTTCTGATAAATATAAACTCAGAGCCAATAGGGGAGTGATGAAGGGTGAAGTAGATCTTCATGTTGATAATGGAGTCAGAGTTGCTGCATTAGAAGATTGAACTTATGATATGATTTTACAAAGTGGATTAATATTAGAATTGAAAAACTATTTTAAAATTCCCATGATAAATAGTAATTTTATTTATGTATATTTTTTAAAAATTAAAGAATTCTCATTATCCAAAAAAACAATAGTATTTCTATATATATATGAATTATTTTTCTTATGGCCTTGATATATGATAAATTTTTTATATATTCTAAATATAGATAATAATATTTATAACATTAAGAATATAAAGGCTATGATTGATTCTAATCCCACCTACAATTAGAATTGTTTCTTTGCACATTTAAATGAGAAACACATCTAAAAAATCTACAAATATGGATTATTGAAACTATTAATTCTAAATCATTTTAGAATTGTGAATCATATTTATTAGGATAAATGACTATTGAAGCTTTTAAAATTAATGGTGAAAGGTTTAGTGGGCTATCATATCTCATACCAAGTGTTGTATGTGGACCAAAGAGTACTCAATAAAGTGATGGTTCTAAGAAATTTTTTACCTTTACTGATTAATTTAGTAAAAATGGATATGTATTTATGATGAGACACATGTATGAAACTTTTTAAATGTATAAATAGTTTTAGAATGAATTAAATAATCAACATAAAAAAAGTTTTAATATTTTTTAATCAGATTAGGGTGGTGAATACTTTATATGGGAATTCATTGATCATATTATGGATTGTATAACTTATTTATAACTCAATCCACTTAGAACAACACAATGTAATAGTGTGTCTAAGAGGATAAATTATACCTTTATAGAAATGGTTTTCTTCGTGATGAGTCGATGTGACATTTCTATTTCATTAGAGGTTTATACAGTAGAATATATAATATTTATTCTAAACTATGTTACATATAAAGTTATTATAAAGAAAAATATGGAATATGGAATTATTAATGTCCAATAATACCTTTTATGAAGATTTAGTGATGTAAATAATTTTTATAATATTTTTCTTATTATAATTTTGAATCTAAAAATGAAAAACGTTTATTTTTTTATTATCCAAGAGAAACTATGCTATATTATTTATTTTACCCTAATAAACACAAAGTTTTTGTGGCCTCACTTAGTTTTTTTATTGATAAATAAAAAATAAGTAAAAATTTTAGTTAGAGGAAAGTTGATATTGAAGAAGTTAAAGAACAATAAACAAAAAGTGTTCTAGAGAGAGTGGTTGATCCAGTCTCATAAAGAGTTGTGGAATAAGAACTAACTAATGTTTCAAAATAACCTCAATGGTCTAGTAGGATTCATAAAGATATTTTGAGATATGGATTTCTCATTGAAAATTATGATGAGGTAATATTATTAGGAGATCAACCTACCAATTATAAGGAATCTATTAAGAGTTCTAATTCTGAGAAATTCTTAATGGCCATGGAATCTAAAATAGAATCCATTTACACTAACTAAGTTTGTAACTTGGTGTATACACCTCAATGGGTAAAACCCATAGGGTAGAAGTGGGGTTTTTGGAAGGAAAATGACATGGATGGTATATTTTCTACCAATAAAGCATGCATGTGTGAAAATGTTTATAATAAAATTCATTGTATTGAAAATGATGAAACCTTTTCACCCATTTTGATGACAAATTATATTAATATATTTCTTTTCATAATGAATTATTTTGTTTATAAGATATATCAAATGGATTTAAAAATTATTTTATTAATGGTAATTTAGTAATGGAAATTAACATGATATAACCTAGAGGATTTAATGTTCCAAATCGGACTTCTAAGGCATGTAAGTAGTAATAGTCCATTAATAGATTAAATCAAGATTCCCAAAGATGAAATATAAACTTGTAAAATTCAATCATAGATTTCGGTTTTATCATGAACATAGAGGATTATTGTTTATATAAATGAATTAGTGGGAGTCTAGTAGTATTTATGATATCGTGTGTGGATGAAGTACTTCTTATCGGCATTTATTTCTAAACACTTCACTCTAGGAATATATTTTTCAGTAAGTGATTCTCAATACAATATATAGGTGAATTTTTCTACATACATGTTATGAAGATATATATATATATGGATCTAAGAGGTTTCTTGGACAAAATAAAGACATTTACATTGGTAAAGTGAAAAAGGGATTTACTATAGAGAACTATAAAAAAGTGTCTTAACCAGTGATCATAAATCTTAATAAGATTCATGAACTTTCTAATGAGTTATCAAGAATTCATATAATTCCACATGCATTCGCCATAGGTTATATCAAGTGTTATTTGTTGTGTACTCGACCTGTTTCCACCTATACTCTAAGGATTATTTGTAGATACCAATCCAAACTGGGTGGAATACATTGGAATATAGTGAATAAAATTATGAAGTACTTAAGGAGTAAACATAATCTCTAGATCATTATAGGGGAGGGTAGGATATATATGAAGGGTTGCATATAATCTAGATTACATTATGATAGAGATGATATTAAATCAAAATCGAGTTTCATGTTTTTCCTAAATTTTGTATAAATTAGTTGTTATAGTTTTAAACAAGACACCATAGAAGACTCAACAATATTGGTGGAGTACATTGCAACATTATATGCCACAAAAGAAGATATTTAGATTTGGGAGTTTATTATTGAACTGGAGGTGGTTTTAACATCAAATGAACACTTGATCTTTACTGTGACAGTAATGGATATATTTCTTGGGATAAGAACCTCAGTCTCACAAAAGGAGGAAAAACATTCTTAAAAAATACCATATTATATGAGAAATCATTTAGAGGGGTGATGTTAGGATCATTTGGGTCACTAAATATGAAAATTTATTAGATTTTTTGATGAAACCATTACAATATAATAAGAATAATGGCCTTATAGAGTATCGTGGTGTAATATACTTAATATATTTATGTAATGTATGATTGATATATCATATTATTATGATAAATTTAATATCCATTTATCATTCATTAATGTGTGCTCTAATTTACTTTACATGATAATTGAATGATAATATCCCCTAACACTAAAACATTGAATTTTACTTAATTTATTATCATCATAGAGTATAATGGGTTTTATATGGTATATTAAGGTTATATTGAATAAAATATTATAATCTTTACAAAGGGTTGTATACAAGGTATAAAGAATAGATTCATAGGGTAATAGGTAAAGACTTATTACATGTATTGATTAGCCAATGTATATTCTATGGGATGTCATACATTCACTGATATACATATGGGTGTATTATTATTATCAATCCTTATTACTAGATACTATAGATATACCTAGCATAAAAACCATATTACTTTGATACCGTTCTTATACTAGTCATTTAAACTTATATTATAAGGGGTGGTTCAGTATGTTGCTAATGACATCATCATAAAGAGTATAACTAAAATGAAATTTTTTCACATCGATAAAAAATAAATATATATGACTCATGATTGAATTAATAAAATTAAATATATAACCATGCTTATTTGAGTCACATATGATGTGTTAAACTACTTAGATGAGGGACATATGATGTACTCATTCACTATAATATATATGAGGTATTTATTGGCCTGATTATTCCTTTTCAAATAATCAAGAAAAAATATGATGAACTATACTAGATTGAAATTATTACATGTACAATAGTTACTCAATTTTATATAAGAGGGGATTATATAGGTATACATTTTATGTATATGATATATCTCATGGAATTCATGATCATATAGAGATATGAATATTTTTATGGAGATCATACTAGACCTCGTAGTAGCCTAAGTATCACTAATGATTTTCTAGTGTCTTCTCTTTGATTATATTAATGAATTATAGATTTAATATTTATTTCCAATGCTATAATTGATGGTAGCATTACATAGTTAGGCCTTCTGTTGGAACCAACATGATCTAAGTCAGAGTTTGGTTTTTTGTTTTTCTTTTCAATCTATTTCTAGCTTGATCATGCTTCTTGAGGTCTTTTAAAGGTTTATTAATGTTTTTTGAAGCCTATAAATTCTATTAAAGAAGTTTATATGGTGGAGTTGGTTTCTAGTGCTTTTAAAATATATATTTTTTAAAATTGTTTTTAGTGAAGTTTCTTGAAGGATTAGATGTAAAGTAATTTTTTCAACCTACAGGAGAAGGTAGCTCAATAATTAGGTATGTGGAATTCATATAAAAGAAGGAATCTCATGGTGATTGTGAAAACCTTCAGAGGGATCATGAAAGACATGATGTAGGTTTGTATACCACATCACATGGATTTTTTTAGGTATGTAATGGAGAGTTGTTTACAATGCAAGGGTAGTGTTTCTAGGTAATCCAAAAATTATAATTTATGTTATTTTTTTAGTGAATTTATTATAAAAACTAGATAGTATAAGGAATTTTTTAAAGGTGATGTAATTTTTTATTGGAGGTGGTTTTTTTATGTGGCCTATAAAGAAAGGTCATCAATATAGTAGTTATGTGGTGTTAGTTTGTGATGGGGATTAAATGGAATTTTAGTGATTAGATTATTTTTTGGATTTATTTAACTATAAATATCCTATTAATCCTTTGAATAAGGGTTTACATGTTTAAATTAGATATAGATATCATTTAGAAAAATGATGAAATCGGTTCATTCGCATAGTAGAGCAATTTCATGTTGACAGGTTGGAGTATGTAGTGAATTCAACTAATAAAGTAGGTTCTATAAATCCATACAAAAAATAGGGTTCTATGAAGGAGAAGTATGTGGTGTTTCTTGTGGAGAAGAAGTACTCAAATAATAAAGTCAGTCATGTAGAATAAAGGGTGTCATGTGAAGTAAGTTTTTAAGTAATTATACAGTGTATAACAAGGCTATTTGTGTGGAATAAAGGGTGGTTCAAACAAAGAATAATATGTTGGGAAGAGTAAATCATAATGAACTTATTTAGTAAGTGGTTTTGGGGTAGGGATTTTTATATAGATATATTAAATGGTTATTTTGAGGATTTAGAGGTGTACTAGAGCATACTATTTTGGCATTCATTATTGAAAATTCTCATAGAATTTCAATGAAAAGGAAGTGACCATAAACTTTTTAAACTGAGGAATACTTCATTAGATGCATTCAACAAGGAGTTGTAGAAATAAGTGATATGAGTGAGGCAATTTTCTATCCCTTAAACAATTTTCAAGATATAGAGTCTCATGTAGAGTGCAGCTAGCCAAAAAATAGTAATCCACAAAATTTAATCAAGCTTAGTGTATTATTCTATGACTTACATGTTGTTGGTGTATACTTATTGGAATAGTTCTTATTATTATGTATAAACTATTGTTTACTACTCTTATTTCCAACATTTTTTTATTATTATGAATGTTTATTTCTATTAAAAAGGATTGAAACGTTCATATTAGTATGGGGACATGATCCTTTAT
The DNA here is from genome assembly GCA_963277665.1 of Viscum album. Taxonomy (NCBI): domain Eukaryota; kingdom Viridiplantae; phylum Streptophyta; class Magnoliopsida; order Santalales; family Viscaceae; genus Viscum; species Viscum album. The sequence goes on along the minus strand of OY728139.1, from coordinate 606,675,517 downwards.
ATAAAAAGAAATGGTTGAAACCCTGATTCACCTCTCCCATATTAGGGTGTCTTGGCCTACAAAAGTGGTATTAGATCATGGTTACATTGGTTTATTTTATCATTAGGATCTCAATACAAGGAATTCATTTAATATCCAAGTATATACACTATTAAATGAGAATTACTGTCACCTTTAGGATAATATGTTGAGATAATATATTCAATCTCTTGGAAAGGAATCTCTATCTTCCACCAATAATGAGATTTATATTAGTGACGTGACATGATAGTTTATGACTGAAGATGATATAAAAATTATAGATGATGATGAAAATGATCAAATATATAATATTGGATCCCTGTTATATATGATATATATGAATGTGATGAGACACACTAGTGTCGAGGAAATTTAGTAAAAATTATCCAATATTTATAATGGAAAGAATAATGTGAAGTAAGATATGATTCAAGTGATTCACACCTTGTTTGATGATCTTAAAAATGTGTCATGATAAAAATGATAACAATTTATTCAAATGAATCAATGATGTTTTTGGATAAAATCAAGTAATTTTTTAAAAAATTTAAGGATATAAATATTGTAAAGAACATTTTGTGGTGCGAAATACCCTTGAATAATCTAAAAGCACCACCTATTGAATAAAGTTATTGTAACATCATGCTACCTATCTGGAAGGTATGTTCTAAACCTTTTCATGGTTTTCCATTTTTTTTATCTGGCTAGGACTGAGAAGGAATTGGGAGGATTCCTAGAATGGCGAAGTTAGAGATTTTATGGATTCTCAGATTTAACCAGTTGTTTCAATAGCCTATTGTATAATTAGATTACATGTAATATGGTTACATTCCATGTAAATACTTAATTTAAAATAATTAATTTTTTAGTTGAGGTGATGGATTTTTCAGGGGATATGAGATTTACAAATTTCATGATGTGTTATTGGGTGACACATCGTGAAAAACCTTGAGTCAAGTTTTTGTAACAGGAAGTCCGGATGAAATTTATTTTGTTCTTCTACCATACTTGCATGCTCTCAACCTATAGCCTTCCCAGTGAGATTTTGGGATCCTCCAACCCCTCCAGACCTTTTGGTTCAGTGATTGATAATTTTTTAGATCACAGTGTGTGTTTTCAGGTTGAGTTCCTAGATCTTATGCGTCGTTTTTCTTTTTGTAAAGTTTTATTGCAGGTCGTGTGTTTTCATGAAGAAGGTAAGTGCTTTTTTCTTTCATTTACAATTTAATTAATCTTTAATAGCTTAATTTTAATTCAGTTAGATTTAAAAATGAAATTTCTTAAATATAATAAATTTCTTTCAATCATTTTTTTTGAAAACCTAATTCCTCTGAATTTGGGATTTGGTTCGATTTGGCCTGAAATTGGGAAAACCCCCCATTTTTAGTGAATTTGGCTGTGTTTGTGAAATGGATGGAAACTATATGAAAATTAAACTCTTGGACTTAATTGTGACATGTATTGTGAAATTGGATTAATTAGTTTCAAATCCCTCTTTTTGTGAAAATTGATTAAAAATTGTTTTGATGGAAATCCAGTGGTTTCATCATAAAAATTAGGTTTCTAATTAAAAACATGTTATGGGTTTTAAAGATAAAATTATAATATTTGAAATGGGGAAATGGGATTAAATTGTATTTTAAGAAGTCTTGAAATAAATTTCTCATCATTTTTTTTCACTTGTGTACGTACAAGCCATACTTGGTTAGAGTTTTATTTGGAAAATGATTTTTTATTTATAATGTTCTATAACTTTATATCAGCACATACCATTCCTTAAGAAATGGTGTTGAGTTCTATTTTCATTAGGCCTAAATGGAAGTATGTACATATTTTTTGTTTCATAGTGTTGTGTCCCCGTACCCTGGAACTTCCTTACCTATTTGGAACATGACCGAGTTTCTCTCTTGTTTTTATTTAAAATGTATATTCCGTTATTATAAATTTCTTTACATTAATTGTAAATTTAAATAAATTTTTTTACATAAAATTTACTATTTAAGATTTTTTTTGAAAAGATTTGTTTATATAAAGAACCCTTTGTTTAAAGGAAATTCCATCATGTGAAAGGAATTTCGATCATCTGAAATGTGGAGAATGAATTTCTAATATGTTTTTATGTTTTAATTTATAAATCATGATTTGTTTAAATACGAATTTTTTAATTCCAACCCTATTTATTTAAAAATTTAAATAACTCTTTTGGTTAATTTAATATTGGAAATTTGTTATGGAATCCATGGGTGAAATCCTACTGGGATTTGGCTCACACCCAACTTATTCCTTTAGGTGTTTGTAGATTATCTTCTTCTAGGTTTTAGTATGGGAATAGGGTCTCTTGGAGGTGGATATAGCAGCTGAACCTTGGACTTGGTGAGTTGTCTCCTTTGGGACTTGGGTTATTTTCCCTGTTTTGGTACAGTAGTTGTAGTAACTTGGGAAAATGCTTGTTTGACTTCTAGTAAATTACTCTCAGTTGAGTTTATTTTAATATTAATACCATATTTTTTCTTTTTCTACGTCAATAGGGTGTGTAAAATGTGTTCCCACTTTTAGTTTTTATAAATATAGGTTCTATTCACTGACTTGTGGAGATCGAAAATTCCCTTCAGTCTATGTCAGGATTGGCTAAGTTATCAAGTTACCAGGGTACCCGGTTTGGTTCCTGAAAAAGTATTATCAAATGGAGGTTTATATTTTGTATTGAATTCAGTATGAATTTGTGAAATATTTTTGGTACTTAGGATGTAGGTGTGATTGAGTTCCTAGACAGCTTTCACCACAATGAACCTTATGTCGCTAGGGGTGATTAGAGAAAGATGTCTTGTGAAATAGTTTTATTCTTTTCCCTATTTTGATTTGGATGTGATGAAATCCAAATATTAGTTTTTATATCAGTTGGGATTAATTACTCTATTCACTATGTTTTAGTGTTAATCTAATGTCTTCTTTGTTGTTTGCTAATGTTGGGTAGCATCATGCCTCCAAGAAGTCACGTGAATTGATTCCAGGAAGAAGCTATTATTGAACCATAGCAATAAAACCCTCTTGTGGACCCAAACCTACTAGAGGTGATTGTGCGCACTATCTAAGATCTCAGATTGGAACCACCTCTATTTCTCATTTAGGCTCTAGTTGTGGAACCTCATAGGTAAATTCTAAAAATTATTTCTCTAGAGTTCCTTCAGTAGAAGCAATAAAGGATCAAATGTCCCTAAAGAGGTTGAGAAATGGTTGAGTAGTATGGAATGATTTTCTGGGTTCTTGGACACACCTAACGAAATAAAAGTGAAGTTTTCCACCCTCATGTTGGATAGATCGAGTAGAATATGGTGGGACATGATGGTGATGGAGGAGAAGAATGAGGGATTAGAGTGGAATGACTACAAAGTTCTTTTCACGAACAAGTTCTATCCAGAGTCGATGATGTTATCCAAATACACTGAGTTCTTCAAATTTGAGCAGGATTATAGGAACATGAAAGAGTATGCAAACCATTTTTCTAAGTTTGTGCATTTTACGACTGAGATAGTATCTAATTTGATAATGAAGACTTGAAGGTTCAAGTTGAAACTTTGTCAAGATATCCATTTTTAGTTTTTATTGTGAAATCTTTCTTCTTATACTAACATAATTGATAGAGAACTTATAGTCAAGATGGATATGGCTGTAAAGTCATGGTTTTTGGGAGTTTCATCCTCTCTCAGTGGAAGTGTGAGTTACTTTAAGGGGATTCAAAAGAGTGATGATTCTCATGGTACTTCTTGATAGTAGGGTAATTCTAGACCTCTTGAATTGATGGAATATGTCTTTTGGTCTGTTACCATTGTGACAAGATAGGACATTCTAATAGAGGTTACACTAAGGCACCCAAGAATTATGGCTCTTGCATATGCTCAAGGAACTTAAATAGATTCTTCCATATTTATTCCACTCTTCCTGGTGTAATGGTATCATAAAATCCTCCTAAAACAGTGGGGAAATTAGATGCTTCATGTGAAAAAGGGTTCCAACAACAGGTATATGGAACAAATATTCATCACCTAGTGGAATATTATCTAGAGGAAGAGGATATGGGTTCAGTAATATTGAGAGGTACTATTACTATAGCTTCATCATTTTGGAAGGATCTATTTAATATCGGTGCATCTCATTTGATTATTTCAACCTGTATTGTAAATATACTAAATATTCCTATGTATATTTTATATTGCGCAATGGATATTACTAAATACCTTTGTAAAAATAGATATAAGTGTCTTCTTGGTCCTTATTGTGTCTTATTTCTATAATATATTTATCTTTATTTGATTTTTATAGTTCTCGACATGAAACCTCTTGATGTCATATTTGGGATGGATTGGATCATTTCCAATAAAAACAGAATTGACTGTTATCTTCGATGAGTCTCCATTACTAAACCCAGTGGTGTTTCTCATGTTTTTCAAGGAGAATGGGACAAAAGGTTGAGAAAGGATAGAATATATTATCTGGATTTGGGGAAATAATAATATTTTTTTCCTTTGATCTGTAGTGAAAATCTTGGAGTGGTGATCTCCCTTTAGTTTTTGTCAAGATTCATGATGTGTTTCCTTCTAACATACATATTTTTTTACTAGTAAGGGAGGTTGATTTCTATATTGAATTAATGTATAACACTCAACTAGTATATATCCCCTCTTACTATATAACACCAGATGAAATAAAGGAGCTGAAGTCACTGTTGGATGATCTTCTAAAGAAAGGCTTTACATGCCTGAGTGTGTAATATTGGACGGCACCTATTCTCTTTGTTATGAATGATAATGGTCCACTCCACCATTGCGGTGATTACCAAAAACTAAATAGATTGACCATAAATAACAAATATATTTTTCCATGGATTGATGATATTTTTTATTATTTAAAGGGGTAAAGAGGTTCTTAAATATGGACAATAGATCTAATTACCATCAGTTAAGAATAAAATCATCTGACATTTAGAAAATCCCCTTTTAGAGTACGTATAGTCACTATGAGTACCTTATCATGCCCTTTGGTTTAAAAAATGCTCCTAGAGTTTTCTTGGAATTTATGAACATGGTTTTCCATGAGTACCTTGATACCTTCTTTGTAGTATTTATAGATGATATACTTATTCACTCTATGTTTGAGGAGTATGATGTGCATCATCTGAGAAATATTCTCAGTTTTCTGAGAAAAAATCAACTTTATGTCAAGCTTTCGAAATGTGATTTCTAGATTTGTGAGGTGAAATTCTTAGGACACGTGGTGCTGGGACATGGAATATTATTTGATCTTGATAATGTGAAGGCTATTATGACATGGAAACAAACACAAAATGTAGAAAAAATTCAGAGCTTCATAGGCTTATCTTGATATTATTTTTGGTTTGTGAAGGACTTCTCAATGTTGGATTCTCCAATGCCTATGCTAACCCAGAAGGGAGTATAGTTCACTTGGGATGAGAAATGTCAGAATAATTGTGTTGGGAAGGAATTTATTTTGACAATTGCGTCATTGTTGACTCTTCTACAGTCCAAGTAGGGCCATGTGGTCTTTTGTGATGAGTTAAGTTCAGATGTGGGTTGTGTTATTATACAAGGTAATCATGTAGTTGTTTATGCCTCTCAACAGCTTAATCCTCACAAGAAGAATTATCCAAAAAATGACCATGATCTAGCAATTATGATGCATGCACTTAAAAGTTAGAGGCATTACCTTTATAGGGAAAGGTTTACCTTGTATTCTAACCACAAGAGCATGAGTTATATCTTCTCTCAAAAAGATTTTAATCTCCTCTAGAGGTGTTGGGTGGAATACCTATAGTATTTTTATTTCAACATCACTTATACCCTGGGGAAATGTAATTTTTTATAGATGCCTTGATCATGAAACATCCAACCCAGGTAGTAAAATAATCACTAGAAAACTGGAATTTGATGGGTCTTTTTATATAGATTCATATTGGAGTTCAGGAAAAGGTGGATGAGGTTTATTTAGAAAGTTTTTAGTTGATATCCTCTCTTTTTGAAATTTTTTAGAAGCAACAGGTTAATGATTAGTTTTGTAGGATTAGAGAGTCTCTTTATGGTGGGGAGACAGTTTCCCGATGGTCTTTCTCCAAAGAGGGAATTATATGCTATCAAAATCACTTTTTGGTATTGTCTTTGATGAGGAAGGATGTGATGGGAGATTTTCATTATTCCCAGTGGGAAGTGTACCCAATATCTAAAATGATTTTCTATGACCTGAGGCAGATGTTCTAGTGTCCAGGTATGAGGTGGGGCATTGAGGAGTTTGTTTCTTGTTATTATACATGAAAATAGATTAAGGATTACTTCCACCCCTTCTATTCCTGACATGGAAGTGGGGTGAGATCGCTATAGACTTTGTGGATGAGTTTATACCTACCCAAAGAATGAAGAATGTGATATGGGTTGTGATATATAGGATGAAAAATTGGCTCACTATATACCCATTCATGATACAACCAATTTTGAAGAGTTGGAAAATATCTATATGAATTAAATTGTTCATTTACACACATTTCCATCTATAAGAGTCTTTGGTAGGGATCCTCAATTCACTTATTGCTTTTAGAGATGACATTAGAATGCACTAGGATCACATGTACATTTGAGTATGGCATACCGTCTGCAGTCGAATAGCCGTAAAGAAAGAGATATAAATATTCTTGAGGATATGTTTTGGTCTTGTGTTCTAGAATTTTGTGGAGTATAGGATAATAATTTAGCGCTGGTTTAGTTTTTATATAAAAATATTTAACAATCTACACTCAAAATGGCTCCTTTTGAGGCCTTATATGGACATCCTTGTAAATATTTGTTGTGTTGGTCATATATTGCTGAAAGTTCTTTGGTTGGACCAAGCATGGTCTAAGAGATGGCAACAAATATTTAGTTGATTCATTATAGGATGTGGAGGTCATAGTACCGATATAAATCTTATGCTAATAATTATTGTACACATTTAGAGTTCTTAGATGGTGACTAGGTTTTTTCAAGGTTTCACCCTAATTGGGTCATCAATGGATTAGGAGGAAAGTAAAGCATGATTCTCTTTTTTTACCTTTTGAGGTTATTAAGCAGGTGGAAAAAGTTTCATATCACTTTTTACTACGATACAATTTACATCGAAACATAATGTGTTTCATGTATCTCATCACTAAAAATATCTATTTAATCCATCTCATGTTCAGAGCTGGAGTGATCATGAAATGAAACCTCATTTATCTTTGACTGAACAACCATTTGAGATAGTTTATTCTAAAACCAAGGTAATTCATGGGAGGAAGACACCTTTGGTTCATGTTCTATATAAGCATGATTCTGATTATAATGAGACATGGGAGAGGTAGGAACTAATGATGGTGTAGTGGCCTCATGTTTTTGGAATGAAATATTCTTTGTTGGATTTCTGGGGACATAGATTTTTTATTGTGGGGAGGTTTTAACATCCAATTAACAATCTAAAGAGTATACTCTAAAACTTGTCGTGATTTTCCTTTTTCATTGTCTCGGTAGGACTGAGGAGTAATTAGGAGGATACTTATAATGGTGAATTTAGAGATTTATTGGATTCTCAGCTTTAACCGGTCATTTCTACAGCATGTAGTGTACTTACACACCATGTGATATGGTGACGCACCATGTAAATCCTAAAATGAAAATAATTTTTTTATCAAGCGGAGATGGTTTTTTTAGTAGATATAAAATTTAAAAATTTCAAGACGTGTAACTGGGTTACATGCCATGAAAAACCCTAATTCTAGTTTTTTAATAGGCAGTACGGCTAAAATTTATTTTATTCTTCCTACAGGCCTCCATACTCTCGACCTATAGCATTTCCCAAGGGATTTTGGGAGCCTCTAACTCCCCCATACATTTTCTTTTGTAAATTTATCATTATGGAGATCACGGTGTGTCATTTCGTCTTGATTTCCTGGATCTTCTGCTCCTTGTTGGTGAGTTTCGTCGAGGGTGTTGTGTTTTTATGAGGAAAGTAGGTGGTTCCATATTTAGTTGTCCAATTATTTAACTTTTAATTGCATGAATTAAATTTCGTTTGATTTAAAAGTTTAATTCCTTAAAGAAGATATATTTATTTTAATTGCTTTATTAAAAACCAAATTCTAGTGAATTGGGGTTTTGGTTCACTTTGGAATGAAATTGGGAAAACCCTAAATTCTAATGAATTGGGGTGTGTTTGAGAAATGGATGGAAACTGAATGAAAATTAAATTGTTGGATTTAATTGTACAATTTATTGTGAAATTTCATGAATAGGTTTCAAATCACTATTTTTATTATAAAGGATTAAAAATGGTTTTAATGGAAACCTAATGGTTTCATCATAAAAAGGAAGGTTTTTTATTAAAATCCCATTATGGGTTTTAAGGAGAAAATTGGAATATTAGAAATGTGGTATTGAGATTTAATTTTATTTTATGTAGTCTTGTAATAAATTTACCATCATTGTTGGTACTTGAGTACATGTAAGCCTTAAGTAAGTAGTGTATTATTTGGACAAAAAATTATGATTTAAAAATTTCTAAAACTTTATATCCCCACATCTCATTCCTTAGGAGATGGTGATAAATCCCCAATTACTTAGACCTAATGGGGTATATGTATATACTTTTCCTTTAAAATTGTTGGGTCCCAATTGCTTGTAACTTCCATACCTATTTAGAACATGACCCTGTTGCTCTATTTTTTGTTATTTCAAATGTACATTCCATTTTTATAAATTTCTTTACATGCCTCGTAAATTTATATAAACTCTTATATATAAAAGTGTTTATTTAATACATTTTTTTGAAAAGTGTAATTTGTATAAATCACTCTTTTATAAAAAAAATTCATCATGTGAAATTGATTTCCATCATTTGAAATGTAAAATATGATTTTCTAATTAGTTTCCATCTTTTAAATTGTGAATCATTATTTTTTTTAATGTGTTTTTTTTAATTCCTACACTATTTATTTGAAAATTTAAACAAATTGGTTAATTTGATATTGGAAACTTTTTATGGAATACTTGGGTGAAATCTTAGTGGTATTTGGATCACACCCTGCTTCTTCCTTCAGATGTTTGTAGATTATCTTCTTCCAGGTTTGAGCAAGGGGAAGGGATCTCTTGGAAGTGGATATAGTTATTGAACCTTGGAGTTTGTGAGTTGTGTTCTTTGGTACTTGGGTTATTTTCCTTATTTTGGTACTTTAGTTGTATTACATTTTGCTTAAATACCTATTTTATTTTTTTACTTTACTCCTAGTAGAGGTTCTTCTGATATGCATACTATCTTGATTCTTTTACTACTATAATTATTAGGGGAAAATCAATTCAACTATTAGTGTTTATGATGTCAGGTGCTTGTCGCCGACCCTTGGGGATCAGGAATTCCCTTTAGGCTATTTCAGGACTGGCTTAGTTATCAGGTTACCAAGGTACCTGGTTTGGTTTGTGATATTTATTTAGAAATGTTTCCTATTAATGATTTTTTAAACAAGATACTGGATTGTAAAATATGAATAAAGTGAGAAGGAAAATATAGTCATTAAAATATGGAGAAGTGTTTCAAAGCTATAGAAACATATAAAATGATAAATGATGTGAAGATCAATAATTTCTGGATGAATAATTTTTATATATTATGGATTGAAATATCGAGAGTGTAAATGGAAGGTTTCAAAGAATGAAACCCTTCACATGTTTTCAATGTGGTAAAGGTTAGCACATTTTGGAAATATTTCCAAGATAATTTGATGATGGAGAAATAGAATCTGATATCATATATATGACTCAAAGATTTTCCCATTAAAATATGACTTCAAAATAGGAGATTCTACAGGAAATAACTTTTAGAGGAATATATTTGTTATTAAATAGAAATATGATGAATTTTAATACTATTCGGCAGTAGAAATAGAGTCCAGTTATGATATTGGAGATACCATGATGGCTACATATGAAAAAAAAAACATACAAAGGAGGGAGAAAATAAATCATAATGTGTATTTTAACACAAGGTATAGCTTGAGGGAGCTATCAAAGATATTAATATCTAATGAAATTAAAATCTTAAGATTAATGGATTGTATAAATAACCCATTGAATAATATTACATTTAGGATGATCAATGATATAAAATTTCTTAAATGTGATAATAATGGATCAAAATGTGTTAAAAAAAATTAGCGAACAAAGATACAGATCCATGAGTAAAATTGGAATAGGATATGATAATGAGACTTTAAAAGAATAAAAGGCAATAAATTATAACCAAGTGAAATAGAAGGTTAAAAGTTCTGGTGTCACCAACTGTACAAATAAATAAATTTATTATCAAAGGAAATCATAGAGTTATAAATAAAACAAAATCAATTAGAGTTAACCAAATTCAGTCATAATGTTTAAGGAAGGTTGGGGGAAATGGATGAACATAGTAGGAAATATATTCCCCTTATGAAATTTCAATTCTATAACTTTCTTGTACATACTTTTTCCAAATATGAAGAGGTGATGAATTATTTGAATTGGTAAATTACTAGAAGTTAACAAAGATGAATGGGAACATATCCTTCGTCATAGTATAAATTATTTCTGTGTATATTGTTTCCACTTTTCCAATATAGGGAATTATGCTATTTATTCAAGGTGGGGAAGTTATGGTTACAATTGTGTGTGTTATATATAATATATTTCTTAACAACCAGAAGATATTTCATTAAATAATATATTCTATTAATTAGATGAAGGAGTTTACTATAATATTACATCCATTGTCCATGAGAAATAGGATAGTTCATCTTATGCCTCAAATGAACTGGAGATATCATGGAAGGAGAAGAAGAAGAAAAATAAGAACAACATTGATGAGATTTCTATCAAGGAGATAAAGAAAAATGACACTTGTATTATGGATGGTGGGTGATAATATCACATGAATAAAAATATGAATCTACTAATAAATGTAAAATAAAGTGTAAATAGAACAATGTGTTTTAGAAATTACATATAATTAAAGATTGAAATAAGTGAAAATACCTTTTTGGTTAGGGTGATATAAATAATATTAATGTCCTTTTTTTGGGTGGATTTTGGAATAACCTCTTTAGTGTCATCTAACACAGTGATTCAAGACATGAAATCACATTAAACTAAAAGGGTTTATTTATTAAAGGAAAAATCAGAAACTCTATTATGAAAATAATACGAAAAAATGGAAATCTATACAATGTGAACAGTCATGAAAACACATGTATCCTTATAGTATAAGAAGATAACAATCTATGTCATAAGAGGCTCATCCACATCCTCTAATAGAGAATGGAAAACTTATCCAAACATAATGTTGTGGTGGATATCCAAAATTTGAAGCGATATTTAGAAACTTCATGTGATTTTGGCATACAAGTAAAGATGGTCTGAAATCCCTATTGACTAAAGAACAATAGATCATCTAATTTTCTTGATCAATTTCCCACTAACATGTATAATCTAATGAATATATCAGGAAAATATGGATATATATTTCAATTTTTTCATTAATGACTACAGTATAAATTCATTTTCCTTGTTTATGAATAACATGATAGAAGTCATGGAGTGTATGAAGATATAACTACTACATACAAGGTTTTATGAGCACTAAAAAAGTGTTGATAATCGAGGTTCTATTAAAATGGGCCCCTTTTATTAGGGCTAAAAAAGAACTGATTAAGGTCCATTTTATCAGTGCTAAAAAAGCAATGATAAAATTCAAAAAAATTAAAAAACAAATAAACAAATTGTACATCGGATCCCGCTTTTAACAGTGTTTTACCCCCTTTCAACAATGCTTGGAATCCCCACTTGTGCACTATCTCTCCACCACTTTAACACCCTTAGGCACACTATAGAGACCCTAGATTAACATACATGGATATTACATCATTTTAGATGAATACATAGTATATTACAAAAATTAATGCTCGAGGACCATAATAGTTTAGTTTCATTGGAAACTTGGAAACAAACTATTCTATCCTAGTAGAAGATCTTAAAAATATCATATAAAGATCTACACCTTTAGAACTTCTATCTAAAACCATTCTTCATAACTCAGTGAAAGGAAACATAAGAAAGGGGTGAGCTCAGATGCTTAGTAAGGGTATCTAAAATAAATGAATAAGAATAATGAGAAAAAAGTGTATGGAACTTGAGCAAACAATTTGAATATCATACACTAAATATTAGAGATCATAATAAATACTGGAAGTTTATAATACATAGATCATAATAGGACTAAGAGAATAAGTCCTGAAAGAATAACATAGGAATAAGATATATAATTTTTGTCATGAACATTTTTTTATAAAGTTTTGAACATGTATAATTAGAAACATGTTCACTCATTGAGTTAAGGACATGAAATTAGGCCCCCCATCAACTTATGGACATGCAACCAGGTCCATGAATAATATTTTGAATGTGTAATTCGGTTCACACATAACCTTATAGACATAAATCTAGGTCCATGCATAACATTTTGAACATATAATCAAGTTCATGCATAACACTGTGAACATGTAATTAGGTTCATGTATAAACTAATGGAAACGCAACCAAGTCTATGCGTAACATTGTAAACATGTAATAAGGTTCACTCATAACATTGTGAACATGTAATCAGGTTTATACATAACCATATGAAAATAAAACCAGCACTATTCATATATTGTGAACATGTAATCAGGTTCACACATAACATTTATACTCACGAGTCATCCATCGTTACCCAATGCATTGGAGGGAGAAATAGGACCCATCCATCTCATAATAAAATAATTTATACATGTTACAGAAGATAATAAAACTTTCATTATATCATGACCATAAAAGGATATAGGTTTTATAAACATCAAATAATAACCCCCGAAATGAAATGGGTATCATTAACATTTCATCACATCATAACCTATGAAAACAGATATGTTTCATAATCACTTCATAAAAGTATAACCTGTGAAAAGAAGTGGGTTTGAAAAGAATAAAAGCCATGGAATATAAATGGGTTTCATAAAAATCATTCCATAAAAACAATAAAAATTCAAGAAATTATATGAATTAAACCTTTGGATAATTTCCTAGAAGGGCTTGAGTAACATCACTAGATGTCATCATATATGGAAAACAACATGGAAGGATATTTTGAAAACATTTCATGAGGTAAATATCCATTATTATTTTAGAGTTATCTTTAAAACATAAAATATTTTGAAACAAATTTTTATAAAAATAAAATCGAAAGATTATAAGGAAATCTTTAAAAACCTTTAGGAAACGTTTTTCTTTAAAAACATATAAAGAGATATTGAAAATGTGTTGAAACCTTTTTTTCTTAAAAACATATAAAAAGATATTGAAAACGTTTTAAAAAACATTTATTTGAAAATATCCTTTAAATATTTTTTCTTAAAAATTAACCTTTGAACATGAAAAGAAAGCTTCAAAGGATTGATAGAAGATAAATTTGTACATGACATATAAGGTAAAAAGAACATTCCTATTGCATGGTAAAAGGTTAGAAAAATTTCTCATTTGGAAAATGATAAGAGGATTCCTTTGAATGAATTTGTGAAATAAAAAATGGTAAAATTTTATTTTTTTGATCATAGGGGATTAGAATAATATACAAGGAAACCATTTTTAGAGAACATGGTTTTCCAACTGAAGAGAGGGTAATGTCGGGTATTCTTAAAAACATATTCTTATCTATCTTAAGTACCAAAGAGTAGAAATATAGTACCAATACATGAGTATATCCTGAATAACCATGCAGGAGAGAATTCATTAATGTATCAAGATATGGGTTGTAATATTTCATCAAAGGAAGCATAAACATAAAAAATCTTCAAATGAAATGATATTGTTTCAATAAACTCTTATCACTTAGTAACCTGGGATAATACTCTCCATATAAAGAAAATAAGATTACATAAAGCCTATAATATCATTAAAATATGTAGATTCATCATATAGAATGTAAAATAGAAGAATACACACCTCAAAACGAATTTAGGTGCATAAAAACATGAGTCTAAAAGAAGATAAATTGAGACAAAACTATTTTACTGATTTGGTAACTTTTGAAACATAACCCCCATGAAATAAAGATCATTGAATGGATATGTAAATACCCATAAATTTTACTATAAGAATCACTAATTACATCCATGGGATGTATAAACACCACATATAAGAAATGGGTTTTCAATGAATCATGTATCTCACAAAAATAAAAAGTGAGAATAAATCCCCTTACATTTTGTCTTGACTCTCGTCGTACTCGTTCAATACACCTCTTAATTGGGTAACACCTTTTGGTTTGTGACAAAAGAATTCCTTGGATTTCCTTCTTCCTAAGGGAATGATCATAGGAGTAAGGTATTTTGGTATGTAGATTGGGTAGATCTTGGACAAACCAAATATGTTTTAGAGGTGTGAAGAAGTGGGAGAGGTGGTGGCCTTTTATAGGGAAGGAAAATGACTCACTTGGAATTTTTGAAAGCAAGTTCGGTTTACACATGTTTTTATCTAAAACAATTCATAACAAACAAATTTAAATAAATAATAGAAGTTTTATGGAAAAATCACGGCTATTAAATGGGTTTTTTAAAAGTTTCTAGTTCATTTTGGCCCTTAAGATTGAGGTTTAGTCCCTAATTAAGCTTAATTTGACCTTAATCTTTGTGATTAATTTTAATCTCTTTTTTCTAATGATTTTGGTAAAAAAATAAGTTCATTTTATTAGAATATAAATATTATAATGATTAAAATGGTTTATGTTAGTTTTTTTAAATTAAATTCAAAAAATCAATAAAATTAAAATTAATTCTTATCCCATAGTTGGGACAAAATAATAGGTTTTTAAAGTAGAAAAACGTATAAAATTTTATTAAATTTATATATTCAATTTCAAATTGAAATTATTTATAATTATCTAAGTTATATTAATATATTTATAATTTATATATTTTGACCTAAAAAATTTTAATTTATAATTTATCATTAATAATTATTTAAACAGAAAGACTGTTATTAACTAAAATGTAGTATTTTTCACTATTCATTAAAAAATGAAGTTTCTTAGAGAAATACCAAAAAAAACATCCTATGCTAATTTCAACATTCTAAATTCAAAAATGAAGTTTATTTTATCCAATTAAATTTCGAAATGTGTCAAAAGTTAATTTTATTATTAAAACGGTTTATTTGAGAAAACAATATTTTTAAACATAAAAGGACTTTACAAAAAATCATATCTTTCATTATCAATATATTTTATTTATATATAAAATTTATAAAAAATATTTGAATTTTTTTATTAATATTAATATTATTATATTTAATGAATATGTTATTGTTATCTCATTTAAAGCATTATAACAACAAAAGGATGTTTCGTAGAAACATCGTTGTTGCGTGTAACGTACACAAAGTAGATTTCCCATCTAATGAATGCCAAGTCGATGTACTATGTAACATATGCTAATTAGATGTTCTTTATAACATATTCTATGTTCATGTTTCCAGTTACATACACTAATTCTATGTTGTGTGAAATGAATTTTTGACTTAGTGCATTAATAATAATAATAAATTATTTTCAGAGTTGCAGGAAATGAAAAATATCAAAAGATTAAATTAATTAGAAAAAAATTCACAAAATCTCGGGGTGTTACATTTTACCCCCTTAAATTTAATTTCTTTCTTTAAATTTGTATAGGTTATCAAAGGATTAATACTTGACATTTTCATTCATATAAACCCAAATTGTAAAAATTGATATAAAAACTTCCCTTAAAAGGGGAATGTTGGAACCATAACAGTTAGCCAAAGTAACTCAAAAAGATATTCCCACATAGGAGGACATAGGTTTGGAGTGAATATTGGAATTGGAGGAAAATCATAAATATTTATAGATATTTATTGAGGTCATCAATCACAAATAAGTGAATGATCAAGAAAATTTGAGGGCCTCAAGGTCATAAATTATTGATGATTTAAAAGGCCATCAGTTTAACAAAATTAATGTATTATGACAATACATTTTCTTTTGATCATAATCCTAACATTGAGTAATTATTTTATTGAACAATAATATATGTAAATATACTTACTTGATATATTTCTATAAAGAAAATTTCATTATTTATTTTTGCTTTTATCAATTTCTAATTCATCCATTACTTGGTGTAATGGAAATTTATAAATTAACTTTGATTCCTGAAGTGCTAAAATACACTTTTAACAGATCTTACGACCCATAAAAGAATGAAAAGTATAAATATTTATATCTAACTATTCCTAAAAATAAATATGGTTAATACATTAATATATAAACATAAAAATTAACACTACTCATTCATCATAAATATTTATTCATAAAAAATAGTTATACATTAACCAGGACATCACATAGGCCAGTGATTAGTGTGAAACCCTTTGCATCCTTTGGTTATGGGTTCGAGAACCATAGGCTTGTCGTACTTGATTGATTTTCACACGACATACATGGAGTCCTTTTATAAAACCATACTAATATAATTTTCAAAATATGATATACATCCATGAAATAATGTTAATCACTATATAGATTTTTCACCATGTTTTTAAATATGATATCAATACATAAATAGTTGATTTAAAGGTTAACTTAATCTATTCATGAATGGTTAACCTTATAACCCTTC
Organism: Viscum album; assembly: GCA_963277665.1. Lineage (NCBI taxonomy): Eukaryota > Viridiplantae > Streptophyta > Magnoliopsida > Santalales > Viscaceae > Viscum > Viscum album. The sequence continues at coordinate 606,658,734 of OY728139.1, read as the reverse complement.
TAAAAGATTAAAATCAAAAACTTTAGAGAGAAGTCCATGGAATCATATTTAACATTGGATCCCCCATATAACACAAAGTACCACCTGGTTTTCACATTCAAAACATGTGAATAACTGCATCCTATATTCTCCTGAAACATGGTAATAACCTTAATTAACATAAATATTTTTATAAAACATGCATTATTCCTTATTCCAATGATTACTAGATATATTACTTAAATCTAATAAGTTTTAAACTTCATCCTTTATGACATAGACCATTTTTTCGATAATCGGTTCTAAGTTAATATGCATTGTTTAATTTACTTATTCATATCCAATATATAATTATCCAAAGATCATTATCTCAATTTTAGGCATTAATTAAGGGTTACCTTCCATTAATCAAAACATCACCTTTCTATGAAATCACATTTCTATGTCTTCATCACCGTTCAAAATTCTATTTTCAATACTCAATGAAAATTTATACACAAAAAATCTTATACATTTCATGATTTGTATAACAAAGTATTTGAATTCCAAAACATAAATAATTCATTAATCCATCTTTATTATTAAACCGTTACTCATAATTTATAAAATTCTTCCATAATACCTATTTACTAGAATATGAAATATGAATCATGTGTTAGGGTTCCCCAACCTCAATTTAATCTTGATCATTATGTTTAATGTAAAAAATATTAGAAGAACATCACATACCTTTCACATGTCATGTGCGGTCTCTTTATCTTTAATATAAGAAAAAATAATTTTATCAACTTTTTGATTATATTAATGATCCTTCCACATAGGAAATCAATTTTTATAATGCCCATTATTTATACATTTAAAGTAGTCATCAATTGATAATGCCTTTGGGAGGCCAACATTCCCATCTATTCTGTTAACTAAACTCTTCTTTTTTTTTCCATGTAGTCACTTTTTTATGTCCTTCTTTTCCATAGTCAAAACATCTTATTATTCCTCTAATAAATTATCTTATGCGATTATTTCCACCTTATTGAAACAATGGAAACCAAATATTCCTTCCTCCATTGTCTCTATTACCTGAACTCTCAGTAAGCTCCTTCTTTCTATTCCTTTGTGATTCGGAGAGTTGGTTAAGGTACACATTGTTAATAATGTTCCATGAAAATTAATTAGGCATGATCAAAACATATTTCTATTCATTGATCATCCCTCTTGACTGATCATCAGAAAATTATCCATCATATTCAACATTAATCCAGTTCTTCCAGTTCCCACCATTGACTAAAACCAGAATCATAGTGTGAGCAATACTTATCATTAAAAAAAACCACATTCATGAAAATAATTAATTATAGGATGTCTAAATCATGATACCTTATTTAAGATATAACACGGTAGGTTCATCCTATTTTATTCATAGAAAAAATATATTTAAATCCTACATGATGGTTTCTGAAGAGTTTGTGAATTCCCAAAGCATATCCCCTGGGAGTGTCAAATCAGGTGTGCAGCAAGGCCTGTTTTTTTCTACCAGATTACCCTGAGTTAGAGTTGGAACATCTTTTCGGAGTTATTACACCTAGTTATATCTATTCTAGAGCCACATAAACTTATATAATCCCGATAGGGATGTATTTACAGGACCCCACTCACTCCATCCTTACCAAAATATGAGGAAATTTATTTAAATGTTGACTCGCCCTTATACTTATCCTTAGATACATCCCTAGACATACCCTTAGAAATATACCTAGGAATCTCACTAAATATTCTCATCCTATTTTCCAAATTTTGATTAAACCTTTCCTTTGATACCAACTATAGAGACCCATGCTTAATATAAATTCATATTACATCATTTTAGATAAATACTCAGTACATTACAAAAAATATATTCCAATTTGATGTTATGTGTAATGTATTCCAAGTTGAAGTTCCATGTAACGTAAGCCATGTTTGTGTATCATGTTATGTATTCCAAGTCTATGTCATGAGTAAGGAAAGTTTGACGTAGTGCATTAATAATAATAATAACAATTTTCAGAGTTGTGTGAAATGAAAAATATCAAAAGATTAAATTAATTTGAAAAATAATAATTCAAAAAATCTTGGGGTGTTACATGTAAACCCCCACCCTTTAATAGCTCTAGCCACCACTGAATCTGCCTACATACCCCTACTTCTACTTTGATTCAACCCTAATACATCTCCCTTGCGCGTCTTCACATTTACAACTCGTCCATCTTGTTTTTTTGTTTAATTGTATAGAAATTTATTTATATATATTTAGTTATATTTATTTGTATAATAAGATAGATTTAAATTAATATATATATATATTCTTATATTAATATATATAGTTATTTATATTTATATATTTATATATTTATTCATATATTAATTTATATATATAATATTTGTTTTAAATACATATGTACAACATACATACACAAAAATATATATATATATATATATTATGTGTATCTGTAAGTATAATAATACATATTTATATATATTTATATATATTATATATAAATATGTATATACATTTGTTAGAATATATAGATAATATATATCAGTTTGTTAATACTAACACACACTAATACACACACACATTATATAGGTATATAAATATTCATCCATTTATTATTTGAAATAAAATGGATATCAGTTTTTATTTAGATAAGGCTTATATGTTTAGAGATAAATTTTATATGTAAATTTATTTAATTATTTATTTATAAAATTAAATTTTTATGGGGGAATATATATAAAAATATGTATACATTGTAATATATTTGATTATAAATAATAGTACATTATGAAAAAGATAAATTTTCAAATCCATAATATGAATATGAATGTAATCTCTGGGAATAAATTTTGTCCCTGATGGTATAGAGAAAAAAATCCCCTTAAACGAGGATTAAATTCCATTGAGTGTTAAAAAATTTTGATATCCAGTCTAAAAACTCAGTTTTGAAGGCCTTTTATGTCTTTTTCCCTTGAAAATTTTGGTAGAGGGTTACCATGTGTCACCAATTCACAGAGCTCATAGAATTATTTGATTTCATGTGTGGTAGAGCTCAAACAGATACCCGGATAAAAAGTTATTTTCATTCTAAGTTTGATTTATGTTTTCAACTTATTTTAGATCTTTTATTAATTTTTTGATTTTTTGTGTCTATAAGTTGTTATTAAATGATTTTTACTTGACAAAAATTACCAATTATTAATTAATAATATTTTTAAGTATTTTATAAGTCATTTTAACTAAATATATGATATATTAATTGTAAATGTCTATTTATACCTAAAACATATTTAAAAAATATATATTATATTTATATCAATATAAATTTTTTTATTTATTAACATATTTGTTTAATGGTTTTTTTAAAATATACCCTTTATCAGCACCATTAAAATAACACTAATAAAGAACCCCTTTATTAGTTCTACTAAAAAAGTTATATTAAAGGGGGTCCCTCAAACAGTGCTAAAAAAATCACTGATAAAGGGGTACTTTTTACAGTGCTTTTTTTAGCGCTTGTTAAAAGTACACTTTATCAATGATTTTTTAGTGATGATAAAGGTACCCCTTTATCAGCATTTTTTAATGCCGTTAATGTGTGGCACTGTGAAAACCCATTTTTGTGGTAGTGGATATTTAAGAAGAGTGGAAAACCACACCAACCAGACTATAAACATATTACGATCTGATAATGGAACAAAATACATATCCATTGAATTCAAAAACAACCTTAAAAACATGGAATTAAACTTGAGGATTCCTCAGTAATAACTCTACAACATAATGAGGCTGATGAATGAATGAATATAAAGGTTACTAATATGTCCATCAAAATGCTAATTGAATGTGGGGTCTCTTCTCTCTATTAGAAGTAAGTAGTGAAATTTGTATTTTTTTCACACAAGACTGGTCATTACATAGCACATGGGAAGAAATGATTTCATATGAAATGTGGAATGGGAGGAATCCCACACTGAAACATTATTGATTATTTGAAAGAAAATTACATGTCCAGAATAATGGAGGAAATCAGAGAAAGTATGGTGATGTGGTAGATAAAGGAGTGTTTCTAGGTTACCCAACAATGATGAAGGCCTATAAATTATTTAACAAGAGGATGAATAAAATTGTGAATAGTAATTATTTTGAATTGATTATTGAAAAGAATGAGACAAATCCAAGGATTTTAACTTTTAACAATATGTATGATTAAGAGGAAGAATTTTAAACAAATATTGTGGTTATAAAAAGATCCCAAAATGATGAATATTATGTGGATTAATCAAAAAAGAAGAAAATTTATAAATAAAATAAACCTATACCTCAAGGGAGAATGAAGAGAAAAAAATTTAATCCATCAAACATTATCAGAGATAGAACATATCCTATGCAAACAAAAAGAATTATGAATGTTAAGAATCCTTATATTCTATAAATGGATGAAAAAATATCATTTGAAAAATAATAAAAATATTACTATTAGGATAGATCCAAGAATTAATAACTATATAAACTCCAAAAAAATCAAACATAGGAATTGGTAAAAAAAATTTACATAACAATTTGATCAATATAAAGTGGATTTAAAAGAATAAATCTGAGAAGTATTGAAAAAATATCCAAAATAAAAAAATTGTATGTGATATGAATATATTGAAGGATTTTATGTCAAATATTCATTTGTGACAATTACATGAATAGAGTTAATCTATATCTTTTTGGTGATGGAAATTAAAATAGGTTTCAAGATTTATTAGATGGTTGTTAAAGTAAAATTATTATGGTGTACTTTTAGGAAGAGGTCTATATTGAATAACCATTGGTATTTATGATTAGAAATGATGAAACTAAAGTGTGTAGGTCAAAAAAGGTCGTGTGTAGTCTAAAGAAGTTATTTTCAACATGGTGTTCCTTCCTAGGATAATATATTAAAATTAATCTATTCAAAATAGGTTGTGATGATCACAATCTCAATATGAAAATATACAAGGAAGAAAAACTTATGGTGATTGTTTCTGTTGAAGACATCATATTTGGTGGAAGTAGAAAAAAATTTATGGATTTATTTGTTATGTTTGTGAGCTTAGAGCTGAAAATGTATACAATTGGTGATCTAAGATATTTTCTAGGGATGGAAGTGTTATAGAAGGAGAGAAGAACTTTTATCTCTCAAATAGAGTATATTAAGGATCTAATGAATAAATTTGATATGTATGATTCAAAAACTATGCCAACTCTGACTGCAGTTGGAACCACGCTCTAAAAGTAAAAGGATAGAAATTATGTGGATCATACTTTTTATAAGAGGATAATTGGTAGCTAGTTGTATTAGACACCAACATGATTATATATTGTATTTGAAACTTGTTTAGTGGCCCATTTCTAAAGTTACCAAATGGAATAGAATCTCATAAATATTAAGTTAATTATAAGGTATAAAAAAGGTATCCTCAATTGCGATTTAATTTTTTTACAGAGGGAATGATATTCAGTTATCTATGTTTTATGAAATAGATTGGGTTGAAGTTATCTTTGATCATAATTTTACAAGTTTTGATGCATTCTTTATTAGGGGAAAATGTGATGGATAGTTGGTTAAGAAAAGAAAATCACAATAATGACTATGGTAGAAACAAAAAATATCTTAGCGACCAAGGAATGTTCTCAATTTAAATGGATGAAGCAATAACTAGAGGATAATTTTGAAGAATTCAAGCAGTTGATATTGATTTTTTGTGATAAAAAGAGTATTATCAAACAAATGAAGATTCATATACAACACTCACATACCAAGAGTATAAAGATCAATATCAATTTATCAAAGAAAATATGGAGCTAGGAATAATAAAGTATTCTTTTAACCTTAGTGTTAAACCACCTCCCTCACTTTTAATAAGTTTTGATATACGCCTCTCCTCATAAATTTATCTCTTTATAAATATTCATGAAGTGATGAAATATTAAGGGGGAGATACAATTCATGGGGTACATAGTGATGGAAATAGATCATATGAATCTTTCACTATGTTTTTATTTTCAAAGGGGGATAAATTATGGTGTAATTCATTAAAACATAGTGATTTTTAGTTCTAAGATTCTCACATCAATGGGGAGTCCATGGTATGGAAGTTAGGGGTAGTTTTTTTAATGAGGAATTACTGGAGGAATTAAATTCTCTCTCAAACTATTGTTTTATAAACTGAAAATTTCTCAAGTATACTTAGAGTAGAATATGATTTATTTGGATTCTATCAAAAGGATGAGTGGTGTTGAAGTAAACTTTGGATTTGAAACCAACACAAAGGGGTATAATTTTTGAACCAAGGTGATTTTGGATGGAGTTTGGTATTGTGTTTTTTTTTCAATCCATTTCTCAATTTATTAATGATCTTGAAGTCTTTTGGAGGATGTTTTATTTAATTTGTGATGTTTCATGAATGATTCGAGGAAAATGAAGGTATTTAGTATAGTGAAGTGGGTTTATCATGAAGGATATTTATTTCCTACATAGCCAAGAAGATCACCAAATTTCACAAACATATCTACATATGGAGTATGTGAAGAGTGAATAGTTTTGGAAACTTTGTAGCATGGATTATTTATGAGGAATATAATGGATAGTCATTTTTGGTGGATGGGTGGTGTTTTTTTGTGATCTGAAATGGAGAAGGTATAATATTTTTTTAGTGAATAGTTTCTTGAAGTAGGGATTCATGAAGTCACTTTGTGAAGGAGGAGCCTATGAAGAAAATCACATAGAAGTATTTTGTAAAGAATAAAGATAATATGATATAAAAATGGGTGTTCTATAGATAATGTTAATGAGCTGTTTTCTTATATAGTGTAAGGATGTTCACATATCTTATATGGGGGTTCATGAAGAATAATATGTAGTTTATAGTAAGCCGCATATCGATTATGCACTAATTACTTTTCAAGCAAGAATTTTTATGTATCTATATCTAGTGGTTATTATGATGATCAATAAGTTAATTAAAGTATCATTTTTTGGAATTCAAGATGAGGCATTCTTAGAATACTTCATATGATGATGGAGTGACCATCAAGTCATTAAACCAATGATGAATTCATCTCAAGTAGTGCATGAGAAGAAGTTAACCAAACAAATCTGAGGGTGGTTGTGTACTATTCCTTAAACTCTAATAAAGGTAGTGAGCCTAGAACCAAGTGATCGTGGTTGGAAAAAAAATTTCAATGGAATTTAGTGATTCTTAGTGGATTCCTTTATAATTTACACATTATTGATGTCTACTCATTGAAAAATCCCTTAGTGGTGGTAAACAATGTTGTGTACTTCTCTTATTTGTTGTAATTATTATCATTGTGAATATGAATTTCTATCATACAAGTTTTATGAGTTCCTCAAAATGTAGGTACAAGTTCATTTTAATCAAAATAAAAATTAGACACCTTGATTCACCCACCCCTCTTAGGGTGTGTCGTGGTATAACAGGTGTCCTCAGAGCATAGTTATATGCTTTTAATATTTTCTCTAATAAATAGCATAGATGATTCTATTAATGTAATAGGATTTCCAGTCTTATCAAAAAATTAAAATTATATTTGGAAAACATGATTTGATTATATCATCAATCTTATAGACTATAAGTCTTATCTACCTCAATTTATGGGATTTAAGTTAGTGATGTGACAAGACAGTCTATATATGAAGTTGAAAAGAAATTCAAGGTGATGAATCCAAAGCTCAAAATTCTATAACTGGATCCCTATAAAATTATATATATAATATATATATATATATATATGAATTTTATGATCTAATCTTCCGAAAATTCAATTTAGTATAAATTTTCCTACATTTATTTAGGTGAATGTAAAGTGAAGGAACCTATGATTTGAGTTCACACAATAAATTTAATGATCTAAAATTGTTTCAGGATAAAAATTCAAATAGTTTACCCAACCAGATTACTGGAGTTATTCATGTGATTTAACGAAATGGTGAAGAAATTAAGGAAAATGATATTTTATAAATTGTTTTCACGAAATACAACACCCTCTATTTAAGAAAGGGATTTGGAAAGGTTGTCTCTAGATGATTTTATAAGTATCTTGGTGACTTATGAAATGCGATTAAAACAAAAAAGAACATATAGTTACTCAAATAAGGATTTTTATTTCAAATCTATGAAAAAACATGACATCCCTAATGTGTTTTAAGGTAAAGAATATTTGGAAGATAAATTATTATGTCTATTGGTAATAAAGCTAAAGAGAGGAAAAGGAAGGTTCAAAGGTAGGCTAATATTCAGATGATTTTTATGTAGTAATGTTTGGTAAATTATGACATGATTTCTAAAAAATTTAATAATGATGAATGTCAAATATATATCATATAAAATGTTCATTGAAATTTCCATTTAAAAGGTGACTTCAAACTGGGAAACTCTTTAAGAAATAAATTTTAGAGTAAGAGATTTGCTAGAGAAGAGGAAGATAATGAAATAGAATACCTAGAGGAAGTGGAATCATATTTTGAGTACAATATTAATGTTTTCATAATTTAGAAAACTAAGTTGTAAGAACTTATAATGGAATAAGAAAACCCACCAGAAGTTGTAGTTGATCTCAAGGTGGATCTCATGGGATTCCTCAAATAACTCAATATCTAAAGAAATAAAAATCAGAATATTAATAGAAAACTGAAAGAAGATTCCAAATAAGTTAATTTCAAGATAAAAATTAAAAAAAATTATGTAATCCTTGAACAAAATGTAGGTTTAAAAGAGAGAATAAAGAATCTAGAATAACTCGAATTAGATTTTTTTACTCTAAGAAAAAAAATAGATTCAGAAATGAAAGAATAAGATTCAAAAAACAAGCTACATTGTAAGAGTTTCAGTGATAGAGAATTACATGAAAGGTTCAAGCATGGATCAGAACATGTTCAAAAAACTATAACTAAATAAAACCCAAATACTTGGGTAAAAGTGTACTCATATATTCCAATTAAACTTCAATAGTAGAAAAGTGAAAGATTGTTACAACAAAAAGTATAATGTTTCAAATTTTGGTGTCAAATTTAAAACCATAGTTATATTAAAAAATAAAATTCCTATTATTTGAATATTGTATTGAAGGTTCTAATTTTGAGTATACATATGCTGATTGTAGGAAAGGAAGAATTAGTGGTTATCACCATGGGAGCCAGATATAATAGAATTTCAATCAAAAAAAGATATTGAATTAAATAATACATTATCACTATTAGATTAAGAAAAAAATATAAATATACTAATGGTTTCAAAGAGAAATAGGATAGGCCATATTATCCCTTCACTCATCATAATATTTCATATAAGGAGAATAAGAAGAGAGGGAAGGCTATTTTTGATGATATTTCTCTTAAGGAAACAAAGAACAGTATCACCTACATTCTGGATGGTCAGTGGTCATCTCACATATCTTGAAATACGAATCTTTTAAAACATTTATAAGAAATAGTTAATGAAATAGTAAAATTTAAAAATGATGGAGAATTAAAAATTAAATTGGTAATACCTATTTTGATGGTAATGAGATAAAAAATACTAAAGTCCTTTTTTTGGATGGATTCTTTTACAACCTCTTGAGTGTTATCTAACTCTTTTGATTCAAGACCTGAAGTCACATTAAAACAAAAAAAATTACTGATCAAATACAAAAAATATATCTCTTTGATGTGGAACAAGAGAACAATCTATGTCATCGGAGGCTCAACTATATACCCCACTAGATCATGAAAAACATATCTAAACAAAATTCTATAGTGGATATATCAAATCTAAAGTGATATTGGAAAAATATATGTGATTCTTTCATGCACAGAAATATGGTATGAAATCTTTATAAACTGATGGAAAATGGCAGAAAAGTTTCTTGATCTATTAAATACTGATGTATGTGGTTTAATGAATATATCTAACACATATTAAGATTGGTATTTCATTATTTTTTATGATAAATATAGTATGATATAATCTTTCATGTTTATAAAAATAATGACAGAAGTCATGTGGTGAAAGAATAGATATCTAAGAAGAGTGTAAAATAACATTTTCTACACTATCAAGATAATATCATTATAAAATGTAATATAATACACATCCATTTAATTTGAAAACTAACTTGAAAATAAAAGAATTAAACATGAGTTTTTTAATATAACAACTCCACAAAATAATTGAGTTATTGAATGAAAAAATTAGTATGGTGATAATACATCCAAGACAATATTAATTGAAGGAAGGTTCTCTCATGAATATTTGAAAAAGTAAGTGTAAAAGCTAGTGTAGACCCAAAATCTAGTTGTTCTTAAACCTGAGGAAGAAGGAAAACCGTATGAAATTTTGAATGGAAGTCCACACCAAAACATTTTTTAAACATCCAAAACATATTATATATTCAAAAAAATGAAGATAATTATGGAATTTATGGTGATTTGATATAAATAAAAGTATTTCTAGGTTACTCAATAATGAGTAAGGCCAAAAAATTATTTAAAAATATGTTGAATATAATTTTGGATATTATTGATGTGAAAATCATTGAGGAAAAGGATGAGAAAATTATAAAGAGTATAAATTTTAATGACATGTATAACGAATAGGAATAAGTTGAAACAAACCCTGTGGATTAAAAAATATCCAAAAATGATGAAGATTATATGGATGAATAAAAAGAGGATATTATTGTTGAATAAGTTCAACCAATACATCCTAGGACAAAAAGGAGAACAAAAATTGATCCATCCAATATTATCAAAGATAGTACTTCTCTTACAAATACATAAATAAAGATGATTGTTGAGAATTATGTTATCATATCAATGGTATAACTTACATAATTTGCAGAAGAAAAAAATGATTAATCATTATTTATATACAAGAATGAAGAATTATATCAAATCGATAAAAATAAAAAAAGTAACTTGCAAAGAATAATAAAAATCACAATGTTATTGGAATAAAGTGGATAATATAGAATAAATTTGATCATAATGGCAACGTGATCTAAAATAATTCATGTTTAGTTTATAAGGTATATGTATAGATTTTAAGACTATATGTCAAAGAAAAATTTTCACCAGTGTCTTGAATTTCGTCAATCCATCTCTTTTTGGGGATGGAAATTTGAAGAGGTTTTAAGATTTATTAGATCACTGTTAAAATAGTGTTTTTTAATAGTGTAATTCAGTAAGATGTCTATATTGAAAAATTAGTGGTCCTTGTGTTTGAAAATGATGAAACTAATTGGTTCAAGTTGAGAAGTCCTTGTACGATCTGAAGAAAGAACCATGAGTATGTTATGCTCACCTAGAATCATATCTGAGAATGATTCAATTAAAATGATGTGGTTTTAATTATAATCTCTATTTAACAAAATACAAGGACGAACTATTAATGTCATTGTACATTTTTGAAAATATAATATTTTCTAAAAGAAGAAAAAAATATGTTAAGAAATTTCCTATGATGATGATATCATAATTTTAAATTTATATGATTGGTGGGATAAAATATTTTATGGGGATATAAGTGGTTTAAAATGGGAAATACACTTTTATATTTCAGAAAAAAAATTGTGAGAGAGATATTGAATAAATTTTATGTGAATGATTGCAAACCTATGTTAACTCCAATTTCAGTTGGATCTAAGCTCAAAAAACATATATAAAGTCTATAGATATGATATTTTAACAGAGGATTATTGGTATTTTATTATATGTTATAACAACATGACTGGATACTATATTTTCAACTCGTCTGGAATCGCCTTTCCAAAGTTTTATGAATGAAAAGAATATCTCATTAGTTAAGTGAATTATGGAGTACATTAAAGGTACAATCAATTATGGATTACTTTTTGAAGTAGGGAAGGATCATGAGTAGTATGATTTTATTGATTCATATAGGGATAGAGATGTGGTAGATCATAAGTCCACAAAAGTTGGTTTATTCCTTATCATGAATAGATGTATGGGATGGTTGAGTTTGAAACAATAAAGAACTTCAGTGAACCTCTCATAAGTAAAATACATCCAAATGAACAAGGAATGCACTCAAATTATACGGATAAAGAAAAAACTATAGTATATTGGTGAAGAATTTATGTAACTGATGGTGATATTTGTTTGATAAAATGAGTGCGATTTAACTACTATATAATCCTATAAAAAACTCATGTACCAAGAATTTTGGGAACATGTGTCACTTTATTAATTAATAGGTGGAGTAAGTAATGTTCAATCTAGAGTATGTTACAAATTATGAACAAGTTAAAATATCATAAATAAACCATTGGACACTCCCATGTCCTAAAAACATTCATTAAAACTCAGTGTTAAACAACCAACCCTATTTCAAGAATGTTTAAAAATACCATGATCCCCATGTATTTAACTATTTATAACAATGTTTGATATTATGAATGAGCATAGGGGAGATATAATCCATGTGGTGTATTGTGATAGAAGCAGATCATATGACTCTTTCTATTTGGGTTTGTTTTCAAATTAGGAGAAATTATGGTGCAATTTAATGTAATATAGTGGTGTTTAGTGATTTATTTCTCTCATTTAGGGGGGTTTCATAGTATGTAATTATAAGGGAGTTTCTATAATCGGGAAGGAATTGAGGTATTGAAGTTTCTCATGGAATATTATTTTCTACCCTAATCATTACTCAAGTAGAATTAGAGAAAACAATGAGTTATTATAAAGCTATATAATGTGTTAGTGTTATTGAATATCACTTTTGTATTTCCAAAAAACATAATGTAGGATTATTTTGGATCCTAGGTGATCTATTATGGAGTTTTATGTTGTGCTTGTTTTTATTCCATTTTTTGGGTGATTATGTTTCATGAAGTATTTTAAAGGTATATAAGGTTTTTGGATGACTAAAAATTGAATTATATAAGTGTATATAGAATTTTTTATTTTATTTACTTGATAAATTTTTGGGTAACGAAATTTAGAGTTTTAGGTGAATTTTTGATAAGGATTAGAGGGAAAAAATGTTTTTCATATAGAAAATAATATAGATCACGTAGCCGGTATGTTTCCAATTTATCAAAGAAGGATACTCATAGTAGAATTATATAGTCACATATGTATTATGTGGACCAAAAGTGGTTTTCATAATTTTTAGTGTGGATCATTCACAAATCCTTTAATGGAAAGTCTTTTGAAATAGTGGGTAGTATTTTTAAGTGATTCACAGTGGTGATGTCAAGGGTTTTTTTTAGAGAATGCACTATGAGAACTGCATAGTATGAGGCATATATAAGGTGTGTCATCATTTACATTTGGAAGGTGGTTTTTTATACAATATTAAAAGGATTATCATTAACATAGAATTTATTTTGTGCTCATTATCGAGGTGGATTAAATATAATTTCATTTATTAGAGAGTTTTAAAGATGAATTTTCTAATAGATACCCAATCAATCCATTTATCAAGTATCAACTAGAAGTTTAAAAAAGATATATAGATCATTTATATAAATTATGAATAAAATTTGTTCACATATCTAGATGAGTCTAAGTGAAAATCTCAAACCATGTTGAGAGTTTTACTCATGATGTAGGTTCCATGAAGAAGTCTGCAAAGAAGGGATTTATGAAATCACTTTGGAAAGGAGGAGTCTTTGAAGTATCTCACGAAGAATCATCACATAAAGAATTATTTTTCCAACATAGAGGAAATGAGGTTCTATGAATCAAGTTTATAACAAATTGTACTGACTAGAAAAACTCTATTTAGGTATCCCGTAGTCTAATTCATGAATCATAATATGAAGTGATCAATAAACCACATAGCACTTTTATGATAAGAAATTTTCCAAAAGGAATTTTACAAGGTTATTTCTAGTTGTTATTCTGATGACCAAGAAACTCATTGGAGAATCATATTTTGGTATTCATAATGAAACATTCTCATTAATGTTTTTATTATTAGGAAGAAAAAATCAAGTCCTTAAACTCAGTAAGAATTCATCCAAAGATGTGTGTAAGGAGGAGTCGATACAAGTGACCCAAAGGAGGAATTGAAATTTTACTTAAACTCTTGTAAAGATAATAATATTGGATTAGAGTGACCATATTTGAATAATTATTATCGATGAAATATTGTGTGGCATAGTGAATTATGGTATGGCCAACACATCACTGATGTATACCACATAGACAATTCCTTAGTTATAAATAGATAAAAAATATTATGTCTAAGTATTATTTACTATATTTTTTATCATTGTGAATGTGAATTTCTATTAGGTAGGATTTGTGTATTCCTTATAACATGGGAATAAAAATATTTTAATCAAAATAAAAATTTGACACCTTGATTCGCCCCTACCCTCTCAAGGTTTCCTAGGGTACTTTAATGACCTGAACTTTTATAAATCAAATTCCATTTTGAATTAATAAATTCCATATTCTGTAATGTAGTTATAGAAAACAAATTCACTATATTTCATTTTTTTTCTTTTGACTGTTATAAAATATTGTCACAATTTTTTTCTAAGTTTAAAATCTCGTTAATCATCATAATCATGGATAATAGAGTATTTCTATTTTGACCATTGTGATTAGTAACATTAATTATTATGATAAAGACAAATTAAAATGGAAGGAATAAGTGATGGCCTCAACCAGTAAAATCATACTCTATGAAGTCCATTTGTCATATCTTTAAGGGATACAGAATCACTAGGATTTTCTCTTGACCAAGCCTAATCTGATAGAAAACAAATGAAACATGAAAAAAATGTATACATGTGGATTTTAAGCTCATAAATATCCCCACCCAAACCATTTTCATCAAAATAACCCAAGAAAGTACCACCATCATACATCTTACCCTTAGGGAGAACACTAGTGTAATAAGGGGTTGTGTATCTAGACCCAAGTAGTATGAATTTGTATATTTTCCTTTTTAATAAAATAATGAATATATTTTTCCATTTTCATTATTAATTTAAACTCAAGAATATATAATGAGTTGAATGAAAAAAATATTTTGATGTGAGGAAAGCAATATTGTATTATTTATTTTCAATTTAAACAATCTCTTTGATAAAACCAAGAACATTAAAATAAATGATAACATTATGAAATACTTTTATTAAATAATATATAATAAATTTTAAATGATTCCATAATTGTAACACCACAAGATTACATTATATGTTTATTTTTAAATAAATTGAATATATTTTGTTGTATGCTACACCAAGATAAGCTTGCGCTACACACAACACCATCATAGCTTGCATTACACGCAACACTGAGTTCGAGCACATCACAACCTATCAAAATAGCCATTTAGGAAGCTGTTAGGAATAGTATTAACCCAATTTTTAATTTTATATATATTACATATAATTTTAACATTTATATTATGTGTTTCTTATAAATAATACTAGGACAAATTCAATTTTATAGATAAAAGAAATATTTTTTAAAAAATGCAGTTTTTCTGCCTTTTAATGTAAAACCCCTTTTAAATAAAATATTTGACACTTTTATATAATAAATTAAAAAAAATAAATTCATTTTTATAATAGGGAAATAAAAATTTAGTTGGGATAAAATTTTGTTATTTTTCTGATAAAATCCATATTTTAATGAATATTGAAAATAATACATTTTAATTCAATACCGCTTTTTCATATAAATTATTTATATAGTTAGAGTATAAATTTAATTGGTTTTAAAATATAATTGGATTATGTTTTTATCATTTAATCTATTATTTTTTATTATAAGTAATCTCACATTGAAATTGGACATAAATACATGTTATTCTTTTGATAGTTATTACATCTTAAAACCCCGCAATCTGGTTTTGACAACAGGAATTAATTTTAAATTAATTTCTACTAATTATGTGTTTTGAATTTGGAAAAATGGATTAAATATTTGGAACCATATGTTTTATATTTTGTAAATAGGTACCTTTTATTTTTGGACATTATGAATAGTAACTTCAGTAATTATTTTTATTTATCATGGTTAAAGGGTAAATCCGTTAAATAAGGGTAAAAAATAATATTATAATAATATAAAAATACCATAACATATTTAATAATACTATTTTATTATATATGGACGACCATGAGCATCCTATGGTCTATTTTTGGACCCCATGGAGCCACTTGGGTGTGATAATGACCTTTTATAATAATTAATTTAAAATAAGGGGAAATATAACATAAACATGTAGCTTATTAGTAAAACAATTTTAATTATAGTTTTATAGGTTATCTATTAAAATTTAAATAGTAAATAAAATATAAAAAAATCCTAAAACATGGAATTTTATTTTTAATTTTTAGACATTGAATAATTAAATTTATTTATGACACAATAATGATGCAGTGTTTTCCTTATTAATGAAAGAATCAAATAAATGATATTATAAATACTAAAATAAATGTTATTTTAATGTTTTTATGACATAAATGAATTTTATGTATGGCTATGAAATGTTATCTTTTGTTTAATTCATTTTATTCTAAGGAATCAAGTAGTTATGACTTTAACAAAAATAAATTACTAAATAGTGTCGAAATTGACATAAATGAATTTTAAAAAAAAACGCTATCATATTAAATGATATAATAGTCATAAAAATATAATATTCATCTAACAGACTTATATAGTGTTAAATAAATTCATTAATTATCCACTTCATGTTATCTTTTCATTTTATAGAAACTATATTAACCATATAGTATAAAAATACAAGAAGACATGGTAAGAGTAAACTATTTAACGAAGGGTAAAAGCCCAATGATAAGGTGACATTCATGACCCAAACTTTTCTAAAACCTATTTACTAAGATTATTTCGACCCATAATCATCTTATAATCAAAATAAATCACTATGTATCCATTATAAACTAAAAATAAATTTATAATAAATTAATATTTCAAGACTTTCCTAAAGTATCCCTCACCTCTCTTATAAAAAGGGAACTTCTACTTCTCTTTTATTCACACCTCAAAAGCCCTTTGGCTCGACCAAACCCTAGTAAACCCTCCTCCAAAATTTTCTCACTGCATCATAGAGGCCAACCTTTGGTCAAAAACAACTTAAGTCTTCCTTTTGTGCAAATCAAAAGGAGACACTTGAAGAAGAGGTAATCGTTTTATCCCTTCATTCAAAGTTCTTTTCTTCTTCTACTTCCTCTTCCTAAGTTGTTACCATAAAAAATAATAACTAAAGAATATAATATATTCTGATATTTTGTTATTATTATTGGAAAACCATATTCCTCCTATTACCCATCCTATGAAAAACAATATCACCATGTGTGCGTACATATGGCTTACCATCTCCACACTATGGTGTAAATTGTTTTTCCTCTATACTTTATTTCATCGGGTATAATGATGAATATAAATAACTTAAATAATAAATATAACATGATATTATTTCTATAAAATTAATATTCCATCCAATTCCATAACATTTAACCATTAAGGAAATGATACCATCGCTCATGCGTACTTACGGCTTACCGTCTCCACGATGCGATGGGACTCATATTCCACGTTCATCATCCAAAAATGATTATAAAAAAATATATATTATGAATAATTATGAAATATATGACATAATAAGGATAATATAAAATATATTTATATATATATCATTCACTTACTTCTATTCAATACGATAAGAAAACGGAAACAACGTTCACGCATACGTACGGCATACCGTCTCCATGAACAATATATTTCATTTCATTTATGTATCTATTATATATATTTATATTATGAATATATATGATATATAAATCATATTATAAATTATTTTAGTCAGTAAATTATGATCCATGTAATATGATCAAGAATAAAAAGTCAAAACATGTATAGAAACAAAGCAGTTATTATCTGAAATGTTGCATTAACTTCGAATTGCTAATAAAGAGTTAAAATAAAGTCATAAAAGAATCATATATTATATCATAAATATTATTTTGATTCTGATATAAGATAAAAATATTTTTAGAAACATTATATAGTAGTCTCAGACATGTATGGATAATATCATACGTAAGGTAATGGTTAATTTTACAATCTCATTTTTTTTATCCGAGACTGTTTATATGTAAGTATCTATGGGGGAATATTTATCATCTACGTCCATGTTTTGTAAAAATACATTTTAAAATATTTTTTCTATTTCTATAAAATGTTATGAAGAAATTTTTCCCATTTTTTACTTTTTATAAAAAAATTTAAGGTAATATTTCTATCGCTTTCCAAACAAGGCACTTTATGACCTTTTCAACAAATTAAGTAAAGAACATTTTTTTAAATTATATAGTGTGAATAGCTATTTTCCACCATTATTTTGTCTTACCATTTTAAAGCTTCCCTTACAAGTTTAAAATGTTATTTTCAAACAAAATTTTTTATTTTAAAATTGCATGGCTTTTAAATGATTTAAAGTATAAAAGGAAAAGTTTCCTTAAATATTTTTAATGAATTTATTAAGTTATTTTCATCTATATCAACATCCTTTTCCAGATTTTATGCTTGTTTGAGGTTAATTTATTATGATACAATCCTTCATATTGTATTGTAGGTTTTGTGATATTTTTTACTATTGATTTGATATTTTTATACCATTCATGGTTTATGGTTAAAATATTAACATTTTGTATGCTAGTTTTAAATATGAAAGTTTATGTTATGTTTCAGCCTTTTCATATGAGCAATGCATTAGACATAGTAAGTGACATGTGGGGCCCACTCTATCCCCTCAATGCATTGGTAGGTCTCATGAGGAAAACTAGATATGGACTTTGTTGAGGCCTTGCCCATTTATTTTTGAATATGGATTTGGCTAAGGCCATAACCATTTATTTTTTTAGATGTCTTGGTTGAGGCCTCGATGATATGTTTCAGATGTTCGACATTATTCATTCCCTCATTATGAGATTAGATATTTATTTTACATGTGATTATTCGACTAGTATAATATTCATGTGAATGTTTAAATGGTGTTATTTTATTTATTATTTCTATATTATACTAAAGATAATATTTTAAAAGGCTTGTGTATTAGTTTTGTACATTTCCTTAAAAGGTTATGGTTATTTTTTTATAGTTTTTTCTTTATTATTTATCCTTACTAAGCATCTGATCTCACCCCTTTCTTATGTTTTATTTTTTTAGGATGACAAGAAGTTTTTTATGATTATTATGATATGTTAATCTAGTAGAATAATGTATTTCTCAAAGAATTATCTATGTTTTGTTTTATATTAGAAATTGTAATGTAAAGTTCATGTATGTAATCTATTTTCCAAGTCTACTAAACTAATTGGTCCTTCAGGACTTGATTCATTGTAATCATGATAATGTATTATAATAATGCACCGACTCTGGGTTTCTAGGGTCGGGGCATTAAAGTTGGTATCAAAGGAAGTTTAGCAACAACCTCAGAAATATATTTAGAAAAATTAGATTAGGAATCATAACCCTAAGATACACTTTGAGGATAAGTATATAATAACCCCTTAGAATTTTGGTAATGATCATGGATAACCTAGGATTAAACCTAAGATATTATAGATTGAAAGTGACTTCCCTTGATTATGTGGTTTTCTTCAATGATATGTGTTTCTCACCATGTACTTTCTAGTCTTAGTTAATGGAGGAAACCATAAGGAATTAGATTTATACTGAGATTGATAGAAAATCTAGTGATTTTTAGAAAAAAAAATTGATAATGACTGGAGAGAAATATATTTTGATTATGTTGAGTCATTTATCACGATATATGATTAACAATGTGATCTTTTATGACTTTCATAACACATTGCATAAGATAAAGTTGAACATTTATAAATGTTCAAATTTTAAGAATCATAGAGGAAATAATATTTGGTTTCCTAAATGTCAAGAGGAAGAAAAGAAGAACCTTGAGGAATACCTCAAATGGAGGGTAAGATGTTATCTTTGTGAGAAAAGAGTTTATAGCGTGACCAATTGTTATGGAGTTCAGTGTCTCATCTGTGTAAATCATGGGAATTGCCCAACTCAATGTTCGAACATAAGAATCTACTTCTAAACCAAGGAAGAACATATTCCATGCTAACCATTAAATTGGAAATATTGAATTATTTATGCATTTAGATCCAATAATTATGAATAGTGAAATATATAAAGAGTATACAATTTATATTTTTCACAACGGATTTTCAAGAATATGTTCAATAGTTATAATGTAAAAGAAAATTGATTTAAGGGTAAGATTATATTTAGAGAACATATGATTAAGGTAAAGATAACCCTTAATATGTTTCTTATGTTAAGATAATGATATTTGGCTAAATATATGTTGTATTTGAATAAGTAAATAGGATGTTTCTAGTTTCTTGAGAACTAATTATGGATTTTCCAACAAGAGGGATATGTTATCATCGATGAAGCATACAACTTATTGTGACTTATGGAATAATCCACTATGTTTTAAAACAAGGAAACATGTATGTTTTAAATAAGGATATTGGATAATTCAAGTTGATACCATGACTCAAGAGAATACATGATGAAGGTTTCAACAAGTCTGGAATTTAACAACCAAGAACTTCCATATGAGATATATAAGATGAATGATATGAAAATTTAGTTAACCTCTTTCTAATGTTATAGATTTTTATTTTTTGTAATGATTGTAAGGTTATCCATTTATGGATAGTATAATTTATACTCCGATTGAAGTTTGTTAGAATAATGTATTATCTCTCTATAGGTGGACTTACGCATATGTGATAACTTGTGTTAACTTTTTTTTGAGATAGATGGAATAACCTATCATTCTATTTATAGATCACATGATCTTACAACACTTTTTGAAAGAAAATTTCAACTTCATTTCTTTTAATAAAAGATGAAGTGGAAATTTATCAAGCTGTGACCAACAGTGAGATTGTACTGAAATAAGTTGTATTTATTCTCATGTTATTCAACTTTAGGAAAAGGATCTTGAAAACAAAAAATATTTTCCTAGTACATTCTTTTGTGATGAATCAAAAGGACTTTTGGATCATCATAGATTTATACCTTTATGGTTGTTAACCTTTTCTTAATCATGTTCTCTATCGCCCTCCATCCGAACATGATTGTTAGTTTTTTCTTCCATATCCATATTTTCCTACATGGAATCCTAGTATATGTTATCTCTGGTAACCTTATTACTTCCCTCTCTCTATTTTAATGTGGATGTTTTATAGACTAATTTTTCTGATGTGGGATTACAATAAAGGGATTTTGAATAATCGAACCTTAGTTACTAAACCCAAATTTGAAAATTGTGAGGACACAATTTATTGAAGGAGGGTACAATGTTGCAACCCAATATTCCAAACTATGTTTATTTTTAAATACATTCAATAGCTTGTGTTGTACGTTATACCAAGATAATTTTTTGATGAACATAACACCATTATAGCTTGCTCTATACACAACCTATCAAACTAGTAACTTAAGAAGATATTATAAATAGTATTAAAAAATTGAATTTTATATATTTTCCATATAATTTTAACATTTATCTTTTTTGTTTCTTAGACATAATACAAGGAAAAATTCAATTTTATAGATAAAAGAAGTGTTTTTTCAAAAATGTATTTTTTATACCTTTTAAGGGAGAACCATTTTTAAATCCATTATTTGACAATTTGATATATTAAATTTTAAAAAATGAAATTATTATTCATAATTGGGACATAAAAATTTAGTTTGGATAAACGTTTGGAATTTTCTTGATAAATTACATATTTTAATGAATAGTGAAAAATACTACATTTTAATTCAAAACTTCTCTTTCATATAAATTATTTATATAGTTATATTGTCCATTTAATTAGTTTTAAATTTTAATTGGATTGTTTTTTATCATTTAATTCAATATTGGTCATTGGAATTAATTTAACAGATGTCAATCTTTTGATAGTTTTTACATCTTAAAACATGTTTCCTGGTTTTGACAACGAGAATTAATTTTAAATTAATTTATTCCAATTTTGTGTTTTGAATTTGTAAAAATGGATTCCATATTTGGAATAAGAAGGTAAAAATTGTGTAAATAGGTACCTTTTATTTTTTGAGTTTATAAATAGTAACTTCAGTAATTATTTTTATTTACTATGGTTAACGGGTAAATCGGGTAAATAAGGGTAACAAAATAATATTATAATAATATAACACTACCATAACACATGTCCTAATACTATTGGATGATATATGGCCAACCGTTAGAATCCTTAGGTTAATTTTAGGACCTCATGGACCCACTTGGGTTTGATAATGACCTCTTATAATAATTAATTTAAAATAAAGGGAAATATAACATAAGCATGTATCTTATTACTAAAACAATTTTAATTCTAGTTGAATAAGTGATATATTAAACTATATATAGTAATTATAAAGATAAAAAATATTTCCTATATCATGGTATTTTATTTTTAATTTTTATATATTAAATAAATAAATTTATTTATGACACAATAATGATGCAATGTTTTCCATATTAATGAAAGAAAATTATATTATAAATATTAAAATAAATGTAATTTTGAAGTTTTTATTGCATAAAAAAATTTTATGGTTTAATATTATATGTTATATTTGATTTTATTTATTTTGTTTCTAATTAATCAAGTTTAAATGACTTTAAAAAAATCAATTACTCAATAGTGTCAAAATTGACATAAATGATTTTTTTAAAACAAACACTATCTTAATAAATGATATAATAGTCATAAAAAAATAAGATTCATCAAAATAACTTAGATAGTGTTAAAACTTTAATTAATGATTCATTTTAGGTTCTCTTGGCATTTTAAAGTAACTATATTAACCATATATTATAAAAATACAAGAAGACATGGTAAGAGTTAACTATTTAACTAAGGGTTAAAGACAAAAGATAAGGTTAAATTCATTACCCAAACTTGTCTAGAACCTATTTTATGAGAGGATTTAGACCACTACTCTTCTTATAATCAAAATAAACCACTTTTTATCTATTATAAACCGAAAATAAATTTATAATAAATTAATATGTCAAGACATTCCTAAAGTGTTCCTCACCTATCCTATAAAAAGGGAACTTCTTCTTCTCTTTTATTCACACCTCCACAGCCCCTTATCAGAGACAAAACCTACCCAAATATCATCCAAACTTTACTCAATTTATTATAGAGTCCACCCTTTGGGTTTAAAAACAAATTAAGTAGTTCTTTTGTGCAAATAAATTGGAGACACCTAAAGAAGAGGTAATCATTTTATCCCTTATTTCAAAGTTCTTTTCTTCTTCTACTTCATATTTCTAATTTGTTACCATAAAAAAATAATAAATACATAATTTAATATATTATGATATGTTTTTATGATTATGGGACAATCCTATTTATACTTTTACCCATCTTATTAAAAACAATATCACCATGCGTGCGTGCGTACGAGTTACAGTCTCTACACCGTGGTGTAAACTATTTCTTATCTATAATTTCTTTCAACAGGTATAATGATTAATATAAATGACTTAAATAATAAATATAACATGATATTATTTCTATAAAATTAATATTTCATCCAATTCTATAACATTAAACAATTAAATAAATGATATCGCCATTTGTACGTATGTACAGCTTACCGTCTCCATGACGTGATGAGACTCATCTTCCACATTCACCGTCCAAAAATGATTAATATATATATATTAAATAATTATGAAATATATTACATGATAATTCTACTAGAATAATATATATATATATACACACACACATATATATTTCATTCATTTACTTCCATTTAATACGATAAGAAAATGGAAATAGCGTTTATGCGTACGTACGGCCTACCTTCTACAAGAATGGTGTATTCCATTTCATATATCAATATATTATATATATTTATATTATGAATATATTTATATATGATATATAAATCATATTATACATTATGTAAGTAAGTAAATCATGATCTATGTAATATGATCAAGAATAACAAGTCAAAACACGTATGATAATCAAAGAGATTATAACCTAAAACGTTGCATTAACTTGGAATTATTAATAAACAGGTAATATAAAGTCATAAAAGAATCATATACGATATAAAAAATATTATTTATATTCTTAAATAAGTTAATAATATGTTTAATAACATTATATAGAAGTTTTAGACATGTACAAAGAATATCATACCTAAGGTAAGGGTTAATTTCTCAATCTCATTTTTTAATTCGAGATTGTTTATACATAAGTATCTACTAGGGAATATTTATCATCCACATCCATGTTTCATAAAAATAAATTTTAAAATATTTTTACTATTTCTCTACTTTTTTTAAATTCATTTTTTCCCATGTTTTACTTTTTATAAAATTTTTTGAAAGGAATATTTTTTTCACTTTCCAAAAAAGTGACTTTATGAAATTTTCAAAAAATTAAAGAAAGAATGTTTCTTCAAATTTTACGACACAAGTAGTTATTTTTTACCGTTATATCACCTTACCATTTTTAAGATTCCCTTACATGTTTATTGGGTTATTTTTAAAGGAAATTTTTTCTTTAAAAATTGCATGGATTTTAAATGATTTAAAGTAGAAAGGGATATTTCCCTCAAAGACTTTTAATGAATTTATTATGTTATTTTCATCTATGTCAACATAATTTGTTAGATTTTATGCTTATTTGAGGTTAATTTATTATGATAAAATCTTCCATATTGTATTTTAGTTTTTGTGATATTTTTGACTTTGGATATTCTATTTTTATACCATTCATGGTTTATGGATAAAGTATTAAAATTTTGTGTGATAGTTTAAAATACAAATGTTTATGTTATGTTTAAAAACATTTATATGAGGAATGCATTGGACTTCATAACTAACAATTGGGGACCTCTATAGCCCTTCGATGCATTGGTACGTGTCATGAGACAAATTATATATAGACTTGGCTGAGGCCTTGGCAATTTATTTTCAGATATGGATTTAGCCAAGGCAATAACCATTTATTTTATTAGATGTCTTGGATGAGGCCTTGAAATTATGTTTCAGATGTATGGCATTATGAATTTCATCATTATGAGATTAGTTCATGATTTTACATGTGATTATTCAAATAGTATAATACCCATTTAAATGTTTAAATGGAATTATTTTATTTATTCTTTCCATATTATACTGAATATAATGTTTTAAAATTCTTGTGTTTTAGTTTTGTACCTTGCTTTAAAAGTTTATACTTATTTTTTATATATTCTTCTATATTGTTTATCCTTACTGATAATTTGAGCTCACCCCTTTCTTATGTTTCATTTTTCCAAGATGACAAGAAGTTTTTTATGATTGATATGCAGGTTTAAGCTAGGGGAATAATGTTGTTCTCAAAGTATTATTTATGATGTGTTTTATGCTATAAATTTTAATGTAAAGTTCATGTATGTAATCTATTTTCCAATAATACTAAACCGATTGGTTATTCCATATTTTATTCCTTTTAATCATACCAATATATGAAAATAATGCACTGGCTCCATGATTTTAGGTTTGGGGCATTATAATAATTTAATGAAGTCCAACGGAATTTTTATATGATTTATAATTTTTTTAATGTCATGAAAAATATGATTTTACAGTAAATAGGTGTTTTAATTTAAAACTGTAAATTAAAATATTTAGAAAATTATTTTATTAAAATAAATATTTTATTAAATCCACACATTTAAGAAAACCAATGGTGATTTTTTTTGTAATTTTCTATGATAGTCAGTTTTTGGGGTAAAAATTATATACGGTGTGTATTATGACATCATAATAGCCAAAGAGTGTTGTAATAAATATTCAATAGGGAATCCATGACAGAAAATATATTTCACCTTTAAAATAATATTTTTAAGACATTTGATTAATTTTAAAAACCTAAAATAAATAATCCAAAACCTATATTATATTTTACAGTTTTAAAAACATTTCATTATGAACATGACTTACTTACACATCATGAATGATATTATTTTAAAATTTTCAGATCTTAAGCTAATAAAATGTTGTAAACAACCCCCTTTAGAATAAACCATGAGAAAAAAACATTGTAATAGTTTTTGTTTTAATTATTTTATCACTTAGAGTCCAAAAACTATGTTTAAAAATTAATAAATAATTTTCTTCCCTTTTTCTATAAATACCCACCCAACTACCATTAATCTTTTCTCAAAAATAATTGAGAAAAAAATTTATCTCCATATCCCTCTATAAATCTCTCTTAAAGATTTATGAATCACTTAAGAAGCACCTCCCATGCTCATAGAAGCACCATCTCAAGGTAATGGATTCTCTCATATTTCTTTTTATTAGAGTAATATTTTGTACAAAGCCTTTTGATGTAGAATTTTTCATGTTGTAATGTGATTTGACACATACTGTTATTATCCTTATGATTCCAAAGTAACGAGAGACCATTTTTACTATTCTTAATCTCTTACATGGTCCTTTATGTACACCTATTATGTAGCTAAAATTATTATACGGTTTTCTATGATAAGAATTTGTGCTATAAATACCCATCCACATTTCCACTAAGGGGTATCAAACTAGATATAGATTTACATAATTGATTAGGGAAATCCATTTATGTAACCCACAATCCCTAATCATGGGATTAAATTTTTTTAAAGATATTTTTATGTTATGTGATTTAGGTGGCATGAATATTCATGTACAATATATGAATGTGATGGGTGGCCCCAAAATTATATATCCCTAAAATGGATTTGTTAATGTTTTATCTCATGATATACCATGTAAGTTGTATGGGTGGTTAGTTTAAGTAAACTAGGTTATGATTTCTTGGATGTTCTCCTTAACTTATGGTTATGATATCATGTTTTATGTTGTTACCACATTCCTATAATTCCTTGATATTATAACATTATATTATGCATCAATGTTCATGTATATGATTATCACCTTTCTATGTCATAATTTTATCCCTATTTAATCACATTTATTTCATTAATTCATGTTATGCTTTGATTATTCCCTTACTGAGATTTATAACTCACCTCTTTCTTATATATATCCCCAAGTTATCCCATGCAAGATTAGAAGATTAATGGATTTTAAGGTCATGATATGAAGTTTTAAATAGGAATATTGTATCATTGTTTCATGTTATTGTGAATTCTATCTAATTACCCAAAGAAAATAGGCCTCACTATATTTTGAGATTATATTATTTATATCATTATGTATTAAATCATGATTAAAGTGAAGAAAATATATATCTTTTACTAGTTGGTATAGGAGTAAGTTATAGTTATTATTGAGGATTAATATTAAAAACGCATTAAAAACATTAGGGGTAAAACTAAACACTAGATAGAATCCCTAAATTTTGGTAAGTATACAGTTCTTGGTTTTTCTAGAAAATAAATACCTATTAGGATACTTGAAAGTGGATACAACTATGGAATAATTTTTCTTAGGGGTAATAACTCCAAAATGGATCATCAGGTATTTACATGTCCTATACATAGGGAACAAAAAATAGTTCTAATAATGAACACCTAGATAGACACTCCCAGGGGGATATGATTTAGTTAATCAAGTAATTTTTATGACAAATTATGAAGTGAACAAAAATGATTATGAAACTTTATTTTAGGAAATAGACCATTGGTAACATAAATTGAAACCTAGAAATTCATTTGTTGAGGAATATTTATCATTTGTGATTTATCCCTTAAATTTTCATATTTTTTATTTTATATGTATAATAGTTCCAAAATTAATATCCCTAATTTTCTCTTTATTTTAGTCAATGGATAGAAATAGGATGAACTGAGTCAACAAACAATGTGATGAGTATTGTGATGACTTTAGAAATGGGAATACAAATCCAATAAGAGTTTGAGATGAGAACTTCATGAAAATACTTTCTTGATTAACTCAATTTTTTATTATAAATTTGAATAATGGGGAATACCCACATCCACTAAAGAAAGTGAAAGTTTCCATTGAGATATTTATGCAAAAAAAACCTATAACTTTCAATGTACTTTCTTATACCTTAATCACAGAAAAATGGATTAACTCCACTAAATAGATATTTTCTATCTATTAATGCTCTAATCAAAATAATATTAGGGTAAATATTTATCACATGGAGGGAGAATCTAAGAAATGATGGATTTTGATCATGAATACAAATCCCATGGAAGAAATTGATGTGATAGAGTGGAAATAATTCTGGATTTTTTTAATAAATAGTTTCTCACACTATATGACTTAAAATAGATAGGTATTTCCTTATCCTGAAGAAAAATGATGACTAGTCCATTAGGCCATTTAAGAAAACCTCACAAGATTTTCATGACACAACTTTTCATTTTTCATTGACCTTGAATGTAAAGTTGACTATTTTTTAGAGGGTAAATACAATTTATGAAAGGATTTTGCAATTTGATACTTTGATAGGAATGAAAAAATTAAATGATGTTCCCTAAAATTCCAAATATAGATTTTTGAATCTCAAGGGTCTCATGGGTCTTGTAATAGGAAGCAGAGAACGGATTTTAATTCTTGTAGAGTTGTGTATAAATCTCATCATGATAAGAAAACCTAATATCAAAATTGTCAAAATCATAGGAAGACGCATCCTAAAAATTTATAAAGTAGAAATGGAAATACCTTTAGTGTGGTAAGAAGGGACAACTAGCTAGTAAATTCCAATAGGATAAACCAATGTGACGGAAGAAAAAAATGTTTGATCCAACCCCCAAACTATTTTCTAATGTTTTAAATGAAAGGAACAAGGAAATTTTGAAAACTAGTACACAAAGATAAGGGTTATAAGAGATTAATGGTGAAAAACCCCTCAAAGTCCAAGAGAGAAAGGTTGGCCTTATGCCAACACAACTACTATGGTGGATCCTTGCAACAAATTTTTAACAGGTATAGTAGTTATTCATTCAAGGATAGTGAACACACTATTTGATTCTAGTTGTACACATTATTTATTATCATTAAAGTTTAGTATAACTGTTCACCACTACCTTAAAACATTTAATTCAAGCCATTGGTGAAGACGAGAAGTGGGGAAATTATTTCATCCAATTTATATAACTTCTCCCCTATCAATATTTTTTGGCTGAATTTCCCAGAGAACCTTGTGATACTCCCTTTAGTGGAATTTGATCCTATTTCTGGTATGGATTATATTTCCTTTTATAGGACCAATATAAATTTTTAGGTGATGGAAATCACCCTCCCCATTTTGAGTCACCCTCTGATTCTATAAATGTAAAAGAAGGATAATGGATACCCTTTTTAATCATCATCTCAATCATGGATATTATTGAAATATGAGAAATCATAACTATCTTAAATGATTGAGACTATGAAAAAGATAATTCCTTGATGACATGTCCATTGTAAGAGAATATAATAATGTGTTTCCCAAATAATTTTGTAACATTACTCCTAGCCAAGAGGTTGAGTTCTCTATTGAAATTATACCCAAATATTTTCTAATATCCAAAACCTGATATAGAATTGAAACTATTAAACTTTAAGAGCTGAAGAAGAAACTATAAGAGAATCTAGATAAATGATTTATAGACCTAAGTTCTTCACTATGGGGTTTACATGTTTTTTTTTTCAATAATAATGATGATTCAATATATGTATGAATTAATTATAATGATTTAAAAATAATAATAAAGTATAACAAGTATACACATCTATATATTGATAAATTGTTTTATTAGCTACATTAAGCCCTATATATCTCCAACATGGATATTTAGTCAGGATATTAACATATAAAGGTAAATAAAGAGAATATCCAAAAGTATGATTTTCATAAAAGGTACATGCACTATGTGTTCCTTGAGTTTCCATTTGGACTCAATGATGTTCAAGATATATTTATGGAATTTATGAATAGAGTCTATAGGTATTACCTTGAACAATTTGTGGTAGTATTTATAGATCATATTTTTATATATTCCAAAATAAAGAAGGAACATGAGGATCATTTGAATGATATATTTAAGACTTTATGAAAAGAAATATTTATGTGAAATATAGTAAATTTGAGTTTTTGATGGAGTAAGTAACATGTATTTTTCATGTTACCACTAACAAAGAGATATCTATGGATCCTTAGAAGACATATGTAATTAAAGGATATCCTAGACCAATATATATGATGGATATCTTTAGTTTCTTTGGATTATATGGGTACTATCATCAATTTATGAGAACATTATCATAATTTTTAATGCCACTCACCCTGATAACTCATAAGGGATAGAATATTTTCATGATCGATGAATGTGAGAAGATAATTAAATAGTTAAAGAATAGGTTAATCATTGCACCTATGCTAACATTAACCATAAGTGGGGATTAATTTATATGTACATATATGAATCTTAAAATAGATTAGGTTTTTTAATCATGAAAAATTAAAAAGTGATAGCATATACCTCTAACCAATTAAAGATCAATGAGAGGAACTACATGTCACATGAGCTGGAATTAGTGAAAATGATATTTACAATGATGATTTGGAGGAATTATCTCTATAGAGAGAAGTGTAACATATATAATGATAATAGAAGTATCACATATATATTAACAAAAAAGGATATCAACATATTCTAATAATGGTGGTTAGATCTAATCAAGGATAATTGGTTTTCAATCAATTACCATCATGCGAAGGCAAATAAAGTGGCAGATGCTCTGAGTAAAAGGGATACACTAATCCTATCCATGATGAGGATTGAAAGGGATAAAATCTTCTTGGTCATGAAATGGATGGACATGGGTATCATAAAAATAATATCATGTTACCTTACTAAAATATTGGATGAACCGCCAATTCTTGATATGATTAAGGATTCCAAAAAATTATGTGGAGTGAAAAAATAAAGGTAGGGAATATTCTGGACATAAAATTTTCTAATAATAGAGTTATAAGGTTTGGAACCTGGATATGTGTCTGATAAAAAAATTGGACTAATGAGGGAAATTCTAGATGATGTGCATATATCATCTGTCTATATGCATCTAGGAAGTTGTAAGATATGACATGATCTAAAGAAAAACATCTTGTGGGATAACATGAATAGGGATATTACAGAATTTGTATCTAGAATATTGGTATTCCAACAAGTCATTGATGATCAATATAAATCTAAGAGTATGATGAATCAATTTCCCATAAATATATCGAAATTATAAAATATAATATGGATTTCATCAGAGGAATTTCTAGAAAATCTACATGCAATAACTCCATTTTTTTGGTAGTCTATAATCTTAAAAAGTCATTGAATTTCATCGTTATCAATGAATATTTTTATCTTGACCCAATCATCAAGATATAATAAATACCATTGTTAAGGATATATGGATTACCACTCTCCATTTAATCTGATTGATATTTGAGGTTTATCTTAAGATTCTAGAGAAACCTTTTACAATAGTTGGCTATAGAGCTGAGTTTCAGTAAAACTTATCTCCCTTAGATAGAAGTTCTATATTAAAGAACCATGAAAACACAAGATGATATGTTTAGATATTATTCAATGTATTTCCAAGGATGTTCGTATCATCACATTCCCCTATTGAATTACTCATATAACAATAGTTTCATTTCTAACTTTCAAATGGAACTATATGAGGATCTTTATGGGAAGATATGTTAGACTTCAATATATTGGGAAGAATTTAGAGAGAATAAGTTGATGGGACATGATCTTATCTAAGATATGACATAGAAGATTAAAACTATTACATTTCCTATGAAATATGTGCATAGTTTATAGAAAATATACATAGGAAATCATTAATGAGACCTAGAGTTTGAGGTTGGAGATAAGGTGTTCCTTCATATATCACCATGGAAAAAAGTCAAGAGATTTTGGAAGAAGAAAAATATTAGTCATATATACATCACTCACTTTTAGATCCTTGATCACATTTGAGATGTGGCCTATCAAAAATAAATCCCACATAATTTATCTCAAGTATATGATGTATTCATTGTATCCCTACTTCGTAAGTACATACTGAACCCATCATATGCACTGAATCCAGTGGTAGTACCTTTAGAAAATTATCCTTCATATGAGGAATATATGGTGAAGATATTGGAATATAGTGACAGTGTTCTATGAAAAAAACTCACCAGGCTATATTACTACAGCAAAACCACATGTATGAGGATGAAACATGATAATCAAAATTGGTGATGAAGCAAAAGTACCCTATTCTATTTTGTTGTATAACATTAAATTTTTTGTGTGAAGTTTATTAAGGGGTAATAATGTAATGACCCAAATTATTATAAGTGAATTTACTTTCTGAATAAATTATTTCATTATTATGTAATGTAGTTATAGAAAACACATGATATATATTCCATTTATTACCATAGACTATTATAAAATATATCCATTATTTTTTTTCGAGATTAAAATACTATTAAATATTATAACCATTGATAATATATATTTTATATAGTAACCATTAAGATTAGTATATATTAAGGGTTATGATAAAGTCTAATTGACACAAATGGAAAAAAGTGATGGGCTTGACCAGTAGGGTCATACCTTATGAATCCCATTTATCGGAGCCTCTGAAGGATAGGAAATCAATAATATTTTACCTTAACCAAGACCAATATGAGATATAACAATTTAAACATTAAAGAAACCAATTATGGAATACTTTCAAGCTTATCGATATCACCACACAAGCTATGTTCATCAAACCACCATATGAAATTACCACCATCACACACCTTACTCATAGGGCATACACTGGTGTAATAAGGGTCTATGTATGAAGACCCTAGTAGTATAATTTTTATATTGTTATTTTTCATAAAATAATGATTATATTTATCCCCTTTCATTATTACTTTATACACATGAATATATAAAGATTTGGAAAAAAACTAGATTCTGATAAGAATAAACCACAAATGTATTTTTTGTAAATATATAGTTTCAAATAAAACACAAATTTTGATAAATTCAATAATTATTAGAAAAATAATATTTTCATGAATTATTCTTGTTAAATAATATTTATTTTAATATAATTGATAATATAATTTACTGAAGTCTAATGTAATTTATATAAGTGTTGGGAAGTTTTTAGAGTCATAAAAACTTGTATTTTCTAGTAAATAATGATTACTTTTTACATAAAGGTATAAATTTACATATTTAGAAAATTATTTTAGTAAAGTAAATATTTTTGTAAATTATCACATCATAATTAACTAATGGTGATTTTTTCATAATTTTCTTAGACATTTGAATTTATGGGTAAAAATTAAATATAGTATAAATATAGACTATGTATTATGACATCATAATAACATAAAATGGATGTAATAAATACTGTAAATTTATTTCATATCCAAAAAATATTTTTCTCCTTAAAAAATTCATTTCAGTTATTTGTTTAATTTTAAAAACCTAAAATGAATCCTCAAAAACCTATATTGTATATTATGGTTTTAGAAATAATTATTTATAAACATGAATAACTTCCCCATTTTGAATGGTGTTATTTTAATTAATTCATTCATTAACCTAATAAAATATATAATACCACCCCTCTTTGTAAGAATCCATGGGTAAAAACCAAGGTAATTTTTTTTGTTATGATTATTTTATCACTGAGAGTCCAAAACCTATGTTTCTAAATTAATAAAGAAATAATTATATTTTACTATAAATACCCACCCAACATTCCATTAATCTTCACTAAAAAATAATTTAGAATGAATTTACTCTCCCTCTATTTCTCTAATTCCCTCATATGGTGTTTCAAATCTCTTAATAAGCTCCTAATGATCTTAGAAGCACCCTCTCAAGGTAATGGATTCTCTCCACATACTTTTTATTAAAGTACATTTTTGGTATTAAGAATTTGGATTTTCAATATGTTATTTTGTAATGTGTTTTAACATAACCATTTATCAAAATTATAATTAAAATGAAATTATAGACCACCGTTAACTCTCATTAAGCCCTTTCGTGAACCTTTATGTACTCCTGTTATGCTACTGAAATTATTCCATGATTTTCCATATGAAACATTTGTGTTTGAAATACACGTCTCCATTTACACAAAAGGGTATCTACTTAGTCATACCCATAATTAATTAATTTGGAACATTCATGTATGTAATTGACACTCCTTAATCACAAGATTAAATGTGATTAAAGACATTCCAATATTGGATGATCTATATGGAACACAAATGAAGGTACACGATAAGAATATGATGGGTGGGCTCAAAATTATATATACCTCTAATGAATTTGTTAATGTTATTATATCTTGAATTACCATGTATGGTGAATGAGTAGTTAATCGAAGAATACTATGTTATGATGACTTGACTGTTATCCTTTACTTATCCTTATGATTACATGTTTTCTTTTGTTATCACATTCCTATGATACCTTAATGTTATCATCTTATATAATTCTTGGATGTTCATGTTTATGATTCTCACATTTCTATGTCATCATGTTATGCCTCTTGACTCCCATGTTCTATATTACTTTATGATTTTATTTTATTATTCCCTTAATATGATTTTTATATCACCTCTTTCTTATTCACATCTCCAGGTTATCCTATGCAATATTAGAAGACCATTGGATTTAAATGGAATGTTATAGAATTTAAAATAATGTGGTCATATCATTATTTCAAGTTATTTTGATATGTATCTGATTACCCAAAGACACTAGGCCTCAATAGCTTTTGGGGTCGTGTTATGTGTATCTTTATGTATTAAATCATGAAATTAAGTGTATAAAAATATGGGGTTTCAAAGGTAAAAAAAGTAGTTCTAGAGAAAGGTTACATTAGTTTAACCTATAATAATAAGCTCAATATAGAATATAAATTTAATGAAAAGGGATATCTTCTCTCTAATGGGAAAATCTATCAAATTTGGAAAATTTGAATGAGATAATATCTTCAATATATTGGACTATATGTTCTATCTTCCACTATTCGTAGGATTCAAGTCAGTAATGTAGTAGTATATTCTATGATCAAATCTAATAGAAAATTTATAGATGGTGATTCCAAATATAAAGAATCACTTGAGCCCTAATGTTTTAGATATATATGAATGTTATGATATGCATTAGTTCCAAGTAATATTTGGACAAATTTTCCCGCATTTATGAAGGTGACAAAAAGGTAATGGAAGATGAGCTTTATGTGCTACACAATAAGTTTTATGATTTGAAAACGAATCATGAGGAAAAGTTTGACAATTTGTTTAAGTAAATCATTGATTTTTTTGAATATAATCATGTAATTGGTGAATAAATTAATGAATTTTATTTTTTAAAGAATATTTTTTGAGGATACCAACCCTATATAATATGAAAGTTTCATCTCTTGAATAAAGGGATTCAAAAATGTTGTCTCTTGATGATCTATGAATAAAATTAGTGGATAATGATTTGTGAGTAAATATTGATAAAATATATAATCATTAAAATAAAAATATGTCTTTAAAATATATGGAAAAACTTAACATTGACAAAGATGGTGAAGTTTAGTAAGATATGGATGATGAATTTCTATCTCCTATGGAGAAAATGTTTAAGTGGGGAAAATGAAGGTTTAAAGGAAGGATACCCAACACAAGCTTCAAATACAGTAAATTTGGGTAGATTATTGCAATATATAAAAGAAAATTTTATAATGAATAAATGAAAAAATATATCACAATGATGCCTCATAGAAGGTTCCATTTAAAAGTTAAATTCAAACTAGGAAACTATCCAGGAAGAAATTATAGGAATAACTTTTCTAGAAAGAGAAATATGCTAGAGAACACCTAGAGGAAGTGGAAATAGAGTTCAATTTTTATATTGAAGATTCTTTGATGGCTACAGTTAAAAAATAATAACATAAAAATAAGAAATAAAATATGCAAGATGATGTAGTTGATCTCAAAGATAAACTTAATGCAGCTACAAAAAATCAATATCTATAGAAATAAAAATCATAATATTAATGGATTGTTAAAGGTATCCACTAAATATGTAGATCATCTTGAATATAATATTGACTAACTATAAGAACAGTTTTATAGTTAGTTTTTTATTCATATAGACAAAGAATAATATATGATTTTTTAGATAAAAATTGATGAATATACTACGATGATTAATAAACTTAACACATGTGGAAAAGAGAGAACATTGAAGGTTGAATCCCAAGAATATGAGTTTGTTACCCTAAGAAATAAATTGGAATCAGAAATGAAATTATAAGATTCAGAAAAGAAGTTACATTGTAGGAGTTTTACAAATAGATAATTTATTTAAAGGGTCAAGCATGGCTCATAAAGTGTTGAAAAAATTCTGAGTGAACCAATACCATGATCTTTGGATAAAAATTTAATCAGTTGTTACAATAAGACTTAAAAAGCATCAAAAGCAATTGATCATAACAAAGGGAAGAAAAGGGTTGAAAAATCATTTTTTAGAACTAAAACATTAGTTATACATAAAATGGAAACATAAATAAAAGGAAATCAAATGGTTGAAAATATACTACAATTCTCAAGGATTAACCAACATCAGTCAAAATATTTAACAAAATTTTGGGATATATTTTTGAATATATGAAAAATACATTTCTCCATATGAATCTTTATTTCTCTATCTTTCATGGTCACATCTTGTCCTACTATTAATAGGTAGGGAGATATCTGAATGGGTAAATTTTTATAAGTAAACAAAGAATAATTGGAACATATTCTTTATTATAGACAATGAATTATTTCTATGAATATATTTTCCACTGTTCCAATTTGAACCATAAAGCTATAGATTGAAGGAAAAGAAGAAGTTGTGATTACCACCAATGGATTTAGAGAAAAAATAATTCTATAAAAACCTAATATAATTCATTAAATAATAGATTATCCCCATGAGATTAAAAATATGAATATGACTATATTGATACTTCCAAAGAGAAAGAGCAGATGATATCTTATTATTTGACTTAATTGGGTATCTCATGGAAGGTGAAAAATAAAATAGAGAAGTCCAACATGGTTAAAATTTCACATAAGTCTATAAATAATTTTAACACTTGGATTGTGGATGGTGGGTTCTCATCTAAAATGATTGGAAATATTAATCTACTAATAAATGTAAATGAATTAGTTGATGGAATAGTTCATTTTGGAAATGCAATATATTTTTAAATTAAAGGATGTGGAAATACCTATTTAGAATGTTCTGTTCTAAATAAGACTAGAGTCCTTTTTATGATTGGATAATTATATAACCTCTTTAATATCATCCAACTATGTTATTACAAAACATGAAGTCATGATAAATAAGAGGTTTTCTTAATCAGTGGTAAGAAATTACTCCCTTATTTATGATAGAATAAAAATTATAATATATACCAGGTAGATAGATACATAAAAAATTCTCCTTGTAGTGGAAGAGGAGAGAAATATGCGCCCTTAAAGGCCCGACCACATACACTAACAGAGTATGAAAATATTATCCAAACATAAATCTATGGTATACATCCCAAATATGAAGTATGATTTGGAAAATAAATGTGATGATTGCATATGTGGAAAGATGGTATGAAATCCCTATCGATCAAAGGACATGTGACCATCGAGATTTCATGATCTATTTTACATTAGCATGTGTAATCCAATTAATATATTTGGATCATATAAAGATATATAATTAATTATTTTTATTGATTAATATAGTATTATGGAATGTGTCAGGTTTATTTAATGAAATATACAATTCATGGGTTGAAAGAAGAGATATATAAGAAGAGAGTAAAATAAAAATGTACAAATATCAAGATATTATGATTATATAATGAAGAAAAATACACATCCATTTGAATTCAAAAAAACATTGAAAACATAGAATTAATCATGAGGTTCCCTTTGTAAGAACTATATAACATAAAAGATTTTTTGAATGAAGGAATCAGCATGTGGATAATATGTCTGAGAAAATCTTCATTGAAATTGGGGTATCTCATCACTAGTATCGGGAAGTTGAAAAAAGTTGGGGTGTATGTACAAGACCCAATTAGTAAATATCTCAGGGGGAAGAAAATACATCGTATGAAATGTGGAATGGATGGAAACTCACAATGAAACATTTTTTAGTCTTCAGAATAAAATTCTATGTTAAAAATAATGAAGTAATTTAGGGAATGTATGGATATGTAGAAGATGAAGGAGTGTTTCTAGTTTACTCAACAAATATCAAGGCCTATAAATGCATTAACAAGTGATGATAAATGTTGTGGAGTTTAACGTTTCCAAATTCATTGAGGAAAATGATGGGAATAATCATAGTAGCTGAACATTTAGTGACTTGTATCTATAGTTTCAAAAAGATCCAAGAATATGAATATTTTATGGATGAATCATAAGAAGAGAACATTTATGAATAAAGTTAACCTATACCTCAAAGAAGAAATAGGAGACCAAAATTTTATCTAGTTAACATTATTAGAGATAGAACTTCTCCTACACATTCGTGAATAATGATAAATTTTGATCATGCTTATATTATATAAATGGTAGAACTAACATCATTTCTATAATAAATAAACGTTGAATCATGGGTTAGTGACTTGAATGAAGAACTGCATTAAATCAATAAAAAACAAATTTATGAACTGGTAAAGAAACATAAAAATTAAAGTGTTTTCAAAAAAAGTGAATATTTAAGAATAAATTTTATGGCCATATAGATGTGATCTAAAATGAGTCAAGCCTATTTTTTAAGGTTTATGCATATATTGAAAGAGTTTATGGTGAAAAACTTTCTCACGAGTGGATTGAATTTAGTTGGTCTATCTCTTTTGGTGATGTAAATTCAAAGAGGTTTTAAGATTTATTAGATAGATATTGAAACAATATTATTGAATAGTGTACCTCAATAAGAGTTAAATATTGAACAACCAAAGATTTTTCTAATTGGAAATAATGAAACTGAAGATTACAGGTTAAAAAGGGAATAATACGATCTAATGTAGGATCCACAGCATGGTATGCTCTCCAAGATTGACATCTAAACCATCTTTAACTAAAAATATGTGTTTTTTATCATAATATTTATATAAAAACTACCAAGGAAGATAAAAATATTATGTTGGTATATATCAATAACATTATATTTGATGGATATAAACATAAATCTACAAAATAATTTTCAAAGATGATGATCCCATAGTTAAAAAATGTCTATGATTGGTGAGTTAACATATTTTCGTTGGTTTTATGTGGATCAAAATAGAGATACACTTTTAACTCCTTGAAAAGATCTAAGAGATAGATATACAGAAGAAAGTTACTATGCAATATTCCAAACTTATATCAACACCAATTTCAGTTGGAACCAAGCTTGGAAATCATGAGGATGGAAAGTATGTGGATCCTACATTATATAGGAGTATTATTGAATGAAATTTATATTTGATAGAAACATGAACAAATATAATCCTTGCAACTATTCTACCATCCTATTTCAAATTTTTTCTGAAGTAATAGTATATTATAGTAGTTAAGATAAATATGAGGTATAATAAAGATCTCTCTAATTATGACATACTTTTTTACTTGTGGAAGGTTTATGAGTTATCTACCTTTTCTTATGTTGAATGGGATCGTCATTTGATGGATCATAAGTCCATAAGAATTGGTGTATTCTTTATCATAAGAATATATGTGGGATGGTTGAGTATGAAACATGAAAGCAATTAATTGACTTTTGAAGAAAACGTTTTTTTCATAGTGACCAAGGAATAAACTGAAATTTTTTTTGATGAAGAAACAACTAGAGGATGTTGGTGAATAATTCAAGAAACCTATGGTGATATTTTGTAATAAAAAGAGTTTGATCGAACTAAAAATTAATCATGAAAAACACTCTCATACTAATCATATTAAGATTAGGAAAATTTAAATCTTTGAATAGTCATTGTAGTGTATGTTATAAATTTCAAACAAGTTATGGATATCATGACTAAACCTTTCTCCACCCTTGTTCTTTAGTAGAATTAGTTGTACCTCAGTGTTTAACCACCTCCTTCAGCTTGAGGAGGTTTGGAAATATCATTATCCCAATGAATTTAACTATTTATAATTACTTTTGAAGTGGTGAAATATTAAGGTGGATACAATCTATGGGGTGTATCATGATATAAGAAAATATTATGACACTTTATCTTTGGGTTTATTGTTAAAAGGGGATAAAATCTTGTACAATTTAAAAAAAGATAGAGGTTTCTAGTACCATATCTCTATCATCAAGGGGGGTTCATGGTATGTAAGTCAAGGAGAGTTTCTAACATGATGAACAACTCTGTGAATATAATTCATTCCTAAACTCTTGTTTTTTACACCGAGCCTTGATCATGTGATTTTGAGAAATAGATGAGTTATTTTGATTCCATATGAAGTTAGAGTGGTATTGAATATAACTTTGGATTTCAAATAAGTACTAATGGGGTGAATTTTGGATTTGGGGTGATCTCAAATAGTGTTCGGTGTGTTTTTATCATACAATTTATGGGATTATTCTAGTAATTAAAGTCTTTGGGAGGTTGAATAAAATTTTAAAAGACTAGAAATTTAAATACATAAGTTTATATAGAGGAATTGTTTTCTAGTGTTAATCAAATTTAAAAGTATGAAAATTTATAATTTTAAGTGAATTTTTTCAATGAATGAGAGGAAAAGAAATGTTTTCTATATATCAAATAAGGAAACTCACATAGAGTTACAGACCTCACATAGTGAAGAAGGAAGCTCATGTTGCACATACAGAGCCGTTTGTGAAGTATATGAACCAAAAATGAGGTTGTCACACTGTGTATGATGGATAGTTCATGAGGCCTATAATGGAGAGTTATTTTCAATAGAGGGGTGGTGTTTTAATCTTTTGACGGAGTATAATACATAATAGTTTTCCAATGAAGGTGCTATGTATACCATGTAACATTAGACATTTGTGAAGATGTATCTCATTTCTGGTTAAAAAGTGACTTTTATGTTGACCATAAATGGATGATTTTCCACAATGTATTTATAAGGTACTAGTTCACAAAGGAGATAATTAGAATTTTGTTGATTAACAAGTTTTTTAATGTGTCTATATATAAATACCTAGATAATCCCATTATTAAGTATCAACTGAAATTTTCAAGTAGACTCATATATTAGTTAGAAAAACAATAATGTTAGATTGTTTAAATTATAAGGAAAGTCTATATAGAAAAGATGGACTAAAAAGTGTTACAAATTGAAAGGAAGTTTTGTGAATAATTTCACAAAATAAGGTTTCATGTAGACACTTAATGAAAGAGAAGTCATAAAATTAAATCACAGATAATTAGTACACAAATATTCATGCATAGTGAGAAAGATGATATGTGAAACATGTTTG
Organism: Viscum album; assembly: GCA_963277665.1. Lineage (NCBI taxonomy): Eukaryota > Viridiplantae > Streptophyta > Magnoliopsida > Santalales > Viscaceae > Viscum > Viscum album. The sequence goes on along the minus strand of OY728139.1, from coordinate 606,617,134 downwards.
TGAGGAACTATACCACATAGTTCAAGGATATTTACATATCACATAGTCTAGGTTGAGAAACATAGTATGTGTTGAATAGTAAATTGTATAGCACTTTTGTGTTATGTATTTTTTCATCAAGAAATTTTATGTAGTAATATCTTGTGGTTATTCTAACAATCCAAAATCACATTAGAGAATCAAATATTACAATTCATAATGAATTTTTTTTAAAACAATTCATGTGAATGGGAAGAGATCATAATGTAATTAAACTAAGAGATACATTATCTATAGTAGTGCACCATGCAGATTTGATGAAAGTGATCCAATGGAAAAAGTGAACTATTCCATAAACTCTTGTGATGGAATTGAACTTGGAGTGGAGTGATTGTAGATGAATAATTTTAATACAAAAAATCTATTAATTCATAGTAGATTTTGGTATGACCAAAACATCATTAGAGTATGCTCCATTGATTATCCCTTAGGGGTGATCCAAAACACCCATTATTCCCTCCTCCTATTTCTTGCATTTTTTATTTTTGTGAATGTGAATTCCTATCAAATAGGTTTAACGACTTACTATCAATGTGGGGCCCAATACTTATAATTAAAAGAAAATTTTGATACCCTAATTCACCTCTCTCATATTAGGGTGTCTTGGGTACAGCAGCTTCAAATAAGGATTATATTCTTAAAAAAGTTTTTGTTTTAAAAAATGAATATTACGTGAGAAAACCATATCCAAAAGAGTTCAGATAGATTCAAAAATCATTGTGATGTTCTCCACAAAGTCTTTATGATATTTTAGTTAAAGTGAGAGATTATTTGATGTAAACTAAAACTATATGAATGTGATTCATATATCTTAAGGTCACATTATAACTAATATATCCTTAAGAATAATCTTAATTATATGTTGGTGCCAATGTATCCTGGATGTAGGTGATGAAATTGGGCCCCATGGATTCTTTCAGCTGACACTACCATATCAATCCCCCAGGATTTTCTTTAGTTTCTAATCCATGAGATGGATTTGTTAATGCATGCACACAATTATTAGATTATTCGATGAAGAAAAATACAATAAGAAATAAAATATAATGTTATTACCAATGATCCTTATTCATTAAATAGTGTTACACACTACCTATATAAAGGGAGTTATGTCCCTGGTGTGTGGTGTAGTCGATCAAGTGTAAGTTGATTTTAATGATCATAAGTCTACTGAAAATATTATAAAAGTTTTATTCTTATTGAAACATAGTTTTTCACATGGAGAGGTCTTTAGAAAACCTTTTATGTTTTGATATCTACATGATAAAATTTTAGATCCTTCAGCTTGTGGGTCGCTTATATATGCGAGAAACTTATGTTTTTTTCTCCAATAGTCATCATTAAACCTAAATCTTCCCAAGAATAAGATGGAGTTAATTTCATAGGAATTTTGTGTATTCTTTATTTTCTTTGAGTTCTTCATTATAAATATCATTTGATCTTATCTTGTAAAGATAAGTATGTGTTAATTTTTTCCTTCACATACTAGGGTCATAGTATGATCCCCTAATAACTATCAAAAGTTCCTCATGGTCATGTCCCTAGATGAATTCATTTTCATCTTCATGATCTGCAGTGAGTGTAACTCACATAGGTACATACCCAATCATTAATATATTAGAGTATTATATAATAGTTATTGTAAGATACAATATCCTATTAAAACTATTACTTAAAACTTGTTAAACTCATATAAGAACAAAGGTAAAATTTTAAATGATATCATTATAATTTCTTGACCGACTACCCTAATACAATTCCCTAATCATAATAAATCATACACATATAACATGTGTTGAACACTATATAATGAATTTAAAAACATAGATATTTCTTATAATCAATGATTTATGTACTCGAGTAATTTAAAAAATAATTATATTCTACATATAGGAATCTTTTAACTACATAACCATGTGATGTATTTTCTATATTGTTAGAATCAACTATAATTACTTTAATAATGTTGTGTTAGTTTTGATAGAACACCCAAAAAATAATATATTAATATCACTAAAAATTAATCTAGAGCTCTATATGATTCTCTAGTTCTACTCTATCATTACCCAATCCCACCAAGATCCCCCTTATGTCAATAATAAAATCAAGTATAACCTCTAATTCTAGCCTTCAATATGCCACAAGTTAAAAAATAGAACCAAGTGTATAAATATCACAAATGGGATTTATCACCTTCTAAAAAAATAATAGGTGTCTATAATATCAAATAGAAACCACTAAAACTTGAAAAAAGGAATTCATGATCAACTAATAACTTAAATAAAGTATAATAACTAAATTTAATACAGCATGAATGAAATATATGACAAATATAACTGTGAAAAAAGTGATACCCCAAAATAAGTAATGAAACCTAAATAACACATATACATTGGTGGTACACTAAAAAAATCCATGAACACAAAGCTCCTATTATCCACCTTAGTTACCAAGCTAACACCATGGAACAACTCCACCAACATCATGTTAACATCCTAAATGTAAAATTAGGGGTGATTATATCATCATACTTAGTAGGCTATCCCCTAAGGTCAAACAGTCAAGTGAATATCATGCATCAAAATAATAAAACTAGTAAAATTATAATATATAATTGTCTTATCACCAAACAAACCATGAAAAATTATTTACGAAAACTGTTTTCTAGTAAACCATCCCATCCTTAAACCTCATATGATATTCCACTTGAATATAGTCTATTATAAAAAAATCTACATGTTATCATTCATATGCCTAACTCTATTAAGTATTATATTATTAATATCATAATAATAATCACTTCTTAAATAATAGATAATATATAGTATGAAACATGCCATCAAGATATATGAGGAACCATTTAAAGAAACTCTAACCAGATAATGCCTAATATTTCTCTGATTCCTAACATCATGTGACCAATGTGCTATCATAATCCAAGAACATTCTATTTCCATGTGTGATCTAATACACAATTATATCACATATAGTTTCCACACATAGACTAAATCCATATTTATTCCAACCAATAAGTGGGTGTAAGGTAGTGGCCACTAAGAGATCAATTCAATTGTAACACGTGAACTGAATGTTGGTTCATAGTTGAGAAGAATTTATGAGGTGGTTGGAAACATATATAATGATACTCCCATCATATAAGTAATATCAAATATAAAATTAATATAAAATCTCACACTAGTCCCTATATATATTTAATAAACTAGGATTATTATTACACATGACTATCCAATAAAAAATTTCAAAAAAGTACACAAAACTATCCATTTATTATGTAATCTATTCCAGATGAATATTCATATCATCATTGATTTACAACTCATAGATATCCCATGATAAAGATAATCATGATGATAATCATAACACTTCCCTTTTCATATGAAGACACCTCCACGAAGAACTGTATACAGATCATTATTATAAACACTTTACATCATCTTCACATCGAATTATTTAGAGGATAAAACTCTCTAGACCAATCATTTACAATCAAAATAGTATTCCTATGACACATCTAGCTTGCATTGATCATGATTAGTTAAAATTTTATGGTTATGTAATAAAATATAGAATAATTTCCCACCAATAAAGGAATTATACTTTTTGTATACCAAATTCCTATAATAATAAATGAGAATGATAATGAATATCCTATGATGTGTTATGAAATCATAATATATCTTCCGTGAATAGAGTCTACATCAATAAAAACAGAATGAAATGGAACATTATCAATGAATCATAGTAAAAATTATTTCTATAACAGTCTCAATTAATATCCTAATGGAGTAAATGTTTACAGCATATAGAGAATAAAAGTATTACTCCATATTTATAAATTTCAACTTCTGGTCAAATAAGTTCAAAATAATATAAAAATAAAATGAGGCTTCCCTATATTATTCCAAAACTATTTTAGATAACCTCGTAAAAATAATTCATGATGCCACAACATCCTTGAACTACTCATCATTTCTGCCCAAAACTACCTCAAAAGATTTTTTATCAAACTCTCACCACCTTGCCAACTCTACCACTCTCTCCCTCTCAATCATTTCTACATTGAACCCTTAACACCATATTATTGTCCCTTTACTATGCCACTTGATGCATCATGTATAACTAGTAAAAACCACACAACCAACTACCATTGCCTTTTCATATATTTCCACTATGTAGCTACATCATTGACCTTACCCAACATCTTACTCTCTCTTTTTTAAATAATATTTTATCTAACTACCATACAATCCCCTTGGATGAATATTTGATTCATCCTTTTCAACTATTCCTATAATTAGCTGACACTATTTATAGGTAAGTTTTATTTCTCACATGAAGACCTAAAAATGTATTAGATATAGATTCCTCTAGAAATAATCTTGGTGGGAATGCTTCCATTTAGGTGAAGTGGGAATGATTTTATAATATTTTTTTCGCCCAACATGAAATGTGAGAGTATAACACCTATAATACTGGTATTAATACCATCAAATGTAAGACTCTAATATCGGGGGGAATTGTAAGAATTTTTCCGCTTCCACTAATATTCTTAATGAATTCCCTCTATAACACATCCCTATCTCCCCCCCATCACCCCACCTCCACCCTCATCACCCCTATCACCACTGGCATGCCCATATTTCAACTATAAGAACTCGGTTCTTCTTTGAGGTAAAAATTCTTTAATTTCTATCAAATTTTAGTTCAAATTTTTAAATACGGTCTAATATGAATTCCCTTTGATTTCATGGAGGTATCAGGGGTGTCCAGGGATGGTTCGGAGCCTAGAACCCATGTTTTCAGGTGAAATAAGACTGGCGCATGGTTTGTTCAAAACGTGCAGGGTGTGCAGCATGGTTAGATAAAACGATGAAAGGCTGGAAAGTGGGGAGCTACATAACACATTGTTCGAACAAAAAATGTGATTTGAGGTGCATGAACATATGAGAATGTTTGCAGTTTTGATTGTGATGATTTTCATGGTTTGTGCATAGTTAGTCAAACTATGTGGGGAACCGTGCAATGTGTCATTACCAATAGCTAAGTGTGCATGGTTGGCTCATGGTTTGGACAAATCGTGTATCCAAACCATGAAACCCTATTATTTTGTGTAAAATTATGATTCTCCCCCTAATTAAAAAACTATTTCGACCTAATTTTAATTGTCCCTCATACACAACAACCCATTGATAACTCTCCTTTCAGTGACTTTTCTAGGAATCAAGAGATCATCTCCATTCAGACTCTAATTCAAGTGGAACTCATCTCATTGTATCTAAATCAGTAATATATCAATTCATTTTTATCCGTTCTTCATTATTATATATATCACCTACACTATTTAGTTGAAAGTTAATATACCCTATTATTAGGTTCTTTGTTTATTCTTATAATATCTCCCGGTTTGAGCCGAACCTGGAGCTGATACGGGATGAGCTATCAACTATGGAACTAAGTTAGGTGTTCTCATTCTTTTTATTAAAATTAGAGGTTTTTATATATTCCATTCTGCTACATACCTAATTTTTGGGAATCACCATGAAAATAAACTAAATCCCTAATTTTTTTATCCTGGACTATGTAATTTAAGAGGTCATCATTGATTATTTATATGTTACACAACATGATTTAGAACCACCCATTGGGTGAGTTTAAATGGAATTAAACAACCATGGGTGGATTTTATAATTGGATTCCTTATGGTGTTCCCTTTACCCCTTTCTTAGGATGTCAAATGTGAATTGAATTATGAATTTAATTTCAATATTTTATGAATTGTAATTAAATTAATTAATATGAATGGGGTGATGACCATACCCTTGTCCTTGGATATGTAATAGCTTATTGAAGCTTGAATTCCATTATAAAAGTGAATTTCCCATGTGTGATAATTAAAGTTTAATCCTTATAATAATAGACATGATTTTAGACACCTTTTGAGGTGAGGTATAGATTTATTTGATTATGGTTTTGAACTTTTAATAATTAAATAATTAAATGGATACTTATGCCCATGTGAGTAATTTGAGAGACAAGACTTCTAACCTTGAGCCTTTCCTTAAGTCACCTTTTAGGTGAGTTACAAATGAAATGTTTTTGGTGATGTCCATGACATGTTTAAATGAATATGACTAAATGGTATTTATTTTTGATATATTCCTTAGGTCACATATGGATTCAAATGATGATTTTCATAGATAGACTCGGTTGATTTTTACCATACTTAATCCCGAGTGACACCTGGACTCATGATATGGTCTTCCAAGGATAGACTCAATGAGGATGACCTGCTGAGTGATACACAAATTCATGTGAGAATTATAAGAACCCGGATCTTCTTTTCAGGTATGTTTTCCTTTTTTATAGAGTTTTTGAGAAAGGGGGAGTTTCTAGAAAATTTTTATGTACATGCTGTGTACTTTGTGAATACACACAGTGTACTACGTTGTCGTAGGAGGTCATGTGTTGGACGTGTCATGGCCACACACACGGTCATGTGGGGTGACGTGGAGGCTGCCTAAAGTAGAGTATGGAAAAGGCAAGTACACACTGTGTACATCAAAAGTATGCATCGTGTACTATATTTTTTTCATTAAATGCACCGGGGTCGCGTTTGAGGGACAGAAGCAACTTCTTCTAGGTCTGGTTCATCGAAGAGCGAGGGTATGGCCACGGATCTTCAATGAGACCCCGAGCCTCCATCCTTCCTCCGAATTGAACACCATCGGTTGTGTTGGAATCACATTGATGAGTTCTCTCTTCTATTGGAGCATCGTTTCATGATTCCTCTTCTTTTTCAAGTTATCGTGGTTTGAAAGTTTTAGAATATTTTGAAGATAATCGATGTTCTATAGAAATTTAATATTAGAGGTTCACTTATAGCGATCTCATGTCACCGAGGAAGGTGGTTTGTGCCTTTCGGTTGAAAGTCTTTGAGTTTTATGTGCAAATTTTCCCAATACCCATGAACGGGGTATTGCACGTGTACCATTCTAGTCCTATTATTTCCCTAGTATGCTGGTATGCCTAAGTAGATGATTATTGATAGTGAATAGGGTGAATTGATGTGCTTTGGATGTATTTCCATGCATGATTTTGCCTATTTTGACATTTGGGTCTTGTTTTCTTGTTAGGATACCGTTTACTTTCCCATGACAAGTATGATAGGATGGTGTGACTATTGTTCTGTTATGTTGTTGTGTTATAGAATGCTTTCCAAGTAGTTCAGGAGGTTAACCTTAGCCGTTATGCGCTTCTACACTTTCTTGACTTACACAGGGCCATGAGAACCTGGTGTATAGACAATAGGGAGAATTGACATTGAGGGCTTCTCTAGAGTGTCTTTATAATTATACGATGTGAGACCATAGGGGGAATTGACGTTGAGTGCTTCCCCAGAGTGTCTGTAGTTACTTGACGTGAGACACAGGGTGAATTGACATTGACTGCTTCCCCACAGCGCCTTTAGTACGATACGAGACTATAGGGGGAATTGATGGTGAGTGCTTCCTCGGAGAGACTATACTTTAGCCGAACAAGAGGGGTGAGACCGTGTGTGCTTCCCATAGGGTTGCTTGTATCTCCTAGGTAGGACCATAGGGTATAGGCTGTGAGTACTTCCCAGAGGGTTACCTATTTGTGATTATCTACTTTGATTATTTGTTTCTTGATATTTGAAACTGTGGATTGTTACTGTTGAGTACTTCCTTGTTTATTGTTTTCTGCACTTTTACCTGCCATATATTCACTGACTGTTAGGCACAGATCTTATGGTGTTTGACTACTAGGATTCCTCTCACACCCTGTTTGTGCCATGATTTTGGTGCCAAACATATTATATTGTTGCAGGTATAGACAAGGGCAAGAGCCCTTCTACTTCAGGTACTTGACTTGCTGTGGAGCTGGAGAGCATGGGACCAAGATTAGGCTTGCGATGCTGAGGAGATGTTTATCTGTTTCTTTTGTAATTTGGTTTAGTTATGGTTGTATTCAACATTGTGACTTGTTTGGCAATTTTTCTAGGAATTTATACCATGCATCATTATATATATATATATATACATATATGCTTCAGTTGGTTATTATCTCAGTCTTCTACTATTTACTGTTGTTGGATATTTACTCCTTCTGATGTTGTATATTTGTTTATATTCTGCTATGCTACTTTTCTTATGAGGTTATAGTTTCCCCACTATAACACCCAAGGCCCTCGCTGCTAGTCGGCAGCCTCTGGCATTTGGGAAATGCGCTTGAGGCTATGTGACCAACCGGGTACAGGTCGCCTCTGGGTGGCTTCCAGAACCGGGACGTTACAAAGTGGTATCAAGGGTGTTCTTTTCTCTTAACTTACTGTTTGGAGACTTTAGCTAGTATGGAATCGGTACTTGGTAATAAGTTGTGCCTGGGAGTAGCAAACCCGTGTACAGGGAAAATCCAATTTACCTTGTTATTGCAATTTTTTTGGATTTTCAAATTTACGGTTGATTTGATTTTCACCGTTCGGTGACTCAAATGTATTGTTTTGTTATTGTTGATGTTATTCAGGTTCTATTTCTATTGCAACCAGATGAGATGAGGGTATTCCATCTCATTCATCATATAGGCACTTGTTAGAAATTACATGCCATGCCATCTATGATGCATTAGAGATTGCATGTTGTTGTGATAGATGTTGTGTAGAATATACATGTTGTTGTGATAGATGCCTTGATAGAAATACCTGCTATTTGATAGGGAATTGTGTGTAAGGTTTTGTTGAATGAACGCCAAACTTTGTTTCTTGAGGTGTTATGGGCCTTCATGGACCAGAATTTGGTGGATCATTATAATGTTATTCCTGTTTATAACATGTATAAAAATCCAAACATTGATTCGTGGGGAGTCTGGGCCCCCACGGATTAGAATTTGGAACTTTCAATGTTCTTTTCAGTGTTTTTCTGGGTTCTAGAGTAGTTTCTAAGGCTTACTAACCGGAAAAACCTAGAATACAAACCGTGTAATGTCAAGTACACGCCTTGTGTTCTTCTATTTGGGAAGAAGTTGTTTTTCTTAAGTACACACCATTTACTCTATGTACACGTCGTGTAGTCTCTGACCGTGTCGTAGGCCGTGTAGGCAGAGACATAGGATGGGTAAAGTCTGGTGAGAACATGTCATGTCCTTGTCAAACACACCGTGTAGTGTTGACACACTGTCCACCCATGTAACCAACAAAACGAATGGATAAGTCTATAAGCTATACATGCTATGTCCACATTGAACACACCATGTAGTCTAACCCAGGTACCCGGCCGTGTCACAAACAACACGGGTCAGTGTTATCCCTTCATGAACACACAGTGTCCGTTTGGAACACACAGTGTAGTGTTAGGCCGTGTGCAAAGCCATGTCACTAAAAACATGGTCCAGGTGAAGGTTGTCTATTACACTCCATGTCTATCTTGAACACACTGTGTGGTATTATTTTAGGAAATCTGTGTGGCTTAACCGTGTAGAAGAACTCAGGCAGGGGAAGAGGATTCAATTAAACATTGTGTGTTAAGATAACATGTCATGTGTTTGGGGTGTTACACGACCAGTTTAGGCAGGAGTACACACCCATGTGAATGACTTCATGGAACATACCATGTAGGAAGTGTACATGTCGTGTAGTCATGTTTTGAAAAACATGAATGTTTCTTCCTCTTGTTCTCTTCATACACATCCTTGTTTCATCCCCTGTTAATCTTGATCTAAGGTGTGTGCTTGACCTTGCAGATTCATGCCACCGAGACATCCTCTGGCTATCTGCTAGTTATAGGGCAGTGACAGACGTCGGATACGGCTAATCAGGAACTTCTAACAGATCCTCATTTTGTGCCCCTCTTGGCACTAGCAGTTATACCTATTTCCAGTGCTGATGCACAGTTCAGGGAAGACTTCATAAGGATGATGTAGACCTTTTAGGGAGCACCGACTCCTTCTCCATTGATGGCTAATTTGATGCGGGTCTTCTAGCAGTAGCAGCATCCCACCTTCTCAGGGGACGAGGGACCCCAGGCTACAGATTCATAGATAGAATCCATGATGATGATCTTTGAGCATTTAGAGATTCCTACAGAGAGGATATTCAAGATATCTACCTATATGCTACGTGATTCTTCCAAGAGATGGTGGGATGTGATCTCACAGGCGGGTCATCAGCTGGTTATGGCTTGGGAAGAGTTCCATCACATCTTCTATGACTACTTCTATTCGGAGACCATGAGGGGAAACTGAGCCTGGGAGTTTATGATGATTGAGTAGGTTACTCTTTCAGTTATAGATTATTTCTCTCGTTTCACTGAGCTTTAGTGTTTCATACCCTTCCTAGGAGGAGATGGGTTATTCATGGCAAGGAAGTTTGAGGATGACCTCAGACAGGACATCCGCTCTCAGGTGAATATCTTCTGCTTGACTTCTATCACTTCTATCGCCAACCAGGCACTGATCACGGAGTGCAATCTGAGTGATTCTAGAGTTATGATCCTGGGATTATCAGCATCTGGAGTTAGCATCCCTCTTACTGATAGTAGGAAGCACCGCAGGGAGTCTTTGCATGGTGATCCAAAGAGGCGAGAGACACCTTCAAGTAGCCAGGTGGTGTGCTACCAGTGTGGAAGGGGTGGACATACGAGGTCATAGTGCCAGAGAGACCTAGTGGAGTGCTGATATTTTTGAAAGATGGGTCATATTTAGTGCTTCTGTCAGATCTTCACACCAGAAGCTGGTGACGGGAGTTCTTCTATGACTCTGCTTTCGGGAGAAGCACCACCTGTTTCTCACCAGTTAGGGAACTTGAGTTTTTTCATCCCTTCAGGTCGAGGTGGAGGTCATGGACATGGTGGTAAGTCACCAGTCTTTCAGCGACAGCAGAGTGGATCGGCTCAGAGTGGTCAGGTGGGGTCACAGGGCCATGGAGTAGGTCATACCTTTGCAGTGGAGCATACCTAGAAGGAGAAGGATCTCAGACCTTCTACAGTTCGAGGTATGATCCTAGTTGCCTCAGTTTTATCTTCAGCTTTTTTTTGATACAGGGGATTCCCATATCTTTATATCTATTACTATCGTGGAGAGCCTTGGGCTCTGTATCTTTTCTATGCTGATATTTTGACACTACACACTCCGTTGGGGACTAGAACAGCTAGTGTATGACAGTGCAAGGAGTGCCCTCTAGAGGTTGGTGGGTGTCACTTCTTATGGGACCTCTATATCCTATATATGATAGGTTATGATGTCACTCTCAGAATGGATTGGTTAGTTTCTTTCCAGGAAATCGTCGGATGTTATCATTGCAGGGTGAGTTTCACATCACCATAGGGTATATCTTTTCTTCATAAGAACGAATGGGATGTCCATGCGAGCAGAGCAGGTCCAGAGCATCTTGGGTTGGGAGAAGTTACAACCCAGATTGCTAGTCTTTATCTAGATGACCAGGGGACTTCACAGTTATACTTTCCTCCAGTGGTGTATTTTTTCATAGATGTCTTTCTAGAGGACATTTCAGGTTTTCCTCCAGAGCGTGAGGTAGAATTTTCTATTGATCCTATGCTAGGAGCGGCACCGGTGTCCATTCCTCCTTATAGGATGGCCACACCTGAGTTTCAGGAGCTCAAGAAGAAGTTAGAGGAGTTGCAGGAAAAGGGTTTCATCTGGCCTAGTACTTATCCTTGGGTTTCTCCTGTTCTGTTTGCGAAGAAGGCAGATGGTACCCTCAGGCTTTTTGTGGACTATTGGAAGTTGAACCAATTGACGGTTAAGAACCGGTATCCCTTGCCAAGGATCGATGATCTCTTTGATCAGCTTCGAGGAGCCCAAGTGTTCTCAAAGATTGAACTGAGATCTGGTTATCATCATTTGCACATTAGTCCATCAGATATACCTCTTACAACCTTCAGGAGTAGGTATGGTCTATATGAGTACTTGGTTATGTCGTTCGGTCTCATGAACATGCCTGTAGTTTTCATGGCACTAATAAACCGAGTGTTTCATCCATACTTGGTTTCCTTCATGTTGGTCTTCGTGGACGATATCTTGGTGTAATCTCACACTCGACACAACCATGCTTCCCATATTGAGATCATTTTGAGTACATTGATGGAGAATCAGTTATATTCTAATCTTTCAAAGGCCACATTTGGATGGATCAGATTCACTTCTTGGGTCATGTTATCTCAGAGGCAGGAGTATCAGTAGACCTAGAGAAAGTGAGAGCTGTAGTTTCCTGGGAGCAGCCAAAGAACATCTTTGAGGTGTGGAGTTTTCTATGGCTGGCTAGATACTATAGAAGTTTTATATAGGACTTTTCATGCTTAGCAGAACCACTGATATGTCTGACTAAGAATGGGGGAGAATTTCTTATGGTCAGATTATTTTTAGTTAGCCTTTCAAGAGCTAAAAGGGAGTTTGACATTAGCACTGATACAACTCTTTCCAGAGCTAGGAAAGAGCTATACTATTTACTGTGATGCATCAGGTATCGGTATAGGAGTTGTGCTTATAATGGTAGATGGAGTCATTGCGTACGGGTCTCGGCAATCGAGGAAACATGAGAAGAATTACGTTACGCATGAACTGGAGTTGGAAGCTGTTGTTCATACCTTACAATGTTGGAGAAATTATCTTCTGGGAAACATTTTTTGGTTTTCACCGACCACAAGAGTCTCAAATACATCTCTACTCAGCGTGATCTGAATTTGAGACAGCGTGGGTGGGTTGAGTACCTATTAGTCCTTTGACATCGAGCATTCATATATGCCTGGGAAAGGCAACACAGTGGCTGATGCATTGAGTAGGAGGACTCATATACAGGCAGTTCAGGAGTCCAGAAGTGAGTGGAATATTATGGATCTATTCTATGAGATGCATTTGGAGGTGCACGACAGTCAGGGGCAGACATTTCTATCTTCTGTAGCTATTACCTCTACCCTTGTTGATCGAGTACGAAAGAGGCAGCTATAAGATTCTGAAGGCCTAGTCCTATAGGAAAGCATGTCAAAATGGGACCCTATTCTGGGGTGGAACATAGACGAGGATGAGATCTTTCATTTCTATGGATGCTTATAGGTTCCAGAAGATATATGCAGGGAGCTGATGCGGGATTTTCATTCCTTAGTTTGGTCAGTTCATCCTGGTGTCACCAAGATGTATCGTGATCCACACCGTCAGTATTGGTGGCCAAGAATGTATAATAATGTTACTAGTTTTTTCATGAGGTGTTCCACCTGTTAGCATGTGAAGGTGGATCATCAGCGGCCAGTAAGGATTTTGCAGCAGTTACCCATTCCCGAGTGGAAGTGGAATGACATCGCGATGGACTTTGTGACCGGTTTTCAGAGGTCGTCTCGAGGGAATGATGCAGTTTGGGTTTTTATTGATATACTTATGAAGGTTTCTAACTTTTTTCTGATCAAGGAGACATTCAGTGTTGATGATCTGAGGAGGTTGTACATTTGAGAGTTTGTACATCTGTATGGAGTTCCACACTCCATTGTTTCAGACAGGTATGCCCATTTTACTTCATGAGTCTGGCAGGGGCTTCAGAAGGCTTTGGGTACACAGGTACGTTTGAGTATGTCTTACCATCCCCAGACAGATGGCTAATCTGAGCATACGATTCAAGTGCTTGAGGGCATGCTTCGAGCATGCATTCTGGATTTTGGAGGTTCTTGGGATAAGCATATACCTCTTGTAGAGTTCTCCTACAACAATAGTTTTCATGAAACTATCCAGATGGCACCTTATGAGGCTTTGTACGGTACACCTTGCCGATCACCTTTATATTGGCTGGAGGCATGAGAGGTAGCTTTTTTGGGACCTCATCTTGTGCAGGAGACCACAGAGCAGATAGAGTTAATTCGGAAGAGGATGACTGTTGCACAGTCTCGTCAGAAGTCTTATGTTGGTCAGTAGAGATGACCTATGGAGTTTGAGGTTAGGGATCAGGTTTTCCTACGTGTCACACTGAGGTTGGGACACAAGAGTATTAGGAGATAGGATAGTTTTTTTCAAGGTACGTCGGGCCGTTTAAGGTGTTGAAGAGAGTTGGGCCAGTTGCCTACCGGTTGCAGTTACCTTAGAGGTATCGGGCTATGCACGACGTGTTCCTTGTTTCTCAGCTTCGACGTTACTTCTTAGACCCGTCTCACATCTTTCAACCCGAGGAGGTTGAGTTGGAAGTGGATGTATCCTTTGAGTATCATCCTATCCAAATTGTGGATCAAAGTACGAAGGTTCTTCATGGCCAGTCTGTTCCTCTGGTTCAGGTGCTTTGGCAGCACAGGCAAGTACGGGACAAGACTTGGGAGAGGGAGGCCGATGTATGATCACAGTGGCTGCAGCTGTTCAGGGTTTCTTCTTCTACACTTCCTTGCAAAGAAAATTCAGGGGCAAATTTATTTAAGGGGGGAATTTTGTAAGAACTAGGATCTTCTTTTCATGTATGATTTCCTTTTTTTGGAGTTTTTGAGAAAAGGGGAGTTTCTAGAATTTTTTGAAGTACACGCTGTGTACTTTGTGAGTACACACCGTGTACTGCGTTGCCGCAGGAGGCCGTGTGCTAGCTGTGTCATGGACACACACAATGTTGTGTGGGGTGACATGGTGGCCACCAAAAATGGAGTATGGAAAAGGCAAGTACACATAGTGTACTTCAAAAGTACACTCCATGTACTTTCTTTTTTCCATTAAATGCACTAGGGTTGCGTCTCATGGAAAGAACTGGTTTCTTCTAGGTATGGTTCGTTCTAGAGTGAGGGTACGGACACAGATCTTCAACGATCCCCCAAGACTCCGTCCTTCCTCCGAATCGAACACCTTTAGTTGCGTTGGAATTGCATTGGCGAGTTATCGCTTCTACTAGAGCCTCGTTTCATGATTCCTCTTCTTTTCCATGTTATTATGGGTTGAAAGTTTTTGATTTTTTGTAGATCTTCGACGTTCTAAGGAGATTCAATCTTCGAGGTTCACTTATAGAAATTTTTTAAACCTGAGGTAGGTTGTTTTTGACTTTTTGTTGAAAGTATTTTAGTTTTATGTGCAAATTTTTCAATACCCATGAACGGGGTATTGTGCGTTTATTTTTCTAGCCCTATTATTTTCCTGCTATGCTGGTATGCCTGAGTATATAATTATTGATCATGAATACGGTGAATTTTGGTGCTTTTGATGTATTGTCATGAATTGTTTCTCATGTTTTGACCATTAGGTCTTATTTTTCTATTTGGCTACTGTTTACTTTCCCATGCCTAGTATGGTAGGATGGTGTGACTATTGTTCTGTTATGTTGTTGTGTTGTAGAATGATAGCCAAGTAGTTCATGAGGTTTACCTTGGCCGTTACACGCTGCTACACTTTCTTGACTTACATAGGGCCATGAGAACCTGGTGTATAGACCATAGGGAGAATTGACATTGAGGGCTTCTCCAGAGTGTCTTTATAATTATACGATGCGAGACCACATGGGGAATTGGCGTTGAGTGCTTCCCCAGAGTGTCTGTAGTTCCTCGAAATAGGTCACATGATGAATTGACGTTGAGTGCTTCCCTAGAGTTCCTTTAGTACGATACGAGACTATAGGTGGAATTGACGGTGAGTGCTTCCTCAGGGAGTCTATACTTTAGCTGAACCAGAGAGGTGAGACTATGTGTGATTCCCAGAGGGTCTCTTGTATCTACTAGGTAGGACTAAAGGGGATAGGCTAGGAGTACTTCCCAGAGGGTTACCTGTTTGTGATTATCTACTTTCATTAGTTGTTCCTTGATATTTGAAATTGTGGATTGTTATAGTTGAGTACTTCCATGTTTACTATTTTCTGCACTTTTACCTGCCATATATTCACTGACTGTTAGGCATAGATCTTGTGGTGTTTTCCTACTAGGATTCATCTCACACCCTGTTTGGGCCATGCTTTTAATCCCACACAGATTATATTGTTGCATGTATAGACAAGGTCAAGAACCCTTCTACTTCAGGTACTTGACTTGTTGTGGAGCTGGAGAGCATGGGACCAAGCTGAGGCTTGCGATGATGAGGATATGTTTATCTATTTCTTTTGTAATTTGTTTTAGTGATGGTTGTATTCAGAATTGTGACTTGATTGGCTATTTTTTTAGGCATATGTACCATGCATCATTATATATATATATATATTCTCTAGTTGGTTATTATCTCAGTCTTCCACTATTTACTATTGTTGGATATTTACTGCTTCTGATGTTGTATATTTGTTTCTCTTCCGCTTTGTTTCTCTACCAGTGAGGGAATAGTTTCTCCACTGTCACACCCAAGGCCCTCATTGCTAGTCGGTAGCCTCTAGCATTCGATGAAATGCGCATGAGGCCATGTGACCAATCAGGTACGGGTCGCCTCTGGGTGGCTTCCGGAACGGGGACGTTACAAGAATTCCATGGATGGACTCAAGGGGCATTGAATATATATGCCATATTTGATACTTGTGCACACTTAGTGGACCTCCAATGATGAAATCGAATGGTAGGGATGTTATACCACACCTAGAGCGATACCAGGGTTCGTGAGAGGTTTTCCATGGATGGGCTTGTAGAGTGTTGGATTATTTTATACCTGGAGTGATTCTTGAGCTCCATCTTAGGAATGTCAAGGAGGGGATTAGGTTTTAAATTTAATAATTATTTGAATGTGTTATATGATGTGTCTACCAAGCCCAAGCACAAACTTGGATTTGATATTGTCTTGCACATTATGGATGGATTATTTAGGAATCCTTTGGTTACATAATTTTACAAGGGATGCTTGGATACATGTTGGGCCTTGATACGTATTAATTAAATGAGATTTAATGTTTAAATGAAGATTATTACAATGAAATATAAATAAATGATAATTCATAAACTTACCCTTTTGAAAAAACATAGATAAATGGAATTGAATCTAAATGGGAACTTGTACCTTATGGGATTTTTACTTTTAGTACTTTTGTTCTTATTATATTACTTCTGGAAAAATGTTTTTTTGTTTATTAACTGACTGATTTTCACCTGATCTTAGGTGGTTGGATACTGGGATTATATCTCACAACCTATATGGCCA
This sequence comes from Viscum album, assembly GCA_963277665.1. Lineage (NCBI taxonomy): Eukaryota > Viridiplantae > Streptophyta > Magnoliopsida > Santalales > Viscaceae > Viscum > Viscum album. The sequence goes on along the minus strand of OY728139.1, from coordinate 606,599,989 downwards.
TCCTTTGGTTACCCTAATAGACTATATGATTTTAGGCATGGATAAGGGAAAGATCTCATCTATAGGTTTCTGATTTTTGCTTTGGAGTAGGAGTATGGGAATGAGTTGAGGCTCCTGATTATAACTAATCAAATTTTGTACTTTTTTAGTTTTGTCACATGTATTTTATATATGACTTGTATACATGGTTTGGGTTCTTTATTAGCGATATATGACTTGTATCATCATTTTGTATATGATATTGTTTCGGGCATTGCTTATATATCTGTATTCCACTATTTATTTATTGTATGGTTATTACGCAGCTTTAATTACATGTAAATTATTGATTTATCTATGTTACACTCTGTTAAGAGGGAATAGTCTCCCCAAAAACTCACCCAAGTCCCTCACTTCAGGTTGGAAACCTTTTTCATTTAGGGAGATTCACTTGAGTACATATGGAAAACTATTCTTGGGGAACCTTTCAGTAGAATCCGGGTTCGAGACATTAAAAATTTTAATCAGAGGGTTCTTTTGTGGTTTTATTTACTGTTTGGTGAAAATATAAAGGGATACAAAGGAAATGGGATTTTGTAATGAATTTTTCTTAGGAATAGCTAACCCACATATAAGAAAATTCCAAATTTCCTTGACTTAAATTATATTTTATAGAGTTTATCTATTACAGTTGATTTGACTCCACTGCTGGGTGATGCACTAGATTTGTGATGTTATTATTTCCATAAATGTGGGTTCTCTTTTGTTGCAACCTGTTGAGATGAGGGTATTCCATATCATGCATCATCTTAGGCACCTTCTATATTTCACATTCCATGTATTATGTAATGCCATTTAGGATTAATTAATTGTTTCATGTTGTTGTGATCGATTTTTTGATATATATACCTGTTGTTGTGATAGGTATTCTAGTTTGGGTTATGGTGTGAATTGGGTGGATGTCATACCTTGGTTCCTAAGGAGTATGAGACCTCATGGATCAGAATATGGAAAACCATTTTTTAACATATAGAAATTGAATGAGATAAAAATTTGAAATGAAATGTGATTAACTAAAATTGAATATTAAATAAATGAAAATAGAAAATAAAATGTTAATGGAAGATAATTTTACCATACCTGACCTTAGTCATGGGAAATTGTTATGGTATATCATTTATATCATATTTGTACGACACACATAGTTGACTCTAGGAGCAATTAGAGGGTTGTGTTCTTATAGAGGAAGGCTTGTATCTATCCTACTTAAATATATTCACTTTTGAGTTGTTAACTATGATAATGATCATTAACTGAGGGGTGCGCTTGGAATTTTTAGAGGCATACCACCCTGACAGCCTCTAGTCATACACCAAGAGGGTGGCGAAGACCACACTTCGAAGGTGGTGTGCCATGGGATACCATTGGATACTCTAGTAGTGCTAGATACAGAACCAGTCATTATACTAGAAATAGGTGTTGAGGCAAAATTCCATGATGGGGACTTTTGTTTCATGTAGACCATTTAGGGAGCATCGCTGTAGAGACCTGAAGCCTGACGTACATGGACATTACATTACTTTTGCGGAATACTTAGTATATAACAAAAAAAATACACACACAAGGATCGTAATAGTTTAGTGTCTTTGGAAACTCGGAACGTAATCTTCTAATCGTGGTGAAAGATCTCCAATATCTCCCATAAAGATCTTCCCTTTTTTTTACGTAAAACCTTTCTTTATATCCTGGGGAAAAGAAAACATAAAAGGGTGAGCTCAAATGCTCAGTAAGGGTAAACAAAAGAAATATAAATCTCATCGTATACACAAGCACATAACTTTTGGAAATCTTAACCTGCAAAAGAGATCATAATTTCATAACATGGGATAAATCATGGAAGTGAAATGTAATCAAAATAATCATAACTTAAAAACATGAAACTTTGTGGCATACACACATAATCATAGAGAATCATATCTTATTAGTCAAGACTCATTTCCAAGACTATCTTAGTGGACAAAGTCTATTTCTGAATCGAGTAACCCTCGTTTCAGTCCTGTTTCACTGAACCGGTATAGCCTACCGTTCCAGCCATGTCTATCTCATGAGATATAAAATCTTTACCCAATGCATTGGAGGGAGATATAGGTCCCACCCATCTTATAATGAATCCTTTCTTATGTGTGCCACATAATCATAAACCATACATCATAGCATAACCCACATAATAAAAAAATGGGATTCTTAAACAACATGACATCATAAAGCAATTCATATAAGATAAAGGAATTCATAAAAATATTTCCATCACAACATAATCAAATCCATGTAATAATAGGGATAAAAACAGAACCCTTTTATTATCTTAGATGGAAAATAATTTTGATAAAATACTTGAACTCTATTCTTGAGGAAAATATCCTTTCTACTTCAAAAACACTTTTCCTTTCTTAACATGTCATACAATTTTAAACTAAAAGAAGTTGATTAAAAATAAACTTGAATACTTGTAAAGGAAGATTCTTGGAAATAATGTTTTAGAAATCCATTCATGCCGTATAAGTTAAAAAAACATTCTTTGTACTTTTGTCGGAAAAGTCAAAAAGTACCTCGTACGAAAAACGACAAAAGATTCATTTCATACCTTTTACTAAAAACTCACCGAAGGGTAAAAATGGATTTAAACATTTGGAGGTGGATGTAAATAATATTACATATTGATGAAACATGGATGTGGATGATAAAATACACCCCAATAAATACTTACGAATAAACAATCTCGGATAAAAATGAGATTTTGATATTTCCCTTACCTTAGGTCCGATTTGCTTCGTATGTGTCCGAACCTCCTGTATAATGATTTAAATAATGTCATTGACTTATTACAGAATCATATTCATTGTTATGATATCATATATGGTTCACTTATGACTTTATATTACCCGTTCTTTTGTAAATTCCATGTTAAAGAAGCGTTTTGGGTAAAATCGTTTCATTTATCGTAGGTGTTTTGACTTGTTGTTCTTGACATTATTATTACTTATATCATGATATACTTACTTCCAGAATATAAAATATGATTTATATATCATATATATTCAGTATATATATATATATATATAATAGATAGATAAATGAAATGAAAAACACCGTTCATGGAGACGGTAGTCCGTACGTACGCATGAACGTTGTTTTCCTTTCCTTATTGTCTTGAATGGAAGTAAGTAGATGACATACATATATATATATACATAAATCCAGTATCTTTATAATGTCATATATTTCATTATTATTTCTTATATATACTTTATAATCATTCTTAAATGGTTAACATGGAGAATGAATCTCATCGCGTCGTGGAGACGGTAGTCCGTACGTACGCACGAGCGATGATATCATTTCCATAAATATTGAATTGAATTGGAGTGGATTATACAATATATCAGAATCAATATTATGTTGTAATAACTATATATAGTTATTATTTACACCATTATACCCATCCATGTAAGGTGGTGGTGGAAAATAGATTACACCACGGCGTGGAGACGGTATTCCGTACGTACGCACGCGCGTTGATTTCTTTTTCCGTAGGATGGATAGATAGTTAAATAGGGTTGTTTCATAATTATAATAACATATCAGTATATGAGTGATACTGATGTTATTACTTCATAATGAAACAACCTAAGAAGAAGAAGTGGAAGAAGAAATAAAGATGAAAGAATTGGTAACGGTAATTACCTCTTCTTTGAAGTGCCTCTTTGAGACCTCCTCTTAGAGCACTAAAATAGGTCTTTGAGGAAGACCAGAACCACTAGGATGTTGCTAGGGAAGTGGAGAAGAGATTTTGGCAGGGGTTGGCCGAGCTTGAGTGCTCAAATTGGTGTGAGGAGGAGGGGGAGGAGGTGTCCTTTTATAAGGGAGGAGAGGGGCACCTTAGGAATACCTCAAAATATTACTTTATATTAAAGTCAAAATCGGTTTATAATGGTTCCAAAGGGTCTTATTTCGAAGCTAAAGTGGGGATGGGTCGAAATAATATCAACCAATAGGATTTAGACAAGTTTAAGTTATTATTTTAACCTTATAAATTAGATTTAACTCTAAGTTAAATAATTTAACTTTTACCATGTCTTTTTGTTTTATTACACTATATGGTTAATACACTTACTATAACATGCCAAACGAACCCCAATTTGTTTATTATTAATATATATATCCTTATCTAAGTCATTTGGCCGAATCTTAGATTTTTAGGAATAAAATAACAATTAATAATATAATATTTGATTTAAAAACTATTTATTGTCAATTTTGACACTATTTGATATATGATTTTTTTGAAAGTCATAGCAGAATGTTAAGTTAGAACCAAGTTATTTAAATTAACAATAACATGTGATAGTAACCTGTAAAATTAGTGTAAGTCATAAAAAGTCTCAAATGACATTTATTTGGGCATTTATAACATCAATTATGTCAATATTTCATTAATAAGACAATTACTACATCATCTATGTGTCATAATAAATGATACTTATTTAATCCCTAAAAATTATAAATAAATTCCTATGATGTAGATAATTGTATTAGATTTCTGGAGACTATTCATGTTAGAAGTTTCATGAAGTTTATCACTAGATTAAAATTATTATACTTATAAGAATTAAGGAAGTGACATGTTGTCACATTCTTTGGTTTTAATAATAATTAAATTATTTTCATTGAAAAAATTTAATTAAATGAATCTAATCCGACCCTTAGGTGATATGGGTCGACTTTTAGTCATCCAATAGGATTTTGACATTTGTTAGGGTAATTTTAAAATATTATATTTACCCTTAATTACCCGATTTACCTTTCACTATGGTAAATAAAATTTACCGTAGTTACTATTCATAATTTCCTAAAATAAAAAGTAGCCTATTAACATAATTTGGACCCACTGATTCCAAATATGGAATACATTTTTTAAAATTCCATACACAGAAGTTGCAGAAATTAAATTATAATTAATCCCGTTGTCGAATAAAAACGGGTTTTTGTTTAAAACATTGCAAAAGATTGAATTGATTTAACCTACGAATTCAAGGTAAAATCAATGCTAATGACATACATTATATTAAATGGTAAAAATATATTCTATTTATACTTTAAAACCATTCAATATTATAATTTAACCACATAAGATATTACGATGAAAAAAGTTGTTTTTAATTAAAATATAGCGTGTTTTTACTATTCATTAAAATGTGAAAGTTACCAGAATAATATGAAAATTTTATCCAAAGTAAATTTTTATTTCTTGATTCCAAAGAAGAATTTTATTTTGTCAAATTGAACTTATAAACATGTCAAAAACCAGATTTAAAGTGGATGCGCCATCCAAATGTGGCAAAACTGCATTTTTTGAAAAATACTTATTTTACCCGAAAAATTTATTTTGTTCTTATACCATGTTCTAGAAATGTGTAAGATGAATAATAATGTTATAAAATTCAAAATTTAGTTAATACTACTCATAATGGCTAGTTAATGACAATATTATAATAATATAACATTGTTTACTAAAACCCGGTATTGCGTACAACAGACGCTATCGAGGAAGGTCGTGATTGCGTGTAATGCAAGCCAAGTCAGGGTTGCGTGTTGTGAAAGAATCCTTCGTTGTTTCGTATAACAGAATCCAACCATGGTTCATTTATACATTTAATATATATATATATACTCAATGTTTCGTAGAATAACTATTATCAAAATTGTATGTAACACGATCCAAGAATAGTGTTGCGTATACTGCAAGTTAATACGGTGTTGCGTATAGCGCAAGGTAATCTTGGTGTAGAATACAACACAAGACATTAATGAAATTAAAATAATATTTTTCATAAAATCTCGGGGTGTTACATTCTACCCCCCTTAAAATGAATTTCGCCCTCGAAATTCGTCAGGGTTATAAATGGTTTACTATTCAAAATTTTCTTTGATAGAAACCCACATCGTAAAAAGGAATACCAAAACATGGCTTGAAAAACTAAAGTAGGAAATGTAACGATTACCCAAATAAACTAATCACTGGGTTTCCACATAGGTGAAAATATGGATATGGAAGAAAAATCTAACCATCATATTCTGATGGAGAGTGGTAGAGAACATGGCTATGGAAAAGCCAACAATCACAAATCCATAAATTTGTTACGATCTAAGGTACCATCTGATTAATCAGATATAAGAGCACTAGGACAACATTTTTGGTTTTCAAGATCATTTCCCTAAAGTTGATGAAATTGGAATTAGAAGAAATACTTTCGTGATTTTGGTATAGTCTCACTATTTGTCGTTCTTTGGACAATTTCTACTTCATCTCTTAAAGAAATGAAGTTGAATTTGTCATTCGTGATGTGTTAACAGATCATGTGATAGAATGATGGGTCATTCCATCTGTCTCAAAAGGTTAGAAAAGTTATCAAAAAATACATAAGTCCATCTAAAATGAACTTATACTTCATATATCATACTGCTTAATATAATAAAACTAGTTTCTACTAAACAGGGACTTCCTGTATGCCAGTGGTAGGCGATAAAGGCCAGTCGCACTTCGGTTGTGGGTTCGATTCCTACAGCCTTGTCCGACGCGATGGGCTGTCGCCCGTCCTGCAGGTTGTCCTTTTTCTAAAGCTATATTACTATAACATCCCATCAATAATATCGAAAAACGTTTTATCCTAACTTATGTCCAACATAATCCATTCTAATCTTTAGGCTTATCTAAAATACTTCGGTCCAAGATCATAGTATAAAGAAAATGATTAATTGAAATGTCATAGAATAATCATGTGAATGCCATCATTTATCCCCCATATATCATAAGATATATCTTATTGGTCAAATTACAAACATGTGAATACCTAAATCATGTATTCTCTTGAAGAATGAATACCCATTGAACCTTAGTGAAAACATGAATGCAGTTAAAAGTTAACACTTTCCACATACCAAAATCCTCAAAATTCTATATACTCAAACCATGATATCACTTAGTACTTATATCAATCATGAGCTCATGAATACAATCAAACATCTCATTATCGTCTTATCCCTTCATTATGCGCATATCATCTACATTCCAAAAATATCTGAATAACCTTTCATGGATACTGGTACCATTAATCATACACTTTCAAAACTCAAGGAAAGACAACAGTGTAACAATACTTAGATGTCTCTTTATTCCATAGTACCATGAGATTACTTATACAACATTACACATGATAAACATGTCATCATTCCACTACATTCTTAAACCATTGACCGGGCTTCAACAATTCTTTCATCTCACATATCATTTGTAGTCTCTTCATTATCATCAACATAAATACTACCCATACGACCATACTGATTCTCTTCATGAGACTTTCCCTTAGAGCATTGGTTTTCATAATGCCCGTACATTCCACATTTAAAACATTTAACCATTGTTGATGTCGTAGCAATACCATTATCCTCATCCCTAGTGTTAACTGATCCTTTTCCTTTGCACTTACTGGATTTGTGTCCTTCTTTTCCACACCTAAAGCATCTTCCAGTTCCTTTGAAACATTCTCCTTGATGCCTCTTCCCACATGATTTACATAGGGGAAATTGAACTTTCTTTCCTCTATGATCATCATGAAACTCCATATTTCTCTTATTAGCCGTGTCAGGAAACTTACCAAATTTTACTTTATTGATCATATTATGAGATTTCTGATTCGGCATAATAATGATGTTTGGACTTCCAAATCCCTTTTCATTTGGTTTCTCATAAAGAAAATCATTCCATTGTCCGTAATATCCTCCATTATCATGAATCTTCAAGTTTCCATCCATTTTCTAAAACCCAAAAAGAATAGTGTGAGAGGCAAAAATCATGCTAGGGAAAACAACATAGTAAAGGGGAAGCACCCTCAATATCTAACATCTTAGGTTAAATTCTAAGATCGTTACCGTAGTTTTAGGACTATATCCTATACGTATACTTATCCTTATGGACATCCCTAGACATACCATAGAAATATCTCTAGGGATCTTACTAACGTTTTCGCATCCTAGTTTCCAAAGGTTGACTAAACCTTTCCTCTGATACCAACTGTAGAGACCCGAAGCCTGACATACATGGACATTACATTACTTTTGCGGAATACTTAGTATATAATAAAAAAAATACACACACAAGGATCATAATAGTTTAGTGTCTTTGGAAACTCGGAACGTAATCTTCTAATCGTGGTGAAAGATCTCCAATATCTCCCATAAAGATCTTCCCTTTTTTTTACCTAAAACCTTTCTTTATATCCTGGGGAAAAGAAAACATAAAAGGGTGAGCTCAAATGCTCAGTAAGGGTAAACAAAAGAAATATAAATCTCATCGTATACACAAGCACATAACTTTTGGAAATCTTAACCTGCAAAAGAGATCATAATTTCATAACATGGGATAAATCATGGAAGTGAAATGTAATCACAATAATCATAACTTAAAAACATGAAACATTGTGGCATACACACATAATCATAGAGAATCATATCTTATTAGTCAAGACTCATTGCCAAGACTATCTTAGTGGACAAAGTCCATTTCTGAATCGAGTAACCCCCGTTTCAGTCCTGTTTCACTGAACCGGTATAACTTACCGTTCCAGCCATGTCTATCTCATGAGATATAAAATCTTTACCCAATGCATTGGAGGGAGATATAGGTCCCACCCATCTTATAATGAATCCTTTCTTATGTGTGCCACATAATCATAAACCATACATCATAGCGTAACCCACGTAATAAAACAATGGGATTCTTAAACAACATGACATCATAAAACAATTCATATAAGATAAAGGAATTCATAAAAATATTTCCATCACAACATAATCAAATCCATGTAATAATAGGGATAAAAACAGAACCCTTTTATTATCTTAGATGGAAAATAATTTTGATAAAATACTTGAACTCTATTCTTGAGGAAAATATCCTTTCTACTTCAAAAACACGTTTCCTTTCTTAACATGTCATACAATTTTAAACTAAAAGAAGTTGATTAAAAATAAACTTGAATTCTTGTAAAGGAAGCTTCTTGGAAATAATGTTTTAGAAATCCATTCATGCCGTATAAGTTAAAAAAACATTCTTTGTACTTTTGTCGGAAAAGTCAAAAAGTACCTCGTACGAAAAACGACAAAAGATTCATTTCATACCTTTTACTAAAAACTCACCGAAGGGTAAAAATGGATTTAAACAATTGGAGGTGGATGTAAATAATATTACATATTTATGAAACATGGATGTGGATGATAAAATACACAGCAATAAATACTTACGAATAAACAATCTCGGATAAAAATGAGATTTTGATATTTCCCTCACCTTAGGTCCGATTTGCTTCGTATGTGTCCGGACCTCCGGTATAATGATTTAAATAATGTCATTGACTTATTACATAATCATATTCATTGTTATGATATCATATATGGTTCACTTATGACTTTATATTACCCGTTCTTTTGTAAATTCCATGTTAAAGAAGCGTTTTGGGTAAAATCGTTTCATTTATCGTAGGTGTTTTGACTTGTTGTTCTTGACATTATTATTACTTATATCATGATTTACTTACTTCCAGAATATAAAATATTATTTATATATCATATATATTCAGTATAAATATATATATAATAGATAGATAAATGAAATGAAAAACACCGTTCATGGAGACGGTAGTCCGTACGTACGCATGAACGTTGTTTTCCTTTCCTTATTGTCTTGAATGGAAGTAAGTAGATGACATACATACACATATATATATATAAATAAATCCAGTAGCTTTATAATGTCATATATTTCATTATTATTTCTTATATATACTTTATAATCATTCTTAAATGGTTAACATGGAGAATGAATCTCATCGCGTCGTGGAGACGGTAGTCCGTACGTACGCACGAGCGATGATATCATTTCCATAAATATTGAATTGAATTGGAGTGGATTATACAATATATCAGAATCAATATTATTTTGTAATAACTATGTATAGTTATTCTTTACACCATTATACCCATCCATGTAAGGTGGTGGTGGAAAATAGATTACACCACGGCGTGGAGACGGTATTCCGTACGTACGCACGCGCGGTGATTTCTTTTTCCGTAGGATGGATAGATGGTTAAATAGGGTTGTTTCATAATTATAATAACATATCAATATATGAGTGATACTGATGTTATTACTTCATAATTAAACAACCTAAGAAGAAGAAGTGGAAGAAGAAATAAAGATGAAAGAATTGGTAACAGTAATTACCTCTTCTTTGAAGCGCCTCTTTGAGACCTCCTATTAGGGCACTAAAATAGGTCTTTGAGGAAGACCAGAACCTCTAGGATGTTGCTAGGGAAGTGGATAAGAGATTTTGGCAGGGGTTGGCCGAGCTTGAGTGCTCAAATTGGTGTGAGGAGGAGGGGGATGAGGTGTCCTTTTATAAGGGAGGAGAGGGGCACCTTAGGAATACCTCAAAATATTATTTTATATTAAAGTCAAAATCAGTTTATAATGGTTCCAAAGGGTCTTATTTCGAATATAAAGTGGGGATGGGTCGAAATTATATCAACCAATAGGATTTAGACAAGTTTAGGTTATTATTTTAACCTTATCAATTAGATTTAACTCTAAGTTAAATAATTTAACTTTTACCGTGTCTTTTTGTTTTCTTACACTATATGGTTAATACACTTACTATAACATGCCAAACGAACCCCAAATTGTTTATTATTAATATATATATCCTTATCTAAGTCATTTGGCCGAATATTATATTTTTAGGAATAAAATAACAATTAATAATATAATATTTGATTTAAAAACTATTTTGTGTCAATTTTGACACTATTTGATATATGATTTTTTTGAAAGTCATAAAAGAATGATAAGTTCGAACCAAGTTATTTAAATTAACAATAACATGTGATATTAACCTATAAAATTAGTGTAAGTCATAAAAAGTCTCAAATTACATTTATTTGGGCATTTATAACATCAATTATGTCAATATTTCATTAATAAGACAATTACTGCATCATCTATGTGTCATAATAAATGATACTTATTTAATCCCTAAAAATTATAAATAAATTCCTATGATGTAGATAATTGTATTAGATTTCTGGAGACTATTCATGTTCGAAGTTTCATGAAGTTTATCACTAGATTAAAATTATTATACTTATAAGAATTAAGAAAGTGACATGTTGTCACATTCTTTGGTTTTAATAATAATTAAAATATTTTCATCGACAAAATTTAATTAAATGAATCTAATCCGACCCATAGGTGGTATGGGTCGACTTTTAGTCATCCAATAGGATTTTGACATTTGTTAAGGTAATTTTAAAATATTATAGTTACCCTTAATTACCCGATTTACCTTTCACTATGATAAATAAAATTTACCGTAGTTACTATTCATAATTTCCAAAAATAAAAAGTAGCCTATTAACATAATTTGGACCCACTGATTCCAAATATGGAATCCATTTTTTAAAATTCCATACACAGAAGTTTCAGAAATTAAATTATAATTAATCCCGTTGTCGAATAAAAACGGGTTTTTGTTTAAAACATTGCAAAAGATTGAATTGATTAATCTACGAATTCAAGGTAAAATCAATGCTAATGACATACATTATATTAAATGGTAAAAATATATTCTATTTATACTTTAAAACCATTCAATATTATAATTTAACCACATAAGATATTACGATGAAAAAAGTTGTTTTTAATTAAAATATAGCGTGTTTTTACTATTCATTAAAATGTGAAAGTTACCAGAATAATATGAAAATTTTATCCAAAGTAAATTTTTATTTCTTGATTCCAAAGAAGAATTTTATTTTGTCAAATTGAACTTATAAACATGTCAAAAACCAGATTTAAAGTGGATGCGCCATCCAAAGGCGGCAAAACAGCATTTTTTGAAAAATACTTATTTTACCCGAAAAATTTATTTTGTTCTTATACCATGTTCTAGAAATGTGTAAGATGAATAATAATGTTATAAAATTCAAAATTTAGTTAATACTATTCATAACGGCTAGTTCATGACAATATTATAATAATATAACATTGTTTATTAAAACCCAGTATTGCGTACAACACACGCTATCGAGGAAGGTCGAGATTGCGTGTAATGCAAGCCAAGTCAGGGTTGCGTGTTGTGAAAGAATCCTTCGTTGTTTCGTATAACAGAATCCAACCATATTTCATTTATAAATTTAATATATATATATATATACTCAATGTTGTGTAGAATAACTATTATCAAAATTGTATGTAACACGATCCAAGAATAGTGTTGCGTATACTGCAAGCTAATACGGTGTTGCATATAGCGCAAGGTAATCTTGGTGTAGAATACAACACAAGACATTAATGAAATTAAAATAATATTTTTCATAAAATCTTGGGGTGTTACAATCGCAACCTTCCCCAACTATGGTAGATTTGACGTGTGAGTTACATCAGTATCATCTGCCTGTGTTTTCGAGGGATGGTGGGATACAAGATGCAGAGTAAGGGTTAGAGGCTATGGTTTCTATCTTTTAGAATCTAGAGACGCCTCCAGATGTGAGTTTTAGGCCCGCTATGTATATGCTATGTTATTCCAGCAAGAGATTGTGGGATGTTATAACTCATATAGATCGTTATAGAGGGATGTCCTAGAGAGATTTTCATATGGAATTATTTGAATACTTCTATACTAAGTTGTTGAGGGATGATAGAGCCCATGTGTTCTTCTACTAAGAGCAGGGTACGTTATCTGTTATGGATTACATAGCCCTTTTTATAGAGATTAATCACTTCGCACATATTCTGATGGGTGTCGAGCTATCTAAAGCTTGGAAATTTGAGGATGGTCTTGGGTATGAGATGTGATCATAGGTGAATGTATTTTAGTTGACTACCATTCCTAGAATAGTGAATCATGTGCTTATCAGAGAGCATAACCTAAGAGAGGATGGGGGTGGGACCCAAGGTGGTTTTCCTTCTAGATCTAGTATTGCATCGACTGGTACTAGGAAGCATCATATGGAGCTTCCATGTGGTGATACCAGTAGCCAAATAACACACTTAGGTAGTCAGGTGAGGTGTTACAAGTGTGGTAGGCCAGGACATACGAGGCCACAATGTATGGGTGACCTAATTGAGTGTCGATCCGGGAGAAAAATGGGTCATCTACAATGCTTCTGCAGAAATTTTCCACTAGAAGCTAGTGATATGGGGTGTACACTGACTCTACATTCCAGAGCAGGGTCAAAAAAATCTCATCGAGCAAGGAGCTTAAGAATAACTTGCTGATAAATCCAATGTGGTGGTCATGGTTGTGGGAGTCAGACCCCAAACGTACATCAATAGTACGGTGGATTTACTTAGGGTAGCTTGGAAATATCACAGGGTTGTGGTTCATGCTATATGTATGTATCACATTATACCCATGAGGATTATGATCATGTACCTTTTACTGTCATAAGTACTATTCTAGTATCCTATACTTTAGCATCTGCACTTTTTGATATAGGGGCTTCTCATTACTTTATATATGTGCCGATTTTGAAGATCCTTGGGCTTAATGTTCAAACTTATGATGGTATTATGACTATTGAAACTTTTTGGGGATTAGAACAGAGGTTGTATGTCATTAAACAGATTCCCCCTTGATATTGGTGGGTATGATTTGTATAGGACCTCTTTTTCGTCGATATGACTTGTTTTGATATTATTCATATGAGTGAATGTTTGGTTTACTTTAATTCCTTCATTGATTTATATCACCCTAGGGTGACCTTCACTTCACTAGAGGGTGGAAAGTTTATTTACAAGGGTGAATGGGATTTCCAGGTGAATCGAGCTGGACCTGAGCATTGTGGGCTGGGAGGGATGATAGCATGGATTGTGAGTTTCTATATGGATGATCAAGGAACACATCAGATGGACTTTCCCCCCGTGATTGATCATTTCAAAGATGTGTTCTCGGATGTCATTTCTAGTTTACCTCATGAGAGGGAGGTTAAGTTCAACATATAGCTAGTTCCAGATCTCTACTTGTATCCATTACTCCTTACATGATGACTACAATTGTGTTGTAGGAGGTCAAGTGGTAGCTAGAGTATTTGGAGGAAAATGGGTTTATCTGACCCAAAACATCCAATGGGGCTCACCGGTGCTTTTAGAAAAAAAAAAGAAGACAAAACATTCAGGCTATGTGCGGATTATCTGAAATTTAACTATCACATGGTTAAGAACTGATATCCTCTTCCACATATAGATGAATTCTTTAACTAACTCCGAGGATATAAGGTCTTATCAAAGATTGATTTGAGATCCAGTTATTAGCATATGTGTGTTATACCAATAGACATACCTCACATAGCTTTTTATAGTAGTTATGGTCTATATGAGTATTTGTTTATAGCATTCGGTCATAGGAACATGATAGTAGTATTCATGTAAACAATGAACCAAGTTTTCCATCCTTATCTTGATTCGTTTTTGGTGGTTTTCATGGATGATATCTTGGTGTATTATCAAAATCAAAATACCCATTCCATATATATTGAGATCCTATTGAATACATTGAGAGAGAATCAGTTATATTCTAAGCTAAATTCCACTTATGGATGGATCATATTCAATTCATGGGTCACATTATGTTAGAGACAAGAGTATCAGTTGACATAGAGAAGGTGAGACTCGTAGTTTCCAGGGAGAAGCCCACGAATATCTTTGAGATACTGAGTTTATTATTCCTATCAGTTTGCTACAGTAGTTTCATACATGAAATCTCATTCATAGAATAACTACTTATGATATTAAATAAGAAGGGTGTGAGGTTTTAATGGTCAGATTCCTATGAGATGGAATTTTAGGAGTTGAAAGGGAGATTGACTTCAGTGCCAATACTGAATTTTCCAAAGGCCGACATGAGTTACACTATTTATTGTGATGCATTGGGTACAGATCTAGGTGTAGTTCTTATGAATGGGGTATATTTTTATCATATGGGTCCCAAATGTTTGGGAAACATGAGAGGGATCACCCTACACCTGATCTCGAGTTAGCTATGGTAATTCAAAAATTGTGCTATTGGAGACACTATTTATTGGGAGAGTGTTTTGTGGTGTATATAGAACTCAAAAGCCTCAAGTAAATATTTACAAAGCATGATATTAATTTGAGGTAGTGAATGTGGGTTCAATAACTATAGTCTTTTGACTTTGAGCTTGCCAACATTCCTGGTAAAGAAAATGCAACATCCAATTCACTGAGAAGGAGGACTTAGATAAAATCCGTGTTACAAGCCAGTAGAAAGTTATAGCTTGTGTATTTATTCTCTGAGATGCACATGGATGTTAATGAAATTCAGGGATAGACTTTTCTATCATCCTTATTTGTGACCTCTACCTTGCTAGATAGATTAATGATGAGGAAGCTATTAGACTCTGAGGGCCTAGTCTTACAGGAGAGTGTGGCAGTTAAGGAACATCCTCTTGGTTGGACCATAGTAGAGGATGAAATTCTGTGAGTTCATGGTCATGTATGGATTTCAGAAGACATGTGTGAGGATATGATGTGATATTTTCATGCTTCATCTTCGGAAGTGCACCCTAGAGTCACCAATATGTATCAAGATTTACATCATCAATAATGGTGGCCATGTATGAAAAGAGAGGTAGCTGGTTTTGTTATGAGATTGTAAAAACCCGGTTTTTATTTTTGAGGTACGGGCCTCTCCGTTTTCATTTTCCTTAAGTGTTTTTGAGAAAATATGGAAAATGGGGAAAAATCCTAAATTTTGGAACTACACACCATGTACTTTTTCCACACGTCGTGTACTTATGGTCGTGTGGGGATGAGTACACGGGGCATGTAGCCATGCTGGTGACGAAGGGTGGAGGAACCGACTACATGCCGTGTAATGGTACTTACACACCATGTAGTCAGTCAGCAGGGCTAAACAGTAAGGCGGTGGAGTCACCACCAGCTGGATGATAGTACATGCCCTGTACTCAGGAGTACATGTCGTGTACTCATGTCGACGGATGAACAGTGTGGCGGTGCCTCCAGAGGAACAGTTAAATGAAAACAGTACACGTCGTGTACTCAGAATTACATGTCGTGTACTTTGTTTTTTCGGCTGAAAACAGGAAGCAGCCTCCTCTTTTGGCAAAGGAGACACTTGAGCTAAATTGGAGCCAAAGGAGGAGTCTGGAACTTTGATGAACCACCGGGTGTTCGTCCAGAATCAGTTTCTGCCTCGGAAGATCCTGTTGGAACAGCACGGGTAAGGGCTTCCACCTCCTTGGCTGGTTCTTACCAATTCTTCTCCTAACATTAGTTATTTACATTTGAATGTGTTTTGTACTTCGTCAGATCTACGCCGTTCTTGGGAGTTTCTAGAGTCGGCGTTCAGGTATAATGTTCGTTGGGGTATTTGGTAGGTGGCTTTGTGTTATTTTTCCAGCTTTCGTGCATTTTTGTGCGTTTTCGTGCCACGAAACCATGTTGTGGTGTCGTGAGGCTGAGTCCGTTGATATATTTAATGCCTAGAATTGCATAGGTGATTAAATTGTGATAATAAAATGCTATTTGGGATCATTTCTTGGATCTGGAACCACCCTGGGGGTGCGTTCCACTATTTAGCCGTTTCTCTGGGATACCCGAGGGTATGCCTTTAAAGTAGTAATTTTCGAATTTCCTTGAATGGAATTTCTTGTTTACTACTTGTTAATATGTTGGGAATGGCCCGGTTACCTGTTTAGCCTGAGGGAATTGTTTTGATTAGCCTGAGGGCACTGCACTATTTAGCCTGAGGGTTGTAGTTATTTTGCCTGAGGGAAACCTTTCGTGCCAGAGGACTTGACTTCTATGCCTGAGGGCGACACTTCGTATGCCTGAGGGCAATTTCTTTTACACCTGAGGGCTATAACTGCGGGTTGGATTCTGCTTACCCGAGGGTAATGTTTTTCTTGTCTGAGGACATGGACTGTTTGTTTAGAAATGCACTGTGGTGATTTCTAGTATATAATGAATTAAATGAATAATAAAATTGAAATTTAATTGTTAAGTTAGTTACTTGTTAATACTGCTTACTTTATTGCATTTTACTATTTCACACTGTTGTTGCATGCTTACACGCAGTTGGGCACGAGCCTTTGGTGGGTGCCTACTAAGATATATTTCTCACTCCCTATTTGGGTCACGCTATGTGGCCCAAACATATTATGTTGTTGCAGGTGTAGATAGGGGAAAGAGTCCCTATATAGGTACTTGACTGTTGCTGAGGAGTAGGAGGGCATGGAACCGAGCCTAGGCTCGCGATGCCGCTGCCAGCTGTTTTTCTTGTTTTGTTGTACTCTGTATTTTTATATACTGTATTGATGTATAACATGTTCTGGATGTTTTCTTAGAACTTGAAACATGTAGCATCATCACTTATATATTGTTGGTTATATCCACTGCTGTAGTTTATTTTAGTTGTGTATGTTTACTACTTCCACTGTCGTTGTATATTTATTTTGTATTCCGCTGTGCTAAAATTTGACAAATGAGGGAATAGTTTCCCCACTATCAGACCTGGGACCTTGCTGCTAGTCGGCAGCCTCTAGCGTTTGGGGAAATGCGCTTGAGGTCACGTGGCGAACCGGGCTCGGGGCACCCGTTGCGTGGCACCCGGGTCCGGGGCATTACAAAGTGGTATCAGAGGGGTTTCTTTTCTTTGACTTACTATTTGGAGCCGTAGTCAGGAATAGGATGAACGGTAGTTGGTAATATGTTGTGCCTAGGCATAGCTAACCCATGTACAGGGAAAAGCAAAATTACCTCATGTTGCAATTTTACTGATTTTGTAATTTACAGTTGATTTGATTTTCACCGTTGGGTGACACACTTTGAGATTGTGCTGTTTATAATTTATCCATGGGCTCTATTTAGTTGAAACCCGATGAGATGAGGGTATGTCATCTCATGCATCATATAGGCACATTCTAGGTATCACATGCCATGCATAGTTTCCATGCCATGTAGGTGCATTAGAAATAGCACGTTGTTGTTATAGTTGTTTTGCTAGAGAAGAATGATGTTGTGATAGCTGCTTGATAAAAATAGTTGCTCTGTGATAGGGTATTCTTTGTATGATCTTGTTTATAGAATGGATGCCAAACTTTGGTTTTTGGGGAGTATGGGTGCTCATTGACCGTAATTTGGTGTCCCATTGACTGTTTATTTTGGTTATAACACAGATAAGATGTCAAACATTGATTCATGGGGAGTATGGGCCCTCAAGGGTTGGAATTTGACACTTAGGTGTTGTTTTTCAGTATTCTATGGGTTCCGGGAAAGTTTCTGAGGCATACTATTCAGAAAACCTAGTATACACGCCGTGTAGTATTTTTATACACGCAATGTATGTTTTTCTGTTCGGGAAGAAAAATGAACTTTTTGAGTACACGTCATGTACCCTGAGTACACGCCGTGTAGTCTCTTCCCGTGTCACAAACCGTGTGGGCGGTGACACGGGGTAGGGAAAGGCTTGGGTAAAACATGTCGTGTACCTAGTGGACACGCCGTGTAGTGTGACTCAGGGTCCGGCCGTGTAACTAACAACACGGGTCGGTGAACTCCTTGACATAACACGCTGTGTCAATTATAGACACGCCGTGTAGTGTGACCTGGGGACTCGACCGTGTAACAAACAACACGGGCCGGTGTCACCTCTCCCTGAACACACCGTGTACCTATGGGACATGCCGTGTAGTCTTGTCCGAGGATAGACTGTGTGGAGTTAGCTGTGTGGCTGGGAAACAGGGTGGTGTACACGCCGTGTGTGGGTGTAACACACCGTGTAGTGTCAAGCCGAGTAGTGGGCCATGTCATAGACGACACGGGCAGTTGGAAAATAACAATATAAACGTCGTGTAGATATTATACACGCTGTGTAGTTTTGTTCGACGGAAGCCTTGTGGCTTAGCTGTGTAGAAGGACCCGGGCAGGGGAAGGAAAGTCAAGTACATGCCGTGTAGTCATTGTAAACGCCGTGTAGTCTTGTTTTTCCAATTTCACAAGCCTTCTTCCTCTTGTTTCCATTATGGTTCCTTCAATTTTTAATCTTAATAATATTTAATCTAAGGCTTGTTTTTTACCATGTAGTGTCATGCCTCCTAGACGACCGCGAATTGTTCTCCAGTAGAGCGGTGACGATTATACTCCAGAGATGGTGGGCCATGGGCTACCAGTTGATCCTCTAGCAGAGCCAGATGTGGCGCCAGCTATTATACCGGACACAGGTGCGGAGGCCCAGTTCAATGAAGGCTTCATGTGGTTCATGCAGACCATTCAGGGAGCACCAAAGGCTGTCACATCTACGGCTGAGCTGACTCGTATCTTCCAGCAGCAGCATCCGCCTATGTTTTCAGGGGATGACGGACTATAGGTTGCGGATTCTTGGCTGGGGTCGATGCAGACTATTTTTGAGCATCTTGAGACACCTCTAGGGCGGAGGGTCAAGCTCGCGACTTACATGCTGCGTGATTCGGCCAAGAGGTGGTGTGATGTTACCACCCAGACAGAGCATCATAGAGACATGGCGTGGGAAGATTTCAGGCAGTATTCTATGACTTCTTCTTTCTCAAGACGCTGAGGGCAGATAGAGCTCGAGAGTTCATGAACCTGTAGTAGGGTGTTATGTCGGTTATGGACTATTCTGCTCGTTTTACGGAGCTTCATCATTTTTCACCCGTGCTGGTGGGTGATGAGACATTGAGAGCTAGACGTTTTGATGATGGTCTTCGGTATGACATCCAAGCGCTAGTGAATGTTTTCAGGTTGCCTACTGTACACGCGATTGTGAACCAGGCATTGATTAGAGAGAGAAACTTGCGGGAATCGAGTAGTATGGGCTAGGGCGGTTCAACACCAGTTATTGGTACTATTTCTACTGGCAAGAGGAAGAGACAGAAGGACTTCTCTCAGGATTGCAGTACTAGCGAGGCAGCGTGTTCAGGTGTCCCGATCAGGTGCTACCAGTGTGACAGAGAGGGGAACAAGAGACCATAGTGTCCACGTGACCTAGTGGAGTACTGATCTTGCGGCAAGATGGGTCATCTACAACGCTTTTACAGGGTGTTTCTGCCAGCTAGTGAGAGGGGTTCTATGAAGACTCCACGTACGGGAGTAGGACCAGTGGCTTCTTACTAGTCGGGAAACTGGAATACGTCAGGGTGTGCAGGCACAAATGGTGGTCGTGTCCATGGTAGCCAAACACCAGGATCTTAGAGGCAGCAGGGCGGGACAACTTAGGGTAGTCAGGCTCTGTCGTAGGGCTGCAGCACTGGGCAGGCTTATGTAGTGTAGCAGACCCAGCAGGAGCAGGATCCCGAACCTTCTACAGTCAGAGGTACTATTCTAGTAGCTTCTGTTTTATCTTTAGTGCTTTTTGATATGGGTTCTCCACATATTTTCATATCTGTACCCATTGTGGAGATCCTTGGGCTTGGTGTTTCTTCTACTTCTGATATCATGACGCTAGACACTCCGTTGGGGACTAGGACGGCTAGTGTACATCAGTATAAGGAGTACCCCCTTGAGGTTGGAGGGTGTCACTTCCTTTGGGACCTCTATTTCTTAGAGATGACAGCTTATGACATCATTCTCGGGATGGACTGGTTGGTTCCCTTCAAGCCTTTGTAGACTGCAATCGTCACAGGGTGCGTTTCACATCACCAGAGGGCAGAGAGTTTCTATACAAGGGTGAGTGGGATGTTCAGGAAAGTCGACCTGGACCAGAGCATCATGGGTGAGGTGGAGTCACATCCCAAATTGCGATCTTATATCTGGATGATCAGGGATCTTTTCAGATGGATTTCCCTCCAGTTGTTGATCGTTTCAGGGATGTCTTCCCAGATAACTTTCCAGGTCTGCCTCCAGAGCGTGGGGTGGATTTCTCTATCGAGCTAGTGTTAGGAGCAGCACCGGTGTCTATTCCTCCTTATAAGATGGCCACGCCTGAGTTGCAGGAGCTCAAGAGGTAGTTAGAGGAGTTACAAGAAAAGGTCTTTATCCAACCCAGTACTTCTCCTTGTGGTTCTCCGGTCCTTTTTGCAAAGAAGGCGGATGGTACCCTTAGATTTTGCATGGATTATCGGAAGCTGAAATAGTTGATGGTTAAGAACTGATATCCCTTGCCGAGGATTGATGATATTTTTGATCAGCTTCGTGGAGCACGAGTGTTCTCAAATATTGACTTGAGATCCGGATATCATCAGTTGCGCGTGAGACCATCAGATATACCGCTTATAGATTTTCAGAGCAGATATGGTCTGTATGAGTACTTGGATATGCCGTTCGGACTCACGAACGTGCCAATAGTTTTCATGGATCTGATGAATCGTGTGTTCCATCCGTATCTTGATTCATTTGTGGTAGTATTCGTGGATGACATATTGCTGTACTCTCGCACTCGATATGACCATGCCACCCATCCTGAGATCATATTGAGTACACTGAGAGAGCATCGGTTATATGCTAAGCTCTCGAAGTGCAACTTTTGGATGGACCAGATTCAATTCCTGGGTCATATCATCTCAGAGTTAGGAGTTGCAGTAGACCTATAGAAGGTGAGAGAAGTAGTTTCCTAGGAGCATCCTAAGAACGTTTTTGAGATACGGAGTTTCTTAGGGTTGGCTGGATACTACAGACGCTTCATACAAGAATTCTCTCGCTTAGCAACACCGTTGACAGGTCTGACTAAGAAGGGTGTGAAGTTCCTTTGGTCAGAAGCTTGCGAGGCAGCTTTTCAGGACCTGAAGGGAAGGTTGACATCATCACTAATCCTGATACTCCCAGAGCAGGGTAAGAGCTATATAGTTTACTGTGATGCATCAGGGCTTGGGCTGTGAGTAGTGTTGATGCAGGGTGACTAGGTAGTTGCATACGAGTCTCGGCAGTTGAGGCCACATGAGAGGAATTACCTAACGCATGATCTTGAGTTGGCTGTAGTTGTTCATGTGTTTCACTGTTGGATACATTATCTTTTGGGAGAGCATTTTATGGTTTTCACCGACCAAAAAAGCCTCAAGTATATCTTTACTCAGCATGACCTGAATCTGAGGCAGAGGAGGTGGGTCAAATACCTACAGTCCTTCAATTTTGATCTTGCCTATACACCTGGTAAAGGTAATGCAGTAGCTGATGCACTGATCAAGAAGACTCAGATACAGGTGGTGCATGAGGCCAGTTGTGAGTGGGAGCTTATGGATTTTTTCTCTGAGATGCATCTAGAGGTGCATGATAGTCATGGGCAGACTTATCTTTCATCTTTAGCTGTGAATTCTACCCTCCTGGATAGAGTGAGAATGAGGCAGTTATCTGATCCAGAAGGCCTAGTTCTACGGGAGTTGTTGGCAAGTGAGGACCCTCATCCCAGTTGGGCGATATGCGATGATGAAGTTTTGCGTTTCCATGGATGAGTATGGGTTACCGGGGATATACGCGAGGAGCTGATGTGGGAGTATCATGATTCAGCTTGGGTAGTTCATCCCGGGGTTACCAAGATGTACCGTGACTTGAGGCGTCAGTACTGGTGGTCGGGTATAAAGAGAGAGATAGCTGGTTTTGTTACAAGGTGTTCCACCTGTCAACAGGTGAAGACAGATCATCAGAGACCAGCTGGGCTCTTACAGCAGTTACCCATTCCAGAGTGGAAATGGGATAATGTCGCAATGGATTTCATGACTGGGTTGCCAAGGTCACCTCGTGGCAATGACACCGTGTGGGTTGTTGTGGACAGACTCACGAAGGTAGCTCACTTCTTGCCGATCAAGGAGACCTTCGGTGTTGACAAGCTCAGAAGGTTGTACATCTGAGAGATCGTACGCCTTCATGGGGTCCCTCGTTTTATCGTTTCTGATAGGGGCACCCTCTTTACGTCTCGTTTCTGGAAGATTTTTCAGAGGGCACTGGGTACTCAGGTGCTTCTGAGCACAACATACCACCCTCAGATAGATGGCCAGTCAGAGAGGATGATACAGGTGCTAGAGGACATGTTGCGTGCATGCGTCCTAGACTTTGGGGGCTCTTGGGAGAATCATATACCCTTAGTCGAGTTTTCCTATAACAATAGTTTTTAGGAAACTATTGAGATGGAATCATACGAGGCTTTATATGGTAGGCCATTTCATTCACCTTTGTGTTGGTTAGAGGCAGGTGAGGTAGCTTTACTGGGTCCACAACTCGTGCAAAAGACATCTGAGCAGGTTCAGTTGATTCGGAAGCAGATGGCTACTGCGCAGACTCGACAGAAGTCATATGCTGATCGCCGCAGACGACCTTTGGAGTTCGTGGTCTGGGATCCGGTTTTCTTGCATGTTTCACCGAGGCTAGGACACAAGCGGATCAAGAGATAGGGTAAGCTTTCACCGAGGTATGTGGGGCCATTCGAGATTCTGGAGAGAGTCGGGCTGGTTGCCTATCGGTTGCGGTTACCGCAACGGTACCGATCCAGGCACGATGTCTTCCACGTGTCTCAGTTGCATCACTACCATTCAGACTCGTCTCACACCTTTCAGCCAAAGGAGGTTGTGCTTCAGCATGATGTGTCCTTTGAGGAGCATCTGATCTGTATCGTTGACAGGAGCACGAAGGTTCTCTGAGGCTGTTCAATTCCTCTCGTACGGGTGCTATGGCAGCATGGCCGAGTGTAGGACGAGACCTGGGAGCGGGACGTCAACATACGTGCTCAGTGCCCAGTGCTATTCTGAGCTTTATCTTCGCCACCCTTGCAAGGGAAATTTGGGGATGAATTGCTATCAGGGGGGAAGTTTGTAAGAACCCGGTTCTTAGTTTTGAGGTATGAGCCTCTTATTTTTCATTTTCCTTGAGTTTTTTTGAGAAAATATGGAAAATGGGGAAAAATCCTAAATTTTGGAACTACACACCGTGTACTTTATCCACACGTCGTGTACTTCTGGCCATGTAGGGATTAGTACACGGGGTGTGTATCCATGCCGGCGACGAAGGGTGTAGGAACCGACTACATGCCGTGTAGTGGTACTTACATGCCATGTAGTCAGTCGGCAGGCCTAAATAGTAAAGCGGTGGAGTCGCCGCCAGCTGGGCAACAGTACACGTCGTGTACTCAGGAGTACATGTCGTGTACTCATGTCAACGGATGAAAAGTGTGGCGGTGCCACTAGAGGAACAGTTAAATGAAAGAAGTACACGTCGTGTACTCAGAAGTACACGTCGTCTACTTTGTTTTTTCGGCTTAAAACAGGCAGTAGCCTCCTCTTTTGGCAGAGGAGACACTTGAGCCGAATTGGAGCTAAAGGAGGAGGTCAGACCTTTGATGATCCACCAGGTGTTCATATGGAATAGGTTTCCACCTCCGATGATCCCGTTGGAACCGCACAGGTAAGGGCTTCCACCTCTTTGGCTGGTTCTTACCAATTCTTCTCCTAACAGGAGTTATTTATGTTTTAATGGGTTTTGTTCTTCGTCAGATCTACGCCGTTCTTGGGCGTTTCTGGATCCGGCGTTCGGGTATAACGTTCGTTGGCGTATTTGGTAGGTGGATTTGTGATATTTTTCCAACTGTCGTGCATTTTTGTGCATTTTTGTGCCACGAACCCATGTTGGGGTGTCGTGAGGCTGAGGCAGTTGCTATATTTAATGCCTATAATTGCATAGGTGATTAAATTGTGATAATAAAATGATGTTTGGGATCGTTTCTTTGATCTGGAACCACCCTGGGGGTGCGTTCAACTGTTTAGCTGTTTGGCCAGGATACCCGAGGGTATGCCATTAAAGTAGTAATTATCGAATTGCCTTGAGAGGAATTTCTTGTTTACTACATGTTAATATGTTGGGCATGGCCCAGTTATCTATTTAGCCTGAGGTCCTTGTTGTGATTAGCCTAAGGGCACTGCACTATTTAGCCCGAGGGTTGTAGTTATTTCGCCTGAGGGAAACCATTCGTGCCTGAGGGCTTGACTTCTGTGCCTGAGGGAGACACTTCGTACACCTGAGGGCAATTTCTGTTACGCCTCAGGGCTATACCTTTGTGTTTGATTCTGCTTACCCGAGGGTAAGGTTTTGCTTGTCTGAGGATGTGGACTGTTTGATTAGAAATGCACTATGGTGATTTCTAGTATATAATGAATTAAATGAATAATAAAATGGCAATTTAATTGTTAAGTTTGTTACTTGTCAGTACTGCTTACTTTATTACATTTTACTATTTCTCATTGTTGCTGCATGCTTACACGTAGTTGGGCACGGGCCTTTGGTGGGTGCTTACTGAGATATATTTCTCACACCCTGTTTGGGTCACGCTTTTCAGCCCAAACAGATTACGTTGCTGCAGGTGTAGATAAGGGAATGAGTCCCTATACAGGTACTTGACTGTTGTTGAGGAGTAGGAGGGCATGGGACCGAGACTAGGCTCGCGATGCCGCTGCCAGCTGTTTTGCTTGTTTTGTTGTACTCTATACGTTGTTGTACTGTATTTATGTATAACATGTTCTGGCTGTTTTCTTAGAACTTGAAACATGTAGCATCATCACTTATATATTTTTGGTTATATCCACTGTTGTAGTTTATTTCAATTGAGTATGTTTACTGCTTCCACTGTCGTTGTATGTTTATTTTGTATTCCGCTGTGCTACACTTTGACAAATGGGGGCATAGTTTCCCTACTATCAGACCTGGGCCCTTGCTTCTAGTCGGCAGCCTTTGGCATTTAGGGAAATGTTCTTGAGTTCACGTGGTGAACTGGGCTCGAGGCACCCGTTGCGTGGCACCCGGGTTCGGGACGTTACAGAGATGTTTCACCTGTCAGCATGTGAAGGTGGAACACCATTAACCAGCTGGGCTTTTACAATAGCTACCCATTCCTGAGTGTAAATTAAATGATGTCGTGATGGATTTTTTGATAGGTTTACTGAGGTTTCCTAGAGGTAATTATTTTGTATCGGTTTTTGTTGAAAATATCATGAAGGTTTCACATTTCCTACCTATCAAGGAAACCTTTAGTGTGAAAATCATAGAATTCTTTATATCCATGAGATAATAGGAATTCACATGGTCCCACATATTATCATTTTAATCACGGATGCCCAATTTACTTCATAGTTAGAGAAATGGATACAAAGAAAGTTGGATACATAGTTTCTTTTGATCCTAGAATATCATCCTCAGATTGATGGCCAGTTAGACCACATAATTCAAGTGCTTGAGGACATGCTACGAGCATGCATCCTGGATCTTGGGGCTCCTTAAGAGAGGAATATACCCCTGGTTTAATTCACCTATAACAATAGATTTCATGCTACGATACATATGAAACCTTATGAGGATTTATACATTATTCCATGCCGATCACCCATATTTTGGTTGGAGGAAGGAGAGAAAGTTATTCTTGGACATCATCATGTTCAGGTGACCACAGAGCAGGTTTAGTTGATTCATAATAGAATGCCTACTGTATAGTCCCTTCGGAAATCATATGATGATCACCATATATTACCTCTAGAGTTTGAGTTCAAGGATCGGGTTATCTTATGTCTCTCATTGAGGTTGGGAAATTAGAGGATCATGAGACAGGGTAATCCTTCACTGAGATATGTCGGGCCAATCGAAATTTTGGAGAGAGTCTGGCCAATAGCCTGTCAGTTTTAGTTACCTCAGAGGTACCAAACCATGAATGATTTATTCCATTTTTCTCAGGTGAGATGTTATAATTCATACCCATATCATATCATTCATCTCAAGAAGGATGATTTATAGATAGATGTGTCCTGTGAGGAGCATCCTATATGTATCGTGGATCATAGAATTAAGGTTCTCCAAGGTTGGACAGTTACTCTAGTATGAGTGATATGGTAGCACAACCATGTATAGGATGAGACCTCGGAGAGGGAGGCCAATGTAAGATCACAATGGCCAGATTTATTCTCATGCATTCTTGACCACCTTTATGAAGACAATTCCAGGAAGAATTTCAGTAAGGGGGGGGGGGGGGGTTTGTAAGAACCTGGTTCTTCTTTGAGGTATAGATTATTTAATTTTTATCAAATTTCAGTTTAACTATTTAAATATGGTATAATATGAATTCCATTTGAGGTCATGGAGGTATCGAGGGTGTTCATGGCTAGTTGGGATCATGAAACCTTTGTTTTGGTGTGAAATAAGCTTGGTGCATGGTTAGTTCAAATTGTGTAGGGTGGGTTGTATAGTCAGATAAAACAGTGTGAGGCTATATAGTGGGGATCTATAGGCTACACATTTAGACCAAACCATTCAATTTGAGTCTAATGATCGTACGATATTGTCTGCAATTTTTATAATGGGGTTTTACACAGTTTGTGCACTATTAGTCAAATCGTGCAGGTAACCATGTGATGTTCCCTTAACTACAGATAAGAATTAACGGTTGGAACATGTTTTAGACAAACTATGTGGCCAAACCATGAGACCTTGTTATTTTGGGTAAAATTATGATTTTCCCCTAATTACATATCTATTTTAGCTTAATTTTTATTCTCCCTCCTGCACAGTAGCCCCCTTGAGAGCTCTCCTTTGGGTGACTATTCTAGGAATCTAGATATTGCCTCTATATGGACTATGATTCATGTGTCTATCATATCATTGGATCCATATCATTAAGATATCAATTCATTTTTAGTCGTTCTTCATTCTTTTGGATATCAGTTTCACTATTTAAGTGCAAGATATTATGCACTATTTTTATGTTTTGCATCCATTCTTTGATTTTCTGCAGATCTGGGCTGAATTAGGAGATGATACTGGATGAGGTATCAACTATGGACCTATGTTACGTGGTATTGTTCCTTTCATTATAAGTTGAGGTGTTTATATATGTCATTGTATCATGTTCCCAATTTCTGGGCATCTCCTTGAAATGAAATTATATCCTTTAATTGTCGAGCATGGCCTAGGTAATTGAAGAGGTTTCTGTTGATTATTTATAGTTTATACACCTTGATTTAGAACTACCCCTTGGGTGATTTGATATTGAATTAAACCAACATGGGTGGATTTTGGAATTGGATGCCTTAGGGTATTCCTTTTACCCCTTTCTTGGGATTCCAAATGTGAATTTATTTATGAGTTGAATTAAAATATGAGATGAATTGTAATTTTATGAATTAATAGGAATGGGTGGATGACCATTCCATTGGCCTTGGATTTTTAATAGATTGATGAAGCTAAAATTTCAGTATTAATGTGAATTTCCCATGTGAGATAATTAAAGGCTAAGCCTTATAAGATTATCCATACTTTCAGACACCTTTTGAGGTGAATTGTCAATTGAATTGATTATAGATTTGACCATTAAATAATTAAATCATTAAATTAATTATTATTACATAATGAGTAATTTGAGAGTTAAACCTTCTATGATTGACCCTTTCCTTTAGTAAAATTTGAGGTGAGTTATAAATAAAATGTTCTTGGATATGTCCTTGACATGTTTAAATGAATATGACTAAATGTTATTGATTTTTGATATATTAATTTAGTGAGACATGGATTCAAATGATGAATTCCATGGACATACTCATTTGTCTTTTACCATGCTTATGCTCGAGTGACACTTGGACTCATGATATAGACTTCCAAGGACAGACTCAATGGGGTTCACCATTATATTCCATGTGATACATGGATTCATATGATAATTCCATGGATGGAGTCAAGGGAAATTGAACATATATTACATGGGTGATACTTGGGCTCCCTTAGTGAACTTCCAAGGATGAAATCAAATGGCAGTGATGTTATACCACACGTAGAGTGATTCCTGGGTTCTGGAGAGTTTCTCCAAGGAACTTTTTGTAGGGTGTTGGTTTATTTCACACATGGATTGATAATTGGGTTCCAACATAGGAATTCCAAGGATGGTCTTAAGATATGAATTGAATAATGATTGGAATGATTTATATGATTCATCTTCCAAGCCAGAACACATGTTTGGATTCAGTCTTGTCTATCACTTTATGGATAGCATGTTTAGTCCTCCTTTGATTAACAATTTTCATGGGGGACACTAGGATACATGCCATGTCTTGAGACTTATTAATTAAATTTGATTCAATGGTTAAATATAGTTTATTATAATGACACAATCCTAACTGTAAATTCATAGACTTACTCTTCTTAATGAACTTGAATAAGTGGAATTGACTATAAATGGGAACTTGGACCTTATATGATGTATTATTTTAGTACTTGTTTATTTATTGTATTACTTCCTTCACACTATTGTTATGTACATTAACTAACTTATTGGAAATTGACATTGGGTGCTTACCTACTAGTATTATATCTCCCACCCTAGTTGGGCCACCTGTGGGTACCCAAACAGACTATATGATTACAGGTATGGATAAAGGAAAGATTCATTAAATATGTTATTGATTGATGCTTAGGAGTAGGAGAATGGGACCAAGATTAGGCTTGTGATTCTATTTATATAGATTCTAGAATTTTGGTAATTTTGTTTCCTGTATTGTATATCTTCCTTATATACATGTTTTGGATGCATTATTAGATACATATGACCTGTATCATAATTTTTTATATGAGGGGTTTCTAAAATTACTTAAATATCGGTCTTTCATTGTTTACTTATTTTATGGTTATTATACTGATTCCACTACTTGTATATTATTGATTCCATTGTGTTACACTCTAATAATATGGAATAGTCTCACCATGGAATCACCCTAGTCCTTCACTGTTTTTCGGTGGCCTTTGGTTCTTGGGGATATGCACTTGAGTTCAAGTGTCCAACCGGACTCAGGTCACCTTTTAGTGGCATCCGTGTTTGGGATGTTACAATGACACAAGTCCCTCGAAATAATCTAGGTTCCCCTTTGATGTCGGTTCACCTTTCCTTAATCATCCCTGACAAACCTCAACCCCTCCAACAATCACACATGTTCCATAGTTGGTAGTCAAATCTCTTAGCCTCCCTTTTCCTCACCAATATCATCCCTTTCTTCTACCCCATGGCTTGGACCATGTCGCACACCCAAAACTTTATGTTTTTGGAATGGAACAGCAATGGTCACCATATGGAAGTCACTAAAGGATTTAGAGAACAAATAAAATCATCCCCCATTTAGTCATTTCTTGGTGATAACTAAAGGGATTTGAAGACTTCTTTTGGTGGCTGCTAAAGCCCTTATATCTAGTAGTGATAATAATTAATTCATTTTTAAAATTTATGAATTTTTTATAATTAAACCATAATTATTTAAAATGAATATTTTATGAAAAAGGGGTCTACCATCCTACTTTGGGGGAACACTCAATCCTTCAATACTTTTTTTCATGCCAATTTGTCTGAGAAAAGTGATAATAATGATTGGAAGCTGTCTATTTATAGAAAAACATTGTCGAGGAAGGCCCACATTAGGCCTAGAGTCTAACATGAAATTATAATGTTGTTAACTAAAACAATGTGTAATGAGAAATATTATGTTGAAATTGTTTTTAGTTGAGGTATGGTTTATAGAATACTTTATATTTTCTTCAAAATATAAAAAAAATGAATGAAATGATAATTAATGAATTAATTAATAAATTAAAAAAACTCATTTGATTCATGATAACCTTCCACCCATGGGTAAGAACCATGATCAATGATTAATGGAACTATAAAATATTTTATGCAAACATTTATTGAGTAAAATTACTATTTTATACCTATAATTTCTAAATACTAAAAGTCCATTGCATACTTCACAATCTCGAAAACTAAAACTTCTAGACCATTATATCTTTTTATTTGTTATATATTTTCAATAAAAAAGAAAAATCAGCCACCATAAAATCAAAATTTGAGGGTTGAGTTACTAAATTATGTTCTAGAAGTATATTCTATGGAGGAGAAATGAGAAATATCTATCATGGACCAAGGATTTCCATTTATAAAGGTAAACTTAACAAGTTTATGTAACCACTAATATAAACCAATAATACAGAGGATAAATTCAGTTTATTTAGAAGTTTCATAATATTGTACATTTTTTCATAAATTTACAATGAAGACATACATAACCAATAGTTATTTTTTAAAAAATTGATCACGTTTTCAATCATAATGGTTTCTCAAACATTAAAATAATACTAATAGAGTTTTTTTGATCACTTAGGGATCAAAATAAGTACCAGTTGAAATTTTTTTAAGATGGATCAATTTATATGTGAATCAAGATAAAAAGAAATTTTACTAATAATTATTTCTTTCATTCAATAAATGTGATGCTCTAAAATATATAGAATATACACAGAAGTCTTGGGAATTATGTAAAGAGATTATATAAAAATTAACTTATCATTGGCTATCCATTGAAATAAGTTTTAGATATTATAATTCATCTTAAAACCCAAGGAAATATTTATTTTTGATCCTTATTATAGAGAATATGTTTTTTTCTTGTATAAATTTGAAATATATTAATAAATATATTTTAATCCATGTGCTGAGACAACATGGGATTCGGAGGACCAATGAGAACCAAATTAATTTTCACAAAATATTAAATATATTTATATAACATTCATGTAGTTTTCATAAATAATGGATTGTATCATGAATATAGTATTGAATAGAAAATCAGAGACCATAGGTGAATCTCAGGATTGGGTTTTACCTTGGGCATGACCTAAGGTTGTTCGATGTTGGATGTCCAGTTGAGGTGGATGTCGGTGGAGGGTTTTAATTAAAATAAATAAATTATTTATTTATTTATTTATTAAATGACCTAATTAAAATAAAATATAAATACATGATTATAATTATTTTCCAAGTTATGGCCACATAAACCTCGCTAGATTTTAAATAAAGAGGGAATTCATTGTTAGAAAATTGACATCAAATAATGAACGATGATCAGATTGAGGTGAATCAATGGGTAGTGAACACAATGGGTCTTTCCACATCACTAGTGAAAACATTATTCACCAACAGTAAAATAATATTTGAGGAAGGTCTCATCATTTGTGGTTTCCTACCCTGAGTAAAATATTAATCATGTTCTTATATTTTATTCTCTGATTTTCAATTAATTGATCCTTTATATGAGCCTTTTTTCCAATTATTTTGTTAATTCAATAAATCTCTCATGTTACACAATCTACCAACCTTATTAATCTCCAATTTATAATCATTTCCCATGAATCCTTATACAACAATTAATTATCTTTGTTTATGTGCTCCTTCCCCCTCTATTATTTATGTTCCTTATCATTGGCCTACAGGGTTGCGGTATGATATTTCTAGGTGGTTTTGAGTGAGATCAAACCCTTGTATTCATGGTAGATTTACATGTGATGAAATAATTCAATATTTGAGGATGGATTGGAATGGATGGTTGATTTTAGGTGATGCTCCATGGATACAGGTTCTGGAGAGGTGATGAGATCGAGTGTTAGTGAGTGACACGTGGAATTGAAGGTTTGAGGGGATCAATAGATGCCAATTTCTAGCCATTAAAGGGAGGGAATCGATGGTTCAATGCTTTCCCCCAGTAATTTTAGGTGGTAAAAAGGCATGAATCATGGTAGTTAGTCGGGATTAAGAAGTTTTATTGATATTTGAATCTTCTACAAAAAACACGACTACACTTCATGTAGTGGGGAAGAATACACAATGTGTTCTTCAAATTTTAACGGAAGATAGAGTTTCATATGAAGTTAAATATCACACACTATTTAGGTGAACTGATAGGTTGTGTGACCATCCCCCGTTTCCAAAGTTGTGAACCAATTTCACATGCCCAAGACCCATAGAGGGATGATATTTTGTGTACTCTAGGAGTACATGGAAATGTTTTGGTAAATTATAATATCCAGGTACATGACATGGTCTGATAGAAACAAAAATGACCAGGAGCACATAGCCAGGCCTCGGGTGGTCGAGACATTCTATGTGGGTCCTGTAAACACCAAATATGAAGTCATGGCCACCAAGATATTTCTAGAGGATAGTATGTCCAGTAATTGGAGTAGGACCACACATCATGTGGACTCCAGACATGTTGTGTATCCCTAATTTATTTTGAGAAAATTCTACCTATCATGTCTCCTTCATTTAGAATTTCATTTTAGCATGGTATTAGCTTATCCTATGTATTTTTTCATATTGGACTCAATGGTAGCATTCATAATGGATTTTTAGATATGATCATATATTTATTGATCATGACGCTTATTCAGGAAATTCTTGATGATGGTAGTGATCAAGAAGGATCATCAGAGAGATTCCATGTAGATTCAATACTCTCCGGGCACTCTATGTCATGGGACCTCTATCAGTAGATATAATACTCCCCTATTCAAGGTGTGGGTTCTCTATTTATGGGGATGGTACTCCCCTATTTCCTAGTTTGTGGTACCCCCATATTCATTATTCTAAGTCGATACGATACTCCCCCATCGCACTAAGGTATGGGTCATTTATCTATCGAGATGATACTCTCCTATAAATGGTGGGTGACCCCTATATATGGGGATTGTACTCCCTTGTAGCACCAGGGTATGGGTCCCTCATCTTCTATATATAGATAGAGATAGAACAACACTTAAAAATGAATGTCCTCTATCTATTGAGTGACATACCCCTATTGTACTAGGTTATGGATCCTCTATCTTTTGGAGATTGTGCTTCCTCAGGATGTGGAAAATTGGAGAGGTTTGGTCCCTTCTCATGAATTCTTTAGACAGATGCATGAGATGGTGGGAATCAATGATGGGCCATTAGATCAGTAAGAAGACACACCATCTTGAGATAGGATCTGATTTGTCGATTCCCATTATATCTTGTATGGGATTCTTATATGATCATATATATATATATATATTGGGTTTCATTTTCTGATTGATTTGGGTTGTTCTAACCACTTCTATAATGTATCATATTTCTCCTTCTTTATTTTTGGAGATATACTAATGGGTATGTATATACTCACCCCTTTATGGGTTTTCCCATATATTTCATGTCTTGTGAAGATAAAAGATAGATCAATGATGATTTCATATGAGTATAGGGATACTCAGGAACATTGACCATGTGAACTGTTTGGGATTTTGATGTTAGGATATGAGCTCTCACAGCTATGTTCTATTAAATTGTTTTTATTTTGAGGTATAATTTCTAGGTTGGAATGTATTTTTTCCATTTTCATTTTGTATTAAGATATAAAAATATATTGTATTTTCTATAAGTCATTACATGAATCGTTTTTATTTTAGATGTTACTGTATTTTATTAATATTCCTCTTAACTTCTATATATAGATGGTTGTATACATGCCTTTAGGTACTTTAGAAAAAGGACCCACATTTTAGTTATTCCTTCTTGGTGATTTTTGTAAGCCCTTGCCTAAAAAGTAAGTCTTAGGGTTGTGGTGTCCTAGTCTTCCATCGGCCAGGTGGGCCTCAAAGGGTTGGGTCGTTATAGAGTGGGATCATAGGTGGTTCATCCTCAGGTCAGTGTTTAGGGGTTTATAACCTTATGAGGTTTGGTTAGGAATTTATGGAAACAATTAAAAAGTGTCTCGAATGTAGATTTCATGTCATATGGCTCAGTGTTGGTGTGGCGGCTAATGCATCCATACACTAGGACTCAGGCCACCTTCTTATCAACTCAGAGTGCCAAGACGTTGGTTTCAAGGACCAATGGTATATTCATCATATAGTATTGAGACCTTTTACATTAATTCTTGGGTCATGTCCATATATATAATTTCTCATCTAACCATGGTACATCTTGATTACTTTCAAGATGCCTCTATGAAGACAACCAGCTTGGTTACTAATTCTGGATTGTGATGACGATCTGATGAGTGATGAGTCCTCAATTCATGGGCCACCTCATGAGATATTATCTATAAGAAGGTAGGAAGACAAACCCCGACCTATTTAGAAGTAGGTTGTACCAACATAGTAGGATAAAGATGCACATAGGCTTATCACACTCTGTGTGTTCTGGCACTAAAGGCCATAGAGGTTATCTAGTGACCCAGATTCCCATGGGGTCAAGGATTAGCTTGAGTATGTGATCGATTTTTTAAACCCATGAAGACCCTAATAGAGTAGATGGTTTCCCTAGAATCCGATCATTTCCACGGTGCATCTAGGTACTAGGGGAGTCTAGTCATGAAGATCCATGATGGGTCAACACTCTCATGGTTTGAATTCCAGCAGATGTATTTTGAGGAATACCACCATAATTCGTTCACTCAGTTCATATTCAAGAGGTTTTGGAGATATGGAAGGGAGGGATAATAGCCATTGACTATGCTGGGAGGTTCACTTTCATTATGTGTTACTCCCTTGACATGATTCAAGATGGTTACTTTCAGTAATAGATGTTGAATAAGGTGCCTGCAGATACATCCATACTAGTGTGGGACCCTTATGAATTCCCACATATGTTGAAGCGATGTAGGTGGCACTGGTAAAAAAGATATTTCTATCTAATGGATTCCATGCAGTTTGTTCCTTTAATAGGCATCTTAGGGATAATTCATCTGTAGAGACTAGCAAAAGATAGGTGTCGAGGCCCATTTGGTGTACCCATGCTTAGGCTTAGGCACGTGGTTATGTGGATCAGGGTTCATGTAGATGACCAGTGAATCCTAGAGATAGGAGATGTTATGCATGTGATAAGTGAGTTAACATGGAACATGATTTCCTTAACTGAAGTGTGGATGAGGGAAGAAAAACAGTGGATAAACCTCAATTAATTAGGCAGTGTTTTGATCAAGGTTCTCCCAAGCAAGGACAAGGTTCCCCTAGAGAGGTAGAGTTGGAATAAGAGCAAGTGGGGATCCCAAAGGAGGAGTTTTTTGTGGTGTATGATATTATAAGTTATGTCCACCACCACCACCAAAATCCCCACATGAGGGTCATTGAGCTGGTGCTCAGGGCCTCATTCAACTGTAGTCCACAGAGGATAATGGCATGGTATCTCTTGAGATGATCATATGTATGATCCGTGTTTATTCTACAATTTCTGTAGTAATGGTATACATAGGTGTGATTTATTCGTTCATCTTTTTCCACATGATGTGATATTTTGTTCTCCAAGTTGAGAATTTATCCCATCAGTATTGGCATGAGGTTCCAATAGGTAATGCTTCTTTGATATCACTTATCTACCAGTATTGTGAGCTATCTATTAGTGGAGAGAGTTTCTCGTGTGACCTCTTAGTCATCATGGTGATACATTATGAATTTATCTTGTGTGTGGAATGGTTGTACATGATCTGATCATAGATTAATATTCACCATAGATGAGTTATATTGCTTCAGACATAGGGGATGAGATTCTCTTTTGTGGGTGAGAGAGATCTCATAATGGTGCATGTGGTTCTTGGGAGTAAGAAACATTATCCCACTACCCATAATTTGGAATTTTTATCCCTTGGTGTAGTGATATCTTTTGGCATATGGATTCATTTAGTCATAGAGGATTATATGGACTTCTTCCCCAAGGACATTATGAGACTAACTCTGAGGCAAGAGATGGATTTATTCATCAACATTCACCATGAGACTGTACCAATATATTTTGTGGAAAATCAGAAGGTCCCTACTGAGCTATGAGAGATGAGGGTGTAGTTAGAGGACCTTTGAGAGAAGGGTTTCCTTATACCCCGAAGGAAGCTCCAGTTTTGTTCATGAATACATTAGATTGGATGCTAAGTAGTTGTGTTGATTATTGTCTCCTGAACCAAGAAACTATAATGAACATGTACCCATTTCTAAGGAATGATGACCAATTTGATTATTTGTGAGGTGTGATGTGGTTTTCAAAGATTGATCTCAGGTCCAACTACCACCAATTGAGGGTTTGTGAGGATGATATTCTGAATATAGAATTATGATGTTTCTATGAACACTATAAGTTCTTGTTGATGCCTTTCAGTGTGACAAATTCCCTTACTGTGTTTTGTTTCTAATGAACTATATTTTCTAGAAAACTTGACCTGAATTTTGGTTTTCTTCATTAATGACATACTCATCTACAATGCATCAAAGGAGAAGGATAAAAAGAACTTGAGGATGGTCATAGGGAGCACCATCTTTATGGTAAGCTCTCTAAGTGATAGTTATGGATCTTTGATATTTAATTTTTGGGTAAAGTCATTTCTGAGCATGAATTTTTTATAGACCTGGTGAATATTGATGCACTGGTTGATTGGGATCCACCCAAGAAAATTTTATAGGTGAAGAGTGTTATTATCTTAGCAGGGTACTAATATAGATTTATGAGACACTTCTCTTGTATTTAATCCACTTTGAATTTCCTAATGAGGAAAGAGAAGTCATTTACTAGGACTAAGAAGTGTTCTATAGCCTTAAATTAGATGAGTCTACGATTGAATAGTGATCATGTATTGAGACTAATAGAGGATGACATAGAGTACATAATTTATTTTGATGACTCTGGAGATGGGATCTGATGCATGTTGATATAGAGGTAAATAAATATTACATATGGGTCCAGGATATTGATACCCCATTAGCATAACTATGTGACTCATGACTTTTAGTTTGTATCGTTAGTATTTTTTTTGAGTATGTGGAGGAACTATCTTATAGGAGAGCACATTTTTGTTTACACAGACCATTATAGTCTCAAGTATGTCTTCAAATAGAGTGATATAAACCTATGGAATAGGCAATAGTTGTATTTTTAGTAGGACTATAACATTGGTATAGTCTATACTCATAGTAAAGGAAACATCGTGGAAGATTTACATAGCAATAAGTCTTTTTCTTTTCTAGTGGAGGAGATGTCTGTGTTTTTGGTTTCATTGCAGCTAACCATAGTAGAGGAGATTCGTGCATCTTATCTTTAGTCGATGGTGTTGACTCATCTTCTTTTCTAGTTGGCGAGGTTGTATCGTTTAGGGGAAATCAACTATGAGGTCCTACGTGACCATATATCCATAAGAGATTCACCCAATGGATTATATGAAGGAGGTATTCACATCATCTCTTTCTAGTAACATATGGTGGTTTTGGTCACTTTGTAGGTGGAGGTGATGAGAGAGTTGCATACTTATCCATTGTTTGTACATCCCAATTCGGGTAATATTTACATATACCTTCAATAATAGTTCTGGTGGGCTGGCATGAGGTAAAGTGTCAATGAGTTTTCCTCTTTGTGTTTAAAATGTTAGCCGGAAAAGGCTGAACACCCAGTTATGGAAGTTTTTTTTGCAACACCATGAGATCCAAGAGTAGAAATGATATAGAATATCCATGGGGTTTGTGAAAAGGATTATAAATACAATGAGATACGATGACTCCATTTGGTTTATAGTTTACCCACTTACCAAATCGACACAATTCCTTACTATTAGAGAGAAAAATTCAGTGGAGTGTTTAAGGAATTTGTATGTGTAGGAGATCGGTCACCTCCATGGGGTTCCCTCGATGATTGTATCCAACTGTGATTTTTGGTTAATATCATGTTTGTGGTGAGTCCTGTAGGAACAATTTAGGACCTATTTGAGGATGAGTACAACTTTTCACCCCCGGACGGATGGGAAGACTGAGGACACTATCCATGTGTTGGAGGATATTATGAGAACTTGTATGTTAGCTTCATTCAAAGCATAGAGGATCATTTAAACATGGTATATTTTTCTTATAATAATAGTCATCACTCTAATACTAGCATGGAAACATTATAAAACTTATAATGGAGACCCTATAGGTAACCATTGTGCTAGACTGAGATTGGTGAGGCATCTCTTGGTGGGAAATATATGGTTTAGGTGATGATGGAGAAGGTCCAGGTGATCCATGAGTGGATGAGGATAGCCTATAAATAATAGAAATCTTATGTTGATCAACATCGTAGGCCGTTGGAGTTTTATAAGGGAGACTATTTTTTATTGAGTTTCTCCCCATGATGAGGATTATGGATATTTTACCGATTAGGAAAGATATCCACAAGGTTTATCAGGTATTTTGGGATCCTATAGAGGGTTTTTGAGGTTGGTTGCCACCTATCATTACCCCCACGGTTGGAGTAGGTGCATGAAATTTTCCATGTGTCATAGAATAGGTGATATGTGCATGACCATATATGCATGTTATTGAATGGGGATAGATGTACATCATAGATGAAGACACCTACACAGAGTACCCAGTGGTTATCAAGGATCAGCATGAGGAGATCCTATAAAGATGGACTATTACTTTGCTTCTTGTGATACGGTATCATGGGATCATGTAGGAGAGATCCTCGGGGCGTGAGAGCCAAATGTGGGATTAGTATCACCTCCTTCTATTTAGTTTTTTATTTTTAGGGATGAAAATATTTGAATTCAGGAATAATGTAGAGACTTTGTTTTTTCCTTGTATGACTTTGAAACATATTAAGAATTTTTTTTGATCCAGGAGCATAGAATATGTGAGATTCCAAGGACCGATGATCTTGTAATTTTTTTTAAAAAATTCAATATATTTATATCTCGCACATATAGTTTTTTATAAATAGAAAAATATACTCTAAATGGATCCTTGAATCTTAAATATGGGACCATGGTTGAATATAAATCATGGGGTATACCCTATGAGTGACATAAGGTTGGTTGGTGCTAGATGTCTTGTTAAGGCGTCCATTGATTGGTGCGTTTAATTAAAGTAAATAAATTATTTTTTTGTTTGTTTTATTAAATGAACTAATTAAAATCCTATATAAATACCCACTTATGAGTACTTTACAAGGGTTGTAAACATAACCATTTATGATCTAAGAGGATTAGTAGAGTGTTCTTCATTGGTGGATCAACATCAAACAACAAACTATGATCAAATCGAGGAGTATCGATGGTAGTGAACATAGTTGGTCATTCCTCATCATAGGAGAACACGTTCTTCGTCAACAATTGAACCATAGTTGATGTAGTTATCATCAATTGTGGTTTTTACTATTTATTAAATGATTGATCATTTTCTTATCCATTATTCTTTGATCTATGATTAATTTATCATTCTCAAGAGAATTAATGCAAATTATTTTGTTAATTCAAAAAATATATCCCATTGCACATGATATTGACTCCCATTAATCTCTAATTTATAATAGTTTTCCAAGAATTCGAGGATAATAATTGATTCAATTCTATATGTGATTCATACCCCTTCATTCTTCATGTTCTTCACCATTGTATTATGGGGGTGTGGTTGGACATTTCCATGTAGGTTCAATCACTATCGAACCCCTGGATTCATGGAAGATTTGAATGAGATGAATGACTTGGAAATTTGAGGATGGATCAGGATGGATCATGGATTTCAGGTGATTGTCCATGGATTCAGGATCTAGAGGGGTTGTGTTATCAGAAGATAGTGACCAGAATGTAATGCAAAGAGTAGCAGGAATCAAGCGGATCAATATATTCTAGTTTTTTTCCATTGGAGGGTCAGAATCGATGACCAGAGGCTTCTCCTACCAATTTTAGGAAGTCAAAGGGAAAAGATCATCGTGGAATGGCCAGATCTGGATGACACAAGGAGATCTGTTTTTTTTAAAACTCAGCTACACATCATGTAGTTTGAAATAACACACAATACATTCTTTTGATTTCCATGGTATCTAGGGTTTCAGATAAAGTTAAATAAAACATGTTGTTTATGTGTACCTAAACTCTATGTGACCCTCCCTAGGTGGCCTAACCATGTGCTAGATGCAAATTATCATTACCCCATGCCGGAGGACGTGTTTTATACTATGGGAGTACATAAGTATGTGCTGGTACATGGATTTTCTAGGTACACGAAATGAACTAATAGAAATGTGCATGACTAGGAGAACATAGGTAGGCCCATGTAGCTAAGACATGTTGTATAGATCTCATATGTCACATGTATGGTGAAATGGCCATAGATCCGTGTGCATAGGAGAACATAGATAGGTAGTGAAGTTGGACCACACACTATATAGAACCCATAAGCACTATTTACCCCCCCCCCCCCCCCGAGAAACTTCTACCTCTCATATCTCCTTCATTTAAACTCAGATTTTGGCTCATCAGTAGCCTATCTAGAGTGTTTTTTCTACATAGAACATAATGGTATCCTTTGAATTGGATTTTGAGATATGATGTGAGATTTTTTGAGTGTAATTATTCTTTAGGAGATACTCAATGATGTAAGTGATCAAGATACATCATTGGAGAGATTTCATGTAGAGGCGGTACTCCCCTATCTCACCACACTCTAGGTCCTCAATCTATAGAGATGGTAATCCCCTATTCAGGGTGGGAGACCTCTATATATTTGGAAATTACTCCCCTATAACACCAGGTAATGAGTCCTTAATATTCATTATTCTAGGTAGAGACAATACTCCCCTATCATATCAGGGCATGGGTTCTCTATCTATAGAGATTTTACTCCCCTATTCGGTGCATGGGTCCTCTGTCTATGGGGATAATACTCCCTTATCACACCAGGGTGTGATTACCCTATGTCTTGTACAATGATATATATGGTAAAACCCTACATGGTAAAAATCCTCTATATACTTATTAGACTCCCCTGGTTACACCAGGAAGTGGGACCTCTATCTTATTGAAACTGTGCTCCCTTGTACTATGGAGTAGTGACGATTTTTTGGGCCTCCTCATGAATTATTCAGATAGATACATGAGATGATAATAATTGATGATGAAACTTTGGAGTTATAGGAAGACATTTCATATTGGGATGGGATATGATATTGATATCCCTTTTATCTAACATCTAGGTTTCTTATATGAGAATATATATATCTGTGTTGTTGTGTTTTGTTTCCATTTATCTTTGGGTTGAGATATCTACTTATATCCTATCATCTATTAATCTATATTTAGTTTTTCAGGAATCCTACTAGTTATGTATATACTCACCCATGAATGGGATTTTCCTTTACATTTCATTTCATACATAGATTACTAGAAGATTGGCATTGATTTCAGAGCATAGGGATACTTGGGTGTATTTAACATGTGTGATGGATAGGGCTTGGGGACTAGGAGTTGATCTCTATTTGATATTTTTTATTCTAATTGTTATCAGGTTAAGGAATATTTTATGGTTGGGTGTGTATTTTTTCCATTTTAATTTTTTATTATGCTATCACACTCTTTTTCATTCCCTATAAGTTATTACATGCGTGTTTTTAGTAAATTTTTTATTGTATTTTATTATTATTCCTCTAAAACTTTTCATGGAGATGGTTGGGTGTATGCATAAAAGTACTTTAGGAAAAGTCCTCCCATTCTAGATTGTCCTTATCAACACTTGTTTCCAACCCCTGGTCTATGGAGTCAGTCTTGGGGTTATGGTGGCCCGGTCTTCTACTGGTCATGCTGGCCCTGATGGGATGTGTTTTTACAATTCCACTGATAAATGTTTATTGAAAAAGGAATTAAATGTTTCTCAAGGGATATTAAATGATATAGGGAGAATTGTTTTTAAATTTAAATTTTCAAGAATCCTGCTAAGGAAATAAATTCATTAGGTAGAAAAAATATCGAGCTGGATACTTAAGAGGGAATGAAGTCCAAAATTAGAATTTGAACTTCTGGATCACCACTTTAACCAAAACATACTTCATGTGTAATTTTGTAGAGGTCCACAACTTTTATGTGATTTAAAAGCTATATATGATGGAATTTATCCCATTAAAGAAAACTATATGAGGGTATAATTAAACTTATAATTATTTTTTAAACTCATATGGTCAATAATAGAGGATGGAGAACCAAAATCAAGGGAGTAAATGATAAATAAGTGGATAAATTTTGAATTTTAATAATGTTATATCATTATTTCCTCAAGAATAACATGTTATTCTTCCTTTTCTCCAATATAATCATCCTTTGAGAACTAATGCAAGCTAACCCTGACCTAAAGTTCAGTAGTAATGACTAGTAGTGAAATAATCATTTAAGGAGGGGATTATGATATATTTTAAATAGAATGATCAAATATTAATTGATGTTGGGAATTAATTTTATAAATTTAATCTAAGGATAAAAAATCATAAGTCCTTTATGAATAATATGCATATTAATCTTAAGAATATGAAACATCATATAGGATAATTTTCAATGAAGCCATTTTGAGGCCTCTTAGCATACCACCAGGGAACAATAATTTTTTGTTGTTTAGGTATAAATAAATAGTCTTCTAAATAAAATATTATTTGATTGCTGAATCATTTAAAATAAATAATAATACTTAACTTATTGAAATTTTTAAAGAGGAATAGAAAAATCAACTGATTAAACATTAAAGAAGAAATTATATTAAGAAACTGATTAAAAGGGGGTAAATATGGATATAAATGAAAATTTAAAATTGGAATGGATTCTATAAAAAACCAATACCACTGTCAAATAGGGTGAGATATAATTAAATGAAGTATAAATAAAATAATTTCCTATAAATTTTTAAATAGCTATACATTATCATACCATTCGCTAATATTACATTCCAACTCATTGTAAATTTAAATTTTTAGGGAGATAGTGCCAAAACAATTAATCTAGAGGACTTGGGAATGATATCTCTCAATTAAGAGTGATAAAAAAATTTTAACAAGAAATACCATTATATTTTTGATACCATGTAAGCTTAGATATTCTATACACCATAGGTTATTGTACATTTTTTAAACCCCTTTATAATTAGAGAGATACTTTTAATATGATATACCTCAATGTTTTTAAGAAGATCTAATTAGATAATAAAAATATAAAAATATTATCATTCAATTTTTAGTATTATCCGTGAAATACCCATTTGGAATTCTATATGATGTAGTTTTGGGGGTGATGTAATTTATTTTTCCCATGATGTTTCACATTTTCTAAATGGGGGAAGAAGATAAAATGCCAATAATAAATATAAGAATCATTATTTACATGGGTATAAAATTGATTAATTTTATCCAACCGAGACTACTATTCCAAGTGGGTGATGAACAATTCAATTTTTGATTAATAATGGTTTCCAAGTGCATATTTGAATTCAAATAAATACATGATATTATTTTCATTGAGGGGGATATTAAAATTATAATATTACTATATTGAAATAAGAAAAATATAATTCATATTATGAATGATATGTTTGATAGAGATAAATAATGCATCAACTTATAGGATAAAGAAATATTTAATCTCATGTTTTTAAACAAAAATCATGGGATTTATTTTTAGAATTAGTTACTTCAATTATAAATCCTCTAGTATTAGAAATTTAACAATTTTATTAGTATGATAAGATATTTTTTCTTAGTATAATTTTAATACTTACAAGTCATATCCAGTTCATAATTGGTAAAAGATAGAAAAAAATGATAATGCGTACTGTTAAATACAAGGATAGGGTTATTTTATATAATAATTAATATTAATGTTACTATCCCATCACATTATACTCATAAAATATCAATTTAGTAATGGGAAAGTAGTATAAAAAACCAAAAAATATATTAAAACCTATTATGAATGATATAATGAAGTATAAGTCTTGAATCAATTGGATATTTGCATCATTTATACTATATGTGAAAGTAAATTGGTGATC
The DNA here is from genome assembly GCA_963277665.1 of Viscum album. Lineage (NCBI taxonomy): Eukaryota > Viridiplantae > Streptophyta > Magnoliopsida > Santalales > Viscaceae > Viscum > Viscum album. The sequence continues at coordinate 606,555,291 of OY728139.1, read as the reverse complement.
CCACACCATTTTTTTAAAATATTAGAAGTGTTTTCCATGATTAAAAACTAATATGATAAAATTCCCACTCATACAATGTTGGGGTGGAGATTTTTCACTAATTATTGAAAATTTAATGAAGTAATAAGAAAAAATTATTTCCCTCTACCAATCATTGATCAAATGTTATAAGGGGCTTTTAGGAATCAATAATAATACTTATCATATGGATAATCTAGTTACAAAAAAATTCTAGTGTCTATAAATGATGAAAGCATGGAAACATAACATGTTCATATAGAACCATTTATTTTCTACATATGTCCTTTAGTATGTGTAATTCATGAACAAATTTTTAGTAGTTTATGAGACACACATTTCATAGTATGGAAGTAAAATTTTTAGAGATACTCATGGATGAATTTTTAGTGTATCATCCATAATTTTATGTGTGTATAATTAATCTTGACACCATATTAAAATAATACCAATAAAAATAACTTTTAGTAAACTAATATAATTTGCATTTATGGTAAAATAAGAAATTATAGTAGACCAATCCATCTCCAAAAAAGGAATTGAAATATATAAAAAATAAAATGGTTCTCTAATTGATACCAATTCCATAATTAGTATGATAGATACATAGTTTTCTAAAACATATTAATTTCTAAAGAAGATTTTATAAATGTGTTTCTTAGATCACTCAGCCGCTCATCATTATTTTGGGAATGGATGTTTCATTCCCATTCTAAGAACCATGTATGTAAGCCTTTGAAAATTTATATTAATTTAGAGACCAATCCTATATTGGGATAACCTAATTTGGTAAATATTTTTGAACTAACACGATATTCAAGTAGTTTTCTTTTTTTTTTGTAAATTAAAGATAATAAGTTGATCTAGTTTTTAGGCCCATACATTATACATGCTAAACTATCACATATGATAATTCAAATTGTAGTACTATATAGAAGGATTTTATAGTATTTTAATTTAATTTAAAAATTTTTAAAACCTAATTTGTGCTATCAAAAAGTGGTTGTTTGAAAAGATTACACAGGCATAGATTATTTTTTTTAAAGTATAAAAAATAATGATTGATTCAATGTGTTTTTCTACTAAAGTTAAGCTAAAATACTATTGGTCAAGTACATTTATGTTTATATGAGTCTATCTTGGTAGATTAAGAGAAATTGAAATGGATAATGAAGAATCATTTAAGGAAAATAAGAAAAACCTATAAAATTTCATGGCATACTCTCAGATAGTATGTATTCTTTAATTGAAATTACATTTAATAAGCTAATTTATTTGAAGAAATAGAATTCAAATAATTTTCTATCTATGTAATACCCCATGTATTTTATTAAAAAAATCAAAATTTTCATTTCATTATGATGAAAATTTATTTTAGGTATTGTTTTATTTTGTTGAACTAGGAAGATTGAGTTTTTTAATAACTCCTTGGGTGAATAATTTAAATCCCCCCAATAACTTAAAAATATTCTATATTTTGATGAAAATTAATATTCATATCTAATATAAAATATGGGAATCGTATAAAAAGTGAATATAGATATTTTTTATAAGAGGACTAACAACATGGCATGGTTAATATAAACACATAGTGATGATTTTTACAAAACACAAAAAACCTAACACATGACCATCCTTTAAACCAACTACCACTGATTAAATTAACTTTGATAACCACTATGAACCTAGTCATTTATAATAAAACCATTCATTGGATCTTGTTGGGTAACTTGAACCATGTTGACCAGTTTTGACACCTCATCTTTCCAAAGAAAACTATGCCAAACATAGTGTAGTCATTCAACTCATATAACCCTAGAGTGACTTGAATTATTTTATATAAAATCATTCCCTAGAAAAATAAAAGTTTATATAACCCATTTTTACTGGTAGTGACCATGAAAAATTTTCTTCTCAAACTAATCCTTGGTATATAATTTTTTTATTTCAATCATTCACATTAGTATCGACACCATGTATTTCCAAATACCAAGCCCAAAACCACAGATTTGTTATTTTGTATACCTTGTTTCACCTATTCAAAACCCAATGTGAGGTAATTCTTAAAAAATACCATGAAATGTCAAAATAATCTATACTATTTTATTTTTATCATTACAACACACCCAAAAATAAATTTTAAAATCACTAGAATAGAAATTTTTCATAAAAACTATATTACTCTAGTTAAAAAAAATTAATGATTTGGTCATGAAAATTATAAACAATTTATTTCCCCCAGCATAAATTGAAATTCTCATTGTGCTTCTTACCAAGTCAATCAATTATAAACACTCCAAGATTCAAGGTTCACTATTTCAATTTTATTTTCTGACCTTTAATCTCTCGTAAATCCAAAATAACCTAACTCTTTATTTCACCAAAAACCCAGACATCAAAAAAATACCTAAACCATACTAACCCTTTTATATCCATAACAAACCGTTGAAACCAAACAAAACATCATTATATATTAATATTTGATCTATCCAAAACCTACAAAACCCAAAAACCAATATTGATCCCCATATAATGAATTCCCACATACAATAGACCACCCAAAACAATTAATAAAATATTTTTATTCCATTAAGTCATACAAAGTCAAAAAATTCAACTAACATGACCCACACATGTACTACTGACCTTCAACCTCATCATCCTCAAATTAATATATCTCATTAGACAACCTTTATCTATGAATCCATTTTAGAGTAAATATATAACAACTAGTTAAATGTGACCACAACATATAAAATGGAATTTTAAATTGATTTTTATTTCTATAATGAAATAAAAGAGTAGATATCCCAATAATTAATACACTCATAATAGTCAATTTTTAGTAAATACCAGATGTTAAGGATTATTATTTCAATGAAATTAAACTGGAATTCCATATTACATTCTAATATGATCACAATGTGGTTAATTTATTATTGAGTGAAAAAAACCTGGAAGAAAAATTTGGATGATTTTAGTGTTATATTATTATATATTATACTAATTTTATCATGTAACTCTCTTATAGATAATTTTTTTGTTCCATGGAATGATTTTGTATATAAAAATGTGTTTATTTATTGAATAAACCCAAACTGGTGAATGGAACTTCTATGAAGAAGTTTTTTAATTTAAACAATCCAGTGCTTCATATCCTCTAATAGGGACTTACTATCCCATGTATTTCAAAATTATAAAGTCAAGGGATTTTCAGGAAAACTAACATCATCTTAATTTGTGATACTTTAAAGGAGATTCCTTTTATTTTTTCAAAAGTGTTTTTTATTAACTTTGTGGGGATGAAAAACAAGAAAATATACACAGTATTAGGTTTAAAGTGTATCATATATTTCTAAAATTTTTTAGATGTATTTTTTATGTTTCACACCATCAGATATTTAGAAGAAAAAAATAATTGATTTACCTATTATTGGGAAGATATTACTAATAAATGAAGTGGGATATTAATAAATTTTGAAACAATATATTTTCCATAAAGAGAATCATAAAAGTTAAAAGTTTCATAGGTTAAAAGAGATTCTTATTGAGTATTGTAATAAAAGTGGAAAATTAATTAATATTGGGAAAAATATTTTCTATATTACCAAATAATTCTTGGGAAGGAAACTGAAGTTCATCAAAGGCAGACTTGGTATTATTAGAATAAAAATTCCAGTGGTTTACTTGGGATATTTTTTTAATAAAAGAGTTCACATTCAATATTTTGAAGTTATCCTCAGCATGATTATGGGAAGAATCTAAAATAAGAAAAAAACGCATCCTCTCTTTAGGATGTAGGATAAGAATCATTAATAATGTACTCTCTTTAATCATAATGCATGTACTTACTTCCATTCAGTCCCCCAAATCATTCATTATAATAATTTATGTCATCCTTCATAGTTTCATTTGGGATGATAAGCAGGATGAGAACCACCATTGGAAGAATTGATCTATGATGGATAATAATTATGTAGAGGGTATAATTAATCATAAAATTATTTAGAAGACCATACAATTATTACATTAAAAAAATCATGGAAGGTGGTCTATGGACACTTTTTGTGGGAAATATTCATTTTCAATAATTATGGATCCTCTCTATCTAGAATTCGTGATAAAAAATCACTGGGTTCACATATCTAGAAAAATATTCTATGACTCCATTTACTTATTGATCAATGGTTTCATATGGTTCATTATATGTGGAGACATCATATTTTGGAAATATAACTGGGTAGGTAATACTTTATTCTTCCTAGGGTGCCTAGTGCCTTAAATTATCTTTGTCTAGGTGATTCTACACCCTACCTTCATGGATGATATTCTAGAATCAAACAAAGGTGACCGTTATTCTCAATTTTTCATCATATGATCTTCATGAGTGATTCTTCACCCTATCACCCTTTGGTTTATTCTACCTCTTCACTTTCGTAGAATAATACTTGTACAAAATAAAAAATATTTACGGTCCAACTGGTTATAATGAAAAACTATTCCTATAAAATGAATTTTTTTATTTGGTGGATGTGGAATCATGCTTTATCTATGGATTCTAAAGTATATAAGATAGGAATCACTATTGTTTTAAAATTCTCATGTTGTGGTCATTCTAGTAGGTAATCTATTAAAAACCTATTCTACATAGGGGAGTGGGATCACTATATCTAGTTTTTACTTGGAGGATTGATGGAGGCTTCTGATAATTTTCTTTCCAACAATCACTTCATTTCCTTTTATTCTTAGGCCAATATAGGTGAGCCTTCAGATTTTCAGAATAGTTGATTTTTTTTTCTAGATACTGGGTTATTAGGGAACTTTGTAATGATTTCTACCATAATGGAACCAAAAAATTAGAAAAAAATATCAAAAAAATATTTTATAATTCTTATGTAGCTCTTTTTAAACCAGCTAGTAGGTATGATATCCTATTTTCATAAATCGTTAGATTCCTCCCACTTCGTGTTCAAATGATGTCATGTCCATGGAAGTTTGAGTCCATTTTGTGCATTGAAAAGCATTTAAATAATGATTAATTCTTAAATTGTATGGTTTTAGTGTTAATAGAAACATGGAAGTAGGTGGTATCATTTTGGATTATATGTGATTTGTGATTTTGGATTTCTTTGATTACTATGGTGATGGAAATTATCTTATCATTGAAGCTCATTCTTTATTTACTAGGATAATTGTATAGTCATTGGAAAATATTTCATTTCCTGTGATTGATGTGGATTTAGCACTACAGGTCCATTATCAATTGGGGAACCTTCCCAACCATTGTAGAATAGTATACACTATCAGAATATATAGAGGTATGATTCACCAAGGATTGGAGATTCTTTATACATGGAGCGGGGAGAATTTTCGGCAAATTTCTTATCATTCAAAGAAGATTATGTGGGGTATTTCATTATCTATTCAATTATTGGATCCATATATAGGTATTGTATGGATTTAATTTACAGTGAATCACTTGGTATTTAACACTTTTTTATACCATGGTCTTGCTATTTTTTAACATGTCACTATTTTTTTCTTTTATAATAATATGATTATAATTACAAATCATCTAGAGGAGTACTTAGATATTCCAACTCACTATATAATTAAACTAATCGATATAACTAAGGAAACATATTCATCTATTTAATTACATGAGGCCACATTATACTATCCCATAGACTACGATGAATATATTTTAGAGTATTTAAGTAGTAAATATATATAATGATTGAAATTCCCTCTCAGCCTTGCATGATATCACCTTTCACTCTTACTCTATGAGAACCCTCTACACTTGAATATAATATTAATCTTCTAGATTTTATGGCTTATTTATTTTCCTTTTCACCCTAAACAACTCTAGAATCAGAATACACAACACTTTCCCACTCTAGAAATGATTATACACCCCTCACATCTAATATACAAGAGGATCAAAGTGCAGTGACTATGAGATTTGCATTGGTACTTTACACACTAGAAGAGGCTTATAAGAATTTAGAGTATAAACATAGTCCATCCCTAGGAAAGGTGGTACGAATTGTGAAAACTAAGGAGGTTTTTTACTTTGGTCCCTCTAATCCTTATTACCCCACCCTTTCAAATAGTGACTTATTTTGAGTCGAGAAAATTCATACTATAGTAACTCACATGGATAATTATGTTCTTGATAAATTAGATTAGAATGCACAAAAATATAAAAAATAATATAACTAGTGATAATCTTATTGATGAGGATGAGGAGATTGAGGGAATATATGAAGATATGGACCACAATGAGTCCTAGTAATTTTTTTTTACTATTTTTGTAATGAATCAGATGGATAGCATGTATTTTGATATTTGATCTTATTGAACTATCCTATATCGGACTTCATTTTATTAATTACATGAAATAGTATTTAATAAAATTTTATACATAGTATCATTTCAAAAATATCTTAAATATTGAAATCTTAAATAGCACTATAATGAAACATATTATTAAACGAAATTACTTTAGAATAAAATTTTATGAATTCTTCATTTTCATTCACATTTTATATACATATTTAATTAAATCAATAAATACTACAAACGCTAAATAAGAAATAGTCAAGTTAGGTTGGGGATATTATTTTTAATCATTTAATTGTTTATATTATTCCTTTATAGTTCATAAAACAAAATTTTAACTCCTTTATATTTATCCAAAACATAGGATAATGTTTGATTCAAGTGTGGTGGAGGGGTGTTTAAATCCATACTTTCCTATTTTCTTGTACCAATTGGTGTAAAAAAATATTTTTTGATAATATTGTTTTATCATTCTAGAAACATTAATGATAATGAGGTTAAAATTTTGTATGTTATAGGTAGTAATTTATTGAGAAATGTACATCAACATTTTCAATGAATTAAGTCTTTATTTATTGAGTTAATTTTAAATGTAATGAAATGGTTTAAATATTTACATTTGTTACTTGATAAATGATAATTGATTATCTCAGTTGGAGTATGTATTAATGGATTTCAATTTTTTATTTATACTAGGTTACATAATTAAAAAAGAATCTAGAAATAAAATATGAAAAAAATGAAAATGGGGTAAGAAAAATAATTTAATTATCCGATATTGAAATATTGATAGAAACACTTCCATATTAATAATCCCACTATCACAAAAAAAAATTAAAATGTGATAAATAGTGTTGTTTGAGGTTCTGTTTTTGGTTTGAATCCTAAGGGTGTTTAAACATTTGAATGACAGCTAAAAAATTTACACATTCATTTTATAATGACTAAAATTAATTTTAGTAGGTTATTGAATAAAATATGTCTTATACATGTGAAATTTTATCATTTCATCAAATTCCAAAGAAAGTGTGAAAAGAAATAAAAAAATAATGAGAAAAAAATATTGTGAGTTATGTTCTTTGGTATTTTTTTAATAGATATTTGTATGAAATTATTCCCATATGAATTATTTTAGTTTCTTTTATATATAATCATATTAATAATGAAATAATAGGTAAATATAATTTATAATTCTTTTGGTTATGTATGAATTAGGATGTTAAAAGAATATGCATGTGTAAATTTGAATATTGTTAGTTATATACCATTGTTTATTGACATGATTGAGTATAATTTTTTCTTATTAAATATATTTTATTTTATATGTATGTTGATAATTTTTCTTGATGATAAAAGATGGTCAACTACAGTGGAAATTAACAAACTAATTTTTTTTCCTATATTTTTTCATAATTTATAATTTCAAATGAGGTAATTAGTTCCAAATTTTATACCATTTTATGATTTAGGATATAAATGATATTAATTATTTATAGAGTGATGTTTGATTGAAATTGAAGATAAGGAACCAAATACATGATGTGGTGTATTGGAACACACCAAGGTTAGTTCAGAGAAGTTGGAATTTTACATTCCATAGATAAAACATGTTGAGGAGTATAGTGTAGTCAATTCCATGTTATATAGGTGCTATTGAAAAATGAAAAAAAATTAAATTTTACATTAAACATGTCTTGGTTAGGATAATAAGCATAATATTTTAAAATTATAAATAGTTTAGGATTTGAGAAACATATAGATACAAACACCATGTGGTTTTTAGGGGTTTCAAATAAAAAATATGAAATAAACATGATAATGTTGACAAGACTGAACCATGAGAAAAAATATATTTAGATTTAATAGTATAGAAATATGAAACTAAATGAGATATATTGAGGTAATATAGATATAGCTAAAAAGATAAATGAAAATATCACATACATTATCATTTTTTCGCACTAGAACCAAATAATGGATCACAACACGGATTCACCATATTGATTTCAAAAGTTTAACAAATACTACATATCTAAAGAAAATTCGACATTGGATTATCTAAGAGAGAACACCACACCACTCACTTTATAAATAATAAAATACTTTTAAAATATAGAAATGAATTAAAAGATAATAATGGATGTTTTCAAACACATAACTGAGACGCATTTGGAATTTATCATAGTTTAAAAAATCTACTACATCCAAGGAAAATATAAAAATTTAATAAAATGAGAAAAGTATTGAGAGGTAAATACTATAGTTATAAGTGATATAATTCATCACTAATAACATAAACTAATTATATGTTACAAAAATCTTTTTGGGGATGACTTTATTATTAGAAACTATTATAACCATAAGCCCATCACCATCCAACTCATGGATAAAATATTTATAGAATATTAATTCATTACTCATAATAAATTTAGCTAGTTTTAATGAATTTATTATTTATACTATGGAAACATTAAATCCACTATCCAATTATACCCACCCATTAATTTTATATTTTTTCCATTATCTAACAAGTCCTCATTATTGGTCTTCTAATTAAATAGGTTCACTATTGTGATTCTCCATCATAACTCCAACTGATCTTCATTATACTCTACTAAACATTCATTAGTTTGAGAAACTGGCTTCAAACCTCAATAATATTACCCTTAAATGTTTTTTCATGTATTTTTGTTCAACTAAATTCCAAAAAATTATATCCATATCCTTCCATTAGAGTAGTAATATTTCAATCACCTTTCAGTATCCAAGTCCCTTCTAAGGCATAACACTATACCAAACCTTCCTAGACTATGACCTTTATCAACTTGTATTCTAAATTTGAAATTCCACTATAATTAAATAGATTCATAAATCCATATTATAAAATACTTTTTATAAAGTGATACTTCAGATGAATGTTATTTTTTCATGAATTAAACATTGGATTCTTATCAATATAGATACACTTTGACTAATATATAATAACTTTCTATTCCCCTTTTTGTTTTTGATTTCTGCTAAAAGTAAATTAATCCATGTAAACTCCTTTCCAAACTCAATTCCAATAACATGATTTGATTTTATGGATGAAAGTGAAAATACCAAATTTATTTGTGACATCCAACAAGGATCTGGTCATCTATAAGAGAACATATATTCTGTGACACTTCTATAAATTTATGTAAATCTTCCAATTACCACATCTATATATCTGAATAGTCATTCATCCATTAAAAAAATAAAAATATAATTCTATATTCCCTTTTAGATATTAGAGTATTCAATATACAACATCCTAGTATTCCTTACCTATATTTGATATGAACCGTCTAATAATTTCCACTATAAAATTAGTGTTAGAAATTTTATAAAGCTTCAAGCATAAGTTTTTTAGGTTATATGGAACCATTTCCATTTACTTCTCCTCATCATTAAATCTTAGTTACCTCCCCTTGATCAACATGATGTTTTTAACTAATGGGGTTAATATAGGATTTCATCTTGATATTCCAAAACTTTCCAAAATGATTATATATTGTCAAATTGAAACAACATCATAGTTACCATCCTCCAATATCTATTGATCCACATCCCAAAAAAAATTTACTCTATGATATTCTGTCTCAAATTTTATGGGTAAATATTTCATCATATATACCGTCCATTCAATATTAAGACCTTATTGACTAATATCTCTTGTATACATAAGAAGTATGATAAAACCCTCTTCACTTAACATCTTGATAATGATAAATTCTTTTATTACACCAGATGACAGATTTATCTTACATGAAAAAACCAAATATCTAATTCCATTATCAGGGTTCCATTTTTATCCTATACCAAATGTATTTGAGGATAAAAAATAGACCCTGTTTTATGGTTTCTTTGAAACATTGTAGTTTCTCTATGTAAATTTCCTCCTCTAGATCTCTATGAAGGAATTTCATCTTTACATCTAATTGATTATTATGTTGACCGTTTAATGTAACCATTCTAACAACTATCTAAATTATTTTTTATGACACCAATGGAGTGAATATTTCAATCAAAAAAATGATTGTATTTCTTAAATACTTTGACAAAAAAATTCTCATTATACAGATTACTACAATTTAATTATTCCATTAACTAGTAGACCCATTTTTTGATGTTATTCTCCCATAGTTCAAGATATTTCAGTTCCCATATTCTATTCACATTTAAAGAATCAATTTATACCATCATCACAAACTCTCACTACTTCTAATCATTAATGATTACCAAATATTCCAGGCTTTTAAGTTCTCTATCACCCATTAAAAGAAAATAATACAAGTTTGATTATAAAATATGCATTGGCCTCTTAAACCTGGTAGACCCCATTAACTAAATTAAAGGATCAACTATTCCTTTAAAAAAATTCATCATTTTATCAAAAGTTATTGAAATTTCTAGTATATCTAACAATCGAGAGACTTCTAAAAATTAAGCTCTATCTAGACAATATAAACATTCCAGTTCCTCCAAAAACTAAATAAACCCAAAAATAACATTTATTTTTAGACATAAATTCTATTTAAATTTTTTATACTCAACAAATTACTTTATTCCTAAATGAATTTTCAACCATGCATAAGTTCCCCTTATTAATGATGAAATTCCAAATTCTAATGAACTTACATTCATCATTATTCAAAAGATAAAATCTAATGTTTTAATCTCTATAACCATAATGAAATATGTATTGGATAGATCTAATATATTTTTCCTTTATATGGAAATAACACGAACATTAGTTATGCTTCCAAATACTTTTAGGTGTGATAAAACCATTGAACTACTTTTCCAAATACCTTGACATGGTATTTTCCTATCAACAAGGATGTGACATTAAATGGTTCTTACCAAAACTCTTTTATAAAACAAAATATAGTTGCATGATCTAAGAGCCCTTATTCAATATCTTATTCATCCATTTTAGCACAATATTCTTCTTTGGTGTCTCGAGTATTATTTTCTTATACTTGATTCCCTTCATCAAATAAAATTTATTGAATTTTGTATTTTTATATACACCACCACTATTAAACCTTAAATATTAAAATTTTAAACAAATATAATTTTCCACCATAGATCTTAATATAATTAAAATTTCATGACTTATAATTTGTTCTCTATAATGTACATCCACAATTTCTATGTAGCATCATCTATGAAGGTAACATTTCACAATGAACCACCTTAAGAAAGTATCATTGTTGGTCCCCATACATTCATAAGCACTAGAAATAACATACAAGACTTTGGTGTTTAACCTCTCATGAAAAAGTATATTATTTTCTATTTTACAAGGATATAATATTTACGTGTTGTATGCTCTTTGTTTATTAGTTCCAATATATCATTATCATCCAAAACACTCATACCCTTATCATTTGCATGACTAATATCATGATTCCACAAATAGTCATATTTTTTATATTCATTGAAACACACTTTCCTTCCCAATATCCTTATTAGATAAACTATTTTATCTTGTACACTATTGGCCACCACCATGGAACCCTTGGCGGTCTTCCTCACCTCATAAATAATTGTGCAATGATCCATGAACCGTTTTTCTAACTACCAAAATAATTTCTTTCTTTAATATTTCTATGTTTTAACTACTTATATCTTCAAAAAGTGTTCATTATTTATATGAAAATCCACAACACCATTTATTATAATATCAAGAGCTTCATCTTTAATGAGGTGAACCTTAAAAATATTTTAGACACATAAATTTTTGTGAATCCTCTCACTGATGAAAAGTTAAATTATATGTCTGAATCAATGATATATGAATACATTGGGTCATTGATACTCAATAAAAATTTATTATTAAAATTCTTAGTTGTGGTATTTTTGGATAAAATTCCAGTTATTTCCCTTAAATTCTTGAAATATTTCTTTCGATTTCCTTTATTACCACACTTCCAACATGTATGACCCATACGTATAGATTTACTCTAATTACTTTCTCTGGATCAACTTACTTATTTTTTACTTCTCTATAAAGTTTTTAATTCTTTTCACTTTTCACTATATACCATGTTGGGAAGGACTACCTATATAATCATCATTACTAGGATCTTCAATCCACTAAAATACCACAAACACTGGAAGATCGATACAATAATATCAAACCTATATAGTTTCCTTCTCAATTTGGAGATTAAAGTAGAGAAACATGGGAATTAAATGTCTTATACTCACCTTAGTAATTCATAATTTACACACACACCTCAAAATAACTCACACATCAACTTTCAAGAAAAGAAACAATTATAAATTAAAGAGTACATGCATAGATTATGTTGTTCATACTTTTAGTTTTACATCCATAGGAGAACACTTCCAAATTTTATTACATAGAATATAGAAGGATTAAACTTTTTGAATCAATGATTACTAATATCTTAAATAGATCTAGTAAAAGATAAAAATAGAACAGGTGTTCCTATAAAATGTTTATAAATTTTTTCCTCAAGTTGAATAAGTTCCACCGCTAACCCAAGTTTGTAGAGAACCTTTCCATAACATTGGAAATCTCTAATTCCATATAACTATATCCAAATCAATTGTTTCATCTGGTAAACCGAAATTGGGGCATATTTTATACTCATTAAAATTCACGATCTTATGATCAAACTATCATTTCCTTTAGAGTTCCTCCATTTCTGGTGATTAAACACCAAGGGAGATCTATCTTTTGATGACTCTTATTCTGGTAGATTAAGTCAAAAAAGGAAAAATATGTATTTCCTAAAAATATACCACTTGAATAGTTTTTGAAGTAACACTATATTAAAACTCAAGAACATGTGAAATCTATAAAATCCTTCCTTTTACAGCATTCATGTTGTTTTTTCCATCACCTTCCATTCAATCGAGATCAACTAAGGCATAATACTACCTCGGGATTTCATGAACTAAAGATTTTGTGAAGAAGACATCTTTATATTTCTTCCCAACTATCTTTCACAACTCCAACACCTTATCTTCCATATATTATAAATTAAATTGAGTTTTTAGACAATTTTTTTCCTTTCATAGAACACTGGATTGCAAGATATGATAATTACACTCTTACTATCACTTAATAACAATACTCCATTTGAACTCCACTTGATCTCTTTCAGTAAGAACATTAACCAAAGTAACTTCTTTAAATCTTCCATAGATGCTAAGAATTATAGTTCTATTTTAGACAAGGTAACCACATGTTGTAGATGATACATATAACTTAAGCTCATTCTGACAAAGGTAAAAACAAATCCAATCATGCTCTTTCAGGTATCTAAATCCCAAAAAAAATCGTCATCGACAAATCCCTATAAGAAATTATCTTCCCCAATATAGATATTTTTATCTTCAAAAAAAATACATACTAGATGATCCACTTAACTACCTCCTAGTTTTCCTTTATAAGGTAAGACATTAAATAACTTACAACTCTCAGTGCAAAGGTAGTGTATGACCATGGGAAGATCATCACATACATCATACTTTCATTAGATAAATAAAACAATACTCTCAACATGTACCAGACCTCATATTATATTTAAATTTCTTATTATATGGATAACATAAAGTGTCAGGAAATCGGAATCGATATAGATTTACATTCTTCCATACCAAATTTTTTCATGATCATCCTAATGTATTATTTTTGTAATAACACTAATGTTCTGACTCTCTTATCCCGATATATGATCATCCCTGAGATTTTATTGGCATATAGATGATCCATTATTTTATAACTTTTAGATAACTTACTCTTTAGATCCTAGATCCAAAAAATCTTTTGCCCCTATAGTAACATTTCATCCACATATATGAGGATTATGATGTAATTCCTATCATTACTTGACTTTAAATAACAAAAATGATCATAGTCACTCCATGTGAAACCATCATAAGTAAAAAATGAATCAAAATCATGGTTCCGCTGTGGAGGTTCTTGTTTTAAGACATAAAAACTTCGATTCATTTTTTAAAAAAATACCCTCATTCTAATGATCTTAAAAACTCTTTGGCTTATTAATGTAAATTTCATTCTCCAAGTAACCATGAAGATATAATAGTTTTAAATCCATTTTATACAAGTTTAAATCATCAAAATAAAAAAGTAATCACTATACATATTTTTTGACGATTAAAAACTAGTGACGTTTTTTATAGAACTTAATTATTTATATTTTTTTAAATCCATTCACCACAAACCACACCTCCTCTCTTCTACACCAATAAATTTTTCCTTAAAATAGAAGACTTGTTTATTATTTAATGATCATTTTCCTTTCAATAGTTTAGTTAGATCCAATTTTTTATTGAAATTCATGGAATCCATTTTTTCTTCAATACCAACTCCCACTATTTTGAGTCACTTAGTTTTACCTATTCTTAAAGGCATTCAGGTCCCCTTATATATGTTAACATTTAGAAATTAAAATCATCATGATATCTTTAGACTAGACACCTTACTCTAAAATATCCTCTCAACCAAACTTGATAATTTTATCTTTCTAGTAATTAAATTTTTCGTACCCTATATTCTTGTCAAACATCTTCCGACCAAACATCTTATGGATAATTACCTTAGGAATCAGTAGACCTTGATCATTACAACATGTCTTCCAATTGTTTAACATATAGTAAATCTTTGTTGACATCTAGCCACAATAGAACTTTATGTCTTATAGTTCTTCTATCTAGATCAACATTAAATATAATATTTGAATTCATTCCATCAAATTTTTATCCATCCAGGTTTGTTTCTTTCAATAATTCCTTCTCAATAAATAAGACATTTAAACTTCTGATGACTTGGAATTGGTCATCATCCCTCAATCAAAAACTAAAGTATTTATTTCTTTATAAAATACAGAAATATACCTAGGACATATAATAAATTTTCTATCTGACATTAGAATCAATTTTAATATATACCAAACCATTAAATACTTTAAGATGTCCACATTATAGTAACTTACATGACAATAGCTCTTATGGTTTAATTTTTCCCATAGTTGAAAATAGACTTCTATTGGAAATATATATGAAAAGGTTGATTGATTATTCCAAAATGGCCTTGAAAATTCTAGTATCTATCATCATTCATAACATAATTTTAGTCAAATTAAAATTCATTATTTCTAATACACTATTTTGTTGTGGTGTTCTGGATATTATCTTTTATATCATGATCTATTTCTTATGGTTATAGTTCTATAAGTTTCTACCATCTTACTCTCCACAGTTGTCATATCTAAGGCACTTCAACTTAAAAACACTTTATCTTTTAACCATTGAATTACACTAAATAAATTCACTAAATAAATATGATTTGCGATTAATAAAATACACCCATACCTTCCTTGTTGCATCATCTATTAATGCAAAAAAGTAAATATATCCTCTTTAAGAATGGACTGGAGATAGCCCCTATATATCTGAGTGATCAAGTTTCATATTCTTGGAATTGGGATTATAGCCATACAAGTTGAATGGAGTTATTTTATTTTTCCTAAGAATAAAACTCTCACAAGTTCTGATATATATTTTATAGAGTTTCATCATTCCACTTCCTTCTATAACCGAGCCAGAAATTCAAAACTTCTAGATCCTTAAGAGTTTTTATTCTAACTATAAAAACTCTCATTGATCTTATTAATAGATATATTATATCATCATGTACTCATCACACCCTCGCCAAGGACCCTCAATTCACATTACAAAATCCATTAGCGAAGGGCATACCATTTCTTTTCTCACCGATTTGCCTTAATGAGATAAGATTATTATGCATCCCTGAGATGTGCCTAGCTCTTTTTAGTCTTAAGAATAAACTATTCTTAATACATATATTCACATATCCCTTTATGACTATATAAAAGGAACTATCATTCATTAGATAAACTCTTCCAAATATTACAGATTCACAATTGACCATGCACCCAAGTTATTCTATTGAATCTAATGATTCACCAAAGTCAACCACCCCAGACTCCACCAAAACATTGACATAGAGAGAGTGGTTTTTCCTACAACTTTTGAAATAAAAAAATTGAAATTCTGAAAAAAAAAATATAGTTAATTATTTATAACTTCTATAATCACTCTAGATATGTACATGTTTCCCACAATGCTAGTAAGAGAGACCTAGACCTGTCAAACATCCTCCACTCCTCTCTCTTGATTTATATTTCAATCACCTTTGACTTTTCCATTGAGGTAAGAAAAACCTTACATAAGCATTCAAATAGTTAATAATAGTTACTTGAAAATCCTTTATCTTATGTTCATCATTCAAGATCATGTTTCTAATGTCCTTAAATATCGATTTAGGGTTTCTACTAGATTTATTCACTATTGTGACTGTGATATCCCGACCCAGGTACCACACACTGGTGCTCTGAGTTGGTCAGTCAAAATACCTCAGGAATGCCTCCTCATATGCCAAAGATTGATGACTAGAACTGAGGGTCTAATATTAATCATGATGATACTATACACTATTTATTAGAATAATATAATAGCACAAATAGAATAAAAATAAAAAAAATTATATAACCAATAACCAGAAAAACCAGTATCACATGATGACTAAAACAAGAATAAAATATCCAAACCAAAATAGTAGAAATGTAATTCCAAGTGTCAAATGCAAAACCAAAATAAAGACACACTTAAACTTCTAAGCAGGTGAAGACACCATGTCTAGTTCCCTTATCCAATCCATCTCAACTCATCAATCTAACATAGGGATCTTACCATTATCCTGTCTTGCAACCATGAAGTCTACTCATGTAACGATCAGGCAACCTGAGTAGAGTGTGAGTAAAACTCTGTAGGCCACCCATAATGGAATAAAAAAAATATCCAGTCAATAACAGGGTATACAATAGTATACAAAATAAACTACATTACATAAAGTAAATATTTATCGCATTTCATTATTCATTAACTAACTACATAGTTTCCCAGGTTCATGATGCCACCCATAATACTAATACCTTCATTATCCCATACCTACGTCTGAACTATCCACAAGGGATATCACATATCACAATACCATGGTTTTCATTTATCATTTCATTTCAAAATCCTAACACAACCAATTGGAACCATATCCTACTACTAATATAATGGGCATAGAAGATCAGGTATAACACCCTGTGGGTATTTGGATCCTCTGTTCCTATCCCACATCACATTTCTCCAATGGCCCAAAGGCCTTCATTTTTTATTGATTTTTGATAATCCGCCTTTCAAGGGGTGAGGTGGAACCCTTACAAGGCCCGTAGGCATAAGTATTACATGGCCCGTAGGCCTTGGAGGAATTCATTTCCCGTAGGCTTCAAACATTACATATAACCCAGACTAACTACTTGGAACTGCTCCTCCCCGGCATCTTCATCGTGAAATCAGCTCTCCACCTTCGCATGGCTGTTCGGGTAGGCATTCTCGTGCATGCACAGGCTTTTCCCGATGGCAGGTTCCATACCCTCTCATTCTTTCAATCCGTTTAGCTTCTTCTATGGTGAAAGATCCTTGCTCATCCTCCTTGTAGATATTGTTCATTGTAGGTTGTCTGGTTTACATCTGCACTTAACGTGGCCCAAAGGCCTTGAGGTTGCCCTAAGGCCATACTGACCCGAAGGTCTGGGTGGCCCGAAGGCCTTAAAGGACTCAGGGACCAAATCGATGGCCCGAAGGCCCAAACGGGGGCATATTCCTGGATGATACAGTGCCAAATAGTGCCCACTACAGTCCCTACTACAGTGACTGCAACAGTACTTCACAGTTCCTGCTACAATACCTATTATGGTACTGCTACAGTACTACTATAGTCCTGCTACAGTAACCTAGAAATTTTTCCTCCGCCTGTATTTGATCCCTGGTCACTTAGATGCACTTACAGAGTCCTTACCAATTGGGATAAGACTCATGTACTCCCACATCACATTTCTGTATTGGTATTTGGAGCCTCATCCCTTTTCCCATACTATCAAAAATGGGTATTTGGATCCTGAGTCCGTATCCCATAAAATAATAATCACATATGGGTATTTAGAGCCTCAACTTTTGTCCCACACTCACTATCTCATATGGGTATTTGGATACTCAATCCCTATCCCACACCTCAATATCACATATATCACGAATATCACACTATCTCATAAATCAAAATTTCATAAATGTCCAGGTCATGCATCATTAACCTTCCCATCAAGCATTATCATTTAAGTTCACATTTTAAATTTATCAAAACAATAATAATTCATTATATTTATCACATAGAAAAATAAGAATAAATCACTATTAATCCAATCAATAAATATTTAACCCTATAATTCATTAACCCATATTGGTTATTCCAAACTCCTGTGTTATTCACATTAATCAACCAATTCAACATTCAAATAATCAATAACTTCCACAATCCCATAAATTAAATAATTATAGAATCCCATTAATCAATCAATTTAATATACCATAATTCACCAGTTTCATAATCACAGTTACCAAATTCAATTTTCCCAAGTTCAACTCATTTCATAATCACATGGTAAATCAATAAATCAATTACATAATTACATAAATTAATTAATCAATTAATTTAATAAATTAAAGATTCAATTCCCAAACATGGCATTTGAAATTTAAAAACACATACATTCAATTGGAATTCAATACTATGGGAATTAAATTTAGACCACATAACTCAAAATCAATGACAAACACTCACCAATGGAAATCCCAAATTGAAGTAGAATAACCAAGATCATGACAAAGAATGAAACCTATACCCAAAAAATTGATCCAAGATCAAAATAATCAATATAAATAAAACCTTGATCTAGAACCATCACAAAAGGAGTATAAGTATCCCCTTTTTATCTAGAGAGAGATATATGAGACAGACAAACCTAATAGGGAAGAAACTACATACTCGGAGAGGTGCAGATCCATCAATATGGCCTTTAATTCATCATTAATGGTGTCTGAGAGCCCTAAGAATTCGTCCAGAAGCCTAAAAAACATGAGGAATGAGTTAAAGTTAGTTGGGTTGACATTGGGGGTGGTTTTGTGTGTTCATTATTTTCAAAACTAATTTTCGTAATAATTAAACCGACATGCACGGTTTCTCGGGCAAGGGCACATAGTTTTCCAAACCATGCACCCTAACTATAAGGATATACTATGGGTGTGAATGATTCCTTTTAAGAGGGTTGACTATTTGAAAAACAATGCATAAATTGGTTGTTCCCAAATTTACCAAATTTATATGGTGTAAGAAATCACTTGTAGTATAGCTTAGGTTATCGAATCCCTAAAGACCTAAGAAGTGACCTAAAGAAACATGCATTTTATAAGGTTTATTTGGAATTTATGTGGAAAACATGGGTTCAAAATTGATTGTATTATTAATGAGTTTTAGATACATAAGTTAATTCCATTTAAAAATAATGAGTTGATCCTTGGTTATCTCTTAGGGTGGATTGGATGAATTCCTTTTTAAATTATTTCAATTTCATTAACTCGAGAAGAATTCACTCAATTCATTCAATATAACCTCATCAATTACTAGTTTAACAACTTTACATTTAAATTATAGTAAACTATACACATAGAGTATAATTTTAATGAGCAGTCCAAGGTAAATGATTTTATTATCACATGAAAATGGTGGCGATAAAATTTAATAAGGAAGAGGAACAAACAAAACTATTGAATGAATATATCAAAAAAAATAATTGATTATGAATTATTAAAATGATAAATAACATAAAATATATCCACTTTATACTCCCTTAGATAAACCATTATAGTTTTATCTCTCCATTTATGCTATTATATCAATGGAATGGGGATGTAGACTTATGAGAGCAGAATTGATGAAAACAGTCATATAAATAATGATCACTCCGCCATTCTATTAAAAGTTTCACAAAAGATTATGTGAATAGATCCACCCCATAAAGAAATTAAATAAAATAAATATAAGAAATAAATTAATAAATTAATAATTAATAGAAAAATTGAATAATAATAAATTTTATTAAGAAATGAACATGAATGAAAAACTTACATGAGAAAAATCGATGATGTCATTAAAAATTAAAGCGTGAAATTACAAATGAAAGAATAAAACATGGATTTAAATTCTATCATAAAAAATCTCCTTATATAGGAATATTAGAAGCCATATTTTCCCCCAAATAATAAATTACCTCCCATTTAATTACGGTAGTAAAATGTGGGAGAGAAAACAAAGGAAATTTTACTTTTCATCTTTGACCACAAAAATAGGGCCAGATTCATCCCCTTTTTGGATGTTCAGATTTGAAATTTAATATGGGAAAATATAAAGGGTTATTAGAAGTGAAATATGATATTTCATATTTTCTAGAATATCTATAAACATTTCATTCCAATTAGATAATCCATTTGGATGTTATGCTTGAAATGGATGGCTGAATTTATTGTTCTTCAAACTTGTCCCAAAAATTAAATGTCAACATGGGATCCCTGCATCTTCTTGAAAACATCATAATTATCTCTAGCCACAATTTAATGAAATTATACCCATAATTTTATATTTCTATAGTTAAAATATTAACTTCATTGGGCATCATTTATGGGCTCCGCTTTTATTAGATGTTCCTGAGGCCCATTATGCTTTGTCCAACAATTTCTGTGATCATTGCTAAAAATATCCATATTACCTTGAGATTAATCTATAGATCCTAAAATAAATACTGTTACAATAAAATTGATCAATAATATAAAAAATATCAAATTAAAATAATTAATATATTGTTTTACACAATTAGATGAATGATTAGGACCAAATTTTCACTTTAAAAATGAATTTCACATGTGATGTTAAAGGAAGTTCAATTTAAATAAGCACTAAAATTGGTGTTTATGGACTTTTAAAAATATGAACATTAAAATATAATCAATTAATATTATCCTATTTAAGGGGATAATCACAACCCTTGACTTGATTTTCTCTAGTCCCTAGAAAAAAAGTATTTCAAAAATATGAAATTGAATTCCCTTTTTTTCAAGAAAAAACGAACATACAATGCTCACCAAAAGACATCACTATGAACAATCATGGAACCAATTAAAAATATTTCAAACAATCTAGGTTCACAAAAATATCACAATCCCAAGACCATTACTTTTTCCAAATTCGTCACCACATTTCATCTAATTTCAATTAATCATGTTGATGTGTTATTATAATGACTCAGGCTTAGTATACATGGATATTACATCATTTTAGATGACTATTAAGTACATTATAAAAATAAATTCATGGGGACCTTAATATTTTACTATATTTGGAAACATTGAAAATAAAATCTTTTATCCTGCTGAAATATCATAAAAATCTTCCATAAAGATCTCCACATTTAGTACCTCTACCTAAAACCTTTCTTCATAATCTGGGGAAAGGAAACATAAAAAGGTGTGAGCTAAGATTCTTAGTAAGGGTAAACAAGGGATAAATCTAGCAATAAATATGAATATAGGGGTATGAGAATGTGATTTTAAGATTAGAAGATCATAACCTGTATATTAAAGATCATAAACATGAGTTATGGTATAATTATTCGTAGTTCATAAGACATGAATCATAAGTAAATAAACATCATGAGCCATGAAATCGTAACTAAGGAATAAGATGTAGGATTTGTAGCATACATATAAGATTATAAAATTTTATGCCAAGGATACCTACAAATACCTTTATAACATGATAGGCTTGGTCTATGAATTATGTACCTGCTTCACAGTTGGGCTAGCAACCTGTGTCTCCTATTTCTTTTAGGATTAGGCTACAACGCATGTACCTTCTTATTTTCAGAATTGGGCTACAACCCATGTACACTATTTATTTTAGTCTATTGATACAAACCATGTACCTTATTGTTTTTGGTCTTGGGCTACAACCCATATACCCTCTTTCTTTTAGTCTTGGTCTACAACCCATGCACCTTCCTATTTTTTAGGTGGGATAAAACCCATGTACCATTGTTTTAGGGCTAGGGCTACAACCTATGTACCCTATTTCTTTTAGGCATGGGAAAAAACCCATGTAACTTCTTGTTTTAGAGCATGGTCTACACCTGTGTACCCTTTGAGATCATATACAACTATTAATTACCCAATTTATTGGAGGTATATGTAGGTCCCAACCATCTTCTAATAAAATCATTCATTCATGTTCCACAAGATAATAAAACTTTCATCATACCAAGACCCATAAAAATAGATTGGTCTTATAAATACCAAATAATAACCCATGAAATGAAATACGTATCATTAAAATTTAATCACATTATAACCTATGAAAATAGATATATTTAATAATATCTTCATTAAATCATAACCCATGAAATGAAGCGGGTTTCAAAAGCATAATACTCATGGAAGTGAAACGGGTGTCTTAAGCATCATTCCATCAAAACATAAACCACTCAAGAAAGAATATTAATGTAAAAATTGGATCATTTCCTATAAGGGAATGAGTAACATAAATATATGTTATCATATATGGAAAATAACTTGGAAGTATGTTTTGAAAACATTTATTGAGGTAAATATCCTTTCTTATTTGAAAAGACTCTTTAAAACATAAAACCTTTGGAAAACAATTTTCCTTACAAACTTATAAAAAAAGCTTTAAAACATTTTGAAAAAAATTCCCTGGAAAATATATATTAAAAAAAAAATCTGAAAAATTATTCTTTTAAATGTGAAAATATATCTTCAAATAATTGGCGGTGGGAAAATCCATACATTTCATATGAGGTAAAGAGAATTTTTATTTTTCACTGTAAAAAGGTCAGAAAGAAGCCTCATTCAAAGAGTTATAATAATATTCCTTTGAAAACATTAGTAAAATAAAACAAGGGTAAAAATTTATTTTAATGATAATTCTATATTAGTATAATATTCTTAGAAACTCTTATTGAAAACACAATTTTGAAGGAACACAGATTTCCGACCGAAGAGAGAGTAAAGTCGGGCATTCTTAAAAACACATTCGTAACTATATTATATACAAAATAGAGGGAAAATAAAACCAATAAAAAAATATATCATGAATAACCAAGTGATAATAAAACTTATCAGATTTTTTTAGATATGGATCATAATAATTCATCAATGTAATCCTAAACATAATCAATCTTGAAAATCGATGAGATTGTTTCAATAAACTCTTACCACATTGTTACTTAGGATCATACTCTTAATGTTAGAAAATAAAATTACATGAAGAAAAAAATATCATGAAATGAATTAGATTAATTATATAACATTTAAATTGGAATCATATAAACCTTGTTAAAAAAATAAGTTCATAACAAAACATGTTTCCTAAAGAAAGAAATTTGAGACAAAATTGCTTTACCGATTTCGCAACTTTTGAAAAATTAACCACAATAAATAAAAATAATAGAAATCATATGTAAATACCAAAAAATTTAATTATAATAATCAAATAATACACCCATTGGAATTATAAATTCCACACAAAAGAAATGTGTTGTTAATAATGAATGTATCTCACGAAAATAAAATGTCAGATGAAATTCTCTTACCTTGTGTTCTGAATCTCACCGTACTTGTTAAAACACCTGTATAATAAATATAAATTTATTATAAATATTTTACATAACCATATTATTATATTTAATACCATATATTTTTTGATTATGTCCTTATATTACCGTCTTGTTAACCATCCTATGTTAAGGTTTCACTTTGGATAATATTCTCTTTGTTCTTCGCATGTGTCTTAATTTGTTATATCGTTGGTCCTTGTACTTATATCTTGATTACATAATGTAAACCATGATATAAATATAATTTATATCCAGTATATTTTTATTATAATAATATATAGAATATTGAATTATGAAATGGAATACACCATTCATGGAGACGGTAAGTCGTACATATGCATAAACGTTGTTTCTGTTTTTATTGTCGAATAGAAATAATGAAAGAAAATTATATATATATATATATCTATATATGTGTGTGTGTGTGTTTGATATCATTAAATTAGAATAATAATGTTATATATATTATATAATTTCACAATACTCATCCTTATTACATTCCATGTATCGAGTGAATGAATCACATCATTTTTGAGGGGCGGTAGTCCACACTTTTACAAATGAAATTATTGTTTTAATGTAAAATGAACATTAAAAAAGAAATGTGTTGTAAATGGAATAAATAATATTAAATACATAATAAATATAATATATAATATATATCAACATATTTTCTGTCATAATTTTTTCCATGAGAGGGGGTAAGGAAAATTGAGCAATCATCATTTGGTGAGGTGGAAGTTCACCGTACACATAAACATTATGTTCGTTGCCCATTTGATAGAGGTGTGTGTAAGTGTAGGTCAAATCCATAGCATGAAAAAAATCATATTATATTGAGGATACTGGTTTTTTTATACAATAATGTAATAAAGATAGTGTAGGGTGTGGAGAATGAAAATAAAATAAAGAATCTTGAGAGTAGGTGTTACCTCTTAATCGGGTAACTCCATTTGGTTTGTGTCAAAAGGATTCCTTGGAAGAATTAATTACCAAAGTGAGGATTCAAGGACGAAGGTATAAATTTTGGGAATTTTATTCTGTATATATTTTTCAATACTAAGTGGTTTTATATGTGTGAAGAATAGGGAGAGGTAGTGGCCTTTTATAGGGAAGGAGGAGTGGCACTCTTCTAAATATTTGAAGAGAGAATTCCACCCACGTTTTTCATGTTGCATGTGGATCCAATAATGATACAAATTCTAGAAAATGGATTTTAGGGTTTAAATATTTCTATAAAATAGGTTTTGGTCAATTTTCTAGGTCATTTTTTCCCCTATGATTAAGATTTAGTCCCCAATTAAGCTTAATTTGACCTTAATCACTGTGAATAATTTTAATCACTTTTACGAATATTTTTGGTCAAAAATTAATTTTATATTATTAGAATATAAATATTATATTGATTATAAAGGTATATGTTATTTTTTAAAAATTCAATTCACAGAAGCAGAAAAATTAAGATTAATGGTAATCCTCCAGACGAGACGAAATTACAGATTTTTAAAGTACAAAGAAGTTCAAAAGTTTATTAAGTTATTATATTAAATTTCAAAGTGAAATTTATTTTAATGAATCAAATTGTATTATTTTATGTAAAATTGATCTAATGTGAACATAAAACAAATTTAAAATACAATTTAACATTAATAATTGTTTAAATTAAAAGGTATTTTGTAACTATAAAACATTATTTTTTACTATTCATTAAAAATGATATTTCTTAGAAAAATCCCAAAAAAATCTCCCAAAGATAATTTTAACATTATAAATTCAAAAAATAAGGTTATATTATTAAATTAAATTTCTATATGTGTATAAAATTAATTTTATTATTTTTTATAGAAGGACATGAAATGTAGTTTATTTGAGAAAATAGCATTTTAAAACATATATGGTCTTTAAAAAAAATCATATCTTTCATTGTCAATATGTTTTATTTCTATAAAACCATTATAAAAAATATTTTAAAATATCTTCTTAATATTTATATTACTAAGTCTAATGGCTTGGTTAAAATTATCTCATTTAAATAATTATAACTATAAAATGATGTTTCATAGAAACATCAGTGTTGTGTGTAACATATGCCAAGTCAATATTGCGTGTAATATACACCAAGTTGTGGTTGCATGTAATGTATGTCGAGTCAATATTCCATGTGAAAGGAATGTTTTTAATATATATATATATATATTTCCAGTTTCATTTGAAATGAAAAATATAAAAAGTTAAATTAATTCGAAGAAATAATATTTCACAAAACCTAGGGGTGTTACATTCTACCCCCTTAAAATTAATTTCACACTAAAAATTTATTTGGTTATAAAAGGATTAATTTGAAAGTTTCATTCATAGAAAACCACATCATAAAACAAGCTTTAAAAATAGAAAGTTGGAAACATATTGGTTACCCGAAGTAACATATAACTAGTTTTCCACATAGGATAACATAGGTGGGAAGTGAAAACGTGGACATGGAAGAAAAATATAACCATAAAATTATGATAGAGAGTGACATTGAACAATATAAGGAGGTACTTAACAATAATAAAGTCATAAATATATGATACACTAAGGGACCATATGATTCATCAAAAATAGAGTTACTAGGATAAATTTTTTGGTTTCTAAATAATTTTTCCTAAAGATAGAGAATTTTTGTAAAAAGTTATACTTGCATGATTTTAGAACAACCTCGCCTATTGTTGTTCCTTGATCCACTAAGCCTCTTTCTCAAAAAAGGATGGTCAATTTTTCATTCTTGAAGCACTAACATATCATAAGACCCATGATATGTTATCCCATCTGTAATCAGTTATCATCAACACCTCATTTTTATAAGAGGCTATCCAATATGCACAAATCCTCATGTGTTAAGATAATAATTTATTCTAAAAAAATTCATCCAAAGTTTAACTTAATATTTCCATAAATGGTTAACCTTATAACACTTCTAAAAGATGAAAATTGAAAATAATAGAAATAAGGTAATGAAATAAGATTAACATTGATTCCCCATATATCACAAAGTATCACTTGGTTATCACATTCCAAACATGTGAGTAACCTCATCATATATTACCTTGAAACATGGTAATAAACTTAATTACCATAAATTATTTTGTAAAAAATGCATGATTCATTGTTCAAATGATTACTGGATATATTCTTTAACTCCAAGAATTCATAGACTTCAACCATGATTACATAGACCATTTTTTCAATAAATAGTTCTATGGTAATCCTTACCACCCAATTTACTTATTCATATCCAACATATCATTATCCAAATATCATTATCTCAATTTCATGCATTAATTAAGGGTTAAATTCCCATAATCACTGATGGTAAGGCAGTCTATATCAACGATTTCCGACTGTTGGTATACCCTATACCAACGGTTTTCCAAACTATTGGATAGGTAGGCATTGGGATAGGCCTATCCCAACGATTCTTCTTAAACTGTTGGTCTAGGGATATGTAAAGTTCAGTATACCAATGGTTTCAATACAAATTTTGGTATATAGTATGATTTCTTAGATTACCAACAGTTGATAAACCATTTGTATAGAGTTTTACCAACGGTTTATTGAAACTGTTGGTAAAAATATCGTATTAAACACTATAAAAATTGTTTAAAACCATTGGTATATGGAAATTATAGAATTTAACATAGTAGCTAGCATACTCTTCTCATTTGCACACACCTTCTTACAACACTTAAAATAGTACAAAGCATACACCTACATAAATCACTTAGAAAAGTACAAAAAACAACACTGTAATACCACATGAAAACAGTAGACTCCCCTTAGGGCGGAATGTATTAGGATTTTTTGGTTTAACCTCTTTGAG
Organism: Viscum album; assembly: GCA_963277665.1. NCBI lineage: Eukaryota > Viridiplantae > Streptophyta > Magnoliopsida > Santalales > Viscaceae > Viscum > Viscum album. The sequence goes on along the minus strand of OY728139.1, from coordinate 606,527,391 downwards.
CTACTATAAAACTATTCTTAAATTAGCCAGTCAATCATGACATGTATAAATGTTGTTTTAGTTTGAACACTATATCACTAAACCTTATGTCACAGTATAATCCACCTTCATAATTTTAGATAGGGATTTTTCATTCCCACCATGGCATGTACCAAAACATAGTATTCCCACTATGGCATGTACCACAACATAATATTCAACAATTTATTTTGGTTTTCATGTAATATTTTTTTGAGGAATTTTGAAATCAAATATATACATGATGAATTACTTGTGAAATATTTTTAGGATGTCCTAGTTGGAAGAACACAACCTATTGCTCTTTTTCTTTTGAAGGGAAATCACCTAGTGAGTTTTTAGGTATTTAGAAAATCTTGTTTTAAAATTAGTGATTGATTGGGTATTGATTCCTGGTGATTTTTATAACGTGGTTATAGGAGGCATGACTTAGACATTTTTAATATGGATCCCCATTGTTTAGGTGTCACTATGGGGCTAAGTGAGTTATTAAAGTTTATACAACTTTGAATTTAATTGATTATTTAATTATAAATGTTAATAATTAATTAATCATATATTTTCATATGATATTGTGTCTTGATATAATAAGAATTCTTAGAAAAATGTGGGACAAGGCTAGGACTAGCATGGCTAAAGGAGTGGTAATTTTTATATCATGTTTTGTGGTCTCTTTAATACATAACCATATGTTATGTATTCTTGTTATTTTATAAAAATTATTAGGGATTCTTGTTTAGGTTGAATGTGTTGGAACCAGGTGAGTTTAAAATGCATTACAAGATAAGGTAGAACCCTCCATGAGTGGGGTGGGAACTTTTAGTATTTTTTACGGACTTAAAGGTGTTAAAGAATACATCTCTAAGGGGAATCAAGAATAATTATTATGAAAAAAACCTTGATGGTATTGGTTCATGAGATTAATAATAAATATATTTGGATAATCCTAAAAAATTCCTTGGGAAAACCCCTATGGCCATGCCCAAACCATCTGTAATGAACTGACACGGTTTCCCTAAAGCTTGGCGCCCGGCCTGATCCATCACATACACGAAGGGAATTCCCGATCCCCACGGGATGGCGATAGCACCCGGGCATCGAATGACAAAATCGAGGGAATGATTTCACCTAACCATAACAACCACATGGAATACATATATATAGAAAAAAATAATAGTGAAAGACTAACAAATATATATTCCATAACTGCAAGGAAAACAGCAGAAACAGAACAACTGTAACAGTAGCTAAAACCCAAAAGACAAGTCTGACTACAAAGGACTCAAAACTAAATAGTTGCTTCAATGATGGCATGGATGAACTTCAACCATCTCACCACCAGCTATCCATCCCAGCTGAAATGAACCTCATTCCCTCGCTGTGGTTCCTTGACATTCCCTACACTGGAAGACAAACAAAGGTATACGCACCACCATAGTAGTGTGCAGGGTGTGAGCTAACAGGCTTAATAAGATCCCACTTAGGTGTTTCATAACAAGTATATGTATAAAAAATCATGTATTCGAATTTTAAAATAAAACATGATATGATAACCAGTAAAGTAGTTTTATATAAAACATGGTAAATTCCCCTTTTTCCATAGTTCTAAAAAAATTAGGTATAACAATTTCAAATAAAAGTTTCCATATCATTTTTCACTAGAATCAACATGAATATCAAGGATAACTCAGAAATACAAGCAGTATAAAATAGAATAAAAGGTATCACTACACCATAGAATACTGTAGGTCTAGGCAGTAGACTACTCATACAAAAAAAATCAAGTGTACAAAAACTGATCCTAGAACAATGGTCCTAGGAAGAATAGGAATACACATTTATTAAACTCCTCAAAAGTCACTATTAGTCCCCTAGAACAATAGGCCTAGGAAACATAGGTAAGAAACAATACAAACCTCCTTGATAATCACAAAGCAATGGATGATGGCCTCAAGCTAACCTTCCACCTAAGTACCCAAGCTAACCCATGTGCTCTTTTTCATAAACCAATTTCAATGCCTTTGAAAACCATTCAAATCATTTCACAATCCATTTCAAAAGCTTGGTAGAAACCCTTTTTCATTAAAAACCCCTTTTTCAACACACACAAACAACCATTCCAATTTCATAAATCAATTTGTAAAGCAATAGAAATTAGGCTCATTATCATAGGCTTAGAGATGGAACCCCCTACCTCAAAATCCGAGTCGTACATTCCCACAATGGGGTCCAAAACTAAGAACGAAACCCAAAAACACCCACAGAGACCCCAGAATCCAATCCATGATAATATTGATTCAAATATAAACACAAAAGGTCAACAGAAGAGGGGAAAACCACATACCTTGAAGAATAATGCCCGCTGCACCACAACTAACTAAGGGGAAAGGCCTCCGAAATGAGATCTCACAATGGATCTAGAAGAAGATGACAAAGATCAACAAACATAGATCAAAGGATCTAATAACACAAGGTAAGGGCACTACCACAATCAAATGAAAAGATGAAACAGAATGAACACTTACTCAGAGAGACACACTGTAGAAGCAACGATGAAACAGAGCCGATCGGATCGATCCGGAAGGTGATACGCCTCTGAAAATTTCCTAGGATAAGTTTAGGATTGAGATCCAAGAGGTTTGAGAGAAAAAGGCCAAGAAAAACTGAAAATAACATTACTTAAACCTAGGCATAGGATGGGTCACAATGTGTACCCCTTGGTCATGACGTGTAGGCCTCGCTGGATAAGCTACGCCAAAAAACTGATCATATCAGATTGAAAAACTAATATTTATCCCCTACAATGGATTCACCTCAGGTACACAACGTGTACAAGATAATGACATGATCCCCCAGTTCACGACATGATCTCCCAGTCCTCGACATGCAACCAGCACCAAGTACATGTTGTGTACTTTAGGTACACGACATGTACCTACTCAGCAGTCTGCAATAAACCTAGAAAAATCACATAAAAGGATTTTTAAAACCATGAGGGAACTTAGAAAAAGGAAACTTACCCGACCAAGGTAACAAGATGTTACAAATTTTCCACATAAAGACTTTCCTTCCCAGGCAAGTCATGTGGAAGATGTAATCCCTATAAAAAGATGAGGTCATTGCTCCCTCATCAATGAATCACGTTCCCAAGTATCATGAGAATCTGATCCTTGTTTCTATAGAACTTTGACCAATGGAATCGACTTCCAATTCAAGACTTTCACTTGATAATAAACAATCTCAATTGGTTTCTCTAGAATAAAATCATCCAAATCTAACTCAATTTTATCCCAACTTAGAACATGAGTGGGATCAAGGTGACACTTCTTGAGTAGAGATATATAGAAAATATCAAGAATTCCCATCAAATGAATGATTAATGATAACCGATAAGCAACCTGCCCGAGCCTTTCAGTGATCTCAAACAGTACAACATATCTTGGAGCCAACTTTCCTTATTTTCCAAGCCGATGGTGACCCAGCTGAGGAGAAATAAACAAGAAAACCCAGTCACTAATAGAAAACACCGGAGGATGATGTTGCCAATCTGCATATGATTTCTTTCGACTCTGGGCTATAACTATATATCATCACACCTCCTGAATCTTTTCTGATGTCTCCTAAACGAGACTTGGTCCAACCAAAGCTACTTCACCCACCTTCGCCCAACAAAGAGGTAATCTGCATGGGTGACCATACAATGCTTTGAAGGGATCCATTTTGATCGATGACTGATAACTGTTGTTGTAAACAAACATAAGTAGTCCTAGATGGCTATCCCACAATCCACCCAAATCCAAGACACAGACACGAAGCATATCCTCTAGTATATGAATCACACGCTCTGTCTGACCATATATTTGATGGATGGTACGTTGTGGTCAACTTGACTTGAGTCCCCATTTTATGTTAAAGACTCTTCCAAAACCATTAGGTAAACCTAGTATCCCTATCCAAAACAATGGCAAAAGGACTCCAATGCAACCTCACAATATCCTACACATACATCTTAACCAGATCATCAACTTTAGTGGTGTCTCTGATTGTAATGAAATGAGAAGACTTCAAAAACCAATCAAAAACCACCCAGATAGAATTTTTCCCTCAGGTCATCCACTGAAACCCAACAATGAAATCCATGGACACATCATCCCATTTCCAAACTAGCACCGGAAGAGGTTGATGTAAACCAAAGGGTTTCAAGTGCTCTACCTTTATCCGTTGGTAGGTGTAACAGTGGGACACATAATCTGTAATTTCATGCTTCATACGTAGCCACCAGAACCGTATTCTCATGTCCTAATACATCATTGTAGCACCTTGGTGAATGGACCATGAAGATTTATGAAAATCAAACAAAACTGAACTCCTCACAAAATCTGGGATGACAACTCACTTTTCAAAGTGAAGTATATCATCCGAAGAAAGAGACCAACCAAGAATGGTCTCCCCACCATAAAGGCTTTCCTGAGTATTCTGAAACTCATCATCCTATTGTTGACTTTTCAAAATAGACTCTAGGAGAGATGATGATAACTAAACATTGGTCAGAATCATACCTAAAGCATTCTCCTAATCATCTAAGTGAAACTGAGAAAAAAAACCCCCATAAGGTTCCACTCCTTCGATTCTAGAACAACCTGTGATGGTATCTTCATGCTTAGTGTATCCACAACAATATTCCCTTTCCCCATGGTGTAGGCGATGTCTAAGTCAAACGTCTTGAGGTATTCCACCCATCGTCTCTATTTGATATTCATGTCTTTCTAAGAAAAGATATAGCTCAGACACTTATGATTATAGAACATCGTGAACTTATCCCCCAAATAGATAGTGCCGCCAACACTTAAGTGCATGCATCATCGCAACAAGTTCTAAATCATGAGTGGGGTAGTTATTCTCATGCGGTCAGAGTTGATGAGAGTCGTAAGCTACCACATGATCATCCTACATGAGTATCCATCCCAAACCAGTGCCAAATGCATCAAAAAACACCAAATACCCTTTACTGGGCTCAGGTAATATTTGAATAGGTGCTGATGTCAGAAGTTGTTTTAGTTCATCAAAAGAAGACTGACACTTTGCATCCCATGAGAATTTCACTGCTTTCTTTGTAAGGAAAGTCAAAGGTGATGCAAGCTTATAGAAATCCTTGATGAACCATTGGTAGTATCCATCAAGACAAAGGAACCTTTGTATATCAAAGACATTTTGTGGTTCCTTCCAGTAAAAAATAGATTTTACCTTTTCTAGATCAACTAATAATCCATGCTTAGAAATTTTGTGCCCCAAGAATTTAACTTCTCGAATCTAGAAACTACACTTCAAAATATTTTTGTACAAATAGTTATTTCTCATTACTTGAAAAAATAAACTCATATAGTGCTCATGCTCACACTAGGATTTTGAATATACCAAAATATCATCCATGAACACAACCACAAAAGTGTTGAGATACTGATGGAATATTTGATTCATCAAATCCATAAAAACTGCAACAGTGTTAGTTAGACAAGAAGGCATCACAAGATATTCATAATGGCCATAACTATTCTTGAAGGTTGTATTCGGTATATCAGACTCTCAGACTCTAAGCTGATGATAACCCAACTGAAGGTCAATATTTGAGAACTAATTTTCCCCCTTTAATTGATCAAAACAATCATCTACACAAGGCGAAGGGCATTTGTTCTTAACCATCGCCTGATTCAACTTCTGATAGTCCACACAAAACCAAAGTGAACCATCCTCTTTCTTGGAAAATAGCATAGGGGATGCTCAAGGAGAAACACTAGGGTGAATGAAATATTTTTCTAATAAGTCGTCCAACTGAATCTTGAGCTCTTTCAACTCCGCTGGTGCCATACAATAAGAAGGCATCGATATCGGTTGTGTACCTGACACCAGGTCAATTATAAACTCTACATATCTCTTTGGAGGAAGACTAGAGAATTCGTCTAGGAAAATGTTAGGAAAGTATCGAATAACAATAGGAAGATCTCCAAAAGGAGAAATTTCATCAGGCTCAAATGCAACAACAACCAACAAACTCTGGGGCTCTAGGCAGGAAGATCCTACACGACCTGACCTCGGGTCCCACTCTCCCTAAAACACATGATATCTCCCATCAGTAGTAATAAATGAAACATGCCGATGATAACAATCAACCTTATCTTGATGAGAAAAAACCCAATCTATATGGATGATGATGTCAAACAGATCTAGTTCAAGAATGAGAAAATCCCAGACCAACTCTGTATCAGCTATCGTCAACGAACAAGAAGGACACCAAAACCCCTACTATTTCCTCTGGCCAAGAGGGGTCTCTAACTCCATTGAAAATGGAATAAGTTCTATTTCAAGTATAAGAATATCAATAAAAATTGTAGATATAAATGAGTTTGGGGCACCAGTATCAAAAAAAATTGATACTAAAGTTGTAATAAGGAGTATACCTCTCATTGTTGCCAGACCTACATCAACTTACATTGGATACTCATCTACTACATGTAAATTCTTCACTCTTGAGGCCTATGGATAGAGCCCTGTAGTCTTTGAAGCTTCTAACTGCCCCATAGTAGCATTTAGAGACGACAAACCCGGACCATAATGAGGCGTATTCATCGCCTGACAGAAACACTACAAATGACCAACACGTACACAACTATTGAATGTCTTTGCAGGCATAGGAAAAGAATGTCTACTGTGTCGTACCTTACCACACTGATAGCAAGTTAGAGGCACACTTCCATATGCAATGGACAGTGTAGATGAGGCATGCTGCTGACACCCACCTCCACCACTTTTGTGATGGTCCTACCACTTTCTCTTCTTCCCATGCATGCCACTAAAGTTTTCACTTTTTGGAAAAGAAGAGGCGGTAAAGATGACTTTTCCTACCATGTTCATCTATGACACCAATGCCCTATCTACTATATCCACATAGGTATAAAGCTTCAACATGAACACCTACGATTGAATGTATGGTCGAAAACCCTACAGGTACTTTTTCACCTTCAACTTGTCATTCTTTACCACATTCTAAGAAAAACGAACAAGATCAGCAAAATTGTTGGTGTATGCCAACACTGAATGCTCTCCCTACTATAATGAAAATAAATATAGATATTTTTCCAACATCAGAGATTCTGGAAAAAATTGCTCAAAGAATAGGGTCTTGAAACCCTTCCAATCAAAACCCACATGTCTGTTTTCCTAGACCATAGAGTCCCACCAACGCTTTCCAGAACCCTCGAGTCTGAACGCTACACACTTCACCTTGATATTCAAAAGTTTCACTACGAAGTGAAATATTTGATCAAATCTTTCCAGCCAATCCTCTACCCCTTGAGGTTCATTCATCCCTTTAAAAGACGGTTGCTTCTCATGAAAGAACTCTCGTAATCAATCTCTTCCTACTCCAGCTCCTGGTTGTAATTCAACCACTGCATTCTGATCTCGTGGAACATCCTGATCGATAGCACTAACTGCATGTATGATAGTCTCTATAAGATTCTGATCCATAGGTGGATTTCCTTGAGGAGCATCATCTACACCCTCCTCAGGAACCTATGTAAGATATCCTGGAGGCATACTGTTGCACACCGAAACATAGGAACGATCAGATACAGAACAAATATCCGTTCAAACTAGAAATCCCACAAGTAGAAACTGAGATTTCAAAAGAAAAAACCAACACTAGAGACACATATCCCAACATCCCATGGTAACTTGAGTCTCATTATGACAAGAGCTGGCTAGGCACTCATTGCAACATACCTCTCAAGTTCCGAAAATCCCATCTCCAGTATAAAAAATCCCAATAAAGGATTCTTGAGGATAAACCTCCATTTGATACTATACTGTAATGAACCAACCCGGGTTTCCCAAAAACCCAGCACCCAACCCAATCTGTCAGATACCAGACGGGCGTTCCCAATCCCCACGGGCTAGCAAAAAGCAATCGGGCATCGAATGAAAAAAATGAGGGAATGATTTCTCCCAACCTAAACAACAGCATGGAATACATATGTAGAGAAGAAAAAAAGAATAGCAGAAGGCTAACAAATATATATTCCATAACTATAAGGAAAACAGTGAAAACAGAACAACTGTAATAGTAGATAAAACCCAAAAGACAAGTTTGACTATAAAGGAATCAAAACCAAAAAGCTACTCCAATGATGTAATGGATGAACTCCAACCATATCACCACCAGCTACCCATCCCAGCTAACATGGACATCGCCGCCTCACTATGGCGCCTTGCTTTTCCCTGTACTAGAAGACAAACAAAGGTCTACGCCCCACCATTGCAGTGTGTAGGGTGTGAGCTAACTGTATCAGTAGGATCCCACCCAGGTGTTCCATAACAAGTCTCTGTATAACAAATCATGTATGCCATTTTAAAATAAAACATGGCATGATAAGAAGTAAAGTAGTTTTATAGAAAACATGGTAAATTTCCCTTTTTCCATAATTCTAAACAAAATCGGGTATGACGGTTTCAAAGCAGTATTTCTATATCATTTTTCACAAGCATCAACATGCATATCAAAGATAACTCAGAAATCCAAGAAGTATAAAATAGAATCATATGTATCACAACACCATGGAATACTACAGGTATAGGTAGTAGACTACTCGTACCAAAATAATCAAGTGTACAAAAACTGATCCTAAAACAATGGGCCTAGGAAGCAGAGGAATACCCCATGATTAAACCCCCCCATAAGTCACTATCAGTCCCATAGAACAATAGTCCTAGAAAACAGAGCGAATCCCCAAGACAAACCTCCTTGATAATCACAAAGCAATGGATGGTGGCCTCAAGATAACTTTCTACCTAAGTTCACAAACCAATTCGAAGGCCTTTGAAAAGCATTCAAAACCATTTCACAATCCATTTCAAAAGCCACGAAAAACAATTTTTCTTTCAAAAAACCCTTTTCAACACACACAAACAACCATGCCAATTTCATAAATCAATTTCTAAAGCAATAGAAATTAGGCACATTATCATAGGCTTAGAGACGGAACCACCTACCTCAAAGTCTAAGTCGCACATTCCCACAATGGGATCCAAAACCAAGAATGAAACCCAGAAGCACCAATGAAGACCCTAGTATCCAATCCATGATAATATTGATTCAAATCTAAACACAAAAGGTCAGCGGAAGAGGGTAAAACCAAATACCTTGAAGAAGAATGCCTGCCGCACCATAACCAACGAAGGGGAAAGGCCTCTGGAATGAGATCTCACAAAGAATATAGAAAAAGACAATAAAGATCAACCAACATAGATCAAAGGATCTGATAATTCAAGGCAAGGGCACTAACACAATCAACTACAAAGAAGAACCAGAAAGAACACTTACCTGGAGAGATGCTCCATAGAAGAAACGATGAAACAGAGCCTATCAGATCGATCCAGAAGGCGAGACACCTCTAAAAAGCACCTATGAGAAGTTTAGGGTTTATGTCTAAGAGGTTCGGGAGAAAAGGGATGAGAGAAACTGAAAAACGCATAAATTAAACCTCGGTGCTAGCCGGGTCACAACGTGTACCCCTAGGTCATGACGTATAGGCCTTGCTGGAAAAGTTACGCTGAAAAAAACCATTGCCTCAAGTTGAAAAACTGATATTTATCCCCTATATAATGTGTGCCTTAGGTACATGATGTGAACTAGCTCACGGTATGATCCCCCAATTCATGACGTGATCTTCTAGTCCTCAACATGCAACTAGCACCAAGTATACATCATGTACTTTAGGTACATGGCATGTACCTGCTCTACAGTCTGCAGTAAACCCAGAAAAAGCACATAAAACGATTTTTAAAACTAAGAGGGAACATAGAAAAAGGAAACTTACACGACCAAGGTAACAGAATGTTACACCATCCACCAAAAACTAAAAATTAGTGCTCTTGAGTTCTATACTCTTTTTCTCTTTTTAATCCTACAGTAGTTCCTTTCCACTAGAGAGATCAAATACTTTTTAACCTACACACATCAAAAAAAGGAACATACAGATTGTGAGTATAATATACCCATTAGGAATTCACCAACCCTCCCCTTATAACCTATTATAAGATAGAGTGTATATGACAACAATAGAAAGATAGAGAAGTGGTATATGTGTAGTCAACATGTATAACATGTATATCAATTACAACACAAGATATAACAAAAAAATTCCTACAAGGGTAGAATCTGTACCATGTGCACATACTTTGATCCTCATCCTAGAGTCTGAGATGACCTATATGAATAAAATACCAAATGCCAAGTCAGAGTGTTCTACCCATCCCAAGAATGGGATACCTGAATACATATTTGGGAAATCTTATTACCTGCCCTTTTTGGATATAGGAAAGGGGAATACCAAGTACGGGCACTACTAGCCAATCCTAATTTTTAGTTAGGGTGTTTCAAGCCCATCCTGGACATTCCACTTATTCATTGACATGTAGTTACTTTATTATAGTAATATATAACAATATATCCATTATAATATATAGAACAAAACAAAATCATGTATGAATATATATAACAAGTATAAAAAACAAGGAAGGGGTAAAAAAATAAAATTATTTATGTTGACAAAATAGAAAATAACATATTTCATCATTCACTCTTTATTTCAAACTCATACCCATCAAATTTTGTCTTAGAGCTTTCCATAATTCCACCTAACCCAAACCAAATTTATCATATTAAACCATTATTGTTTATTATTTCATTTGATGATATATATTAGATAATTTATATAGAATTCATCATCCTCATGATTAATATCATCATATTGGATCACATGTGAAGGGTGAGTCACACACCACCTTATTTAAGAAACATGGATGGTTCCAAGCATGAAACTAAACCTTTGGGGTAAATCAAGATGATATTAAGTTTCTCCAAATTTTTCCAATATCTCAAAAGTCCATACAAATCATAGAGTTAATTTTTCTTGCCTAACCATATGTTGGTGATCCAATCTTGTTGAATCCCAAAGAAATAAATTCTCACCAACCTCGAATTACCAAGGTCACCTTCAATGATTATAATATTATTTTTTATGACTCTGAATAATAATGATATAGTTCTTAATAAAATTCACCTATTTATTCATCTCTTGTAAAATACTTGGTCTGATTAAATAGGATTAAACAATTTTAGTTCAACAGAGAAGAGAATGATGAGGTATTCAATACAAATATTCATATAAATCCATTTTAATTTATTCTTGGTAGATGTTATTGAATTAAAATTCAACCATGGAGTTGTGATCCTCCCATAATTCACTAATATTAAGGATAAAGTCCCATGAAATATCTTCAAAATTATTATTGTTCCACTTAAAATAGCCATTCATTTATGGATGAAAAGTTATAATCAATATAACATGAGTACCTGAATCTCACTATGGTCATTTCCAAAACTGAGATTTGAATCTTGGATATTTTTTAGAGAAAGTACTATCTGAAACACTATGTATATTTATGATTTACCTTATATATATCCTCCATAATTCATCAAATGACAATTCATATTTGTTAGGTAAAAAGTGGGTTATCTTGGATAGATAGTTTGTGATTAACCAAATTGTATCACAACCTTTAGAGGATCTTATTATATGAGTTAAAAATTTTATTGTAATATCAACCCATTTATAAACTTGAAGGTGAAGTGGATGAAATTCATTGATAGGATTTTGAAATTCCACTTTAATAAACTAATATGTTAAACATGTAGAAATAAATCATGTAATATTTCTATTTAAACAAAGCTATAAAAACCTTCAATGAATGGTTTGATACAATTTTATGATATTTTGGTGTACAACCCATTATGAAGAATAAAATTAAATTATGACCTATTCTCTCAAAGTGATAGGCACTACAAGACTCCCGTGAACATACAAAAAGGAAGAAGAATCTCGAAACCATCCATCAAGAATCTCCCCACTATAAATACTTTTTTTGATTAATTATTAAATCAAAATATAAAATTTGGGTGTAATTAAAATTCTACATCTTGGATATTGTGAGTTCAACATGATATAAATGTACACCAACATGATCTTCAATCACATTTATGTGGAGTTAAACCATGATATAAATCAATATACATTATTAATTTTCTTCCTATAACTATTGAGGGTGAATTTTCTGTCTATGATAACTGAAAACATCATTTACTTTTTTAGGTTTAAACTGGATAAAATAATAAAACAATTGAAGAAATTTGATCTAAAATCGCTACATCAGATTTAAATATTGTTGTGAAAATACATACTTTGGGATTTTTTGGTCAGTTAAGTCCACGAATCACTCCCAAAATAGGTAGTGATTAAAATAGATGAAAATACATTAGTAAAAGGTGTTTTGATTAAAACTATATAGTATTTAGGCTACCCAAGTAAAGAATAATGTGACCTACCTAATCACACATATATTCAGGCATAGAAAATCATCAAACATCAAATGTTAGTAATATTAGTAAAAAATATAACTGATAAATATATCCATCATCACCATCACTATCATCACTGTCATTATCAGCCTCATCCTTATCCTCATCCCTATACCTTTCACTATCCCTGTCCTCATCCTCATCCTCATCCTCAACTGCATCCTCACCCTCTTCCTCTACCTCGGCCTCCCCCTCGATCTCATCCTCTGCTTCGGCCTCATCCTCTCCCTCGACCTCATCCTCTGCCTAGGTCTTGGAATCATCCTCATTCTCGGCCTCTTCCTCCCCATCTTCATCACCAGGAACGACATCGTCTATACCGCCACTAGGATTTTCTCCTGGTGCACTATATAATCAATTAATAGACATCAAATATTCATCACATGTTACACTGGCCTCTAGTGGAAGTGATGGACATAAAACATTCATGAGTTTCATAAATTCAATGTTTTCCCTATCAAATCATTATTCCACATATGTGACCCTTTTTCAGAATGTTCTTCATGTGCCTTACCATTTTCCAACACATTTGTACTGAAACTGGTACCTAAAGAGGGCAAATACCTCATTGGGACTATACTCTTCCCAGGTTAGTTATGTACTTGTAGAGTCCCGAAACATGACGTACAAGGAAATTATATTACTTTTGCAGAATACTTAGTACATAGAAAAAACACACACACAAGGACCGTAATAGTTTAGTGTCTTTGGAAACTCGTAACGTAATATTCTAATCATGGTGAAAGATCTTCGACATCTCCCACAAAGATCTTCCCTTTTTTTCTTACCTAAAACCTTTCTTTATATCTTGGGGAAAATAAAACATAAAAGGGTGAGCTCAAATGCTCAGTAAGGGTAAACAAAATAAATATAAATCAAATCATATTCAAAAGAACATAACATTTTGGAAATCATAACCTGCAAAAGAGATCATAATATCATAACATGGGATAAATCATAGTAGTGAAATGTAATCCCAATAATCATAACATAAAACATGAAACTTTGTGGAATACACACATAATCATATAGAATCATTTCTTATTAGTCAAGACACATTTACAAGACTATCTTAGTAGAAAAAGTCCATTTCTGAACCGAGTTTACTCCTCGTTTTAGTCCTATTTCACTGAACCGGTTTAACCTACCTTTCCAGCCATGTCTATCTCATGAGATATAAAATCTTTACCCAATTAATTTGAGGGAGATATAGGTCCCACCCATCTCATAATTATACCATTCTTAAGTGTACCACAAAATCATAAATCATACATCATTGCACAACCCATGTAATAAAAATGGGATTATTAAATATCGTGACATCATAAAACAATTAATATAAGATAAAATAATTCATAAAAATAATTCCATCACAACATAATCAAATCAATGTAATAATAGGGATAGAAACAGAACCCTTTATTATCTTATATGGAAAATAATTTTGATAAAACACTTGAACTCCATTCTTGAAGAAAATATCCTTTATACTTCAAAAACATTTTCCTTTCTTAACATGTCATACAATTTTAAACTAAAATAAGTTGATTAAAAATAAACATGAAAACTTGTAAAGGAAGCTTCTTGTAAATAATGTTTTAAAAATCCATTCATTCCGTATAAGTTAAAAAAAACATTCTTCTCGTACTTTTGTCGGAAAAGTCAAAAAGTACCTCGTACGAAAAATGACAAAAGATTCCTTTCATGTCTTTTACTAAAAACTCACTGAAGGGTAAAATTGGATATAAAATATTGTAGAAGGATATAAATATTAAATATTGAGGAAACATGGATGTGGATGATAAAATACACCCCAATAAATTCCAAAGTATAAATAATCTCGGATAAAAATGAGACTGTGATATTTCCCTTACCTTAGGTCCGATTTGCTTCGTAAGTGTCCGAACCACCTGTATAATGATTTAAATAATGTCATTGACTTATTCCATAATCATAATCATTGTTATGATATTATATATGGTTCACTTATGACTTTATATTACCCGTTCTTTTGTAAATTCCATGTTAATGACCGTTTTCGGTAAAATCGTTTCACTTGTCGTCCGTGTTTTGACTTGTAATTATTCATATGATTACTTAGATCATGATTACTTAATTCCAGAATATATAACATGATTTATATATATTATATATTCAGAATATACAAATATATAATAGATCAGTAAATGGAATGAAATACACCGTTCATGGAGACGGTAGGCCGTACGTACGCATGAACGCTATTTTCGTTTCCTTATTGAGTTGAATGGTAAACGTGGAGAATGAATCTCATCGCGTTGTGGAGACGGTAGTCTGTACGTACGCATGAGCGATGATATCGTTCTCATGGTCATGGAATTGTATTGGAGTGTATGTATAGTATTTAAGAATTAATATAACTTTAAAATAATCATATATAGTTATTATTTACACCATTATACCCATCCAAGTAAAGTGGTGGTGGAAAATAGATTACACCACGGCGCGGAGACGGTATTCCGTACGTACGCACGCGTGGTGGTTTCGTTTTCCATAGGATGGATAGATAGTTAAATAGGGTTGTTTCATAATTATAATAACATATCAGTATATCATTCCATTGTCCGTCATATCCTCCATTATCATGAATCTTCTTGTTTCCAGCCATTTTTTAAAACCCAAAAAGAATAGTGTGAGAGGTAAAAATCATGCTAGGGAAAACAACATAATAAAGGGGTAGTACCTTCAATATCTAACATATTAGGTTTAATTCTAAGATCGTTAGCATAACTCTAGGACTATAACCTATACGTATACTTAAACTTAGGGACATCCCTAGACATACCTTAGAAATATCTCTAGGGATCTCACTAAAGTTATCGCATCCTAGTTTCCAAAGGTTGACTAAACCATTCCTCTGATACCAAATGTAGAGACCCGAAGCTTGCCGTACAAGGAAATTACATTACTTTTGCAGAATACTTAGTACATATCAAAACACACACACAAGGACCGTAATAGTTTAGTGTCTTTGGAAACTCAGAATGTAATATTCTAATCATGGTGAAAGATCTTCAACATCTCCCATAAAGATCTTCCCTTTTTTTCTTACCTAAAACCTTTCTTTATATCCTGGGGAAAAGAAAAAATAAATGGGTGAGCTCAAATGCTCAGTAAGGATAAACAAAAGAAATATCAATCACATCATATTCATAAGAACATAACATTTTGAAAATCTTAACCTGTAAAAGAGATCATAATATCATAACATGGGATAAATCGTAGTAGTGAAATGTAATCCCAATAATCATAAATTAAAACATGAAACTTTGTGTAATACACATATAATCATAGAGAATCATTTATTATTAGTCAAAACACATTTCCAAGACTATCTTAGTGGACAAAGTCCATTTCTGAACCGAGTTTACTCCTCATTTCAGTCCTGTTTCACTGAACTAGTTTAACCTGCCGTTTCATCCATGTCTATCTCATGAGATATAAAATCATTACCCAATGCATTGGAGGGATATATAGGTCCCACCCATCTCATAATGATACCATTCTTATGTGTGCCCCAAAATCATAAATCATACATCATTGCATAACCCATGTAATAAAAATGGGATTATTAAACATCATGACATCATAAAACAATTCATATAAGATAAAGGAATTCATAAAAATAATTCCATCACAACATAATCAAATCAATGTAATAATAGGGATAGAAACAGAACCCTATATTATATTAGATGGAAAATAATTTTGATAAAACACTTGAACTCCATTCTTGAGAAAAATATCCTTTCTACTTCAAAAACATTTTCCTTTCTTAACATGTCATACAATTTTAAACTAAAATAATTTGTTTAAAAATAAACTTGAAAACTTGTAAAGGAATATTCATGGAAATAATGTTTTAAAAATCCATTCATTCCATATAAGTTTAAAAACATTCTTCTCATACTTTTGTCGGAAAAGTCAAAAAATACCTCGTACGAAAAACGACAAAAGATTCCTTTCATATCTTTTACTAAAAACTCACCGATGGGTAAAATTGGATATAAACTATTTTAGAAGCATATAAATATTACATATTGAGGAAACATGGATGTAGATGATAAAATACACCCCAGTAAATTCCAAAGTATAAACAATCTCAGATAAAAATTTGATTGTGATATTTCCCTTACCTTAGGTCCGATTTGCTTCGTAAGTGTCCGAACCTCCTGTATAATGATTTAAATAATTTCATTGACTTATTTCAGAATCATAATCATTGTTATGATATTATATATGGTTCACTTATGATTTTATATTACCCGTTCTTTTGTAAATTCCATGTTAAAGAGCATTTTCGGTAAAATCTTTTCATTTGTCGTCCGTGTTTTGACTTGTAATTAATCATATGATTACTTAGATCATGATTACATAATTCCAGAATATAAAACATGATTTATATATAATATATATTCATAATATACATATATATAATAGATCAATAAATGGAAAGAAATACACCGTTCATGGAGACGGTAGGCCGTATGTACGCATGAACGCTGTTTTCGTTTCCTTATTGAGTTGAATGGAATTAAGTAGATGACATAAATATATATACACATAAATATAGTACCATTATTATTTCATATATTTCATGATTACTTATTATATATACTTTATAATCATTCATAAATGGTTAACGTGGAGAATGAATCTCATCGCGTCGTGGAGACGGTAGTCCGTACGTACGCACGAGCGATGATATCGTTCTCATGATCGTGGAATTGTTTTGGAGTGTATGTATAATATTTCAGAATTAATATCACTTTAAAATAATCATATATAGTTATTATGTAAACCATTATACCCATCCAAGTAAAGTGGTGGTGGAAAATAGATTACACCACGGCGTGGAGACGGTATTCTGTACGTACGCGCGCACCGTGATTTCGTTTTCCGTAGGATGGATAGATGGTGAAATAGAGTTATTTAATACTTATAATAACATATCAGTATATGAGTGATACTAATGTTATTACTCTATTTTGAAACAACCCAAGAAGAATAAGTGGAAGAAGAAATAAGGTTGAAAGAATCGGTAACGGACATTACCTCTTCTTTGAAGCGCCTCTTTGAGTCCTCCTCTTAGGGCACTAAAATTGGTCTTTGAAGAAGACCAGGACCTAGAGGATGTTACTAGGGAAGTGGAGAAGTGAATTTTTTCAGGGGTTGGCCGAGCTTGATGGCTAAAAGTGGTGTGAGTAAGAGAGGGAGGAGGTGCCCTTTTATAAGGGAGGAGAGGGGCTCCTTTGGAAAAACTAAAAATATTATTTTATTATAAATCCAAATTCGGTTTTAAATAGATCCAAATTGATTTATTTTGAAGATAAGGTGGGGATTGGTTGCAATAATCTCATCCAATATAATTTAGAAAATTTTAGGTTCCTATTTTAACCTTATCATTTATATTTAACTTTAAGTTAGATAATTTTACTTTTACTGTGTCTTTTTGGGTTCTTACACTATAAGGCTAATAAAATTACTATAACAAGCCAGAAGAACCCCAATTTGTTTATTATTAATATATATAACCTTATCTAAGTCATTTGGCCGAACCTTAGATTTTTAGGAATAAAATAACAATTAATAATATAATATTTGTTCTAAAAACTATTTTATGTCAATTTTTACACTATTTAGTAATTGATTTTTGTGAAAATCATAAAAGAATGATTAGTTCGAAAAAAGTTACTTAAATCAATACTAACATGTCATATTAACCTAGAGAATTATTGTAATTCATTAAAAGTCTCAAATTACATTTATTTGGGTGTTTATAACATCAATTATGTCAATATTTCATTAATAAGATAATTACTGCATCATCATTGTGTCCAAAATTAATTAAATTATTAAACGTTCAAAAATTACAAATAAAATACCATTATGTAAGAAATATTTTTATCTTTATAATGAATATTTATATTCGAATTTATCTTATGTATAACCCTATATTAAAAATATTTTAGTAAATAAACATTGATTTTAACTCTTTTAACTCTTCTTTGAATTAAATAATAACAAATGTTCTAATCTAATCCAAGTGGGCCTAAATGGTCATATTTTATTCCTAAGGTTGTTTTTGGTCGAATTACACTTATCCAATAGAATTAGGACATGTGTTAGGGTAATAATAATATCATTTTTACCTTTAATTACCCTATTTACTTTTCACCGTGGTAAAAAAAGTAAAAAGTTACTATTCACCAAAAATAATTTTCATCTCATTGAACAACATTTTACTTACTGACATCAACCGTGTCTCTCAGATTTTTGAAATTTCACTCACAGAAGTTGTAAAATTAAGTTTTATGAAAAATTCAATTTTTTAACTACCACTTTGTGGTTTCACTATTCATCAAAAATGAAAGTTTCCAGAAAAATACCAAAAATTAGGCCTAAGCTATATTTGATATTATGAACTCAAAAATGATGTCTATTTTACCAAATTCAAAATATATCAGTTGCATTAATTAATTTAAAAATTAATTCCCGTCGTGAAAACAAATAGCGTGTTCTTAAGAGATAAAAACTATCAAAATATTGACACTTGTTTATGTCTGGTTTAAATGTGAAATTACATCCAATGATCAACATTGTATTAAATTTTAAAAATATATTCTAAATATACTTTAAAACTGCTAAAATTAATAATTTATCACTATTAATTATTTTGATTAAAAAGGTTGTTTTTAATTAAAATTTAGTAATTTTCAGTATTCATCAGAAAATGAAAGTTATCCGAAAAATACCAAAATTTCTCCCTAAGCTAATTTCGATATTACGAATCCAAAAATGAAGTCCATTTTGAAAAATAAAATTTACAAAATTTAAAAAAGTGGTTATTACTATTCATAACGGCTAGTTTTAATAATATTTAAATAGCATATTGTTATTTAGTGAAACTCGGTATTGCGTACTACACACGCTATCGAGGAAGCTCGTGATTGCGTGTAATGCAAGGCAAGTCAAGGATGCGTTTTGTGCAAACTCCTTTTGGTGTAGCGTACAACACAAGACATTAATGAAATCAAAAAGAATATTTTTCATAAAATCTCGGGGTGTTACAGTACTCTTCCAGGGTGGACGTCTCCCAACCCCTGATGTAAGTGATCATTTGGCCCAAAATTGATAGGTTATTAGGCATAAATAGACTCTAAAAATACTACTACATAAGAATCACATGGAATTTTCCATTTATTTTTACTGATACACATAGGATTCAATTATGGTCTGATCCCCCAATCCACTAAGTCACGCATAGATTATAAATCATCTTGTTTATTTCCCTTGACATTTAGAACAATCGAAAACAACATTTCACATATATTCTTTTCAATGTGAATTGATTCTAATCAATGAAGTAACAAATTGGTTGACTAATAAGGAAAATCAAAGAAGATACTCCTCTTCTTCCAACTGTAATGGTTATCATTGGAAATATTCTTCCTCTTTCTAGATTTCATTTGACCCTTCCCAAATAAATAACTGAAATCTTTCAATTCATTAAGCCAATCAGTTCCAGACACATGCTAAGGTGGATCATCGGTCTCTACAGTATTGTCAGATATTTTAAAATTATTTCTATATGGATGGTCCAGTGAAAAAGATTTTTGATGTGCTATAAAACTAAAACTATGGAAAGATTTCATTCTTCTCGATTGATTATTCTTCATAAAAAAAGGTCATGACATTTTTTCCTACATTATCCATCTAGAAATCATTGCATAAGGAGAAAAATCATTGGTCAACCACATAAGCACAACACACATCTAAATTATGTCTTTAAAACATGCAATGCATGTGCACACCCCCACATCCCAAAGAAGATTCAACTATTTTATTAAAGGTTTCATGTATACATCTATATGATTTCCAAGATCATAAGGTCCATATATGAGTATACTCATGAAATTGTAAGGTTTTTTCATAAACACCCATAGCGGAAGGTTATAAATGTGTATAAAAACCAATCATGTATTGTGAAAAGTAAGAATGTACCCAAATTAATTAAAACTATCACATTAAAGACCCAAACTCACATTACGTACATCAGGTGCAAAATCAATATATCGAGCATAAAATCACTTACATGAAAATACATTTATAGGGTGAACCAACTCTTAATTATTCTTCTTTCTCTCGGTATCATGCCATAGAATTTTTATTGATATTTCATCAAACATGAAATGATTTGGAAGTCTGACGATCAATGGAAATTGCCACATTACTTTCTGTGGCACACGAGATGGTCTTCAATTATCTTTTGGCTTCCATCAGGTTGTTCCACATTTTATACGATCATTTATTTTAGCAGTTTCCTCCCAGAATAAGCTCCAATCTTTCAAGAAAGCATGGATTTCTTTAAAAAAAATCCAAGTTCTTAAACTAACTTCCATTCCAAATAGTGATTTGAGGAAAAATCTACATCATCTGGAAGTATGTCCTTCAAGAACAAAATAATGTAATCTATGATGGTATTAGAAATACCATAAATGGTTTTCCCATGAAATCGTATGATTAAAAATTCAAGATTTTTCATTTTACCACATTTTTTATATATTTGAGTCGTCGCAGCATCATTTAATTTTTTCACCCTATCAACATCATCATTTTCATTAAACGCGTCATGTTTTATCGTATCAAAGTCTTATTGGGTTGACATACTTTTCTTCTCATGATGACGAATAAAATGAAACTAGTAATATATAGAATTCTCCCATCCAATCCTCTCATTTGGATCATCAGTATTTTGAGATTCCATTAAATCCCAATTGTGATACCACACATAGTAGTTTTTTTGAAAACCATATTTGGTCATATGGTATCTAACTTCTTCAAAGATCAACTAAGGTATTCAAAAAAAATTATAACATGGAAAGTGTATGTTACCACTATTTAAAGAATTTTTAAATGAAAAATCTAAAAAAACTCTTCATTTTTTTTTTAAAATTGCTCGAGATCCGATCAGTTTCATACATCCAACTTCTATTCATTATGTAAAAAAATTATTATAAGTCATTTCGTGAATGAAATTCAATAAAGTTGAATTGTAACTGAAAATATATTTATGTAAACGTGAATTTTACAATTTATAGAAAACCATAACTGGAACACTACTCTTAGAATCATAACAATGACATTAATTTATAATAAAACTCCTTTTATTATCACCACACCAATGGTAAACACCATTGTAACCAAGTTGGAAAGGAAAGGTAGGAAAAGTAATAAATATATAGTAAATGAAGAATTATTCATGGTTTAATGAAATGGTTTGAATAACTATTCATCAACCATGAAACACCTTATAAGAAAAGTAATAGAGTCATCCACATGGGCTCCACATGGTTTTCAAGACTATAAGAGCTAACTATGTGGCTCTGATTCCTCCACCACCCTCACCCCAAAACTAAAAATACCTCAAAATTACCCATATAACTTCACTATTGATTAATATAACCTCAATTCATATATCCTGAGATATCAATCAACCAGTGAAACAGAACCCACTATCCGCATTCGAACCAACATGTGAATATTTAGAAGACATAATAACTATACACACACCTTGGATTAGTTTTAGGGAGTGAGCTATACGTGCCTAGTATGTTTCCACCAACAAAATATTTTATGAAATTACTTTCGTAAGAAATTCCACTAATTTTACTTTGAAATAAATTTTATTAAATAAACAACTTTTTTCATTTTGATAAATCAACAAACATAAATAAATTTCAACTTCCATTTTTAAAAACCTCATAACATTATTTAAGGAAAACAACCAGTTTTAGAAATTCACATAAACCCATTATTAAAGAAAACACAAAAATTGCCTCTAAAACCTAAAAGAATGAAACCAGTTAATTTAAATCCATTATTTATTATTTTATATTCAAAGACATTTATAAAATTTGGTTTTAAATAGATTGAAATATAATCAAACTAAAGACATAAAATACAAACATATTAGAATCCCATAGCTAAGAAATACACAACCACACCATATAAAAATAACCAAAATATGTAGTGAAAATAACTAGAAAAAGATGCATATTACGAAAAATAAAATTGAAAATTGAATATAAATAGTGATAACATTAAATCAATAAAATTAAAATGAAAAGGTAGAAGAAATTAAGGTTTTGGTAACCCAGTACCATGCACTATCTTGGTGATCAAACCATCCTAATCATTTGTGCACAAACCCCTAGAAAGAGAAGTCTCAATGTTTAGTGCATGAGTATAAGAGATTGTAGACTGATGGATCTGCTATTAGAAGAGTGGTCACCAGTTGGGAAGAGAGGCACTGTTGAAGGAAAAATCATTGTATATATAATGATCTCTCTAGGATAATTATGAGGAAATAGTTGGAATTAAGTCTAAATTTATAGAGATCATTGTATTGAATAATTAATGATCTATTTATAATCAATTGTTTCATTGTAGTATTGGTGTTCAATGATATTATTTATAGGGTTTTTTATTTAAAAGGTATCCATCTTGGTGTCATGAACTAGAAACATGTAGGTGCTTAATAAAAATGATATAAATATATAAATATGAGTTATTGAAGGGTTGAAGCACTTAATGGTATACCCTAATGTATTATGTTTACCTTAATTCAATACATGCCAATATTTTCAAGGGACACCCCAATTTAGGATTAGAACTTCATTCTAACTCTATGAATATATAATAGTAATTGTTCTCCCTTAGGATAAAAATGGTGCATATTTAAATGATTCAAAAGGTTCATATTTGTGGGGTCATATAATAGGCAATTTCATGGTACAAAAATATCCAATATCTCATAGATTCATGAATCAAATTCTTCATCTGAAATATAAATAGTTTTTTAAGCCATTGGAAGTATGGAAGTGGATATATAATATTTTATTAGTACCAATGTAATTATTTTATTCTATCATTTAGTAAAGGATATTGTGGTCCAAATTTGGTTTAATTCCATATCTAGTGGGTTGTGTGGCCTTGGACATGAATTTGGAAAAATCATGAATTATTACCAAGTGCCTCACACAAGTCACTTCTCCCAAGTGCATCCCATATGTCACTTCACCAACATGACTCACACAGGTCACTTATCCCATGTGACTCACACATATCACTTCACCCAAATTAATTTTTGAACTCACTTCCAATTATGTAATCCATCATTTTAATTCATATATAATGTATTCATTGAAGGGTTATGAGATTAGTTGATTCACATCACCCAAACCAGTGAAACTATAGGTGGGGACCATCGTGTAGACATCACAATTTATAAACAAGCTAGTGACCCACGTGTCAAACATACATGGATAAACTTCAAAATAAAAAAGTGAAAAAGACATACATGAGAGGTAATATTGGAAATATGAAACCATATCAAGGGCACTAATGATATTTGTGAATGTGTGGTAACTAATGAAAATGAAAATGAGAAATTTGTGTCCAGACAGTCACAAAAGATCAAGTGGTATTAGTACATTAATAATTATTTTCCTTTAAGAACGTTTTACACATTTTTATGTTATACATGCATCATTTTATAGGAATAAATACAATGGTATTATTAAAAAATGTATTTTCCATTTATCTCTTAAAAACCAAACCATTACAAAAAAAAATTAAATAAGTGATTGTTAGAACTCCCTTTTCGAAGAAAGGAATTAGTTTGCAACATAAAATACCTCAAAATATGAATGTGAGCATGAACAATGGAGGAAAATATAGTTCCATTAAAACTCTATTATTTTTTAACATGCATGGAAAAATAAGAGATGGTGAATGTGGTTTAGGAAGGGACATTCATTCTGAGTGTGTAAGTTGATGTATTTCAAACATTCCAATTTCACATTCAAGAATAATAAAATGAAAATCCTAAATTATAGAGATTGTAGCCCGATGGGGGAAATAAACTAAACATGGCATATAAAAATTTAAAATAAATATATCCTAAAGATATAACTTGAAATCATAAATTTTAAGTGGAAGAAACTGAATGATTTAAACTAGGATGTATCACCTGTGAGGAGGAGGAGTCATAGGCTGAGAAGAGTGCAGTGCTGCTATAGGGGAAAACTCAATCGGATCTGGAATGGGGAGGGGGGATCGATGTTGTATTTGGGGGAACCTATCCCAGTGGTTTTAAAAACTATTGGGATAGATGTTCTATACCAACATTTGTTAAAAACCATTGGCATAGACTAGTGTATCTCAACAGTTTTCAAAAACTGTTGGAAAAACTATATTTTGATAGCCCTTTCCCAATGGTTTTAAAGAACTGTTGGGAAACATAGTATAAAATAACCTTTACCAATGGTTTTGAGAAAACCATTGAAAAATGGACCTTATCCCAATGGTTTTATGAAACCATTGGGATAGGGGCATTGGTATAGATCACCATTCCAGTAGTGAATCAAAATATTACCTTTCCATGAAATCACTTATCTATGTCTTCATCACCATTCAACATGACCTTTTTAATACGTAATGAAAACTTATACTAAAAATACTTATATATTTCATGATTCATATAACATAGTCTTTGAATTCCAAAACAAAAATACTTCATTAATCTTACTTTAATCTTAAACCATTACTCAGGATTTATCAACTTATTCATTAATACCTATTTCCTAGAATATGAAATATGAATTGTGTTTTAAGGTTCATAAACCTCAATTAAATCATTCTTCTTATGATAAATGTAAAAAATTCTAGAAGAATATCACATACCTTTCACATGATGTTTGCAGTCTCTTTATCTTCAGAAGTATAACCAATACTCATACCACCTTCCTGATTCTCTTTATGATATTTCCACTTGGGAAATCTATTTTCATAATTCCCATAAATTTAACATCTAAAAAATTAAATGTTAACCATGTTCCTTATAGTTATCCTCATTGAATAAAACTAGAAAGCATGGGGTGAGAAACACATATAATTTAAGAAAGACACATAATCATGAAAAATTACTTAAAGGATTTCAAAATCATGACACTTACCTTTTAATTGATGACATCTTAGGTTTATCCCAAATTATTCATATTAATATTCTATTCAAAATCCTTCATAATGGTTCGTGAATATTTTTTGAATTTCCAATGCATATCCCCCATTAGTTTAAAAATAGGTGTGAAGCAAGTCCCATTGTCATGTACTAGATTACCTCGAGTCAGGATCAAAACATCTTGTCATTGTTTTTACACTTGTGTTCATCTGTGCCAGAGAAACATCCACTTATAGTATTTAAAAAGGGATGTATTTCAAGGAAACCACTAACTCATTCCTTTACAAAAATTCCAGGACATTTCCCTAAATATTAACTCATCTTTATACTTGTCCTTAGAGATATCCCTAGACATACTCTTATAAATACCCCTAGGGATATCATCAAGTTTTTCTAATACTAGTTTCTAGTGTTTGACTAATCCTTTCCTTTGATACCAACTATAGAGGCCCAAGATTATAATACATGGATAACACATAATTTTAGATGAATATTAAGTACATTACAAAAATACATTCCCAAGGACCATAATAGTTTAGTGTATTTGGAAACTAGGAAAACAAAATATTCTATCCTGGAGAAATATCTTCAACATCTCACATAAATATCTCCACATTTAGTACTTCTACGTAAAACCTTTCTTCATAACATGGGGAAAGGAAACATAAAAAGGGGTGACATCAGATGCTCGGTAAGGGTAAATAAGGGAGACATTTAAGAATAAACATGAACATAGGGGTATGATAATGTGATTATATCATTAGGAGATCATAACCTACATATCAAATACCATAAACATGGGTTATGGGATAAATATTAGTAGTTCATAATGCATGAATCATAAGGAAATAAACATCATGAGCCCTAAAATCATAACTGGGGAGTAAGACATAGTATTTTTGACATACATATAAGAATATAAAATTTTATATCAAGGATACATGAAAAGAAATTTATAAAATGTTATGATTAGGCTATGACCTATGAACCTGCTTTGGAATTGGACTAGTAACTCGTGTAACCTCTTTATTTTAGGCGTGGGATACAACCCATGTACCTTCCTGTTTTTGGGCTTGGGTTATAACCCGTGTACCCCCTTTCTTTTAGTATTGGGCTATAACCCATGTAAATTCTTGTTTTTGGGATTAGGATACAAGACATGTACCTAATTTCTTTTAGGATTGTGCTACAACCCATGTACCTTCTTGTTTTGGGACTTGGACTACAACCCATGTACCTTCTTGTTTTCAGGATTGGGTTATAACCCGTGTACCCTTGTTATTTTAGGATTGGGTAACAACCATGTACCTTCTTGTTTTCGGTCATGGGCTAAAACCAATGTACCCTTTGATCTCATATCCAACTTATCATTACCCAATTAATTTAATAGAGATATATTTCCCACCCATCTTATAATAAAATCATTCATACATGTGCCACAAGATAATAAAACTTTCATCGTATCATGAACCATAAAAAGATATATGTTTTATAAACATAAAATCATAACCCATGAAATAAAATGGGTATCATTAAAATATCAACATGTAATAAACAATGAAGATATATATGTTTCATAATCACTTGATGAAAGCATAACCCATGAAAAGAAGAGGGCTTAAAAAGCATAAAACTCGTGGAAGTGAAACAGGTGCCTTAAGTATCAGTACATCAAAACATAAACCACTCAACAAATAATATGAATGGAAAATTTAGAAAAATTCCTAGAAGGGAATAAGTAACATCAAAAGATGTTATCATATATGGAAAATAAATTGGAAGGATATTTTTTAAAAAAATTATTGAGGTTAATATCCCTTCTTCTTTGAAAAATGATCTTTAAAACATAAAACGTTTTGAAAACTATTTTCATTAAAAAACTATAAAATAAGATTGAAAAACTTTTAAAAACCATTTCCATGAAGATATAATTTAAAAAAACATAAAAAATTTTACTTTTAAACATGAAAATATATCTTCAAATAATTCACAGTAGGTAAATCCATACATGTCATACGAGGTAAAAATCACATTCCCTTTTCACTGTAAAAAGGTTAAAAAAATGCCTCGTTCGAAAAGAGATAAAAATAATCCTTTAAAAACATTAGTAAATGAAAAAAAGGGTAAAATTTTATTTTAATGGTCATATTATATTAGTATAATATTCTTGGAAACCCTTTTTTAAAACATGATTTTGAAGGAATACAGATTTCCGACTAAAGAGAGGGTAAAGTCGGGCATTCTTAAAAACACTTTCTTAACTACATTATATACTAAATAGTGGAAAAATTGAACCAGTACATGGATTTGTAATGAATAAATAATGGATAATAAAACTCATTATATTTTCTAATATATTTATTATAATATTTCATCAAATGAATAATAAACATAAACAATCTCAAAATGCAATGAGATTATTACAATAAAATCTTACCACATGGTTACTTGGGATCATACTCTTAATGTTACAAAAATAAAATTACATGAAGAAAAAAATATTATTAAAATAATTAGATTCATTATATAACATTTCAATTGGAATCATATACACCTTATTAAAAAATAGAGGTTCATAACAAAACATGTGTCCCAAAGAAGGCAATTTAAGACAAACTAATTTACTGATTTGATAACTATTGAAACATTAACCCCATGAAATAAAGATAATAAAATGGATATGTAATTACCCATAAATTTAAGTATAATAATCATAGAATAAATCCATGGGCATTATACATACCATACAAAAGTAATGGGTGGTTAATAAAGAATGTATCTCACAAAAATAAAAAGTGAGATGAAATTCCCTTACCTTATGTCTTGACTCTCCTCATACTCATTAAAACCTCCTATATATTTAATATAAATTTATTATACATATTTTAAATTACCATATTATTATATCTAATACAATATAAGGTTTTATTACTACCTTACATTACCCTCTTTTTAACCGTCCTATGTTAAGGTTTCACTTTAGATAATATTTTCTTTGTTCTTTTCATGTGTCTTAATTTGTTATATTGTTAGTTATTATACTTATATCATGATTAAATAATGTAAAAAATGATATAAATATAATTTATATCCAGTATATTTGTAATAAAATATTCTATATAATATATAATTATGAAATAGAATACATGGTTCATTGAGATGGTAAGTCGTGCGTATGCATGAATGTTGTTTCCGTTTTTATTTTCATACTGAAAGAAAGAAAGAAAATAATATATATATATATATGTATATAATATCATCAAAGTAGAATTATAATATTATATATACCATATAATTTTACTAAATTAATCCTTAATACATTCCATGTAGTGTGTAAATGAATCGCATTGCTTTGAGGGGGTATTAGTCCACATTTCCTCAAACGAAATTATCATTTTAACAAAAAATGAAAAGTCATAAGCTATGTGTTGTAAAACGAATACAGAAGCTTAAATAAATAATATATATAATATATAATATATATAAAGATGTTTCCCATCATAATATCAACCATGGTAGGTGGTAAGGGAAATTTAACAATCATTGTTTTGTGAGGCGGAAGATTGTCGTACACATAAACAGAATGTTCGTTATCCATTATATGGTGGTGTGTGTAATTGTAAGTAGAAGAATTATCATGAAAACATAATTGTATATTTAGGATTTTCTTTGTTATAAAATCGATTAATAACTATAGTATAGGGTGTGGAGAAGTAAAATAAAAGAAAGAAGCTTGAGAGAAGGTGTTGCCTCTTAATCGGGTAACTCCTTATGGTTTGTGCCAAAATGATTACTTGGAAGAAATTATGATAAAAGGGAGGATTATAGGAATAATTGAGGTATTTTTGTGAGTTTTTTGGGTAGATATTGTCCAAAAATAAGTGGTTTGAGATGTGTGAAAAATAGGTTGAGGTGGTGGACTTATAGGGAATGAGGAGTGACACTATTGTAAATATTTGAAGAGAGAATTCCACCCACGTTTTTCATGTTGTAAGTGGATCCAATAATGATTAAAAGCTTATATAAGGAATTATAGGGTCTAAAATGGTCATAAAATGGGGTTTGGACAAGTGTATAGGTCATTTGGGCCCCTAAGTTTAAGGTTTAGTCCCTAATTAAGCTTAATTTGACTTCAATTGCGGTGATTAATTTTAATCACTTTTACAAAAAAAATTCCAAAAATTAAGTTGATCTTATTAGACTATAAAAAAATATAATTATTAAAATATTTTATGTTGGTTTTTAAAAATTAAATTCACATAAGTGTAAAAATTAAGATTAATGTTAATACCACAGACATGATGAAATTACGTTGTTTTAAAGTAGAAAGAAGTTCAAAATATTATTAAGTTTTTATATTCAATTTCAAATTGAAATAGATGATAATGAACTAAATTGTATTAATATGTGTATAATTTATCTAATGTGTCCTTAAAACAAATTTAAAATATAATTTAACATTAATAATTATTTAAATGAAAAAGCAGTTTTTAACTAAAAAGCAGTATTTTTTACTATTAATTAAAAATGACGTTTCTCAGAAAAATCCCTAAACATCACCATACGCTAATTTAGGAATTAGAAATTCAAAAATAAAGTTAATTTAATCAAATTAAATTTCTATATGTGTCGAAAATTAATTTTATTATTTTTTATAGAAGCACATGAAATGTAGTTTATTTTAGAAAAATAGTATTTTTAAACATATAAGGTCTTTACCAAAAATTATATATTTCATTATCAATATATTTTATTTATATAAAACAATTATAAAAACTATTTTAAAATTATTAATTAATATCATATTACTAATTTTAATGGCTAGGTTATAATTATCTCATTTAAATAATTATAACTGTAAAATGATGTTTCATAGAAACATTAGTGGTGTGTGTAATATACACCAAGTCGATGTCACCTGGAACACATTCCAAATCGTGGTTGTGTGTAACATACACCGAGTCTATGTTCCATGAGAAAGGAATGTGTGAATTTTTGTTTTAATATATATATATATATATAACAATTTTCAGTGTCATGTTAAATGAAAAATATAAAAATGTAAATTAATTCAAACAATAAATATTTCACAAAATCTTGGGGTGTTATAGTTGTGTATCTAAAAAGACATGAGGCCCATTTTTATGTTCAATGGAAAACAAATGGACGTTCTATGTGGGAATTATATTAAATCTTAAGATGATTATCCAATATTATCATTATATATATATATATTTTTTTTTGTTATTTTTTTTTACCATAATAGAGATGAAAAGACTAAATCTAGGCCTGAAAACTATAGAGTCAGAATCCCCAAGTTCTATATACCACACATTTTTCAATTCCATGATCTAAAATATAGTTTTTAATCCTAAATATGTTAAAGAAAACTATGGATTCACGATACCCAAGTGATGAACACCATGCATTTGGAAAAAAAATTGCTCTATGTGTTAATTATTTTACTTTTTTATAGGATACTCAAATTAAAATAAAATTGGCCCTGAACCATATGGTATAATGAAATGTACCCATGAACTCAAACTTACACCAAAACTACAATGCACATGCATTGTGGTATTTTGATTAAAATGATTAAAATATTAGCAGTCAAAAATCACATCGGAAAACCAAACTTTTCAAAAACTATGACCATGCACTTAAGCATGAATTAAAATGATAATAAAGGAATCTAAAATTATTTGAATTTCATATTTTAGGTTTCATAATGTAAATTAACGTATTCAAGGATAATGAATTGAATTTTTTTTCATTGTATTTAAATTTTATCATAAAATCCTTTTTTTAAATCCCATATTTTCACTCCCCCCAATTTAGAATGACAATGCCCTTGGTGTTGAAAGAAAATAGAAGAGGGATATTAGAATTTTGAAGAAAGTGGGGTAGAATTTTACTTTAAATGAATTCATTGAACAAAATCATCTCGTATGTATTTTATGACCCATTAATAAGAAATTGATCACTTTGGCTTCATGTCATGAGTGGACTCCTTGGGGATGGTAGAAGGTAGGTTTCAATTATAGAAGGAATGTGTTTAATTTTTAAATACTAAAATGCTTCAGCTACAAAATTCCACACAATAGAAACAATAGATCACATAGGAAACCACAAGGGGGTTACCTTAACCAAAATAAAAAAATACGGAAAAAAAGAATGTACCTGTTTATGTTGAAATTCCAAACTCTGATTCAAGGTACAGGTAAAAGTCATGTTGCCTCCCAAAAAGTGATTTGTTTAATATCGTTAGCTCAGCTTAGACCCCCCAAATTACATAATACCAAATTTCAACATATCAAGGATTATATTTATCACTATATCAATTATATCATGATTTATTCCTCATTGGTGTTGGTGGGATGGGTTTGAAATTAATTTGAGAAAAATAATATCGATCCTAGGGAATAATCTAATCTCATGAATATAAAAAATGGTCCATCAAATTCCTATTTAAATCTTTGTTAATACATCAATGAGGATTTTATTATCATTTTCTTGGAGAGAGGATGAAATGAAAATTATATGAATATTGTTATCCCATATTAATGAATACATGGGAGAGGGAAGATGGACTTATGATTTGAGCTCAAGTTGCCTAATAGATTCATACATAAGACAAGATCTTGAATTTTACTCAGTTTCAATTTCCAAATGTGTAAATAGAAGTTTACCCCCACCAAATAAGAATCAAAAATTTCACAATGGAAGGAATACCGGGATATAGGAATTTCCTTCCCCACAATAGAAAAGGAACCAAGATTCATAGATCGCATGAGAAGCCAAGGGACTCACGATTGTGTGACCATTTCAAGGTCATACGAAGACTCCACATGCAGCACATAACCTATGGTAAATCCCAGAGGAGTCCCCTTCAACAAACCTTCCTACTCTTAATAAGGCTTTCTTGAAAACTTATGGCCACATGATGAAAACCAAATGAGCACCCCCAGGACACTTGGTTAGTCATTGGCAAGTGCCTGACAAACCATCTAAAATTACCCCAAGAATTAAGTGGAATAATATCCAAAGGAAGAGAGCCTCAGTGGTCATGAAGGTCATGCACCGTTGAATCATTTGAAAGGATAAATTTAGTTTATTATTGTTGATTCTCATTTCCATCACAAAGTCTAAATAACTGAAAAAAGGGAATACATTAGTCCAAAGTGATTCATCCTTTGAATAAATATCAAAAATCGACAAAGGCATGAACAAGGATTCCTTCCCAATTGGGTCACGCAAGTTTCATCATGGTCATGAAAGTATACTTGTGCGCCACCTAGTGGTCACGCAGGTGACTTCCGCACCCTCTTTGATTCTCACTTGGGGTCTTCAGAAACCTATAAATACCCCTTGTGGGCCCCTTATTTCAGGATGAAACAATTCCAGAAACTCAGATTTGAGCTGCTGGCACCCTAGTCTCTTCTCGAAGCTTCCAAACACTTCTAAGGTAATTTCTTACCAAGAACAGAAGATCTAAAGAGGGAGGGGCAAGGCCTAAGTGTTGAAATTAATCAACACCTACGCACCTAAGTGTCTAACCCTTAAGGGAAATGAAGAAAATTGCGCGCTGCCTTACCCATTCAACAGAACTTGCGCGCCACTCTTCTGGAAGCCTCTATGGATAGTACTAAGGGCTTGAGCCAAGTCTCGCCCATGTATTACTCCATGGGTTCACCGTCGCGCAAGTAACCATGGGTCGCGCAGGTGTACCTGCGTGACCAGTACCTACGTGCCCACGCAGGACCTGCACACCTCTTTCTTTTTGGGTGCCCCTCCTACCTATTTTATCTCTCTTATGCGTATCCACCTCTCCTATTCAAGATTAAGCCTTTAGAACTCTCTTCAAAGCCATTCATGGCATGATTTCTTGGTTGGATTCCTTATCTGAAAGGAATTCTGTGGAACACCTCTCAAAACCTAGTGATATACATATCTTTATGTCCTTAAGGTTAGAGATTTAATTCATTCAACCTCATCCTTTAAGATGAGAGGATCCCTAACTTGTGCCTCCTCTTTAGGAATAAGCCCCAAGTCCCTTATTCATGGGGCTACTTCTCAGGAGTAAGTCTCAATCTCAAATTCCCAAATCTGGGCATCCTCTTTAGGAGTAAACCCCTAATCCCCTAACCTAGTCCCCCTTTTCAGGGTTAATACATGGTTTCAAATTCTCTTAATATGGGCATCCTCCTTAGGAGTAAGCCCCAAGTTCCCCAATTTGGGCCTCCTTTTCCGGAGTAAGCCCCAATCATCTTTTCCTTAAACATAGGCCTCCTTCTCAGGAATAAGCCCTAAGTCTGAAGTCTCCTTAAACTGGGCCTCCTTTTCAGGAGTAAGCCCCAGTCTTAATTTCTCTAAATATGGGCATCCTCCGTAAGAGTAAGCCCAAAATCCCCTATCCTAGGCCCCCATTTCAGGAGAAAGCCCCAGTTTCAAATCCTCTTAATATGGGCATCCTCCTTAGGAGTAAGCCCCAAGTTCCCCAATTTGGGCCTCCTTTTTAGATGTAATACCCAATCATCTTTTCCCCAATCTTAGGCCTCCTTCTCAAGAATATGCCCTAAGTCTCAAGTCTCCTTAAACTGGGCCTCCTTTTCAGGAGTAATCCCCAGTCATAATTTCTCTTACCCAGTCATAATTTACTTTTGATTTGGGATTCCTTCTTAGGAATAAAACCCAATCATAAGTCCTATCTAATTTGGGCATCCTTCTCAGGAGTAAGCCCTAAGTTAAGTATTCAAATCTCTATAAAGAACATATACCATTATGGACCTTGTTTTCGGGTTTCTTCCCTGAATTAAAACCCAATCCTCATCTATCTGGGCAATCATACATACATAATCCCCACATTATTTCTTATGATTGCATCTTTCATGGCACAATTGTCTGGTTTTACCAATACCTCTTGTTTCTCACACCAAGCATGACTCACGTGAGATTAGAGTGTAAAAGTAATTATGAGATATTTTTTTGAGCCATCAACCATGAATAAATCTCATACTCCCTTACTTGAACTACATTGGTTCTGATTTCCATTCTAAACAAGGATACGTAGGTAGTCCATCTGCGGGTACGATCCCAACTCCGAAATAATCCATGTCCTTCTGAATGACAATAAACTTAAAGTGCCCCACTGAGTGGCTTTAAAACCAGTATGGTTATCATAATGACCACGAGATTTCTATATAATGTGTCGAAGGATACCATTGACTAAGAATCTCTAAACAAATATAGATGATTCTCTATCGATGAAGAACCTCAAATACATATAAAAAGATTCTCTACGTCTCCTACATACTAATCATTGATTGTCAGATCTAAAAAAAGCTCATTTTCATACTTGGTAATTTAATAAAGATTCACAAACATAACTTAAATCTATAAAGAGAGTCCCAGAGTAGACAATAATTCCTATCAAAAAGGTGTGATGAGTCCGACCTCCCATCCTATCGACCAATGCAAATTATTATGTCTTATCAGTTCACAACTAATGAGCACCTACCTTTGGAAAGTAAGTCCAAATGGATATAGAATCCTTGGATGTTTTTGGTTCTATGAACAAACCCGTTAGAAACTGCTTGGAATGTTTGAACCTTAAATCATCAAGGTCATCCCCATTTCCAAAGGAAACAAAAAATGGTAAACCATATGTGAATCCTTAACCATGTTAAAATGATGTTTTACTTATATGTTAGGCCCCTATTTAAACTCAATGAGAGGGCCAACAAAACAATCAATAACATATGTTCTTATCCAAAAGATGTAGTGGTCGGACATATCTTGATTACGTCTGTTATATCATACATGCACTCTTTTCCAAGATCTTCTGCATTACAGAAATGGATTCACTTACGTTCACACCTATGAATACCACTGCTGTGAATACTTCTGCTATGAATGCCTCTGCTGCTACTCCTGCTGGATCATCGTTCTCTCTGAGGACGACATCACCTACTCAGTGTCTTCAATGCTGGGTATCAAATGCGCTGGGGAAGTAGTACCATCAACATGGTACCATACCTACTCTAGAGGCTGCTCGACAAGCCCTCCATGTCAATAATTCACCCTGGTCGTCTGGACAGCGACGACCAGCGATCAAGAAGCAGGTGGTGCCAACAACCATTTCCAACCATTTCGGGTTGTTATCCCCGGAACACAATCACCAATCCCTCCCATATTATGGGTAGGTGAATGAGAAGGTCCCTCGGGGACTTAATTCAAGGAGATAGGAGTTCTTCCCGAGGGCTCCCATCAACAATCGCTGCTAGAATCGTGCGGAAGTGTGCCCTCAACATGATGAGGGTGTCGTCCTTAGGCATTCAGCTTAGTTTCCTCAAACCCGAGCAGGAAAGATGAATTTCCAGAGGCAAAATCCGGTCAATGTGAGAAGGTTCTTAGCTCTTCCATCTCCAGATAAGTCCACCAACCTAACTTTGTGGCAAGTAACAAGCGGGCACACACTCCCGTCCGTTTTAATTCCACTGTCCAACAGACTCGTCTGGCAGCAGCATGCCAATCCCGGAAAAAAATTCCAATGGAGTACTATAGACAGGAACATAAACCTGTTTATAAATCATCAGCTAGTTAGCAGGCTTGTCTGACTACATACAATGAAGCCCGTCAACCCAATGTGTTGACAACTAGTAAACAGGCACATACACATGCTTACACTCATCAATCCTTCCAGTAGCCTCGTCTATCGGTATTGAAGGAATATCATCAAAAACATTTGATGGAGTGCAATCATCAAGCACATACACCTGCTAGTATTGATCAATCCTACCAATAGTCTCATTTGGTAGCATTCGGAGAAGTCGGTCAGAAAGCTCCGACGACAAATAGGAGGCAGACTCAATTCTCTGCCCCCACATTTGAGTACACTCAGAAGTCACTGACAAGAAAAGGAGGACATGAGTAGGAATACACACCTACTACAAGCACGGAATGGACATATATCCCTATTCTGGTAGCTGAAGTCACCAAGAATATTCTGTCAATGGTGAAAGAGCAGAAGAAAATCTCTGCTCATATTCTGGATGCTTGCCAGGATATTATAACAGGTTCAGCAACATCTTAGGTAAAGGCACATAAATCTATCCCTATCGGAAGAGTGAATCATCATCATGTCACCCTGGATCAGACACACACCTCTGTTCTAGTCCAAGAGGGATGTGGGGCATACTCCCCCATATCATACGGACAAACAAGTCTGGAACATGCACCTGATTTGAGCGGAGATAATCAGCCTAACCTAATCTTTTCTCTTGAGAAGGCACATACACCTGCCCATAATGACCACTTTCGTCAACAAGTTGTTCCTAATGTGAGTAAGAAGGCATCTAAGAAGAATACCCGCCCATCATAGTCATGAAATCAAGATCCAATTTCTAATAAGGCCTTGCTCGATGCTGGAGTTCTTGATGCACTAAGACAATTATCTGTTGGATTTAAAGATTCTACTCCCTCAATTCCCAATAGTGGGAACATTAATTCCGAAGGTCTCTATCAGACACTTCCTCATGAAGGCTTGCTTCATGACAGTTCAGTCGATCTCGAAGTTTCATCTTCAGATGAGAGCCACAAGAACCCTCTGTGTGGCCAGAAGACAAAGGAGCAAGAGGTTTCATCTTTTGCTGTAACCTACCATGGTGGTCCTCCCCATGATGATTAATTTAGCTGCAAAATTCCTCACCTTAGTAGTAATTCTCATTGCCTGGAAAATTATTAATAGGAAAATGCAGTGATGAGAAAGCCCTCTTATCTTGAGGCACTTGAAAATGTAAATCCAGTCATGTCTGATGCTTTACCACTATTAGGTGAAATACTTTCTCAATCAGAATATAGCCCTGGGTGTAGGTCATTCAGCAAACAACCCCTGGGTCATTCATCTTCTAGTTTGATTAGTGAATTCTCTACCAATCTTGTTGAATTCGATGAAGCAACAAGGAAGCAACCATCTTTGGTCTATTCATGTAGAAGGATATTCATTGAATGATAAAGAGGAAATAATGAATATGAGAAAACAACTGGTAAAAGGTGAAGTGCCAGTCATGTTTTGGCCTTTGGCTGACTCTCAGTATGACATTCCAGAGATGTTGACGGAAGATGGAATTCATGATATTCATCTCAACATATGGAAAACTCTTTGTCAGTTTAAAAATAAAATATTATCTTATGATGAATATGAAAATCGTGTCAAGATAATAGAAGGGTTACAATGCCAAATTGACTTGGAATCACTCTCAGTTTCTCGATATCCAAAGGATGAAAAGCAGCAAAGATCTCTTCAGCGTTCATGCCTTGACGCACTATGAATATTGTGCCAGTTAATTGCCAATGCCCCATATGGTATTCATATCAGGGGATGGGGTGTTCATGGAGCACTACATTTCATTGTTCTCTCTAGTCAGCAAAGCCTACCGAAAATGGTATCATGCAATGTTATTTCCCATGGCCGGCCACAGCCAATTGGCTTTGTTTGTAATCAAAGGCTTGCTCAAGAACATGACTCAACTAGTTCTTCCCAAAATCAATCATACAGGGAACAAGTTGTTGAATTACTCCCGCATCAAGAAAACGAGAATATTGAATAGGCCTCTCGTTTGGAGCAAGCACATCATCAAGTGATAGAAGTGTCAGAAATCATCCAATGGTCTTTTGAGCCGGGTGATAAAAGTGGATGCAGGTTGACGCATCCAGCCAATTTCCAGACTAATGTCCGCAAGATCATGAGAGATTTTAAGAAAGTCTCAGATATAGTATGTCAAGAACCACCCCATCTTTCTAGACTGGGGACTCTTTTAACCTAACCCTCATAATCAATAAATAGGATTCGAGGAGTTGAGCAAGAACAGCCGGAATAACCCTAGTTCACCGGACTGGGGACTTTTTCAAATCATCAATCTCTTCCTCAGAGAAAGCCAGTCTTCTATCGATTAGGTAAGAAGCCACAAGAGGAATGAAGAGCCGAATTATCCGGAGATTCCCTCCAAATTATAGTTCGTCAAGAAGTTCCCGAGGGATCAAATCGACAAAAGGCAATGTCTCATCAAAGACATGGAAGAAGACAATATCACAGAAATGTTGAAAGAAGGGATGCAATGAATTATGCATTAGTTAATGTCATCAATGTCATTGTTTCTGATCCTCTAGAACATGAGGCTCACTCAGAGGGATCAGATGAATATATTTCTGCTCAAGAAGTTGTATGCACAGACACAAATGAAGAAGGTGTGTGTACACGAAATCAAAGGCTTAGCCAGAATCTGGGTGTTCCTTCAAATAACCCACTTCCCCCTCTCCGAAAGGGATCCAATAAGGGGAAAGGAAAGAATATGTTTACATACCCTTACTCTGGAGAAGGCCAATCACTCTCACTAGAGTAAGGATTTGCACAATAGGAGAATGAAATGAAGGAATTGAGGAGGTTAAATGCAGAACTACTTCAAGGTAGTCTTCCTACTAAGCGTGCTGGATCCAGTCATCCAAGGGAACTTGTTATAGTTACTGAGATGGATCAAGAATATCCTCCTCTATTAGTACACCATCACAGGTCTAATCCAACAGGTCTGGTGAAACAACAATCGACGGTACTACCATCAGTTGCAGTACCAGCCACCATATCTGTCCAAGCTCCAGTCAGTGCACCTGCTCAAGTCCAAGCTCAACCGTATGTTTCTCAAAAGTTAATAACTACTATTGAGTCATTAACATCTTGGTTGGAAGCTATATAGGTAAAGCGTGCTCAAATTCAACCAAAAAAGAGAGCTTACCCTGAATGGGTTGATGCGATTCCTCCCCCATCAAATTTTTCAAGTACCACATTCCCAATATTTAATGGTTCAGGAGATCCAGAGCAACACTTAACACATTTGTTTTTCTCGCTCTGATCCCATTATGAGAACCCCTCAGAAAAAGGAAGCAGTTAAGCTCAGGTTTTTTTGTACAGTCATTACATGGACCTACTTTTGTTTGGTACACAAGATTGCAATCTTGGTCAATTACCAGGTGGGAGGATCTCTGTCAATGATTCCTTCTTCAATTCAGCTCAACTTTTCCAAAGACAACAATTTTTGATCTTACAAATTGTAATAAAAGGGAGAATTAAAGGGTTTCAAATTTCATTGCTTGCTGGAAGGGATTAACATATTCCCTAAGCTTAGCACTCCCTTAGGAGGAACTGTTGCCAATCTGTGTGGCAAATCTGCGTGATGAGTTACGTACACCGTTGATCCCTGTGAAATACACAGGAGGGTTTCGGGACCTTACTTCAATTGCTCAACAGATTGAAGATTATCTTATGAAGACTAAGGATAAAACTTGTGTAATTCCATCAGATCCACGAAGGAGAATGGGTAGAGCAGAGACTGCTACAGTTATGCTTAAACAAGCACCTGTACCTGCTTCTACTTCAAAACCTTCATCTTCCTGAAGGGCTCCACCTACTGAGCATCAACAACAGAGGCTGTTTCTTCAAGATGATCAAAGAGATCAAAGACAAAAAAAAATTGAGGATTTGAAAAGCAAAGTTTACTCTTTACAAAATTAACAGGTTTCTGGTTACTTCATTTCAGCTCTGGAAAATAATTTGGTTCAATTTCCAAGGCCCGAAAGGCTAAATAAGGAAGGAGATGAAGACCATCCCAACTATTTCCCATTTCATCAGATGTTGGGGCATCCCATTCAAGAGTGTTTTGTCTTCAAGGACCTCCTTCAAAAAATGGTCGACTCGGGACAAGTCAAATTGAATGGTTTTTCAGCTCAGGTAGCAAGTGTTACTCCTACAAATCTAGAGGAAGAAGGTGAGTGGAAGGAAGTCAAAAACAAAAATTCCCAGAAATATGATGATTAGATGGTTAGAAAAATGATCAACCGAACTCATGACATTTTTCGAATGCAATTGAATAAACCAATTGTGTCTTTTTCTATGAATGCCACAGCAAAGCCCCCTTCATCAGAAGGAAAATCCTCAAATAAATGACATAATTCAAAGTAAGAGGAAAAATCAGAAGAAGATGAAATCGTGTCAAAGTCCAAGTTGTATATGACTCTAGAAAATTTTATTCCATCTACTTCGAATCCACGGGCACCGTCCCACCAAACGACATAGCCAAAATTGGCTAGTCAGGCAGAGTCTTCATCAGATGAAGAGCTGGTCTTCGGTTCTGTTAATATGATCCACTTAATATATCCTTATCCCAGTCATAGTTTCGATCTCGATGAACCTGAGTTCCCTATATAAAACAGAGGAATCAAAGGGAGTTCCAGAGGTCTGGGATACAGAGGAAGACGTGGTAATCCTAGAAGCCACTATTCTAATTCTTCTCCTGCCAGAACTGTGTATGCAGCAGAAACTCGTGGCAGAGCCCTTAAGAAGGCTCAACAAGAACAAAAAAATTCTTATGCCAATAGATGATTCAGTCCTAGAACAGTTATTCTGGAGGATCGGTTGGAGGTTACACCTTATTCCTCTCAGCAGGTAAATAGACCTAGTCAGACTAATCTTCCAAAGCCAAGCGTATTTCCAACTCCTACCCCGATACGGGATGCATCTACTTCCAAAGCATCAACTTCTTAGGCACCTGCAAAACCACATGTTCCAGTTGGGAAACGTAGACCTTTGGATCAAAAGTATGATGTATTGAAACACCTGGCCCAAGTAACGGCCATGTTATCAATTCTGGATGCCTTGAATTTATCAAAGGATCTTCGAGAGGCACTCATTGAGGCTTCATAAAGTCCTCGGGAGTTTGAAACTGAAATTACTGCAGTTGAAGTCTACCATGTAGAGAATAATCCTGTAGAATGTCATGCAGTGATATCTTTCACAGATGAAGATGGAGATGATGTCATGCATGGACATATTAGACCTTTGTACTTATCTGGAGAGGTCAATGGTGTAGACATCCGAAGAGGTTTCATGGATAATGGTTCAGGAGTCAAACTCATCCCCATTCGTACACTTCGTCGATTGGGCCTCACAGAATCTGATTTATCTCCTTCTACCTTGATGTTACAAGGGTATGATAAAAATTAATAAGAACCAATGGGCGAGATTACAATCAGAACTCAGTTTGGAGACCTTGTATCCAATTTAGATTTCATGGTTTTTGATCATGATACAACCTTCAATATTTTTCTTGGAAGACCTTGGCTACATCAACATGCGGTTATCCCTTCATCATTCCATCAATGCCTCAAATATTGTTTCGATGGTCAAATTGGGACATTGTATGGTGATAAATCCTCATTCAAGACATGTGAATATCAATACATTGAGGTGGAATTCTATCACATGAAGGGTAAGGAGAAATCTACAGCAAAGGAGGTTACCAAGGTTAATGCTCCATTTGGTTTGGAAAAGATTCCAGTAAACCCATTCACACATGTGAGTACAGATTATGTGTTTCCTATTAGTCAAATTGACAAGATAGACCCAAATCAAAATACTCTTATGGAAACTTCCATAATGTCAATTATGGAAATCAAGCCAGACAGCATGGGAGAAATTGGTGATTCACCAAGCAATGATGAAAGCTCAAATGGAGATGTCTTCATTTCATCTGCTGAAATCCAGCAAGTCTATACTTTTCCAACCAGGCCAGAAGAAGTTATAGAAATTCCAAAGGTGAATGATGATGTCGATTCTTAATCCATCATCTCCTCTTTATTACCCATGGAAGACCCTTCATCATCAATAGGGTCAGATATGGAAGCCTCTTCTTCAAGATGTTCAAATTTTAACATCTCTCCTGGTCATGGAAATTATGCTTCATCATCTACTATGCAAGTAGAAACAGAAGAAATAACACATGTTGAAGAAGAAGAGGAAGATATCAGGGATGCTCCTCCAGCATTTGAAAAGGGTATCTCTACCACCATGGATGAACTAAGAGAAAGAAATCTAGGTACAAAAGAATATCCACATCCCAATTTAATTAGTGTTTCCATGACTCTTGAAGATTAGATGATGTATATTTAATTTTTGAAGCAAAATATAGATATATTTTCTTGGAAATATATAGAGATGACAGGCCTTGATCCTGATGTTTCTACTCATCGTTTGGGTTTTCCAGAAGAACATCGAGGATTCAAGCAAGCCGTAAGAAGAACACACCCAACTTATGCTTCCAAAATTGAAGCTGATGTGGATAATCTTATCAAAGCTAACTTCATCAGAGAAGTTCAATATCCCAAATGTTTGGATAATATTTTCCCTGTGAAAAAGAAGAACAGACAAGTTAGAGTTTGCATTGATTTCAGAGATCTTAATCTGTATTGTCCTAAGGATGATTTTCCAGTTCTGATCACAGAACTCTTAATTGATGCAATAGCTGGCTATGAAGAACTTTCCTTCATGGATGGATATTCTGGGTATAATCAAATCGGAATGTCTCTAGAAGATGAAGAATCTATAGCCTTCACATCCCCTCAGGGTGTGTTTTTCTATTGGGTAATTCCCTTTGTCCTAAAGATGCAGGCGCAACATATCAGTGTGTTATGCATCGTATCTTCAAACCCTTTTTAGGGAAGTTTGTTGAATGATATGTGGACGATTTAGTGGTTAAATCCAGGAAATTTTCTAATCATTTGGCTGATTTTGATGTCATATTCCACAAACTTCGACAACACAATTTGAAGATAAACCCTTTGAAATGTGCTTTTGGGGTAACCTCAGAAAAATTTCTCTGCATTTTTATATGCCATCGTGGTATTGAAGTCGATCCTGATAAGACAAAGTCAATCCTTAGTATGTCACCTCCTCGAAATTTTAAAGAATTGAGAGGACTTCAAGGACACTTAGCCTATATTCGTCGTTTCATCACCAATTTGGCAGGCAAACGTTTACCCTTCACCAAATTGATGAAGAAGGGAGTCACTTACCAGTGGACTGAAGAATGTCAAGAAGCATTCGATATTCTCACGAAATATCTCTTGAGTCCACTGGTATTAATGCCACCTGTTTAAGGAATACCACTTATCCTCTATGTGACATCTTTAGAGCGATCATTGGGTGCCTTCCTTGCCATGAAGAATGATGCTGGGAATGAAAACAACCTCTACTATCTCAGTCAGACTATGCTTGAAGCAGAAACCTGATATTCAAGTATTGAGAAGTGCTGCCTAGCATTAATATTTGCAGTTCAGAAGTTGAGACACTACCTGCAACATCACAAGGTCTAATTGGTATCTCGTAATAATCCGCTCAAATTTATCCTTAGTCGTCCAATGCTTACAGGACGTCCGGCAAGGTGGGTAGTTATTTTGAAGCAATTTGATATCTATTATGTGTCTTAAAAGG
Source organism: Viscum album (assembly GCA_963277665.1). Lineage (NCBI taxonomy): Eukaryota > Viridiplantae > Streptophyta > Magnoliopsida > Santalales > Viscaceae > Viscum > Viscum album. The sequence goes on along the minus strand of OY728139.1, from coordinate 606,483,522 downwards.
CAATAAAGGGACAAGCACTGGATGATTTTCTTTTTGAATACCCTTCAGTAGAATATAAATCTTTAGATATTGAACTTCCTGATGAAGAAGTATTTTCTATTCAAGATAATCTTCATGCATGGGAAATGTACTTTGATGGTGCTTCCAGAATTCCAACAGGGAAGAAAATAGAGGATTCTAAATTCAAAAAAGTTGGGATAGGAATTTTACATATTTCTCCAGAAAAGGAAGTGCAACCCTATTCCTTCTCATTTTTGGGAGGTGGGACAAATAATGAAGCATAATACCAAGCTCTCATCAAATGATTGGAGTTGGCGCTTCAAGAAAAAGTGAATCACTTAAAGGTGAAAGGTGATTCAGACCTGGTAATCAAACAAGTCAATGAGGATTATGCCATCAGAAAAGAAGAACTAATCCCCTTGTATAATTATGTTAGAGAGTTAATGATGGAATTTCCTACGGAATCGACATTTTCTTATGTCCCACGATCACAAAATGCCCAAGATGATGCACTAGCTAATATAGCCACAGCTCTGGGAGATCCAAATCAAGATGAGAAATCCATCATTATTTCCCACCGTTGTACAATTTCACCTTATGTTCAAACAAGAACAGAGGAAATCAATGAAATTAGTCCCATATCTGAACCATATGGTTATGCTACAGGATGGATGACATCTATCAGGGAATACCTTCAAAATGGAACACTTCCACCTGATAGAGCCTGGAAAAAACAAGTCCGGAGACGTGTGGTCAATTTTATTCTTTATGATAGCCCAGATCACCTAGAGAAAATTCTATACAAGTGTGGTATTGATGGAGTTCTCTTCAGAGGCATTGATGGTGAAGAGACAATGGCTATCATGAAAGAAGTGCATGCAGGAGTCTGTGGTGCCCACCAGTCTAGACATAGACTGTCTGATCAAATTCTAAGACTTGGATACTTTTGGCCTTCAATGATACAAGATTGTGTTGATTTTACAAAGAATTTTCATTCATGCCAAGTACATTACAACTTCATTCATCAACCCCCAGATTTGCTTCATACAGCTAAATACTCATGGCCATTTTCCACATGGGGAATGGATGTGGTGGGACCTTACCCTTCAGCTACATCTAAGCAGTTTAAGTATATTCTTACTTCTACTGACTTCATTTCCAAATGGGCAGAGGAAATACCTCTCAAAGAATTTAGTTCTAATATCATTGTTAGATTTATCAATTCTAACATCATTACCAGATTTGTTGTCCCTCATACCATATTGACAGACAATGGCACCAACTTCTGGTCATCCGAGGTAAGGAAGTTGTATCAAGAATACAACATCAAATCCAACCATGCATCTCGGTATCATGAAGTGGCCAATGGATAGATATAATCCTTCAACAAGACTCTTTCAAACATACTAAAAAACATGGTGGATAAAGATAAGAATTCATGGCCTGATAAACTATTTCATTCTTTATGGGCTTATCAAACCACCACCTGCACTGCAATGTGGTCAACTCTATATTCACTGGTATATGGAACGGAAGCAGTCTTGCCCATTGAAGTTCAATTACCTTTACTTAGAGTATCCATTTCTGATCAGTCATCTACAGATGAACAATCTCAAAAGCGATTGGATGAATTGGAACGGTTAGATGAGAAAATATTGTGCACCCTTCACCACTTGGAAGTCTATCATAATCGAATAGCACGATCTTTCAACAAAAAATTTCATCTTCATTCATTCATTCAGGGAGAATTCATATTGGTTCTCAAAACTCCAATGATACCAGGAAATAAACCTCTCAAGCTTGAACCAAAATTGGAAGGACCTTACTCAATACATAAGGTCTACTCTAATGGAGAATATTCTTTAATCTCAATGGATGAAGAACTCATCACTACTCCAACCAATGCCAGATTTCTGAATAAGTATTTTTTATAAACACAAAATACATCAGTTACAGTCCATGCATATGACCTTAAACTATTATCATTTCTATCGTCCAACATGACGTTAAACTGTGTTGTCCTTGCTGCATGACATTAAATTGCATAGTCCCTTATGTCTATCAAGACGTTAAACTGTACCATTACCGGTCTATCCATATGATCTTAAACTATTCGAACTGTTGTCCAACATGACGTTAAACTGTGAAAAAGTTCCTAATACGTCCAACATGACGTTAAATTGTGTCCTATTTTGTCCTTACTACATGACATTAAACTGCACAGTCCCCCTTTTGTCCAACATGACGTTAAATTGTATTATCCGAATCATCCTAGCTATATGACACTAAAATGTACAGAAGTCCCTGCTTCATGAAATTAAACTGTTCTGCACCAATAGTCCTCACTGTAAGACTTTAAACTGCATAGTCCCTTAATACGTCCTACATGATGTTAAACTGTGCAACGTTAAGGTTGTTTCTACCTCTTGTTTCTCACACCAAGTATGACTCACATGAGATTTGAGTAAACTTAAACCATAACACCTTCTCTGGGCTTCTAATTATGCATAAGTCCCAACACCATTTTTTAGGTCGTTGTCCCCAAGAATAACTTGATTGCTAATTCATTCTTCAATTGAACTACATGGACTTTGATCCTTGACTTCTTGGCTCGGTACGTAGGCAACCTCCCAAGGTTCAAGCCCAAAACCAAAATCTTCACATCGGTTCACCTCCATCTCATATGATTTTGATTCGTGAATCCACTCCTAGAATCAATATCTTCATATTGGCTCACTTTTGTCATTGCTATATGACGTTAAACTGTATAGCACTTTTGTCCTGTATGAAAATAAACTACAACATTCATTGATACCCTCACCTGAGAGGGAATCATTATTTACATTGATTTCCAATCATGTTATTTTCCAAAGACTACGTGCATACATGGAAATGCCCAAATCTTTTATCTTGGGTCAAACCATCATCGCACTAAAGTCCCCTTTCACCCTTCACATGTATAAACCAAATCTGTATAGAGGGTATTTCAAGAACTACATGGGCATGATTCCCATCCTTATGGGATACGTAGGAACATTCGAGCATCCCTCGAATCTAGCCCCAAATCTTTGGGCCTAACCCCAAATTCCACTTTCAGTCCCCTGGTTGAAAAGTCCCCCTATGAAAACACACATTGTGTACTCCTTATAGTGGTCCGAGCTCTATGACGCTAAACTAAGATTTCCCATACTCTTGTCCCACGTGACATTAAACTCTATTTCAAGAACTACGCATGCCTTGATTCCCATCCTTATGGGATGCATAGTGAAGTCCAACATTTTAATTAAGGACCCAGCCACAACATGATTATGGTTAGCATTAATCTTTTTATCTCTAAATACATTAAACAATACCCATTTTTATGTGTCATAATACTAACCTTAAATATTTTTAGATATTTCTAACCCTTTTCTTGACTTCTAGTCACAAAATGTCCAATTTCTGAGAGTTTTTTTCCTGACTATGTATCACGTGCCCTTAGGCGTCCTTGCATAAGCAGTCTACATAACAGACTTGTCAGCCAATAGATACTATTATTTGACTATGCAGCCAATGACCTTAGGTGGCCCTATATAATCCAACCCCCTAACGGGTTTGTTAAATAATGGTAACTTCATTCTTGGGAAGAAAACCTCTTTTGTCCTTATTGGTCTTATCGACAATATGTAGGGATCCGCAAAAATAGCCAACCTTAATATATTTGTCTCATACTCTTTTTCGTGATCTGAAAGTATTCAAGTCTATGGTTTATATTTCCCTCCCCTAAATTTGGGTTAGACCTTCGTAGGAGTTACATTCATCCGTTCTTAGACAATCTTGATTGGAAATATCCTCTTCATATTAAAGTACCTCTTTCCATATAGTAAACTCTATGCTTTGGAAAATTTGAATCTCCATAAACTTCCACTAGATTTTTAGCAGTAGAAAAGAAAATTTCTGAGAGTTCTTTTTCCTAAATATGCAGCACATGCCCTTAGGTGGCATTGCATAAGTAGTCTACATAACAGACCTGTCAGCCAAAAGATGCTATTATTTGACTATGCAGCCAATGCCCTTAAGTGGCCCTACATAATTCAACTCCATAATGGGTTTGTTAAATAATGGTAACTTCATTCTTGGGAACAACTTCTTCTAATACCTTTTATCCCTTTTTCATGTCATTCCTTAGATTCAAAATTTCTTAAGTCATAGTTTACATATTTTCCCTCATACTTGAGTGTGGTAATATGTTTTCAGCAAAATTTTCAAGGAATTGAGTTAATTTTAATTCATTCAATCAAAGTTATTTCGACCTTAAACATTATCCTTTTTATGTCCTAAGTGCATGACTTTAAACTACCCACAAAATAATAGGGAACTCTGAACAAAAGCCAAGTCCTAGCTCACTAAACATTCATTTCGTATGATTTAGGTAATATTGAGAAATTAAAAGATTACAAGTTTGTAGGGTTATTTATAATAATCCTAGAAAAAATCAAACTATGCTTACTATGCCCATTGTCTTAGGTAAAGAAAAATTAAGTATGAAGTAAAAGAAAGCATGCACAAATGACTGAAGATGAAAGTTTTTTTCATTTGATGCACAAAAGTTATAAGGACATCCACAGACTGAAGTCTCTTATCTTTTCCAAGAATTACAAAAGGCTGTCAACATAAATCTTAATTTTATTTACAGCATCTCAAGCCTCATCAGCAACCACTTGAATCTCATGCACTCAACCAACTTCACGCTTTTCAGCTTGATGGAGTGCTTTCTTGGCATCTGTAATGGCTTTCATACCATTCGTTTGATCTCCTTCCAGTGAATTATTAAGTTGGTCAAGTTCCCCAGTAACAGCATCTAACTGTTGCTTAAGGTTCATCTACTGGATGACTTTATATTTGGTCTTATGCTTCAGATCCTTCAACTTGGCAGCATAATCTGCCTCATCTTGGGATACTGCAGCCTAAAATTTGCTAATATTGGCTGACAGCCTTACTCTGGTCAAATCTTGATGGTACTTCTACTCCTGCTCCCTTATTAAGATAACTTGTTTTACTGCAGCATGGATATTTTGATATCCAATATCGCCAAGTCCCAACAAGATGAACAGGGATGATAGTCAGGGAATCTTCGATGACATATCTTCTAGAGGAACTTCAAATATGATTTTCCATATGTTCTGCCATGCCTTGCGTCGTGAAAACTGGAGTGCCTTTTTTACCTCTGGATCTGATTCGGCATCACTGTCATAGGGGAGAATATAATCTGGGATTAATGCACTTAGGGAAGTGTCATGTTCTGCTCCTTCCCCCCTGACCCATGTTTCTTCACTTTCTATTACCGTTGGAGCGGAGGATGAGGCTTCACATCCAGATCTAGCAACTGAAATTGATGGCCCTACATAATCAATTGAAATGTTTGGTTAGTTTCAAAGGATAACAAAAGTTGATTGGTTGTCTTTCAAATTAAGTACAGTCGCAAAAAAATTGTTATCCCTTTCCTAATGGTAGATCAGTAACTTGAGAAGGCTCCTCCCTATCTTTCCTAGCTTCAATAGGATTTTTAGGGCGAGTTTGAGGAAGCTCTACTGGGTTTAGCTCCACTTGCGCTAATGTCTCTGCTATAATAGGGTTTTCTGTACCCCCTTCAGGCAATGGCAGTTTAGAAGCTTGCTCAGATAGAACTACACATTTGAACCGATCATGATCGGAGATGTAATAAGAAGTTGTTTTTAATAGGACGAAGGACAAAACTCACGTCCATAATATTCTAAATTACATGGTAATTTAACATGATCTAAAAAATATTCAAAAGATGCCCCAAGTTCCATCATTTCATCCAATGTTATCTCAGAATCCTGGTTAATCTCACTAGTTGGAGCATTCAATATGTCTTCTTGGTGACCTTCATCCTGCAGTTTCTGACCCTGGACAGCTTCTTCAATTAAGGTAGCGGCGTCAGTTGCAATGGCCGCCAAAAGCTCTAGTGAAAAAGTTGAACCTAAATTATCACAGAATGGAAGTCATTTGATGTTTCATTCAACATTTTATGAATCATTGTTAACTTACCAGAAGCAGGTTCTTCTCTCCTTGCAACATCAGTAGGAGGGATACTGGGAACAAATGTTGGCTCTCCTTCAAGAGCAGCCAAGTCAGCCTGAACTTGTGATTGATCACCAGTATCCCCTGTTTTCCCCACAGGAGGGTTAGTCCTCTCCCTAAAAGGGTAAATTGAAGAATCCCCTGCAATCCCAAGAATTATGAGCATCCTTTTTCATGGGTTAAGGCTCATGAATATCTGAAGGAATTACCACTACTGATGAAGCGTTTAGTTGTGGACTTCTTCCTTTGATGTCTTTGTCTCTTTGGATTTTTGGGAGTGTCGACAGTCTCCTATATAGGTACATGAATTGCAGAATGGAAAGCCATGTCCAACTCCTCATCCATGGCTTGCTGGCCTGGAGATATCTTTCCCGACTCACGAGGAGACTCATTAGCCCCAATGGCAGTACCACAAAGGCTATACTGTGGTGAAGGAACCTCAGCAGTTCCTGTCTTTTCAAGCTGCAAGATGAAGATAATAATTTCCTTAATTAACAAAGCTTTAACTATAATCAAGTTACAAAGAAAATAAGGAAAGAGACTTACATCTTCAGGAGCCACGTAATCGATCCACTCCTCATCTCCAGAAGCACCAATCACCTCAGTGGTGCCACGATCTATCATTTCCTTCACCTGCTTGGTGATAGGAATGGAATTATCGATAGCGTATATGAGCATCTATAGTTCTATGATGTAATCCCGCACTTCACTAGGGTTATCCTCAAAATGGATATTGGTGGAGGCTAGAAGATTCCCTATTCTAGGGAGGTGTAGCCCCTCACACAAATCCAGCCAGGCAGTTTCAGCACCGCAGTATAAACTCAGCCATGTCTGGATAGCCTCTAGTCGTAGATATTTAGTATGTGTACTAGAAGGTTGCGAGGAAGGTCCTATAACCTTGGACTTCAGCTTCTTCCCATCTCCTACAACTATAGATAGATAATAAGAAAATGTAACTTGTTGCTCTATAAAGAAGTGGTGATTAAATTTCCCCAATGAAGTAACTCAATAGGATTTGATGGAGTTGGTCTTTTGATTCTGATAGGAGGATTATATCTGGAATGAGGCCGTTTTGCTACATGTTGTGCCTCATCATCCCCATATTGGGAATCCAGTGAGTCATCCATATCTGAGGAATCTGGTCAATCAGCTCCAGGTGGAGAAGCGTCACCTTCCTAAGGAAGGGTTTCTTTCTCTAATGTTATCTTCCTTTTCCCCACCTGATAAACCGGGTGATTCAACACCCCTCTAGGGTATGATGTTATCTAGTTCTCGGCATACCATGTACTCAAGTGACTTGCCATTGTAAAAAATGGTAGATCAAATACTGCCCCAGTCTTCTCCCTAGATGTTAGCAACCATAGTTTTCGGGAAACCATCAGATGTTGCTCTGACCTGACATGCACAGGAGGAGATACAACAGTCTGCTGCAAACACTTTAATTGAGGTGAAAATCTTAATGGAGCATAGGCCTCGCATATAATCTCTCTGTCAATCCTGCTGGCCAGTACCCCATCTCTACATGCCAGTATGAACGCCCTCAATTCCAGGCTGGCTATTCTGTCATCAAAAAACCGCCCGGTTGGTAGATTTCCATAAGGAAAGAAATTTAATTCATTATACATGCTCATCCTAACCTTCATGTCATAGGAATTGAGATCTAGCAGAGAAATTCCAGAGAATTCATGCACTGATGGCCTGAAAGAACTTCCGGGGATCTGTACTCCATTCTGTACATTATATGTCCTGCAATGAGTGGCGATCCATCCCCACAAAACTTGGAATGGTCCCACTATTCTCAAATGAGACTTACCCATGAAGACATGGAGTAAGCTCCTGTGAATCTTTGATAAAATAGGGGTAGCCAACCCAACCATTTTCCCCTCATCCAACTTGGCTGCAACAACGAAGGTCCCTGGCTTGACACCTCCCTTCGAATCCCTGACTGGAAAAAGGTAAACACTGAGCCATAAGGCCAAGAAGACCGCCAGATGAGTCTTTTTGGGATTCTCTAATTTACTCCGTATCCCCACATCTCAAATTCTCCTGCTTCTAGAGTCAGCCAAAATGTTCCAGGAGCACCCCTCTTCTCAATTTTGGGGAAGGTGGTAGGATGAGAAAAGGTGGGCCCCTTCTCCTTCGATCCCTTCTCCTTCGGCTCCTTCTCCTTATTCTTGGTAAGAAACATATTCATCCACTCCTATGAATGAATATCCTTTATAGAATGAGTTTTGGAGGTCATTAAACTCTTGAGCTTGTGGAAAAGTTTCAATAATTCCGAAGCCAAAGTCAGAGTCTTCTCTAAATCATTCCAAGTTTCCTTGGGGGGGGGGAAGAATTCATCATACATATCACCCCAAATTGGAGCCCCTGAGATCTTGTTGACATCCCATAGACTGATGCCTACTTATCCATGAGTCATATGGAATGAATTGTTTTCTGGGCTCCAATGGCTGAGTATCTCTGACACAAAATCATCATTCCTGTAAACATATGTTTGCCCAGCCCAGACGGCTTCATATATTGCAGATCCTTTTAAATCCTTGACAAAATCTGCGCAGGTTTTTCGCACCCAGTATGCCCATATCCAAGTTGGATTCACACCTCCTACAAGATGAAAGTCTCAACTCCTCTTCCAGCCTTTGGATTGATCCATCTGAGAGTTTCAGAAAATTGAGGGATAATAATGTGGTTGTAGCTCAGGCTTGTGAGGTTTCAGATCTAAGGTACATGGGCTATGATGCATTATGTAGGCCTTCTCCACTGTTCTAGTATTTATAAAATTCTCCTCCACATGAGATATTTTATGAAGAAAAATCGGTGTAATTCTGAAACCAAGAAATTGGGAGATAGTTCTTTGCCTCTATAACGATGACATCTCGCAGATGACCATAGCCGTATAGAGGAAGATAAATGCTCTGTGGGAAATCAAGATGATACTTCTTCAAGTGCTTGGCCAAATCTGGAAGAGTGTTGTCGCAGATAGTATAATAATCATGGCCAATGATGCTCATCATATCATCAATTCTCTTGCTAGCTAGTTCATCAGCCATTCCGATTCTTCTGGGAGCCATTTAATCTGCACAAAGGTTGAATAATTAACTCTTAAGTAAGTTGATTTTTCATAAAATTTATGAAGAAAAGTAAAAAAATGGATAAGGCATTAAGGCGTGCAAGTCCCAAGTTGGCGCGCAAGTATAAGTGTGTCGCGCATGTTTTGGCGTGCATGTATCACCGCGCAAGTCCAAATACCTCTACAGCAGCACGACACAAAAGGAAGCAGCAGAAAACTGGGTAACTTGCATGGAGAAGGCAACTTGCACAGCGAGAGATTTAACTGTTCAGATATGGTTTCTTTGCATGAGGAATGAGCGCATATATATAGGCAAGGACACACCCCTGCGCGCCGAATCCTGCGCGGCTCACCCTTGTGTTCCGCCATTTGAATGCTCAACACTTGCGTGCCGAATGTTCTTTGGTTTTCTTCTTTACCTCAGAGTCACATCCTCATTTCTTTCGGATCCAACTCTGAGAGGGGACTTTTTTTGACGCTCCTTTCTATCACAAAGTCTAAATGACTGGAAAAAGGGAATACCTTACTCCAAAGTGATTCATCCTTTGAAGAAATATCAAAAATCGACAAAGGCATCAACACGTATTCCTTCCCACTTGGGTTGCGCAAGTTTCATCATGGTCATGCAAGTATACTTGCACGCCACCTAGTGGTCATGCAGGTGACTTGCGCGCCCTCTTTGATTCTCGCTCGAGGTCTTCAGAAGCCTATAAATACCCCTAGTGGGCCCCCCATTTTAGGATGAAAAAATTCTAGAAACTCAAATTTGAGCTCCCGGCACCCTAGTCTCTTCTCAAAACTTCCGAACAATTCTATGGAAATTTCTTACCTTGAACAGAAGATCTAAATAGGGAGGGGCAGGGCCTAAGTGTTGAAATTCATCAACACCTGTGCGCCTAAGTGTCTAACCCTTAAGGGAAATAAAGACACTTGTGCGCCGCCTTACCCCTTCATTAGAACTTGTGCGCCACTCTTCTGGAAGCTTCTAGGGATAGTACTAAGGGCTTGAGCCAAGTCTCTCCCAAGTATTACTCCATGGGTTGACCGTCGTGCAAGTACCCATGTGTCGCGCAGGTATACCTGCGTGACCAGTACCTGTGCACCCATGTAGGACCTGCACACCTCCTTCTTTTTGGGTTCCCCTCCTGCCTATTTTACTTCTCTTATGCCTATCCACCTATCCTATTCAAGATTAAGACTTCAGAACTCTCTTCAAATCCATTCATGGCATGATTTCTTGGTTGGATTCCTTATCTGAAAGGAATTCTGTGGAATACCTTTCAAAACCTAGTGATTTACATATCTCTATGTCACTAAGGTTAGATATTTCATTCATTCAAACTCATCCTTTAAGATGATAGGATCCCTAACCTGGGACTCCTCTTCAGGAATAAGCCCCAAGTCCCTTATTCATGGGCCTCCATCTCAGGAGTAAGTCCCAATCTCAAATTCCGAAATTTGGGCATCCTCCTTAGGAGTAAGCCCCAAATCCCCTAACCTGGGCCCCCTTTTCAGGAGTAAGCCCCAGTTTCAAATCCTCTTAATATGGGCGTCCACCTTAGGAGTTAGCCCCAAGTTCCCCAATTTGGGCCTCCTTTTCAAGAGTAAGACCCAATCATCTTTTCCTTAAACTTAGGCCTCCTTCTCAGGAATAATCCCTATGTCTCATGTCTCCTTAAACTGGGCCTCCTTTTCATGAGTAAGCCCCAGTCTTAATTTCTCTAAATATGGGCATCCTCCTTAGGAGTAATCCCCAAATCCCCTAACCCGGTCCCCCTTTTCAGGAGTAAGCCCCAGTTTCAAATCCTCTTAATATGGGCATCCTCTTTAGGAGTAAGCCCCATGTTCCCCAATTTGGGCCTCCTTTTCAGGAGTAATCCCCAATCATCTTTTCCTTAAACTTAGGCCTCCTTCTCTGGAATAAGCCCTAAGTCTCATGTCTTCTTAAACTAGGCCTCCTTTTTAGGAGTAATCCGTAGTCATAATATATCTTAACTAGTCTTAATTTACTTTTTATTTGGGCTTCCTTCTCAGGAATAAAACCCAATAATAAGTCCTCTCTAATTTGGGAATCCTTCTCAGGAGTAATCCCTAAGTTAAGTATTCAAATCTCCATGAAACACATATACCATTATGGACCTTGTTTCCGGGTTTCTTCCCTGAAGTAAAACCCAATCCACATATATTTGGGCAGTCATACATACATAAGCCCAACATTATTTCATATGATTGCATCTTTCGTGGCACAATTTTCGGGTTTTACCAATACCTCTTGTTTCTCACACCGAGCATGACTCACGTGAGCTTAGAGTGTACAAGTAATTATGACATCTTTCTTTGAGCCATCAACCATGCATAAATCTCATAATCCCTTACTCTAACTACATGGGATTTGATTCCTTTTCTAAATAAGGATACGTAGGTAGCCCATCTCCGGGTACGATCCCAAATCTAAAACAATCCATGTCCTTATGAATGAAAATAAAGTTTAAGTGCCCCACTGAGTGGGTTTAAAACCAGTATGGTTATCATAATGACCAAGAGATTTCTATATAATGTGTCAAAGGATACCATTGACTAAGAATCTCTAAATAAATATAGATGATTCTCTATTGATGAAGAACCTCAAATATATATAAAATGATTATCTAAATCTCCTACATACTAATCATTGATTGTCAGATCTAAAGAAACTCTCATTTTCATACTTGGTAATTTAATAAGGATTCATGAACATAACTTAAATCTATAAAGAGAGACCCGGAGTAGAAAATAATTACCCTAAAAAGGTGTGATGATTCTGACCCCTCATCTTCTCGACCAAAGCAAATTCTTAAGTCTTATCAGTTTACGTCTAATGAGCACCTGCCTTTGGAAAGTAGGTCCAAATGGATATAGAATCATTGGATGTTTCTGGTTCTATGAACAAACTCGTTAGAAACTTCTTAGAATGTTTGAACCTTAAATCATCAAGGTCATCCCCATTTCTAGAGGAAACAATGATACTCTAGAAATCTCACAAGAACCCCAAGCCTTTCTAAAATAAAATAAAGGAGATAAATGGGAGGGGGTGATAGGTACTTGTATTCACTAAAGGACATGCGGTGCGCCCCTAAAAATCTGCAAGACACCGCGAGACCTCAACGACATGTCCACCACACCATGAAAAAGCCTTTTGTTTTGTCAGTCTCACCACATGGGATTCCTTGGGTATTTCTAGGAGACTCTACAATTCCCCTTCAAAGTCCTAAGGACAAATTGATATATTTTCCTACAAACATTCTCATGCACCCTCATATGACTCAAATTGGTCAAGTGAGGTATCATTAAAAAAATCAAGTAATTTCCCTAAAATTACTCATAAAAAATCAAATAACTCCTAACATTATTCATATAAAACAAATGAGATAATAGACTGATGAGGAAAGATATTCTTACTGTTGTTGAAGGACATGTGGTGTAACCCTGTAGAAACTGAATGACATTGTAAGTTCTCAGCAACACGTCTGCATGATCTCATGAAAGCCCTCTAGCTTGTTAGTAGCGCTTCACGGAGGTCCTTGGTTATGTCTAGTCAACCCCGTGCTTCCCCTTCAGCACTCTAAGGATAAATGGTTGTATTGTTCCATAACATGCTCAAGTACCCCCATATAGGCCATATTTGTCACAATACACATCACCAAAAAAGGAGTAATTCCCCTTGAAATTACTTACAAAATCTCTCACGACTCTCAGCCTTTTTCACATAAAAAAAGGGGAAGGGAGGAGGCAGAAGGTACTCGCAGTTGTAAAAAGATTGTGATGTTCTAAGGAAGTCCTCACTATGGTCTCACGAGACCCCTGAACAAATCATCCTTGTCTCATGGAAATCCCTAGACAAGTCTAAAAAATCTTGCGAACGCCTTTCAATAGGCACCTTGGATCTCTTAAAGGCCCCTGAGAATGTCTGTAGGAAAAGATGGAAACTCAATTGACATGTCCCTGTGATCAAATAGGTCTTCATTAATTAGAAATAATCTTATAAAGGAATATTTTGTAGAAGAGACTTGCAACTTCTGAAAATCAGGAGATGCACTCAAAATGACTAATGACAAAGACTCGTGAAACCACGTAGTGTAATCCCACTTCACTGAATCTAGCCTGGATCCATGCCAGATATGCCTCGCAAAGTGCTGAACAACTTGGGTGGTGATGCCTATAAATTAACCACCCAATCATGAAAAATTTTCCGGTTACAATGCGAATAAAAATCTTGAGTGCAAAAAGTCATAAGCATCAAAGCGGACTTCTCATAGTAACCAATCATGCAACCAGATAGACTTCCATTAGGTAACATACTGGAAGATAGTTTGAGTAGTCATGCGATAGGTATAAGTCACTTCATGTGATCATTGATAGATAACACAAAGGATCTCTATTAGGCTACACGAAGAACATCCCACCGGCCCACTAGATCATTCCAAGACTTAAAATAAACCGATACTAAACAAACCTAAATCATGCACAATAAAAGGGCTAGAACCAAGATCAAAAGTGAAAGACATAAATGAAATACATTCTCTATGTCCCTCATTCTCTTCACGTGATTCATACAAGGACATGCGACACCACCAGGATACATTTCCTAGATCTCATGACATTCCTTCAACATGCTATTTGGGACATGTGAAATCCTCTTGACATTTCAAATCAAGTAACATGACCCCTCTGGTCAAACCATATTGGTCTCACAAAACCCTCGGGGTATTTCACTCGAGCCTTGCGACGTCTTTCATATATATCGCATGAATCATATAAAGGTGTTCTCTCATATCATTAAAGTCTCAATTTTGTATTTGGGCATGGAAACCAAGCTACCGAAACACCCTCTAGGCAAGTCATTCGAAACCCAAGACACCCCTTGGGAAAGTCAATTGAGACTTGTGACGCCCTCTAGATATAACCGTCAGGTCTATCAATGATCACTAGGGATGTTAGCCAAGATATGAGACATCCCCCGATCCATGACATATTGAATATTATGACACCCTCAATATGTTTCCATAAAGTTCATGCGATGGCTTCTAGGATAAGCTGAATAGGTCATGCGATGTCCCTTGAACAAGTTAACTAGGTCATGTGACACCCTCTAGAAAAGAAATCCAGACCACAAGGGAATCCCAGGATTTGAGGCCTCTATCCATCCTCAGTTTTTAAGCCCTGAATATAAGGGAAACCTATGTTTTTAATCCCCAGTCAGGTGAATTACATCAACTTAGATTCCTAACATATTCAGGATATATAGGCCACCTCTCTTTGAGGTTCGAGATCCATATTGATTATCAGTGAAATCCTAATATCTAATCACGTTATTCAAAGTGATGAAATTGATCTCTTTATAACCCTTTTTTCTCACAATGATCATATCTCACCTGGTCTTAGAGAGTTTCACTGATCATGTCATCTTCGCTATACACCCTAGGGTTACAAGGGAAACCTCAGTGTGTAAGCCCTATCTACCATCATCATATGTTATGTCCCCGATCAGTATGGATTCTATATTGATATGATATCCTAGCATTCCTAAATCCTCAAGGATGGTCATAATGTCTTTGGGTGTGATTGTCCACTTCATCTTATCAGTAGTTTAAGGGATAAATGAACTATGATAACTCTAATTCCCGCCATAACCTGGATATGTCGGATTCCTTTCCAAGGCCCAAGCTCTATACCAAACATCCCAGGGGTTTTCCCAATATACAAGTACCATATATTTATTCGATGAGACTGATTATCTATTTCCCCCTATTTCTAACATCGATAATAGCTCACATGGGCTTATAAAGATGCAATGAACATCTTATTAGACGTTCTGAATCTCCACTCACAAAGGTAATCCCGGTATATATGCCTCAATGAGTGGTATGGTATGAACACCCTTCACATAGGGGTATATACCTTGGGGTTAGTCCCAAGGGTGTAATTGGACTTTGATGATTCTGATTTGTGTCATAACTAGGTTATGCAGAACATCTCCCTGAGACCCAACCTCAAACATTTGGTGTCTTAGAATACACACATATGTCCTATACGCATGATGATAAACTAGATGTTATTAAAAAAAATATGGGTTTTGATTCCTTCAATAACCATGATATGTAGGATGCCTCATAATGTCTCAATACCCTCATCAGAATATTAATCACCTCCTCATGTGGCAGCGTATTCCAAATTATTTGGCCATATGGCTGCAGCACATAAAGTCGCCATTCATTGTTAAGGGGATGGATGAAGAACCTCGGAAACATACAAATGTATTCACTAATGAGACCTCACTTCCCTTAGTTCATCAATGATACTCCATTTCTTTAACAAATAATATAAGTATCCAATAAAATATTTTTAAGGTAACCGATCTCATATCGGTATTAGGAAGATATACAGGAAAATATCTTAAATCTATAAGAGAGTCCCAAAGTAGGAAAATTTTCCCCTCAGAAGGGTGCGATGAGATAGACCTCCCATCCTCTTGACCAATTCAATTCCCCAAGTGTAGTTGGGCTTGAAAACCAAGATGATCATTGACCTTTGGAAAGAAGTTCTTTAACAAACTAAAAATGGATAACTATTGGAAGTTTCTGGAATAAGAGGTAATGGTGTCCCAGTAAGAGGAAGACATTCCACTTCACACAAAAAACTGATGAAATAAAAATAGTGAACCTAATGTGGATCTATCTAATGAAAAAATGATCGGTTATTGTCCATTGGGCCATTTTATTTTTCCCTATATACAAACAAAATGATGAAACTAGAGGGAATCTCTGTAATAATAGAATGATTGGGTTATAGTGTGTCATGACACTTTGTTTTTACGAACCCTATAAAAACAAAGTAGTAAGATAGGCATGATCTTATAGATGGACCTCTATAACCAGGGTTCTCATGAAATTATTTCATCCCCATTTTCACAAGTATAAACGAGCAGAATGGACAAATAATGGAATATCAGGACAATTGTGTTAACTATACATATATGATTGAGAACATTATGCCTAAGAAATGTTACTTATTTGTAACCTTGTTCCTTTTTATCTGCATGATTGTAGACATTGAGAACATCTATATTTGAGATAATTTATTCATCATCCATCATTCACTCTCAAAAATCATTCATTACTGCAAACTTTGTGGGTCGCAAGGTAACTTCACCTACTCGAAAACTCCATTGATAGGTTGAAAATACGATGGTCTGGGAGTACCACTGATATTGTACAATCCAAACCATGGATGATGCTTGTGAGGTTCTCTAGGAATGAATACCCGTGAGTCCGCATCACCAAGGAAAGGTTTTTGTTATACCAGTGGATCTTGTCGCAATGACCAACAGCTTCAGGATATTATCCCCGGAGCGCAACAACCACCATCTTCCACATCTAATAAAGGTGGACCAGGAGGCCTAACATGGATCCCTTTCGATTCAGGTTCCACCAAGAAGGGAACCTATCAGCCACTGTCACTAACACTATCTTGCTAGTACCCATCATTTTCCTAATAAGGGTACCATTCGACACACAACCACCTTTGATTCCCATGAACTAACAACAAGGAATACTCATTGGATAAGGAAGGTGTTAGATATCAAAGAGGGGGATCATACTCCCACTCCTGTTGATGATGACTACCAGCATAATCAGGTAGTAAGTAATAAGTATAGTCAGATCCCTACTCATTTGGAACAGGTCTGTGGGAATATCCCTACAACATGCATAGGGGAGGCTCATACTCCTACCCCTGGGCATAAAGCCCATCGGCATATTCTGGTGGCACAATGAGGATATAAGTAGGAACATATACCCACTTTAATTAAGGAAATCTCTATTTTATCATGGAGTTATAAAATGTGCAGGATTATATCCCTCCACATACTTTGAAAAAATGATAGTGTATTTTAGAAACAGTTGAAGAACTCCTCTTCCATATTTTGGCACTATTGCAGATGAAGGGATAGGAACATACTCCAATCCCTATAGCCATGATATCTTAACACTCCAATCATCATGAAAAAGTGGCTATACTGGAGTAATCACACATTCTTGCTTCCAACCAGGAGAATTATAATCATATTTTGATAAAGGAAAATGCATAGGAACAAGTTCATATCCCTGTTCCAACTGGGACTCCCCGGGTGAGAGAAGAACATGCCTTGGGATAGGGGAACATGCCTGTCAAAGAATTACAAAGGAATATTACAAAGGCCCAAGATCAGGCTAATATCCCTATTCTGGCTAGGGCTCACCATGTAAGAGGGAAACATGCATTGGGACCGGCTCATATTCCTATAAAAGATGTCCATTGGCATACTCTAAAGGCCCATGATTGATCATATATCCCCATTTTGGTTTGGTCAAACTGAGTGAGAATGAAAAAGGCCTCGGTACATGATCACATTCCTCTTAGTGAATTTGTTTGGAATATTTCAGCAGATCAAAACATCCAATCACATATTCATACTTCTATTGATGAAATATTGTGTTAGAATCATTCCAAGGAAACAGAGGGGAAGTTCATATTTCTTCTCCCATTCTGGAATTCCATCGGTATATTCTGATGGGGAATGCATATTTGTACTAGGTTCATATTCCTGATCCAATAAGGGACCACCAATTAATATCATCACATGCCTCAGGTTAGGCTCATATTCCTTCCAATAAAGACCATCAGTATATTCCAAAGACTCGGGATCAAGCTCATATTCTAGTCCTAACTAAGGTTTATCAAGTGAGAATGTCACATGCCTTAGGGCAGGATCACAATCCTATCAATAATAAGACGGCTCACCTATATATTTTAGTTGCTTATTATTAGTAGGCTCATACTCCTATAACACAAGACAATTATATACAAGTTACAAAAATCATCACAAGGCAGGATCATTCCCCTACACAGTCCCAAAAGGTAGATCAGAATATCCCAACCATGATGTAGAACATGGTCTCTATTCGTAATGTACACAATGCTGGTGTCCTTGAGGTAGTTCAAGACACATTCTTAATACCACAAGGGTATGTAAAATATTCTATCAAAGCAGAAATAGAAGATGTTCATTACCATGATAGTCCTCCTCGTGGTAGTGTGGAGATGGATTTCAAGGACTTTACTCCTGACATCAACTATGGTCAACCTCCCCATGGTGATATCTCACATGGGAAAGGAAATCCTCCCTTTTTCCAAACACCCCCATATAAAGAGATGAACCAAACCCCGACACCTTTGTATAGAGAGGTGATCAAATCATCAAGGTCAATTGTATATGGTTCCCCATCAACTTCCAGAAACACTCCACTCCCATCAGTAGGTGACCATTATATCAATCTTTTATGACCCAACCGGATAGAGGCATATAAGTATGATGAGGAGCAGTTCAAAATTAAAATATAGATAGAGTAAAGAGGAAACAATTTCCCCATCATGTTCTAGACCCTCACTATTTCTATATATGAGATCCCAAATGATCTAGAAAATGATTTCATTCCTTTCATATGCCAAAAATATGTTGGATACTCATCAATGACAGAAGGATTGATATCTTACATATCTGGGATATGAGTTTCCCCTCTAGACAATCAATATACTTTGTTTTCATTTAGACATGGCTAATATCTCAATGGCTCGGGATCCAAAACCGGAAAAGCACAGTGAAAATCTACAACACGCTTTCCACAATTGCATCACAACTCTTCATTAGCTGATATCCATGTCCACTTCATGCATCTATATTTGAGGATGGGGAAATTATGTATAATTACACTTTTATACTACCCTAGAATAGAAGAACCACTTAGATATGACATCCTGTAATGTTATAGCCTCCGGTGAAATCAAGGGACTAGGTAACGCTCGTGCCAATTGGTCACTGCAACATAATTCCCCCATTTAAATGGTGTTCAGACACTATGGATGGGGAGAGAGGATAGACAACATGATTTCTAACTGGTCCCCTTAGGATAATAGTAGGACATTAAAAACACAGATACTGATGTTGCAATCACCTAGAAAACTTCTCATAAAGAATGGCTCTCACCATGGGTTTTCATCGCACCCAACTCCCACACAAGCACAACTGCACTACATCATGAAAAATGCAGTAGCAGTGGCCATAACAGCTGTCTGGGAGAGGTATCGTCCCCTTTGGATAGTATAATATCTACAACCACCTTCACCCCTCAGATCATCAATTCCCAAGAGGATTCAGGATATACCCCCAATAATTGTAGGAGAAGATCATCCCACTAGGCTAGGGGAATTTATATCTCAACCATTATCACTAATTTCATTATCCCCTCAGAAGACCCCAAATACATCAGTGGTGATGCCAGAACAACCCCACCCCATTTGGATGTAGGAACTTATACCTCCATGTCCATCCTGGGAATCATCATGTCCCTGACTGGAGCCATTGGATCATCAATAACTAGACCAATCCATGCTAATTATATCCCCATATGACCCTTCCCCATGGGCATGGTGGAATTTTCATCATCATTACCACTGAGGGAATCATTCAACTCTAGGTTGGGATGATGATATCAATGGTCGTGTCCCACCAGCTCCTCCAACCGCAAGACAAACATATGTTGGTTGGAGCCTATTCTGCAATCACGACTAGAAACTCCCTCATAGTACCTGTTCATAGGCCAAAATGGTAGGAATATATGGAAAATACAATTATACCCCTACAAGATTGAAAACCAAAATGGCCAAATATGGACAAGGATTCGAATAATGTCCCTGTAGAAGATAATATAGAATCAACCTATTGTGTCAAAAGTAACGGCACAACCACTATTGCATAATATGCCTCTATGATTGTAGTCACTATCAAATTGGAAGATATTGATCATGACAAAAGTTTAGAAGGCCACATCATGGAAAACATACCTTAGGAGGAGGGTGATTTGGATGCACCAAATGAGGTTCCAAGCACTAAGAACAAAATATAGCTCCAAAACATGGCACCCCCAAATATCGAGTTGCCACATATATAACAAAATATCACTAAGGGGAAGAGTAAAAACACATCCTGATCACCTCCCAAAAGAAACGATGTCCCTTACCTAGAGGAATGATTGTAACAATATGAGAGCGAAATAAAAACTCTCTGAAAACTCAATGTGGAGTTACTCAAAGGCAATATCCTCGTTGGGTATCTTCTTCAGGTAGAGATGAATGTTCTCCCTCCCATTGTTGATCCACCATCATGAGATATATTTGTGCATCAAGTTGTCTCTGTTTCTAGAAATCTATTATACATAAATGAGGAAGTTGAAATGATCATGACTTCCCTCCATTGTGGAAAAAATGTATCCCTCACCAAGACAATTGTTCAATCATGGGATGAATCAAAAATCCAAAAGAGTTAAAAGTGGGTCCCACTCATAAAATCACACCATATCCCTATATATGGGTGAATTCTTAGGAAATGATTACCTTAGATCCCATTAAAATCATTGATTCCCTGGAAACTCAAATGGAATCCATGTAAGGGCGATGCGCACCTATGCAGCCCGAGAGAAGCCATACCCTAATTGGGTGGACAAAACATTACCCCCACCCAATTTCAGAAATCCTAACTTCTAAAATTTTATAGTTTGGGAAACCTCGAAAAACATCTCACACACTTCATATCCTGATATGGGCTGATGATGGGCCCTCTAGATCAAAAGGAGGAAACAAAGATGAGGTGTTTCATACAATCTCTGATAGGGCCATCCTTTGTTTTCTATAGTAGTCTGGCAGCAGGATCCATCTCAGGATGGTAAGACATTCTTCATCAATTACTTTATCAGTTAAGTTCTAATATAAGGAATACAATGATCTTTGAACTGAAAAATTGAAAATAATGTGATAAGGGTAGGGTATCTGACTTCATAGAAAGGTGAAAGGGTTTGACCTACTCACTCAACCTCCCTCTCTCACAAAAGAACATTTTGGAACTCTATGCTGAAAATATTAAGGATGAGTTACATATGCCTCTGATTCCAATGAAATTTCCCTGTGGAGTCCATGATTTTTCCAAAAATGGAACAAAATTAAAAGGAATACATACAGTGGACTCAATCCAAAACTTGACTCATGCCCGAAACATAGGGAAAATGCCATCCATATCATAAGTTGTAGTCCTCACTCTCAAGCTAGTTGTTGTGCCTGTCCAAATACCTAGGTTGGCCGAGAATTACCCAGCACCCCCTTTAGAGTGGCAACAGCCCCGGAATCACCCATTACCCCCTGTCGAGTGGTGACAAACCCAGAATCAACCTTTTCTAGAATCAATGAAAATTAGGGTCGTCCAAGAATTGATAAATTGATGAACAAAGTATACTTCTTCCGAAATGAAAAAGTACTCGGTTATTTCTTGCAAACCAT
The DNA here is from genome assembly GCA_963277665.1 of Viscum album. Taxonomy (NCBI): domain Eukaryota; kingdom Viridiplantae; phylum Streptophyta; class Magnoliopsida; order Santalales; family Viscaceae; genus Viscum; species Viscum album. The sequence continues at coordinate 606,461,963 of OY728139.1, read as the reverse complement.
GGATAATAACTTGTTCAAACTCCTACTACCCATGAGGCCTGAATAAGTCAACCTCACCAAACATCCCAATTACTACCCTTTCTATAGAAGGTTGTGTCATAATATCCCGAACTGGTTCATCTTCAAGGACATCCTTCAAGGCATGGCCAACTTTGGATAAGTGATGCTAGATATATCCCCAAAGTAGGTGGTGTGCAAAACCATAATCCAATTGGAAGAAGAGGGTGATTGTATAAAGGTCCAGGACAGACATGCGCAAAAATTTGACAACTGGACAACTCGAAAGGAAGTTGGTCAAGCCCACGCTACTATAAAAGCACAGTTGTGTAGAACTGTGATAGCTCCATCACCCAAGGATGGAACATCAAATATACCTGCCAAAGGTGGGCGTAACCACCTAAAGCAGAAAGAAACAGAATAATAAGAGTCATATTATCCTCCAAAGTGAGCATTAACTCTCACCAAGTTCTTCCCTATAGCATCTGAGGGACTGGAACCACCCCACCAAATGGAGCCCTCATCAGATGAAGAACTCATACTTGGTTCAATCAATATAATATGCTTGTTAGACCCCTTATCTAATGATGTGTTTTCCTTAGATCACGAGTTTCTCACACATAATTAGGCAATGGGAGGTTATATACGATGGAGATGAGGATAAAGGGGACAATGAGAACATGGTCAAACTCAATATTCTGGTCATATCCCCATGGAGGACATATATGCATCTGAGACTCCTGGGAAAGTGCTCAAAAAGGATCAAAATAGGCAAGGAGGTGCCTCAGATCCCTCTAGCAGTCACCGAAATCTGATTATCTTGCATGAATTCTTAGTGGGGGTCCAATCTGATCAACCTAGGCAGTGGGGAAGGATGGACCTACCTACTCCAGTGGAGGAATATACTCTATCAACCTATGCACATGCACCAAGTCCATCCATCCCAAATGCCTCAGCACATCATTCATATATCTAGGAGCAACCTGATATGGAGAAACACCAACCTCTGGAACAAAAATATGATGTTATGAAACAGCTGGTGGCAGTCCCAACCAAGCTCTCAGTCCTCGATGCACTCTATATTTAAAAATAACTCAGGGAGGCCCTTGTTGAATCCCTTCAAATCCCACAAGAGTTTGAGATAGAAGTCATTGCAGCCAAGGTCTATCGGGTGGAGACCATGGAATCATAATGTCATTTCACCATCTCATTCACTGATCAAGATCAAGAAGAATCTTCTCAAGGAAATATCAAACCCCTATATGTCTCTGGTAGACTCAATAATATCAACTTACAAAGGGACTTGATTGATAATGGTTCTAGGATCAATCTTATCCCTGTTCGAATGCTATGAAATTTTGGATATGGAGAAGTATATTTTTCTCCCACTAAGTTAACCATCCAAGGGTATGATTAGAGTGAGAAAATACCTATCAAGAAAATCAAACTCATAGCCCAGTTTGGGTATTTCATTTTATATGCGACATTTATGGTAATCCAGTAAGACACAGTTTATAACGTCTTGCTTGGAAGGCCCTATCTCCATAGCCACCTGGAGATACCTTCAACATTTTACCAATATATGAAGTATCCCATTAATGGAAAAGTCAACATGATACATGGTGATAATGCTCCCTTCAAGACATGCAGGGATACATATGTTGATGCATATTTCTATAAAAATGGAGGCAAACGGACAATGGTTTATGATTAAATATAGGTTTCCACTCCCAATGTCTTGGGGACCACCCCTTTTAATACCTGGAGTATGCTCAGTAGTGACTATGTGCTCTATATAAACTTGGTTGATGACATAGTGGTACAAGCCTCTCTTATCCCCAATGACTGCATCAAAGACTATTAGATTTGACATCTCTCTGCAACAACCTAGTCAATATGGTATGAAAATGTATCTTCTCATGGCCTCTCTCTCCCTGATAATGACAGTGGGCCCCCCATATTTCTATATTCATTAGAAAATCTATCCATATATTCCAAGATGGAAGAAGATGAGGAAGACCTCAGGAATTCCACTTCAACATTCAAGGAAGCTGTCTCCACCAACATCAATGAACTCAAAAAAATAAACTGAGGAACAAAGGAAGACCCATATCCTAACCAAATTATTTCTTCCATGCCCCTCAAAGAGAAATATATGTACATCAAATTTCTAAAGAATCATTGATATGTCTTTTTATGGAACTACACAAAAAATGCACAGATTGAAACAAGATGTGTCTACACACAATCATGGGCTACTAGATGTGCATCAAGGCTTCAAGAAGGAAGCTAGGAAGATGTACCCCTCTCATGCCACAAATATAGTATTAGAGGTTGACAAGTTAAACAAATACAACTTTTTTTTGAGAGGTGTAGTACCCGATATAGATTTCCAGCATTGTCCCTATCAAGAATAAGAATGTGAAGATTAGGTTATGCATTAATTTTAGATACCATAATCGACATTTCCCAAAGTAATATTTTCCATTTCTGATCACATATATCTAGGTCGATGCATCAGCTAGTTTCTAAACCCTTTATTTCATGGTTGGGAACTCAGGGTAAAATCAGATAAAGATTGACCTCAGGGATGAAGAGTCCACTGCCTTCAGAGAACCTTAGTGGGTCTTTTACTATCAGGTCATGCCATTTGGCTCGAAGAATTCTAGGGCAGCATATCAATACGAAATGCACCATATCTTTAATCCATTCCTTGGTAAGTTAGCCTAATGTTATGTCGATAACCTAGTGGATAAATATTGATAGTGCTGTGATCACTTCATTAAACTTAAAATAATTTTTGACAAGATGCAATAGAATAGTCTGAAGATGAATCCTCTTAAATGCACTTTTGAGGTAACATCATGGGAAATTCTTCAGTTTAGTGGTACACCACCACAACATTGAGGTCGACCCGGAGAAGACTAGTGTTATCTTAGCAATTTCACCACCCAAAAATCTCACATAATTGAGGGGAATCCAAGGAAACCTTTCTTACATTCAGTGGTTCATTGCCAACATAGCATGAAAAGATCATCCCTTCACTAGGATAATTAAGAAGGGAACTGCCTACCAATGGGATGATGATTACCAAAAATATTGTGAAAGTATCAAATAATACCTACTAGACCCACCAGTCCTGATGCCTCTAGTGGAATGGAGGTCGCTCATCTTATATGTGGCCACCATGGAATGCTCACTGGGCACCCTCCACACACAAAATAATGACATGGGGACTAATAATAGTCCTTATTGCGTTATCAGAACTATGCTAAGTACGAAGACCCGATACTCTGATGTCAAGAAGAATAACCTCGTATTAATATTCATAGTTCAAAAGATGAGGTGTTACATGAAGCACCACAAAATCCAATTGGTCTCTCATATCAATTTGTTCAAGTACATCCTTGGTCATTCAATGCTAACTGGGCTCTTGGCCCGATGGGTGGTCATTTTTCAGCAATATGACATTCAGTTTGTGCCAAAAAGAAGTTGGTGAAATGAAAATACCTAGATGATTTCCTCATAGCACATCCTTCCCTAGAAAATATACCACAAGACCCCAAGGTTCCATATGAATATTTCTTCTATGGATATGACACTCCCCAGACATGGGAGATGTATTTTGATGGTTCCTCATGAAGTCCTATTAGAATAAGGACGAAAAAATTGAAGATCAATCGGGTTGGCCTGGGGATTGTATTTACCTCTCCTAAAAAAGCAGTTTTCCCTTCTCTTTCTCACTATTTTAAGGTTTCAAAAATAATGAGGAAAAATTCCAAGCCCTCATCGCTGGCTTGGAACTAGCCCTATAGTTGAAAATATCTAACTTGAACATCAAATGGGATTCCAAGTTAGTGATAAAGAAATTCAAGAGAAAACGCCATCAAAAAGGAAGAAATGGACCACCTCACTAGATATGTGAGGGGAATAATGGGAGAGTTCCCTTTAGAACCCATGTTGCATCATGTTCCCCGACCAAAGAATGCCCACACTGACACATTGGCCAATGAAACCACCATCTTGATCGATCCTGATTAGGAAGAAACAATCTTCTATATTACACAATGGAGAATGGTCTCAGGAATCATCATCTATGATATGGAAGAGATCAATCTGGTCAACACAACCCCATATCATGTTGCACCAATAGTCACACATGGATGGTTGGATCCCATAATCAGATATCTACAAAATGGGACTCTCCCAATGGACAGATCTAGAAGGGAACATATTTGACATCATGAAACAAACTTTACTCTGTAGGATTCCCCGAACAAGAAGAAAACCCTCTATAAGCATGGATTCAATGGGATCCTCCTCAGATGAATAGTCGAAGGAGAGGTTTCTATTATCACAAAATAATTCCATGTGGGATCTTACATCTCCCATCAATCTAGGACCAGGCTATCCCACCAGATCAATATGTTAGGATATTACTTTAAAACCATGATATTAGACTATGTAGAATTCACCAAGAAATTTCATGCCTTCCAAATCCATGCGAACCTCATCTACCAACCTCTATAATTTCTACATACAGGTAAATATTCCTAGCCATTTTCTATTTGGGGGATGGATGTCATGGGGATATACCCCCAGCCACAACAAAGCAGTTCATATACATCCTTATTGCTACTAAATTATTTTCTAAATGGGATGAGGCAATACACCTCAAGGAATTTGGGATGAATAACATCATCAACTTGATAAAGTCCCATATCATCACCATGTTCGGAGTCCCTCACACAATATTAATGGAAAATGACACCAACCTTTTTTCCATAGAGTTGAAGAAGTTGTACTAGGAGTACAACAATGAGTCCGATCACTTATCTCACTATCATGCAATGGAAAATGGAAATATATAGTACTTGAATAATACTCTATCAAATATACTCCAGAGGATGGTGAACAATGATAAGAATTCTTGTCTAGAAAAACTCCTCTATGCTTGATTGTTCTATTATACTACGACATATACTAATACATAAGAAACGCCATAATCATTGGCATACAGGATCAAGGCAGTGTTACCCATAGAAGTATATCTACCCTAACTCATAATTTCCATTTGCGGACAACTCTGAAATGATGAAAAATTGAAAATTGTTTGGATGAGTTAAAACAGCTAGATGAGAAGAGGTTGCACACACTGTGCAATCTAGAAATGCATTAGAACTGGATAGCTCGGGCCTTTAATAAAAGGTTCACCTTAGTTCATTCCTTCAAGGAGAACTAGTGTTAGACCTGAGAGAAAAAATGATACCAAGAAATAATACCCCTAAATTGTATCCCAAGTGGGAAGGACCTTATGTAATTAATTATTTTTATCATAATGAAGCCTATTTGATGGCCACCATGGATGGGGAGCATGTCACACCTCCCATCAATGAGAGGTTTCTCAAGAAATACATTGCATAAACTTTTAGTCTAGGCATACAAATTAGATTATGTCCCATCATTCTTCCTAACAACATGATGTTAAACTGTATGGAATTTGTCCTAACCACAAGACATTAAATAGTACCGAATTCATCCTAACCACATGATGTTAAACTGTATAGAATTATTCCAAACCACATGATGTTAAACTGTACAGAATTTTTCCTAACCACATGATGTTAAACTGTACAGAATTTATCCTAACCACACAATGTTAAACTATAAAAAAATTATCCTAACCACACTATATTAAATTGTATGGAATTCTTCCTAACCACGTGACATTAAACTATATAGAATTCATCATAACCACACGATATTAAACTATATGGAATTATTCCTAACCACATGAAGTCAAACTGTATAGAATTCACCCTAACCACATGATGTTGAAATGTACAAACCTTTTCTTGACCACATGACGTTAAACTGTATGGATTTCATCCTTACCGAAAGATGTTAAACTTCACAGTTTTCCTAAGAACTACGCAATTCTTCATTCCTATCATCACATGATATGTAGTGACAACCGAACCCCTATTCTTGGTCCCATCTATAGGATCATTTTCCTTTCACAACAGGTGATCCAATGTCCTTACCAAATGATGTAAAATTTCGCATACCTAGAACTTCCCTCTTCATGGTGGGAGACCAAATGTTCTTACCGCGTGACGTAAAACTGTACGAATCCATGATATACCTCTCTATTCACATCAAGTCACCTACATCCTTTATACATGACATTAAACTGTATGTTTCCTCTAGAACTATGTATTACCTGATTCCCATTTCTAATGAGATACATAAGGATCCCTCGATCCTATAACTTGGTCCCGCCACTACATCATGCAAAATGCCCTCATCATACACCCTTTTATCTCTGTATAGTAGGGAAACCTATTTTGTTCCTTGTTTCTCTTAAAAATCATAGCTCGCATGAGCTTAGTAATTGTGGTATGAACTTACCCTCACAATCAAGACATAAAGGTACACAACAGGTCTATTATGGGTCCTCACCGAATGGAGTTAAAATGAACAGTAGATATCCTTATCGCATGATGTTAAAATACACATTCTCCAAATAAAAACGTGTGGCTTGATTCTCATTCTTAGTAGATATTTAGTGATGTCCATACTTCCTCAGTTGGGACCAAATACAATGTTCCCATAAATTCATGTTGGTTCACCTCTGTCATCACCACATGACGTTAAACTGCATGGAATTTCCAAAACTACAAATGACTTGATTCTTGTAGGATAGAAATAAATAATTTAGATGCTCAATTACAAGAGGGGGTGAATTTTTAGTTTAAAAACTTTTGTTTTTAACCTTAAGGAAAACTATGTTTATCAAAGTTAAACAAGGTAAATTCACAAAGCCTCTTTAAGATCTTAACAATGAAACAAACTTGATTAAGTTCCGGAAATATAGTTCCAGAAATGAAACTTAAGGAAAGTTTACTTAGGAATGATTCTACCTTAAAGCATATAGAATCTTATTTATTAGAGTACATAAAAAAAGAAATTATAGGAAATTTATACTTTCTCTTCTTTATCAAAATACAATGGAAATAAACTTGAAACAAAACAAGTAACAAGTATGAAATATTTTAACCCAAAGAGTAGGGTATCCAACAACCTTGGATAAAGGTCCCTTGATTTATACTTTCAAGAAATTATATCATACCCACACCAGGGTAATCCCTTGATAGAAATATCAAAATCTGTCTTGCTATCCCTGCAAGCCCTTGAACTTTAAGGTAGTCGGTACCTCAATCTTCCTATCCCTAGAAGTCCTTGAACATTAAGGTAGTTTTAACCTCTTTCTTCCTATCCCTGGAATACCTTGATTGTACTCAACAACAATGAAAGTCACACAAAAAATCTGAACAAGATGTTCAGATCCACACAAAGCATGAGAGTCTCTCTCTCTCTAGAAATCACTTCACAGTATGTAATCTCTAGATTGATGGAACAATATATGATATTTTTCAAATGAGATCGTATTTATTGGCACAACTCCAATGGTCGGCTCCCTCCTCTAACGGTCATATTTTTTCTTGAATCTCGAAGGGACCTATACACATGTCACTCAACCAATAGTTAGTTAAAAACAGATTGGATGATATTATTTCATAATAATAACATGTGTAAGGAAAATGAAGTTACATAAACCAAATATATTTTTTGGAGTATAAGGAAAAATAGATTTTAGAGTCTAACCAAATAAAAATTCCGAGTCTATAAGTCATGGATATTCGGATTCTGTTTTACAAAGAATTCAAAATCTGAATTCTATAGATTCTGGAGTCTGAATTCCAATGAATTTAGAATCTAAATTCTATGGAATTCAATGTTTTAATTCTAAGTAATTCGGAGTCTGAATTTTGAGGAATTTGGAGGCTTAATTCTGAGGAATTCGGAGTCTAAATTTCAAAGAATTCGGAGTCTGGATTTTAGAGATTTCAGAATCTGAATTTTAGAGAATTTGGAATATGAATTTTAGAGAATTCAGAGTTTGAATTTTAAAGAATTCAGAGTTTGAATTTCAAAAAATTCGGAATCTGAATTTCAAAGAATTCAGAGTCTAAATTTCAGAGAATTCGGAATCTGTATTTCAGAGAATTTGGAGTCTGAATTTCAGTGAATTTGGAATCTGAATTTCAGAGAATTCAGAGTTTGAATTTCAGAGAATTCTAAATCTAAATTTCATAGAATTCAGAGTCTAAATTTCAGAGAATTCTGAATTTAAATTTCAGATAATTTAGAGTCTAAAAATAGAATACTCAATATCCAAAAAATTATTAGATTTTAAGTTTTTAGATATGAAACCAAATTTTGAATTAGTAATAAAGTGAGTTATATTTAGAGAGATTATAAAATGAAAAATGACAACAAAGGTAAGGATAAAAATTTCCTTAGAGAAGGAAAATTTTCCTTATTAAAATAATCCTTAGGGGAGAATATTTTTCCTTAAGATAAGGTGTTTGTGATTTTCAAAACATAGAGGAATGGAAAATTCATAAGAAAACTTTATTGACTCAGGAATCTCCCCCTTTTTGGTAAGCAAAAACATCCTTACAAAAAAGAATATAAGGACTAACAATTTTTCATTATGAACTTAAAAGAAAAACTTATCTCCATTTACATATGAATCATAGTGAATATAACTAACTCCCCCTTTGGTGTTGAAATCCCTAAGGATCATATTCTTGACTTCCTTAAAGATATTTTTCTTTTTCTTGTATAAGGAAATATTCTTTGAGAAAACTCCCCCTTAGATAGACTCTCACTTACTCAGAAAATTCTCCTCTTTACTTAGTATTATTTTTTATCATTCCTTGCTCCCCTTTGTGATTTTTCAAAAGTAATAAAGAGAATGGAAAAAAAATATGGTATCTAAAAAATTATAACTATATACAATAAACAAAATGAAGAACAATATGAATTTTCACTAGTATTGAAAATATTGATTAATGAAAGGTACAATAAATGATTAAATTTGAAAGGAAAAAATATTCATCCTTATTTTTCCTTTGTCGTGAACTTCCTAATGATGGTCTTCAGCTTCTTAAATTCCTTATGATCTTCTTCAAAGCGCTTGAGAAGTTGTTCATGATCCTCATTTTTCTTCTCCAACGCTTTGATCTTTTCATCTTGAGACTTTAGGATTTCTTCCTAAGACTTCAAAAGATCCTCTTTCTTACTAAACTTTTCCTCAAACTCTATTATGAGATATTTTTCCCTCTTCAAATTCAAAAGCAACTGAATTGATCTTCCCATTTAGATCTTTTACTTCTTGCTTCTAGGGTGCTTGTTCTTGGTTCAGATTTTATGAAAAACTTTTCAAAAGTTCCTTCATCCTCACATCTGCTCTATCAAAGGCATCCCTCATAGAATATTAAAATTCATTAAGAATTCTCAGTTCTTCAATCATCTTCTTGCAACACTTAGTAATTTCCTTACAAGATCTTCTGTGAGCATCATACTCGATATAGAAATTTTTTAAGTCATCCTCGAGCTTGATGAATTTCTCCATAAGCATGCTAGCATAATCAAATTTATGATTGAATGAATGTTGAAGCATCTAACACCTTGAGTCAATACTCATAAAAAAAGGAATGGTATCAACTAATTTCTTTAGGGACTGAACCACAACGTACTAATTCATGGTGGATGATTCTGAATCTGATTCCCCCATAGGTGAGGATTCATAGTCTATCTCATCGTCTTTTCTTTTAGATGATCCACCAACATCCTTCATAGCTAACCCAACTTTCTTAGGTGTATCTATTATCACCTGTTTTCCTTTATCAAATTTAGAAATGGTCTCTACAGCCTTTAGGGATTCATTTTCACTATCTGATACTTGAACGATTCTATATTCATCAACCTTTTCCTTCTCATCATCTACCACAAGATCATCTTGTTGAACAGGATCATGATTGCTACTTTCATCATAAGATGGTTTATTAACTTCTTCTTGACCCTCGCCTTCTTTTCCTAGGGAATCAAGTTTTTTAGATTCATCTTGGTAAGTCCAGTTTGATAGTTTTTCATAAGTACTTTCCTTCTCATGATATTCATCAACTTTCCTGATGACATCCTCAGTGTAATCTCTTTCTTCATCTTCTTCTTCTTCTACATTCTCTTCCTAAACAATTTCTTCCTCTTCTTCAGGTTTCATAATAACCAAAAATTTTCCTAGAGTAACAGGTACTGATTCATGATGAAAATATTCTGGAACCTAGATTTTTTTGGAATCTTTCTCAGTATCCTTTAGATGATCTTGAAAAATTTCTGCCTCAGACATTTTGTTCTTTATCTTCTTTTTCTTTTCCTTCTTCTCATACTCGTCAACATCCTTGATCTTCAAAGCTTTTTCCTTATCAGGATCCATGCCAAAGCTAGGATCTCCTTCCCTCCTATTCTTCTTCTCATCCATTCACTTGGAAACCACTTCATTATGGTAGGTTTTTTTCTTCTTAGACTTTGGTGGTGTTGATTGAGTTTCCTGAACTGTAGAATTTTTAACAACTACTGGTTCCTTTAGATTTCTTTTCTTCTGAACCTTCCTGGAAGTCTCTACTACGTTTGAATTCTTGTATAAGGCTTAAACATAACTTTCAGAAAAGTCATTAAATTATCCATATTTTCTATTAAATCCAACCTTCATCCTAATCAGGGTATCATCACTTAACAACAAAACCTTGAAAGTTCTTAGCTTAAAACTGCATGGAATTTCGACCGAATCTAGGAAAAGGACTATGATCTTGGATAGGATTTATGAATACATGATAATTTGAGATTTAAGGGTACCATTCTAGATATTTTTAATAGTCATCAAGATATATTGTACCAAATTTATCTTTCTCAAATTTACCAGAAAATCCATAACATATATATCACTCTTCTTTAGGGTGTCCTTATCACCTTTTCTTGAAATGTGAAATCCCTGAACCCATAATTCTAGGATCTTGAGATTCATAGAGAGATGGTTGATTTTCTATGTCTTCACTACTGTCAAACCAAGACACTCTATAACCTTCTCCTTCTAAAAACTTCCTGAGTCATTAGGCAATTTATGAGTACAGAAAATAGCTTCACCCTTATACAGAATTCCAATGATGCTTGCAGATATATTAAAGGAAAGGGAATAGGTTTTACCATTACTTTTGAAAAAAAAAATATCTCTCCCACATTCATTGAAAAAACTTACAGAATTGTTAAAATCTACAAGAAACTCCAGATAAACTGGATCGTATCCTTTCGGTTTTCCTATACACAAGCTTTGTCATCCATTCATCTTGTTATTTTTTGTAATGAGAGAACCATACTTGGAAAAGAACATTGGATCTACTAACCTCTCTCTGTAAATATTCCATTCTGAAATTTCATTAACTAACAACATTTTCTTCTAAGGGGATGCTTCTAAATACATTCAGAGTTAAGAAAAATCTGAAATGCGGAATGACCCTTATGTAGAGAGATAAATCTTTGGCATGTAAACACTTGAAAACTGATGTGGTACAACCAATAGGGGACCTTTATATAGGCATTAAAGAAGTGGTTAATATTCTCAAAATTATTTGATAGTTGAAACATGCACAATTTGATCTAACGGTTGATATTAATGCTGAAGAAGGATTTGGTAGGTTCTGATCTTTTGTGGTTTTTAAGATAACAATTCAGATTTAAGGAAAGTGAATCTGAAAATTTTTCTTAAAACAAGATAAAAATACCAACAATAAAAAAATTCAATTATGAAAACCAAAGTAAGGAAACATACCTTCCGGATTGCTAGGAAACTATCAGTAAAGAAAAATATTCATCTTGAGAAATTTTTTATTCCAAAAAATTTTCTTAAGGAAATTTTTTGGATTCCAGAATTTTGCTACGGAACGGAAATTTTTGAAACAAAAAAAAAATTGAGTTCTAGAATTTGAGTTCCGAAAATTTTTCATTACAAAAATTTTGGTTGCCAAAAAAAATTTACTAAAAAAAATTTGATTACAAAAGAAATTTATTATGGAAATTTTGATTAAGGAAAAAATTGATTAAGGATATATTTTGGTTATGAAAAAAATGATTGTGAAAATATTTTTGGTAAAACAAGTAAATATACTCCCCCAATGTAAAAGATTTACTTAATGTAAGGAGATAGGTTTCAAAAAAAATTAATATATAATATTACCTTACGTTTATCATTCCTAAATTTTTTTAATGTATTCAAATCTACCAGAAGGTAATGATTTTGTAAAAATATCAGCAAGTTGATCTTGCATTCTGATAAATTAAAGAATAATATCTCTTTTAAGTGTGTGATCCCTAAAAAAGTGATGCCTAATATCTATGTGTTCTTCATGGGAGTGATGTGCAAGGTTTTTTCATAGGGAAATGGAACTAGTATTATCACACATTATCTATGTTTTGGTAAAACTTATACCATAGTATGTGATTGCGTGTTTCATCCACAACACTTGGGCACACCAATATCCAGCTGCTACATATTCAAATTCAGTAGTAGAAAGTGCTACTGAGTGTTTCTTCTTGCATGACCAAGAAACTAATGAATCTCCTAAGAAATGAAAAGTTCCGGATGTAATTTTCCAATCCATTTTACATCCACCAAAATCAGCATCCAAAAAACCTTTTAAAAAAATAATTTCTAGAAGTATAGAAAAGTCCTAAATCCATAGTTCCCATTAAATAGTGAAAAATTCTTTTCACTTCTTTTAAATAAGATTACTTTATATTAGATTGATATCTTTCACATAAGCATACTGAAAACATTAATTTTGGATGACTAACTGTCAAGTATGGTAAAATTTCTATCATACCTCTAAATGATGTTTAGTCTACTAGTTTCTCATCTTCATGAAGATCAAGAGAATTTAAGGTACTGATTGGAGTTCTTATACATTTAGTGTTGTCATATCCATACTTTTTAAGAAGATTTTTAATATACTTATATTGATATATATAATTTATTTCAAGTTTTTGAGAAATCTGAAAACCTAGAAAAAATGTTAATTCACCCATCATACTCATTTCAAACTCATATTCCATTATATTTGCAAATGAATCGGTTAAAGATTGCTGAGTTGAACTAAATATAATGTCATCAACATAAATTTGAGCAATAAAAACATTTTTATTATCTTTATTTATAAAAAGAGTTGGATCAGCAGTTCCCTTAACATAATTGGTTTGCAAAAAAAATCCTGTAAGTCTATCATACTATGCTCTAGGGGCTTGTTTAATTCCAGAAAAAGCTTTGGTAAGTTTATAAACATGTTCAGGATGTTTTGTGTCTTCAAAACCAGGAGGTTTTTCAACATAAACATCCTCTTGAGCATATCCATTAAGGAAAGAACACTTTACATCCATTAGAAAATGCTTAAAATTAAATAATGTTTCAATGGAAAGTAAAATGCGAATAGATTCAAGTATAGCTACTGGAGTATAGGTTTCTTCATAGTCTATTATTTATTTTTGATTATAGCCTTTAGCAACTAATCTATCTTTATTTATTACTATGATTCCATTTTCATCACACTTATTTCTGAAGACCCATTTTACTCTAATTACAGAAGTTTCCTTAGGTCTTTCAACCAATGTCCAAACATTGTTCCTTTCAAATTCCTTTAGCTCATCTTGCATGGCTTTAATCCAATCGTCATCACCTAAAGCTTCATCAGTGCTTTTTTTTATAATTGGGGAAGAAATGACAGATGCTCTACTTCATTTCTTAAGGAATGTCTAGTTCTTATAGGTTTATTTACATCACCAACGATATTACCACTGGTATGATTCTTAAGAAACAATTTATTTGGGTTTTGTAAAACCTATTTTTCAACATATGGTAGGAAATATTATGGGGTAAATGCTTCAAAAATATTTTCTTGAACATTTTCCTTATTAAAAGGATCTTCTATAAAGGTTTGATGATCAGTTTTTTAAAACACATCCAAATATTTTGTTTGAGGTTGTTTAAAAACAAAAGGATCAGTTTCATCAAAGTTAACATGCACTGTTTCTTCAAGAGTACAAGTGTTTTTATTATAAACTCTATAAGCCTTAGAAGTTGTGGAGTAGCCTAGGAAAATTACTTCATCAGATTTTGGTGAAAATTTATGTAAATTATCTTTAGTATTCAAGATGAATACTTTGCAACCATAAACTTCGAAGTAAAAAAGTTTAGGTTTTCTTCCATTCCACAATTAATAAAGAGTTTTGTTAAGAAAAGGTCTGATTAAAACTTGATTTGTAGTATAAGAAGCTGTACATACAACTTCAGCCCAAAAGTGTTTAGCAATAGAATATTCTCTCAACATGGTTCTAGTTATATCATAAATAATTTGATTTCTTCTTTCAACAACACCATTCTACTGAGGAGTTCTTGGAGCTGAGAAGTTATGAGTTATGCCTTTTTTACTACAAAAGGTTTCAAAATCTGAATTTTGAAATTCTCCTCCATGATCACTATGAATAGTTATAAATGGAAGGTTTTTAACATTTTTAACTTGGGCTCTAAAAGTTTTGAAATAAAAAAAATCTTTATATTTCTTTTCTAGAAAATAGACCCACGTAAATCTAGTGTAATCATCAACTAAAACAAATACATAATATTTTCCTCCAATTCTTTCAGTTTTTGTTGGATCAAAAAGATCTATATGCACTAACTGTAATGCATCAGATGTTGAGACTTCACCAATTTATTTAAAAACTGTTTTATATTTCTTTCTATATTGAAAATGATCACAAACATTTTAAGAATCAAATTTATGCTCTGGTAGATCCTCAACAAGTATTTTATTTAAAATATTTCATAGGTTTCTAAGGTTACAGTGTCCTAACATTCTATACTATAACCAAGATTGATCTTCTATTGCAATAAGGCAAGGTAGATCTTGACTCCTAAGGTCTTCTAAGTTTAGTGTGTATACATTCTCTTGCCTATGGGTAGAAAGAATAAACTCTTCCTTGGAATTGTGTACAAATCATTTATTATTCCTAGAATTCACAAGGTTGCCTTCATCACATAATTGAATTATGCTAATGAGGTTGTTCTTAAGACCTTTAACAAAGAAAAAATTTGAAATTAATTTTTTTCCAAGAATAACAATGTTACCTATACCAAGAATTTCTCCCTGAGCATTATCCTTGAAAGTTACTTTTCCTCCTTTCGTCTTGATAATATTTTAAAAGAAGTTTTTGTTACTGATCATGTGCTAGGAACATCCACTATCCATAAATGATGTATTGTTATTGGTACTTTCTTTACTTTCTTGAAAAAAAGAGTTAGACTTTTGGAATCCAAGCTTTCTTGGATCTAGAGATTTCTTGTAACGCCCCGACCCCAGCTACCCAGAGTCGGTGCATTACTTCGTAACATTGGCATGATCACAAAAGATCAAGTCTCGAAAGACCGATTAGTTTAGTAGCGTTGGAAACACTAGATACATTCGTAAACGTTACATTACATCATAAAGTGAAAAACTACAATAACAAAGTCTCCATAGACCACACTCATATCCTTTTCTGACAATCCCTGCAGGTCATTCATAAAATATTTCTTCACATCCTGGAAAATATTAAAACATTGAAAGGGGTGAGCTCAGATGCTCAGTAAGGATAACAATATAGCGGAAGCTTTTTTAAGAAAACATAAGCATTTAAGGCAATGTATAACTAAAACAAAATCCTTATTGAACTTGAACTTCAGCATAATATGGAAAAAGTAAAATAAAATAATTCCATTACTTGCTCACATGGATATTCTACTAGACGAATAATCACATGAAATATCAATAACCACTTTCATAATGAGGGAATGTATAATGCCAGACATTCTGAAACATTTTGTCAAGGCCTCGGCCAAGACGTCTAAAATGATTAAGGCCTCGGCCAAAACCATAAATCAAATTGGGAAAGGGACTTGGCCAATTCCATGTCTAGTTGTCTCATGAGACCTACCGATGCATCGAGGAGCTATAGCGGGCTCCACTCGTCACTTATTAAGTCCAATACATTCCTCATATGAATAGTTTTAAACATATCATAAACCATAACATAATCGAATCACATAAAACATGCAAAAAGGAAACATAACATTTCCACATTTCAATCACAAGATATCAATACAACACATTGATATAATAAAAACGATTTCAAAACCATTTTCAATACCAAAATAAAAGAAAGTTAAAACTTTGTATTTATTTATCATTAAAAAAATGATGGCTTGTAGAGGAAGCCGAAACTCAAATAGTGGTCATGGCGGCGGAGAAGTCATTGTCGCCACATACGTACGACAAAAACATTCCCTTTTGTCGTTTATTAAACGCTTCGTATAAAAAAGATTCCTTTTGAAATATACGTAAAAGTCAAAGGGGTTTATACACCGTATAAAAGGAAGTTGTGTATAAAACCAAATATGCCTCAATGAAAGGAGATTGAGACGAAGTCCTTAGAAAAAATCATGTTTTAAAATAAAATAGATCTATTATGTGTATTCACTATAGGTACACATGAAGAATACAAAATAAGACATAATAATATCATGACATAATTTGAAAGTAGGAGATTAACCCAAAGAATGGATGTTGGGTTATGAAATTCCCTTACCTCGTGTCGGACTTGACTCAACCATTCTTTAACCTCCTGAATAATAAACTAGAGTTAATATATACCTTATTAAGAACCATTTTCAATTTCATTATCCTTATTATATCACTTATTACAATGATATGAACATTATGTAATTATTTAAGTTAATAACGGTCGTTTTGTCGATCTTTGGTACTTGAGTCAACAATAAACATCTTATAATTACAAGTTGATTATGTGGTAGAATATCCATTATCTCCAGAATTATATTCATGGTTGAGATTACATATATATTATATATATCCAGTATATACATTTATAATATTACGTAACATTTAGAGGTAAGCAATGAAATGCACCATTCATGGAGACGGTAAGCCGTACGTACGCATGAACGCTACTTTCATTTCAATTTCATATTTAATGGAACAAAATAATAATAATATAAATGTATAATATAATTCCAGTATAATATAGTGTATAATACCATTTACTCCATCCTTTATACATCCCACATATGGCATTAACGATTCAAATCACTTTAAGGGGGCGGTAGTCCGCACTTAATAAAATAAAATTATCGGGTTTTACCCATAATGGAAATCATAAAGTATGCCATAAATGAGAAATACAGAAGCATAAGTAAAACATAAACATATTTTATATCATATATAAATATAGTTACATCTTAATGGCCACCTTTTAAGGTGTTATATGAGTGTTGAACAATCATCGTTTCGTGAGGCAGAAATTCGCCATCCACAGAAACCGTATGTTCTTTAACCATTAGATGTAGATGTGTGTAAGTGTAGCTCGAATACTTCTTATAACAACATACTAGTATATTGAGTATACTGGTGTTGTTACAAAAGAAATGAATAAAAAGAGTTTAGGGGGATGGAGAAGAAAAATAAAACAAAACAACATTAGAGAAGACATTACCTCAAAATCGGGTAACTCTTTTTGATTTGAGCCAAAGGCTTCCTTGGGAAGAATTCTGCCCAAAGTGAGTCTTCTAGGAGTAAGGGAGGGATTTTGGGAGAGTATTTGGGCAGAGTTTGGCCGAGCCAAATGGCTTGAAGGTGTGAATAAGGTGGGAGTGGTGGTGGCCTTTTATAAGTGGAGAGGAGGGGCACTTTTGGAAAGTAATGAAATATTACATTATTATACAATGCTTTTCGGATTCTAAAGGTCCCAAACTTATATAATTCGTGGATAAGGTGATAAGGGTTCTAAATATCTTCATACAATAGGCTTTGGACAAGTGTAAGCCTTGGATTTTGCATTATCTTCTAATTTTATTTAAATCGTTAAATAATGAGGTCATCGCCGCATCATAATGATGTCATAAATAATTTAATTTATTTAATGTCTAAAAATTATAAAAAAAATACTATGATGTAGGAAATCGTTTTATATTTCTAATGAATATTTATAATCAAAATTTGGACTTGTGTAACCCCACTTAAAAACTAATTTAGTAAAATAACTCATGTTTGTGTCAATTTAATTTTAACATTAAATAAATATATATTAATGTCATTTTCCAACTAAAGTGGCTCCATGGGGTCCCCAAGTTGACCCATGGGTTGTCTGGGTCGGCCATGAATCATCCAATTGGAGTAGGACAAGTGTCAAACTCATCTCATATTATTAAAACATTATTTTTACCTTAAACTACACTAATTACCTCTAATCGCGATTAAGAACTTAAAAGTTACTATTCACCAAAAAAATTATTTTGATCTCATTGAACCACATTTTACTTCTTAACGACAACCATGTATGTCGGATTTTTGAAAATCAAATCATAGAAGTGGTAATATTTTATTTAAACGAAAAATCAGTTATTTAACTACCACTTAGTGGTTTCACTATTCATCAAAAATTGAAGTTTTTCAGAACAATGCCAAAATTTCACCCTAAGCTATAATTGATATTCCAAATTCAAAAATGATGTCTATTTTACAAAATTACAAACATATAAGTTGCATTAATTAATTTTATAATTAATTCCCGCTGTCACAACAAATAGTGTGTTTTAAGAAACAATTTATATCAAAAGATTGGCAATTGTTTATGTCCAATTTCAATGTTAAATTAATTCTAATGACCACCATTGGATAAAATGGTAAAAATATATTCTAATTATACTACAAAACCACTAAATAGTATAATTTATCACTATAAATTATTTTGATTAAAAAGTTGTTTTTAAGTATTTTTCACTATTCATAAAAAATTAGAAGTTCTCAGAAAAATACCAAAAATTCAACATAGGCTAATTTCGATATTCCGAATCCAAAAATGAAGTCCATTTTGAAATATAAAATTTCTATAATTTTAAAAATTGGTTATTACTATTCATAACGGCTACCTTGATTAGTCGCGGTGTTTTAGAACTCGATGTTGCGTACAATGCAAGCTATTGCATTATTGAATGAGAAGCGTATCATGGAAGCTCGGGGTGTTACATTCTCCCCTCCTTCAATAAATTGCGTCCTCGCAATTTGAAAATTTTCTTTGAAAATAAAAGGTTGAAAATAGAAAATACCTTTGTGGAAAACCCACATTGGAAATAAGGTTAATAAAATTTAGCCTTAATAAGAGGGAAATGGAAATAAGAATGTAACCACCAAATTATGATCTCGATAAGGAGAACATTGGTGGCAATTAGAGACATATAATTGGAGGGAAGACGTAAATATTTGTAGGGAGTGATTGAGGTCATCAATCACAATCAACTGTCAAATTGAGGGCCTCAAAGCCTTCAATCTATGTTGATTTAAAATATCATCAGTTCAACAAGACATAAGGTATTAGGATAACACATTTTTTTGTTTTAATATACCTTTACTAAAGTTTAAGAATTAATTTATTCATTGAATAAGAGATAGGTATATATATATTTATGCTTGACAATTAGAGTTTCAACCTTCAACTCATCTTTCACTCAAAAAGATAATAGAACTCAAAAATATTATACTTATACTAATTGTATAAGGCTCCAAATGTTAACACATACCATTTAGATTAGTAAAATTATTTTGTAATAACTAGGGACTTCCTGTAGGCTAGTGGTATGAAATAAAGGCATGTCTCACTATGATTGTGGGTTCGATTCCTGCAGCTTTGTCCGACGCGATGGGTTATGCCCCACCCTGCAGGTTGTCCTTTTCCTAAAACTATAGTATCATAATATTCCAAAAATAATCTTCATAAATTTTTTAACCTTAAACAATACTATCCAAAGATCAACTTAATCCACTCCAACCTTTATAGTTATCCAAAATACCTCTGTCCAGACTTTCTCTAAAAGGTCTCTTAATTCCAAAATCAATTTATCAGATTCCCCAAACAAAGTAAAGTTTCTCATATTTTCACATACTAAAAATATAATTTCCTTCATCATATTAAAACCTTACTGAAATCAACAAGTACTGCAGTACAATCCTTATATATATATCACATTATTCTAATAACCAGAATATAATCCATGAGTCCAAAAGCACCAATACATTAGTTATTCTGCTTCAAGTGTAGTAACAGCATAAGATTTTCCTTGATCCCTTGGCCTTTTGTAAGGTAAGTTTCCCTGACGCTTAGGACATTCATTTGCATAATGACCCATTTCTCTACAATTGTAGCATTCAACTTTGATAGCCTTTTTCTTTCCCTTACAATCACAAGCCTGGTGACCCTTTTCTCCACATTTATAACAAACTCCCATTCCTTTTAGGCAAGTACTAGGGTGATTCTTCCCACAATTATCACATAATGGAAAATCCTTCTTTCCCTTTTTCCCTTTATCTGTCTCTTGTTCCACCGTTCTCTTCTTCTATTGCTTTACTTTGTTGTCATAAGACTTAGAGAATTCCTTTTCTGTCTTGATAGCACACGAGACAATACCTTCGTATGAAGAGAAGGTTTGTGATACTAAATCTCGACGGAGAAATGGTTTCAACCCATCAAAGAAACGATCAGTCTTACTTCTTGGGTTACGTATGTAATCTGCAGCATACCTTGCTAACCTTGTAAAGTTAGCCTCATACTTTGTGACATTCTCATCCTCCTTCTGCCTCAGACTCAGAAATTGCCTTTCCATATCCGCTCGATGGTCTCGAGGAATGTATTTTTCTAAGAACAACTCTTTGAACTCCTGCCATTCCATGTTTGTTAATTCATCATCTTCCTTTGTGTTTTGAATTAGTGACCACCATTGATCGGCATCTCCAGTGAGGCGGTAAACAGCCATGACAACATTCTCCCTTTCACTACTCCCCAAGGCATGGAATATTTTCTCTAAGGAATTTATCCATTGCTCAGCTACTATAGGATTTGTACTCCCATTGAAGGTTGGCGGTTGTTGCCTCATGAAACGGTCTAGCATAGATCCTCCACGTTGCGGATCAGGGTGCTCTATACGAGTAAGGTTGTTATTCATAACCTACGTGAGTTGTCCCAGTACGGTGAGAAGCTGATCAGCACCAGTTGTATCACTAGCTCCACCATAATTATCCTAAGCAGGAGGGAAATCCCTACACAGAGTGCGTGCATTGATACAGTTTCCATTCCTTCCACTAGGCGCCATTTCTAAATAATGGCATAAACTAGATTAGTTCATGAATCAAAATAAATAATTCCATATTTGTAAAACACTTAACATAAATTGAACTAATTATGGATATAATCCATAATTATAAAAATGTTTTCTTTGAGGAAGTATATACTCGTAACCCTTCATAGTGGTTTGTAAAGAAAATGGGAATTATCCAAAGAATATCCCCCGGGAGTGTCGTAACCAAGAGTGCAGCAATGCCCGTTGTCGTGCACCAGTTCCCATTCGAGTCTAGTTCAATGCGGTGTTTTCGGGTTTTACCCCTAGGTACATCTGTGCCAGAGCCGCCTCTACCTGCTCGTATCCAGACAGGGATGTATTGCTCGGAAAACTCACAACATCTCTACAATACCAAAATTCTAGTAAGTTCTTCTATACTAATCCTCAAAGTCTATCTTCGGGCTATGTGCTCTAATCGGAGTTTATCTAAATCTATCTTCCAAGGTTAGTACTAAACTTCCTCTGATAAAAACTGTAACGCCCCGACCCCAGCTACCCAGATTCAGTGCATTACTTCGTAACATTGGCATGATCACAAAAGAACAAGTCTCGAAAGACCGATTAGTTTAGTATCCTTGGAAACACTAGATACCTTCGTAAACGTTACATTACATCATAAAGTGAAAAACTACAATAACAATGTCTCCATAGACCACACTCATATCCTCTTCTGACAATCCCTGCAGGTCATTCATAAAATACTTCTTCACATCCTGGAAAATATTAAAACATTGAAAGGGGTGAGCTCAGATGCTCAGTAAGGATAACAATATAGCGGAAGCTTTTATAAGAAAACATAAGCATTTAAGGCAATGTATAACTAAAACAAAAGCCTTATTGAACTTGAAATTCAGCATAATATGGCAAAAGTAAAATAAAATAATGCCATTACTTGCTCACATGGATATTCTACTAGATGAATAATCACATGAAATATTAATAACCACTTTCATAATGAGGGAATGTATAATGCCAGAAATTCTGAAACATTTTGTCAAGGCCTCGGCCAAGACATCTAAAATGATTAAGGTCTCGGCCAAAACCATAAATCAAATTGGGAAAGGGCCTCGGCCAATTCCACGTCTAGTTGTCTCATGAGACCTACCGATGCATCGAGGAGCTATAGCGGGCTCCACCCGTCACTTATTAAGTCCAATACATTCCTCATATGAATAGTTTTAAACGTATAATAAACCATAACATAATCATATCACATAAAACATGCATAAAGGAAACATAACATTTCCACATTTCAATCACAAGATATCAATACAACACATTGATATAATAAAAACGCTTTCAAAACCATTTTCAATACCAAAATAAAAGAAAGTTAAAACTTTGTATTTATTTTTCATTAAAAAAAATGATGGCTTGTAGAGGAATCCGAAACTCAAATAGTGGTCATGGCGGTGGAGAAATCGTTGTCACCACATACGTACGACAAAAACATTCCCTTTTTTCGTTTATTAGACGCTTCATAAAAAAAGATTCCTTTTGAAATATACGTAAAAGTCAAAGGGGTTTATACACCGTATAAAAGAAAGTAGTGTAAAAAACCAAATATGCCTCAATGAAAGGATATTGAGACGAAGTCCTTAGAAAAAATCATGTTTTAAAATAAAATAGATCTATTATGTGTATTCACTATAGGTACACATGAATAATACAAAATAAGACATAATAATATCATGACATAATTTGAAAGTAGGAGATTAACCCAAAGAATGGAAGTTGGGTTAAGAAATTCCCTTACCTCATGTCTGACTTGACTCAACCGTTCTTTAACCTCCTGAATAATAAACTAGAGTTAATATATACCTTATTAAGAACCATTTTCAATTTCATTATCCTTATTATATCACTTATTACAATGATATGAACATTATGTAATTATTTAAGTTAATAACGGTCATTTTGTCGATCTTTGGTACTTGAGTCAACAATAAACTTCTTATAATTACAAGTTGATTATGTGGTAGAATATCCATTATCTCCAGAATTATATTCATGGTTTAGATGTCATATATATCATATATATCCAGTATATACATTTATAATATTACGTAACATTTAGAGGTAAGAAATGAAATGCACCGTTCATGGAGACAGTAAGCCGTACGTACGCATGAACGCTACTTTCATTTCAATTTCATATTTAATGGAACGAAATAATAATAATATAAATTTATAATATAATACCAGTATAATATAGTGTATAATACCATTTACTCCATCCTTTATACATCCCACATATGGCATTAACGATTCAAATCACTTTGAGGGGGCCGTAGTCCGCACTTCCTAAAATGAAATTATTGCGTTTTACCCATAATGGAAATCATAAAGTATGCCATAAATGAGAAATACAGAAGCATAAGTAAAACATAAACATATTTTATATCATATATAAATATAGTGTCATCTTAATGTCCACCTTTGAAGGTGTTATATGAGTGTTGAACAATCATCGTTTCGTGAGGCAGAAATTCTCCATCCACAGAAACCGTATGTTCTTTAACCATTAGATGTAGATGTGTGTAAGTGTAGCTCGAATACTTCTTATAACAACATACTAGTATATTGAGGATACTGGTGTTGTTACAAAAGAAATGAATAAAAAGAGTTAAGGGGTTGGAGAAGAAAAATAAAACAAAACAACATTAGAGAAGACATTACCTCAAAATAGGGTAACTATTTTTGATTTGAGCCAAAGGCTTCCTTGGGAAGAATTCTGCACAAAGTGAGTCTTCTAGGAGTAAGGGAGGGATGTTGGGAGAGTATTTGGGCAGAGGTTGGCCGAGCCAAATGGCTTGAAGGTGTGAATAAGGTGGGAGTGGTGGGGGCCTTTTATAAGTGGAGAGGAGGGGCACTTATGGAAAGTAATGAAATGTTACATTATTATACAATGCTTTTCGGATTCTAAAGGTCCCACACTTATATAATTCGTGGCTAAGGTGATAAGGGTTCGAAATCTTTTCATCCAATAGGCTTTGGACAAGTGTAAGCCTTGGATTTTTCATTATCTTCTCATTTTATTTAAATCGTTAAATAATGAGGTCATCGCCGTATCATAATGATGTCATAAATAATTTAATTTATTTAAGGTCTAAAAATTATAAAAAAAATACTATGATGTAGGAAATCTTTTTATCTTTCTAATGAATATTTATAATCAAAATTTGGATTTGCGTAACCCCACTTAAAAACTATTTTAGTAAAATAACTCATGTTTGTGTCAATTTAATTTTAACATTAAATAAATATATATTAATGTCATTTTCCAACTAAAGTGGCTCCATGGGGTCCCCAAGTTGACCCATGGGTTGTCTTGGTCGTCCATGACTCATCCGATAGGAGTAGGACAAGTGTCAAACTCATCTCATATTATTAAAACATTATTTTTACCTTAAACTACCCTAATTACCTCTAATCGCGATTAAGAACTTAAAAGTTACTATTCACCAAAAAAATTATTTTGATCTCATTTAACCACATTTTACTTCTTAACGACAACCATGTATGTCGGATTTTTGAAAATCAAATCACAGAAGTGGTAATATTTTATTTAAACGAAAAATCAGTTATTTAACTACCACTTAGTGGTTTCACTATTCATCAAAAATTGATGTTTTTCAAAACAATGCCAAAATTTCACCCTAAGCTATAATTGATATTCCAAATTCAAAAATGATGTCTATTTTACAAAATTACAAACATATAAGTTGCATTAATTAATTTTATAATTAATTCCCGCTGTCACAACAAATAGTGTGTTTTAAGAAACAATTTATATCAAAAGATTGGCAATTGTTTATGTCCAATGTCAATGTTAAATTAATTCTAATGACCACCATTGGATAAAATGGTAAAAATATATTCTAATTATACTATAAAACCACTAAATAGTATAATTTATCACTATAAATTATTTTGATTAAAAAGTTGTTTTTAAGTATTTTTCACTATTCATAAAAAATTAGAAGTTCTCAGAAAAATACCAAAAATTCAACATAGGCTAATTTCGATATTCCGAATCCAAAAATGAAGTCCATTTTGAAATATAAAATTTCTATAATTTTAAAAATTGGTTATTACTATTCATAACGGCTACCTTGATTAGTCGCGGTGTTTTAGAACTCGAAGTTGCGTACAATGCAAGCTATTGCATTATTGAATGAGAAGCGTATCATGGAAGTTCGGGGTGTTACATTTCTGAAAGTAAGATTTTAAGAATCTACATTTTCTTAGAAAAATATGATTTATGAAAACCTAAAGATTGGGTTTTGTTTAAAGAATAATTTTTCTCTCAATGTTCACCACACTGACATTTAATAAAAAATAGAGCACTTGGGGTAATGAACAAAATATTAGTAAAAATTGGTTTTGAATGAGTATAACCAAATCCAAAACTATTCCTTAGAGGACGAATTTGGGAATACATGTTGTCAAAATTTTCCTTACCATACGTAAAGTTTTACATGCATTTCCTTAAGAAAAATATTTCTAACATTGGTTTAATAACCAAGTTATTATCTTCAAAAACATTAGTTTTAGAACAAGAGTTATCCTCTAAAATATTTTACTTAGAAATAACATTTTCAAGATCATTATAAAGTTTATCCTTTTTAGAATTAACTTCCTCAAGGTTTTTTGAAATACTTTCAACATTCAGAAATTTTTTTATCAAGATCCTTATAAAGATCTGATACTTCTTTAGTTAAAATAGAAATTCTATAATTTTCTTTCTCTAACTTATTTTTCATTTTAAAATTTTTATTTTCAAGAAGTTTAGAAAATCTAGACACTTCTTCAAAAGAAGGTAAAGAGTTATCTTTATTAGAAGAATATTCTACTTCTGAAGACTCATAATATTTATCTTCTGTGTAATTTGAATTCAAAGATATATTAGTAATAGATTCATCATTTTGTACCTTATCCATTAGACAATAATTTTCAATGGGTAGTTTGGCTAGTACACAAAGATTCTTCTAACTAGAAGATTCATACTCTGAGGATTCATCAGATGAGTCACCACCAATGGAACTCCACATATTATTATCCTTATAAAATTTCTTAGCCTTAGTTTTGTGATACTTCTTTATATTTATCTCAGAATTCTTTTATTTTCTATCTTTTCTCTTAAGCATAGGACAATCAAGTCTGATATTTCTAGTTCTTTTGCATTCATAGCAAGTGACTTCTAATTCTTTCTTGTCCTTTCATTCTTTATTCTTATATCTATACTGAAAATATTTCTTTCCCATTATCTTGTTCATCCATTGATCAATATTAGCTAGCTCATTATCAGAATGTTCACTTTCAGTAGACTCAAATAGAAAAGTGACTTTCTTAGACATAGATCTTGTAACCCTTTCAGGAGTCTTGACTTTAGTAGTAGTAAAGGTTACACTTCCTTTTGCATTATTCATCTTATTCATATCATCATCTCTTTTCATTCTTGTCTCATGTTGAAGAAGGGTTCTAAAAAGTTCATCAGAAGTAATATTGGAAACTTTCTTGTTTTCATAAATGGATATTCTTTTTTATTCCCACTCATTTGGAATAATATCAATTATCTTGTCCACAAGAGCTTCATTATCAAGACCTTTCTCTCCCATAGATTGTAGACTATTGATAATGGTCATAAATCTTTGATTCACCTTGCAAACAGGTTCTCCATAAGGAAATAGAAATCCATGATACTCTTCTCTAAGCATAGCTCTTCTAGTTTCAATCACTTTGGATGTACCAAAATGTGTAACTTCAAGTTTCTTCCAGATAAAATTTGTGGCTTCACATGATGATATCTGACTATATATATTCCTGGTCATAAAACAAAACAATGTATTTTGTACCTTGTAATTTAATTGATATTCTGATTTTTCTTGGTTGGTGAAGGTTATGATTTCCTTGTCTAGGATCTTGTAATCTCTAGTAAGCATGAAAAAGTTATCCACTCCAATATTAATGACAAAGGTCTTCATTCTATCTCTCCAATACTCATAATCATTTCTATAAAAAATAGGTAATCTGGTAGGATTTAGATTGTCAATTGAACCAACATTAATTCCTTCCATTCTATAAGAAAATATCTTTCCACAAAACTTGTAAGTAGTAAAAGTTTATAAATAGAGATAAAAATACTTAAGAAAAACTTAAGCAAGAAATGTTAAGAAAGAAAATTTAGAACAAGGAAAACTTGAGCAATAAAACTTATATGTGAGTATAAGTATTTCAGAGACCTCCTTTGATACCAATTGTAGAATCTAAATAAAGAATGTAGATTCTCAATTACAAGAGGGGTGAATTATATGTTTAAAAACTTTCATTTTTAACCTTAAGGAAAACTATGTTTAACAAAGATAAAAAAAGGTAAATACACAAAGACTCTTTATGTTCTTAACTATGAAATAAACTTTCTTTGGTTATGGAAATATGGTTCTGGAAATGAAACTTAAATAACGTTTACTTAGGAAAGATTCTACCTTAAAGCATATAGAATCTTATTTATCAGAGTATATAAAAGAATAAAAGAGTATAAGAAAGTTATAATTTCTTTCTTTATCAAAATATAGTGGAAATAAACTTGAAACAAAATGAGTAAAATGTATGAAATCTTTTAATCCAAAGAGTAAGGTATCCAAAAACCTTGGATAAAGGTCCCTTGATTTATACTTTCAAGAAATACTGTCTTATGCACAACAAGGTAAGCCCTCGATAGGAGTATCTGAATCAGTCTTGCTATCCCTGTAAGCCCTAAAACTTTAAGGTAGTTAGTGCCTCTGTCTTCCTATCCCTGGAAGTCCTCAAACATTATGGTATTCGTCACCTCTGTCTTCCTATCCCTGGAAGCCCTCGATTGTACTCAACAACAATTGGAGTCACACAAAGAAAGCTGAACAAGATGTTCAGATCCGCACAAAGCATGAGAGTCTCTCTCTCTAGAAATCACTTCACAACATGTAATCCCTAGATTGATGGAACATTATATGATCTTGTTCAAATGAGCTCTTATTTATAGGCACAACTCCAATGGTCGGCTCCCTCCTCCAATGGTCATATTTTTCCTTGAATCTCGAAGGGACCTTTACATGTGTCACTCAACCAACGGTTAGTTAGAAAAATATTGCACAACATCATTTCATAATAATAACATGTGTAAGGAAAATAAAGTTACTTTAACCAAATCTATTTTTCAGAGTCTGAGGAAAAATATAATTCAAAGCCTAACCAAATAAACATTCAGAGTCTATAAGGCATGTATATTTAGATTCTATTTTACAAAGAATTCAAAATTTTAATTCTATGGATTCCAGAGTCTTAATTATAATGAATTTGGAATCTGAATTCTAAGGAATTTAGATTCGGAATTATGAGGAATTTGGATTCTGAATTCTAAGGAATTAGGAGTATGAATTCTGAGGAATTCAGAGTCTGAATTCTGAGTAATTTAGAGTCTGAATTATGAGGAATTCAGAGTCTTAATTTTAGAGAATTCTGAGTCTGGATTTTAGAGAATTCGAACTCCAAATTTTAGAGAATTCGGAATCTGAATTTCAGAGAGTTCTAAGTCTGAATTTCAGAGAATTCAGATTCTGAATTTCAAAGAATTCGGAGTCTGAATTTCAGAGAATTCGGAATCTGAATTTCAGAGAACTTCAAGCCTGAATTTTAGAGAACTTGGAATCTGAATTTCAGATAATTCAGAGTCTGAATTTTAGAGAATTCAAAATCTGAATTTCAGAAAATCCGGAGTATAAATTTCATAGAATTCGGAATCTGAATTTTAGAGAATTTGGAGTCTTAAAATAGAATACTCTATATCCATGGAATTATAAGATTCCGATATTTTAGTTATGAAACCGAATTTTGACTTAGTAATAAAATTAGTTAGATTTAGAGAGATTATAAAATGGACAATTAAAAAAAAGGTACGGATAAAAATTTCCTTATAGAAGGAAAATTTTCCTTATTAAAATAATCCTCAGGGAAAAATATTTTTCCTTAAGATAAAGTGTTTGTGATTTTCAAAACATAGAGAAATGGAAAAGTCGTTAGAAAACCTTATTGACTCAAAAATTATCACCTTTTATGAGATTCCTAGTGATGCTTAAACATCTATTCTCAGGCCCAACCATGACATTTTCATTTATTCATGTTAGTACACCATCAACTATTCTGAATGATGTTAAACTACATGGAACATCAAGAACTACATGTATCTTGAATCCTATGATCACAGGATATGTAGTGACGCCTGGATCTCCAATCTTGGTCCCAGGTGTAATAGTCAATGAAAATAATGACCACCTCTACATGTGAGTCATACCTATGTAGAGTATTTCCCATTTAATAACTATGTGTGACTTGATTCCTACCCTTGTGGGATACATAGTGATGCCTGAATTTCAAACTCTGAGCCCAGTCAAAAAAACTATAAAAACACCCCTACTTGCTTATGGGTTAGACCTGTGCGGTATAATTCATTCAAAACTACATGTGACTTGATTATCATCCTAATGAGATACGTAGTGATGCACAAGTCTCCATCTTTGGGCCTAGCCATGACATTTCCACACTTTCACGCTGGTTCCCATGTCTTTAACACATGATGTTAAACTACATAGAAGTATGTCCTTAACGCATAATGTTAAAGTGGATGGAAGTAAGTCCTTAACACACAACATTAAACTAAATGGAGGAAAGTATGTCCCCACTACACCACGTTAAACTAGGAATATATCTACCCATTCATCCTTCCGTATCAAAGTACCACAAGAGACTTACCCCAGTCAACCAGAGTACAGGTTACTTCCACCATCTTTTAAAGAACCTAAATCCATAAGCCACAATCCATGAATCAAGGAGTATTGGATCTCCACAACTTATTCTGGCCCTTGGAAAGGATATCTGTCTTCAAGTACCCTTTTCTTGACAATGCATACATGCCCATGGATCCTACATATTCACCTATGGCCTTCAACCAAATGAATCACTCTGAAAAAGTACATTATAATCCTGGTGAACCCTAACATCATCATGGTCGCACTCAACACCTCAGTGTGTATGAACCGTTCCTTGTATGATTGTCCCATGTCATTAATCATGACCCAAGAACCTCGATCCATGATTTACAACATTTCCATCTCCTACTTAGAAGGATGTTGGGGTGCTCTTGACCCTAGGTATCCTAATTACGCTCTTATAGAAAATCTCCCATATTAGGTTCATGTGAGTCATGACTTTAAATTTCCTATGTTTTGGTCAAAGTTATATGAACTTAAGATCTATCCTATAATGGTCCAACACACAAGACCATAAACTACTATCAAAAGAGACACCAAGTTTTTAAGGTTAAAAATCCTCAAAGGGTGACCTGAGAAAAATTCAAGTCTCCACCCTCTAAACTCCTAATTCTCAAAGTTTAGGAAAAAATTATGGTGAACATATATAAGGCATAAATCTCATAGGGTTTACCTTATAACCCTAGTAAATTCCATGATATTCTCTCTAGACCCCATGGTCTAAGAGAATATTAGAGTAATGATTTGTAACATCTCCTTTCCATAAGAATATATTCGATAGGTGGTGGCACAACTTTTAGGGTACTCACACCCTTCTTGGATTTTAAACTTTCTACATATCACACTTCTTGTGTTGGGGTGTATTAGATCATCACAACCATCCATGGAACTTGGAAATGATATTCGGCTTTAAGGACCCTTTTCTTGACTATGAATACATGCATATCACTCCTGCATATGTTCCTATGGCCGTCAACCAAATGTGTCACTCTAAAAAAGGACATTCTAATCCTCATGATCCCTGGCATCATCATTGTAGTACTCAACACCTCAGTAGTTTTGAACTTCTCCCTGTATGATTTTCCCATATCACCCTTTTGATTTGAGTGCCTTGGGCCATGATTTAAAATCCCCACAAAAAACTATCCAAGAAGATTCGATATCCTCAATGTTATGTCATTGTGTTTCATAGAATTTCTCAAGGAAATATTGTGACACTTTATTTCCTAGACTTTGATAGCCCACATCTCGTGATTCGAAACCACAGAGCATAGGGCTCATGCTTTATGATTTAAGAGCTAATTTCCTTAGACTGACAAAACAGTTCGTGGGTATCCTTCCCACCATACCCAACTTCATCATCTAGATGTTTGAGTATCCACAAACCATTCATGTCCCTCAAAGAGAGGTAGAGATCATCTTTTGCTTTTCATACTAGCAACACATAAGGGCCTTGACCTACCAAATAAAAGAATATTTTTATTTTTAGAAAGAATCATCCATCCTTGTGAGCCCTTGAAACACTACAATGGAACTTGGAATCTCAGAATGTCACGGTACATACCCATCATGTCTGCATCATCTCATATTAATGGACTCGTACTTTTTGATTATGATTTACATCACGCATATTCCATATATCTAGACGGATCTAGCTTCCCTAATATTTCACCCTCAACTAATATCACCTCCATAAATATTCCATATCCCCTTGAAAGGATACCAAGCTTCAAGGACCCTTTCTTGACTATGCATACATGCCTATGACTCCAGTATATGCACCTATGGTCATCATCCAAATGTGTCACTCTAAAGAAATGGTTTTCTGATCCTTGTGAGCCTCAACAACACCATGGAGCAAAACCATTACCTTATAGTGCTTTAGGTCATTCCTAGAATGTATTCACCATATCCCATGATCATCTATAGAAGTTATAAGCCAAAAGGCCTTAAAATAAAGTAATAAAAGGTCTGAGATAAAAGACATTAAACTAAATCAATAGAATGTCCAAGCTAAAAGACCATTAACTAAAGTGATATAAGGTCCGATCTAAAGGACTTAAACTAAAGAAATATTAGGTACAAGATAAAATAACATAAAATAAAGTGATATTAGGTCCAAGATAAAAGAACTTAAAATAAATCCATATTAGGTCTGATCTAAAAAGACCTTAAACTAAAGAAATATTAGGTTTGAGCTAAAAGTCCTTTAAGTAAAGAAATTGAAGGTCTGAGCTAAAAGACCTTAAACTAAAATGATATAAGGTCCAAGTTAAAGGAAATTAATCTAAAGAAACAGATGGTCTAAGATAAAAGACATTAAATTAATTAAATAGAAGGTTCAAGCTAAAATACCATAAACTAAAGAGATATTAGGTCCGAGAAAAAAGAACTTAAACTAAAGACATATTGGGTCTAAGCTAAATTTCATTAAACTAAAATTAGAGAAGGTCTGATTTGAAAGAGCCTAAACTGAATCATGGCCTCAATTCAGTCTGCAAGAGCTCATAGGGATCTCTATATGGACTTATCAAGCTATTATCACCAAGACTATCAGCTTCGGAAAATAATAAAGAACTCTCCTTCTGAGACATAAATTCTACCCATTTATCCTTCTAAAAATCAGGTGATCAAAAGATAACTGAAATAGATGATCAATAGAGAATCTCATGTTTATGGTCATTTAGGATAACTTCTCAAAAAAGAGTATATTGCGATCCAAATCTCCAAATCCATACATTCAGGTTTTCTTGATTTTATGCAAATGATGGGTATCATTAGGGATTCTCATAATGTCAGAACAATGATATGTCATACACATCATGAAAGGAAGAAATATGAATATCATTATAGAGATTTCAGAAAATTCAACCACTCACAGTATAAAAAATATGGAGGAATATCCACATTTTGGAGTCTCTTTGAAGCTCCTACCAAAATGGGATGAATTACATGGGTCAAACTATGATAAAAGATGGTCGGTTGCACTTGAATGATCTGTAAGAGTCTAGCGAGATGAATAAATTGAGATTTGAAGTGATGATATCCTCATTTATTCCGCCTCTTCCCAAGGATGAAGATCTTCGACCATAGTACTCAACTCTTCAACCCTCCTCTGAGTAGTATCTAATGAGGTTGATATTGTCAAAATTTTATACCTCATATGAGCAATCATCTCCTCGTATCTCCATATTTGTGCGGTCCAAGAATCCATCTGAGCTTTCAGTTCAGATAAAAACTTGAGATCGCACTCTAATGCATCCACCATATCCCGCATTTTCTTAGAAAGGGAATCCTCATTCACAAGATTGTGAAAATACCTTTCATATGTTGACATGTTTTTTTTTGTTAAGATGATTTGCTGCATGATTTCATACAAAGGCTGTCAGTCGAAGTCGTATTCCCCTAAGTCATGAAATAACTTTTGAAGGTGCTCCCCATGGTTGCATAATATTTAAAAGGGAGTCTCAGTAATCAAGGTGTGAATCTATTCCTAGATCAGTCTATTATATCATTGATCCTCTATATCCAATGATTTAGATACTATAGAATGATGACCATCTAGTCATATCAGTGTTGAAACGGGAGAAAAACACTCGTGTGATCTTCTATCAATAGACTAATCATCCATAGCCTATGATATAGGATTAACCACCTAAATGGAATCTTTTTCACTATATGAGTGGTTGTCATCTGAATGAGGTTTCTTCCTTGATTCCTTTCCTTAAGTCTAAAATCAATTCCATTAATTCCACAAATATAGGAGTTGGTGATAAAAAAGTTCTGTTCACATGAAGGACGAGCTGGACCAACACACCATTAGGATAAGCTATTACCTAATCCTAGACATAATACTGGGTAAGGAAAGAAGAAGAATCATTAGCATGAAGAAGCCAAATCTCATCATCAGTGTCTTCACGTTTCAGCATCCTCCAAAATTGGCGAATAACCCCAGGATGTCACTCCCCTCGAACACTGACCAAATGAAGTGGAGAGACCCTATGATTGCATCCAAACTATTAAGAAAATCGATATGGTGTCTATGGATCATATATGATCATCTCTTCTACCCTATATATGAGAAGTCTATCCTGAAGATAGATTGTGTAAGATCTTTCATCAAGAGAACTGTTGCAATCATAAATAATGGAACCACCTGGGTCATTAAAAGTAGAAAATTAAAATCTATAAATATAGAATAGTGTGCCTTTAACCTCATTAGGATTTAGGGACATAACCTATACCCCCGAGATGTTTAGTAATATAGGATGGGATATGGCGCACAGGATTTAGAATCATTGTAATACTCATAACAATGTAAATGATCCCTTATCTAGTGAAATTGGAATCGGAGAGGACCACTGGTCCTATAAGGGATTATAACTTGATTAATATGGCCCATCATTTGATAAAGGTTTGTAAGGAACAGTACTACAAACTTAAGGTGTCACCCTTCTACAAGTTGTGATGCCATCACTAGTGTGCTAACATGGATCCATGAACGTCTGTCCCCAGCCAAAAAGAGCCACCCATTAAAGAACATGGATATGAAACTTGTCAGTATCAGGTTTTGAGATATCTTATAGTTCACATAATATGCTCACTAGGTATAATCTCTGACTCTAGGATGGTCCAATATAATCCATCACTATCACAAACTTGTTGGGCGGGGAACCTACGAGGGTGAATAGCGGTTGGTCTAACATTGCAGCTGTAGAGGAAAATATTGATCTAATACCTGAAAGAAATAAGTGAGCACATGGTTAGATCTTTCTTCTATTTCTCCATTATAATAATTAGAATCTCCCACTCCAAAATAGAGGTCTTCTGAGGATCATCCCAGATGTCCGCGGCAAGGAATAATTCATCATACAATTCTCTAAGGGGAATAATCTCACCGAATTAATAGATGTACCATAGGCCGATGACCACTTCACCATGGGAAAATTGAAATGTGTTGGTACCAAGGAACCAATGACTGATCATCTCGTAAAGGAGTTCAGGCTAGAGATAGATGATGAATCGGGAGATCCATATCGCTTCATAAAGGTGAACCATATATAAGTCATTAGTGAACTCCAAGCAGCTTTGTCTAACCCAGAAAGGCTACACCCACTCATCTGATAAATTGCCTCCATGATAGAGATCCCTTTTCAAATACCATTCATTTTATATATTATTAAAATAAGAATAAAATATGATTGAATAGCTTTGAGATATTGGTTGCTAGGAGAAGTCACGGTCATCCAAAACAATAGGAGAGTTGTACAATAAATAAGACAAATCCTAGGGTCAAGCTGTAACCAGTTGACCATCCTTAGAAATTGTTTTCTGAATGCAGTCAACAGAATCAGACACCTGGTGGGATGGAAACTTAAAATATGAAGGGGTAATGGTAGCGTCATCTAATAAACCAAACCTGTATAGAGGAATTTGATGAGATACGTGATAATTCTAAAGGTCAGATGAATGGTACCTCTTCATGGTTTCATTTTTAGTATGAATGTGATGTCGGGTATCGATAATATGATTTCTGGTGATCATGGTCCTTTGACTAGCTATAGTTGAGGAACCTTGATGTGATTTGGAAGCCATCTGAAAATAAGTAACTGAAACATGTTATACAATAAAATTAATATTGTCAAATCATGACAAGGACTAGCGACATCATACACATCGCATAACTTGGTGAGGGATTAGAAAACCACATAAGGAGTTTTCATATCACCTAACCTCCTAAGGAGTCATGGGGATGATAACCCCCGTAGGGCATTATCTGAACCACATGACCCCCTTGGAGACACATGACCGCATGACCTGAACATGTTCATGCAAGTTTCAAGTGATTGAATGATTGGGACAATGACTCTCATAGGGTCCTCAAGAAAACAACAATAATCATATCCTAAGTCCTAGAAATTAATGAGGTGTAATTCATGGTTGGATCGTACAAGTATTTGAGTAAGAAAAAAATCATGCAGGAGAGCTCTGATGAGATGGACTCCCAACACAGACTCATGAATGTGGCACATTATCAGGGTTCGTAGCAGGATCTCACGACAAAGGAATTTGACAGATGTGAAAATGAGAGCTCTTTGGATAAGGGGTGACTGGATGAATGAATTTTCTTCCACCCCCTATATATAGTATGTTTCACAGAATACCAAACATCACCAAATAGATCAAAATTCATCTAAGAAACAGGTTTACAACATCGCCAAAGTCTCAGGTGGGCATTAGTTTTCCTTAGATCCAATTCCCTATCCCCGTGAACGTTGCTCTTGAGGGGGGGTTTATTAACACCCGCCAAATAAGAAACAAAAAAGTCACAATGGACGGAAT
The DNA here is from genome assembly GCA_963277665.1 of Viscum album. Classification (NCBI taxonomy): domain Eukaryota; kingdom Viridiplantae; phylum Streptophyta; class Magnoliopsida; order Santalales; family Viscaceae; genus Viscum; species Viscum album. Next base: position 606,425,642 of record OY728139.1, on the reverse strand, counting down.
ACCTAGATATGGGAATTTACTTTCCCACAAAATCAAAGGAACCAAGACTCATGAAATGTATTATCCTCCAAGGGACTCATGATCTCATGACCATTTCATGGTCATGCAAATACTCCATGCACATCTCATAACCTGTGGAGGATCCAGCAGGAGTCCCTTTCAATGATCCTTCTTGCTCTTATAAATGATCTAAATACAATTGGTGGCCACATGATGACAATTGAATGAGTTCCCATGGGCTGCTTGGTTTTTCATTGGAATGTTCCTAACAAACCATCCAAAAATACCATGAGAATTAAGGGGAATAATATCCAAAGGAAGATACCACCGATGGTCATAAAGCTCATGAGCCATGGAATCATTCAAAAGGATAAATTTCCTCAATGATACTTATTCAATATTGTAAGACCCACAAAACATTGTTAAATAAAACAAAGGAGATAAAGGGTAGGAGGTGAGATGTACTCATGATCCCTAAAGGACATGCGGTGGGCCCCTGGAGATCTTCAAGGCAGCGCGAGACCTCGACAACATGTTTTCCTTACCTCATGAAAGACTTTTGTTTTTTCATCCTTTCTAAACAGGAGTCCTTGGGTATGTCAAGGATTCACTACACCTCCCCTTCAGTTCCCTAAGGACAAATGGATATATTTGCATACAAACATGCTCGTGTACCCCCATATGACTCATATTGGTCACATGAGGTATTATTAAAAAATCCTGTATATTTCCTTGACATTACTCATGAAATTATACATAAATCCAAACCTTTTTCACATAAAAAGGAGATAAAATAATGAGAAGGTGATAGGTTCTTTATGTCATTGAAGGCCATGAGGTGTGCCCCTGGAGAAACCACAAGACACCGTAAGATCTTGGTGACAAATCTACCTAATCTCATGAAATCCCTGTTCCTTATCATTCACACTGCACAGAGGTCCTCAAGTATGTCCAGGAAATTTTGTGCTTCACCTTCAGCTCTATAAGTAAAAATAGATGGATTTTTTCATAACATGCTCGCACAGTCCCATATGGACCATATTGGTCACGAGACGCATCACCAAATGATAGAGTAATTTTCCTTGACATTACTTATGAAATATCTCATGACTCCCAACCTATTTAACATAACACAAAGGGGATAAAGAAAGGAGGAGGTGGACGGTACTCATGGTTGTAAAAATATTGCGACGTTCTAAGGAAGTCTATGCCATGGTCTCGTGATACCCCTGGACAAATCATCCATGTCTCGCGGAAATCCCAAGACATGCCATAAAGCATCTCACAAAATCCTTTCAACAGGCACCTTGGATATCATGAATACCCATGAGAATGTCCATATGACAAGATGAAAAGTACTTTGACATGACCTCATGATCAAACAGTTCTTCATTAATCGTTAATAATTTTATAAAGGAATCATTGACAGAAGAGACTTGAGACCACTAAAAATTAGGAGATGCACTCGGAATGACCCACAACAAAGACTCATGAAACTATATGGTTCTATCATAGTTCTTCAAATATATCCTAAATCTATTTCATATATTATAAAAAAAGTGATGAAAATATGGGGTGGCTATTCCTATAAATTCCTCACACCAGCATGAAAAATGTACCAACTACAATGTGAATGAAACTCTGGAGTATAAAAAGTCCCAAGCATCAAAGTAGACTTCTTAGAAAAATCAATCAGGAAACCATCCAACCTTTTGTTAGGTAACATACCAGTGGGAAGATAGAGTAGTCATGTGATAGGTATAAGTCACTTTTCATGATCATTGATATATCACACGAAGGATCTCTGGTAGGCTATGCGAGAACATCCCACAGGCCCACTAGATCACATGAAGACTTAAAATAAAATACTACTGAATAAACATAAGGCATTCTCAATAAAAGTTCTAGAACCAAGATCAAAAGTGGAAGACTTAAACGAAATAAATGCTCATTGGAACTCATTATCTTTTCATGAGTCATACAAGGAAACATGACAACACCATGATACATCACCTAGATCTCACAAAATTCCTTCATCATGCTATTTGGGACATGTGAAATCCTTCATACATGTTAAAGAAAGTCACAAGAACCCTCTGAGAACACCACCTTGGTCTTGTGAAACCCTTAGGTTACATCATCCAAGCCTTGTGATGTCCTTTAGATACATCACTTGACTCATATAATGGTGTTCACTCATATAAGTCAAGTCTCACCATTGTATCTAGGCATGGAAACCATGTTCTTGCAACACCCTTTGAGAAAGTCATCTGATCCCACGAAACCCCTTGGGAAAGTCACATGTGACCTATTATGCCTTCCAGACATAATGAATAGGTATTGTGATAATCCATAGGGATGTTATACAAGATATGTGACATCCCCTGAGCCATGTTGTACTGAATCATGCGACACCCTCCATATGTGTCCAGATAGGCCATACGATGGATTCCAGGACAAACTGACCAGGTCATGTGATGTCTCCCGGACAAGTCAATGGGGTCAACACCCTCTAGACAGGCAGGCCATGCCACAAGGGAATCCCAATATTTTATACCTCTATCCATCCTCAGTTTTTAAGCCCCAAATATAAGAGAAACCTCAGTGTGTAAGACCTGATCAAGGGAACTATGAAGACTCTGATTCCTTCCATATTCAGGATACATAGGCCACCTTTCTTTGAGGTTCAATCTCCATATGTATTATTATGGAAATCCTAGTATCTAAGACCCTTATCCAAAGCAATGACATTGATCACTTGCTAACCCTTGTTTCTCATAATGAGGATAGATCATGTGGGATTAGGGAGTTGCACTGATCATGTCATGTGCACTATACACTCCAGGGTTATAAGGGAAACATTGGTGTGTAAGACCCAACTACCAGAATCATATGGTATGTACTTGATCAATAGGGTATCCATCTTGATATGATACCCTAGTATTCCTGAAGCCTCAAGGAAGATCATAATTTATCCGAGTGTGATTATCCACCTTAGCATATCAACAGGTTATAGGATAAATGAACTATGAGAACTCTGATTCCCACGATAACCGGGATATGTAGGACACCTTTCAAAGGCCCAAGCTCTATACCAAACATCACAAGTATTGTCCCATCATACAAGTCCCATATATATATTCCATGAGACTGATCATCTATTTCCCCTTGTTTATCACATAGAGCATAACTCACATGGGATTAGGGAGGTGCAATGAACAACTCATTAGATGTCATGAATCTCCACTCACTAGGGAAATCCTAGTATGTAATCCTTAATGAGTGGTATGGTATGATCACCCCTCATATAGGGGTATATACCATAGGCCTAGTCCCAATAGTGTAATTAAACTATGATGAATCTAATTTGTACCATAACCAGGATATGTAGGACGTATCCCTAAGACCCAAGCTTATAAATTTGGTGTCTTAGTACCGGCACAAATTTCATATCTACATGATAAATTACTGAATAGGATTAATGAACTACATCGGTTTTGACTCTAGCAATAATCAGGATACATAGGATACCTAATAATGGCTCAATTCCCTCCTAGGAATATTAACTACCTCCTCACGTGGCAGCATTTTTTGAAGCGTTTGGTCATAAGACCAACACAAATAAAGTGGTAATTTGTCATTAAGGGTATGGGTGAAGAACCTCAGATACATAAAAATAGATTCACCAATGAGACCACACTCCGCTCAGTTCACCAATGAGACTCCATTTCTTTATCTAATAAGAGAAGTGACCAATAAATCATTTTTTCAGGGTAACTGGTCCCATATCGAGATTAGGAAGTGAAACATGAACATATATTAAATCTATAAGATAGTCTCATAGTAGGAAATAGTTCCCCCTAAAATGGTGCAATGAGCCCGACATCCCATCATCTCGACCAATATGATTCCTCAAGAGTCGATGAGTATGGAAACCCAAATGATCACCAAACTTTAGAAAGAATGTCTATACTCAACTATAGATGGGGGAACTATTGAGAGTTTTTGGGAAAAGTGGTAATGGTGGACCAACATGTCGAACCCATTACACACCTCAAAAACCCCAATGAAATAGCAGAATAGGTTTATTTTGAATAGATGTTTCAAACACAAAATTAACCAGAAGATTTTTAGAAATGGGTATGGTCTCAATGTTTATTGTTTATCCAAATGGTTCAGAGACCATTGATCATGAAAAATCACTATTGGATACATCTATAAGATAATAAATCTATGGATGCAAGTTTCCCTCATGTAAATATAAGAAATATAATTCCTCTTGACTTAGAAATCCATCAACAATTATATGATCATTTTAGGTTCATTTTCAATAGTAATTATCAAATTCACCTCATGAACTTCCTTATCATCACTAATATGAGAGCTTGGGTTATATATGTTGAGATAAAGGATCATGTTTCCAACGGTTATTGTCATTTTCCCATTCCTAACATGGATTAATGAGTTGATTGTTGCTAAGAATAGAAAACCAAGGATGAGGGGGGTTTTCTCCATAGGACCAAATCTTGGGTGATTGTAAAGGACAGTGAATTCTGTAGGGTAAATGAAATTTTAAATTTTTACTAAAACATAGTTCAATGTAAACTTTGGAATCTAAACACTATGATCAGTGAGTTGGAGTGTGACAGGAGTGGGTTGGAGACCCTCGAGACCTAACTAAAAATACAATGTGTATGGAATGAGGTTTGCGGTAGCTCTTAGATCACATAATACCATGATCAATTTTCTCTCTCCATGTTCAACATTTATGTGTGAAAATATTGGATACCTTATCTTAGGTGGAATGGTTCCTTGGATGGTGGTACTCACATTAGCTTCCAAAAGGACTTGGTTTTTGTATGAACTGTTTCTTTTGAATGTACAGAAGTTCTTCAGGTACATAGAGTATTAAGGTATGGTTTTTATTATATCATGAAGGGGTATGTTCATATTAACATGTGAGAATATATAATTCAATGTTTCATTCAGTTTGGGTTTCAAATTTCCACTCTCACATTGAGAGAATAGAGTAGGTTGTAGGATTGTTTTGGGAGGTGGTCATTCCTCAACATTATCAGCATGTTTTTTAGATTCAATGATATTTTAATCATCATTTTAATGAGATATTGAAGAATTATATTTATTAGTAATGTTTGGTTTGTGTTTTTTAATGGTTTCCACACTTCTTAAAATAGTCACTACATTGAGTTGTTCATGAGAGATATGTGTGTAACTAGATTGTTTCCTCAAGGTTGGGGGAGGAACAACATGAGTATGAAGGGGTTCGTTTTCAATTTTTATTGATTTCAATTCATTTTTAAGTGATGATACTTGTGAGTTAATTTTTTTATTTTCTTACACAATTGATCAAGGATTGGTTGAGGTACAGATTGGGTAGGGGCGTGTGTTGTTTGGTTCACCAAAATAGGATACTTTGTATTTTGGATGGAATTATTATTAGGTTTTTGGATAGGTTATTGGAATTGGACTAGTTTATGTTGGAATTAGATTGTTTTTGACTGAAACTGTTTATGTGTTTGGAAAAAAAATTTAGGGTAGGGGTTGAGACATTGTTTTTGTATTAGTTATTAAATTTGATTCCAATGGAATCTAAGATAGTCATTGTACCTTGGATTGAAATTTTTTTGTACTTTGGATTTTGATTGTTAAATTCATTAACATATACTAGTGGTAGTCCTAAAAGAACAAACTTGATAGAATCAATGGTTTGAATTTTATCAGTCTTATGGTCATGTTTTTTAGAAATTACGAAAATAAGCACAACAGTTTAGGTTTTGTGGACCTTCCTAAGATCAATCTCTTCGACCTTCATAGTGAGTGAAACAATATTTTCTCTTATATTTTCTTATTCTCCAAGATTTTTCATTCCTCCAAATTTGGGTGTCTTCATTTAGTAATTTGTTTTCCCCATGTTGGGTTTTTTTCAGAATTAATACCCAAATACTCATAAGCATCATTTGGATCTTTTTTTATTGTTCCATTACACATCATGTCCCTAAATTATTTATTACCTAGATATAACACTTCTTAGAAAATTATCACTTGTTCTAGAATTTGGAAACCATTGTATGGTACCATGTTTAAAGTGTCATTGAACCTTTCCCACGTCTCATAGAATTTTTCTCCTTCTTTTTCAAAAATAAATTTAATGATCTTTTTAAGTGAAATTGTTTTGTGATGGGGGAAGTATTCTTTATAGAATTATAATTGTAGTTGTCCAAAAATTTAATGTATAATGGTATCAAAATGTTTGACCAATTAATTTCTTTATCATTTAGATAAAAAGGAAATAATCTCATTTTAGCTGATTCAATTTTATTTGGAGGGAACATGGGTTCAATAATGTCATTGAATTCATTAACACGAAGGTAAGGAATCTCAGAATTCATCCCGTGGAAGGTTGTAATGTGGTTCATGACATGGGGTTTGAAGACATATTGGAAATATCATATGGTATTATTCCTATTTCATGAGGGTTCATTGGTCAATAGTGGTGTGAGGTAGTCATTCATGGTCTGGTCTGGAATAATTACAATGTTAGGGACCTGCTCATTTTGGTTTCCATTTGGGTTCCCTCCCTACTTTATAATTTTGTTTTGTGGAATATTATTCATTTAATTGAACTCAATTTTAAAATATATAGGCTTATAAAGACTAGTATCTATGTTAATTATTCCCCTAAATTCACTAGACTTCTCACCCTATAAGTTTCCCATCATAACGATACACTTTTAGTTATCATGAGTGTAGGTGGGCATGCATGGACAGAAAGAGGAAAAGATAAGAGATATTGGGGTGAGAAAAGAGAAATGGTGAAGAATTGAATGATTTTAGAAGAAAATATACTTGTTCCCCCAACAACGGTTCAAAAATTTGGTTTTTCCCAAATTTACCCAAGTTATATGCTTTAAGTGGTTGATTATAGTACAACTTGGGTTTTCAAATCCTCAAAGACCTAAGAAGTGACATAAAGATACATACATTATATGGGGTTTAATTGACTATGAAGTGTCCAACATCGGTTCAAATTGAATGGATTTTAATTTATTTTTATAGGCATGAGTGTATTCAATTTAAAAATAATGAGTTGATCCTTGGTTATCGCTTGGTGTAGATTGGATGAATTCCTTTTTAAATTATTTCAATTTCATTAACTCGAGAAGAATCCATTCAATAAAATCAATATAACCTCATCACTTACTAGTTTAAAACATTCACATAAAAATTTTAATCACCTATACACATGGAGGATCAATTTCATGAGTACTCCATGGTAAATTATCTAATTAGAACATGAAAAGGGTGGTGATAAAATTTAATAAGTAATAGGAAGAAAGAAAATAATTGAATGAAAATATCAACAAAATAATTGTTTAAGAATTATTGAAATGGGAAATAACATCAAATACACGCCTTTATACTCCCTTTTATCAACTAATTTTAGGTTTTAACCTCTATTTATGATATTATATCAATGGATGTGGGAAGTATAATTATGAGGGAGGAATTGAAGAAGAAACACATTGAAATAATGATCACTCCACAGTTGTGTGAATAGTTTCAAAAAAGATGATGTGAATAGATCCAATACCTAAGAAAACAACATCAATTTGATATAAATAATAAAATAATAAAGTAATAAGAAATATAAAAAGTTAATAAGATGAATTTTTATTAAGAAATGAACGTGATCAAAAAACATACATGAGAAAAATTGACAATGCGATAACAAAATTAAAGCATGAGATTACAAATGAAAGAATAAAAAATGGATCTAAATACCTTCACCAACATATAATTGTATAAGAATATTATTAGCCTTAGGTATCATCCCAAAAATAAATTACCTCCCATTTAATTAGCATAGTAAAATGTGGGAGAGAAATCAAAGGAAATAAAACTTTTTAACTTTAACCAAAAAAATATGACCAGATTCATACCCCATTTGGATGTTTGAATTTGACATTTAATATGGCTGAATTTGAATGGGTATTAGAAGATAAATATGATATTATATGTTTCCTATAATATATGTCAAAATTTCATTCCAAATGTATTAGTCATTCAGAAGTTATGCTCGAAATAGTTGGATGATTTTAAGGGTCTTCAAATCTAGCCTAAAAATTAAATGTCAACATGGGATCCCTGGATATACTTGAAAAAATCATAATTATATCTGAACATAGTTGAATGAAATGAACCCCATAATTTTATATTTATGCAGTTAAAATTTTATCTTCATTGGGCTTGATTTTTTAGATCCAATTTTATTTGATGGGCTTAAGGCCCATCATGATTTGTCGAGAAATTTATATGTTCATTGAAAAAAATCTCCATCTTCCCTTCAGATTAATCCATCAATACTAAGATAAAAAAATTCCCAATCAATGTGATTAATAATATCCCAAAATATCAAATTAAAATAATGAATATAATGTTTTCCACAAATAGATTATTGATTGGGGCCAAATTTATACTTTTAAAATGAATTGCACATGTGATGAGAAATGAATTTCAATTTAAATAATGCACTAAAATTGGTGTTTTTAGTCTTTTAAAAATATAAATATTATAATATAATCGATTAATATTATCCTATTTCAGTGGATAATCACCAACCACACAATCCCTCTTTGGCTTGTATTGCACGGTTTGTTGGGTCAGGGCCCAAGGTTTGGGAAAACCATTCTCCAACTATGCACTACCCAAACCCCCTCCAACAACTTCAAAAATTCACCCAAATGAACCAAAGATAAAAACCAAACAAGATAAACCCAATAAAGGAAAAATATTACCTAAAAATTATATCGATACATCTCCATAAATGGTCGGGATCTTATAATATCTACACCTTATACCATCCCATACTCATGATGAACTCTCAAGAATATATATGATTCAATGGAAAATAGATCAGGCTAATGAGCCCTCATATTATGTTCTCTATCTAATTTTTCTTCTTGATCATACCCATGTTTCCAAAATACATGAATTATCGACACAATCGTTCACCAAAACACTTTATCACTATGATTCAACACATGTATTAGATGCTCCTCAAAGGATGCATCAGTATCAAGCTGAACATCATCCACATAAATCACATGAGATGGGTAAGGGTGATACTGCAGAAGCTATGAAACATGAAAAACATCATGAATATCACTATACCCTATGGAAGATCTAATTAGTACACCACTGACGTAATTCTCTCTTTAACCTAAAACAGTCCAACAAACCTTAGCACCAACTTGACCTGTATCTGAATCTAATGGTGACCCATTTTAGATGACACCTAAAGGAGCACATGATCACCCTCTATAAACTCTAGGGGTCATTGAAGTCTATCCGTATATGGATTATGTCTACTCTAATCCAGATCCATATGATTCCCAATCAGTTGAGCCTGCTCTGATGTCTCTTATATGATACTGAGTCTGAACATCTCCGACTCACCTGCCTACCTCAAACATAGAGGTGATATGCAAGGCCTACCATAAAGTTCTTCATATGGTTATATATGAATAATTTCCTGGTAACTAGTGTTATATGAGAAGTCCACAAGTTCTAGGTGATTCTCTAAAGACCCATCAATGTCTATGACACACGCTTGTAGAATATCTTCAATCACCTGAATTATATGCTCCGACTTCCCATCTGTCTATGGGTGGAATGTCGTACTCAGTAGAACATATGTTCAAAGCACCTTATATAGGACCTTCCAAAATCACAAAGTAAAATGAGAGTCACGGTTTGAAACTATACTCTATGGAACCCCGTGTAGATGAACTATCTCCTAAACGTACATATATCCCAACTAATCCAATGAAAAAGTATCCTATTTAGGCAAGACATGCGCTAATTTCATCAATCATTCCAAAACCACCCAAATAGATTCATTCTTCTAAGGTTTCTTCGGGAGACACACCATAAAGTACTTGGTAAATTCATCCCACTTCTATTCTATAATGGGAAAATGATATAGTAAATCAATAAGTCATTGATGCTCATCCTTCACCTATTGATAGGTGTAGAATCATGTCATGAACCATACAATATCCTTTTTCATATATGGCCACCAATATTATTGATGTAGGTCATAGTATATTTTGGTCAAACCAGGATTCACTGCCCACTTTAAGGCATGAAATTCACACATCATCTTCTCCAACATACTCATAGTCATAAAAACATGATTCATGACATAGATTATATCTTCCTCATCTATGGTCCAATATGAAGGTGACTCCCCACCTTATATACTTTACCTCAAGGAAAAAATTTAAAGATTCTCATACTACCTCTCTCTAATCCAATCCAAAAGTGTAGACTCTACTGAAATTGATACTAGATTCATTTTCTCCTGAACCTCATGAACCACGACATGCATCTCATCCAGTAAAGTCATCATTTCCTAATAATCCATGGACTCCTAAACTACATAAGATTTATTTTTCTAGTTTAAAGTGACATCAAAAATAATTTCCTTCTTGGGTGTATATAATAGCTAAAAATCAAAAGAATTCATATTCTTAGCACACCTCCACTATCAGAGATTCAAATATCATTGTTAAAAGATATACTTTACGCTACTATAATCAGTATACACAGTAAACTCCTCACCCAAAATATAATTATTCCAACAATTTAAATCATAAACAACAGAGTCTAACTAGAGGTCATGTATAGGGTAGTTCCGTTCATGTGGCCTCAATTGTCAATACCCATATGCCACAACTCGATCTCCCTACATCAACACTACTCTAAGGCTAACCCAAGAAACATCATGAAACACTGTATATTACTCACTTGGATCGGGTATCATCAAGATTCATGACATTATCATGAACTTATTCAACTCCTAGAAAGAATTATAACATGATCCAGACCATTCAAACTTCAATTCCTTTTTGGTTAAGCTCGAAATTGGTGTTTTCAATTGAGAAAAGTTAAGGATGAACCTGTGATAATAACCTGCTAACCCTATAAAGCTACATATATTGAAAACATTCTTGGGATTCTCCCAAGAAACTTCTTCCTTCACATTATTTGGGTCTATAGACAAACCTTTTTATGAGTTTATGTAGCCCAAAAAGTTTACTAGATCAATCTTGAATTTACACTTAGATACCTTATCATAGAGACAATTCTCTATCAGTGTACTCATAACGATGTCAATATATTGGGTAAAATTGTCATGAGTCTTGGAGTATAACATGATTTCATAAAAAAAAACTACAAAATGATCTAGGTATCGGTGGAAAATTTGGTCCATCAAGGCTATAAACACTATTGGAGTGTTTCTTAACCCAAAAAACATCAAGATGAACTCATATCATTCATACCTACTTCTGAAAGTAGTATGAGGTATGTTATAAGGTTGGACATTCTACTGATGATTCCCCAATCTCAATTCAATATTGGATAAAACACAAGATTCTCCCAACTAGTCAAATAGATCATCAATATATAGAATAGGATACCATTTCATCACAGTTATCCCATTATAATTCTGGTAATCAATACAAAAGACAAAACTCCCATAAACCTTCTTTTCAAACAAGACTGGGAACCACAAGGAGATGTACTCAAAAGGATAAACCATTTATCCATAAAATCTTGCAGTTGAGTCTTGAGTGCTTGATTATCTATTGGTTTCATTCTACATGGTGGAATATAAAATGGCTCAGCCCCGGCATGAGCTCAATCATAAAATCCATGTCTCTCAAGTGGAAACTCGGTGAATTACTCAAGAAATTTTTCTTGACATTTGTCCACTATTGGTGGAAATAAATCATGTTTCACACCCACATCATCCAGTAATAGACTAGGAACTTGGTCAGTAATCTCCCCCAGTTTCTAATGAACCGTGCACATACTACCTAGATATCCCACTCTCCATGATAAACATATTTTTCACCCTTAGAAGATCAAAATTCACTCTCATATGACAACAATTTATGTAGGATTGGTACACCACAAACTAGTCTATACCCATAATTAGGTTAAATCTTGACATGTCATGGATCAAAATATCTCATAGAAACTGATAGTCCCCAACCTCAAGGGAATACACCTTTAAAAAATAGATGTCCTTAAACCATACCACCAACGGTGTATTGATAGTCATAACCCCACTCAAAAACTATAATTCCATACTCAACCCATTAAAAAGTTGTGAAGATATAAATCAATGAGAGGCATTGGTTTCAAATATAGAACTAGCTAGTTTAGAATATAAAATAATATAACCTTTAACTATTGATGGTCTAACCTCCCTATACACCAGTGTAGGTTGAACAACATGAAATGGTACTTCCCCTTTCCCTTGTGATGTATTTTGAGTCCCTTGAGTTGTACCACTCCTCTGTTATGTGTACTCTTTCCTATAAGTACCATGTCCACTACCTCTACTACCATGGCTAGTATAACTCCAACTGTTAGACAGATATGATATAGAATATCCCCTTCTAGTACTCTAGTTCTATCTAGTTTCCCCGTCACTACCCATCTATCATGGGTTCTTATAGAACCGATATAGGTGTCACATCTTTCCGTAATCTCATAACTCTACAAGTGGTTGGGGACAATGACTATGAAAGTTTCCCAGCTTACTAAACTGGTGTAAAATCACTTAGGTATGATCCTGAGTAACTGATCCTCCCCCTAGCAACTCTTCTTTCCACTACTTTTCTCAACATTATTATAGTGATGCTTCATACTCTTGGAAGACGTACCTAATGATCATTCATAAGAAACCACATGTCCTCCACTAGAAGACTCATTTAGGTTCACCTCAGATATGAGAGCCTAATCCACCACCTCAGAAAATTTCTTTAACCAGAAGATGTTAACTTTGTACTTAATCTCACATTTAATCCATCCTTGAAATGAATTTCCATAGTTGTCTCATCCCCTACCAACACTAGACCAACGAACTGCAAGTCAGTAAAGATACCAGAATAGTTCATCACAGATATAATCCCTTGGTTCAACCGCATAAACTCATTTTCCCTCTCCTATCTCAGTTTCTTAGGATAAATGTTCTCTAGGAACTTATCTTCGAAGTCCTTACATAAAATACCATCCACCTACCGAGATTGAGTCTGAACATACCATGAACACTTCGCTAATCCTCATATCATATAAGATGCCAACTTAACCCTATTCTCATTAGGAGTCTCTTAATGGTCAGGTATAGATTGAATGGACTCAATCCAGAACTTTTCTGCCTCCAGTCCACCCTCTTTGCTGAAATTTGGATAGTTCTATAACTAAAACTCCCATGTCAGGTTGAACATACTCTTCAAAACCCTCTCTAGGTATCTCTATATAAACTGCATGAAATGGGAAAGGATCTCATGGAACTACTCTCGGGCTCCTTCACTTGAAACTATCGGTGCCTCAGGTTCCACTTTTGAAGGATCATTTCCATCCATATCCTCTTGTCATCCTATTAGAAAATTTCATTGTGGAAGAATATCTTTAAAATGTTGAACACACACCTTATAATTCATTTCATAACATTAACACAGTTAAAAATAGTTATTCATGTAAATCCATAACAATTCATCACTATTTTTCCATCCGCACGGTCAAAACCGAGGCACTATCACTACCTTTAACCATCCTATATCTAGGTCTTGGTTAATAAGGGTAAAAACATTCTCATTTTGTAGTTTTCCATTTAACATCCAAATATTCACAACTTTTAATCATTTTACCACTTTGAATTCCATACTAGGAACCATTTTTAGTTCAATTACACAAGCAAGAAAAAACATTTAAATTTCAAAAACTTCCCCAAATCCTGCTTTCCCATGCATGCCTAAAATTGATGCATGCATGATAAAATATCATTCCTTACCTAGACACAAGTTAAATCTTAGAAAATATCAGAAAAAATATCACATCTCACAACAAGTTCATCACCCAAGTTGAAATAACATCGAACTGTAACATCAAAAACCAATAATTACAATCCCACCCTAGGTAGTTGGGTTTTCCCTCGTACATGGGTTAGCTACTCCAATGCATGAGATCATGTAAATAGACCAAATCTTCCTAGTATTATGTCTACCTTTAAAAATAGTTAGATAAAATAAAATAAAATAAAACACCTCTAATACAACTTTTTAACATCCCAACTTGGGTGCCACACACTAGTGCCCCAAGCCATTCGGTCATAGGACCTCAAACAAGGGTCCCTATATGCAAGAGGCTAGAGACTATTAGAGAGGGTCTAATATTGATCATGGGTAAAATATAACCTTTTATCAGAGTAATATAATAATTAAAATATAACTATAATAACCAAATGATATAACTAATAACCAGACAAACCAGTATCACATGATGATTAAAACAGGAATACAATATCCAAACTAAAATTATAGAAATTTCAAGTCAAGTACGTGTTAAGTGTCAAATGAAAAATAAAAATAAATACTCTCAAAAACTTCAGAAAAGGTCTCGACACCATGTTTGGTTCCCTCATCCTTGTTCAAGCATGACTCATCCATCAAACATAGGGATCTTTCCCTTATCGTATCATGTAACCATGAAGTCTATCTAAGTACCGATCAAGCAGCCCTAGTAGGGTGTGAGTACAACTCATTAGGCCACCACAACTAGTGTATAAAACAATATCCAATTAATAATAATGTATTAATTTATATAAATAATAATTCATAATTCATAAAGTAAACTGTTATCACATTTCATTATTCTGTAACTAACTACATAGTTTTCCCATCTCATGATGTCATTCATATTATCAATACCCGCATCAACTCATTCTAGAGTCTGAACTATCCCTAAGGGATATCACATATCACAATAACATGGTTATCATTTAACATTTCATTTCAAAATCATAACATGGACAATTGGAACCATATTCCAATGCTAATCTCTTGGGTGTAGAATGTTGTTTCTAACACCCCGTTGGTATTTGGAGCCTTTGTCTCTATCCCACAGCTCATTTTTACATGGATATTTGGTGCCTCAAACCCTACCCTATTCAATTATAATAATATATGGGTATTTGGAGCCTCATTCCCAATTCCACACTCACTATATAAAATGGGTATTTAGAGCCTCAGTCCCTATCCAACACCTCAATATCACATATACCAAAAATACAAAAAATATCACAATATCACATAAATTACATACTTGTCTAGGTTTTTCATCATTAAATTTCTTTTCAAACATTCTAATTTAAGTTAACCTTTTAAATTTATCAAAAAAATCATAATTATTTATCACTATCACATGGAATAAAATGAATATAACACTATTAAAGTAATCAAGAACATTTAACCCTGTAATTCATTAACCCATCAAGGTTAAGACAAACATCCCTCTTGTTCCCATTAATTAACTAATTCAACATTCAATTAATCAATCAATTACACAATCCCATCATTTGAAAAATTATAAAATCTAATTAATTAATCAATTTAATATCCCATTATTCACCAATTACATAATCACAATTAATAAATTCAATTTTACCATGTTCAACTCATTTCGTAATCACATGTAAAATCAATTAAAAAATTCCATAATTACATAAATTAATTAATCAATTAAATATTCAATTTCCAAATGTAAAAATTGAAATTTCACTACACATATATACAATTGTAATTCCAGACTATAGGAATTTAATTTAGACCACCTACCTCAAGATCAATGATAAACTCTTGCCATCAAAAATCCCCAATTGAAGTGGAATGACCAAGATCACAATGAAGAACGAGATCTAAATCCAAAACCTAGATCCAAGATAAAACTAATCAAGATACATAAAAATTAAATATAGAACCATCTCCAATAAAGGAAAACTATTCCCTTTTACCGAAAAAGAGATACAAGAGAAAGAGAAACTTAATTGGGAAGAAACCACATACCGGAAGAGGTGAAAATACATAAATTTTCCCTTTGATTCATCAATAAAGGTGTTCAAGAGCCCTAGTAATTTTACAAAATCCCCCCCCCCCAATGAGAGGAATGAGTTAGGGATGGTTTGGGTTGATTTTGGGTGATTTTTGGGGTGTTAAATATTTTTAAACCCAATTTTTAGAATAATTAAACCCACGTGTGTGGTTTCTTGGGCATGGGTGCACAGTTCACTAAAAAGTGTGCCCAAACTATGTGCCTCTCCTATGGGGGTGCACGATCACTCCTAAGAGGTTGAACGGTTTGAAAAACTAATTTTCACCCATGAAATCCCTCTTTTTCTAGGTTTCATAGTTTTCTAGGGTAGGGTGCACGGTTTTGGAAAACCGTGTGTCAATCGTGCACTGCCTAAAACCCCTCAAAAACATCCATATTTCACCAAAAAACCCCATGATAAAATCCAAACAAGATATACCCCCAAATAAGGAAAAAGAGTGCCTACAAAAGAACTTGAGACATCAAAAGAAAAGTTTTGTATCTTATAATGACTAATTGATCCCATGATTCTAGTAATGATAGAAGTAAAAGAATTTCCCAAACATCATATATGAATGTTACATTCAATAATTTGATATATTTATGAGTCATGGGGAAATAATTCAACTTCGTTTCCATTGTAATTATTTCTAATAACCACAAAATAAAAAATAATTTCATCATGAACACTTTTCTTAATTACATTGGTTTTAATACATATCCATTAGGGATTCCATCAACTCAGCTGTTGTTTTATTTTACTGGATATTAAAGGCCATGTTCTAGGTCGATGAAATCTTAACTAATCTAAGGGATTTTTTGTCTATGATTTTCCATTCAATTTTCTCCATTAATTATGGTTTGGTATCATCTATTGGATGTTCTATGTAATTTTGGATGAAACTATATTCTATTTATATCCTCTAGAATCTATAATTAGTTTAATAAAATTTATCAATTCAAACCCTGACTTCATATAAATCCATGACATCTAATGACAGTAATACCAATTAAAATCTATATAAAATTATGGAATGTGTGATAATTCTACCTAGATTATTTTCAAGTGTACAATTATTAAGAACTATAATATATGAAACCACTTCTTGGGATGGTCCAGTTATGAAATTATATAAACATGGATCTTGAATTAATTAAAAGATCGCACACTCTAGAATATCTATGCATCAAAACTCAATCCACTATAATTTGCTTCTCAATTTCAATATTATCGTATCAAGTGATGGGAAGTTAATGAACCCCTCTCACAACACAAATCCATACATCACACACACACCTTGTAACAACTTACACATCAATATTCAAGCAATATAAAAAATGAGAAATTAAAAAGGGAACATAAGGATTGTGTGGTTAAGAATTTGTGTCCTATATACAATGGAGATCACTACCAAAGTTTATTATATGGAATATAAATGGATTAAATTAATGAATTGATAATTAATGATATAATAAATTATTCAATTTTAATATACAGATAGTTTAGGTGGTCCCACCCCAATTTTAAAGAATTGTTCAGCTTGTTGAACAAGTTGAATTACTATATATTATTTTCAAATAACCTTACCTTGACATTAGAAATCTATGATTCCATGTTTATTTCACTATCTCAACCACTATATTTGGTAAACCATAATTGTACCATACCATGCACTCATCAAAAGTTAGGATCTTATTATTATGCTTCCACGTCTATTGAAGTTTCTCTATTGTTGGCAGCCTAACATTAAGGTTGATGTATCTTCCAACAACTTTTTGCACAATGAAGTGTAATTTTTTTAATTTTTCAAAAACATTCTAATGTATTTATAACTTTTTTAGTGTTGTTTCATGTGCATCTCTTGGGTTTCCATTATGTTATATTTAAAGGAAGGCTTTCATCCATAAGGAGGATTTAAAACAAGTTTAAAGGTCCACTTACGATGCATGTGTAGAAGTGTAACACCAGCTATCTAGTATCATATGAGAGATCACCTGAATCCTTAGATGTCCCACTAGTTAGTCAGTGGAGATCACCAACCAGTTGGTGGGATAAGACAATGTTAAGGTATTTCCATTAGCACCACCAGCTACCCGATGGAGGCTACCAGGTATTCAATGGTGCTGAGACTATTAGCCTGATGATTCATTTACAGTGGTTAAAAAGGGTCATATTCATCTCTTTAATGATTTGGATTGACCTTTTTGGCCCTGAAACCCTACATAGTCTATATATTAAGGATTTGGTAGGCCAAAAACATTATCTAGTTATAGTGTTCTACAATAAAAATTCTATTTGATCTTAAAGAGCTTCATAATCTCCCAATAACATCAATTTTCTATCTTCCTCTTACCTTCCCAGATGATAATCAAAGTGTTCATCATATGAGGAAATCAAGGCCAAGAATTAAGGAGGTAATTTTCATCAATGTTTTCATCAAAAGTTCCAATAACATTCTTGTTTCATCTTTCTGTTCCTTTTTCTATCTCCTCCCATTGATCCCTTTTTAAACCCCTTATCTTGCACTTATCATCTTTATTTCTTTCACTCTCTAACTCAGTTTATATATTGATCAATTTATTTAAGAGATAGTGAAGTGCATGAATTTTAAAGGTATTTTAATTTATAAATTCATATATTTATCTTACCTCATTATTTATTTGGTTATTGGTTATTCATTCTAACCAAGGGATTGAGGTTTGTTCTATTCTATTAAAAGGATGGGTTTTTAAGGTTCTTGTTTTATATTAAAACCAGTGGTTTTTAGATTCATAGTTCCCATTCAAACCAAGGGGTTTATTATATTAAACCTCATGATTGTTCTCTTAGTGAGGAGACATAGGGGTACCTTCAGTTACTATTGTTGAATTTATTTACAAAATTTCCACTGTCCATATATTTTCAACATTTTTATTTATTCTTCACTTTCCATTAATTTTCTTGTTTCAATTTTCAGTCTTATTTACATTGATTATATCAATTTTTTTATTTATATCATAATTTTTTATAATATTTATTTTTTCATTCTTTTTATTTTTAATTTGGATATTTATCCCCCTATTACCATTTCTCCAACACAATAATTGGCATCAATGGGTTTGTGAATTTATTTCAAAATCACTTTTTGAAAATACTTTTTATTCTTGTTTATAAAAATTGTTTTTGATATTGAAATCCTAAGAATATTTAAATGTTTGATCTTAAAATGTAATAATGTTATTACACACATGTTCCAATCTTTGATATCCTTTTGGGAAAATTATTGTGAATGTTAATACATTGAAAATTAAATTTAAATATAAATGGACTCTTCAAGATATTGCATATTATGAATTAGATGTAAAATAAATGAATTTTGTGTTTTGTGGTTGAGATCAGAATTAATTAAATGGAATATATTCTTCAAACATGGCTAATGAAATTTTAAAATTTCCTAAAATCGCATATGAGGTAATAAACAAAGTAAAGGGAACTATATTGGATCTATATTTTCAAGGTTTAAAAATTTTATTATAGAATGAAAATGATTATATTGCTAACATTTTACTTGTTTCACTGGCATTTTCAATGGAAGAAAATTTCTTGGTGTTGAATTGTCCAAAAAAATGGTGAAGAAATTACTATGGGTTTTACCTTTTTTGTGGGTCCAAAAGTCATGATAATCCAATAATACAAAGATATAAAAAATATAGTGGTTAAAGAACTCATCAGATCCTTAATGATATATTAAATAATGATGAAATTACAAATAGTAAAAGAAGAAATAGAGGTCAAGGAATCCAATAAGAACATTTATTTTAATGAAATTGAAGATGATAATTCTTCTAAAAGTGACAATAATTCTTAAGTATAACTTTATAAAAATTTTAAAATGATGTATAAACTCCTAAAGAAGAAGAAATCGTCCATAAATTCGAAAAATAATGATCTAATCAATGTTTTAGAAGTGATGTTTTATGAATTAAACAAAAAGAGTCATATATATTCAGATTTCCAATATAAAAAAGTGATTAAAATAAAAGAACAAAGTCAATAAAAATATAAAATATTTGACTTGGAGTGATTTATCCTCATGAATCAATGGAAGTCTAAAGTTCTTTATAGAATCTATAAATGAAGACATTGATGTTAGTAGTCCCCTTCCAATTGCCTTCTCTTCTTCTTATTGATCCTCTAATCACCTAAATTGTGAATACATAAAATATTACCAATATCAAATTGAAAAGGGTTATCAACAACTCGATTATTTATATTTAGATATTATAAAGAATAATACACAAGTGGTTGAAGAAAAATGTAATTTTTTAAATGGAAATCATCCTCTTTTAAAAGAAAAGTATGATTTTATTTTATGATTAAAAAATCAACTAGATGTTTATGTTTTCAAAACTAAAATCAAGGATCCCAAAATATCACATTCTAAATTCACATTAGGTGAACAAAATATTAATATAATCCATGGTTCGTAGTTCATTAATTGAAAAAATCATGGTTTTAGTTTTTCAAATGACTATGAAGCTTATCTATAAAACAAATATTTTTTTAAAAGGTTTTTCTTGAAATACAATTTTCAAATATTTTTTTAAATATGGTCATCTTATATGTTAATGTGATTAAAAAATTCTATATATGGATGGTTTAAATCAATATATATTTCTTCTAATCTATCTGAAAAATCTATAAAAGTTTGGGTCCCTAAATCTTTACATATTCATGGTTATGGACCAAAATTTGTCTCCTTTTCCAAATAATCTTTTGATAAAATTGAAAGAACCTAAAGGGTACCAAATGGAAACCATTTTTCATATCTTATAGAGCCTCTTCATGGACTTTAATCAGTCTATAATTTGGTATCCATACAATAAACAGTTGATCCAAGTCAAAGAAGGATGTTGTCAAAAAGCATATTCATGGAGTATATATCTAAAATAAAATCAAAGAAGTATATAACTTTTAATTTTTTATGTGTTTTATTTAGGTTGATTTGTTTAATGATATTTTAATTTTCTTCTATCTCTTATATAATCATGATTTCATTGATCTATCCTGAATTTATATTCTCAAAATCATGTTTTGAATTGTAAATTTTTTTTCATGATAGTTTTTAATTCATTGAAAATATTTTATTAATTCATCGATTAACTATATATATTGTTCAAAACTCCTTGTTTTCAAAATTTTATTTTTTAAAAATGAATTTGTGATCATATATTATTCTTGCACTTGTATTAATCATAAGCTAAATTTTTATTGTTCAATGGCTTCTTGAGATTAATAATTTTTCCCCTTTTCAATATGAATAATATTTTTTGAAATAATTTTGATGTATTTTTACAAAATTTTCCTAAAGGGGGGTTAAATATTATTTTTAAATTATATTATCTTTTCATATCTCTCTAACCCTCTTATATAAAATGTTTCTTTTAGATTATATAAAGTGGTGTTCTTGATGGAGGTAAAAGATAAACAAATATTAGTTTTACATAGTCTTTTATAAAGGGGAGAAATTTGATTTGAAGTGTCTTAAAAGGGGTAGATATGGATTAATGATTATTTGGTAAGTCATTACTTTTTATTTTTTCCCTCTTCCTTATTATGATTTTATATCTTGTTTTTGTGGTTTTCATAAAAGTGGAGATTGTTTTACCTCAAAGTGTACTTATTTTGATGATTAAAAACACTATAATGTATTTTTAACTTGTTTCGTGTTATTCTAAGTGTGTCCCATGTGTTTCCATTAATTTATATTGGCAGGAAACCATACTTCCATAATTAGGCTTCAAAACGGTCTTAAAGGTACACATTCAATGTTTGTGTAGCAGTGTAGCACTGACTAACTAGTACAATGAAACCGAATATTAGGTATCATATATAATAACACCCCAATCCCTATAACTCCCAATAGCTAGCCAGTAGAGTTCACCAACCATTAGGTAAGAGAACTCGGTGTATGGGTAATTTTAGTGGTACCATCGACTACCATGTGAAGGCTACCGTGTTTGTGATGGTGTCAAGACTGTTAGTCCAAAGTGGAATTTATGGTGGACATAAAGCATTTTATTCGGTACATTAATGATGTTTCCTGACCGCTTGGACCCTGAAACCCTATGAAGTATATAAAATAAGGGTTTGAGGGGCATATAACATCATATAATTGTAGTGTGCATTAACAAAAATGGAATTTGATCTATAATGGATTCATAAACTCTCAATAGATTAAAAGTTACATCTTTATCATCCATTGACAAAGGAAAATCCAAGTGTTCATCATTTGTGGATATCAAAGCATAAAACCAAGAAGGAAATTTTCTTCAATGTTTTGATCCAAAGTACCAATGAAATTCTTATTCTATCTTTTTATGCCACTTTATCTCTGTTCTTATTGAGCCTTTTTGTAAAACCTCTTGGCTCTCTCTTATTATCCCTCACCAACTCTCTCTATTTATATATTGATATATTTATTCAAGAGATATTAAAGTTCATGCATTATGATGGGAATGAAATTAAGGAAGTCATATATTTATCATATCCCTTTATTTATTTGGTTCTTAGTTATCAATTCAAAGAAACGGATTGAGGTTCTTGTTATTCTGTTAAAAGAAAGGGTTTTGAGGTTATTAATTTTTGTGAAAACCAATATTTTTTGGTTTCTAGGTTCTTGTTAAAACCAAGGGGTTTATTAAATTGAACCTTGTGATCACTCTTGGGGAAAAGACAGAGTGTTACACATTGTCATCATTGTTAAACTTCTTTAACAAATTTTCCATGTCTATTTACTTTCCACATTTTTATTCCCACACAAATTTCACTTAAGTTTCTTGATTCAATTTCCACTATGGTTTCCTTTAATTATATTTATTTATTTATATATATTTTAACATCTTTAATAAAATGTATTTATTTATTATCATAATTTTTAAAAAGGAAATTCAATCCCCTCTTAGAATATCTTAGACCCAACATGACTCTCCTTCTGGTAAATTTAATATAAAATGAAACATGATTCAATCAATAACATACCATTCTAGTAGAACTTCAATCCTCATTTTTCCTAATCTCTTTATTAAAAATCAGATATTGGATATCCTCAATCATTAAGTCAGTATTATAACATGATATCCTTATAGGGGTGACCATTATATCACTTGAATCTAGTAGTGGTGTTAACATGATAAGTTACCATACACTAACACTGAAATTGAAATTCACAAACAAAATCTAGATTATGATTATGTTTAATTCATTCACATGATAATCCATAAAGTTTCCTTCAGACAAATTCATATTAAAGAATCTCCATATCAGAAACACCTTATTTACTATAGTTTATTTCTCATACTCATTTTTGAGTATAGATATAAAATGAAAAATGGCATTATACATATATATATTTAAAAGAACATTTAATTCAAATATTATCTATAATAATATATGTGTCTTATGGACATGATTATACCATTCACTTTTCTCTATAATTTTTTATTTTACATAAAATTGAAATAGATTCAGATCTCAATACTATAATTAATCCTTTATCTGAATCTTTTGAAACTAAATTTTTTTTAATAAAATAAATCATTCCTTTAATTTCCTTATTCAAATTAAATATCTTCTAAATGTGATAACCAAAAAAAATCATATATAAAATTAAAAAAAATTACGAAATTTTTTCACTCCTATAAGAATAGAAATAAATCACTACAACTAAACACCATAATGCTAATTTTTATGACCTATAGAACCAAATGATGACTAAAATGATTTATTTAACATCTATAATTGAAATAGATAACAAATATAAGATATAAATTAGAATTAGATAATAGATTTACTATGATAGAATACCCCACCATGCTTTTTATAGACTATATAAGGCCTTGAGAAAAAAATAATGAAAGATGATATTACAATGGAAGAAATATTACACACAACACCAACGCATAAATAATTTAACGTGGTTTGTAAAATTAACTAGTTCATATATAAACACATTAAATAACTACAAGTGGGATGAAAGAGAAACTCTTTTTTTATAATTATTCTTATTAATCGCTACTTAAATGAACTAATTAAAATTCATAATCATCTTTATAGGGACCAAATATTTTTAGAAAAACTTTGGAACCCCTAGCCCATAATTGTCCAACATGTGGACCAAAAATTATTAGAATATTACTTCACCCTAAAAACTAATTTAACTAGTTGCATTGAATTTCCAACCAATATTGTGAACATTTGAACTCCACCATCCAACTACACTTAGTTATTAAATAGATCTTCCTTCACATCCCAAAACACTTGTACGTTAATCTTTTAGTTATAATAGTTTACCATTATGATTTATACGCCATGTCTATTGTTTATCCTTATGATGCTCTACTAAATACTGTCTTGGTTGAGAAACTATATTCACACCTAAACATAGCACCACAACATAGTTTTCTAAGAACAATATTTATTTTTATTTTTTGAAATTTCATGATATTTATAGTACTTTTTTACTTTATAGGGATGCCTTTGGAAACTATAAGGATATCATATAGGTTTTGGATATTATTTTTCATTATGTGATATTTTGTTAACATTTTTAGTCATTTTGTTCTTTATAATTTTTCTTTAAAAATTATATTCTTATTTTGATGATTTTTATAATGATAATTGATTTAATGTCAATAATGAGTGGTTAATTATCTCAAGGGATTGATAATATTGATTAAATAGATGAGTACTTAATTTTATGATTGATTTCACTTATGAATGACTAATTTTAGTTAGCATCATTTTGGGAATTATTTACCAATTTTATTCTTTATTGATTCTTTGAGAAATGACTTAATAAAGAAGAAAAACTAGTAAAGTAAAAATAGATTTGTTTATGAGGGTATTTTTGTTGCTTCCTTTACATATGTTATTGAACTTAAGTACATCTTAGTTATTTTAAACTCTATTTGTTATACCAAGTTGAAATAATGCAGACAATATTAATGAATATTAATCCACTAAAAGTCAATTACAATTAAAATCTCATTAATATTTAAATCAATCAAATTTATAATTGAATTAAATAGTTACTTTTTAGAAGAAAAAAAATCTTTTAAATCAATCCTCTATTTCTATATTTTCATTTAATGTTTATTAGCTTTAGATTTTTTTTTCATTTTTTATCAAATTACTTATTGAATAGAGAAACAATGATTAGTTTGATTATGAGATCTTGAGTTCCTTCTAGGGTTGACCATAGACTTATAATTTAGTTTAATTTGTAATATAGAATTGAGATGAGTTATTATAAATTCTTAATATTAATTCAATGTGTGAAATAATGACAACTCGTGGTCAATAAATTTTTTCCAGCCCAAAAATGTTTTCACATAATAGAAAATTTTACAACCCATAAGGTAATTTGAGTGATAAATTTTTTATATAGACCATTTATATAATTACACACACAATTTTTTCTAGAAATAAATATTATGTGATAGAATATTCTTTTGAAAATTTAACACATTTTTTAATATTTACTTTTATTTTATGGTTTATGGCTTAAAAACATTCTAAGTTTTATTCATGACTTCAATTAATATTTATTATTTTATGTTTTTTAAATGTTTTATGGTCATCAAATTATATATTTTCTATTTTTAAATATATTATTCCTATTAAAAAATATGTTATGTGGCTACTATTTTTTATTTAATATTTATTGTGATCTTTAATTTTGTACATATTTTTTATGTTCTACGTGTTTATCCATCAATCTATTCTTTTCTTGCATAGGATTAAATTTTATACCAATTATACAATTTTTTTAGAATTGGAATACTTTGTTCGAATATATAACATGTACTGTAGATTATCTGTGATTTTATTTTATTCATTTATATTATTTCAATACACATAATATAAATGTTAAAATATTACATACATGTTCACTAAACATTAATATGTTGTCTGGATTTTATTTTATTTTATTTTAATAATTTACATATAGTTTTTTTAAATATTTGAATTTTAAAAATTATATAATTAAAACTATACTTAAATTTATAATAATCAATAAAACATAAAATAACCTTATAGAATTAAATTTAAAATAAAAAAATAAAAATAAAACACAAAATAGTAATATAAATAGTTAGAAAATTGATGAGAGCATAAAAAACATAAATTGTAACTAAATAAAAAACATTCCAGATATTTTATTAGTTATAAAAATTTAAAAAAAATATCAAACCATTATAAAGATACAAAACATATAATTTTATAAGTATAAAAGATAATATAAATGGAAACACATAACATCTAAAACATAAGAATAACATACACACAAGTATAAGAAAATTAAAAAAATAAAATAAACACATAACATGTTCTATTATTGGTAAAGAAAACTATTTCATATAACGTAACGTAATTTTAATATAAGAAATGAATTATAAATATAAAAAAATCCTATATATATAACATAAAATAGTTTCATTCATATATCATTAGATAGTAACATAATTAATGAAAAAAATTCACATAGAATATAAAAATCAACATCAAATATAGTTTATGTTCACACACTAACCATATAGACAAATAAAAATAAATTATAAAAATAAAAAATAATAATATTAAAAGTATTTTTAATACCAAAAAAATTAAATTATAACATAAAATATTTAATTAAATGAAGGAAAATGTTATTTAATAACATTAATTGAATTCTAAATGAAACAAGAAACGTGTTACTTGTTTTACATAGATCATGTTTCATCCTGAGTATAATACATTTCCATATAAAATTATATAAATAAAAAATGAAAATAACATATTTTTATATACATGATATAAAATATATTAATCCAAATAAAATCAAAAAGTGGAATATAAAATAAATGAAAATTTAAAAATAACATAAAATAATGATACATAACATAAACTAAACTCAAAAAAATGTTCCACATTGGGAACATAACTTTATCATATAATTTAATTTAATTTTAATATATAAAATGAAAGAGAATAAAAATGATAATGTCAGTTTCATAGATTATATTAATAAAAAAAATTATAACATATAAAATGAAAGAAATGTTATATAGAAAATGAAGGGAAAAAACCTAATATATGTAAATATATATATGTCATTATAATCTTAAAAAAATTGAGTTTTAATATTCATTTTTTTGAAAATAAGTTTTTAATTATTTAGTTGTTATATATAGAACATTTAAAATATTTAATAAATTTTATAAAAACATTAAATATACATAATTTTATATATGGAAAATTTATATAGAATAATTATTTATAGGATAAGTTTCTCATACAAAATTAATAAAGTACAAAATAAATTTTATATACAATATATAACATTTAACAAAAAAATTATAAAGTACATATATATAACAACTTTTATACAAAATTTACTATAAATTATATATAAAAGAAATTAAATATAGAAAATAAATATTATACAAAACATATATATGAAATATATATATATATATATATAATGTTATATATAAAAATATATAGTGTCATTTATTTCCATTTTTAATTTTATAACATTTGAAAATACTATATGAAAAGAATTTAATATTGATATAGATATTTTATATATGAAAATTATATATTCTCATATTGTGTAGATAACATATTTTATATAAAACATTATACACATCATAAGTAAATTTTTTCAGTATATGATATATAGGTTTGTGTAATGATTTATTTTCTGTATAGTAAAAAGAACATGTATTGTTTTTTTCTTGAGTTTTTCGTATGTCATAAATATTATTTTGTAAGATATCATCCCTATCTATGTAATTCCTATCATTAGGTTTTTTAAGCTATTTAATTCTTTAAAAAAGCACTATTCTTGGAGTAAAGCGATGTTTAAGAGGTGTTTACGAGCTCAGAGGAGCAGAGCTAGTGGAAGGATTGAGGTGACTTGTAGCACTAGAGATGTTGTAATTCCACCAAACGTTTGGTGAGTTTTCCAATATATTGGTAAAGTTATTGGAATACCACCTCCCAAATGGTGAGACCCACCAGCCAACTGGTGGGGTTTTCAGTGGTGTTGGATCACTATATAAAACCACCAGTTAGCCGATGGTACTACTTCTGGCTAGTATTAGGAGGGACAGAATTATATTTTTCCCCATGAAACCCCATTTTAATCATTTTAATCCCTTGTTTCAAACCTAACTCAAAATTTTCATTTATGAAGAGTTCTTAAATGCTACATGGGATTATCTAACACATTTCCTTGGTTCTTTGATCAGTGGTTCAATATGAGAACCTTGAATCGGTAATTCTCACTTGTGTTTGTGAAAACCTATTTCTTTCTCCTTGAATCCACTTCGTACAAACTTGATAATGTTTTTTAAATCACTATATATAGGGTATTATGGTTGGGTTCATTGATCTGGATGCTTAATCTCATGTTTTCTTCTTCATTTCTTGAGGTTAGTGGTATTAAAAAATCCCTAAGGTATGGGTTGGTTTCCTAGTATGTGCAAATTGTCAGATCACACTGGAATACCCTTCACATGGATTCTTCTAAATGAAATTCACTTCCTTGTCTTGATTTCTTACAACTAGATATTATATGGATCATTTTGGGTACATTGGTGTTGATACTAAGAAATGCGATCACCCTAGAGGTGTTCTTACCCTTGACCCTTGGTTGGAAGTTGGAACGTACTAGCCTAGAGCCCCATTTGATATTGAAATTGTTTGTAGAATTGGCTTAACTTGTGAATTGGTGTAATTTTCTTGATAAAGAATCACTTGGCTGGTAAGTGTCTATTTGGCATGAAAATTAACAATGTCATGATTACATGATGTATTAAGGATATAATTACATGTGAAATGGTAATTAGGATTAAATTTTATGTGAATTGAAATTATCCTAATGTTTTTTGATTTGACCAGGAACTAGAAAATGGGTAATTTAGCATGAATGATCTATAAATGGGTAAATTAGGATAATGGAATAAATTGCGTGATAATTGGTAATTGTTATGAATTATCCAAAATGTAATATATTAACACGGTTGATGTTATTGGTAAATTTTAATACATTGGATATTATTGATATTGTTTTTTTAAAATGTTAAATCAACTCTATCATGGGAATTCAAATAATGTCTGATTTCCTATGATTTTGTAAGATCCCCATGCATGAATATTCATTTTGGTTCCTTTGATAATTTTTACCTTTGTATAGTCTTCTGTATTGGGAATATGTCACCATCTCTAGTATAGAAATTCTCATAGAGTCTATTATTATATAGTTACTCAATGTCTGAGGATGAGATGCACTTTTACTTGATACCTGGAATGAGTATTTGACCACTGTTATAGGAATCTATTTGGATTTGGTGATGGAATAGATAAAGATGACTAACATTGGGCTGATGTACATTTCTATGGACACATATGTCAATTTGTATCTTGAGTGTTGGTAGGTTATTTGATGTTCTACATTAATTTATGAATTAATTTTCCTTTTTATCGTATTATTAAATGAACTATTTTTCATACTGGATTTTGCTAGACACATTAGGTGTCAGCCTACTCTATTTTACTCAAACAATGTTTGGACACCATTTGGCACTCTATAAGACATTATGGATATAGTTTTGGACAAGGGCATGGGTCCTAAATCTTGATTGGTTGCTATGATAGCATGGATTATATATTTCCTTTAGAAATGAGCATGGGGTTCAAGAATAGGGTTTTAGAGTCTTTATTTTAGAGTTTGTCATTTAGTTGGTTGCTTTTATAAAATATGGTATTCCCTTTCATTTGGTATACTGCATGACCTGAGATGGTATATTATATTTGGATTTTTTGGTATTCATCTATTGTCTAATTAGTTTTTATGTTTTCTTTTTGTTTTATCTTATTCCTGTTGTGGTTTTACTCTATTCCAAAGTGTCTAGTGTGCCAAATATATTCATTAGACCCTCGATAATAGTATTCTATCTTTGAAATATGATGAGGCACACTTGAGGTCATGTAGAGACCCATCTCATTGTCATGAGGGAGAACTGGGATGGGGTTGTTACAAAGTGGTATTGGAGGACATGTTTTTTTCTATTTATTTACTATTTATGGAAGGTAGAAAAGAGGCTGGGATGTGTCAGGGATTTCTAATAAGATTATGAATTGGAGTATCTAACCAATGTGTGGGGGGAAATTCAATTTTATAAGAATGGTATTGTTGTTCATGAGGTTCATTTGTTATGGTTGTGATATTATTTCACCTTAGGTGGAGCACTTTATATATGACGTTATTGATTTATGATATTTTTCTCATGGGATGGTATGACATGAGGTGCACATGCACCCATCATTATAGGCCCATAGGGAAATATTTTGACATGTTTTCTTTATGATGGGGAAAAATTTACCCAAAATGATATATCATCCAATGGAATTTTTGAAATGAAATATCTTGACATATCTACTAAAGGGTAATGAATGAATCTTTTAAAAGATGATAATTTAGTTATTAAGACATTTTTTAGAGTAAACTTATGTTAGTGGTTTTCTATCATCTTCTTTTCCTTCCAAGTCTAATCTAGAAATGTATATTATGATCTAAGGAATGTGTTTACCCTTGTAGAGAAAATGAATCTATGCTATCTTTTTCTCAAGAATTAGTATGGTGTTAACTAGTAAACTACAAACATAGATGATTCAGAACTTTCTACATATCTGGTAAAAATAATGGATGATTGACTCTATGATAGTTACATGTGGGTCATCTGATCAATAGAGAGGGATAATAATTGCATCGTGCTTTTGATTTTTGATATTAAAAGAGAGTTATAGCTATAATACTCACCCATATTAATGTCAGAGGGAGTCCCTTAGGTTGATCAGTTCTGGATCGAGTCCATCCAAATAATCTAAAAACATCTTGAGACACCCGTAGAAGGATGGGATAATCTTTTTTCTTATATGGTATGAGGACCAACCAAGATTTTGTGGGAAATTATAGATAAATATAGAAAAGAAGAGGATCTTACCTGGAAGGAATTCAAGGCAATGTTCTAGAGTAACTTATATCTAAAGAAAATGACGGATGAGGGGGCTCAAGAGTTCATTCACCTTACGTAGGGAAGAATTTTATTGATGGACTATGTTGGATGTTTTACTAACTAGTATAATTTTTTACCATCTTTGATAGAAGATGAGATAGCCTAGGTGAAGTGCTTCTAGGATGGGATTTGATACGAGATCAAATCATAGGTGAATATCTTTCAACTATGAAACTTATCTAATGTGATGAATTAGAATCTCATCACTATAGTAAATTTAAATAAGTCCTTGAGTGGAAGGTATTTAGTCTTAGAAGGATGATCAGTGCCAAGGTAGTGATAAGTAAAGAAACAAGGGGAGAGGAAAACCATCTGAGGATCCCGATGTGGGGAAATTCTTTGTGTGTGTTAGGGGTAACAAAACAAATAGTATCCCTACCATGTAGTAGAATACCACCATTTTGGTAAATGTTTTTTAGGATCACTCAATAGTTGATTTTTGAAAGAGGATCATGGATGACATCGGATTTTGGAAAGTACATATCTACCCCTCATCATATAGGTATCTGAAGTTCTACTAGATGCTCATTCCAAAGAATGAGATGTGGTACCCTAATTCTAGAGTGGTGATATCAGCTAGATGAAGCATCTCAAAAAAATCAGTCTAGATCCTAGGTTAGAGGGGTGATTCTAATGCATTCCTTGCAATCTACTCCTACCAGTTTTGACATAGGACTTTCCACTATCAAAGTTATGATTATAGTATCATATACCCTTTCATTCTTATTATTTGAAATAGGGGCATAATATTCATTTATATAATCTTAATTTACTGATGTCATGGATTTGTATTTATACATTTTGGATGAGGTTATGACCATCAATGCATCGTTATAGGTGCGATCGAAGGGTGTCATATATTATAAGCAGTGATCTCTTGAAAGTAGTGGCTATCATTTTCCCTAGAATCTATTTTTTTTAGAAATGAATTGGTTTGATTTTATTCTAGGTATGGATTAGCTAGTTATATACCATGCTCACATAGACTGTTATTGGAGTATAGTGACCTTTTTACCATGAGTAGGGGGTATATATATACATCAAGGTGAATGAGATCATTAGGCTGGTTATGAAAGACCAAATCGACATAGATTTGATTGTCTCACAGCCTCTATAGAAAGGCTTGTTCTAGATGATGTAGAGTTATATTAGAGTTCCTTTCCTCCAATAGAGGTACACTTTCAAGATATATTTTTTAAATAATTATTCTTCTTACCACATGAGTGGGAGATTGAGTTCATTATCGAGTCAGTTTTATGATCTGAACCTATTTCTATCCCACCTTATAATATGGAACCGGTAGAGCTATAGGAGTTTAATGTCTAGTTGTAAGATCTAGAATCTAAGAGATTCATATGGACTAGTAATTAATCATAGGGTTCTCTTGTATTTTTTTCATGAATTAATATGGGATAATGTTCTTATGTTTGGATTACCAGAGACTGAAGCAGATGATGTTCAAGAACTAATATCACTTTCCATGAATTTCTATTATCTAAATTTTTTTGATAGGTTCCCAGATATTCTCCAGTATTTAATTGAGGTCTTGGTACCATCAATTGAGAGTGAGATCATCCAAATTACCTAAAAATACTTTTGGGATTAGGTATGACTTATATGAGTTCGTGGTAATTCCATTTGGTCTAACGAAGACAGTAACAATATTCATGGTCTTGTTAAATTGGATCTTCCATCCAAATCTAGGTAAATGTATGGTGGTTTGGTTGATGATATCTTGGTGTAATACTAGTCTATATATAATCATGCCCAACATGTTTACATCATCCTAATTATGCTAAGAGAGCATCAAATTTATACCAAGATATCTAAAAATCTTTTCTACATTGAGCAAGAACACTTGTTGGGATATATTATCTCGAAGGCTTGAGTGTAAGTAGACATAGAGAAGGTGGAAAAATAGTATATTAGGAATTACAAAAAATGTCTTCGAGATTTGGATCATTCTTGGTCTTTTTGGATACTATTGATGTTTCATCTAAGGATTCTATTGTCTAGAAGCATCTATGTCCAAACTGATGAAGAAAGTGATAAAGTTCATTTTGTTTGATTCTTTTTAGGAGGATTTCTAGGAATTGAAGAAAATTATGTCCTTAATATTCATCCTGACATTATTTAATTTGGGTAATGAGTATTCCATTTACTACGACAAATTAGGAGTCGGGATTAGAGTAGTTCCGATGTAGTAGAATTGAGTGTTTGCTTATAGATTCAAAAAGTTAAGGATAAATAAGTGGAATTATCACATTGATTGTCTAGAGTTATCTATAGTGGGACAATTCCTAATACAATGGATGTATTATCTATTTGGTGAGAGGTTTTTAGTGTACATGGATCACAAGATCCTGAATTAAATCTCTCCATAGTAGGACTTGTACCTTTACCATAGGAGGTGGGTTGAGTATATATAGATCTAAAACATTGAGTTGAATTGTACTTCTTGAAATGAAAATTTTGTTGCTGACACTTTGAATACAAATATATAGCCATAGGAAGTGTAATAATCTTGTGATGTGTAGCGACTGAGGATTCTCTTTATGGATATGCATCTGGATGTTTAGGAGTTTCAGGGGAAAGAATATTTGAAATCGATATCTATTGTACCCCTTCTTCTAGATCAGATCAAGAGAAGAGTTTTATCTTATCTAGAGGATTTAGATATGATGGATATCACATATTATGGGGATCCACCTTTAGTTTGGTCTCTAAGCATCAATGATGTTCTTCATTTCCATGGACATATTTGGATTCCATTAGGCATGCATGGGGAAATTATTGGTAAATTCCATGCTTCTAAATGTGTGGTAAATCGTGGTTTTATAAATATTTACCATGATCTACATAGGTAGTACTAGTGTCCAGGGATGAAGAAGGAGGTAGCAATATTTTTGGCACATTACTTTACCTATTAGAAGGTGATGTTTGAGAATCAGTTGCCTATTGGATTATTTTATCCTTTTCCCATTTTATATTGAAAGCGTAATGATATCATCACTGAATTTGTAATATAATTACCTAGGACACCACATAAATATGATGTAGTATAGGTGATTTTGGATCAAATGAAAAAGTTATCCCATTTATTCCCTATCAGGGAGACCTTCATCATTAATGATTTGAGTTATGTGTGGGAGATATTTCAACTACATAGTGTCCCGAGGAGTATAGTTTATGATTTATATCCCTATTTCACATTGTAGATCTTGTGGGGGCTTCAAAAGGCACTGAGATTGCTGGTTCTTCTAAGAATAACGTATCATACTCAGACTGACGACCAATATGAATGGATGATTCTGATATAGGGAGAAATGTTATGAGCCCATGTTTTGGATTTCAATGATTCCGGAGAGCATTATCTAGAACTCATGGGATTATATTATAATAAAATCTTTTAAGAATTGATCCAAATAGATCCTTTCAGGAATTTTTTTTATAATTTCATTTCTTTTTTCCTTTATACTTTTTAGATGTAGATGATTCGGATCCCGTTGGACCTTTTCTTGTGAAAGATACATCTGAGTAGGTTCAGTTGATCATAAAGTGGTTGACAACCATGCATAGAAGGAAAATATTTTATGATGACCATCTAAGATAACATATGGATTTTGGTCAATCACTGTGTTTTCCTTTGGGTGTCTCCTAGGATAGAGAAACATTGTATCTTAAAGAAGGGGAAGCTAGCGGCCAGGTTCATTAGGCCTTTTGAGGTAATAAAGAGAATTTGTTCATGGGTATATTTATTCGTTATTACACAACACTATACTACTATGAATGATGTGATTCATGTTTCACATCTTTAGAGATGTCACCATGAACCTTCTCACATGATAGATGTTCATGATCTTGAGATTGATATTTAAGTGTCCATTGAGGAGAATCTGATCTATATCATATAATGTAGTGATAATAATCTATGATAAATTCTATTCCCTTAGAGTGTAGGGGAAACATGGTCGTTTATAGGAGGAGACATGGGATGGGGTGTTAGATACATGGGATTAGTTTCCCAACTTTTTCACTGATACCTCTTAGTGATTCATGGTATCATAGCTTAAGGTTGAGCCATTATATGGTGTGACCATACTAGGTACTTTGATACTTTTTCTCTTGGTGTAGTCTTGTGCCTTGGGAACATTTAAGTGGATATGGAATGGAAATTCTCATAGAGTACTTTATTATAGTGTTACTTGATGCCTGAGGGTATGATAAATTCTTACTTGATACCTAGAATGAGTATTTGGTCATTGGCAATTGAATATTCCAAGATTAGAAGATGGAATAGGCAGAGACGACTAACATCGAACCAAAGCAGTTTTGGCTGAACCTGGGTTTTAACCTGGAGTTCGAGGATTGGTGGGTTTTTTGATGTTCTACAATAATTTATGAATTAATACACTTTTTATCATAATCTTTCATGAAGTATTTTTGGACAGAATTTGTTTAGACACTGTGGGTGTCAGCCTACTAGGTTTCATTAACTCCATGTTCAAGTGCCATTTGGTGCTTAAGA
The DNA here is from genome assembly GCA_963277665.1 of Viscum album. Lineage (NCBI taxonomy): Eukaryota > Viridiplantae > Streptophyta > Magnoliopsida > Santalales > Viscaceae > Viscum > Viscum album. The sequence goes on along the minus strand of OY728139.1, from coordinate 606,390,046 downwards.
AAACTTCATGGTTACTAGTCCGGATAAGAAATATTTTCCCCATTCTTGATTGCTTAATGTGATAATTGGGATTTGATCTTTGATTCAGAACTAATCATGGTGTTTGACCTAGGTTTTTGTATTATTTCCTTCAGTTGGTTGCCTATATAACATTCCCCATGACATTTTATTTGGTATACTACATAAATTAACATGTTTTATTATATTTATATTGTTTGGTATTTGTCTGTTACTTTCTTATGTTCTTTGTCTTGTTTGTTTTATCTTATTTATATTGTGATTTATACTCTATTAAAAAGGTTATAGTCTTCCTACTATATTACATAGACGCCTACTACTGGTCGGAATCCTCTAGCATATATAGAGGCATGCTTCGGATCATATAGAGACCCATCTCTATCATATGAGGGATAACCAGGATGGGGATGTTACAATTTGATACCAAGTGATTTTCTTTTATCATTTTTACATTATTTATTTTTCCTTATCTATATTTTATATCCTATACTTATATATTTTGTGTTTCACATTGGATATTCTTTTCCATATTATTTTTAGATGTGAACAGACACAAACACACACATATTCATGCGCTAGGGTGTGTATGGGTGTGAACATCTATATGTAAATTATTATATTATGGAATATATAAATGTTTAAAAACCATTTATGTGTGACTATATATGTAAAAATATATAAAAAAATAATATGTGAATTAAATATATTCCAAAAAAGCTTCATATTTATATATATTCTAACATAATTTTTTTGTATAGATGTGGATAATCTATAGAAAAAAATTAAAAGGTTATATTTATATTATGGATTATATATAGATATAGTCCACTATATTATGGATTATATATGTGTATATATAATTAAAAAATTATTTGAATGTTATGTGAATATATATATATATATGAATTTTATGCATATATGTTAACATATATATATATAAATATATGCATGTGTTTTCACAGACATATATATTCAAAATATTTACATATAATACCTATATATATGATATTTTTTTATTTATAAAAAAACAGAAATAATATTTATTATTAATTTTAATATTCATACTTTTGTATGAGAATTTATGATTTGACATTTATAAGTTACTATTGTATTAGCATAATTTATATGTGTGTGTGTGTGTTTTATAAAATTCATATTAAACATTATTATTACCATCTTGTTTTTAGTATTTAGTATTCTAAATTTATTCTTTCTCATTTAGTATTAATATATAGTATTGACATTACATCCACACACACAAACACATAATCATTCATACAGACCTGGGTTCAAATTTGGGTTGTGGAAGAATTTTAGTGGTACTGTAGTAGTGTTGGTACTGTAGTATGTACTATAGTGGGGATTGTAGTAATTGTACTATTCATCCAAATTGGGTTTTGAGTTTTTTAACTTCGCCTTCAGGACATTGGTCCTTTGATCCATCCATGGGGGATCCCTGTTCATTATATGAGAGTAACTTCAAGATTTTTGGAGTGAAAGATGGTGCAACTGAAGAAATAAATATAGATAATTGGATGTGGTAGCATATCATTAGAGTGACCAATCTCACACTTGTTCAACACCCATGCATGGGGAAATGATGGTAGATCACTAACTCATCTTTAATGAGAGGTATTGGAGATAAGTAATAAGAATGAGGGGATGGGTTATTCAGGTGTGGGTCTTTAAGAAAATTTTCAAATGTAGGTGTATCTTTAGTCCATCATAAACTTTAGTTCTCAAATTATTATGTGTGATTTATCATACCCATGTTCCTATAATATAGTGTGAATAAACACCTTCTTTACACACAAGCTTTGAAATGAACTAAAGAGACCCAATTTTAACCATTAATACTTAAAATATCGCCAAAAAAATATTGAGCCACATACATTTAAAGGAGATTTTAGGTATATAGTTTTACAGATTTAGGAAGAACTTTTAACTGAGAATGACCATTTATTTCAATCAAATTGATATTTTTCCACTATATAAGAGACTATTTAATCCATAAAAAGTCCTCAAAAGCTCCCAAAAATTCACTAAACAGTCTATTTTTTTAGAAATAACATGTGGAATAAATTTATTCATAACCTGGGGAAATAGATACATAAGGGGTGAGATAAAATTATTAGTAAGGGTAAACATATGTGATAACAATCAAAGATCATATGTGAGAATAAGATGTATATAAATATTATGGTTGCAATAGATAATAAAAACTAATGCAACACTATAATGAAACTGAAAGTATAATATATCCATGGACAAAATAAAAGAAAAAATAGTTCACTGGGATAATAATAAATGGTTTTGTTGGAATGAAATTCATAATGTAAGATATATAATTCCATTATCTATGATAAGCCATCATGATCTTATCATCAAAACCTTGTTCTTAGAAAATATTTTTTTCTAGGAAAGCATACACCAAAATACCCAAGCTAGTTTTTTCTCATGAGAACTATCAATGAATTGAGGGGACATATACACTAGGCCCCAACCATCATTAATTAATTTTAATTCATTAATAATATTAAGGAATGAATAAAATATACAATATATAACCAGTTGTCCTTAAAAACTAGTAAATATATATATTGAAATAATGATTATACATATTATCATTATTTCCCCAATCAATCAATGGAATACCTTTCTATGTAATAATCCCTCAAACTAAAACTGTATGGAGTAACAGTTATACTGTTAAGTTAATAATTTCAATAATCCATTGATTTATGGAATCTAAGTGAATAACCTTCAATCAATGGAAGAAAATCTTGTGTGTTCATAATGAAAAGGCATTAGAAGAAAAATTATTCCTATAATAGAGGATTCTTTGGAAAGAAAAAGGTAGTGATTGATTTCTATGAGTTTAATCCCCCAAAAGAACATTTTATGAGAGGTTTCAAACTACAATTCATGATCAATACATACAACAAAAAATGGAAATAGGTGGTGAATACGGATCTAAACTCAATGAAGAAAATTTGTTATACAAATAACCCTTATGGTAATGGTAATGTACAAATAAATATTAATTAAAGGAAATATGGTAGTGAAAACACCATATAAATGGAAATATGGTGTGTGATATCAAAAACTTCTCATGGAATTGAAAATAGAGACAAAAAACACTTATGAAATTGAAAACAATTGAATCAAAATCCTTAATGGACATGAATTCATATGAAACATTTAATACTCTGAATAATGAGAGGATCATGATAAAAAAAATAAAGGATAAGCTTATAACCCATTCTAAATAGAAATGGTGTATAATAATAAATATGTCTCAAGGGGTGAAAATTTGAGATAAGAAACCCCTCTTTGGTAACATAAACTATGAGGTAAATATATTTTCATAACGAGGGTATAAGGAATAATTATAAAAACCGTGAATAGAAGGATTAAATATCATATAAATTATTAATTTGGTGGAATAAATAAATCATAGAATAATATAGTTCAATAAGAATGTTAGTAACTCAATGAAAGAAAATTGAGTTAGCACAAACCCTTACATTAAATTCCAAATTCCACTAAAGAGATTGAATCTCCTATAAAACAAAAATAACTATCTTAATAATCTATTTCAAAATATTATTAATATTTATAACCTTTAATATAATTCATTTATAATAAATATCTATATCTATATTAGTGATCTATTATCTATTTTCTATATCGATTGTAAGAAATGTTGATCGATTTGAACTAGTTTCATAATAGCATGTTTTTCTGCATTATTATCAAAAATTTATTTATTCCAAGATCAAAAAAGGTAATGGAATTTATGTTTTATAATTATCTATAATTTTATAATTTCATTATATGAATTTTTTGTTATAATTATTAAATATGAAATTGGTGATGATGATATTTCAATGATTTTTGACAAAAGGATATTTGTATCTTAATTAATGATTTTATCATTAATTTTACCATTATAGATCTGAAATAAAATATTTATTTTCTTATTTATATTATATATTATCGATAATTTATTTCTTATAGTCATCCATGATAATATAATATAGGATTCTTCAAGTATGTGGTTATATTGACCCAAACATGAGCATAGGATAATTAATCGATGATTATGATTATCAAAGTTGATAACTTTTTGAATAATATAATTATTATAGAATGATAATTTTAAGGTGGTGAATTCTATTTTAAGAGTGTTTAATAAATAAGAACTAAACTAGTTGAAAAAATAGATATGTTACTTCGTGGTGGCGGTAGTCCACACAACGCACGATTAATGTTTTCATTTATCAAAGAATGAGAGTGAAACAATTTGTGTTAAAATTTTCTCTTAATAATAATAATTATATTATATATATCACATTTATTCTTTAATTTTACCCTTATGAAAAATTAATGGAAGGAGAGGTGAAAAACAAAAGTCTTTACTTCATAGAGGAAGTAGTCCACATAATACAAAAAATGATGGTTTTGTTTTTATTATTATAAAAGGGGAAATATAATTAATATTTCATCCATTATCATAATAATATTTATTAAAAACACAATACTTATTTCAACGTATAATAATTTAAAATTTTTAATTGAAAAATTAAGATATAAAGGATTAGAGCTTAGGAAAAATGAGTACTCATGTTGAAATCTTTTCCTTTTCTATGGAAAACTCCTCAAAAATTGAGGTCTTAATCTAATCTCTTGTGACCAGATGTAATGACCTGAGATTTCACTATACATTACCATTAAATAAAAATTGTTTTTGATAACTTATTTTACACTCTACACCCAAAATAAAAAGGCCATAATATATTTATAGAACATTATTAATAATGAAATAATAAATACTAATATGGTAAACAATTAAACTTTATTTCCATTAAAATGTATATAATTCTTATGAGTTAATTTTGAAAAATGTTACTTTCAATAAAATCCATTTTTATTAATATTATGAAATTTAATTTTAAAGAAAAATTTAAAAATCCTAGAATTTAAATTTGATAAAATAAAATAATTTTTATAATTTATCACATCAAAATTTTCCTAGTAATAAATTTTCAGTTTTTTTTCTGAAAAGTTGCTTTCAGTCGAATATATTATGAAAATTATAATTTTATTGATTTTATCATTATGTAAGTGTATTCTATAATATTAAAAAAATTAATTAATAAAATACTCATTTAAGGAAAAAAATTATTCAGTTCAATATATTCTTTGAACTTATAAATCCAATGTCCAATATTTTTAGAATTAAATTAAAATATTACATTAATAAAAAATATTTCCAGTATTTTCTTATAATTTCGTGTTTTGATGGTGAAATTAGGTTTTAGATTGCTTTTAAAGACACCTACATTTTATTTTATTTATAATAAACTAATTTATGTAATAAAAATTAGTATCTATGATGATATTATATTGTATATAAAGTTTTAAACATAATAACACTCTTTCCCTAAATAACTGTTTCTATGCTTTATGTGAATTTATTTTAATATTAACAATTCAAACCCTTAAAATTTTAATTTGGTGAAATTATTTAAATATTATAAGGTCTCAATCATAAGAAAAACATGTGGTTCCATCCTTCTCCCAAATAAAGATCAAGCAGTGATTCTAAAAGAGGGAGAAGATAAAGCTATTTTGAGAGTTTTTAGGAGAAGTGTGAGAATATAATTCCCCTTCATCTCCTTTGTATTTCTTGTAAGTAGGTGTGATAAAGAGAATAAAACATATTTATTAGTAGAGGAGAAATAGAAGACCACTTCTAGATTAAATTAAACCAAACCAAGGAGGATCCTCATTCCATTGAAAATTTACACACTAAAGGGACTGCGTATCTAAAATGAAACCCTCATATGTTCACCCCTTCTCTCTAATGAGTGTACTAGAAGTAGGATGACTTCACACCCTACTAAACACACTAATTCATCACTTTTTCACATAAGAAAAACTTATATACATTCAAGGAAATGAAAAAAAAATCAATGGAAATAAGCAAAAGTTGAAAAAATGCAATATTTTAAATGTTCTTCGAACATGGAGTCCTACATGAATATGAGAAACAATGATTATTTTATATTAATAGGAAGATACAAGAGAATAAAAAATAGTATTTTTGTGTAAAGGTAATCCACACAAGTTTTAATGATCTCCTTAATTTTTTCTTAATCACATTGAATCCTCCTCTTCTCTTTTTTTCTTAGTAATGAGGTCCCGCTATTTAAATACTAAAAAAAATATTATCTAAATATTCATAGGTCGGAGAGACCACTGATGGTAGATGTGGGTTTTTGAATCTATTTTGTTCTTTTTAATAATTATTTAACATTTAATTCAACCTCTTGTACTTGTTAAGGTTCTTAGTCAACTTAATTGTTTCACACAGTCCCCACATCATGCATAGTAAATAAATGAACGATATCAGTGCTTAATATATATAAGTCATTGCATGAAATCCAACTCCTTTCCATGTTGGTCCCCCCTAACATGGATTTTCTAAAAACTTAAAAAATAGTTTACACCAAAGGACAATCATATCCTATCAACATAGTGTTCACAATGTTCCCTTAAATAATTTCCACCCAACATAAAATCCACTATATTCCCATGGTTCTAGAATCAACTGGAAGAGAGATAACTTCTTCAATGACGATCCAACATGTGAATTCCTTCATAATATCTTGGGGTTCATCTACACTACTTATAAATATAATCTTCATCCATGATCAGTTAGATTAGTAGGTTTGAATGCGTACAAAATGCCAAGATATTCATTAGGTTTTTTAGATAGGTTTTCTAGTCTTGAAACTCGCTCCATATATTGAATGATATTGTTCATATCAATATTTCGACTGCTTGGACACAACTATCTTCTTCTCCATTGAATGAATCCTAACTTCAATCTCTTTTTGTTTCCTCAATACAAACTATATCTAAATCTTATAATTCATAATATATTCTAACAGCTCGAATTTCCTTCTTCATCAACTCCATGCATAATTATATTGAAAGAATAATGAATATTAATTCCCATTAATAATCATAGATATTATTCACATATTTGAATTATAGAATCTGCATGATCCTCAGTGTTAGGTAATCTTTACATTTAAATCTGGAGGATATATCACTGTTTTTAGTTCTCATTAAAATATCATTCAAACTCTGATTCGTTGTCTCCATTCAAATCCTTTAGGCACTTAGTCTTTCAATCATATTCAATCAAATTTAAAATTCCCAAAAGTTTTAGGATCTCCTTTTGTTTTTTATGTATTTAAATATAAATTTAAATACCTTCTTCAAATGCATAAAATATGTGAGGCCATATGCCTTCTTCCCATGACATATTTAATGATGCAATATCATTGTTTCTCATAGATTCTTCGCATATTATTACAATCCTATATGCATGATTCAATATCATGAAGCATAGTTTAAACTCATATGGCCTCGTCATTTTCTTTATCAATGATATATGAAATGGATGATTTTTCATATAGAAATTCAAGACGTAACTTGACCTCTTCATCATTCATCCACATGTACATGGAGGAAAACATGCATAAATTCATGACGTGTTGCCCTTCAAATACCACATGGAATTATATATGACTATGGAATGCAAGAATCTCATATTTGTATTCTTGAGCTTCTCATGACAATATTTAAGTGAAATAACCACTTCATATTCATGTGATAAAGAAAAAATGAGATCAATGTATACTTCCTATTATAAATTTTCTATTTTTTCAGTTCAATGTCAATTGAATAGGGACTCGTTATACTCGACTAACAAGTATGCACGTGGAACTGTATGCTTGTATTGGAATCTTGAACTCAACCTGTATTTTATCAATAATTTCATCTGAGCACATGGTAGTTTCTAGTGAATTGTGTTTTTCTTATGGTAGGATCACCTACTATGCACATCTCATAGTAACTTGAAATATTCATGATATCTTCATCTCCATCACATGGACACTTGACCATCAGGAATAGTTAATTAACTAACCGCAATTTTCTCACTATAAGTTGGAACCTCATCATGCAACTAATTTTACTTTGTTCTTATGGTGATTAATAACTCATGGAATGTTGGAATATCATTGTTCGATCAATTGGTTACAATCACACAATAGGTTAAATATTTTTTGTATGGTAGGTTAGAACCTCTTCATGTGGTCAGTAAGGAATTCATCATGAGGTAGGTCCAAATTTACACGTGTGCTAGCTTGTTCAATTTCCCACAAAAATACCCTTAAGAGATAAAGGTAGACTATGACATCATGGTGGAATATACAAAATTTGATCATCTTTGATCAGATATAAATAATGTAACTATATCCCATTTTAACAGAACTGCAATACCTGTGGTAAATGGGTCCCACATTATACTCTCAGACATCATTACTCTACTTAATAATACTGAGAACATCCAAATCCATCTAGATGTGCGTATCTAGTATTCTCTGGGCCCCATATCCTCCGTTGACATGAATCCCCACATAGATTTACCTTTTTCGATCCTGTGTCCACCCAGTATGCTCTATGCATTCCTACCGACCTTTCTATACATGCTCTTTATTGTGTCGTGTTAGGCCCACCATATGGGATGGATTTAACATGTTGATTTCTTATCCCACAATGTGGTTGAGCTTTCCCCATTTATTTCTTGAGGTTGGCACAAATTTTTAGTATTTTTTTAAAGTGTTAACATGGATTTTCAACATATTCCAAGCCCTTCTCAAGATTCTTCATCATTTATTCTTCATGAAAAATGATAACATTTTTTCATGGTATTCTCACAAATAATCTTCTCCTAAAATTAGCATCCACACGAATCCATTTCCATAGACCATGGAAGTAGCTCAATTATCTTATGGACTTATATGGATACTATATCAAGCATGAAATATGGTTCCATTCTCATGAATCCATAAAAATACTCAATGAATCATCCTTATCTCAAATAAACAAATATTGGACCATTGAAAAAAATTTAACTTGGTCCCTTCTATCTCCCCCATTGAATTTATCAGAAATATCATAAACCCCAATTTCAATATTTTTTCTTGGATAAATTTATTCTCCCCCCCCCCCTTATTGACATTAAAATGAAAATGTTAGAGTAAGGGAGTTCTGATTTTTTTTCATTATTTGAGAGCACAAAATTTTTCTTACCCATTTTTCTAAGAGAAAGATAAAAACACATGGTTCTCTTAGAAAATTTCCTTCAGTTGGTCTTCTATAAGTCTATGTGGAATAACCTATTGTTGAATCCAAGATAGATACAATCGAGGTTGTCTATGTTGTCCATGATCTACCATGCATGCGATACCATATTAAGAAATTTCTTATTTCTCAATTAGGATATGTTAACAAGTATGTTTTAGCATACACACATCTCAATAAAAGAATTAAAAAATTCATGTGAAAAGAATGAAACTCCCCCTTTTATCTCATCTTTTCATTAACTCATACACCCCTATAGTATATTTGAAATAATCAAAATATAGGGTTAAATGTGTGATTAGAAAACCTTATTCCTCAAATTTCATGGACCAGTCTATAAATTCTAGATTGCATGGAATACTTGATTTTGAATGCCTACTACCAGATGTTTTCTCTCCACCATGGGATTTAGTCATCTTCTGTTCATGGTAGTTGAGAAACTTACGAAATGTCATTTTTCTTGATGTCCTAGCATTGCAATCCAAAACATTTTCCTTCAATTACCTTTATGTTAGTTCCAAACACATAAAATAATTGGTAATAAAGAGGTAACTATTTCGATCTAAAAGAAAAAATCCAGGCAGAGAGTTTCCTCTCAACCTAGTCCATTATTATCTTCCTATCTCAAAATGATATTATTTACTTGGACACTTGTTTCTATTTTGAGTGTCTTTTATTTGATTATATTCTTTATTTCCTTTATCTTATTTTTTATATGGAATAGAATTTTCCATGTCATTCTTCTAAATCATTAGGTTTGCAATTTTAGTTAACTTCTCATCAATTTTCACCACATCTTCCAAACCAAGTTTCTTTACTTTAGCCTCAAAATGTTTTTCATCTTACTCTACTTGTTTTTCTATTTTCAATTGATTAGAACAAATAACTAGGAAATCTCTCTTTAAATTATCATTCTTCTCAAAATCATCACATGAATTAACACTATTTTTCTTCAGAAATCTCTTCCCATTAATAGTATAGGGAACATATCCTTCCAACATTGTCATGTGTACCTATCCTTGTAACCATTAAAATAGCATCTTCCACATACATCTTTCATATCCTAAAATCTTATTTGTGTAAATAACTTTTTTTGGAGATCTGATCATTACTTGACTCCTCTAAGATTATATTTATCGGATAATCCTAACAAAAACCCCTTGGTTTTTTCCTCTTTCCTGGTAGAGAAATATTGTACCAGTATGAATAGGCTTTATGTATATTCTTACCACTACACCAACAATAACCTTGAAACCATTATCTCTATATTAGTTCCAGATCTATCCAAATTTGTGTTACTTATGTCATATTAAAAAGGTAGCCTCCATTTGTCTTGAGGGTAATAGTTATCTTGGATCATCTCTTTTTTTTTCTTTTTCACAGAACATTTCATCTCATTCAACTTGGTCTGAACCTCTTCAATTTTACTTTTTCACCTACACTATTAGAGAAAAGGGATATGTTTTTAATCCAAGTAAGATAAATCCAACGTTAAGATTTTTATTGAAAGAGGACCGAAGCCCAAAACAAGTCAGGGTGGTCTAAAGTAATACAAACCCCAAGCATCGGTCTGAACAAAGCTAACGCACTCGGGGGGGGGGGATCTTTTACTGCGAAAAAATAATATAAGGGGTGGAAGGAGAAGCCAAAGATATTAGGAAATTCTCAACATTGTCACCTTCTCTCCACGAATGAGTAAGCCTGATGCAATTAGAGAGAAGCCCTTTGCAATTCCAAACAAAATAAGTGATAGCCTAAGGAGTAGTGGATGTACTATGAATTTAGTTATGAAGAATCAATGAATTAGTTTCCACCCGATGGACCGGGATGCCCCGGGGGAAACACAATTCTGATCCCTTGAACATGGAGAATACCTCTACCATGAGAGAATCTCCCGAACCTAGCCACAAACTGAAATCAAGGACCAGAGACCCCCTATTTACCATGAATAGCTCCCCCACCCCTCATGAAACCATTCATACAAGATCTGTCAACATTTAATTTGAATCCAGATATTGGGGGCTGCTAGAGAACCCAGTTTCCTTGAGGTATCATGGAATTGGCCGAAAAGCCAATAACCATGTCCTCCATAAACCTCTTCAAGGTTGGAGATCATTATCCATAATTGAGAAGAGAGTTCAGATCCAATGCTAGGGACCTCGCTCTAGTCTGCACTGCCGATCAGGAGCTAAGAAGTCCATCATTTATGTATTTGTTGTGCATGGACCAAAGGGTCCAACACCCAGCTTCCAGCAAAAGGGACCTCACCTTTTGCTCCTGCACACTACTCCCAGCATCGTTAAACCAGGATTGAAGAAACACCTCCCCAGCAAGACCCAGCAGCTACTGCCTCGTGTAAACCGTAGCTACTGCCTCGTGTAAACACTGAATTAATTTCATATATAAGAAGCCCACTCACTTTTGAAGAAAAGGTGCAGTGTAGAATCTTATTTATGCCTATGACAGCAGGAGAATTTGGAGACTAGGTAGACTATTTTTACGACCCCCTTCCAATCATGGGGAGACTGAAATTACACATACACCAGACAAGATAATTATATTTTACCGGGACATCGATGCACCAAAGAACCCCTCCCCATGAATCCTGGCCAATATTATTAACATGCAGAACACCCTTATAAGCTTTCAAAGAGAAGGATCTAAACTGAGAACCTATGAACACCATCCGGTCCAGTTCATCAGTTGAACAAATATTTTGGAAAAATTCATGTTGCAGAGGGTTCAGAATAGCCTTGGTGAAATTGGAAGAGATTTGGCCTGATGGAAGGAATAGTAGGGAACTGGAAACCACCTAAAACAAATTGTATTTCCAGACCAATTGTCTCCCCAGAAGCTGATTGACCCCTCCCCAAAAATCCATATTGTTAACTGGTGTAAGGTAAGGATGTGTCAGCGGGTAACATCCCATAGATTAAAGCAGCCTCCACTTGCCACATCAAACTGAGTCCCATATTTTTTATGGAAAACCTTTACCAAAGGGAATTCCCCTCAAGAACATCCCATGAAATGATTTCGTGCAGGCAGGTTATGGTGTCTGAGACACTTCAGAGATTGATGACTCCCTCCTCAACATCACAACCCATTCTTTTTCATGAGGCCCAATGGAATTTACCCTCATCTTGAGCAACCCAAGTAAAACTAGCCGAGGTTTTTTCAATGTTATGAAGGAACATATTTGTACCAATCATGGAAAACAAGAAATGCATAGGGAGAGAGGTTAAGACACAATTAACCAAGGTAATTCTAACCCCAAAAGAGAGAAATCGGTTCTTCCAGTTGAGGATACGAGCGCCAATTTTTTCCACCATATCATTAAAGTGATGAATACAAACCTTACATGGAGAGATTGGGGATCCTATATATTCTACAGGAAAATGTCTCTTAGTGATCCCCAATTTATCTTCAATCTTACTCCTTCCACATGACCAATGCCTTGAGATATAAACACTGCTTTTCCCATGGTTAATGATCAGGCCACTCCATTTACAATAGACATCAAGAATACTATTGAGATCCTATAAGTTCCTACAACATCCATTGAGAAAATTAATAAGGTCATCTGAAATGAAGAGATGGGTGTTGCTGGGGAAATTAAGCCTGAACTAGAAAGGTTGAACCCTCCCATCAGAGAAACATTTATTATGATATCTACTGAAGGAATATTGTATCATAATGGAGATACTAGGGGAGAGGGTGTCCCCCTTTCTTAGAACCCAGACCCATTTAAATAAGTCGTAAATCTTCCCCATGCAACCAGGGCCTCATACCCGTGAAAAAAATTGCAGACTTTTAATAGAGAAAAATCACACGGTTTGTGCATTGTTTTCCATACTATGCACATGAACCATGCGTGGTCCCCTTGAGGTAGTGAAGAGTGCAAGATTGATGCATGGTGTGGAAAACCGTGCGAAAAAATCATGCTACTCAGTTAAAATGTGAGAAATTACCTTTTTCTCTTAAATTTCCCTATAAGCTAAAAATATTTTCTTTCTTCCTCTAGGGGATAGAATTTTACATTTGAGAGCCCCTTTTGAATCCAAATCATATGTTTGGTTGTCGTTTCTCATTTCGATTCCTGATTTGAATATAGTTCATCTCATTGGATCCACGCTGTTAAGTTCTTCATTCATCTTTTGTTGTTCTTCATTTGTCTTTGTATCGATGAAGTTATTTATGTGGAAGATAATATGACCTATCTCCTATATTTTCAATCATATTTATTTTTATTTTGATTTGGGCCAAATCAGTGGTCGTTAGTAGATGAGTATTTTACCACAGACATATGGTAGGTGTTCTATACCTTTTCCCTTATGATTTGGTTGTTTTATACCATGTTGTAGTTGTGCCGCATGAAAGACCTTCTGACATTGCCCTAAAATTTAAAGAACACCTTGATATAATTGTTTAGAACCTATTTGGTTTCCCCTTGAGTATTCTTTTTGTGTTTGGAGGTTATTAGCTTCAACCAATGCCACCCATGGGGTGTTCCCTTGTATCTAACCTTTGTTTTACCACCCCATTTGGTGCATGTGAGATCACCAATTTTATTGTGAGCTTTAATGAAAATTAAATGAATTGATTAGGGTTTTAAGAACATTTTTTTACCTTTTCATTTGTAAATTAAAGGAATGATTTGAATTGAATGGTTATGATAGAGTTGATGCCTCCCTTTATATCTGATAAATTATGATAAATTGTTTAGTTTTTTTAAATAATAATTGTGGAAATGAGTTGGATGAACTTGTGGAATGTGATTGGTTATGAATTATTGAATGAATTGAGATGATGAATTGATTATGGTAGTGGATGCCTTAGATGAGATCCTTGGATCATGATTCCATAGGACTCCATGGATTTTTCTACTCCATGGGACATGTTTAAGGTAGTGGATTCCTTGAACCTATTCACTTCATGTTTCTTGATTCCATAGGATTCTTCGATCCCTGATACCCCTTGGATCCAACATACTTGGACTCGTATTGAACATGATCTGCTGACTTGCTCCTTGGACTCTACCCAAGACTTTACTAAGTTTCCATTGAGATGCTCTTGGGAATCGATGAGGATGCCTTGGTCTTCTATACCTTAGATCCGACCCTTCATGGTATGACAGTTGATTACATGATGTGGCCGTTTTGGGTTTTTTATATTGAATTGCATGGCATGGACATTGTAGACATTTACACTTTGTTATATGGAATGGCCATGGTGGATATTTTTCTATGATCACATATTGTTCTGGTACAAGTATTAGATTTCAATTTTTAGAATAGACAATATTCATTATTCATTTATGATTTATAACTTTCCTTGTTTATGGGAGCTTCACTATTTGTTATAGGGATCCATGATTGGCTAGACATGATAACACATTACTTTCATTATTATTATACATGAGATGTATATTTAACATTGATTTTGTTTATATTACATAGACTGGATTTGTTATAGACACCATTGGTGGGGTACTATTGTAATGACCCAGACCTCTATCGTCCATCCCTTTGCTGAAATATGGTGTTTAAGGTGTTCTGGGAGGTCAAAGTGACTCATCCCCAACACTTTTCCAAATTTCCAGTTCTGTGAACAGTGTTTCCAGTTTTATGAACAGTGTCACGGTGAGTCAGAAGCGGTGAGATAGAAACGGTGAGTTAGAAACGGTGTCACAGAAACGGTGAGACAGAAATGGTGAGACAGAAACGGTGAGTCAGAAATGGTGTCACAGAAACAGTGAGACAGAAACGGTGAGTCAGACAGGGAGTCATAGCTCATGAACAGTGTTTCCAGAACTATTTCATATTTCCTTTGCAAAATTTCCTGTTTTTTTGAGTTTCACCAATCTAACGTTTTCTTTGACGTAAAACACATTTATGGCCTTGTTTTAAGGGATTTAAGTCCGAATAAAATCCCATAACTCCTATATTAATTTTCCTAAGGCTCGTGATGCATTTACTTGGTCAAACCACGTGGTTTAATGCGATCTGATTTTAATGGAAAATCCACTGTATCTTAAACCGCTGCTCTATTAAATCTTCTAAAGGGACAATATATCTTCCTCCCTTGTTCTTTCTCCTTGTTCTCTGGTGTGAAATGATCAAACCTTTCCTTCTTATAGGAATCATGAGATTAAACTTTTCTCGGTGGATTGGTTTCCCTCGACGTTCTTCTTGCTGCAAGTACACCCCCTCTTTTGGTGCAACCAAGCAGTATCCATCAATCTTTGATATGGGGTATGATTTATCATTGTTCTTTTGGGTTCACCTTCTCCTATTTCTCCTTTCCATATTATTCCATATGATCTCCATGCTTCTAATGTAGTTTCTTTGGTTTCGGTTGGTGCGGTCATGCCGCGACATCCTCGGGTGGATAAAGTTGTCACGGGAGGAGGCGATCGTGATCCGTTGTGTGGATCGTTCTCGTATAAAGATCCTTAAGAATCTTTTTAAGGTAGGGGATTCGTTTCTTCTCTTTTATTTTTATGTGAAACTCTAGAGTTATCATGTTTTTTCCACTTGATCACAATGGAATTGACATAATAAATATTTGAACCAGATAAATAAATTGATACCAGTCGTATAGTATTGCCTCTTGTTTTTCCTAGATAGTGTGATATCTATGCTTGCTTTGTTTAGTTATTCATTATTGATGGAAATTGGTAAAGAACGTAAACTGGAATTAATTGATAATTGTTTGGATAAAGATAAAGAGGCATGTAAATGAATATGGTTCTTATTGTTGTATTTTTTTTTATGTTAGTCAAATTGGTGGAGTAAGCATGTTTAATTTATTTGTGATGGCTTACTGTTTAGGTTTCCCGAATATGGAACCTACGAATAATAAATCGGTTAATTCAAGATGGATTAAAGAACTGATTGTTTGATAATTCCTTGAAGGGTTCTGAGTTACCCTATTTCTTGTTCAAGGGCCAACAGTTGAACCGATATGATTGTTGTTTTCCTACTGCTTGTTTTGTGATGTGATCCCAGATGGCTGTTGTGATATGT
Organism: Viscum album; assembly: GCA_963277665.1. NCBI lineage: Eukaryota > Viridiplantae > Streptophyta > Magnoliopsida > Santalales > Viscaceae > Viscum > Viscum album. The sequence continues at coordinate 606,373,778 of OY728139.1, read as the reverse complement.
GAGGGAATGAAGGCCTACTAGTTTTTGTAGCAGTTGATGCCTAGTGTGGCGAGATGCATCGGTTTACGCATTTGGGTGTCAGAGAGTACACTAGGGATGATGAAATGGGTTGGATTTGAATGTTTGGTTTTTTGCTGATTCTTCTTGGTTGTTTATCTGCTTTACCTTCCCCACTGCTAAAGGCAGTTAGTCTTTCTTACCCTTCTTCTCAATGGGGCGAAGACGTGCGGGGTATTCCACATGCTTTCCGTGTTTAGATTCTCAAGGGAGGATGGGTCTATGCTCTTGCTATAGGTGGAAAAGACTCGACGGGTAGTTCATCTACCCACTGTGTTGATCCCCCTGTGTTTAGAAGTGGAGATTGTTTTTCTAGAATGACTGGGAATATGGGAATGTAATGTTGTAAATAAATAATTGAATAAACGATGCTAACCCATGGGGTTTGGAGCTTGCTGGGGCGTAATGCTGAGGTTGTGATTTGAAGGAACAATGTACTTTGGGTGTGATTCTAATGAAATTTAATGTGGAATTGTTATTGGTTAATTAATGTTTAATGAAATAATTAACATAAAGTGAAATTGAAAAAAATGGAATCAAGTAATGTATTAAAGCTCTTTAAATGGTTGTGTGCTTATAGGATACCTAGTCTTAGAAGTAGCAGCCCGGAGTCTGAGAGACCTTAGCTGCAGTTGAGTCTAAGAATAGGTTATGCCCATAATGTGGTCATGAGCTATAGTATATTCTATACTTTTTATGTTTCTATATGCTACTCCACCTTATCAGTAAGGGAAACTGACACCTTGGGGATTCTGAGCCCCGGGGGGGGGGGGTGTTTTCCCCAACATTCTGGTGGGAGGACGGATGACTGACTACCCCCTTTGACCCCACTCTCTTCTCTTGGTAGTTACTTGTGCTGGCAGGCACATTGGTTAGTTTTCCCCATATATGTGTGTAGAGGGCTGTAATGGATTGTGGTTATTCACACACATATATTCTGGATATAGTTTTATATGGACTATTATAGTTGTAATGTGTATAGGCTGTGATGGATTGAGGATCCTTACTTGGTGTATGGGTTGTAATGGATTGAGGTATAATATCCGATGTATGATATACGTTATGCGATCTGGGGTGGCTCCCAAAACCTACATGGTTACTTTTCTTATGTGGATGTGGTGGTTTTGTTGCACGAGGTGCATGTTGTGGTGATTCGCCCAGGTGTCTACTGGCAAGCCTTTTTGGAGAGAGATTCATTGGATGTGCGACATTGGGAAAATGTGGAAAACTAGTGGCAAAGTAGTAGCAGGGTACCCTTGATATTATTTATTATATTATATAATCATGTATGTGTTACATGGTGAGAGAATCCATGGAGAGGCTGGGAACATAATATACCTGTTTAGGTGACGAGTTAGTTTCACTTTTGTTCACTATGCTTTAGCATGCTTTCTTTACTTTTGTACGAGAGGCTTCAGGGAGGATCCTACTGAGTATACTGTCATACTCACCCTATGTATATATAAACTTATTTTTAGGTCACTTGGAGTAGGTTGGAGATCATGCTGGTAACTACTAGCTTGCAGTTGCAGGAGCTGTTCGGGCTTGTGGTTGCTGCTGTTTTACATTATTTTGGGTACTTGCAGTTTTTCCCCTTTCAGTTGTAGTAGTTTTGCATGACATTTCATATGTGTTCTTGTGATTTCTTTTATCTTACTGGTTGAGTTAGAGTTGGTTGGTGTCTATCTTATCACTCTCTTCCGCATGTGTTATCTTAGAGGGTAATTCCTCTCATTTGTGTGTTCGCTATACCTTCAGTGCTAGTCACCTACCTGGGGCCTACTGGAGGCAGGACTCATGGGTCATTATCTCCCTTCTCACATTGTCGGCCCAGTAGGAGTACACTTTATGGGGAGGGGGTCGTGACAGAGTGTTATCTGAGTCTCAGGTTGAGAGATAGGATGGTGTTTGGAGTTAGACATAGGTGAGGTTTCATGGGTTGATAGGGAAACAGTGTCATTCATGTTTATCAAGTGATGTAAACACTAGAGACCATCTGAGAAATAGACGTTTAGGGCCCCCTATGATCTGATGTACGGACCTTTAAGTTTACAATGGATACGAAAAAATGTGATACTGGTTGCAGGGTAGAGACCTAGGAAAGGATCATGCATCATTATTCTTTGTCCCTGTGTTTGAATGGGTAGACCTTGGGATAGGTTAACCTAAAATGATAAAAAGAAAACAATTAAATAATTGATTAATGATGAGCCTCCCATATTCTAGTTTTAGGAGCTCTAAATGTTTGTTATTTTACAAGTATGACTCCAGGTCGATGTCCACATCAGGATCGCATAGAATATGTCCACTAGGCTATTCCACAAGATCGCCACTGGGTAGAGGTCTATGACGATGACACTTAGAAGAGGAAACTCCGAGAGTTTCAGTGCCAGAGTCTGCAGAAGTACGAGGGATCCATTTCAGATGCAGTCATAGAAGACTGGTTGTAGGAGGTCGAGATAGGATTCAGTTCGATCCATGCTCGGAAGGAGGACTGGGTGTCCTTGGTTGTGACAATGTTTCATGGAGTAGCGAGGAAGTGGTGGTTCTTGTTCCTCGGGGATCGTGAGGAGTCAGTGATCTCATGGGAGGAGTTCCAAGACAAGTTTAGAGTCGAGTTTCATTCTTCAACCACAAAGTCGTCTAGTTTCCATGAGCTTCTTACCCTTCGACAGGGAAGCTACAATGTGTGAGTGTTTGGAATCCTCTTCAAGAACCTTTTGTGATATGCTTCAGACCTGTTTCTAGATGAGGAGGTCGGGGTGAGGCATTTCGAGGACGCTTTGCATCCAGAGATCCAGTGCCAGGTCACCCCATTTATGATGAAGACATATCATGAGGTTCTGATAAGGGTAGAGTTCATCGAGAGGACTTTGGCCAAGATCAGATCATCACAAGAGGGGATTCATCATGATTCTTCACGAAGCCGAGCTGTGGTCTGGGGTTCTTGGTTTTCAGGGCAGAAGAGTTTTCATTCAGTCGGGGTTAGGTCCCAACCCTCAGCATATCGTTCCTCCAGGGGTAGCATCTCTCAGGCCTATGCTAAGGGATTAGGCACTTTCTTTTATTGTGGTGGTCGAGGTCATCAGCGGCGAGAGTGTCCGACCTTTCAGAGTAGTCATCGTGCTCTAGGTTTTCCAATCCAAGTTCCTCTGTTGAGGCAGTTCTAGCCGAGGCAGCAACAGCAGGTTGCACCAGCTTTAGATCAGCAGAGGGTAGATGGGGAAGGTATAGGATAGACTTGTGACACTCCCCATCCTCAGAGAGTAGAGTGTGGTCATGGTGGTGGTCGTTATCAAGGTTAGATAGGTTGTGGAGGAGGTTGTGGTCAGCTTCATGCTTTAGCGTTGCCAGCACCAGGCGATCTGGATGTCGTTTGAGGTACCCTTTTCTTGTTTTCCACCTTGGTGTATGCCTTTTTTGATTTAGGAGTGACACACTCCTTCATATCACCAACCCTTTCCCATGCTTTGGGACTTGAGGTAAAGAGGCTTCCAGTTCCCTTGGCATTGAATACATCAGTTGGAGGTTGAGATGACTTGTTTGAAGTATGTAGAAACTGTGAGCTAGTGTTGGGGAAGCACCGCTCTTGGGGATATTTCCTATTTTTACAAATACAACCATATGATGTCATCTCAGCATGGATTGGTTTTATTTGGTGCATACTATCATGGATTTATTCAGGAGACAGGTTGTGTTCTTCGATGAAGATGGAGATCTGGTGGTGTTTGTTAGTGAGCAAGACCCTCAGATGGGTCATAGGAGTGTTCCATCCTTATCATCCATGATGGCTGAGATAATGTTGAGTTCTTCATAGGTTCAGCAGTTGGAATTTCCTAGGGTCGTAGAAGAGTACCTTGATGTCTTTCCTGAAGAGGTTGTAGCATTACCCCCTCGACGAGAGATTGAGTTTGGGATCGATCTACAACCATGAGCGTCTCTTATCTCTATGTCCCCATATAGGATGTCCCCTTATGAGTTGCGAGAGTTATGTACACAAATTCATGGTCTGTTACATTGTGGTTTTGTTTGGCCGAGTGTGTCATCGTGGGGTGCACTGGTTTTGTTCGTGAAGAAGGCTGACAACAGCATGCGGTTGTGTGTTGATTATCATCACTTAAACAAAGTGACAATAAAGAATCGTTATTATCTTCTATGGATTGATGATTTATTCGATCAACTTAAGGTGAATGTTGGTTCTCAAATATCGATTGGTGGTTAGGATATCATCAAATGCGTGTGAAGGATGAGGATATCCCAAAGTCTACAATCTGTTTTCATCATGGGAATTATGAGTTTGTCGTAATGACATTCACTGTGACGAATGCTCCAGTTGTTTTCATGGGATTGATGAATGTTGGGTTCCATAAGTTCCTGGAAAAGTTTTTGGTTCTTTTCATCAATTACATCCTTTTGTACTCTAAATCTTAGGAGGAGCATGCAGAGCATCTACATGCCGTTTTGGGAGTTCTTCGTCAACATCATCTGTTTGGGAAGTTGTCGAAGTGTGAGTTTTGGCCTCGAGAAGTCCGTTTCTTGGGGAATGTTGTATCCCAGCGGGGGGTATCTATGGATCCATCGAAGATAAAAGAAATTGTGCCTTGGGAAGCCCCCAAGATAGTGTCAGAGGTGTGATGTTTCCTTGGTCTCACAGGCTACTACAGGAGGTTCATAGCCTATTTCTCTCGAGTAGCGACTCCTCTAACAGCTTTGACCAGAAAGGATCAGGTGTTCGTATGGACTGATCAGCGTCTGGTAGTTTTCGAGTATCTAAAGAATAAGTTAGTAAGTTCTCTAGTTCTTTTTCTCCCAACAGAGGGAGTTCAGTTTGATGTTTTCTACAATTCTTCACATCTGGGGTTAGTCTATGTTCTGATGCCGCAAAGATTAGTTATTTCTTATGGGTCTTGTAAGTTGCGTCCTCATGAACATAACTATGCCACCTATGATCTTGAGTTGGTATCCATAGTGTTTGCTCTGAATTTGTGGAGACATTACCTCATTGGAGAGCACTTTGTGGTTTTCACTAATCACAAGAGTTTGAGGTATTTTTTCTCCCAGCAAGACTTGAACTTACGATATTTTCAGTGGATGGAGTTCTTATAGGAATATGACTTCGAAATATAATATACACCTGGAAAGGGGAATGTTATAGCTGATGCGCTGAGTCGAAAGTCACGTAGTGATACTACGCCTGAATCTGGTGATTTCTAGAGAGTAATGGAAGACCTGTCAGCATTACATCTTGATATGGGAGAAGGTGGGGGTAGAGGGTGTCTTTTCCAGATGATGGTGCAATCATCTCTGTTGCAGTAGGTGGAAGAGTTCTAGTTGGGGGATCTTTAGGTGGAGGTCTGGAGAGGCCGAGTTATTTGTGGCGTGGCCCCTGATGGTTGGATTGAGGATGAACAACACCAAGTGTTGTATCATGGAAGGATTTTTGTTCCCTTGGCGATGCATGAGATAGTTATCAGAGAGTTCTGTAGTTCACCTTTAGCGGTGCATCCTGGCGTGACAAAGATGTACCGAGCCTTGAGGATTCAGCTTTGGTGGCCTGGGATGAAGTGTGCGGTTGAAGAGTTTGTGTTTTGATGTTTATACTTCCAGAAGGTCAAGGCTGAGCACCATGTCCCCGGTGGTTTTCTCCAGCCTTTAGATGTTCCTCAGTGGAATTTGGAGGACATCTCAATGGACTTTGTTACTGGTTTACCTCATGCTCTAAGAGGACATGATTCTATTTGAATGGTAGTGGATAATTTAACAAAATCATCCCACTTCATAGCGATCAAGGAGTCGAGCTCAGTGGAAGTTTTGTCGAGACAGTATCTGGAGGAGGTGGTGAGACTTCATGGAGTCCCAAGGATGATCATTTATGATCGAGATCCTCGCTTTACTTCTAGGATGTGGAGAGGTCTTCAGCATTCTTTCGGTTCTCATATATTCCTTAGCACTGATTTTCATCATTAAATGGATGGTCAGACAGAGCGAACCATCTAGACTCTTGAAGACATGTTACGCTCTTGTGTTCTTGATTTTGGAGGTTCATGGATGAGGCACATACCCATGGTGGAGATCGCTTACAATAATAGTTTTCACTACACCATCAGTATGGTGCCATTTTAAGCACTATATAGTTGGCCTTGCTATTCTCCATTGTGCTAGACTGTGTTCGGAGAGTTAGCAATTCTCAGACCAGAACTAGTGCAGAATACAACAGAGATGGTTCAGGTGATTTGCGAGAGGATGAAGACAATGCAGGATCGTCAGAAATCATATGTCGATCAAAGGAGGAGACCATTGGAGTTTGATTTTGGGGATCACGTGTTATTGAAGGTGACTCCCCATCATATGGAGTGAAGGTTTGGTCGTGGGAGTAAGATTTATCTCTGATTTGTTGGTCCTTTCGAGGTTTTGGCTCGTGTTGGAGCTGTGGCATATAAGATAGCACTTCCCCCACAGATGAGCTGGATACACGATGTTTCTCCTGTGTCATAGCTCCATCGTTATCTTCATGATGACTCTCATGTCATTGATTGGGGAGAGATTGATGTTGATGATGATGTGACCTTCGAGGAGCAACCTGTGGAGATCCAAGACCGCAAAGAGAAGGTGTTGCGCGTGCATTCTATTCCCTTGGTTCGTGTCTTGTGGTGACACGGTGGCATAGAGGAGAGTACCTGGGAACGTGATTCACGGATACATGCTCAGTACCCAGAGTTGTTTAACGTTTAAACTCTTTTTGTGTAACAGTGTCCCCTTTGTGGTTATAGACCTTTTATTTTTATAAGATGAATTTATTTTGTTTCTTATTATGGCTTTCTCTCTTTTGACAGGTATCCTGAGGAATGGTTGTTCGGACCCATTTTTAGTTTCCTTTTGGGTTGGTTTTGGATTATCGAGGATGAGAATGTGTTGAGAGGTATCTGATGTACTGGCCTGGACCTCTCTGGTCCATCCATTTGCTGAAATCTGGTGTTTGGGGTGTTCTGGGAAATCAAGGTGACTCATCCCCAACACTTTTCCAAATATCCAGTTCTGTGAACAATGTTTCCAGTTTTATGAACAATGTCACGGTGAGTCAGAAACGGTGAGACAGAAATGGTGAGTCAGAAACGGTGTCACAGAAATGGTGAGAAAAAAACAGTGAGACAGAAACAGTGAGTCAGAAACAGTGTCACAAAAATGGTGAGAAAGAAACACTGAGACAGAAACGGTGAGTCAGAAACAGCGAGACATAAACAGTGAGAGAGAAACGATGAGTCAGAAATGGTGAGATAGAAATGGCGAGATAGAAATGGTGAGATAGAAATGGTGAGACAGAAACGGTGAGATAAGAACGGTGAGTCAGACATGGTGTCACATCTCATGAACAGTGTTTCCAGAATTGTTTCATATTTCCTTTTCCAAATTTCCAGATTTTCCCAGTTTCACCAATTTAACATTTTCATTGACGTAAAATGAATTTATGGCCTTGTTTTAAGGTATTTAAGGCTGAATCAAATCCCATAACTACTATATTAATTTTTCTAAGGATCGGGATGCATTTACTTGGTTAAACATCATGGTTTAATGTGATCTGATTTTAATGGAAAATCCAATGTATGTTAAACCGCTGCTCCATTAAATATTCTAAAGGGAACAGATATATTTCTCCCTTGTCCTTTCTCCTTGTTCTCTAGTGAGATATGCTCGAACCTTTCCTTACTTATTGTACGAATCGCGAGATTGAACTTTTCTCAGTGGATTGGTTTCCCTCAACGTTCTTCTTGCTTCATGTGCACCCCCTGTTTTGGTGCAAAAAAGTAGTATCCATCAATCTTTGATATAAGTTATGATTTATCATCATTATTTTGGGTTCAACTTCTCCTATTTCTCTTTTCCATATTATGGCATGTGATCTCTTTGATTCTAATGGAGTTTCTTGGGTTTCGGTTGGTGCGTTCATGCCACAACATCCTCGAGTGGATGCAGTTGCCACGAGAGGAGGTGATCATGATCTGTTGTGTGAATCGTTCTCGTATAAGGATCCTTAAGAACCTTTTTAAGGTAAGGGATTGATTTCTTCTCTTTTATTTTTACATGAAACTATAGATTTAGCATGTTTTATCCACTGGATCACAATGGAATTGACATAATAATTATTTGAACCGGATAAATAAATTGATATCAATCGTATGGTATTGCCTCTTGTTTTTTCTAGATAATGTGATATCTATACTGTCTTTGTTTAACTGTTGTTTATTGATATAAATTGGTAAAGAACATAAACCAGAATTAATTGATAATTGTTTGGATAATGATAAAGAGGCATATAAATGAATCTGGTTCTTATTGTTGTATTTTTTTGATGTTAGTCAAATTCGTGCAGTAAGCATATTTAATTTATTTGCGATAGCTTACTGTTTAGGTTTCCCAAATATGGAACCTACGAATAAAAAATCGGTTAATTCAAGATGGATGAAAGAACTAATTTTTTGATAATTCCTTGAAGGGTTTTGAGTTACCCTATTACTTGTTCAAGGGCCTAGAGTCGAACCAATATGATTGTTGTTTTCCTACTTCTTGTGTTGTGATGTGATACTGGATAGCTGTTCAAATATGTGGGGGCATAAAGACCTACTGGTTGTTGTAACAGTTGATGTCTATAGTGGAGAGATGCATCGGTTTATGCATGTGGGTGTCAGGGAGGACACCAGGGATGATGAAATGGGTTGGATGTCAATGTTTGGTTTTCTGCTGATTCTTCTTGGTTGTTTATCTGCTTTACTTTCACCACTGCTCAAGGCATATAGTCTTGCTTACCCTTCTTTCAAAAAGGGAAAAGACACGTGGGGTATACCACATGCTTTCTGTGTTTAGCTTCTTAAGGGAGGATGGGTCTTCGCTCATTCTATAGGAGGCAAAGACTCGACGGGTAGTTCATCTACTAACTGTGTTGAGACCCTTATGTTTAGAAGCATAGATTGTTTTTCTAGAATTCCTGGGAATATGGGAAAGTAATGATGTAAATAAATAATTGAATAAATGATGTTAACCGTTGGGGTTTGGAGCTTGCTGGGGCGCAATGCTGAGGTTGTTATTTGAAGGAACAATGTACGTTGGGTGTGATGCTAATGATATATAATGTGGAGTTGTTATTGGTTAATTAATTTTTAATGAATTAATTAACGTAAAGTGAAACTGATAAAAATGGAATGAAGTAATGTATTAAATCTATTTAAATGGTTTCATGTTTATAGGATACCTAGTCTTAGAAGTAGCAGCCCGGAGTTCGAGAGACGTTAGCTATAGTTGAGTCTAAGACTAGGTTATGTCCATTGTGTGGTCCTGAGCTATAATATATTGTGTACTTTTTATGTTTTTGTATACTACTCCACCCTGTTAGTAAGGGAAACTAACACCCCAAGGATTCTGAGCCCTGGGGGGGGGGGGTGTTTTCCCCAACATTCCGGTGGGAGGATGGATGACTGACTACCCCCTTTGACCCTGCTCTCTTCTCTTGGTAGTTACTTGTGCTAGTAGACATATTGGTTAGTTTTCCCTATATATGTGTGTAGAGGGATGTAATGGATTGTGGTTATTCACACACATATATTCTGGATATAGTTTTCTATGGACTATTATAGATGTAATGTGTATTGGCTGTGATGGGTTGAGGATCCTTACTCGGTGTATGGGATGTAATGGCTTGAGGTATAATACCCGATGTATGATATACGTTATGCGAGCTGTGGTGGCTCCCAGAAACTACCTGTTTACTTTTCTTATGTGGATGTGGTGGTTTTGTTTCACGAGGTGCATGTTGTGGTGCTTCACCCAGGTGTCTGCGGGAACTCCTTTTTGGAGAGAGATGCTTAGGACGTGCGATGTTGGAGAAAAGCGAAAAACCAGTGGGGAAGTTGTACAGGGGTTCCCTTGATATTCTTTATTATATTATATACTCTTGTATGTGTTACTTGGTGATAGTATCCATGGTGAGTCTGGGAACACAGTATACCTGTTTAGGTGATGAGTAAGTTTCACTTGTTGTTCACTGTGCTTTAGCATGCTTTCTTTACTTTTTCACGAGAGGCTTTAGGGAGGATCCTACTGAGTATACTATTATACTCACCCTATGTATATATAACCTGATTTTCAGGTCACTTGGAGCAGGTTGGAGATCAGGCTGGTTACTACTATCTTGTGGTTGTAGGAGCTGTTCGGGCTTGTGGTTGCTGTTGTTTTACTTTCTTTTAGGTACTTGCAGTTTTTCCCCTTTCATTTGTCGTATTTTTGCATGACACTTCATATGTGTACTTGGGATTTCTTTTATCTTTCTGGTTGAGTTGTTGTTGGTTGGTGTCTATCTTATCTCTCTCATTCGTATGTGTTCTCTTAGAGGGTAATGCCTCCAATTTGTGTATTCGCTATACCCTTGGTGCTAGTCACCAACCCGGGGCCTACTGGAGGTGGGACTTGGGGGTCATTATCTCCCTTCTCACATTGTCGGCCCAGGAGGGGTACACTTTGTGGAAAGGGTGTTGTGACACCTATTTAGTGTTATCTCACACCCTACAGGGCCACCATTGTGTACCTAGGCAGACTTCAGGGATATAGGTAGGGAGCGGGGAAAATGACCACTATAGGATGCTTGACATGTCCATTAATTAAGAGAAGGGGAGAATAGGACCATTCTAGGACCGTGATTATATCTAGATATTTCCCTTTTTGTTTTTTGTACTTTGATACATGTATTTTACTAGATTCCTATTTACTTATTTTCTACCTTATAGAGACATGATCATTATATTGTACATGACTGCATTTGGTTTATTTATTGTTACAGTCTTATTGATGTTAACTTCTATTTGATGTTCAGTTATTTTATATCTTTTTCTGTGATTGACTATTGTGATTACTACCACTGTGATACACTTTGAAATGAGGGAATAGCCTTCCCATATAAAAACTCTATACCCTCACAACTAGTTATTAGCCTCTAATGTATGGGGAGGCGTGCTTGAGGCCATGTGACACATTGTCTTGGGGAACCGTTTAGTGGCTCCTGGATCCGGATGTTACAAAGTGGTATTAGAGGAGTAATTTTTCCAGTTTCATTACTATTTTGAGACAATATAAAAGTATTAGGAAGGTATTAGAATTTATTAATGGTCTATTTCTGGGAGTAGATAACCCATGTATTGGAAAATACAAATTTCATAAACTAGATACTACTTTTCTAGATTTTTCTTATTACAGTTGATTTGATTCTACCATTGGGTGAAACACTTGTTGTTTGATGTTTCTTATGATTATGGACTTCATTTTTTCTCGATGAGATGAGGGTATGAATCCCATGCATCATTTAAGGATCCTTTTATAATCGACATGCCATGAATTATTCCATTCCATATAGGGTGCATTTCATGACTACATGACATTATGATGTGTGCCTTACATGATATATCGTGATTTGGTTAACACTTTGTACAGTGAATTGAGAATCAGAATTGACACTTAGAGTTCCTTCCATAACTTAAGCAGTGTTTTCCTTTTTAGTGTACAAAAAAAACTATAAGTAGACAACTATGGAATGTTGAGTCATAGACCATTGGTTGCATGGACTAGAACGTGTTATGGTTTGGATTAAGTGGACACTACATTTCAGTTTAGGAGGTATATGGTCCATTATGGATTGGAAGTTATGAACCAATTTTTTCATCCAATTTAAGATAATTGTAAAAAAATATGTATCTAAAATTTTATAAAATTATGGAAAATGAAGAACTTAACCTTGTACTGACTTTAGAATGGGAATTAGGCAGTGTCTAGTGCTTTTTATGACTATTTATTTTTACCTAGTCTTGGATTTAGAAGCATGAAGAGTGTTGTGGCTTGTTTTTAAGATGTCTTTGACCAATAATACACTTTTAGTTGTGAACTTCTCATTATAGATCTTTTCTATGGTTTTTTTTGGAATGGAAGTGACATGACACCATGATGACCTCCCATCATATGCCCGGAGGGTGGTGACAACCACACTCTAGAGGTGGTGGGACATGGGATCCCAGTGGAACCTCCTATAGTACTAGATGTGGAACCAGTTATAGAACTAGATAATAGTTTTGAGTCATAGTTCTATTAGTGGTTTTTTGGATTTATTCAGATCGTTCAGGTAGTCCTGCAGTCTGCCTCATCTATGAAAGAGCTAACGCATGTGTTCCAACAGAAGAACTGATGATCCATTAAGGGATAAATGATTTGAGGAAGGTATCAAGCATGCTTTTTGATAATAGTTTAATGTGTTTCATTTGAATAATACTATAAATATAGTGAATTAGGTTCTTATTACTAAATAGAAACTAAGGGAAGTTGGGGGAACATAGTAGGTAAGTTCAGCCTCTCAACCTAGTAGATTAGCTTCCAATGAAAGGTAGCACTGTTTTGTGGCTTCTCATGAGGGGAGTTCTAGACAGGCAGTTAGTGCTCGTTTCTTTGTCTTATATCCTTTGTGTGTGAGATCAGAAAACATGAAGAATCGGTTTGATAGAGACCGAGTCGACTACCAAGATTGCAACATGATTGGCCATGTAAAATGGTTCAGTAGGATCTTCCCTCCAGTAGTTAGTGGAAGTGGATTGACTTTGACTACAGGTTCAGAATCGATATTCACAGCTCTAAATCTGTTTGGGAGACAATGTAGTGATGGTCATTTAGGTCAAGGTGGTTGTAATGTCTCAGACCTCCCTGTTCCATTAATTTTCTAAAATCTAGTGTTTGGGGTGTTCTGGGAGGTAACAGTGAGTAATTTCAAGAGTTTTCAAAAAAATCCATTTTTTCCAATGGTGATTCACGATGGTGAGTTGCATCGGTGACTCGCTGATGGTGAGTCGCATCAGTGACTCTTTGAAAGCGAGTCGCGTCGGTGACTCGAAACGGTGACTCACTAATGGTTAGTCACATCGGTGACTCATGTCAGTGAATCGTTGATGGTGAGTCATGTTAGTGACTCGCAACATCGACTCACTGATGGTGATTCATGTTGGTGATTCGTGTTAGTGACTCACTAATGGTGTGTCGAATCAGTGACTCGAAATGGCGACTCATTGATGGTGGGTCGCGACGGTGAGTCACGATAGTAGCCCATGAACGGTGACTCACTGTATGAAAACTCACCATCGGTAGCTCGTCACTAGTAGCTTGTACCAGAGACTCTTCCAATGGTGAGTGTCCCAACGGTTCCTCACCCATTGGTGACTCATGATGGTGTCTCACCAAATGGTGTGTCATTTACACAGTTTTTCAAAATTCTGGTTTTCTGCTCGTATTTCCAGTTTCACCCATTTAACGTTTTATTCGGCGTAAAATGAGTTTAAAAACATGTTTAAGTATTTTTGAATCCGTTTAAAATGATATAAATTATATATTTAATTTCTTACCGCTCGAGAGGCTTTAAGTTAGTCAAAACGCGTAGTCAATATCCACTTTTAATGGGGAGTTCTAAACAATTTCATATCCCTTGAGTCTCAGATCTAGTCCTTCAATGCCAGACACCATTCCTTTATTCCTTCTGTCTCTTTTATATTGATACTCAGGTGTTCTAGAACCTTTATTCAATGAGGAGCCATGCGTCTCTATTGCACCCTTAAATTATGTTTCCCTGGATCCTTGCACACCCCCTGTTTTGTTCATAGAGGAGGTTCTAATTGTTTTTTTGTCTAGGTAGGGATCCATTCATCCCTATTATTTTTTTTATTATGCGTGGTGGGTTTAAAATGTTTCCCATGTGAAGGAAATTGAATCCAAATTTAATAAATATAATTGAATCAGCTTTAAACAAAAAAACAGGTTCCAATGAAAAGTAATGCATGATTCTGTTTTACTATTTATTGATATTGTGATCTTTATGGGCTATATTCCTACTAAATATCATGGCCATTGGTGGTTATTTTTTGTGAACTCAGGATGACTTGTGATGTCTTTTTTTATCACGTGTTGAATGGCTATATATGTGTAATTCATTAACTACGTATATTCGGTTAAATTAATGGATGACCTAGGATCGAACTTGTTCTGTGATAACACCTGAATTATCAAAGTGGAATTAAAGAATGAGTGTTTTATAAATCTAAATACACCCTGCCCTGTTTTGTGTTTCTGTGTGTTGTGTGTGGTTTTGTTTTATTTTGTGCCTTATGTGGTTCGGTGGTGCTGGGATTGAGAGAATAGCTGTAAGGTGGGGTGGTACGGGTGGTGTAATAGAATATCAGGTTTAGAGATTGATTGATTTTATAATGTATGGGTAGTGTTTGAGCATCGGGGTTTCAGGTTCAGGTTGTGCTATGTTTATGTTATGGGGTATGATGGGTGTGGTGTTGTTATAGAGTCGGGCTGTCAGGTTTTGTTGTGATGAGATGTGTTACTGAGTTTGGATGTGTGATGGGAGTTTTTTTGTTGAGAGGTTGAATTGGGTGGAATAACTTTGATGAATGATGGCAACAGTGGTTGGTATGGGTGTTAAATAGAGTGGAATTATGAAGTGAGTTTCTTTGCTGTGGTTATTTTTCCTCTGCATGGTTTATGTTGTGTGGCTTGTTGCATACTGTGGTTGGTAGTTTCTAGGGTAGGGATATAATTAATAAATGGTTTCCTTAATAAATAATTATTAGTGGTTAAATAAGTTGGTTGGGGGTATGTTTGAGCTGTGGACTGTTGTGGATGGTTTTCATTTACAAAATTCCGAAGTGACTGTTGTTGGTATTAAATAAATGCATTTAGAGGTTGAAATATGGTTGTAAGTATCATAGGGTGGTTGATTTTTTTGGTTGAGAAACCATAGGTTGGGCTTTAGTGTTTGATACTATATATGCATACCTGTATTTACCATATGTTTTCTATATACACCCTACCCTAGTTGAGAACTATGTGTAGAACACCCCCATTTTCGTAAGGAATGGTGTATTTCCCAAACATCCCAGTGGGAGGATGGATGAATGACCACCCGATCTTTCCTGCTCCCACTTCTAGGTAGTGATAGCCTAAGATTCTTCGGGCATGTAGTGGTTTGTGAGGCCCAGGCGTGGGTGGGTCAGTTGTGTTTTACCAGGTTTCTTCAGGATGAGGTGTGTTATGCTTTCCCATGTGTTTTCAATATGTGATGTGGTATGTGGACTAGATGTCTTTGGGTGGGACATGGTTGTGAGGGCCATGTGTGTGCAGCAGAGATGTGATAAGCTTCATTTTACCAGGTTTTAGGACTAGCTGTGAGGTTTAGGTGTGTGTGGGTGGGTTGTGATGTGGTACTTTTGAAAGAGGTGGGAGCGTCAGGATGTTTTCCGTTAGCGTGTGAGAGTGGATAATCAGTGGGAAAGTGGTTTGGGGTACCCTATCATCATTTTTCATTCTATATTACTTTACATGACTTGAGTTACTTGTTGAGCGTGCCTTGGTGATGTGGGGATGGCTAGAATACCTTGTTAGGTGCTATTGGTTTTTCTATTTTCTCATGGTAGCATTAGTATGCTTATCCCACTT
The DNA here is from genome assembly GCA_963277665.1 of Viscum album. Lineage (NCBI taxonomy): Eukaryota > Viridiplantae > Streptophyta > Magnoliopsida > Santalales > Viscaceae > Viscum > Viscum album. The sequence continues at coordinate 606,358,208 of OY728139.1, read as the reverse complement.
TTGCATGATGGAATTTTGTTTTCCTATTGAGTATACTTGTATGCTCACCCTACATTATAAAACTGATTTCATGTTTCTAGGAGGACCATAGGGACCATACAGAGCATTACTAGTAGCTCATACATTAAAACAACTTTCATGTTTCTTATTAGCTTTGTTCTTTTGGTATTTACTTTGGTGATTTTCTTTGCAATTCTTGAAACTTTACTTTGAACATGCATATGGGATGGATTTTGGATTCTTATATACATATAGACACACACACACACACACACACAGATATATATATATATATATATATGTCTTAGAGATGTTTTGAGGTTGATACATCTTATCTCCCAATCTTGGTTACCACAAAAAGGGTAATGCCTCCCATTTTGTGAGATTTGTATACCCTTGGTGCTAGTTTCCACCCAGTGGCCTACTAAAGGCGGGACTCATGGGATCATTACCTCTCTTCCTTAATTACCAGCTTAGGAGGGGCATATTTGGAGGTAAGGGGTCATGAAAGACTGGTATTAGAGCCTAATGGTTGAGATATAGGATGGATTTTGGATTTAGGAATAGTGAGTATTGCATGGGTTGGCAGGGAAACAATGTTAGGAAATCTTGTTTCATAACATAGGACAGAGAAGACCAGGTAGGACATGAGATTTTAGGGCCTCCTATGATCCAATGCAAGGACTTTGAGCTTATCAAATGACCATGTAAGGCTACATCGTTTGTAGGGTAGATACCCTAGGAAAGGTACATGCATCATAATGTCTTTTTTTCTTGTTTGAATTGGGATTTTTTTGGGAATTTAAATAAATAATGAGTTGAAATGAATCTTAAATAAAATTCCATACTACTTGAGATTAGAAATTCCTTATTTACCTTTCAGCTATGGCAGTCGGTTATCATTTGCGTGTAGTACATGTAGTGGAGGCCCAGCAAGCCGAACTAGTTGATCGATGGAGGGTTGACCCAATGGAGGAGGATGACCAATGGTAGAAAAAGTTACTTTTTTTCTAGTGACATACTCTAGGGAAGAAAAAGGGAAACGTTTTGGGAATGGAGAAAAGAGTAGGATCAAGGAGCTTGTGATCACCTTCAGTTTGATCCAGGCTCCAACAAAGTACTGGGTTCCCTTTGTAGTGAGCCAGATGTGGGGAGCTGTGCATCAGTGGTGGACGCTTTAATCGCAGGAGCGGAAGGAGGCTGACGTTCTGTGTGTCAATTTTGAGAAGGAGTTCCTAGGAGAATTCCTTTCTTCGACCATGAAGGATGAGAAGAGGCAGGATTTACTCTCCCTCTAGTAGGGGAGTATGTTGGTATGAAATATGGGGATCAAATTCAAGTATCTCCTTCATTTGTCTCTGGATATCTTTCCAAATGATTATTCTCACGCAAGACACTCATAGGAGGCACTTTGTCATTCCATCCAGTATGTGGTTACTCCCTTTACCTTGCTGACATATATGGAGGTCCAGAAAAAGGCGGAGGTAGTTGAGAGGATGAACTCATGAGGAGGTCTACCACGGGAAGGGATTCATCGTAGTTTTTCAATGGTAAAGGTTCGCAGTAGTATGTCTCAGGTGCCAGGGCATCCAAGGTTCAAACTGGTGGGGAGGAAACCATAGTAGTGTCTGTTTCTACCTTTTGGTCATCATACGTATCCTGTGGGCCTATGGACAACATGTTTATCTATGGAGTCCATGGGAATCTTTATAATTTGTGCTCAATTTCCGTTTGAGATCATTATGGTGGAGGTGGGTAGGTATAGCACCCACCTCAGCAGTAGTTGCTGGCATGGAAGTTCCATTAATAGGGACAACAACCTCACAATCAACTGAGGGGAGACGAAATAGGTAGATGTCGACCTCAGAGAACTTGAACTAGGCAGGTTTGAGGAGTTGGTCATTAGTATAGGGGTAGAGGAGTTTGGAATGGTTAGTTGCACACCACAGATGTATTAGTTCCAATAGGTCCAGAGAACATTCGAGGTATGATCAGTTTGTTTAGTAATATTGATTGTGCTTTTTTTGATTTAGGAGTGCTGCACTCCTTTCTTGCACTCAATCTAGACAATTCTCTTGGACTAGATGTAGAGATGCTTACTGTGTCCTTGGGGTTGAGTATTCTAGTTGGAGGTTATACCTTCTTTTTTGATGTGTGCTGGGGATGTAGGCTGATGATGGGACAACATTAGTCCCACAGGGATCTTTTCCTATTTCAAATGAAACCATATGATGAAATCCTTGGAAATTAGTGGTTATAACTTTTGAATGATGTTATTGACTTATTTATAATGAGGTCTTGTTTTTAGATGTGGATGGCCAGCATGTGGATTTCGTTGGAGGGAAAAGTTGTCAGATGGGTAGTCGGTGTATAGTGCCCCTTCATTCCTTGTTGGACAAGTTGTTAGTGGGATCAATGGATGCTGAGATGGAGGAGGTTCCCAGTATTGTTGGGGGAGTTATTGTATGTCTTACTTAAGGAGGTTGTGACTCTACCCCCCATGACGTGATGTTGAGTTCGAGATTGACTTGCAGCCGAGTGCTTCTCCGATTTCGACGACTCCTTATCAGACGAAACCTTCAGATCTGTGGGGGTTAATAATTTAGAATGATGACCTGATGAATAAGGGATTTATCAAGCCCATTGTGTTTCCATGGGGTGTGCGAATCCTATTTTCGAAGAAGGAAGATGGGGTTCTAAGGTTGTTCATAGACTAATAGAGATTGAATCAGGTAATGGTCAAGAACTATTACCCTCTCCTGAGGATAGATGATCTTTTTTACCAGATAAGGGGATAATGTTGGTTCTCTAAGATTGATCTATGGTATGGTTATCACCAGATGAGGGTGAAGGAATTTGATATCTTCAAGACTGCTTTCAGGTGCAGGTATGGGAACTTTGAGTTTGTGGTTATTCCATTTAGTGTTACAAACACAATATTTGTGTTCATGGGACTCATGAACTCCATTTTTCATGAGTTCCTAGACAAGTTTTCTATTTTATTCATTGATGACATACTAATCTACTCAATTTCATAGGAGGAGAATACTAAGCATCATAGGACTGTCTTGGAGGTCCTTCGATGCCACCATCTCTATGAAAATTTGTCCAAGTTCATGTTTTAGACACGAGAGGTGCATTTCCTTGGATATGTGGTGTCACAGTTGAGTATAGAAGTAGACTTGTTGAAGGTAAAGGCATTTGTTTCATAGGAGGTTCCCATTTATGTTGCATAGGTTCACAGGTTTCTCAGTCTAGAAGGCTATTATCAGAGGGTTGTACCCGATTTCTCTCGATTTGTAGCCCCATTGAAATATTTGATGAAGAAGGACTAGGATTTTGTGTGAAGTGAGCAGTGTTAGGTAGTGTTCGGATATCTAAAGGGGAAGTTGGTTAGTACTCTAGTTTCCAGAGGAAGGGGTGATGTTTAAGGCCATTTGTGATGCATTCCTTCTGGGCCTGGGATGTGTGATGATGCAATAATGGGAAGTGATATCTTATGGGTCTAGGTAGTTATGTCCCCATGAGTGTAGTGATTCCACCCATGATCTGGATCTAGTGGTGGCCATGTTTGCGCTGATTTTGTGGAAAGATTACCTCATTGGGAAGAACTTTTTGGTCTTCATGGATCACAATATATTAAGGTATATCTTTTCCCAGTGAGATCTAAACATTTGAAAGAGGAGGTGGATGGAGTTTCTTAAGGACTATGACTTGAAAATCTCTTAAACCTTAGGAAAGGGGAATGTCGTGGACGACTCTTTGACTAGGAAGTCATAGAAGGAAGTAGTTCAGGAATCTATGGACACTTGGAAGGATATGAAGAAGTTATCCACCTTGAACTTAGATGTAGGAATGAATAGTAGTATAGGATTATTATTTTAGATGATGATGCATTATTATCTAATACATAAGGTGGAGGTGTCTTAGTGTTGATACTCGGAGGAAGAGGTGATATACGATCACGTAGACCATGGTGATGCTCCAGTGGAATGGTCAGAGGATGGTCAGAATCAGATGTTGATATGTGGAAGGCTGTTTGTTCTAGTGGCTATGGGTGAGGGAGTTCTCTGTTAGTTTCATAGATTGCCTTTAGTGGTACAAATAGGAGTTTCCAAGATGTAGAATTTATTCAGGATATAGTTTTGGTGGTCTTAAATGAATTGGGCAATGACGGAGTTTGTGGCGAAGTGTTTAGTGTGCCAATAGGTGAAGGCTGAGCACCGTGTACCCGGTGGTTTGTTGCAAGCCTTAGATGTTCCCAAGTTGCAGTGGGATGAAATATTGATGGATTTCATCATAGGATTACCTAGGGATCAAGGAGGCTATGATGAAATATAGGTAGTAGTGGATTGACTAATGAAATTGGATCACTTAGTAATCAAGGAGTTAGGGGAAATGGCTTGCCCAAGGACCACTGAGAACGCACCACACACGCCTCCTCTTTTAAAAAAATGCACGACCGTTGTGGCATCCTCCATCTGCTTGGCTCCATCAACCATAGATTCTCCTCCTGTGCTACTGGATCCTGCGTCCCTTCGTCGGCGGCTCCCTCTCCTCCTGCGGCGATCTCCCCCACCCCTGTTGGCATCCCTCCCCTTGACCAACTTTCTTTTCGCGATGCTCTCTGTGGTCCTTCCTCATCTGATGGCCATCCTTGTTTCTTGGTGGTCTCCCTTGGGCAGTCTTAGCCATCACATGAGGGATATTGGATATATCAGGATGTTCCAGCTTTAGCATTTTTGGAATCTTCGGTGTGTCTGCATCTCACCCTAGTAGCTCACTTCAGCACTGAAAAACCTTCCCTCATGGACTTCTAGTGTTTCTTGGGCACTTAGGGCCTTTTAATTCTGGTTTGGATCTATTCTTTGCATCATCATTCCTTCTGTATTGTTCTTGTGTCGCAATAAGACTTCCCTAAGGCATGGTGTAGCCCCCCCCCCCCCCCGCTCCTGGGGCCGTTGGAGTTTTAGTTTGTCCAGATGGTCTATGGATGTGCATAGGGGGAAGGAAAGTGCTCTTGCTAAGATGTGTATCAATCTCCCAGGGCTCCCGCTTCCCTTTCAAAATGAAGGTTTCCTTAAAGCTATAGGCGTTTCCTTGGGTGGCTTCCTATGCTGGGATCCCCAGACCAACTGCCACGCAGAGGCCTTTGTGGCTCCAATTTGCATCGAACTGGACCTATCCATTCCCTTGCTGGATAAGATCAACCTCAGGGTGCAAGAATCCTTTTCCTGGGCTCAAGACATTTCCTATCCGGTGTTCCTGTGCTTCTGTTCTCATTGCCTTATTTAGAGGCACTACAAATAGATGTGTTGTCGCCTCCATCAGGATAGGCGGCGTCAACCATTTCCTCCAACTAATATCAGAGGAGATCGTCTGGTTCCATCAAATGGCGTTATTCTAGGGGTGCATTCAGAGGCAGCCCCATCCCCTGGATCAGACATGGTGCCTCTTATGTGTGACAAGGCCTATGCAAGTCCTCCTGAACCACTCTTGGAGGCAGATAGAGAGGTGTGATGGGACTTAGTGACTTTTTTTCCATGGTGCATACCCCTGGCTCAAGATGGCACCCATCTTCCTTCTCTTGTTCTTCCCCTGGGCCTGCCTCCCTGCCCCCTTTGGCTCCAGCTCTTGGTGGTCCTGGTGAGGTGGTGTGATATCTTGCAATATTTCCTCTGGGTTTCTGTTTTTAAGGGTCTACTTCCCCCAATGCGTTGAGTTCCACTCTGGTTCTTATCTCGGAAGCTTCACAGTGGGAGGTTAATGGATCAGAGAGGGTGTCAAACTATCTTCCAAAAAACAGGGGGAAACTAGGGTCCCCTCTCTAAGACCTCAGATCCCCATACATTCCTTCTCTGTGAAATGGTACTGGTGTTCGTATAAGATCCCAGTCTAGGAATCTCAAGGTTTGTTCTTCCTCCCATTTTGTACAAGACATGTAGTTTGGGGCCAGTCCCAAATCCCTTAGTTTCCAATGACTCTTTGCTCATATGGAATCCCCAAGGTATCAAAGCTCATGCTAAAATGGATTTCCTATCTTTGGAGCTCCCCAAACATAAGGTCTCTATGGTAGCCATCATGGAGAACAAGAAACAACCTATCAAGATAACCGAGTTCTCCAAAAAAAAACATAAATTGCATGGCTACATGCATGTGGAACCGACCAACAAACACATATGGATCTTATGGAATCGAAGTTTCTTTGTGACTTTAACCTAGATAGGGGACTATTTCATCACTGTTAAGGTTTCTCAAGACCCACACTCCTTCTTCATCTTCTTTATTTATGGAATCTATCAATCCCAACTCCGGGAGTCCCTATAGAGTGATCTCAATTATTTCGACCCTGGTAATCTTCCTTTTTATAGGGGGGATTTCAATGTTGTAACTCATCTGGAGGAACGTAAGGGAATAATTCTATTTAACAGGAAAGCTAGTTTCTCTTTTTATCAATTCATGTCTGGTAAAGGTCTCATGGACCTCTGATTTTCCTGCAACCGCTTCACGTGGCGTAACAACCAGTAGGGTCACTGTAGGTCCTGAATCCACTTGGATAGATTCTTGACCAACATGTATGCACTATCTGGTTATGAAACTACTTGGGTTACCCACTTGGTGCGCGGTTTGTCGGATCACTCCCCACTCCTTATCTCGTTATTGTCTAGTCAATATCATCACACCCGATTTCATTTTTATCAACACTGGACAAGCATTTCAGGCTATAGGGATCTAGTTTGAGACTCTTGGGATTCCCTTGTTCAAGGCCATTCATGGTGTACCCTCCACAAAAAGTTAAGATGTCTCAAGCCGAGGCTTCAGTCTTAGTCGAAGTATTTCCCATCGTCAAACAGAGAACTGGAAGTAGTCATGCAAGATGTTGATCAGCTTGAAAGATGTCTTGAAGAGGATTGGAATGACAAGCTCTTTGAGGAGCTTGCAAGTAAAAAGGATTTCCTTTCAGACATGGTGTTGAGGCAAGAACGCCAGGATAGGGAGGATGTCAAAATAAAGTGGCTTAAAGAGGGTGATAATAATGAAACATTTTTTCATGCTTGTATCAAGGAGAAGAAAATGTGGATCAAACCAAATATTGAGCTGGGGGGTGGCTCCTTCACAGATGATAGGGAGGTTGTAGGGGCTCTTGCTAACTCTCACTTTCGCGACTTTCTTACGGATCCTAGCACTACCGTTCCAAATGGGTATACATGGGGAAACATGGGGATCCTTGAAAACCTCTAGCCTAACTTCCCATCTTGTGACAACGAGGTCTTAAGTGGTATTCCTCAAGAGGACGAGATTCATGGAGTCATGATGGATTTGAATCCTGATAGTACGGTGGGTCCTGATGGCTTCCCCAGAAGATTTTATAGAGCTTCATGGGACATTGTGAAAGGGGAGTTAATTGCAGCCATCCAAGACTTATTTAGGGATTGGCCTTTGCCTAGAGTGGCATGTGTTACAACCGTGGTTCTCATTCCCAAATCCAAATATCCTACATCCATCGAGAATTTTTTTCCGATTAGCATGTGAAACGTTCCTTACAAAATCCTTGTAGGTATCATTAATGCAAGGCTGTCCACCCATCATCCCAAGTGCATCTCTAAGTAACAACATGGCTATGTCAAAGGGAGTTCCATCTAGGGGGCGATCATCTTGGCACATGAAATGATCAGAGATCTCAGCATTAAAAATTATGGCTCCAAAGTCTCTATTAAGTTGGATATGAGCAAGTACTATGATTTTGTGGAGTGGAGCTTCATTATCAATGTTCTAGAAGGTACGAGCCTCTCTCCAGGGAATACTAACATCTTCTTTTATTGCTTTAGTTCAGTTTGGATGTCGATTTTGTTCATGGGAAAAATGTTAGGTTTCTTCAAAGCAATATGTGGGCTTCATCAAGGAGATCCAATCTCACTGAGCATATTTATCATCACTCAAGAAGTTCTCAACCACCCCATTCAATGCAACCTTTCCAATGGTGCGATCCTTCCCTTTCGCAGAAGAATGCACTTCCCATCTGTGTCTCACCTTATGTTTGCAGATGACTCCATTATTTAAATCAATGCATCTAGAAGGTCTATGCATGGGCTGAACACAACATTGGAGGTGTATTGTCTTTTGACCATTCATATCATCAACAAGAGTAAGAGAAACATATATATCTCTAACACATGCTCTGACAGGCGTATCCTTAATGTGGGTTGTATTATGGGCACACACAAAGGTAATCTACCCATTCTGTATCTGGGAGCCCCTATCTTGTCGAGGCCTCTACATATTCATGATTTTGGTTCCATCATTTGTAAAATCACAGAGGGTTATTAACTGTAAGAGCCATTATCCATCCTTTGGAGGCAGGATCGCCTTGGTGAACAATGTACTTATGGATACCCCGATTCATGCTCTATCTTCTATTAAGGTCCCTAAGGGGATTATTTGAAACATGGATAGGATCATTGCTGGCTTCATTTGGGACACCATGAATGATGGAAGAAGGCATTGGGTTTCATGGCATAAGATGGAGAGGCCTATCAATAAACATGGTATCAACATTCATAATCACGGTGATGCCCTTAGCTGCATGCATGCAAAAATGGCCTGGGAAGTAATGGAGAAGCATACATTATGGAGAATGACCATGAATTCATGTAATGTTGGGAATGGGGGTATCAGGGATGGGAAGTCTTCCCCCATTTGGTGCGAGATTAGTCCTCTGGTGAACTCCCTCAGGCCTCATGCTTGCTGGATCATCAAAATAGGGGACACCTCTTTTTGGCATGACAATTGGTGTTGGGAGGCCATTATTTACCCGAGTTTCCCTTTCACCAACATCTCCTTCATGGAGTACAATAATAATCCACCTTTAGTCAATGTTGTTCTTGACACGAACCACAAAAATATGTTCCACCTCATCAAGCTGACTACAGCTCCCGATCGGTACGTGTTTACCCCATCTTCGTCAGACCTCTTCACATCCAAATATTACCATCATGTGTCTGTCATGCAAGCAGCGGTGGATGTATGGAGATAAGTTCTTGGGATAGGTCCATCCCCAAAATATTCAATTTCCTTACTTGGATAATCATTCATAGATCAATTCTTATAAATGAGAACATCAGGCGATGTGGGGTGATCATGGCCTCCAAATGTGTTTACTGTAAGCGGCAGAAGTTGGAAACCTTGGATCATTTGTTCTTTGAGAGCGATTGGGAAAAAGAGGGATGGATGTTTTTTTGGTCATTTCACTGGATTTTCTATTCTATACATGGCAGAACAATCCTTCCATGTCCGCTGCTACCACGGTTCAAGTGCTGAGGGCCTAGAGAGAAGAGCGTGCTCTCTGGTGTTGCACGCAAGATTCTAGTGCATGTGTCAGGCACAAAATGAGTATCTTCATGAAGGGGTGTCCTTATCTATACGAATGATCATTTTTCAAACTAAGAGCCTTCTACTTGATATGGTCCGTGTTCTCAGCACTTGGAGGGAGGCTCCAACCCTAAAACTACTTCTTCCCACTGTGAACAATCCCCCTCCGGTCCACATTTCTTTCTCTGGAAATTGGGTTCGATGGAACCCCCCCGTCATGGTTTAAAGATCAACACAGTAAAATACAATATTTCGGGCACCATGAGTGGTGGGAGTCTCGATCATGATTGCAACAGATCGGTCTTTCTCACCTTTTCTATCTGGTTGGGTCAGGGTACATCACTTATTTCATAGGCAAAGACTATACTGGCTAGTCTCCTTGTGTGCAGCCAAAGGAGAGTGGATCTAGTGGAGGTGGAAATTGATTCCATGCTCATTTCTAATTCTCTCTAGGGCCTCGATAGTGTTCCTTGGTCTATTGAGTATATCATTATGAAATGTCATCGTATCCTTAGCATCAACACCAAAGTGTCCCATTCATGGAGAGAGGGAAATAAAGCTATATATTACCTAGCCTCACTTGATAGTTCTGGCCCGGAGGATCTTATCTTTCACACCCCTCAAAGTCTAAAACCAATGGGGATCAACATTCATAGAGTGGATTCCCTTAGACTTTACCATTTTATCCCCATGTAGTCTTTTTCCCTCGGCCAGCTTTTGCGGCCACTGGTGTGTTCCATTTCTTCTCTTTGAATAAACATTTTCATGATGATGATGAAGGAGTCAGGTGTAGTGGATGCCTTGGCTAAGAGGTATGTGGATGAGGTGGTGCAGCTATATGGAGTTCTGAGATCCATTATCTCGTATTGGGATACACATTTCACCTCATGAGTCTGGATGGGATTTCCACATGCTTTTGGAACTTAGTTATGCCTCAACACTACTTTCCATCCTCATACGGATGGATAGATGGAGCAGAATATCAAGATATTGGAGGAAATTTTGCAGCTATGAATCTGGAATTTAGTAGATATTTGGTATGACACTTGAAATTGGTAAAGTTCACTTACAATAATATCTATCACTCTTCCATTTTCATGGATCTGTTTGAGGCATTGTATGGAAGACTGCGTCATTCTCCTTGGTGCTGGACAAGGGTTGGGGAGCCAACTGTTCTTGGTCCGGACGTAGTTAAGAGGACAATAGAGAAGATTCATCTCATTTGTGATAGGATTAAGGATGTAAAGGAATAATATAAGTCGTACGTAAAACGTAGGAGGAGGCCCTTTGAATTAGAGGTTGGGGACCAAGTGTTGTTGAAGGTTTCCCCACGACGTGGGAAATATAGTTTTGAAGGGGGAGCAAGCTCTCTCTGAGGTTCATAGGACCATTAGAGTTGTTAGGGAGAGTTGGAAAGGTGGAATACTAGTTGGAACTGCCACTATAGTTGGAGAAGGTCCATGCCGTCTTTTATGTCACTCAGCTTCGTCAGTATCTTTGTGATGACTCTCATGTCATTAATTGGAGAGAGTTGGATGTCTAAGAAAACACGACGTTCATGGAGTGGCCAATAGAGATCTAGGATTTTCGGGAGAAGGTGCTGCATGGACATAACATTCCCATTGTTCATGTGTTGTTGAGGCATGGTGGCCTGGAGGAGAGTACGTGGGAAAGTGAGACAGAGATGCGTTCCCAATGCCCAAAGTTTTTTTTTGAGTTTTTCCTTGTTGGGTTTCCCTTTGTAATGAAATAGTTGAACATTGTATGTTGTGAGATGAGTTATTTACTAGTTCAATAATGTGTGACAAAACCCTAATATAGGAAGAGGAGAGGACCAAACTCCTAATCAAGAAGCATTAACGAGGATGTGATTAAACCCATGTGGGTGATTCAGTGCTACCCAAAGTAGATAGTATATTGACATGGAGGAAGGGATTCCCCAATTCATGAGTTATGGATGCCATGGTTGTTGTGATTGTGCGGTGTGTACTGTGTTTAGTTGGGGTAGTATATGTTGGAGGTTGTGTTCTTGGATGTTGAGGACTTACTCAAACTTTCAAACAACACAGGGTGGTTTATTGTTGAACTTTGGTGTGCTTAGTCAGTAGTAATGTTTCAAGCATAGCGGGAACCTTGAGAGTCATCTCACAGGGTGGTTGTTCAGACCCCTATTTTCCTTCATAGTTGGTTTTGAATTATTAAGGATGAGAATAGTTTTATAGGTCTCTGATGTAATATACCAGACCTCCCTAGTCCATTAATTTTCTAAAATCTAGTGTTCGGGGTGTTTTGGGAGGCAACAGTTACCAATTTCAAGAGTTTTCCAAAAATTCAGTTTTTCCAAAGGTGAGTCACGATAGTGAGTCACACCGGGGACTCGCTGATGGCGAGTCGCATCGGTGACTCATGTCAGTGACTCACTAATGGTGATTTTCATTGGTGACTCACATCAGTGACTCGCTGATGGTGAGTTATGTGGGTGACTCGCAATGGTGACTCACTGACTGTGAGTCACGTTGGTGAGTCGCGTCGGTAAGTCGCTGAGGGTGAGTCATGTCGGTGACTCACAATGGTGACTCACTTATGGTGATTCGTGTTAGTGACTCATGTCAGTGACTCACTGATGGTGAGTTGCGTCGAGACTTGAAATGGTGACTTGCTGACGATGGGTCGCGGTGGTAGCTCCCAGAACGATTACTCACCGAACGATGACTCAACATAAGTAACTCGTTATTAGTAGCTTGTACCAGTGAATCTTGTAATGGAGAGTCACTCAATAGTGCCTCACCCACCGGTGACTCGATATGGTGACTCACCCAATGGTGAGTCATTTCCACAATTTGTCAAAATTATGGTTTTCTTCTCATTTTTCCAGTTCCCCCCTTTAACATTTTATTTGAATTAAAATGAGTTTAAACCCATGTTTAAGTGTTTTTGAATCCATTTCAAAGGATATAAATTATATCTTTAATTTATTAATGATTTGGAGGATTTAATTTATTCAAAACGTGTAGTCAATATCCACTTTAAATGGAGAGTTCAAAAATAGTTTCATATCCCTTGTGTCTCGAATCTAGTCCTTCAATACCGGACACACTTCCTTCATTCTTTATTTATCTTTTCTATTGATACTCAAGAATCCTAGAACCTTTATTCCCCAAGTAACCTTGCTTCTATGTTTCACCCTTGGATCTTGTTTACCTTGAGCCTTACACACTCCCAGTTTGGCACAAGGAGGAGGTGTTGATGATTGATTTCTTGAGGTAGGGATCCCTTCATCCCTCTTATTTGTGTATCATGCGAGGAGGGTGTACGAATGTTTCCCATGTGAAGGAATTTGAATAAAAATTTAATAATGATTATGCAATACACTTTAAACCAATAAATATAGTCCAGGAAAAAGTGATGCATGCTTTTGTTTTACACTTTACTGATATCTTAAAATATATGGGATATATGCCTACTGAAAATCATGGTCATTTATGGTATTTTTTTTTGTGAACTAGAGATGAAATTTGAGGGCTTGATTTTTATCACGTGTTGAACGACTGCATATATGAAATTTATTAAATACGTATATTCTGTTAAATAAAAGGATGCCCCAAGATCTAACTTTTTATGTGATAACCCCTAAATTATCATAGTGGAATTAAAGAATGAGTGTTTTCTAAATCTAAATACACCCTACCTTATTTGGTGTGGTTGTGTGTGGTTTTGTTATTTCTTGTGCCTCATGTAGTTGTGTGGTGCTGGGGTTGAGTGCACAATTATAAGGTGGGGTAGTACGAGTGGTGTAATGGAATCTCAGGTTGATATATTGATTGATTGTGGAATGAATGAGAAGTATTTGAGTAGTAGGGAAGTATTCTCAGGTTGTTCTATGTTTATGTTTCTGTTTGTGATGGACATAGTGTTGTTATATAGTGGGCATGTTGGGTTTGGTTGTGATGAGATGTGTTACTGGGTTTGGCTCTGTGTTGGGATTTTTCTTGTTGAGAGGTTGGATTGGGTGGAATGAATTTGAAGAATAATGATGGAAGTGGATGGTATGGGTGTTAAACAGAGTGGAATTATGATGTGAATTGCTTTATTATGGTTCTTTTTCCTCTTCATGGTTTATGTTGTGTGGCTTGTTGCATGATGTGGTTGGTAGTTTCCCATGTAGGGATGGAATGAATAAATGGTTTCCTTAATAAAGAATGATAATTGGTTAAATAATTTGGCTTGGGTATGGTTGAGTTGTGGCTTGTTGTGGATGGATTTCATTTATCAAATTCCGAAGTGACTATTGCTGGTGTTAAATAAATGTATTTAGAGATTTTAGTAGAGTTGACAGTATCATATTGGGTGTTTGATTGTTTGGTTGAGAACCCAAAGGTTGGGCTTGATTGTTTGATACTATATATACATACCTATATTTTCCTTGTGATTTTTATATGCACCCCACCTTATTTGAGCATTATGTGCCAAACAACCCATTGTCATGGGGGATGGTGTCTTTCCCAAAAATACCAATGGGAGGATGGTTGGATGGCCACCCACTCTTCCCTGATCTCTCTTACATGCAGTTATAGGCCAAGATTCTTCAAGCATATAGTGGTTTGTGAGTTCCAGGTGTGTGCGAGAGAGTTGTGTTTTACCAGCTGTCTTTAGTATGAGATGTGTTGTGATTTCCTAGGTGTTTTCAGGATGTGACATGGTATGTGGCACATGTGTCTCTAGGAGGCATGTGGTTGTGAGACCTAGGTGTGTGTGTGGGGGGTTGTGATGTGGTACTTTTAGAAGATGTAGGAGCTCCATGATATTTTTTGTTAGGGATTGAGAGCTGTTAATCAGTGGGAAAGCGGTGTAGGGAACCCTATCATCGATTCCCTTATAATATTACATTTCATGACTTGCGTTACTTGGTGAGCATACCTTGGTGAGGTGGGGATGTCTAGGATACCTTGTTAGGTGCATTTGTTTCTTATATTTTCTCACGGGAGCATTAGTATGCTTCTCCCACTTATGAACAAGATAATTTCGTTTTCCTACTGAGTATAATTGTATACTCACCCAACATTATAAAACTTCTTTCAGGTTTCCAGGAGGACCCTGGGGACCGTGCTAGGAATTAATAGCTCGGACATTGGGATAACTATCGTGTCACTACTTAGCTTTGTTTTTTTGGTATTTACATTGGAGTCTTTCCTTGTAATTCTAGATGTTTTACTTTGAACATGCATGTGGGAAGGAATTTGGATATCGCCTCCCATTTTGTGATATTTGTATACACTTGGTGTTGGTTGCCACCCAGGGGCCTACTGGTGGTGAGACTTAGGGGTCATTATTTCTATTCCTTTATTTCTAGATCATGAGGGAATATTTGGTGGGATAGGGTCATGATAGTGGTGAATTTGGCCGAGCCATCCACACACCAGTTGTACCTAGACAATAGAGTGGGCCTACTCTGGTAAGTGAGGTTGTTTCACATGGCCTCGGTTTAGGCCAGATGTATTCAGTAAAAACTACACACAAGGAGAAAATATTTTGGTTATCTATCATGAGAGGTGTGAAATTAGTAGAATCAACTCTATTATATACTTATTTTGATATAGGCCTATTTTTGAGATCCTTCGGCTTGTTGTTCAGTTTTCTGATGGTGTTATGAAGCTCAACACTCTATTGGGTATTAAGATAGAGGGTGTATGTGAGTGTAGGGGTTTCCCCCTTAATATTGGTGGGTGTAACTTCATATGGGATCTTTTATTTTTTGAGATGATAGGGTTTTACATCATACTCAGGATTGACTAGCTGGTTACTTATTGATCCCATGTTTATTTCTATCACTAGAGGGTAAAATTCACATCACCATTGGGTGGGATGTTTATTCAAAAGGGTGAATAGGATGTCCAATAGTTATGAGATGGATCATATCATTAAGGCTGGGTGAGATGACAACCCATATAGCTAGTTTATATCTAGATGATTACGGAATGTGGTGGGAACATTTTCCTATAGTGGTTGATCATTTTAGGGATGTTTTCCATGATGAATTTTCTAGTTTACATCCCAAGAGAGAGGTTGAGTTCTCTGTCAAGCTAGTTCCAGGAGCTGTACCTGTATCCATTCCCCCATATAGGATGGATAACACTGAGTTGGAAGAGATCAATAGGCTCTTATAGGACTTGTAAAAAATGGGTTTATATAACCCAGTGCTTCTCCATGGAGTTTTTTATACTTTTTACAAAAAAGGAGGATGGTACCCTCAGGCTGTGAGAAGATTATCATAAATTAAACCAGTTGAGAATTAAGAAAAGATATCCCTTTTCATGAATAGTTGAACTCTTCAAAATAGCTTTAAAGAGTTTGAGTTTTCCTAAATATTGATTTGAGGTAAGGTTATTACTATGTATGTGTTTGACCTATAGGCATACTGCATATATATTTTCATAGAAGGTATGGATTATATGAATATATGTTTATCCCATTCAGTTTCATGATTATTCCAAAAAATTTCATGGCACTGATGGACCAAGTTTTCCATCCATACCTAGATTCATTTGTGTCGGTTTTCATGGATGATATCTTGGTTTATTCTCACAATCGACATGACTATTCCAAACATCTTGAGATCATTTTAGATACACTGAGAGAGCATAAATTATTAGCTAATCTCATGACGTATGTATGGATAAGATCTACATATTAGGTTATATTATCTCAGATATAGGAGTATCAGTTTACCTAGAGAAGGTGAGGGATTTAGTTTTCTAAGAGCATCCCAAGAACAGATTTGACACACGTAGTCTATTTAGGATATCTAGATATTAAAATTGTTTTATAAAGGACATATCATGCTTAGAATGATCATTGGAGGGATTAAATTAGAATGTTGGGAAGTTTTTATGGGAAGATACCTATGATATATCCTTTTAGGAGCTAAAAGGGAGACCGACTTCAGTTTCAATCTCGATTATTCCAAATCTAGTTAGAATCTATACAATGTATTGGGATGCATAGGGTATCAGACTATGACAAATTATGATACATGGAGATCTATTTGTGGCATAAGTGCCTCATCAGTAGAGGCCACATGATTGGAACTAAATGAGACACGATCTCGAGTTAGATTTTGTGGTATATGACTTGCACTATTTACTTAGAGAACATTTTTTTGTGTACACGAACCAAAAAGAGTATATATTTCAACAACATGATCTGAATTTGAGGCAGTGAAGTTTGGTTGAGTATCTACTGTCTTTTGACTTCAATATTTCCTATATGATTAGGAAAGGAATTGTAGTTGTCGATGCACTGAGCAGGAGGACTCAAATATAGGCAGTTCAGGAGGCCAATAATGAGTGGAAGACTATGTACCTGTTTTATAAGATGTATATAGAGGTTCATGATGGGAGAAGGTATAATTTTATATCATTTATAGTGGTTACATTCACTATTGTGAATAAAGTGTGGATGAGATGGTTGTTTGATGCTGAGGGACTAGTCCTACGGGAGAGTGTGGCAGGTGAGGACCCACCACATGGTTGGATTGTTGGATATAGTGAAATTCTAGGTATTTATAGACACATTTGGGGTTCTAGAAGACATATGTGAGGTGATGATGCTTGAGTTTCATTCATTAGTTTGGGAAGTACATACCGATGTTTACAATATGCATCTTGACTTGTCCCATTAATACTGGTGTCCTGGTATGAAGTTGGAGGTAACTGGTTTTGTCACTAGGTGTTCCACCTATCAGTAGGTTAAGGAAAAACCTCAAATACCTGCTATAATTTTATAGAAGGTATCCATTACCAAGTGGAAATGGGAATATGTTTTGATGGATTTTGTGATTTGGTTGTTGAGGTTTCCTCGAGGTAGTGGTACAATGCGGGTTGTTATGGATAGGTTCATAAAGGCCGCTCATTTCTTTACAAATAGAGATACCTTCTTAATATATTATCTTGTGAGATTATATATTTGTGAGATAGAGGGACTTCATGGGGTTTCTCAAATAATTTAATAGGATGGGGACACTCGGTTTACTTCTCATATATGGAAGAGTTTACATATTTATTTGGGTACACTTATTCTGAGCACAATATTTCACCCTCATACTGATGGTTAGTCAGAGCACATGATTTAGGTTCTAGAGGACATTATTAGAGAATGTGTCCTTGATTTTAGGGGATCTTGGGAGAGACATATACCTCTTTTCGAGTTCTAATATAACAATATCTATCATATGATGATACAGATGGCACACTATGAGGATTTGTACGGTAGGCCATTCTGATCACCCATATGCTGGTTATAGGTAGGTGAGGAATTATTGCTCGAACCACGTATTATGATATAGATTTCATAATAGTTCAAGATGATTTGAAAATTAATGCGTACTACACTATCCATAAAAAATCTTACACCGATTTCCATTGATGACCTCTATATTTCAAGGTCAAGGATTAGGTTTTTTTATGTATCTCATCGAGGCTGTGATATAGATGGATTAGGAGACATGGTAAGATTTATCTATGATATGATGGGTCATTCAATATTTGGAGAGAGTAAAGTTGGTATCTTATCAGTTGTAGTTACCTCAGAGGCACTGAGACATGCATGATGTCTTCCATGTATCTTATTTTCACTATTATCACTCAGATCCATCTCATGTTCTGCATCTCAATGAAGTTGAGATATAAGTAGATACATCCTTCAAGAAGCATCCTATTCATATCATTGATAGGAACACTAAGTTTATAAAAGGATGGAAAATTCCTCTTGTATAGGTTTTGTGGAATCATGCACATTTATAGGGAGAGACTTGGGAGTGGGAGGCTAACATACCTGCTCAGTGGATGGAGTTATTTCCAAGTGATTCTTGACCACAATTGGAAGGGAAATTCAGGGATGAATTAATTTAAGGGGGAATATTGTAAGATCCGAGAATTTAATATGTTGTATGGATATTTTTAATTTCAATTTAACTTATTGTTTTTACCAAATTTTTGTGTGTATTGAGATCACAAAAGTTTTAGGGGGTGCCTGAGGCTTGTTTGGAGTATGGAGCCTAGGATTTTGGGAAAGGAAGATGGGTCACACTATTAGTAGAAACCAAATGACCTAGGATGCATGCTTTGAGGAAACTATATAGGGAATTTTAGAGGTCATAGAAAGGCCGCATATTTTGAGGAAAACATGAAACCAGGGCCGCATGCCTGTGTCAAAAACATTAGACCTTTAACAGAGGTAAATAACATGGTTTGAATACAGTTTCCCAAACTATTCACATGAACAGTGTGAGGTCCCCCTTGAGACAGTGAATGGTGCACGGTAGGCAGATGGTTTGGACAACAGTGCAACATGGTTAAAATCTGTAAAATTGCGTTTTTCCCTTAAATTTCATTTTAACCTAAATCTATTTTCTTTCTTTCTCCATCGGATAGATCCTCATATTTGAGAGCTCCCTTTGAATCCAAATCATAGGTTTGGCTCTGGTTTCTTCATTCAACCTCCGATTCGAATACAATTTGTCTCTTTATATTAGGGTTGTTAAGTTATTCATTCATATTGTGTTGTTATTCATTTTTATTCATATCGACAAAGTTATTTATGTGCAAGATAATATGCCCTATTTCCATAATTTTCGCCCGATCTTCATTTTTCTCTTGATCTAGACCAAATCCGAGGTCGATACTTGTCTAGTGTTATACCACATACATACAGTAGGTGGTCTATACCTTTTAAATTATGGTTTGGTAGTTTTATACCATGTTTTAGTAGTGCCGCACACCGTTCCTTCCATAATTTCCCTAAAATATAAATAATACCTTGATATAATTATTTAGAACCTATTAGGTTTCCCCTTGAGTATCCTTTTTAATCGTTGGAAGTTATTATCCTCAAATAAGGATACCCAAGGGATGTTCCCTTGTATCTTTTCTATATTATATAACATCATTGGGTGCATGTGAGATCAAAAATATTTGCGGGGGAGTTAATGAAAATTAAATTAATTGTTTAAGGTTGTAAGACCCTTGTTTTTACATGTTCATTTTTAAATGAAAGGAATGATCTAAATTTAATGATTAATAGAGAGTTGATACCTTCTTTTCTATGTGACACATGATGATAAATTGTTTAATTTTTCTAACTAGAAATTGTGGAATTGAGATTGATGAACTTGGGGAATGTGATTATTCATGAATTGTTGAATGAATTGAGATGATGAATTTATTATGGTAGTGTATTTCTTGGATAAGCTCCTTGGATCCCGATTCCATAGAAAACCATGGAAATTTCTAATCCATGGGTATTTTTCATGGTATTGGATTCACTGGATATGTTTTCTCCTTAGTTCTTGATTCCATAAAATGCTTTGAGTCTATCTACACCATGGATTTGGATTTCATAGAATCGCATTGGACATGATCTGTTTACATGACCCTTAGAATCCACCTATGTCTTTACTGAGATTCCATTGAAATTCTTATGGGACTTGATGAACATGTGTTGGTATTCTATACCTTGGATCCTACCCTTTGTGGTTTGAAACTTGATTAAACAATGTTTCTATTGTGGATAAATTACAATATATTACACATTGTGGACACTGTGCATATTGACACCTGGTTATACTGTGTGCTAGTGGTGGATATTTTTCCATGCTTACAAATAGCCATAGTACAGGTATCAGATATCAGTTTTCAAGCTATAAATTATTACTTGTTCATTTATGATTTACAACTGCTCTTTTATATGGGAGTTTGACTATTGTTTATATATACCCATGTTTGGATGGACAATATCACACATTACTTTCATTACTGTTATACCTATGATGTATATTCACACTTATTTTTTTATATTATATAGACTAGACTTGTTATAGACACCATTGGTGGTTTCCTATAGAGTGTTATCTCACACCCTGTTTAGGCCACTGTTCTGTACTTGGACAGAACTCAAGATGAAGGTAGGGACCAGAGAAAGTGCCCACTGTACGATGCTTGACATTCTGGTTGATTAGGATCAAGGAAGCACATGATCGAGATAGGATCATGATTTTATCTAGAGATAGACATTTTTTTTATATTTTGATACATGTATTGTGTTGGATTCATGTATACCTATTTCATTCTTTGTGAAGAAATGATAATCAAATTGTAAATGACTGCTTTTGGATTATTTATTATTATAGTATTCTGGATGTTATCTTCTATCTGTTATTTAGTTATTTTATATCTACTTCCATTATTGACTATTGTGATTACTACTATTGTGTTACACACTTACATGAGGAAATAGTCTCCCTATATCCACACCCTATGACCTCACTTCTAGTAGTAAACCTCTAGAAAACTAGGAGGTATGTATGAGGCCATGTGACCCACCAGCCTAGGGCACCGTTTAGTGGTTTTGGGGTCAGGACATTACACCAGACAAGATTCTAACTTCTCTTTTAGGTCACACACAAAATTAGTTTTTTCCCCTCTATCATCATCACTTCTTCATAAATAAAATCATTTTCAACAAGATAAACTAATTTATCATCATAATCTAATGAATTTCTTGAGTTTTCTTATTCATTATTTCTCACTAATTTTCATTTCTTACTAATGAACCACCTATTCTTATTTTTATTCTTCTTCTAGTTTTGTTTTTTCTCATCCTCCTCATCTGATTAAGGACTTTAACCTACTTATTTGGATTAATTTTTATAATATGATAAATATCTATATAATTATATGATCTCATTTATTTTATACAATTTTTTTCTATATTCCTTTATTGAGTATATTTATTATAGATAATTTAGTTGAGATATGTTTCTGCTTTATCATTATCCAGATTACTTGATTCATCATATTCTTCGTCTTTGACATTCCTTTTTCACATTCCTTTAAATTACATTTAATTATCTATTTATTTTTTATGGTTAGGGCCTTCATCATTTTATAGTATATGTGGGTGTTGTAACATTAATCCAAATCTAGATCTTAACTATTCTCCAAAACCAAAACTATAGGATAAAATATTTGAGGGAAATTTCTCATACACTTATTCACAATCATTTATTCCTCCATCTTCTCACCCAATATTTAAATTTTTTTGATTAATTATTTTACCATATTTAAATAATCATCTATATTCTAATAATATTATATTTTTATATCTTCAAATGTACTTCTCCATACATGTAATTTGGCTTCATTGACTTTTATATTAACCTCATAACTACTTCAATATTTTTTCAAATTTTCTTTGGATGTCTGAAGACCCATGTTTTCTGAGTATAATTTATCCAATAGAGACATTATGAAGGCATTATATAATATTCCATCCATCTCTATATTCCTCTACATATAATGAATCATTGGATAATTTTTAATAATAGGTGGAAAACCTATATTAAAAACATTTATGAATCCTAGGTTAAGTAAAAGGAGATATGACAATATCCAATCCTTCCAACTATTGTATTTTGTACCATCAAAATTTGGTATAACTCATCTATTCCAAGAATTTTGGTTACCCATTATTGAAGAATAAATATTTTTGGATCTTTATAGTGAATCTTCCATTGATACCCCATGTAGATCCCCTTGTTGGATGGACCAGTAAGGGGGGTGGGGGTTTAAATTAGAGGTATTCTATTTACCAATTCCTTACATTTTTATTCAACCTCTTGAACTATTTATATTTCTTAATACACCTAATTACTTTTCGTGGTATACTTATCATGTGTTAAAAATTGGTGAAAGATATCAGTACACAATATTTACAACGTTAGATCAGAAATCCTACTCCTTTCTATATTGGTTACCCTAATAACAAGGATTCTACACTATATTAAACATTTGTTTAAAACCATGGATAATCAAGTTCTATATACAATGATTACACTATGTTCCCTTCAATAATATCCTCCTAATATAAAATACACTATATTCCCATGGATTCTAGAATCCACTATAAGATACTTTACTTCTTTAATGATGATCAAGCATAGAAAGTTCATCTTAACCTCCTTGTTTGATTCTCCACCACTTATAAATATTTTCTTCCTCTACGAGTATATGGATCAATAGGTATGCATTTGTGTCATAATATAATATCTTCAAAAAATTTCCTAGATAGGTTTGATGGTATTGAAACTCACTTTAGATATTGATTGATCTGGTTCATCACAATATCATTATTAATCTAGTACAATAATATTATTCTCTTTGTAATATCTCTTGAATTAATTAATGTTCTCTTTCCTTAATACAAAGTGTATGAGATTCTGAAAATTCTCATAATATTCTCAAGGCTCAAACTTCTTTCTTCCTGATTGATAAATATATATATATTTACAAAATAATGAATATTAATTCTTATTAATCATTGTAGATATTATTCCCATATTTGAATTATCGAATCTTGATGATCCAAAGTTGTATAAAATATTCACATTAAAATATCATGGATATTTATGTATTTTCTATTCTAAATAAATTCTTATTTAAACTCTGAGTCATTATCTCAATTAAAATACCCTAGAGACATGATCTTAAAATATCATTCAATATCATTTTAAATACCTTAAATTTTTAGAATCTATTTTCCTATTATTCTACATTTAAATCATTATTTAAATGCCTTAATCAAATTCTTAAAATATTTGGGTTATATTCTTTCTTCATATGGTATCTTTAATGATACAATCTCATAATTTTCTCACAAATTCTTCACATATCATTCCATACCAACACTTATGGATATATAAATTATATAATGGTGTAAAATCACTCACATTCTTCATTTTCCTTATCATTGGTACAAAAAAAGCATGATTTTCCATGAAATAATTTGGGTTCTATCTTGATCTCTTAATTTTCATCCACATATGCATGGAAGAAAACATTCATAAATTCATGATGTAGTGCTCCTCAAATACTGCATGGAAGTATATATAACCATCAAATTCCTGAATTTAGTATTTTCATTATCAAACATCTCAAGAAAATATTTACACGGAATACCACCTAATTATTCACATGATATAGAATACACAAGATCACTTTATAAATCATATTTAATTGTGTCTATTTTTTTAGTGAAGTCTAATGTGTGTAAGAACACCTTATACTCAACTAACTAGAATGTTTGTGTAACTGCATGATTGTCTTGAAATCTTGGATTCATACTCTATTTTTCAAATAATGTAAGTTGAATAAGGGGAATGATCCAGTGACATTGAGTATTCTTATGTTAGGTTCTCTTACCGTGCATGTATCACAGTCACTTGTACTACTCACAATAGCTTAATATCCATCGTATGATGACTTTGGAATTAGTAATGATCAATCAAATAACTATGATATATTCAACTTAGGTTGGAAACTCATCATACAATCAACTATTCCATGTATACATAGTCGGTAGCATCTTATAGTAGGTTGGAATCCCATCATGTGGTTAGTTGTTTTCAATATCATAACTAGTTCATTATTGTTCATTTAGTAGGTTATAAACTTTTCATGCAGTCAGTTGGGAATTAATCACATGGTAGGTCCATATTTATATATTTGGTATATTAGATATTTTTTTTGCACAAATACCCTCAAAATACAAATGTAAATGATGAACTCATTGAGGAATATGCGACATCAGATCCACTTTTATAGGATAATTGTAATATAAGGTTATCCTTTTTTAATGTGGCTATAATGCCTAAGGCAACCGAGTACCACATCAGATTCTCAAACATCCTACCTATACTTAATAATAATGAGCACATCTATATCCATTTAGATGTGAGTATCTAGGTCCACACTGGGAACCCACTCTATTTCCACTATGTCTCCCCACACAAAGGCACCTCCACCAATCCTATTCAAGTCGAGTGAATGTTATGAATATCTATCTACCTTTCCTTATAGGACATAACTCTATATGGCATAGGACCCACCACGTGTGTTGTCTCCCATGTGCTGAGTCCTTCTTTAACATGTGAAGTTGATCTAACCCCTTTCTTTAGTGTTTTTTCCCTAATTCATTAGTAATATCTTTATAAATAGAGTTAACACAAATTATCAATATATTCTAATCCCTTATCATGATTATTCATAATTTATTCTTCATAAAAATGATAATATTTTCACATGGACTCCCAAATAATTCCCACTTTAAATTATCATCTTCATAATTCCTTTTCCATAGACCCTAGAAGTATCTCATTCATATTATTGACTTATATGGATTCTTCATATAGAATAAAATAAAGATAAATTTTCATGAATCCATAAAAATTATCCAATATCAATCATAAAATCTACTAAACACATACAGAACCATTAATATCAAATTAAAAACCTGGGACCTTTATGATCATCCTATTATACTTTCTCCCTATAAATTGTGAATAAGTAAAAATAACCACCTTAGTGGTTACCGACTTGGTGGTGCTTAATAATTTTTAAAATTCTTGATGACCATCACTTAATCATAAAATTATGATAAGATATAAAATTAAGATTCCCCTACTACCTATGGATAAAATTCACTACTTCTATTAGAAAACTACATCACTTCACTTTTTGATAAATGAAATTATGGTGAATAAACTATCATTGAACTCAAACATGACTTCACATCACAATAATATACAAATTTAAGACTTGTATTAGGTAACCTTGGTACCTCTCCGACACTTTATAAAACTTAAATCTTTTGTAGCATGGAATGTTCCATCATTTTCTTTAATTCACCCAGGCCCCACCAAGGTATAATGCTGCCTCAAAATTTCTTGAGAAATCACCTTAATTGACAAATATAATAGATTGTGGTTTCTTACTATCATTTCCAACTCCATCTCCTTTTCCTAAAAAAACTTTTTTTTCAAAATTATAATTTAGGTTGATGTGTTATGTTTTATCATGGAATATAAAATATTTATCCAAGTAGATTTCACTTTATCTATTATATAATATAATGACTCCTTCATGAACTCCATAGTTCCTTCGAAAAATGAATTAACTAAATAATTTCATTTATAGATTCTTTTGAATTTACATACATTTATTGAATTGTACTTAGAGTAACAATCCTCTATATCCTTGGTATCTAACTTACCGTTTTTCCTCCATAAGTAAATACAATTACAGTTGTTCTCTTCTAGGTTTATGCGTCACCAATGAAGTCAGCATCATCATATTCATGAAAAGGACCAGTTGGACTATGACACATGGTAATAACATCCATTCATCTCAAATAACAAAGTATCCATTTTAAATCCTCACATTTTACCATTCCCAAATTCAATATGAATCAAATTTCAACTCTTAAAACAAATGAAATATCTATCCATGTATAAATCATTGCATACATCAGGATTTTGACCACTGAGGAATATGGAACTTTTACCATGTGACTTCATTCTTCTTCTGTTGTAGGTGAATATTCCTAGGAAAATGTAAGGAGTTTGAAATGAGGATTTAATATAGGATTATATATAATCATAAATTTTTTAGGATATTCTAGAAGTATTCCTTACCACATCAGACCAAAGTTCCAACCCACCTATCTCTCTTTATTTTTATGTCCAAAATATTTTTGTCCTACTTGAGATCTTTCATCTTAAATATTCCATACAATTAATATTTTATCATATGTATCCTTCCTCATTCCAGTCAAGTTAACAATATTTCATCAACATATAAAAGAAATATGATGAATTTATCATCATTCCATTTCTTCTAGTATAAAAAATGATATGCATTGCATCTTTCAAAACCTTATTCCAACATAAATTAATCATATTTTTATATTATATTTCCAGGGCTCTATCTTCAAATTATAAAGGGTTTTATCCAATTTAAATAAAAAATTATTATTTCTCATCTTCTGTGAAACCTACTATTTAATTCATGTAAATTTATTCCTCTAAATCACAATGAATAAAGGCAATATATATATATATATGTTTGAGATATAATTATTTCAATGATACCATGACCAACACCATCTGTATTGTTGTATGCTAAACTACCATGGACAATATTTATGAGATGTAAAAACATCCTTTCATTTGAAATCCCATACCACCAGCCACACTTTCTTCCATTATTTATAAATTTTAATTGAAAACCCAATTATTATCTAGTTCCTTATTCCCTTATGGTATGTCTTTGGGATCCTATGTTCCATTTAACATTAATAAAGAAATCTCTTAATTCATCACTGACTTACACTATTTGGCATCAATAATTGTGGTTTCCTCTTTCATGGTATATGGATATACTAAATCCATTAAGAAAAGAAATGTCATGCTAGCCCCAAATATTTGAACCAAATTTATAAATCCAATGGATCTATTTAACAGTTTTGGCTACTCGATACTACTCATCTTTACTCTAACTTCTAATACCTAATTTTTTGGTACTCCCGCTCCAGATTCAACCACCCATGAGCCTTTTAGAATATCTTCCTCGGGTCTCACCTATCGACTTTTAGTGATTTCATATGAGTTCAATATAATTTTTTAACATTATCTTCTCTTACTCAGACAAACATGGAAATTGATAGTTGGTTTATCAAAAAATTCCTCATCTACCATGTTTTGGTCCCTCTATAGGAACCATTCATTAAATTAAAAATATTTAATTATGATTTCCTATCTCTTATATTCATCCAATAGATAGTAACCAATTTTTTTATCACCATACCCAACAAAAAACAAATTTTGGAATTAGCCTCAATGTTATACCTATACTTAGAATTAGTATGAATGTATTAAAAACATATGAAGACTCTAGGGTGGCTAACATCATATTTTTTTTCAAACCATAGATCCTCTGATTTTTTTGAATAACTATTAATGTTGGACTTCATTGAACAAGGTATTGTATAATGTTATTCCCTACTACCCAAATTCCCTTAAACATTCCACAAATAAACTTCACACATATACCATTCACAATTAATTCCCAATTTATGCTTTCAACCAATAAATTATGTTAGAGAGTTCTAGAAACCATTTTCTCATGCCTTAATTCCTAATTTTTACAGAAGTTCTAGAATTTATATCTAGCATACTAACCACCATTTCCAAAACAAAGTCCATTAAACTTTTGGCCACTTTACCCTTCCACATTGACCTTCGATTGAATAAAAAACAAAAATACATTTGACTAATTCTTCAAAACATAAACCCATAAATTTCTTGTAGCATCATCAATAAAATTTACAAAGTAAAGTGAACCTCTTAGAAACTGAATAGGGGTAGGTCCCCACGAACAAGTGTTCACATGTTTGAAATTCTAGGATCTATTCTTTTATCCATCTAAATTAAAGGAAACCATACATTGTTTACCCAAAAAATATATTTAACATCTTCTGATGTCCATATGATCAGTCTTTAGTATGAATTTAGAAGTTATAACCTTCATGTTCTTCTTCCCACTAAGATGACCAAACCTACAATGCTAAACCACCAAATCTCCTAATTTTGTACATCTTGGAATTGAAATCAAATTTTTTATTCTATTGGGATAAAAATACAAAAAGTTGCTCCTTTTTTAATCACCATGGAGCCTCAATTCACTTTATAGTCTCCTCACACAATATAATTACCATAAATTGCATCATCAAGATGGCCAATAAAAATTTGGTTCTTTTGTAGCCCCAATTTTTTATAACTTATTTCACCTTCAAGACTCCCTCATTCTTCATATGGATATATATATATATATACACATCAATTTGTTAATGATATTTTGAGCATCATCATCCCCCAAGTTTACTTATATGAATCTTCCAAACACATAATTTGCAATGCATATATATTTTCCTATAGAATGGAATGATGCACCTGAGTCAACTATCCATGAATCCACCATAATATCGACACTTATAAAGAATTTTACACCTCCATACATTAAACCAATTTAATTTTATTTCATAGAAGTTGATTTTATCCCATATCTTTCCTTATGTATTCTATTTTCCTTCTTGAAGTGTCTTATTTTCTCGAACATCCAACATACATCACTTAGTCCAATTAACTTGCCTCAACTATTCCCTAATTAATTATAATCCAATGGTTTATTCTAATATTTTTTCTTTCATTGAGGTAATTGTCCTTATAAATTAGCATTAATATCATTATTCAATGGTTCTTGGAATTCCCTCTACCTAATATACCCACATATGACCAAGTTCTAGATAGTATAGAATACCCAATATGTATTTCTATGAGAGATATTGATTTAAGTTACCATAATATTACAACTCTCTATAAGTGATTTTAGTGGTAGGAGTTCCCACACATTATCTATTTATGTGACCTTCATCGGTTTGAGATCGTATTGATGTGATTCACATGATTTACCAATGGTGTCCCTTCTAATGAACTTAGGCTAATCATTCACTACATCACGGACACTTTGTTCAATGGTATAGGTTTTTCATACATATATTATAGTAACATTATTAATTTTATAAATTTATTTATTCCATGAATGTTAAAAAAATATATTTCAACAAATACATCCTTAGCAGCACTAAATAATTCTTACCCATCCATTCCAATTCTATGTTTTCTATCTTATATGCATAAATATCAGTAATTGGATCATCTAGGTCTTTTTTAATTAGGTGATCATAAATATATATTTTATAAATTAAAAAATATATTCCATCAAACATTTATACCCAGACCTTTCGATCATCCAATACAGTACCTTCCAATGATAGTGAACTCCCAATAAAATCAATATATATTCAATGAAAGAGATAAACTGAACATATTGATCCATAAGATTTGGTACAACATATTAATAGAGGATAAATTATAATAAAAACATGTGATTTGGAATGAAATACTGGAATAATTATCCTAAATCTTCCAAAACATCACACATCAGAGGCTCTATGTAGTGGAAATGACACCTTAGGAAGTTTTCTCTATTCCTTGACTGAGTACACTATAAGTAGGTAGAGTCGTCCCTGTACTCAGAACAAAAATTAATCCTTTTTACACATAATTAAAACTCACATATATTCATGGAAATGGGAAAAAAATTAAATTGAGAAAAATGAGGAAAGATCAAAATAATTTTACCATAGTTCAAACACTGAGTCGAATTTCTAGAAAAACTTTTTCTTTTATTAACTAGAAGAATAAAAAGATTAAAAAATAGTATTACTATGTAAAATTAATACACACAATATTAACCACTCACCATAATATCTTCTATATCAATTTGAATCCACATATTATCATTATTTTATTATCATTGATTTTAAACTCTTTATATACTAAGCATTATTAGGTAAACCTCTTATATAGGTTCCCCTAAAACCATGGATCACTAACATGAATTCATCATCTTGGTTACCAAAATGGTGACCCTTTAGGTTTTATAAATCTATAGACCACTAATGATACATCATAAAATCATATGAATATAAAATATTCAGTGAATCTTTCATCGCATAGAGAGGACAAATTACCATTTTCTGCACACTACACCACTTCCCCTTCCACTAACCAAAATTCTGGTGAAACAACTTATGATGAATTGAAACAATAATTGACATAAAAAATAATAATAACTTGAGATGTGATTATTATTATTAAAAAAAATCCAAAGGGGTAAATTTTAATTCCCATTGGTTTGAGGTGATTCTATAATGGAGTTATTAGAGTCCAGCTTTCATGGTGTTGGAAAAAATAGTGATGAGGTTAATGCACATAACATTACCTTTTCTAGACTCTGTTTGGTTATTTGTTATGTAAGAAGAAAGGTGAGGGAAGGAATAAAATACTCACAACTATTAATCCATGCTTGAGTGAAATATTTTGGGGTGGATCTTTGAGCTCTTATTTCTATTGGAGGTGTCTTTTTTCTATTTATAGATTCATTAAAAGGGTGTTTTGTTAATTCTAAAAGAATTTAAATGTTTAATAAGGGGACATGGGTTAGATGAAAACCTCCCAATATTGGGATGATACTTAATGTCGATAGATCCTATTTTGATGGGGAAATGATAGGTGGCGGTCTAGTTTGGGATAATAGAGGCTCAATCATCTTTGGATTTGATGAATTTTATGGTCTAGGAAAATCATTTATAGAAAAGGTCAAGGAAATGGTTAGTGTTTTCATGATATGTAGACTTGATAAAATTAAAATTATGGAGTTTGAATAATATTCTAGAATGTTGGTTGGGACCCTTAACAGAAAGGATATCTTTCCTTCAAAATTGAATTACTTTATCAAGAAGTGCAGGATGACCATTGATTATGTTATTGTGGTTGGTCACACATGGAGGAAAGTAAATTTCACTGATGATTCTTTGGCTAGTAAAGGGGAAACTACATAGACTATGATTTTATATTATTTATTGGATCCATCTCAAATTATTGTAATCTAATTTTTATGGGATATTCCCTTGGTATGCACCATTTCCACCCCTATATTTTGTTTCTTTTCTCTTATTTTAAATAAAAAGCCAATTTTTAGGCTTGTTATCAGAAAATATGTTAATATGTGGTCAATATGTTTTGGATAAAAGATGATGGTGCTTCCATGTTAAATGGAAATAATTTTTGAGGCTATATCATAAAGACATCACGTTCAGAAATCAAGAATATTCATGTAAAGAAGCATTTATCTGTGAGGATTGGAGTTTTTGACTATTTAGGAATTAAATTCATGTGTTGATGGATATTAAAACACTATATATTACAATTTGAATGTGTTTTTGATTATTTGAGAAGGCCTCAAGATCATAAAAAGAGGGATAAAGTTTAATTAAGCAATGTCTATAAATTTATTACAAGGCGCATGAATTTAGCTTGACACATAAGAATTTACTATCATGTATAAATTTTCTGGTTTGTATAATAATTATGTAACAGAGGAAAATATAAAAGGCATTACATCGTAACACTTTCTCAGGCCATGTACAACATTTGAAGTGATCATTTCAATTTCACACAACACTTTCATGAAATTTACATAGATCTCATAAGATTGTGAGAGGTTCCCATGTATGAAATTACACCATATCACCTTGAGCATATGAATTTTTATCTAACCTCATAAGAATTTAAGGATTTGTATGATATTTTAATTCATGTATGAATTTTATATCGTGTCATGTGATAATCTATACAATGTAATAAATTTTGTGTCTATATATAGGATATTCATGCACATATAATATATTTTTCCATGCATATTATATTTGGTTAATCCATATAATACATTTCTCTATACAAAATATATTTATACTGGGATTATGATATTTTTGTTGTAATTAATGGATTTTGAGAATGCTGAAATTTATGAGTTTTTTAGAATGAATTTTTATAAATAAAAAAGAATAAATAAGATATTATTTTTATGATTTTATTAAAAGATTCAAATATAATTATCAATTAAATGATCATAATTCAAGCCAAAAATAGAGGAAGTACATCAGAGAATGAAGTTGGATAATGAGAAGTGTTTCACACTATAATAAAAGTTTCCACATCATACTTCCATGCATTTAGGTAATTCAAAATAAATAAAATCATAAATTTAATGGATAATTAATACATGATTTTGAAATATCACATTATGAATTAAAGGATATTGGACTTCATGAAATTTAAATATGAAGAATCAATTAATATTTTAAAGGAAATTTCAAACTTGAAATATATTATGGATATGAATGATGTGATTTCTTACTGACTAAGACTCATAGAAGATTCCAAATTTAAATGGAAATTAAATATTTATAATTTCAGTGAATAAAACATATTATATGTACAAAAGAAAATATTATATAACATTGAGAGTTAGATAACACCATGTTATTGGATTGAGATCCTGAAAATTTAATAATTACAATTAAATAATGAGTATTTTGAAGTAAAGACACATTAGAGAAGGAGACCTACTGTGCCTGAGTATTTGAAGTGATGAGGAGAACTAGAACTTGTTTATATCTAGAAAGATGATAGAGAAAAACATAAATGTTCTAAATAATACCTAGGTGTAGATAAATTACAAACAATATATGACTGAGCAAGTTGATCTAGTTTGTTAATAGAGGAAGATCAAAATAAAGTTGTGTAGAAGAATCCTAGTGTAAAAGAAGATATTTATTCATTGGATAAAACTTATAAAAAGAGAGTTGTTTCTTCTAGTGTGACACTAGAAGATAGAACATAGTGGGACTCTATATTGATAGGATTGTAATGTTCATTGGTTATACCCACTTAGGGATATAGTGAAATAATCCATGATTCGGGGGAATAACCAATCAGAATAAGTAGTAGGTATTCCTTGACAAACCTTGTAAATAATGTTTTCTACACCTTTAATCATTATAAATACACACAAAGTGAGCCTATAAGAATACATTAAGTGGATTGAGATACTAAAAATTTTAAGGGGTTGAGTTTAAAAGTGGAATTCATAAATGGAGACCATAGATTCAACCCCCCTCTCAATGGTTAATTCATCTTAGTGTATCACACCACTAATTTTCCATGAAAGTTAAGTGAAAATATTATAATATCAAGTTCTCTTATAGATTAGTATTTAATATTTTTTTTTCT
Source organism: Viscum album (assembly GCA_963277665.1). Taxonomy (NCBI): domain Eukaryota; kingdom Viridiplantae; phylum Streptophyta; class Magnoliopsida; order Santalales; family Viscaceae; genus Viscum; species Viscum album. Next base: position 606,325,255 of record OY728139.1, on the reverse strand, counting down.
ATTATGGTTGTTTTATATCATGAACACTAATTGAACTAGACGCATAAATGGTGTTTATGGGACAATAGTGGTTGCAATGGAATTTGAAATTGTGTTGGAGTGTAACATATTCATATATAATCTATGGGATTTTATTGTCTTGAGAGGCATTGTGGAAAAATGTTGGGTGCAACACAAATTTTGTTAGACTTCCTTAGTTTGGGTAGATAGTTCATTGCATCTAGAAAAATATTAAGCAAGATAATTATACAAAATTTATTGTAATGGTATACTATTAAGTTGATGCATACTACATCCTTGGTCTGATATTATTGTATCTATCAATGTAAGGTAACATTGACCTTTGAATCACTCTTACGATCTAACACACACAACATTGTTTTCCAAGTGGGAACTACATTACTCAACCAAAAAACATATCTTCCTTCTATAGTTAGGTAATTTCCACTTTATCAAATTACTTGGTAAAAAACATTAAACACTATAAAAAAAATAAAAAATATGAATATATATCTATTCATTTTACCCAAAACATAACAATTAAAATAAGTTCAAAATTTAAACCAATTTATTAATATATAAAATATCCAATGAATTGAATTTTTATGTTAAAAATTTCACAAAAAATAGTTGATTATACAGTGTGAGGGAATAACATAAATTTATTATCATAAAATATAATTAATAAATTTCCTCCATTAATTACCCACGACTTATCTCTTTATACACTTGGATAATTGAACATCAAAATAGCACCCAAGAAAGATTCAAAAAACAATCTAGAATTAGTCAACATTTTCAAAACCATTTCACTCATATATTATTCTTCCTTATTTATTTATTATATTCATTTTTTTGTATTTAATAAATTCAAATAATTTTCACATATGTAATCCTACACTATAATTTATAACATTCATCTTAGAAATATTTTCCCCTCTTCACACAAAGTATGAATTTAGTGAAATTTATCCATAGTATAAACTCATGAAAGGGTCCCTATATGCTTATTGTATAACTACATCCTTTTATATAGGTGGTATAGACCTATATTAATCATGAGGAATTTATGGGATGTCCTATGTTTTAAGGTTAGATTTTGGTGTTGTCAAATACTCATAGGTAGAATGATAAGGTTTGTCTCTATTAAAAGTAAAATGCATAATTTATAGTTTTCACTCAAGATAGTTATCCTCACCATTTCCTTACAAATTATAAACACAAAAATATTTATAATATGTCTCTTGGAATTCATACTTAAAAAAACTTTCAGTAATATTCTATGTTTCTTATCTCTTCTCTCAAACTTCTTTTTACATAGATTTTCTTTTTCACATTTTTGGAGTAATATAGGAATATTTTTATTTTAAATAGTAGTATGATATCCCTTTTAAATGTTAATGATATTTCCCATTCCATATTTCCCATAATTATCTCTCTCCTCTGGGCTTCTCACAAAACAACTTTCTCCCCAATACATAGTTTTAATTGCTTTCATTTATTTTACATTTAGAGAAAGGTGGTTAGGGATATTTTAGTTTATAATGTGGAAACCCAAAAAATTTATTCATTGATACTTGGGAATAATTGAAAAGGATATATGTTTGAGTTTTTCAAAAGATATATATTTTTAAAACATGTTATTTTGAGAAAAAATGCCCCAATAATTTTTAACACATGTTCAGAATCATAAAATATATGATAGTGTTTAAAAAAATTTATAGTTATACAATATTGAATCTAAAAACTTAATAAATAAGTGTATTTTAAGAATATTTCAAAAATGAAGTGGGTCCTCTATGTTATATAATATAAACAATAAATAATTTTTCACTTTATGGAATTCAAAATGCATAAGGATTTTCAGGAATGTCTCAAAGTTTGAATAAGGAACTAATTTCAATTCAAAATTAATTTAGGTTAATTTTATAAAATAAAATCTGTTCATCATTAATAAAATATATCTCAAACTCACAAGGTAATTCAAATAAGATCAATATAATTTAATAACATATAAAAAATGTATATTTTTTTGAAAAAAAGATAACAAAATAATTAATAAATATAAAAAGATTCCCTCACTAGGTTAATTCATGAAATATCTTAAGTTTATTTTTAATATAAATGAACACTATTCATGATTTAATGATATAAAAAGATCAAAAAACTAATATAGATAGATGATATGGTGTTTTTTGTAGAATGATTGAAGGAGTTTTATCGTTTCTAATGATCTGCATATTAAATTTTCATGTAACTTCTTTAATCATTGTCCACTCATAGTGAAAGGCTTATTCTCCTCAATTTTAGTTATTTACACCACTTCACAAGATAGAAATTTTTTTACTTTGAAATACCCTTCTTATTAAGAATGATTTCTAGATGGTTTGAATTTTTGATGGATTTTTAGAGTATCACTTGTTGTTCTATTTGAATACATATTCTATAAATTAGTATATATTGTGTTATCCTTGTTCATTATTTATAAATAATATAATTTTGGAATTATTCCATTCAAATCTTATCAAAATCCTCTATCTGTAGGTTCCTATTGTGTCCATCATTTCCCATGATTATATTCATCTTAATGGCTTAATAATAGGATATATTTTCCAATTTCAAATGAACATGGACACTTTTACCATAAATTTACCTATATGGGATCATTTATATGAGGGTCTTGTAACCTATCTTGCAAGCCCACATAATTTATTCTTTCCTTTTATTTTATTACTTTTGATTAGTCTTAATAGACTTCTCTAGAATCCATTTTATCTCTCTATTAGAGACTTTAACTTTCTTAATGTTATATAAATTTAAGGTTCATTTTTTATGTTCATCACTCTATATTTTTTCATTGAAAAATCAATGATATTATTATAAAAATGAGTTTTTTATTCATCGATTATTTCCCTTAAAATCCCAAACCTATAAAATATTACAGTATTTAGAAATTCACACACAATGGTTGAGTCATCATTTATGATAGTATTGGATTAAAACCACATTTAGAAATTATCAAAAGTAAGAAATGTATATGAATATTCAAAAGTCATGGTAAAGGGTCCCATAAAATACATTCCCCATACATCAAATATTTCATAAAAATTTTAGGTTATTTGATGTATCTTTTTTATCTTTTGATATATTTCTTTTGAAATGAAATAGCTTAAATTTCATACAATAATCATGTGCTTTATTAAATAGGGTTTAATAATACAATCTAGACTCTAAAAAATTTATTATAATTCATTAAGGTATAAATTTTCCCCCATAAGCTAGTGTGTGAAAAAGATTTAGTACAAAAGGGATTTAACTTTCAAGAATGAAAATACTATTAATTGTATCACTATATATTCCCCATATCCATGGATCATACAACACATAGTATTTTAATTCATCTATATGTATCAAAAATTGATGTTTGTTAATATGAAAGGGAATTAAATGAGATACAGGGAAATTTCAGAAGTATACATACCAAAGCACATCACCTTCAATAGAATTATTTTTTTCACTTTATATTGAGTTATTTAGTGCATCTTTGTGTAAATTTACTACCTCGATATTGTGAGGTAATCTTCTCATGTGGTCTAACACTTGAATCTCAATTCCTTTTATCATTTATATCTTCAGAAAACGTTTTCATCAAGAAAAAATATCTCACTAATCATGATTTTACCTCTCCTTTATTCATGAAATACCTAATTTCTACATTAATTTAGAAAATAATAACATTTTTTTCAAGAAAATATGGTATAAATATAGTTAAACTAAAAAATATATTAAAAACTTCTTCTTGGGGGTGTACTTTCACCGAGCAGATTCCTAAATCCTTAAAGAATATATAATGACATAAATTTTACAAAATATCCTTTTTGATATTTATTCCCTTAAAACATATTTATATTAATGAAAAAAATTGAATGGGTGTTTCTAAGTTGGTAGTCAAATCAATGGGGGTGTTGTTATCTTACTTTTCAATCGATCAAATAAATTCCTACAAGAGTTATCAAAATTGAACTCGAAATCATTTTAAATAAGTTATAAAGTGACATAATAATCATAATAAAATCATTTATGAATCTCTTATAGAATATTGAATGTACCAAAAATTATCTTACATGTTTTCATAATTGGGATAGTGTAGTGAAGTTGTGACATAAACCATTGAATTCTTAACCTCAATCCCACTATGTGAGATCACATGACCTAAACCATGAAATTAAATTTTATGAAGTTCAATATTAACTCATTTTTAGTTAATTTTTATAATATATTATCTAATTTTATTATAAAATTATCAAAATAACTTAAAAAATAGTGAATAAATAAATAAATACTTATAGATAGTTTTCAATAAAATCTATGAAAATGGTTACCATACATCATTGGCATTTTATAAGAGCATTTCATAATCTTAAACAACACCCTACTATAAGAAAAAAGTGATCAATGTAAAGGTGAATGTTGTTTTATCCAAATAATCTAGAAATGAATTCAGAAAACAATAGTATGTCTTACTTGATAGTCTCTCCAACATTGGGTCTCTGAATGGTATTATGAAGTTATCATTTCTTTTATTTTGATTCATTATACTATAATTAATGCATACTCTATAATTGTTTTTATATCTCATTGAGTTCAATTAAATCTTTTCATTCTAAAAAATTATGATACATGACTTTTTAGGAACTATATAAATTAGGCTAACCCATTGCTAGTCTATTATTGGGTAGATTATTCTTTCCTCTATAAATTTTTATTTTAATTTTAAACCACATCCCTTATTTTTATTGATTCATTTTTGTAGTTTCCTCACATGTTTATCATCATTTTAAAGTATAATTCTATGAATATAGATTCTAGGAATCAAACTAGGTATTTAACCTAGGCTTTAACCTCACATTTTCTCATAATAAGTTTTTGAGTTACATTTTTCATCCTTTGATAGGTTATTATAAATTATTATTGAAAATTTTCTTTCATCCATTAAAAAAACATATTTAAGGTCTAATGAAATTGATTTTAATTACATTTTTGGTGGTTTATTTAAAGAATATAATGATTTGGGTATGATTACCTCTAAAAATTAATGTTCTTACACATATAGTAATTTAACAAAATTATTTTCATTAGAAAAATAAAAATGAATCTATCACAAAATTCATATCTTACCTCATTCTCTAGTGTTTTTATAGTGATTTTGGGTAACAAAATATTATTTTACAAAAATTTTGAATCTCAACTTATTTTATCAACAAAAAAATCATTTAACAAATTGGTTTACCCATGTGATACATGTTCATCCTCATGTGTATGTGTAAAAACATAGTGTTCTTATCTAGGGTATAAAGTATTTAAAGGGTTGTGTTGGTTTCATTTATCATTAATGAGTTTCAATATGAATTCCATGTATTCTTGGGTGATTGGGTGATAATATACCCCCTAAACATGAAGGTACTTCCCATGTATTGTTGGTAATAGAGAATGGAGTTGGCCACCATTGGGTATGAAATGAAAAATTTATATGAAAAAAATAGAAGGTAAATATGATTTTTAATATTCCCAAAACCTAATGATTGCATATATATTTTGAATGGATATATGGAAAGTATTTATAGAATGTTTTTAGAATTATCTAGATCATGTTATAGTTGAAATTTCAGAATCTAGCTACTAAAATTTCATTATAGAAAACATATATACTTACAGTTAAAATGGTTTAGATAGGTTCAATAATATGATAGAGGATATCTTGATTTTTGATAATCCATCCAAGGTATTTTGGTTGAATATTCGAAGAAGTTAAAGTTGTTTGAGAATCCATTTTAGTGTAACCAAGCATATTGCTTGCTGAATCTAGAGTAGAGCTACTATTTAATGGATATTTATAAAGGATAAAGATTGTATAAGTATTGGTATTCCCATATGGTAGGTCTATATCATATAAGGTTGATAAATAAATCATGAATTTTTGAGAAAAATGTCTATAAGATTAAGACATGGGTATTGTATGGTTATAACATGTCTTCATAATGTTCAGTCTATCCTTGTAAGGTTGGGACAACCAGAGTGTAAGGTTGAGAATTTTCCCCATGAGGTTCAATCATCTCATCATATGGTTGAGACACTATCACAATATGTTTGGTGATAGTTCTTCATAACTTCTATACACTTCATAAGGTATAGGATGAGTTGAATTATAATATTTTTATAAATGCATGATTTTTTTATAGTTCATGTTTCACCACCACATGAGTCATTTTAGAACCCAAGGATCTATTTATCCATCATCATGTTGGTGCATATGAGTGATTAGGAATCTCAATATGAGTCATTAACTCATACTATTATACTTATGAATTAAATAAGACAAATTATGGAGCAACATATGAGTTATCATGGTATATGTACAAGTTAATCCAATGCTACATATGAGTCAACACTTATAGAAATTCGGATCATTTGGAAAAGTAAAACTCACATTTTAAGAGATAAATTCTAAAGATAAAATGAAATGGGATAATTTCAAATATATTCTTTCAAGAACATAATATCATGAATCTATGAGAATTCATGACTGAAGCATGAGTTAATGAAGAACATGGGAGAAGATTACTAATCTTTATATTGTCATTTTCAAATAAGAATATTTGAAAATCTATTTTAGTTATCAACATAATAATTTAAATTAGAAAATTAATTAAATGAATTTAATTGAAAAAAAAATCATAAAATGTATTGTGATCTAATATTGTATGAGTGATAAGAATATGTAATTGATATGTAAGGATGAGAATTTATTTTTTTTTGAAATAAGAAAATTCAAGATTATAGAAATATGGGAATCAGATTTGGAGATGCATGTGATTTTCTTAAGTGGTTACAAATATAAAAAAATTAATTTTGATTCACGATGAATGATAATAATGATAATTAGATATCTATTATTTATATATTTATGATTAATCATTATATCTTTCATTAGAATATCACATTCTAAAAGAGAGAGTCCCATAGTATAAGTACTACTGCCATATATTTTTATACATCATTGAAGAAAGATTTAAATATGGGTAGGTGTGGATTATTTTTGAGAAAAAATATCATTCCTTCTATAGAATAAAATGGGAGATTTATTTGGTAGGAGGAAAAGAGAACTAAAATCAGTAAAAAACAAAAAAAGATATTTTTTTAATACTACAGTAGATAACTGTTTGAGTAACAATCATAGAGATCATGGGGAGAATAAAAAGTTATGTGAATTTTGTTGTTTAATTTCATGATACCTCTGAAATATTTATATTTATATAAACAAAAAAATATGAAAAATAATATGAGGCCTCCTGTATAATTTTTATCAATTAAAGGAAATAAAATAGAGAAGGGAGAGAGTTCTACATGTGTGTGTGCATGTGTTTGTGTCTATGTTGTTACTGTTCTAGTGAGTTGATAGGAATAATAAGTCTTATTAAATAATAATAACTAGTAGATGATCTTATTATGAAGTAAAAATTATCTATATATTGAAGAAAAAGAAACAAGAAAAAGAAGGCAATGTGACTGGTTCTGAAGCTAGTTCCTATGATATTAGGTATTGCATAAGGAGCAAGTTATAAAAGAAGATAGAATGACTGATTACTTGGTGAATCTGATTAGATAAACTACTTTACTGAGATTTTATTTTTTAGAATACAAAGAATAACAATAAGGGTTTTCATATAGTTTGTAATATTTGATTGAGTACTTAAATTTTTATTCACTAGGATTTTTTAGGGTTGTTGTTCTTGAAGAGTGTTGAGTTGAGAGGTTCTTAAAAATAGATTCTAAATAGGATTTAGGAAAAAATACTACCTAGTAGAGACTAATTTTCTTGAACCTATTCATGAACATATATAGGTGTTCAAAGACTATATGTTGTTGAATATGGAGGTCATATTGTTTAATGTAATGACATATTTAAAAAGATTTGTTACAACCTTTAGGAAGTTCAGAGGTTTCTAAGAACTAGTGAGATGATAGTATAAATAACCTTCTAGAGAATCTTCAATTCACATGTGTAATATTGTAAATGATCACTTGTATAATATAGAGAACCAAGGTAAGTATTATAACTATGAAAAATAACTATACTTTGATGACAATATTTACAATGGCATATCATTGACTTCATGATATCTAAATTACAACCCGGTGTTAGTTTCCCACACTGGGGATGAATATTAAAAAAATTCTATTCTTTAATACTTTACTTTCATTTTTGGCTGTGTTTATGATTAAAAAAACAATCTACATACATCATAACTAGTGAAAATGGTTTAAAACCAAAATAGGGATAAAAGATAAAATAGAAATTTAAAATTGGTAAAATATTTTGTAACACATGATTCACCCCCTCTAAATTGTCTTCACCACCCTTACGAGACTAAAATTGGTATAAAGTTATAATATTACCTTTAGTTAGATATATTTTAAATACCAAGTCATTTTTACAAAATAACATAAAGTATATATTTGAAATGTTTCTCTAAGGGACTCACATAGAAGATTCTATTTCCATCCATGTTAGTACCAATTTAGTTGTTTCAACTAAGAAAAATCAAAATATGAAGAAAATAGAGGATATGAATTTGATAAAGAAAAAAAAAGTGATAGAATAAAAACAATAAACTGAAGGTAGTTATATTGGTAAGAGTATTGATAATTCTTTTGAATGTAATTCCTCTAGTGAAGAAAGTTCATCATGTGAACAATATATGTTCAATAAATCACTAGGTGATTTTTTTTATTTTTAAATCAAGTATTACTTGATGATTATTCCTATAGACTTATTAAATTATCTATTTTCATATATGAAATTTCTATATGATTAAAATCTATATCTTGAGGTAGATGTTGGTGTAATGGAGGATGTGTTGGAGAAAAAGGTATGTAGTTTTAAAACCCTAATAAAACTTGTGAAAACTAAGAAAGTATATATCACACTTTGTAATGAAATTTTTTCTATGACATATGAGTATTTGAATTTTTTTTTAAAAAGAATTATGTGTTTGAAAAATATATTAATGAAGTGACCCATTCAATTAGGATGCTTCATTTAGTCTTATATAATGTATGAAATGATCAACTTGAGGTAAAATCCAAGTGTATAAGAGAGATATATATTTAATTATAAGAGGAATGTTAGACGCATGATGATTTTTTGGAGAAGAAAAAACAATAATATTTTGAGAGGGGGAAGTCACTTGAATAATAGATTCAATGACACAAACTTTTGAATAATATTTGTTTTTAGATTTTGTGTGTTATTTTATTTTGTACTCAACAAACCTATATCCTTTTAATTAATGAAGTCAGTATAATTAAAATGAGACTATTGAGTTTTGACTATTATTTGACCACTGGTCAATATGACCATTGGAAACTATACTCTTAAGATTGTGATTATTGTTTATAAATACAAATGATCATAGTTAATTACTACAGAAAGAAGATTCGATGACCTCATCTAGTAGACTCGGTCTGTACTTTGCCTATCTGTCAGATCTTGGGAAGGAGGTTGCATCGCCGGGCTTTGCTCTGGACCAAGCCCAAGCTGAACTACAATACGTTAAGCTTGAATGGAATCTATTATGGGAGAATTTCAAGCAGATAGAAATCACCACTCAGGCAAAGTTTTCTGAGCCACCCCAAGATTCTATCACCATGACACACCTTACTCTTAGGGCATATGCAGGTATTATAAGGGGTTATGTAATGAGGCCTTAGTTATTTTGTGTAATCTTTTTGTATAAATAAAATTTTTATCTCTTATTATGGTAAAATTTTCGAATTTAAAATATCTAGATAAATATATGATGAATTTATAAAAGTTCCATATTGGAAAAATGGTATTTTAAAATATTTTTTAATACTTTAAATAATTAATAATGTGAAATGATTATCAAAAAATGGTCTTATACAGTTGTGATCAGTAAGAAATTTAGAGTCTAATAAGATCAACATAATTTTTAGTGAATAGTAAATTATGAATAGTAATATTACCCTTATGAATAGTAATGTGACCAATGGAATAGTAACTCCACATAATAAAGTATAATTATAATTTAGGCATCTTGATTGGTAATGTGATATAATAGCATAAGTAAATAACTGTTTCAAAAATTATTAGTTAAGTATTAGTATTATTTTTAGGTAAATAGTGTTTTTACTTTAAAATTAAATATCTCCTAATTAGAAAATTATTTTCAAAAAATGGAGTTCATTTTTGAATTTAGATCATATATATTAGGTTAGGGTAAATTTATGATATTTTTATTAAGTGTTTTGTTTTTTGGTGAATAGTAAAAATACAGTTATGCGTTTTGGTGAATTTAATGACATTATTGATGATGTAATAATTATGGTCAAATTTTTTACAATAAGATATCTTATGAGTTGTCCCAAGTGGCCAATACCATGGTAAAATACCATGGGAAATCCCATGGTTTTGTAAATACCACTAATGAGGTGTCCCTTAGAAATTAATTAAATATTCACTCACTTTTTCTATAAATACCAACCCATTTGTTTACTCCTTTCATTACAAATTACTATTTAATGAAGATGTAGTCTTTTTACCTCCCAAGGAGTTCTCCCAAGGCGCCATCAAGCCCCCCAAGGTCTCAAATTTTATGTTTTTGAAGTTACTCTTCATGGTAAGGGAACCTTTTACCCTCCTTTTTTAGTCAACACTTCTTTCATGTTAAGTCTTTGAATTTCAATTTTCATATGTTGGGGGTACGATGTTCTGTATCCCTATTACTTTCCATTGTATTTACATATTATGATATTACCTTTTCACTCTCATCAATTCATTTTCTAAATTTTTAAGTGATGTTGTTTGGCTGCCGAATTTTCGTAAAAGAAATTACATCTCCTCTTTTCTTTCATGTTTCCTTTTAATGTGATATGTCATTCAAATATCCATACCACGATCTTATTTACATTGTATTATATGTCTAAACACTATTATGAGTTATTTATTAGTGTGTGACTCTTTTCCCCTCTATTTTTAATGCTTTCTAAAACCATGTTATGTAACCGTTATACTGCAGAATTTTCATCTCAAAATATTTCTCTCTTTTTTTTCAAGAAATTATATTATTTTATTTATGTGAATACCAAAATCTATTTCATTTATAGTGGTATTCATAAAGACATAAAAACCATATATTTTATTCTGTAATTGACATACATTAAACCCCCATTCGTTTTCTGTGGGTTATAAATGACATAACAATCATGTTTTTAAACACTTATAAAACGACACGATTTTGAAATAAAACCAATTTATTTTATTCTCTTTGGGTTATTTATGAAATTTGTTATTATGATATATGTGGATCATATAAAAATAAATACATATTAAGGTTGTTCCCTGATATATCTTCAATGCATTGGGTAAAGAATTTATTCTCTAGAGATGTCAAGTTTTACAATACCTCGGTGAATAACTTTGGTAATTTTTATAAAACCTTGGGGATGGACCTTGGTGATATGTTCATAAATGTATAAATTAAATGTTATATGCAAATTTTCATGTTTTTTTAAATAAATTATTATTATGATAGGCCTCTTTATCTCCATGTTCTTATTGATATCGCTCAATTTCACATGTAAACCGTTCTACTTGTTTTCCTTACTGGACCTTCTACTCACCCTTTCTTTTGATGTATGTCCCCATGATATGAGATGAAATAATTGTACTTTGGATAAACCTATGATTAAGCCTTTTAAGTGTACTAGAATAATTTTTTTTATGTTTTCATGTAATATGTTCCTGATTTCCAAGACACTAGACTTTAAAGATCCTCTGTTTGTAAAATGTAATGAAAAGTTATGTAATAAAAAGGAGGGATTCCATAATAGAAGTACATTATTAACATAAAATTTATATAATTTGATGTGAGGAAGAAAAATATAAATAACACCCATGAATAATCTTCACTATATGATTGAAAAATAATCATTGCTATAAAAACAATGGAAATAATTATTTCTCCTAAAAAGAATCAAAATGGTGCCAAGAAGTGATAGGAATAATCTCATGATAAACAAAAAACCATCTCAATAAATATGTTCCTACTAAATAAATCCTAAATAGTTGTATATATTCCCAATCAATTTTTTTTCAAATATGAAAGGAGAAAAATGACAACAGATTTGTCACACCCCGACCAAGAACTTCTATTTTTTGGTCTTACCTTTATTTTATGGATTTAAGGAGTGTTTTTTATGAAAAATAATGACTTTTGGGAGGACAGATGAATGCACATAGTTGGAGAATAGTTATGAGAAACATTACACCAACCTATTATAAACCATGAATCCCAAATAGATTTAGTGTACAAGGTGCATGTCTAGGTTCTCAAGAATCTTCCCCTCTAGGTAAAACATGCATCTTATCCTTCTTCTTGGATAGAGGCGGCGCATGATCTAGAATACCGTTCCACCAAATCTTGCGGCCTACCTAGGTTTACAAAAATGGGGGTAAATGTTTAAATAAAAATTATAATATTAGTAATATTATTATTAGTATTAATTATTATTATTATCATTATTATTAAGGTTACTATTGCAATTATTATTACTATTATTATATTTTGTTATACCCCAAAGGGGTCTCCTTCCCCCTTACCCATGCGACAACCCCTTCCATTCCTATGCGTCACACACCCCATGATCGAAGCCCCTCCCTTATCGCACATTCCTCCTCTTATCCAATATGGTTTCCAGTCACCTTTTCCTTCAATTATTTGTGATTTAATTTCTATAAGGTCTCCTCTTATTTTCTCTTAGGTTTCTTCTTTGTTTTTCTTCTGTCGCTTGTGGTGCGCACACCCTAGATGAACCCTAACATGATTTTGTGTATTTTATTTATTTATTCCTGATTACTAATGTTAAAGGGGCTTGGATAAGTTATATTTTAGATATAACCATTAAATTTAGTGGACTATCATTTGGTTACTAGTAGGTTTTATTCTGTTTTAATTCATTGCCTCAATTTTAATTACATTTTTTTTGTAATTTTTGGATTCCTAAAGTTTTTCTAGTACACAACGTACTTTATTAGGGTAGATTTGGATTGACATTGTTGAAGGTGAATTTCATGTGTGCACATAGGTAAGAATATATATATCCACCTTTTACATAATCCCTTATGGTGAGGGTAATATGTTCATTGGGTCAAAAGGTATATACATATATGTGAAGGTGTATATGTGAGTAAGTGTGAAGTAGTTGCAGGTTTCCATCATTAGAGATAAAGTGTTTTGAGGTAGGTTACCTATGTTCAAAACTATAATTTTAATCCCTTAATTTCATTTGTTTTTTCAATGTAAAATTTTATTATTTTTTAGTATGTTTATGCTATAAAAATGATTGTGGCTCTTAGAAATTTTTTCCAATTTGTTTTACATGATTTTCCTAAACTTCCAACATGAGTCTTCTTTGTAAAGCATGTTTTTAAGATTTAAAATATACATAAAGTATTTTAAATTCCCACTTAGTTTTATAAATGGTATTTAATGTGTAATGTGTAATTTCAATGATGTTTCGGTGTGTGTGGAATGGTTGTAAAATGGATTTTCCTTAAGTATTTATTGAAAGATAGTGATTTGACATGTAGAGCTTTGATTTAATTGAATATAAAATTTTGTTTGGATTTAAAAAGGGTAAATTATGTGAGTTTGGAAATTAGAATACTTGGGAAAAATGGATGTATAAGTGGGTTACAATATAGTAGAATTATAGTCGAGTCAGTAGGGCAATGACCCAAGCTAATCAGTAAGTTTATGTTAAACCACTAAATAAACAAATGTTGATTCTTTGGGGAATGATAGAACATTGGATATGACCTCTTTATGGCTCATGTATGAGAATATATTATATGGTTCGATCACTGAGGTATGAGGATCCTAGGACCTAGATGACCTAGATTCATAAGGATTTAACATGGCGATTACTTACTATTACACTTGTTTTTCGTATTACTTGTTTTAAAATTCATTTTTTTGTAATATTTTTTTACAGTGACATCTGTTTTAGCATTATTTATCTTCTATAAATATTTTCTTCTTCTGAAATGAATTTCATGATTTAAAAACTATTTTAAAAATATAAAACAAAGTAGTTTTTCTTAAAAATGGAAGGTTGTTACTTATTTTTCTCAAATAGTAGAAAACTCCATATATATATGTCTTATTTTCAAAATAGCATGTTTTGATTTCCTTTTAATGGTAAGGAATATGGTGTTGTTCTCAAATAGAATTCGTATTGGGAATTTTAATTCTGATGCCTATATCTTCATCATTTTTTTGTTCACGTATCACAACTCTAGTTTACTCATGGAACAACATAGGTTAAATTGATGTTGGTGAACCAGTAAGTCACATGGAGGTATGAATAGATTTTTTATTTTCTTCCACCAACTACAATTTTATTTATTTTTATTTATTTAATTTCCTATTTTTCATGGGATAAATCATTACCAATAGAGTTATTCTTGATGTTTGACTCTATTTTTTAGAACAGAACATTTGATAAATCCTATCATGCCTTATTATGAGCATGATCAGGTGATCGACTTATGGTTGACACTGGTAGGTTCATGATGAAATTATATCAGAGCTTATCACTTGTTATTTAAGAGCGTATGATAGTTCAGATCTAGTATTTTTTTAGTTCAAGTAGTCATTTTCAGGTAGGTTCTTGATCACCACTGAATCGGAAGGAATCTTGAATTACCACGGTGTTTCGAGATGGATTTTTTCTTCAAAAAACTAATCATGGATGTTTTTTATATTTTGGATTTTTTTGTGAATATGATTGGTATTGAATATTTATGAATTTTTTTGAGATATTATAATGTTTTGGAGTGATTTAAAGGGTACATAGTTACTTTGCATGGTCTAAACAACTATGTTCACACCATAAAACTACCTCAATTATCCTTTAGTGAGATCACATGATTGGAACAAGGTCTGCCAAACCGTGTGACCAAGATGTGAGTAGTGGATGTGTTTCCATATTTTTTTAATTTTCCTCAGACGATTGTTGAGCTTCTTTTATATATTCTTGATGTGAGTTTAAATTGGTTTGGCGGTTATTTTCTAGGGTCATAAAATGAGGATTTATTTTCTAAATATGGATTCCTAATATGAAAAACATTGGTTTATTTTGAAAATGGATGGAAAATTGTTTTGAAATTTGAATGGTTTTATAAAATCTGATATAAGAAGTAAGTTGGAAATACTTGTTTTTGAAATAAAAATGGTATTTATTCCCCTTTGTATTTAACAAGAACCTTTATATATATATGTGTGTATGTATAAAGTTCATGTTTGTATGTATGTTTGTATGATATAAGTGGAAGTGGGATGCACACATATATGACTGTTCATAGGATGTCACATGTGAGTATTTGAAATAAAATATTGGACTTGTTTTTTTACAAAGTGTGTTTTGGAAAGAAAAAATATTTTTTGGAAAATGGGATTCATTTATAATGTAATATATGGTTTTAAAGGGAAAATTGAGGTGGTGTTATGAATTTTAATGTGTATGTGTTGAAATTGTTTTGGATGTGGGAAAATGGTTTTGAATTTAAAATAAAAAATACTTGTTTTTAAAATAGGGTTTTAAATCTTCCTTATTATGTGTTTTGGTTTATGAGGTTGGTATTTTTATTTGTGGCTTTAATTGGTTTTGGTGTGGTTATGTGATATCATGTTATTTATAGTATGCCACCTTGAAAGGTCTAGAAGGATTCAGAGAAGTCTCATTCGGTTTTTAGTTTTTTCCAGACTCCTAGTGGAGTAGTGGAGTTGAGTTCTTTTCATCAATTGTATATTTTTCAAGGTGGTTCATGTTTTTTAGAGGTTATGGTGTAGCTTTAGGACATTTAGGGAGTCATTAGGTATTTTTTAACTCCATATATTTTGAGGTTGTGAGATGTTCTAGGGTTGTTTGAAGGGTAGGGTTTAGACTTGTAAAAGGTGATCACTTCATTGTCCTTTTAACATGGGATGCCTTGGGAGTCTTTCAATAAAACATTATTCCAATTTTATACTCCTACTGAAGTTTAAGTGAAATAAGTGATAGATTATACAGGTAATAAACAAGTCTAATATATGGATAAGGAGTGTGTTGACCATTTTAAGGAGTTAGTCCCTACTTCTTTGCAAATAGTATTGAGTGGTCTACTAAAATATTATATATTCATGTAGGGTATCTATACAATGGTCAAGGATCGAGTTTTTCTATCCAAAAAATCTTATTTTATGAATTTTTTGGTTGAGGTGACCCCTACTGAGTTGGTTTATAGAGGGCAGTGAATGGAAGTTGGCAGTCTAGTTTCTCATGGTTATCATGAGGGGTTCCCAATCCAGTCATGAGTGTGAACTAGATAAAGGTGTTCTTGGGGTGTCTCCTTCATCAGTTTCAAATTCTTTATCCTCATACCACATGCTCATTATATTCTAGTGTGGTTATATTAGGAACTCTAATCCATATTTTTGTAATCCTATGAAGTCTTGTCATCAATGTGGTTTCTCAGGACACATGAAAAGGTTATATAGGTTTTGTTTATAGAAGAGGATGTTTCGATTGGGAATTGTTATCTTATAACTGAAAGGAAGAATATAATTCAATATATAAGGGCTTCAAACATAGGCCTTATAGTGAATCTTTTAAATTAGTGAAGGATATTTTTTTTGTAGGGGATATAGATACGACTAGTTGTCTCTGTCATCAGAGAGAAATTCGTTGGATTTTTTCCCTTTATATGGTTGTCTATTTGGGAAACCCTTTTTCTTTTGGTGGGTTTTATGGTTTTCTTTTAGAATGGTTTTATTTTTAACTAGTTCCTATTTTTATATTCTTTCATCTAATAAAAATTTAGAATCATAGTTCGTTTTTATGTTTAATTTTAGTCTCTTTCATTAGGCCCCTTATGATGGGGGTTAATCCTTTCTAGTTGGATTTTAAATAGTGGGGAGACCCACTACAGGTCTCATTAATGTATTATATTATACTGGTTTGGTGTAATTTGTGATGTTAAGAGATCACACTAGTGTTAGTGGTTTTGTTTGGATTTTTGATTTGTTTAAATTTGGAAAATCAATGATTGTCCAGAGTCCTAATATGGTGGCGAGAGCATCATAAGATGATCTTGTGGAAACCTCAGTCTTCAAGGAATTCATGAAGTAGAAATTGCTTGTTACTGCCTTTCATGGTCATATTCATAGTATTTTGTATAGATTGGGAAGTGGGTCATGTGAAAAATGTTTATAGAGATCTCGAATAGACCATAATGGGGTTCTCTTGGTGATAATTATTTTTGGGGTTGGGGTGTTCCTTGCTTTATGGTTACATTTGGGAATATGAATACCTCAATCATCATCCCTTCATTTGGGTCTCTAAGTTCTAGTTTTTGGGTGAAAGAAAGTTCTTGGTTTTCGGCCATTGGTTGGTAATGGTTTTGTTTTGAATTCCATTGTGTCATTGCCTCATGCCTTGATTAATCGAGTCTTTTGGTACTTTATGGGGGCATAAAGTGATAATTTTGGGGATAATTGTCACACCTTGACCTAAAAATTCTATTTAATTCTATTTATTTTTGGTCTTAAATTTATTCTATGGATTTCGCAGGTGTTTTTTAGAAAAAATGATGGCTTTTGGGTTGACAGATGAAGGTGCATGGTTGGCACACAGTTACGAGAAACTGTGTGCCAACCTAGTGCAACCCATGTGGCCCAAATAACAACACTATCCCAGGAAAACAACTAGGTGCATGGGAATTGACATCCCTAGGTAAACTATTTATCCACTCCTCCATCTTGGCTTGTGGTGCCAAATGGTTGGCGCATGGTTTGGCAGACCATGCAATGAAACAATTCGACCTGCCCAGGTATAAAAAAATAGGAAAAGTTTTTAATTAATAATAATTATAATAATACTATTATTATTATTAATAATAATTATTATTAGTATTAATTATTATTAGTATTAATGTTATTATTATTATTAATAATATTATTATATTTTAATATACCTCAAATGGGTCCCCTCCCCCTTGTCTATGCGACACCCCCTTCCCTTCCTTTATGTCGTGTGACCTCTGGTTAAAGCCCCTCCATTTTAGGCCTCCCTCCTATCATCCACCATGGGTTCTAGACACAAATACATTTAATTCTTGGTGTTCTCATCATTGTAAAGTCTCTTCTTCTTTCATCTTAGGTTTCTTCTTTTCCTTTTATTATCCCACTTGGGGTACATGCACCCTATCCCAAACCTAACCCGATTTTGCAAATTTTAGTGGTTTATTACCAAATCCTTAGTTTCATGGGGCTCTTTTAAGGTCAATTCTATCTATATACATTGATAGTAGTGGATTCTCCTTTGGTTCTGGGTAGGTTTTCTTCCGTTTTAATTATTCACATAAAATTTAATTAGGGTTTTCATGTAATTTTTGGGTTCTTGATATTTTTATTTTATACCATATACCTACTGGGAGTATCATTGGACCACTATTGTTAAAGGAGGATTGCATGTGTATACATAGGTAACAACACACACACACACAAATATATATATCCACCTTGTATATATTCCATCATGGCGAGGGGAATATATACATCAGGTCAAAGGGTATATATATATATATGTCAAGGTGTTTATGAATGTAATTGTGAAGTGATTTTGGGTTGTCATCATTAGAGGCAATATGTTTTCAGGTAGGTTCCCTTTGTTCAAACCATTAATTTGAATTCAATGATTTATTGAGTATTTTAAAAGTTATTTTTTATTATTATTCATTGTGTATGTGTCATGAAAATTGATTATAGCTCTCAAAAATTGGTTTCCTATTATTTTAAATGATTTTCCTAAACTTCAATCATGTTTTCACATTGTTAAGATTTTTTTCCAACTATGAATGAAACATAATTTTTTTTAAATGATCCATTGGATTTCTAAATTGTTTTTGAATTTGTATTGGGTAATTTAAAAGGTGTTTTGGTGTGTTGGAAATGGTTTTGAAATATATATCCCATAATGATTTATGGACTAGTACAATAGTTTAGTTGGTAGGTAAATAACTCAAGATCCCTAGAATGTTTATGCCATGACACTAACTAAACAATTGATTATGATTCTGGGACAACTAGAAATTTGGTTGTCAACCCTCAAACAGCTCATGCATGAGAATAGATTATATGGTTCGATCACTGATGTATGAGGATCCTAGGACCTAGAAGACGTAGCTGCTTTGGTATTTCCCATGGTGGTTTCTTAGATTTACTCATTTTTTCCATGGTACTGGTTTTAAAATGATTTTTGTCATGTTTATTTACCAGCACATCCGTTTTTTGCATCAGTTATATTTTTAAAATATTTTTTTATGAAATATATTTTAGGCTTTTAAAATTTCATTGAAAATATAAAGGATATTAGTTTTTCTTAAAAATTTATGGATGTTACTTTTTTTCAATGAGTAGAAAACCCTATTTCTATATTTCTTATTTTTAAACTAGAATGATTAGGTTTCCTTTTAAAGGTAATGAATAGGGAGTTATTCTATTTTATAATTAATAATAGTTATTTTTAATTCTCAGTCCTATATTATTCATCATTTTTTAGTTATGGTATCCCAGATCTTGTTTTCTCATTGAGCGACATTGGTTCAGTGGATATTGGTGACCCACAAAGTCACGTGGAGGTATGTCTCACTTATTTATTTTCTATTTCCAATTACATTTTTATTTGTTTTTATATATTTATTTTCCTATTTTTCTTAGGATAAATCATTCCCATTAGATTTATTCTTGATTCCATGTACTGGTTACCAGTCTAAGAGGTTCGGGAATGCCTCTCAGGCCTTGTTGCGGGCCAGCTCGGGTGACCAGATTGGGGTCATCTCAGGTTTGTTCATGACATAATTCATCACATAATTAAGGTTTAATGTTTGATTGTGTATGAAAATACACCTAAATATAACCTAAATGAATGGTATTTATTTCCAAATACATCAATATGGATGATAAAGACTAACTGCATCAATTAGAAAAAGAATTATAATTTTTTTGGTATTTTTTGGTTATTACAAAAGTTTGAAAATAAGGCCATATATTTTTAGTACAATACTCCAACATGTGGAGGTAATAGAAGGATAGACACAAGGGGGATTAGGATAAAAAAATTAAAAACCTACCGAACAAAAGTATACATCATACAAAAAAGGAAATATATGAAACAAAAATAGATTAGGTTACTTTAAATGATTTTATAAGTTTTGAAATAAATTTGGGCACTATTATGAAGAGTGCTGGTATGTTCCATCCCAACAAAAATCCCATATTAATGAAAGGATAATGAAAAAATAGTATAATTCAAAGAATTTTTTCTTGGGAATGAAATCAGTGAATAAGTCTATTGAAAAAAGTTATCCCAATAAGTCAAATGAAGTGGAGGCCAAACAAAAGTGGTTGTATCAAGATTGTGGTAAAAAAGGCTATAATATAAACCATTTCAAGATGTCCATAAATGTCAACAAATAAAGTAAAAATTTGTAACTTGAATTAGAATAAATATAAGAGAGGTATAAAATGATTGGATTGGTTATAGACGGACTAAATGAAGGAGACATATTTCTTGAGAGGTTTCTAATGAAAGGTAACCCATAGGATGATGAAAAAGAATGTGGAAGGTGCAAGATGGTGGGGAACATGGTTGTTAGTTGTATGCATATAATTCCTAGAAAAATGGAATAAAATGGAAAATCACCTATGAATCAATGTATTATGTATGTTTCTATAAGGAAGGAAGCCTCAAAAAAGATAGAGGCTAACCATGTGAAGAACGATTTCGTGACTATATGACCAATGTAGTTGTAAATGGCCAAAGAAATTAAGGAGTCATAATAGAATGAATATTTCTTGTTGTCTAAATCCATGAAGGATGTTCAAGCTTAGAAGGTAGTTGAAAAAGAAGATAAATCCTTATTATCTAATAAGGAAAAACTTTAGAAATGTAGATTGGAAAATTATGAAGATTTCCAAACACTTTAGTGAATCAAAGAAGGAAGTGTAAGGGTTGAGAAATAAGTCCCCACCATATTTATATTATTAAAGAGTTTATATAATTCCACTTATAGAGACCCATGATTCTAATAAATAGATATTTTAACTTTTAGATGAATATTTATTGCCTAACATAACTACCCAAAACACAATAATATAGGTACGATGATTTTAAAAATTTAGATACATAAAAAGTTAGTTCATAAAAGATCTAAATTGTCTCCCAAAACATTCTTCATAACTAAAAATATTTATAGACATATCATACTATGTACCATTATTCATAACTTGGGGAAAAGTAAACATATGAAAGGGTGAGATCGGATGATCAGTAAGGTTAAAAAAGAGATATATCAATGATCACTTAGACATAACATGGAAAAAAGTGTATTAAAACATGAGTATAACATCTTTAAACCATGACCTATATATCAATGGCCATAATCTTGAGTCGTCACATAAATCATGGTAGTTCCTATGAAATAAATCAAGAATTAATCAATATAAATAATCTATGAAAGTATAACACTATCACAAGACATGAGTTTATGGAATATATATATGCTTATAACTTTGTGAAACTTTATAAATAGATATCGGTTCACTCATTAAGTTAATCACATAAAATCAGCTCTCACATAAATTGATGGACATGGAACCAAGTCTATACATAATTTTATGGAAATGAAAGTCAAATCCACACATAAACTTATGGAAATGAAAACACGGTCTCTTAATAATCTTATGTACTTGAAAATGAAGTCTATACATGAATACAATGACATGAAAAATAGGTCCACACATGAATTGTGAACATGAAATCAGGTTCATATCATATTCACCTCATGAGTTATTTATATATACCCAATACATTGGATAGAGATGCAGTTCACACCCACCAAATAATAAAAATCATGCATATGTGTTCCAAAATATCATGAAACATTAATCATATTATAACCCATGAAAATAAATTGGGTTCATAAACATTTCATCATAGTATAACCCATAGAAAAGAAACAAGTTTCATAAATATTTCATCATTTCATCATAGTATAAAATATTAAAAATGAAAGAGTTTCATAAAAATCATGTCATCATAAATATAAACCATCCATAGAAAGATAAGGATTTTATACTTGGATCATATACCCAATAACACATAATATATATTAAGGGTTTTTGTCTTTGATGAATAAAAAATCCATTGAAATTTCATTAAAACTTTACTGAGGAAAATATCCTTTCTATTTTGAAATCAAATAATTAAAATATAAAAATTTCAAAAATATTATGGAAAAAATATTCTTTAAACAAAACCATGGATACTTATAATATAATATTCAAATCATTTATTGGTCTTTATGGTGGTAAATTCCATTCATTACATATAATTTAAAAAACATTCCTTGCATACTTTTACAAAAAGTCAGTAATTACATTGTTCAAAACAAATATTCCTTTTAAATAATGTTTTTTAAATTAAAAAAAGGGTAAAAATGAAATTAAAAATCATTGGATGATTTAAAAAAACCTTCGTTAAATCATTTTAAGAAAACAAGGATATGAAAAAAAAATTCAACCGAAGAGAGAAATAAGGTCGAATTTCCTTAAAAGAACATTTTTGGTATCTTGAGTACTTAAATTGAGGAAAATGAAAGAAAAACATGTATTTTAAATAAATAACTTGTGGATAATAACTTATGAGTTTATTTAGTGGTATATCATAATAATTCATCATTAGAAACCTAATTAAAAATAATCCTGATAAACAATGACATTGTAACATAAAACATTACCACTTTGGTAACATTTGATTCATAATACATATAAAATAAATAACCATATTTGTAAATTTAAATAACTATAAAATTAATAATAGTAGTTATAAAATACATTCATGTTTAGTATATACATTATATAAAATAAAAAATTGGTGAATAGGACATTTGTCACAAAAATAAAATTGAGACAAAAAACCCATACGTCAAGTTCGACTTCCTTTGTACACGTTGGAAGCTCCTTTATAAAAAAAATATATTTATTATAAATATATTAAAGAAACATAATAATATATAACATACCATATATTATATATTTATAACCTTTTTACACCTATTTATTATTTTTTTATAATAAAATCACTGTTACGGGTGATATCTGATTCATTTTTATGTATGTTTTGGTTTAGTTGTTTTGACCCTCTGTTGACACCCTGAAATGTGTTCCAATCACATTTCTGTAGAGTGAAGATATGATTCTAACATTGACAAAAAATTTCAAGTATGGGTAAATATGTTTTCACCATGAAGGAAGAAGATACATGCCAGATTTCTATATTCCAAAATACCACTCCATACCTAATGGATTAGTGGAATGATTCCCCATCCAGAAGTAGGCAGTTGATTTCCAAGATCAATGAAAAAAAGGAGTTGACAAATTAAATTCAATTTTCAAGTTTTGTCCGAGAAGACTTGTTGTATTTAACATATCAAGAAGTGTATATCTCTTCAATACCTTCGATTTAACTGGTCGCAGAGCCCAAATTGGCTTACGGATCAAATGCTTTGGCACTCGGACGATGGATTAAATTTAACAAAGGGACCTATGCGAGGGACCTATGTGGATGACCTGTGTGGAGGACATGCACAGAAGAATAATTTCTACACCCCTATCTGGAAGACCTACACGGAGGACCTACGCGGAGGACCTATTCAAAAAACTCCCTTCGACCATGTCCCCTCCTTGCTTATATATAGGACCCTTGGGATCCCCATTTCAGATACTGAAATAAGTGAAAGAATATCTGAAGCTCCCATTGTGTAGCTCTTTCACCTAGATCCCTCAAATTGTCTTAGGTAGCTCTCTAAACCATGAGAGAAGATATAATTAAATGGGATAATCATGTTTTGATGTTCTTCTCATTCTTTCAGTCATCATCCATACCTGCGCGGTATACCTGCGTGCCATACCTGTATGGTACACATGTGCGCTATACCTACGTGGTATACTTGCGTGCCATAGCTACGCAGTATACTTGCACACCATACCTGCGCAGTATACTTGCACGCCATATCTACGCAGTATACTTGCGCGATACAAGCAACGCGAGGTACCTATGTGGAATACTTTTGCGAAGTACCTACGTGACCAGATCAAGTACCCTCTTTTAAAACCCATTCATGGTAGGGTATCTCCTTCCTTGGTTCCCTTATCTGAAATGGACTAAGTTGAAACCTCTATCAAAACCTCCCGACTTCTCAAAACTTTGGTAAAGTCACATTATCGTGTCTCTTATTTGGGTATGTATTTCCACAGTCATAGGTTTCCCACATTTATTTCACAATGTGGTTAGTATTCATGGCATGCTTGTGGGTTTGTATATCCACAGTCACATGGAATTTTCTCCCAAAAACCGTATTGGGAAGTTCTTGGTTTGGGGGAAGGATTGAGTCCTGGCCTCTCCCTTCTCAAAGAGAAGACCCGAGATCTCAGGTTTCTGGTATGGAATGTATGGTTCACCTATTTCTTTTCCAAAGAAGCATATGAGAAGTCTCCCTCCCCTACCATGACCAATTTCAGGGCAGCCATCCTGGTATAAGCCCTTCACCCTCACCCCTTCTTCATTATATTGGACCCTTGTCCAATGTAAATAGAACATGGGGAAGGTTCATCGCCTCTCCCTCTTCCACGGGCGACAGACCCTCTTCCATCGGCACGGTGGAAAAATTTGAATGTGTGAATGCATTTGTTGAATCTTTGACATTCTCTTGTTTCTCACACCGAGTATGACTCACACGGGCTTATAGATTTTTCATGATTACAACATTTTCATGATCGAATGAACTACGAGAACTCTGATTCCTATTTAAAACCAGGATATGTGGGAAGCCTCCTCAAGGCCTGAGCTCACCGGATATCCTCCTCACGAATCTAACCCTAATTCCCTTAATTTGTGCATCCTCCTTAGGAATAAGCCCCAAATTAAACCCCTTATCAGCAAGGTATCCTTTCTAGGAAGTAATCCCAAACTCATCTATCTCAAAGGGCCATACTCTCCTACGAGACTTATCGAACTATATAGGCTTTGATTCCCCTCCATATGGGATACGTAGGAAGACTCCTTGAGGTTCAAACCCAATATTTCAAATAAACCCTATTCTCTTTGGGACATATTCACAACAGGGTCTGATCTTATTTGGAAACCCATATCCCTTCCATGTTCCTTGGGCTGCTTTAGCATAATCCCCACACTAAGCTTCAACTATGAACCATCCTTTTAGAGGTCCTTATCAAATGACCTTAAAAGGTATGATGTGTCCTATTAAGAAACACCAATCTATGAGGGTTCTGATTCCTTTCACAAGGATACGTAGGTAGCCCATTTTACGGGCATGATCCCAAGATCAAAACAAACCTTCATCTCCCTGGATGATAATAAATTCTAGAGTGCCCCACTGAGTGGCTTAAAACCAGTTTTATCACAATGATGATTAAAAAATCTCTATTCATTATATTAAAGGATACAATTGATAGAAAAACTTGAATACATATGGATATTTTCATTAATGAAGAACCTTGAATACATACTGATGATTCTAAAGTTTTACACATGTTAATAAGTGATTATAAATTCCAAGGGATACTTATAATATACTTGGTGAAATAATAAGAATTCATGAAAATATTTTAATTTTACAAAGAGAGTCCCGGAGTAGACAATAATTCCCCCCAAAAGGGTGTGATGAGTCCGACCACCCATCCTCTCCACTAATGCACGTTCTTAATTATCATAAAGTTAAAAACATAACAAACACCTACTTTTGGAAAGTAGGTCCTCTTGGGATAAAGATCTTTTGGATGTTTCCGGTTCTATGAATAAATCTAATGGAAACCGCCTAGAAATAGCAATTCTTAAATCTAGAACACACGTTTCAAGGAACTACGAAACAAAAAATGGTGAACCTAACATGAATCCTTAACCAAGTTGATAATGTTACTAACATGTTAGGACTCTATCAATTGATAAAGTAAGGTCAGACAAAGGAATAAATCACACATGTATCCATCTAAAAAGATGTTGCTTTAATGGAGTTTGTTTTGCCTCAGTTTTTCTTCCCTGAAATCTCTTTAATCCAAATAATGGCTTTCTCCAAGAAAAAATCTGTGAACTCCCCGACTGCTGCTCAAGATGGATTTTTATCCATGGGAAGGACGTCATCACCAACCCAGTATCTTCAATGATGGGTCTCTAATGTGATGGTAATGGAATATCGCCAGCATGATACAATCTCGACATTGGAGGCATCTCGACAAGCCCTCTAGGTCAGCAATAATCCTCAATCATCAAGCCAATGACGACCAATGATCAAGAAGAAGATAGTGAAAACCACCGTCTCCAACCGTTTCAAGTATTTATCCTAAGAACGCAATAACCATTCCCTCCCGTACTACACGGAGGTGGATCAAGAGGTCACTCAAGGCCTCAATTCAAGAATCCAAGAGTCCTTCCTGAGAACTCCCACTAGTAATCACCTCCAGAATCATGTGGTAGTGAACCCCCAACAAGATGGGGGTGTTTACTCTGGACGTTCGGCCCAGGTCTCTTAGACTCGGGCATGCAAGATGAACCGCTAGGGAAAAATTTTGGTAAATAGGGAGTAGGTTCTCACATTTTCTTCTTCTGGAGAAGTCCATTGACCTAACTTGATGGAAAACAACAAGCGGTCACATACACCCGTCCGTCCTAATTTTGTTGCTCAGCAGGATATTCTAACAGAAACTCATCAATCCCACCAGATAAACCCATTGGAGTATTGTGAATAGGCACATACACCTGCCTACAAGTTATCAGTTATTCAGCAGGCTCATTTTTCTGCATTTAAAGAGGCCCAACAATCTTATATGGTGGAATCTGGTAAACAAGAACATACACCTATTTACAATCACAAATTCTGTCAGCAGTCTCATCTTCCAATATTGAAGGAAATCAGTCAACCATACAAGATGGAAAACATCCAGTAGGAATATACACCTGCCAATGTTCATCAAGCCTGCCAACAGTCTCATTTGGTAGCACACAGAGAAGTCAGTCAGAAAGCTCCGACGACAAATTTGGGGCAGACCTAACTCTCTACCCCCATGCATGAGTACTGTCAATATCCATTGACAGGAAAAGGAGGATAGGAGCAGGAACATACACCTATTCCAGATACGAAATGGACCTATATTCCCATTCCAGCAACTTAAGTCACCAAACACATATTATCAATGGTTAATGGGAAAACACATATCCCTACCCATATTCTAGAAGCATGCTAGGATATTTTAACAACTAGTTCAGCAGTATCAGGGGAACAACCATATAAATCTATCCCCACACATGAGATGATACAACAGCATGCCATTCCAGAGTAGATACACACCTCTATTCCAGTCCAGGAGGGTCATGGGGCATATTCCCCCATATCATATGGGCAACCAGATTGGGAACATACACCCTTTCCAATTGGAGTTAATCGGTCCGTTCTAGTAACTACTATAAGGCAGGCACATACACCTATCCATTATAACCACTTCTCCCAGCAGGTGGTCCCAACTAAGTATAAGAGAACATCCAAAAAGAAATCTCTCCAAACACCGTTAGAAAATCAAGAGTCATGTTGTGATTTAGTTTCTCTTAATTCTAGAGTTTTTGAAGCCCTCAAACATTTATCTATTG
Organism: Viscum album; assembly: GCA_963277665.1. Taxonomy (NCBI): domain Eukaryota; kingdom Viridiplantae; phylum Streptophyta; class Magnoliopsida; order Santalales; family Viscaceae; genus Viscum; species Viscum album. Next base: position 606,297,412 of record OY728139.1, on the reverse strand, counting down.
CAGCTCAAGATCATACCCTCTCATTACTAAAATTTGGGTGTGGTAGTTATTATTCTGAATTTCCTCGTCAAACACTTCATCATAAAGGCTTATTTCATGAAAATTCGTTCAATCCAGAGTGTCTAACTCTAGATGAGAGCCACGACAATCCTCCGTGTGGCCAGAAGACCAAGAAGTAAGAATATTTATCCCTTGCTGTAATCCACCATGGCGATCCTCCCCATGATGAAATTCACTGAGAATTTCCTCTCCATAGTAGTATTTCACATTTTCAAAATGATTCCATAATTGACGATGTAGCGACGAGAAAGTCCTCCTATCTCGAGGCACTTGAAAACACAAGGCCAATCATGTATGATGTCTTTTCATTAATAGGTGAAACACTTTCTCCACCATAAGACGTATTAAGCAAACATTCACTCTCTGAACCACCTTTAGGTCATTTATCTTCTAATGCAGAGCATCCACTCTGGTCAGATCAAGTGGAGAAACCTCTTGTAAAAGATGATGAAGATGTGTTAAACATGAGGAAACAATTAGCTAAAGGAGAAATCCCAGTCATCTTCTAGCCTTTGGAAAACTATTAGTTTGATACTCCAGAATTGATGACAGAAGATTGCATTCATGAAATTCATCTCAACTTATGGAAAACACTTCGTCATTTGAAAAATAAAGTCTTACCATATGATGAATATCAAAATCATGTAAAGGTAATAGAAGGGTTACAACACCAAATTGACTTGGCATCTCTTTCAGTTTCCCAATATCCAAGGGTTTAAAAACAACAGAGAACCCTTCAGCACGCATGTCTCAATGCTCTAAATAGGATACACCAATTAATTTATGATTCCCCATCTAGTGTCTGCATCAGAGGATGGGGTGAATATGGGGAATTTTATTTCACTGCACTCCAAAATCCGCAATTTCCGCCAAAAGTGGACTCATAAAATGTTATTTCCCACAATCAGCCCCAATCACCGGGTTATGTATGTAATAAAATGTACGCTCAATAACAGGCCTCAACTAGTTCTCATTAGAATTAGGACCAAAGAAAAGAGGTTGTTGAGTTACTTTTACATCATGCCTCTGAGAATCTTGAGCAAGCATCCCGTTTAGAGGATGTCAGGCGTCAGAGGATGAAAATGTCTAAAATAGCACAATGATCTACTAAAAAATATGATTTGAGTGATTATCGGATGATGCACCTAGCTAATGTATGAACCAAAATCCGCAAAATCAGAAGACAAGTTACACGAATTTCAGCTGTAACAGTTCAAGAATCACCCAAGCTTGCTAGGATGGGGTCTCATTTAATTAAACCCTCAAATTCATTAAGCAATGTTCAAAGATTTTAATAAGAAGAATAGGATCAGCCCCAACCTGTAAGGATGGGGGCTTTGTCACATAAACAATCCCCTCCTCAATAGAAGTCAGTTTTCTCCCGATTAGGGAAGAAGCCAAATGGAAAGCATTAAAATGAACTATCCAATGAATCCATTCATGTTACTATCCTCAAAACGGTTCCAAGGAATTCTTCATATAGGAGAATGAATTATCGTGAAGGAAAAAAGGGAGATGATCTAGTAGAAACATAGACATAATGCCATAAATGAATTATGAGTAAGTGAATTTTATTAACACCATTGCAGAAGATCCTCTAGAAAATAACTCCAATTTAAGGGATTCAGAAGATGAAATTCTTGTTCATAATACTGTACACACCATGGAAAATGAAGAAGGTGTTTGTACCCAAAATCAGAGGCTTACCCAGAATCTGGGTATGCCTTCAAATAACCAACTCCCCTCTCCAAAAGGTATCTAACAAGGGGAGAGAAAAAAGTCATATTGCATCTCACTTTTCCACTAGAGAAGGTCAATCTCTTTCACTTGAATAAATATTTTCACAAAAAGAAGAGGAAATGAAGGAGTTAAAAAGACTCAATACAGAGTTACTTTGAAATATCATTTCTGCTAGACAAACTCCCCAGTTAAGTCCTCAACTTGTAAATCCTGTAGGAGCTCCTCAGCAAAGAGGATTTGTAGTAACTCAGATGCGGATAATAAATTCCCTCAATTAGGTATACAACCATGGAAGGTATCAGCACCACCATCAGTGGTTTTACCGGTCGTTGCACCAGCTCAAGCTCCAGTTGTTATAGCTGCACAAAATCCAGCTCATCCGGATATTCCTTAAATTCTTATGAACAAAATTGAGGCATTAAAGACTCTATTGGAAGCTATGGAGGAATGAAGTGCACCAGTTCAGCTGAAAAAGAGAGCTTATCCTAAATGGGTGGATGCAATTCCTCCTCCACCAATTTTTTTGAATACCACATTCCCAATTTTTAATGGTTTGGGAGATCCGAAACAACACTTAACACATTTTGTTTTTCGTTGTGATCCTATGATGGGAACTTCTCAACAAAAAGAAGCAGTTAAGCTTAGGTGTTTTGTGCAGTCATTACAAGGACCATCTTTTTTCTGGTATACAAGTTTGCAATCTCGATCAATTACTGGGTGGGAAGATCTCCGTCAGAAATTCCTTCTTCAATTTATCTTAACACTACCATGGATGACAATTTTTGATCTTACCAATTGTAAGAAATTGGAGAATGAAAGAGTTTTAGATTTCATTGCTTGATGGAAGATATTAACATATTCCTTAAGTTTAGCACTCCCTCAAGAAGAGTTCCTACCAATATGTGTGGCAAATCTGTGTGATGAATTATGCACACCATTGATCCCTGTGAAATACACAGGAGGGTTTTGAGACCTTACTTCAATCACTCGGCATATAGAAGACTCTATTATAGAAACTAAGGATAAAACTCATGTAATTCCATCAGATCTGAGAAGTAGGATAGGAAAGGCAGAAGCTGCTACAGTCTCACTTAAACAGGAACCTCTACCTGCTTCTACTTCAAGACCTTGATCATACTGAAGGACTCCACTTCTTGAGTATTAGCTGCAACAACCATCTCATCAAGATGATCAAAGAGAACAAAGGTGGAAACAATTTGAGGAATTAAATAAAAAAATTTATTCTTTCAGGAATGAACAAGTTCTTGGTTATTTCATCTCAGCCTTAGAAAACAATTTGGTTCAGTTTCCAAGGTCGGAGAATCCAAATAAAGACGGAGATATAGATTGTCTGAATTATTGTCCCTTTCATCAGATTTCGGGACACCCCATTCACGAGTTCTTTGTTTTCAAAGACCTTCTGCAAAAGATGGTATACTTTGGACAAGTGAAATTGAAAATTTCACCAGCTCAAGTAGCATGTGTTACTGCTACCAATCCAGAGGAAGAGGGAGAATGAAAAGAGGTTAAAAGTAAAAGTGTGAAAAAATATAATGATTGAATGATCGAGAAAATGATCAACCAGACTCATGCTATTTTATGAACATAGTTGAAACAACCAATTGTGTCTTCTACCACTCCTGCCACATTAAAACCATCTTTGTAAAAAGTTCATTCCTCAAAGAAAAAAAGTGGTCATAAGGATAAAGAGAAGTAAACAAGAAGACGAACTCACATCAAGGATAAAGTTTTCCTTGACCCTAGTAGATTTTATGCCATCTATTTCAAAATCCCAGGCACTGCCCCGCCAAATGGCACAACCAGAAGTAACTTGTTAGACAGAATCCTCATCAGACAGAGAATTGATCTTTGGATCTGTTAATGTTATCCATTTAAAGGATCCTTATTCCAATGGTGATTCTGATTATAATAAGATAGAATTCCTTATACCTAATTGGGGAACTAGAGGAAGAGTCCAAAATTTAGGATACAGGGGAAGAAGTGGGAATTCCAGAAACCACCATTTTAACTCTACCCATGCTCAAACCGTATATGCGGCAGAAACTCGTGGAAGGGTCCTTAAATGGACTCAATAGGAACAAGGAGTTATTCTATAAATGACATGCTCAGTTTTGACACAATTATCATGGAAGACTGATTAGAAGCTACATTGTCTTCTTCTCACCAAATAGATAGACTTAGTCATTATTATTTACCAAATCTAGAAATATTTCCAGCTTCTGCTCGAACACAAAGTAAATCTACAACAGATGCATCATCTTCCAAAGAACCTAAAAAACCACATCTCCATGCTGGGAAACATAGACCTTTGGATAAAAATTATGATGTTTTGAAACAACTAGCCTATGTACCTACCTTGTTTTCAATTCTGGATGCTTTGAATCTATCAAAATATCTTTGAGAGGCACTCATTAAGGCTTTGCCAAGTCCTTAAGAGTTTGAAACTGATGTTGATGCTGCTGAGGTTTACCGTATAGAGAATGATTCTACAAAATGTCATGCAGTCATATATTTTATGGATGAAGTTGAAGACCATGTGGTACATGTGCATATCAGACCTTTGTATCTGTCTGGGAAGGTCAATGACATAGATTTCTGACAAGCCTTCATTGATAATGGCTTCGGGGTCAACCTCATTTATGTTCGTACACTTCGTCGATTGGGCCAGACTAAATCTTACTTATCTCCTTCAACATTAATGTTTAAGGATATGATAAGAATAAACAAGAAACTCTAGGAGAAATTACATTTAGAACTCAGTTTGGAGATCTTGTGTCTAATTTAAATTTCATGGTTGTTCGTCAGGACACAACCTTTAATATTATGCCTGGAAGGCCTTGGTTGCATCCACATACAACCATACCTTCTTCATATCACTAATGTTTGAAATAATGTTTCAATGGTCAAATTGGGAGATTTTATGGTGACACGGATCCGTTCAAAACATGTGAATCCTAATACATTGAGGTAGAGCTTTATCACACAAAAAGAACGATGCCCATGACTAATGAGATAACCATAGTGAATGCTCCAAATGGACTGGAAAATATCCCAGCAAATCCATTCATACATTTGAGTACATATTATGTATTACCCATCAATCAAATTGAAAGGGTAAAATCAAATCCATGCACTCATCCAGTAATTTTCATAATGTCAATTACGGCAATTGAGCCTGATAACATGGGAGAAATTATTGACACACCAAGTAATTATGGAAGCTTGAATGGAGATATTTTCATTTCATCTACTGAACTAAAACGAGCCTCTATTTTCTCAATCATAATAGAAGAAATTTTAGCAATGTTAGAGGAAGACAGATATTTTGATTCTCAATCCATCATTCCCTCTTTACAATAAGAAGACCCTTCGTTATCACTAGGGTCAGATATGGTGGCTTATTCTTCAGGATGTTCAAATACTGACTCCTCCCCTAACTCTGAGAGTATTTCCTTGTCATCTACTATGAAAATGGAAATAGAAGAGGTAAAAAATAAAGAGGAAGAAGAGGAAGATATCAGGGATGCTCCTATATCATTTGAAGAAGGTGTCTCTACCATCGTGGATGAAATTAGAGAAATAAATCTGGGAACAGAAGAAGATCCACACCCCACTATAATTACTGTGGTCATAACCTCTAAAGAGAAAGAGGTGTATACTCCCTTTATGATGTAAAATCGAGATATATTTTCATCGAATTATACGGAAATTCTAGGTCTTAATCCGGATGTAGCCACCCATAATTTGGGTTTTCCAGAAGAACATCGTGGATTCAAGCAAGCAGCAAGAAGGACACACCCAACTCATGCCTCTAAAATTGAAGTTGAAGTTGATAAACTTATAAAGGATAACTTTGTCAGGGAAGTTCAGTATCCCAAATGGATGGCCAATATTGTCCCAGTGAAAAGGAAGAATGGGAAAATTAGAGTCTGCATTGATTTTAGAGATCTTAACAGGCATTGACCTAAAGATGATTTTCCAGTCCTGATTACAGAACTTCTAATTGATGCAACGGCTGGATATGAAGATCTTTCCTTCATGGATGGATACTCTAGGTATAGTCAAATCCGTATGGCCCTAGAGGACAATGAATCTATAGCCTTTAGATCCCCTCAAGGTGTGTTTTTCTATAGGGTAATTCCCTTTGGCTTAAAGAATGCAGGCACAACATACCAACGTTCCATGCACCATATCATCAAACCCTTCTTAGGGAAATTTGTTGAATGTTATGTGGATAATTTGGTAGTAAAATCCATACAATGTTCCAATCACTTGTCTGATTTGGAAACCATATTCAATAAACTTTGAAAACACAGTTTGAAAATGAACCCCTTGAAATGCGCTTTCGGGGTAACCTCAGAAAAATTCCTTGGATTCGTTATACTAAATCGTGGTATCAAATTTGATCCTAAGAAAACAAAATCAATCCATGGTATGTCACCTCCTCAAAATTTAAAATAATTAATAGGACTCTAAAGACACTTGGCCAATATTCGGCGCTTTATCACTAATTTGGCAGGCAAGTGTTTACCCTTCACCAGATTAAGGAAGAAGGGAGTCACTTACCAATGTACTGAAGATTTCAAAGAAGAATTTAATACCCTCAAGAAATATCTCTTAAGTCCACCAGTATTGATGCCACCTATTGAATGAATACAACTTATTCTCTATGTGACAGCCTTAGAGCGATCACTAGGTGCCTTCCTCACCCAAAAGAATGATGCTGGGAATGAAAATAACATTTATTATCTCAGTTGCACTATGCTTAATGTGGAAACTCGATATTCAAGTATTGATAAGTGCTTCCTGGCATTAATCTTTGTAGTTCATAAGTTGAGGCACTATCTCCAAGATCATGAGGTCCAATTGGTATCTCCTAATAACCTGATCAAATTTATCCTCAGTCGCCCTATGCTTACAGGACGTCTAGCACTGTGGGAAGTTATTTTGCAACAGTTTGATATCCATTTTGTGCCTCAAAAGGCAGTAAAGGGCCATGCTCTGGCTAATTTCCTTGCTGATCACTCGTCTACGGAAGACACATTGTTTAATACTAAAATTCCTGATGGAGAGGTCTTCTCTATTCAAGATAATTCCCAAACATGGGAAATGTATTTTGATGGTGCTTCCAGAATTCCAACATGGAAGAGACTAGAAAACCCCAAAATCAACAAAGTTGGATTAGTAATTGTCCTTATTTCCCCCAAAAAGGTATTATTGCATTATTCTTTCCTATTATTGGAAGGTGGTACCAACAATGAAGCGGAATACCAATATCTCATCGCAGGTTTGGAATTATCCCTTCAGGTGCAAATGGATCATTTAAAGGTAAAAGGTGATTCATAATTAGTAATAAAACAAATCAATGGAGAATATTATATCAAAAAGGAAGAGTTAATCCCTTTTTGTGATTATGTCAGAGAGTTAATGGATGAATTTCCCTTAGAGCTAACATTATCCTATGTCCCGTGATAAAAAAATTCCCAAGAAGATGCATCGGCTAATGTAGCTATAGGTTTGGTAGATCCAAATAGGGATGAGACATTTATCAGCACAACCCATTGCCATGTGGTCTTACCTTTTGTTCAAACTATAATGGAGAAAATTAATGAAATTTTCTCTATTTCTGAATCATATGGTCATACTATGGGATGGAGAACATCCATCATGGAATATCTTCAAAATGGGGTACTTCCACTAGAAAGCATTGAGGAAGAACAAATCCTGTGACGAGCGGCCAATTTTACTCTTTATGATAGTCCAGACAACCAAAAGATCCTTTAAAAGTGAGGCTTTTATGGAATAATATTGAGATACATTGATGGAGAAGAGACTGAAACTGTCATGAAAGAAGTACATTCAGGAACTTGTGGTGCCCACCAATCTGGGCACATACTCTATGATCAGATCCAAAGGCTTGAATAATTTTGGCCTTCAATGACATAGAATTGCATATATTTCAATATGAAATTTTATCCCTGCCAAGTGCATGAAAACATCATTAATCAACCCCCATAGTTTCTACGTACAACTAAATACTCCTGGCCATTTTCCGCATGGAGAAGGGATGTAGTAGGGCCTTATCCTCTATCCACAGGTAAACAGTTCAAGTACATTCTCACTGATACTTACTTCTTCTATAAATGGGATAAGGAAATACCTCTCAATGAAGTCGGGGCCAAAATCATTATTAGTTTTTCCAAAACTAATATCATCACCATATGTGGTGTCCCTCATACTATTTTGATGGACAATGGCACCAATTTTTGTTCTGTTAAAGTAAAAAAGTTGTATCAGGAACATAATATCAAATCTAATCATTCATCTCGCTATCATGCGGTGACCAATGGAAAGATAGAGGATTTTAACAAAACCCTATCAAATATACTCAAGAATATGGTGGATAAAGATAAGAATTCATGTCCTGATAAACTTTTTAATGCTTGATGGGCTTATCGGATAACTACCTGTACTGCTACCCAAGCAACTCCTTATTCATTTGTATATGGAACCGAAGTAGTTTTTCCAATTGAAATACAATTGCCTTCACTTAGAGTTGAAATATATGATCAGTTGTCTATAGATGAAAGATCTCAAAAATGGTTCAATGAGTTGGATTGATTAGATGAGAAAATATTCTATACTTTGCATCATCTAGAATTCTATCAGAATAGAATAGTGCAAGCTTTTAATAATAATGTTCACCTTCATTCACACCTTCAAGGAGAATTGGCATTCGTCCTTAGGACTCTAATGATACCAGGAAAGAAACCTCCAAAAATTGAACCAAAGTGGTATGTACCTTATTCCATACATAAGTTATATTCAAATGGTGCCTATGATTTAATCCTAAAGGATGGAGAGATCATTACAACTCCATCCAATGTGAGATTATAGAAGAAATAATTTGTGTAATTATACACCACAGTCCTCACTAAAAGACTTTAAACTGCACAATACCATAGTTCTCACTGTAAGACTTTAAACTTCACAGTACCATAGTCCTCACTGTAAGAATTTAAACTACAAAGTTCCATAGTCCTCACTATAAGACTTTAAAATGCACATAGTCCTCACTGTAAGACTTTAAACTGCACAGTATCATAGTCCTTGCTACAAGACATAAAACTTCACAACACCCATGTCCCAGTTTCTTGACATTAAACTGTATAACAAACCATAATCATCCATGCTGCATGACGTTAAAGTGCGTAGCATCTTCATCCTTATCGCATGATGTTAAACTACATGAAATCATTTGTATAACTAATGTTTTCTATATTTGGAATTATAATCTTCCATAAGAAAATTAAATTGACATCATCACTACTTCTTAGTAGTACATGAGTCCCTCTCTTTCCTATGTTAGAGTCAGATCTACATATAGACCAAGTTTCAAGAACTACGTATGGATTGATTCTCATTTTCAATGAGATACATAGAGATGGCTGAATCTCCAATTATGGGCCCAACCACAATAAAAAAAATTCTTATTTTCCTTTTCTACTAATGTATATAAATCAGATATATACAAAGCATTTCCTTAAGACATATGATTTGGTCCTTATAACATTTTATATTTTAAGATGTTTCGTTCTCTCAAAATGTGTAAAAAAGCCCCCATTCTTCATATCAAACTCCATTAGCATGTGGATTGATTGTTTCAAGAACTACGTACGACTTGATTCTCATTTTCAATGAGATACGTAGAGATTCCTAGATCTCCAATCTTCGGCCCAACCGCACGAAACCCCCCCTTTTATTTATTGTTTAAAAATAAAATCTTCATGGGGAATGTTTTAAGAACTATGTATGACTTGATTCATTCCCCGACAAGACACATAGTGACACTTAGTTTTTTTATCCCTTAATCCAGTCAAAATATGTATTCCTTTTCACATTAGTTCATATTTTTCCTTACTGCATGATGTTAAACTGCATTGAAATTTAACACCCCTATTCCTCACTTGGGTCACCTTTATATTGTAAAAGAAACCCTTACTACTCATTGTTTCTCACACAGAGCATAGCTCACGTGCGATTAGGAATTGGGTAAATGGATTCTTTATATATGGTATTTTACTTTCTTATGGGGTGAATAATGTCCTCACTACATAACTTAAAACTACATAGTATAATGTCCTCACTGCATGACTTAAAACTGTATAGTATAATGTCCTCACTGCATGACTTAAAACTGCATAGTATAATGTCCTCACTACATGACTTAAAACTGTGTAGTACAATGTCCTCAATGAATGAATTAAAAATGCACATCACCGTATTCATTTAAAGGAAACCAAGAAATTCTCCACTTTACATTTGAGTCAGATATATGTAAAGGATATCAAACTCATGAACAATATTGATTCAAACTTTTCTCATGTGTATTGAGAAATAACTCCTTCCACATTACACACTCTTAATCTTGAATATTTCTAGATTCTCATAATCTTACTTACGGATTCTGGTGACAGATTTTCTAATATTTAAGAGCTCTTTTTCTTGATTATGCAGCACATGCCCTTAGGTGACCTTGCATAAGTTGCCAACATAACAGGCCTGTCAGCTAAAAGATGCCTTTATTTGGATATGCAACATATTCCCCAGTTGTCCCTCCATAATATAGCCCCCATAATGAGTTTTTCAAATAATGATAATTATTTCTTGGTTATATTATCTTTGACCCCTTAAAAATTTGATGACAATATACACGCATGTATACTTTAAAATAGTCATTCATGTATATTTGTCACATTATCTTTCTCACAATCTGAAAATATTCAAGACCATGGTTTACACATTTCCTTCACCATGTGTTTGATTCACTAGATAATAACCTTGAAATCACTTGGCCACATGTTATATATTGTTTCTATTTCTGGTCCTAGTTGCATGACCTAAAACTATGGACACCATATCTTTTACGTTTGGGTCAGACCTTCATAAAAGTAATCTTCCTCTGATTCATTGGATATCTTGATTGGAAATAACCTTCCCATATTCAGGTACCTTTCTCCATAAACCAAACTCTATGCTTTATAAAATCTGAATCTCCATAAAATTTCTTCTACTTTTAGAAATAGAATGTCAAACTTCTGAGAGCTATTTTGCCTGACTATGTAGCACATTCCCTTAGGAGGCCTTGCATAAGTTGCCTACATAACAGGCATGTCAGTCAAAAGATGACACAATTTGGATATGTAGTATATTCCCCAGTTGGCCCTGCATAATACAGCCCCCATAACAGGTTTTTCAAGTAATGGTAACTTTGTTCTTTGAAAAGACTTCCTCTAATGCTTTTAGCCCTTTTCCCATATCATTATTCGGTTCCAGAAATTCATAAATCATAGTTTATAGTTTTACCTTCTATACCTGAATATGATAGTATGTTTCTAAACAAATTATCAAAAAATTGGGAGAGTATTCTCATACCTTTGGTCAGAGCTAAAGTCCTTAAATTAAAGCCAACCAATGTCCTCATTGCATGACTTAAAACTGCATAATACCAATGTTCTCACTACATGACTTAAAACTGCACAATATGATATAAAAATTCTCCCCTTTTCTGATAATTGTTTATCTATTACTCATGCACCAAATTTTTATAGAAATGGATTTCCTATTCTTGACTTATGTTGGTCTAAAATATCCCCTTTTTCATTCTTAATTTTTTTCCTTGGGAAACCACCCATTGTGGTCTTGAATCATCCAAATCTTATTTTACCCTATATATCAAATAGAAAAATGATAAACATCAAAGATATCTTTTTCTTGACTATGAATCACATGCCCTTAGGTTTCCTTGCATAAGTTGCCTACATAATATGCCCATCAGTCCAAAGATGCCACTATTTGGCTATGCATCATATTCCCTAGTTGGCCCTGCATAATACAGTCCTCATAATGGGTTTGTCAAGTAATGTTAACTTCATTATTAGAAGGGACTCACCTTATGTTGATATAGGTTTTAGATTTGTTGACCATAAAAATTATGACTTGGGATTCCCCTTAGAAATATTTAAAGAATATTAAAGTAATTCTTAGACACAGAGTCTTGTTTGGGATCTTATTTAATAATTTATGGTCAAAGATATTCGACCTTAAATACTAGACCTTTATAGTCCAACATGCATGACTCTAAACTGCCAAGAACAAGAGGCATGGTACTCACCAGATTGGGAACCTGCAAAGGGAAATCTGGAAAAAAAGATGAGTCCTAGCTCACTAAATGTGAATTTTGTATGGTTTAGGTAATATTGAGCAATAAAAAGTCAAGAGATATGAATTTTTTGGGGTTTTCCATATAACCCTAGTAAAAATCAAACTATGCACACTAGGCCCCTTAGATTAGGTAAAAATTTGAGCATCCTTACAAACATTACGTAGCTCCAAATCTAATCAAATGAAATTGGAATGTGTCAAAGTGCCCTACTTTTACCTTAGAACAAGATTCTTTTCATTCCGAACGAATCAAATTCTAAGGGGGGGGGGGTTTGACACCATGAAATGTGTTTCATTCTCTTTTCTGTAGAGTGAAGATATGATTCTCACATTGAAAAAAAATTCATGTATGGGTAAAGATGTTTTCACCATGAATGAAGAAGATACATGCTGGATTTTTATATTCCAAAATACCACTCCATAACCAATGGATAAGTGGAATGATTCCCCATACAGAAGTAGGGAGTGGATTTACAAGATCAATGATGAAAAGGTGTTGACACATTAAATTCAATTTTCAAGTTTTTTCTGAGAAGACCTGCTGTATTTACCAATTCAAGAAGTGTAGATCTCTTCAAGACATTCTATTTGACTAGTCGTGAAGCCCAAACAGGCTTACTGATCAAAAGTTATGCCACTTAGAAGATGGATAAAATTTCACAAAGGGACCTACGTGAGGGACCTATGCGGAGGACCTATGTGGAGGACCTACACGGAGGACCTACATGGAATAATAATTTCTACACTCCTACGTGGAGGACATACGTGGAAAAAATCCCTTCAAACAGTTCCCCTCCTTGCCTATAAATAGGACCCTTGGGCTCCCCATTTCAGATACTGAAAAAAAGTGAAAGACTCTCTGATGCTCCCATTGCATAGATCTTTCACCTAGACCCCTAAAATTGTCCCAGGAAGCTCTCTAAACCATGATAGAAGAGATAATTAAATGTGATAAGCATGTTTTTAATTTCTTCAAATTCTTCAGTAATCATCCATACCTACGCAGTATACCTGCACGCCATACCTGCGCGGTACACCTGCGCACCATACCTGCGTGGTATACTTGCACACCATAGCTTTGCGGTATACCTGCGTTCCATAACTACATGGCATACTTGCGCACCATAGATGCATGGTATACTTGTGTGATACAAGCAAAGCAGGGTACCTACGTGGCATACTTGCGTGAAGTACCTACGTGACCAGATCAAGTACCCTATTTTAAAATCCATTCATGATAGGGTATCTCCTTCCTTGGTTCCCTTATCTGAAAGGGACTAAGTTTAAGCCTCCACCAGAACCTCATGAATTCTCAAAACTTTGGGAAAGACACATCAGCATGTCTCATATTTGTGTTTTTATTTCCACAGTTAGAGGTTTCCCACATTTGTTTCACAATGGGGTTAGGATTCATGGGATGTTTTTGGGTTTTTATATCCACATCCACATGGATGTTTCTCCCAGAAACAGTGTTGGGAAGTTCTTGGTTTTGGGGAAGGATTGGGTTATGGCCTCTCCCTTCTCAGATAGACGACCCGAGATCTTAGGTTTCTGGTAGAGAAGGTACGGTTCACCTATTGGTTTTCCACGGAAGCATAGGAGAAGTCTCCCACTACTACCAGAACCAATTTCAGGGCACGAATCCTGGTATAAGCCCCTCACCTTCACCGCTTCTTCCTTACATTGGACCCTTGTAAAATGTAAATATAATAGAGGTAAGTTTTGTCGCCTCGCCCTCTTCCATTTTCGATGCACCCTCTTCCATTGTCATGGAGGAATAATTTGAACGTGTGAATTCCTTTTTGAATATTTGACATTCTCTTATTTCTCACATAAAGCATGACTCATGTGGGCTTAGAGATTTGTCATGATTAAAAAATTTTCATCATCGAATGAACTATGAGAACTCCAATTCCTATTTAAAACCAGGATACGTAGGAAGCCTCCTCAAGGCCCGAGCTCACCGGATATCCTCTTCAGGAATCCAACCCTAATTCCCTTAATCTGGGAATCCTCCTTAAAAATAAGCCCCAAATTAAACCCCAGATCATCAAGGCAACCTTTCTAGTAAGTAATCCCAAAATAATCTTTCTCAAATGACCATACTCTCCTATGAAACTTATCGAACTACATGGGCTTTGATTACCATCCATATGGGATAAGAAGGAGGCCTCCTTGAGGTTCAAACCCAATATTTCAAATCAAACCTATTCTCTTTGGTCCATATTCCCAATAGGGTCTAATCTTACTTGGAAACCCATATCCCTTCCAAGTTCATTAGTCTACTTCAGCATAAGTCCCACACTAAGTTTCAACTAATCACCTTCCGCTTAGAGGTCTTTATCACATGACCTTAAAAGGTATGATGTGTCCTATTAAGCGACACTGAACTATGAGGGCTCTGATTCCTTTCACAATGATACGTAGGTAGCACATTTTACAGGCACGATACTAATATCAAAACAAAACTTCATCTCCCTATATGACAATAAATTCTAGAGTGCCCCACTGAGTGGCTTAAAAACCAGTATCATCACAATGATGATTAAAATAATCTCTAATCAGTATATTAGATGATGCCATTGATGGAAAACCTTGAATACATACAGATATTTCCATTAATGAATAACCTTGAATACATACTAATGATTCTAAAGTTTTACACATGTTAATAAGTGATTATAAATTCCAAGGGATACTTATGATATACTTGGTGAATTAATAAGGATTCATGAATATATTTTAATTTTACAAAGAGAGTCCCAGAGTAGACAATAATTCCCCCCAAAAGGGTGTGATGAGTCCGAACTCCCATCCTCTAGACCAATGCATGTTCTTAAGTATCATAAAGTTCAAAACTTAACAAACTTATGCCTTTGGAAAGCATGTCCTCTTTAGATAAAGAACTGTTCTAAGTTTCCGGTTCCATGAATAAATCTAATGGAAACCGCCTGTAAACTGTGATTCTTAAATCTAGAACACACGTTTCAAGGAACTACGAAACACCCTCATACATTGATCATGGTTCTATTATATCCATAAAAATAATGATGATATAAATATAATATAAATTAATTACATACATGTTTATAGTCAACCATAAAATTAGAGAAAAAAAAGAATTACATCATTCATGGAGAAGGTAGGGCGTACGTATGCATGAATGATGCATTTATTTTTCAACAGATGGAATGAAAGAAAGTAAAATATTAATTTACCATTATAGAATAATTATTATATCATATAAATAATTTATATTACTTAAATATATCTTTATTACCATCTATTGATAATATAAATGAAAAATGAATCACATCGCTTTGTTGAGGTGGTGGTCCACACGTACGCACGAGCGACATTATCATTTTCCAACGGTTTGGAAGGTGAGAATTTAGATATGATATTATCATTTAAGAATTATAATCATGTCATAATTATAAAATATAATCATTAAAACCATCAAAATACCCATCCCTAAAATATGGTTATGATAAATGAGTTGCATCACTATGTGGAGACGGTAAACCGTATGTATGCACGAGCAATACTTTCACTTCCCATTTGATTAAAATAGTATAAATAAAGGTTCATACATATTTTTAATAAAATTAAAATATATTTATTATTATTAATTTATTATTCCATTAATAATATAATATATTTATAGGAGGTAAAAGAATAATTAAAAAAAAGTGGTTGGTTAAGGAGAATACCTCTTCTGTGAAACAACTCATTTAGATCTTCTTTTAAGGACCCAAGGGATGGTCTTTTGGGAAGAACATAACCCCTATAACGTGTCAATGAAATTTGAGAAGGAAATTTGGTAGGGGATGGTCAATATATAAGGATTAAGGTGATGTGAATAAGTGAAATATGGGGTGTCCTTTTATAAGTGAGGGAAAAGATATCCCCAAAATTACACAAAATTATTAAAATATAATCAAGTCATAATCAAGACCGATGCATCTAAATGGGATGATATTCAAGCCTAGGATATTATATGGTTGACACATTATCTACCTATAAAATTAGGATTAGTTTAAGTGGTATTTTAGACTTTAACTTTTGGTTTAACCCCTTAGTTAACCAATTTGAACCTTAACCACAGTAACATATTTTTCACTCTTAAGAGGTTATAATTTTACATATATAGTATCTATTAAATCATAAATGAAAAATGGATGAAATTTAAGACCAAATATTATTCAATTTTTTTCCTATATCAAGGTTTTATTGATTTTTAAATAATTTAGTAAAATATTAATTTCATAAAATATCATTAATGTCAATTTTGACACTATTCATTTAATTTGACTTCAAAGACATAAAGAAAAAGTTAGAATAGATTACAATAATTTTAAAATCATAAGATTTTTATTTATCATAATTTTTTTAACACCATAATTCACTCAAATTATATTAATTTTTGTATTTTTAAAATCATTATTTTATTTTCCTATTAAATAAATAAATAATGCATCAACCTTATATAAGAATTTAATGTAACTATTTAATTTATAAAAATTATAAATAAATTTATATCATAAAAATAATTTATTTATTCTCAAAACATAAATTTATATTCATTCATAACTTTCTTTTTCCCTATGTGGACATATAGAAGATAATTAAAACAATGAGAGTGACATTTTGTAAGTTTCCTGATTTAAATATGATATATGTCATTTTCATGGACTAGCGTCCATTAAATAAAATATTGAGTCTAAGTTGATAAAGGTATATTTATCATCATCCAATATGAATTTGTATTAACAATTATGGACTTATCAATTATTATTAACCTATAATTTTTTGATTTATCCTTTACCAAGGTGATAAATTTCCCCAAAATTACTATTCATATTGAACAAAAATAAAAGGGTTATATTTAAAAAATGTGAAAATACTAATTAAAATCATGAAATAAATTTTATTAAATTATATACCTATAATTAGCATAAATTAATTTTAAAATATGAGTGCAACATGTGGTGAAAACTGCTTTTTAGAAATATACATTTTTATGCATAAAAAATTGGTTTATTATTACCCCATGCATAGAAAACTATTAAATGAATGAAATTTTTTTATTGACTATATAATATATATATTTCATTAAAATAATTCATAAATAGTCAATAATTTAATTTATTAAGGTACAAATACATCATACACATAAAAACAATTTTTTTGAAAAATATCTTCTTATATAAAAAAATATTTTTAAATGCAATTGAAACATAAAATTTATTCAAATTATCTTAATTGGATTATTTAAAATATAATATATATAATTTTAATTTTAAACCATATTAAAAATAAAGGAACTTTTTAACATTCTTGGAAAAAAATACATTTTACAATAAAAATCAGTATATATAACTATTCAATGGAAAATCAATCTTTTCTGAAAATTCTAGAAATTTACCATAAGATAATTTTGATATGATGATTTAAAAAATGAAGGTAATTTTATGAAATAAAATTTGTCAAATTTTCAAGAAATTATATATAATATTTCATCATAAAGGGAGAAAAAAATTATTTTCAAGGGAATATATTTTTTAAGTTTAATATAACTTTTCTAAATATTGAATGATTATTTTATAAGAATTAATCAAAAAAATTATATTAAGTGGGATATTTTTCTTATATTTCATAAAGAAATAATCCTATTCATATCAAAAATTTAATTTTCATCTTTATATAATAATATTTCATTTTTCGTTTAAGTTTAGTGTCCCATGTCACATATGCTATCAAACCTAATGCTCTTCTTTTATTGAAAATATTAGGGTGTAACATTCTCCCCATTTAAGAAATTACATCCTAGAAATTTTAGCTAGTGTTTGGTAATCATGGATTTTAAATTTTAATTTTTTTGGGGAAATATCACATCATAAAAGGGTTAATAATACATCCTCTTGAAAATAGGGAAAGGAAAATAGGAAGGTAATCTAGAACGACACATAACTATGTTTGCAAATAAGATAAAATTAATGAGAAGTGAAAATATTGATATGGAAGTGAAAACTAACACCTAAAGACTAATATATGTAGATAGAGAACATGGTTTAGAGAAAGTTAAAAACCACAAAACCATGAACCAATGAGGGTTAAAAGACCATCAATTCATTATAATTTAAGTCTATATGATTATTTTTTTTATCTTAAATTCATTTTCATTATGATGATTAATTCCTTTAACATCTAGAATAATAACATAATGAAATATACTTACATGAACAGTATAATCTCATCCTTTAATCAATTCCTATCAAAATATAATCTATTTCTCCAAATGATGAGCGTTCGATATGCGTTTTTTATGCTCGAAGCATTTAAATAAACTTCTAATGGAAAAAAATTATATGGAGATATTTTTCCTCTATTTATTCATTAACCAAAACCAAAATTGGTTAGTATAAGATAATATAATTCACAAAACGAATAAACCTTGAAGTAATCTATAAAATTTTCCAGAATAAAAAAAATGTTCCACTTAAATCATTTCATAAATAACCCAAATCCCAAATAACCTTAATATCCTCAAACATAAGAATTTTTTAACCTAAAAGGATATCTCATACCCTTATGATTAAATATCTAGAAATTTAATTTCATTCTTCCCAATTAATTTTTCATGTTAAACCACATATTAAACCTAATATATACATATACATCAACCTAATATAAAGTCTCCAAAAATATCATCAATCCTAATGACAAATGACTATATAATTTTGTAATTTAGTGAACTTCACCAAAATATAATGAATCAAATTTTGATATTAACCTAAAAGGTGATCCTTAACATGACAATAAATATATTCTAAAATATATACTTATAAAATAATCACTTATCAACCATCAAGATTAGTAAACCATAATTAACATAACATCAAAGCATATAATAACCTAAAGTGTTATTTAAAAATCAATAGAGTTTTATTCTTAAAACCGAGTAAAAGTTTCAAATTATCTTAAAACCATATCACTGAATACCACAAAAGGGGGTCTATGACGTTGAAGTTGTGAATAATATTAAAACTATAAATCTATGATGGTATGCATAACTCATACGTCAACCTCACATGTAATCACAATCCTTATTCTCCAAATAAAATCCCAAACTATTTCTATATATCCAAAAAATGCAATAAACATCATCAAAGATGACCTAAATAACTTTTTCATCTAATAACTAACCAATTTTATGGTCACTAATACTATACCATAAATGTCATTAGTCTCTTTATCCCAAAAAAACATTATTAGTTTTATTGGTTATTGGAACCATTAAATATATGTTTTCAAATCAATAAAGAAAAACTAATGTGGAGAAATACTTATATTTTTCATGTTTTTTATAACCAGAATATAATTAGTACAACACTTATAGAGCATAATTCTTGAATACAAATATATAAACACTTCAATCATTCCAGTTCCTTATTAAACCATTATCTAGGATTTATTATCTTATTCCCCAATACTTCATTTCTATAATATGAAATATAAATGAAGTCTTAATATTAAAAAAAACATCAATTTAATCATGCTTCTTAATTTTAAGATAAGAAATACCATTTAAACAACTAATACCTTTCATATATCTTTTGTAGTCTCTTCATTATCATCGGTAAAACAATTACTCATACAACCTTGTTGGTTCACTTCTATAGATCTCCCATTGGAAAATCAATTTTCATAATGCCCATACATTACACATTTAAAACATGTAACCATAAATGATACCTTAGGGAGACCATTATTTTCATCTATTATGTTAAGAAATATTTTCATTTTTCCTTGGAAATTAATAACTTTATGTCCTTATTTTTCACACTCAAAACATCTTCCTAATACTATGAGACATTCAATTAATAGATTATTCCCACATTCTATTTTTTTTGGAATTTGATTAATCATTCCTCCATGGTCTTCATGAAACTCAATCTTTCTCTTATTAATATTGTTAGGAAACTCACCAATGTTGAGAAAGATAATCATATCATGATATAGCTGATTATGAGAAATCAAAAGGATTCACATTTCATATATTATTTCACTTGGATTCTAAAAAGTAAAATCATTACATTAACCATCACATTCAACATTAACATGATTCCTTCTAGTTACATTAATTGACTAAAACAAAAAATCATAGCGTGAAAAAATAATAATAGTGGAAAACCAAATATTCATGAAAAACATTTATAAGATGTATAAATCATGAAACCATCCTCTATGACACCATAGATTTAAGCTAGTTTATTTATGATTATTTCAAAAATATTAGGATTTTAAACTATACATATACTTTTACCAAAGGTTCTCATTAATTTGTTCTCTTCCTAGTTTTCAATGTTTAACTAAACCTAGATCTAATACCAGCTATAGAGACCCATACATTTCATTCATAAATATTTCAAATTTTTATATTAATATTCATTATATAACATAACTATACATGTCATAATTTTCTATGTCTACTGAATTTGGAAACTTGAACACCTAAAAACTAGTTCATAAATGATCTACATTGTTTCTAACAATGTTCTTCATAACTAGACCAATACTTATAAATACTATAATTAGTAACCTTATTTATAACCTATAGAAATTTAAACATAAGAATAAGTGAGCATAGATTCTTATTAAGAGTAAACAAGGAAGATATCAATGATCACTTAGACATAACATGTCCATATGGGTATGAGAACATGATATTAACATTTCAAAACCATACCTTGTATATCAAATTTCATAATATTGAGTCAAGACACAAATCATGGTAGTTTACAAGACATGAATCATAAAATAATCAAATTACATAATCCATGAGATAATAACATTGGAATAATACATGTGTTGGTGAAATACACAAAATCGTATAACTTTGTAAACACGTATGATTAGAAACACGATTACTCATTATGTTAAGGACATGAAATTATGTCCTTACATAAACTTATGGACCTAGAACCATGTCCATGAATAATCTTATAGACATGAAATTAAGGTACACACATAAACATATGGACATGAAAACTAGGTTCACACATAATCTTATGGATATGAAAGTCAGGACCACACATTAACTTATGGAAATGAAAACTTGGTATGTGCATGAAATTGTGAACATGAAAGTTGGTCTACACATATCATATTTACCTAATGAGTTATCCATATTTACCCAATGTATTTGAGGGAGATATAGGTCCCAAACTTCTCATACTAAAATTCATAGATATGTACACCACAAGATCATAAAACATTCATCATATCAAATCTTATAAAATGAAATGGTTTTCATAAACATTTCATAATAGTGAAACTCATGGAAAAGAATCATGTTTCATAAATATTTCATCATTTAAACAAAGTATAACCTATAAAAAAACAGGTTTCATAAAAATAATTTCATCATTAACATAAACCATCAAAAAAATAAAAATGATATATCCTTGGATTATATCCATAGTAAATCGTAAGTTATATCAATTTTTTTTATCTTTGATGAATATACATGCCATTAAAAGATGATTAAAACCTTCTTGAGGAAAATTTAATTTCAATTTTGAAAGAATTTCATTAAAATATAAAAATTTATAAAATATTATAGAAAACATTTTCTTTAGAAACATGTAAAGGATGATTCAAAGAAAATTTGGTTCATTTCAATGAGAAAATCTATTTATGTAGTATAAGTTATAAAAACATTCCTTTCATACTTTTGTAAATAGTAAAAAAGTGCCTCATTTAGAAAATGATAATAAGATTCATTTTAAATAAATTTTTTAAAGCATTAAACATGGTTAAAAATGACTTTAAAATTTAGTTTTATAATAGTAAAAACCATCTTTAAAACATTTTTAGAAAACATATAAATGAAAGAAATTGTGTTTTTACTGAAGAGATAAATAAGGTCGATTTTCCTAATTTTTTTTGTCTCTTGGGTATATAAATTAAGAAACATGAATGTAAAACGAATATATTCAAGAAATATCTAGAGGTAAATAAAATTAATTTTTTTATTTGTATTAGGATCATAATAATTCATAATTATAAACATAATACAAAACAATCCCGATAAACTATGAGACTGTAACATAAAATCCATTACTACATTGGTAGCATTTAATTTGTAATCCCCATGAAATAAAGAACATTATATGGATATATAAAAATGATAAATTTAATAATAATAATCCTAAAATACATGTATGGGATGTATACACATCATATAAAAGAAACAAGTGGTGAATATGACATGTGTCATATAGAAATAAAAGTGTGATGAAAATCCCTTACCTCAAGTCTGAATTCATTCATACATGTTGTAACCAATTGTATAATAAATATATATTTATTATAAATCTATTAAATAACCATATTAACATATATAATACAATATATGATTTTTTATAACCATTTATCACCCGTTTATTAAATTTTTTTATTAAAATCATTGTTACAGGGTGATATCTGCTTCGTTTTTTATGTATGTTTTGGTTCTTCAGTTTTAGTATTTGTAGATTTATCACTATTAAATCAAATCCATAATTTTAATCTTGATATAAATATCATATATAATAATTATATACATGTTTATAGTCATCCATAAATTTCGATATAGATAAATGAATTACACTTTTAATGAAGATTGTAGGTCATATGTATGCATGAATATTGTTTTCATTTTTTGATGGATGGAATGAAAGAGAGTAAAATATTTATTCAACCTTAAAAAACCATTACTATATAATATAGATCATATATATTCATAAAATTTATCATTATTACCATCCATGTGAGATTTAAAATAAAAAATAATCACATCACTTCGTAGAGGAGGTAGTCCACATGTACGGATGAGCGACGTTATCGTTTTCCAATAGTTTGTAATGTAATAAATTATATATGATATTATAAATATAGAATTATAAATATGTAATAATTATAATATAAAAAAATTTAAACCATAAAAATACCCATCTATAAAATATGGTGATGAGAAATGAATTGTATCGATACATGAAGACATTAAGTCGTACGTATGCACAAGCGATACTTTCACTTCCCATTTGATGAAAATAGGGTAAATAAAGGCATTTTCATAATAAAAATAAAATTTATGTATATTTCGTATTTTTATGTTATTATTTTTTGAAAATAAAATATTGTTATATGAGGTAAAATAAGAATGAAAAAGATAGTGATTAGTTAAGGTGATTACCTATTCTTTGAAACAACTCCTTTAGATCTCCTCTTAAGGATCCCAGGGTTCATTTTTTGGGAAGACTAGTACCTAGAGAATATGTATAATTAATTTTTGAAGGTATTTTTTCAAGGTATGGTAAATATATAGGGATTAATGTGGTGTAAAGATGCGGAAGTATCAGTGTCCTTTTATAAGGGAGGGAAAGGACACACATGAAATTACTAAAATATTAAAATATAATTTAGTAATTCTATAGAAAAATGCATCCAAATGAGAGGATATTTAAACATAGTTTTGGATATAGTGGAAATATTATCAAATAATATTTTGGACCTATTCAAGTGGTATTTTAAACCTTATATTTTGGTTCAACCCCTTAGTTAACCTATTTTAACATTAACTATGGTAACATGTTTTTCACTTTTAAGAGATTATAATTTTACTTATAATGTAAATATTAACTCATAAATTGAAAAGGGATGAAATTTTCGAACATATATTATCCCCTTTGTTCTATATGAAGATTTCAAATATTTTTTAATAATTTAATAAATCATTATTTTCATAAAATATCATTAATTTTAATTTTGACACTATACATATAATTTGACTTAATGGATTGAAAGAAAAAGTTGGAATTGGATTTTAATACTTTTAAAAATTTCTATAATGTTTTATTTAACTAAAAAGATCATGTAAATATATACATACCTCAAATTATATATCTTTTAGTATTTTTAAATTCATTATTTTATTTTTCTATTAATTAAACAAATATTTCATCAGTGTTATATACGATTTTAAGGTAATAATATAATTTATAAAAATTAGAAATAAAGTTATATTATGAAAATAATTTCATTAATATCAAAATAGACATTTATATTCATTAATAACATAGTTTAGTCCCTATTTGGAAATATAAGAAATATTTAATACTATGAGAGTTGCATTTTGTAACTTTCATTGCTCTAAATATTATGTAGGTCATTTGGATGAAAATGTGTCCCTTAAACAAATAAATTTCAAGAATAATGTGATAAGGGTATAATTAATTTAATTCAATTATAACTAGTATAAAAATTTATGGCCTTATCACATATTTCTAACCTTGATTCACCCGATTTACCGTTTACTGAGGTCATAAAGTTTACCACAGTTACTATTTTAATTTATCAAAAATTAAAGGGTACTATTTACCAAAATTTAAAACATTAATTATAAATATGGAATACATTTTACCAGATCTAATAACAATAAGTGGACGAAATTAATTTTAAAATAATCACGTAACACGTGACAAAACTGCTTTTTAGAAAAAATAAAAATGTAAGCAAAAACTTGTTTTTTCTAATCCCATGACTAGAGAAATATTAAATTAATTTCAAAACATTTTTATGAACTATATAATATAAATATTTAATTTTAATAATTAAAAAATAGTGAATAATTTAATTTATTTAGATAAAAATATATTATGGTAATAAAAAAAGTTTTCAAGAAAAATTTGTATTTATGTATAAATATGTTTTTATACAAAATAAAAACCTAAAATTGATTCCAATTAATAAAATTGGATTTTTAAAATATTGTAAGGTTAATTTTACTTTTAAATTATTTATAATTGAATTAAACATTGTACATTCCTAGAACAAAAATATAGTTTTCAATAAAAATCTAATATTTTACTATTCATTGGAAAATCAATCATTTGAGAAAAAAATCTTGAAATTCATCCTGAATTTTTTTATGATAACTTAAAAAATTTAGTTAATTTTATGAAAAAAAAATTAATTGTCAAAAATTAAATATATTATTTTTTTACAAAAAA
The DNA here is from genome assembly GCA_963277665.1 of Viscum album. Taxonomy (NCBI): domain Eukaryota; kingdom Viridiplantae; phylum Streptophyta; class Magnoliopsida; order Santalales; family Viscaceae; genus Viscum; species Viscum album. Next base: position 606,272,309 of record OY728139.1, on the reverse strand, counting down.
AAAATCATTTTGATGGGAATTTATTTTTTAAGTACAATATAACTTCACTAAAAATTGAATGACTATTTACTAAGCATTATTAAACAAATTTATATCATGTTAAAAATTTATTTATTTTTCTTAAATTAGTTAATCCAATTCATACCCTCCAGTTTAATGTCTAGGTCATGAAAATCATATTTATATAATAATAATAATATATCATTGTTTGTTTAAGTTTGGTGTTATAGGGCATAAAAACTATCAAACATAATGTTATTATTTTAGAAAAAATATGATTTTGTTACACCATATTATTACTATTTTTATCTATTTTTACTAATTTTAATATAGTATTAAATATGAATTATAAAAGTAGAAATTTGGTGGAAGCTATGATGACTATACAGCTAAATAAATCCATCCATCATGATTTTTTTTCAAGTGGCATCTTCATGTCTCCTTGATAAGACATTACTTGTAAATTATTAATTATTATTATAAATTTATATTGATATTAAAAATCTTGGTGCATATTTATCAAAATTAAAATATATTGTGATAAGGTATAGAAGTCATCCCTTGAGGGGGAGGTTTCGAAGAATCAAGTTGCTAGAGATTTATCTATTTCCTGTAAAATTGTAAAATATGTAAACCCATATAAAATCAAAATAATGAGGTATCATTTTCACTTTAACATTACTATTTTTATTCATTTTTAATATAGTTATTAAGGTGGATTTATTATAATACAAAAATGGAGAAAATTATTTTTAAGTGAAATTCTATGAGGAATTTTGTAAAATTGAGTGCATGTTTATAAAAGATGGTAAAAATATATTTGATGAATACCTAAGGAAGGGAAATGTAGAGTATGTATCACACTATAGTTTGTTAATGTAAATTTTTTTGTTTAAATAAAGAACTATTTTTTTTACTATATATGGTTTTCTCAAGTAGACATATATTTGATTTCTAGATTTCACATTACTAAGAAAATATGTGATTATACCCTTCTCTAAAATGGAATTTGACTAAATCTATCATTAAAGGGAAAAATAAGGAAAATAGATGAAAAAATGGGGGGAATATGGTTTTAAGAATCTAAGATGTTACATAAATAGATTACCTTACATTACACCAATTATATCAATATTATAGAGAATACTTGTCCTCCATTGTATTTATTTCAAATCAAGGGGAATAAAAATATAAAATGTTAAAGACAAATTTACAAGATTTCATGTGATGTAGTTATTGGTATCGATAATAAAGAAAAAGGTGGAGATTAAAGTGATCGAAGGTTTGTGTTTGTTGTATTTGTTATTAATAAGTGTCAATATATATGTCTCAGAGTCATGGGATATGTTTTGATAATATACCCATTGAACATGAATGTGTTTCCCACGAGTTATGTTTAATGTTGAATAGAGTTGACTACCATTGGATATGAAAAGGAAAATTCATATGATTATAAGGAAAATTAAAATTGAAAGATTCTTTGTGATTAACCCAAACCTCATGATTATAGATCTAGTTTATAGGAATACATGATAAGTTCTAATTAAATGTTTCTAACACTATCCAAAATATGTTACACTTGAATTTATATAATCTAGATACTGAATTTTATACTAGAAAGGTTATATAGATATAGTTAAAATGATTTTATAGGCTTATTGTTTTTAGAGTAGCTAGATTGATTTTGGATAACCCATCCATAATTTTTTGAATAAATACTAAAAGAAGATGAAGTTGTTGGGGAATATATAATAGTTTACCCAATAATTTTCCTATTGAATGCATCGAGGAACTACTCTTGGATGATGATTTCTGAAGGCTGAAGATTGGGTAAGTATTGTAAGTCTCATACAGTTGGTCTTTAAAATGAAAGGTTTATATATTCATCATGTTACGTCGGGATAGATGGTTAAGAGTTTTTGAAACACATCTATAATGGTTTATACATGTCTTCATAAAGTTCAATTTATCCACATAAGGTTGGGGAAACTAAATCATATGTTTTAGACTTGTCATCGTGAAGTTTGGGCATGTCATCATAAGGTTGTGACATTGTCATCATAAGGATGGGGCTAGTTCCTTATACAGTTCATATAGTTTGAAATTTATAGGATGTATAACAACCCATACATTATATACATAGATATTAATTCAATATTGAAGAATATTCATTACAAAATATAAAAAATCCACAATAGGATCATTTAAGTATAGTTTCTTTAGAAACTGGGAAACATAAACAACTGGTTCATAAGATATCTTCATTTTCTCCTACTTATTTCATCATAACTAGACCCCATTTGAAATATCTTAACACCCTTATTCCTGACATTGGGAAAATAAAAATATGAAATAGTGAGCTCAAATCCCCAATAATGGTAAAAAAGGGAGATTTCAATCATATAATAATAATAAGACATACAAACATAAAATTTACAAATATTAAAAGTTTATAAGAATCAATGAATGTAATCACAAAAAACATAACATTAGACATTATTTTTTTTGGAATAAACATAATTATATAAAATAATTTCCTATTAGTCAAGGCTCATTATCAATACCATCATAGAAGACAAATTCCATTACTTAAACGAGTTCACTCCTCATTCCAACCCTATACTACAGAACCAATATCATTTATCACTCCATCCATATCTATATCATGAGATATAAATCGTTACCCAATTAATTGGAGGTAGATATAGGTCCCACACATCACATAATTAAATCATTCTTACGCATGCCATAAAAATATAAATCATAGCATAACCCAAGGAATAAAATGGGATTATTAAACATCATTCCATCATAACATAATACATATAAAAAAATGAATTTCATAAATATCATTCCATCAAAAAAATAATACATCCATAATAAAAATAGGGATATTATACTTGAAACATAACACCATTAAATAATTCTATATTATATGGAATATAATTTTGATGGAACACTTGAAATTAATTCTTGAGGAAAATATCCTTTCTTCTTCCATTTTTTTTCTTTTCTCAAAATTCCACATAATTTTAAAATAATAAAACTTCTTTGAAAATAACCTTGAAATATTGTAAAGGAATATTCATATAAATAAATTTTTATAAAAATGTAAAAACCCGTCATGCCATATAGGTTAAAAGAAAACATTCTTCTCTTACTTTTTTCTGATATGTCAAAAAGTATATCATAACAAAAAATGAGAAAAGATTCCTTTCATATTGTTTAACAAAAAGTAAAAAATTGGTAAAATTGTCTTTAAAATTTTAATAAAAATAGAAATAAAATCACATTTTTAGGAAACATGGACGTGGATGATGAATATACTCCATTAAATAGTTACGTATAAACAATCATGGAAAATAATGAGATTGAAAAAGTATCCCTTATATCAGACTCGATTTACTTTGTATGTATCCAAAACTCCTGTATAAAGATTTAAATAAGGTCATTGAATTATTTATTAATTATATACATTTTTATGATATCATATATGATAATATTATCATCCGTCTATTAGAATCATTATTACTTGTCCATCAGGTGTTAACTTCATTATTTTCTAACGCATATTTTGTTGGATAAGTTCTTGTTTCTACTCTTTGGATATAGTTATATCATTTACAGAATGATACTAGTATATTATATATCATATTTATTCATTCCATTCATTTATATAATTATTCTCTAATTAAGATCATGTAAAATTAATCACATCGCATCGTGGAGATGGTAGGCCGTACGTACGCGTGAGCGATGATATCATTACCATAATTGTTAAATGGTATCGAAGTGGATAGTGTATAATATTTAATAATAAATATCATGTTATAATAACCACATATAGTTATTATTTCCATCATTATACCCATCCGTGTAATGTGGTGGTGAAAAATAGATTACACTATAATATGGAGACAGTAAGCCGTACGCACACAAGTGTGGTGATTTCATTTTTCATTGGATGGATAGAAGATGAGATATGGTTTTTTCATAATCATAATAAAATCTAAATATATAAGCGATACTATAGTTTTTACTTTATAATGGAAAAAATCTTGAAGAGTAAGTAGAAGAAGAATGAAGTTTTAAATAATCGGTAGAAGAGATTACCTCTTCTTCGATGTGCTCCCTCTAAATCTCCTCTTCAAGCGCTAGAGTTTGACTTTGATGAAGACCAGAACCTCTAGAATGTTAGTAGGGAAGTTTATAAAGGAAATGGGTAGGTTATGGATGGGATTTAAGGTTTAAATTGAAGTGAATATATGTTGGAAGAGGTTCCCTTTTATAATTGAGGTGAGGGGTACTTTGAGATCTCCAAAAATATTAATTTATAATAAAATAAAACCCCATAAAAATCCTCCAAAATATCACAATTTCTAATGTTTGAGGATATAGGGTTATAATTTCATGAAACAATAAAATTTTTTAAATGTATTTATATCAATTTAAACCTTATCATTTTAATGAACACTTAGTTATTCTATTTAATTTTTAACTAGGGTAACAAATATTTCAGTATTAAAAGGGTGAAATATTTACTTATATGATATTAATTAGATCATAAATAAATTATTTATAACATTTTATACCATATAATAATTATTATATATTTATTAAAAAAATTATTATTTTTATATAATTTAATATAACATTATTCTGATAAATAATTAATAGTGTCAATTTTGACAATATTCAATCCATTGAATTTCAAAAATATTAAGAAAACTAGTTAAGTTTAAAAAAATTATTTTATTATATTTCTAAGAAGTCACGGTCATCTGTAAAATTCATTATACATATTAATTATCCAAAATTATATTTATTTTAATATTTTTAATAACATTTATTTGATACTTATCTTAATAAAATAATTACTATAATAGTTTTGTGTAATTATTTAATATGATTATTTATTTAATAAAAAATAAGAATAAAATACTATGAACAAGATAAATACTCTAGATTTCAGAATAATACTTATAGTCGAATATATATTCTATATAATACAACATTAAAAATCTTATACTTATTAAAACATGAATTTCATAAGTTTTTCATCACTTTAAATAAAATAATATAAGTGTCATAGTCTCTTCTATAAGGATCCAAATGGTTAATAACTCAACTCTTGGATGGTTATGGTTAATATATACTCGAAAAATAATATTTTGTGAAGTTTTTGGGTATTTTAATGGTTATTTTTAATAATAATTATTTTATTTATTTCACAACAATTAAATAATTTCTGCATCATTAATGTATAGATCTTTAATATATTATTTTTTTCCTAAAAATTTAAAATAAATTTTCATGATAAAGAAAAAATATTTAGCTTTCAAATTAGTATTTATAATCAATGTTATATTCTGTATACCCTTATATTAAAAAAATAATAGAGTTATTAAAATTTGAGTAAGACATATTTAACTTTTCTTTAAATGAAATAAATTAAATGTCCTAACCTCATCCATGTGGATTCCAAAGGAAACCATTTCAAACAAAGGACGACTTAGGTTTAAAAACACTCATCCATTGATATTAGGACAAGTGTTAGGGTAATTTAATAATATTATATTTAATCTTAATTACCCAATTTACCCTTTTACCGTAATAATAAAAATTATCAAAGTTACTATTCATAATACCCAAAAATAAAAGTAAGGTATTTACAAAATTTGCAATTACTAATTCCAATTATTGAATCCATTTCACAAAATTAAAATTACTAAAGTTACATTAATTAATTTAAAACTAATTCTATTTTCAGAGAGAGAATGAGTTTTAAAAGTTAAAACATTGAAAAAGATTAAAATGTTTTCACATATTAATTCAATGTAAAATTAATGTTAATAATATAGATTATATTAAATGATAAAATTTGATTCTGTTTATACTTTAAAACCATTCAATATTAAAATTTATCCATATAAATTATTTTGATGAAAATTTTGTTTTCAATTAAAATTTAGTGTATTTTTACTATTCATCAAAACATGAATGTTATTAGCAAATATCAAAAATTCGTCCAAAGTAAATTTTTATGTCCCTCTTTAAAAGAACATGTTTATGTTGTCATCAAAAAATTATTAATGTTTCAAAATATTAATTTAAAATGGGATCTCCATTAAAAGAGGAAAAATACCCTTTTGAAAAATATAGGTTTTTATACATCAAATAGGGTTTATTGATACCCTATGACAAAAATATCTATTGGATGAATATCAAAAATATTTTATTAATTATATGAAAAATATATTTCAATAATTTCATTTACTAATTGTAAATCACTTAACAAAAAATAAAAATATATAATTGAATTGTATTTTTAATTCATAATACATTTTCATAAGTTAGTTATATTTATTCCCAATATCCTAACAACTAGGTTATAATGGTCATTTTATACTAAGGGAATCTCTCAGTTCATTTAAACTCACGATTGAGTGCAATGAAATCCATTGAATAATTAAAATTGTTTAAAGAATATATTTCATAAAAACATCTGGTTGTTTCATTTTACCCCCCTAAACTAAATTTCACCCTTGAAATTCATCACTTGGATACAAATAGATGAGGATACCTCTACCTCATCACATCCCCAAGTTCCCATATATCTTCCTGAAATTTTTGGTTCCTCTATAAAACTTTAACCAAGAAAGTAATATTTTTTCACAGATTTTATTCAATACAATCTAGAATCTTTATTGGTTTTTCTTTATAATAAAGATCTTTATTCAGTGGTATGAACTTTTTGTTTAGTACATGTAAAGAATTAGGTATGTAGTTTATCTAGAGAGATACATGGAGCACATCATGAACTTGAGTGAGATTTGGTTGAAGCACTAATCAATAAGCTACCTTCCCAACATAATACAAAATTTCAAAAGGACCAATATACCTAGGGATTAGCTTTCCCTTCTTTCCAAATGTCATTACCATCTTCGAGGGAGATATTCGTAGAAACACCTTGTCACCAACTTCAATATCTAGGTGTTTTATATGATTTTTAGTATAAATTTTTTCTCGACCATGAGCTGCTCTTATGTGGTGTTGAATAGATCTGACATTTTCTACCATTTCATCAACAAGATCAAGTCCTAAAATATTTCTTCCCCAAACTTCATCCCAACATGTTTGAGTTTTTAACTTCTTTCCATAGAGGTATTCATGAGAAGCCATCTAAATATTAGAGTGAAAGCTATTGTTGATTAAAAATTCCATCAAAGATAGGCATTTATCCCAACCACCTTTGAAATATATAGAGAAATCTCTCAACATGTCTTATAGAGATTTAATTGTCCTTCTAAACTAACCATATGTCTAAGGATGATATGTAGTACTGAAAAATTAACTATGTATGTAGAGCCTACTGAAGAATTCACCAGATATTTGAGGTAAACCTACAGTCCTGATCATATATAATGGAAAGTGATACTCCATTAAATCTTACTACTTCCTTTACATATATCGTGACAAGATGATCAAGAGAGAAATCCTCTCTAATAACAATGAAGTGTGTTTAATTCATAAGGTGAAAAAATATAGCCCATATAACATTATTTAATTTAGATGTTTTTGGAAGTTTGATTACAAAGACTATAGTGATATTTTCCCATTTACATTCTAGTATGGGTAATGGTTGTAACATACTCTTATACTTCTGTCTCTCAGAATTAACTTGATGAAAAACCAAGAAGTGAGAGACATATTCGATGACATATCTTTTCCTAAAATCCCATAAAAAATAATTTTTTAGGTCCCTATATATATTTTTGCTTCCAGGATGAATAGAGAATGAAGAAATATGAGCCTCATCCAATATAAAGTTCTTTAATTATGGTATGAGAGGAATAAAAACCTGGTTCTTGAACCTTATTATTCCATCACAATCAAGGTTGAATTCAGGAACATTTCTCACATACTTTTGAATCTCTACATCATCCTTCTGATTCTTCTTAATCATTATATTTATAGATCATTGAAAATTCATTTGATAAAGATAAGATTTATCCCCTTTAAAATTTCAAAATCCATCCTTTGAAAATCCATAAATATTGGATCTTTTGTGATCCTCATCATGGATACGATAACATAGTCCTTTCAACTGAAATCATCAGCCACCTTGTTCAATTTCCCATGATGGTAATGTATTGAGTGGTCGTAATATTTTATCAACTCTAATCATCTTATTTGATGTATATTCAGATCTATTTGGGTGAAAATATACTTTAAACTTTTATGATTTGTATATATATCACACCTTTCACCATAAAGATAATTTCTCCATATCTTTAGTGAAAAGATTACTATAGCTAACTCTGAATCATGAGTTGGGTAATTTTTCTCATGGATTTTCAATTGTAGTGTGGCATAAGATATGACTATATCATTTTTCATGAGAACACAACCTAGAACCTTCTCAGATGAAACACTATAGATTACCAAACATTCTCTACTATAAGAATGTGTGAGCATAGTTATACCATCTAACCTTCTTTTTCAATATTTGAAATTCTCTTCACTTTTCTTCATCCACATGATCTTAACTCCTTTATGAGTCAACTAGGAGAGTGGATTAAATAATCGTGAAAAATATTTTACAAAACTTCAATAATTTACATCCAAACCAAGAAAACTTCGGATCTTAGTTACCGTTGTTGGTCTCGACCAACATTCAATAATTTATATTTTTTCAGGATCCATAGATATCCCCTCTCTTGAGATTATGTGACCCAAAAAATGAAACTTTCTAAATCCAAAAGGCACACTTGGAAATTTTTTCATAAATCTTATATTTTCTTAGGTTCTTCAGTACAATTATAAAGTGATCTTCATGCTCTTCCTTTTTACTCGAATAGACAAGATTATAATTTATAAAGACAACAAAAAACTGATCAAGATAGTATATAAAGACTCTATTCATTAGATCCATGAAGATAACAGTGGAATTAGTAAGAATAAAAGGAATCACTATAAATTCAGTGTCCATACCATGTACGGAATTTTGTCTTTGGTATATCCTCCTTCTTAACCCCTAGTTAATGATATCTTTAACGAAGGTTAATCTTGGAAAAGTATTGATCTCGGCATAGTTGGTCACATAAGTCATCAATGTGGATAATAGAATATTTTTTCTTGATAGTAATCTTGTTATGTTCTTGACAATAAATACAGATTACCATTGATCTAACTTTCTTATTAACAAATAGAATAGGTTCACCCCAATGTGACGCACTAGGTCATATGAATCCATTATCAATATTCTCTTCGATTTTCTTATTCAAATCATGTAACTTAATTGGGGACATTCTATAAGTTTTATTTGAAATAGGCATATCACCCGGAATGAGTTCTACTGAAAACTCAACCTCATGATTCGGTGGAAGAATTGGTAATTCTCCTGAAAAGACATCATCAAACTCCCGTACAATGGGTTTATTCATAATTTTCAGTTTCTCCCAAACCATTTGAGATATATAAACTTCACTTATATGAATCAAGACACATAATGTGGAATAAATTTATACTAGAAATTCATATTTATCCATTAATTGATAGATGATCATAAATTGATCAATAATATGAAATGTGACATCCCTTACTTGGAAATTAATATGAGCCCCATATAGATAAATGTAATCCATTCCAAGAATCACATAAAATTACACTATAGGAAGAATAATAGGATTTTTAGGAAGAGCATTCCAACAAAATTCAAATGGAGAAGAATTATAAATTTTGATGTGACTATTGTGCCATTAAGAGTTTTCATAGCTAACTAAATAAATAATTGTTGTGGTAATACAATTATACCCTTAGAAAATTCTATATAAATAAAAAAATGGGTGGATCTAGAATAAAAAAACATTTTCTACTTCAGAGTGGATGGTAAGTGTACCTTTCCCCACTTCATTATCCTACTCCACATCGCTGAAAGTGATCACATGTGACTTGACTTTTTCTTTTTCCTTAAGAGTTTGGTGACATCGAGTATCATAAATAACCCTTGGATTAGAGAATTTATTGGAATAATTCCCCATTTCCTTTTACTTGTAACATTTAATTGTAAGAGGTGAATCTTGTGTAGCCTTTTCTTTATTCACATCATTAGACATCTTTCTCCCATCACTTCGATATTAAATTACCTGATGAACTTTTATCCCACATTTAAAACATTTTATACTCCTTTTAAGAAAAATTATTCCATTTTTCTTTTCACACTTTGATCATAAGGTAAAACTCATATTCATTTCAGTGTGGTCTTTATATTTTACCTTGAATTCCATTTTTCACTTCTTATCAAACCCATAGGACTAATGGGTTACTCCAACCTTTATATCAACCTTGAGAGTACATCAAATGATTTACTAATAGCTATTTATGTACCTTATGGTTAATTACATTTATATACATGGTTTTAATACACTAATAATTGATTAATTTTACTCTGAGGCTGGATAATAATTCTACCAGTGTACCTTTAAAGTCTTGTAAAATTTGTTTTGTAGGTACCAACAGATTCATCATCCTTTTTCTTACGCTAAAGGAACTCATTATCCATTTTTGATGGATGAATATGAAGAAATTACTTATTGAAAAATATGTTCTTGAACTCATCCCCTTACATGGATTTAATTTCATCAACTTTCCTTATATTATTGATAAGGTTCCACCACTGATCATCTTCACCTTCAAAATGATAGACTATTAAGATGAATTTATCATGTTCAGAAGATTAGAGAACTAAAAATATCTTTTTAGTGGTATTGATCCATCTTTCAGCCACCAATAGATCATAAGACCCATTGAGATAAGGTGGATGCTACCTCATGAGGGAATCAACGGAATTTTGTTCCCTCCTTTGCTCGTTTGGAAATCCTGCATGATTCGTATCTTGAGAAAGTTGTGTGAGCATATCTACAAGTTTTTTCATCCCAACTCTGATAACATTTGGTTTCTCAGGATGATAATAATTACATTTACCATCCCATTTAGCATTAACACAGTTCCTCTGGGTTCCATCCATTGACTAAAACCAAGAATCGTAGTATGAGAAACACTAATCATAATTGGAAAACCACATAATCAGGAATAAAATGTCAATTTAAGACACATTAGGTTTTATCCTAGGTATTTCATGATCATTTCTAAAACATTAGGATTGCAACCTATACTTATACATATCCTTTGGGTTCTTACTAAGGTTCTCTCATCATAGTTTCCAATGGTTAACTATACATTTCCTCTGATACCAACTATAATGAATCATAGTTTACATACATAGATATTACTTTAAAATTGAATAATATTCATTAAAAAATATAACAAATCCATGAAAATACCTTATAGGTATTGTGTCTTTAGAAACTGGGAATCATAAACAATTGTTTCATAAGACATCTTCATTGTCTCCCACTTATTTAAATATAATTAGACCACGTTTTGATATATATTACTTAATACAATTCTTCATGACTTTGGGAAAAGAAACATATAAAATGGTGAGATCAAACTCTCATTAAGGGTAAACAAGGGAGATATCAAACATATCATAATCATAAGAAATAATAACATAAAATTTTAAAATATTATCCTACATATGAATGATCATGATAAAATGCCATGAGATAAATCATAAAAGTTTATAAGAATTAATGAATGTAATCCCAAAATTCATAAAATAAGACATGTAATTTTTTGGTATACACATAAGAATATAAAAACATTTAATATTAGTCAAGGAACATTTCTAATACCATTATAGCGAACAAATTCCATTACTAAACTGAGTTCTCTCCTCATTCCAACCTTGTACTACTGAACTTAGATAATTTCCCATTCCGGCCATGTCTATCTCAGGAGATATAAATATTTACCCAATTAACTTGAGGGATATATATGTCCCACCCATTTTATAATTAAACAATTCTTGAGTGTTCCACAAAAACATAAATCACAGCATAACCCATAGAATAAAATGGGTTTCTTAAACATCATTCCATCATAACACAATATATGTAAAAAAATGGATTTCATAAATAGAATTCCATCAAAACGTAATACAAACATAATAATTACAGGGATACTATACTTTAAACAGAAACCTAATAAATAATTCCATATTAGATTGAAAAGGATTTTGATTGAACATTTGAAATTAATTCTTGAGGAAAATATCCTTTCTTATTCAAAAACATTTTCTTTTCTTAAAATTCTACAAAATTTAAAAAGAAAATAATTTATTTAAAAAAAACTTGATATACTGTAAATTAATATTCATGTAAATATGGTGTTATTAAAATGAAAAAACCCATCATGTTTTATAAGTTAAAATAAAACATTTTTCTCGTACTTTTTTAGGATATGTCAAAAACTACCTCGTATCAAAAAATGACAAAAGTTTCATTTCATATCATTTAATAAAAATTCACCAATGGGTAAAATTAAATTTAAATTTTTTTATAAGAATAGAAATAATGTTACATATTTAAGAAACATGTATATGGATGATAAAAATAATCTAGTAAATAATTACGTATAAAAAATCTTGGATAATAATGATATTGTTAAATTAGCCCTTACCTCAGGTATAATTTATTTTATATGTATCTGAACCTCATGTATAATGATTTAAATATTTTCATTGACTTATTTCATAATAATATTCATTTTTATGATATCATATATGATCATATTATCATTTTTTTGTTGGTAACATTATTACTCGTCCATCGGGTGTTAAATTCTTTATTTTCTTATGCATGTTTTGTAAAATAAGTTAATATTACTATTCTTAGGGAATAATTATATTATTTACAGAATGATATTAGTATAATATATATCATATTTATTCTTTCAATTTATTTATATAGTCATGATTTAATGAATATCATTTAGAATAAATCTCTTGACATCATAGAGACAGTAGGTCGTACGTACGTACAAGCGACAATATCATTCCCATAATTATTGAATGGTATTGAAGTGGATGGCGTATAATATTTCAGAATCAATATCATGTTATAATAATAATATATAGTTAATATTTATATCATTATACCCATTCAAGTAAGGTGGTGGTGAAAAATAGATAACACCACATCGTGGAGACAGTATGTCGTACGTACAATGTGTGGTGATTTTGTTTTTTGCAGGATGGATAGAATATGGGATATGGTTATTTCATAATCATAATAAAATATAATTATATAAGTGATAATAGTGTTATTACTTTATAATTAAACAAATAATGAAGAATAATTAGAAGAAGAAATAATTTTGAAAGAATCGGTAGAGGAGATTATATCTTCTTCGACGTGCTCCCTCTAAATCTCCTCTTCAAGCACTAGAGTTAGTCTTTGAAGAAGACTAGAACCTATATAATGTTACTAGGGAAGTTTAGAAAGAAACTGGGTATGGTATTACTGCACATTAAGTCTCAATGTGATGTGAAGTGGTGATATAGGAGGTTCACTTTTATAATTGAGGCGAGGGACACTTTTGGGATATCTAAAAATACTAATTTATAATTAATTAAAACCACATAAAAAACCTCAAAAATGTTCTAATTTAAAATATTAGATGATATAGGGTTGTAATATCATAAACAAATAAATTTTATAAACTATTTTATATCAATTTAAACCTTATAATTTTAATTAAAAATCAGTTATTCTATTTAATTTTTAACTGGGGTAACAAATATTTCAATTTTTAAGGGGTGAAATATTTACTTATTTGATATCAATTAGACCATAAATAAATAATTTATAAAATTATAGACCATATAATAATTATTATATATTTTTAAAACATGTTTTATGAAATTTAAATAATTTAATAAAACATTATTTTGATAAACAATCAATAGTGTCAATTTTGACACTATTCAATTCATTGATTTTTAAAAATATTAATATAAAACTTTAACTTCAAAATAATTATTTTATTATATTACTAAGATTTTTAGAAGTCTATTGAATTAATTTTACGTATTAATTATCCAAATTTATATTTATTTTAATATTTTTAAAAACATTTACTTGATATTTCCCTTAATAAAATAATTACTACAACAGTTTAGTGTAATTATTTAATATAGTTATTTATTTAATAAAAATTAAAAATAAAATAAAATGACAAAGATAAATCCTCTATATTTCCTAATAATACTTATAATAAAATATATCTACTGTATAATCGATCATTAAAAATGTTATACTTATTAAAAAATGAATGTGAAACGTTTAACATCACTTTAAATAAAATAATAGAAGTGTCAAAATCTATTCTAGAAGGCTCTAAATGGTCAATAAATCGACCTTGGATGGGTATTGTCAAGATATACTTGAGAAATAATATTTTTTCATTTTTTTGGATATTTTAATGGTTATTAGAACTTTAATAATAATTATTTTATTGATTTCTTATTAATTAAATAATTTCTGCATCATTAAAGAATAAACTTTTAAGGTAATTATTTGTTTCTTAAAAATCAAATAAATTATCATTAAAAATAAAAAAAATACCATTTAAATAAGTATTGATAATCTAATTTATATTATGTATAAACTTATATTAAAAAAATGATATAGTTATTAAAATTTGAGTAAGATATATTTGACTTTTCTTTAAATAAAATAAATTAAATGTCATAATCTCATCCAAGTGGATTCCAAAGGATGAAATTTCTATACAAGTATTATTTAGGTTGAGTCACACTCATCCAATGATATTAGGACAAGTGTTATAGTAAATATTATTTTTACCATTAATTACTGAATTTACCATTTTACCATTTTAATAAAAATTATCGAAGTTACTATTCATAATACCCAAAAATAAAAAGTAAGGTATTAACATAATTTGGAATTTCTTATTATAAATATGGAATCCATTTTTCAAAATAAAAATCAAAGAAGTTTCAGTAATTAATTTAAGATTAATCTTGTTGTCAGATAGAGAACGAGTTTTAAAAGTTAAAACATTGGAAAATATTGAAAAGATTTTACATCGAAATTCAATGTAAAATTAATGATAATGAAAAAAATTATATTTAATCATAAAAATATTTCTATTTATAATTTAAAACAATTAAATAGTATAATTGAACCATATAAATTATTTTGATGAAATTGTTTTTCATTTAAAATTTAGTGGGTTTTTACTATTCATCAAAACATGAATGATATTAGAAAATATCAAAAATTCAACCAAAGTAAATTTTTTTATCTCACTTTCAAATAACATGTTTATGTTTTTATATAAAAATTATTAATTTTTAAAAATCTTAATTTAAAAGGATTTCTTCAATTAAAGGAAGAAAATTACCCTTTTAAAAAATATATGTTTTTATACATTAAATAGGGTTTATTCATACACTATGAAATAAATATCTATTGGATTAATATCAAAGATATATTTTATTAATTTTATTTAATAATAATAAATCACTTAAAAAAATATAAATATATAATTGATTTATATTTTTCATTCATTATACATTTTCATAAGTTAGTTATATTTATTTTTAATAACCTAATAGCTTGGTTATAATGGTAATTTTATACTTAGGTCATCATTAAATTTGTTTAAATGCATGATTGAGTTCAATGAAATATATTGAAAAACTAAAATTTTTTAAAGAAAATATTTTATTAAAACATCTTGGTGTTACAGGATGAGTTGAATTCTAAGATTTTGATAAAGTCGTGATTCTATATGATTCATTCTTCACCATTGTATGAGTCATTTTAGATGAAATGTATCTATGTATAATTCATTATTCAAGTGTGTATGAGTTTTTTGGAGTCTCTATATATATCATTCATTCATTTAATGATAATACCGACTAAAATATGACTAATTATGGAGTAGAATACTAGTCATTGTGACATGCGTATGAATCAATCTGAAGTTGTGTATGAGTCAACACTAATAGAAATTATGAGATTTTTTTTTAAAATGAAAATGTGAGTTTCCATAAATAAATTTTGATGATAAAATAAGATTTTAGTATCACAAAGATGTTATATAAATATCATAACTTCATAAAACTATGAGAATCCAAGATTCAAACATGAGATTAGGAAAACTGAGGGATAATAACAATATTTTTTACATTGTAATTTTCAAATGAGAATAAGAAGATAGAGTTATATGAACGTGTGTTTAATTTATGGTCTTTCATAGTGGAAATACACCCTATAATCCTACATATAATCCCAATATCAAATATTGAAATAACCCATATATTTGAGGCACAATGGTAAATTTCATTTTCAGTTATGGAAAGGCTGTGACATGTTAGAGATAGTGTGGAGTTGAGGTAGGATGATGGAGGAAGGGATAATGGTCTAGATTATAATGGTTAGTTGTGGCCTCAACCAGTGATGAGTGATCAAAGACAATGATTTAGTAAGTGTTGGTCTACCTTGGATGATAGCAACATTTTATTGAGGATCCTCAAGATGGACATCAGCTAGTGGAAGTTTCCTCAATGATGAAGGGGAGACTGTAAATAATAGTGTCGGTATTAGGCAATCATGGATGAAGATGTCGGATTCTATTAGTTGGTGGTAGATCAAGGTGGTACAAGCTATCCATGATGACAAATAGACATGTCGATCTTGACATTTCAATGAAAGAGGAGAATGGGGGGAGGGGGTTAGATCCCATGTATAGTCTTAGATGTTTTTTAGACCATGAAGAAACCATCAACAAGGAAAATCAGATTGTAATATTGAGAGGGTATGTCACTAACATCAGTACTAGTCCCCGTGAAGTTATTTATGAGGTATTCCAAGCTAATTAGAATTGCAGGTTGGGTTCTTAGAAGAAACTTTAAAGAAACATATTGGAAGGCGTTTATGTTGGGTGTCTGTTCCATGGGACTTCAAAGGCCATGTAATATGCCTAGTGAATATGGGTTTATGAGATATGTATGGTTACCCCTAAAACTAGGTATTGTCTAAATAATTAATAAAAAAATAGGGTCTTTACGATTTTAGGCATGTGTGTTGTTATTGTGTGCACCATCTAAGAGGAATAATTAGACATCTTAGTGAATAAAAAACATGATCCAATCCTCTAATGAAGGAAAATATTGGTATAAATGAAAAACTAATAAGATTAAAAATAATATGAATAATAAGA
Organism: Viscum album; assembly: GCA_963277665.1. Lineage (NCBI taxonomy): Eukaryota > Viridiplantae > Streptophyta > Magnoliopsida > Santalales > Viscaceae > Viscum > Viscum album. Next base: position 606,255,152 of record OY728139.1, on the reverse strand, counting down.
AGAAGAATAGGTGAATACTTTTGAAACTAGTTCTTGTGACACTCAGTATTGTAAATGTAGTGAGTTAGATAAGAAAAGTGTTTTCCTAGATCCTTGGTGGAGGGAATCTGGAAAACTACTTAACCATGATTTTTGTGATGTGGTGAAGAAGTATACCAACATCAAAATTCATGCAGTGAGTAATACTATAATTACTAATTCATTTTTTATTCCCTATATAATTTTATTGGGCTGGTATTCCTAAAGAGTGTTGAGTTGAGAGGATCTGAATGAAAAAATTTCAATGAAGATCTGGGAATCTATGCTAACAAATAGACACTGAGTTGCACACATCTATTATTTAACATCTATAAGAGTTTATAGACTCTATACCAAGGTTTAAGGAGATAAAAAAGTTGGATCAAGTGACATACCTATTCATACTTGTGATTAACATCAAGAAGGATATAATTTGTTGAGAACTGGTGATGTTCCTATGTAGAGAACATGTGGGAGAATATTACATTCACATGTAAATTATTGATAATTTTCACCTGTGTAATATGGTTGACATGGGTAAGGATGATAACTCACTAAAACCACTATAATTTGTTGATAAGACTTATAGTGAAGAATTCGTGACTTTTTGAAAACCTAATCATAGTAAGGAGTTGGTTTCCCACATTTTGGCCGAAACTTGTAAAGACACTAGTTCCATTATTTACTAGTTTACATTTATTTCATGTGGTGTGATTAGGTAACTATTAACTAACCCACTTACATTATAATTGGTGATATAGGTTCAAATATAAATTTTTCTAAAAGATAAATGTGAATTTAAAATTTGGTAAATGATTTGGAAACACCCAATTCACCCCCTCTCAAGTGTTTTCACCACTCTGGGAGAACTACAGTGTATATCATTGAAACAAAAATGTTGAAGTAAATTATGTTTGATCTAAATTCCATTATTAAGCCCCTAAATAGAAATTTATTATTTCTCTATGTATATTTAATAAATAAATACCAAGAATAATTAGTGACTATGATGATATTATATCTTCTTCTATATTTAGATGACAAAAGTATATGGGAAAATAAAATTATAAACTCTTAAAAAAATCATCAATTAATATAGCTAGAAATGTTGTGGTTCTATCATCTAGTTTAATAAACACTCTAATTTTCCTTGATTCCCATATATATAATGTTCAACAGAATGAGTGAATCATTACATTAATTGAATCTCGATGATCATATAAGAAATTAGTGATCAACATTTATCTTATTATACAAGTAATTTAAAACATCACATTATCTTATAATTTGGTAGGAATTTTTTATGTTTTCATTGTTTTTACATTCATTCCAATACTTAATCTTATATTCCCTTGATGTATTTTTTTTGAAGAGTTACTTAAAATATTTAGTATACCATGGTTCCTATTTGAGATTATCTTGAAGAGGTATTCTTATTTTAGTATTTTTTTAATGTATTAAGAATTTATTTCTATAAATTCTACTTATGTATTTTATTTTACATTACCATTATTTAGTTAAATTTTAGTAAGGTGTTTTCATTCTCTTTTAATTATTTTTTTGGTTGATATTGTTGTTTTCTCTCATCCTTTTCATAATTTATTCCTATTTTTTTAATTATTTTTTATTTGAATGTTCTGAATGATTTTTTATGGTAAGTTAAAATTCTTTTACACTAATTTTTTAACATACACACATTAATTTTGGGATTTGGAATCAGTTGAGATAGTAGTTTTCAGACGTTCTTATTTGTCAACCCAAAAAATGAAAAAAGAATCCCCATCTGGTTTTCATTTCTTTTATTTCATTTTTCATCTCTTTAATGTTTGGATTTTTATAATTGTGAACTTATGGTTGAGACCTCATTAAATAATGATAATTTTATTTACTTTATTGAAATGGTTTTGGATGGATAGTTTGGTTATATCATTTCATGAAATGTAATGTCTCAGATCTTCTTGGAATACTACTTTACATATTTAAAATTTAGAAGTCATCGAGAGGATGTCGGAAGGAGGAAGACTGATTTAGAGTTGGTATTTCACCCGGAAGTATGAATTGTATCATGGACCTATGTGCTTAAATTTTTAGAGTGGGTTGGAGGAGGGGGTTGTTTCTTAGTCTCGTGTGTCACATCATTGTGGGTTGATTCACACTATGGTTTTTTTACTTTGGTTTTGGGGAGGAACTATGAGGTTTTCATAAGCTCTGTATTGGATGCGAGGTGTGGTTGTGATGTGAAAATTTATGGTTATAGTACGAAGGTTCCAAGGTTATTATTATATAGAAGATTCCTTTGGTTAATCTTGGATGAAGCTTCATAGGTTTATCTTACATGATTTTTCTTACACTGTATGTTGTGGTATTATGACGTAGTGATTTTAGTTTGTTTTGAGTTTATCTTACATGACCCTTTTATTAATAATCCATGTATTCTTATTGTGACATAGTTTTACCCACCAAGGAATGAAGTTTTAGTTGTTTGATTAATTGGATCCATAAACCTTTGATCCATTGTACAATTACTCCTATCATTGTTTAGTACATTTGCCTAGGGGTTTTCAGGTTTGAAGTTGAAGGGTACTTGTTTCATCAATGTTTCTTAAAGAATAAAGTATTGTAGTGTAACCACCAAGGTTTTATCAAGTACTTTGTTAAATTCATTTAGTTAAGGTTACATTCCAATAATATTCAATTAGGAATAATGGGAGATCAAAATATGATTCCTGGAGTATCATTTGAATCAAACACATTATGACATGATCATAAACTAACATTTCATGATGCTATATTTTCGAGTTTTTTTATAATCTTAAGGTCTCACTCAAAATAACTCCATTTTTATCAGATTATCCAAAAATCAAGGTGATTATTAAGTCATATATTTATATCGTTTATGCCATTTAGTAGTATTTATAAATCAAATTTAAGATATCTATATCCTTGAAATCCAAGGTGATTCCCTTCAATGTCCTTCAACATAATGTATTGATCTTCCTTTATGGGGAGTATGTGGTAGTTGTCTAGTTTTGGTTTTGGTGATATTGGGTTGATATATTTATGGATATTGATGAGTTATAGGTGGTTCAGGGTTTCCCTTGGGTATTTTTAGTTATGTTACCATCAAATTCAACTCGTTCCTACAGAAATATTATTGAAGATTCACTTGAGGTAGAAGATTTGAAACATATCATTATTTATTATGTGAAAATTTTAAAATTATCAATACTTTTTTTCTTTTGGTAGATGATATTGATTAAAATAATTATATAATGAATCTAACTAAATTAAATTTAGGGGAATATGGTGATTCTCATGTTTTTTATAATATTGTATGTTATTGCTCATTTATTGTTTGATTTATTGTTGTTAATTCTATGAGAATTATGTTTTTGTTGTGATGCGATTTTTTATTTTTTATTTTTTTAGGATTACCATCTATAATGGGATAATCACTTAATGATGATAATGAAATGTATGTAGTATAAATTTTTTATTATTAATGTTTTTTATGCTTGAAGGGTTAGATAGATATGGAAGGATTCCTAGAGGATGTTGATGGAAAAGGTTCACTACTATGTTTATTGTTGTTTTTATTGAATTTTTTTTATTGATATATACTAATATGTTATATTGTCTTAAATAATTGATATGATTTTCACCTTCATAATAACATAAATAACTTAATGTTGGTAATGAATCAATTGTGTAAAATATGGAATCATGGTGTTGATGCTTGAACATTAATTTCTGATTAAATATAAAATAATGGTTAATTATACGTTTTTCAATGTGAATTAATTCTATGTTTAATAATGTTTATAACTATATGTGGGGTATTTGTTGAAATATTAAAAGGGCTATTTTTTGTGTGTGGATGATTTGGAGTATGTGGTGTGGTTTTGTTTAAATTGTGATGGAAAGGATGTTGTGTGGTTATATTATCAGGGTAATGGATGGTTATATGGAAATATAGTTGTTTTATGGATATTATGGTAGTTATTGTTTTGGGTTTTTCGGTGTTTTATGTAGTGATGTGTTCTGTTGTTGTTGGGTTGTGTTATAGTTTCCGATAAAATGTAAATTAAATTAGTAAGGATAAAAGGGATGAAAATTTATGAATTATGGGTACTAAAATATGAAGTGGTAAATGAAGTAATAAATAAAAAATATGAATAATGAATGGCTTGAAGTAGGATATGGGTAAATGAATTGTTTGATATTAAGTATGGATAAATGGAATGTATAATGAATTTAGATATTCATGGTAAATTAAAATCATTGAATTGAAATGATGATATGATTAAATGATAAGTTAGAATTTATTATAGATATATTGTATGAAAAAGTGGGGATGTATTTTGATATACATATAGTAGTGGTTATTATCATGTGGTATAAATAATGTGATGGTTGTTATGGGTGATGGAAATGTGATCAATGTGTGAACCATTTGAACGAGTTTGTGTAGATATGTGATATTCAATATGTGACATCCCAGACCTGGTTTCCACATAACCCGTGCCCTGAGCCCGATTGGCCACATGACCACTGGCGCATCTCCCCACAAGCTAGAGGTTACCAACTAGTAGTGGGGGTGAAATGGTAAAACAATGAGGAGATTTTACACCCATGAAAAAGTACATAGAAGATGCAATATAAATAAGCAATAAAAAATTATAATAAAAAACACAGATGATATAATTAGTGGACGAATAATAGATATAGAGGAAGACTGTATAATATAATAAAAACCCTCATAGGAAGTGTCTGATACAAATATGCATGCATGGAATGACAGTACAAAAATGACAATAAGAAAATAAGAGCATGCATACAAATACAAGGTGAAAAACAAAACAAAATCCCAAAATCTTCTCTATAACCTCACAAGCCTAAGCCTGGTCCTCTTTTCATAAGCTCTAACTAACAGTGAGGATCAACAACCAGAAGAGGGGTTCGTGTCACTATCCATACCTGTAGGAAAACGGTTTTCTTGGGTTCTAAAGGTTTCCCAAGTAGGATGTGGGATAAAACTCAGTAGGCCACCACCAATGGCGTCTACATGTAATCTGAGTGGCACTCATAAGTAAAAAGTGTGCAGCTAACAAAAGGAATGTAAAGAAAAATAGAATAAAAAATTACCCTCCAACTCATGTTCCTAAAGGACACCTGATGGTTCTACCGACTTCATCTTGATTCTGGCATGTCTGATCAAGTGACTATGTACACACACACACGCACACACGCGCGCGCGCACACACACACACACACAGATATATATATATATATTTCTGACACAAGGGTCAACATTCCTCTCATCCAAACACTTATATGACTAGAACAAAGTTCAACATACCTTTATCCATATAGAGGTATATATATATATATATCTAGAATTAAGTTCAGCATGCCTTCATCAGAAAATTGATATGTATGACTGGCATAAAGTTCAGCATTCCATCATCACAAAGTGATATATATAATTGGAATGAAGTTCTACATGCCTTCGTCTATATAGTATAAGGTAATCCATATTATAGTATTCCAAGAATAAAAATTTAAACTAAATATGAATTCCCTTTATAAATAAATCAAGAAAAGGTCAAGGCCCTTCCATCCCTTGAAAACATCTCATGTAAGGCATTTCATTTTTAAGGTTCAAGCTATCTCACCAGATCCAACCTATATACTTTATCCATCACATTTTCCTGGAAAGGAAAATTAATTTATAAGGTATGAGTCAATGGAAAGGAAATGTCAAATAGTCATAGAATGAAATTTGAAATTCCAAGCCTAAGAGGTCCAAACACCTATGGATTGTATTTGGTTTATCAAAATACACATTAGACAATGGTGAATTTTAATTAAAACCAATACAGAAAACATAAACCATAAATTTTCATTTTGGGAAATTATCCAAAAAGGGCCAATTTCAGTGGAACACACCTTACAAGTCCTTATAAATCAAAGGTGATCTATAAAACCCTAATCATGAGTCAATTAACCTTTTTCATCACACTAGGGTGAATTAAACATGAAGGAATCAAAACTATTGGGGATCTCAACAAAGGTTGGTTCAACGCACAACAATTTTAAATATGAAAAGGCCAAAACTAAAATGGAAAACTACGTGACCACCTACCTTATGGATGTAAATGATGCCTCACATAGTATCAACCTCATATTCATAGTAAGTTGGAGTATAAAGAAGTTTCAGTCCGACACCCTTTAAATAGGGTGAATGATCCAACATCAAAATATTACAACAAATGGAGAAACTTAATGATGAAGGAGGAGTACTTGAGGTTATCCCTACCTCGGGGGATCCAATGCTTCCAACGGATTGAGAAATAGTCATCGTACGAAGGAGTTTCATATGATTGAAGGAGGAAGGGGTTTGAGAGCTTAAGAGGAGGAATGAGGGAGCTATTTTCCACATAAAGAAGTAGAAAGGAAAAAAAAAGTTACAACTTAAAGAAGGGAGGAGAAAAACAATCATTTTTTCCTAAAACTAGATTGCACGGTTTCTGTGAACGGTTTGAAAAACCATGTATACCGAACTGACTTAATGGGCACATTGCACGATCTCTATGCATGATTTCACAAACTATACAGATCCCTACTGCAGCATCCGCACATCCGTACACTTGGGTTTCATGGTTGCAGACTAACTGTGCGGCCCAGTTTGCTTACCATTTTTCGGAGTTCCGGGCTCCAGAAGTTCCCCAGACACTCCCTTTAACTCTTTATCTTGATTAGAAGACTTCATTATGAACATTTATGACATATAATAATAAAAACTAATGATAAATACCTTGGTCAAAGATTTGGGTCATTAGAACCTCCCCTCCTTATAGAAAATTATCCCCGAGTTTCCCTTATCAAGGTAAAAAGGTACTATTAGAAAAGAGTTCTAGCCACTGTGATTGTATATCATATTCCCACTCCAAGGTATCATCCTATACCCGACTATGCTACCATGGTACCTGTACAAGAGGAACGTACCTACCTTATAGTGTCTTTACGCTCTGATCAACAATACAAACTAGGTACTCCTCAAAGGAAGAATCCATATCCTGCTCAACCACTACATGCTGAAAGATGTGTGATGGGTCTGGATACTATCAGCGAAGCTTAGATACATGAATTAAAATTTTCAGAGACTGATATTTCTGAGGAAGTTCCAATTGGTAATCTATAGGTCCAATCTACTTCACAACCTTGAAGGGTCCAACAAATCTCGGTGATAGCTTACCCTACTTCCAAATACATCTATTCCCCAACCTAGTTGAGAATTTCAAGAAAACATGGTCTCCAACCTCAAACTCATGAGGTCACCGATGTCTATTATCATAAGACTAATATCGATATTGAGCTGTCAACATACACTTCAAGATCAACTGGACCTACTCTGAAGTCTCCTACACAAGATGATGCCCAATCATAGTTGCTTCCCCTACCTCTAGCCAACACAGATGAGAGTGACAAGGCCTATCATAAAAGGCTTCATAGTGAGCCATATAAATGGTAACATAAAATATATTGTTATAAGAGAACTCTATGAGAGGAAAATGTTTATATCAAGAACCCCCAATGTCGAGAATACACACACAAATAATATCCTAAAGAACCAGAATTGTATGCTCCATTTTTCCATCTGTTTGTGGGTGATAGGTCGTGGTTAGAAGTACATGTGTACCCAAGGCATTTTTCAACCCATGACAAAACCATGATGTGAAACAAACATCTCTGTCAGAAATAACATAACAAGGTTATTCATGAAGACATACCACCTCTTTGACAAACAACCTTTCCAGATCATCTACAGAAAAGGTATATAGCACAGGTAAGAAGTGTGTGGCCTTTTTCATAAGGTCTAAAACAACCCACACTGCATCATTCCCATGAGGTGATCTGGGCATTCCGATTATGATGTCCATCAAAACATCATCCCATTTCCACTCAGGAATGGACAATTACTAAAGAAGCCCCACTAGATGCTGATGTTCCATCTTCACCTACTGACAGGTGGAACATGAGGTGTTTAAACTGGCTATCTCATGCTTCATGCTGGTCCACCAATATTGACGCTGTAGATCTTGATACATTTTGGTGACAATCAAGTAAACCACCCTTGCCAAGGATTTGAAATCCCTCATCATCTCTTCTCTGATGTTTGCTAGGATTTATACACACCCACAAAACAAAATATTATAATTCCCATCAACAATATAACCAGAAGATGTATCATCATCTGAGTCACTCTCCCATAGGATGAGGCCTTCCAGATCAAATATCTGTCTCGACCTTACTCATTCCATAAGATTAGATGTCACCCATAAAGATGAAAGAATAATCTAACCATGGTCCTATTGAACCTCAATGAGAATATTTGAGAATAAGACTGTAAGCTTTCATTTGTCACCGGACTCCTGAACTACCTGTGTATGAATATTTCAGCTTATAGAATCAGTTACTAAATTCACTTTACCTAGAGTTTAGGAAATTTTGAAATCAAATGATTGCAGGTACTTGACCAACCTACACTAGCTGAGATTTAGATCCCATTGAGTGAAGATGTATTTGAGGATCTTGTGGTCTTTGAACACCCAAAAACTCTCTCCCAACAAATAGTTTCTCCAATAGTGTAAATCATGAACAACTAGAGTGAACTTGAGTTCATGCGTTGGGCAATTCCGCTCGTGAGGCCTCAACCGATGAGAACCATTTGTAATGGATTTCTCATCCTACATCAAAACAATTCCAATCCTAATACCTGATGAATCAAAATATACTATATAGGCCTTGCATAGATCTGTAAGAATTAGTATCGACACTGAAGTAAGTCTTCCCTTTCAACTCCTTAAAATGTTTTTGTACAATCTTCCAACCATTAAAATTTCACAACATTCTTCATAAATCATATAATCGGTGCTGTAAGGTGTGATAAATCTTGAATGAATCATCTATAGTATTCAGAAAGTCCCAAGAAACTCTGGATATCAAAGACATTCATGGGATGATCCCAAGAAACCACATACAACACATTATTTGGGTCAATTGAATCTTCTGACTCCGAGATTATATGACCTAGGAAGTAAACTTTATCAATCCATAAGTGGAATTTAATGATCATAGCATAGATCTGATGCTCTCTCAACTTATCCAGCATGATCTCAAGATTAGTTTCATGGTTGTGTCTTGAGAGAGAATACACTAATATATCATTAATGAAGACAACCATAAATGAATCCGATTATCGGTGGAAAACCCGATTCACAAGAGCTATAAAGATATTAGGTGCATTCATGAGTATGAATGACATAACTAGGTACTAATAGAGACCTTATCTACATATGAAAGTTGTGTGAGGAGTGTATAAAGTCCTGACATGCACCTGATGATTTCCTGACCTCAAATATATCTTTGAAAACACCTTTTCTCCTCGAAGTTGATTAAAGAGGTCGTCTATTCTTGGTAAAGGATACCAATTCTTAAAAGTGAGCCGATTTAACCGATAATAATACATGTAATGACTAAGAGTACCATATACCTTATTGTAAAAGAAGAAAAGTGAACCCTAAAAAGACGTTCTGGGGCGTATAAATCATTTCACCTCTTGATCCTTCAACTGATTTTTGAGTTCTATAAGCTCTTTAGCTTCCATCCTATATAGAGGAATCGCCACAAGTGATGTTTCTAGAACAAGTTCAATAGTAAACTCTACCTCTCTTACTAGATGTAGACTAGAAAATTAATCAAGAAAAACTTCTCTAAAATGATCCAATACTAGAGGGAAAATGGTGGGTTCCAACCCATGGTCATCGAGGTAAATAATTCCAACCTTTTCCATAACACTACCCAACATCTACTACTCAAGTTCCTGCTCGTGTCGCACAAACATACCATTCTTGATTATGCACATGCATAATTTCCTATGGTGATGTAAACATCAAACTCTTACAATAGAAATCAATATGGGATATATAGAGGACTAACCAGATTATATTGAGTATTACATCGAAACCCATCATGTCTTGAATGTTCAGGTTCCATTCGAAGAGGTAACCACCTATCTCAAGGGGACTGTTATGACAATGAAGTACTCCCTTATAATGAATGGGGTGTATCTAGTGTCATGACTCCATGATAATACATGAAATTGAGGGCCAAAATTTCTATGATTTCCCCAAATATTAATGAGTTAGAAAAACCTATATAAAACAAATAAGATACTAAAGTGAAGGATACTAGAATAATTCCTCATACAATAGATGGTCTGGCACTCTGCTCTCGCGATGTTGGATGGACTGCATGTAATTGGCATGTACCATGACCCCAAGTCACATCCTGACTGCCCTAAGTAGGCCCGCTTTTCTGGTGCTGAGAATCATAAGTCTAGTTTCCTCTTCCTTGACCACCACCACAACCTGGTCGATCGATGATGGTCCAACATCCTGACTGTCGCGATCCTGCTGATCATACTCATGACCTAGGAGTAGGTGCATATCCTTACTCGCAAGGCGCCTGTTGAAAAAACAAGTAGATATGGAAGATATGGACCATCCTACCACAACTTATGCATTCCACTAGATTTCATGTACATTTCCTCTTATAATGCCGTCGCACCCACACTGATGGCAGATAGGAGAACTACCCGCCAAAGGAGCCTGAACACCACCACCTCTACAAGAATCTTCAAAGCACTTCTTTTTCACAGAAGAAGATCCATTAGAAGGATTTGGTGCCAAATTGCATAGGCCTTCACCCTCAACATCTCTCATATTTTTCTTTGTAATTAGGACCTGGTTGAAGATTTCTGAAATAATTGTCAGCCTGAAAACATTTACTTGTGACCGGATGGAATAACACAACCCATCCTCAAATCTCCTAACAACCATAAGGTAATCAACAGCTAGAGAATGAGTGAAATCCTACAAATTAGTGAAGAGGGATGAGTAATCCATAACTAACATGGCCCCCTATTATAGACTCATGATCTCTCTAGCTCTATCAGCCATCAGAGTATGGTGAAATTAGTAGTCATTGAAAATAGTCTGGAGGATAGCCCTAACCATCTCTCTATACTGGCCTGCCTGGGCGATGAAATCCCACCACCTCTTGGCCGAGTCACATAAAATATAAGTATCTAGATTTAACCTCCTCTATAGAGGCATCTCTAGGTGCTTGAAGATAGACAGGGTAGCCTTGATCCAAGACTCCACAGCAAGTGGTCTGACATCCCCTGAGAAAGTTGGAGGACACTACTTCTAAAACATGTGATTCAACTTTACCATGGTCAGGGAAGGTCACACTCTGCCTTGAATATTCTACATCATATAAAATAATCCCTCTTTAAACTGGGTGTCAATTCCCAATTTAGGTATAGGAGGAGGAATCATAGGTGGCTCAACAGGAAGAACAAATGGCTGCTCAGGGCCCGCCACCTAAGGAACATAGTTATCACTGCCTCCAAGATGCATGTCTGGAGGATTCCATGGAGGCATAATGCTACAAGACAAATGAATGTATCATAAGGGATTTAATAATTTTAGATTATTTAATTCAACAGACTAGGACATGTACTACAACCTTCCTATAATAACTAACTTGTTTCTCCACCTTCTTTGTAATCCAGAACTAGTTGTTAGAACAAACCTTAATAATGAAGAACACCCACTTCCCACTACTAAGGTCAGGTTTCGGTCAATCATCTAAGTTAGGAATTTGAAAAATTATTTTCTCAAGTTATAAGTCATTTCAAATGGTTAAAACCCATTATATGACATTTTCCGGCCCATAAGGGCCCATACACATTATGAGTCAAAAGATGACACTCAATTAGATGTCATTTTCTTTTTAAATTGTGCTTATCCATGTGATTGTATCACTCAATCAGATGACACTAAATTAGATAAAACTCAATTAGTGGTACTAATCCATTGTTCAACCACCAATAGATCAGAATACCCACTGAAATAAGGTGGATGCAGCCTCATGAGGGACTCAACTGAATTTTGTTCCCTCCTTTGCTCGTTTGGAAGTCCTGCATGATTCTTATCTTGAGAAAGTTGTGTGAGCATAGATACAAGTCTTTTTATCCCAACTTTGAAAACATTTGGTTTCTCAGGATGATAATCATTACATTTCCCATCACATTCAGCATTAACACAGTTCTTCTAGGTTCCATCCATTGACTAAAACCAAGAAGCATAGTATGAGAAACACTAATCATAATTGGAAAACCACACAATCAAGAATAAAATTTCAACTTAGGACACTTTAGGTTTTATCCTAGGTATTTCATGATCATTTCTAAAACACTATTATTGCAACCTATACTTAGACATATCCTTTGGGTTCTTACTAAGGTTCTCTAATCATAGTTTCCAATGGTTAACTATACATTTCTACTAATACCAACTATAATGAAACATACTTTACATACATAGATATTACTTGAAAATTGAATAATAATCATTAAAAAATATAACAAATCCACGACAAGAACTTATAGGTATTGTGTCTTTAGAAACTAGGAAACATAAACAACTACTTCATAAGACATCTTCATTGTCTCCCACTTATTTCATCATAATTAGACCAACTTTTGATATATATTACTTAATACCATTCTTCATGACTTGGGGAAAATAAAAATATAAAATGGTGAGATCAAATTCTCATTAAGGGTAAACAAGGGAGATATCAAACATATCATAATCATAATAAATAATAACATAACATTTGGAAATCTTATCCTGCATATGAACGATCACGATATAATGCCATGAGATAAATCATAAATGTTTATAAGAATTAATTAATGTAATCCAAAAATTCATAAAATAAGACATGAAATTTTTTCGTATACAAATAATCATATAAAAACATTTAATATTATTCAAGTATCATTTTTAAGACCATTATAGTGGACAAAGTCCATTACTGAACCGAGTTCTCTCCTTGTTCCAACCCTGTAGTACTGAACTGAGATAATTTCCCATTCCAACCATGTCTATCTCATGAGATATAAATCTTTACCCAATTAATTATAGGGATATATAGGTCTCACCCATTTGATAATTAAATAATTCTTAAGTGTTCCACAAAAACAAAAATCATATCATAACACATAGAATAAAATGTGTTTCTTAAACATCATTCCATCATAACATAATCTATATAAAAAATGGAATTCATAAATAAAATTCCATCAAAAACTTAATAAAAATATAATAATAATAGGGATATTATACTTGAAACACAACCCTACTAAATAATTCCATATTAGATGGAAAATGATTTTGATTTAACATTTGAAATTAATTCTTGAGAAAAATATCCTTTCTTCAAAAACATTTTGTTTTCTAAAAATTCCACACAATTTAAAAATAAAATAATTTATATGAAAACAAACTTGATATATTGTAAATTAATATTCATGTAAATATAGTGTTATTAAAATGAAAAAAACCCATCATGTTGTATAAGTTAAAATAAAACATTCTTCTCGTACTTTTTTTAGGATAAGTCAAAAAGCACCTCGTATAAAAAAATGACAAAATATTCCTTTCATATCATTTAATAAAAATTCACCAATGGGTAAAATTAACTTTAAATTTTTTTATAAGAATATAAATAATATTACATATTTACGAAATATGTATATGGATGATAAATATAATCTGGTAAATAATTACGTATAAACAATCTTGGATAATAATGAGATTGTTAAATTATCCCTTACCTTATGTATAATTTCTTTTTAATGTATATGAACCTCATGTATAATTATTTAAATATTTTCATTGACTTATTTAATAATAATAGTTATTTTTATGATATCATATATGATCATATTATCATTTTTTGTTAGTAACATTATTACTCATCCATCAGGTATTAACTTCTTTGTTTTCGTACGCATGTTTTGTCAAATAAATTATTATTCCTATTCTTAGGGAATAGTTATATTATTTACAGAATGATATTAGTATAATATATATCATATTTATTCATTAAATTTATTTATATAACCATGCTTTAATGAATATCATGTAGAATAAATTTCCTGACATCATGGAGACGGTATGTCGTTCGTATGCACGAGCGACAATATCATTCCCATAATTATTGAATGGTATTGAAGTGGATAGACTATAATATTTCAGAATCAATATAATGTTATAATAATCATATAAATTTATTATTTATATCATTATACCCATCCAAGTAAGTTAGTGGTGAAAAACAGATAACACCACAGCGTGAAGACAGTAAGTCGTACGTACACACGCGTGGTGATTTTGTTTTTTTGTAGGATAGATAGAGTATGTGATATAGTTATTTAATAATAATAATAAAATATAATTATATAAGTGATATTATATTTATTACTTTATAATGAAACAAATCATGAAGAGGATGTAGATGAAGAAATAATTTTGAATGAATCGGTAGAGGAGATTATATCTTCTTCGACATGCTCCGTATAAATCTCCTCTTAAAGCACTAGAGTTGGTCTTTGAAGAAAATAATAACCTCTATAATGTAATTAGGAATGTTTAGAAAGAAAATGGGTAGGGTATAACGTCACATTAAGTCTCAATGTGATGTGAATAGGTGAGAGAAGAGGTTCCCTTTTATAATTGAGGCAGGTGACACTTTTGGGATCTCTAAAATTACTAATTTATAATTAATTAAAACCACATAAAAAACCTCCAAAATGTCCCAATTTCATATATTATATGATATAGGGTTGTAATCTCATAAACTAATAAATTTTAGACAATATTTTATACCAATTTAAACCATATAATTTTAATTAACAATTAGTTATTCTATTTAACTTCTAACTGGGGTAACAAATATTTCAATATTAAAAGGGTAAAATATTTACTTATTTGATACAAATTAGACCATAAATAAATAATTCATAAAATTTTAGACCATATATTAATTATTATATATTTTTAAAACATGTTTTCTGATTTTTAAATAAATTAATAAAACATTATTTTGATAAACAATCAATAGTTTTAATGTTGACACTATTAAATTTATCGATTTCTAAAAATATTAATATAAAATTTTTACTTCAAACCAATTATTTTATTATATTAATAAGATGTTTAGGTAGTATATTAAATTAATTATACATATTAATTATCCAAAATTATATTTATTTTAATATTTTTAATAACATATATTTGATATTTCTCTTAATAAAATAAATTCTACAACAGTTTTGTCTAATTATTTAATAGGATTATTTTTTTAGTAAAAATTAAAAATAGAATAAAATGAAAAATATAAATCCTCTATATTTCATAATAATACTTATAATAAAATGTATCTACTGTATAATTGATCATTAAAAATGTTATACTTATTAAAAAATGAATGTGGAACGTTTATCATCACTTTAAATAAAATAATAGAAGTGTCAAAATCTCTTCTAGAAGGCTCCAAATGGTCAATAACTCAACCCTTGGATGGTTATGGTCGATATATACTTGAAAAATAATATTTTTTCAAGTGTTTGGATCTTTTAATGGGTATTATAACTTTAATAATAATTATTTTATTGATTTCTCATTAGTTAAATAATTTCTGCATCATTAAAGAATAAGCTTTAAAGGTAATTATTTGTTTCTTAAAAATCAAATAAATTATCATGAAAAATAAAAAAAATTATCTTTTAAATGAGAATTTATAATCTAATTTATATTATGTATAATATTATATTAAAAAAATAATGTAGTTATTAAAATTTGAGTAAGATATATTTAACTTTTCTTTATATAAAATAAATTAAATGTCATAATATCATCCAAGTGGATTCCGAAGGACACAATTTCTATACAAGGATGATTTAGGTTGAATCAAACTCATCCAATTATATTAGGACAAGTTTTAGAGTAAATATTATTTTTACCCTTAATTACTGAATTTACCATTTTACTATTTTAATAAAAATTACCGAAGTTACTATTCATAATACCCAAAAATAAAAGTGAGGTATTAAAATAATTTGGAATTTCTTATTCTAAATATGGAATCAATTTTTCAAAATTCAAATCACATAAGTTTCAGTAATTAATTTAAAATTAATCTTTTTGTTAGAGGGAGAACGAGTTTTAAAAGTTAAAACATTGGAAAAGATTGAAATGTTTTTACATCTAAATTCAATGTAAAATTAATGATAATGAAATAAATTATATTTAATCAAAAAAATATATTCTATTTATACTTTAAAAACATTCAATAGTATAATTGAGCCATATCAATTATTTTGATGAATTTTTTTTTCAATTAAAATTCAGTGTATTTTTACTATTCATTAAAACATGAAAGATATTAGAAAATATCAAAAATTCATCCAAAGTAAAATTTTAAATCACACTTTCAAATAACAGTTTCCTCAATGATGAAGGGGACACTGTAAATAATATTGTCAGTGGTAGGCTATCATGGATGATGACGTCAGATTCTATCAGTTGGTGGTAGAGAAAGGTGGTACAAGCTATCCTTGATGTCAAATAGATAGGTCGATCATGACATTTAAATGAAAGAGGAGAATGGGGGGAGGGGGGGTTAGATCCCATGCATAGTCTTAGATGATTTTTTGACCTTGAAGAAACCATCAAAAAGGAAAATCAGATTGGAATATTGATAGGATATGTCACTAACATCAGTATTAGTCCCCATGTAGTTCTTCATGGGGTATTCCTAGCTAATTATCCTTGCAGGTTGGGTTCCTAGAAGAAACATTAAAGAAACATATTGGGGGGGTGTTTCTATTGGGTTTCTAGTCCTTGGGCCTTCAACTTCCATGTAACAGTCCAAGTGAATATGGGTTTATGATCTATGTAAGGTTACCCCTAAACCCAGGTATTATCTACATAATTAATAAAAAATAGTGTCTTTACGATTTTAGGAATGTGTGTTGTTATTTTTTGCACCATATAAGAGGAATAATTAGACATCTTAGTGAATAAAAAATAGGATCCAATCCTCTAATGAAGGAAAATATTGGTATAAATGAAAACCTAATAAGATTAATAATAATATGAATAAGAAGAATAAGAATAGGTGACTACTTTTGAAACTAGTTCTTGTGACACTCAGTATTGTAAATGTAGTGAGTTAGATAAGAAGAGTTTTTTCCTATATCCTTGGTTGAGGGAATCTGGAAAACTACTTAACCAAGATTTTAGTCATGTGGTGAAGAAGTAAAACAACATGGAAATTTATGCGGCGAGTAATATTAGAATGACTAATTCATCATTTATTCACTATGTAATTTTATTCGGATGCTATTCCTAAAGAGTGTTGAGTTGATAGGATCTGAATGAAAAAATTTCAATGAAGATCTGGGAAGCTATGCTACCAAATAGACACTGAGTTACACACATCTATTATTTACCATCTATAGGAGTTTATAGACTCTATACCAAGGTTGAAGGAGATAAAAATGTTGGATCAAGTTACATACCTATTAATACTTATGATTAACTTCAAGAAGGGTATAATTTTTTGAGAACTGGTGATGTTCTTATATAGAGAACCTGTGGGAGAATATTACATTCACATGTGAATTATTGAGAATATTCACCTGTGTAATATGGTGAACCTGGGTAAGGATGATAACTCACTAAAACCACTATAATTTGTTGAGAAGACTTATCGTGAAGAATTAATGACTTTTTGAAAACCTAATCATAGTAAGGAGTAGGTTTCCAACATTTTGGCCAAAACTTGTAAAGACACCACTGCCATTATTTACTAGTTTACATTAATTTCATGTGGTGTATGTCATTATGTAACTATAAACTAACCCAATTACATCATAATTGGTGATAGTGGTTCAAATATAAATTGGGTTAAAAGATAAATGTGAATTTAAAATTTGGTAAATGATTTGGAAACACCCAATTCACCCCTATCAAGTGTTTTCACCACTCTGGGGGAACTACAATGTATATCATTGAAAAAAAATGTTGAAGTAAATTATGTTTGATCTAAATTCAATTATTAATCCCCCTAATTGAAATTTATTATTTCTCTATGTATATTTAAAAAATAAATACCAAGAATAATTAGTGACTATGGTGATATTATCTCTTCCCCTATATTTAGAAGATAAAAGTATCTTGGAAAATAAAATTATGAACTCTTACAAAAAAATCATCAATTAATACAGCAAGAAATGTGGTGGTTATATTTTCTAGTTTAATAAACACTCTAATTTTCTTTGATTCTCATATATATAAAGTTCAAAAGAAAGATTGAATCAATACATTAATTGAAGCTCGAAGATCATATAAGAAATTAGTGATCAACATTGCTCTTATTATACAAGTAATTGAAAACATCACATGATCTTAGAATTTTGTAGAAATTTTCTATGTTTTCAATGTTTTTACATTCATTCTAATACTCACTCTTATATTCCCTTGGAGTATCATTTTTTTTAATAATTACTTAAAGAATTTAGTATACCTTGGTAACTATTTGAGATGATCTTGAAGAGGTATTATTATTTTAGTATTTTTTCATGTATTAAGAATTTATTTCTATAAATTCTACATATGTATTTTCTTTTACATCACCATTATTTAGTTAAATTTTCATAAGATGTTTTAATTTTCTTTTAATTTTTTTATGTTGAGATTCTTGTTCTCTCTCATCCTTTTCTTAATTTATCCCTCTTCTCTTTAGTTATTTTTTATTTGAATGATATGAATGGTTTTTATGGTAAGTTAAAATTATTTGACACTCATTTTTTAACATACACACCTTAATTTTGGGATTTGGAATCAGTTGAGATAGTAGTTTTAGGAGGTTCTTATTTATCACCCCAAAAAATGAAATAAGAATCCCCATATGGTTTTCATTTCTTTTATTTCATTTTTCATGTCTTTAATGTTTGTATTATTATGATTGTGAACTTATGGTTGAGAACTCATTAAACAATGACCATTTTATTTACTTTATTGAAATGGTTGTGGCTGGATAGTTTGGATATATCATTTCTTGAAATGTAATGTCTCAGATATTCTTGGAATACTACTTTACAACTTTAAAATTTAGAAGGCATCGAGAGGATGTTGGAAGGAGGAAGATTGAGTTTGAGTTGGTATTTCACCAGGAAGTATGAATTGTATCATGGACCTATGTGCTTCACTTTTTAGAGTGGTTTGGAGGAGAGGGTTTTTTATTAGTCTAGTGTGTCACTTCACTATGGGTTGATTGACACTATGGTTTTTTTACTGTGGTGTTGGGGAGGAACCATGAGGTTTTCATAAGCTTTTTATTGGATGGGAGGTGTGGTTTTTATGTGAACATTTATTGTTATAGTGAAAAGGTTCCAAGGTTATTATTACATAGAAGTTTCTTAATCTAGGATGAAGCTTCATAGGTTTATCTTACATGATTTTTCTTACACTGTATGTTGTGGTATTATGATTTACTAATTTTAGTTTGTTTTGAGTTTATCTTACATGAAACTTTTATTAATCATCCATGGATGGTTATTGTGACACAGTTTTACCCACCAAGGAATGAAGTTTTAGTTGTTTTATTAATTGGATCCATAAACCTTCGATCCATTGTACAATTACTCCTATAATTGTTTAGTACACTTGCCTAGGGTTTTTCGGGTTTGAGGTTGAAGGGTACTTGTTTCTACCATATTTATTAAAGAATCGATTATTACAACATAACCACTAAAGTTTTATCAAGTACTTTGTTAAATTCATTGAGTTAATGTTACATTCAAATAATATTCAATTAGGGATAATGGGAGATTAAAATATGATTCATGGAGTATCATTTGAATCAAACACATTATGACATGATCCAAAACTAGCATTTCATAATGCTATATTTTCCATTTTTTGTTTGATCTTAAGGTGTTACTCAAAATAACTCTATTTTTATCAGATTATCCCAAAAAATAGGTGATTATAAAGTCATATATTTATATCTTTGATTCAATTTGGTAGTATTTATCCATAAAATTTAAGATATCAATATCCTTGTAATCCAAGGTGATTCCCATCACTGTCCTTCTTCATTATGTATTGATCTTCCTTTATGGGGAGTCTATGGTTGTTGTCTAGTTTGGTTTTGGTGATATTGGGTTGATTTATTTATGGATATTGATGAGTTATAGGTGGTTCATGGTTTCCCTTGGGTATTTTTAGTGGTTTTACCATCAAATTCAACTAATTACTACACAAAAATTATTGAAGATTCATTTGAGGTAGAATATTTAAAACATATCCTTATTTATTATGTGAAAATTATTAAATTATCATGATTTTTTTCTTTGGGTGGATGATATTTATTAAAATAATTATATAATGAATCTGACTAAAGGAAATTTAGGGGAATATGGTCATTTTCATGTTTTTTATAATATTTTATGTTATTTCTCATTTATTGTTTGATTTATTGTTGTTACTTCTATGAGAATTATGTTTTTGTTGTGATGTAATTTTTTTTATTTTTTTTTGTTACGATTACCATATATAATAGGATAATCACTTAATGATGATAATGAAATGTATATAGTAGAAATTTGTTATTATTAATGTTTTTTATGCCTGAATGGTTAGATAGATATGGAAGGATTCCTAGAGGATGTTGATGGAAAAGGTTCACTACTATGTTTATTGTTGTTTTTTATTGAATATTTTTTTGTTGATATATACTAATATGGTATATTGTCTTAAATCATTGATATTATTTTCACCTTCATAATAAGATAAATAACTTAATGTTGGTAAGGAATTAATTGCATAAAATATGGAATCATGGTGTTGATGCTTGAACATTAATTTCTTATTAAATATAAAAGAATGATAAATTATAAGTTTTTCAATGTGATTTAATTTTATGTTGAATAATGTTTATAACTATATGTGGGGTATTTCTTGAAATATTAAAAGGGATATTTTTGTGTGTGGATGATTTGGGGGATATGGTGTGGTTTGGTTTCAATAGTGATGGAAAGGATGTTGTGTGGTTATATTATCAGGGTAATAGATGGTTATGTGGAAATAAAGTTGTTTTATGGATATTATGGTTGTTATTGTTTTGGGTTTTTTGGTGTTTTATGTAGTGATGTGTTCTATTGTTGTGGGGTTCTATTATAGTTTCCGATAAAATGTAAATTAAATTATTAATGATAAAAGGGATTAAAATTGATGAATTATGGGCTCTAAAATATACAGTGGTAAATGAAGTAATAAATAAAAAATATGAATAATGAATGGCTTGAAACAGGATGTGGGTAAATGAATATTTTGAATTTAAGTGTGGATAAATGGAATGTATAATGAATTTAGATATTCTTTGTAAATTTAAAACATTGAATTGAAATGATTATATGATTAAATGATAAGTTAGAATTTATTATAGATATATTGTATGAAAATGTGTGAATTCTTTTTGATATACGGACGGTAGTGGTTATTATCATGTGTTATAAATAATGTGATGATTATTATGGGTGATGGCAGTGTGGTAATTGTGTGAACCATTAGGATGGGTTTCTATAGATATGTGATATTCAATATGTGACATCCCAGACCCAGTGTCCATGTAACCCATGACCTGAGCCTAATTGGCCACATGACCCCTGAGGCATCTCCCCATAAGCTAGGGGTTACCGACTAGTAGTGTGGGTGCAATGGTAAAAAAACGGGGAGATTGTACCCCCATGAAAGAGTACATAGAAAATGCAATAGAAATAAGCACTAACAAAAGAATAATAAAAAAGACAGATGATATAATTAGTGGACGAAAAACAGATATAAAGGAAGACTGAATAATATAATAAAAATCCTCATGGGCAGTGTTTGATACAAATATGCATGCATGGCATGCCGGTACAAAAATGATAATAGGAAAACAAGAGCATGAATACAAATACAAGGTGAAAAAGAAAACAAAATCCCAAAATCTTTTCTATAGCATCATGAGCCTAAGCCTGGTCCTCTTTTCATAAGCTCCAACTAACAGTGAGGATCAACAACCAGAAGAGGGGTGCTTGTCACTATCCATACATGTAGGAAAATAGTCTTCTTGGGTTCTAAAGGTGGCCCAAATATGGTGTGGGATAAAACTCAGTAGGCCACCACCAATGGAGTCTACATGTAATCCAAGTGGCACTAATAAGTAAAAAGTGTGCAGCTAAAATAAGGAATGTAAAAAAAATAGAATAAAAAAATTACCCTCCAACTCAAGTTCCTAAAGGACACCTGATGGGTCTACCAGCTTCATCTTGATTCCGGCATGTCTGATCAAGTGACTATGTACACACACACACACACCCAAATATATATATATATGACAGAAGGGTAAACATTCCTCTCATCCAAACATTTATATGATTGTCCCAAAGTTCAGCATGACTTTATCCATATATATATATATATAGCATGAAGTTCATCATGAATTCATCGAAAAAGCGATATCTATGACTGGCATGAATTTTAGCATGACTTCATCCACAAAGTGATATCTATAATTGGCATGAAGTTTTGCATGCCTTCTCCTATACTGTATAAGGTAAAACATCTTATATCATTTCAAGCATAAAAATATATACTATTATGCATTACCTTTATAAATAAATCAAGAAAAGGTCAAGGCCATGCCATCCCTTGAAAACATCCCATTTAAGGCATTTCATTTTGAAGGTTCAAGCTATCTCACCCGATCCAACCTATATAATTTATCCATCACATTTTCTAGGCATGGAAAATTCATTTATAAGGCATGAGTCAAAGGAAAGGTAATGTCAAATAGTCATTGGATGAAATTGGATATTCCAAGCCTAAGAGGTCCAAACACCCATGGTTTGTATTTGGTTGATCAAAATACACATTATACAATGGTTAATTTTAATTCAAACCAAGACAGATAATATAAAAGTTAAATTTTTATTTTTGGAAATTGGCTCAAAATGGCCAATTTCAGTGGAACACACCTTAAAAGTCCATATAAATCCAAGGTGATCTCTAAAACCCTAATCATCAGTAAATTAACCTATGTCATCACACTATTATGAATTAAACATGAAGGAATAAACAATATAGGGGAGCTCAACAAAGGTTGGTTCAACGCACAACAATATTAAATATAAAAAGGCCAAAACTAAAATGGAAAACTACGTAACCACCTACCTTAGGGATGTAAATGGTGCGCGCTTCTTCTGGAGTATCTCCTGATACTGGTGCTTCGGTGGTTGATGTCAGAGCCCTTAGTGGGGGGACAACGAAGTATGGTTTTGAGAAGGGAATCTCAGATTTTTCCTTCAGGGGGGGCTCTATGTGGGAATGGTCGGATAGGCGATAGGTTTGTTATCCCATTGATTCAGCTTGATCCTCGGCAGCCGGAGGTGTCGAAAGGAAATACAATGGTGGTAGTAGCAGACAGAGATTTAGGGCGTGCTGTGGAGGTGCATAATCTTGCTCTGGTGGCTAGGTTCGGGTTGTCAAAACCATCCTTGGAGGTCTTTCGAAGGTTTTTGGACTCCTGGGGTCTTCAAAGCCCATCGTTTGTGTCGGAAATATCAATGGTTACCTTCTGCATCCACTGTCAATCAAGGGAATATTTCATATATTCCAGGTCTAGGGTAGATTGAAGGTGTGGAAACTTCCATTTTTCTCTGTCCTGGTGGGCGTGGGATTGTCACTATGGTAGAGAATCAAATTTGGGAGCGGTGTGGATCGAATTACCGGGTCTCCCCCTTCCCCTACAGAACCCCTCGATTATGGCCGTGGTGGGGGACTCTATGGGTAAATTTATTTGTGTCGATGATAGTACCAATATGTTATTGGATGTAGCTAACCCTAGGATCTGTGTTGAGATGAAGTTAGTGGTGAGGTTTCTGCCTAGACTTTGGATTAGATCCCCGAATGTTTTGAACTGGTGGAAACGTCTGGTGTATCTGGATCCTCCTAATTTTTTCAGTTCATGTGCTCTTCAAGGTGATGTTGTGGATTTCTGTAGGAAGGGCAGTAAAGGCCTTCGTCCTCAGCGGCCCTCAATTCCTCTGGCTAATTCAAATCAATCCTTGTATTATGAGTTGGAGGCGATTGGCCTCGGTTCTAAGAAAGGGTCAGAGTTTTCTGGTTTAGAGTCTCTTGAGGAAGTCAGTGCCTTTTCTTCCTCTATGGCACTGGTGAACTCCAATGGCCAAGGGAAATTGCTTGAAGTTCCAAACGCTGCTGATCCTGGGCCTCATTGTCACTCAGCTTCATCTGACAAGGTTCTGGCTGATCTTTTCTCAAATGCGGGTCCTGTGCCAACCGTGCTATTTCCATTGAAGCAGAGGTCTCCTGGCAGGCTATTCGTGGAAAACTCAATGTTGGAGAAGGCTAAAATGGTTCCCCCTTATCATTCCTCAAAAGTGAAAGGTAAAATAGCTCCTGTTTCGTTTACAGGCACCTCCAGTTTTTCTTCTTCGGTGAGTGAATTCTAGGCGCCTAATGCTTCTTCTATGGAGATGGAAAAGCTATCTCTGTTGACGTTAGAGTCTGGGTTTTTGCATCCGGTCCAGATATTTTCACCTAGGGGATTCTCAGAGGGTACATCCAAGGAGATTTATATTTCTTGGCAGTTCATGGGATGTCTGTTTGTGGTTTCATTTATCCATGAAGAAGTGGTTCCAATTATACCTGCAGAGGATAAAGGGAACATATTCAATCTCTTGGAAGAATCTAATAGTCCCTTGAAAAAGATCATTCACACTCCAAAGAAAGGGTGTGATTTAGATACTTCTTCCAAGACAGTGACTCAGTCAATGGTTAGAAAGGAGAGCGGAAAGAGTCTATTCAGTCCTTAGGAAGGTAAACAGGGTCAGAAGGGCAAGAGTTTCTTGTGTTAATGTCTTCTATGTTAATATGGAATGCTCATGGCTTAGGGGGGCAAGCTAAATGTGCCTTTATCACCTCTGAGTGTCGTAGAAATAGGATCCCTATAGTGTTTATTTTAGAACCAAATAAGAATCCATGTAGGATGGTTTTTTTGCTAGAAAGATGGGGTTTGGTCATCATTTCCATGGTCATCCATGTGATAATAATATCTGTATTTTTTGGAAGAACCCACTACAGGTGGATTTGATGCAGGTGAATGAGCAATGTATCACAATGAAATTGGGGTGTAGAGGTTCTTCTATTTTATTCTCCATTGTCTATGCTAGCTGTGATGGTCTAATCATAAGGGAGCTATGTGATTATCTTGGGTCCTTTTATGAGATTGATTTACCATGGTTTGTGGGAGGTGACTTCAATGCGATAACAGAAATTTCAGAGAAGAGGGGAGGGTCTCTAATGTCTAACAACAATATGATAGATTTTAACTGCCTTATTTCTAGCAAGGGTTTGTTATATTTGGGATTCAGTGGGAGTAAATTTACCTGGTTCAAAAATCGCAAAGTGGGAAACTGTATTTGGTGTAGATTGGATAGATGTTTTGAGAATATTCAGGGGCAAGATTCTTTCTCAGGGTCCTCGGTGGTTCATATCTCCCATAGCCTTTTATACTATTCTCCAATTCTGGTAAATCTCGATCAGGAGAACTAGTCAAATATGGGTTTTTTGTACTTGGCAGATTGGCATATCAAGGAGGGCTTCATTCAAATGATGTAATAATCGTGGGCACAAGATACGGATGGAAGGTATTGGGTCGGTTTGTTCAGACGTCTTAAAAGATTGAGGGATGATATTTACGAATGGTTTATGGATCACCCAACATCAGAGGACCCTATTGAGTTTCTGAAAAGAGATATTGAAGGTTTGGAAGAATTGCTGCTATAGAGGTGGGAGGATGCTTCCTTCATTTTATTATGTGCCAAACGGGTGACCTTAACTCAAAGAATATTGAAGGTTGAGAAGGGCTATAAACAATGTGATAGAGTCAGGTGGCTCAAAGAAGGGGACATAAACACTGATTTTTTCCATGCCTGCTTGATAGAATGGGAGAATTCTAAAGTCAACATCAAGTTGGGGGACAGGTCCTCCTCCTTTGACATCAATGTAGCTAGAAATTTGGAATTAGGTCACTTCGAACGATTATAGAAAGGTGAGAATCAGTGAACTACAGGAGCTGAGAATTTATTGCATGATCAAGAAGATTTTATGGAGAACATTAATAGGAGGGTTGGGTCTAAGTATAATGAAGGTTTAATGTCCTTACCCTCTGAGAGGGAGATATGGGAGGTGGTTCATAATTTTCCCTTGGATAGTGCTGCTGGACCTGATGGATTTCTGGAGGATTTTTATGTGACAATCTAGAAGTTTGTGGGACCTTCGATGATTGAGGTCGTGCATGATTTTTTCAAAGGAGTTACCCTTAACAGCGAATCATGTGCGTCTAGAGTGGTGTTGATTCCTAAGGTGAAATAACCTTGTTCTATAGATCAGTATAGACCCATCTGTCTTTGCAATGTATCCTACAAAATCCTGGCGTCTATTATCTCCAGAAGATTTATAAAGCTGCTTATGAAGGTCATTTCTCACAAACAACGTGGATTTATACAAGGAAGAGGCATACAAGGAGATGTGGGAGTGGCTCAAGAGTCATTAGAAGATGTTGATAAAAAGGTTATTGGTTCCAATTTTATTATTTAGGTGTACCTGGATAAAGCGTATGATAAGCTGGAATGGAGTTTCATTATTCGGGTGATGAGAAAAATGGGCTTTCAGGAAGGGGTTTGTGACTTGTTCTTCCAGTGTTTTTCTTCCCCTTGGATGTCCATATATCTACTGGGAAAGAGTTTAGGTTTATTTAAAAGTGCGAGAGGAGTCAAGAAGGGTGATCCACTTTCCCCTACCTTATTCATTATTTCTCAGGAAGCCCTATCTCAGAATTTCCAAATTCTATTGGGGGACAAGAAGATGAGACCTTACCGGTCTAAAGTTTCGGATATCTATTCCCACATTATGTTTACTGATGATATTATAATATTTTTTTAATGGAAGGAGATCTTCCTTGGCTAACTTCATGCACCTCACGTTAATTTATGGTAGCCTAAGTGGGCAGCAGGTGATGTCGGGGAAAGGTAATGTGTTTATTTCCAACAAGTGTTCAAGGAGAAGAGCTTTGGAAATTCAAGACATTCTGGGAATAAGTCGGAAGAAGTTTCATATGACATACCTTGGGGAACCTATTTTGAAGGCAATGGTGAAGAAGGTATTCTTTGAGGACCTTCTAAACAAAATGACTGGGAGAATCCTGAACTGGAAAAAGAGGTTCATTTCCCTTGGGGGAGGGGTGACTTTGATCAACAGTGTGGTCTCTTCTATCCCAATGCATGTGTTATCTGTTATCACTCCTCCCAAGGGGATGATTGCTGTGATGGAAAGGCTGATAAACCATTTCATTTGGGATGTGATGTATCACCCCAGGTAAATAAAGAATATGACATTTTCATATTTATCCATATTTGTTAATAAAATATTAATATGACTTTAATGGGGATGCTATGCTCGATGGCGTACCCAACACGCAACAACGAGTTTCTTGGGAATCTTACGTTGCACTCTAATAATACAATAATATTATTTTAAATGGTACTTAACATGTAGTTGTTGTATTGGTGGGAATGGATATAAATAACTAAAATATGATTATATGTGTTTTTTTAAAGTTTTTATATTTATCCAATAAAAGATAAAGGCATAAAATATGGAACGAATTCAATTTTAGGCGTATATGCCCTAGTTTTCACTAAAGGTTCACTTATCGCCTTTTGATGGAGAACCGTCATTAAATATAGTTTTTTTCACTCTTATACATCCTTTTCGACCAAATAAAACTCTTCTTAAGAATTGGGACATCAAAATTTACTTTGTGTAAATTTTTGGTATCTTTCTGATAAAGTTCACTTTTTTAATGAATAGTGTAAAATGTTGTATTTTAATTCAAAACCTCTTTTTAATCTAATTTATATATATGATCAGATTATTTTTTGAATTGTTTTTAAAGTGAAATTATAATATATTTTTACCATTAAATCCAATAGTGGTCGTTGGAATTAATTTCACTTTGAAATCGGACTTAAACTAGTGTCAATCTTTTGATACTTATTGTTTCATAAAAACACGCCATTTGCTCTGACAGTGGGAATTAATTATTAAATTAATTAATGTGATTTATATGTTTTGAATTTTGTAAAATAGGCTTCATTTTTGAATTCGGAATATCAAATATAGCTTAGGGTGAATTTTTGGGATTTTTCTGAAAAACATCAATTTTTGATGAATAGTGAAACCACTAAGTTGTACTTATAAAAACTGATTTTTCCGTTTAAATAAACTTTTTCCATATTTGTGTTTTGAATTTCAAAAATCCAACATACATGGTTTTCATTAAGAAGTAAAATGTGGTTCAATAAGATAAAAATAATTTTTTGGTGAATAGTAACTTATTAAGTTTTTAATCGCGATTAGAGGTAATTAGTGTAGTTTAAGGTAAAAATAATGTTTTAATAATATGAAATGAACTTTACACATGTCCTAACCTCATTGTATGTGTCATGGCCGACCAAGAAAACCCATGGGTCAACTTGGGGACCCCATGAAGCCACTTTGGTTGGAAAATGACATCAATATCTTTTTATTTAAAGTTAAAGTAAAAAATGAGACAAACATGAAATGTTTTACTAAAACAATTTTTACATGGGGTTATACAAGTCATATTTTTGACTATAAATAGTAATTGGAAAGCTAAAAATATTTCCTACATCATAGTATATTTTTATACTTTTTTAGACATTAAATAAATTAAATTATTTATGACATCATGATGATGCAGCAATGACCTCATTATTTAACAATTTAAATAAAATGGAAAGATAATGTAATATCTAAGACTTAAACATGTCTAAAACCTAATGGATGAGTGGATTTCGAACCCTTATCACCTTATCCTCGAAATAAATCAGTGTGGGACCTTTAAAATCCGAAACGCTTTTGAAAATAAAGTATCATTTTGTAACATTACAAGAGTGCCCCTCCTCTGCTCTTATAAAAGGCCCTCACCTCTACCTCCTTACCCACACTCCCAAAGCTTTTGGCTTGGCCAAAACCTGCCAATTTTGTCTCTCCACTTACATCTATTACTCCTTGAAGCCTCACTCTGGGCAGCAGTCTTCCCAAAGAAGCCTTTGAGCTCAAACCAAAGGGAGTTACCCGATTTTAAGGTAATGTCTTCACTTGTGTCCTTTTGTTTTATTTTGCTTCTCCAACCCCCTAAACTCTTTTTATTCATTTATTTTGTAACAAATCCAGTATAATAAATATACTAGGATGTTTTTATAAGAAGGATTCGAGCTACACTTTCACACACCTACATCTTATGGTTAAAGAACATAGTGTTTCCGTGGATGGCGAATTTCGGCCTCCTGAAACGATGATTGTTCAACATTCTTTTAACACCTTCAAAGGTGGCCATTCAGATGACACTATATTTATATATGATATATAATATGTTTATATTTTCCTTAAGCTTCTGTATTTTTCATTTTGGGTATACCTTTATGGTTTCCATTATGGGTAAACGTGATATCTTCATTTAAGGAAGTGCGGACTACCCCCCCTCAAAGTGATGTGATTCATTAATGCCATATGTGGGACGTATAAAGGATGGATTTAAAGTTATTATATGCGATGTTATACTGGAATTGTAATATACCTCTATATCATTATTATTCCAATGCATAAAAATATGAAATAGAAATGAAAGTAGCGTTCATGCGTACGTACGGCTTACCATCCCCATGAATGGTGCATTTCATTTCTTACCTCTAAATGATTATGTAATATTATAAATACATATATATTCTGGATATATATGATATAAATGATATCCAAATCATGAATGTAATTCTGGATATAATGAACATTTGACCACACGAACAACATGTAATTGTAAGAAGTCCACATTCGACTAAAGAACCAAATATCGACAAAACAAACATTACTAACTTAAATGATTACATAATGTTAATGACATGGTAATAAGTGATATAAAAGAAATAATGAACTTGAAAAAGATTTTTAAGTAAGTATAAATTAACTCAAGTTTATTATTCAGGAGATTAAATAACGATCGAGTCAAGTCGGACCCGAGGTAAGGGATCCTACTCCACTCTTTATTTTTTAGTACACTCTTTTATGTCATTCCTTTCAAAGCTCATCTTTCTTGTTATTGGGATGTTATTTTATATTAATCTTACTGTAATTTTTATGTTCATGTGATGAGAGACCCTATTCTCTCTCATCAATCCATTTTGGATGTTTTGAGTGGTGCCGTTAGGCTGCCGAATTTTCATAAGAGATCTAACCTCTCTCTTTCTTTTTAAGTACTCTCCTTTATGTCACTTATTTTAAGCTCCTCTTTGTTATGTTGGGGGATGTTATTTTATATTTCTCTTTCTATAAACTTTATGGTAATATGATGAGATACCCTATTTGATCTCATCAACCCATTTTTGTAAGTTTTATGTGGCGCCGTTAGGCTGCCGAGTTTTCGTAAGGGATTTTTCATCTCACTTTTATTCCCGTGAGATTTATGAAACAATTTCCAGAATTTCCTTTGAGTGGTGTTTGTAATTCATATTATTTTACTCATTTTGTAATATAATTTCTTTTATGAGTATTTACATCAATGTTGTATTGTCCTTCTTTCACTAGGTGTATGTTTCGAAAGATACCCATGTCAGTAAGGGAACCTTTCACCCTCCTCTTTTAAAAAGACTTCTTTTGTTGGGTCTTTTAATTTACAAATTTTTATGTTGGGATATGTTGTCATATATCCTTATTGATGTAAATTTTATGTCCATGTGATGATATACCCTTTTTTTATCTCTCATCAACTCATTTTGATGTGACACCATTAGGCTGTCAAGGGTACTTCTTAACCCAATTTCAATTTCTTTGGGTTCAACATATAGTTATTGAATATCTCATCCTTTGAATATGTGTGAATGAACATTGATTATTTTACACTTAATATCCACTTATATTTGGTGTATTTGTTTGTCACACATAATTATGTAATTGATTTATCCTTAAACCAAGGATACCGTCTTTGTAAGGGACTTCATCTCAATCTCCATTCATTGAGGCATATTTTGTTTTATGCACAACCTTCTTTTATACGGTGTATAAACACCTTTGACTTTTACGTTTATCCAAAAAGGAATCTTTTTTTTACGAAGTGTTTTACTAAACAACAAAAGGGAATGTTTTTGTCGTACGTATGTGGCGACAACGACTTCTCCGCCTCCGTGACCATTATTTGAGTTTCGACTTCTTCTAAAAGCCATACCTTCTTTTTAAAAGAAAAATAAATACCATGTTTTACTTTTTGTTTATTTTGGTATTGAAAATGGTTTTCATAATGTTTTTTTATCAATGTTTTGTGTTGATATCTTTTTATTTAAAGGTGGAAATGTTATGTTTCCTTTATGCATGTTTTATGTGATAAGATTATGTTATGGTTCTTGGGAATTGTTATGAAGACGGGTGGTTCTGTGATAAACTAAGGGCGGGTGAGCCCGATATAGCTCTCCAATGCATTGGGTAACGCGAAGGAGTGAAACGTTAAGGTTTCTCCGAAGAGATTTAGGCAATATACTGTGATGGGTATTCCAAACGAAACCAAGAGGGTTACTCCCTACGTAAGAATGTTATGAATGCCTCAAGTTACCTTTATGTCTTATGTTTTCTATGATTTATTCATGGTTTGATGAGGTATGTTAAAGTGCCTATGTTTTATGGGTAATGTATGATTTCATTCTTATGTATATATGATCTCATCTTTCCTTTCCATATTTTTATAACCCTTACTGAGCGTTTTATGCTCATCCCAAGTTTTTGAAATGTTTTTCACAGGTCAAGGGAAAGGTACATGACGTGATGATAGTGTCAAGGATGTGTCAAGAAAGAATCTGTGTTTTATTTTAAATATGTTTCCGTTGATGGGAAGAATGAATACTGTCTTTTATGTAACCACTTTGTTTTAATGTGGAATGAAATGCAAGTTTCATGATTTAATTCTCTAAAACTCTAAACCTGAAAAGATCCTCAATGTGTAATCTTGTAATAACTCAAGATTAAGTAAGGCTTAAGGCTAGGGCCTTATAGTTGGTATCAAAGGTCGGTTTAGATAACTTTAGAGGTTATGGTATTTTTTAAGCATAAGTGACATTACCATAATGGTTAGGATTTCAAAAAGAGTCCTAGTTTTAGATAAAGTGAATGAGTAAGTGTATCTTAGTGTTTACCTTCCTCATTAGTACATGATGGTTTTGTTGATATACTCACACTGACATTTCTGTTTTTAGTGAATGGATGGATCTAGTAGGCACCAAAGAGACAACAGGTTTGAACGAAACTGTGGTGGTTCTATGATTAAGCTACTAGATAAAATGGGGGATTCAATGAGGAAACTCGTGGTTGTTCTAAACCAACTATCAAGGAGTCATGATCAACCACTTGAACCATGGTATGATCTTTAATTCATCATGTAAGAGATGACCAATCCATGTGTAAGTTCAGGTAATAATTATAAAGGTAACCATTAGAGTTTATATGATCCTTACTTTTGAGGTAATTATGGGTTATTATATGATATGCTGGAAAATGAAAGGCATGAGATAAACTTGAGGTTAAAATATGTTATGATCATTTTTGATGATTTTTTCTCTTTTTGGGGAATTATTTAAGAATTATATAGTTTTGGAAAAAGGACAACACGCAGACCGTGTGACAACCCGCCGCGTCGGACAAAGCTGCGGGAATCGAACCCACAACCAAAGTGCGACTGGTATTTATCGCCTACCACTGGACTACGTGAAGTCCCTGGTTAGTTTGACCGATTCATTTTAGTTAGATGATTTTATGAATTAATAGTAAGTTGATTTTGGGTTATTTATGAAAATTATTAACCTATCATGAAGGATATGTGATTAGGTTAATTACTTTTCAATACGAGACTTTAGGAGCAACTAATGTTGTTTGGAGATAAATGTTACAATTTAACTTGGAAGACTATGTGACTAAATCCTTCAAATATTTGGGTTTCAATATTATATTGGTTTACTTTGAATAATTTTATGGACAAATTGTTTATCGGATGGTCCTCGTTGAACTTTGGGTTTTGTTGGACAAATTTTGAGATTAAGAATAGATTTTCTTTTTATAAAGGGTTATCTTTTTTTGGATTATCCGGCCTTGTACTAAACATTCTAGTTTTGGTTTTGGTTAAAGCCTAAAGACATGGGATGTATATAGTTCTCTTTTGTGGATTAGGTGATTCTCTAGAAGTTGATTATAGTACTCTTAATGCGAACAAGTATCCCTAAATACTCATCTTTTGGAAAAAAATATGAGTTTGATTAAGGAATATAGTAAAAGTTGAAATTCAACATGATAAGTGATTATGTTTCCTTATGAACAAATTACTCAATAAAAAGTAACTTAAAACAAAAAATTTGTCTATTAACTTTTCCTACTGGGGAACCCAACACCGTTTAACCCATCACAAGTTTGTGATTTTCTTATTATTAACTTTCTCCTAAACATGTTTTCTATCACTCTCCATTAGAACATGACCCTATGTTTTCTCCTCCATGTCCATATTTTTCTAAATGGAATCCTAGTATGGGTTAACTCGGGTGACCTTTGTACTTATCTTTCTTTATTTTAAAGTGATTGTTTTACCGACTCTTGTTCCGATGTGGGACTTTCAAGGATGTTTCCAAGCGCAATTATAAAATTGCGAGGACACAATTCCCAAAAGGGGGGAAGGATGTAACACCCCAGGTAAATAAAGAATATGAAATTTTCATATTTATCTATATTTGTGAATAAAATATTAATATGACTTTAAAGGGGACGCTATGCTCGATGCCATACCCAACACGCAACAATGAGTTTCTTGGGAATCTTACGTTGTACTCTAAGAATAAAATAATATTATTTTAAATGGTAGTTAACATGTAGCCGTTGTATTGGCGGGAATGGATAGAAATAACTAAAATATGATTATATATGTTTTTTAATGTTTTTACATTTATCCAATAAATGATAAAGGCATAAAATACGGAAAGAATTCCATTTTAGGCGTATATGCCTTAGTTTTCACTAAAGGTTCACTTATCGCCTTTTGATGGAGAACCGTCATTAAATATAGTTTTTTTCACTCTTATACATCCTTTTGGACCAAATAAAACTCTTCTTACTAATTGGGACATCAAAATTTACTTTGTGTAAATTTTTGGTATATTTCTGATAAAGTTCATTTTTAATTAATAATGTAAAATGTTGTATTTTAATTCAAAACCTATTTTTAATATAATTTATTTATATGATTAGATTATCTTTTGAATTGGTTTTAAAGTGAAATTAGAATATATTTTTACCATTAAATCCAATAGTGGTCGTTGGAATTAATTTCACTTTGAAATCAGACTTAAACTAGTGTCAATCTTTTGATACTTATTGTTTCATAAAAACACGATATTTGCTCTGACAGCGGGAATTAATTATTAAATTAATTAATGTGACTTATATGTTTTGAATTTTTTAAAATATAATTCATTTTTGAATTCAGAATATCAAATATAGCTTAGCGTGAATTTTTAGGATTTTTCTGAAAAACTTCAATTTTTGATGAATAGTGAAACCACTATGTGGTACTTATAAAAACTGATTTTTCCGTTTAAATGAAAATTTTCCATCTTTGTGTTTTGAATTACAAAAATTATACATACATGGTTGTCATTAAGAAGTAAAATGTGGTTCAATAAGATAAAAATAATTTTTTGGTGAATAGTAACTTATTAAGTTTTTAATCGCGATTAGAGGTAATTAGTGTAGTTTAAAGTAAAAATAATGTTTTAGTAATATGAAATGTACATGAAACATGTCCTACCCTCATTGGATGTGTCATGGACGACCAATAAAACCCATGGGTCAACTTGGGGACCCCATGAAGCCACTTTGGTTGGAAAATGACATTAATATCTTTTTATTTAAAGTCAAAGTAAAAAATGAGACAAACATGAAGTGTTTAACTAAAACAATTTTTACATGGGGTTATACAAGTCATATTTTTGACTATAAATAGTCATTGGGAATCTAAAAAGATTTCCTACATCATAGTATTTTTTTATAATTTTTTAGACATTAAATAAATTAAATGATTTATGACATCATGATTATGCAGCGATGACCTCATTATTTAACGATTTAAATAAAATGGAAAGATAATGTAATATCTAAGACCTACACATGTCCAAAACCTATTGGATGAGTGTATTTCGAACCCTTCTCACCTTATCCTCGAAATACATCAATGTGGGACCTTTAAAATCTGAAACGATTTTGAAAATAAAGTATCATTTTGTAACTTT
The DNA here is from genome assembly GCA_963277665.1 of Viscum album. Taxonomy (NCBI): domain Eukaryota; kingdom Viridiplantae; phylum Streptophyta; class Magnoliopsida; order Santalales; family Viscaceae; genus Viscum; species Viscum album. Next base: position 606,219,688 of record OY728139.1, on the reverse strand, counting down.
ACAAGAGTGCCCCTCCTCTCCTCTTATAAAAGGCCCCCACCTATACCTCCTTACCCACACTCCCAAAGCCTTTGGCTCGGCCAAACCCTGCCCATTCTGTCTCTCCACTTCCCTCTATTACTCCTTGAAGCCTCACCTTGGGCAGAATTCTTCCCAAAGAAGCCTTTGACATCAAACCAAAGGGAGTTACCCGATTTTAAGGTAATGTCTTCACTTGTGTCCTTTTGTTTTATTTTGCTTCTCCAACCCCCTAAACTCTTTTTATTCATTTCTTTTGTAAAAACTCCAGTATCATCAATATACTAGGTTGTTATTATAAGAATAATTAGAGCTACAATTTCACACACCTACATCTAATGGTTAAAGAACATACTGTTTCCGTGGATGGCGAAGTTCAGCCTCCCGAAACGATGATTGTTCAACATTATTTTAACACCTTCAAAGGTGGCCATTAAGATGACACTATATTTATATATGATATATAATATGTTTATATTTTCCGTAAGCTTCTGTATTTTTCATTTTGGGTATACCTTTATGGTTTCCATTATGGGTATACGCGATATCTTCATTTAAGGAAGTGCGGACTACCGCCCCCTAAAAGTGATGTGATTCGTTAATGCCATATGTGGGACGTATAAAGGATGGATTTAATGTTATTATATGTGATGTTATACTGGAATTGTAATATACCTCTATATCATTATTATTTCAATGCATAAAAATATGAAATAGAAATGAAAGTACCGTCCATGCGTACGTATGGCTTACCGTCTCCATGAACGGTGCATTTCATTTCTTACCTCTAAATGATTATGTACTATTATAAATACATATATATTCTGGATATATATGATATAAATGATATCCAAATCATGAATGTAATTCTGGATATAATGAACATTTGACCACACGAACAACATGTAATTGTAAAAAGTCCACTTTCGACTAAAGAACCAAATATCGACAAAACAAACATTATTAACTTAAATTATTACATAATGTTTATGACATGGTAATAAGTGATATAAAAGGAATAATGAACTTGAAAAATGTTCTTAAGGAAGTATAAATTAACTCAAGTTTATTATTCAGGAGATTAAAGAACGATCGAGTCAAGTCGGACCCGAGGTTAGGGATCCTACTCCACTCTTTCTTTTTTAGTACACTCTTTTATGTCATTCCTTTTAAAGCTCATCTTTCTTGTTATTGGGATGATCTTTTATATTAATATTACTGTAATTTTTATGTTCATGTGATGAGAGACCCTATTCTCTCTCATCAATCCTTTTTGGAAGTTTTGAGTGGAGCCATTAGGCTGCCAAATATTCGTAAGAGATCTAACCTCTCTCTTTCTTTTTAAGTACTCTCCTTTATGTCACTTCATTTAAGCTCATATTTGTTATGTTGGGGGATGTTATTTTATATTCCTCTTTCAATAAACTTTACGGTAATATGATTAGATACCCTATTTGATCTCATCAACCCATTTTTGTAAGTTTTATGTGGCCCCATTAGGCTACCAAGTTTTCGTAAGGGATTTTTCATCTAACTTTTATTCCCGTGAGATTTGTGCAACATTTGCCACAATTTCCTTTGAGTGGTGTATGTACTACCCATTATTTTACTCATTGTGTAATATATTTTCTTTTATGAGTATTTACATCAATGTTGTATTTTCCTTCTTCCACGAGGTGTATGTTTCGAAAGATACCCATGTCGGGTAAGGGAACCTTTCACCCTCCTCTTTTTAAAAGACTTATTTTGTTGGATTTTTTAATTTACATATAGTTATGTTGGGATATGTTCTCATATATCCTTATTGATGTAAATTTTATGTCCATGTGATGAGATACCCTTTTTTATCTCTCATCAACTCATTTTTATGTGACGCCGTTAGGCTGTCAAGGGAACTTCTTAACCCAATTTTGATTTCTTTGGGTTCAACATATAGTTATTGAATATGTCATCCTTTGAATATGTGTGAATGACCTTTGATTATTTTAAACTTAATATCCACTTATATTTGGTGTATTTGTTTGTCACACATAATTATGTAATTGATTTATCCTTAAACCAAGGATACCGTCTTTGTAAGGTACTTCATCTCAATCTCCATCAATTGAGGCATATTTTGTTTTATGCACAACCTTATTTTATATGGTGTATAAACCCCTTTGACTTTCAAGTTTATCCAAAAAGGAATCTTTTTTATATGAAGCATTTTACTAAACAACAAAAGGGAATGTTTTTGTCATACGTATGCGGCGACAACGACTTCTCCGCCTCCGTGCCCATTATTTGAGTTTTGGATTCTTCTACAAGCCATACCTTCTTTTTAAAATAAAAAAAAATACCATGTTTTACTTTTCTTTTTTTTTTTGGTATTGAAAATGGTTTTCATAATGTTTTTTTATCAATGTGTTGTATTGATATCTTATTATTGAAAGGTGGAAATGTTATGTTTCCTTTATGCATGTTTTATGTGATAAGATTATGTTATGGTTCTTGGGCATTGTTATGAAGATGGGTGGTTCCGTGATAAACTAAGTGCAGGTGAGCCCGATATAGCTCTCAAATGCATTGGGTAACGCAAAGGAGTGAAACTTTAAGGTTTCTCCGAAGAGATTTAGGGAATATACTGTGATGGGTATTCCAAATGTAACGAAGAGGGTTACTCCCTACGTTAGAATGTTATGAATGCCTCAAGTTACCTTTATGTCTTATGTTTTCTATGATTTATTCATGGTTTGATGAGGTATGTTAAAGTGCCTATGTTTTATGGGTAAAGTATGATTTCATTCTTATGTATATATGATCTCCTGTTTCATTTCCATATTTTTATAACCCTTACTGAGCGTTTTTTGCTCATCCCATGTTTTTCAAATGTTTTTTCACAGGTCAAGGGAAAGGTACATGACATGATGATAGTGTTAAGGATGTGTCAAGAAAGAATCCATGTTTTATTTTAAATATGTTTCTTTGATGGGAATAATGAATACTGTCTTTTATGTAACCACTTTGTTTAAATATGGAATGAAATGAAAGTTTCATGATCTAGTTCTCTAAAACTCTAAACCTGAAAAGATCCTCAATGTGTAATCTTGTAATAACTCAAGATTAAGTAAGGTTTAAGGCTGGGGCCTTATATGTGAACCTAGTGGGAAGGTCTCATTGGGATACTTGGTCTTTGATGGCTAAGTCAGTGGAGGAGGGTGGTGTAGGTCTGAAGGACATTGCTGCTGCTATGTAATCTGTGCAAGCTATTCTTTCATGGGATTTTTTGGAGGGGAGATAGATGTGGGATCAGGTCCTCAGTTGGAAATATGGAAACAATTGGGAGGATTGGGAGGTCAGGAAGCTTTCTAGATTGGGGAATATTATCAGGTCCCAGCTGGATATTCTTCAGGATTCTGGCTAGTGGGTGTTGGGACAAGGGAATGACAATTTATGGAGGGAAAATTGGCTTAGAGAGAGGCTGTATTTTTCTTACTGTCTGGTTCCATAATTCTTTGTAAAGGATGATTTCACTTACCCTAGGTTATTAGAATCCATTCCGAATAGAGATCAATTCCAGTCTTACAATGAAATTATATTTTTAGAGGATGAGGATAAATTCTATTTTACGGAGGCAAAGTCAGGTCGCTTCAATGGGATGGATTTTCACCTCTTGATTCACTAGGACAGAGAGAGGGATGAGCTGGGGGCACATTTGTGGTGTAATGTGATTCCAACTAAGTTTGTTTTTCTGTTTTGGCGCACCCAAATTCTGCACTGCCTTCTGATGACAACGTTCAGAATAAGGGGGTCCAGATGGCCTCGAGATGTCACTGTTGTGTCACTTCACATGCATAGTTGGTTTCTCACTTATTTTTTCAGAGTGATTGGGTGCACGGGCTTTGGTCCAGCCCATCTATAGGGGGAGTTTTGGTTGGGTCATGCAACCCTCTACATGATCTCTTCTCGGTATGGTTCTCAGGGACAGATTTGTAGCAGATGGAATCAAAAATCCGGTGCGTCATTACTATGGTGGTCATCTGGACTATTTGGGAAGCTAGGAACATTGCTAGAAATGTGAACCATCCTTCTCTATGCCTGATCCAGATGAGAACTTGAAGCCTGGTTCATGATCTAGGAAATCTGTTAAAGAAAGGTCAGTTTTCTCATTCTCTCTGCAACTTTCTCAATAGGTCGGTGGCATCTCTAAGTTCGCATAGAGGCTAGATTAGCTAGAAAACTATGGTAATTGGTCTTAATTTTAATGTGGATGGGTCCCTTCTTCAGGGAGTTATACGGGGAGGAGGGATGGTCCGGGACGAGAAAGGCTCTTTATTGCTGGCCTTTAGTAGCTACCACAGGCTTGGATGCTCCTTGGGAGCTGAGGTACGTTCTCTCCTCAATGGGATAAAGTTGTGTAATAGATTATCCTTGGATTCTGCTTTCCTAGAATCTGATTCGGAGTTTCTGGTCCGAGCACTCCCGACTAAGGGAGAGGTACCATTGTCTCTGATTTATTTGGTTCGTTACTACATCTTAGAGATACCCAGAGGATATGTGGTTCAGCATGTCCCAAGGGAAGCCAATTTTGTTGTGGACTCTCTCTCTCGATGGGGTAGACCAGAGCACCCTTTATTTATTTATTCTCGTTTAGGCTCTTTACCCTGGAAAATTAATTTGTTTGTCCAAGGGGATGCCTTAGGACTTGATCACTTTAGAGCTCCGTGATTTTTTTTGGTTCCTTTAGGGCATTATCCTTTTTATTTTAATAAAAAAGCATTTTCAGTCAAAGGAGGAGTACATGAGGTTATCCCCACCTTAGGGGATCCAATGCTTCCAACGGATTGAGAAACAGTCATCGTATGAAGGAGTTTCATGTGATTGAAGGAGGAAAGGGTTTGAGAGCTTAAGAGGAGGAATGAGGGAGCTGTTTTCCACATAAAGGAGTATAAAGGAAAAAAATTACAACTTAAATTAGGGAGGGGAAAAAATAATTTTTTACTAAAACTAGATTGCACGGTTTCTGTGAAGGGTTTGAAGAACCATGTATACCACACTAACTTACTAGGAACATTGCATGGTCTCTGCGCACAATTTCACTAAATGTGCAGATTCCTACTGTAGCATCCGTACATCCGTACACTTGGGTTTCATTGTTGCAGACTAACTGTGTGGCTCAGTTTGCTTTCCCTTTTTCGGAGGTCCGGACTCTGAATGTTCCCCAGACACTCCCATGAACTCCTTAGCATGATTAGAAGACTTCATTAAGACCATTTATGACATCCAAGAATAAAAAATAATGATAAATACCTTGGTCAAAGATTTGGGTCATTAGAACCTCCTCTCCTTATAGAAACTTATCCCTGAGTTTCCCTTATCAGGGTAAAAAGGTACTATTAGAAAAGAGTTTTGGCCACTGTGATTGTATATCAGATTCCCACTCCAAGGTCTCATCCTATACCTGACCATGCTACCATAGTACCTATACAAGAGGAACATACCTACCTTAGAGTGTCTTCACACTCCGATCAACAATACAAACTAGGTACTCCTCAAAGGAAGAATCCATATCCATCTCAACCACATCATGCTGAAAGATGTGTAATGGGTCTGGATTATATCGGCGAAGATTAGATACATGAATGAAAATTTTCACAGATTGATATTTCTGAGGAAGTTCCAATTGGTAATCTACAGGTCCAATCTACTTCACAACCTTGAAGGCTCCAACGAATCTCGATGATAGCTAACACTACTTCTAAATACATCTATTCCCTAACCTAGTTGAGACATTCCAGAAAACCTAGTCTCCAACCTCAAACTCAAGAGGTCACCGACCTCTATTATCATAAGACTACTATCAAGACTGAGCTATCAACATACACCTCAGAATCAACTGGACCTCTTCTGAAGTCTCCTACACGAGACGAGGCCCAAGCATAGCTACTTCCCCTACCTCTAGCCAACACAGAGGAGAGTGACAAGGCCTACTATAAAAGGCTTCATAGTGAGCCATCTCAATGGTAACCTAAAATATATTGTTATAAGAAAACTATATCAGGGGAATATGTTTCTACCAGGAACCCCCAATGTTGAGAATTCACGCACAAATAATATCCTCAAGGACCAGAATAGTATGCTCCGTCTGTCCATCTGTTTGCGGCTGATAGGTCATGCTCAGAAGTACATGTGTACCCAAGACATTTTTCAACCCATGAAAGAACCATGATGTGAAACAAACATCTCTCTCAGAAAAAATATAAAAAGGTTCTCCATGAAGACATACGACCTTCTTGACATACAACCTGCCTATATCATCTATAGAAAAGTTCCATCGCACAAGTAAGAAGCGTGTGACCGTTTTCAAATGGTCTACAACAACCCACACTGCGTCGTTTCCATGAGGGGATCTGGGCAGTCCGATTATGAATTCCATCAAGACATCATCTCATTTCCACTCAAGAATGTACAGTAACTAAAGAAGAACCACTAGGTGTTGATGTTCCATATTCAACTATTTACAGGTTGAACATTAGGTGTTTAAACTAGCAATCTCATGCTTCTTGCTGGTCCACCAATATTGACGTTGTAGATCTCGATACATTTTGGTGACACCTGAGTGAACCACCCATGATAAGGCTTAGAAATCCGTCATCATCTCTCCTATGATGTCTGCTAGGATCCATACGCACCCACAAAACCAAAGAGTATCATTCCCTATGATAGTCTAAACAGAATATGTATCATCATCTGAGTCACTCTCCCATAGGAAAAGGCCTTCCAGATCAGATATCTGTCTCGACCTTACTCATTCCATAAGAGTAGATGTCACCTGTAAGGATGAGAGAATAATCTAACCATAGTCCTCTTGAATCTCAATGTGCATCTCTGAGAATAAGACCATAAGATTTCATTTGTCACTGGACTCTCGAACTACCTGTGTATGAGTATTTTAGCTTAGATAATAAGTTACTAAATTCCCTTTACCTATAGTTTAGGAAAGTTTTGAAATCAAATGATTGTAGGTACTTGACCCACCTACACTGATTGAAATTTAGATCTCATTGAGTGAAGATGTATTTGAGGATCTTGTGGTCTATGAACACCAAACAATGATCTCCCAACAAATAGTGTCTCCAATAGTGTAAATCATGAACAACTATAGAGAGCTCGAGTTCATGTGTTGGGTAATTCCGTTCATGAGGCCTCAACTGACAAGAACCATATGTAATGACTTTATCATCCTGCATATGAAAAACTCCAATCCTGATACCTGATGAATCATAATAGACTATATATTCCCTACCTAGATATGAAAGAATTAGTATCAACACTGAAGTAATTCTTCCCTTAAACTCCTTAATGGTCTCTTTACAAGATTCTAACCATTGAAATTTCACACCATTCTTCATCAATCCTATAATCGGTGCTGCAAGGTGTGATAAATCTTGAATGAATCATCTGTAGTATTCGGAAATCCCCAAGAAACTCCGGATATCAAATAAATTCATGGGATGCTCTCAAGAAACCATATAAATCACATTCTTTGGGTCAACTGAATCTTCTGAATCTGAGATGATATGACCTAGGAAGTAAACTTTATCAATCCATAAGTGTAATTTAATGATCTCATCATAGAGCTGTTCCTCCCTCAGCTTATCCAACGTGATCTCAAGATTAGTTTCATGGTTGTGTCTAGAGAGAGAATACACTAAGATATCTTTAATGAATACAACCATAAATTAATCCAATTATGGGTGGAAAACCTGATTCACAAGAGCTATAAAGATAGAAAGTGCGTTCACAAGTCCTAATGACATAACTAGGTACTCAAAGAGACCTTACCTACTTATGAATGTTGTGTGAGGTTTGTATGAAGTCCTGACATGTACCTGATGATTGCCTAACCTCAAATCTATCTCTGAAAACACCTTTTCTCCTCGAAGTTGATCAAATTGGTCGTATATTCTTGGTAAAGGATACCAATTCTTAAAAGTCAGCTGATTTAACTGACAGTAATACATATAAAGACTAGGGGTACCATATACCTTATTAGAAAAGAAGACATGTGAACCCCAAGGAGAAGTTTCGGGGGGTATAAATACTTTCACCTCTTGATCCTCCAACTGATTTTTGAGTTCTAGAATCTCCTTAACTTCCATCCTATATGGAGGAATGGCCACAAGTTTTGTTTCTAGAACAAGTTCAATAGTAAACTCTACCTCTCTCACCAGAGGTAGATTAGAGAATTCATCAATAAAAACTTCTCTGAAATGATCCACTACTAGAGGGAAAACATTGGGTTCCAAACCATGTTCATCGAGGTAAATACTTTCAACCTTTTATATAACACTACCCAACCTCTACCACTCGAGTTCCTTCTCATCTCGCACAAACATCCCATTCTTGATTACGCACATGCTTAATCCCCTCTAGTGATGTAAACATAAACCTCTGACAATAGAAGTCAATATGGGATCTATAGAGAACTAACTAGTCTATATTTAGGATTACATAGAAACCCATCATGCTGTGAATGTTCAAGTTCCATTCAAATAGGTAACCACCTATCTCAAGGGGACTATTCTAACAATGGAGAAATCCCTTATAACGAATGCCTAGGGGTGTATCTAGTGTCATAACTCCATGATAGTACTCAAAATTGATGCCCAAAATCTCTATGATTTACCCAAATATGAATGAGTGAGACACACTTATATCAAAAAAATAAGACACAAAAGTAAAGGCTACTAGAATAATACCTCGTATAGTAGATGGTCTGGCACTCTGCTCCTACGGTGTAGGCTAGACTGCATGTAACTGGCCTATACCATGACCCTAAGTCACTGCCTAACTACCTTGAGCATGCCCACATTTCTAGCATTGAGAATCATACATCTAGTTTCCTCTTTCTTTACCACCACCACAACCTGATCGATCGGTGATGTTCCAACTGCCTGACTATCGCGATCCTACTGATCATACTCCTGACTGAGGAGTAGGTTCATATACTTACTTACTAGGAGCCTGTTGAAAAACCTAGTAGAGATGCAAGAGATGGACCATCCTACGACAACCTATGAATTCCACTAGATTTCATGTACATTTCCTCTTATAGTGTCTCAGAACCCACACTGATGGTAGATAGGAGAACTACCCACCAAAGGAGCCTGAACACCACCACCTCTACAAGAATCTTCAGAGCACTGCTTTTTCAAAAAATAAGATCAATTAGAAGGATTAGGTTCCAAACTTCTTAGGCCTTCACCCTCAACATATCTCATATTATGCTCTGTAATTAGGACCTGGTTGAAGATTTCGAAAATAGTTTTCAGCCCGAAAACATTGACTTGTGACCAGATGGAATAACACAACCCATCCTCGAATCTCCTAACAACCATAAGGTAATAAGTATCTAGAGAAGGAGAGAAATCATACAACTTAGTGAAGAGGGATGAGTAATCCATAACAAACATAGTCCCATACTGTAGACTGATGAACCCTCTAGCTTTGTCAGCCATCAGAGTATGGGGAAATAATTAGTCATAGAAAATAGTCTGGAGGTTAGCCCAAACCATCTCTCTATACTGGCCTTCCTAGGTGAAGACATCCCACCAACTCTTGACTGAGTCACATAACATGTAAGTAGCTATATTTAACCTCCACTCTGGAGGCATCTCTAGGTGCTCGATGATAGACAGGGTGTCCTCGATCCAAGACTCCACAACAAGTGGTCCGCCATCCCCTAAGAAAGTTGGAGGATGTTACTTCTAAAACTTTTGACTCAACTCTACCATGATTAGGGAAGGTCACACTCCTCCTTGCATATTCAAAATAATATTAAATAATACCTCTTGAAACTGGGTTTCACTGCCCAATTTAGGTATAGGATGAGGAACCATAGGTGGCTCGACAGGAAGAACAAATGGATGCTCAGGGCCCGCCACCTCAGGAACATTGTTATCACCGCCTTCAGGATGCGTGTGTGGAGGATGTCATGGAGGCATAATGCTACAATCCAAATGAATGTCTCAAAATGGATTTAATTATTTTAGAGGATTGAATTCAAGAGACTAGTAAAGGTACTACAACCTTCCGATTAGAGCTAACACATTTTTACACCATCTTTGTAATCCAGAACTAGATGTTAGAACAAACCTTAAGAATGATGAACACCCACTTCCCACTACTATGGTCGGGTTTGGGTAAAGAATCTAAGTTAGGCATGTGAAAAATGATGTTCTCAAGTTATAGGTCATTTAAAATGGTTAAAACTAATGATATGTCATTTTACGGCCCATAAGGGCCCATACACCTTATGAGTCAAAAGATGACACTCAATTAGATGTCATTTTCTTTTTAAATTGTGCTTATCCATGTAATTATATCACTCCCCAAATGGTTGAGATAGTTATAATTATTTTTTGATACATAAGGGACAATACACCTTGTTAACCAAAGAGTGGGACCCAAGAAACCCAACCCATATAATGACCAAAATACTTCAGAAAGGTGTCATCACATTTGTATATATGTAAAACAAGGTATAATAATATGAAACATGTAAATATTTCTATAAAATTAAACGTGACATGGAAAAATGCATGGCCTATTCATACTATTCCTATCATGATTCATGTTCTACACATAACCGTCACTTCATCAGGTCGAGAAATGAAATCACAATCCCAATATCTTTAATTATATATAACATCATAAAACATGTGCAACACCCAATAGTGAAATGATATCAACAGTAATAATAGAATCAATAGAAAAAATAATTCAAGAAAATTGGTCCTTACCTCGTACATGGGTTCGCGATGCCCAAGCATGACTTGTGTCCAAGTCCGAAGCCTTCCCAATATCCAAACTATTATCTCAAAATAGTAAAACAATACAGGAACCCCTGTGATACCACTTTGTGATGTCTCAAACCTAGCTGCCACACAACCTGTGCCCTATGCCGGATTGGCCACATGACCCCTGGTGTGTCTCCCCATAAGCTAGGGGCTTCCAACTAGCAGTGGGGGTGCAATAGTAAAATACTGTGGAGACTATACCCCCATGTCAGAGTAAAAAGTGTATGAAATAGAAATAAGTAGCAGAAGAGTCATAATAAAACAAACAGATGATATAAGCAGCAGAAGAATAACATATACAATGAAAGACATAATAATATAATAAAAAATATGAATAGGAAGTGTCTAATACAAATATGCATGCATGGAATGCAAGTACAAAAAAATAATAAAAAAAGATTAAGCATACAAATATAATGTACAAAAGTAAACAAAATCCTAAAATCTACTCTATGGCATCATCAGCCTAAGCCCGGTCCTCTACTCTTAAGATCTGACTAACAGTAAGGATCAATAAGTAGAAGAGGGGTACTTGATTCTATCCATACCTATAGGAAAACAGTATTCTTAGGTACCAAAGGAGGCCTGAGTTGGGTTTAGGATAAATCTCATAAGTCCGCCACTAACGATATCTATGTGTAATCTGAGTGGCACTTGTATGAAAATAGTGTGAAGCTAACAACTGTAAAGTAAAGAAAAATAGAATAAACAATTACCCTCCCAATCAGGTTCTTAAAAAACACCTGACGAGTCTACATACTTAAGCTCAATGTTTCCATGTTCAATCAAGTCACTATGTATACATATATATATATATCTGGCATAAGTTTCAGAATTCATCTTTTCCAAACATTTATATGACTGGCCCAAAGTTTAGCATCCCTTTGTCTATATATATAACACGAATTTCATCATGCCTTCATCCATAAAGTGAATTTTATAAATGGAACACAATTTAGCATGCCCTCATCCTCAAATTGATATGTATAATTGGCATTAATTTTAGCATTCCTTTATCCATGCCCTATAAGGTAAACCATCTTATATCATTTCAAGCGTAATAATATAAACCAAATATGAATTGCATTTATAAATAAATCAAGACAATGGAAAGGCCATGCCATCCCTTGAAAACATCCCATTTAAGGCATTTAATTTTAATTGTTATCTATCTCACCTGAGACAACGTATATAAGTTATCCATCACATTTTCCTATCATGGAAAATTCATTTATAAGGAACAAGTCAAAGGAAAGGTCATGTCAAATAGTCATAAGATCAAATTATAAATTCCAATCCCAAGAGGTCTAAACACCCATGGGGTGTCTTGGTTTGATTAAAATACACATGGGATAATGGTTAATTATAATTAAAACAAAGATGGGAAACATTAACCATAAATTGGAATTTTGTAAAATTGGCCTAAAATGGCCAATTTAAGTGGAACACCCCTTTAAAAGTATATATAAAGATAGGGTGATATCTAACCCCCTAAGGATGAGTCAATTAACCTATTTCATCACACTAGGGTCAATTAAATATGAAGGAATCAACACTATAGGGGAGGTTGACAAAGGTCGGCCCACGACACAACAAGATTAAATACAAAAAGAAAAAACCTGAAATGGAAAACTATGTGACCACCTACCTTAGGGATATAGATAATTCCTCACTGAGTATTGAAGTCAGATTCATATTAGGTTGGAGTATATTTGAGTTTAAGTCTAATGACCTAAAATTAGGGTGAATGGTCCTACATCTAAATAGAACAACAGGCGGTGAAACTTAGCAATAAAGGAGGAGTACATGAGGTTATCCTTACCTTAGGGGATCTGATTCTTCTGACGGATCTAGAAATGGTTTCTGGATGAAGGAGTTTCAGGTGATTGAAAGAGGAAGGGGTTTGAGAGCTCAATAAGAGGAATAAGGTGAAGTTCTCAGTTAGGAACTAAGTATCACTGAGAGGGGGAGGCGGTGAATCAATGATATCCTTTTTCTTTTTTATGTTTCCTTCTTTTTGAAACAAACTTCGCCTCCTATTAAAGAGTTTCTTCCCTGTTGAACACACACAACCACGGGAACAAAATATTTACAAGGTTCACTACTCAACAAGAGTAGGTACGCCCTTGGTATTATATAGAAACAATCCAGTACCACAAAATCCACTATAAAACAATCATTTGGTGTGTAATACAATGAGTTGGATATGCACTTACACTCATGTAGCACTTTGAAAACAATACAATAGTGTGTGTGATCCCTCTTAGCACAAATAGGGTAATGTAATGTTTTTTTGATTCTTAATGAACTTTCACAAATATAATATTTCAAAACAATTCATCACTTTCCTACCCAGAAGCTGGTAAGAACCTCCTAGTGCAAACAGCTTGCGCACCACTCCCTGCTTGAGCGCCTCCCTTATTGAGCGCCACGATGCTTGTGCACCTCCCTGCTTGTGCACCTCCCTACTTGCACACCTCTCTGCTTGCATGCCGCCCTGCTTGCACGCCTTCCTACTTGCATGCCAAAAACAACTTGTGCGCCACTATTGTGAAGAACTCACAATTTTTTCACCAATTCAGGCTTATACACAAAACACTTATTGCACACAAATCCCTACTTGCGCGCAACTTATAACTTGCGCGCCACTTTTATGCATAACACAAAACTTTTGCGACACTTCATCTTGCATACCACATTCTACCAATTGTGCGACCAGAGCTGAAATTTTCTCTTAAGTGTTGAGCATACAGAAATGAGGAGGCAAACCTTCTATTTATAGGCATTTTGGTGGCTTACATGCCACATACACTTTCACGCAATTCCTACTTACATGGTGCTCCATCACTTGTGCACCACTTTCTTTACATTGTCATATTTTTATGTGTTGATGTTGAAATATGAATTGTGTGTAACACACACTTGCATGCTACTGATACTTGCGCGCCACTTCATACTTGCGCACCACTCTTGAACTTGCACACCACTTTCTTCCTTTTACCAAAAACACTTCTTTACTCCCCTATCTATCATAAGGATTTCATCACAAGTTCTCAAAACTTATGATATTTTTTAAATATAAATTCTCAAAGTATATTCATAGTTACCATGGGAAGTATTGTAACTTCCCTATATTTCATCAACTAATTGTACAAAGTGAAGTGATTTCCTTTCTTCTCAAACATCCTTGACAACAAAAGACAATACCTAAAAAGGATATTATTCATAATTAGCTTGGTCCTAACAATCCCCCCCTTTGGATTTTGTTGTGAACCGAGACTCATAAATCACTATACTTTTTAATATCATGAAATGGGTTACTCATCAAAAATTATAAGCCTACGTGAGTTAAATCATTGTAGGAAACACGAATTATTGATAGCAAAACCATGTTGTCCAAAAGTAGTGACTATGAATCATATATAACATTCTTCACTATCCTTCTCCAAAATACACTCATCTTATTTTTATTCCCAAAATTCCTCTATAGATTCAACTCCTAGTAGACAAAAACAACTGTTTTCCTACAACCACTCCAACAAACTATCAGAATAGTTCACACACTTACATGCTGAATTTACAGCTTACCCACAACTCCCACATTATGCATGCAACCATAAGGATAGATTTATGAAACAATTATCCCCCTTGATAATATTATCCAAAGATAATATGAGAGAGGGGATAGACCCAAGTACCTAAACCTTGATGAGAAGGGGGTTGGACACCCATGTTCAACCTCAATATAGAAAATGGTTCCTTCGGTAAAGGTTTTGTGAATATTTCAACAACTTGTTCCATTATAGGAATGTACTCCAGCTTCAATTCATTCTTATCCACCTGCTCTTTGATGAAGTGGTACTTTATTTCAATGTTTTTTGAATGATAATTTTGTACTATATTTCTTGTAAGATTGATTGCACTCTGATTATAACATCCTAAGAGTAAGGGTAGCTTCACTTAAACAAGTAGATCTTCCAACTGAGTCTTCATCTACATAAGTTGGGTAGCATCTAGAGTGGTTGTAACATACTCAGCTTCATCCCTGCTAGGATTTACTGAATTATGTTTCTTTGTATGCCCACTAACATAGCCTTTTTCCAGAAAGAAAACTCCACCAGATGTGGATATTTTATTATCAACATTTCCTACATAACCAAGATCTGAATACCCAAACAAATCAATATATTCTGTGCATCATACCTGATTCGAAATTTGTTGTGCCATTGATATATATGACAATCCTCTTTGTAGAAATTAAAAGTGATTCTTTAGGAGCACTTTGAAACCTTGTGCATAAGGTAACAACATAGAAAATGTCGTGTCTTGAGGCAGTCAAATATAATAAACTTCTAATCAGCTTTAGAAACTCTTTCTGATCAACTTCTTTACCTTCTCGATGTTTAGAAAACTTGGTTCCCACTAAAATTGGTGTGAAAATTGGTTTTGAATTTTCCATGCCAAACTTCTTTATAAGTTCCTTAGCATACTTCTCTTAAGAAAAAAAGTGGTATTTCTTCTGTAATATTTATAACCCAAGAAAGTATTTCATTTCTCCCAGTATAGAAATCTCAAATAACTTATTCTCTTTAGAAAATATTTCCAAAGATCTTTCATCATTTCCAGAAATGATAATGTCATCATCATAAAAAATTACTATTAGAGAAGAATCCTAAAATTCCTTGATGTAAATATTGCTTTCAACTCTTCCTTTTTTGAAACTCATCTTCCTTAAGCAAGTATCCAGTTTAGAATACCATGCCCTTAGATCTTGTTGTTTCCCATACAAGGATTTCATCAGCTTACACACATAACTTTAATATTTTCCAACAACAAAGCCACAAGGTTGTTCAATGTAAACTTCTTTATCAATATTTCCATTAAGAAATGCAGACTTCACATCCACTTGAAAAAATTTGTAACCTCATTGTGCAGAAATAACAAGAAATATTCTGATTGTTTCCAATCTAGCCACATAAGAAAAATTCTTATAAAAATCAACACCATTAATTTGTGAGTAACCTTTGCACACTAATCTTTCCTTATTCTTTATCCCTTCACCTTATTCATTTATCTTGTTCTGGAAAATCAATTTTCTACCAATAACATTTTTGTCATCTAGCTTGGGTATGAGTTCCCAAGTATCATTTTTTTCTATTTGATCAAGCTCTTCATTCATATCCCAAATCTATTCTGGAATCTCAAAAGCATCATTCACATCATTTGGCTCCACTTATGAATATAAAGAAGTACGTGTAACAACATTTGTTGTTCTTCTTGATTGAACCCTCTGATGTTGATCACCAATAATGTTCTGAGCCTCCACTTGCTTCATTAACCTAGGATGAGTTGTTCAAATTTAATCATCATCACTTGAAATTACTAAGTCTGAATCTTCTTCTTGAGTAGTATTACCACTATTGGTAGCATTATCATAATCGTTAACAAGACTTTACTTATCTTTCTTAACTTCTATATTAGAATACATCTGATTTTATTTCTCAACATTTTCAAAAACTTTCACATCATGAAAAATTGAAGATTCTTCATGTTTATTTGTTGAAAAATTTGTATCCTCTTCCTTCTAAATCATAGCTAAGAAAAATTCCATCATCTCCTCTTTGTTCAAATTTTCCAAGGTTTACACCATTTCTCTTTATGATGCATGGACTCCCAAAAACACTTATGTGTTTCAAACATGGAGTTTTTTCATAAAACATTTCATATAGAGTCATATCTGAATGTGGCATATAGAGACATCGGTTCTGAATATACACTATAGTACTCATTGATTACCTCTAATAATAATGAGAGAGACCATGTTCAAGTAGCATAGTTCGCCCCATTTCAACCAGAATTCTATTATCCCTTTCAGAAACCCCATTTTGTTGAGGTGTTTATGGTGAACTGAACTCATGCCAAATTACATGTTTCTTAAGGTAACTTTCAAACTCTTCATTCTTATACTCTCCACCATTATCAGTTCTCAACTTATTCACTAAATACTCTCATTCCTTCTTTTCGTTCCTCCTGAAACTCTTAAAAATTTTCAGAGAATTCGACTTATGTCTCATGTACATAACACAAGTAATATGAGTAAAGTGATCAATGAAAGTAATAAAGTACTTTTCACCATTTAATGATTGTTTACTCATTGGTCCACATATATCATAATGTATAAGTTACTGGGTTCATTTTTAATGAATTTAAACTCTCTTATGCGTAGAGTTTTTAATCATCCCTTTCTCACAAATAGTGCAACACCTATCTCTTCTTCTTGATAAATCAGGCATATCTCGGACACTATCTCACTTTGATAACTTGAACATGTTATTCTGACACATATTTCCCAGCCTTTTATGCTATAACTAATTTTCATCCACTATACCCATGTAACAAGAGTTCTGTACTTCACCAACTTGGAACAAGTTCCATTTTTTACATTGTCCTCTTATAACTACCTTTCCATTTTTTTCATTTTACACAATAAACCTGTATTTCAAAAAGATAAATTTTTTTCTGTAATCATAGAGTTGTGAAACACTCAATAGATTGTGTTTTATCCCATCAACATATAATTTTTTCCTGTATTACATTTTTTCTTTCCTGACGATGGATGATCCAATACCATTGGTACTCAGAGATTCATCATTTCCAAATGTCAATGTTCCTTATTTGAAGTCATTCACATTCTTCAGAGACTTTAAGTTTCCTATCATATGAGAAGAATACACACTATCAAGATTCCATGGACCTTATCCTTTTGTAGCTTTCAAGGCGGGTTCAACAACAAGAGATTTCTATTACTCCTTTTCATTCTTCAACCCCAACTTCTATGATTTGTCAAGAACCTTCTGTTGTGCTGAAAAAACAAGACATCCCTTAGAAAGATATCCAGGATGTTTACATCTTTCAAAAATAGTTTCCAATGGTTGGAACCTATTTTCAACTTTCACACCAGCCTTCATAGATTTCTTCTAAACTTCCTTCTCGTACTTCCCTTTTTAAGAGAATTGAATCCCCCTCAAACCTTGTCTTCCATAACTTGTGGAATAGTAGTGATGTTGTTTATTGAACCAACACATCTTTATAGTGTGTCTGAATCCACCCCAATACTAGTAGTAACCATAGAATGAATATTTACCTATGAAACTTCTATACTGACTGGAGTTTTAAACATGCTTCTCAACAACCTTCTTAATAGAACTCTACTGACCATCAACCTTCCTATTTTCAATCACAAATTTCTTTTTATGCTTAGATTTATATTCAGACTTATTAGTACTAGAAGTAGTAGAAATATTTATGGACTCAGTATTTTTATCTACTTCTGATTTTTTGGTATTGCTGAATTAAGCCACATACATAGCCTTTCCATATATGTTCTTATCAGAACTAGTTCCGTCTTTCCTATCAACCTTTGAAGGTAAATTTTGTGGATCCTTCTTTGGTTCATTCTTACTAGAAATTTAATCATCTTCTGAGATATATTGTTTGAAACTGATGTTCATTTCTGTAGCTTTAGAAAGTTTTTGTTGGACAAGTTCCAACTCTTCTTCTTTTTTCATTTAGCTTTACTTCATGATTATCATTACGATTCTTTGCATTCTCAAGAGAATTATTCAGATCATTAATATCTATTTACATCTTGATTTTCTCATCATGAAAAACTTCTCGATTTCTTAATGTGGAATTTTCATTTATCAATTTCTTGTTTTCCTTCTCAAGCCTTCTGATCTTCCTCAAATATTCTTTCAACTCTTCTTTCATATGATATTCAAGTTGAGTTTATTCTTCATCAGAACTATTGCTCCCGTAATATTCATTATTCACTACTTTAATAAAGGTATTCTCTATAGCTTTCTTAGTAAATAATTTCTTGGATTCAACCTCTCTATTTTCTTCTTCATCATCTTTAGATAAAAAGCGTCTTATTTTTTATTTGAAGAACTTTTTATCCTTCCCCTTTGAAAAATATTTATCGTTGTTAGCTTGTTTCTTCCATGACCTTATTGGCATTCTATCATCATCATCATTGTCTTATTAATTATTCTTTTAAGGAAAGTTATTCGCAAAGTGACCAACAACTCCACGCTAAAAAAATTTATAGGGAAGTTTCCCCTTGTATTTCCCTGTATCTCTTTTCACATTCATAGAAAACAAGGATAAAATTTCATCAAAATTTTTACATACCTCATCTTCAGAATCAGATTCACTAGAATCAACTTTAATAAGAATCTTATTTTACTTCTATATCTTTGTAGCCTTGAATGACATTTCTATATCAGCTCTTGTTTTTCTCTTCATAGTCTTCTCCCTTATCATTTCTTAAGTAATGAGATTTCTATGAAAATCAACCAGAGATAATGTTTCAGGGTCTCTGTCTTCTAATAAAGAAACTTTAGCATAAAACTTTTTGGGAAGAATTCTCAAGATCCATTCAAAAACTATAGAATCTTAAAACTTTTCTCAAAGAAATCTAATTGTACTGACAATGTCATTTACCCAGGTAAATAAGTCCACAATAGATTTAGATTCTCCCATTTTTATGTCTTCAAACATCAGCCTCCAGATTTGTAGTTTTCCTTCTTCACTTTTTTATTTCCTTCATAGATGTTCTTCAACTTACCCTAGATACATTTAGCTATAGTGATACTATTCACTCTTAAAACTCACTCACAGAAAGCAATGAGAGTAA
This sequence comes from Viscum album, assembly GCA_963277665.1. Taxonomy (NCBI): domain Eukaryota; kingdom Viridiplantae; phylum Streptophyta; class Magnoliopsida; order Santalales; family Viscaceae; genus Viscum; species Viscum album. The sequence goes on along the minus strand of OY728139.1, from coordinate 606,200,131 downwards.
TGCATTTTTATCTCTTCCATCATTCTTAGGATTCTTCTTATCAGCAGGTGTAAGAGTAACCTTGTCATCAATAGGAGTAAATCCATTAGTTGTAGTTTCAATAACTTTATACCCAAGAGACATAAGATAAGAAATCATTATATCTTTCCAGATATGATAATCCTTTAAATCAAATATTGGAATCCCATTAATGTTCACGCAATTCAGATTCTCCATTAGAACTTTTCTTTAAAAATTCAGCAAAGACCAAACGAAGTCAACCTCATCTCTGATACCAATTTAAGTTCCCATTCATGATCCAACTATCACTGAGAGGGGGAGGGGGTTAATTAGTGAAATAATTTTTCTTTTTATGTTTCCTTTTTTTCAAAACAACCTTCACCTACTATTAAAGATTTTATTCCCTTATGAACACAAAAAACTACAAGAGCACAAGATTTACAAGGTTCACTATTCAACAAGAGTAGCTACGTCCTTGCTATGGTATAGAAACAGTCCAATAACACACAATACACAAGAAAACAATCCTTCGATGTGGAATAAAACGAGGAGGATATGACCTTATGATCGTGTAGCACTTTGAAAACAATCCAATAGCGTGTGTGATCCCTATTAACACAAATAGGTTAATGTAATGTTTATATGATTATTAATGAACATTCAAAAACCAAATATTTCAAGAAAAATCTTCACTTTCCTACCCAGAAGCTGGTAAGAACCTCCTAGTACAAACAGATTGTGTGCCACTCCCTACTTGTGCGCCTCCCTGCTTGCGCACCTCCCTGCTTGGGCGCCTCCCTGCTTACACGACTCCCTGATTGCGCACCACCCTACTTTACAACCTTCCTACTTGAGTGCCAAAAACAACTTTTGGGACACTGTTGTGCGCAACTCACAATTTGTGAACCACTAAAGGCTTATACACCAAACACTTCTTTCCCACAACTCCCTGCTTGCGCACAACTTATAACTTGCATGCCAATTCTACCTGCGTGCCACTTTTGTGTATAACACACAACCTGCGCGACTCTTCAGCTTGCGCACCACTTTCTACCACTTGCATGACCATAGATCAAATTTTCTCTTAATTGTTGAGTATACAAAAATGTGGTGGCTAACCGTCTATTTATAGGAATTTTTGTGACTTGCGTACCACATACACTTTCATTCCATTCCTATTTGCACGCCGCTCCATCACTTGTGTTCCAATTTCATTCCTTTGTCATATTTTGATGTGTTGATGTTGAAATACAACTAACACACAACATACACTTGTGAAACACTTCGTACTTGCGCACCACTCTTGAACATTCGCACCATTTTCTTCCCTTTTCCAAAAACACTTCTTTACTCCCCCTATCCATTATATGGATTTCATCACAAGTTCTCCATACTTGTGATATTTTTGAAATAAAAATCTTCAAATCATCTTCATAGTTACCATGGGAAGTATTGTAACTTCCCTATATTTCATCTACTACTTATAAAAAGTGAAGTGATTTCCTTTCTTCTCAAAATTCCTTGACAACAAAAGGCAATACCTGAAAAGGATATCATTCATAATCAGCTTGGTCCTAACACGAGGGAGCTAATGTCCACATAAAGTAGGAGAAATGGAAAAAATTATAATTTAAAGGAGGGAGGTTCAAAATGGTTACGTTCCTCTAAAATTGGATCATACGGTTTCAAAGCACAGTTTTCTAAAACATGTATAAGAAGTGAATACTACACTATCTTATTGGGAACATTGTAGGGTATCTACGCACGGTTTCCCTAACCATGCATATACAATTAAGATCCCTACCGTAGTATCTGCACAACTGTGCGCATGGGTGGCATGGTTGTAGACTAACTATGCAGCCCAGTCTGCTTTCCATTTTTCAGAGCTCCGGGCTCCAGATGTTCCCCAAACACTCCTATGACCTCCATAGCTTGATTATAAAACTTCATTAGGACCATTTAAGACATCCATGAAGAAAAAGTAAAGATCCATACCTTGTTCAAAGATTTAGGTCATTACACAATATTTTTTTTTGGTTTCTTATACACCATCACATGAGTTGGATAACCTTATTGATTCACATATGCTTTTGGGTTCTGATTCATTCCTAAATATCTAGATTTTATGAGAAAAGTATGGTGGACTTCTACCTCTTACTCACTATACCTTAGATAAAGTATCACCTATGATAGGTCATGTTTGTCGCATATATATTAGAAATAATGTATTGGGGGTATATTATGTATATTATAGATAATATAATTAGGTTTTAAAAACTTTGGAGAGGTAAATATATATATCCTATAATGGATTTTGGTTATGGTGTATATATATATATTTGATTATTAGGTTATTTATTTACAGTGTGGATACTATTTAGGGGTCATTCATGGTAGGAGGAGGGAACATGGTTGATTTCTATCATGTTCACATACCCTAATATGATGATGATGTGATGTGTAGTTGGGATATGGATGTGGTATGTGGTTGTGGATATTTGGTAATTATTGTGATATGGTACACAGTCATGTAGTTATGTGGGTACAGAATGGATTGATGGTCAGAACTTATTTTATTAGGTTGTGAGATCGAACAGATCAATGAGGAAGTGGTTATGAGTTACCTTCTTGATATATTATTTAATATTATGTTACTATACATTGGATAATATATTGGCTATGTGATCCTTGGTGAGGTAGGGTGGTAGTTGACCTAATGTTGGTGTATCAAACTTTTTCTAAAAAATTATCTTACACATTATATGCATTTATTTCAACATTAAAATTACTTTCCCTTATAAATTTTATTTGATAAAATTATAAAAAAATATTAAATCTAAAATTTCAAAATATTTAAGTAGTTTATTTTTATTTGTGGTCATTAAAATTAATTTCCAATTTTAAAAATTCATTACCAAGGTAAAAGTGCATTAGGGAAAAATTTTAAAACTAAAAAATATAAAACTACTTAAATCACTCTATGTTGTCTCAAAAATGAGTGGTGGATAAAATTATATGGTCAATAAATTTCTCCAATTTATATTTTACACTTTTGGAACCTTTGACCCCTGATTAGTAACATTTCCTTATTAAAAAGTAACATGTGCTCCTAAAGTTACCCCTTTTAATTTATAAAAGGTGACAACTTCAACCCATTCATTACACATATATTCATTATAATTGCATTTTTAAAATATGAATTTTCCTCCCATATAACCCTTTTTCACTTTCACGAGGCTTTGGTTCCTTAATATTTCCAAAACCCTTCAAAATGAAAAGGGTTTCCAATAGAAGATTAATTAATTATACACGAGTGTCTCACTTCTATTAAGTTTTTATTTTGTATTTTATTTTTTAAAAAACCCTACAACCCATTATAATATAAAAAATTTTGGTTCATTAAAATTATGAAATTTTATTTTATTAATGTTACAATCATTATTTATTCCATTCAATCAACATAGTAAAATAAAAGAACGTTGGTTGTGATTATATTCGGACTACTACCTCCACAAAGTAACATTTTTCAATAATCTTCTTGATTTTAATTATTTATCCATATGTATTAAAATATTATTAGAAAAAATAAATAAATATAAATAATATCATTACTATTTTGTTATATTGATATTATAAGATTCCTTAACCGCACTCACCCATCAAGATGTATTGTATTCTTTCTTGGGTCAGTCTAACCCCCTACTTGAACAATTCTATAACCTAATATCATGGATGAATATGAGAAGATAAATAATGATAATACATTATATAAATTTTTAAATACTTTTTTTGAGTTCTTGAATGGTAACATTAATATTAAATTCATTAATTAAGATACCAATTTCTGTTTATTTAAAATCAATAAAACATGATCATCACTGATTTAATATTTCTGGATTCTAAACAAAACATCCATAAAATTAAATTATAACATTATAAAAAATTATGAATAATAAATTATAACACCTTGTATGATCATTTAATGATGAAATTTAGGAGTAGGGAAAATAAAAATACCATTATTATAAAACTAGCTCAAAATGATGAAGATTAGTGACACCCTATATTGAAAATAGATAATAAGTAACTAATAAACATTTAGATATTAGTTATAAAAAAGGATTATAAATTGATATAAATATGAATATTATTCTAAAATAGTTTACTCATATAATTATTTTTTATATTGGATATTCAAGAACTTTTGGGGAAGTGACGAATTAAGGTAAGGGTTTCATTATCTCATTTTCAAATCCATGAGGCACATTTGATATTGTGCACCATAATTGATTTTATAGGTTAAATACACTACCCCATATACTTAGAGTATAATTAATATTTTAATTTAATGATATATTAGTGTCTATTTTATGTTATCTCTCTTATGTTCTTTTGATTCTTAGGTTTCCATTATCATAAGGGGTTCTTTTCTTAAATTTAATTTCCTGAGACATTTTTCTTCTCATCCTGCGTAAAATCTTTTATATGATCAGATTACTACCTAATGGTTTTATTTTACCATATTAATGTAATTCATGGTGGTTGAAGAGCCATATCATTTTTATTCTTTAAATGGATTTTTCTTCCAAAGATACCTAAGTTGTATGTGTTTTTGTTTACTAAACTCCCTTTATTGAGTTATAATGAATCTTCATGGACTTTTTTTCATCCAAAGTTTTTTTATTCCAACATAATATTTTATTTCAAAGTAATTTCTATTTCCATATAGAAAAAATGAAACTTGTTTTTCAAATATTCCTCCTTGATGAATTTATTTCCCATAAAATCTATATAACATTTTAGAATAATTATCATCCCCATTCACAATGATTTCCAATAATTTAAGAAATTTAATTTCTCACTAATGATCTCATTTATTTAGAAAAATAATTAATTCTTATCTCATGTGGCCTTCATATTATAATTATACTCTTTTCAAAAATATGTTTTGTTACTCGTTTTATGATGCAAGTTTTTAACAAAAGTATTTCGAAATATTAAAAAGGGTTTCCATGATTTAATAATCAAATATATTATTTTCTAATTCACATTTTTTAACCTTTATGGTTTATTCAGGGTTTTATAATTTATTTTTCTTTTTTAAATGTTAACATTTACCTTCTTTTCATACCACATTTTTTAAACCTTCTTGTCTATTTCCATAATCTGCTATTGAATGTTCTTTTCAAAGTAATTGTTTTTCTAAAAAATCCCATCACCTTTTAAAATAAGTCTTTTAAATTTAAATTTAAATTATTAATTTATATTTAATATAAAATAATTTTATAAAAAAATATTTTAAAATTTCACTATAATTTTCCTATTTATCTCTAAAGGCTATATTTATTTGGAAATAATGTTTCTTGAATATCCCAATAAATGTTCTTATAAAATAATATTTTTGGTTAATTTAATATTTGGTATCAATAAATCACATTCGTGAGGTCAATTTTTTCGACACCGTCTATAAATATTATGAACCCCATTTTTATTTCCATCAGTTATTTGTGATGTTATGAATGATTATTTTCAAGTGGAACACATATGTATATATGATTTATGGGTGTAGTCCAATATCATGCTACAAGAAATTTGTAATGCTTATATCTCTTGATCTCAAAAGGTTATACATAAGGATTATCCAAATCCAAAGGTTACATGAGAGGATTATCCCAAGCCAATGGTTACATAAGAGTATTACCTTAAGAAAAAGGATGTATGAGAGAATTATCCCAAGACAAAGAGTACACAAGAGGATTATCTCAATTAAAGGGTACATAAGAGGATTATCCCAATCCAAATAGTGCATAAGAGAAATATACCAAGCCCTTGGGAACATGAGATTATTATATAAATCCAAACAGTACATAGGATGATTATACCAAGATAAAGGGTGCACAAGGGGACTATAACAAGACCAAGGGTACATGAGAGGATTTATCCCAAGCCCAAGGGTACACATAATTATTATACCAATCCCAAAAGGGGTACATGAGTGGTAATACCTACCTCAATTAGGGACACATGTGATTATCTTAATTCTAATATTTGATGAATGTCTTGGTAGGTGTCCTTGACTTAATATTTCAATTATTATGTTTATAAAACACTCTTATATCATAATATAGTCCCTAAAATAATGCTCCTTAACTAATGATTAATGAATCAGGATTCAAATTTTTTTTCCATCATATATGTTTTTTTTTCATTTGACATTACATGTTCATCTATAATGAATTATGAAAAAGACTTATTTTTCATCTTTCTTTTTAATAACATATATCCTCATATTGAAGTTTCCTAACATGATTTTAAATAAACCCATTATGACATACTGAGGAGTTATCTATTCTTAACAGTTTTAGTTGTCCCCATTCTTATGTTTATATTCCCCATGATATCGAGATGATTATAAGTTATGGTAGGTCTATAAGGGTGTCTACTGTGGTTTGATTATGGAGATATGTTCACATGTTTTATAAAATAAGATTCATATGCAACTAGTCCTTAAAAAACCAATACTTTAATTCTTGTTATCATGTGTTTATTGTGGGATGTAGTGTTTAAATTCTGGAAATAATATAAAATAAATATAGATTAATGTCAATTTATATAAAACATAATATTTAAAGAATGATTTTTTCAACTAGATTTAGGTGTGTGTGTGCTGGTAACCTCAGTTGGTATTAGAGCGGGGATTAATTACTTTTTAGTATTAGTTTAGTTATTCTTGGGATCTGGATGATAAAAAATTAATGAAAACCAAATGGATAAGTAAACATATAGTATAACAAACTAATGTTATGGTAAATTTGATGTTTTATGGTTCTCCAACAACATGAATCCCAATATGGATATTGGAAAGTTGATATAGTTGTGGCATAGATGCACCTAGGGGTAATCACCCTAAAAAGGTTGGTTGGGTATCAACTCAATATTCACCATGGTGAATGATGTGTGGGTCCAAGACCAGATAACTGACTAGTAACTCCCAAGGGAAATGATTGGGTTAATCAAATCCTCTTTAAAATCCATCATGGAGGAATTATTATATTAATGAATATGTGTAAGAAGTAAAAGATAACAAAACTTAAATTATCCTAGGTTGAACTAAGAGAGTTATAGGATAAACTAAAAATGATATAGTTGAAATGAATGTATGATAGTATTAAATGAATTTTTAATTAGAGAATAAATCTTAGGATTTATCTTTTATATTTATATAACCATTTACTTTTATTATATTGGTTATTATCATGATCATTTTGGTTTTAATTTTTTGTTTGAAATAGGTTCTTGAAATTGATGTGGTGGAAGGTATATCTCTAGAAACTCATAAGACTTAGATTATAAAGGAATATTTGGAATAAATGGTTAAGAATATTAATATATTCTTATTATGATGGAAAATATATGTTACCTAGTATTCCTTAAGATATAAAGGTTTTTATCTCTTATAAGATATATCTTGAGTCATTGTTAGCTTTAAATACCCCTTAGTATGGTTATTTGGGAGTGATTATTAAAATTATTAGGATGAAATTTTTTTAGGTAGTGGTGGTATAATGTAAATCCCCTTGTTTATAGAACACATAGTATTCCTAGAAACTATATATTTTATATTAATTTTTTTTCTATTCATTAAAATGATTGAAATAAATTAGGTTATAAATAATAATTGATATGAATTAATCTAAAAACACTTTATCCACTCAAAGTAAAACATTAAAACAAAATCGCATGAATATATTTATTAAAACCCATGGATTATTACTCTCCAAGTGTCATTACATCCTCTAAAATTTGATAAATTAAAAGGGGATAATAAATTTAGAAGAATAAAATTTTTAAAATTAGAAGGTCTCTGAGAACATATTCACCCATAGGGAACACAATAGAAAAATAAACCATATAATTAGGATGAAAATAATGAAAATATAAATCATATTTTGAGATATAAAATTAAAACAATGGAAATGAGAAGTGTAACTTGAGAAGTGTGAATTAATTTAATGAGTTTAGTAAGGATATAAATAAGAATTAAATCTCGTTATTATAAATATGGTCATTGGATATACATGTATCCAATCACTATACTTAATTCATGTATTGTTAACAGTAAACATCAAATAAAAAATTTCATGAATAATAAATAATGAAAGAAAAAATAATATTAAAATAACATATATATAATTTATTACATATTAGACTTATTATAATTAATGTATGGTATGATGTATTTATAAAAGACATAGAAAGATAATAAATGTGTGTAAAGGGTTATATATTTTATCCCAATGAATTAAATTGACCAATTTTAAAATATTATTCAATATAAACTAATATATCAATATTAGTTAAATTAGAAATTGGTATGGAATTATATTTGTAATACTTACTATCAAAAGGATTTTTTTTAAAATGTAGTTTTCTTTATATTTTGTATTTCTTTTCTGAAAACCAAATTTATTTATTTTATAATCTGAATTTGAAAAATGAATATATTTTTTGATTTTAAAATGTCAAAATTAACATAGTATTATTATTTAGATTTTTCTGAAATAATCGATTTTTAAGAGAATAGTAAAAATAATTTTTTTACTAATGTTTTAAATTTTATGATTGTATAATTATATAAGAAAGGAATAATAATTTATTAAAAAATTTATTTAATAAGATAATTATTTATTGTGTAATATTATGAATTTTAAATATTATTTTTAACATAAAAAACCTATTTTAAATTTTTAGAAATTAGGGATCATAAATTTCTAATTTAAATACAGTCTTCGTGTTTTCCTTTAATTAGTAATTTTTAATGTAAAATTTAGTTTTTTAATTATTTTAAATCCACAAATTTTTTTTATAATAATGAAATTTATTTCTTGTAAGTTAATAAAATTTATAATTTTAACATATATATTAATTTTAATCTTAAAAACACACATTTTATAAAAAAAAATTTTACACGTTATGTGCATTTATTATAAAATTATCATTTCTAACCCTTTAAAATTTTATTCGATAAAATTATTCCAAAATATGAAATCATAATTTTAAAATTATTTAAAAATTTCTTTTTTAATTTTTTCATTAAAATTAATTACCAAGGTTAAAAAGTTATCACCAAGTAAAAATTATATTTGGGATAAAGATAAAAATGTAAAAAGTAAAATCTTTAAAACACTCTAAGTTGAATCTTAAATTATTAGTGTAGAAAAGGGTAGGAACAATAACTATCTCCACTTCTTATTTTTTAATTTTTCATCATTTTAACTCTGATTAGTAACATTTCATTAATGAATAGTAATGGGTACTCCAAAAATTACCTTTACTTTAAGTTATTAAAGGGGAATACTTCCACCTATTTATTTCACCATTATTCCTTATAATATATTTTTTGATCTCTGTAATTTTATCTCCCATAAAACCATACCCAATATTTTTGAGCCTTTGGGTCCATAATATTTCCCAAACCCCTTAAAAATCCAAGATATTTTCAATTGATGATTATTCACTTGTACATAAATGTCTCACTTCCCTTTTGTTTTTATTCCATATTTTTTTTATTTTAACACCATAAAAATCCAATATAATAAAATAAACTTAGTTTTATTAAATTTTTGAAATGTTATTATATTAATAGAACAACCATGATTTATTCCTTACTATTCAATTAGAAAACCAAGTGAATATTTATCATGCGAACGTGCAGACTTACGCCTCCACGAAGTAAAAGTTTTTATTTTTCTAATTTTTTTTTCAATATTTATTCAAACATATTAAAATATTATTTGAAAACATAAAAACATATAAATAATAATAATATTATATTTTTATAGCGATATTAATCCCTTCTATAACTGTTCTCACCCATCAAGATATAGCATGTTCTTGTTTGGGTCTGTCTAACCACCTACTTGATCAATGCAATAACAAAATTTCATGGATGAATACAAGAAAATAATTATATATAATCTGTGATATAAATTATTGAATAATTTTTTTATGGAGTGGTAACAATAATATTAAACACATAAATTATGATACCAAAGTTCATTCATTAAAAATCACTAAAACATGCTCATTGTTGATTTCATCATCAAGGATCCTAAACAAAAATAAATAAAAGAAATTTTAAAATTATAAATAATTATAATTAATCAATTAAAATTACTTGTTTGATCTTGGAAGTATGAACATTTTGAGATGAATAAATAACACCACTTCTATTATGAAACTTGTTCAAAATGATGAAGATTACTCACAATAAAAATTGAAAATATATAATAACTAAATAATATAAATGAAGATAATAATAATCAATAATGTTTATAAAATATAATGATTATGAATAAATTTATAAAATAGGTGATTAAAACAGTTATTTTTATTATATTATAGATTCAATTTTCTTATTAGAAGTCAGAAATTAAGGTTAGGGGTTTTTTGTCTCACTTTCAAATCCACGAGACTTGTTCGATATTACACAACATCATTTATTTTATATGGCATGTTAAATACCCCATTTACAACAAGTATATTGAATATATTTCAATTAATTATATTTTATTATCCATTTCATGGTATCTATATTATGTTCTTTTGATTCTTGTGTTACCATTATAGTATGAGGTTCTTTTTCTATAATTTATTTTCTTGAGAAATAATTCTTATTGTGCACTATAATATCTTTGATATGGTGTGATTACTACCTAATGGATGTATTTTACAATATTTATGTAACTCATGGGGTTTTAATATATATGTAGTGTTCTTTTTTTAAATGATTTTTGATTCAATATATACAAATTTTCTAAGGAATTTTGTTAGCTCAACTACCTTAATTGAGTTATAATGAATCTTCATAAAATTAATTCTTCAATGATAGGTTTCTTCCACACTAATATTTTACTTCTTTTTATGTTCTCTTTAAATTTGGTTAAAATGAAACTTTTGATTTAAATATTCCTCATCAATGAATTTTTCCCATAATACAATTAATATTATCGAGAATAATTCCAATCCTCTCTAACAAAACTTCCCCCTCCTTTCCGATATTTAGACTCCCTATAACAATTTTATTAATATTTTGAAACCTAATTAGGTTTAATCTAATGTAAAGTTAATATCTTAATTCTCCTATTTTCAAAATGAATTTTTTTTACTCTTTTTATGATTTGGATTTTCAATAATGGTATTTAAAATTATTAAAATGTTTTTGGAACTTTTAAAGAAAAATTGTTTATCTTACACTTCATATTTAATTTGTATAACCTTAATTTTTCTCATGATTTTATAATTTATTTCTATTTTTAAGAAATAATTTTTTCCAAGGTTTTCAATTGGCCTTTTTGAATCCTTTATGCCTCTTTCAAGGCTCTATTATTGATGATTATTTTTAAATGTAAAATATTTCATTGTTTTTATTCACCTTTTTGAAATATCTATATATTTTTCAAGGACCCATTATTAAACTTCCCTTTTAGAAGTAAATATTTTTCAAATTTTTTAACTAAACCTATTTAAATCTTAATTTTCGAAGTGTTCACAACTTATTCTTTTATTCCAATAATAAAAATGTTTTATAACAATTCTTTTACAATGTCACTATCATTTTTCTATTTTTCTCTATAGGAAATATTTTATGAATAACACTCTAAATGTTCTTATGAAAGAAAATTTTTTGTTGGTTGAATTTTGGGTATCAACCATTCACATTATTGTGTTCAATTTTGGTGATACCTTCTGGAAATCTGATGAAATGCATTTTTATTTCTGTGGGATATTTATGTTGGGATGAATTATTATTTTTTCAAGTTGCACCCATATTTATAGATGATTTATATGTGTACTCTTATATCGCCCTTCAATGGAATGGTAATGTTTATATCTCATGAGATCAAAATGGTACACAGGAAGATTATACCAATACAAAGGGTATATGGGAGGAACATCCCAAGCCAAAGGGTACACATGAGGATTATTCCAAGCCAAATGGTACATGTGTGGATTATCCCAAGACAAAGGGTACACAAAAGTATCATCCTAAGAAAAAGGATACATAAGACAATTATACCATGCCCAAGGTTACATAAGAGGAATTTCCTAATATAAAGGGTACATAGGAGGATTATCCCAATCCATATGGTACACGACATGAATATCCTAAGCCCAAGGGTATATAAAAGGATTATCTCAAGCTAAAGGGTGAACATGATTATTATCCCAAACCCATGGTACACAAGAGGATTTATCCTAATACCAAGGTTACATTGTAGGATTTTATCAAACCCAAGAAGGGAAGATGGGTGTTAATCCCAAGCCCAATAAGGTACACATGTGATTATCCAATTCATACTATGTGATGAATGTATTGGTGGGAAGATTTGAAATATGATTTGTATATTTATGTTTATTCCATAGTATTATATAATAAGCACGTGCCTATGCTTATTATAATTGAGTAATTATTAATGTATCATGAGTTTGGAAACTTTTTCAATGATATATGGTTTTCCATTTGAGATAACAAGTACTTATATTAATGTAACACCCTGAGATTCCGTGAAATATATTTTTTCAAATATATTTAATATTTTACATATTTATGTTACATAAATAACTAATATTTGTTTCTATTACACTCTAACCTATGTTTGGTTTGTTTTACACAAAATCCTATGTTTATCTGGTGTTATACGAAGCACCAAGTTTAAAAAAAACATGACATACACTTACAATATTATTATTTAATATGATAGTTACCACCTAGCCATTGGAATGATGAGTATGAATATGATTAACAAAATTATGAAAATATGGTTTAAACACACATACTCACACATATATATATAGGTAATTCTTTGGTGACAAATTGATTATAAATTAAAATAAAAATTATTTTGAAACAATGAAATTTTTTTTTGAAAAAAATTATTTTTATGAAAAAAAATTGTTCTACCTCAATAAAATAAAAAAACCACATTTTTTAATGATTTTAATGAAAGTTAAATATTATTTATTCAAAAACTATTTATATTTCCTGTCTTTTGTTTTCTAGACATTAGATAATAATAAATCCAATTTTGTGTTTAAAAAAATATTTTTATAACGATGTTTTGTCACCTTTTTCTGGCACACTTATTTTAAAAATAATATTTTAAAATTATAAGAAAAATATATGAAAAAATATACTTAATTATTAAAATTTTCATATCAAACGTATATTGGGATTTTTTTTTATTTTTCTAAAAGGTTTTATTTTTTGACTAATAATAAAAAATACTGAAATTTAATTCAAAACTACCTTTTTGTTCAAATAATTTATACAATTAAATTATATTTTTTAAATATTTTTAAAATAAAATTAGTTAAATTTTATGTCAATTAATCAAATTTATTTCAATTGAATCATTTTAATATAGAATTTGATATAAAAACTTTGTAAACTTTTGAACATTTTCTTTTTAAAAACTCCATTTCTCATTGTGTCTGCATGATTAATTTTAAATTAAAATTTTCAAATTTTTGGAAAAAAATGAAAAAATGATTTCAACATTTTTAATTAATATAATTTATATTATTTAATAAATTTAACTTAATTTTTTACTAAAATTAATATTGAATGTTGTAAAAATTAAACACTATGGTTAAGGTAAAAAATGTGTTTACTATGGGGTTAAGCTAAAAAGATATGGGTATAAATAAAATAAAATAATTTCTAAAAACTAAATTATTGAGAAATTTCAATAATTACATATATAATGTTTGATAAATGACCATTTTTAACCCATTTTACATATTAAAAATATCATACCAATCAGTTATTTTTTAAAATATCAAGTGTGTCCTCTCCCCCATTTATAAAGGAAACCCCTCTCCTCTCTTATTCACACCATCACACCCTTATGGATCAGAAAATTCCTTCCCAAATAAATTTAAAAATTAACTAATATCATTTTTTAATCCTTATTTTGGACATAAATTCAATGTTGGAAGGATTTTGGTGCAAATATAAGGAGGATACCTAAAGAAGAGGTAACATTCATGTACGATTGTTTCTATTTGATTTCTTCATCCACCACCATAAAATCTTATTATAAAGTTATTATATAATACCCATAAGTATATAACAAATACATATATTTTTTATATTAATTTAAATATATACAATGATCTCTACTTCCATCAAATGTGTTAAGAAATCATCACTCGTGTGTACAAAAGACTCCCGCCTTGCGAGATGATATCATCTATTTTTTCATTACCACCTATCAAGGATGGTAATAATGATATATTAATAATTTATATGTTATATATATTATTTTATTATATTTTGAAATTAATCTATCCCACATAATTTTATACTCTCTATTTTGTTGGAATATGATAACGTTGCTTATGTGTACAACGAACTACCACCTCATGAAGCGATGTGATTCATTCACATTTTACATGGAAGGTATTAAGGTAGAGTTTTAAAATAATATGTGATATACATTACATTAATTTTTTTTATTGATAATATATATCATTTACTTTTATTTTTGTCAATATGATAAGAAAATGGAAACACCATTCCTGTATACGTACAACCTACTATCACCATGAACGCTGTATTTCATTTCCTATCAATAAAAATTATGGATTACTATAAATAAATATATACTAAATATATATGATATTTATATAATATTAAAAATTATGGGTAATATGAATCCATGACTTAATTAATATTAACAAAACTGTCAGGTCAAAACATACACAAAAAACAAAGTAGTTATTTTCCCGAAATGTGAGTTTAACATGGAATTTTTAATAAATGGGTAATCAAAGGGCCTAAGTAAATCATATATTATATTATATATATGAATATAGTATCTTAATATATTTATAATGAACTTAAATTTATTATAAAAGAGGTTTTAATGAGTACTATGGAATTCAAGACTTAAGGCAATGGGTATTTGTCTCAATTTTTCCTTTTGAGATGTACATTATGTTATACCCCTATATTATTTCATGAGGTGTATATACATCCATTTGAGATGTAATATCATGAATTTTTTCATCCTAATGATATTTTATGTTATACCTTCTTGGGTCTTGTGATTCAATGTTTTAAAAATAGTAAATATTTAATGATACAATCTCATCATTTATCAGGATTATTTAAGATTGAGTCTCAAACACAAAAATATTTGGATCTAACTCTCAATAATTCTCCTGATTTTTTTATACTCTATTTATTCATGATATATTAATTTAATGGTACTATTTCCCACTTTTTGGAACTTAAAATTATTAATAAGTTTTTAAGAATATATGGCTTTATTTCCCTCTTCGGCCGAAAATCTATTTTATTCTAAAACAATGTTTTCTAAAAAAATTCAAAAATGTTTTATTATTGACTTGTGAATTTTTTTTTAAAAAATTATCCTAGTTTTAATTTTTACAAAATATTTTTCAATGAATATTCATGTCATTTTATAAATTATACCTATTTGGATTTTACCGAAAATGTGAATCGAATATTCATTTTAACTTGTACGGATTGGATATAATATTATGATGTCATGAACAATAATTTATGATAATACTAATTTATATATTTTCATAGTTTTTTTAAAATAAAAATGTTTTCAAAATGTTTTATGTTTTAAAAAGTTTTTTTTTTCAAAGTGGAAAAGATATTTTCTACAAGAAATGTTATAAATAATCGTTCAATATTATTTTCTACTAAGAAGGCATCTATTAGTGTTACCTATGCCTTAATGGGGATATGATCCAAGTATAAAATTCATATTATTTCTCTGAATGTTTTATTTTTTTATTATATGATGTTTATGTAACCCGTTTTTCTTCTACGAGTTATACCATGGAGAAATGATTATAAAACCCATTTCTATTCATGGGTTATTCTACGATGAAATGATTATAAAACTCGTGTCTTTTCAAAAGGTTATTATATTATGGAATATTTATAATGTCCATTTTAATTCTTGGGTTATGATATGAGGAATTTTTATAGTATTGTGGAACACATACATATGGTTTTCATTATGTTATGGGTGAGACCTATATCTCCCTCCCATGCATTGGGTAAGTCTTTTTATCTCATTAGATAAACAATACTAAAATTGGGGTGAACCTAGTTTAGTATGATACGGATGAAATAGAGAGTGAACCCAGTACAGTAAGAGGATTTTTCCACTATGATGGTCATGAGAGTGAACCATGAATACTTTTATGGTGTGGGGAGTGAAAATATTCCAATATAATAGCCTTGTAAGTGAGCCTTTACTAATATGGAAATTATTTTCTATTCTTATGTGTATATAAAAAATTCCATGTATTATGCCAATGTTATGCTCTAATGAATCATGTTATTTGATTACTTTATGATTAATGTGTTATGAACTTCCAATATTTATGAAATTAATTAATATTATGAGATTTTAAATGTAGGGTATAGTTATTCTCATGTTACCATATACATATTTTTATGTTATGCTTATGTATCTGTCTTTTTTACTGTTACTGAGTATCTTGGATCACAATTTATTATGTTTATTTTCCACACATTATAATGATATGTTTTATGTATGATATGTTTAATAAGTATGCAAGTTGTGAAGAAAATAGTGGGAGATTATGTATCTGACTTATGGACCAGTGTTTATGTTTTTAAGTTTCTAAAGTCACTATACTATTATAGTCCTCAGGTGTGTGTTAGTGTAATGTAATGAATATTAATAAAAAATGATATTATATATATGTATGATAAGTTTGGGTCTCTATTGTTGGTATGAGTGGAAAGATTTAGTTATCCTTTGGAAACTAGGATGAGAATTCCTTAGTGGGATCCATAAGGAAATGTCTTAGGATAAGTCTATGTTTGAGTTAAATTATAGTAAAATGTCTGTAAATTTTGGAAAGTATAAAGTGAATGGTTTCTAAGAAATACATCCCTATCTTGATACTACAAGTGGATATGGATCCGACACAAATGTAACTAGGAGTAACAACCCTGAAAACACAGTATTGAGCTATCATCAATTAAAAACTGGGGCACAACAATGGTCCTTATTGCACAACTATCTAGAAACTCTTGGGGGATATGATTTTGAAATTCAGAAACTCTTTAAAAACCATCATTAATGATTTAAATAGACTATAGATATGAATGAACTAGGAAAAACATAAGCTAGCATGGATTAAAGAATAAGGTTTCATGATTTATACATAATATAAATGATTTTCCTGATTATTTGGTTTCCCATTATTATTATCATTACTCACACTATGATTTTATTACTTTAGTCAATGAAAGGAACCAGAAGGATTCATGTTAAAAGTGAGTCAGAAGGAAAATTCAATGGCTATGAGCAACCAAATTGGATGATTACTGGATATAATGATATTGTGATTATACTAAAATATATATATCATGATATATGATTAAAAATATAAACTTTAGTGAAATTTCTAACACATAAAATATGGGGAAGATAGATTTTTATGAATGTTTATGTTGTAATAAACATTACAGAATGAAAATTCAGCTTCCTACATATCAATAAGGAGTGGAGAAAAAACTAAATTAATATATTAAATGGAGTATAATATGTTATCTATTTGGAAAATAAGGTTATATAGTGAAACATTATCGAGGATTTCAATTTATTATGTGTGGGGAAAATGGGAAGTACCCAACTCAAATCCATGACCCATGAAATTACTTTGAGACAAAAGAAGGACTTATTACAGGACTATTATTGAATTATAAGTATTTTTGTGTTTATGTATCTGGATTAAAGAATTTTGTAATATGAATTGGGAAATATATAATGGTTGTTTAGTATAATATTTTAATTATTGATTTGAAAGAATATGTTGAAAGATATTGATGACTTACGAATGTGACTTAACATTAAGGTGATATTCATAGAAAACAAATGATTAAGGGAAAGATAACCATTAATGTGTTCCTAATGTTTAGATAATGATTTTGGGACAAATAGATGATTTATTTGGATAATTTAAATTGAATAGTTTTGATGACCTTGTGATTAATTAATGACTTGTGGAAAAATTGGTTTATGATAGAATTTATTGAGTTTACAACATTATTTGATCCATATAATAAATTTAACAATCCATTGTTTAATTCAACGAATGAGTAATCATACATGTTTCCTTAAGATTATATGGTAATTCAGGTTATTACTATGTTTCAAGAGAATGCGTGATAAAGGTATTCAAATGTTTGGTATGTCACAGTCATGATATTCTTTATGATATATAAGGGATTAATGATATGTTCATTTTGAAAGTTTAGCGACTTTACTTATAATATTTTTGATTTTAATCTTTTGAAAGGAACCTAAGAATAACCATTTATGGAATGCATTATGTTAAAATATCAAGGATTTTTTAAATATAAATGTATTATTTCACAATATAAAGATTCATTCATATTGTAAAACCTGTTCTAAACATTTTTTTATTACAAATAGAGTTTAAAGTAATTAATAATTATTATTTATCTATCTTATGATCCATTGGTGATTCAACATTAATAATTCACCTTTATTTCTTACATTTAGAGATAAAGTGTAAATTAATCAAGGCACAACCAAAGGGCGGTATTTTTCTTTTGATATGGAATGAAATGAGGTAAGTATATCTTCTCATGAAAATTCTACAACATTAGGCAAAAGGATATTAAAATAAAATGTTATCATATTATAAATTTTTTTATTGATATTAATGAACCTATTTTCTTTATGGATTGGTGTTCTTTAACCTTCTCTGTAACATCCAATTTCTTGTGATCAATGTTCTATATCACACTCCATCAGTATTTGAGTTTTAGTATTCTCTTATATTTCTATATTTTCACTTCTCACCTATTTTCTCCAATTTAAGAACCTAGTATGTGTTATTACATATGACTTTCATACATCAAATTATATTTTTTCAAGATAATGTTTTATTAACCATTTTTACTATGTGATTTTTTATGAAGTAATTTTCAAATGTTAAACCTATAATGACCCAAAAAAAATTTGAAGGTGAAATTCATTGGGGGGGTAGAATGTATCACCCTAAGAATTTATGAAATATAATTTTTCAGATATATTTAATCTTATCTATTTTTTATATTACATGAAACATTGATTTTATCTTGGGTTACAAAAAACATTAATTTTTCTTGTGTTACACACAATCCTGTGTTTAGATTGTGTTACATGTATTGCGAAGTTTAAACGAAATATATCATACAATTAAAGTACTATTATTTAATATGATAGTTATCATCTAGCCATTAGAATGCGTATATGAATATTATTAACTAAATTAGAAAAATATTGGTTAAATATGCATATATAATGAATTATTTGGTGAATAATTAATTTATAATGAAAATAAAAACTATATGAAACTAATGGAAACCATTTGATGAAAAAAATCTATTTTTATGAAAACTAATGTGTTTTACATCTAAAAATATAAACAAACATTTTTAATGATTTTAATGAAATATATAAATATTATATATTTAATCAACTATTGAAAATTTATCTTATGTGTTTTTTAGACAATAAAGAAGAATAAATCCAATTGTATGCTTAAAAATAGTATTTCTTCTAAAAGAAGGTTTTGTCACCTTTTTATGGTGTACTTATTTATAATTTTTTTTGAAATTATTTTAATATTTATTTGAAAAAAATTAAATTCATTTTTTAAATCTTCATATCAATATTATATTAGTTTTAAATTTTTTACTTTTCCAAAAAATTTCATTTATTGATGAATAGTGAAAAATAGTAAACATCAATTGAAAACTGCCTTTTCGTTTAAATAATTTATAAGGTTGTTTTATGTTTTTAATTTTTTTAAAAATAAAATTAGTTTGATTTATATAAATTAATCTAATTCCGGTTATTTGAAATATTTTCATATTGAATTTAGATATAAAAGTTTTGTTAACTTTTGAAAAGTTTCTCTTTAAAAACTCGCATTCTCATCGCGTTTGTGGGATTATTTTTAAATTAAAAAATTTCAATTATATAAATTGAATTTGTAAATATGGTTTCCATATTTGGAGTCATAAAAATTTATTTTAACAAAAAATTTCAATATATGTTTTTACCAAAATGAATAGTAGATGCAATAAAAATCAATTCCTGTAATTATGGTAAAAATGAGTTCAATGGGGGTTAAACTAAAATGATAAGGGTAAAAATGAACTATAAAATTGTATAAATACTATTTTATGGAAATATTTAGACCAATAAACCTATATGTTTTTATATTTTCCTATTTTGGACCATTTTACACCTGAAAAATGTGGGATCACTCAATTATTTTCAAAAATACCAAGTATGTCCTCTCTCCCACTAACAAAATGCCATACAATCTTCTATCTTCTTAACAACTTAAAACACATTTGGTTAAAAATATAACTACCCAAATAAATTTTAAAATTACCTCATATCATATTATGATCCTTATTTTATACATAAATGCAACCTAGGAAGGCTTTTGGTGAAAACATAAGGATGATACTTGAAGAAGAGGTAATGTTCATCAACGAGAATTTCTGTTTTATTTCATCCCACACACACTTCAATTATTATTTTACCATTAAAACATAATAAAAATATTATCTAACATATAATTATACATTTTTGTGTTGATTTCATAATGTATAACCATCTCTACTTTCAAAAAATGGGTTACAAAATAATAGTTCGTCTGTACGAAAGACTACTGCCTCATGAACCGATGTCATTAATTTTTTCCATTATCACCTATCAAGGATGGTAATTATGTTTGATTTATATTTTATATGATATTTATTATTTTATTATGATTATTTAATTTTTATATCCCAAAAACCATCACACTCTTATTTTTTTTGGGAATATGATAATGTTGTTCGTGTGTACGACAGACTACCACCTCATGAAGTGATGCGATTCATTCATGATTTACATGGAAGGTATTAAGGATGGTTTTAAAACAAATATAGGATATATATGACATAAAAATAATTCTGTAATGATAATATATTTATCATTTACTTTTCCTTCTTTTAATATAATAAGAAAATGAAAACAATATTCATGCGTACGTATGACCTATCGTCTCCATCAACGATGTATTTTTTTTCGTCTACAAAAATTTATGGAGTAATATAAATAAATTTATAATGAATATTTATATGATATTAATTTATTGATTTAAATTATACCGATTTTGAATCCATGATCTAAGTAAGAGGACCAAAAATGAAAAGTCAAAACATACATGAAAAACAAATTATTCATGACCTGAAATGTGATTTTAACATGGAATTTTTAATAAACAGGTAATAAAATGGAATAAGTAAAACATATATGGTATGAATTTTATCAATATGGTTATGTAATTGGCTTATTATAAAGTTATATTTTTTATATAGGAGGTTTCAATGAGTACGATGGAAGTTAATACTTAAGGTAAGATATTTTTGCCTCAAATTTCCCTCTTTGGGACATATGTTATGTTTTGCATCTATATTCTTTCACGAGGTGTATATACTGACCTTAGAAATGTAATGTGATTAATTTATTAATCCTAATGTTATTATAAGTTTCATTATATGTTATACCTTCATGAGGATTATGATTAAATGTTACCAAAGTGGTAAATATTTTATGTTACAGTCACATCATTTATCAGGATTGGTTATAATTAAGTCTCCAATGTTGAAATCTCATGTCCTACCTCTCAAGAATTATAATAACATTTATTATCCTCTAGTTTGTCATTATATATTCAATTAATGGTAAAATTTATCCACTCTTTGGTATATTAAATTATTAATAAAATGTTTTTAATAAAATTTGACTATATTTCTCTCTTCGGTCAGAAATCTGATTTCTTCCAAAAAAATGTTTTCTTAAATATGTCTAATTTTTTTATTAATATAGTATTATTTTTAAAATAAATTTCTTCCAACGTTAAGTTTTTACATTTTTTTGTAAGGAATATTCTTTTCATTTTTCAAACAATGCTTGTTTCAATTTTACTGAAAATGTGAATAGAATCTTCATTTAAACATGTAATACATGAGATGAATTTTCTTCCATAATGAAAAATAATTACTTCCAACATTCCATTATAAATTTTCAAGGTTATTTTTAATGAAAAATTTCTTCAAAATGTATTTGTTTTAAAAATATTTTTTTTCATTGCAGAAAGGATATTTTCCTTATTAAATATCTTAAATGATATTTCAAAAATTATTTTACATAAAATATGACATCCATTGGTGTTAACCATTCCTTGCTTGGGATATGGTCAAATGATACCATTCATATTATTTATCTGAATGGTTTATGATTTGATGGAATTATGTTTACAAAACCTATTTCACTTCCATGGGTATTACCATTACGAAATATTAATGAAACCCTCTTCTTTTCAAGAGACATTCTATGATGAAATTTTTATGAAACCTACTGTTTTCCCAAGTTTATGACATGATTAAATGTTTATGATACATATTTCATTTCATTGGTTATGATATGATGAATTTTTATGATTTTCTGGAACACATTAATATAGTTTTCATCATGTGGCAGGTGGTACCTATATCTCCCTCCAATGCATTTGGTAAAGATTTATATCTCATGAGAGAGATAAGATTAGAATGCGGAGTGAACCCAGTTAAGTAAGAGAGGGAAAAAATAGAGGGTGAACATGGTTCAGTAAGGGACTTTATCATATTTGTTGGTCTTTGGAGTGATCCTTGAATACTATAATAGTTTGGGGGAGTGAACCCATTTTAATATGATTTCTTTGGGATTGATCCTTGGTTAATATGAAAATAATTTTTTGATGATTATGTGCATGCCAAAAATTCGATTTATTATGCCAATGTTATGATCTCATGGATCATTTTATTTTATTACCTTTTGATTAATATCTTATTATCTTTTAATAATTATTCCATGACTCAAGATTATGATCTTTGATCTAAAGGGAATGGTTTTCAAATTTTATACTCATGTTATCATACCCTTATGTTCATGTTATGCTTGCATATATTCCTTTTTTACCCTTACTAAGAATATGAGAAAACCCTTTCTTATGATTACTTTCATAAAATTATAAATATATGAAATATGTATGATATATCTAAGAAGGGTGATAGTTGTGAAGAATATAGTGGGAGATAATGTTTCTCACTTATAGACCAATGTTTATGTTTCCAAGTATTCAAAGTCCCTAAATTATTATAGTCCTTAAGAGTATGTTTGTTTAATGTAATGGATATTCATGAAAAATGCTTTAATATCATTATATGATAATCCTAGGTCTCTATAATCATGAATTATGTACAACACTTACCATTCCATGCTATTTTTAACAAGACATTTCCTTCATGCTCTGTTTCCTCACATGTTTTTTATCTCACCCTTGATGATATATTGAGTAGTTTTTCTCATACTCAGTTTTTGAAGTCACCCATTTCTTATGTTTCAATTCCATATGTTACGAAGAGTATTATAACTTACGAGATGTCTATAAGGGTGTCTAGTGTTTTTTAATTATGGAGATATGTTCACAAGTTTTGTAAAATAATTTTCCTTTGTAATTGGTCTGCAAATACACTAACCTTATGTTTTTGGGATCATTTTTTTTATTTATAGATATAATTTCTAACATATAGAGATGATATAAAATAAGGATATTTTCATATTAATTTATATCAAATCTAGTGTTTAAATAATGTTTTTTATCACCATATCAAGGAGTGTGGGTCTGGGGAAACTCATCTTCCATAGGAGATATTTTTTTGGTATTTTATTTTGGATTCCTTTATTATATAGGAAATTTACATGCATTAGGATTAGTTTTTAGATTTTATTATATGGATTTTATTTTTATATTATCTTTTTATTGAGATTTATGAGGGTATTTCCTCTTTTTTTCTTATACCCTCGTTTCTAATCAAAAAACCATGGTCTATTGTAGATGGGAATCATGATTCTCAATCAACTTTATTTCCATCTTATGAGGGGTTCCTAGATGGGGAGGATCATCATAGAGTAATATCATAGTTGGGATGAGAGTTGGAATGGGTTTCGTATTTAGGAATTAGTAAATATTGCATGTATTTGTTAGGGAACAATATTAGTCATAATATATCTTGTGACGTTGAAAGGGAGAGAAATTAAGGCACTTAATGTTAGTCCCCCTTGTGATTTGGAACAAGAACCTTAAATTAACTAGACATACTATGAGATATTCTATTAATTATATGGTATAGACATAGATGTGGTATATGCATCATATTTTTCTATTCCTGTGTTTGAATTTTATGTGAATCTTGGTAATGAAAATGGAGATAATTAAATGAATATAAGTGTAATTCCATGTATTTTCTTATGGATTAATTCCCTAAATATGACATATGTTAAGGTTGTAATAATATAAATGAAATTATTGGAATTCCAATTATTATTTCATATACTGTCTTGAGATGTTTTTAATGTTGTTTTCCTTTATTTTTTGGGTAAATTATTTTACTTCTTGATTTTTATATATGGTTACTCTATTTATATTGATATTTATTTTGATTTTATGTGCATGTATTGTTTAATGTGATATATAAATATTGAATTATTTTAAACCTGCAAGGATAATTTTTTTTCTGAAGTAAATGGAAAATTGAAAATAAAAAACTAGACAATTTTGAAATATAAATTTTTGTTTTCTAATATTTTTATTAAAATGCATAATTTGAGCATTTACCTTGGATAATTCATGAAAATCATCAATATGATAATAAACTAAAGGATCATTAAATTATATT
This sequence comes from Viscum album, assembly GCA_963277665.1. Classification (NCBI taxonomy): domain Eukaryota; kingdom Viridiplantae; phylum Streptophyta; class Magnoliopsida; order Santalales; family Viscaceae; genus Viscum; species Viscum album. The sequence continues at coordinate 606,175,254 of OY728139.1, read as the reverse complement.
ATATTAATTGTATCATTTACATGTTTAATAAAATGGTATTCATTCATTTATGTTTCTTAATTTATAAGCTAAACATGTAGATATTTGTTATATGAAGATCATGTTTGAACTATATGAGTCAACAAGAAAAAAATATGATAAATATATGTATTATTTTCTATTTTGAGTTTAGTGAGTTATCAAGTAAGGGATTATTAATATGATACATTATTTATCATGTTCATTATATCTTAAATTTATTAGAGTTGAAATTTTAATTCCATAATGATAAAACTTATAACACTTTACTATGCACAATTATTTAATTTGGTTAATTGGGTAATTGAATTTGTTTAATTAGTGATTAAATTAATAGTTTTTTTATATATGTCTATAATAATTTTTAGATATCTTCCCATGATTTGTAATAAATTATGTTATGTTGTTTTATAATTTTCACCTTACATGATTAAACAATAAAGTTATTTATTGGCAATATTTATTTTTCAATGAATGATATATTTATATTTTTAAATAAAGGTTGTGTTAATTTTGAACACAATATTGAAAAATGGTTTGAGAGTGTGTATTTAAATGGTGTTTGTTATTACAATGTTTTATTGAAATACTTAATAGATTTTACTTTAAAAGGGGATTGGGAAAAGTATGTTTTGAGGGAAAATTGTGGTTGATTTTCAATGTTTTCAATGTCTAGGTTTTAAGGGAAGTCCTTTTGTTATAAATTATTTAGTTAGTTTACTATTATTTTTATTATGGTTTAAATTGATCGAAATTATTCAAATAGAAATTTTGTTTTTGTTTAGGGTACTGTTAAGGTCATTTATTTAACTAGGATCATTATTCTTATTTCATGGTAGACCCGATTGATGGGGAGAATAATTTATTATACCTATCTCTCCCTTATATTGTTTTAATGATAACACACACTCTTTTGTAACTAATTTTTTCATTTTATTGAATATTAGACTTCTTATTTTGACATTAATTCATGTCAATGAATTCAATTCAAGTCAAATATGTTAATCTTATTGAAGTATTAGACATTTATTTTATAATCACTTAGGTAAATAGAATCATTTTATAATATACAATGAATTATTTTTAAGGAATTTTAGGTTTAACCATTAAAAGGTGAACAAGTGTATGTAGTACCGACCATCTAGTGTAGGGAATTAATAAACTAATGCCACAATGGAAAGCCTTATAATGTATAGTTCACCCCCAGCTAGATGATGGTGAAGGCAGTAGATCCTCAAATATTTGGAAGTCCATATAACAGAATATGGAGGTGTACTAGCTTACCAGGGGCAGTTCTTAAATATTCAGTGATCTCTTGGTATTCCACTAGCAACCTAGTAGAGTCTACCAAGTATCTGATAGTGACATGGTAGCCCCTCCAGGAATGCATTTAGTTAAATCTAAAATGATTTAAATTTGGTCCTCTCAATGATTAATAGACGCAAATAATTCTAGATGGTTCCCATCTCTTTCAAATCCAATATATAGATTCTCAGCATGGATTGGATAAAATATTACAATGAATGTGTGAAATGACTATGAAATAGAATCAGACCCAAATCTCTATCATTCTCCAAGACCTCCTGTCAAAGAGATATTATTTATTTCTCCACCTTAAAGGCTCCCACATTTGTTTCTATATTAATTTCACTAATCATTTTCAATTATTATAGAGAGATATATGATCAAAATTGTAATGCATGTTCAACAAGAAAATCATTTCTTCTAATATCACCTTTTACCATTGGTTTCCTGCTATCTCTATAAAAAATAAAGGGATGTTGGTTTCTCATTATATCTATTAAAAATCAAGTTAAGTTGTTTTATTTATACCTTAGTTAATAATAAAGGGATTTTGGTTTCTTTTTATCTTTCTTAATAATAAAGGGAAGGTTTAACAAGACATATCTTTCAAATTGAGGGGTGGAGACATAGGGGAACCTCATATACGATTTCCAAACTTCATATCAAATTGTGTTTTCTATATCTTTTATTTAATTCATTGAATGATATGGTGCATAAATTCAATATGTCATCCATCCACTATGTTTACTCGCTAAAGATACATTGATATTAAATTTATAATATTGATACAATTTATCTCTTTATCATTTCTTAATATAGAAATATTTTTATTTTGGATTTTATAATATTTTTTTATTTAATTTTTAAAATCCAATTATCCCCCTATTACCATCTACACCAAATGACAATGGGTATCAAATGTGTTCTTTGTGATTTTTAAACATATTTATCTTTATTAAATTATTTTTTTCAAAATTATTATTTTTTGATTTGAAATCTTAATTGATTTCAAAGATTGATTTTCTTATTATGGAATCTTATTAAAAAGCCCCAATTTTTGATGACCTTGATTATCCCTATTTAAAAAATTTAGTTTGATATTTTTCTAGTATAAATAGTTATCTTTTTTTGGAAAATTGATATTTTTGAATATATTCCTATAAAAAATGAGAAGATGAATGGACTCATCAAAATATTATTTCTTTTGAAAATAATGTAAATCCATGAAATTTATTCATTATGAAATTAATGGGAATGAATTTAATCACACACCTACTTAAAAAACTCTCATTAAAACTTTAAACACTTAGAAGTAACAAACTATAGAAAAAATAAAGTTTAATATTCTAGGCCTTCCATCTTTTAGAATGTTTTTGAAAGTTTTTTTATGAATCTAAATAAATTGATAATTAGTATGTTTACTCACTTATTCATTATTAAAAAGTTTCTCAATTATTATTTTTCTACAGAAATTATGGCCAAGAAAATACTATGGGTTTTACCTAGCTTCTTAACTCACAAGGATACTGAGATCCAAGAATCCAAGGACATAAAGAATATAGAGTTCAAAGAAAAAATTAGATCTGGAATGATGTATGAAATCATCATGAAATTAAAATTGGTAAAATAATAAATTAAATTCAAGGAATCCAAGGATAAAATATATTTCTATGAAATAAAATATGATGATTCTCCCAAAAGTGACACTGTGGAAGAAACTCCAGTTCTTATATTTGATGAGTGAAACAAGAAGGGAAATATTAGACTAAAATTATCCATCTATAAAAAAGTTTGAAAGATAATAAGAGAGGTAAAAAAGTGCATAAGGTTTTAACCCAGAGTGTTTGTGATAACATCATGGACTCAACCTCCTCAAGATAATCAATTATGAAGTGTCTCCTAGTAGAGATTGTGGTAAGTAATGATTTAAATAATGAATTTTATATGAACTATTATTATTTATCTTATTCTTATTCAATACATCTAGCTATGAAAAACTAAAATATTCTCTTGGGAAACAAGAAATTTTTTTCATGAAATTTCTTATCTATATAAATAATTCAACAAAAATATAAACAAGTTTATAATGAAAAAAATATTCTTTTAAAAGAAAAATATGACTATGTTTTGAAAGTAATAAACCAATCATATTTTGAAGTTTTAAAATCTGAAATCAAGGATCTAAAAATACCTATTTCTAAATTCATTAAAGTTAAATTATATCTTAACCTGATCCTTGGTTATCAATGTGTTCAAAGAAATAATCATGGTTTTGGTGTTTCAAATAATATATGATCCTTGAAAAATATTACTTTTTTGAATGTTTTTTCCCCAAAAATATTTTCATAAAATATTCATAAATTTGGGCTTTTTATTTATGATGGGGATTGTAAAAAATTATAGATATGGATGAAAAAAATAAATCCATATTTTATCTCCTTAAAATCTCACACAAAAAATATTTGGGTTCCTAAATACTTATTATCCAATCTTCGGAGACCTAATATTGTTTCTTCTTCTAAATAACTTTTAGCTAATATATATGGGTGTTCAAGGGTAGAAAAATGAACTTGTTTTTGATATTTTAAGTAATTCACCATTTAAAATCATATATTTATCTTATAATGTAAGTTCAATAAAAATTACATTTCAAATTATTGAAACAGTTGATCAACTCTTTCGTTATTGAGATCGTTGTTAAATGCTCTAATTTAGGGGGATCCTGTCATTTACCATTTTAATTAATTTTTTGGTTGACCTCATGGGAACTATTTTTTTTACTTATTTAGATTTAATAATATATTGAACTTAATTTAATGTTATTTTCCCCTCTATCATTTTTCAATATCTTCTTAAGATAAGAGATGTTATCTTTTTAATATATTTTATTTTTAAAAAATTTATTTTAATTTTCTATTCCAATATTCTCTTTGAAAATATTTTATATATATTTTAAATATTTATATTCACTTTTATCATTTAATTTTAATTATGATGTCATAAAAAATAATTTAATATATTTAATTCATTTCAAATTACTATATTTATTTCTATATTTTTAATTTTATATGTTTTTGGTTTTTGTTTAAAGTAATCATTAATAGGAAGTAAGTATTGCATGTAATAATTTTTTTATCTTATGTACAAATTATAATCTTTCTATATTCGTTTTTTCATAACCTTACTTTTTTTATGATAATCATAAAGGGGGATATACTTTTCTATCAAATTGGGAAGAAAATAATTTTTTAAATGGGGATATGTTTCATGGTTTTTGTGAAGATATTGGTTAAAGTAATATATTTTAAGTTAAATCATGAGAATGTTGAACATATTTTATATTTTCATCTTGATCATGTTGAATATAATTTTAGAAAATTATTGATTATGTTTAATATATAAATATCTAATGTATTAAATTTGATGCAATATCGTTTACTCTTGATTTACATTTAATATAACTTTTTATAGAAAGTGATTGTGATTGTCAAAAAGGGAATATTGTAGTACCTATTTCTCTCATGGTGTTTTCATGATCACAAAAAATCTATTTTTTATCTATAATTTTCATTTCATTGAATTTCAGACTCCATAAATTGACTTTACATCATATCATTAAAGTCATTTCAAAGACATCATGTTGATCTTGTTGATGGTATAGACATTTCGTTCAACATCTCTTAAGATGAGGGAATTATGTTATTAAATGAAACGATGATTGTTGAAGGGATTAGAGGTGGAAACATTCAAAGGTGAACTAGTAAAGGTTTCACTGATTGACCAATGTAGATAACTATCCAACCTTAGCATGGTGGGTGGCCTCCTTATGTGAAGAAGTCCTAATAAATAGTTGATGGAGTATCGCCATCTCACTAGTGTTGAAATCAACATCTCATCAAATATCTATAATTTCACTAATGATAAGGTAGAGGATAACCTACTTGATAGTGTTAGTTCTAAAAGTGAAATGATATCCAGGTAGTCCATCAGATACCTTGTGAGGGTTATTGGGTATCTTGTGGCAACGAGGCATCTCATCAAAGAATGTGTAGGATCAAAATAATTATGTAGATGCTCAATATACAAAAGGGGGGGTGAATTGTATACTTTAAAAATTCCATTGGAACCTTTAAAGTTGGTTATAAAACTTTCTATATTTAACAATGTTAAAAAATGTAAATTCACAAGACCTCTTAGTTCAACAAAACCTGCAAGATTCCTAAAATATGGTTCCAGAAATGAAACTTAAGAGAAGTCTACAAGGACAAATATTCTACCTTAAAGCATATAGAATCTTACTAATCAGATTATACAAGTATAAAAAAGTATAAGATAGTTATAGTTTCCGTAATAATCAAATTGTTGTGGAAAAAAAACTTTATACAATTCAAGTAACAAGTATGAAATATTTTTACCCAAAGAGTAGGGTATCCAACAACCTTGTATAAAGGTCCCTTGATTTATACTTTCAAGAAATCTTATCTTACCCACACCAGGGTAATCCCTCGATAAGAATAACAGAGTCTGTCTTGCTATCCCCACAAGCCCTTAAACTTCAAGGTAGTCGGGACATCTGTCTTCCTTATCAAGGAATTCTTCAAACTTTAAGGTAGTCAGAACCTCTGTCTTCCTATCCCTAGAAGCCCTAAATTATACAAATCAACAATTGGAGTCGCACGAAGCAGTCTAAAGATAGATTTTTAGAATGCACAAAGCATGAGAGTCTCTCTATTTAGAAATAACTTCAGTAGCATGTAATCTATAGAGTTGTAGAATAGTGTTTTTTGGGCTCGTTCAAATGTGATTCTATTTATAGGAATTTCCCAATGGTCGACTCTCCCCTCCAACAGCCATATTTATCCTTGAATCTTGAAGGGACTTGTACATGTTTCACTCAATCAAAGGTTGGTTAGAAACAGAATGCATGACATCATTTTATAACTATAACAAGGGTAAGTAAAATATGATTGCTCAACCAAATATATTTTTCAGAGTCTCAGGAAAAAATAATGTTCAGATTCTGAGTGGAAAAAATTCTGAGTCTATAATACATGGATATTCAGATTCTGTTTTCCAAGGAATTCAAAGTTAGAATTATATAGACTTCGGAGTTTGAGTTTTGAGGAATTCGGAGTCTGAATTCAGAGGAATTCAGAGTTTGGATTTGGAGGAATTCAGAGTCTGAATTATAAGGAATTTAGAGTCTATATTTGAAGGAATTCGGAGTCTGAATTTCAGAGAATTCGGAGTTTGAATTTCAGAGAATTTGGAGTCTGAATTTCAAAGAATTTGGAGTCTGAATTGCAGAGAATTCAGAACCTAAATTTAGATCCTTAAAAAAACATGCTATATCTGAGTACTTATATAATTCTGAGGTTTTAGATGTGAAACTGAATTTTACACTTAGGAATAAAAAGAATTAAATTTAGAGAGACTAAAATATGAACAATGAAAAATAAGTAAGGATAAATTTCCTTTGGAAAGGAAAATATTCCTTATTAAGGAAAATCTAATAGGAAAAGAAATTTTTCTTGAGATATAGTGTTTGTGATTTTCAAAACATAGAGGAATGGAAAAGTCATAAGGAAACCTTATTGACTCAACAATATCCCCCTTTTTGGAAGGCACAATCATCCTTACTAAAAATAGTATAAATACTTTGAAATTTTTATGATCTTGAAAAAAACTTATCTCCCTTTAATTATAGATCATAGTGGATACAACTAACTACCCCTTAGGATTTGGAAACCCTAAGGATCATATTATTGATTTCTTGAAAGAGATTTTACATTTTCTTTCATACAAAAATCTTCATGATAAAAAATTTCCCTTAGATGAACTCCCCCTTACTTAGGGAAGTTTTTTCTTTACTTAGTATTATTTTTTGTCATTCCTTTCCCCCCTTTGGTGATTTTCAAAAAGGAATAAAGGGAATGGAAAAGAAAATACGGTACATGAAATATTAGTACTAAACAACCATAAAAATTAATTGTAATAAGAATTTCAATAAGATTGAAAGAATTTGTACAATAGGAAAATACAAAAAAAAGATCAGATTTGGAATTAAATAATCCCTCCTTTTATTTCATCATCTTCTTCTTCACAATAGCCTTATGCTTCTTGAGTTCCTTGTGATCATCATCCATATTCTTGATTAGTTGATCTTGATCTTCACTTTTCTTTTCTAAGGCTTTAATTTTTTCTTCCTGATCCTTAAGCAAATCAGTCTGAGTCTTCAAAGATTCTTCTTTTTTAGAAAGTTTTTACTCAAGCTTTATTCTAAGATCCTTTCCCTCTTCCAACTTCAAGAAACTGAATACAATTTCTCATTCAGATCTTTCACTTCTTACTTTTGAGTAGTTTCTTAAAGATATATCTTTTCTTAAAAAGACTCAGTGAGATATTTGAGCTTAGAATACTTGTTTTCAAAATCATCCTTCACATTATCTTGAACCTCATTGAGAATTCTCATCTATTAAATAGTTTTCCTTGACCAACTAGTCATTTTCTTGAAAGATATTTTATGAGCTTCATAATTAATGAAAAAAGTTTTGAAATCAGTCTCATGTTTGACACACTTATCCATCACCATGGATACTGAATCTATTTTTTTATTTAAGGAATGCTAAATCATTTGAAATCTTGAATCTATGGTCGAAAATAACAGAATAGTATCTACCAGCTTCTTCAAATACTGAACAAAACTGTCATGTCCAATAGAAGATGATTATGAATTTGAATTATTTGTTAATGAGGATTCCTTTTCAAGTACATAATATTTCCTCTTTGATGAAGCACTGATATCTTTCGTGCTGACCAAAGACTTATTACGAGTATTATCCATCACCTGCTTAACCTTATCTTTTTTTGAAATGATCTGATCATCTTTTGGTGATTCATGCTCACAGTCTGATAGCTCAATAGTTTTATCTTCATCAAAATTTTTCTTCCCAGCTTCTGCCTGAGGTTCTCCTTGATGAATAATATCATGATTACTACTTTATTCCTTGAATTTCTTATTGACTTCTTACTGATCCTTGTCATCCTTTCATGGTGTATCAATCTTAGAAGATTCTGCTTCAGGAGTTCAGATGGACAACTTCTCAGAAGGACTTTCCTTCTCATGATAATATTCCACTTGTCGTATCATGTCATCAGTGTCACCACTTCCTTATTCTTTTTCTTCATCCACTTCTTTTTCTACTTCTTCCTCAACTTCCTCTTCCACTTCTATTTCTACTACTAATTCTTCTTATTCTTAATGTGGTTCCAAAATCACCAACTTCTTTCCCAGAGTCTCTGGAAGTAATTATTTGAAAAACGATTCTGGTACCAGAATATTCTCAGAGGCCTTTTCAGCGTCGTTAAGAAGATATTGAGTGATGTCAACTTTAAAACATTTCTTTATCTACTTCTTCTCTTTCTCTTATTTCTCAAGATATTTAGTAGCTTTCATCTTCAGGGATTTTGCCGCAACAGGATCCAAGACAGACTTAGGCTTCCCTTCTGTGTAGTTTTTCTTTTCTTCTCTCCACTTAGCCACTACATAATCATGTTAGGGTTTTTGTTTCTTTGGCTTCAGAGGTGTAGATTGGGTTTCCTTAGCCTCTAGGATTTTCATTTTCCTTCAATTACCTTTTCTTTCCTATTCCTTCCTCCCTTTTTGGAGGTTTCAGCTACAACAATTTTATATGATAAAGCTTCAACTTCTTCAATTGATAAATCATAAAACACTTCGGATTCACTAGAAAATCCAATTTTCATTCTCCTTAGAGTGTCATCACTTAGCAACATTACCCTGAAATTTCATAACTTCGATTTATAGGAAATTTTAATTGATTCTAAACAAGAAACAATGATCTTTGATTGGATTTCTAGATACTTGATAATCTTGGACTTCAGATTCCCATTATTGATATTCTCAATCGTAACCAAAATATACCTAACCAGATTTAGCTTCTAGAGGTTCACTTAGAAATTAAAAAAATACATATAAGCTTTCTTTAGAGTATCTTTATCTCCTTTCCTAGGAATGATAATGCCTTGAAACCAAAGTTCTAGAATCTTAAAATTCTTTGAAAGATGAATAATCTTCTAAGTATTAAATCCAACCAAACCAATGAACTCTATGGCCTTTTCCTTATCAAAACTTCATATATTATCTGGTAACTTCTGGGAACAAATTCAGCCTCCCCTTCATAAGGTATTCCAATCAAACTGGCTACCGTAGAATAAGAAAGAGAATAAGTCTTACCATAAATCTTGAAAGAAAATTTGTCTATTCCTCCTTGATTGAAAAAAGATACAAATTAAAAAAACTCCACTAGAAACTACGGAATCACTAGATCCTCTGGCTTGGGTTTCGATACAACTATACTCTCCCAACCATTTAACTTTAGGTTCTTGGAGATGATTGAATCATACTTACTAAAGAAGTATGAGTCTACCAACCTTTCAGGATAAATCTTCCATTCAGAGATTTCCTTTACGGTTGACATTTCTTTCTAAGGAGAGGCTTCTTTAGACTATTGGAACTAAGGAAGACCTGAGAAATTTAGAACTCTCGAAAGTAGGAAGGGCATAGATTCAGCATGCAAGAGCTTGGGGTTTGATGTGGGACAACCATTGGGGGTCCTTTATATAAGCAATTTACACAATGGTTCAGCTTCCCTGATTGATCCAATGGTTGAAAGTTTCTTGAGAAGATCTAATGGTTGAAATGATAGCTGAAGAAGGATTTTGATAGATTCTGATCTTTTGAGGTTTTTAAGAAAAACATTTGGATTTAGAGAAATGTGAATTCGAAAAATTTAAAACAAAATGAAAATACCAACAAGTAAAAGAAGATTACGACAATTTAGAAAAGAAAACATACCTTTCAGAAATCTAGGGACATTATTCGTGTTGAAGAAAAATTATTTTTGAATAACATTAGATTCTGAAATTTTGATTACAAAAAATCTTAGACTACCAAAATTTTGACTAAAAAAAATTTGATTATTAAAATTTTTACTATGAAAATTTTGACTTAAAAATTTTTTCACTAAGAAAAGTTTAGACTAAAAAAAATTGACTAATAAGAAAATGTACTCCACCTATGAAAAGGAGTTTCTTGCTATAAGGAGATAGGTTTCAAGAAGAAGTTAATATGGAAGATTACCTTACGGTTATCATTCCTAACTTCTATTTTATGTATTCAAATCTATCGGAGGCAAAAGATTTTGTGAAAAAATCAGAAAGTTGATCTTGCATTCCGATTAATTGAAGAATGATATCTCCTTTATGTGTGTGGTCCCTAAGAAAGTGATTCCTAACACATGTAAAGCTCATACCATAGTCTGTGAGTGTGTGTTGCATCCACAACACTTGAGCAGTGGAAATTGCTACTGAGTGTTGCTTTTTTCATGATCATGAAACTAATGAATGTAATAGGAAATGGGAAGTTCCAGATGTACTTTTCCTATCCATTCTACATCAACCAATGTCAGCATCTAGAAAATTTTTTAAAACAAAATCATTTCCAGAAGTATAAAAGAGTCCAAGATCCATGGTTCCCTTTAAGTAGCAAAAAATACTTTTCGCTACTTTTGAATGAGATTCCTTAGGATTGGATTGATATCTTGCACATAAGCAAACCAAAAACATTAATTCTGGATGACTAGATGTCAAGTAAAGTAGACTTCCTATCATACCTCTAAAATATGTTTGATCTACTGGTTTCCCAAATTCATCAAGATCATGTGAATTTGAGGTACCAATGGGAGTACATATACTCTTAGTGTTTTCATATCCATACTTTTTAAGAATATATTTAATATAATTATGTTGGGATATATATATTCCTTCTAGTTTTTGAGAAATTTTAAAACTACGGAAAAATGTTAACTCACCCATCATACTCATTTCGAACTCATATTTCATTAAATTCATAAAAGAATTAGTTAAAGATTGTTGAGTTGAACCAAATATAATGTCATCAACATAAATTTGAACAATCAAAACATTTTTCTTGTTTTTGTATAAAAAAGGGGTTGGATAAACATTTCCCTTAACATAATTATTTTGAAGAAAAAATATAGTAAATCTATCATACTAGGATCTTGGGGCTTGTTTAAGTCCATATAAAGCTTTGTTAAGTTTAAAAACATGTTTAAGATGTTTTGTATCTTCAAAACCAGAAGGTTGTTCAAAAAAAACTTCCTCTTGAAAATAACCATTAAGGAAAGCACATTTAACATCCATTTGAAAAAGTTTGAAATTATATAATGATTCAAAGGAAAGTATAATATGAATAGATTCAGGTTTAACTAATGGAGAATATATTTCTTCATAGTGTATTCCTTCCTGTTGATTATATCCTTTAGCAACCAATCTAGCTTTATTTATTACTATGATTGCACTTTCATCACACTTATTTCTAAAGACCCATTTTACTCCAATAATAGAAGTTTCCTTAGGTCTTTCAACTAGGTCCATACTTTATTCTTTTCGAAATCATTTAGCTCATCTGTATAGCTTTTATCCAATCATCATCACTTAAAGATTCATCAGTGATTTTTGGTTTTAATTGGTAAAGGAAAGCTAGATGTTCTATTTCATTTTTAAGGAACTTCTAGTCCTTATAGGTTGATTTACATCACCAATGATACTATCACTAGGATGATTATTAAGAAACAACTAATTTGGGTTTTTTAAAACCTGTTCATCAACATATAGTAGGAAGTCTTATGGGGTAAATGCTTTAGAAACATTTTCTTGAACAGTTTCCTTATCAGAAGGATCTTCTATCAAGGGTTGATAATCAGTTTTTAAAAAAACATATGAAGATGTAGGTTGAGGATTTTTTAAAACAAAAGGATCAGTTTAATAAAATTTAACATGTATTGTTTCTTCAACAATACATGTATTTTTATTGAAAACTCTATAAGCCTTATAAGCTATAGAGTATCCTAAGAAAATTCCTTCATCAGATTTTAGTGAGAATTTGTGTAGATTATCTTTAGTAGGCAAAATTAATACCTTGCAACCAAAACCTTGATGTAGGAAATTATAGGTTTTCTACCATTCCATAACTCATAATGAGTTTTATTAAGAAAAGGTCTAATCAAAACACGATTTATAATATAACAAGCAGTACTTACAGCTTCAACCCAAAACTGTTTGGATACCAAATATTCACTCAACATAGTTCTTGTTATATCTTAAAGAATTATATTCATTCTTTCAACAACAACATTTTTTTGAGGTGTTCTTGGTGTAGAGATGTTATGATTAATGCCTTTTTTACTACAAAAAGTTTCAAAATTGGAATTTTGAAGTTTTTCTCCATGATAACTACGAATAGTTATCAATGGAAGGTTTTTCTTATTTTTACCTTGGGCTCTAAAACTTTTTAAGTAAGAAAATGTTTCAGATTTATTTGCTAGAAAATAGACCCATGTAAATCTAGTATGATCATCAACTATGAAAAATACATAATATTTTCCTCCAACTCTTCCAGTTTATATTGGACCAAAAAGATCCATATGCACCAAATATAATGCATCGGTGGATGAGACTTCACCGACTGATTTAAAAATTGATTTATGTTTCTTTCCATATTGATAAGGATCAAAAACTTTTGAAGAATCAAATATAAGCTCCGGTAGATCCTTAACTAGTCTATTTTTAGAGAGTTTTCATAGGTTCCTATGGTTACAGTGTCCTAAACTTATATGTCATATCCACGAATGATCTTCCATTGCACTAAGACAAGGTAAATCTTGGCTCCTAAGGTCTTCTAAGTTTAGTGTGTAAACATTCTCTTGCCTATGGGTAGAAAGAATAAACTCTTCATTGGAATTGTGTACTAAACACTTTTCATTCCTAAAATTCTCAAGGAAACCTTTATCACCTAATTAACTTATGCTAATAAGGTTTTTCTTAAGTCCCTTAACAAATAAAACATTTGAAATCAATGTTTTTCCAAGAAGAACAATGTTACCTATACCAATAATTTCTCCCTGATGGCATCTCGTTCCCTATTGTGCTGCTGGATTAATATCATGGTCCCCCCCTCCCTGATCATTATCTCTAAAAGTTACTTTTTTTCCTTTAGTCTTGATAATATTTTCAAAGAAGTTTTTATTACCATTCATATGCTGGGAACATCCACTATCCATGTAACATGTATTTTTATTATTACTATATTTATTTTCCAAAAAATAAGAGTGTTAGACTTTCAAAACCCAAACTTTCTTTGATCCTGAAACATCAGAAGGAAAAATTTTAGGAATCCACATTTTTGTTGAAAAATAAGATTTATGAAAACCTAAAGACTAAGTTTTGTTTAAGGAGCAATTTTTTCTCAATGCTGGCCACACTGAAACTTAGTGAAAAATGGAGCACTTTGAGGAAAAAATAAATATTACTAAAAACCGGTTTTGAATGAGTATAACCAAATCCAGAATTATTCGTTAGAGGTCGAATTTGGAATATATCTTATCATAATTTTACTTACCTAAGGTAAAGTTTGAAAAACACTTCCTCAAGGAAAATATTTTTGAATTCAGTCTAATAACTAAGTTTTTATCCAAAAAAATTAGTTTTAGCACAAGAGTTAGTCTCGAAAACATTTTTCATAGAAATTACTTTTTCTAGATCCTTAGAAATTTTATCCTCATCAGAATTAAATTCCTAAAGGTTTTTTGAAATACTTTAAAAATCAAGGGTTTTCTTATCAAGATCTTTAGAAAGATATGATATTTCCTTCGTAATAATAGAAACCTTATAATTTTCCTTATTAATATTTTTCTTGACTTTAGAATTTTCATTCTCAAGGAGCTTAGAAAACCTAGTCACTTCTTTATAAGTAGGTAAATTATTATCTTCATTATAAGAATATTATTCATCTACAGATTCATAATATTTACTATCACTATAATTAGAATTCAAGGATACATTTGTGATGGATACATAATTATCTACGTTAGCCATTAAATAATGATTTTTAATAGGTATCTTAGCTAATAGACCAAGATTCTTTTGTCCAGAAGATTCATACTCTGAGGATTCATCAGAAGAGTCTCCACCATTGGAACTCTAGGTGTCATTGGATTTCAAAACTTTCTTGGCTTTAGTTTTATATTATTTATTTCTATTCCTCCCAGAAATCTTTTCCTTTATATATTTTCTCTTTAGCATAGGAGAATCTGGCCTTATATACCCTTCTCTTTTTCATTCATAATAAGTGACTTCTGATTGTTTCTTGTTCTTTGTGTCTTTCTTCTTGTATCTATAATGAAAGTATTTTTTCCCAACAATCTTTTTCATCCTTTGAGAAAGATTATTTATTTCATTCTCATAATGTTTACTTTCACTTGATTCAAATAAAACAATGACCTTTTTTGACTTGGATCAAGTAAACCTTTCAGGAGTCTTGAATTTCATCTGATTTGAATTAGTTGTAAATGCAACACTTCCATTTCCATTCTTCTTTTTATTTAGATCATCATATATTTTCATTATTGTCTCATTTTGAAGAAGATTTCCAAAAATATAATCAAGAGTAATCTGTGAGACTTTCCTATTCTCATTAATAGCTGTTCTCTTTGACTCCCACTCATTAGGCATGATATCTATAATCTTTTACACAAGTGCCTAATCATATAAAACCTTTTCACCCATAGATTGTAAACTGTTAAAAATGGTCATAAAACTCTATTGTACCTTTCAAACTAGTTCCCCATAAGGAAATTAGAAACCATGATACTCAGCTCTAAGAACAGCTCTTCTAGTTTTGATAAATTTGGAAGTTCCAAAGTTAGTTACTTCAAGCTTCTCCCAAATATAATTTGCAGCATCACAGGAATAAATCTGGATATATATATTTCTTTTCATGGAACACAACAATGTATTTCATACCATATAGTTAAGTTGATATTCTAACTTTTCTTGATTAGTAAAATTTCTAACTTCCTTATTAGGAATATTGTAATCTCTAATAATCATTACAAAGTTGTCTACTCTAGTGTTAATGAAAAAAGTTTTCATACTATCTCTCTAATATTCATAATCATTCCCATCAAATATAGGTGGTCAAGTAGGATTAATATTGTCAATCAAACCATCCTTCATTCCATCCATCTTAAATAAAAAATCTTTCCACAGAATCTTGTTAGTAACAAAAGTTTGTAAACAAGGATAAAAATATTAAGCAAGGAAAAATACAGAATAATGAAAACCGAGCAAGAAAACTTATATACGAATATAAGTATTTCAGAGACATCCTTTGATACCAATTTTAGGATTGAAATAATGATGTATATTCTCAATATACAAGAGGGGGGAGTGGGTGAATTGTATAATTTAAAAATTCATTTGGAACCCTTAAAGTTGGTTATAAAACATTCTATGTTTAAAAAAGATAAACAAGGTAAATTCACAAGACCTCTTAGTTCTACAAACTTTCTAGATTTTAGAAATATGGTTTCAGAAGTGAAACATAAGAGAAGTTTACAAGGACAAAGATTCTACCTTAAAGAGTATAGAATCTTACTAATCAGATTATATATGTATAAGAAAGTATAATATAGTTATACTTTCCTTAATAATCAAAATGCAGCAGAAAACAAACTTGAAACAATATAAGTAAAAAGTATGCAATCTTTTAACACAAAGATTAGGGTATCCAACAACTTTGGATATAGGTCAATTGATTTATACATTCAAGAAAGTCTGTTTTACCCATACTAGGGTAAGCCCTCGATAAGAATATCAGAGTCTATCTTGATATCACTATAAGCCATCAAACATCAAGGGAGTTAGCACATCTGTATTCCTTATCAAAGAAGTCCTCGAACTTTAAGGTAGTCGAAACCTCTTTCTTCCTATCCCCGGAAGACCTCGATTGTACATAGAAACAATCGGAGTCGTATGAAGCAATATGAACATGATGTTCAGTACACACAAAGCATGAGAGTCTCTCTCTCTAGAAATCACTTTAGCAGCATGTAATCTCTAGAGTTGTAGAACAATGTTTTTTGGGTTCGTTCAAATGAGCTCATATTTATAGGAATTTTCCCAACGGTCGGCTCTCTCCTCCAATGGTCATATTTTTCCTTGAATATCAGAGGGACATGTACATGTGTCACTCAAACAAAGGTTTGTTAGTAACAGAATGAATGAAATCATTTTATAACTATAACAAGGGTAAGTAAAATATGATTTCTCAACCAAATCTATTTTTCAGAGTCTAAGGAAAAAATAAATTTTAGAGTCTTAGTGGAAAACATTCGGAGTCTATATTACATAGATATTCAGATTCTGTTTTCCAAGGAATCCAGAATCAGAATTCTGTAGACTTAGGAGTCTGAATTCTGAGGAATTCAGAGTCAGAATTATGAGTAATTCAGAGTTGCAATTCTAAAGAATTCAGAGTCAGAATTCTATGTAATTCAGAGTCAGAATTATAAGGAATTCAGAGTCTGAATTCTAAACAATTTGGATTCTGAATTCAAAAGAATTCGGAATCTGAATTCTATGGAATTTAGAGTCTGAATTCTAATGAATTTGGAGTCCAAATTTCATAGAATTCAGAGTCTGAATTTCAGAGAATTCAGAACCAGAATTCGGATCCTGAAAATAGAATACGCTATATCTAAGTACTTGTAGAATTCAATGTTTTTAGATGTGAAACTGAATTTTACACTTAGGAATAAAAATAGTTAAATTTAGGGAGACTAAAATATAAACAATGAAAAATAGGTAATGATAAATTTCATTGGAGAAGAAAATTTTTATTTATTAAGTAAAATATGAGAGGAAAAGAAATTTTCCTTGAGATAGAGTGTTTATGATTTTCAAAACATAGAGGAATGGGAAGTCATAAAGAAACCATATTGACTTAACATAATGAATTTAATGTGGTCAAAAATTAATCCAAGATCGTTTTCTTTGTTCTTAATGGACCTATATAAATCCTGAAGGATACTAATTCTTTTGAGGCCTATAAATAGAGGATCTTGGAGTCTTGGATAAAAATAATAATAAGAAACATATATAAAAAGATTCCAATTGAATCAATGAAAAATATCTATCATTATTTAATCCCTCCTCTAAAAGATACAATCTTCAATTATCCATCTCAAAGGTTCTCACTAATGTTTTTATACATCCATCTCTCTCTATCAACCCTTTCAAATCTTATCGAGGGATATAGGAAAAAAATAATATCATTTTTTTACCCAGAAAATATAGTCTTCTCATCCCTCATTATACCTTTAGTTTCATTCTATCTCCATAAAAATATAGGTAAGATGGTTTCTTTCTATCTCTGTTAAAAATAATGAGAATTTTGTTTCCTAGTATCTTTGTTAAAAACCAAGGGAAGTTATTTTATTGAAATATTTGATAAAGATAAATTGAAGGTTTAATAATTTATATCACTCAAATTGAGGTTTATATACATAGGGTCACCTCATGTGCTATTGTCGAACTCCTTATAATTTTCTCTCTCTCTCTCTCTCTTATATTTTACACATTGTATAATTCGATCTCGATACACATATCATGTATAATGTTTTTATATCCTCTATCTGATTATTCTAATCCATTAATCAACTATGAAATTAAATTTACAATTGAGATCAAATTTACTATTTATTATTTAATCATACATAAATTGTTTTATTTTGAATTTTCCTTTTTTTTATTTTTTTGTTTAATTTTTAAAAGGCAATCCACCCCCTCTTTCCATATACCCAAAAAAACAAAAAGGGGTTATTTGGATTTTTAATGGTTTAGAGAATAATGGTATGGGAGTGATGAGGTAGTTATGTTGTTGGTGGATAGGACGGAGTTGATTTGAATGGATGGCAAGATTCTTTGAAGATGGTTAGTTAGTTTAGCAATTTAAGTTTGTAAGAGTGAATATGATTCTTGCGATGTGTTTGAGTTTTCTTATCTATTGGTATGTGTTTCAGGTTTTTGAAATAACCTTTATTATTTAAATATTTTCTTTTAATATACATTATTAGATTATTATCAATGTGTTTTACTAAAGAATTGAATGAAGGAATCATGGGATAAGATTGTTGTCCTGATTTCAATAGCAAGTGGGGATGATGTTAATTGGTGGAGTGTTGAGCCTGAAGGTTGAGGAGTGGTTAGAATAATTTGAGGTTGTATTTGAATTCAAAAGTGATATATATAAATTCCATGTTTCCTTTGGACTGTATTTTCTTCATGTATTGGCTCAAGTGTGGTGGAAGATGATCCATGATTAGAAAGATGAGGTTTGGGGGGGGGAGTTCAATTACATGGTTGAAAAATAGATTATTCCCTAGGTTAATAAAGATGATTTTATAAAGGTGAACATGGTGTTTTAACAAAGGGATTCCATTGATCATGATATCAAGATATTTTTTTCACATTAATTGTCTTATTTTTTGACAAAATTTTTAATGAAGATACTTGATCATGAAATTTTGATTTTACATTAAGGTTGGATACTATATGATGGGCGGAATGTTTTTAGTTATGTTCTTGGTTGGAGGCATGTAATCATCCCAATTTTATAGAATAATATTTTTTTGGGCTATAGGGATAGTTGAGGATGATTCTTTGAGTTGGGGGTCTGGTAATAGGTGAATGTGAAGAGTAAATCAGTCATTAGAAGTTCAATGCTAACATTAAGATTTATTTTTAAGTAGTTCAAGGTATTATATGTTAGGTAAGATGAAATTTTTTCATTGTGAAGTAGTGAGAAACCGAAAAAATGAGTTCCATATGATTCATAGTGTTCCTTAGTTTAGGTGATGTGTTTTTTTTTGAATTGCGTGGTTTTATTTTTGTTTAAGTGGCTTATTGTAGTGTGAGTATAGTTTTGAAATTTAAGCATGGGTGTGTTTTGAGTTAGTGAAATCATTCCTTTTATAAAGAACTCTTCTAAAAATATTTATCATTTTAGTTTATTTTTTCATATTATAAATCTATTTATCCTAAAATCATTTTGAAAATTTAAAGTTATTTTATTTTAACAATATTTTTTATTTCTCATCAGCTATGTTAAAATGAAAATGGAATAATTTTTCTTTTATAATTTAGTATCATAAATAGTTTTTTAAATGTATGAAGTAGTTTAGGAGTTAAAAATCTATGTTTATTAAAATCAAATATTTTAGACACATAAAAACATATTTTTTTCTTACAGAATTGATTAATGGTTAGTAAGAAAGCATATTTTTGGATTGAAAAAAAATAAGAATTGTCTTTTTTCACATTTAATCCCTTCTTGATATCATAAATCATTTTTAGAGGTACCTTTCATAGAGATTAAGTTTGATAAAATATAATATTCACCAAGGGATAGAGTTGTATAAGATTTATTAGTTAGAGGGTAATATGTATGTAGTAAGTGTTTTGGATATTTGAATGCAAATAAATCATATGATGGTTTTATTTAGTGGTTAATTTATTATTGTAGCTTAGAGAGTATTTCATTTGGAGGGTGAAAATATTGTTTAAGATGTACCTCTCTCTTAGATATTATGATTTAATAGTTTCTCCTCTATAGGTATGCATAAATGTTAATTTTTTTATTCTATTACTATTTTCATTAAGGTTATTTTTCCTTATATTGTTTTACGGTGATTTATTCATTCCTAATTGAAATTTATTTCCTAGGTATGTTTAGATTTCTTGCATAGTGTTTTCATTTTTGGGTTGGTTTTGAATCTCAAATATGAGAATCATTTGTGAGGTTTCTAATTTGATGGATAAGATATTCTCAAAGTTTAATTTTGTTTCATTATGATATAGGAGGTTCCAGGGGGAGTTAGGAAGATGGACAATGGATTTGGAGATTAGATCTCAACTATAAGTATGTGTTGTAGAATAGACCTATTTATTTTCTCATGTAGTGTTGATTTTATGAGAGTTTTTTCTTGTATTATGGTGTATAATGTTGTGGAGTGTTTATTCATGACATGGTTTATGTGTTGTAGAGAGAGAGAGGAACAAAAAATGTATATGTGATGCTCTATCTCATAAGGGAAGTTTAGATATAGTGTGAAGAGGTATGGTTATATTATCAAGGTTCCCATGTTTTTCTTAAGTAGAAGTATACTTGGGTTGATGTGAAGCTTCTTAGGTTTAACATACTTGAGTTTAGTTCCACCATGGGAGGTGGTATTGCAACATGGTGATTTTGGAGTGTTTTGAATTTATTATACACAATCCTTTTGTTAATCTTCCATGTACTGAACTATATTGTGATCCTACACATTATTTCATAAAGATCTAGGAACTTGATTTCATGGATCTATCAATCTAAGTTCTATTATTTCTAAGTTCCTTTTATTTCATCATAGTTTTTTTGTAGGATTCATTGTGTTTGTGGTGGATAGTTTGTAGTTAATTTTATTTTTCTCATTTGATCATGTGATGTAGGAAATCCAACTAGGTTACATCATGAAAACCCTTAAATGATATGAGTTAAGGTGGGTTTACTTTTAGATTGGAGAAGATATAATAAGATAATGTGGAATGAAATCTTCAGTTTCATTTGGATCGAACCCATTATGATGTGACCATAACCTATCATGATTTGGGATTGTGGTTCACATTTTTTATAATAAATTATATCTCTCGATCAATTTTATTCTATTTCACCCAAATTCTATTGAACCATAGGTAATCAAGGGTACATATTTGGGAATCATTGATCCCCTTTGGTATCTTTTACCTCTCATATTTAAAATATCAATCTCCTTGATATCAAATTTGTTTCCCTTTTCTCTTATTTATATTTATTATCCACTTTTATTCATTCTTATAGAGTCTATAGTAGTGGTGTTGGTTCAGTTTGGTTAATGTTTGGTTAAGTGATTGATGGATCCAAATTTTTTATACATTATTGAGGGTTTTCCTTTTTTGTTTTCAATGATGTTACCATCTAGTCCTTCTCATTGATACATAATGATCGTTAAAGCTCTAGTTGTGGTAGGGTATTTGAAACTTCTTGTTCTTTATTACGTTTAAATTATGAAATTCCTATTTTTTTAGTTTTCTTTATATATATGGTGTGGATCAACCAAATGAAATATTTAAATTGACCAAAGGAAATTGAGGGGAAGAGGGTATATTTTCATGTGATTTATGGGACTTCATGTTATTTCTTACTAATTTATGTCATTATTTTTTCCTACTAAGAGAATTATGTTATTTAAATTATATACATTGTTTTATAATGTTTATTTTTCAGAATCAATTTCATTAATGGGTTAATAACTTAAATAAAATAATTAAATTGAGAAAGTAGAAATTTTGAATTATTGATGTTCTGGTTTATGCATAAAAGTTTAATGAATATGGGAGTATTTTTATAGGAAGTTAATGGACATGGTTTACTATTGTGTTTTCTATTGAAAATATGAGTCATTGATATGTGTCACTATCATAACTTGTCTTCTATTGCTAATATTTTTTCACCTCACAATGGGATAAATCACATAAATTTGATAATGAATTGGTTTTTTGGAAATATGGAATCACTTTTTCAATGTTTGAACATGAAGTTATAATTAAATATGAAAGAATGACTAAGGATATGTTCTTAAATGTTAATCACTATCACATTTACTCTAGTTTGTTTATGTAGATGGGGTCTTTCTTATTGTGTTAAAATGGGTGAACGTTGGACATTGTGGCTGATTGGGAGCATGTGGTGTGGTTTTTATAGTAGTTATTGATGGGATGTTGTGTGGTTATTTTAGTAGGGGAATGATTTGTTGTATGGAAAGGAAGTGGTTTTGAAGATATTATGGTGGTTGATTGTATAATTTGTTTGGAATTTTATATAGTTCCAAGTATGGTTGTTATAGGGTTTCATTATCATTTCTCAGTGTCATAGAAAATGATTGGAATAAACATAATCGAAAATTGGTAAAGGTGTAAAAATTATTGAATAATGGGATGTAAATTGAGTAGTGGTAAAGGAAATAATTAATGTGAAAAACAAATAAAGAATTAATTGATATAGGAAGTGTTTTAATGAATTGTTTTATATTAATTACTTAAGAACTGTTAGACATAATGAATGTAAATATGGATGGTAAATAATAATCATGTAATTTTAATGATGATATTATTAAATGAGAAGTCAATGTTTATTATGGATACCTTTCATGGATAGCTGGGGTTGGTTTATCCTATTATGATGGAAATAATTTTTAGCATGTGGTAGAAATGATGTGATAGCTGTTATGGGTGATAGTAGTGTAATCTGGGTGTTAACGCATAAGATGGGGTTTTTAGGATATATGATATTCATTACATTTTCATGTGAATTCTTACACATGACCATTAGAGTTATATATCCTTACTGATTCTCATATGTTTTTGATTTCGAGGTATTTTTACTAATATCCATGTTTTATAGGGAAGGCATGGCCGACTGCTCAGTCTTCCCTACTCTCCATTTAGATATATTATGAGCTATGATAGATCAAGGTTGATGTATACCTATAGGTTTTAATTTATTAGAGACATAGTATCTACATTATGGTTGATATGAAAATGTTGTTATGTAATAGTAAGTATGTATATATGACCATTAATGGATTTAGGATTTGTTTTATATATATATCGGCTAATTTGGTTATTTATTTGAAGTGTAGGTACATTTTGGGGGTCATGTATGGAGGGATAGGGGCATATGTTTGATTAAATTTTTGTTTATGATACCCTACTGTGATGACGATGTGATGTGAAATTTTGATATATTTTTTGGATATGTGGTTATGTATTTTATATGGTATGTGGTTATGTAGTTACATGGGCATGGAAGGGATTTAAGCACATGATATATGCCATTGGGGTGTGAGAGTGACTGGATTAATTTGGAAGTTTTTTAGGGGTATCTTCTTCATATATTCATTGATATTATGTTACTATAACTTGGATGAAATATTGGTTGAGTGAAACTTGGTGAGGTCATGAGGGATTTGACATGATATTGGTTCAAGTTCGTTCTGTTGTTTTTTCACTGAGGTATTAGTATGTTTCTTCCATATTTTTATGGGAGGGTTTGAGGATGATCCTACTGAGTATACATGTATTCTCACCAAATTCTATGTAAATTTATTTTTCTAATCTCTAAGTGTGAGTTTTTAAATGATATAAACACATTCATCTAATGGAGTATATGGTTAGCGATCATGATTTTCTTCTATAGGAGCTATTTTTTTGGTATTTTATTTTAGAGACCTTATCTATGTATAACATTTACGTGAATTGTGGATAGATATTTAGATCTTATTATATGATGTTTCTTGGGTTTTTATCTTTTTTCTTTTGATTGTTGAGTGTAATTCCTCTCATTTGAGTGTTTTATACCCTCGACACTACTCTAAAAAACATGGCATATTGGAAGTGCGCTTTGGAAGTAACACTTGTATTCAATATTGTCCTATAATGGTGTCAGAACCATGGATTTTCACATCTATAAATAGATTCTTGTTTGTTTTTATTTTCAATCCACACTAGGTTAATCTATGAGTTTTTGAGGAAAGTGATTATACAGTTCATGAGGATTCATCATAGAAAGTGGCATATTTTTCTCATGGTTAACAAATTTTTGGGGATTAAAATCAGTAGGATTGATAAACATTTTTGAAAGGAGTTCTTCCTAGAATGGCACATCATATATATGGTAAAGTCACATATTTCACAATGATAGGAGTTTTGAGAATATGTAGAGCTTTGAGTAAGAGTCTGTGGTCATTAATGTTTGAAGGTTCGCAAAAGACACTTCAAGAAAATTGATGAGTTGAGAAGGGATAATGTTAACCTACATGACTATGAGAAACTTCATGAATGGGAAAATTACACTTGATATTCATGAATAAATATTCTTTATGAACATGACTAAATAGGTTTTATTAAAGGACACTGTGAGATTTTGATATTTATGAAGCTATAAGTCTATAAATAGGTGGCCACCCCTCATTTGAGAAAAAAATAATTTCATAAAATGGTGAATCACTCTCAATTAGTGAAGGTTATGAGACTCTCAAATTGGTAACTATTCACAAGCATAAGAATCAAAAGAATTTTGATAATGACTTAACTAATGGTAAGGCCTTTTAGAAAACGGAGTTTCATGAATACTGGGAGTTTTCAGAAGACATATAGTTCTATAAATGTTGGGAGCATTGAAAAGGATAGGATCTTCATGAAAGTGTGTAGGTTTTTGAAATCTGATATTTCATTGAAACAAGAAGGGGGTTTCATGAAGGCTAGGAGATTCATATATAATAGTTTTGAACATCTATTTTTAGTGAACAATGATTCGAAATGAATCAATTCAGTACTACAGTGAAAGTAGAGTCTCGTTATAATTAGGGAAAAAGATTTATATTCCTAGTCTATTTAATAAACATTCAAGTCTCTAAAATGAGTAATAATTATCCCAAGGCATTAAGAAAGGGGGTTCATCAGAAGTGATCTGAGGGAGGTAGTTTGTTTTACCTAAAACTCTTGTAAATTCAGTGTAACTATCATAAAGTTACCATGTCTAAAAAATTGTAATCCATAATTAAAATTCATTCCTAGTAGATTATGGTATGGTTAACACACTGTCTTTGTATTATCCTTGGACTAACCCTTAGCGGTGAATCAAGTAGAAACTGTTGTGTTGTGTTTCTATTTCCCTGTATGGGTGTTTGATAATTGAACGATTACATCAAAAAAGATTAACAAGTTACTAACAATATGGGGAAAATATTATTCTCATTTAAAGAAAAAGTTGACACCCAAATTCACCGCTCCCCTATCAGGGTGTTCTAGGGTCCTACATGTGGTATTGAACTGTACATGTTATTAGTGTTTAATTTTCACTATATAATGAATAATTCATTGAATTTTAGTGTATTTACATGTTATTAGTGTTTAAATTTTTCTATATAATGAATAATTCATTGAAATTTAGAGGAGTTCACCTATATTTTTAAAAGAAACTTCTATATTTGGATTAATTGGATGAGATATCATTTTATATCCCTTGGATGGAATTCCTTAATTCCACATACCAAGGGATTCAGGTCACTGATGCAACATGTCTTTTTATGACTAGAAAAGATAGGAAAATACTTTATGGAGATACCAAAGATCACAATTCTCTTACTTTGGATATATCCAATTAAATATATTTGAAGGTGATGAGTTTAAAAAACAATCAATTACATGTGGGAGAAACTAAAAATTAAATATGAATGTGATAACAATGTAAAAAAGATAGACATCAAGTCTTTCACAATCAATTTTATGATCTGGAAATGCATCCTGAGGAAAATGGAGATAGTTTATTTAACTATATAACTGAAGTTTTTAGAGATATTTGAGGAAATGTGTAATTAATTAAAGATATTGAAATTGAAAATAAAATTTTGAGAATAATTCTAACTCTATACATTCGAAAAAAATTATCCCATGAGGAAATATGTTTTTCTATGATTTCACTTGATGATATGTTAAGAAGTCTTGTGAATTATGAAATGAAAGTCATACTAGAAGATAAAAAAACTTGAGTAATCATAGAAATAGTATTGAAATATAATAAAAACATGATATTTCTAGAGTTAGTGATAATGGATATGATGAGGAGGACCAAATTCTTTCTCTTCTTTCATAGAAATTCTAGAGAGGAAAATGTAGATTTGAATGCAATCTTCTGTTGTATTTTTTATTGTGTGGTAAAGTTGGGTACATTTCCTCTTAGTTCATAAATAGATATTATTATGGATAAAGTGAAGTAGAATTTATACATAGGTATAAGAAGAAGTTACCAAAAATAGAGAAATCAAATTAGGAAATAAATTTTAGATAAATATATTTATTTCCAAATAATAATAATATAATAATGAATCCTTTTGGGATGTTGAAGCAGAGTTAAAATCTAGTGTTGACGAATCTTTGATGGATACATTTGAAAATGTAAAACCTACAAAAGTTAAAGATAACTAGTAAAATGGATTTATAGATATCATGGAGTAACATGAGTGTACCCTTGATG
Organism: Viscum album; assembly: GCA_963277665.1. Classification (NCBI taxonomy): domain Eukaryota; kingdom Viridiplantae; phylum Streptophyta; class Magnoliopsida; order Santalales; family Viscaceae; genus Viscum; species Viscum album. The sequence continues at coordinate 606,148,880 of OY728139.1, read as the reverse complement.
ATCTTGACAATCAATGAAATAAAAATTGATATAAGGTATCTTCATTGATAGATTCATCAAAGTATGTTGATATGATTGAAGTAGAGATTGATTGACTGCAAGGAGGTGCATAATAACATGTGAAAACTCTTTAAATCTTGGAATATGTTGTAGAGTTTAAACTCAAGATTGAGGAGAATTATAAATTCATCAATGAACATATATCTAGATTAGAGGAAAGTCTAAGATAGTTTTGGGACTTGAAGAAGAATTCCTTATTCTAAGGGGTAAACTAGAAAACAAATCAAAATCAAGGGAAACAAATAAGAAAGTAAAGTTTGGATTATTTTCAGTTACATTGATTTTGGGAAGAGCTCAATATGGTTATAAAGGAGTAGAGAAACCCTTTAATGATCAAATATATGAATTAATGGAAAAAAGTGTAATTGGATATGAAACAGAATCAAAGTCTTGAAATCGAGTGAATCAAAGTAATGGGAAGTAGAAAGTTGAACATATCATAAAGGCACCTGATTTCCTAAAAAATACATCTTTGAAACAAATAGAAAATATATCTGAAAATAATCATCAAGTATCCAGAGATGATCTCAAATGAAATAACATTAAAAAATAAGGGTATATGAGGAGAAATGGAAGTGAGAATATATTTTATCTTACACAAAGTTGATTTTTTGGCATCTTGGGCTTTCTATGTCTTATTGTGAAGAGGAAAGGATATTTATGAATAGGTAAGCACCTGAAAGTCCACAACAGAGAATGTTACCATATCCTTCTTCATAAAGAAGAAATAATTTATATGGATATTTTTTTCACTATTTTATCTTTTTCCATAAATATATTCATTGCAAGTGGAGGAATGGTGCGAATAATCACTATAAAAACCTCAGACAAGTCAATAATAGTCAAATAAGTAGAATTTCCCTTGAAAATAGGTATTATCCTCTTGAATAATAATATGAGTATGATGAACCCCTATATGTTGTAAAGATATTTTATAGGCCATCATCTACCTCCACTCAATTAGGAATCTCATGGAAGGAAAAAAAGAATATTGAGTAATCCATCCTTGTAGAAATTACCCTCAAGGATACAAATAATTGTAACACTAGGATTCTTGATAGCGGATGATCATCCCATATGATAGAAAATACTGATTTATTGATTTTTTTATGAAAATAGTTGATGGAAAAGTGATATTAAATAATGATTATGCCTTAAATATCAAATGAAATGGTAATACAAAATTAGAAGATGATGAGATAATGAAGATAGAAGTTCTTTATGTGGATAGCTTGTGTCAAAATCTTCTAAGTGTGAGTAAAATCTAAGACACAAGAAAGGTGGCGGAATCTAATCATAAGGGGTGAACCATGATATGAAAGATATGTAGTTCTCTCATTTGGTTCACATTGAATATGTTTAGTAGTACATGCCAGCAAATCAATGCAGAGAAAAGGCCTATAGCATTGAAACTTAGAGGAAGAAACTAAAAGTGTTTTAGAACTAGAATTTATAGAATTATTAGGTATTTATTTCACACACATTTAAGGAATACTACTTTTATTATGTTTATATATCCTTCAGTTTTATCTTTTATTGGAAGGAGAATTGGGGTTCATTGGCTAGGACAATGATATGTGGAGAAGTGAGGAAGTGGTGGATCTTATTCTTTAGGGTTCATGAGGATTTGTAGATCTTGTTAGAGATGTTCAAGGACTACATCTGAGAAGGGTTTCTTTTTTCAACCCTGACGTTGACCAGTCACCTACAGTTTCTTACCCTTCAATAGGGGAGTTCCAATGTGTGAGAATTTATGATCCATTTTAGAACCCTTTATCAATATAATTCATACTTGATTCTAGATGTGGAGGCCAGGTTGATGCATTTTTATGAGGATTTTCTTCCAGAGATCTAGCACCAGGTATACCCATTCAAGTTACTAACATATCAGAAGGTGTGGGTGACAGTAGAGGTTTTTTAGAGGATGTTTACTAGAACCAGATAATCATGAGAGGGGATTCATTAGGATTATTTACGAAGTAGGGATGTGTTTTAGATTTATTATTTCTCTATATATAAGGTATTTTAGATATTTTCGGGTAGGTTTCATCCCTCATCATCTCATCTCTCTAGGGGTGGAGACTCTCAATACTTTCCCAAGATATCATACATTTTTTTTCATGTAGAGGATATGTTTATCAATTACAAGTGTGCCTAAACATTCTATATAGGTAACATAAACCAGGTGTTCTGTTTTAGGTTCATTATTGAGGAAGTTTTATTAGAGGCATCAGCAGTAGGATTCTCCATCATGGGATCTATATTAAGGAGATGGGGATGGAAGAGGGAAAACCCAAGATGTTCCTCATACCTAGAGAGTAGATAATGACCTTGTAAGTTTTTACCATTAGGGTCATAATGTCCATGGAGTAGGTCATTGTCATCTTTATCCCCTATCATTTCCATATCTAATATAGATAGACATCATTTTAGGTTCCCTTTTATTGTTTTCTACTTGGGTGTAAGATTTGATTGATTTGGGTGTTACACACTCCTACATATCACCTACTCTAGTCCATTCTATGGGACTTGAGGTGGAGATAGTTCAAATTCCCTTATCATTGAACATTCTAGATAAAGATATTTCTTATATGTATCATGTATATAGAGACTTTGAGATAGTGTTGGGGAAACAATGCTATTAAGTATTCTTCCTTTGTTTACATATACAACCTAATGACATCATCCTCAGTATGGACTGGTTGTATTTGATAAAGGATATCAAGGATTAATTTAGGAGAAGGGTTGTGTCCTATGGTACTAATAGAGATATTATAGTTTTTTTTTGTGAATGAGACCCTCAGAAGGGTTAGAGGTATATTCTATCCTTATTTTCCTTTATGGAAGAGATGATGTTGATGTCATTGAAGGTTTAACTGATGATGTTTCCTAGGATTCACAAGTAGAAAATTGGGTTATTTCCACAGAACTATATCCATAGTTATGTGGCATATAGCCAAATTTTTAAAAATCATAGTTGTAGGCCATTTTCCAAGGCCAATAGAAATAGTTATACTAAAACCGTGGTTATAGACCATACCAATATCCATGGTTTACAAAACCATGGCTATAGGTATCCCAACCTTATGTGGGAGAAAAATTTCCCCATGTAAAATAGAGTGAGAAGCTCTATTTCTATGTTTTTTATGCTACCAATATGATTTTTAATAATATATATAACATATTATATATATATATACTCGAAGGTCGATGTGGTTTAGTGGTTATGCAACATAATCCTATGGGTGAGGTATATAGTTCAAGTCTGTCTGGTGACGTATTATTATTGGGCTATTTCCATAGTTTTCTGTGCCTATAACCATATTTTTTAACTGTGGAAACAACACATATGCATATAGTTGTAACCGTGAATATATGTCAGCTGACACAGTTGACAATGATGAGACCTATCATAATAGTTTTGAAAACCATGGCAATAGGTCAGACCATATTTCCATGGTGATAGCACCCACGTTTCGGAAAAACCATGGCATTAGCATACAACCATGGTTTTGGGACATATTTTCATAGTTTTCAACCATGGAAATATGAAAAGTTTATAGTAGTGGTTGTGGATGATTATCCTAATGTATTTATTAAGGAGGTTTTCATATTACCCCTTTAAAGGGAGATCAATTATGGGATTGATCTAAAACATGTTTTTTCTCCTATCTAAATGTATCTAGATATGTTATCACCTAAAAATTTGTGATATCTATGATTAATGATCCATGGACTATTATATGAGTTTGTGTTCGGATGAGTGTGTCACCTTGGGGTTCATCGGTTTTTTTGTCAAGAAGAAAAATAGAAGTTTATATCTTGGTATAGATTATCTTCTTTTGAACTAGGTGATTGTGAATAACCCTTATCCTATTTTTTAAATTAATGATTTATTTTATCACCTAATAAGTGATAGTTAGTTTTTGAAGATAAATCTATGGTCAGGATTTCATTAGACACCAGGGAAAGATAGGATATTCCGAAGAACACTTTCCGATGTCTACTTGGGATTTATGAGTTCATTGTGATTCTTTTCGGTGAAACTAATGCACTTTACATGTACAAGTGTTTGATAAATTAAATTTTTATAGAATTTGAATATTAGTTCATGGTGTTTTTCATTGATGGAATCCCTATGTTCTATGTATCTAAGGATGATCATGCAGAGCATCTTCATTCAATTTTGGGAGTTCTTCATCATCAAAAGTTATTTGGGAAGTTGTTGAAATGTGCATTTTTGGATCATGATGTTTTTTCCATGGGGAATTTGATATCCCAATAGGGTGTAGATATATATCATTAAAATAACAAAGCAATTGTTTCTTGAGAATCCCCCATGACTATTGCAGATTTGGGGAGTTTCCCTGGTCTTTTAGGTTATTAAAGGAGGTTTTTTGATGATTTCTATTGGTTTGTGTATCAAATTAAATATTTGAAAAAAAGATTATGAATTCTTGGGGTATGATATTCTCCAGGAATATTTTGAGTTAAAAAGGTATATGTTGGTCAGTGCTCTAATCCATTGTTTTTTAGCATAGGGAGATTAGTTTTCAGTTTTATGTGATTCATTACATCTTAGATTTAGCTGTGTTGTTATGAAGCAATGAGAAGTTTTATCTTATGGGTATTGGAAGTTCAAACCCATGAGAGTATTTTTACCACCCATGATCTCAAGTTGGAAGTAGTTTTTTTTACTTAAAGCTTTGTAGACATTACCTCGTTGTCGGTCTTTTTTTTATTTTTACCAATCATTAGATCCCAAGGTATGTATTCTCCTAGATAGGCATGAACTTGAAACAATGAAGTTAGGATGAATCATTATAGGATTATAAACTTATATTTTGTATACACTAAGGAATGGAAATTTTTTGGATGATGTGCTGAGTAGGATGTCACATAGTGATGTCGTGCATGAATCTGTAGAGTCGTAGTGAGTTATGGAAGATATCTAAGTGATTCTTCTTGATTTTGGAGAGGTTGGAGTTAAATGTTGCCTTCTACATATGAAATTTAATTATTATTTGGTGTATTAAGTGTAGGAGTCCCGACTTGGGTATTCTAAGGTGGCGGTCCAGAGATATAGAGGATTGTTGGGTTATTATCCTTATGGTTGGTCTAAAAATGACCAACATTGAGTGTTATTCCCAGGAGGGATTTTTGTCTCTTTGGTGATGTGTGGGATGGTTATCTATGAGTTTTTTAGATAAATTTTTTGGCATATCATGGAATGAAAAATATTTATTGAGATCTAATAGGTTTTTTTGGTGTATTGGTTTGAAGAAGGAAGGTATAGAGTTTGTGTCTTTAAGTTTTCTTTGATAAAAGTTGAAGGTCGTGCACCATGATACGATTGGGTTTCTTTAGCTGTTGGATCTTCCTCAGTGGAAGGGGGAGTTATATTTATGGAATTTATTTTTAGTTTACCTTCAGCTCTTGGAGGTTCTGATTCAATATGGTTGATAATGGATCATTTGATGAAATCATCCCACTTTATTGCTGTTAAGGACTTGAGCCTAGTGTCTGTTCTATCAAGGCAGTATCTTGAGGAGGTGGTGAGACTTCATAGAGTCCTAAGGATGATCATACATGATCATGATCCTTGTCTTACCTCTAGGGTTTCTAGAGGTCATCAAAATATTTTTAAATATCAGTTATACAATAACACTACTTTTCATTAGTAGATTTATGGTCAGTCAAACAATATTATCTAGACTTCTAAATAATTATTGTGTTTTATGTCCATGATTTTCAATGTTTGTGTATGAGGAACGTGCCTTGGGTTGAGTTTTCATACAACAAATGTTTTCACTACACCGTTTCCATATCATAATTTTATTTATTGTATGACGAACCTTTCCTTTATCTATTATTCTAGAATGGGGTAGGAGAGTCTAGAATTCTTGGGCCAATGCTAGTGTAGGACGCAAAAGAGATGTTTTGGGTAATTATAAAAAGGACTAAAGTATGAAATGTCCATCAAAATTCCTATACTGATCATCGGAATATATATATATAGTTCAACAATAGAGATCATGTGTTCTTAAATGCCACTCCCCATCATGGGAAGTAAAGGTTTGGTCTTGGGACTAATCATTGTCCCTAATTTGTTGGTCATTTTGGGGTGTTGGATAATGTTGGAGTGGTGGAATATGAGATAAAAATTACACTAAAGATAGTCTAGATGAAATATGTATTTCATGTGTCACAACTCTTCCATTACCTTCATTATTATTCACATATTAGTGATTGGGGTGAGATCGATGTTATTGATGATGTGACCTTCTAAGAGTAGCCTATAGTGATCCAAGACTGCTATGAGAAGGTGTTCAAAAGAGATTTCTTACATTAGTTTTTGTATTGTGGAAGAACAATATCATGGAGAAGATTACCTGAGAATATGATTCATAATAACGCACTAAGTACCCCAAGATTCTTGATGTTTTTCTCTTCTCTTGTGGTGTTTTTCATTTTTAGTTGTTGACTTTTCTAGTTTGTGATTTGTTTCCTCTTTAATGATGTTTTTTGGTGGAATTACTCTCATGGGAGAGGTATCACCCATGATATACTATTTCGGAGATAGTTTTTTTTGTGTTGGGCGGTTCTTCATTTGGTTCCTCCACATGATATGGGTGAGCTCCTATGTTGGAGAGATTATTGGGAGGTATCACATAGGGTGGTTTATTGGAAAACCCTTTTCCCTTCTTTATCTCTAGGTTCTTTTTAGTTTATTTTGGATGGTAATACATTGAGAGGAATCTAATGTAAGGACATGGACCCTAATAGATCTTTCCTTTGTGAATTGAGTTCTTGGAGGTGTTCAAATAAGTTTTTAAGGTTTTTTAGTGTAAAATGGGATGTTAAGAATATTCTTTACTCTAGTTCCCTAGGCACCCATAAGGGTGGTATCTACAATGTAGTGAAACTAGTTGCAACGTAGGGTCTTAGGAATGTTATTTCATAGATACTTTCATTGTAGTAATAACTATAGTGTAAAGGGTGGCTGCAGTGTTGGAACTTAGTTGAAATTTGTGTGGTTGCAATGTAGCGGTTCAGGAGTGTTATGCCAATTTTTGGGTAGCTACAAAAATAGGTTTAGGTTGCACTGTAACCTCCTTCATGGAGAAATAGTTCAGAAGTGTGGATGTCTCAGATGTAGCATAGTACACTCTCCCCTTATAGTGGATCTGTTCCATGAAAGTATCCATGTTCATAATACATCTATTTGACCAAGGAAGGATATAACAAGACCCCTTATGCTACACATTTTTTATTCAATGTTATCTAGTTATAATTCATAGTCTAGGAGGCTACATCATGGTATTTTATTTATCAATTGGCCTATAAATACATGAAACCCATTTAGACCCACCATTCTCTCATCCTTCTATCTCAACCCGTATATTCCCAAGAGAGATTTTTGAAGGCCTTTTAATCCCATATTGATCATATTCAATCCTTCAATTCCTATATTCAATCCTTAGTGTTGTAAGGTGAGTTATTAGTCCATTCTTATGGCTATATCTTCAATTGATCTTGTTTCCTCTAATTTATTATTTCTCTTTTATGTTGTTCGATATTAATTTTTCAAATGGGTTTTCTTTTATTATTTTTTGGTGAATTTATTCCATCAATACCTTGTGAGATCATAGTTACATTTGGGAGATGTGATCAAAGATCTACGCTAACATCCCATTTCCATTTAAATAACATTTAGAAATTTTAAATAGGCGATTCATTGCATCTACTTTTATTTAAATGGAATCATAATGTTACAATGAATTAGTTTTTTTGGTGGTAGTGGAATCACCCCTAAAAAAGGATAATCTAGATTAATAAATAATTTTTTTATAATTAGTGATCGAATTTTATTATTCCAACATGATTATGGATTGCCTCTTGATTTACTATATAGTGTGTTATGTTTTCATGCTTGTTAGCATGTATAATTTGATTAAGTTATTAAAGAACATGAAGACATTAATATTTTAGATGGATAAAGAATTAAAGGTAAATGTGTTATGAATCCTCATATTATTGTAATTTTATAGTAATCAAAATGATTCTAAATGTATATATAATCAAATATATTAATCCGTGTGCTAATGGAATTCGTAAAAACCTAAATATGTAAATTGTGATAATAATAACGAGTCATGTTAATGGAATTTTTCTTCCATAAATCATTGTGAAACTAAAATATATGCTTGAATAAAAATTTTAATAGTTTAATATATTTTTATAGATGATTACTTAGGTTACACTTGGATGTAACCTGTAATAAATAAAACAGTTAACTTAATATGGAATAAAATAAGTTATTTTATAAAGATTAATATTTGAGTTTGAATGTCCTTGTTTTCTTGTGAAGGTTAAATACCTTATTTTTGGGGCTGAGTGACCTATTTTTCATGTAAAGGATGGTGGCATTTTTAGGGCCTAGTATCCCTATTGACCTTATTGGATATTTTATAACTTTTTTATATCTATGGATGTGAACCTTTCTATGTAATGTGATATGTTCCTGGAATGGATTATGATTTATGTGTGGGGAAGACCATGTTTATGGAAGCCGTTTTCATCTGTGATAGAATGATACATGGAGATATGAAAGAGGGTTTCAGGGATAGAACTTGAGTTGATAGAATGGGTTGATGTTGGTATTACACATTGTTGTGATAAAATATGAGATTATTTCTTGTTAATGAGTCTATATAAATTATTTATGTCTAGGTTTCTTGTTTATCTACATTCCTTTCACCACTACTTAAGCAGATGGTTGGTCTGGGTTAGGAATATCCTCGATGGTATATTATGGTGATTCCTAGAGTACTAATAATTATGGAATGATTAATATAGGTTATTAAATATCATAACCCATGGGGTTGGTTCTTGGAATGAAAATGTTGATAATATTGAGAAATTGTGTACTGGGATGGATTATTCTTGGAGGGCATAAACTTCCCTTTTTTGGTTAATGAGATATAATTTTTTCAATGTTAATAAAAGGAAAATGAATTAATTAACTTAAGGTCATTTCTAAAAAATAAATAAGTATTTTAATATAATTATTTTTAAATGTGGTGTGTTTATATGATATCTATTTCTTATCAATGTTAGACATGTATACGAGTGATGATAACTATAGTTGATTATATCTCTAGGTTAATGGCCATAATGTGGTTGTGAGTAATATTATAGTGTGGTTAATTCCCATAGTATTTTTTATGACTTTATATTCCACCCCAAACTTTGCGGTAGGGTGACTAAGACCCATTGGACTCTAGGAGTGTGTTTCCCAAAACATATAGGTTGATAGGGGATGGATGGATAACTACACCCTCTACCTCTGCCCTCTTCTATTTGTAAAACAATTAAGGTATTCCCAATAGTTATGTTCTATATATATATGTGTGTGTGTATAAGGATATAATTTCTTGTGGTTATATCATAAACATGTATTTTCATAAATAGTATTCTATGTAATATTATAGGTTTGATGTGTATGGTAAATGATGGCTCGAGGTACATACTTGGTGTATGGGCTGTGATGGATAGAGGTACAATACCTGCTTTATGATATATGACATATGTGCTAATGTGGATCCTAATAACTACTAGATTACTATACATATATATAGATGGAATGATGAGATGATGTGATGCATGAGGTTCATGATGTGATACCTTTATTAGATGTTTTTGGGATAACATATTTCAGAGATATATATTCCATGACATATGATGATGGGGAAGAGTGGAAATCCAAGGGGGAAGTGGTAGTAAAAAACTCTTATTTTATTACTATAGTAAAATATTTATGTATTTGATACTTGATGAGAGATAAACAAGGTGAGTCTAGGAACTTAGTATACCTACTTTGGTGACAATTTAGTTTCACTTTTTGTTCACTAATATTTAGTATTATTTATTTATATTTTTCATGAGAGGATCTAGGGAGGATAGTACTGAATATAATTATTATGATTACCCTACATATATATAAACTATTTTCAGGCCATCTAGAGTAGGAAGGAGATTGGGATGGATATTACTAGATCATGTTTTTATAGGACCTATTTGCGGTTTGTTAGTCACTATCAGGTTTTTCATTTTGAATCTTGTATGTTTTATTTCTAGTTGTTTTAGTATTGTATTAAATTTCGTGTATTCACATGGTATAATGCCTCCATTTGTATATTTAGTATACCCTTAGTTTTTTTCACCAACCTTGTCCTATTGGAGGTGGCCTTTGGGTGGTAACCATCTACCTTCTCTCATTGTCGACTAGGGAGGGGTACCCTTGGGTGGAGGGGTCATGAAAAAATGTAATAAAAGTGAACATTAAAACATTAATTTATCCCCAAAATTTAATGATTTAAATAAGACCAAAATTATCCAAATTGTTTAATATTTATAAAATACAATAGGGTGAATATTTATGTGTAAATCATCAAAAACCATACTTTATTTGAAAGTGTTAGTGTTTAAAATGAATTGATTATCATAAAATATATTGAATAATTTTCCACTAACAGTTACCCCATGAGTTTTAAGAAACTCATAAAAATAAATCTTCCATAACTCATCCTATTTTCATTTAAATATATAAAAAGCATAAATAAAACCTATATGACTCTATTTTTATCCATTTACTGCAAAAATATAATTAACTTAAAAATAAATACATCCATATCTCAAATAAATCTTAGCTAATAAATTTTTTATCAAATATTATGGTATAATTTAGTCAAACCAGGATGAAATTCACATTCAGAGGCATAAAATTTTATCATCACATCTAATTATAAAATATATATAACCAAAATTCATATATGTGAAACCAAAAGGTAATTATCATTTAGACTATATCCATGAAACATATAATCTCCATATATTATTCTATAGATGAATCATCAATCAAAATCTAAATCCGAACTTACTTTCCCTTTCTTTATCAACGATGAAGTGATAGTGAGTGATTCCATGAATACATGAACATATTACTTATATTAATCTAAATGGAATTATTATACAAGATATATATAATGTTACTCATCTTTTAATTATGAACAATATCAATATGATATCACTTACTTAAGGCATTAAGAATGACATTATTATTTTTAGATTAAATATATTCTCAAAATTAAATTATTAGAGATATTCACCCATATTCTATTATAAATATTAAAATATCACTAATAGAATATATAATTTACTATTTTATGATTCATGTAAAAAATAAAATTTTAACTGAATAAATAATATTTTATGTCCTTGAGCATAATCATCATAACATCTAGTTCAAGATCACATGTATGATAATTCTTTCAATGGGTTATAGAATTTAAATAACCATATTCCCCTACCCTAACTTAAAATATTATAATGTAACCAATACCCACACCACATGCATCGTAATAAACTTCATAATGAAAAATTGAATCCTATAATATAACAATTGGTTCACTGATCAATAAATTCTTTATTTCATCAAACTAAACCTCACATATATCATGTAATGACCAAAACTTTCATTAATAGAAATCCTTATTGATCTAATTAAATGTCTCTTTATGTAAAATGTTTTTATAAAATGTCAAATTCTTTGGTTTTATGTTTTTGGATTTTAAAATACTATTAATAATTTTGACCTTTGATAATATAGTCATTGAATAGTGATCACATGATTAGTATAAATATAAGGCTTTAACAAATCCAATTTACTCAGATAAAGGAAGCGATGACCTCATCCAGTAGAAGTGCCCCATACAAAGCCCATTTTTCAGATATCAGAAATGAGGTTACATCTTTGGGCTTCGCTCTTGACCAAGCCCAATCCGAGAATGAATATGTTAAGCTCGAGCGGGACCACCTACGAGAGAAGTGGAAGCTGATAATAGAGATTACCACCCGAGCAGTGTTATCTGAGCCACCCCAAGAGTCTGTCACCAATGCACACCTTACTCTTCAGTCTTATGTGGGTGTTATAAGAGTTTATGTAACGAGACCTTAGCACTATGATTATGTACATTATTTTTGTATATAATAATGAATACACTTTCATTTTATTATTGTTACCTTGTAAATAGTTTTTAAAGCACAAATAGTATTTTTAGTTAATGTTCAACTAAAATATCTATTTTGATGAATTAATGGATTTTTTTAATTAAATATTAGTTTAATAAAATATTATTTTGGTTATTAAATTATTTTTTATTAAATATAAATGATCGTATAATTTTATGAATGCAATTGTAATTTTTATTAAGGTTTGAAAGCCATTTTTCTCAAAACCCATGAATTCTCAATAAATGTAGATTTTTATTATAAAAGTGAAATTCAAATATTTAGAAAATTATTTAGATAGAATGAATATTAATTCTGGAATCAAGACATCAAAATTATCCAACCGTGAATTTTTCATAATTTTCTGAGGCAGTCAAATTTTTGGGTAAAAATGAAATACCGTTTAAATATATATTGTATTTTATGACATCATAATGTCCGAATAGTGATGTAATAAATTACTATAAACTCTATGTTCGGCTAATATATATTTTACCATTAAAATAATGTGATTTTTGTTTTGTTTTATTTATTATACAAATCTTTAGTGGATCCTTGAAGACATATTAAACATTTTTTCTTTTTAAATTGTTTTCATTTGGAGTGTGACTCACCTCCACATAAGCAACCCCATCATTTTAAGAAGTTAGGACTTTGGACTTATAAAATTTGTTTTAAAATCCCCTGTTTCAAAAAACTTGGGCAAAAACCATGGGTTGGTTTGTGGTTTTGATTAGTTTAATGTGAGGTGTCCCAAACCTAAATAATAAACAATTCCCTCTCCTTTTCTATATAAACCCACCCAAGATCCCACTTCCTCCTCACTCAAATCCTTTTGAGTTCATCCATACTCTACCATCCTCTCTCTATAATCTTCCTGAGGTGCCCCAATCTCCCATGAAGCCTCTCTCAAGCCTATCTCAAGCCTTTGTAAACATACTTCCAAGTAAGGGTTTTTCTTCCTTTCTCATTTTGTCCAATATTCTTTAAGCTGTTATTCCCTTTTAATTTCAATTATAAATTTTGGGGTATTGTTTAGAACCTCAACAATAATTTCCTCTTTATGTTTTAATGATGGGATACCTCTTTCTCTCTCATTAAATTCCTCTTATGTACACCCATTACTATACTGAAATTCTGAAAGGAATTTCACTCCCCTCATTTACGTTTAAGAAATTATTTTGTATCATGAATACAAATTCCATTAAATTTGTTGGTAAATGTATCTTTATTAACCCCTTACTATCTATGTCATGTAAATATGATGATACACCTCTTTCTCTCTCATCAACCATTTTTATGAGTTCTTATGTCACACCGTTATGCTGCCGAAATTGCACCATGTTTTTCCAAGCCAAAGTCTTTGTGTAGTGAATACCATGCCCATTTCTCTATCAAGGGTATTCAAATTTATGCACATTTAATTATTTTTTAAATAGTTTAAAGTATTTATTCCACATTTTCTTATTGTGGAATAAATGATTATTTTGAATGATTCAATGTTTTATGATCCATGTGGAACACTTATTCATGAAATGAAATGTTTAAGAAGGGTTCACCCTGATAGCACTCTGATGCATTAGGTAAAGTATAGTATTATGATACATCATTTGCAATGGGTGTTTAATCATGATAATTCAAGTGACACGAGGGTTTACTTGTGCTTCATGTGCAATGCGGGTTTACTCATGCTCCATGTGCAATGAGCATTGGCTTATGCTAATTCCATGTTAAGTGTTATTGCCACATTTCAATGTTATGATTACCATGCTTTATCATGACTTTATGTTTACGCTTCTCTTGTGATCTATTAATATTCCTATTGTCTGACATGTATTGTATTCATCATGTTATTCCATGATTATTCCCTTACTGGCCTTTATAGCTCACCCTTTTCTTATGCATGTCCTTAGGTTATCCCATGCAATGCTAAGTATGAGGGAATGTAGTGGTCATGTAAAAAAGTTTTCAATAAAGATGTTGTATTTCATGTTTTAAGTTGTTATGTAATGATCTTAAGCCCAAAATAAACTATACCTCTCAATCTTCTATGTTGTATCAAGTGAAGTTTATGTAATAAATTATGTTTAATTGTGTAATAAAAAGCAAGGTTTTCATATATCATCCAAAATTAACGTTATAACATTCATATCCAACATAGTTAATGTAATAAATAAATGGGGAAATATCTAAATAAATCAAAAATAATACCCAATAATTCAAACAATACACTGAATTTTAGAAATTCAATTTGGTACTTCTCAAGAAATAACATTTGTCACCTTTTAAGGATTTATAAATTTCCTAGACACATGAATAATAAGCCAATGGAATTTTACTATTAGTATCAAGAAATGGAAGATCGATATTTTAGAATAGTGTTTTTGAGCCCTTAGAGGCTCCATGAAAATATCTAAATTCTCCCCATTCCCTTAAAAAGATTTTGAATTTATCAATATGTCATCAATAAATACAATCAAAAAAATTTCAAGATAATGGTGGAATAAAAGATTCATCAAGGACATGAAAATAATAAAAATACCTTTCACTCTAATTTTTTTAAATAACGTAAAATAATCATGTCAGTTGATAAACATTAGATAATTCTTAGCTTTCGCCATGAACTAATAATAACATGAAAAAACACGAGTCTTTGAAAATCAAAGTTCCCTTTTCATTGGATAAAAAATATCATCAATACATGATAATTTATATTTTGTCTTCATTATAAAAATTATAAATCCATACATAGTCACACACTCCCATAATTATTCTTAACAAAAATTACTGGATCACCCCTAGTTCATACACTTTTTCTAATGAATCCCTTGGAAATTAGAAACTTATAAATAAATAATTAATTATATAAAAAATAATGAGATATATAATAAAGATTAATAGATATAGGCTCAGTAACTGACACTAGATCAATCATAAAATCCACCCCCTATATAGAGGAAATCCTATGAAATCCTTAGGAAAATATATTCTACAATTGATCCCATAAAAGTGGGAAAATAAAATTTATTCTACTCTTAACTAATATAGGGATCATCCTAATAATCTAAATTGTAACTACAATAAAATTTACTAGTTTTTTTACCATGATTCCATTAAATTCCATGATCCTATGAAAACATAAATATTATTAGTAGAAGGAAAGAATGTCACCACCAATGTTAGTTAATGAAAGACTATAAATGAGTAAGCTAGTAAATCCATATAATAAAATGAAAAATATTAATTTCTATACTAAATGGTTCTGAAAAATAACCATATCCACTAATATCAATGTAAATTATTGATCATGTCATAATGGGATCCTATTTTCTCCCCAATGGAGTTTTGACATTTATTATGAAAAAAATATTTCAACATTTATACCCAAATTTTTTAAAAAAAGTAGAGATAAATGAATAAGATGAAATATTATTAAATTATATACTAAATAAATAATAAATTAAAAGTATTATACCTTTAAAAATCTATGACCCATCACTAAGATCATTAAATACTTAATCAATGGTATACAACTACATTCTACCTACCCCTTAATCCTATCACTAAGTCACCTAACTCCCCTTATCCACATATACCTTCTATGTATATCCATTAGAATCTATATGTCCTCAATGACTAGACCTTCTATAATAAATCTGACTAACACTCTATTAAGGTTTACTAAACAATGTATGGGATAACTGAGTGGGTGTTGAATCTTGACCTTTACTCTTTTGGATTCCCTTCAAAAAAACCCTCAAGAGTTGTCATATTTTTCTATAATAATGAAATTATTTTCTCTCACTATGATATAAAACACGAGTATGGGAATTTTATCGATGATGATAACACTCTACTTATTTTTCCTCTAGAACAAGGAAAATAAAGCATCTTTATCTCTCTATAATAATCCACTACCTCAAAAATAATCCTTTGTCTTACTATTCTTACTATATATTGATCAATAAGTACCCACTGAATCACTTATTTTTTCCTATCAATCATTCCCATCTATGAGAGTTTTTTTCAAGACTTTGATAAATATAGCTAAAAAATAGTCTCAACCATGAGTGAATCTTTGGTTTCATGCTATACTCAAAATGAAAAGACATAGTGTATTGTTCAATACCTATAGTTGGATAAAAATATAAAATATATAAACTTATCTATGTAATCTAGAATATAATATTTACATTAAAAAATCTCTATCAATCCCTTTATCAAATATATCCTCAATATATATGGAAACATTTTCTCAATGAATGGAACCTAAAAAAGAATCCTTTAGCCAAACTTTTTTTTGAAAAACAATCTCCTACCATTATTGTGTTGTTATCTTAAGCGTAAAATTAGGAATATTAAACTTCTCCACTTATATTTTATAAATAAACTTGAAAATATGGCTCATACCTTCCAACTACACTTTAACACATCAGGTCTATATTATACCATTAATATATAAATATTATTTTCTAAAAAATAATGGACTACATTAGTAATCACCTCAACCTATTGATAAGGCCTTCCCTCAAAGTTATGAATCATGTAAAGAAAAATTTCTATAATATTATCCTTATCTAGATTTTGAGGTGATACAACAAGAGGGATATGATTAGCCTCCCCTTACATATACCCCTGATTAGATCACTCATACTCTACCTATTTCTTATGGGGATCAACAACACATCTCTCTAGTGTGTTAATTATACAAAACCATACACTAATTAGTAACCAAATAACATAGGTAGAAATAAATTTATCACACAATTCATCATTTCTTATTCATAATTGTAAAGGAATTCCTAAAATTAGATCAAATACATCACATTACTAAAACTATCCAATTTAATTAACATAAAATTTTCATTATTAAATACTTATTTAATAAAAAATTAATTTGTTTATTAATAATTAAATCATTTAAACAAAATAAATATATTAAAAATCCACAAATTAATAACATTTACATGCAAAAACAAACATATGTCATGTTCATATATTCCAAAATTATGTATGAACACCCCATTATTCACCCTAAATCTCGTTGAATACACTACCCCAAAATATTATTTAAAATAAATAAAATACAATCCCATACTTACACAGAATATTCTATTTCTATCATGGTTGTAGTGTCCATGAAAACACACATATAATTATATAAAATTCATTTAAACTATTTATCTTTATACAATTTTCATAAAGTATTTAAATCATATAAAAACCCACTTAGATAACATTTTGAAACATCTCTAAATGACATGAATGGGTTATCGAGGTGAAATATCACATGAAATTAAGTTCACTCCCCATAGTAAAAAAGGATGGACACTATAATCGATAGTCTATGACTATTACTTGGGATCTATTTTCACATAAATAGATCACCATAATATAAATGAATATAACCAATCAAAATAATCATAAGAATTATAAATATGTATCATTATAATTAAAAAATTGAAAAATATTACACACAATAATACCAATGATAATATAAACTCATATAATGTATTACTATAGATCAAATATATATGAGTTAATAAAATTTATGAAAACCCAAAGGAACAAAAAATAAACCCCTGAACAAGGCTCTAAATTCAAATAAAAAGAATATTCATGATGTATCCTAACACCAACATCCATCTTTAAAGATCCTTTGACTTTCCTTACATCACCTCATATAAAATCTATATAAAAATGAGGTATTTACTTAAATGGTGTGAGAAATAATCCCTATAAAACTAACTTGAACTTAAAAAATTATTAGACTTTAATTTATTCTTTTTTTATAGTGAAAGTATTTAATTTTTTTTATAAATCATAAAAAATTCAGAAAAAATATATAATATTGGGTTCTTTCCAAGTCACCTCAATACCTCATATATTTTCATTACCCATTACTAGATTTTTTTTGGATTTTATTCATGAAATATCTTATCAAAAGACACTTATTTTTTATATCCATATAAAACACATGGTATATGTAACTCCCTTTCCAAACACAAGGAAATTTTAATCTTCTTTACAAACAAACACATAATTTGCATCATAAACTGACACAATTCATAGCCCAACACATATGTCTCATCATAACTAATTTATCTCAAGACTTCCATACATGTTATCCAAGCTCATGAATCTTATATTTTAACAACAAATATAATACAATATAACAATGTAATAT
Source organism: Viscum album (assembly GCA_963277665.1). Lineage (NCBI taxonomy): Eukaryota > Viridiplantae > Streptophyta > Magnoliopsida > Santalales > Viscaceae > Viscum > Viscum album. The sequence continues at coordinate 606,130,561 of OY728139.1, read as the reverse complement.
TAAATTTTGTATAACAACCAAACAATTACATTCATCACCATACAAAGACATTTTTGTTATATCGAATTCCAAAAAATTTATATTTATTTATTTCTTAAAACTAAAATAAGTTTAATTCCCTTCTTAAAATCAACAGTATTTATTCTAATAATAAATTTTTTTTCCAAAACCCAAAACATATTCTCTTTACACAATTTTATGAGTTTTATGTCAACACTTATTCTCTAAATAGAAAAATCATTCCCAAAGATCATGAAAATCAATTATAGCATGTAATATCCCATACCAAACAATCATTTATATATATAAATAATATAACTATCAATATAAATTATAATAAATCATATTCAAATCAATATAACACCATTTAATTTAAATTTTAGAATTTTTTATAATTATATAGTATTAATAACCTAAAAAATATAATACCAGTCCAATCACATATTTTTTCATAAAAATAATTATTTCATTAATAAATTAAATTTATTTCAGTAGCAAAATACAATAATATCTCAAAAAATAAGTGTAATTTTAATCAATTTTTATTAAATTATAATTGGTCAATTATTCACATCTCTTAGCATATGTATTGTTAATATCACTTAAATAAATCCAAGAATAATATAAATGATCATAATTAAACACTATATAAATGAGAGATATTTCCTATCTCACAACAATTACATGATATAATTAAGCATCACAATTGAAAAATCAATAGAAAATTTTAAACTTCTATAATACTAAAAAAACTGAAAGAAGTGACGAATGAGAATAAAGATCATCAATATAAATAATCAAAAAAATAAATAAAAATTTCTTAACTTAAATATTCTAAAAATCAAATAAAATAAAATAAAATAAAGAATCTATTAAGAATTAGAGAATTAGAGGAGAGATCAAGCAGAAAGAATTTGGGGAGAAAATTTCACAACATAATATTTAATTGAAACTATAAATTTCATGAGTATATAATCATGAAATTATAATAAATCACTTAATAAAAAAATTGATTCAAGAAAAACAATGGAATGGATACAAAATCCTTTGAATGGTTTTTAAATTTATAAAGGCATGCCTTCAACCAAGGGTGTTTTTCATTTGGATGGCCATTTTGGAAACATTATTCTGAAACTAGATCACTGAAAACCATTTCATGATTCAAAAAAACAACACTATAGTTTTTATATCTCCAGTCACTGAGTCAATCCTCCTGTCCCATTTCCAGTTCCTAAACCATATTAACTAAAAATTCCTCCACAAACCATGGTAAAATATAACAAACCCTGTCATGGTTTCTTTAATTATGGTTAATAGTAAATTAATCAATTCATCAACACTACCATGAATATGACCACAATCATTCTCTTAATGTGAAACAATTTTATATAAAACCATGTTTTTTTGTTCTCATGGTGGATAGTCGGTCCCATATCTTTTCTAAAAAACATCCTAACAAAACCTTGACTAAAACTATACCCAATTTTCTCATTTTCCATAGAAGTTTCTCCACAAACCAGAACTATGATGTGGTTTCACTATTCCAACTATATTTTTCCCTTATGAATCTAATTTTTATACATTCAAAAATAATTAACCTCATAAATCCCTTTTTTAATCAAAAATATCCCTAAAAAATACACATAAATTCAAATATTAAATAAACTATAAATTCATACATGAATACCCACATAATTTATAACATGAAACAATATCAAATATACGTAAATATTTTTCAGAATTTATTTAATTCTAATAACCTACATTTAACTGATTTGAATTTTTTTAGTGGATAAATAGATAAAATAAAGTAAAATAAATACTAAAATGGTTATAAATTTTTGACATCATCATGGTAGTGAAACACAACACCTATTTACATCATAAAAAATAATATAAATGTTGTTTACATAAAATAATAACCACAAATCAAGTGAAAAAGTAAAGGCCACCTACTAATAGCATGATAATGTAACAGAGAATATCCTTGTGAAAATTATATAACCAAAAAGTATCCACATGATAAAAATCATAAAGAACAATAAATTTATTGATCATTAAACTATAAACAAACCATTTGAAAGGTACACTGAAAAAAATTTACCATTATAAATTTATACTGAGAGTGATGATGTTCTAAAAATGTTGATATCTTAATACCAACACACCCATGAATAACCCAAGCCTCACCATTAAATAGTTAAAATCTAAAAAAATACTAATTATTTAATACCTAGGATAAATCATTGGATTGATATTAAATAGAGAATGTGTAAATAGGAAAAGTGTTAGTCTGAAAATGAAAACATTTCGGGGCCATTAGTTCATGATGATGGAAAATAAATAATAGCTTTGGGCCTCAACCTTATGCATATGTGTATCCCATGAATAGGGGTGACTCCACTTTCCCCCCCTCTTTTTACATAAATATAAATATAATAAATAATAATGATATTAATAATATTAAATTAAACAATCAATTACTGAAAATTCATTGTTTAACCCTGTAAAAATCTACATTAACCAAACTAAATAGGCAACTCATGAAAACCCAAAGTGAAATTAATTATTAAATCCCATTAAATAATTGATTTCCAATAATAAAATAAACTTATTATTAATTAATTATTTAATTCCAAACTCAATAATTAATCCCAACCACTCATCATACAAGTATAACTTTAAATTTTAAATTAACATCCTTATAAAATTGTATTAAACTATTAAATAATTAATTCATCACACTTAATAAGGATTCCATTAAAATATAATAATATATATTACTCTTAAAGGTATATATCCTATTAATATATATATATATTGGTTTTATAATCTACCCACTATAATAATTTTATTCCTAAAATGGAGTTATTTTTTTCCTTAACTAACTGCTTGAAAATGAACACCATTTAGGTTCTTATAATTAAACTAATGGCCATGTTTCCTATCTAGTTTTCTTCGGCGTAGTCAAAATGTTATGATTATCAAGTCACTACACCAAACTCATCTATTAAGGTTCACCCAATGAAACAATTTAAATAAAATAATCTCCAAATCCCTAAGGGAAATATATCACACTCCTATAGAAAAAACCTAGAAAGAGAGTATATATAAAAACCATTAATTCCTATGGTATGAAGGAATTCATCAACTAAATAGGTCAAATAATGAATAAGTTATACATGTTTTGTATCATACCCATCCCGGGAGCCATTAGATGGTGCCCCACGATGGGTCTTTAAATGAACTCAAGAACACATCCTTGTATTCCATATGTTTCCAATTATCAATGAGGGTCTTAATAAGTCATATGGGGAGACTATACCCTCTTTAACAGAAGAATCCACAAATTTCAATAATATAAATTGTAGAAACAACATGTAATAAACAATGAACATGAATAAACAACCATCGCCCAAAACTAGGTAAAACCATAGCCAATTTTAAATATTTTCTATCATGCTAACAGTGAAAAGTGAACATAAACCAAAATAAAAACAAATAGAGAAATCCCAAAAACAGTTCTAACTCCTAGACCGAAACTTCTTCCATGCACATCCAAAGCCCGAATAAACTCCCAATCATGGGGATTTTTCCTTTATGCTGACCTAAAAGCATGAAATTTTATTTGGTAACCAATGGAAACCCGAGAAGGGTGAGAGTACAACTCAGTAGGCCACCACCAATGGTGTCTATAAAATATCCAGTCTAAACAAATAGTGCATGAAAGGACTAAATAAATGACATGTAAAAAAATATATCTAGGTTTCCAATAGTTAACCATATTTACCTTAACTATTTATAAATTAGTCCCATTTAATCATTTACATAATCTTCTTACTAAACTCATATCATCACATGTTTTAGGTGTTAGGCTTTTACATCCTTTACATAGAGTTTTAAGGAATTCGTCATTATGCATAATGGATTATTCCAAGGCCCTATCTCACTAGGGATAAATGTTTCAAAACAAATAAGATTCAATTACCTTGGATCCTAAGTCTAGGTATTCTTATAGAATGAAACCATTTGGGGAATATAGCATCATTCTGACTCCTTAACCTGTGTATTCTTGGGTGGGGTTAGAGTATTAGTCCAACCCTACCCATGGGAGGAGCCTCATTCCTTTATCCCACCACCAAGCCTTGTGCACATGATTATATATATCCATTCACCACACATATCATATCACAACCAACACAAATAAAAATCAGAGTTCAAAAAAAATCATCAAGGAATAAATATTACGCCATAACCCATTAAAACATTGCAGTTTACATTACATTTCCATTTAGCCCAATTCCCATTTCTTATGCCTAAACTTTTTAATAAAATTCATAAATTCTCATTCATTGACCCATTCAACATATTCAACCATTTACATATGTTAACTCACATAATCTATTCATTGTTTCCCATGTATTGACACCCTTATTCATTTTGAGTACATCACATAATCCATTTGGTACATTCACATTAATCCCTTTTTATCCCATTTCCATGTCAAGCCAAAAATTCGGTTATCCATATTCCACATCTAGAAAAAACTATCCATATTCCCTTCCCAATAATCACATTCACCAATTTACATGTCTTAATGGTCTCTACTAAATCACAATATGATTTCACTATTAACATTTCTATTAACCATGTTTGAGAAGGTTAGTGCACCCCTTGGTAGCCCTAAACCAGTCAAGTAATCCTCCATGCATCCCACAAGGATCACGAGGGGTTCAATTTTAAATTTAAAAAACCATTTTACCAAATCTCACTAATGAAACCAAGAACACAAAAAAGGTAAAACAAGAACACACTCTTATATGAACATATCTATATAAAAACCATGGGATATAACTTATAGAACACTTACCCTAAATCCTACAATGAACTAACTCTTAATCATCACCTTAGATCCCGATCCAAAAACCTTTGGAATGCCAAAACTAATTTCTATTGTAAAAATATGTTTTTAGGGCTTCAGAATAATATCACCCAAGATATGAACCATAATACAGAAAAGAGAATAAATGAGAGGATTAGACTTACCTAGAGCTTTGATCCACAACCAACAACACTCCAAACAGCCTAGAAACAAGGGCGATCGATCCTTGGGAGCTCTTGATGGTTAATTTTTTTTACTAGGGTTTAAAGAGAGGAAATTTGGGTGAGGGATTTGAAATCCGAAAAGGGAGAAACTGTTATTTTTAAAACATTTAAAGGGTTTCAAGATTTATCCACATGGTTTGTCAAACCATGCACAAACTGTGTGCAAGACACTACCCAAGGGAGGTTAGGTTTCACGATAACCTATGGAGACCCTCACTATTTATAAACCATGAACTAACCATGTGATATGACACTATCCTAGGTTGAATATTTTTCTTGGGAAGGCCACATGATTTACTCAACCATACACCAACCATGCGCCTTTGAAAAGGTATGCCCGATTTACCTTAATTTTGTGTCCCAAACCTACAGAACTCCCTCGATGCCCCTTATACTCCGTAGAACCATTTCATTAACAAAAAAAATACATGGAAACCAAAATTTAAATAAGGAAATATTTCCATGATGTATGAGATCTTACAACATCCCTACATTATAACATCTCGTCTTGAAGTCGGACTCCCAATAATCATCAAGTTCCCGAAGAGAAGAGATCATGCCAATGGGCCCACATATCTGATTCCTACTCCTAAGATTCTTCTTGAACATTCCCATGCTACCAAAAAATTGAAACTAAAGGCACAAAATTTCCCCACAAGACTTTCTCACTACGATCCACAATACAAACCATATGTTCCTCAAAGGGCGCATCAGCTTCAAGCTCAAAATACTCACCATTAACCACATGATATAGATTCAGGTGATATTTTTTAAGCTTTGAGACACTAAAATCATCGTACATACCACTATACCATGGTGGAAATGACAATAAGTATGCCACAAGTCTGATCCTCCCCATAATCTCAAACAGCCCCACATACATGGGAACCAACTTTATAAACTTCCAAATTTGATGATAAACCAACCTTGGAAAAATTCAAAGAAACAAACTACCACCCAAAATAAACTCAAGAAGTAGACAATTCCTATTTTCATATGACTTATGCCTACTCTGAGCTATTTCCATGCATTTCAAAATTTGATAATTGTTTTTCAGCATATCCTGCATGAGACTTGATCATAATAGCTCAGACTCCCGAACTTCTAACCAATATAATGAAGATCTACATGGTCTCCCATAGAGTGCCTCAAATGGTACCATTTGAATTATAGTCTAGAAACTATTGTTGCAAGAAAAATCAACCAAAGGAATGTTTTTTCCCATTAATCACCAAAATCTTAGACATAAGCCCTCAACATGTATTTTAACACTGAAATTGTCCACATAGAATGCCCATCCATTTGTGGGTGAAAGGGAATACTCAACAACACTTGGCTACCAAGATCCTTCTAAAGTCCCTTCCAGAAGTGTGATGTTAAATACTAATCAAAATATGAAACTATAGTTCATGGTACCCCATACATCCACACTATCTCTTGAATATACATCTCACCCAACTGGTACATGATTAAAGTCTCCAAGATTGACAACAAATGGACCACCTTAGTTAACTAGTCCACAACTACCCAGACTTTATAATTCTTCTGAGGCTTCCTTGGGACACCCACTAAAAAAATCCATTGTTACATTTTCCCACTTTCTTTTTGGGATGGGTAATGGTTTTGAAAAAACACATGGGAATTGATGCCCGAACTTCACTTGCTGACAAGTAAGGCATCACACCACAAAACCCACAAACTATTTATTCATTCACAAACACCAATAATGTATTTGAAGGTCATGATTCATTATAGTCAAACCAAGATGAACTAGAGACCTCAATACATGAAAATCATGCATCAATACTTATCATGTACCTATTGGAACTACAACACGAGCATGAACATTAACAATCCCATCATCTTAAACAACACAACTAGAAGGTGAATCACCACCTTCAAGACATTACTTCATATCCAAACACTCTAGATCCTCAAGATGACTCTCCTTGAACTAGATTAAAAGCAGATACTCAACTTCTATGGATATAAGAGTCATCTACCTATTCCCCTCCTACACCTCTAGGTGAATCTAAGAAAACACGACCATTATTCTCCACTCAGAGTAGGATTCCTGGACCACTTGATTCCGAGTCTTCCAAATCAGATCATTTGAAACAATATTCCCTTTTTCTGGCTTTTAAACCAACTCAATATTAAAATTCTACATTTACTCAGCCCATCTTTACTATTGATGATTCAAACCATGTTGGGATAATATGTATATAATACTCTTATGGTCAGTATACACATTAAATGTCTCTCCCAACAAGTAATGTCACCAAAATTTCAAGGCATAAACCACAAATTCTAACTCGAGATCATGAATAGGGTAATTCATTTTATGAGGCCTCAACTATATTTACCCAAATTCGATATCCCGATTATCCTGCATCGACACTACCCCATGTCCAACACCATTCACATGAAAATACAAGGTATATCTTTTACACGTATCAGGCATGATTAGGATTGTTGTGCTCATTAACTGCTTTTTAAACTCTTGAAAATAATTCCTGGATTCCTCAGACCATTAAAACATTACCCCATTCTTGGTTAAACATGAATGTGGAACATTCAAATGGGAGAAATATTTAATGAACCTTCTTTAATAACTAGCATTTCCTAGAAAACTCTGAATATTAGAAACATTCTTAGGCTACTCCCAAGACACAACAACCTTCCCTTTTTTTGGATCCACTAACAAGCCCACCTTAGAGATGATGTGACCCAAGAAATTCACTTTATCAATCCAAAAATTACATTTCGATATATTTTTTGTATAAACTAAACTATATTCAGATACTCAAGACTGCGTCAATATGTTTGGAATGATCCTCAAGAGTTATAGAGTACACCAAGATGTCATCAATGAATATAACCCTGAAATGATCTAGGTATGGGTGAAATATTTGGTTCATTAAATCCATGAACACAACAATGAGTTGGTCAACCTGAAAAAAATCACTACGAACTCATACAAACCATACCTTCCCCTGAAATATATCCATAGTATGTCGGAAGTTCTCACTCAAAACTAATGATATCCTAATCTAAAATCCATCATAGGGAACATCGAAGAACCTCTTAGCTAGTCAAACTATTCATAAATTCAAGGAAGAGGGTATATATTCTTAACTGTAATCTGGTTCAGCTTCCTGTAATCAATAAATTACCTCAAAAATTCATATTCTTTCTTAGAAAATAGAATAGGAGACCCCAAAGAGACATACAAGGATGGATAATCTCTTAATGATCCAAATCATATACAAGAACCTCATGTTCTTGGAGTTATTCCCACACCATTCGATATGGTGGAATGGAAACTAGTTCTTCCCCTAATAGAAACTCGACCATAAACTCAAAATCTCTCCCAGGTGGTAGCCCTAGGATGTCCTCAAGAAATACATACTAAAATGATCCATAATAGGAGGGAATATTGTTTTTCTCGATTCCTCCATTATCTAGTTCCAGATAGGACACTTAGGCCATGAATTCTCTCAATTGAAAGAAAAATGGCCCTGCATAACCTGCTCAACCATCCCACTCACCATCAAGGACCTAAGATTCTCAATAGAGAGATGTGAATGATACCTGGCGATGGTAATAGTCAATATGGGTCTGATACAACACTAGAAAATCCACACCCAGAATCAAGTCAGAACCTAACATCTTGAGAATGAACAAGTACCATAAAAAATGGTACTTACCAACTCTAAAGAACAACCCATATATTGTTTTATATCCTCATTCTTCACCCCTAACGGTTTTTTGATCGACATAATCCCACTCAACATTTCCACTGTTAGACCCAAAAAATATACCAACTATGTATAAATTATGAATTACGAGGAACCCATATTGAATAAAGCACTGTAAAGTGTGGAAAAACAAAATCATACTTTGCATATCAGGGGGTCCATCCATACCAACTCCAGGTGTAGACGGAATGACATGAATCTAAACTACCCCTCTTCCCTTGGTTCCAATCTGAGTACCCAACACTGAACTACCCTACTGGTATGGGTTCTCTCTCTAATGGGTACCACATACACCACCCCTACTGGTACAACCCATGTAAGTATAACTCCCTGCCTGATATGGGGTAACCGAACCCTACATGTACTCTACTCCAGCCTCAGCCTTCCATCATTTCCTTACTATCACAAGTTCCTATAGAACCTCTGCACATGCCCTAATCTACCGTATGATTGACACTCAAATGGTATTCGGGAACACTAACTATGGATATGCCCCAACCTTTGATGCTGATATCTATAAACTCAATCACCAACTTTAGAGGTTGGATCCTTTTTCTGGCTTCCCTGTTCACTACCACCCTAGTGAAAACTCATCAAGCGGTGCTTCCTACTATCATAATTTGTACCACTAGTTTTCCCAACTGGAGTTGCATTTCTATTTATAGAATCCTCCTTGAGGTTTTTATTTTATATAAGGTCTTGATACACAACTTCAATGACCCTCTTCAAATAATATATATTGACCTATGACTTGATCTCATACATAATTCCATCTTGAAAACATCTTTTCATGGCCACTTCACCCCCACCAAGGCTGGAATAAAAAATTGAAAGTTAGTGAAATGGATTGCATATTCCATGACCATCCTTGAATCTCGAGGAAACCTCATAAAAAAACAAACTTATCCTACCTCAATGATTTAGGATAATAGTGTTCAAAAATATAATCCTTAAAATATTTCCAACCCATACTATCAGCTTGCTGGGTTTGAAGGAGAACATCCACCAGCGTTTCACCTTGTGCTACAACATATAAGTTTCCAACTTAACCATCTTCTCTACAGGAGTCTACATGTGATCCAAAGTTGTATGAATATACCTCATAACACATATCTCAAGGCTTTCACCATAAGTATAAAATAAGTCTCTCTATTGGACATAAAAACCCATTGCATAAACTATTCCCAAGGTCATCATCACATTCCAAACACTACCAATGACCATCCTTATCGTGGGCCATGGAAAACATGGGAAAACCAAATTAAAAATCTATAGTTTTTCATTGGAAACCATTTCAAAACTAACTCCATACATACAACAAAAATCTTTTTCATAAGAACACTTCACATTCAACATCTTGTCACGACCACCATTTTGGTTCACTTACAAACCTTAATTAAGAAAAATTAATTATCCATTATTCAAAATTTTATTTCCCTTTTAACCATTCACTCTATTTTAATAGACACATTTTCCTTCAAGTTGTTCATGAATGTCAAATGCATTCTACAATTTTTTTCCCACAAACCTGTCCCATGTGTGTACCTATCATGATGCATGTCACGTACATACTTAAGTTCCTATAATGATTCATGAATGCAAAATCTTGTTCCAATTCGACCATGTGCTAAATATAACAAAACTATCACATCACTCAAAAAGTGAATCACCCAATGGTAAAATATCATCAATTGTAACAATACACAATAAGAAAAACAATTTCCATCTCAGGTGAATTGGGTTTTCCCTCATACGTGGGTTAGATACTCTGGAGCATGATCTCATTACCAAGGACCTACACTATTATAACCTAATATCTATCATCCCCAAATAGTAATTCACAGAAAATATTCTATGATAAAAATTTGTAACGTCCCAATACCTAGAGCCACTAAACGGTGCCCTGGGTTGGGTTTTCACATGACCTTAGGTATGCCGCATTTTACACCATAGGTTACCTACTAGTAGAAAGGGTTTAAATTAGTCACATGGGGGAGAATATACCCTCTTTCCTAGAGTAAGACACAACAAAAAATAATATAAATATCAAAAATGATGTTTAATAACCAATAAATAAGCATAAATAACCATCTCCCAAAAATGAGTATAACCATATCCAATAGTAAATATGTCATGTCATGATAATAGTGCTAACTGAACAAAACCCAAAATAAAGACAAACATCAAAATCTCTAAAATTATCCCAACTCCATGTCTGGAACCTCATCCATTGACATACAAAGCACGAATCAACTCCAAATCATGGGGACCTATCCTTTATCCTAACATGATAGATTGATATCTACCCAGGTACCCAATAGAGTCCCTATAAGATTTTGAATAAAAATTAGTATTCCACCACCAACAATTTTTACAAAATATCCAATCTAAACAAGTAGTTCATGCAATGAATAAATAAATGACAGGTAAATAAAAGACAACCAGGGGGCCATTAGTTAAAAATATTTACCTTAACCATTTATAAATTAGTCCCATTTAATCATTTACATCATCTTAGTACAAAACTCATATCATCACATGTTTCATGGGTTTGTATTTTACATCATATACACAGTGGTTTTAGGCATTCACCATTATGCATAAAAAATTAATTCAAGACTATATCTCACTAGAGATAAATGTTTCAAAATAAATAAAATTCACTTAAATTGGAGGCTCAGTCTAGGTAGTCTCATCAAATGCAAATATTATGGGTATAGAGCATCAGTTTGACTCCCTAACTCGTTTATTACTTAGTGGGGTTAGAGAATCAGTCCAACCCGACCTATGGGAGGATCCTCAATCCATTATCCCACCACCAAGCCATGTGAACATGATTATATATATATATATATCCCTTCACCACATGTATCATATCAAAACTAACGCAAATAAAAATCATAGTTCACAATAATCATACCAGGAGTAAATATCATGCCATAACACATAAATGCTTCTCCATTTACATTATATTTACATTTATCACAATTCCCATTTCTTAAGTCTAAACTCATTAAGAAAATTAAACAATTCCCATAAATTAACCCATTTAACATATTCAATAATTTACATATGATCACTCACATAATCTATTCATCATTTCCCATGTATTAACCCCCCTTATGCATTTTGAGTACAACACACAATCCAGTTGGCACATTCAAATTAATCCCTTTTAAACCAATTTTCATGTCAAGCAAAAAATTTCCATTTCCATATTACACATCAAGAAAAAATTAACCATATTACCTTTATAGTCATCACATTAACCAATTTACACTCCTTAACATGCTCTAATAAATCACATGTTGATTTCACGCTTAAATATTTTGTTAACCATGTTCAGGAAGGTCAGTGAACCCAGTGGATGACCCTAAATCAATTAAGTCATCCTCCAAGTATCCCATAGGGATCATGAGGGATTCAATTTTTCATTTAGACACCTATTTTACCAAATATCACTAACGACATAAAGAACACAATAAAGGTAAAACAAGAAAAAAAATCTCATATGCACATATCTATATAAAAACCATGCGATAAAACTTTTAGACCCCCTACCTCGAACCTGACGATGAACACACTCTTAATAGTCACCTTAGATCCTAATAAAAAAACCCTTTTAAGCTCTAAAATAGGTCACACAAAAAAATATTGTTTTAGGGATTTATTATAATATCTTCCAAGATACGGACCCTAATATGGAAATGGGAAGAAAAGAGAGGATTAGACTTACCCAGAGCTTAGATCTCCAATGAAAAATGCTCCAAATGGACTAGAAACAAGGGAGTTCAGTCCTTAGGATCTCTTTATGGTTCTTGTTTATAAATAGGGTTAATGGTAGGAAATGGTGCAGAAATTCAAGTGAGGGTCTTAAAATCCCAAAATGGAAAAATAGTAGTTTTTCCAACTTTTAATGGGTCACATAGTTTATCCGCTCGATTTTCCAAATCCTATGAAAACTATGAGAAATACACTACCCGAGGGAAATTGGGTCACAAGGTTTCCTAGGGAGACTCACACGATTTAAAAACTAAGCACCAAATGTGCGATATGTCATTGTATAAGTTTGCATGGTTTTCTAGGGAAGGCCACACAGTTTTCTCAACCATGCACCAACCATACGCCTTGCATAGGTTGGCCCAATTCCCTTCCATTTGTGTCCCAAATCCCTAGATCACCCCTGATTCCCCTCGTACTCCCAGGAAGAATTTCATTAACAAAAAAAAGATATTGAACCAAAATTTAAATAAGTACATACCTCTACAATGTCTGGGATCTTAAAAGTATCATTAAACATTGCTACCTAGATGGATCCCCAACCAATTTGTTGATAAATAATCACAAAATAAGAGAGAATTATATCCCTAAGATCAAGGGATCTCATAAGAAAATATTATATATTCAATTTTCTGATACAATTTCAATTTATTAAATAGTAATTGGTCATATGAATAATAAGATACTAGATAAATCATAAGGGGGGGAATTAACCAAAAACACATCCAAGGACTTAGACCACGACCAATATAGATCTTAATAAAATCAAGCCTAAATCCTTTCATAAATGATTAAAAAATGATTGTATACATTATAAAAACCTCAACTAACCCACTTAATTCAGCATAATGCTACACCTTTATCAATTAATATTTGATTTATAATATAATATGTTCATTTATAAAATCTACACCCTCGGTAAATATCATAATATTCTCAACCATAGTGATTTATATAAAAAAATCATTACCTCATCCTAACACAACACTTATGAGGCATAATCAAAATTTGGTAACCCTTATAGATATATGTGCCTATGATAATTAAATAGTCAAATTTAGTGAACTTATCCTAGTATATAATCATATAACCATTAATAAATTCTTATCCTAATGGATAATAAAATATCATCCATTTTTAAGACCTTATCTCAAGTAAGGATAAATTACCCCCCATGAGCATTTGTCCCAAGTGATTAAATTAATTAAATTTTCCATATTTCATGGATAATACTTCTTCCCATAGTACAAAAACATTCATTAATGAAAGGTTTTTTTAATACATGGTGGTTTTAACCACCACCCAATGTTTTTTATAAGTTCAATAAATTGTTTTTTATAAGTCCCCCATTAATTAGAAAACATCCCTTAATCCCACTTTTGATTCATAATTATTGTTTTTTGTGAAACCACTATAAAAACAAATTCTTCAATTTATTTTTCCAAATAATTTTATAAAATATAACAGTGGTTTCAGTTGAATATAATAAATTAATATACATTTAAATACTTTTTTCCCCTAAAATAGAAAAAGTCATAAAAACCACTAATATATTAGCATCAATTTAGAAAAATATTAAGATAATTTATCAATGAGTAATGTTGGTAAAACCTACTACAACTTATAAAAGAGGAATCTAGAATCAACTTTACTCTGTTAAGATGAGCTAACTTCTACTATATAATCAATGATATTGATTTTCATAATTTCTTCCATCCTATAGTAAATCTATTTTCTATATTCAAAGGATTTTTTAGTTTGAATTAGTATTAATTATATATTTCATAAAAAATATGTTTAAAATAATTATCATTGTAACATAATCATATTAACATAAATGTAAGAGATTCATTACTACTGTATTTTCCCCACCAATGATGAAATTCCCATAAGAATGCACCCAGTGATACACTGATATAGATTAAAAAATAAATGGACTTATATTTGGTAAGAATATTAGATAAAAATCTATACATTTTTATTTTCACTTACATCCAGTTTTTTTTATCAAAACTTACATTCTTCTAATTGCTGTCAATATATATCAAATTATTATATGTATTGGTAAGGGATGATGTATGACATGCGAATATGCACATGATTATCCCATATAAGCCTCTATAATCATCTATTGGAACCACGAACATGTAAAATGTAACTACTGTTTTAAAATATCCCAGCTTCTAAACATCCTATGTATTCATGTTCATTTTTTTTATTTTTTTTTATTAAAGATGGTTCATTAAATATATTAATTATTTAGTATATATATATGTAAAAAAATATTTTTACATTTTAAAAATTATGTACTAATAATGGTAACCCTCCAATACCATCATGATGGTAATTATAGTTCCATTATCTCAGTTGATGAATGCTCCTCATCTTCTATATCTAATTCCACTAACATCCATAGATAGAAAAGGTGATGAATTAATATTAGAGAATCATATATGGTGGATATAGGATCATATAAGATGACATCAGATAATGGAAAGGGTTAGATGCTAAAATTAGTGATCACATCGAATTTATGTGAGAGTGTATCAGATGGGTCATAAATATCCATAGAGATATTGAAGATCAAATTGTATCATTAAATTTTTTTCTTATTAAAATTAAAACATTAAACAAGAATACAAAACATGTTAGAACATTCTATGTAAAATAAATATAGAAAATGTTTTAATTTTTTTAGATTAATTAATTAAACCCATGTATTCAAAATAAAAGGATAAATGATAATATAAATGAGGAATGTACCTAAAATACATTAATTAATCATTGAAAATATTAATTTCATCATCTATTGTTAACATAATTTCATCATCTCCACCATCCCTTAAAAGACAAACTATTTCTATATTATTATGGATATATAAATTAATATGTTATTTTTGGCTAGGTTTAATGTCACAGAAAAATTCTTCGACTTCATCAATCATATCAAAAAATTATCTTCATTTGATAATTATTACAACAATCCTCCATTATTTAACTCTAAAATCCATAAAATGTACTATTTTATCTTGTGAAGCCAAAATATATGGATTGTGTTCTTCAGACTCACCCATATTAATACAATGAGATAAGGTAATATAAGTAAATGATAAAAAACCTTTCCCTACACCCAATTAAATATCGAACCAATGACATTTGAATAATTAAACTTAAAATTTCCCATGAAATTTTAATTCTATAATTTAAATCAACAATAAAATGTATCCCTTGTCTCTAGGTTTTTAAATAAGTCGCTATTTTTTATTTTTAAAACAAATTCATGTAAATTGTAAAAATCATAACGTGATTATTATTATAAGAAATGAATCTCCTAGACTATTTCAAAGATACTTGATCTAAATATTTCAAAATTATTTGATACTCTATCTCCATTATTAGTTATATAATATAATTCTATCAATATATTTTTAATATGAAATTGATAATAATCTTACTTGATGTTAAAACCAAGCAATAATGTCTTTTTTAATGTATTTTTATATCTATTTATCATTTCAATTTTGATTCTAAAGATATAATTTGGTTTCTTTCATCAATTCTACAATTAAATGATCTATAATATCACTATTGGGTACCAAATATCTACCTGCATGTATTAAATCAATTTTTTTCAATGAAACTGATGATATTTCCCAATATAATTTCTTATTATAAGAATTTTATCTAATTAAATATAGGATTTTAATTGATTTTCATTATTATAAAAGTTTAAAAATATATTGAATCTTATCTCAAAATCATCTCAATACCTAAAACAAAAGGTGATACACAGATCTTCCATATAAACTTCAGTGATAAAGCCTTACAATTGAGCCTTATTACTCATAAAATACGTAAAATAACTAAGATACCAAATAAAAAAAGTATCATAGTAGAATAAACCTCATATATAATGAGTTTGTAAATTTAAATTTAGTAATCATAAAAAATTAAGATTAAAATACCTATCTATTGGATACATCCATTGATAATATATGAGCTCTCAAACTTTATATTCCTAGGTAAAATGCAGAGTTCAATGAATCATCACAATGAAAAATGATAAGGCAAATATCATATACAGTTTACAATGTATCATCACAATTATTTCATGATATTTCTTAACCTCAATGGGGTTTAATGTTCTCTCACACTTCTATCTAAATAATGTAAAAATATCAATTAAAGTTGGTGTTTCTTTAGAAAGTTCAATTTAAAACATGCAAATGGTTGTAATTTCACCATAAATTTCTTTAGTTAAGGAATTTAATTCAAGGTAACTTCTGATGTTTCAATTGAACACATCTTGAAATTTTACTTGAATACCCATTGGGTAATTTTATATTTCTTATTCCTTGAATAAAAATAATTTTTTCATGATCTTTAAATGAAAAAAATATTAAAAAAATATTCCATTATAATATTCTCATAGATCACAATTTATATTAATTTCTCCCAAGTTGATACGATCATTAAGATGATCATTTTATTTTTTGTATTCATTAATTATTTTAAAAACATTCACATACATTATTTTCAATGTGAATATCAACGAGATTATGATGTAATATTTGAAATTACAAATAAGGCGGTTTGAAGAAATACCCCATTTATTCAATTTCTATGTTCCAATTGTATTGGATGATCTTCAAACTCTTTTCCCAATAACCATTAACTGATAATCTTTAATAAATTGTCCATCAAAAAAATTAAAATTTGGGATTGGTTTCTAAACATGAAAAAAAAATTAGTGGTGGAATCAACTCATTTTTTCCATATAATCATCAATTATTAATCCAATATATATGAGATGAATCCAATAATCAATAATGACATATAAAAAACCACTTTATACTCTATGGATGTCTTCTAGGCATTAATTTAACGTTACAAAATTGAAATTATTAACTAGTCTGAGTGTTCTATCTAAACATGTTTCCTAATATTAGTATATCACTAATCATCCATATTAGAGTAGTAAAAATTTTAATCATTTTAGATATTGATGCATTATATATATAAACACCATTTTTCCATGACAATTTCAATTATATTATAAAAGTTTTAAGATACAAATAAATTTCATTTTTAATCAATTGATTTTATGGAGTAATCACAATAATATCAAGGAATGTTTTTACACACAAATCCACAAATTTATATTATAAGGGATCAAAATAATCATGTATAAGTTATAAGTAATATATAGAGTATTGAATGGATTAAATAAATCAATATCTAATCCCAAATGCACAATCCTTAGATTTGAAAAATAGGTATAAAGAATTAAATTAGTTATATCTTTTTGAATCTCTTGGATGTAATATAAATACATAATCATTGTTTTCCATATTATTCCACATTATGGTTTTACTTGTTTAAAATACATGAAAAATATTTTAAATTTTTATTTTAATGTAATTTAATATAAAACATTTACATAATTTTTATTCATATTATTCTTCAAAGTACATTCATTCATACATTCATCATTATTCACAAATTTCTATCTTGAATTATGATATCTTTTATACTAATTTATATTTGAATCTTCTCCCTAATACAATATGTAATCGTTAAGAAATTCATACAACTTTTTTTAATTGAGATCTATTTTTTTAAAAGCATTCATCATTGCATAATTTTTTTGGGGGATATTATATTGAAAAAATGTATAATAAAACTACTCCAATATCAATGACATTTCTTTATCTATCATTTTATATATGCACTTTATATGGTAAAACTTAAGTATAATTTTTTTAATATATGATATATCATTCATTCGTCTCCAAATTTGAATCTTCCACTAACTCATAAAACTCAATTGATTTTTTAGTTACCATATTTATTATATTAATCCCAATAAAATCATAAATTGACTCCATTGATATGTTACAATCTTCATTATTTTTTACAGTGAAAAAAAATTGTTAACCAGGTTCTTAATTTCATTTTAATGGGTCTAATTCCCTTATCCAAACCCAAATTTCATGTACAACTTGAAATTGTTTAAATATCAGGTTCTTATAAAATTCATTTCATTGAAACTATTGTATGAAATTAAAAATTTGACATGGAGATTTGATTCTTTCATATACGAATCAATTTTCAATTACAAATATAGAAAAATTCATCCATACCCTTAACATATCAAGGTGTGTTCAGGGTAAACATTTAAAACTATTATCCATTTTAATTTTATTGATAAATATATATTTAAAAACATAATTCTTTTTTATTAAATAATATCATGTCAAAAATAAAACATAATATTTATGGATTATAAAAACATTAAAATCAAAAAAATATGTTCATTTATAATATTTGACTATGAAAAAATCATCATATACAATACAATTATAATTTATTTCTATTATGATTACATATTTTATGATATAAATATATTATATAACATTTTTAATAAAATAACAATTTTTTTAAAAAATATTAGATAATATCAATATAATCAACAGAGAAAATCATTTAGACAACTAGTATGACTTTTAGAAACTCTATATAGAGAACCTTATACTTTGATAACAATGAAAGATTATCTCATTAAGAGTAAATAAACAAAGGATGTTTTTTTATTGGATACTAATTGAAGTTCTTCTATATAATGAATACTAGTAAGGGGAGAGTTGAATAAATGATCTATTTATAACTATTTATACTTTTTATCATCCCTAATGAATTATGTAGACATTAAATGTAATACATAAGCTATCCGGAATAAAAAAAATTAGCATTAGGAAAAAAATCTATAGTAATAAAATTTTTATGTGAGAAAATAATCAAGTAAAATATACTTATAATAAATTGACTTTATGATTACATATCTTTTTGATTCAAATATATCATAAAACATATTGAAAAAAATAACACATCAAATGAAAGTTATGAGAGAATAACAATATAACCAATGTTGGAAATATATCAGAATAATTGAAACAATTTTAGAAACACTATTTATGGAACCTTATCCTTTGATAATAATAAATTTGTATCTCATTAAGAGTAAATAAACATAGGAAATTGATTTTCCTTGATACAAACAGAAGTGATCCTATCGCTTTAGCAGCAATGCAATGGTGAAGGTGATGGGCCTAAATCAGTCATTATTTATAAGGTTTACGGTTAGAATTTTGGGATTCCAATTTTTAGGTGAGCCTATCCCCTAGGATACACCCATCTTGATGGGTCACCCGATCTCGTGATGGGTTAAAAAAATGAGGCTCAACCCACACATGCTGACATATTGTTTTCTAACCATAACCACTCAGGTCATTACCCTCCAAGACACTCTGCAATCTTGGCTGGGAACAACTTGGTCTTGGTTGGTGTTCTACCTCTCGGGAGTGACCCCTTCATGGGGTGGGGTGTTTCCTTATGTGGATGATTCAAAAAAGAAACACATGGGAATTCCATCTAAAAAGGATAATGGAGAACTGAAGTGATCCTATGTAATGAAAAATAGGATAGGAAAGGGGGAATAAGTGTTATTTTTAAAACTATTTCTTCTTTTGAGGAATTTTAAACTAACTACATAAAAAACTAAATATTGGGACATTTATTGATTAATTTATATTTCAATATCATATTCACCCGTATGTAAAAAAATAAAATAAAAAAATCAATAAAAATATTTTTTAAGGTATTCCCTACAAGATAAATATTATTTTAATAAATTCTGAAACAAATAAAACAATGATTAAAATATTAAAATTAAATTATAAATATAAAAGAATATAAATTATTAAATGATTCAATGATTGAATACCCTAGTAGTGAAAAATATGCATAACTAGTTAAAAGTGGCATGACACATCAAGATAATCTTATAATACATTATCATAAAATTGAAATATAAAATTCTATATGATTATTCATGTAATAGAATCAAAATAGAAATAACGTAATTGTTATATTTAGGAATTCATTATCATATCTGAAAGTTCAAATTTCTACACAATGCATTAGTAATAGAAATATACACACAAAATTGGAAATGAATGCTATGAAAACTAGCTAAAAATCTATAATCTAGGTTTGGGATCAAAAATAAGTAAGGGTTTCATTGTGAACTACGGATGGATAGGAGGGAATCATCAATATATGGGTCTGAGATAAAGGGGAAGGGATTGAAATACTAGGGTTCAGATTCAAGGGAGGGGATGTAATCATCATTAGTTGGGGATGGTATTGAGGGGATGAGAGGGTATTATTGGGGGTGTGGGGGAGGGGGAATAAGGCTATTGGATTAGGGGAATTGGGAAATGAGATTTAGGGTATGAGTAAATAGGGGTCTGTGATGCTGATATTATGGATTTATTAATATAATTTCACTATAACATTAACTACATATTTATTTCGTAGAGGTTTATTAATAAACCATGGTGTAAAATTAATAAGAGGATTCTTTATGTAAAAAACTTCTAATAATATGAATGATATTCAATTATTAGTAATCCAAGGTGGTTATGTAAAACTACCATGAATAAACAACCGTAGATACATGTTTTTATTAGTACCAACATACCTAATTATCTTCATGAATAAAATATTTCATATAACATGATATTAATCACCTTTGAAAAGAAAAACATCATGCATCACATTTAATATTTTAAATTATATCAATTATTTCTATATTATATATATATATATGACATATAAATAGTCTTAAATCATCTAATAAATTTATGATATACTAAACAATCAATATAAAACTCATGTGCTTCACCACCTTAAATATAAAACATTTAAAAAAATTATCCCACCACCCTACACGAGCCTCAAAAAATAAATATATAAGGAATAAAAAAATATTTTTTTCACCCCTTTATTTGATTTTATACATTTGAATATCACCTCAACGTCACTTTACTTTTTTTTCTTTCTAAAATAACACATTTACATTTTATACATAAAATTAAATTATTCTTTATGGAAAAAACAAAATCTCAAATTGGATCCATAAATTAATCCTTGGTATTATGTTCTTGTTATGTTTTAAAACATTTATTTATATCAAAACACAAATTTTTTTTCTCTTAGAATAATTTCTAAATAAGATATTTAAAAAAAATTAACTTTCATAAAAATGTTTAAACTTCAACCTCTATCTCAAGACACTACATTGATATATGATTTCAAAGGATTTCAAAATACTTTTACATGTATAAATATTAATATAACACATCATTTCAAATTTATTTTATCTTCAAACAATTTAATCTCCCAATACAATTTTTTTAAAAATAAATCATAAAAACCCATTTAAAATAACCTCTAGCCAAATATAAAAAAGGATAATTACAAAAAAAATTCTCTTTTATCCCTCTCTATGATAGTTGATTTGACATCTCAAAGATCTAATGTAGACACACATATCAATATTTATCATCATTTAAATTTAAACATAAATATATGGGAAAAAATTGGTTATGTGTGAGTTAGACGATTGGAGAGAGAACTATATTGGGGGGGGGTATTAAGTATCCAAATTTCAAAACATAGTTCTTCAATTATGTTGAGTACGATTTTTTCTATACATAACATATAAGGTGTCACACTATGTAATAATCATGTGCTACTCAAAATAAGTACCACTATATTCAACAAACTAAGAATAGTCATCTTACACACATTGATACATGAAATAAGCACTTTGGATTTTTCATGAGATATTCCACTTGTCATTAATTCCCTGAAATAGTGTACCTATTATTATGTAATATAGGTCATGAAATGTGCCAAAATGTGTGTATGATAAACCATGAGGTACATAGAGAGGACCATATGCATGATCGATGTATGAGTTGGACCATTCTTTTTACCACATACACATAAAAATCATATTTTTTAAAAATGTTAAATTATACTTATATATATATAAAACTCACCTCTAATTACTTAAACACCATCATAAATTTTCTAAATATAAAAAATAATTACAATAATTTAATAATTTTAACTAAACACCCCCATTTTACCATAATTAATTTATTAATCAAACCATTAAAAAATTTCATTATAAAATCCCCCAAAACAATTCATCATCAATGTTTATTTCCAAGACAATTGAAATAGGTAAATAACCATAAAAAATCATCTTATATACTAAATTACCCATGTATGTTTTTTAAAATTATATTTTGACATCTTATACCAAATTTCAGTATATTTAGATCACCATTTAAATCAATTAAAGTCTTATAAACATATCTAATAACTCCAAAGATGATTTAATTTTTCATCATCAATATGAAATATCCAACACAACCCATATTTTTTTTAATAAAAAATATTATCAAATCATACAACGTCACGCAATGTCCATTAAAATATATTTTAACATGTTAGTCCTCATCAAAATAATGTTTTAATTAAATTATATGAAGTAATAAATCATTATTATTATTGTTTTCACACATCAATGCTACAATAGATCATATACATGACATTATAGTTTCATACTATTATATAAATCCCAAATTAAATCCACTCAATTCAAAGAAATATATCTATCAAGAAAATATATTATTAATTTTTATTTTAACATAACAAAGAAAACCAAGTTTATATAATTCTCTTTTGAAAAAATAATTAATCAACCAAAACTACCTAATTTTTCTTTTAACATGTTATTTTAATTAAATTATCATTATCTAAAGTAAAATAGGCTCACGTCATTACATTAAATCAATCATAGAATAAGTCTCTAGAAGTCACCTACTAAATTCCAATAAAGTTCATGAAAACAAATGTTTCTCATCATAATGAATTCACACAACATCTGAAATCATCATGGCCTCCAAAAAACAATATTATACTCATACAAGTAAGTAAAAAATCCATAAATCATTGATAATGATTTCTAATACTAGAATATATCATGCTCAATTATTAGATAAAGATATTTCTCATTCCCGTGACACTCACTAAAGAAGTAACATGGCATGACTCAATATTAAATAGTTGAATACCTAATAAAATCGTATAAAATCATTCTCTCTTGTAAAATATGGATTATAAAAAAGAATATTCCATTCCCCCATGGTTACACATATGTCATGTAACTCCTACATGTCACTATGCCATACATGATTCCAAATGACTATCTCCCCCCTCCATGGGTCATGAAAGATATCCCAAGAACAGATAAAAGTGTGTCTCCTTAGTGTCATGAAACCTCACTTATTTACCAATCTCCCATGTTAATTGGTTTTTATACAAATATGTTATTCAATAATATTTATATATAATCATTTGATTTTTAAAAATTCTAATCTTACACTTAAGATGAAATATATCACCAAAAATATATTTAATATAAAAATATAATAACAAGCATATAGAAGAATATTAATATCCCTATAGTCTATTTATTTTTCCCTTTTTATGGCACCACACACCTTCTTTGTCAAAGAGGGGAAGGTTGTGGTAGGTGGTTGGTGGCCAACCCACCAAATCCACAAGCTGGAGAAGGTAGTACGAGAGGTGCTGGGTAGGGCTGGCAACATCCTAAAAAATGTGACCTCCCCTAATGATTTTAGCATCACCATCTTCTCATAATATCATCAGTTTTTGTGTATTTGTGATAATGTTCCCCCACCTATTCATGAGAGATTTTATATGTGTTTTCTCCTTGATATAGTTAGGGTGTATACCCACTTTTACATATAGAGATCCATCTATTTTCCTCTGGTTCTTAGCCACTTTAATTTTGGGGGTTTCCTCATTAAATATGGTGTCCATTTATTTCTAGATTTTATACCTTATTTTTTTATTATTGTTACATCAGTAGGAAAAACATTAAAATTTTAAACAAGTGGTATCATAACATGGTTTTGAATTGGTGTTGTTCACGTTTTCAAGTATTAATATTTCTCATAAATTTGAGTATTCTCTGAGATTGTGACTCTTGTTGATGTTTCACATCATAATTTTTTTATTGAGATTATTAAATATAGCATTGTGAAATGGAGGTTTTGGTATTACAAAATCTCTAGATGGTAGAAAAATTTTAGATCAAAAAATTCAATTGGAATAATTTTTCGTTGTGGAAAAATAATATGTGGTAAATGTGGAGGAAGGATAATTGCTGACTAGTAATTAGAGAAATACTAATAGATGTGATGATGAAGAATAGTTCTATAGGGACAATGAATTATGATCTGGATAAAAATTTGGTTAGCACTTTTAGAAATGGATATATATTAGTCATCAAAGTGGTGAAGAATTTTGGAATAAGGAAACCTTTCAATGATGCATGGATAATTGACTCGGGAGCAACATGGCATATAAAGTCTCAGTGAGAATGGTTTGATCAGTATGAAACCTTCCTGGAATGACTTGTGTACATGGGGAATGATCACACCTTCAATATCCTTGGATTCAGTAACATCAAATTAAAAATTCATTATGAAATGGAACAAACCATCAAAGGAGTACGCCATGTGAAGGGATTGAGGAAGAATATATTTTACTTGGGACAATTTGAGGACATTAGATGAAATAATTGTAATGATAATGGAGTGATGATAATTGTGAAGGTCATGATTTTGGAAATGAATGGGAAAAATATCTCAAAGATCATGTATATGCTCATGGGTGGAATGTAAAAGGAGGAGGAGATAGTTTTTTCATAAACTACCTCAACAGATGCATTGACGAATTTATGGCATCAGAAGCTTAGTTATTTGTCAGAATGAGGCTTGAAGATTCTTGAGGATCATAAGTTGTTGCATGTTCTTATAAAGGAATCCTTACCATTTTGTGATAATTTCATTTTGAGAAAGAAACATCGGTTAAAATTTGAGACTTCAACAATAAGAAGTCATGAGATCATAGATTTGATCCATTTAAACGTTTGGAAAGTACTAGTTATATCCATGGGAGGAGCAAGGTACTTTGTATATTTCATTGATGATTATTCTAGGAGATTTGGGGTGTACCCGATCTATAGGAAGTTAGATGTTTTTGATGTATTAAATACATTTAAAGCGTATAAGGAACTTAAATATGGATACAATATCAAATATATGAGGACTAAAAATGGTAGAGAATATATAAGCAAAAAGTTTGATACTTTTTATCAACATGAAGAAATCAGGAGACAAATTATGATGGCATACACTCCTCAGCAGGATGGATTGGCAGATAGTATGAATAGAACCCTATTGGATCGAAAAAGGGAAATGTTGATGACTGTAGGAACATCCAAAACATTTTGGGTAGAAGAAGTGAATACCTCCTTTTATGTGATAAATTGATCTCATTCAATGGTGATTGATCTAAAGACACCAATGAAGACGTGGACTGGTAAAACTACTAAATATTCTTGGTTAAATTCTTTTTTAAGTTCAGTATATGAAATGTTTAATGATTAGGAAAGATATAATATGGATTCAAGATCCATGAAATGTATCTTCTTGTGGTATTCTGATGGTGTGAAGGGGTGTCATTTGTGAGACCCCACTTCCCAAAAAACCTATCATCAGCAGATATTTCATTTTTGGAGAAGAAAAAGGTGAAAATAAAAATTGATAGAGACATGGAGAAAGAGAATACAAAAACTAAAAATTCAAGGTACAAGACAAATCCAAGGAAGAACCAATTTCCTCTTATGCATTACTAGAGCATAATGATCAAGTACTAGTTGAGTATAGACCACAACAACCATATTGGGTGAAAATAGTACAAATATGGAACTCATACAATGTCACTAAGAGAAATATTGTGTACTACTTATTGACATAGGATGGAGATACATGTCCTTTTGTGGAGGTCACCCAGGGTCTAGATGTATCCTTGTGGATGGTGGAAAAATATGAGGAACTTGAATCCCTACAAAAGAACAAGACTTGGGAGCTTATTCCATTACCTCATGGAAGGAAGGATATTGGAAAAAAATGGGTCTTTAAGATCAATCGGGACGGAAAGGACCATGTTAAATGATATCGTTCAAGACTAGTGGTCAATGGATATGCTCCGAAGGAAGGTATTGATTTCAATGAAATATGTTATTATATTGTTAGACTGACATCTATTCAGATAGTTCTGGTGATGTCTGCTATATATATTTTTGGTCTAGAGAAGCTGTATATGAAGACTAATTTCCTCCATAGTGATCTCAATGAAGAGATATATATGCCCCAACTAGAAGGTTTTTCAGAAGAAAAGAAATAGAACTTGGTTTTTAGGTTGAAAAAATATCAGTACAGTCACAAGTAGGTTCCAAGGTTTTTATAAAAGATATTTAATTCCAATATCACGAGTCTTGGATACAAAAAAATTCTTTCAGATCCTTTGTAATATTGCAAGGGTTCATATGGTAATAATTTTATCAATCTTTTTTTTGTACATGGATAACATGTTGGTTGCAGGCCACAAAAAAGATCAGATCCTAGAGATGAAGGCACAGTTGTCAAGGGAGTTTTATTTGAGAGACTTGGGACCAGAAAACAATATTCTTGGGATGTATATTTACCAATACATAAATAATGGTAAGATTTGGTGGTCATAGAAGAATTACTTATGAAGTGTCATGAAATGTTTCAACATAGAAGACTCTAATCCAATACCCACTCCCTATTTCTATTAATTCTAATTTATCCTCTATGATGATTCCTAAAAGTAAAGAAAAGAGGAGGGATATGTCACAAGTATCTTATGCATTGGAAGTGGGTATTCTATTGTTAACTATGGGTTGTACTAGACCAGCCATGAAACATGTAGTGGGAGAAGTTAGTCGGTACATGGAGAATCTAGGATGGAAGCATTGGAACAGTGAATAGGATCCTCAGATATATCAAGGAGACCTCAAATGCTACACTATTTTATGGTGGATAATATTTCACTATCATATTCTATGTTGATTTATATTTTACAGGTGATTCTGACCAGAGGAAATCCACTACTGGTTATATGTTAAATATTGCAGAAGGAGATCTGAGCTAGATTTCAATGTTACAGTCAATTGTGGAATTATCCATTATGGAGGCAGAGTACATGGAAGATATATAGGCTTGCAAAGAGTTACTTTGTATTAGAAGGTTTTTTGATGAGATTTTCCATAGAGAGGAGCAGATTTCATTGTTTTGTGATAGTTAGGACACCTTTCATATAGTAAGGAATCCATCTTTTCATTCCAAGATGTATCAAATTAGGATACAATATCACTTTTTCAAAGATGTGGTAGTGTAAGGAACTGTGGATATGTTGAAAATACTTAATAATGAAAATATGGTAGATTTATTAACAAAGTAAATTTACTCTGATAAGTTCAGATAGTGAAAATCTTCAAGCGGACTTACCACAAAGCAATCAACATGATTTGGTAGATAAAAGGGATGTCTGGAGACATGATTGGTTCATAATAAAATCTATAAGTGAGAGATGGGTTTGAAAATTTTCCCCATTGACGCTAACGCCCCCTCATTTTTCAAATAAGGGAATGTGGTGGTAGGAGGTTGGGGGCCAACCCACCAAATCTACAAGTTGGAGAAGGTAGCAGGAGACACGTTAGGTAGGGTTAGCATCGTCCTATAAAAGGGGATCTACCCTAATGATTTTAGAATCACCAGATTATTAATTCTCATCATCTTATGTGCCTTTTTGAGATTGTTTCTCCACCAAGTCAAGAAATATTTTATGAGGTTTTCCTCCTTGTAATAGTGACGGAGTGTGTACCCAATTTTACCCAAAGGGATCCTTCTATTTTCCCGTGGTTTTTTACCCCATTCATTTTGTGGGTATTTCCACGTTACATCTAGTGTCAATTTATTTACACATTTTTCACTTTATTTTATCTCCAAATTATCACTGCATAGGTGGGACAATCATTTATGATCCAACAAGTGGTATTTGAGCAAGGTTATGGCCCAATTTTGTTCATTTTTTCAGGTATTAATAATTATCATAAATTTGTGTGTGCTTTGTTATTACGACTCTAGTTGATAATTCATATCATAAAAAACATTATTGAGATTATTAAATACACTATTGTGAAATGAAGGAGGTTATGGAATTATGGTTTGTCCATATGGCGGTGAAATTTGAAATGAAAATATGCAACAAAAATAATTTTCTGTTGTGAAAAATAAATATTTAGGAAATGTTATAGAAAGATAATTATCGATTGGAAATTTGAGAAATAATGGAAGATGTGATGATAAAGCATGGTTATAGTGGGATCCAAAATTATGAACTTGATGAAAATGTGATGAGTACTTCCAGAAATAGAAATACACTAGCTAGTGAAGCGATGATGACTATTGGAAGCAAGAAACATCCTAATGATGCATGGATAATATAATTGAGAGAAAAAGGCATGTGAAGTCTAGAAAAGAATGGGTTGATCAGTATGAAACCATCCTAGAATGACTTTTTTACATTGGTAATGCTCACACCATGAAGATCGTTGGAGTTAGTCCTATAAATTTGAAGATTCACAATGACATGGAATGAACCATCCAAGGATAATGCATTGTGAATGGATTAAAGAAGAATGTATTGTCTTTGGGACAATTTTATGACTTCAAATGCAAGACTCACACCAATAATCACTACTAGAAAAACTGTTATTTGCGACGGGTCATTTGCGACGGGATCCCGTCGCAAATGGCCCGTTGCTGAAAACGGCGTCGCAACAACACTTATTTGCGACAGGCCCGTCGCTAAAGCCTTTTTTGCGACGGTTATTTTCCCCATCGCAAATAGTACTCCGTATATTTGTAAAAAACTTTTAAAATAGTATTTGCGACGGGACCCGTCGCAAAAATTTTTTTTTAAAAAAAATAAAAAACTATTAATAAATTATTTTAATACATATAATAATACTAGTATTTGCGACGGGCATAGTATCCCGTCGCAAATACTATAAAAAAAATAAAAAAATAAATTATTAATAAATTATTTTAATTAATATAATAATAGAATTATAATTCACAAATAAAAATAATAAATTATTTTAATTAATATAATAATAATAGAATTATAATTCAAAAAAAATAGAATATTAATAAATGATTTAATTAATATAATAATATTAGAATTATAATTCATAAATAAAAAAATATTAATAAGTTATTTTAATTTATATAAAAATAGTAGAATTATTTTACATTCAAATATTAAAATAATTCAAGTATTACAAAAAATATAATTAAATTATAATATTATAAAATTTTAATATATATATATATATATTAATATTATAGAATATAAATAATAATATTATTCATATTATTATTGTTATTTAAAAATATAATATTATTAATATTTTATAATGAGACAAAAACTAAGAATAAAAAAAAAAATATTTTGATTTCCCAAATTTTATAACATAAATACAAACTCTAATCTGAAGGAGGGGGAGGTGGGGGATCTACAGATGGTGGTGGAGGAAACTCCATCCCTAAAGCATGAGTGAGTCGGCGCATGTACTCCATCTGCTCCTGATGCTGTTGCTGCCACCGACTCGTCTGCTTCTCGTACAACTACTGCTGGCGTCGATGCTCCTCCTCATGCTGCTGACGCATCTGCTCATGCTCCTGTCGGAGACTCTCTATCTGTGCAGTCTGAGATCGCAACTGATCCTCATACTGTGTAGTAGAAGAAGATGCACAAGCTCCTCTCGAGCTGGACGCCGACATCACAGCACTGCCATAATAATCTTCGGGAGTCAGTCGAGAGCCGATACCAACTACCTGACCCTTCTCGAAGGCATACTGGGTGGCCTGCATCCATGCCGCCTCATCAAACTGACGGGCAGTGGTCTGATCTGATGACTCGGCCTGACTCTCAGGTCGGGCCTGTGACGTTGCGGCCTCATATGACTCCTATAGTTGCAATTTAAAATTAAAATTGTGAATATATTATATGCAGTTAATTTTTAAACTTGAAAACAAATAATACTGACCACGATGTGATGCTGACGATCACCTCTGAGCTCCCCAGTAGCAGGATCACTATACATCCTCCAATATACGTCGTACTCTGTAATATCGGGGTACTCGACAGCCTATAAGAATAAAAAATAAACTGTTAATATTTATAGTTATATAAAATATTTATAAATAATGTACGTACCAGATGCTGTCTATGAGTACTGAAAGAACGACTCCCAGCTCGATCAGTCACCTCCTGTCTCCCCCAATTCTGCCTCCCCACCGATGATCTCCTCTAAAAGGCACCACTCAACCAGTGCGCACATAATCCATCCCATACATGGGATGAAATATACTCTGGTCGGTGTGCTCTACATGACTCCTCAAAATCTGACACTCATGCTTTCTTCATCGCAGCTTTTCTTAAATTGTGCAAAAACTGGCAAAGGAGATCACGCATGGCCACCTCCCATGCCTCGTGGATGGCGTCACGCATGGTATCCTCGATCGGATACCATAAACCGTACAAATAAATCAAAATATCATGTTAGAAATGAAATAATTTTAAAAATAAAAATTATTTATTTATGTACGTACCAACCAATGGCCGAACATGGCCTGCTGCACATTAATGGGAATCTGCTCCCATGTGGTCCACGGCTGAGAGAAATAGTTGCGCAAAATAGCGCTGCCCTGTCCGACTGCTATATGCGGAAAACTGAAAAAATAATAAACATTTATTATGTGAATAGATTAATGAAATCTTAGTCAAATCCACATGTTATCACACAGGTTATCACACCTCCGTGTGCGTGGATCAAACCCAAGACGTGGACGTCGCTCGGGGACGGGGTCAGGAATCATCAATCGTGCAAGACCGCGCCCCCTCCGCGTACTCCCTGGAGCGCCTACAGGCTGAGGGTCATCTGTCAGCAACGCATCCACATTGAAAGTCAGGTCAGCATCCACCAACTCACGAAATGTGGCATCGTCCATCTGAAACAGAAAATTTTAATGTTAGAAAATAATTGATAATTACTATTATATATACACATATACATATTATGATTGTATATAAATACCATGGAATGCTATCAGTGTTCATCTTCATCATCATCTTCATATATGTCAATGTCATCTTCATATTCCTCCTCAACATCATCGATATCCATTCGAGTTACAGTTGCTTCATCTCTTACCATTTCAAATTCATATGTGACATCATTAACATCATCGTCATCACCGACTCTAAAATGTGGGGTGTCGTCATCGATACTCATGTCTCTTTGTAAAAAAGATTGATTTTGAGTACTCTCTTGAAAAACTTCAATTCTTTGCACATCAGTGAAAGCACATTCACTTTGACTAAACTAATTGTCTCAAATTTTGATTTTTATTATACTCCACCAATCAGTCAAGTCTCTTGATGTTGCACAATACATTGCATAATAAACGTGATATGCATGTTGAGCCAATAAGAATGGTTCATTTACTGCGAGAACACTTTTACATTTAATATCGATGATTCCATGAGTCGGATGAACACGCACGCCTCTCTCTGTATCCAACCACCGACATTTGAACATGGTTATGTAATGCTGTCAAAGATAACAGAGTTCAATAATTTCATCAAGTATTCCATAAAAGTCAACTTCATTTTCTCGATGATGTGATCCTCTCAAGATAACTCCCCTATTCATTGTTTTTTTCGATTCCCCATATGCATGTGTGTGGAATCGAAATCCATTCACCACATATGCATTATAAGTTTTAACAAGTTTGAAAGGTGGGTTACTCAATACACACAGCCGTTTGTCAATTTTATCAGCATGTCAAGACACCTGAAAATTTGTGAAATAATTATCAATATAGTAAACTATACATTGAATGAGTTGCTAAAAGATAAAGAATTTATGTTACCAGTTTTTGAAACCACTGAGAGAAATTTTTCAGTCGACGTTCTTCGAGAGCAGCTGCTGTAATTTGTGGAATTTGTTTCTTGATATGATTATCATACAACCTATAATAACCAAAGTTATTTACTGTAACATAAATGATAGAATAAGTGATATAAACACTTACAGTACAACTGATGTCATCTTTTCACAGTTGAGTAGAACATACGTATGAGCTCTCTGATGTTCATCATCTGAAAGCCAGCGTTCATAAACTCCACCAAAACCAAGCTCTGACTGGTTGAAAATAGATAATTGATTATCGATTTCATCAATATTCCTCTCGTTCCGTCCCATTCGGTTGTGTTTTGAAGGATACTCAGATTCAAAATAATGGGAGCAGAAAAATGACATTTCCTCTTGCAAATAAGCTTCTGCAATAGATCCTTCAACAGATGCTTTGTTACGTACTTTTCTTTTCATTTTTTGCATGCATCATTCAAATGGGTACATCCATCGAAACTGTACCGGACCTCCACATTTGGCTTAATATGGAAAATGTAACATCAAATGTTCCATTGAGTCGAAGAAAGACGGCAGAAATATTTTTTCCAGTTTACATATAAGTACAACAACATCTTTTTCATGTTTGCCTGGAGCATCATAATCTGCCGTAGCCGCACAAATTTCCTGAAAAAAATGAGACATGTCTGTTATGGAATCCCAAATCACAGAATTCAACAGACCTCTTAATCCAATGGGTAGAAGTCTCTCCATTATAACATGACAATCATGACTTTTTAATCCAGTAATATGACCATTCTTTACACATCTACCCAAATTAGAAGCACAGACATCTGAAAGTCTCAAATCTTCAATCCACTGACAAAATAATAAACGGTTTTCTTTAGACAGTGTATAAGCTGCTTTTAGTTTCAGTAACCTTTCTGTTCTGACATTCTCAAATAGTTCCAATTCTGGACGCCTGCAAATTTGGGCAAGATCTAAACGTGCATTTACATTGTCTTTGCTCTTTCCTGGCGTATCCAAAACTGTATGAAACAAATTATCAAAACAGTTCTTCTCAATATGCATGACATCTAACATGTGTCGGACCAATAGATCAGACCAATATGGCAAATCCCAAAATAGGCTACGTTTAATCCAGTTGTATTTTTTCCCAAAACCAGAAATTTTCTGTTGGTTTATTGTGGGACCAAAAGTGATGGGAGGTAATGAAAATACAACTGATTTTAACTCCGAACCTGATAGAATTTTTGGAGGTCCATCCCTTTCAACTGTTCCTTTTCTGAAATGAGATCTGTTTCTGTGAAAAGGATGATCAGCTGGAAGAAATATGCGAT
Organism: Viscum album; assembly: GCA_963277665.1. NCBI lineage: Eukaryota > Viridiplantae > Streptophyta > Magnoliopsida > Santalales > Viscaceae > Viscum > Viscum album. The sequence continues at coordinate 606,096,758 of OY728139.1, read as the reverse complement.
GACAGTCAAAATAACAAGGTTTCTTTCCATGAATGAGCATAAATGCTTTGTTCTCTCCCATACAGTAAGGACATGATTTCTGACCATGTGTACTCCAGCCAGATAACATCCCATAAGCCGGGAAGTCACTTATTGTCCACATCAATGCTGCTCTCAGTATGAAATTCTGTTTCGTTGCAACATCATATGTACTGACACCAGTACTCCACAATAAATTTAATTCATCAATCAATGGCTTCAAATAAACATCAATATTTTTCTTCGGATGTCCTGGAATTAGTAAAGTCAAAAAGATATATGTCTCCTTCATCAACATCCATGGAGGTAAATTGTACGGAGTTAAAAAAACAGGCCAACATGAATATTGACTACCATAAGATCCAAACGGACAGAAACCATCAGTGGAAAGGCCCAGTCGAACATTTCTAGATCCTAAAGCAAAGGATGGATGCACTCTATCAAAATTTTTCCATGAATCACCATCGGCTGGATGATTCAAGCTTTTATCGGTTGAAATATTCTCTTTATGCCATGACATCATTGTCGCTGTATTCTTCGACATGAATAAACGCTGAAGTCTGGATGTAAGCGGAAAATATCTCACCTGTTTTACAAGAATCAAACCATACTTCCCGTGTTGTCCTTCTTTATATCTCAGTTTCCCACATGTCGGACAACTATCCAACGACTCATTTTCCCCAGAATATAAAATGCAGTCATTTGAACATGCATGAATCTTCTGACAAGTAAGTCCCAAATTTCGAACCAGCCTCTTACTCTCATAGTAATTTGCAGGTAAAACATTTCCTTCGGGTAATAGTGTTTTCAGTAAAGAAAATATCTAGTCAAAACAGGTGTTTGACATTTCGTTATCTGATTTGATAGCCATTAATTTTGCAACTGCTTCTAATTTGCTCATCTTGCAGCCAGGATATAATGCATCCTCAGCAGATTTCAACAACTCATAAAATTCAGACGGTGCCAACTCAGGATTTGAAGCTATATCAGCCGGAGTTTCTGTATGTTGAACAGATGAACCTGCAACATCATGTACTAAATCTTGAAACCGGGATAGATCCGGAATCAAGTTGGTATCACCTGATCTGGAACTGCGTTCACCGTGTTGATACCAAAAAACATAATCTGGTTGAAAACCAAAACGCAACAGATGTTCTCCCACTTTGTCAAACGTGTCAAACGTTTTCAATGCACATTTTCTACAAGGGCATTTTATTTTTCCTTCTGAAACAAATTCTGAATTTGATGCCGCAAATGATAAAAAAGTCTCCACACCCTCAACATATACTGGATTTAAACCAGAATCGTTTGGATTTCTACGTTGATTTATCCATATGCGGTCACCTAATAATGATTTTTGACGACCTCGTTGTTCCATATTTCTCTATAAAATATAAAAGCATTACTGGTTTTGAATAATTTTTTAGAAAAAACACTCAAGTAAAGATTGAATATATTGAGAATAAAGCAAAACATGTTACAAATATTGATAATTTTAATATTATATTGATTTTTTATTATTTTAATAATACTAATATAATTTTTTCATAAAAATTAATTATATAATAATAACATTATTACATTATTAGTATATTTTATTATTAATATTAAAATTACATAATTTTTTATATTATATACAATTCTCCTTCCATCTGTGTGTTTAACATTCTGTCTCCACATGTAATATTTGCGTTCACTTTCACCTCTCCATTGGCGAGTAGGTTGATAATTTTGAAAAAGAATGCGAATATTACATGTGGAGACAGAAAACACACAGATGAAAAGAGAATTGTATATAATATAGAATATTATATTATTTTAATATTAATAATAAAATATACAAATAATGTACTAATGTTATTATTCGTAAATATTGGTAATTATTCCAAATTATTGGTAATTATTTCTAATTATTGGTAATTATTTCTAAATATTGGTAATTATTTCTAATTATTGGTAAATATTGGTAAATATTGGTAAATATTGGTAAATATTGGAAATTATTGGTAAATATTGGTAACTATTGGTAACTATTGGTAACTATTGGTAACTATTGGTAACTATTGGTAATTATTACTAATTATTGCTAATTATTACTAATTATTGGTAATTGTTACTAATTATTGGCAATTATTACTAATTATTGGTAATTATTACTAATTATTGGTAATTATTGGTAATTATTGGTAATTATTGGTAATTATTGGTAAGTATTGTTAATTATTACTAATTATTGGTAATTATTACTAATTATTACTAATTATTGGTAATTATTACTAATTATTACTAATTATTGGTAATTATTACTAATTATTACTAATTATTGGTAATTATTACTAATTATTGGTAATTAATACTAATTATTGGTAATTAATACTAATTATTGGTAATTATTACTAATTATTGTTAATTATTACTAATTATTGGTAATTATTACTAATTATTGGTAATTATTTCTAATTATTGGTAATTATTAATAATTATTGGTAATTATTACTAATTATTGGTAATTATTATTAATTATTGGTAATTATTACTAATTATTGGTAATTAATACTAATTATTGGTAATAAGTACTAATTATTTGTAATAAATACTAATTATTGGTAATTAATACTAATTATTGGTAATTATTGGTAATTATTGTTAATTATTGGTAATTATTACTAATTATTGGTAATTATTACTAATTATTGGTAATTATTTCTAATTATTACTAATTATTACTAATTATTGGTAATTATTACTAATTATTGGTAATTATTACTAATTATTGGTAATTAATACTAATTATTACTAATTATTGTTAATTATTACTAATTATTACTAATTATTGGTAATTATTGTTAATTATTACTAATTATTGGTAATTATTACTAATTATTGGTAATTATTACGAATTATTGGTAATTATTACTAATTATTACTATTTATTACTATTTATTGGTAATTATTACTAATTATTGGTAATTATTACTAATTATTGGTAATTATTCCTAATTATTGGTAATTATTACTAATTATTGGTAATTATTACTAATTATTAGTAATTATTGCTAATTATTACTAATTATTACTAATTATTGGTAATTATTACGAATTATTGGTAATTATTACTAATTATTGGTAATTAATACTAATTATTACTAATTATTGTTAATTATTACTAATTATTACTACTTATTGGTAATTATTGTTAATTATTACTAATTATTGGTAATTATTACGAATTATTGGTAATTATTACGAATTATTGGTAATTATTACTAATTATTACTAATTATTACTAATTATTGGTAATTATTACTAATTATTGGTAATTATTACTAATTATTGGTAATTATTCCTAATTATTGGTAATTATTACTAATTATGGGTAATTATTACTAATTATTACTAATTATTGGTAATTATTACTAATTATTGGTAATTAATACTAATTATTGGTAATTAATACTAATTATTGGTAATTAATACTAATTATTGGTAATTAATACTAATTATTACTAATTATTGGTAATTATTGATAATTATTACTACTTATTGGTAATTATTGATAATTATTACTACTTATTGGTAATTATTACTAATTATTGGTAATTATTACTAATTATTGGTAATTATTACTAATTATTGGTAATTATTACTAATTATTGGTAATTATTACTAATTATTGGTAATCCTTACTAATTATTCCTAATTATTGGTAATTATTGGTAATTGTTCCTAATTATTGGTAATTATTACTAATTATTGGTAATTAATACTAATTATTGGTAATAAATACTAATTATTGGTAATTAATACTAATTATTGGTAATTATTGGTAATTATTGTTAATTATTGGTAATTATTTCTAATTATTGGTAATTATTGTTAATTATTACTAATTATCAATAATTATTGGTAATTATTACTAATTATTGGTAATTATTACTAATTATTGGTAATTAATACTAATTATTGGTAATTAATACTAATTATTACTAATTATTACTAATTATTGGTAATTATTGTTAATTATTACTAATTATTGGTAATTATTACTAATTATTGGTAATTATTACTAATTATTGGTAATTATTCTTAATTATTACTAATTATTAATAATTATTACGAATTATTGGTAATTATTGGTAACTATTGGTAAATATTGGTAATTATTGGTAATTATTGGTAAAAATTGGTAATTATTGGTAATTATTGGTAATTATTACTAATTATTGGTAACTATTACTAATTATTACTAATTATTGGTAATTATTGGTAATTATTACTAATTATTGGTAATTATTACTAATTATTACTAATTATTACTAATTATTGGTAATTATTCCTAATTTTTACTAATTATTACTAATTATTACTAATTAATACTAATAATTGGTAATTATTACTAATTATTACTAATTATTACTAATTATTGGTAATTATTGATAATTATTGGTAAATATTGGTAAATATTGGTAAATATTGGTAAATATTGGTAATTATTGGTAAATATTGGTAATTATTGGTAATTATTGGTAATTATTACTAATTGTTGGTAATTATTACTAATTATTACTAATTATTAATAATTATTGGTAATTATTACTAATTATTGGTAATTATTACTAATTATTGGTAATTATTACTAATTATTGGTAATTATTACTAATTATTGGTAATTATTACGAATTATTGATAATTAATACTAATTATTGGTAATTAATACTAATTATTGGTAATTAATACTAATTATTGGTAATTAATACTAATTATTACTAATTGTTGGTAATTATTGATAATTATTACTACTTATTGTTAATTATTACTATTTATTGGTAATTATTACGGATTATTGGTAATTATTACTAATTATTGGTAATTATTACTAATTATTGGTAATTATTACTAATTATTGGTAATTATTACTAATTATTGGTAATTATTACTAATTATTCCTAATTATTGATAATTATTGGTAATTGTTCCTAATTATTAGTAATTAAATGAATAATTACAAATAATTAGGAATAATTACCAATAATTACAAATAATAACATTATTAGTATATTTTATTATTAATATTAAAATAATATAATTTTCTAATTTATATACAATTCTCCTTTCATCTGTGCGTTTTCTATCTCCGCATACAAATAATACATGTGAAGACAGCAAACCCACAAATGAAAAGAGAATTGTATATATATATAAAATTATATTAATTTTAATATTAATAATAAAATATACTGATAATGTAATAATGTTATTATTCCTAATTATTGGTATTTATTATTAATTATTAATATTTATTCTTAATTATTAAAAATTATTACTAATTATTCCTAATTACCATTAACTATGAACAATACTAATAATTTAAATTTATTAAGTAACAAAACAATGTAAACATAATTAAATTACAACTAATTAAGAATAATTGAAACTAATAAAAAATTAAAAATAAATATTAAATTAAAATAAACATAAATACCTTGAAAATTGATCTCCTCTGATCGTTCTTCAAATCTTTAATATCAACTCCGGAGAAAAAAAATTAAACTGGAGAAAAAATGAACTTTAGAAATACAACTTTGAGAGAAGAAGAAGATGGAGTTTGATAATGATTTGAAAAAAACGGATGGGGGTATTTTTAGGTTAGATTATTTGTGACGGGTCCATTTGCGACGGGATTCCCGTCGCAAATAGTGTTATTTGCGACGGTACCCGTCGCAAATACCTTAGCCAACATTTATTACGGTCAACAGTTAAATAGTTATTTGCGACGGGACCCGTCGCAAATAACCACCTGCCGACATACTATTTGCAACGGAGGAATATTCCCGTCGCAAATACCTTTTACCGCCACCAGTTATTTGCGACGGGAATATTCCCCCGTCGCGAATATGTTTCCCGCGATTTGGCGCGCAAACCGCGCCAGTCCTTTTGCGACGGGGAAAGCTATCCCGTCACAAAAGGCTACTTATTTGCGACGGGCAAATAACCCCGTCGCAAATAAGTTTTTAACAGGACTATTTGCGACGGGATTTATTCCCGTCGCAAATAACCCGTCGCAAATACCCATTTTCCCGTAGTGAATGGTGTGATGATAATTTTAAAGGGCACTATTGTGATAATGAAGGTGAAGAAGATCTCAAAGAACATGTATGTTCTTACGGGTTAAATGTACAAGGAGGTGGATATAGTTGTTGCATCAACTACCTTGACAAAAGCATTGATAAAGTTATGGAATCATAAGCTTTCCCATATATCAGAACGAGGCCTAACGATTCTTTCGGATCAGAAGTTGTTTCCTGTTCTTACAAAGGTATTCTTACCATTTTTTGAGCATTGTGTTTTGATAAAGAAACACAAGTTAATGTTTGGGATGTCAATAATAAGAAGTGAGGATATCTTAGAGTTGATCTATTTCAATGTTCGAAAAGAACCTATTATATCCATTGGAGGACAAAGGTACTTTGTATCTTTCATTGATGATTATTTCAGAAGATGTTGGGTGTGCCCAATCAAGAGGAAGTAATATGATTTTGAATTCTTCATAAAATTTAAAGAGAATAAGTAACATGAATCTAGAAACAAGATAAAGTGTTCGAGGATTGATAATGGTGGATAATATATAACTGAGGAGTTTTATACTTTTTATCAACATAATGGAATCAAGATAAAATTCATGGTTGCGTACACTCATCATCAAAATGGAGTGATAGAGCGGATTAATATAAACCTATTAGATAGAACATGGGAATTGTTAAAGACTACAAGAATTGCCAAAACATTTTCGACAGAAGCAGTGAATACTACCTGTTATGTGATCATCCGATCTCATTCAATGGAGATTGATCAAAAGACACTGATGGTTGTGTGGACAAGTAAACCTATAGACTATTCTTTGTAATATACTTCTGGAAGTTTGGTATATGGAAGGTTTAACGACTAGGAAAGATCGACATTGGATTTGAGATTGAAGAAATGTATGTTCTTGGGGTATGCTGATTGTGTGAAGCGGTATCGTTTGTGGTACCCACTACCCACAAACATCTCATCATTACAGTTGCCATTTTTGGAGATGACAAGGTGAAAATAATTTTTTTGGAGACACAGAGAAAGAGAATAGAGAAACTAAAATAGTCAAGGTGGAGGAAAAATCCAAGGAATAACCAGTTTCTTTTGAGGTATTACCAGAGTATGATGATCATGTACAAGTTGAGTCTGGACAATGATAAAAAACATGGGATAAAAGAGAACTAGTATGAAACTCAGTCTATGTCACTGAGAGAAATATTATGTACTAATTATTGATGGAGAAAGGAGAGCCATCTTATTTTTTAGAGGTGACACAGATTCGTGATATATCCTTATGGATTTCAGTGATGCTGGAGGAACTTGAATCCCTACACAATAACAAGACTTGGGATATTGTTACCTTACCACATGGATAGAAGGCTTTTGTAAACAAATGGGTCTTTATGATCAATTAGGATGGAAAAGACCAGGTGGAAAGATATCATGCAAGACTGGTGGTCAAAGGATATGCTTAGAAGGAAGGTATTGATTTCAACAAAATATTTTCTCCTATTGTTAAACTGACAAATATTCACATAGTTCTAGTGATGTATTCTATATATAGTTTATATTTAGAGAATCTAAATTTGAAGATTAATTTTATCCATGCTGATCTAAATGAAGAGATCTATATTCTCTAACTGGAAGGTTTTTCCAAAGAAGGAAAAGAGAACTTGGTTTTCCAGTTGAAAAAATATATGTACGGTCTCAAGAAGGATCCATTGTGTTTTTACAAGATATTTGATTACTATATCATGATTATTGGATATAATTGACTTTATTTATATCCTTGTGCATATTTCAAGGGTTCAGATGGTAATGATTTTATCATTATTCTGTTTTATGTAGACGACATGTTAGTTGTTAGCCCCAATAAATATTAGATATAGAATATGAAGGAAGAGTTGGATATGGATTTTGATATGAAGGACTTGGTATTAGAAAATAATATTCTTAGGATGTAGATTTACTGAGACATAAATAATGGGAAGATTTTTCTATCATAGAAGAATTACTTACAGAATGTATTGAAACGTTTCAACATGAAAGTCTATAATCCAATAACTAACACTCTTCCTATTAATTCCAATTTATCCTCTAAGATGGGTCATAAAAGTTATGTAGAGAGAGTGGATATTTTTCAAGTATCGAATGCATCGATTGTGGGTAGTCTGATGTTTGATATGGTTTGTACAAGACTAGAAATTTCACATGGAGTGTGAGAAATTTTTCAAAATTTGGAGAATCAGTGATGGGAGCATTGGATCACAGTGAAGTTAATCCTGATATATATGAAGGAGACCTCAAATGTGACATTATGTTATGGAGGATCATGTTTCACTATCATAGGCTATATTGATTTAGATTATGTAGGTGATTCTAACATGTGGAAAGCCACTATTGGTTATTTGTTTACTCTTGTAGGAGGATAAGTGAGACAAATTTCAAAGTTACAGTTAGTTGTGGATTTATCCATGATGGATGCAGATTAAATTGAATCTACAAAGGCTTCTAAAGATGAAATTTGGATGAGAAGGTTGTTTGAGGAGCTTGGCCACAAACAATATTAGATTCCAATATTTTTTGACAGCCAGGGCACCTTTCACATTGCAAGGAATTAATATTTTTCATTCCAATATGAAGAACATTGGGTTATAATATCACATTATCTGAGATGTGGCAGAAGAAGGAGGTGTGGATATGTAGAAAATTCACACTAAAGAAAATTTGGAAGATTTTCTAAAAAAATACGATGGAATCTAATTAGTTCATTTGGTGCAGATCCTCGAGCGGCCTCACAGCGATGTGAGAAACATGATTTGGTAGACATAAATGATTTGTAGAGACATGATTGGTTTGTAATACAATCTCTATGTGGGATATGTGTTGTAATTTCCCCCTTTGATGGAACTACCCCTCCTTTTTCAAAAAGGGGAAGGTGGTGGTTGGTGGTTGGTGGGCAACTCACAAAATCCACCAGCAGGAGAAGGTGGTGGGAGAGGCGCTGGGTAGGGTTGGCATAATCCTATAAAAGGGGATCTCCTCCAATGATTTTAGCATCACCAGCTTCTAATCATCTCATCAGTTTGTGTGTATTTGTCAGATTGTTTCCCAACCTATTCGAGGAAGATTTTATGAGGGTTTTCTCCTCGTAATTGTGAGGGAGTGTGTACCCATTTATACCCATAGCAATCGTTTTATTTGCCCTGGTTTTTTACCCCTTTCATTTTGGGGGGTTTTCCTTATTACATCCGGTGGCCATTTGTTTCCGCATTTTTCAATTTATATTATCTCATGATTATTACTGCATCAGTGGGATAATCGTTTATAGTCCCAACATATACAAGATACTATAAACCATAAATCAAATTCCTTAAGCACTAGAGGATGAAGAAAAATCTATGAGTGAATAATAATCACCATCAGAAAAATTGTTGATTAATGAATTGATTCCTGGGAACAATCATTGTATCCGGACCATGTAGTATGAATTTAAACGTAGTGGAAAATTAATAGTCAGGTTCGTTGTTTAGAGATCATGAATTATGATTGTGCATCCTTGAGAAGTCATCCCGAATTTTTTTTGACTTTAAAACCTGACCATACATTCCATAAATGATTTTTGGGACAATAAAAGAACAATTTACTATTTCTTATATGATTTTTAGATCATTTTCAGTTATATATTTTATATATATGTTTTTACAAAATAAATATTTTTTATGTATTAGGATTATCATTCATATATTTAAAGTATTTTTTGTCATTTATAAATGAAATAATATTTAAATGCGCGTTATTATTGTTTTGTTATGATGTTGTTTCTGTCATTATTATTATTATTATCAACAACATTGTCATCATCACACCTGATAGGGGGATTAAAATTTTAAAAACTCACCCTAATCTCTTTTCTCACTCTCTTTTCTTCTTTTACCCTTTCACCTCATTCCTTGTATACAAATCTATATTTTAGACTAAATGACAATTTGGGAGTTTTACTATATGATGTGGAAAAATTCAAATAAATGAGGGATTATATTGATTATTTAAGAGGAGTATTTTTTAGGTCTTTATCACTATGCTTTAGTTTATGTTACTACATTATGGTTGTTGGTAAGTAGTTCCCCATACAAGACATAAAAAATTACATCAAATGTGTGTTTTATTTTTTTGTTAATTTTTTTATGATTCTCTAGAGAATATAAAGGGCATAATAATAATAATACATAATAAATACCCTAGAGTTGTAATGAGGTATGTGATTTAATATTGTAACTATTATTTGGATATAAACATTCATAATTGGATGATTTGATACTATTTATTATGTGTTTTCCATTTTTAAATTCTACTCAAATTTGTTTTTAGAAATTATATAATTTAAATGGAAATGGATTTAATTAAAATATGAATTTTTTGAATACTCAAAATACATAAATTTTATGACATGATTTTAAAAGGGATTTATATTTTGTAAAAGATATATTTTAATAAATATGGACTTACGTATTATAAATATTTATGTTATTTTATATTTATTATAATATTTTTTAATGGGTGAATCAGTATTTTTTGTGTAAAATAAGGGTTTGTTTAGGTTATAATATATTGTTTATTATTATTAATATACTCGTGTGACTAACCATTGATAAATTGTGATAAATAAATAACAATTATGATTATTTGTATTATAAAATGAATGTTTATCTTTGATGGTTTTTTTATATGAAGGGATATCATGTGATGAAATTTGCGTTCTTTTAAAAACTAGTAGTTTCAATTATGGTCTAATTATTCATGGGAAAATATAGGATTTTAGTTGATATTTATTTACTTGCTCCAATGATTTTTCTTTGATTATGTATTCCAATGAGTGTCACCAATCAGGGATAAATAATATTTTTTTTGAAAGTGGGCAGGATCACCTCACTATTTCTAGGGTGGTTATATTGTGCTATAATTATAGGTTATCTATTTTAGGGATTAGTGGACTTATCATACGATCATAAAATAGATAATATAATATATATTAGTTTTATAAATGACATAATTATGTTTTTTAAATGCTCTTATTATACTTTGATAAAGATTTTCTACCCAGAGTTTGTAAATGTAATGTAAAATATACTTCTTTTAATTTTAAATTTATCCCTTTTCTATAATAAAAATTTCTAATTTTTAGTGAGTTAGTTATAAATTCATAATTTCATCAATATAAATGTTTTATAATTTGGTTTTCAAAGTACCATGTGATTTTACCTTGAAATGGTATTATATTTAATTTTTGGAGGCATCCTATGAATTTATATACCCATCCCATACATGTACATGTTTATTTTACATTTAGACACTCACTACTAGAGAAATTGATTTTTGTGGCCGGGGAAACAAGCGACCACCTATTCTGTTATGTAATACTGAAATTAAATGGGACGGATTCCCCCCTATTAATGTATTCCTCAATATCCCCACTACAATACCAGTCGATGCCCCCTGTCTCCCCCACCGCCGCCCTTCCACCATCAATCACCCCCATCACCACCCCTCATTACCTATAATCGCCCCTCCCACACCCACCACTGAACCCATCATCCCTTGATGTTCGACCACCTTCCTTGATCCCCTCGACATCATACTCATTCCTCCCTGTAACCACCACAGATCATTTATGGTCAGCTGCCATAGCTTCAGGTCCCTCCTTACCTTACCCTTTCCCTCCCTAAATCCCTCCCTTCACCTCATCCATGTCCTACACACATTAAATATGTTATTTGTTAAAGGATATTTAGAGGCCACCAATGGCGGTCACTGTTGGTCCATACCAACCGAGCAACTACGACTGCCAAATGCGGTCGTAAGGAAGCCACAAAAGACCTTTAACAGTCTCTAAAGATCTTTATTTTAGTAGGGACTACTTTGTTCCACCTTATTGGTATGTGAAGAAATTACCCATTTAGCATGAATTTATCCTTGATCTTGGATGCAGAGCTATGGTGAAGGTGGCATATGGAGATAACTATGTGTCACATGGAGATAGATTCTTATTTCATTTTATTTCATGTTCAATTTTTTATAAAGGCCACATAGTCATTGTATTTTTAATTATTTATTTCAATGTTGTATTATGTATTGACTGGGTATGTTTTGATTTATGTTTTTTTGTTTTTATATTCGATGTTATATCATATGACCTAAAAATTGTAATGTATGAAAATTTTATTCAGTATTTTAAAAAAAATATTTTTTTTATTTCTTTTTTTTTTTAGGATAAATCCTGATGGAGATATACCCCATAGCCTATATATATGATGTATAAAAAATATTATATTTTACAATATGGAGATGTCTTATTGTGTGATATGCATGTGAAAAAGGCATATTACATGTGTTTGGACCGTATTGTTAGTTATAATATGGTGATATTTTAACACACACTTCCTTATCCAATCATAGTATATTAAATAGTTCTATCATAATGTGGTATAATTGTATATGAAAAATAACATGAGAATTTATAATTGATAATTTCATATGAATGCTAAACATTATAATTTAGTTCTCTTAATAACTAACTATCATTGATAATTAATGTTTTATATGATGAAATGTTTAGGAGGAACACATGAATGAATTTTTTTGATAAATACATGCATCAGTTTGTAGTTAATTTTTTTTCTAACCAAATAATTACTCATTCATTATGTAATATATAAGATAACACATTGAATGATTTATAGTATCCTCAAAACCAAAATAAACTGGTCAATGTCAATAAGATTGGTATCTAAAATTGTATGTAGTTTCTATAGATTCACCTGGAAGATCTATTCCTATTATTCATTTCCACTTGAGAGGTAATATCATATCATGGGAGTTTAATAGTATGGAACCAAATTATTAGTTGATTCAGGTTATCCCATAGATACATCAAGTATGAAGGATCCTATAGGTTTATTCTCACTAATCTTTATTAATATCATGTTTCAAGGTAGGAGATCTAACCAAAATTGATTTAATGTATAAATGATCTTCATTTTTTGTTATATATGGTTTTAGTCTCATAACATGATGATCTTGGTTTAAGGGTTTCTTAAATTCATCCACTATATAAATAACTATTATTTTATATCTCATCCAAAGTATGAAAACAACGAAATGCTTCTTGATTAACAAAATCATGTTTGAATTAATGAAATAATGGAATATTATTTGGATATAATATACAATGATATATATTTTCCTTTGAAATATATATATCATATTTGGTATCATAAAATACATTATTGGTTTTTAATATGGTTGAAAAAACAATATAGGATATCATAAGCTACAATTGAACCAAACAATATGATATGTGATATTGTAATGTATGGTCCAATGTATATCCTTCAATTTTGTTATATCATAATATATGATACAGGGAACCTTCACATATGATGTCATGGTTTTAATCATATACATGTTTAAAAAATAGTGTATCACATCATCAATAAAATACATAGAGTATTATAATATATGACTTTGAGGCGCTGAAGGGTGATATCGCAAGTCACTGCATCACTTGTTTCAAGACACAATATACGTTTTTAATCTATAAGAAAAATTATTATATATGATTTAATAAATTATTACAGATAATGGCTGTATTATTTATCATAGTCTACAAATTATCACTCTTAATCCGCTATGTAGTTTTCACATTATATCATTAATTAAAACTTATATGAATTGCTAATTATGATATATATAAAAATATTATTTTTTCTATATTTCAAAAATTAATTGCAAGATATAACTTATAAAATGATTATAAATTACTGGAAAAGATATTTTATTTTATTAATTTAATTTATAGTTTTTTAATAATTAATTATGTATAATTTGATTTTTATCAATAATTGAAAGTTGATGAAACATTTAGTAAATAAATATCTAAAATATTAATTATTAATATGTACTTTTGATTTATATACCATGAATTTTAATTTTTATAAAAAATTATTATATAGAAAATATATGTTAATTTATAAATTATTTATAAATTAATAAATAAGGTTAACTATGTAACATCCCTGATCTAGTTCACCTCTATTATGACCAAACCAGGTGCCACATACCACAAGAGAGCCTCCCTATAAGTTAGAGGATACTGAACAATGGTGAGGGTCAATGTATAAAGTGGGAGTACTATACCCTCTTTGGTAAAGGTAGAAATAAAATAAAGTATAAGCAATATAGTCAACAGTCATCAAAAAATAAAACAATTAAGATAGAAATCACAACTACATTCTGTCAGAAAATAAATAATAACTCCCATTCCATAACAGAATGATTAGAGATAATATCATATAGCCATAAACAATTGAAAATTATATCATTTTGGTATATCATAAACTACATATAACTAAAATTAGAAAATTGAAAGTTATGAAAACAGAATTGATCCTAGGAATGTGACTGATCATATCTCGTAGTTACCACCAAGTTCCACAACTCATACATCAACAACATGGCCATTTTACCTACTTTAATAGAAACTATAAAGTAATATTGGGTATTAAGGAAACCAATAATGGTTTGAATATAACATAATATTCTACCACTAATGGTATCCCTAACATATCCAGTATAATAAATTTTATGTACAATGTGATATTCTCATAAATAAAATTAAACAAGAAAAGGTTTCAATAATAACTGTATCACAAACAAAAGTGATACAAAACCACTTGGGTGTGTCCAAACAAACTCCCCTAGTGTCAGCATGTCTCTGAACATATCTCATAATAATAAACTAGGCATCTTGTTACAAGTCATCATCAACGAGGATAACACAACATCATATTATAATGACCAATAAATTGGAAATGCATCCCAATAAAAGAATCAAAAAATGGGCATAATGAACATATGATAACATGATCATCAATATATGGGTATTATGACTCGATATCATAATAAAAACCATGTGAATTTTGTCCCTAAACCAAAAAATAATAGTAGTTAACATGTCACAAAAAATATAAAGATAGGGTATGGAGGCCCTAACTGTGAGAAATGTTGCAAGTGGAAAAAGCATCTAATGTCTCAGGCCACATCACATAAGATAAGGAAACACATCCCATCATTATCATTCCCATATGTTCACGTCATCCCCTTCTTTGGAAGAATCACATCATGGGTAGTGTGTCCCACTTCAATATAAAAAAATAAGTAGCTGGGAAAGGAATCTCATTACCATGAGAATAACATCATAGTTTCAAAAAACAATGGATGTAGGAGACCATTTCATGAAAAAAATAAATTAAGTTTGCAGATATTCCCAATTATATCCAATATTGGAAAAAGGGAATATAATTTAATGAACATAGTTAACATTAATCTAAATCATAATAAACTATAGTAACATTATAATATTTAAAAACTACATTTAGGTTGGAATATTTTCTAATAATATTTAAATTATAGTTAATGTGGTCCCTGCAAAATTAACCTATATTTATAAGCATAATTGATGAATAGCCTACATGGTTCCACTAGCTAATTGGGGGGGGGACACTCTACCAATACAACTCAATTATAGAAAGTATAAAAGGTAACTTACAAGGGACTCATATTCCATGTTCAAGATGACTCATTATAGTCCATCATTACTCATAAGTATAAGGGGGATAAAAGGTTCTAATCATGATCCAAATAATTATAGTGTAATTGAAGGGAATCCAAAATAGATCTTGAAAGATATTTATAATTAATTTTGAGACAAACATATTTTCATCAGTGACCATTACATTGTGGGATAACAATCAGAGGGTCAGTTTTGGACCTAAAACTCTTTACCCTTCTCAACTAGGGTCAAATGAAGGTATTTCAGAACAACTCTATGTAAATCACAGATGGGTGGGGAGACCACATATCACACTTCTTATGAAAATAGTATAAACCATAGGGAATGGTTAGGGACCACATCCCATTTGTCTAATGGTATCCCACTTATCAAGTATCACTAGAAGAATCAGTTTCATCTGATAGGAATTAACAATTATTTAAAAATTCTATAAATTAGTGCAATAAATGGTGGAATATTATGAAATAGTGTAAGAAACAATAAATTTATTGACGTGGAGTCTAATACATAACATAAGAGACTCACCAAGATCAAAAACACCCAAATCAAGTAAGATATGGGGGATATCCGACACATAGAATAAAATGGGAGTGAAATTGGAGATAAGGCGTCAATTGTTGGATGTAACACCTAATGAGTTAAATCATAATTTAAGAGAAATTATAAATAAATTAATAATTTAATTTAATTTTAAAAAAAAATATTTAGACACTAGATACATGGTAACCCCTCACTAGGTACCTAGTTCCCTATTGAGTACTCACTCTTGGTTCACTCGGTGGATGATGACCCACTTAAAGCTACATGCTTAGTGTCTAGCCTTCTAGGTATCAAATAATAAGTCACTAGTTATCTGGTATCATCTGTTCAAGATAGAGGTCATGGTACCAATTCCTCTTTCCCAAAACAGATCCTCAAGCCCCCACCATCACATCCAACAAAAAAACCAAAATGCATGGGTTTTTGTGGAAATTAAATTGAAAAAACACCTCATATGGATTCATGATATTAAAAACTCACCACTAAATGGCAATTTATCCTCAAGAAGAATCATCGAGCATCACTACGCCTCATAGGTGAACAAATATCATCCGTGCACCTAAATATCAAACTCTCACTCCCATGTTTCCTCCTAAATATGTTTGTGCTTCCAGTACACATATACCCGAGGGACTATCTTACTAAGAAGTTTCTTCTCATCCTAATACATAGTACAAACTAGTAACTCCTTGAACAATGAATCTAGATCTTGCTTGATCTCATAAATATTAACAACATATTAAGGGATGGGATTGTAGTTACCTGGTATTTTACCAAGATATATTAGATAAGTATTGATATTTTTTTCTATGAGACCTCTCTATGGGTAAAACAGTAAATTTTCCCTAGTATAAGACCTTGAAAAAATTATCTGATGATTTCATTAATTCCGAGGGTGGGGGATAGCCTTCATTTCAAGCGGTGTGGAAGTTAAATCATAGTGGCACATTGAAAATAATATATTAAATATAATGTGTTAGTTCTAGTCCATATGTGTGTATATATAATGGTTAATATATATCTCTTTAATGGATTCTTTGATATAAAATATAAGAATGTTGTTATTTCTAGAGTAGTGGTTTCACCCTAGGAGTAGTGTAATTTTTTTACATCAGAGTTTCTGTATTCGTCCATAATGGGTGAACAATTTAATTAATTTGACTAAATATATTAACTAATTTTTTTAATGTAGTGAAATAATAGAATGATCTTATATATATATATATATCCCTATTATGTTTCTATCTTGTGTTATCCATTTTTCATCATTGGTATGACCCAAAATAGGGTGATAGGATAACAGATAGATCATGGTGGAGTCGACATTGAATTGGGGGAACAAGACAAGATTTATAGTTCTGTCAATGAGAGGATCATGTATTTGTAAAAAAAATATTGAAGAATCAATCATTCTCAATCATAAATGTGATTTATTCCTTTATAATTTATCAATTATTTCTAATTTCCCTTCCATATTTATGACTTGAACCCTTTTATGGTTTTACTATATGGTCTTATTTTTTATAGTTCTCGTTTAATTTCCATTCCAAATTAACCAATCACCGTTTTGAGACCCCATATTCTTACACCATGAAAAAATATAGGGGGGATTATTTATTTCTAAATACATTATTCATGATTTTTCAACTGTTATGGGGGATTGATGAAGAAGAAGTGGCCTGATTATACTATCCCTTCTATTATCACATAGATAGAAAGAAAACATAAACCCCATGGAAAACAGATAACATCAGTGTGAGGGGTGGTTAGTGAGAGGAGGGATGGTGTGAGGAACACTAGTTGGGTGAGAGAAGATCATGATTGTGGAATAATGTTTCATTTGATTGTGGTTTTAGGTAGCACATAAGGAATATTCTTGTGTGGTAGTGTAGACTAATCGCAAATGTATCCAGGGAGAGTAGTTTGATATAATCCATAGTCGAATATGATAGGTGGTCGGTGGAGAAGGGATGGAAGCAACCACATGATATTCATATGTACATAGGATTCAGTAGGAAAACCTTGAAAAAAAATTGTGGGATTATTAATTGGGTTTGGGTGTGGAAAATAGAATATTCAGAGGTTCAATACCTTCCTCGCTACAACTAATATATACACTTATCAATTATGTGCTTTCTCTCCCCCCCTGAGTACTAACCCCATATGTTGTGTACTTACTATGTGCTAATTGGGATACGTTTACTCAATCTATTAGGTTTAATATAGTTTTCCCTCCTAATATGTTCTACTTTTTCCAAGTGACTTCAACTATGTATGACAACAAGGCATAGGTCCCCCACTATTGTTCTCTATGAGGTGATGTGAGTTTTCTGATAACTGAGGTGGTTATGGTAGTAGGGTTTAGATCCTCCCAGGTTGACATCTATTCTTGTAAAAGAATCCCATAAGGTTTCCAAGAACAATGATGGTATTAATGGTTACATTTGACCAAGTATGATAGCCACCTGACCGATACCCAATATTTTATGTGGGGAGGTTCCATATTTGTAGCTTCTAGTGGTTCTGTGAAATAAAGGCTTCAAAGATAAAATATTTCATGTTTTCTGACACTTTAGGAACTATCTAGGATCCCTTTGAGGTGAAAATACAATTGGGATATCAACTTTATTATATGTGGAACTTTTTGTTTTATGAGTGTTCCTATTTATTCATGAGATACAAACCATTATGGTTTTAATATTACATGATAAAAAACATCATGGATTTGAATTGGGATGATCGGTACCTCTAAATGTTCTTATGACTATTTATTATAAAGAATATATGAATTTTATCTTTTTTATCCCTAGTAATAAGGCCTTGAGATAAATTTTTATATATATTTCCTTTGTGGGTTTGGAGTATCCTATTGAGTATGAATATACTCACCGCTTCATGTCCTATGTTCCCACATATGTTCTATGTGTACAGTCAATGGACAAGATTGAGATATTATTGGTGGGCATGGAGCTACTATGTGTTGTTTAATGTTTTTAAATTGTGATGATGTTGGTGTACATAGTGATAGAGGATCTTAGTAGTTCAAGGAATATAATGGTATAATGGAGATGTTTTAATTTGGATTTATCTTTCTGAAGGGACTTTACTATAGTTTATTTACATTATTTATTCATGTTTTGTAGTAAGGTGTGTATTTTCCACTTTTTTATTATGGAATATGTATTGGTTATATTTATAGATTGTAGAAGTTGTTACATGAATATTTAAAATACTAATTAATTGATTAGATATATATATTATACTAGTTATTCTATACATTAAATTTGTGATTTTATTGTAGGTTGGTATAGGGTAAGGACTCATACTTTGTGATATACCTACTTTGTAGACGTCACTATCC
Source organism: Viscum album (assembly GCA_963277665.1). Taxonomy (NCBI): domain Eukaryota; kingdom Viridiplantae; phylum Streptophyta; class Magnoliopsida; order Santalales; family Viscaceae; genus Viscum; species Viscum album. Next base: position 606,077,136 of record OY728139.1, on the reverse strand, counting down.
CCTGTAGTATTGTTAGTGGTCTTAGAGTGGCAGACACAGTTTACCTCCGGCCCAAGTAGGGTCTAGCGGGTCTAGTCGTATTGGTGTGGTATCAAATTGGGGTTTCCTAAGGACAAAATTTGGATATAGGTGTCATGTGAGGATGTATGGAAATGTATAGAAATGGTGTTAAGGCATATCAAGTTGACTTCCATTATAGGATACATGATGATGGTGTGATAACCAATGTATCTATTCACTAAGACTCTAATAACCTGATTGAAGTCTCAACTCACTAAGACACAGGTTGCATGAAATAATAATAGTACATGCATAATTTAAGAATGGGATATTGATTTCTATTTCCTTTTTGAGTCAGGTTCCCATATATATTATTATGATTGTGGTTATTTTTTGATTTATTACTGGAAACCATCACATATGAAGTATTCTAAGATTCTATGGTGGGGTCCAAATACATCCATACCTAAAATTGGGCCCCATATTTTTGAGAAACTTAGCAAAGTGGATTCTTTTTAGAGATAAAATACGTCTCCCTCATATTTTGTGTACTACATATTTCCTGTTTTATACACTCGATATCTATATTCCACCCTCATATATTGTGTACTATTGATTTTTTTCTTTATAATTCACACTCAATTATTGATTTCCATCCTCATTAGTGGAGTTCTATTACCTAAGGCAGGAGTTATCCTTTTCAATTATACCTCTCATATATGCAATGTGTTATACTTGATTACTTTGTGTCACCATATTCTACTATGTGTTGTCTAAATAGGTGCAACATTTCTATTACAATTCCATGAGGGTGATGAATAATTATTTTCAAGTCATTTTTTGAGAAATTTTCTTACATGATCTAAGTTGTATTGTAACAACCTAATATTTTATGATATATTTCATTTGAAATAAATTGAATCTCTTCAATATCTTGTGATATAGGCATCCCCAATCAAAAATGATGCATAATATAGTATACTATTATAATATAGCTATTAAATTAGAGGTTAAGAATAATACTAACTAAATTATGAAAATTATATCATTTACACAAGTATAAAATTTATTTAGTGGCAATTAATTGATTATAAATGAAAATAAAATTCTTTTGAAAGTAAATGATTTTTTTTCTCAAGAACCATTTTTATAAACTCACTATGTTATTATCCTAATAAATTAATATTAATCAGTATTGGTGAATGATTTTAATAAAATTTATATATTATATTTTCAAATTTTTTATCATTAATCAAATAAATTTTCTATGCATGAGATAAGATTAAATCCTATCTTATTTTTTAAAGTTGTAATTTTCTAAAAAGTGGTTTCATCATATTTTACAAACATATTTTAAAATTAATTTTTCCAATTTTAGAAAATTTATTTGATAAAATTAACTTTATTTTTTAAATAAATATAACAAAATTACCTTAGAGTTTGTTTTTTTGATTTTTTTTAGAATATTTCCTTTTTGATGACTAGTGAAAAAATACTGATTTTCATTAAAAATAGACTTTTCATTTAATGTATTTAAAAAGTTTAATTTTCTTTTAAAATTGTTTTATAAGTAAAATTAGTAAATTTTTTTATTTTTAGACCAATTTATTTCATTGGAATCAATTTTATTTTGAGTTTTTATATTAAAATTTTTTATACATAAGAAAAAAATTTCGTTAGAAAATCGCTTTTCATCACGTTTGTGGGTTTAACATTTATATGATCTTGACCTTTAATAGAGAAATCTCGAGCTATTTTATAGGTAATAATTTCCCTTGTTTTTATAATATAATGTTTTTGTTTCATAATGGGTGAGATTTTGTGTAATTTGTATGTTTCTCAAGGGGTTTTGGTTAGGGCACAACTATTGCACGGTTTTCCGAAACTATGCACCCTACCCTAAAAAACCATGACACTCTAGAAAGAGAGGGATTTAATGATCGAAGAATAGTTTATTAAACCTTTCTACCTCTTATGAGTAATCATCCACCCTATAGGATAGGTGCATGATTAGGTCATCCATTTTAACAAACTATGGACCCTTTCCTAGCAAAACTGTGCGTGCAGGATTTAAAACTCAAAAAATTAGATTAAATATTCCCCAAACCCCAAAACATCACCCTAATTCAACCCAACTCAACCATAAAAAAAATTAGATCTTTTTTTGAGGCTTGTGGCTGGATTACAAGGGCTTCTAAACTTCGTTATTGATGAATCAATGGCAATATCAATGAATATGCACCTCTCCTGATAAGAGATTCTTATCCAGTGCGATTTCCATTCTCTCCCATATCTCTTTTTGGGTGAAGAGGAGTGTTTTTATTACTATTTTAAAGGTATTTTATCTAGGTTTTGATATATCTAACTCCATTTGATCTAGTATATTGGTTTTTAATCTAGATCCCATTCTTTGTCATGATCTTGGTTGTTCCGCTTCAATTTGGGATTTCTGTTGGTGAGAATCTATCAACAATCTTGTGGTAGGTGGTCTAAATTGGAATTACTATAGTCTTGATTTAATTATGTGTATATATTTTTGAAGTTTAAATTTCCATGATTGAGAAATATCATGAGAGATTGAATTTATTTAATTAAATTTCCATGTGATAAATTAATGGGTTGAATTTGGGGCAATGTGGTTGAATTAGATTAATTAATTAAGGGAATGATGTGGTTATGAAATTTATGGGTTAATGGGATATTTTAATTGGTGAATTGATAATATATTTAATTGGATAATAATGGTATTTTAGGGATTTTTTCTTAACCTTTAAGGGTTAATGGGTTTTGATTAAATGTTAATAGATAGTTTAATAGTGAATTATTCATGTTATTACATTTGATTAAAGTAAATAATCGTGATGAATTGATAGTTGAAATGGTATACCTTGATGTGAAATTTTATAGGAGGGTTAATGTTGATTAAACTTATGGAATGTGATATATTTTTTATTGATTGATATATGAGTGTGGGACATACACTGATGCTCGAAGTACCCATATATGATTGACTGATATATGAGTGTGGGACATGGACTGGTTCTCCAAATACCCATTTTTATTGACTGATAAACAAGTTGTGAGAGAGGGACTAATGCTCTAAATACTCATGGGGCGCTTGACATGTAGTTCTAGGCCCAAAATATCTCCATTGGACTATGGTTTCAAGTAGCCGTGATAAAAAGTTGAAATGAGATGGATATTGTAATCCCATGATATAATGAATTGTGATTCCTTATGAGATATGGTTGAGAATCCAACATGGGCCGAAGCAAGTATTTATTTTTGGGTATCCCCATGAACCCATGTTTTATTGCCTTATGTGTGTGTCAGGAGGGAGCATGGATGAGTGAAGCAGGCTTGGTGTCGAGACATGATTGGGAGTTGTCAGCTCCTTCATTTTGGGTTTGGCATTTGACACAAGACACATATTTGGCATGAAATATTTTTCATTTTAGTTTTGGATATTGTTTCTTATTTTGGTTCATCATGAGATACTGGTTTGTTCTGGTTATTGTATTATTTTGGTTATGGTAATTCCATTTTGGGGTTGTTTATTTATTTATAATATTTTGATTCTTTCATAAATTGGGTATAGTCTCCCCATGATCAATATTAGACCCTCTCTACAAGTCGATAGCCTTTGGAATATGGGGAGGAACACCTGAGGTCATGTGGCCAACCGGCTTGGGGGATTAGTGTGTGTCTCCTGGGTTTAGATGTGACAAAGGGGTATCAGAGTGATTTTCCTTTCTTTTTCATTAATTTTTTCTTACTATTCTAGAAAGGATTATAGGAGAATGGGATGATTCAGGCCTTGGTTAAGAGATTATGCATGGGAGTAGCTAAACCATGTACGAGGGTAAAATATAATTACCTGGGGTGGGATGGTTGTTATTGAGGTGTTTTGTTATTGTTGAATGTTATTTCACCGCAAGTGATGGACTTGTTTTGTGATGTGATTATTTGTTATAAAATTTTATGATCTTGGATTCATGGCCCAGAATTTCATGAGAGTTGAGTATTCATGAATCATTATAGGCACTCAAGATTATTATGTGACATGAATAATTTTCGGAACAAACAAGAAAATAAGGTTTTGGGTAAGTTGTTTAAATGAAAATTATTTTATTTACTTGTGTTACTTAAATGAAAAGGTGCCTAAAATGAAATTAATAATTTTAAATGCTAAAAAATGCATAAAATTTATGAAAATGTGTCTAATGAGGAACTTGAATTATGAGAATGTGTTCTACTCTGTATGATCCATGACCTTGATGAGGGATGGTCAAGGGTAGAGATAGAACCTCGGTTTTGACCATGTGGTTGGGTTTGGGAGAGTGACCTTGTATAGATTATTTTTAATCCCTCTTATGTAAACATGTTAATTATTTATAATGTGTTTTAAGAAGTGTGTTTGTAACTGTATAGATATGACTCCATGAAGATGCTTGTTGATAGGATGAAGAGAGGTTATGGATGGTGATGATTCACAACCAGTGGAACCTAAGGAACCGACAATACCGGGTGAGGAAGATGGAGAGAAGATCTATGATAAATTTACTCAGATTATGTAGTTTGTGGAAAAAGACACAGGATAGGTTGTAAAGAGTATGTCTATCTTGACATGAGAGTTTCAGTTGCAGCACCCTCTAACTTTCACCAAAGAGGGTGGACATGAGGTAGCTATGTTCTGTATTGAGTCAATCTAGATGATTTCTGACCACTTAGAGACTCCTGTTGAGAAGAGAGTCATGTTAGATGCTTACATGTTACGTGGTCAGGAATAGTGTTGGTAGGATATCAAGACTTCAGATGGATAGTTGAATAATATGTAGTGTAAGGAAATTCAAGAGAAGTTAATAGAGCACATTCACCCTAAGATACTTATGAAGGAGAGATTGGATGGGTTTATAAGGTTGGCTTAGGGGAGTATATCTGTTATAGACAATGATGGTCATTTTAGGGCTCCGTAGTGATTTTCTATAGTGATGGCAGGACATGAGCCTATGGTGGAGAAATGGTTTCAGGATGGGATTAAATGTGAGATGAAGTCCTAGGTGAATATCTTTTGACTGAAAATGTTTTATAAAGTGGTTAATCATGCTCTTAGTTTTAAGGGAACCTTAAGAAGGCTTCCAGTGGTGGATAGATGATTTCTGCTCGATGGTTAGGTGGTATGAATTCCAAGAGAAGGAAGTGTCATTATTCGAATATTGACCTGAGTACTGGAATATAGAATAACCATATGGAAAAATCAATTACACGAGTTCATACTTGAGTGATCCGTCACTAGTGTGATAGATCAGGTCAGTTTTGTAGATAGTTTCCCTTACTACCAGTATAGTGATAAGCCTATAAAGGGATGTGATATCTATATAAGTTTTTTAGGAACCCATGGAAAATGGGTAATGATGGAGGAGCTAGAAATAATTAGAGTACTCGAAGGGGGTCTTCAACCCCATATTAGTCTGGTAGCTATAGATCTACTGGCTATGGTGGTCGAGGTAGTGGATGAGGTGATTATAGGAATGGGAGACTATATCAATAGATTAGTACAACTTAGGGGACTCAGGGTGCCAAAAGGTAATAAGGGCATGATAGTTTCCTGTAGTTCTGCATATAATTATGGATAACTATGTTGTACCATTAATAGTTATAGGTACTATTCTTGTATATTTTATGCTAGCTATTGCCATATTTGATATCGATGTATTTCATTCTTTTATATCTGAAAACATTCTAATGGTTTGACCCTAGAAATGAAGATCATGAGTGGGATTATACTAATTGATACACCTTTTGGAGTATGGTCTAAACACATTTATTTTTGAAAGGGATGTTCTCTCAAGGTTGGAGAGTATCATTCCAGTTGGGATTCTAACATCCTTGACATGTTAGGATTTGAAATAATTATGGGTATAGACTAGTTAGTAGAGTATTGATACCACATAGATTGTTACCACAAAAGAGTGAATTTTAAACCTCCATAGGGTGATAATTATTTTCACCACAGAGAGTAGGATATCAAGGTGGTCCATGTAGGGACATTTGGCAAAAAACTGGTGGAGATCACCACCTAGGATTCTAGTTTGTTGCTGGATGTTTGAGGTGTAAAGAAAGATGTCTTTCCACCTATAGTGGATCAATTAAAGGATGCGTTTTTTGGAATAATTCTCTAGGATGCCACCTGAGGGAGATATTTAGTTTATGATTGATCTTATTTTGGGGTATTATCCAGTTTATATTCCATCTTGAAAAATAGCACTAGAATAGGTTAAAGAGCTCAAGAATAATCTTGAATAGTTGATAGATAATGGGTTTATCCATCCAAGTACATCTTGTTGGGGTTATATAGTATTGTTAGCTAATAAGGATGGCAAAACATTTCCTTAAAGTGTAGATTACAGGAAGTATAACTAGATGACTATAAAGAACTAGTATCCTATTCTACATGTTAATGATCTATTTGAATAGTTTAGCGGAACTTGTGTTTTCTCCATGATCAACATGAGATTGGGGTACCATCAATTGCATGTATGATCTTATGATATACCTCAGAAATTTTTCAGAAGAAGGTATAACTTTTATGAGTTAATTTTGATTCCATTCGGGCAAACGAAATCACCAGTAGGGTTTATGTCATTGATGAAAAAATATTCCATATGTACCTAGATCATTTTCTGGTTGTTTTTTTGGATGATATATTGGTGTACTCTAAGACTCATGATGATCATGCCCAATGTCTTGATTCCATCCAATGTAAACTATGAGAGAATTGACTATATTCCAATATATCTAAGTGTTAGTTTTGGATTGAATAGTTATATTTATTAGGTCACATCATCTCAGAGCAAGGTGTGTCAATGGACCCAAAGAAGGTGACAATAGTTGTTTATTTGGAGAAACCCGAGAAATTTTTTGATATCTATAGATATTTTATATTAACATGTTATTATAAAAGGACCATCCATTAATTTTCCCTCTTGGTAGCACCTATTTCATGATTGACCAAGAATAATGTTTTGTTTGAATAGTATAGAGGACGTGATAATGCATTTTAGGTGCTGAAAAAGAATTTGAATACTACACTGATATTGATCCTACACGAGCTAGGTGAGAGGTATATGATGTTTTTTGAGGGTTATAGGATAGTACATGGAGTAGTGTTGATGAAGGGAGACCGATTTGTGGCATATGGGTTTCAAAAGTTTATTCCACATGATCATAAATACCCTATACCTGACCTCGATTTAGCTGTAGTGGTTTATTATTAGAAGTGTTGGAGTCATTATCTGATGCGTAAAACTTTTACAACATATACTTATTATATGATCATAATGTACTTATTTTATCAATGATATTTTATTATATGATAGTTTAAGTGGGCTAATTATTTGTATTCTTTTAATTTTGAGCTAGAATATATGCTCGTGAAGGGAAACCATGTAGTTAATACTTTAAGAAGGAAAAATTAGACCCAGGAAATTCAAGATTCTATCTATAACTGGAATATGATGGCCTTACTGGATGAGATGCATGTTGTGGTTCAAGAAGGCTAGGAACAGATGAATCTTGTATTAGTTTCAGTGGAGTTTACGCTTTTGGGCCAGATAAGGGAGAGGTAGTATTAGAATCTGAAATGTTTAGCCTTGAGGGAAAGCCTTGAATGTAACACCCTGAGATTTTATAAAAAATATTCTTTCAATTTCATTGATGTCTTGTGTTGTACGTTACACCAAAATTATCTTGTTCTATATGCAACACCTTATTATCTTATATTATACGCAAACACTATTCTTGTCTTGCATTACACGCAATCACGACCTTTCTCGATAGCGTGTGTAGAACGCAATACCTGGTTTCACTAAACAACGATATACTGTTATAATATTATTATACACAAGACTTTATGAATAGTATTAAATAAATTTTGAATTTTATAACATTATTATTCATCTTACACATTTTCTAAAAGATGGTATGAGAACAAAATAATTTTTTTGGGTAAAATAAGTATTTTTAAAAAAATGAAGTTTTACAACCTTTTGATGGTGCACCCACATTAAATCTAGTTTTTCATAGGGTTATAAGTTCAATTTGAAAAAATAAAATTCTTCTTCGGAATCAGGATATAAAAATTTACTTTGTATAAAATTTTCATATTATTCTAATAACTTTCATATTTTAATGAATAGTAAAAACACATTATATTTTAATTAAAAAAACTTTTTTCATCGCAATAATTTATATGGTTAAATTATAATATTGAATGGTTTTAAAGTATAAATAGAATATATTTTTACCATTTAATATAATTTATGTCATTATCATTGATTTTACATTGAATTCATAGGTAAAATCATTTCAATCTTTTGCAATGTTTTAACTTTGAAAACTCGTTTTCCTAACAACGAGTTTAATTTTAAATTAATTTCTGCAACTTCTGGGATTTTAATTTGGAAAAATGGATTTCATATCTAGAATCAGTAGATCCAAATTATGTTAATAAGCTATTTTTTATTTTTATTCATTATGAATAGTAACTATGGTAAATTTTATTTACTATAGTTAAAGGTAAATCGGGTAATTAAGGGTAAATATAATATTATAAAATTACCCTAACACTTTTCCTAATATAATTGGATGATTATATTTTACCCTATATCATACTTGGGTCGAAATGGAATCTAATAGAACCCACTTGTATTTGATTTCAGTCCTTTTATTTATTTTATTTAAAGGAAAGTGAAATGTCTCACTAAAACGTTAATAATTAGATTATTTTTAATATAAGGTTATAGAGATTATAAATTCGATTATAAATACTAATTTTAAATATAAAAAGTTTTTATTTATCATGGTAATTTATTTGTAATTTTTAAAAATATTTTATTACATTAATAGCTTATACATTAATGATGAAGAAATTATTTATTTAGTGAAAAATCAATAATATAGTTTTTATTATAATAACAATACCTATCAAAAGGACCATAAACTAGACCAAAAAATATCGGTCGAGTACATATATAACATAATCATACAAGGGTCTATTTGTGGACCATTTGGTGCCTTATAAAACCGATTAGGACATTTATATTATATTATTTTAAATGATGTCAAAGATGTCACCTTCATAATTTATTAAATATATAAATTTAAATGTTGTGATATTAAGATGAGAAATTAAAGTACAAATATTATTTTTAAATTTATTATATTTATATTCATCATAGTATTTTATTTATTATTTTTATGCAATAAATAAGTATATTAAATAATTATACAAAAATGTTGTAGTATTTATTTTATTAAGATATATACCAAATAAATGGTTTTAAAAATATTAAAATAAATACTATATGAAAAATGTAATGTTCCCCATGATTTTTTGGATGAATATGACATGTTAGGAATCTATTAAATATTATGGTTCGAACATATCTTCTGTGTGGTGTTTATTTAAATTCAAATAATGAATAGTGTCAAAACTGTCACTATTGATATTTTAAAAATATAACATATTATTAAATTATTTAAAAATCACAAAAATATTTAAAAACTACAAATTTAAAATTATATGGTCTAAAAGGTTATAAATTATAAAATTATGGGAAATTTACAACATTTATGTATGTATTTATAACAATACAATATTTAGAATTTTATTACCACAAATAAAATTAAATAGATTATATAATGATAAATCAAGTTGATAAGGTTTAAAATAAACATAAAACATGCCTAAATTTTAATTTTTTATGGTTTTACTACCATAAATAATCTCATATTATAATTGAGTCACTTTTGGAGGTTTTTAAGTGGGGTTTCATTTTATTATTATTTAATATTTTTATGTTTTTCCTAAGGTTCCCCTCTCCTCCCTTATAAAAGGGCACCTCCTCCCTCTTCTCTTTACACCCTTTTGAGACTTGAAGCTCGGCCAAAACCTGATAATTACACTTCTAAACCTCTCTAGTTATATCATAGAGGTTCTGGTCTTCTCAAAATACCAACCCTAGTGCCCTAAGAAGAAGTTTAAAGGAGGTGCGTCAAAGAAGGGGTAATCTCTTCTACTGATTCTTTCAAGTTTCTTTCTTCTTCTACTTCTTCTTATTTATTTGTTTCATTATGAAGTAATAACATAAGTATCACTAATATACTTATTTGTTATTATAAATATGAAACAACCCTATTTCACCTTCTATCCATCCTACGGAAAATGAAATCACTGCGCGTGTGTACGTACGGAATACCGTCTCCACGCCGTGGTGTAATCAGTTTTTCCACCACCACCTTACTTGGATGGGTATAATGGTGTAAAGAATAACTATATATGGTTATTATAACATCATACTAATTATGAGATGTTATATCATCCACTACAATTCTATTCAATAATTATGGGAACGATATCATCACTCGTGCGTACGTACGGACTACCGTCTCCATGAACGCGATGAGATTCATTCTTCATGTTAACCATTAATGAATGATTATAAAGTATATATACTAAATAATAAAGTAATATATGAAATAATAATGCTACTGTATTTATGTATATATATATATTTCATCTACTTAATTCCATTCAATTCAATAAGGAAACGAAAACAGCCTTCATGCGTACGTACGGCCTACCGTCTCCATGAACGGTGTATTTCATTCCATTTATCAATATATCATATATATGTGTGTATGATGAATATATATTATATATAAATCAGGTTTTACTTTCTGGAATTAATTAAATCAGGATATAATTAATAATATCAAGAACAACAAGTGGAATCACGTACGATAAATGAAATTTTTTTACCCAAAACGCTTCTTTAACAGGGAATTTACAAAAGAACAGGTAATATAAAGTCATAAGTGAACAATATATGATATCATAACAATGAACATGATTCTTTAATAAGTCAATTTCATTATTTAAATCATTATACAGGAGGTTCTGATACATACGAATCATATCCGACTTAAGGTAAGGGATAACTTTTCCAATCTCTTTTTTATCCGAGATTTTTTATTCGTAAGTATTTAATGGGGTTATATTTATCATCTATGTACCTATTTTCTAAAAATTGATTCATGTATGTTTAAAGTCATTTTTACCCATTTTTGAATTTTACTACATGGTATCTACAGAATATTTCTTTTGTTTACCATACAACGTAACTTTTGACTTTTCCGGCCAAAGTACGAGAAGAATGTTTTTTTAACTTATACGGCGTGAATGAATTTTTAGGATTTCATAATGAATTATTTAAATGAAGTTTCCTCTAAAAAAATTCAATAATATTTTCAACAAAATCCTTTTATTTTAAAATTTCATGGAATTTTGTGAAAAGAAAATGATTTTGATGAAGAATGGATATTTTCCTCAAAAATTCATTTCAATTGATTTATAAAAACAATTTTCCATCTAAGATGACATTATTTCATATGTGTATGTTTCAAGTATAATGTCTCTATGATTTACATGGTTTCAATTTTCTTATGATTAAATGATATCCATTTGTTTTATATGGATTATTTTATGATGGGATAATGTTTATGAAACCCATTTTATTCTTTGGGTTATGATGAATGATTTATGTTTATGTTGTGGCACACGTAAGAATGATTTCATTATGAGATGGGTGGGACCTATGTCTCCCTCTAATGCATTGGGTAAAGACTTATATCTCATGATATAGACATGGATGGAATGACAAGTAAATCTGGTTCAGTAATACAGGGATGGAACGGCAAGTAAACTCGGTTCAGTAAGGGACTTTTTCAACTAAGATGGTCTTAGCAGCAATGCCTTGGCTACTATGGAAATCATATCATGTGCTTAATGTTTTTCAATAATTACATGTTTTATTCCCATGATATTTTATCATGATTGATGTTCCATTATGATCTATACCTTACGTATTGCCATGTTTTATGTCATTGCACAATATTTTTATGTTTAAACATTATGATCATGTTTTTAAGTTCAAATGTATATGGTTTGTTTTATTTTCTCCATGCTTACCATTACTAATCATTTGAGCTCACCCTTTATATATTTTCTTTTCTCTAGGATATAAATAATGGTTTTAGGTAAGAAAACAAAAGGGGATGATCTTTATGAGAGATGTTGAATATCTTTCACCGTGATTAGAGGATTATGTTCTGAGTTTCCAAAGACACTAAACTTTTACGGTCCTTGAGTGTTGGTTCTTGTTATGTATTAAGTATTCCGAAAAAGTAATGTAATGTCCATGTATGTCAAGCTTCAGGTATCTACAGTTTTTATCAGAGGAAAGGTTTAGTTAACCTTTGGAAACTAGGATGCGAAAACTTTAGTGATATCCCTAGATATATTTCTAAGGTATGTCTAAGGATGTCCCTAAGGTTTGGTATAACTATAGTTTATAGTCCTAGAATTATGTTGACGATCATGAATAACCTTGGGTGAACCCAAAGTGTCCTAGATTAAAGAATGTGTGGTAAGTTAGACATCCCATAAGAAACTTTTTAGGATTATGTGGTTCCCTATTATTTTAACAGTTTCTTACACCATGGATTTTGGTTTTAGTCAATGGATGGAACCAGAAGGAATTGGGTAAACATTGAATCCAATGGAAAAATTGGTGACTATGAGCAATGAAATTGCATAATTCCTAGAAAGAATGATTTTGTGATTATGCCGAATTAGACATAACGATATATGATTAACAAGGTGAACTTTAGTGGTATTCCTAATTCATCAAATAAGAGTAAGATGGAATTTTATGCATGTTTGCATGTTGAGGAGCATAAATAAAGAAATATTGAGATTTCTAAATAACGGAAGAATAACCCTGATGAATACATCAAATGGAGGGGATGATGTTATCTGTGTAGAGAGAAGGGTCATAGAGTGACAGACTGTTATGGAGTTCAATGTCTTATCTGTGGAGAACATGGGCATTACCCAAATCAATGCCCTGACCTAACAGGTTACTTCTAAATAAAGGAAGGATTTATTCCATGAAAATCATTGAAAAGGATGGATTGAATTGTTTATGTATTGGTATTCAAGAATAATGATGTTGAGGTACTTTTATGGTATATTGGAATATATATGTATTGGTCCATTGTGGTTTTCCATAAGAATATGGGATCGGTAACCATGAAAAGTGATTGAAATATTTTTGGAAAGTAGATGATATGTGTATAATGAAGGGATAAAGAGAAAATAATATGTTTGATAGTATTCATGAGCTCATGACTAATATAAGGACAAAGTGATATCATGGTTTGAGTATAAAGAATTTTTGGGATTTTGGTATGTGGAAAGAGATAACTTTTGACTACATTGATGTTTTCACTAAGGTTCAATGGGTATTAATTTTTCAAGAGAATACATGATAAAGGTATTCACATGTTTGAAATGAGATCAACAATATATATCTTATGATATATAAATGATGGTATTCACATGCTTGTTATGTGACCTTTCCAGTAATCGTTTTCTTTATACTATGAGATTGGACAAATGTATTTTGAATAAGCCCTAAGATTTGAAATAGATTATGTTGGACATAAGTTAGTATTGTTTAAGGCTAGAAATTTTCTCAATATTTTTGATGGAATGTTATAATAGTGTAGTTTAAGAAAAGGGACAACCTGTAGAACGGGCGACAACCCGTCGCGTCAAACAAGGATGCGGGAATCGAACCCACAACCGAATTGCGACAGGCCTTTATCGCCTACCACTAGCCTACAGGAAGTCCCTGGTTAGTAGAAACTAATTTTATTAAGTGGTATGATATATGAAGTAAAAGTTCATTTTTGGAATCATATACGATTAACCTCACCATAGATGGAATTATGTATATTTGATAACTTTTGCTATCCTTTTGTTTGAAACAGATGGAATGGCCCATAATTCTATCACATGATCTGCTAACACTTCACAAATAACAAATTCATATTCATTTCTTTAAGAGATAAATTGTAAATTGTTCAAGCCACGAACAATAGTGAGATTTTACCAAAATCATGTAAGTATTTCTTTTAATTATTCTTCAACTTTAGGGAAATGATCTTGAAAATGAAAAATGTTGTCCTAATGTCCTCATATCCGATGAATAAGATGGAACCTTAGATCATAACAAATTTATGGCTTTTTGATTGTTGTATTTTTTATATCCATGTTCTCTACCACTCTCCATTATAACATGATGGTTATATTTTTCTTCCATATCCATATTTTCACCTATGTTCTTCTATGTGGAAACCCAGGGATTAGTTAATTTGGGTAACCATTACATTTCATAATTTATTTTTTAAATCTTAGTTTTGGTATTCCTTTTTACAATGTGGGTTTCTATTAAAGAATCTTTCAAGTAGAAAACCAATTATAACCCTGATGAATTTCAAGGGCGAAATTTATTTTAAGGGGGGTAGAATGTAACACCCCGAGATTTTATGAAAAATATTCTTTTAATTTAATTAATGTCTTGTGTTGTACGTTACACCAAAATTATCTTTTTCTATATGCAACACTGTATTAGCTTATATTATGCGCAAACACTATTCTTGGCCTACGTTACACGCAATCACGACCTTCCTCGATAGCGTGTGTAGTACACAATACCGGGTTTCACTAAACAACGACATATTGTTATAATATTATTATGGACAAGCATTTATGAATATTATTAAATACATTTTGAATTTTATAACATTATTATTCATCTTACCCATTTTCTAAAACATGGTATGTGAACAAAATAAATTTTTCGGGTAAAATATGTTTTTTGAAAAAAATGTAGTTTTACCACCTTTTGATGACGCACCCACTTTAAATATAGTTTTTGACAGGTTTATAAGTTCAATTTTACAAAATAAAATTATTCTTTGGAATCAGGATATAAAAATTTACTTTGGATAAATTTTTCATATTATTCTAATAACTTTCATATGTTAATGAATAGTAAAAACACAATATATTTTAATTAAAAAAATCTTTTTTCATTGAAAAAATTTATATGGTTAAATTATAATATTGAATGGTTTTAAAGTATAAATAGAATATATTTTACCATTTAATATAATGTATGTAATTATCATTGATTTTACATTGAATTCATATGTAAAATCATTTCAATCTTTGGAAATGTTTTAACTTTTAAAACTCGTTTTCTTAACAACAGGATTAATTTTAAATTAATTTCTAAAACTTCTGTGATTTTAATTTGTAAAAATAGATTCCATATTTTGAATCAGTAGGTCCAAATTATTTTAATAAGCTATTTTTTATTTTTAGTCATTATGAATAGTAACTATGGTAAATTTTATTTACCATAGTTAAAGGTAAATCGGGTAATTAAGGGTAAATATAATATTATAAAATTAACCTAACACTTGTCATAATATAATTGTATGATTATATTTTACCCTATAACATACTTGGGTCTAAATTGAATCTAATGGAACCCACTTGTATTTGATTTAAGTCCTTTTATTTATTTTATTTAAAGGAAAGTGAAATGTCTCACTCAAACATTAATAATTAAATTATTTTTAATATAAGGTTATACAGAATATAAATTCAATTATAAATACTCATTTTCAATCTAAAAAGTTTTTATTTATCATTGTAATTTATTTTTAATTTTTAAGAAATATTTAATTACATTAATAGCTTATACATTAATGACGAAGAAATTACTTATTTGGTGAAAAATCAATAATATAGTTTTTATTAAAATAACAATACATATCAAAAGGACCATAAAATTGACCAAAAATTATTGGTCGAGTATATCTATACAATAATCATCCAAGAGTCTATTTGTGGACCATTTAGATCCCCATAAAACTGATTAGGACATTTATATTATATTATTTTAAATGATGTCAAAGATGTCACCTTCATAATTTAATAAATATTACAATTTAAATGTTGTGACATTAAGATGATAAATTAGAGTAAAAATATTATTATGAAAGGTATTATATTCATATTCATCATAGGATTTTATTTTTAATTTTTATACAACAAATATGTATATTAAATAATTATACAAAAATGTTGTAGTAATTATTTTATTAAGAGATATACCAAATAAATGGTTTTAAAAATATTAAACTAAATAGTATATGAACAAAGTAATGTGCACCATGATTTTTTTGATGAATATGACAATTTAGGAATCTATTATATATTTTGTTTTGAATATATCTTCTATGTGGTTTTTATTTAAATTCAAATAATGAATAGTGTCAAAATTGACACTATTGATATTTTATAAAAATAACATATTATTAAATTATTTAAAAATCAAAAAAATATTTAAAACCTTAAAATTTGAAATTATATGGTCTAAAATATTATAATGTATCCAATTATGGGAAATTTACAACATTTAAGTATGTATTTATAATAATTTAAAATTTAGAATTTTATTACCATAAATAAAATTAAATTGATTAAATAATGATAAATCAAGTTGATAAGGTTTAAAATAAACTTAAAACATGTATAAATCTTTTTTGTTGATGATATTACTACCCTATATCATCTCATATTTCAATTGAGTCATTTCTGGAGGTTTTTAAGTGGGGTTTCATTTTATTATTATTTAATATTTTTAAGTTTTTCCAAAGGTGCCCCTCTCCTCCCTTATAAAAGGACACCTCCTCCCTCTTCTCTTTACACCCTTTTGAGCCTTGGATCTCGGCCAAAACCTGCCAATTACTCTTCTCAACCTCTCTAGTTATATCATATAGGTTCTGGTATTCTCAAAAGACCAATCCTAGTTCCCTAGGAAGAAGTTTAAAGGAGGTGCATCAAAAAAGAGGTAATCTCTTATACCGATTCATTCAAGTTTCTTTCTTCATCTACTTTATCTTATTTAGTTGTTTAATTATGAAGTAATAACATCAGTATAACTCATATACTGATATGTTTTTATAAATATAAAAAAACCTTATTTCAACTTCTATCCATCCTATGGAAAATGAAATCACCGCTCGTGCGTATGTACGGAATACCATCTCCACGCCTTGGTGTAATCAGTTTTTCCACCACCAACTTACTTGGATGGGTATAATGGTGTAAAGAATAAATATATATGGTTATTATAACATCATACTGATTCTGAGATATTATATCATCCACTCCAATTCTATTCAATAATTATGGGAACGATATCATCGCTCGTGCGTACGTACAGACTACCATCTCCACGAACGCGATGAGATTCATTTTTCATGTTAACCATTCATGAATGATTATAAAGTATATATACTGAATAATAAAGAAATATATGAAATAATAATGACACTAAATTTATGTATATATATATATTTCATCTACTTAATTCCATTCAATTCAATAAGGAAACAAAAACAGCGTTCATGCGTACGTACAGCCTACCATCTCCATGAATGGTATATTTCATTCCATTTATCGATCTATCATATATATATATATATGTATTATAAATATATATTATATATAAATCATGTTTTACATTTTGGAATTAAGTAAATTAGGATATAAGTAATAATATCAAGAACAACAAGTCGTAACACTTTCGATAAATGAAACAATTTTAACCAAAATGATTCTTTAACATGAAATTTACAAAAGAATGGGTAATATAAAGTAATAATTGAACCATATATGATATAATAAAAATGAATATGTATCTGTAATAAGTAAATGGAATTATTTAAATCATTATACATGAGGTTCGGATACATACGAGGCATATCAGACTTAAGGTAAGGGATAACTTTTCCAATCTCATTTTCATCCAAGATTGTTTATTTGCAAGTATTTACTGGGGTTATATTTATCATCCATGCCCCTATTTTCGAAAAATGGTTTCATGTATGTTTAAAGTAATTTTTAACCATTTTTTAATTTTACTACATGGTATGTATGGAATATTTCATTTGTTTTCCATACGAGTTACTTTCTGACTTTTCCGGCCAAAGTACGAGAAGAATGTTTTTTTAACTTATACGGCGTGAATTGATTTTTATGTCATAACGACTTATTTCAATGAAGTTTCCTCTACAAAACTTCATAAATATTTTCAAAAAAATACATTTCTTTTAAAATTCCATGGCATTTTGTTAAAATAAAATGATTTTGAAGATGAAAGGATGTTTTCCTCAAGAATTCATTTCATGTGTTTTATAAAAACCATTTTCCATCTAAGATGACATTATTTCATAAGTGTATGTTTCAAGTATAATGTATCTATGATTAAAATGGTTTCAATTTTCTTATGATGAAATGATATCCATTTGTTTTATATGGATTATGTTATGATGGAATGATGATTATGAAACCCATTTTATTCTTTGGGTTATGATAAATGATTTATGTTTATGTTGTGGCACACGTATGAATGATTTAATTATGAGATGGGTGGGGCCTATATATCTATCCAATGCATTGTGTAAAGATTTATATCTCATGAGATTGTCATGGCTGGAACGACAAGTAAATCTGGTTCAGTAATACAGGGATGGAATGACAAGTAAACCCGATTTGGTAAGGGACTTTGTCCACTAAGATGGTCTTGGAAGCAATGACTTTGCTACTATGGAAATCATATAATGTGCTTAATGTTTTTCCATAATTTCATGTTTTATTCCCATGCTATTTTATCATTATTGATGTTCAATTATGATCTATTCCTTACGTACTGCCATGTTTTATGTCATTGCTCTAGATTTTGATGTTTAAACATTATGATCATGTTTTTAAGTTCAAATGTATATGGTTTGTTTTATTTTCTCCATGCATACCCTTACTGAGCATTTGAGCTCAGCCTTTATATGTTTTCTTTTCCCCAGGATATAAAGAAAGGTTTTAGGTAAGAAAAAAAAGGGTAAGATCTTTATGGGAGATGTTGAATATATTTCACCGTGATTAGAAGATTATGTTCCGAGTTTCCAAAGACACTAAAATTTTACGGTCCTTGAGTGTTGGTTCTTGTTATGTATTAAGTATTCCGAAAAAGTAATGTAATGTCCATGTACGTCAAGCTTCAAGTCTCTACATTGCAGGTTTGTAATCACCTTCACATTGAACCATAGATGAGAATGAGATCATCTATTTCAAGAATTATGTTGTTATTCATATGAGTATTTAAGAGGAGATGATGCATGAATTTCATGCCGTAATGTGGGAAGTACATCTGGGTCTAGTCAAAATGTATCATGACCTACATCATAAATATCGGTGACTGGGCATGAAAAAGGAGATTTAAGAGTTCATGAAATGATGCTACGCCACTCATTAGGTGAAGGCAAAGAATCAATGACATGGTGGTTTCTTGCTGCTATTTCCCATTCCATAATGGATGTGAGATGATGTTACCATGGATTTTTTAGTGGGTCTCCCAAGGAAGCCGCAGATGATTGACACTATTTGGGTGATAGTGTACTGTTTTACCAAGTTATCTCATTTATTGAATATATGAGAGACCTTCCCTGTGGATCAGTTGGAAGATATGTACATTCCGTATATAGTCTGTCTATATAGGGTACCAAAAAGTATAGTTTCAGACTGTGACATTTTACTTTGCGGTTCTGGCATGGTTTTTAGGAGGCTATTGGTATATATATTTAACGGAGTATGACTTTCCACCCACATATAGATCATTAGTCAGAGTATACTATATATGTTTTGGAGGATATGCTATGAGCATGTGTTCTTAACTTCGATGGACCTTGGGAGAACCACTTATTACTTGTTGAGTTCTCATATAACAACAGTTATTTGGAGACTATTCAAATCTCACTATACAATCCAAATTATGTAAGGCCACATAGATCACCTCTATATTGGATGGAGGCAGGTGAGTCATAGTTTTTGGGACTGAGTCTCGAGAAGGAGATGTTGTAGAAGGTTTAGCTAAATAAAGAATGTATATATATGGATCAAAGTGGAATAAAGATGTATTTTTATAGAAGACATTGACCCATTCAGCTACAGTTGGTGACCATGTGTTCCTTTGGGTGTTTCCTAGATTAGGTCTCTTTAGGATTCAGAGGTAGGGGAAGCTAGAACCCAGTTTTTCTAAACCACTTGAGGTTATGGAAAGGATCAGGTGGGTGACATACCAATTGGATCCTCCACATAGGTATACTGATATGCAGAATTTATTTTATGTGACATAACTTCAGTGGCATCACCCCAACCATTATCATGTTATCGATGTGGATAATGTTGAGTTTGAGACCGATGTGTCCTTTAAGGATCATATGATATGTTTTTTGGATCGCAGTGACATAGTTTTTAGGATAAATACCTTACCGATAGTTCATATATTATGGAAACATGGTTTTGTTTAGGAAGAATCTTTCGAGATGAAAGAGGATATGAATGCATTGTGGCTCGATATTTTTAACTTGGAAGCTTATAGAGGATTGGTGGTACAACATGAAGATGAGCTATTATAAAGTGTAATGTTTGTAATATCCTAACCTTTTCTAGAGATGTCTCAATATTTTTTATAGGTCTATTTTTCCTTTTTTTTATTATATCTTTTTTTATTTTATCATGGGTTATTTTGAGTGAAATTTGGATGTTTTGTAGGGGTTTTGGGTAGTGTACAATTGGCACACAGTTTTCCAAAACCAAGCCCCCCCTAGAAAACCGTGTTACCCTAGACATAGAGGGATTTCATGTTTAGCACATGGTTTTTAAAACTATGTAACCTCTTAGGAGTAATATTGAACCCCAAAAATAGAGGCACAATGTTTGGAAAACCAAGCATCTCTACCCAGGAAACCATGTTTATGTGATTTAATCCTTTGAAAATTAGATTAAAAATTCCAAAACCCACGAAAATCCAACTTAATATCCGCCAACACGACCATAAATGTTTTCTATAATTTTTTTCAGTATTTCAAATAAAATATAATGGAATATTAACCCTCTTCTTGATGAATCAAAGGTCCGATAGAAGAATCTATAACTATCCCCGAATTTGATTCTCATCAAGTGTGGTTTCCTTTCTCTCTCATCTCTATTTCAAGGAAAATGGGATTATTGTTATTTCCATTATAAAAGGGATTATATTTTGGTTATTATAGATCTATCTCTTTTTTATCTTAGATCTATGTTTTGAATATGTATCTAATTCTTCATTATGATCTTGGTTGTTCTGCTTGAATTGGAGATTTTCATTGTCGAGCATTCATCAAAGATCTTGAGGTATGTCATCTAAATTAAAAGTCCCATGGTCTTGATTAAATTATGTGTATGTAATTTTGAAATTTATTTTTCTTTGATCTAGAAATTTCATCCTATATTGAATTGATTTAATTAAATATCCATGTGATAAATTAATTGGTTTAATTTGGGGCAATTTTAATGGGTTGAATTAGATTAATTAATTAGTTTAATAATTAATGGAATGATGTGTTTATGAAATTTATGGGTTAATGGGATTGTGTAATTAGAAAATTCATGTGATATTGAATTAGATGATAATGGGGTTTGAGGGATATTTAGATTATCCTTGAAGAGTTAATGGGGTTTGAATGTATGTTAATAGATAGTTTAATGGTGAATTATTCATGTTATTCCATGCGAATAATGAAAATAATTATGAATAATAGATAGTTGAAATGGTATAACTTGAGGTGAAATGTGATAATAGGGTTAATTTTGATTAACATTGTTTAATGTGATATGTGTGATATATGTGTGATTCATTGACATACGAGCGTGGGACATATAATGACTCTCCAAATAACCATATGTGATTGACTAATATACGAGTGTGGGACATAGATCGATTCTCCAAATACCTATATGTGATTGATTGAAAAACTGGGAGTGAGACATGGAATAATGCTCCAAATACTCACAAGGTTCTAGATATGTCATTCTAGGACCAAAATGTTGGCATTGGACTATGGTTCTATGCAGCCTTGATAAAATGTTGAAATTAAATGGATAATGAAATATCATGATATAATGAATTGTTATTCCTTGTGAGATATGGTCTAGAATCTAGCATGGGAAAAAGAAAGTATTGATTTTATATTGTCCTCTTGAACCAATGATTTATGTGGTTAAATAAGAATAATCTAACATGTAAAATTTTCACCTTAGTAAAAGTATTTTACTATTTATAAAACTTCATACACTATTATTTTCTAAATATTGTTTTAGACACCATTTTTGGTGGTGTACTGAATTTTAATCACACCCTTTTTAGGCTTCCTAATCGGCACCCAAATAGACTTCATGTTTGTAGGGAAGATTAGGTCATGATCCCTATGTTTTATGAATCGGTTAGGATAGAGCATGGATTAGGGAACCAGGTATGGTTTCGGGAGCGCTCAAAATTATTCCATGTATTTATTTTTAGTTTAGTATTTGGTATGGGACACATATTTTTACTGGCATATTTAATCTTTTAGTTTTTTATAATTTTTCATGTTTTAGTTAATTATGAGATAATGGTTTGTTCTGGTTTTTTAATTATTATGGTTATGATTATATCATTTTGTGATTGTTTATTTAATTCCTATGTTGCGATTATTTGATAAATAGGGTATAGTCGCCCTGTGATCAATATTATACCCTCGCTGCTAGGCCACATCCTTTGGTGTATGGGGAGTCACGCCTGAGGTCATGTGACCAACTAGCTTGGGGCACCGGTGTGTGGCCCCATGGTCGGGACGTCATAATTTTACATTCATTTTTTCCATAGACATGAATTTTATTTTTTAAAATAAATTCAATATTTATAAATAGAATAATTCATAGTAGTTAATAAATTTTACTTCTTTTTTGGTCATAATTAATAGTGAAAATAGAAAAATTCTATTACAAGGTTATGGTTAAAACATGTTTATCAATGGTTAAACTCAAGTGATAAGGGTTACAATGACCTAAAAAAATTTCAAAATTCTATTGGATGGAAATATTAAGAATCTATATCATATAATATTTTGTAATGGTAAATTTTGGAGCTATTTTATGTTAATAAGACATTCATATATTTTATTTGTTTTGAAAATTCCATGTGGGTCCTCACCCCTACTTATAAAAGGACAACCCCTCTCACCTCCTCTCCACTCCACACATCATGATATATTTTTTCTTCCAATAACTTCCAAAACTCTTTCCTTACATCCCACCCCATGACCTAGAGTCCCTTATTTGATCATAATTCCATCTTAGTGAGGGTTTAGGTATATACTAAATATGTTTTTTGAAGAAGAGTTATAATTCTTAACCATGAATTTTATTTTTATTTATTCTTATACCTCCTTAAACAATTATAAAATAAAATAAATTGTTTCGTCCAATTATTTATACTTTATTATTTTAATGGAATAACCTATATCTATCTCATCTTCCATAAAATGGGAAATGAAACCATTGATTATGTGTACAATGGATTACTACCTCGTGAACTGATGTAATTAGTTTTCCATCACCGCCTATCTCAAATTAATATAATAATGGATTTAATGTTTATATATGATATTTATGACATAATTAAACTTTATTAATTATAATATAAAATCTACCTTAATACCATCCAATCCATTATAAATTGATAACATTTCTCGTGTGTACGTGTGGACTACCACCTCTATGAAGTGATGTGATTCATTTTTCATTTTTATTTTACATGTATTTTAAGAAGGATATATTTGATGAATATATATAATTTATATGATATAATAAAAATTTTGGAAATGTGAATTATTATTTACCATTCTTTCATTCTATCCGGTGAATAATGAAAACAACATTCATGCATATGTACAGCCTACCGTCTCCATAAAATATGTAATTCATTTTTTTATCAGTAACTTTTGTATATTAATCTAAATATGTATATATTAAATATATGTTATATTTATATCATTATTAAAATTAGAAATATTATTTAATCATAATCAAAGTAAAAGTACCAAAACCTTCAAAACATACATGATAAATAAGGTAATTATCACCACGAACAATGATTTTAATAAAGAATTGTTGATAAAAGGGGAATAAAAGTTTATAATAATTAAAATATGGTATGATATATAGGTATATAGTTATATAATATATTTATAATATATATATATATATATATATTATATTTTAGGTTTGAATTTGTACGAAGGAATTCAGACCTAAACTAAGGGTTTTATGTTGAAATATCATTGTTTATCAGGATTGTTTATGATTAAGTTTACAAATGATGAAATTTCAAGATAAAACTTTCAATAAACTCATTATTTTTTGTTTATTATGGTTATTGAAATAAAATTCATGTTTTATTTTAATTTTCTTATCTTTAACAACTCTATAGACTAAAATAACATTTTTAAGTAAAACCAACATTGAACACATGAGCCTTAGCCCGGTTGGTAAGGACTTCGTAAGTGCATCCAAGTGACTAGGGTTCAAATCCAAGCGGAGGCAGAATCTCTAGGTTACTGTAGTAGTACTGTAGCGGGAAGTGTAGCAGTCATAGTTTGGCCCTGTAGCAGCCGGGAATATGCCCCCGTTTGGGCCGTCGGGCCACCTATTTGGTCCCTGAGTCCTGTAAGGACTTCGGGCCACCCAAGCCTTCGGGCCAGTAAGGTCTTTGGTCCACCTCAAGGCCTTTGGGCCACCTTTAAGTATAGATGAAAACCAGACAACCTACAAGGAACAAACTCTACAAGGAGGATGAGCAATGATCTTTCACCACAACAGAAGCTAAACGAATTGCAATAATGAGAGGGTATGGAACATACCATCGGGACAAGCTTGTGCATGCACGGGAATGCCTAGTCGAATAGTCATGCAAAGGTGGAGAGCTTATTTCACGATGAAGATGCTGGGGAGGATAAGTTCCAAGTAGTTAGGCTGGGTTGTATGTAATGTTGGAAGCCTATGGGAAATGAATTATTCTAAGGCCTGTGGTCCATGTAATACTTATGCCTACAGGCCTTATAAGGGTTCCACCTCACCCCTTGAAAGGTGGATTATCCAAAATCAATAAAAAATGAAGGCCTTCGGGCCATTGGAGGAAGTAAAACCAACATTGATACTTTCTTCAGTTGAAAATAATTTTTATTTTATATTCATGTTTTCTAAAAGTGTCTTCAATAATATTTTTAACATTATTCTATGATTTTTAAAGTCATTTTTAAACATGGTTTAATTTTTTTTAAATGTTTTAAAAAGGAATATTATTGTTGTTTTCTGAATGAGGTACTCTTGAAAATTTTACAAAAGTGTGAAATAATTTTTCTATTTAAACGTATACAGAATGAAAAAAAAATCACTATTATGAACACCCAATGATTTAAAGTTTCATTTAGATGTTTCTGTGTTACTTTTAAAACTAATTTTTTTCATTTATATTTCGGAAATTTTTAGATTTCAATTAAGGGGTTTCAAATTAAAAAGTATATTTTATTCAAAAAATATTCCAAGTGATCTTTTAATATATTTTTCCATAAAACATGCCATTATTATATGTTTACTAATATTTATTGGAGATATTATTCTATGATAATATGATCATTCTTTCTCTGTATGTTTTATGAATTTGATGATAATTTGACTATGAAACTTGTTTCTTTTCCATTGGTTATTCCATGAGGAAATACATATGAAACCTACTCCTTTTCACGGGTTATGATATGATGAATTTTTTATAATATTGTAGAACACATCTATATGATATTAATTACATAAAATGTGAGTCTATAATTATACATCCCAATAATTTATTGGTTAAATATAGATATATCATGAGATAAACAGAATTCGAATGGGAAGTGAACTTAGTTCAGTAAAGGATTTTTTCCACTGTGATAGTCTTGGGAGTGATCCCTGGCTACTTTGATTGGTTAAAGAGTGAACCCAATCCACTAGTATAGTCTAGGAAGTAAACTTTGAATACCAAGGAAATGATTTTCTATACTTATGTGGATGCCAAAAATCTATGTCTTATGCCATTATTATGCTCTTAGGGCTTATATTCTATGATTCCTTTATGGATTATTTCTTATGATCTTCCAATGTTTATTCTATGACTATAGATTATGATCTATGATATATAGGGTTTGGTTTTAAAATTTTTTAGTCATCTTATAATACCCTTATGATAATGTTGTGTTTTTTCACATCTTTTATATCTCTATTTTTTACCCCTACCAAGGATTATAAATCACCCATTATTTATGTTTCTTTTTCCTATGTTGTAAAGAAATTTATTATGTATTACATGTTTAGTAAGGGTTCTAGAAATTGATAACTTATTACGATATTTTTTAGTTCACTTATTAACCATTTGTTTATGTGTCTACATTTCCAAATATACTATACATAGATTGTTCGGCCATGGATTGTAATGTTATGTATTGAACATTAATATAATAAGACGTAATATTTATATATGAAAAGTATGGGTCAATATAGTTGGTATCATTATAAAGGCATAGTTAGAATTTGGAAATTAGGATGGGAAAACATTAGTAAGAACCCATAGTATAATAATCTGTATAGGAGTACTTCCTAAGTTATGGTAAAGAACAACGTGGTTTTCCTAGAAAAAAATCCCTATCTAGATATTAAAATTGGATGTGGCTTTTTCACTGATATATCTAGGGACAATAAACTTGAAAATAATTAGTCGAGTATATCTTATCATTAATTTGGGTGCACAGTGAGTGTTCCCTTATTATGCACTTTTTTTTGACACATATGCTTTGGTTAATTGACATTTTATTTATGAACAATTATTTTGTATTTGAATAGATGATGACCATAAATGACCAAGGATAAACAGAAGGATTCATAGATTGAAAAAAACAATTATGATTTATAAATAATATAAATTATTTTTCATTATTATATTGTCTCCCACTATAATTATTGTGGTTCACACTATGATTTTTTGTTTTATTCAATGGCCAAAACATGAAGGAACCATGTTTATGTTGAATTTGATAAATAATAAAATTATTATCCTACTGGGAAACCAGATGCTATGGGAGATCAAATGAAAAATATCATTTCTATTCTTATAAAATTTTTGAATCATGTTGATCTTTCAAATTAGAAAATGATGGAATAAAATTATGTCGATTCTTTCAAAAGGAAACATCCAACTTAATTTAGTGGGTCCAATGATCTTCTAGTTTCTATGTAATGGATCATTACTACTAAAAATATATTTTCCATTGACTATTGTTTAGAACATTAAAATTTTATTTAGGCTATCTATCATTTGGAAGGATAAAAAAAATAAATGATTGACTCTTATATAAAATATAAGGAAACATGGTAAAAAAGACTCCACAGATTGGGATGATTTTAAAAGATTATTTTTCAAAAATTACATTCCTCATATTCTTAATATGAAAATGGATGAGCAATTATTTGAGCTAAAGTAGAATGATGATGAATCTATTGGTGCATAAGAAGAAAATTATAAATTACTTGTGAGGTATGCTTCTGGTGTTACCATCCAATATAAATGTAAAGTTGATCAATTATTCAATGGTTTTAAAAAAGTATTTATATGTCATAATCTATAAGGGATATAAGTATGTATGAAGAAATAATTTGATGTGATATCAAGATAGAAATGGATATTGGTGTTACCCATAAATCTCATGGGTTTGATAACAAAAGAAATATGGAATTCAAATAAAAATATAAAACCCCAAGATAGAATAAATTGTACCATATTTTATCCTCAAAGTGCATATTGAAACATGGAGAAAATTTTCTTAATGGGACTAGTAAATGTTTTAAGTGTGTGAAGAAAGGTCATCATGAAATCAAATACCAAAGTTATGGGAATAATTTAACTATTGATGAAAATAGAGTGAAAGCTCTATAGAATGAACCATCCACAATCTAGTGTTTCAAATGAATGGATTATGTGAATTATTATAACAAATACCTAAATACGGATTTTAATTAAGATGATTGATGTCAACAACCTCTGAAGCCTGGAGACAAAGGGAAATATTATTTGGGAACTATTACTGAATTGGATAATGATGTGGTTAAAGGTACACTTATTAATCAATCTATAACTAATAATTAATTATTTAACTCTAAATCTACCCAATCTTTTATATATGAATAATTTTAAAAGGGAATCAAAATAAGACACCAATACTTAGATATTAATTAGTAGGGAAAACCTTTATTGGTACGATGATCACCTATCAAGTCTATGAATCTTCTCAGGTTGAGGTTTGTGGGAATATGCTTCTTGAAAATATTTTTATTCTCCATATGGTTGAATTTTATGTTATCACAGGCATGGATTGGATTTATATATATAAATCCCACTTTAATTTCCAAGGAAGGGATTCTACATTTGAAATTCAAAATGAATCTTTAATTGTCTATCAATGCGATGATAAATATAAACATATAATAGAAATCAAATCTACTGTGTGGGTCTTTATTCCTATAAAAAATGGGTGGTTCTATCATATGGTTAGATAGAAACTACAAATTTATCACATTCATTTTTGGGAGTTTTTGTGGGGGTTTGTGGATGAGATTCTTAGTATTCCACCAAACCATGAAGTTGAGTTATCAATAGAACTCATACCTTGTGCTACATATATTTCAAAGAATCCCTATATAATGAGCTCGATTGAGTTGAAGTAATTGAATAAGAAACAATAGTAAAAGCTTGAAATTGAATTTTTTGATCAAGTGTGACACTTTAGGGTGAACCAGTTCATTTTTTAAGAAGAAAGATGGATCAGTGAGGCTCTGTATTGATTATCGAGAACATTACCAGATCACTATCAAGAACAAGTATCCTATAACCCATATTAATGACATATTTGATAAATTGTATAGATCTAAATGTCATTAGAAGATTTATCTTCATTATAGATATCATGAATTTAGTGTTAAGAAATATGATATACCCAAGACTTTATTCCATAAAAGGTATCAACACTATGAATTTACAGTTATTCAATTTAGTCTAACCAATGCCCAGACTATCTATATGGATTTAATGAAAAAAGTCCTTTAAGGTTACCTTTTTCATTTTGAGGAAGTCTTTATAGAATATATTCCTATACATTTAAAAAGTCAAGAAGTGTATGGAGATTACTTGAGGATTATACTTCAGAAACTATGAAAGGATAAAGTCTATGTAAAATTTAAAAAGTATGAATTTTGGCTAAAAAAGTATCATTTTGGGTCATATTATCTCAATAGAGGGTATATTAGTGGATCCATAAAAGATATAAGTTAGTGAATGTTGGAACAGACTAACCACTATGATTTTGATATGAAGGTTTCATGGTTTAGAAAGATTTTATAAATGGTTTGTGGAGAACTTATCAAGATTATATAACTCGCTCATCATGTTTACTTGGAAGGGTTCCATGTTCATTTGGGCAAATAAATGTGTTGAAAAATTCAAAAACACTAAATAGAAGGTTAGTTAGTTCACCCGTTCTCACTCTAACCTATAGTGGATAAGGGTTTTTGATATATAGTGATTCATAAAATAAAGGAATTGGATGTGTTCTTGTGCATAATGATATAGTGATAGATTATACCTCACAAAAATTTAAGGGTCATGAGATAAATTACCTAACTCATTATTTGGAGTTAGGTATGGTAATTTTTTTCATTAAAGATATAGAGGTATTATAATTATGGGAAAATATGTGATATATATACTAATACAAAAATTAAAAAAAAATATAAAATTAATGAGAGATGAATATGTGATTGATAAGATGGTTTTAGTTGATTAATGATTATGACTTATCAATACATTACATACTTGAGAAGAAAAACAAGGTGCCAAGTGATTTCAGTTGAAAGGATCATCCATGATTATCTATGATGATGGTTACAAAAGATCCAATATTTCTGGATTTGTAATTGATAAATCATGAAATCTTAAAGTATGGGTAGAAATAATATCTTTCTCAAATTATTGTTCAACCATCTATACAAGTGAATATTAAAGAGGTATATAAGGAAGATGTGGTAGTGTATATGAAAGTTAGAAATGTTTTTAGATCAACTTTGATTGTGATGGAATGATAACATTTAAAAATTGTGTATGTGTTCCACCCATACCAGATGTGGTGATGAATATGTTGGATTAGGCCTATAGTTCATTATTCTCTATTCATCCTTGAAGTATAAAGTTTTACAGAGACATGAAAGAGTATTTCTAATGAAATAACATGAATATAGATATTATTGAGTGTGTAACTTAGTGCTTGGTATATCAACAAGTTAAGTCTGAGAGATAGATGTCTAAGGGGATTTTACAACCATTACCCATACTAGAACAGAAATTGGAAAACATCACCCTAAATGTTCACATCAGACTCCTCCAAATATATAATGGTGATAAAACTTTTTGGGTTATATTCGATCACATTATAAATCCATCACACATCATTGATATTAGAGAATATTTCTCTTTGGGTCATATTTCTAGTATATATATTATTAAAGTGTTAAGGTTGCATGGCGTACCACATTCTGTTATATCTGATATGGATCCAAGGTTTACTTTGATGTTCTGGTGAATTCTACAGGAGGTTCAAGATATAGAGTTGAGTTTAAATACTACTTACCGTCCTCATACTTATGGTCAAACTTAAGGAACCATTAAAACCTTATAGGATACACTGAGATCTTATTGTATGTATTTCAAAGCTTTTTGGGATCAACACCTTCCTTTAGTCTAGTTTTCACAAAACAATAGCTTTCAAACAACCATTCAGATGGATACTTATGAAGACCTCTTTATAAAGATGTTTATAAATTCAATGTGTTGGGATAAAGTTGGATAACTTAACCTATTCGGACCTAATCTAGATGAGGAAATATCAGAGAAATGTAGATCCATTCAACAACACATCGATGAAGATCGGTGTCAATAGAAAAGTTATACCGATAATCCGCAGTGATATTTGGAGTTTGAACTGAGTGAGAAGGTGTTCCTATGAATTTATCCATGGAAGAAGGTCATGATATTTGAGAATAAATAAAACTAATACCTAGGTGTATTGTCCCCTTCAAGATTCATGATTGAGTAGGGATGGTAGCTTATCACTTATCTCTTCAACTGAGCATATTTAATATTCATGACTTGTTCTATTTATCCCTCATGATGAAGTGAATACCATATCCATCAAATTTATTGAACTCAAAATTCATACCACTATATAATTATATTTATCATGAAGAAGAGCCAGTATAAATCTTGGATCATTGAGATAATGTTCTAGGTAACAACAATACTCGTTTTGTTAAATTTCTCTAGAGGAGTTATAAATTTGAAGAAAAACGAGAAAACGAATGTTGGGGAGGAGATATCCTCATTTTATTAATCAAAGTAATATAATTTAAAAGGATAAATTAATTTTAATGTTAGTATAATATAAAACCCTGATATTTTATGATATATTTCTTTTAAAATATATTCAATCTCTTTGATAGTTTGCAATACACCCAACCTCAAGTATAAAAGATCTCTAATATAGTATACCATTATATCCTCGCTATTAAATTGGAAAATATGAATAAGACTAACTAAATTGTGAAAATTATTTAGTTTACACATGTATAAAATAAATTCATTGGTTATAAATTGATTGTAAATTAAAATATAAATCACATGAAAGTGAAAATATTTTTTTCTATAAAAACAATTTTGACGTATGCAGTGTGATTTTATCTTAACAAATTTAACGAATAACTATTGTTGAATTATTATAATGAATTAAAAATATTATATATTAAATTAAATAATTTATCATTCAATTAATATTTTTTGTAGGCATGGGATAAGAAAAGTCCAATTTTATTCTTAAATACTATATTTTTCTAAAAAATAGTTTCTCACAATTTAAGTACTTATTTTAAAAATAATTTTTCAATATTTAAAATATTTATTTAAAATAATGAACTTATTTTTTGAAATAAACCTGTCAAAATTATCTTATAGTGAATTTATTTTGTATTTTTTGAAAGCATTAATTTTTTGATAAATAGTGAAAAAACCGATATGTATTAATATATATATTTTCAGTTAAAGAATTAAAAAGTATATATTTTTTTAAAATTATTTTAAAAATAAAATTAGTTCAATTATATTATTATTAATCTAATTTAGGTTATTATATTCAAGTTATGTTCAATTTTGATATACAAACTTTTATAGTGAAGAAAATATTTTCTTTAGAAAACCACTTTTGGTCACATTTATGGGTTTAATTTGAAACTAAATTATTCCACGTATGTGAAATTATTGTGGTAAAATGGATTGAATATTTGAATTCATAGTATATAATATTATATAATATGGAAAAATTAATTTTTGGTCATAATAAATAGTAAAAAGAGTCAGAATCTATTACCAAAATGAAGGTTAAAAGAGGTTACCGGGATTAAACTAAAGAGATAATGGATAAAATTACCTAAAAATTGTGAAATATATATTTATGACCATATTTAGATCCTATATCATATAATATTCATTAATGGTCAATTTTAAAGCCATTGTTTTGGAATTATACATTAAAATATTTTATTGTTTACAAAAATACCATGTGGGCCCTCTCCCCTAATTATAAAAGGATACCACTCTCCTATCCTCTCCTATCCACAATTAAAGAGACATTTTTTCATCCAATAAATGCCCAAAAATCTTCCTTAAATAACTCTCCATAATATAGAGTCCTTGTTTTGATCATAAAACCATCATTGGGTGGATTTGGGTATAAGCTTAAAGAGGTTGACTGCAAAAGAGGTATAGTACTTAACTATGCATTTTTATTTTATTCCATCTTCTACCTCCATAAAATATTCTTCATCCCTGATGAAATAACAAAAAAAATTATCTTCCATATTCTTTTATGTAGTTATGTAAATGGAATAACCTATATCTATCTTCTCTTCTATCAATTGGGAAATAAAACCATTGGTCATGTGTACAATAGAGTACCGCCTCACGAACCGATTTATTTATTTTTCCATCATCTCCTCTTATGGATAGATATAATGATGGATTTATTGTGTATATATATATATATACATATATGAAATTTTATAAATAATTATACTTTTGGAATTATAATACCACATCTACCCTCTAACTTTATAATCCATTGAAAAAAGACAACGTCACTTGTGCGTACATATGAACTACCACATCCACGAAGTGATGTGATTAATTTTCATTTATATTTTCAATTTATGGTAATAATTATGTTTTTTATGAATATATATGATGTTTATTATATAATAATAATTCTATAATGTTGAATTATTACTTACCATCCTTTTGTTCCATACGTCGAAAAATGAAAACAAAGTTCATGCATACGTACGACCTACTATCACCATGAAATATGTAATTAAATTTTCTATGTATAAATTATATTAATGAATATAAGTATGTATAATAAATATATATTTATTATACAGGTGGTTCTTACATGTATAAATGCATATATACTTAAAGAAAGGGTTTTATGTTACAATCTCATTGTTTATCAGGATTGTTTATGATTATGTTTTTTAATGATAAAATTTCATGATATAACACTCAAGATACTAATATATTTCCTTATGATTTTTTTATTTACATATAATTCATGTTTTCATTTAATTTTCATCTATTTAAGTACTCTAGATACTAACTTATTTTTTTTATGAAAAATGGAATTTATTTCTTTCATCGATAGAAAGCCCTTTTTTCCATATCCTTGTTTTCGAAAAATGTTTTCAAGAATATTTTTTAAAATTATTTTATAATTGTTTAATATAATTATTACCCATGATTGAAGTTTTTCAAAATGATTTAAAAAGGAATCTTCTTGTCATTTATAAGGAATCTCCTTGTCATTTTATGAATGAGGTACTCATTGAATTTTTTAAAAAGTGTAAATAAATGTTTTATTTTAACTTATATTACATGAATGAAATTTACATCCATCATGAAAACTCAATGTGTAAGGGCCCAAAACATTTTGGTCCATTACATTGTCAAAATATAGTGTTTAGGGTGTTTTTGGAGGCAATGATATCTCATTTAATTTTTTTGGAATATTTCCAATTTTTCCATCAGTGAGTCATGCATCAGTGAGTCACGTAGGTAGCTCATCATTGTTAGGTTGGAGTCAGTAGGTAAACATCGATGGGTTGGTGTCAGTATCTCTCATCAGTAGCTCAGTGTTTGTGACTCAGGGCATTGGTGACTCAGCACATCTGTAGGTAGAGGTGTCAGTAAGTTAGGGTGTCGGTAGGATGAACATCAATGAAGGGCATTATTGAGTGGCATTGGTGAGTAGAGTCAGTGATTCATATCGTTGAGTCTCATTGGTGAATCAAATAGGTGAAATAGTCTACAGTGACTCACTGTCGGTGACTCATGTCGACGACTCACCCATTGGTGATACATCTCCAGTCTTTCCCAATTTTTCCTGTTTCACCCCTCATACGTATTATTTGATGTAAATTAAGTTTAAAACTTTTTTTGAGCTTTTATAAAGTGGTTTCAAAGGATATTTAGTATATAGTTAATATCATAATGCTCATGGGACTTTGAAATAGTCAGACCACATTATCTTGGCTATGATATGACTTAAATGGCCCTTGAAATTGGTTCCCTTATGCTTATATAGTATCTAGATTTTCTAAAGTTGAGATCCTCTCTTCCTCTGAACCCTTCTATTTTCCCCAAGAACCTTTTTTCCCCAAGGAGTCATACACCTGTGCTATAACCTTCTATTAAATTTTCCCATGGAGTATTTCCATCTACTCACATGACCCCTATTTTTGACACAAGGAGGAATTGTTTTTCATCTGTTGTTCCAAGTAGGTATCCCTTCGTCTGTTTTTTTGTGTATCATATGGGGCGGGTGTACTGATACATTTTTATGGTTATGGTTGAAACCAATTTGAAAAATATAATAATGAGTAATAAATGAGGGTATGAGAAGTAGACAGTGATTGTCACTCTATATTATATGCTATCCTTCATCCATGTCATGTTTTGTAAGGTATGTATGCCTTCTGAAAATCATGGTTATTGGTGAAATATATTTACACGCCTACATGACTTGAAAATATTTTTCATTGTTTCCTTATTGAATGGAATAAATGTGGAAATTCAATTAATCGTGTATATTTAGTTAAAAATATGGTTTCTATAGGATCAAAATTTTTATGTAATCACCCTTGAGTAATGAAAGTGCAATTAGAGAATGAGTGATGTTAAATCTGAATACACCTTTCTGTTTGGTGTGGATGTGTGTTGTGTTCGGTTCTGTTTGACCTTGTTTTGTGCTGGTCATGTGGTTCCATGGATGGGGGTTTGGATATGATTATGGGATGGAAAGGGTTGTGTAATTAATGGTATATATGGTTGAGATATTGATTGATTATGGAATTGATGAACATGTTATGCAGTGGGACTGCATCTGGGAAGTGGTTGGGAAGCATGGTAACAAGTTTGGGTTGTGTTATGTTTTATTACTGATAGTGACAGGTGTGGTGTTGTTGTTATTCCTTGGGGCTAACGAGTGTGGTTGTGATGAGGTGTGTTGGGGGTTTTTTATAGATAGTAAGGACAAGGCTACTTTAATTTGAAGAATTTTGCTGGCAGTGTTTGAACGAGTGTTCAAGAAAGTGGATTGAGTAGGGGGACTATAAGCTGGTTGAGTTTTTTTGTTTTTCTAGATTTGGTGCTTTTCATGTGGCGGGGCTGCTGAGGATGATTTAGTAGGGATAGTTTTGAAGAAGTGTGGTGTTACCTTGCATGGGACTTTCACCTGGAGTCTCTAGAGTCTTTTGTGAAGGGATTGTGGGTTATGATGTTACTTATGGTGTGGTGTGCTTGGTAGTTTCTCTGGTAGGGATGAAATAAATTATAAATTCCTAATAGAGTCAAGTGATTAAATGTTAGGCGGTTTCCTTTTCATCTTTATGGACGTGACCATCATTTGTGGTGATGCGTTCATGTAGGATTGGTATTAGGGGATGTTTTGAGTGGGATGGTTGTTTTTTTTTTGAAAACCCATTTGTTGGGATTAGTGTTTTATACCTATATATACATATAATTGCAGTTATTTGCGATTTATATGTGTACCCCACCTTTTTTGAGAACTAAATTCCGAACAACCCCATTTTTACAAGGAAGGGTGTACTTTCCCTATATCCTATTGGGAGGATAAATGGATGATTATTGGATCTTATCTACTCCATCTTCTAGGAATTGGTATCCCAAGACTCATTGGGAAGGTTGTGGTGTAGTTTTGAGGCCCAAGTATGTCCGGTTGAGGTGTTATTTTCTAGATGTATTTGGGATGAGGCCTAGGTTGTGCGAGTAGGAATGTGGTGTGGTTTGTGGAGCAGGTGTGTGCTAGAATGAATGTGGTGTGATATTTTCCCAGCTGTGTGCGGGCAGGTTGTACAATGGGGCTTGTGTAAGAGCGTGGTAGCATCTGTACGTTCATCATTAGGGATGAGCTGTTAACCAATGGGAAGTGCTACGGGGTACCCAAATATCAATGTGCTTACTAATTTACATAAATTTACTTGTGTTATTTGGTGAGCGTTCTTTGGTGAGGTTGGGTGGATAGTATACCTTATTATACGCTTTTGAGTTTTTTATATTTTTCTGACAGGGAAATTAGTTTGTTTCTCCCACTTATGCATGAGAGAATTTGAATTTTCATACTAAGAAAACAAATATTATTACACTACATATATAAAACTTTTTTTAGGATTATCGGGAGATTATATGGCCCATGACAGACCTTATTAGCTCTAAATTTGAGTATGATTGTTGTGTCACTTCTTAGTTTTATTTTTTGTTTACATTGGTGATTTTCATTGTATTTATAGAAGTTTTACTTTAAAAATGAATGAGATATGGTTTTTGGATTCTTATATATATATATATGTCTATATTTGTGTTGATGTTTGTACATATTAACTCACAATATAAGTTATTATAAAAAGGGTAATACCTCCCATTTTGTGAGATTAAATACCCCTGGTGATGGTCACCACCCCGGGGCCTATTGGAGGTGGGGCTTAGGGGTCATTATCTCTTTTTCATCTTGAAAATATAAGGTCATGACACTTTTCCATCCCTTCCCTCATCTTGAAGAAGGAGAGTCGTGAAAAAATGGAATCAGAGGCTTATTATTGATAGATAGTATGGAGATTGTATTTAGGCACAATGAGGATTGCATGGGTTGGTAGGGAAACAATGTCAGGTGATCTTGGTGTGTGACATAGTCCAGGGAAGACTAGCTAGGACATGGGATTTTAGGCCCCCCTATGATCTACTGCAAGGACTCTGAGCTTACCGAATAAGCACATGAGCCTCATCCTAGTTGGCGAGGACTCCTTAAGTGCATACAAGAGACCTGGGATCAAATCTAGGTAGAGGATAATTTCCTGTACTGTAGCAGGAACTGTACAGAATTGTAGTAGGTACTGTAGTGGGAACTGTAACAGGCCCTGTTTGGCACTGTAGCAGCTGAGAATATTCCACCGTTTTGGCCTTCGGGCCACCGATTTGGTCCCCAAGTCCTTTAAGGCAATTGGGACACCTAGGCCTTCAGGTCAGTATGGCCTTCAGGCCACATCAAGGCCTTCGGGCCACCTTAATTGCAGATGCAAACCAAAAAACCTACAAGGAACAAATTTTAGAAGGAGGAGGAGCAAGGAGCTTTTAGCATAGTAGAAGCTAAACGGATTTCAAGAATGAGAGGGTATGTCACCTGCCATTGGGATAAGCTTGTGCATGCACATGAAAGTCTATCCGAACAACCATGTGAAGGTGGAGAGCTGATTTCACGATGAAGATGCTGGGGAGGAGTAGTTCCAAGTAGTTATTCTGGGTTGTATGTAATTTTTAAAGCCTATGGAAAATGAATTCCTCTAAGGCCTACAGGCCATGTAATACTTATGCCTATGGGCCTTTTACGGGTTCCACCTCACCCCTTTAAAGGTTGATTATCAAAATCAATAAAAAATGAAGGCCTTCAGGCCATCAGAGGAGCTTACTGAATGACCAAGTGAGGCTACACCGTTTATAGGGTAGATACACTAGGTAAGGTACACACATCATGATGACTTGGGTTCTTTTTTGTTTTGGGAGTTTTTGTGAAATTAAGATAAAAATTAAGTTAAAATGAATCCTAAATAAAATTATATAATACTCGGTCTTAGGAGTTCCCTATTTACTTTTTAGATATGGCACCCGGTATTCGTCCTCTTGGGATATGAATAATGGAGGATCAGTAGGCTGATCTGACTGATCGGTAGAGGGTTTATCCAGAAGAGGAATACAACCAATGGAAAAATATGATTTGTGATATTTAGAGGTAGACTATGGGAATGTACGAGGGTAGTGTTTCAGATACAATGATGGAGAGTTGGCTAGAGGACCTCGTGATCACTTTCAGCTTGATCCGGTATTCGACGAAGTACTGGGTTACATTGGTAGTTAGTTAGATGAGGGGAGTTTCACGTCAGTGGTGGAATATGTACCTAGGGGAGAGTATGGAGACCGATTTTCTGTGGGCCACTTTTGAGAAGGAGTTCCGGGAAGAATTCCTTTCTTAGACCATGAAGGAAGAGAAGCTATATGAGCTACTCACCCTCCAGCAAGGGAGTGTGTCAATACAAGAACTAGGGATCAAGTTCAAGGATCTCCTTCACTTTTCTTCAGATATCTTTCTGTATGAGGAGTCTCAGGAGAGATTCTTAGAGAAGGAACTCCTTCCATTCCACCAGTACAAAGTTACTCCCATTACATTGGTGACATATCTAGAGGTCCCAAAGGAGGAGGAAGTGGTTAAGAGGATGTACTCCCAAGGTGGTCTAATGTGAGAGGGGATCCAACTTGGTTCTATGAAGGGAAAGGCTCCTAGAAGCAGGTATTAGGTTCCAAGGACTTCCATGTTTCAGCTAGTAGGGATCCAACCCCAATAATTTCCGTTTCGAACTTCTGAACCTCGTGCTTTCACAACAGTATTGGGACTGAGGTGATTCGGTTTTGGATGTGGAATTCACCTTCAGAGTCAGTTCCTAGATTGAACTTAGTATGATAGAGGTGGAAAGGTTCATCTCTCACCTCACCAACAACTACCGACCAGGCCGTTTTAGTATTAGGGATATTAGGCTCCTACTCCACTGAGGGGAGATGGAGCAGGTGGAGGCTAACCTCAGGGAATTCCATAGGGACCTCAACTAGAGTGTTTTAGAGGTGGAATCCCACAATAGACTGGAAGAGGAGATTGGTGTGGTGAGTTGCACGCTGTAGAGGTAGTAATTTCTATAGGACCAGAGATCGTTTGAGGCACGATCAGTGTGTCCAGTACTCTTAGCCATTCTTTTTTTATTCAGGAACTTCACACTCAATTGATTCATATGGTCTAGACCATTATATGGTACTATACATAGAGATATTTTCTATTCCCCTAGTGTTGGGTACACTAGTCGGAGCTCATACTAGCTTGTTTAATGCTTTCAAGGTATGCAAACAGATGTTTGGGCTGCATTAGTCTAGCAGGGATCTCTTGATTGCTATAGATGCATCCATATAGTGTTATCCTTGGAATCAAATTATTTTTATTATTTTTTTCATGTTTTTATCAACTAATTCTGGAGAAGATTCATGTTTTTAGACGTGAATAGACAACGCGCGGCTTTTGTTGGCTAGCAGAGTTTTCTGATGGGAGGTCGACATGTGGAGATTCTTAATTCTTTATTAGTTGAGCAGTCAATGGGGTCAATGGATGCTGAGATGTTGGGGGTTCCTAGAGCTTTTGGGGAATTCTCATGTGTTTTTCCGGAGGAGGTTGTGACTATACCTTCTCTATGTGACATTGAGTTTCGGATAAACTTCCAGCCTAGTGGTTCTCCAATTTTGATGGATCCTTATCATATGGAACCATATGAGCTATGGGAGATAATGATTAAGAATTATGATATGATAAAGAAGGGATTTATCTTGCCCAGTGTGTTGTCTTGGGGTGCTCCGGTCTTGTTTTTGAAGAAGGAAGATGGTGGTTTAAGGTTGTTTATAGAATACCAGAGGTTGAACCAGGTGATGGTTAAGAACCGTTGCCCTCTCTCAAGGATAACCAATCTTTTCAACCAGCTGAGGGGAGCGAGATGTTTCTCTATGATTGATATGCGGTCTTGATATCACCAGTTGAGGGTGAAATTGGATGATATTCGAAAGATTTATTTTAGATGTAGGTATGGTAACTTTGATTTCATGGTTGAGTCATTTGGTGTTATGAACAAACCATTTCTGTTCATTAGAAATATAAACTCTATATTTAATGAGTTCATAGACCAGTACATCATCATATTCGTTGATGATATTATGATCTACTCAAAGTCATAGGAGGATAATACCAAGCATCTCAAGACTATCTTGGAGGTTCTTCGATGCCACTTGATCGATGGAAATATTTCCATGGGAAAGTTCTGGACATAGTAGGTCCACTTATTTAAAAATGTGGTGCCTCAAAAGTGTGTAGTAAGGGATCTGTCAAAGGGTTAGGTATTTGTTTCTTTGGAATCTCCAAATAATGTGGATGAGGTTTAAAGTTTTCTCGGTCTAGAAGGCTATTACCAGGGATTTGTACCCAATTTATCTCGAGTAGAAGCTATGTTGATGACTCTGACCAGAAAAGACGAAGCGTTTGTGTGGAGTGAGAAGTGAAAAGCAGTGTTCGGTTATCTAAAGGGGAAGTTGGATAGGGCCCTTGTGCTCAGGTTTTCAGAGGAAGGGGTGATGTTTGAGGTGTTTTGTGATGCTTCTTATCTAGGCTTGGGGTATGTGCTTATGTAGAAATGGGGAATGATCTCTATGGATCATGTTAGTTACTTCCCCGTGAACATAACCAATCCACCCATGATCTAGATCAAATAGTGGTAATGTTCTCACTAAAGTTGTGGTGACATTGCCTCATTTGGGGAGTGCTTTGCGGTGATCAAAAATCATAAGAGCATGAGGTATCTCTTTTCCTAGTGAGATATGAACTTGTGGAAACAGAGGTGGTTGGAGTTTCTTTAGGAATATTATTTTGAGATCTCCTACACCTCAATAAAGGGGAATGTTGTAGCTAATTTCTTAAGTAAGAAGTGGCAGAAGGATGTAGTTCAAAAAAATTTGGATGCTTGGAGAGAAATAGAGGAGTTGGCTACCTGACACTTAGATATAGTAATGGATGGAAATAGAAGCTGTCTATTTTAGATGATGGTGTGATCATATCTAAGTTATAAGGTGGAAGAGTATCAGTGGGTAGACTCAGAGGCAGAGGTAATGCATGATTGATTTGGCTAGGGCAATGCTATGAAGGGATGGCCAGAGGATGGTCAGGACCAGATGTTGTTCTATGAGAATCCATTTTTCCAATGGCTATGCGTGATGGATTTATCTGTGAGTTTCATAGCTCACCCCTAGTAGTACACCCAAAATTTTAAAATATTGATTGTGGATTGATGGAACATTTCTGGTGGATTAGGATGAAGCGTGAAATGGCACATATTGTGGAAAAATGCCTAGTGTGCCAGCAGGTGAAGGTTGAGCACTGTGTTCCCGGTGGTTTGTTACATCCCTTAGATATCCCTAAGTGGAACTGGGATGAAATATCAATGGATTTCATCACAAGGTTTCACTGGGCTCAAGGGGGATGTGATGAAATATGGGTAGTGGTGGATTGGCTGACCAAATCGGCTCATTTTTTAGTGATCAAG
Source organism: Viscum album (assembly GCA_963277665.1). Lineage (NCBI taxonomy): Eukaryota > Viridiplantae > Streptophyta > Magnoliopsida > Santalales > Viscaceae > Viscum > Viscum album. The sequence goes on along the minus strand of OY728139.1, from coordinate 606,035,366 downwards.
GAGTCGAGTGCAGTGGATTCCTTAGTACATAGGTATGTGGATGAGGTCATGTGGATTCATGGGGTTCCAAGATCCATAATCTCATATCTGGATATGTGTTTTACCTTGCGAGTCGAGAGGGTATTTTATCATGGCTTTGGCACTCAATTATGCCTCAACACTGCTTTCCATCCTTAGACAGATGGGAAGATAGAGAGAACCATCCCGACGATGGAGGAAAAGTTGTGGGCATGTGCTCTAGACTTTGGAGGATAGTGGGTGTGGTAGTTTCCTTTGGTAGAGTTTTCTAACAATAATATATATAAATCTACCATTAGGATGGATATATTCTAAGCTTTATACGAATGGTCGTTTCAGTAGCCTTGGTGCTGGACAGAATTTGGGAAGACAATTGTTTTTGGTTCGGACATGGTGTAGATTATGACCAAGAAGGTGAAGCTTTTCCATGTGAGGTTGAAGGCAACATTATACTGGAATAAGTTGTATGTCAATCACAGAAAGAGTCCCTTGGGGTTCGAGGTCAGAGACCATGTGTTCACGAAGGTTTCCCCTCGACATGGAAAGTGGAGGTTTGGTAGATAGAGAAAACGTTCGTCTAGGTTCATCGGACCATTCGAGGTGTTGGGGAGACTTAGAGATGTGGAATACCAGTTGATGTTACCAGAATAGTTGGATAAGGTCCATGAAATCTTTCACTCCCCTAAGCTTCCTCGGTATCTTCATGACGACTCCCATGTAATTGATTGTGGAGAGTTGTATATTGAGGATGACACAAAGTTTGTGTAGCAAGAAGTGGAGATCAATGATCATCGAGATAAGGTGTTGTGTGGATGGACCATTTGTAATGCCCCGACCCCAGCTACCCAGAGTCGGGGCATTACTTCGTAACATTGGCATGATCACAAAAGATCAAGTCTCGAAAGACTGATTAGTTTAGTAGCCTTGGAAACACTAGATACATTCATAAATGTTACATTACATCATAAAGTGAAAAACTAATAACAAATTCTTTATAGTCCACACTCATATCCTCTTATGACTATCCCTACAGGTCATTCATAAAATACTTCTTCACATCCTGGAAAATATTAAAACATTGAAAGGGGTGAGCTCAGATTCTCAGTAAGGATAACAATATTGCGGAAGCTTTCATAAATAAACATAAACATTTAAGGCAATGTATAACTAAAACAAAAGCCTTTTAAACATGAACTTCAACATAATATGGAAAAAGTAAAATGAGATAATGCCATTTACTTATTCACATGGATATTCTACTGGTCGAATAATCACATGCAATATCAATAACCACTTTCATAATGATGGAATGCATAATGCCAGACTATCATAACCACGTAGCCAAGGCCTCGTGCCAAGACCAAAAATAAGATTTTGTCAAGGCCTCGTGCCAAGACACTAGTTTGTCTCATGAGACCTGCCGATGCATCGAGGAGCTATAGCGGGCTCCACCCATCACTTATTAAGTCCAATGCATTCCTCATATGAATAGGTTTAAACATATCATAAACCATAACATAATCGTATCACATAAAATATGCATAAAGGAAACATAAAATTCCTATATTTAAATCACAAGATATCAATACAACACATTGATATAATAAAAACACTTTCAAAACCATTTTCAATACCAAAATAAAAGAAAGATAAAACATGGTATTTATTTTTCTTTTAAAAAAATGTATGGCTTGTAAAGGAAGCCGAAACTCAAATAATGGTCACGGAGGCGGAGAAGTCATTGTCGCCGCATACGTATGACAAAAACATTCCCTTTTTTCATTTAGTAAATGCTTCGTATAAAAGATTCCTTTTGAATAAACGTAAAAGTCAAAGGGGTTTATACACCGTATAAAAGAAAGTTGTGTATAAAACCAAATATGCCTCAATGAAGGGAGATTGAGACGAAGTCCTTTATAAAGATAATTTTTTTAAAATAAAATAGATATATTATGTGTATAAACTATAATTACACATAAATAAAGTACAACTACAAGATAGGACATAATAATATCATGACGTAATTTGCAAGTAGGAGATTAACCCAAAGAATGGAAATTGGGTTAAGAAGTTCCCTTACCTTGCGTCTTGTCCTGACTCGACCGTTCATTAACCTCCTGAATAATAAATTAGAGTTAATTTTTATTTACTTAAGAACCTTTTTCATGTTCATTATTCCTTTTATATAACTTATTACCATGTTATGAACATTATGTAATTATTTAAGTTAATAACGGTCGTTTTGTCGATCTTTGGTACTTGAGTCAAAAATAAACTTCTTATAATTACAAGTTGTTCATGTGGTGAAATATCCATTATATCCAGAATTATATTCATGATGTATATATCATATATATAATATATATACATTATATACATTCATTTATAATATTACGTAACATTTAGAGGTAATAAATGAAATTCACCGTTCATGGAGACGGTAAGCCGTACGTACGCATGAATGCTACTTTCATTTCTATTTCGTATTTAATGGAATTAAATCATAATGATAAAAATGTATAATATAATTCCAGTATAATATATTGTATAATACCATTTACTCCATCCTTTATACATCCCACATATGGCATTAACGATTCAAATCACTTTGAGGGGGCGGTAGTCCGCACTTCCTAAAATGAAAGTATCGCGTTTACCCATAATGGAAATCATAAAGTATGCCATAAATGAGAAATACAGAAGCATAAGTAAAACATAAACATATTATATATCATATATAAATATAGTGACATCTTAATGGCCACCTTTGAAGGTGTTATATGAGTGTTGAACAATCATCGTTTCGTGAGGCAGAAATTCGCCATCCACAGAAACAGTATGTTCTTTAACCATTCGATGTAGGTGTGTGTAAGTGTAGCTCGAATAATTCTTATAACAACATCCTAGAATATTTAGTATACTGGTTTTGTTACAAAAGAAATCAATAAAAAGAGTTTAAGGGGTTGGAGAAGCTAAATAAAACAAAACAACATTAGAGAAGACATTACCTAAAAATCGGGTAACTCTTTTTGATTTGATCCAAAGGCTTCCTTGGGAAGAATTCTGCCCAAAGTGAGGCTTCTAGGAGTTAGGTAGGGAAGTTGGGAGAGTATTTGGGCAGAGGTTGGCCGGGACAAATGGCTTGAAAGTGTGAATGAGGTGGTAGAGGTGGGGGCCTTTTATAAGAGGAGAGGCGGGGCACTCTTGGAAAGTAAGGGAATTTTACATTATTATACAATGCTTTTCGGATTCTAAAGGTCCCACACTTATATAATTCATGGATAAGGTGATAAGGGTTAGAAATATACCCATAAAATAGTCTTTAGACAAGTGTAGGCCTTGTATTGTACATTATCTTTTTCATTTTATTAAAATCGTTAAATAATGAGGTCATCGCTGCATCATAATGATGTCATAAATAATTTAATTTATTTAATGTCTAAAAATTATAAAAAAAATACTATGATGTAGGAAATCTTTTTAGCTTCCAAAATACTATTTATAGTCAAAAATATGACTTGTATAACCCCATGTAAAAATTGTTTTAGTAAAACATTTCATGTTTGTGTCTTTTTTTTTACTTTAACATTAAATAAAAGGTATTTATGTCATTTTCCAACTAAAGTGGCTCCATGGGGTCCCCAAGTTGACCCATGGATTTTATTGGTCGGCCATGACACATACAATGAGGGTAGGACATGTTTCAAGCTCATCTCATATTATTAAAACATTATTTTTACCTTAAACTACACTAATTACCTCTAATCGCGATTAAGAACTTAAAAGTTACTATTCACCAAAAATTATTTTAATCTCATTGAACCAAATTTTACTTCTTAATGAAAACCATGTATGTCATATTTTTAAAAATCAAAACACAGATGTGGTAATATTTCATTTAAACGAAAAATCAGTTATTTAACTACCACTTAATGGTTTCACTATTCATCAAAAATTGAAGTTTTTCAGAACAATGCCAAAATTTCACCCTAAGCTATAATTGATATTCTGAATTCAAAAATGATGTATATTTTACAAAATTACAAACATATAAGTTTCATTAATTAATTTTATAATTAATTCCCGCCGTCACAACCAATAGCGTGTTTTTAAGAAATAATATATATCAAAAGATTAACAATTGTTTATGTCCAATTTCAAAGTGAAATTAATTCTAATGAACACCACTTGATAAAATGGTAAAAATATATTCTAATTATACTTTAAAACCACTAAATAGTATAATTTATCACTATAAATTATTTTGATTAAAAAGTTGTTTTTTAAGTATTTTTCACTATTCATAAAAAATTAAAAGTTCTCAGAAAAATACCAAAAATTCAACATAGGCTAATTTCGATATTACGAATCCAAAAATGAAGTCAATTTTGAAACATAAAATTTATATAATTTTAAAAAGTGGTTATTACTATTCATAACGGCTACTTTGATTAGTCGCGGTGTTTTAGAACTCGAAGTTGCGTACAATGCAAGCTATTGCATTATTGAATGAGAAGCGTATCGTGGAAGCTCGGGGTGTTACATTCTCCCCTCCTTCAATAAATTGCGTCCTCGCAATTTGAAATTTTTATTTGAAAATAAAAGGTTGAAAAGAGAAAATACCTTTGTGGAAAACCCACATCGGAAATAAGATTAATAAAATTTAGCCTTAATAAGAGGGAAAGGGAAATGAAAAAGTCACCACCCAATTATGATCTCGATTAGAAGAACATCGGTGGTAATTAGAGACATATAATTGGAGGAAAAACGTAAATATTTGTAGGGAGTGATTGAGGTCATCAATTACAATCAACTGTCAAATTGAGGGCCTCAAAGCCTTCAATCTATGTTGATTTAAAATATCATCAGTTCAACAAGACATAAGGTATTAGGATAACACATTTTTTTGTTTTAATATCCCTTTACTAAAGTTTAAGAATTAATTTATTCATTGAATAAGAGATAGGTATATATATATTTATGCTTGTCAATTAGAGCTTCAACCTTCAACTCATCTTTCACTCAAAAAGATAATAGAACTCAAAAATATTATACTTATCCTAATTGTATAAGGTTCCAAATGTTAACACATACCATTTAGATTAGTAAAATTATTTTGTAATAACCAGGGACTTCCTGTAGGCTAGTGGTAGGAAATAAAGGCCTATCGCACTATGATTGTGGGTTCGATTCCTGCAGCTTTGTCCGACACGAAGGGTTATGCCCCACCCTGCAGGTTGTCCTTTTCCTAAAACTATAGTATTATAATATTCCAAAAATAATCTTCATAAATTTTTTAACCTTAAACAATACTATCCAAAGATCAACTTAATCCACTCCAACCTTTATAGTTATCCAAAATACCTTTGTCCAGACTTTCTCTAAAAGGTCTCTTAATTCCAAAATCAATTTATCAGATTCCCCAAACAAATTAAAGTTTCTCTTTTTGTCACATACTAAAAATATGATTACCTTCATCATATTAAAACCTTAATAAAATGAACAAGTACTGAATTAAAATCCTTATATATATATATATATCACATTATTCTAATAACCAGAATATAATCCATGAGTCCAAAATCACCAAAACATTAATTATTCTGGTTCAACTCTAGTAACAGCATAAGATTTTCCTTGATCCCTTGGCCTTTTCTGAGGTAAGTTTCCCTGATGCTTAGGACATTCATTTGCATAATGCCCCATTTCCCTACAATTGTAGCATTCAACATTGATAGCCTCTTTCTTTCCCTTGCAATCACGCGCCTGGTGTCCTTTTTCTCCACATTTATAACAAACTCCCATTACTTTTAGGCAAGTACCAGGGTGATTTTTCCCACAATTATCACATAATGGAAAATCCTTCTTTCCCTTTTTCCCTTTATCTGTCTCTTGTTCCACCGTTCTCTTCTTCTCTTGCTTTACTTTGTTGTCATAAGACTTAGAGAATTTCTTTTCTGTCTTGATAGCACATGAGACAATATCTTCGTATGTTGAGATCGATTGTGATACTGAAGCTCGATGGAGAAATGGTTTTAACCCATCAAATAAATGATCAATATTACCTCTTGGGTTACGTATATAATCTGCAACATACCTCGCTAACCTTGTAAAGTTGTCCTCATACTTTGCGACATTCTCATCCTCCTTTTGTTTCAGACTCAGAAATTGCCTTTCCATATCTGCTCTATGGTCATGAGGAAAGTATTTTTCTAAGAAAATATCTTTGAACTCCCTCCATTCCATATTCTATATGTCATCATCTTCCTTTGTGTTTTGAATCAATGACCACCATTGATCAGCATCTCCAGTGAGGCGGTAAACTGCCATGATAACCTTTTCCCTTTCACTACTCCCCAAGGCGTGGAATATTTTCTCTAAGGAGTTAATCCATTGCTCAGCTACTAATGGATTTTTACCCCCATTAAATGTTGTTGGTTGTTGCCTCATGAAGCGGTCTAACATTAATCCTCTACGTTGAGGATCAGGGTGCTCCATACGAGTAAGGTTATTATTCATAACCTGAGTGAGTTGTCCTAGTATGGTAATAAGTTGATCAGCACCAGTTGTATCTCCAGATACACAATAATTATCTTGAGTAGGAGGGAAATCCCTACATGGAGTGCGTGCATTGATACGGTTTCCATTACTTCAACTATGCGCCATTTCTAAACAATGGCATAAACTAGATTAGTTTATGAATTAAAATATATAATTCCATATTTGTAAAACACATTACATAAATTGAACTATTTAGGGATATAATCCATAATCATAAAAAGAAATGTTTTCTTTGATAAAGTATATACTCATAACCCTTCATAGTGGTTTGTAAAGAAAATGAGAATTATCCTAAGCGTATCCCTCGGGAGTGTCGTAACCAAGAGTGCAGCAAGGCCTGTTGTCGTGCACCAGTTCCTGTTCGAGTCTAGCTCAAAGCGGTGTTTTCGGGTTTTACCCCTAGGTACATCTGTGCTAGAGCCACCTCTACCTGCTCGTATCCATACAGGGATGTATCGCTCGGAAAACTCACAAAATATCTATAATACCAAAATTCTAGGAAGTTATTCTATACAAATCCTTAAAGTCTATCTTCGGGCTATGTGCTCTAATCAGAGTTTATCTAAATCTACCTTCCAAGGTTAGTACTAAACTTCCTCTGATACCAACTGTAACGCCCCGACCCCAGCTACCCAGAGTCTGTGCATTACTTTGTAACATTGGCATGATCACAAAATATCAAGTCTCGAAAGACCGATTAGTTTAGTAGGCTTGGAAACACTAGATACATTCATAAATGTTACATTACATCATAAAGTGAAAAACTAATAACAAATTCCTTATAGTCCACACGCATATCCTCTTCTGACTATTCCTGCAGGTCATTCATAAAATACTTCTTCACATCCTGGAAAATATTAAAACATTGAAAGGGGTGAGCTCAGATGCTCAGTAAGGATAACAATATTGCGGAAGCTTTCATAAATAAACATAAACATTTAAGGCAATGTATAACTAAAACAAAAGCCTTTTAAACATGAACTTCAACATAATATGGAAAAAGTAAAATGAGATAATGCCATTTACTTATTCACATGGATATTCTACTGGTCGAATAATCAATGCAATATCAATAACCACTTTCATAATGATGGAATGCATAATTCCAGACTATCATAACCACGTAGCCAAGGCCTCGTGCCAAGACATCAAATAAGATTTTGTCAAGGCCTCGTGCCAAGACACTAGTTTATCTCATGAGACCTGCCGATGCATCGAGGAGCTATAGCGGGCTCCACCCGTCACTTATTAAGTCCAACACATTCCTCATATGAATAGGTTTAAACATATCATAAACCATAACATAATCGTATCACATAAAACATGCATAAAGGAAACATAAAATTTCCATATTTCAATCAAAAGATATCAATACAACACATTGATATAATAAAAACACTTTCAAAACCATTTTCAATACCAAAATAAAAGAAAGGTAAAACATGGTATTTATTTTTCTTTAAAAAAAAGGTATGGATTGTAAAGGAAGCCGAAACTCAAATAATGGTCACGGTGGCGGAGAAGTCGTTGTCGCCGCATAAGTATGACAAAAACATTCCCTTTTTTCATTTAGTAAATGCTTTGTATAAAAGATTCCTTTTGAATAAACGTAAAAGTCAAAGGGGTTTATACACTGTATAAAAGAAAGTTGTGTATAAAACCAAATATGCCTCAATGAAGGGAGATTGAGACGAAGTCCTTTACAAAGATAATTTTTTTTAAATAAAATAGATCTATTATGTGTATACACTATAATTACACATAAATAAAGTAAAACTACAAGATAGGACATAATAATATCATGACGTAATTTGAAAGTAGGAGATTAACCCAAAGAATGGAAATTGGGTTAAGAAGTTCCTTTACATTGCGTCTTGTCCTGACTCGACCGTTCTTTAACCTCCTGAATAATAAACTAGAGATAATTTCTATTTACTTAAGAACCTTTTTCATGTTCATTATTCCTTTTATATCACTTATTACCATGTTATGAACATTATGTAATTATTTAAGTTAATAACGGTCGTTTTGTCGATCTTTGGTACATGAGTCAAAAATAAAATTCTTATAATTACTAGTTGTTCATGTGGTGAAATATACATTATATCCAGAATTATATTCATGATGTATATATCATATATATCATATATATACAGTATATTCATTCATTTATAATATTACGTAACATTTAGAGGTAATAAATGAAATGCACCGTTCATGGAGACGGTAAGCCGTACGTACGCATGAATGCTACTTTCATTTCTATTTCATATTTAATGGAATAAATCATAATGATATAAATGTATAATATAATTCTAGTATAATATATTGTATAATACCATTTACTCCATCCTTTATACATCCCACATATGGCATTAACGATTCAAATCACTTTGACGGGGCGGTAGTCCGCACTTCCTAAAATGAAATTACCGCGTTTTCCCATAATGGAAATCATAAAGTATGCCATAAATGAGAAATAAAGAAGCATAAGTAAAACATAAACATATTATATATCATATATAAATATATTGACATCTTAATGGCCACCTTTGAAGGTGTTATATGAGTGTTGAACAATCATCGTTTCGTGAGGCAGAAATTCACCATCCACAGAAACAATATGTTCTTTAACCATTAGATGTAGGTGTGTGTAAGTGTAGCTCGAATAATTCTTATAACAACATCCTAGTATATTTAGGATACTGGTGTTGTAACAAAATAAATGAATAAAAAGAGTTTAAGGGGTTGGAGAAGCTAAATAAAACAAAACAACATTAGAGAAGACATTACCTAAAAATCGGGTAACTCTTTTTGATTTGAGCCAAAGGCTTATTTGGAAAGAATTATGCCCAATTTGAGGCTTCTAGGAGTAAGGGAGGGAAGTTGGGAGAGTATTTGGGCAGAGTTCGGCCGAGCCAAATGGCTTGAAAGTGTTAATGAGGTGGTAGAGGTGGGGGCCTTTTATAAGAGGAGAGGAGGGGCACTCTTGGAATGTAAGGGAATTTTACATTATTATACAATGCTTTTCGCATTCTAAAGGTCCCACACTTATATAATTCGTGGCTAAGGTGATAAGGGTTAGTAATATTCCCATCCAATAGTCTTTGGACAAGTTTAATCCTTTTATTGTACATTATCTTTTCATTTTATTAAAATCGTTAAATAATGAGGTCATCGCTGCATCATAATGATGTCATAAATAATTTAATTTATTTAATGTCTAAAAATTATAAAAAAATACTATGATGTAGTAAATCTTTTTAGCTTCCAAAAGACTATTTATAGTCAAAAATATGACTTGTATAACCCCTTGTAAAAATTGTTTTAGTAAAACATTTCATGTTTGTGTCATTTTTTTACTTTAACATTAAATAAAAGGTATTTATATCATTTTCCAACTAAATTGGCTCCATGGGGTCCCCAAGTTGACCCATGGATTGTCTTGGTCGTCCATGACACATAAAATGAGGGTAGGACATGTGTCAAGCTCATCTAATATTATTAATACATTATTTTTACCTTAAACTACACTAATTACCTCTAATCGCGATTAAGAACTTAAAAGTTACTATTCACCAAAAATTATTTTAATCTCATTGAACCACATTTTACTTCATAATGACAACCATGTATGTCGGATTTTTGAAAATCAAAACACAGATGTGTTAATATTTCATTTAAACGAAAAATCAGTTATTTAACTACCACTTAGTGGTTTCACTATTCATCAAAAATTGAAGTTTTTCAGAATAATGCCAAAATTTCACCCTAAGCTATAATTGATATTCGGAATTCAAAAATGATGTCTATTTTACAAAATTACAAACATATAAGTTTCATTAATTAATTTTATAATTAATTCCCGCCGTCACAACAAATAGCGTTTTTTTAAGAAACAATATATATCAAAAGATTAACAATTGTTTATGTCCAATTTCAAAGTGAAATTAATTCTAATGAACACCATTGGATAAAATGGTAAAAATATAGCATAATTATACTTTAAAACCACTAAATAGTATAATTTATCACTATAAATTATTTTGATTAAAAAAGTTGTTTTTAAGTATTTTTCACTATTCATAAAAATTAGAAGTTCTCAGAAAAATACCAAAAATTCAACATAGTCTAATTTCGATATTACGAATATAAAAATGAAGTCCATTTTGAAATATAAAATTTCTATAATTTTAAAAAGTTGTTATTACTATTCACAACGGCAACTTTGATTAGTCGCGGTGTCTTAGATCTCGAAGTTGCGTACAATGCAGGCTATTGCATTATTGAATGAGAAGCGTATCGTGGAAGCTCGGGGTGTTACACCATTCCTTTGGTTTAGGTATTGTGGAGGCATGGTGGCATGGAAAAGAGTACTTTGGAAAGGGAGACACATATGTGTGCCCAGTACCCAGAGTTTTTTTGAGTTTTACATGTGTGTTTTTCTTTATGATGCAATTCTTGAAACTTTTTTTCTATGAGATGAGTTTTTTTGTTCTATAACATGTGATCAAGTCCAAACATGTGAAAATGGGGAGACCAGATTCCTAATCAAGATGCACTAATTGAGATGTGATTAAACCCATATGGGTGAGTCAGTTCCTCCTAGAGAGGATAATATATTTACATGGAAGAAATAATTCCCTAATTCATAAGTCCAGATAGTTAGTGATTATGTGGGGTGTCTTGTGGATGTTGGGGTTAGAATATGTGGGAGGTGTTGTTCTTGGATGTCATGGTTTCACTCCAACTTTTGAACAAAACAAGGTGGTTTATCCTTGAGAGGTGTATTATGGGGTGGTAGTTCGGACCCCTCTTTATTATGGGTTTGGTTTTGAATTATAGAGGGTGATAATAGTTTGAGAGGTATCTAATGTCGTGGACCTGACCTCCATGGTTCATTAATTTGTCAAAATATAGTGTTTGGGGTGTTCTTGGAGGCAATGTTAACTCATTTCACGAGTTTTGTAAATTTACAGTTTTTCCATTAGTGAGTCAGGCATTGGTGAGTCGCATTGGTAGATCAGTGTCGCTAGGTTCGCATTGTTATCTTATTATTGGTAGGTTGGAATTGGTATATCGCATCGGTAGCTTAGCGTCGACGAATCAGGGCATTGGTAGGTCAAGGCATCGGTATGTCAGGGCATGGGTAGGACAAGTCTCATTGAGTGGAATCAGTGAGTGGCGTCAGTGAGTAGCATCATTGACATATGTCAGCGAGTCGTGTCAGTGAGTTGTATCAGAGAGACAGGCGTTAGTTACTCACTATCAGTGAATCATGTCGGCTGCTCACCCATCGATGAGTCACTTCCATTTTTCCAATTTTTTCTATTTTCTCCCCTTCTATATTTTATTTGAAATAAATCGATTTGAAAGACTTGTTTGAGAATTTGTAAAAGGTTTAAAAGGATATTAATTATATCTTTAATATCCTAATGGCCATGGGGCATTGAAATAGTCAAAACACATGTTCTTGGACATGATCCCACTTTAATGGCACTTGTAACCATTTCCCTTCTATTGATATAGGATCTTGATTTTCTTATGCCAAGACCCTCTCTTCCTCTGAATCCTTCCATTTTCACTTGGTTTGAAAATAAGCTTTCATCCCTGATGATTCATACACCTATGATATAGCAGTCTATTCAGTTTTCCCCTAGAGTCTTTCTTGCTACTTGCATGACCCATATTTTTGGTGCAAGGAGGAATTGTTGGTCACTTGTTATTCCATGATGGGAACCCTTCACCTGTCTTTTAGTTGTGTATCATGCATGGTGGGTGTATGAATATATTCTTATGGTTATAGTTTAACCCAATTGAACACAGATAATAAGGATTAATAAATTAGGGTATGAGAAGAGGATGATGATGATCACTCTATTTTATACGTTATCCTTGATCCATGTCGTGTTTTGAAAGGGCTGTATGACTTCTAAAAATCATGGTTGTTGGTGGCCTCTGTTTATTCACCTATATGACTTGCGAATGTTTATCATTGTTTCCTTGTTGAACGGATGAAATATGGAAATTAGATTAATCAATTATATTTAGTTAAGCATATGGAATCTCCAGTATCAAACTTGTTCTATAATCACCCCTGAATAATGAAATTGGAATTAAAGAATGAGCACTACTAAATCTGAATACACCTTGTTGTTTGATGTGGTTGTGTGTTTTTCATGGTTCTGTTTGACCTTGTGTTGTGCTGGTCATGTGGTGCTATGGATGGGGGTGTGGTTGTGAGTATGGGATGGTAAGGGAGGTGTAGTTAATGCTATCTTAGGTTGAGATATTGATTGATTTTGGAATTGAAGAACTTGTTAAATAGTGGGACTACATCTGTGAATTGGTTGAGTAGTGGGGCAATAGGTTTGGGTTGTGTTATGTTTTATTACTGGGAGTGATGGGTGTAGTGTTGTTTTTTTGTATCAGGGCTATAAAGTGTTGTTGTGGTGAGGTGTGTTGGGGATTTTCTTGTTGATAGGAAGGAAAAGGAATCATGACATTGATGAATGATGGTGGAAGTTGTTGAGTGGGTGTTCAAGAAAGGGTGGTTTATAGTGGGACTGCAAGATAGTTGAGTTTTTTTGTTTTGCTCGATGTGGTGCATTTCGTGCAATGGTACTACTGAGGATGGTTTAAGAGGGATAATTTTGAAGAAGGATGGTGTTTACTTGAATGGCCCTTTCTCTTAGAGTCTCCAAATACTTTTTTGAATTGATTCTAGGTTATGATGTTACTTATGGTGTGGTGTGTTTATTAGTTTCTTAGATATAGATGAAATAAATGGAAAATGCTTAATAGAGTCAAGTGATTAGATGTTAGGTGGTTTCTTTTTCATCGTTATAGAAGTGACCGTAATTCATGGTAATGAATGCATGTAGGATTGGACCTAAGGGAATATTTTGAGTGGGTTGGTAGTTTGTTTTGAAAACCCATAGGTTGGGATGAGTGTTTGGTACCTATATATACATATACTTGTACTTCCATGTTATTTTTATGTGAAACCCACCCATGTTGAGCACTATGCTCAGAAAACCCCCCCATTATTATGGGGAAGGGTGTCCTTTCCCAAAATCCTAGTGGGAGGATGGATGATTGGTAATTTTCTCTCCTCTTCTCCCTCTTATCGGCATTGGTAGCCCAAGACTCTTTGGGTAGTTTTTGGTGCGGTTGTGAGGACCAAGTGTGTGCGGGTGAGGTGTTATTTTCTATGTGTCTTCGAGATGACGTCTAGGTGTGTGCATGCTAGAATGTAGTGTGGTTTGTGGCTTAGCTGTGCGTGGAAATGTTTTGACAGTGGGGCTTGTGGAAGAGCGTGGTTACATCAGGACCTTCGCTGTTAGGGATGAGAAATTAACCAGTGGGAAGTGGTGTGGGGTCTCCAAATTTCAATGTGCTTACTACTTTACTTTACATGACTTGCGTTATTTGGTGAGTATGCCATGGTGAGGATGGGGTGGATTGTATACCTTTTTATTTTCTTTTGAGTTTTTGTTATTTTTCTAACATGGGAATTTGTATGCTTCTCCCACTTGTGCATGAGAGACTTTGGATTTTTCTACTGAGTATACATGTATTCTCACTATATGTATATAAAAATATTTTCAAGTTTCCAGGGAGATTACATGGGCCATGATAGACCTTACTAGCTCAAACATTGGTTATGGTTTCTATGTCACTGTATAGTGTTATTTCGGTATTTACTTTGGAGATTTTCATTATATATCTAGTAGTTTTACATTAAACATGAATGTGGGATGGTTTTAAGATTATTTTATATATATATATATCCTTTAGTTTTTTTGAGTTTAATACATCTTATATCCTGATCTTGGTTACTATAAAAACGGTAATGCCTCCCATTTCATGAGATTGAATAGCCTTGGTTCCAGTTGCCACATCAGGGCCTATTAAAGGCAGAACTTGGGGGGTCATTATCTCTTTTTAATCTTGAAGAAGGAAGGTCAGGGAACATTGCCACATGTTCCCTCATCTTGAAGAAGGTGGTACGTTACACAATGATTTATTGTTCACATTAAATTTTTCCAATGTTTAATTCTTGTAAAACATTTTAATTAATATTTTGGAATTTTCTAGATTTGAAATATGTGATTAAAAACTAAAAAGTGCATATTTATCATGAAATGTTTGAATTGATCTTTTAAAATCATTTTCCTTTTAAGATGAAATCCTCTGATGTTTCATATTATTTAATGGGTTTATGATACAATTATACCATCCTTATTCTTTCTTTTTACAGTTTATGATTTTGATGACAAGATGTTTATGGTACCAGTTTCTTTTCCACATGTTATTCCATGATGAAATTATTATGAAAACCATTTATTTTCTTGGATTATGATATGATGAATGTTTTATAATATTGTGGAACATATATGTATGATTTTAATTACATGATAGGTAGTCCTACAATAATATTTGTCTCTAATTAACTGGTTAATGATCGATATTTCATCATATAAATAGGACAAGAATGGGGAGTGAACCATGTTCAGTAAGGGACTCTATAAACTATGATAGTATTGCAAGTTAACATTTACTACTATGATGGTTGAGGCTCTTAACCCATTCCACTATTATATTTTCAATAGTATTACCTGACTACTAATGAAATAATTTTCTTTAGTTAATTCTATACCAATAATATTGATATTATGGAAATGTTTTTCTCTCATGGAATATTTTCTTTGATTCATTTACAGTTGATGTGTTACGATCTTCCTAACATTTGTTAATGACTCATGATTATGACCTTTGATATGAAGAGTATGGTTTTCAATTATTATGATCATATTATCATACCCTTATTCTCATGTTATGTTTAATTTATCATTTATACCCCCTTGTTTACACTTATCGAGCATCAAATCTCACCTTTTTTTATGTTTCATTTCCCCAGGTTATGAAGAAAGGTATTATGTATGATATGTCTAAGAATAGTTATATATGTAAGGAACATAGTTGGATAAGATAGGGTTCACTTATGAAATGGTTTTATATGTATCTAGGTTTCCAAAGATACGATATATATACGATTCTAGTGTGGATCGTAATGTTATTTATTAAAAATTAATCTAATAATATGTATTATTTTTATATTAAGCATATGGGTCACTATATTGATCATATGATATTTACACTTAATGAAAACCTTTCTTATAAAGCATATAGTGGTCCCCACTCGATTGAATGAGAAAACATGTATACTATGTGTTCTATGTGCATTCTGATGAAAGGGGATTCAAACAATTATGAGGATAGACTGATCCTTAGGAGATTATGTTTTGGAAGGAGTTTGAAACTTTTATATCCGTACAACTTGGAATTTTACTAACAATATTTCAATTCATGTATCGGGATTTATGTAGGATATAGTGATCCAATAGTGGATATTGATTTTCTTCTTGAACTCATGAAGGGATTTCTTTACCATGGATAGATACTAAGACTTTATCTTGGTTTAAGTTTTATCAGAGGATGATGAACATTCCACAGGTTAGAATGAAAATACTCAATTTCTCATCATGGTCCTTGTGAGGTGATTTATTGGAATGTTTTTTAATGATATTATTTGATATTAGTGGATTAGGTGGAGACTCTTATGGTAGAATCAACAATTTATTGTAGTGTTTACATGTAAACCCACCTATGTCAAAGGCCTTGAGTAAGCTTGGGTGGATGATTATTTTGTGTGTAGATGAACCCTAGAATTGGGAGATGGTTAGAATGTTTCCCTAGGATAGTTATAGTTTTTTCTATGACAGAACACCTTATGGGAGATGATTTTAAAAATAAAATTAATCCTGGATATAAACCCAATTGTATACCCTGAAACTATTTTATAGAAGGGGAAGTGATGTAAGGGTAGTTCTACATTAAAAATGAATTTATTCCCTAACAAAAAATTCATATTTTTTCAAATCTTGTAAGGTGTGG
The DNA here is from genome assembly GCA_963277665.1 of Viscum album. Classification (NCBI taxonomy): domain Eukaryota; kingdom Viridiplantae; phylum Streptophyta; class Magnoliopsida; order Santalales; family Viscaceae; genus Viscum; species Viscum album. The sequence goes on along the minus strand of OY728139.1, from coordinate 606,018,827 downwards.
AGTGATGACGGTCTTATCTATAGGAAGATGAGAATGGTGGATAAGGTTGGTCCATGATTATTCTTCCTCCAATAAATGTTAAGAATTTGGTGCTTCTAGTGGAACCTCAAGATATTTATTTTCATCTATACTGTTTCCACTAATAAATAAAATCATTTACTAATCCTTTTAGTGATGTGTGAACATCATATTCAAGGCTATGTAAAGTGATTTTAGTTTAGTAATGTTTTAAATTTCTTAAATCATCATATCATTTAGGCATAAAAGTTTCATGATGAGAAGTTTTTTCTGAAGTATTGGTGAGAATCCACCATTCACCTATTTCTAATAGAGTGAATTTATCATTGGTAGAGGAAATTATCTCTTTCATGGTACACCATTATAGAGGATATGGGTATCAATAGTACATATGTTAACATTATTAGGGTACTAGTGTTGTTATTGTATGATGTGGTATAGTTGTGTATATAGTGAGGTATTTTTTCAACATTGAGTGAGATCCCCTTAGGTGTAGTGAGAATAGACCACCCATAATAAGTTTAAACATGCTACACATTTTACAGTAAGAATAAATTTGTGTTCTATGTTCATGAATGAGAAATTAACTTCCTATGAATATTGAGTAATTAATATAAGCTTTCAAAGGGTGATCCATTATTAGAGTTTTTTGAGATGTGGAAGAATTCATATACTTTTATTCTGTAAATGATGTTCGAATATTACTACGGGGAATCATAAAAACCCTGTAAGTAATTATGGAGATGTAGATAAAACCCATCCTTGTATCATATTTTTAGGCAGGTTGTTAGGAGTTCGGGTATTTTCTCCATAGTCTTACTATGAGTGTATCACCCGTATTGTAAATTCTCATAGTATGAGAACTAGATTGATAGAGTAGGGCACATATTAATTAAATAGAATTTGTGTGGGTTTTGGAGGTCTTACTGGACACCATTTATGTGGTATTTTATGTTTTCAATAGAGGTATTCATGTTTAGATGGTGGAGTAGGCTCATGATCCTCTAACATTGGAATAATGATCCTCTTTTAGACAGAGAAAGAGACATTTCTCATTCTCAGTTAATGATAGTTCCACCATACTCTTTATTTGTGTGATAGGTCCATGATGGTAATGTTGAATTAATAGTCCAATGTGACTGGATGTTCTGAGGCATTACACTTGAAGGGGTTTCTAGAAGTTGGGGATTAATTCGTTTATTTCCCTAGGTTGGTAGTGCTTCTATCTTGGTAATAATATTAAATAATGGTAAGGATATTATAAGTTTAGACCACCCTAGCATGGTTCTCCCCTCAATGTGGTATGTGTAGTGAGTTATTGTGTGTGAAACCATGGCATAGAAAACAATTTTTGTTTTGTGGAGGGGAAGTATTTCTTATAAGATTTCATATATTAGTGTTTCAATCATGTTTAATCACATGTTCTAGAGTAGATATAGTAGGTAAATCTAAAAAGAATGGAATTCCCACTTCCTATTTTATTTTATTTGGAATCCTAACAAAAAATTATTCGTTGTTGATTAGTTTGATGTTCTTAGTGGTGATATTAACGTGCTTTTTGAAATCATCAATGAAAGAGAAATGAGAAATCAATTAAGTGGTCACCCATGATGAGTGTTAACCTATAGAAGGTATGGTTGTATAGGGAGGATTACCTCAAATTGGTTTCATGGTGATTCGGGGAAAAAATCCTATGTTTCTCTTATGTCATGAGGAATTGAAATTTGAGATTATGCCTTGCTAAAAATAAATGAAATAAAATTTGATGTTATTCTAGGATAGAATGATGCACTGCAACTATTTTGATGTTATACTGAAATATTTTTGAAGTTTTGAGTGGTGGAATGTGGTGTTGAAGGATTTTTTACATATAATGACCATTTATAATTATCTTAATAGGGTAGGGAGTGGAGCACTCCCCCCAAAATTAAACTTGTTAGTAGTAAATTTCATGATTAAAATCAATGATTTTTCAATTATATACATCATATGAGGACGAATAAACTTCACATGAGGGATTTTTTTGTGCACAGGATTGGAAATACTCACCTTTTTTGAATACCTATTCCTAATTAGTTGATGTTACGAGATATCTTAGAGATGGTATCTCTATGGGTGTTAGAGGATTATTCCTTCCAAGATAGTAATGTACTAATTTCTCCTACAATTTTCATATTTTAATGTGTTGGATGAGAGTGCGATGGTGGGTTATAATATTACAGATTTATTTTCATATTTTTTATTTAACTATTTTTTTCTTTTTCGAGGATAAAAGGGTATAAATTAGAGAGGATGTACTGACCCATGTTTTTCACGAGAAAGTCGTAGCTGAGTATTGTGTTTTTTATCCTTAAGGCCTCTTTAGGGGTAAAAGATTAAATTTACACTAGTATGTGTCATATAAAAAATTTTATAATGGTTTCTTAGATTTTTTGGGGTGGTTCTAATCCTCATGTTGATCTGGTGTGGACATGAGTGTATAATGGAGCCTTGGAAACAAATTATTAAAAAAATTATATTATTATTGGTTTTCACACACATATATATAGAGAATAAATTATATAAATTATATAGATTCTATAATTAACAATACAAGAAAATGGATAGTTTTTAAGTAGTGGGGTTTCCCTAGGAATGATACAATTTAACTTTTCATTAGAGTTTCAGAGTTGAGCAGTCACAGGTGGAATAGATTAAATAATTTAACTAAATATATTAATTAAATGGTTTCTAATGTGGTGAAACCCAATAATAAAACTATATATATATATACTTTTTATGTTCATATATTGGTTTATCATTTTTTATCAATTAAAACACCTCAAATAGAGGGATATGAGAAGGGATGGTTCATGGTGGAGTTGACATTAGGTCGGGGGAATGGTACTGGATCAATAGTGATGAAAATTAGAGGATAATGTTAATGTGGAAACAATATTGAAGCATTTGTGATTCTAAATTGAGGTAGTGATTTATTATTGTTCAATTTATCCATTCTTATTGAATTTACTATTGATTTTATGATTTGACACCCCCCTTCTACATGGTTTTACTATGGGTATTATTATGTTAGTGTTCTTGTTTAGTTACCTTTGGGAATTATAAAATCCTTAGTGTGGGTACCAAGATTCTATCACCGTGAAAATATCTATGGTGAGATGATTTAGATATAAATTATTTTTTCAGGATTGTGTGACTTTTAAGGAGGATTGTTGAAGAAGGGGACCCTCTATTATCCTCATTCTCCTTTACTATCACATGGATATATTGGTTCCAACGACCATAATGATGGCCAATGTAAGTTATGTGAGGTGTGGTTGGTGTAAGGAGGGACAATTCAAGTAACTTCATTTTGGCATTGATAGATCATGGTTGTGGAATGAGGTGGCGACAGAGGGTGGTTTGAGGAAGCATGAGCAGTAGCTTTATAGATGATTATGTAGATTGATAACTTCCATGATGGATGATTTTGGAAAATCATTAATGGAACTCGATGAGTGGATGATGGAAAAGGGTTGTAAGAGGATATATAGGACACCACTTCATTTTTGACATGATAGGTGTAAGTTTCCACCCCCAATTTGATTAAGGAGGAAAAAATAAAAATAAGAAGAAGGTAATAAAATAATAATAATAATTATAATTATAAAGGTGGTGTAAAGGTGACCACATGGTTTTCATGTTAGGAGGAGGACGTGTGAAAGAGGGGGATGAATGAATCGCTCCACCTAAAATATTATATCATAATATTTATATTTTATAATAATAATAATAATAATTTAATTATTAAATCATGTTATGGTTTTAAATATTAATAAAGATGTGAGATTAAGGATTCATATGTGGAATCATGAACTAGAAATTGAGACAAGCATTTCAAGATAAATATGTGGTGTAAGATTAAAAACCATAGAGTAATACCCAAGGCCCATCATGAAATGCCACTTGACTATGGTTCAAAACTGGGCAGGTGAAATTTCCCAAAGTTATTATAGCATTACTACCCTAGGATACATTAGTGGTACTATAGCAGTAATGAAACTATAGTAATGGGGATACTGTAGCGGCTAAGGGTACTATAGTTGGGACTGTAGTGATTATGGTACTGTAGATGCTACTATAGTAGCATGGGTACTATATAGGTACTATTCAACGACTTTGATAAAAAATGATTCAGACCTAGAATTAAGGATTTAATCCACTAGGCCTGTGGACTATGTTCATGGGCATATTTGGAATTCGGCCTACATGCTATCAAATGGGTATCCCTCTACCCAAAAATAAAGAGGTATCTTCATTAATATTAAAAATATTATATTCCCATTTTTTTAAAAAAATAATATTATGTCAATATCCTCTCCTAATATTTTATCTTCCTATATCACAATGGTGTGATATGTTTGGATATAAGAGGGTTTTTGTGTGGCTAGATAGGTTGATATTAGAAATTATATCTTCTGGAAATTCATTAGTGTTTAGGAATGATGCATAATGAATTTAAGGGTTTAGTACTTCTCCATCTCATGGTTTATAGTGAGAAATAATTCTCATACATAAATATTAAATCATATTATATGAATATTCATTACATAACACTATGATCTATACCAAAACTATAAAGTCTTAGCTTTTTCGAAAAATTTTGTAAATAAACAACTAGTTCATAATAGATATAAATCATCTCTCACTTAGTTCTTCTCAATTATCAACCTTATTATTCACATTATAGTTAAAATTTTCCATATATCATGGGTAAAGAAAAAATAAAAAATGGTGATATTATATTCTTTATAAAGGTGAAAAATGGAGATATCAACGATCATTTATGCATAACATGATCATAACGGGTATGAGAGAAAGATCATAACATTTGAAAATAATACCTAGAAATTATTTGGTCATAGGAATGAGTCATAGAAAAATTCATGTTTGTTAATAACACTTCAATCATAAATGGATCAAATAATATGAGCCCTAATGACATAAAATCTACATAATACCATGTCATAAAAGAGTGGTTTAAACTATGAAAAAATAATATTCCTATAAATATTTTGTCAGGGCTCTCCACAAAGATATTCATAACAAGATAGTCTTGGGATAACCACTGATGTACCTATTTAAAGAATGGGATAAATTCATGTTTACTCTCTTTTGGGTTTGCAATAACCCCCTATGCACCCTAGTTTAGGCTTGGGGAAAACCCCCATGTACCCTCATTCTAAATGTTTATAAACTCTCGTGTTCCCTATGAGCTCATATAAAATTAATATTTACTCAATGAATTGGAGGGATATACAATTTCAGGCTCAATAATCAGCTATTCATAAATCAATTCATATGTATACAATAAGATCATAAAAACCTTTATTATAATGTAACTATTAGAAAATAAAATGGGTTTAATTGACATTTCTTCATCATAACCGTAAACCATCATGATAAATTATAAGTAATATATCATTGGATCATATATATTTAGTTAATATTATGTAACATCAATGTATTTTATCAAAGATAATATATCCATTTAAATGATCAATGAAATATTTCTTAAGTAAAATTCCCTTTTTATTTTGAAATAACTTCTTTAAATTAATAAAATTTCCAAAATATTATAGAAACAATTTTATTTGAAAAGAATAAAAGGAAACATATACATGAAGCTTACAAAACATTGAGAAGTTGTGAGGGTGGGATATTTTATTCAGGTAGATTATGTTAAAAAAAATATTCCCTTCACATGTTCACTAAAAGTCAAAATCACCTCATTCAAAAAATGAAAATATTAAAATTAAATGATTTTTATAAAAAATAAATCATGAGTAAAAATACCAAAACAATTATTCGAAAATAATAAATAATTCATGATAATTTTTTTAAAGAACATTGACCTTGAAGAAAAATTATTTTTGATCGAAGATAGAAATAATGTTGGATTTATTAAAAAAATCAATCAACATATTTAGAACATATGGAGCGAAAATGAGTGTAAAATATTTAGTATATTGAAATAATTATACATGAATAAAATTAATACGATTCTTGAGAGATTTATCATAAAAGTTAATCATCAGAATCTTTTTTATAAACATCCTTATAAACAACAAGATTATAACATAAATCCATTACCACATTGTTAACATTCAAATAAAAACCTAATGAAAGGGAAAACATTATATGGATTTGTAAATGAACATAATTTTCATGAATGGTATCCTAAAAATATTTCATGGGTGCTATATACACCACATAAAATAAATAAGTGGTGAATATGACATGTTCCTCACTAAAATAAAAGTGAGATAAAAATCTCATACCTCAAGTTCCACTTAGAAAATTCTCTGAACTCATTTATAATAAATTTAAATTTCTTTTAATTCTATAAAATAATAATTTAAAAAATTATAATAGCATATATGATCCAATTATAAAATTTCAACTCCCATTTATTAATAATTTCTTATTAAAATCATTTTTCTAGGTGTTAACTATTTTGTTTTTCACGATAGTTTTGGTTTAGTAGATGAATACCTTTTATATTGATCAATGTTTCATAATATAAAAAATTTTATAAATGATATAATTATAATAAATATTTATTATTCATATATTTATAGTCATCCATAAATAATATATTTAAAAAATGAATCAAATCATTCATGGACACAGTAGGCCCTATGTACAAATGAACTCTGTTATCATTTTTCAAAAGATGAAAAAATTAAAGGTAAATAATTATTCTATTTTAAGGATAATTATTTTATAATATAAATTATTTATTCATAAAATATATCTTTATTACAATATTTTCAATCTGGAAATGAAAAAAGAATCATGCCCCTTCTTGGAGGAAGTAGTCCGCACATATACACTAGCGATGTTATTATTTTCTAATAGATGGGAAGATGGTGGATTATAGTTATTCCACCATCATAATAATTAATTTTATCAAATTGAATGTATTAATTATTTTATAATTTTTAAAATAGATTTAAAGGAGGTATAATAAGAAATAGAATTTAATATTCTTGGTTATGGGTTACACCTTTTCATTGGGAAAAATCTTTTGGCTTACACCATAATCTTTCAAATGGTGGTCTATTGAAAAGAAAATAAGCTATTGAGTTTGGTTATGGAATAAATGAGGGTATTATGGTAGGTATTGGATTATATATAAGGATCAAAAGGTGTGAGAAAGAGAGTAGAATAGGATCCCTTTTATATGTGAGGGGAGGGACTCTATTGAAAATACTTAAATTATTAAATTAAATGAAAATAATTTTCATGTAAAAATGGATAAATATTGATATAATTATAATATATGTTGAGGATAAGTCTAAATACTCTAATATAGTAATATTTTATAAATTTTTTGTTATTTTTTCACCCATATCTCATAGTTTTAACACTTCGTTAACCCTTTTGACAATTACTATTATGTAAATGGTTTTATTATTATTTAGGGGTCATGAAAGTTACCATAAAAAAGACAAGTGACCCATAAATGGAAAATGGATGATATTTTAAACCATATATCATTCAATTTTATTAATAAATAATTTTCATTAAATTTAAACCATTTACTGAAATATTTTTTTTATTATAAAATATCATAAATGTCATTTTTTGAGATGAATAAATTATTATAATATAATAATTTTCTAACTCATGTAAAATGGTTCCAAAATGGAATGTAATAAAATACAAAAAAATATGGTATTAATATATTCATACCATAAAAATTTTTAGATACTTATATATCATTTTAGATCTTATCATTTGGTGCGACCCTTTGGATAACCAATTTTAATCTTAACAGTGGTTATATTTTTTTAAAATAAAACGGTTATAATTTTAATTATAAGGTAAATATTGCCCACTTAATGCTCAATGGATGAATATTTAGACCATTAATAATCATAAATTTCCTATTTAATGGAATTTATGGTTTTTATTTAATTTGATAAAATATATTTAACATAAAATACTATTAATGTCATTTTGAGAACTATTCACATAATTAGAATTTTGAAAAAATATGATGGTAATGAAATTAGAATATAAAACTTTAACCATATATAATATGTTATGTGTATGTTTAATAATTTTGGGACACATTAACTCTCCCAAAATATATTTCATTTAGATTTTTAAAAAAAATCAACTTGATTCTTTATTGTTCTCACTTTGTTGGCATTACATATTAATTTAAGGTAATTATTTCATTACTACAAAATATAAATAAATTAATATCATAATAATTATTCATTAAAATTTAAAACAAAGATTTATAACTTAATACATATTATTTTTATCCCTATCAAAAATTATGGTTGATATTAAAAGCAAGAAAGTGACATTTTTTACTTCATCTATTACTTTAATATGAAAAAGTTAAAATCAATTAAAAATGGATAAACGAACATAATTTTAATGTTTGGATGATTACAGATGATATATAATCATAAAATAAAATAAATTTTATTTTTTATTTAATTTTAATCCTTATCACAATAGTTTTAACCTTAATTAACTCATTTTACCTTTACCATGATAACAAAAATTGACTATAGTTACTATTCATATTAACCAAAAATTATGTTGAACATATAATCTAATATGAGTTATTTTGATTCAAAATACTAAATCCATTTTATCAAATTTAATTCAAATAAGCGGTAGAATTTACTTTAAAATTAAATATGCAAAACGCAAAAAGAAAACAATTTTCTAAGGTAAATGTTTTCATTAGTATAAAATGTTTTTATACCAAAATCCAAAATAAAATAGATTTCAATAACCATGATTTAATTATTAATAATATAAATTAAAAAAAAATTACTTTAAAAAAATTAAAAAGATTAAATGCTTGAAACAAAAATATGGTTTTAAATAATAATAACTATTTTCCACTATTCATTGAAAAATCTACCTTTTCAGAATAATCCAAAAAAAAATAACAGTAAGTTAATTTTGAAATGTTTACTTCAAAAATGAAGTTCATTTTAAAAAATAAATCTTCTAGATTTTTTATAAATTACTTATATTATTATCTTATAAAAAATAATAAAAATAATTTTTTAGAGAAAATGTATTTTGAAGAATAAAATTAATTTACTAAAAATTGAGTTCTTATTTACCAAGAATTTTTATATACATTTTTATTTATTAGGAAATTTATATACGTTACATAATTAGATTAATTTAATTTGTATCTTCCAATTCAGAATCCATGTTACAACTTTCATAATATAATAATATTTCATCATTCTTTAAAACATAGTGTTGCGTATTTTATACGCTGTTGAACATATTGTTCTTTTAAAATATGGGTATGATACATGATTTATGCCAAACTACACAGATATGTTATTTTCTCCACCTACCGAATGCTACCCATATGCTATGTGCTTGTTGTGTGTTACTCAGAGTGTGTTCCCTCTACCTATAATGTTAGACCTCATTTTCCCTCCCACTATGTGCTACTTGGGGTATGCGTATTCTACTCAGGCCAGTTATTCCCCGTAGACTGAAACCATTTTCTTAGAAAGTAATGGGTCCCATACTATAGTTCTATCTAAGGTAAAGTGAGTTTTCTCAAAACCTTAGGGGTTATGGTTGTAAGTGTAATATCTAGCATAGAGAACATCTATCCTTGGTGTGGATTTCCCAAGGGTTTCTATAATGACAACTATTTTAATGGTTACATATCATAATGTGATGTACCCTCTTGATTTACACACAATAATCTATATGGAGAATCTCCTCATTTGTATATTCTAGTGTTACTGTGTATAAAATAGTGGATAGATCAAATACATCAGGTATATTGACTCTTCAGAAACCCATATGATGCCTTTGTGGTGAAATATACTATTAGGATATAGAATTATGTCTATGTGGAATTTTTGGTCTTGTAGTATTCCTACTTTTTTTGAGGTATGAACCACAAAGGTTTAGAGAAGAATTATTACAAACTATTTGGATTGGAACTCAGATGAAAATGACCTCTCTGCATCCATATGACTTTTTTTATTATGAAGAATATTTGAATTTTAACTTTCCATTACTATGAATAATCACTTGTACTTGGTCCTTAAGATAACTTATTTGATTTATTTTCTTTATTGTTTTAGGGAATAATATTGAGTGTGATTATAATAACACCTTTATAGTATTTTTTTCCTACACATTTTGTCTCTATATAGTCGATAAAAATGTCATAGTTTTTTTAGTGGATAGCGATATGGTGTGGCTTCATTTGAGGTTATGCCTAGTGATAAACCTAGTGGACACGATGATGGTTGTGAATAGTAGTTATATGGGGTTTATGGTATTATGGTAGAATTTTTTTGGGTGTTTATTTATATAAAGACTCTGATACAACTTATTTATGTTAGTATTTAATTTTTGGAAGTTGTGAATATATTTTTCCCTTTTTTATTACAAATTATGAAGGTTTTTATGAACAACTGAAGCATTAAGTCCCAAACCCAGCAATGTTTTTTCATCATATTTAATATATTTCTCTAGAAATCTAGAAGAATATAGTTACCAAAATCTATGAGACATGATATTTCACATATAATTTATAATTACTTTATATAATTTAGAATTTCTTCGGCTTGTAATTCATTCTTCATTTTCAATTTGGTAGACCTATTTTTTTCATACCATCGTTGCATAAAGGATAAAAGTATTAAATATATCTAATGGTACCCACATGTGCTCCATGAACCTATGAACATCTCTATGAAATCACTCGGTTCTAGTACGAATGATTCTAACATCTTGAATCATTTTACATGAACTAAAATAGTAATTCCTTTGAGGCTTGATGGATTTATTATATTTCTCTTAGGGATTGGGAATGAGGGTGAGTATTGATGATCTCAATTATTTCGAGGGTTCTATATAATGTTCTCTCTATGTTTTAGAGACTTCTCTAGAGAATATTTGTTTTTCACAACAATGCCTCTAACATCTAACCCAAAACAAGATATAATTAAGTTTATATAAATACATTTGAGAATTGGTAATTCTACATCAACCCTCACCCAATATCACAATCCATAGTAAACCCCACATCAAATAACAATAAAAACATTATTATTATTTCATTTTCATGGGAATTTCATAGAAAAATATAAATATTATTTCTTAAATAAACTAATAATTATTTAAAAAATTGGATATATCCTTCCAATCGAACTAATAACCCAGTTGGTATTTCCTCCTAAAACTTTATCAAAAATTGAAAAATAATATTTATTTAAATAAATAAATATCACAATAATATTCATCAAATATATAATAAGGTAATAAACATAACCCAAATAAATATTTTTCTTCATAACTTGAGAATAATATTTATTCAAATATAAAATTAAAATAGAATTTAATTAAAATTCTAGATACACATGGTGTACGAACCTATAAGCCTCTTTCTTAGTAGAAATTAAATAACTAACCTAAAGTATTAGATTAGTTTTTATCAATGCATCTAAGAACCTATAGAGAAATAAGTTAAACGTATCAATGAAAATAAACTCATAAATTTTCTCACTCTATAATACAGTCTGGTTTCTTTGATATCACATCAAGTAGGTTTCATAATTATATCATTAACCAATATGTTTCATTATTATTCTTTGAATTTAAAATAATTTAATCACCATTAAAAAAATCATGGAAATGTAAATAATTGTAATGTTCTATTCAAATATAATAGGATGAGATATCAACATAAATTAATTCATAAAATAAAAATCCTTTTTTACTTATTCATTAATTCCATATCAGTCACAACATGCCCAATATATCCTACCCGACTAAAAAAAAATTTCATCATAGTTTTTATCAATACATATAGGTATATGAAACTTGATATAGAATAATAAAAATTTCAAATATAAAGACAAATACACATGTCCATAGATTGTAATATATAATGACAAATAAAACAAATAGAATACATATGGGTGGGTCTCTTCTCATAACCTCCCCTTTTGGATATTACCAAGGGAAAAATTCTTTCTAAGATGTATTAATTTAAAATGAGCCTCCTTTTACTGATATTTTGTATCATCTACATTGATTGATATGATACCATAATTTTATAAAATAGTTATTTAATAATATCATCATAGAAGTTAAAGGTTCTTATCATTTCAGAGAACTACTCTGAACATTCGATGAGATAGATAATATGTGGAAATTATGTCATGACCACCACCCTATAAAGGTACCCTAATAGGTTGACAATAGTGAAATATGGATAATTTCCACAAATTACCACCTACAGTAGGTCCTGTGTTGGAGATTAGAAATGAGGTCATAAAAATATCACATATTAGAGGAATTAACATCTATAGAAACGTAGTATTAGTAGACAAGATATCAACTATAAATCAACTCCATAATATAACATAAAATAACCCAACCAAATCCATACAATAATGCATTAATAGGGTAAAAAAATAATATGGATCACCAAATAAATACCCCAAGGAAAATTCAAATAGGAGTGAATCAACAGTATCTCTAAAGGACCGAGCTAGTAATGTACGACATAGTCCATGTAGTCCTCTTGGAAAATGGAAATCATTTTGTATATATGTAGGGTGAGTATACAAGTATAATCAGTTGTATCATAACATAATTCTCTCATGAACATGTAAAAATATAATTCTAATGCACCAGTGAGAAAACAATAGAAACTATATCAACTAAACATGTCAACTAACCAATATCATCCTCATCATGACACACTCACATAATAACACATCCATGTACAATAACATTAAAAATAATATTGATAAAAAGGTACCTTGCACCACTTTCCCACTAATTTTCTAGAATCATAACCCAACATCATACATCCTAGAACTCCCATGTCTTCCATATAACATCCTTTTCATAGACACCTGGTCTATCACATCACATCACACCACATATATCATTTAGACACTTGGGCCATCACATCACATCACATCCCACCCATAGACACCTAAACTATAACATCACTTCTCACCTATAGATATCTTGTCCATCACATCACATCACATCTCAGTCAAATACCCCTATGCCACAAAAACATATCCCCAACCACATAAGCAGAGTAGAAGGGAATCGTGAACCTAAATGAAATAATCATCATGCCCTCACCCTACTATGCTCAAACTGCACTATAAACATATCACTAAATATTATTTCAGTTTACTTTTGACATGTATCCATTAAATCCTATGCATTTCAAAATTTTATAGAAGATAGATATGATAATTGTAGGTATCCATCCATCTAGACTCCCCACATGAATATTGGACCCCCCCCCCCCCAACAGTTGGTTTTTGACCCATGGTAGTCAAAATGCATGGGGTTCATATAGAAATCACAAAGAAATACAAATTAAATAAAATATATACCCATAAGAAAACGTTATGGTTACACAAAAAAATAACTAACCCAACTATCCACAACACCATCATGTCTCAAAACATCCGTCACTTTCACCAAAACCTATAAATAAACATCCTCGCACAAGAAAACCACACTCTATAAGCCACATTTAATTCCTTTCATTTTAACCCAATTTTTTAGACATTATATTATGAACCCATTTCAATTAAAAATCCCATGTATTTCACATATATCAATATTCAATTAAACAACACCTCCAATTTCAAAATAAGCATTCATTAATCATTTTATCCTATTATCCAAACCATCCCATTCCATTTCAATTTCATTGGTATCCAATCATTCAATGACTATAATAAATGTACCATAAAACTACACAAACAAAACAAAAACATATCATTATCATGCCAACAAACACCACTTTAACCCTATTTCACAACCAAAGCAATTTCCTAATCCCCTCCCCCACATACCATTCCAACATCTCATCACAACATCCCAATACAAAAAAACCACATATTACCACCACATATCACAACCACACATCCCTACCAAATAACACAACCACACATAAAAGAAACATCACACCTTTATTTCAAACTTATGAATGTGATTTTAACACATTCCACTTTAAATGAATTCATTGAATTCATTAGGACAGTTCATACTTGATTCCCAAAAGATAAAAATAGCATAATCACTCCTACATGTTTTAAATTTGTGAGAAAAAAGGATCTCAAACCTCAAATAGATAATTTTATTCACCGCATAATCATGAATGAGAGAAAGAAAACTGCCAATAATCATTGTGAAGGAAGACACCATTATAAAATTAAAAGACAACACACACATCATCCCCTCACAAAAAAACACCAAAACCACTAGTTTCTCCAAATAGTAACATTACCATATAAGTAATGTAGAGAAAATATGGGAAAGGGAAGAAGGAAACATAACTAAAACCACCAAAAATTTACCCCCCATAGAAAAGATTGAAATCCAATCGAAGGTGGATGAAAGAACTCCTTGGGATGCACATGGGTCACATAAGAACTAAGAAGAAAGTTGGGAGAATGATATGATTAATGGGATTTGTATTTTTATACCTAGTCTGAAAAACACAACACCACAGTGAAACCCCACACACCACACTGAAAAAATGGCTGAAAATAGAAAGGACTACTGTGAAAAGGAATGGACCATGCTATAGCCCAAATGGTTAAATTCAACTTTGAAAAACACAATAATATCCACACCACATATTCAATAAAATAAGATAATGGACTACGACACATCCATGAACACAACGTCATAGAACCCAACAATTTGGTAAGGACTACAACACAACCCATCTCCAGGACACAACTACCCCAATATCGATAGAAACCCCAAAACTGACCCCCAGACTCATCACCCTAGCCCGGGTGACCAACCAAATCTATTCTCAAAATGGTAGAATGGCACCAAATCTACCCCAATACCCTACGATTCATTCGACCAATTTATATAATAGAGACTTAAGGAATCTTCCACTGCCCTTCTATATAGCATAACCTTGCCAAAAATGGAAGCAATAAAAAACTCTTTCATGAGACCCTCTAACACCATAATCAGCCTATCCATGCCCTAGATTACGCTCTTATGGAACATACAGATGCTACATTCCAAAAAACTCTTATCAGCTAAAATCTAACTTCTATCTTCTGCTTCTACCCTCTAGCCTCCTTGGGACCACTTCTAGAAACCTACACCTCCAATATTTTTAAAAAAATTAATAGGTCAAAAGGTTGAGACTATTAAATCAAATACCTCTCTAACTATACAAATCAGTAATAATTCAAAAAAAACAAGAAAGGAAAGAGGGTAAAATGTCTAAACGACCATCTTGTAAGAT
This sequence comes from Viscum album, assembly GCA_963277665.1. NCBI lineage: Eukaryota > Viridiplantae > Streptophyta > Magnoliopsida > Santalales > Viscaceae > Viscum > Viscum album. The sequence goes on along the minus strand of OY728139.1, from coordinate 606,003,490 downwards.
ACCACTTAAGGATCTCATTACAAATGAACACCACCACAAACATAACAAACCATCCTGAACATACTTCACAACCAAATTACCACACTATTATATCTCTACCACAATCCACCATCTTTTCACAAAATAGTTTTCACCACCATCTCAACCTTTACATATCTAAAGCCAACAATCACCAAAATCATCACACAACACTACCCCAAGAACAATAATTAAGGAATTACACTTTCCACATCAACATATTATCCTATTTTGGTGGAACTCACTAACTCACATGGTTCTAAATGTAACACCCCGACCCCAGCTACCCAGAGTCGGTGCGTTACTTCGTAACATTGGCATGATCACAAAAGATCAAGTCTCGAAAGACCGATTAGTTTAGTAGCCTTGGAAACACTAGATACATTCATAAGTCTTTCATTACATCAAAAAGTAAACAAACTACAATAACATGGTCTTCATTGTACAAAATCATATCCCTTTCTGACTACCCCTGCAGGTCATTTATAAAATACTTCTTCACATCCTGGAAAAAATATTAAAACATTGAAAGGGGTGAGCTCAGATGCTCAGTAAGGTTAACAATATAGTGGAAGCTTTCATAAATAAACATTAAAAATTTAAGGCAATGTATAACTAAAACAAAAGCCTTTTAAACTTGAACATCAACATAATATGGAAAAATTAAAATGAGATAATGCCATTCACTTCTTCACATGGATATTCTACTGGTTGAATAATCACATGAAATATCAATAACCACTTTCATAATGAGGGAATGTATAATGCCGGACATTCTGAAACATTTTGTCAAGTCCTCGGCCAAGACGTCTAAAATGATTAAGGCCTCGGCCAAAACCATAAATCAAATTGGGAAAGGGCCTCGGCCAATTCCACGTCTATTTGTCTCATGAGACCTACTGATGCATCGAGGAGCTATAGCGGGCTCCACCCGTCACTTATTAAGTCCAATACATTCCTCATATGAACAGGTTTAAACATATCATAAACCATAACATAATCGTATCACATAAAACATGAATAAAGGAAACATAAAATTTCCACATTTCAATCACAAGATATCAATACAACACATTGATATAATAAAAACGCTTTCAAAACCATTTTCAATACAAAAATAAAATAAAAGTATAACATGGTATTTATTCTTCATTAAAAAAAAGGGTATGGCTTGTAGAGGAAGCCGAAACTCAATTAGTGGTCACGGCGACGGAGAAGTCATTGTCGCCGCATACGTACGACAAAAACATTCCCTTTTGTCGTTTAGTAAACGCTTCATATAAAAAAGATTCCTTTTGAATAAACGTAAAAGTCAAAGTGGTTTATACACCGTATAAAAGAAATTTGTGTATAAAACCAAATATGCCTCAATGAAAGGAGATTGAGACGAAGTCCATACAAAGATCATTTTTAAAATTAAATAGATATATTATGTGTATTCACTATAGGTACACATAAATTATACAAAATAAGACATAATAATATCATGACATAATTTGAAAGTAGGAGATTAACCCAAAGAATGGAAGTTGGGTTAAGAAATTTCCTTACCTTGCGTCCTGTCCTGACTCGACCGTTCTTTAACCTCCTGAATAATAAACTAGAGTTAATTTATATTTAATTAAGAACCTTTTTCATGTTCATTATTCCTTTTATATCCCTTATTACCATGTTATGAACATTATTTAATTATTTAAGTTAATAACGGTTGTTTTGTCGATCTTTGGTACTTGAGTCAAAAATAAACGTCTTATAATTACAAGTTGTTCATGTGGTAAATATCGATTATATCCAGAATTATATTCATGATGTAGATATCATATATATCATATATATACAGTATATACATTCATTCATAATGTCACGTAACATTTAGAGGTAAGAAATGAAATGCACCGTTCATGGAGACGGTAAGCTGTATGTACGCATGAACGCTACTTTCATTTCTATTTCGTATTTAATGGAATGAAATCATAATGATATAAATTTATAACATAATTACAGTATAATATAGTGTATAATACCATTTAATCCATCCTTTATACATCCCACATATGGCATTAACGATTCAAATCACTTTGAGGGGGCGGTAGTCCGCACTTCCTAAAATGAAATTATCGCATTTTACCCACAATGGAAATCATAAAGTATGCCATAAATGAGAAATACAGAAGCATAAGTAAAACATAAACATATTTTATATCATATATAAATATAGTGACATATTAATGGCCACCTTTTAAGGTGTTATATGAGTGTTGAACAATCATCGTTTCGTGAGGCAGAAATTCGCCATCCACAGAAACCGTATGTTCTTTAACCATTAGATGTAGGTGTGTGTAAGTGTGGCTCGAATCCTTCTTATAAAAACATCCTAGTATATTTAGGATACTGGTTTTGTTACAAAAGAAATGAATAAAAAGTTTTTAGGGGGTTGGAGAAGAAAAATAAAACAAAACAACATTAGAGAAGACATTACCTCAAAATCGGGTAACTCTTTTTGATTTGAGCCAAAGGCTTCCTTGGGAAGAGTTATGTCCAAAGTGAGGCTTCTAGGAGTAAGAGGGTGAAGTTGGGAGATTATTTGAGCAGAGGTTTGCCGATCCAAATGGCTTGAAAGTGTAAATGAGGTGGGAGAGGTGGGGGGCTTTTATAAGTGGAGAGGAGGGGCACTTTTGGAAAGTAATGAAATGTTACATTATTATACAATGGTTTTCGGATTCTAAAGGTCCCACACTTATATAATTAGTGGATAAGGTGATAAGGGTTCTAAATCTACCCATTCAATAGTCTTTGGACAAGTGTAATCCTTGGATTTGACATTATCTTTTCATTTTATTAAAATCGTTAAATAATGAGGTCATCGCTGCATCATCATGATGTCATAAATAATTTAATTTATTTAATGTCTAAAAATTATAAAAAAAAAACTATGATGTAGGAAATCTTTTTATCTTTCTAATGAATATTTATAGTCAAAATTTGAACTTGTGTAACCCCACTTAAAAACTGTTTTAGTAAAACATTTCATGTTTGTGTCATTTTTTACTTTAACATTAAATAAAAGGTATTTATGTCATTTTCCAACTAAAGTGGCTCCATGGGGTCCCCAAGTTGACCCATGGGTTGTCTTGGTCGGCCATGACTCATCCAATAGGATTAGGACAAGTGTCAAGCTCATCTCATATTATTAAAACATTATTTTTACCTTAAACTACACTAATTATCTCTAATCGTGATTAAGAACTTAAAAGTTACTATTCACCAAAAAATTATTTTAATCTCATTGAACCACATTTTACTTCTTAATGACAACCATGTATGTCGGATTTTTGAAAATCAATTCACAGAAGTGGTAATATTTCATTTTAAGCGAAAAATCAGTTATTTAACTACCACTTAGTGGTTTCACTATTCATCAAAAATTGAAGTTTTTCAGAACAATGCCAAAATTTCACCCTAAGCTATAATTGATATTCCGAATTCAAAAATGATTTATATTTTACAAAATTCCAAACATATAAGTTGAATTAATTAATTTTATAATTAATTCCCGCTGTCACAACAAATAGCGTGTTTTTAGGAAACAATTTATATCAAAAGATTGGCAATTGTTTATGTCCAATTTCAATGTTAAATTAATTCTAATGACCACTATTGGATAAAATGGTAAAAATATATTCTAATTATACTTTAAAACCACTAAATAGTATAATTTATGACAATAAATTATTTTGATTAAAAAAGTTGTTTTAAGTATTTTTCACTATTCATAAAAAATTGGAAGTTCTCAGAAAGTTACAAAAAATTAAACTTAGGATAATTTCGATATTACGAATACAAAAATGAAGTCCATTTTGAAATATATAATTTCTATAATTTTAAAAAGTGGTTATTACTATTCATAACGGCTACTTTGATTAGTCGCGGTGTGTTAGAACACGAACTTGCGTACCATGCAAGCTGTTGCATTATTAAATGAGAAGCGTATCATGGAAGCTCGGGGTGTTACATTCTCCCCTCCTTCAATAAATTGCGTCCTCGCAATTTGAAATTTTTCTTTGAAAATAAAAGGTTGAAAATAGAAAATACCTTTGTGGAAAACCCACATCGGAAATAAGGTTAATAAAATTTAGCCTTAATAAGAGGGAAATGGAAATAAGAAAGTCACCACCAAATTATGATCTCGATAAGGAGAACATTGGTGGCAATTAGAGACATATAATTGGAGGAAAAATGTAAATATTTGTAGGGAGTGATTGAGGTCATCAATCACAATCAACTGTCAAATTGAGGGCGTCAAAGACTTCAATCTATGTTGATTTAAAATATCATCAGTTCAACAAGACATAAGGTATTAGGATAACACATTTATTTGTTTTAATATCCCTTTACTAAAGTTTAAGAATTAATTTATTCATTGAATAGGAGATAAGTATTTATATATATCTTGACAATTAGAGTTTCAACCTTCAACTCATCATTCACTCAAAAAGATAATAGAACTCAAAAATATTATACTTATCCTAATTGTATAAGGTTCCAAATGTTAACACATACCATTTAGATTAGTAAAATTATTTTGTAATAACCAGGGACTTCCTGTAGGCTAGTGGTAGGAAATAAAGGCCTGTCGCACCATGATTGTGGGTTCGATTCCTGCAGCTTTGTCCGACGCGACGGGTTTTGCCCACCCTGCAGGTTGTCCTTTTCCTAAAACTAGAGTATCATAATATTCCAAAAATAATCTTCATAAATTTTTTAACCTTAGACAATACTATCCAAAGATCAACTTAATCTACTCCAACCTTTATAGTTATCCAAAATACCTCTGTCCAGACTTTCTCTAAAAGGTGTCTTAATTCCAAAATCAATTTATCAGATTCCCCAAAAAAAGTAAAGTTTCTCTTATTGTCACATACTAAAAATATAATTACCTTCATCATATTAAAACCTTACTGAAATAAACAAGTACTGCAGTACAATCCTTATATATATATCACATTATTCTTATAACCAGAATATAATCCTTGAGTCCAAAAGCACCAATACATTAATTATTCCGCTTCAACTGTAGTCACAGCATAAGATTGGCCTTGATCCCTTGGAATTTTCTGAGGTAAGTTTCCTTGACGCTTAGGACATTCATTTGCATAATGCCCCATTTCCCTACAATTGTAGCATTCAACTTTGACTGCCTCTTTCTTTCCCTTACAATCACGAGCCTGGTGACCCTTTTCTCCACATTTATAACAAACTCCCATTCCTTTTAGGCACGTACCAGGGTGATTCTTCCCACAATTATCACATAATGGAAAATCCTTCTTTCCCTTTTTCCCTTTATATGTCTCTTGTTCCACCGTTCTCTTCTTCTCTTGCTTTACTTTGTTGTCATAAGACTTAGAGAATTCCTTTTCTGTCTTGATAGCACACGAGACAATATCTTCGTATAATGAGAAGGATTGTGATACTAAAGCTCGACGGAGAAATGGTTTTAACCCATCAATGAAACGATCAATCTTACTCCTTGGGTTACGTATATAATCGGAAGCATGCCTCGCTAACCTTGTAAAGTTAGCCTCATACTTTGCGACATTCTCATCCTCCTTCTGCCTCAGACTCAGAAATTGCCTTTCCATATCTGCTCGATGGTCACGAGGATAGTATTTTTCCAAGAAAAGATCTTTGAACTCCCTCCATTCCATATTTGATATGTCATCATCTTCCTTTGTGTTTTGAATCAGCGACCACCACTGATTGGCATCTCCAGTGAGGCGGTAAACTGCCATGACAACCTTCTCCCTTTCACTACTCCCCAAGGCATGGAATATTTTATCTAAGGAATTTATCCATTGCTCAGCTACTATAGGTTTTGTACTCCCATTGAAGGTTGGTGGTTGTTGCCTCATGAAACGGTCTAGCATTGATCCTCCACGTTGCGGATCAGGGTGCTCCATACGAGTAAGGTTATTATTCATAACCTGCGTGAGTTGTCCCAGTACGGTGAGAAGCTGATCAGCACCAGTTGTATCACTAGATCCACCATAATTATCTTGAGAAGGAGGGAAATCCCTACACGGAGTGCGTGCATTGATACGGTTTCCATTCCTTCCACTAGGCACCATTTCTAAACAATGTCATAAACTAGATTAGTTTATGAAATAAAATACATAATTCCATATTTGTAAAATACTTTACATAAATTGAACTATTTATGGATATAATCCATAATCATAAAAAGAAATGTTTTCTTTGAGGAAGTATATACTCATAACCCTTCATAGTGGTTTGTAAATAAAATGAGAATTATCCTAAGCATATCCCCTGGGAGTGTCGTAACCAAGAGTGCAGCAAGGCCCGTTGTCGTGCACCAGTTCCCGTTCGAGTCTAGCTCAAAGCGGTGTTTTCGGGTTTTACCCCTAGGTACATCTGTGCCAGAGCCGCCTCTACCTGCTCGTATCCAGACAGGGATATATTGCTCGGAAAACTCATAACATCTCTATAATGCCAAAATTCTAGGAAGTTCTTCTATACTAATCCTCAAAGTCTATCATTGGGCTATGTGCTCTAATCAAAGTTTATCTACATCTAGCTTCCAAGGTTAGTACTAAACTGCCTCTGATACCAACTATAACGCCCCGACCCCAGCTACCCAGAGTCAGTGCGTTACTTCGTAACATTGGCATGATCACAAAATATCAAGTCTCGAAAGACCGATTAGTTTAGTAGCCTTGGAAACACTAGATACATTCATAAGTCTTCCATTACATCAAAAAGTAAACAAACTACAATAACATGGTCTTCATAGTCCAAAATCATATCCCTTTCTGACTACCCCTGCAGGTCATTCATAAAATACTTCTTCACATCCTGGAAAAAATATTAAAACATTGAAAGGGGTGATCTCATATGCTCAGTAAGGTTAACAATATAGCGGAAGCTTTCATAAATAAACATTAAAAATTTAAGGCAATGTATAACTAAAACAAAAGCCTTTTAAACTTGAACATCAACATAATATGAAAAAAGTAAAATGAGATAATGTCATTCACTTCTTCACATGGATATTCTACTGGTTGAATAATTACATGAAATATCAATAACCACTTTCATAATGAGGGAATGTATAATGTCGGACATTCTGAAACATTTTGTCAAGGCCTCGGCCAAAACCATAAATCAAATTGGGAAAGGGCCTCGGCCAATTCCATGTCTAGTTGTCTCATGAGACCTACCGATGCATCGAGGAGCTATAGCGGGCTCCACCCGTCACTTATTAAGTCCAATACATTCCTCATATGAACAGGTTTAAACATCTCATAAACCATAACATAATCGTATCACATAAAACATGCATAAAGGAAACATTACATTTCCACATTTCAATCACAAGATATCAATACAAAACATTGATATAATAAAAACGCTTTCAAAACCATTTTCAATACCAAAATAAAAGAAAAGTATAACATGGTATTTATTCTTCAATAAAAAAAAGGGTATGGCTTGTAGAGGAAACCGAAACTCAAATAGTGGTCACGGCGGCGGAGAAGTCATTGTCGCCGCATACGTACGACAAAAACATTCCCTTTTGTCATTTAGTAAACGCTTCATATAAAAAAGATTCCTTTTGAATAAACGTAAAAGTCAAAGTGGTTTATACACCGTATAAAAGAAATTTGTGTATAAAACCAAATATGCCTCAATGAAAGGAGATTGAGACGAAGTCCTTACAAAGATCATTTTTAAAATAAAATAGATATATTATGTGTATTCACTATAGGTACACATAAAGTATACAAAATAAGACATAATAATATCATGACATAATTTGAAAGTAGGAGATTAACCCAAAGAGTGGAAGTTGGGTTAAGAAATTCCCTTACCTTGCGTCCTGTCCTGACTCGACCGTTCTTTAACCTCCTGAATAATAAACTAGAGTTAATTTATATTTACATAAGAACCTTTTTCATGTTCATTATTCCTTTTATATCCCTTATTACCATGTTATGAACATTATTTAATTATTTAAGTTTATAACGGTCGTTTTGTCGATCTTTGGTACTTGAGTCAAAAATAAACTTCTTATAATTACAAGTTGTTCATGAGGTGAAATATCCATTATATCCAGAATTATATTCATGATGTAGATATAATATATATCATATATATACAGTATATACATTCATTCATAATGTCACGTAACATTTAGAGGTAAGAAATGAAATGCACCGTTCATGGAGACGGTAAGCCGTACGTACGCATGAACGCTACTTTCATTTCTATTTCATATTTAATGGAATGAAATCATAATGACATAAATTTATAAAATAATTACAGTATAATATAGTGTATAATACCATTTAATCCATCCTTTATACATCCCACATATGGCATTAACGATTCAAATCACTTTGAGGGGGCGGTAGTCCGCACTTCCTAAAATGAAATTATCGCATTTTACCCATAATGGAAATCATAAAGTATTCCATAAATGAGAAATACAGAAGCATAAGTAAAACATAAAAATATTTTATATCATATATAAATATAGTGACATCTTAATGGCCACCTTTGAAGGTGTTATATGAGTTGTGAACAATCATCGTTTCGTGAGGCAGAAATTCTCCATCCACAGAAACCGTATGTTCTTTAACCATTAGATGTAGGTGTGTGTAAGTGTGGCTAGAATCCTTCTTATAACAAAATCCTAGTATATTTAGGATACTGTTGTTGTTACAAAAGAAATGAATAAAAAGAGTTTAGGGTGTTGGAGAAGAAAAATAAAACAAAACAACATTAGAGAAGACATTACCTCAAAATCGGGTAACTCTTTTTGATTTGAGCCAAAGGCTTCCTTGGGAAGAGTTCTGTCCAATGTGAGGCTTCTAGGAGTAAGAGGGTGAAGTTGGGAGAGTATTTGAGCAGATTTTGGCTGAGTCAAATGGCTTGAAAGTGTAAATGAGGTGGGAGAGGTGGGGGCCTTTTATAAGTGGAGAGGAGGGGCACTTTTGGAAAGTAATGAAATGTTACATTATTATACAATGCTTTTCAGATTCTAAAGGTCCCACACTTATATAATTCGTGGATAAGGTGATAAGGGTTCTAAATCTACCCATTCAATAGTCTTTGGACAAGTGTAATCCTTGGATTTTACATTATCTTTTCATTTTATTAAAATCGTTAAATAATGAGGTCATCGCTGCATCATCATGATGTCATAAATAATTTAATTTATATAATGTCTAAAAATTATAAAAAAAATACTATGATGTAGGAAATCTTTTTATATTTCTAATGAATATTTATAGTCAAAATTTGGACTTCTGTAACCCCACTTAAAAACTGTTTTAGTAAAACATTTCATGTTTGTGTCATTTTTTACTTTAACATTAAATAAAAGGTATTTATGTCATTTTCCAACTAAAGTGGCTCCATGGGGTCCCCAAGTTGACCCATGGGTTGTCTTGGTCGGCCATGACTCATCCAATAGGAGTAGGACAAGTTTCAAGCTCATCTCATATTATTAAAACATTATTTTTACCTTATACTACACTAATTACCTCTAATCGTGATTAAGAACTTAAAAGTTACTATTCACCAAAAAATTATTTTAATCTCATTGAACCACATTTTACTTCTTAATGACAACCATGTATGTCGGATTTTTGAAAATCAATTCACAGAAGTGGTAATATTTCATTTTAAGCGAAAAATCAGTTATTTAACTACCACTTAGTGGTTTCACTATTCATCAATAATTGAAGTTTTTCAGAACAATGCCAAAATTTCGCCCTAAGCTATAATTGATATTCCGAATTCAAAAATAATGTATATTTTACAAAATTACAAATATATAAGTTGCATTAATTAATTTTATAATTAATTCCCGCTGTCACAACAAATAGCGTGTTTTTAAGAAACAATTTATATCAAAAGATTGGCAATTGTTTATGTCCAATTTCAATGTTAAATTAATTCTAATGACCACCATTGGATAAAATGGTAAAAATATATTCTAATTATACATTAAAACCACTAAATAGTATAATTTATCACAATAAATTATTTTGATTAAAAAAGTTGTTTTAAGTATTTTTCACTATTCATAAAAAACTGGAAGTTCTCAGAAAGTTACAAAAAATTAAACTTAGGATAATTTCGATATTACTAATACAAAAATGAAGTCCATTTTGAAATATAAAATTTCTATAATTTTAAAAAGTGGTTATTACTATTCATAACGGCTACTTTGATTAGTCGCGGTGTGTTAGAACTCGAACTTGCGTACCATGTAAGCTATTGCATTATTAAATGAGAAGCGTATCATGGAAGCTCGGGGTGTTACACTAAACAAGTAATACTATAACATGTCTTGAATAGTAATTACGTTTTACAGTCTTCACATTATTTAAGTTTTCCACACGCATTAAAATGTCATGGAAAATCACATTTCATAACTAATATGATCCTAACCCCACATCAACATGGAAATAGAATAAAAAAAATAAAAAAACAAATATGGGTATTGGGCATGAATCCACATCTCACGATCCAATGCACTCTCCTCCATGACACCATGTCTCCACAACACAAGAACAAAAGGAATGGTAATTGCATGAAATAACTTCTCTTGATTTTCCTAAATCATTACTGATCACTCCACAAACATCAATTCATCCTTGATATCTAACTATCCCAGTTCAACGACATGGGAGGCATAACAAAAAATGATGGATTTGAGATATTTAAAAGACACCGTGAACCTTTTCCAATCATGGTAGGATTTTCAATCAATCTTCCACCATGCCAATATTCCATAACACATCAAAATACTTAAAAAGTATAGGCAAGAGATTAATCCCCCTACCATAATTCCCCAACCAATGTCAATGAGAAAATTTTAAGAATATGTGGTCCCCAAACATGAAATAAAAAGGTTGTTTCCTATGATCACCATATGAGTCTTATTGGGAATGAGATGATTTCAACCTCTCATAAACAACCTAAACCTTCTCTGTTATAATCTATACCACATAGAGATTGAGAAATGATGACTCCCTAACCCCAACTCAAAAGAACAAAGAACAACACAGTCTTCCATAAAAATCCTTAAAGGGGGAAATGAAAATTTATGGATGATAACTATTGTTAAAATAAAACTCAACCAAAGTAAATTTATTTTCCGATGATCTACTAATTTCCATTGATAACATATACACTCACATTTTCATAGTCTAATCTATCTTCCCATTTTTATGAGTGTGGATGGTAGTGCTAAGTCGCAACATAGTTCCAAAATCTTACTATAATTTACTCTATATTCTCATGGTTGAAAAATCATCTCGGTCCATGAAAGTAGATCTTGGAACTCCATGAAGAAGATAACCCTTTTACACTTAATTTACTTCCAAAATATCCATGATTTTCAACTCCTTGATATCTAGGAAGTGAAATGATTTCATAAATCAATCCATGATTACCTTGATAGAAAAAAAATCCCAAAGATCAAGGTAACCCTATGATTAATTCCATTGATATTTCATCCCACATCCTATGGGGAACATTTAATAGCTATATAAAACTATCATGAATATGATGTTCAACCTTTACCTTATGGAAAAACAAACATCAATCCAAAAACACTGACACCACCTATCTCAATCCAGGCCACCAAAATTTTATCCTCGAGCTATGATACATTGTAGAACTTTTATGTTGTACCACCAAATGTTATCCGAGAAACTCATAAAAGACCCCCTAATGAATCAACACTGGAATAAATAGCCTCCCCTAAAACAACATATGGTTTATACTATACTTCATCCATCCCTATAAAATATAACCATTAACAACACAATAATGTATCACCTCTATCTCTAAGTCTCACCACTGAGAATACTCCACCTACCACATCATATAAGAACGCGTAGTCCGTTGAAACAAGAATCCTCCCTCACCAACTTCACTTGTATCTACGTACAATCCTTCTAAATCCTCTATCTCCCACCAAGTGTCTCCTTAATCTGGAACAACATCCTTTCATGGATTCCTACACAAAGAATCCAACAATATATTCTCCTTTCCTAAGTTGTAGGAGATGTCAAAAACATAATCCTAGTGAAAATTAATAAACCTAAACTTCCTCAAATTTGATACTATTTATGAAAATATATACCTCATGTTCTTGTGTTCTATGAAGTCCACAAGCTAATCCCTAATGAGGTAATATTGCCACAAATTGAACATATTCACAACAGCAGCAAACACCATATCATGGGTGGAAACGTTAAGCTCATGGGGATATTACTACCTAAACCCATAATAGATCACTATATTGTGATACATCTTGACACATCACAATCCATGATGGGAAGCATCACAAAACACCTCAAACATCACCCCTACCCATAAAATTAGAGCACCAAAGAACTATGAAAATTTCCCTTTAGGCAGACAAACACTTCATAATAATGATCAGTCCAAATTATTTATTGGCCCTTATTTATCAAATCCATTAATGGGTCTATAATACATGATAAATTAGATATGAACATTCGATAATATCTCGTAATACCAAGTAATCTATGATTATATACCACATTCTTGGGTTCTTTTTTTGAAACAACATCCTCAATATTTTATGTGTCCACATACACACCCTATTAGGACACCACTTGCTTGAAAAAATTAACATGTTCTTTCCCAAAAATACACTTTTTAAAGCTTCCCATAGATCAATGTCATTGAAGAGCTTTCAATACATCTCGTACATGATCAATATTATCATCCTATAACTTCATGTAAATTATGATGTTATTGATGAGAAAGACTAATAACTGGTCTAGGAACTCCCAAAAAATGGATTTCATGAGCCCCACGAACACATATGGGACATCTACAGCACTTAAAAACATGACCAAAAACTTAGAGTGCCTATACATACATGTAAAGATAGTCTTTGTTACATCATCATTCTTCACCCTCAACTGGTGATATACACACCATAGACCGATATTAGATAACCTACTATCTCCCCTCAACTAGTCGAATATATCATCAATACTTAAAAGATGGTAAATATTCTTGATTGTATCTAGATTCAATCTATAGTAGTCTATACACAGCCTTAGACTACCATAATCATTCTTGTAGAACAACATAGGAGAACCCAATGATGACGCACTAGGTCAGATGAAAACTTTCTGCATCAGATCATCTATCTGAATCCTCAAATACCACAATTCATAAGGTTCCATATGATAATTATCCATTGAAATTGGGGATGCATTGAGATTTTAGTCTATCCTAAACTCTATATCACATCGAGGAGGTTGCATCACAACCTCATTAGGAAAACTTATAGAAACTCCTCAAAGACCATGGGATCCTACACCATCCAAGCCTCCACTGATTCTATAAGTAGCATAACCAAAAATGAAATAAGGGGATTCACACATCAACATATCATCTAAAAACTCCACTCACTAATAAAAATCATACACTAGTCATCCATATATGTTAACATGATTATCCTATGGAATTATTCAGTAAAAACATGTGAATAATGAAATAGACTGAATCTAAGAATGACATTGTACATCTACACTATAGTTATAAAATGTCCCCACATGATTGATATATATCCATCATTAGTATACACCCCCGATACACATGAAATAAAATCGTATAGCCTTGAAATAGTGTAGAAAATAGTAGGGACATGATAAGAATATCTAAATCTAGTCCTTGAGAATATAATGAAGTGGGTGAAATAAAGGATTATGAAGATAATGAATCAGAAAAATTAAAAAACAAGGGTAGATGAAAATATAATCATACCACTAATGATATCCAACCCCCAAGAACTACCACCCCCATCACACACAACTGACCACATAAGGATCCTCTACCTCTCTACTGATGGCCACATACATAATCATGCTCAGTTATATTTTCTAGAATATGAGTAAACTCATGAGGTTGACATATACCTACAACATCTCCTATTAATGGAGCATAATATTTAATCCCGTATTACTAAAACACAATCACTAAAGGCTTCTATTGAGCAAGACACTAAACCAGACCTCCTCCACCACACTGAGCCCCAAGAATCATAAAGTACTAATTTTAATGGTGTCCACATCCCCCACTAACATAGCATAGTATCCCAATAGAACCTAGGAAAAGAAAAAAACCCACTAACCTTATAAGGCTAGAAAGGAAGCTGTTGACATCGACTCCATGCTGATAAAAACCACAAAGTCCCTAGGAATGATACATTCTACTGGCATCCCTAATTCTCAAGGAACCCTAATGGTTTCCCATTCATGTTAAACCTACTAGTGAGTGAATATGATCAATCTCCTACACCTTCTTATAAACTCCTAGATACATTGGAAATGTAAAAGAAGTAACTATATACTAGATACAAGGATATAGTGGTTCCTCAAGATATCGTGATCAAGACTCCTCATCTGAAAAAAATTAGTTGGAGAGACACTAAATATCCTTGAACATAATCTTAAGACACATCACAAAAATTCTTCCCTATTGAAGATAGATCAAATACTACCACTTTACTGAGTTCATGGTCAATGAGTGGAACTCTACTCGAAACTTATTCTAAAATTATACCCATGTGATATCTTCCTCCTTCCACCCATAATGATACAAATTCCACCACTAATATGCAACCCCTAACATCTGAAAACCCACTAACAGAACCCAATACTCTTCTCATGCCCATATAAAACAAAAGGAAATCTCGACCTCCTACAACCAGATCTCTATCTTTCAATTGGATTATCTTCCCTTATACATTCTCAAAGGTTGTCGCTAAAAGTCACACAAAATTATATAACAATGATAATATTCCTCAACCAGATTAACCATCTGGTGATCAGCTACATCATCTCGATGAACCCCCACTACCTAAACTACACATGAACAATGAATTGGTTCCACTGCTGAAAAGGGAAACATGTATTTCCAAATCCCAATAGTATATAATTTTTTTATGATTCAATTAATTCATTTTAAGTTCCAACGATCACCAAATTAAAACAAGAACACAATTCAATAAGGATTCATGTACCAATCATAGGTCCCTACTCTGCAAGTGGTTCTACCACACTTGGTAATTATATAGGATCAGAATCCTTGTGTTAGATCATGGGGGAACCAAAAATCCCATTTCCTAGCTGGTCTCCCCTATCATATGTCACATACCAAGAATAACTGACATTGTTTCCTTACTAACCCATTTAATCCTCACTATGCCTAACTCTGAAATCATTCTTATATCTCAACCAAAACCTTTGATAGCACTCTATCAAGACTCCCTATTTCCAAATTTATTCCACCTCTGATTGAAATTAAGAAATAAGTATAATTATCCCTTGAGTTCCCCCTCTAGGGGGCCTTGGGTTGGTGACTATAATCGAGGGTATACAAATCACACAAATGGGAGATATTACACTCAATAATATCATTGAATTGAGAGATATGATATCAATGATAAATTAAATCTATAAGATAAAATAAAATAAAGTAACTAAAACCATTCCTAAATGAATTAATATTATAAACAAATATACCTAATCTCTAAACAAATACCCCAAATAAAATTTCTCTAGCAACAATAGAACAACAAATCTAAAGGTCCATGCAAGAAATTTCTAGTAAGACCCACATTGTCCTCCTAGACACATGAAATTAGTTTTTATATAAATAGGGTGATCATAGAATCATTCTCAGAAGGATCACACCCAAAGTATCTCATGTAGATGTGAAAAGAGCATAATATGAACTAGTGAGAAAACAGAAGAAACAAAATCAACTAATTAGGTCATCTAACTAGTCACATACTCACCATGGAAATCTCTACAAATAATATATTGAATTATAATAATATAATATGAAACATATTGATAAAATGTTACCTAACACTACTTTACCATTTTTTCCACTATGAAACCCCAAGGTCGTATGTCCCGACGCTCCCATATCATCACATCACATGTTTCCTGCACACATCTAGGCCACCACATCACATCGCATCACATATCTCCCACAAAAACGTAATACAACACACCAAAAAACATCACATATCACCCATAAACTCCTAGTCTATCATATCACATCAAATCTCTCCTAAAGACACTTGGGCCACCATAACACATCCACAACCACATAAACGTATTAGTAAGGTTTCTCGAACACGAAGAACATAATCCTCCTACCCTCAATCTACCATGAAATCCTCCACCATAGTCCATTTTATAAAATATTTATGTTGTTCACTTTTAACTACTATTTATTACACCCAATGCATGTCAAAGATTCTTAGAATAGAGAGCATGAAATATTAGGTAGTTATCCATCTATCCTAACCCATGAGATGTAGGGAACCCCCCTTAACATTTTAATTTTGACAATAGGTGCTCAACATGGGTGGGGTACATATATAGATTTAAAAAAATTATATATAATATACACACACAATACCAACCTATGGTTTTATAAAAAAATAAATATCCTAACTCACCAAATTACCATTGAGCCTCAAAAAATTCTCCACATTCCCATCCCCATAAATATTCACATTACCAAACATGTAATCCACACTAAACAATCCAAATTAATTTCCATTCATGTTAACCAAATTTATAGATTTTATTTTACCAAACCATTTCAATTAACTATCCCATATATTTCACATCTATCAACATCCTCTTAAAGAACACATTCCATTCCAAAAAATGTGGTCGTTAATTATTTTGTCCCATTACCCAAACCATCCCATGCCATTTCAATGTCATTATTATTTAATTATTCTATCACTACTAGGAAACTATCCCAGCACCACAGAAACATAACAAAAACCAATATTTATCATTCCAATAAACCCCACATTACCACTATTCCATATCCACATCCACTAACTCCTCACAAACACCACATACTATTCCCACATCTCAACACATCAACCCCACACAACACAAACAAACATCACCAATGCACAATAAATACACACATAAAAACCAGAAATCTAACCTTAATTTTGGATTTATCAAGGGGATTTCATCACATTACACATTACATTTCAATGGAAATATCACATAAATTGGGGATTCCATGTGAAACCAATCTATTAAACAGATATAATTCATTATCCAAATTCATATAAGGTAAAAAATAACCACACAACAAGGGTTACATATTCACAACAATCAAATAAAAACAACCCCCAACAACTTGATTTTTTAGCAACCCATCATGACCGTACAATCAAAATATCGAATAATATCAAAATATATAAATCATAATTCACCCCCATTCAATTTAAATTAATCCAATTCATTATCTTAATTAGTAAAATTAATAATATATTCCCAAAATTTAATAATAGTATAACACTTTCCTCATGATATAACTAGGTGGTAAACGAAGGATCCCTTACCTCAAACAGAGCATTCCATTCACTACACAAGGTTGAACAAGAAGAAGGAAACTGCTAAGCTCCGTAACAAAGAAAAAAATATTTATTAAATTATAATACAATAACCACATCATCCACTCACAAAAAAATAAGAAAAACAATTGTTTATCCAAATATATACCTTCCTAGGAAAGAAACAAGAATAAAATTAGGGTAGGGGTAGAATGAAACTTAAATAAAACCACCATTGTTTGATCCCCCAAGGATAGAGTTAAAATCCATTGAAAGGGGATGAATGACATCATATGGATACAAATAGGTCACCTAAGAAATGAGAAAATTGTTGGCAGGAATATATGCTTTGAGGGGCTCTGGATTTTTATACTGAGTCTAAAAAAACAACACCATAATGAATCCTATCACACCATACTATATAATTATATAAAAGGGAAAGGACTACATCGTAAATAGAAGGGCCATATCATAGCCTATCTAGTCAAATACCAATAAAAATATGGCTATATCCACACTGTAGATCTAATAAAACAGGATAACATACCATGGTGAAATAAAGAATGCTATGCTGCAGAACCTAACAACCCTAAAGGGGGCTATGTCATAGTCCATCTCCATGATGAAGTTACACCAAAACCAAAAGAACCCAAAAAATTTACCACAAACTCCACTCAGTAGATATAGTGACCATGATACATCCATTACCAAAATTGTATAATGACCTAAAATCCTTATCAATAATCTATGTCATAGTTGGATAATCTAATCCACAAAGTTCCTAGGCCTATGTCATATCTCTACAAGAAGACATAGCCATGAAAAAAATGGATGTTGCACCGAACTCTTTCATGATCCCAACATAGAGTGCAGTTAGCCTCTCCACTCCATAAATTTATTTATTTATGTAAAACCCCATGATCCACACCACAAAACTTCTATCAGCATAAATATTAACTAGATATCTTATTTTTACCCACCAAACTCAACAAGACCTCCCCCAAAAACCTCCTCCACTAGAATTTCCAAAAAAGTAACAATTAAGAAGTTCCGAGCCACTACACATTATCACATTAAATGTTATAAAAAATAATAATCATCATTTGATAAGATATTTATCAATATTCAAGACTCTGAATATATATATATTTATATTTATTTAAAATTATTGTGTTTTTGGATCTAGGAAAATAACAAGAATATAATTCCACACAGACTGGAGCCTACTGCTACTGAATTTTAGTTTGAAATCTCTCACACAATATTCTTATTTTAAATAAGATAATTCTTTAGTTAATTTATCTGAAATATTAAATTACATAAAAAATCAATTTATTGTTTCCTCACCCATTTTAGGAAAATATATTAAGAGTTAATATTTTAAATGTATAAGCATATTCTGCTAATGTGAAATTGGCTCATTGGATAGATCCACAAATTTAGTATTATAAGAATACAATATGATAGTCTATTTAGTATTATACACCACATACAGAACTTGTATGAAGCTTTATATCTATACTGATTATTTACCTTTATCAAAAATTTCAATATACTTAGAATATACTATCAAATTAGAGACTCATTCTTTATTTGAGCTCTTATAGCCCACAAATCCACCATTAAGGGTGAATACATATCCAAAATGCGATTTTAGATCATTTTCATCTACATAAAAAATAATATATGTATCCCATGATGACTATATCCTCATATACTATATAAACTATGAACATATCCTTAGTATGATTCCTATAATTAAATACAACCTTCATAAAATTGAATTTTTTTTCTCCTAAGCATACATGATATTTTCATACTGTGCATATGGTGTTAGAAACATCAGGCCTAGTACATAACATTGAATACATGATAGATCATATTGTAGAAGTGTATGGGGTCCTACTCATCATCTATATCTTTTATTATGTCCGAGGACCCATTTTCTTGGGGAGATTTATATCACATGACACAAGAACCAATCATATCCTAAATTATTTCATCTTGAATATATTTAGTATGTGGTCAATATACACAACCTTAATTATTATAAGTAGTATCTTAGATCTAATAAAAGTGATCTTGATCCGTATAATTTGGGCTACATATAATAAGTATTTCATAGAAAAGAACATGTTCAAACACACCTTAAATAACTATAGGACTGGTATCTCATTTCAAATAATTAATATTTCAGTGACATATACTGATAAAAGAACAATTTCACTCCAAGTAAACCCCTTAATGTCATAGGTCTCATATTCATTTAATATGAAACTGAATTATCTTATAGGTTCATCAAAGTGAATGGTCTACGAACCATATTCTTGATTAAATCCATTAATATATCTCTATAAGATTAATATATTATTGTCATTCCATGGAGAAAAAACTCATTTTTGTTGTGTCATATTGACATCTTGTATAAAGTTTCTGTTAAGGAAAGATATGATGTCATACATTTTCCAAATCTCATACTCATGGTATGTTATTATGTAAAGTATAATTATAAAGGATTTTAGAAAAGAAACTGTTGAAAAGGTTTCACCACATTATATACCCTAATTTTCATTAAACCCTTTGGCCACTATTTTTGGCTTATAGGTACTAAATTTAACTTCCATGTCTAGTTTCTTCTTGAATACCTATTTTCATCCAACATGATTTACATTTACCATAGGATCAATAAGAACCCAAACATGGTTATTATATATATAATCCATTATAGAGTTCATGGATTCTTGAAACATTGAATCTTTTCAGATACTCACCATCTCCTTATAGGATAAAGGATCATCATTATCAATAAATGTTGATTCACTATCCCTGATGACTAGAAAACAATATCTCTAGGGTCCTATAAACTCTATGATAGTCTTATATAGTACATGTATCTATAAAACAATTTCTTCTATATTTCCTTACGCAAATGTTTCTTGTACCAACTCTTATTTATCTCGAGTATCATCTTTATTAAATTCAATATTACTACCACTATCATTTTTTGGAGATTTCCTCCCTCTCAAGATCTACGATCTGTCTTTCCACCATTAAATTTTTCTATGAGGGGTTTCATAGATAATATAACCTGGTTTCCATGGGATATCATATAAAGATATTGTTCATGCCTCAAGGTACTAGTTTATTTCCCTATGTGGCCTTAAGAAATGATTCAAAACCACATACATGAGTACATGACAACAATGAATTCAGCTTGTAGAATAAATAATATGAAATATAATTTTTCTCTTTAGTTGTCAATTGGTTTAGTATATGTGACATAGTTTTTAATAGAAATCCCAAAATGGATAATATAAAATCTTAATGACTCATCATTGAACTCACCATGTCTAATTAGGTGTGTTTCATCCTTTAAATAACACCATTCCACTATAGTGCATGAGGATAATTGAGTTGAGATAGGATCCAAAACAACCCGATATAACTGATAAACTCTACGTTAAGATATTCTATACTATAAATCAATTGATGTTTCTATATATTCTTACCAAGATTATTCTATTCATCATTCATGAACTCTTTAAAGTTATAAAAGTATTCTGAATTATAGCTCATTTAGTAGACACATAAATTCCAAAAAAAATACATGTGAAAGTAATTATGTATGTGTATATACCTCTAATATGAACTGAGAAAGGTACAAAAACAACATTGTTTACCCATTCTAGATGTTATATGGTCTTTTCACCATTTCCACAAAAATGTAGTTTAGTCATAATTCCATGTAAAAATTTGAGACATATATAAAGTGGTTTTTTTACTAGAATAAAAATATTTCTATTGATAGATCTTTGTCAAGTTATTTTCATTTAAATGATCAATTTATTAATTCCAAAATTAGGTGTGATGAGTCATAAAAACTTGATTCGTTGTCGATTTAAAACTCTTGGTTTTCAAAATATTGTACATAAGGTTTGTTATTAAGGTTTATCATGTAATAGAAATTGTTATCTTTATAAAAGTAAAATTTTTTATTCACAAACATGAATACAAATCCATCCATATCTAAATTTGACTAAAATATAATATTCTTACTAACTCTAGGAATGTTAAATCAATTTTTTGACACTAGATTAAATAATGTTGTCAATTTAAGGTGGTAGTCTGTTTTTTCTAAGAAATCATGTATTACTCCATTGGCATCTTCATGATCCACCTCACCTATTTAAGCCTTCATTAATATACTTTGTTCCTATAAATGGATTCAAAAATTAGCACCAAAAGTTTAATCTAATACCCAACTTTTAGATGTGGAAATATTAAACTCAATAAAAGAAAAACCTAAAGGTTCTCCTTACTTTCATACTATGGTGCTGTTTTTCTTCTAGTGTCCCTTCCTTCCAAAGGTTAAAAATTATGTATCATGTTCCCTTTCCTATATCTATAACTTTCACTTCTTATAAGGATGGTGTTCAAAATCATTTTACTTGGAGTGAGTCTTGTGGACCTTTTCCAAAATCATCATTTTTATCACTATAAATGCTCTATGTTTTTCATTCCTCCTTTCAATATCTTCTTAGAAAATCAAAGTGAAAAGTTCAAAAGTGACTTCTCAAAATTGTTCATATTATAATTAAAAATAAAACTAGATGTACTTTTTTCTAGTTAGTAAAGAATGTTTTTAGTGGAAAAATCATCTATGAAATCTAAGGAAAAGATTACTAAATGCTCAAAATAACTATTCATCTCTACTACATGAGTTCTAGCTAGTGAAACATCTCTAAGATTTCACGTGAGATGTTCCTTAGAGATCTATTATTTATCCTATATTCCCTTATTGTAGTATAAATCATAGTGGTGAGACAAAAATATATACACATTTCTTTTCTAAAGTCACTTTTGGAGGTCCCTAGACACAGATGATAACATTAGATACTACAAATATTATGCATCATTCAAGTATTTCTGATAGACAGAGTTCTCTTATTCAATAACCTCTTTAAAAGAAACATTAGGAAAAAACGGGCTCAAACATGTAATATTTCCACTCTTCGTATTATACAATGTGAAAGTTCCTATACTATTCCTAGAAGTTATTTCCAATGAGAAGAGTATCTTTCTCCAGAATTGATTATATTGACCATGGAAATGTTGATTTACACTCTATTATCTATAACTAAATAAAATTATTCTTTAGTAATTTATATTTATTACCAAAGTAAGTGAGATGTAATAATATTATTAATTACTCTTCAATTATTTTATAAAATCCAAATATAACCCACAATTAGATTTAGATTATCATTTCACAAGGATATTCTAGTGGACAGGATCCATATTTCCCTTCTCATAATCTAGACGGGTTCCTGATAAGAAATTATAAGGTAATTATTTAGGTGATCTTTCCAACTATACTAAATCGTAGCACCTTAATCCATTGAGTGGACTCAAAAATCCTAAATTCTTACACATATATTTCCTCAACACTTTCCTAATAGATTCACAAAGTATCATGAAGGAAATCTACCCTTAATGCAAACTAGGTGATGTCATCCCAATGCTTTTAAAAAACATTCACAAATAATATAAATCACACTCATGGAGGCTAGAAAAACACTTCAAACTATGGTTACATTTTAACTAAAGTATTATATGGATATACCAGCTTAATATTTTCAATGGGGGGTTATTATCTTCATGTGTAATTTTTTTTATCCTTTTATATTCTTGTTAACATAATATAGATTTTAAAAAAGCGATCAATAATGCATTGACAAAATAATTTACATATATTATATTTTTTATTCCTTATTTAATGTTCTTTAAATCATTTATTTTAAATGATCACAATAATTCATCTAGTAAACATAACCAATTAACTGTTCACTTGAAAAAATAAACATTTGTGGCCCGATCATGAGATTTTCTAATGGTATGTTTATAAAGAAGTTGAACATATAAATGTTGACCCTACGAGAATAAATCCTTAAACTAGGGTAGGTATTGAGATGTATCATTTCACTTGTCCTCCTATGAATCTCTATGAGTGGATTTACCATTTTTCTAACATGAATCACATTCAATCACTTAAGAGATCAATCCTCTTCTGGTTATTACTCACATACAGGTTAGTGGAACCAAGTGTTTTGGGTTACATAAAATAATCTATGGACATGAAGACCCATACATAATAATGGGGAGGGGATTATGTATGTAGAATCATTTAAATTCAATAATAATTAAATCAAATTAAATCAAACATATACTTTGGTAGGTTAATGTAATAACCACTAGGGTATATGTATGCTGTAATTTAATCCTGGGTTATATTTAATGTTATTATAGAGGTATTAAAGGAATGGAGGTTGAAAGGGATGAATTCTATAGAAAGCATGATAGGTTCCCTGTTGGGAATGGTTAGTAATAACCATGAGGTAACCATTTAGTATGGATCTAGGGGTGACAAATGAGTTCATAATGGTTTGATCATGGCTACAAAAACATTACAGCTCATCAAGGAGACTATGTGGGTGTCTGGATGGTTGTTATCCGATGTCACATAGTTTGATCATGGTTTTTCTAATCATTCTTCTTATCTCCTAGAAACCATTAGAATTGTTTTTATAAGTTAAAATAACCACCCATGGTTGGAGGAATGTTTTTTCTCACTGTGCGACCTAACCATGCATGGCCTTATGAAACATTGAAAAGTTGTATTTTAACCTTTTTTATCATTTCATGTTTATTCCTAATGTTATCCTATTTATCATTTGGATTGATATAAACCTTTCCTAGTTCTATAGAGGCTTATTCTATGGTATTATGGTGAAAATTAATCATTCATGGTGGAAATCTTTGATGTATGTTGAATTTTTTATATGGATTTCCATTTTCATTGAATATTCTCATTAGATCTATTCTCTTATTATCTAATTGGAACCTGAGTAGGATGTGGATGTCAGATCTAAAGGTTTATATAGAGGATTGACGTTATATCTTATAAATCAATGATTGTGAGGACCCGATCTAGTCATTTATGATCTCTGTTTTCAATGGTGATTGGGTTTTTCCTTCTTTCTTGATGTTGGTGTCTCTATAAAAAGGCTATAACACATAAGTCTCTTTATATTAAAGTAAATTAAATTGTGTAATTCTAGAAAATATATTTATTTATATTTTTGGTGGATTTATTGGGAAAGATTCAGGTATAAACACTGACCTCAGCTGCCTGGAACTAGTGCCTACTTTATTAAATTGGAATAATATAAAAGGAATCACATATCAAATGACTGAATAGTCTTTCAGACATTTTAAACTCTATATATACATTAAATTCACATTATAATTGAAAATATAAAATACAAAAAGTATTTTCTTTGATAATTCCATGAACCTCTTAGTGTATCCCTACATATCAATAAAAAAAGTAGAAAATAAAAAATAAGAAATGAGTGAGCTCAGATGCCCATTAAGGGTAAGAATACATCATAATATATGAATAAATAAGGTATAATAAATATGTAAAGATAAAAAACTGAAACATGTGGCTTTTAATCCATAACTTGAGCATAATGTGGCAGAAATAAATAATGATCAAATAATTCCATATAAATATTCCCATGAGCATGAAAACATAAACATTTATATTCTAGATTATTGAATAATCACATGGAATATCAAAAACTAAATTCATAATTATGTAATTCACAATTCTGAACATCTAAAACATTCTATCGACCCCTTGTGCCAAGACATTTAAATAAATGACTAAGGCCAAAAACAAAACCTAATCTAGTTTGTCTCATGAGACATATCGATTCATCAATGGGATATAGAGGTCCATTCCCATCACAAACTAAGTTCAATGCATTTTTAATATTAATGGTGTGAAATGAAATTTGTATATACATTCATGTTTGATAACTAACATATGAAATAATAATACTTAACCCAATAAAGAAACATAATAAAAACCTTCAAGAGTAAAATGGTGAATGGTAATAAAATTTTACATCCCCAATAAAACTGATCATAAACCATCTATATAAATAATAATTATGGTGTCAATACAATATATCCTCATTGAAAATAAGTGGTGAATATGACATATGTATCACGTAAGTAAAGTGAGATGAAAAACCCTTAACTCGGGTCGAATTTCCTTCATACATGTACCTTCCTCATATATATTTTTATCAACATTATTAATTTATAACATAACAATAATAATATTTATAGTATCTTATATGATCATCTTATAACATTATACAACCCGTTTGTTTATAACATTTCATTTTTTTTATTTTTTTATGTTAATTGCCATGTTTTCTCATGCTCATTTTTTCATGAATGATCCAATTATTATGCATAAGATATATATATATATATATATCATCTACATAATTGTAATAATTTTATAAATATCATATTTACATATTAGATAAAGTTTTAGTGACATTAATGATTGTTGGATATGGAAAATGAATGATATCACTTTGTGGATATGGTATGTTGTACGTACACACAAGAGATGGTGTCATTCCATTAATGATTGAAAGGGAATGTAAGTGTGTGATAAATTAATTTTCCAAAATCAATATAATCTCATATATATCCCTTATATTTATTAATATTATCTTAATTACATTCCATGAAAATTTTCAATGAAAAATGATTCACATCACATCATGAGGTGGTACTCTACTGTAAACACAAGCGATGCTATTATATTTTAAACGAAAGGGAAAGTAAGAATTTACTTCAGATATTAAAATTCAGGTAGAATATTTATATCATAAATATTATATAGAAACATTTATTCCATCATTATATCTTGTATTTAAAGGTGGTGATGGAAAATGAATCAAATTGGATCATGAGGCGGTAGTCCCCCATACACATGATCGACGATTTAGTTTTCCATTTGATGGAAGTGTAAATAGATAAATATTATTCCATAAAAAATAAATATTGTATAATATATATTTTAATATTTTTTATCACATTGTGAAAACCATATTCCACATTTTATCTATCCTATGACAATGGAAATCAACGCACGTGCATACCCACAACATACCATCTTCATGTCGTGGTGTAATTTGATTCTCATAACCACTTTACATTGATGTGTATAATGATGGAAATAATGGATATAAATGGTAATTGGGACATGATATTGATTCTTTATAATTAAAATATCACCCTATTCCTTACATTTTCACCCTTTAATGGATTGATATCGTCGCCCGTGCATACGTATAGCCTACCCTTTTCATGACATGATGCGATTCATTTTCCATTTTCACCATTCTATAATGATTATAAAAATAAATATAATGAATAAATATGATATCTATGACATTAATATAAATTCTGATTTGATGTAACTATGTATTATTCTCAAGAACTATGACTTAAATGAAAAACATGCATTGGAAATTTAAGCAATTAACACCCGAATTAAGGGTAATAATGAAATATTATTAACATACAGATGATTAGATGAAATAAGATGATCATATAAGATATCATAAATATTAAAATGGTTCTGTTATAAATTAATTATATTATATAAAACATTATAAAAGAGTTTAAAGCATATAAAACCAAAAGTAATATTGATATAATGTACTTCATCCCAATTTCACTTCAATGAGGCATATTTTAATATTATGCACCTTATTTCTTTTATATGGTGTATATTATGTCCCTTTTATTTATTATCATAATTCATTAAATATTTAATTAAATATCCATATTCATTGTACCATGGATATGATTATTTCAAATTTCCTGGTCTATTTTGACATACGGTGTTACTTCCAAAAGTTATTTTATTAAATGGGAAAAAAATGTGAAATATATATCATTTACTCAATAAAAATATTTGCTGATAAGGACCATTTATTTTTGAATTAAAAAAATCATTTTTATTATAAGGAATTATTTATACATTTATACAAATGTGGGTCCTAATTATAGATATCTGCTCGATGCATCGATAGTCTCATGAGATATATAAGTTTTCAAAAATAAATGGGTTTTACCCATAATGGTTAAAATATTTTCTAAAAGGTATCAAAAATATCGATACAATGATTTTTGAGATCATGGTTTGCAATAGAAATAATTTCCTTCAATAAGAAATCAGTCATTATTTATCAATGTAATATTTCATAATGATAATATCTGTGTATTCATATTGTGCAATAGTTATTGATTAAATAGAATTTATTTCCAAATATTTACATTACCATAATGCTTATCACTTATCATATTAGGATAGAAATGTTAGTGATTAAATGGAATGTGTGTTCACTTGTTTTTCATGACATATAGATTATTTTTTACTAATTCAATATATATTCCTCTTTAGGTAACCCTTACTAAGCATCCAAGATCACCCTTTAATTTTTTTTTACTTTTTTATAGGATATGAAGATGAAATGATAAAATGAGCTTGAGGATGAAAATTAATTTCATTTTTTATGTTATATTTTTAATTACTAATGTAATAAGGGTGCCGTGTATGTATCTTATTTTGAAAAACCCGAAAACTATTCGGTCCTTAGGGATCAGATTCCCTGTATTTAATAGTAATGAAATAATGTAACCACCGACTCTTAGATATTGGGGTTGGGGTTGTTATTGTATTAATTCTACAAATTCTAAAATAAAATTTTTGGGTTACTTTCTATAACTATTAAAAAGAAATCATAAAACCAAAACTTCTGAAAAACCATTGAGGGGGTAATTTATAGGGATCACTTGTGAATTATTTACAAACTACTTTAAAAATTATTTATTATTTTTCTATGATACTCATTTTCCAACTATATAAAACACAAATAAATTTTTTATCACTTTAGTTTTTTTAATTCCACCAAATGTAATATTAATTTCTAAAAAAATTAAATGTAATTCACCCCCCACTTTCCATCATTACATAGACTAAAAATTGGTATCAAATACAACCATGATTTTAAAAACATAATCATTTTTATGGATTGATCATTTATAGATGGAATCCACGTCAAATTTCCTTGGTTTTCATTAAGAAAATTCTCTGGGAATATCTACATACATTGATGGAAATGATTAAGATAATTGGAAAATAAGGATGCCCAAATTTTATAGATGTATAAGATATCTGATTTGTAGAATTTAAATGCATTGATATCCCACCCCCAAGATTCAGAAGATAAATTTTCCTCTGATTATATTTTGAAACTCGAGAATCATGGTAATGTAATGAATTCTCTACACTACCAGTTAGATTAAAATTAATTTAATAGAGTAAATATGTGTAAAACCTCTCATTAAATTATGAAATTATTAATGGTTACCCATGAAGGAACACATATTTAAAATGATACTAGGTTTCATAAGAACTGACAAGATTTTGAAATCTTTATTATGCATTATAACTAGTCTATAGATGAAATTTTTTCATGTGTCACTATATTTATAATAGACGGAAGCCTTTATATGATGATATTTCAAGGAAATTCATTTAGGTCTTTCCTATTTCGTCATAACCTAATGAGACTACAATATAAGAAGGTATTTTCATCAAAATAATTCCATTTAAGTAACTCATTTGGTCACTAATTAACTATGATATTTTAATGTGAAAAAAATAAGACAAGGAAACAAAGGAGGTTAAAAAGAAGGAGAGCATTTACTAAAAAGCCTATATTGATGATTCTTTCATAGTTTAAGAGTTTATTTTTGATCATTCTAAGAATATGAACAACTTTTTTAAGAAGAAAAATGCATACCACAATGAAATGAAGTAGAATAAATAAAAACCAAAGGTAAGATTTAATGATTGTTATAAAAAGGCTCACATACAACCAAATTATCTCAATCTCAAAAAGAAAAAGGAGAAGAAGGAAAACAAAAAGGAAGTCAACAATTTTATGTGGAATGTATGTGATGAATAATAATATTCATAATAAATTGATATAATCCCCACATGTATCATGGATGAAATTAAGTTAATATAAGTGGTAAATTCTTCCACTTCCACATTCTATTACAGCCAGTTAAATTATAAATATTTAAGATATTAAATAGATAAAATACAAGATGAATTTTGTGAACTCACCTCTATATTCATAGTGATTAAAAATAAATAAAAACTTTTTTTCATGAAAAATATCATATTGTTGATGAAAATGAGAAATTAAACTTGGAAAATGAAATGACCAAATATTTTCAGTTAAAAATTTATAAAGATAAAAATAGAAGATTCAAAGTGTTGTTGAAAGGAAATTAAGGCCTACAAAGGATTTAGATATAGTTAAATTGAAATGTATATTTATAAAGGATGAAACTAATACTAAAAAATTGTAAAATTAAATTAAATTTATTAAAAAGGATATTGAAAAGATCACCCATAGGGATAAAATGTTAAATTTTATTTTTGGTTCAGAATTTCATGGGAATGGTACTCATGGGAATGGTTATTAAAATAATTATAAAACTTCAAAATAATTCTACCACGTTTTTAAAATATATCTCATAATACATATTTTTTAGTTATTGTGGGAAAATTGAGAATCTCAATTATGAATGTTATTCAAAAATTCTTCAAGTATAAGGCCTAAATCCATTAATTTTTCTCAAACATTGACTCTAGAAAATCAATTTCCAATATATTTTTTTTTTCCAAAATCCCTTTTTTCCAACATTTGTGGATGTACATTTTTTGTAAAAAAAATATTTCCTCTTAAATTTTTTTAGTAATAATGACTCATCAGAAAATTATTGAGGATCTACAATGTATATTGATAGTGGGTTACCAATGCATATGTCTGGTGACTTCACCAAGTTCAATTACAATTAGGAG
This sequence comes from Viscum album, assembly GCA_963277665.1. Lineage (NCBI taxonomy): Eukaryota > Viridiplantae > Streptophyta > Magnoliopsida > Santalales > Viscaceae > Viscum > Viscum album. Next base: position 605,973,197 of record OY728139.1, on the reverse strand, counting down.
AATAATAGTGGAAATTTATTCTTTGGTGACAAATCAAGGAGTAATAAATTTAATATTGGTACAATTGGATTGTCAAAATTAATTTTTATTAATGATGCTTTATATTATAAATTATGTAATAATAATTTACATATTGTAATTTAATTATGATAATTAGGATTTAACTATTAATTTGAAAATTATTTATGAAACATAGTTTATTCACATGTAATGATTTTATTTTCCGCTTACAGAATAAAAAAGATTATGTTGTTGGATTAAAATACATTAAAAGTAAACATTTTGAGTGGTTTATTGCACAAGATAGATATTAATTTATATGAAAAATAATCGTTATTAATTTTTACACACACTCACTAGTGAAACATATCTATAGTCCCTTATATGAGATTTCATGAAATAACATTTTAAAAAAATGGATGTCTTTTTGAAACCTCAAAAAAATAGGGAAAAATAGATGTCTTTATTTTAAATAAAAATAAGGTGTGTTTGTCTCTGAATACCTTGAACATATATAGCTAAAACATTTTGGACTAATCCAGGTATCTAGTATAATAGGTGAGAAAGACACATTTGTAATTGATGATGAATATGAAAATTTTATGTGGGTTTATTTAATAGAATACAAAATTGTGGCCTATAAGTATTTCATTAGATATATCATGATTATTAAAATTTTAAAAGTCTAAAATATTATTTCAATTTTGGGTGATCAATGGGGAGAGTTAGAAATGATGGGTTTTTATTATTTTTATGTTTCATAATCCTAACACCCTTCCTTATGCACTACTATAAATCCCATAATAAATGTGACTATTTAAAGATGTATGAAGAATTTTAAAACAAATCATGAGATCCCCTAAATGGATTCATGATTCATCAATATTCTAGGGACATGGAGGTAACTACCACATGTTATACCATTAACTGTGTACTCATAAGTCCCAATCTTACAAATATCCCTTATGATATTTGGAAATGTAAATTATCTATTGGTTTTTTATTTTAAGTTATTTTGTTGTAAATGTTTTGTTATCAATACCAAAGATAATTTAGGTAAATTTTATCCTAAATAAGTTGAGGTTATATTTCATTGATATTCCAACCTAAGTAATAATTTCATGATTTTTAATAAGTGGACCAAAACCATGGAAGTGTAAATCCATATAAAATCTTATCAAAATTTTCCTAAACCTATTTCTAAAATTGATGACATTGAGGTAGACCATGCTTATTTTACAATAAATGAACCATAAAAACCTAAGACACCAAAGTTAAAAAAGTAAATTGTCAATATCCCAAGGAATGGGTTAAATCAAAAGACCATCCTCATAAAAATGTAATTAGTAATTTGTAAGAATGTATTCGTACCAGGATTTATATTTTAAATTTTGTAAAACACCACGATTTTGTGTCACAACTGTGGACAAAAATATTTATTATGATATTATTGATAATTTTTTTTCTCAACTATAAGGATCATATAAAAATTTAAATATCTTATAAATGTCAATATTTTTTAAAATCATGTCAAATGAAAATATTTAAATGGTTTTGTTTGTAAAAAGTATTTTATGGAACAATCACCCGATTTTTAGAATTCAAAACTTATGGATTAGGTTTTCTAGTTGACCAAAGCACATTATTGATTATAACAATCTATAGATTATTTGTATGATATGTTGAATATGATGGTTTTAGATAATGTTATTGAAATGGTCAATGTGGATTATACCTTATTTTCAATGAATTTTTCAAATGATCTTTTTATTGATAAAATTTATGTTGATGATGATGTTTTTGGTTTATTTGGAGAATATATATATTATGAATTTTTAAATTCATATTTTATGTAACTTAAAATTAGTTTTATTATAGGTATAATTTTTAGGGCTTCTAAATTCCAAAAAAAATGTATGATTCCTTGGTAAAAGAAAATAAATTAATGATAATTTTGGCAGGGATCATTTAAAGGAGATCAATAATCTAATGAATAAATATTTTAAGCTTACTTTGGATGATGCTATTAAGTAGGTATATAATAATATTTATAGAGGATTGACTGAGATTATTCTCTATCCTAGAATTACAATAATAGTCATCATGTTAATTTTATTCTTTTGTTCATTTTTTGAAGACAATCTAAATGAATATGATTTAAAAATTCTCAAAATAATTTTTATATATCTTATAGAACCAAAAATTATATCCTATTTTACCCATAAGACACATATTTTGATATTTAATTTTCATTATATTTTGATTTTGGTGGTTTAGAATTAGATATGACATGATAATTTTTAATTGACACGTACTTGGAAAATTACTTGTCTCATGGATGGTAAATTTGATTTTTTTTCTAGGGCCGATGTGAAATATATTTTCACATGTAGTGGTTGTGACCAAATCATTTTGATAAAACATACCATTATAAATTATAGATCAAATTTGGATGATTTGAATATTAATTGTGATAGAAAAACTGAAAATTATATTCCTTAAAATGAAATTAAACACTCTCATAAAATGCACCGTTACATCAGAAACTATTTGGTTAGAGAGAATTCCCAATAAAATAATATCATAATATATTTATTTACACAAATTTTCAAGTAGATGATATTTTCACTAAACAACTAATAGTCCATTGGTTTGATTTTATTTATAGTGTTAGGAATGATATGCTTATGTCATACTCTCTTAAATGAATTCATTTATAAAGTTTTCCTTTTTTAGCCACATATTTTTCACTTAAATATTGAAGTAATTTTTCTATCTATTTTACTCTTTTAGTAATGTTTATTTGTCTCTTTAATTGCATGGTTAAAATGTTACAGTCTCTTAGGTGATCTTTTTTTTACTTTTCTATCATATGTTATTAACACTAGATTTATAGGTTTTTCTATTGTCTACTATATAATATTAAATGTATGCCTCATTTAGAGGATAAATAGATCTTTCAAAAGAGAAAAATTCCAAGAGAGAGACTAGTTTTAAAATTTGAAATGATATTTTTGAAATTTTAGATCTATATTTGTGTAAAGGTATAGGGGGTGTGTATTTTTTGATTTTGAAGAGTGTATTTTATGACATCAAAATCATTAATGTTTTAATTTTTTCCCCCAAATAAGATTTTTTCCAATATCATTTTATACTTCCAATGAAAAGATGGGGTTTTTCTCTCTCTAAATAACATTAACGATGGTATATAAGACCCAAAAAATATTTTTCTTCTAAAGTATCATTTTATGAACACGTTGTTGTTTACTTATCTAACTCTTTTCCATATTATTATAAATAAATTCATACCAGGATAAGGCATTGACCTTGTTAAAGGTATGGTTTAAATTGTTTCTTGGAGAAAAAATATCCTAGTGTCATTTTAATTGAAAAACAAATATCAATGATATTTCTAAAATCGATTTATATTTTTGTTAATGAAAAAGGGTATACTATATTTCCTTGAAATATAAAAATACATTGATTTGTTTTGAAAGTAAATTGGGAAAAACTTTTTCATGTGAAATCATTTAAAATATATATTTTTTAAAATGAAATATTTTTATAAAAAATGTTTTTTGATGAATTTAATTAAAAAATATTGAAATAACATTTGGATATATTCAAGAATAATTCATTATGACTTCTGTTGATGAAAGAAATGCTCGTTACGAGATATATAAAGGAATTTTTAGATAGTTTGGGGTGAATCAAGGCTAAAATGGGTTTAAAATTCACCAAAGGGGAGGGATTCATGAATGTTATAACCTTAAAAAACAAACAGTGATTCCTAATGTTCTTATGGAAGATACAAAATGAACTTCATATGAGTTATGATAACCTTCATAAAACATATGTCAAGTTGAAAAGGTCTCCACCCTTTGTTGAAACCATTATGAAATGTACTAAATTGGTAGAAAATTTCATGAAATGAGGCTTATCAATCCCAAAAACCCTATAAATACAACTCTCCACCCCTCATATAATGGGATGAAACAATTGGACTTTCTCCAGATGCATGGAATCTAATAAACATTAGACTTCATGTGAAAAAGGAGGCATGGATTATCCATCCTTCACGAACTTCCTCCTATATGATATTAAAACTCAATATCTATGGATGAGATGATTTTTCCAAGAATTATGAAAAAATTTATACTGAAATTCCCAAAATCTCATTCGGGTTTAGTGATATAATTATCATTTATTTTAAAAAAACTCCAATTGGAACCAAGCCATTACCCGAGGAAGGGTCACCTGGTTTCATGATGTTCCCCCTTTCAAGAAACCCCAGAACATCATGAAACCCATACCTTCATGAAATATTCTTAAAGGGACCCTACATGTTTCCTCCTTTCAACATACATACCTTCATGAAAACAAAGTTCTCGATGACCCTTAATAACTATAACCTAGTTAAAACATGTCCTGATCTTCTGCACAATTGGTGTCATCATCCCTTATTCCCAACCTCTATGATTCATTCACATCCTAGACGGTTTCATCACTTATTTATAATAGTCATAGAAACCCAAATTAAAATTTATCTTATTCATAAGCACGATAAAGTTTAGATCTATATTTTCTACTTCACCATGGATGCTTTTATATCATGGCCCACCCAGATGCACTTACTCCGTAGAAACAAAATCCCCAAATGTGTAATCATCAAGGGAAACAATTCACCTTTCTTGGTATAGATACCTAGTCCAATATACTACTCTATGAAATTGAAAAGGTATCCCTATGTGTAAGACCATCACATGTCTGAGCTATATGATTTTTAACTTCATATCTCAATGTATTAGTCACACGATGTTGAACAGTATGACAACTAGCTTAAAACATGAAATAAAACTATATCCCTACCATTTTAAAAAACATAGGATGTCCCATGTGTGAATGGAATGGGTTGACCCCTCTCATCCCACCAAATTTGATGAAAACCTCATTCCCTATATAAGACAACCATGGGTTAACACCTCCTTACCCACCAAGGGTTAAGACACCTACAATAGGAGTCTTGCCTGTATAACCCCAACACCATCCTACACCAATTTTGGAATGAACCCCAACACCGGGGTAGCCTATAAGAATATTCAGTAATGAACCACACTTTTTAACATAAATTAATATTCTGAATAAATATGTATTTTGTAGAAAATAAAGGGAAAATAAACTTGAAAATATCATCTATTTTGTATAATGTAATGAAACTTTATGTACTAAAAAATTCATATTCCATATAATCCACCACACTAACCATCACTATCACACCTCCCATAGTGATATCATCCATATTCCATGATATTAAAATGAATGGACTGATCCCGTCACATGACTTTAAACTATAAACTCAAACTATGTGGATTTTGATCCATGTCTCCTAACAAGGAACATAAGACACCTCCTTGAGGTTATATCTCAACACAACAGGGGAACTTCATGAGGTTCAATACTAACCCAAAAACAGTACCATTAAATCTATATGTTTTCCTCTTAGATGGTTTAATCTCTAAAGTGTGATCATACCCCACTTGGGATAGGCTCAACACCAAAATACATTTCCTGAAAAGACATTAAACCTATCACATACATATCTCCATAATATGTTAAACCTATAACCTACCTAACCCCATAATATGTTAAGCTTATGACTTACCTATCACCACAATATGTTAAACCTCTAACTTACTTGTCCCACATGTCATTAAACATGTGACCTTCCTCTTCCTACAAGAAGATAAACCTATGACCAACGTATCCACATATGATTTCTTACCTATAACATACCTATCCCCACAAGAAGACAAACATGTTACCTAACCATCCCAATAATACATTAAACCTATGACCTTCCTATCCCCAGAGGATGTTGTGCCTATGACCTACCTATCCACGTAATACGTTAAACATGTGACCTACCTATCCCTACAATATTTTAAACATGTGACCTACCTTTCCCTGCAAGACGTTAAACCTATGACCTACCTATTCCCATAATCCGAACAATATATTAATCCTTTGACATACCCTACTATGTATAAAATAACCCCATAACCCATTTATCATCCATGGGATATCCAAGGAATTCTGTGTTGGATTCCAAGTGATCATGAAATGAGTTGCATCATAGTGGACATGATATGCTTAGGGTTATGAACCTAAGATGCCTTACGTAATATATTTAATCATCTTCAAATGAGAATGAATTTTATAGATATGAAACATTATAATGATTCCCAAACACCATCATCATCCCCAAATCGAAGGTGGCGACCTATTTTGATGGAAAGTAGTGTAATTGAAATGTTTCCACCTTGGTATGGTACCAGGAATGATAATCAAAAAAAATTCTTAGATATTCGAGGGAGACATAGAAAAGGAATTGAGCAGTAGGGAGGAATTTAAATAAGGAAAATTCAATATCCCATCATCTAGTTCTAACTAAGGATCTGATGTGATAAGTCATACGGGTGGTGGTGATTCACCTTTGGAAAGTGTGAATATTGGGAAGTACAATTAGAGGCATTAATAACCTTCTCAATGATTCTAATTTCTTTGGGGGAGGTAGAGGAAATCATGTTTCCACACCCCTATGTACGACCCCAATAGAAATCATCAAAAAAAAAATGTTTAACCCAATGTGAATTTATTCTCCTATAAATAAAATGATGATCATTGGGAATCAATAGTTCTAAGATGTCATTGGCATGAATCCCTTCTCCTTCACTAAGAAATGATGAGTAGTATTAGGCATGTTGGGAATCACCTCCACTAGAAAAGTACAAATGGATATCCTCATATATCCTACATGACTCAAGATGTGGTAAAAACATGGTTATCTAGCTTCTCCAGTAGGCTTGGGTGAAGAAGAACTGATAGTGAAACAATCCCACATGACTACACTTATTCTGAAACAACCACCACTCCTTTTTCTCATGGTATCCCTCACAACATCCCTCCTTATCATATCACTTAATTAATGGTCATCAATACCCTCATTCATTTATATGAGCGGGATGGTTCATTCAAACTAGGTATATTTCCATCCAGGACATCAAAGTTGTGGTTCTATGCCATCACAACCAACCCTATGGGCTGCACATGAGGAAAGATCCCCTCATATCTACAAAGAAACATTTAATGAGACATTCACATAAATTCTCTAAATGTTCCCTCCCCACTTTGATGAGGTTATAGAAACATTAGTCACACCTACTACGACTACCACCTAGGGGCTTCTCGGTGGGCCACCACCACTCAACAATGTTGTTAATATCAACTATGCCCATAGGATGATGAATATGACAATCACATCACTACACCATTATCCCAAATCCCAAACTCCATCAGCAGCTCCGGGGTCAATTCACTAAGACTTACCACCAAGGGAATCTATGACAACTATAGTGTCCCCTTCCACTTCTGATGTTCCTCTAATCCTTATGACCAGTGCGTGGAAAAATATTCTTACCATCTTGGGATGGAGAAACCATCCAACTATTGGGAACGTTGGGTCAACTTCCCCAACTATGGGATCCAACATAAAAAATCTATAGACACTCCACATTTATATATTTCTCTATAGTGGTCATCCACATGATTCCATCACCTAACATGGAGGTCCTACACATGGTGAATATTTCCCTAGTCCAAAAGATCCATCTAATGAAATAAGGGTGGACAACCACCATGGGGGTCCTACCCATGGTTATGGCTGTAAAATGATTGAAAAAATATCCTATGGACCTACGGGGATCAAACTTGGGGAACTCATATATAGAAAGAAGCATCGATAGGGGGAAAATCACATCAAAATCCACCTCTTGATGTTTGAGATGTCATGAAACAAAATAATGGAACATATCACTCTACTAAAAAATCATAGGACAAAATCTCTTCAGTTGTGATTGATTATCCCAAAGATGTAGATCTAAAATCTCCCCAAATATCACCATCAATACATATATATAGAGGAGTGATTATCTCCCGTTCATGGATTCTCTATATAGTTATTCTTGCTACAATATTCTTCCCTCCTATATGGTTCCTCCATTGATGTTAGATAAATTTATGAGTCTATAATGGCACCCTTTTGATGATGGAGATCATTCTACCCAGACATAGGGTTATAGAGAAATGAGCATCATGATTATCCATAGGGAATAGCTACCCTTTCATTTATGGATATGGTAATGATTATGGCCTCACCTATAGAAGACTTTTTATTATTCTAATGGCATTTGGCGAATGTGAATCCACCTATATCTGAGGGTCATTAGTAGAATAGAATCTCATCACTACCACCCCTAATTTAGAGAACATCACCAATTGGATCTTGGGGTGATAAATATTAGGAAAACCCATAAAAATAGTAAATAGAAGGAATTTATTTTTGGAAATATTAAGCGATGATTAGCTAGAAAGCTTTTTTTATACACCAAAAGTTTTCCATCATATATTCCTTCACTCAGTACCACAAATCACATCTTTTCCAAAATATTTGGGTGACATTAAACAACCTCTAAAATTCTTAGTTGACATATCCTAGGAACAAGGATGATATTGAGGTCATTAATTAGCAATTCTAGAGGTTCAAAATTATTGCACTTCCAATAGTTTAACACCCTGATTCGTATGGATGTCACCAGAACTTCCAAAAAACATGCATAAAAAACCTCACCATGCACCAGTGAATCATACAAGAAGTGTATCCCCATATTAATATAAATGGTTTAGGATAGTATGGTTTCCTTAAATTTACCCCATTTCACAGAGATGGTGGGGACCATCAGGATAACCAACCTATTAATGGAGAGCGCCTATCAATAGCCTTATCCCCCATGAATGTTATAGACATAAAGGCTCTGTGTGATCAAAGAAATCAAGATAGTGATAAAGGTAATGAAAGAGATATGCCCCATGGTGGAAAGAAGCATCCATACAATGATCAAATCACTTTATGATCCAGTAGGCCATTCAATGTAGTAGTGACTTCCAATCCTTCCCATGATGCTATAATAACATCTATCACCACTCAACTATAGGCTATAGAGATGAAAAAGGAAGTGATCCCACTATAAGGGAAGTTGTATCCTGTATGGGTGGACCCGATGTGACCACCACTATAATTTGGAAATTTGAGATTTATCTCATTTAATGGGACTTACAATTCATTATTAAAATAGATAAAATTGATTTAAGGTAAGATACAATAATAAGAACCCCTAAGAAATAAAAATAATCCAAGATTCATTGGTTTTTCCAAACTATAGAGGGAACCATATTAACCAAGTACAATCATATTCCCTTAGGATTCATAACTAGATTGGAAGATCTCCACATGTAATTTCTTTGCAAGTTCATCTCTCCCATACTGAAAACCAGCATCGATGCCCTATTAATGTGCATGAAAAGACCTGATGAGAGATTTGATGACTTATTACCTGATGGAAATAGATCACCTTCTCCCTTGATATACTTCTTTATAAGGAATAACTATTGATGATGTGAATGGATAATATTGAGGATGAGCTAGTTCCCACTCTCATCTCCCTGAGGTATGTAGGTAAATTCTAGGAATTCACTAGAACGACTCAACATCCAAAAGAATACATACAATAAACCCTGAAATGGTCACAAAAATTACTTATTTTGATCCTATGATAGAAACCTATTATGGAAGAGGTTGCTGGCTCCATAGAGACTTAGGCCCCAAAGCTATTTTGCCTTCAAGAACCATTGTTGGATAGTATTATCCAGTAATAGCCTTTCTACAAGAATGATTCTTAGGCCCCGAGTTAGGTTTGGTCCCTATTGTTACTTTTGTATAATGGAAGAATGAGTTATACTTATATAAAGATGATCTAATTCTGGGGTACTTCATCTATTCTGTGGGTATGGACATCCTAAATCTTCTAGAATGTAAGAGGCCTTAAGAGGCTAACTTGTCTAATTGTGCTAACTACTTCCCAGACCATAGGGTCCTCAGGCACACCATTCATGAGTTTTTAATGTTCATAGATTTTCATGAGGACCATGAAGAAGGTGTCCTAGACAAGGTTGGAAATTTCTGAATATATGTGGAACATATCTTGGTCATTCCTAACAATGATAAAGAGAAAATCAATGAATATATGATGGTGTTTGGGTGGGGCACACATAAGTACAAAGACTGCATGGCCTGTAATATGATCCCTCATGAAAAAATAATTATCTATTCCCACTTTATTATGGCAATACAACCTATGATTTATATTCACACTCATAATGTCTCATCGATAACACAACCTTCCAAGTCTCAAAAAATAGGCTTTGGAAACACAAAGACAACTTGATCATCCCACTAGTGAAAAGGATAACATTACCACTCAATGACTTCATGCCCCGTGAATTGGGAGAACCTCTAGTAATTATTCCAATACATGAGTAATCCATTGATGAAGAAAATTTATATACATTGGTCAATTGAGTCATACTATTAAATCATCGTATGGTATCCAGTGATGAAGAAAATAAATATCCCCTTCAATTACCTCTAGCCTCTTTCATCCATTAAGGGGTATATGCCAAGCTATTAAATAGATTTATTAGGTATATTCCCTATAAAAAATTACATCCCACTGATACCATACAATAGAACTTCTATAAAGAATAACATGTATTGCCCTCATCGACCTCATCATCAGGTGAAATCCCATAACCAACTATATTGTTTGATTGTATAACTCAACCAGAATTGACCAACACAATGTTCTAGATGGCTGAGGCTATACCTTATCTATTCAGTGATAAACAAGGTTTTTTTACCAATAATAGAACATAGTGGGCTCCATCCAGGGTATAACACCTCAACTAATTGTGCCCACTATACTACCATCCAAAGAGTGGAATACAATGAGTAGAAATATGCCCCTATCCAAAAAATATGGTATTATGGGGAATCTCATAAGAATACCAATGAGAATATCTATTCTCTATTATCTCTACATATCAAATGATACATGTAAGGCTCTTAATGAATCCATAAAAACTCCTCTCATTTTGAGAATGAGGTCGCATCTGCTGAGGCAAATTATGTATATGAGGATGAATAAGAGGATTTCTAAGCTATTATCCCCTTTTTGAGGAGGATGAGGGTTCCTTTATCAAGGGAAACATACAACCACTATATTGAATAGAATAAGTTAATGGTTTCAATATATTTTAATACCATGTAGACAATGGTTATGGGATCAACCTCAACCTGACCCAAATGTTAAACAAACTAGGGCACCCCGAAGTGGATCTGACCCCCTCCAACCTAAAAATTTAGGCATATGAAAAAGTGAGTAGAATATATGTAGAAAGATCCAGCTAGAGGATTTATTTTGAGTCATAGTGGAGAGTACTGAGTTCATAGTTATTTCATAGGACACGACTTACAATGACTTGTTGGGAAGGCCATAGCTTCACCTACACATAGTAGTCCCCTCTTCATATTATCAATTCTTCATTTAATCCTTCAATGGTCTAGTTGGGGTGAACCTAGGTGATAACCCTCCCTTGAACTCCCATGATGGATGATATATGGATTCCAACTATTATAATAAGTAAGGAATGAAAAATATAAATGAATGGGTCGAACACAATAATTCCTCCAATAATCTAATAGCCACATTATAAAATAATTTGGTTGGTATGAAAGATAGATTTTTCTTTCCCATACAAAAATTAAACTGAATGATCCAAAACTTACAGATCATTTCATCATCCTTAGAATATTGGAATTCCCACAAATCACCTTGTATTACTACAATATATAGGCACTGTTGAGGACAAAAAGACAACTCATATTGTATACCAGGTGGTTATCCCCTTGGACACTGACCCATAACAACCCTATACATTCCAGAGAGTTAGAATGACTCAATGGAAGTACACACCTCATCATTATTTTGACATTATAAATGGAAATATCCATCAGAAACTACATGTAATGGAATCATCATCCTTTATTTCCATGAACATAACTGAGCAAGAATCCTTCACAGAGGATCTTACCCCAATCCAGAAAGAAATAAGTATCACTCCATAGTCCCCATATATATAGTTATTGATCCTTTCCAATGAACCCATAACTTCAGATGATCAAGAGGATCTAGAAGACACCCCTCCCTATTATGATAAAGTGTATTTACCAGCATTGATTACTTAAAATAGGTAAATCTCATCATAATGGAAGATCCATGCCTAAATATTATTAGCATAGTAATGACCCCAAATGAATAAGAAAAATATTGGGGTTTCATGAAGAGGTTATTTGATGTTTTCACTAGGAACTATAAAGAAATGTTTTACCTCAATCCATATGTGTTTTTCATCACCTTGGAAACCCAATGGATCATCACTGTTACAAACAGTCTCCCAGGAAGATTCACCATTCCGATGGTAACATGGTCATGGAAAAAGATTAAAAGATACTCAAAGTAGGCTTTGTTATGAAAATACAATACCCAAAATGGATGGCTAAAATTTTCCTAATCAGAATGAAGAATGGGTAGAATAAATTTTATAGTGAATTTTGGGATCTTAAACACCAATGTCTGAAGTATTACTTTTCTATCATGGTGGTTCAATTATTAATGGATTCCATCTTCAACTTCTAATACTAGTCTTTCATGGAAGATTAATCTGTATATAGTCAACTCTGGATGGTGACCATGGATGAAGAAGCCTCTACCTTTAGGGAACCATAGGGGTAGTTTTTCTATGGAGGGATTCTATTTGGTTTGAATAATGATGACGATACATAAAACTTTTCCATGAATCATATCTTCATTCCAAACCTCAAGACGTTGTTGGAGTATTATTTTAATGATTTTGTAGTCATATCCCACAAATATCATAACTATCTTAGAGATTATCAAAATGTTTTCAAGTTCCTCCACACCCATCACATGAAAATGAACCTCTTGAAGTGTGCTTTAGGTTTTACCACATGAAGGTTTCTTGGAACTATTATTTGATTTAGAGGCACCAAGATTGACTAAGAGAAGACTAGATCTATCATCCAAATGCCTCCTCCCTACAATTATCATGAATTCTGAGGTCTTGAAGGTCACATATCCAAATCAGGTGATTTATCACTAAATTGAATGGTAATTGAATCCCCTTCATCATGATCAAGATGAAAATAACCATATACTAGTAATATTAAGAGTTCCAATGTGTGTTTGAAGAAATAAATAATTTCTTTCTTCATCATTCGACAATGATGAATCCCATCCCGGAAATCCTATGGTGCTTTATGAGATCGCACAAGAAAATATCTCAACACTTTGATAGCTGAGAATAATAATGTGGGTAGGGAAAATAGTATCTATTATCTTATCCCTATATTTCTTGAACATGAGACCATGTATTATCCCATTGTGAAAATATAAATGGCCGTATTATTAAGGGTTCATAAATTGTGGAATTACCTATAACACCAAAAAATAGAGTTGGTGTCTTATGTTAATCCGTTGATGTACATACTTAATCTAACCATTATAATAGGGTGATTGGAATGTTGGGTAGTTATCATGAAGTAGTTCAATATTGGGGCTTTCTCCCACAAGGCTATCAAAGGTCATGCATTAGTAGATTTCTTGGCTTCCCACCTGACTCCTAAAGACTCAACCCTAGATGTTGACATTCTAGATAGGGAAATCTTCTCTATAAACTAGACAAAACCATGTCATTATATAAATTTTTATGGCTCGTCCCACATCCTTGCTGGGATAAGTCTCAACAACCAAAAATTTAGTAAGTTAAGCTAGGGTAATTTCTTCATGACTCCCGTATAGGCCAAATTTCCATACTCATTGCTATTGTTTTAAGGTTGTAAAAATAATGGAACAGAGTATCAATATCTTCTAACAAGAATTGAGTTGGATCATAATATTGAGGTTTCCTAGTTTCATATAAAGGGATAATTAGAACTAGTCATCAATGATATTTATAGTGACAATTTCATCAAAAAAAGGAATTCATCCCTTTACTCGAGACGACCCACAAGTTGATGGGTCATTTCCCATACCATTTGATGGTGACTAATGTTCCCTATTTTAAAAAAATACACATCTGATTCATTAGAAGTTTTGTATATTTCCCTCAAAAATACTAACAAATACAACTGGTCATTTATGTTGACTATCTTAGATTTATTTCCCCGGTCACCTCTGATGATGAGACCCAATAGGTGAACCAACTAAACAAAGGAAGTTCTACATAAGGGCCCTAAAATGTATCAAGAGTCAAAGAATAACCTGATTGGATGACTCACTTCATTGTTATCTCTTGTATGGGACCCTCCCACCAGAAATAAGATGACAAATATGGAATATATCAAAAGGTAGTGAAATATACCATCAGGGATAGTACTAACATTGAGAAGACCCTCTATATGTGTGGATTTGAAGGAGTTATTCTCCATTTCATCCAGGGGAATGAGAATATGCATGTCCTCTAAGAAGTCCATGTGAGGTTATGAAGGTCCCATAAAATTTTTTGGAAGCACTCTCACTAGGTTAGAATACAAGGATACTTTTTACCTACCATGGTCAATGACTGTATAAAATTCACTAACTAGTGGAATACATTTCATATTCATTTTAATGTCATGCAACACCCACCAGGGCTTCTCCATACCACAAAGCACTCTTGGATAATTTTCCTTATGAGGACATGATGTCTTTAGTACCCTACTACCAACAACCACTCAATAGTATAGATTTTTGACTACTGTAAACTTCTTCTCAATGTTGGTGGAAGCCAGCCCCCTCAAATAGTTCAAGAATTAGTCAGTGATCATGTTTGTGAATACCCACATCATCCACTGATTTAGGATTCTTCACATCATTCTCATAGTTAATGGTACTAAATGTTTCTCTACTAAGAAAAATAATTTGTACGACAAATATTACACCCAGTATAAACACACTTACCACTATAACAAGAGGATAAATAGGCTAGTTGATGAAATCAACAAAACCATCTCTTATAACCTGAAGAATATAGCTGATCAAAATAAGAATATTTGGCCTGATAAGATCCCCAATTTCATCTGATCACATTAGATGGAAACTCAAAAATTCTACCCAGGTGACCCAATACTCCCTGGTGTATGGAACATCGGTGATTTTACTAGTATTTGTTCAATTTTTATCTCTCTTTATAACCATTTATTATAATAAAACACTGAAAAAAAAGTGTTGAGGTCTATTTGGATGAGTTTTAATCCATCAAATAAAGAATTATTAATTCATTGAATAACTTAGAAAGACATTGAAACTAGTATTCTTGGACATTCATCAAGTATTTATGCCTTTATTCCATTCTTTAGGGTGACTTGGTGTTGGCTCTATGGAAACTGATTATACTTGAGATAATGATACTAAAAATAGAACCCAAATGTGAAGGTCCATAGATTATTCATAAGTTCTACTATAAGGGTGCATACTCAAGGATGACCATGGATGGGGAGCATATCACACGTCCCATAATACAAGTTTCACCAACAAGAACTTTTTGTGAACTAATTTAGTTCGAGTTGTATGAAACTAAACTTCAAAACCATTGTACTAATCATATGATGTTAGACTATATAACAATATCATCAGCAATGAAATTAAACTATATCATTAACCTTTGTGAAAAACACTGTATTCCACAAATACAAAAATGTGAGAGGTCCTAAAACTAGTGTCCATAACACATGAAATCACACTATATCCTTACCATATGTGATAAAAAAAGATGTATCATATGATAAATGTGAGATGATCAATGAGAAAACTACACATGTCTTGATTATCAACTATATGGTATATATAGTTACACAAAGACCCATGTCCTAGAACCAATTATAAATTCACTCCCCCTACAATACAAGCATTGATTCATCCTATGAAAAAATAGGATATTTATTATTTATCATGCAAACGACACCTCATGTGAAAGTTTTGATATGATTCCAAACAACCCCTATGGGACTCCTTCTAATTTTTAATACCTAATCGTACTCCCTTGGCCTTTCATTTGGTTGAGATTCTCCCATGAACCAACCTGAGTAGGATTCAATGGGGAGCTCTTTCCAGTATGTCTAAAATATATCCCCATTAACCCCAAGCATCCCAATGGTGTACATACTAACCAAATTAAATGGAAACTAGCGACTTCATATTCTATAATATCTAGACATAAGAAATATAGAATATGAATCTTGATGCATGTAACTCATGCCCAATTCCCTCATCATGTGATGTTAAACTATAGACTTACCCTATTTCATATATATAGGATTACTAATATGATAAATATAGAATGAAACATAGTCTCAGATATATTAATTCAATCTTTATAACATAATATTCTAGTCACTTGACATGCAACTGAAAAATATCCTTGTTAATTCAATACAACATTAAACTACACGAACATTTTCCAAACCATAATATGTTAAAATCTGTACCCATCATCATCACCACATGATGTTAAACTTCATGGTTCATGTACCCATTACATGATATAAAATTTTGTAACACCCTTATCCCTCGCCAGATAGGCCTCTCTACTCCTTTTATTGGTCTCCTAGAACAACATGTCTGAGAAATACTTGTCACTTGATTCCTAAACTCATGGGATACATTGGGATTTTTGAACTCATAGGATAAATTGGTATCCCTTGATGTAATGTCACCACTTATCTTGTTTATGAATATGTCAACATAGGTTCAAGAGTGTATAACATCCCTCTGAATAGTTTTACATTTCCAGTTTCAAAATTTGATTCTTCCTTGTCTAGATCATCATAACCATTCAAATTTGGATGGTCCCATATGGAGTTAATCGTGCATGGAAAAAATATTCTTGCCTCTTACTTGGGTACTTTACTTGTCGGACCCCTATGAATAGATGTTGGTTCATGTGGTTTAAATATGGTCAATGGTTGATCACGTATCTGCTTTTTCTATCCTCATGTAATGTGGTTTCAAGCAATATTTTTTTAACATGGTTAATAGTTTTCCTTTCCCTTTGGTCATCCCCCATTGGGGTTCCAGATTTGGTAAATCTTGATTTACCTCACTGCCATGTTCCATAGTTTTGGTGAATTTTGGATAACCTCAATTCTAGCCTTCTATGCTCTTGATCTTATCAAGCATATAAGTACATGTCATAGGGACCATCTAGAGTTGTCTTCTTGAACCCATATAATTCAATCCCATTGGATGAGTGGAATTTTTTAATCATCCATTTTCTCCCATACTGAGAATGGATTATGGAGGATTAGAAATTGTGGTTGGATCTCCACTAGTATGGTTGAGGCACCCAAACATCCTTAGCTATTAATTTTTTCTCACTTAGGTCCAAGCATCACAGGCATGAACTGTGTGCAACATGTTCCTTATGTTTCACGTAGTATTGGGAATCCATAATCCCCTTTTCAAGTATTGTCACCAATCCACTATTCCACATCAAGAATTTTGGGATGCATCCTCCTTTGTTCCAATCATTATGACCTTAATCTTTTCAAATAATTGTCCCATATTTCACATGGTTTAGGAAAATACAGTGATGGGAATGTCACCTCACTCTCACTATACATCCCAGTCCAATTATTTGTAAATTCATGAAATTTTGGTTGAAGCTATATGAAGTTAAACTACATAATCCTCGTCCTCACCATATGATGTTAAACTACATGTCAAACATCCTAACCATGTGATTCTAAATTTCATGTTTCACATCCTAATTTCATGGGATAAAACTATATAATACCTTTATCTTTCACTATATATGGATTCTTCATCTTTGTGTCAGTCACCTACTACACTACATTCAATTACAACATAATGCTTGAATCCTATTTCATTTCATGGGATACACAGATATTTTGAGACTATATATCTAGGACCTATCACACACATCAATCTTACTTAACACATCCATAACCAAGAACTGGTTCCAACATCAATTAGTTATGTGCCACCTATGAGTGCTCAAATTTATGATGGTGTATAAAAAATGGTATCAAGCTTCTACTCAAACATTTCACCAAATCAACATCATACTTTGAGATTCCCTCGATTTGTATCCTCATCATCCTATATAACTGGATGGTATCTCCTAAGGGAAATTATTTCTAGAAAATTTGGATCACCTACCATCCAGGTTTTCACACCCTAAATCATTTCTTATGAAATATAACAGATCCCATGTTTTTAACCTAGTCAATGGGAAACGTCATCTTTTTATCCCCATTCATAATTGATGTGGTTGTGATACCTATGTTTCAAACATGGTCAAAGAGATTACTCATCCATTGGTTACCCACCTTTTATGATAATAATATTAAGAATTCCTAATTTTCCTTATCTATACCTTTCATTGTTTTATTAAAATTTTAACACCCCTGGTGTGCCCCCCTCATGCATACATGTGCTTTGATTAAGAAATTCAACATTTATGAGAATGTCAACTCAGAAACTATCTTACCCCTTGTGAATTTTTCCCACGTGATTAGGAATAAATCATACCACCCATTGTTTCCCACACTGACCATGGACCAAGTGAGATTAGAATACTTGGTTGGAATCCCCATGATTGGTTGAAGATACAACCATTATGGTCCACAAATCATCACCATATTTTATATATAACTGTCATCAGGGACATTCCTATTGCACAAGTCCTCCATAAAACCATTTTCACATATGGTTATAACTTTATTTCATGCTACGATGACCATTATAGAATGGTTCGTTATGGTCCAACCTCTATGACCTTAGTCTATGTGTCTTGATGCATGTTGGATTACCATAAACATCATAGTACTATGGTATGATATCTATGACTATAAACTAGGGATCTTGGACCTAAATGTATTACCACATGAGAAAAATCCCTCTATAAAATCCATATAACCATAAGATAAGAAACCTTAGAAACCATAAGATTACTCAATAGTACTTGATTGACCAATGCTCACATTTCCCTACTAGAATATGCTCCTTTGGTCTATTTATAATGCCTATATCCATGTTCTTCTGAAATGATAGTGTATCATAAATAGTTTCCAAGACCTCCTTAAACACACTCCCCACTTTCTCACACATTATGTCCTATTAATTTGGATCAACATCTACTCCACATGTCAAAAAGTGACCTCCCCAAATTGTGAAAGTGCATAGCCAAAAAAGGCTTGCATCACACCTAGGTAGACTCCTAATAGGATTCACTCCCACTATCTCTAAATGGATAGCTAATGGTGATGGTGAATGGACCAAATATGATCTCCTCCCACCCAGGTTCATGTCATAGAATATACACGTTCGGTATAGTTATTGTAGAACTCATGTTTTAAAAATGGTCAAGGGTCATCCTCAATCATCCTGCCTCCACCCATTGGTTTGTAAAATTGAGTCCATGTTTACATTTACCCACTCATCCCTAACTAAAGTTGAATTTTAATTCCCTTAGTGTTACAATATTATATTCCCTACAAAATGATGATGCATTTTAATCCATCAAAGATCAAAACATCTTAGTCCCTCAAATTTAGGGTCTTAGAGTTGGTTGATGAAACAGTATGACCCCGACCCTATATTACTCAGCTGAAAATCTCATGTAAATGTGAAATAAAATATTTTCCACTAGTTTTTCACATCTAGTATGACACACATGGTCTTATATAGAGACAATTAGTTGTCTTTTTAATTTAATTGAGATTCATACAGAAAGTATTTGGAGTAATGAATCTTTTTTTTATCTAGAGGAGTGGTGTTAATGAATATTCTTAGGAATAGATAAGAAAACATCCTTTATTAAATATTTAAAAAATCCCCTTAAGGATCAACCCTAGAAATCAAACATTCTAACTCGATGAGACTCCTTCAAGTAGACTCTAGAGTCCACTTTTTTTTGTCCATCTTTACCACTTACTTCTTATTGAAGGGTTGAACTTTATTGGATCAGATCTTCACCTGGCCTTATTTAGTCCTCTAATCCACTTCTAGGAATGCTTCTTCCACTGCATCATCCTTTGCTGTTGAAAACTAAAACCTGAGTTCTATGATGATCTATCATTTTACAATGGAGGCGACCTTATGTTTTTATTCCTCACCTGATAGTTGATCAGAATACATTTCTTTCACCTAGAGAACATTGGTACCTGAATATGTTTCCTTATATTAGGATCCTTTCAATAGTTTACACTATGAAAATTACCACTCAATAAGAATTTCCAAATACATTTCAAGGATACCATGATAGTCCACCCTTCTAGATCCCAATTTTACTTTCTAATAGCGGGGCCTACATGGATTGTCAGAGCAACCGGTGGAGTGTGAGTAATGAAATTCTGCACACTCCTCTACATCATACATCATATGACCCTATTATCCACATCTATATCAGAGAAAGATTCCTCAAATTCCATAAGAATAGTTGGATAATAATTGATAAAGGCTTCCAACATATTATTGCAATGATCATCCATATGAATCTTCTTAGATGAGATATTCCCTAGGCCTATGGGAATCTCACTCTATATAGATCCTTCTACCCTAGTGGGTTCCTCTTCATCCTCCTGTATAACTTCTAGGGTAGGCTCGAAAATCATATCATCCTTGTCCATGTCTAGTAGTTGTGTAATTATTTTCATCGTTTTTTAGGCCACAACGTCATCCTCCACCTTATGTGATTCCTATGGAGCAGTCTTGGAGGTTAGAACCTCATGAACTACCCCTTATTAGGTCAAAAAATTAGTAATTACTACCTCTACTACAAGCCTCACTGGTTTATGAATCAGTACTAGTGAATAGACCCCAAACACGATTTTCACTACCATTTAAGATACATGGTTTTCCGGAAAATTAATTTTTTATTATAAAAATACTTTTGTGAAAAAAAAAGAGAAACCATGAAAGTTCCAACAGAAGAAACATTAAATATAATTCATGATTGAAAATTTATAGATAGAAAAGTTAAACATATTAGTAGAAAAATACCTATTAAGTTTCCATAAGAGTTCAATTTCATTTTTATCTAGTTCATCTTTGATAATGTCTTTAAAGATATAATCCATATTGTACTATGCTTGGATGAATTCTTCCACTAATATCTTCTTTTCATTGAAACCTCATTTCCGGATTAGGTATTGGTTTTTTTATCAAAATGAACATATCATTATTTTTATCTACTTGATTTTTCCTGTCTTCCATCCTATATTCATCTATATTAGATTCATGAATAATAAATGCCTCCAAAAAAATTTATTCTAAGTGTAGGAGTAGTTCCAACTTCTCCCCTTTCTCCTCACCTACTACTCACTATGTTCTATTAATTAGTTACATTGAAGACTCTACCTTTGTATCATCATTTCTATATAGCCCCTATGGAACTATTAGGTCATTCTCAATTATCATATATTCTACCTGAAGCCAAATTCCCATCATGTAACCCATATGTTTAGTGGATTGTTCCTTAGAGCCACCAAATCCAGCCATTGAATTATCATTCAGCAGGTTCAATATGATCTCCTTCACCTAATACTTCTCATAAGATTTGTGTTCCATATCCTTGGACCCAATTTTCTTAGCTGACATTGTCTCCATTGGTTTAGTTAAGTATGAATAATATTTACACCCTTGGATCTATTACTCTTTCTTACATTGCAACTACTCAGATCCTTGATTCGTCTAGACCCCTTCTTCCTCCTTAGGTTGTGAAAACCTATACTGAGTCCATCATATTTACTATAAGACAATACTTTTCCAAATAACTCCCCCTGAATATGACCCTGAGAAGTTGGAGTTCTGATATCAAACGTCTTCTCCCATGCCTTCAATGATTTTAATCTGGTTCAAGAAGGATATGATCCAACTTGGGTTGTATCCCTTATTAACATCTACCCATTCCTCAGAAATTTGTATAGGTTTCTCTAAGATCATACATTCCCTAGATCCTCCTCCTCTTTTCAATTGTTCCCCCATATCTATTGTAAATGAGGTGTATTGGAATCCATGCCACCAAGAACATTTATGTAGGAACTGATGCCCCAAATACCATGGAATACTACTCAGCCACAGACATTGGATCTATTTAAATGAAACAAAATGGTCAATATATCATCAAAATGTAAGTCATGTAAGTAAAAAATGGAGAGTATTAGACGTCTTGGCCAAGGCCTTGACAAAATGTTTCAAAATATCCTACATTATACATTCCCTCATTATGAAAATAATATTGATGGTTCATGTGATCATTCGACTAGTAGAATACCAATGATTATGTTATATTTTGGAATTATTTACTTAGATCATATTACTTCCATAAAAGTATTCATGTTTATTATTGGTAAAGGCATGTGGTTTCAATTATTCACCATACTTAATATTTATGTTATTTTCCACTGTATTTCTTACCCTTAATGAGCATTTGAGCTCACCCCTTTCATGTTTTTCATTTTCCTAGGATAGGAAGAAGTTAGTTATGAGTGACTTGCAAGAATTATCTTGGAGACTTGGATGTTTCCAATGGAATAAATTTGTGTTGTATTTCATTTCAAGTTGTAAAGTTGAACTTATGTTTGAATTTTGATTCCAAGGCTACTAAACTAATTGGTATTTTGAGACTTGCTCTTTTTTGATCATCCCAATGTTATGTAATAATGCACCGACTCTGGGTAACTGGGGTCAGGGCGTTACAGTTGGTATCATAGGAAGTTTAGTAAAAATCTTGGAAACTAGATTTAGATAAACTCTAATTAGAGCACATAGCCCTAAGATAGAATTTGAGGATTAGTATAGAAGAACTTCCTAGAATTTTGGTATTGTAAAGATTTTGTGAGTTATCCAAGAAATAAATCCTTATATGGATACAAGTAGGTATAGGTGGATCTGGAACAGATGTACCTAGGGTTAAAACCCAAAAACACCGCTTTGAGCTAGACTCGAATGGGAACTGGTGAACGACAACGGGCCTTGCTGCACTCTTGGTTACGACACTCTCTAGGGATATTCATTAGATAATTCTCATTTTCTTTACAAACCATTATGAAGGGTTTATGAGTATATACTTTATCAAAGAAAACATTTTTATGATTATGGATTATATCCATAAACTTTTCAATTTATGTGAAGTGTTTTACATGTTTGGAATTGTGTATTTCGATTCATAAACTAATCTAGTTTATGAAATTGTTTAGAAATAGCACCTAGTGGAAGGAATGCAAACTGTATCAGTGCACGCACCCCATGTCGGGATTGCACTCCCACTTAAGATAATTATAGTGGAGCTGGTGATGAAACTGGTGCCGATCACCTTCTCACTATACTGGGACAACTCACTCAGGTTATGAATAATAACCTTACCCGTATGGATCACCCAGATCCACAACTTGGAGGATCAATGCTAGATTTCTTCATGAGGCAACAACCAACGAAATTCTATGGGAGTAAAAATCCATTAGTGGATGAGCAATGTATAAATTCCTTAGAGAAAATATTCCACGCTTTGGGGAGTAGCGAATAGGAACAAAGTTGTCATGGCATTTTACCGCCTCTCTAGAGATGCTGATCAATGGTGGTCACAGATTCAAAACACAAAGGATGACAAGGAAGTATCAAATATGGAATAGAGGTAGTTTAAAGAAATTTTCTTAGAAAAATAATTTCCTCATGACCATAGAGTGGATATGGAAATACAATTTCTGAGTTGGAGGAAAAGGGAGTATAATAATGTCACAAAGTATGAAGCTAACTTTACAAGGTTAGCGAGGCATGCAATAGATTATATACATAACCCAAGAAGTAAGATTGATCATTTCTTTGATGGGTTAAGACCATTTCACCATCAAGTATTAGTATCACAATCCTTCTCATCATACAATGATATTGTCTCGTGTGCTATCAAGATAGAAAAGGAATTCTCTAAGTCTTATTAATTTAAATCAAAGAAAGAGAAGAAGAGATCTGCTGAACACTATGGGAAAGGAAATAAACAAACATGGAAAAAGGGAAGAATTGAATTTCCACCCTGTGATAATTGTGGAAGGAAGCACCCTGGTTCCTGTCTAAAAGAAAAATTATTATGCTACAAATGTGGACAAAAAATTCATATTGCAGGTGATTGTAAGGTAAAGAAAGACGGTACCAATGTTCAATGCTATAATTACAGGGAGATGGTACATTATGCAACTGAATTTCCTAAGTGTCAAGAAAACTTACATCATAAAAGGCCAAGGGATCAAGGCCAAGCTTATGCGATCACTACTACTGAGGTTGAAGCTCCAAAAGACGTAGTGGAATGTAAATTAATGGTTTCCTCATGTTTAGAAAATGAATTATTTTATTATGGATCATCACATTGTTTCATATCTTCCGAGATTGTGAAGAAAATTAGATATTTACAATTTGATTTAACAAGGGAGTTTTCAGTCAAAAATCCAAAGGGAAGTATCATTTCTACAAAGTTCTATGAATCAGTTCCCATTAGAGCATATAAATGTTCTTTATCTGCTGATCTCATCGTCATATCCATGATATAATTTGATATAATCCTCAGCATGAATTGTCTTTCGGACCATGATGCAAAAATTTATTGTAATAAGAAGGAGGATACTATTTATTATGATGATGATAAAGAGCACCTTATCTTTAGAGCAAAATCATCACCACCCAATTCTAATCTAGATCCACCCCATTAGCTCATCTAAACTCAATTATTGGGGAGGAAGGGAATGAAATGACTGTGGGTGAGGAAAGGAATGTTCAAATAGGGGATGCACCTATTGGGAGAGAATATGTTGATGTGTTTCTAGAAGATTTACCTGGACATCCTCCAGAATGAGAATGTGAGTTTTCCATTGATTTAATTCTTGGTTCAAGGCCTATATCAACGAACCCTTATAGAATGGCCACTGTGGAATTATTGGAACTAAAGAAAAAACTAGAGGAATTGAGTAATAAGGAATTTATTCACCCCAGTATTTCTCCATGGGGAGCCCCTGTCCTTTTTGTGAAGAAGAAAGATGCATCTATGAGGTTGTGAATTGACTACAAGGAGATCAATTCTATAACAATATAGAACAAGTATCCCCTACCTTGCATTGATGATTTATTCGACCAAATTCATGGATCTCAATACTTTTCAAAGATTGACCTATGATATGGATACCATCACTTGTGTGTGAAGAAGGATGACATTCCGAAGACAGCATTTCAAACCAGGTACCAGCATTATGAGTTTACAGTAATGCCTTTTGGATTGACTAATACACCCTCTGTATTCAGAGATCTAATGAATAGTTTTTTCAAGGAATATACTTATGATTTTGTGGTTGTATTTATTGATGATATCTTGGTATACTACAAAAGCAACGAAGATCATGAAAATCACTTACGCATTATCCTAAAGACTCTTAGAAGACATGAATTATATGGGAAGTTTAACAAGTGTGCATTCTGGCTTCAGGAGATTTCTCTTCTTGGCCATATTGTCTCCAAGGATGGAATATCTGTCGATCCTTCTAAGACCAAGTCAATGCATGAATGGTCAGAACCGACAAGTATAACTGAGGTATGCAGTTTTATTTGTTTAGTAGGTTATTATCATCGTTTCGTCCAGAATTTTTCCTGATTGGCAAACCCATTAACCAAGCTCACACGTAAAGGGGTTAAATTTGTTTGGACAAAATAGTGTGAATAATGTTTTGATGAACTGAAGATAATATTAGTCAATTCACCTATTTTGAATCTACCATCTGGGAATGATGGTTTTGTTATTTATAATGATGCATCAAAGAAAGGACTTGGTTGTGTCCTTATTCATAATGATAGATTTATTGCCTATGCATCACGATAACTGAAAATTCATTAGAAAACTATCCTACTCAGGATCTTTAGTTAGCAGCTGTAATCATTGCTTTGAAGATTTGGAGACACTATATATATGGTGAAAAATGTGAAATATATACCGATCACAAGAGTTTGAAGTATATTTTCTCACAAAAAGAACTCAACATGAGGCAAAGGTGATGGATTGAACTAGTAAAGGATTATGATTTCACTATACACTACCACCCATGGAAGGCAAATAAGGTGGAAGATTCTTTGAGTAGAAAAGATCATGGAGTTTTGAACAAGATGAGAGTTGAACAGAATCTTATATATATGTATCTAGTAAATATGGACATGGGAATCACCATGGAAGGTGAAACATCAATCCATTTTCAAATGGTTTCCAAACCTTCTTTACTAGAAAGGATAAAGAGTTATCAAACCGGTGATGAAGAGTTTAAAAAGAAGATTAATGCTGTGAATGATGGGAGATTGAGTGACTTTGTGTATTAAGATGGAATTTTGAAATTTGGGAAGAGACATTGTGTTCTTGATATACCTAATCTAAAAAGGGAATTGCTAGATGATACTCATAGCTCCAATTTCTCTATACACCCTAGGAGCACCCAAATGTATAGAGATTTGAAGGAAGATTTTTGGTGGGACAATATGAAGAGGGAGATTTCTGATTTTGTGTCAAGATGTATGGTTTGTAAACAAGTGAAAGATGGAAAGTAACACCCTAGAGGAGTCTTGCAACCTCTTCCCATACCTTATTGGAAATGGGATAATATTACAATGGGCATTGTCATGGGACTAATAAAGACTCCTAGAAGGAACGATGCAATATGGGACATTGTTGATCATCATACCAAGTCAGCACATTTTCTTGCTATAAGAGAAAATCTACCACTTGAACATCTAGCAAGAATATATATTAATAAATTTTTTATTCTTAATGGAGTACCCCAATCAACTGTATTTGATCGTGATCCCCATTTTACATCATGATTCTTGAAAAGTCTTCATAAATCCATGGATACTGAAATTCGTTTGAGCACTTCCAACCACCTTCAAACTGATCGAAAATCAGAACGGACTATTCACACCTTAGAAGACATGTTGAGATCTTGTTCACATGACTTTCAAGGTATATGGGATCAGTATTTACCTCTGACATGATTTTCCTATAACAATAGCTTCCATTCAATTATACAGATGGCACCATATGAAGAGTTATAAAGAAAGAGATGTTGCACACCAACCTGTTGGGATGATGTTGGTCAAAGAAAACTTGTAGGCCTAGAACATGTCGAGGAAATTATAGAAAAGTTGAAGGTTATCCAAACCCACATCAAAGCAGCTCAAAGTTGGCAGAAGAGCTATGCTGATAACTAAAGAAAGGATTTGGAATTTCAGGTAGGAGATCATGTTTTCTTGAAGGTATCTCAATGGAAGGGAGTCATACGTTTCAGTAAGAAAGGTAAATTGAGTCCCAAGTACATCAGACCTTTTGAAATTCTAGAATGAATTGGGGCTGTAGCTTACCGTTTGGCAATGCCGCTGAGTCTCTCTAATGTTCGCGATGTGTTCCACGTATCACTGTTGAAAAAATACATGTCTGAACCAACGCATGTACTCACCTATGAGGAATAAGAACTGGAACCCGATCAGTATTCTTGCGAAGAGCCCATCGGGATTCTTGATATCAGAGAAGAAGTGTTGAGAAACTGGATGGCTCGTCTGGTAAAAGTTCTATAGAGAAACCATAAGATGGAAGAGGCAATGTGGGAACCCGAGGAACTTATGATGAAGAACCACCCCAGTCTTTTTATGCAGTAATATTATAGAAATTTTGAGGATGACATTATTTGAAGGAGGGGAGAATGTAACACTCCAAGCTTCTACGACACGCTTCTCTTTGAATAATATAATAGCGTGTGTTGTACGCAATTTCGAGTTCTAACACACACTACAACCAATCAAACTAGCCGTTATGAATAGTAATACCCACATTTGGAAATTTTAAAAAATTTATCTTTCAAAATAGAATTCAGTTTTGGATTCGGAATATCGAAATTAGCTTAGGGTGAATTTTTTTTATTTTTCTGTAAACTTTCAAATTTTGACAAATAGTGAAAAACACTGAGTTATAGTTTAAAAATAAATTTTTATTAAAATAATTATTTGTTTTATTTAAATTTATTTTAAGGAAAAATAGATACATAATACCTATATAATTTTATGTAATTCATGGTATTCCATTTATAATAATTTTAGATATATAAAAATTTTATTGAACTTTTCACCATCTTTTACCCATTTCCTAGGAGAATTTGAAAATTCACATAAAATTTAATTTTACCGCTTCTATGGGTAGATTTTAAAAAATCTGAGAAACACAGTTAAAATCAAGGATTAAAATGTGGTTCAATACGATTAAATTAATTTTTTTGTGAATAGTAACTTTTTACTTTTATTTACCACGGTTAAAAGTAAATAGGGTAATTAAGGGTATAAAGATATTATTATTACCCTAACACATGTCCTAATTCTATTGGATAAGTGTAATTAGACCAAAAAAAACCATAGGAATAAAATATTAACCTCTTTTGTCCACTTGGATTAGATTAGGACATTTATTATTATTTAATTCAAAGAAGAGTTAAAAGAGTTAAAATGAAAGTTTAATAACTAAAACATTTTTAATATAGAGATATACATAAGATAAATTCGATTATAAATATTCATTAGAAATATAAAAATATTTCCTAAAATATTTTATTTTATTTATAATTTTTAGCCATTAAATAATTTAATTTATTTATGACGCAATGGTGATGCAGCAATTTCATAATTAATAAAATATTAAAATAATTGATATTATAAATATCCAAATAAATGTAATTTGAGAATTTTTATAAATTAAAGTAATTTTATAGGTTAATATGACATATTAGGGTTGGTTAGATAAATTCTGTTCGAAGTAATAATGCTGTTATGAATTTAGAAAATACAAAATACCAAATAGTGTCAAAATTGACATAAAATAGATTTTAACACAAATATTATATTATTAATTGATATTATATTATTAAAAATATAAGGTTCAGCCAAAAGACTTATATAACAAAATTTTTATCATTAATGAACCACTTGGGGTTCTCTTGGAAGTATATAATATGTTTATTAACCATAATATATAAAAATACAAAGAGACACTGTAAAGGTCAAACTATTTAACTAAGAGTAAAATCTAAAAGATAGAGTTAATATAGTGACCCAAACCGGTTGAAAACCTATTGGTTGAGTGGTCTATAACCCATACCCACCATATACTTTAAATAAATCATTTTTGATCCATTATAAACAGAAAATTATTTTATTATAAAATAATATTTCTTTCTTTTCCTAAGGTGCCCCTCACCCCTCTTATAAAAGGGTACTCCCATTCTCTCTATTTCACACCTTCAAAGCAATTTGGCTTGGCCAACCCCTGCGCAAATACCCTCTTAAATTCCCTAAATTCATTCTAGAGGCCTTAATTTAGTCAGAAATCTAACATAAGAATCCCTTTTGATCAAATCAAAAGGAAGAACACGAAGAAGAGGTAATAATTTCACCACCCTCTTTCAAGTTCTTTTCTTCTTCCACTTCTTCATTCTTTGTTATTTACATACTAAAATAATAACTATAGTATCTTCTATATACTGAGATGTTATTATAAATATGGTACAACCATATTCATTATTCTATCCATCCTTGGAATGACATGTCACCATACGTGCGTACGTACGGCTTACCGTCTCCACATCGGGTGTAATTGTTATTCAATACATTATTATTTGGATGGGTATAATAATGATGTGTAATTCATGTAAATAATGAATATAAAATGAGTTTTTTTGTATATATGATATACTATCCAATTATATTTTATTTTAATATCAAAATAATGATATTTTCGCTTGTGCTTACGTACGAATTACCGTCTCCACGAACGCGATGAGACTCATTCCCCATTGTATCCATTCAAGACTAATTTTCATTTGATGATTAAAAATAATGTTTAAATATTTGATATCATTCTAGATATGAATAAGATACATCCCATCCATAAAAAATACGACTTACGTAACAAAGCATATAACG
The DNA here is from genome assembly GCA_963277665.1 of Viscum album. NCBI lineage: Eukaryota > Viridiplantae > Streptophyta > Magnoliopsida > Santalales > Viscaceae > Viscum > Viscum album. The sequence goes on along the minus strand of OY728139.1, from coordinate 605,943,180 downwards.
GAAAATGAATCAGTTAACACCCTAAACGACGATAATACTAAGATATTATTAACAGAGTAATGATAAAAGATCATATATGATATCATATTAATATATATGATTCTTGTATAATTTAATAACAATTATTTCACCATTATACAGGATTTTAAGCTACCCTCGACCAAGGAAAAGTACAAGGTAAGGGTTAATTCTACAATCTCTTCATTATCTGAGGTTGTTTATACGTAATTATCTACTGGGACCTCTTTATCATCCACATCCATGGTTCATAAAAATGTATTCCAAAACATTTTTATTATTTACTAGAAAATGGGATAAATTCATTTATACACTTATGTTTTTTGAAAGGAATATTTCCGTCATTTTCCAAACATGGTACTTTTTGACCTTTTTGACAAATTTAAGGTAAGAATGTTTTTTAACTTATACAGCGGGTGCAACTATTTTCCACCGTCATAACATCATCAAAGCTTCCCTTAACATCTTATAAGAATATTTTCAAAATAAATGTTTTATTTATAATTATTTTACTCTTAAATGATTTCTAAATAGAAATAGATATTTCTTTTAAAAGGGTTTTGATTTCATCTATGCCAAAATCCATTGATGGATTTTATGTTTATTTGAAGTTGTTTAATTATGATACAAAAATTACATATTGTATTGAAGGTTTTGTGATATGTTTGACTATGGATGTGTTATTTTTATACTATTCATGGTTTATGGTTAATGTATTGACATTTCATATGCTAGTTTTAATACGAATGATTATGATATGATTAAACCTTTTCATATGAAGAATGTATTGGACTTAGTAAGTGATGGGTGGAGCCCACTATAGCTCCTCGATGCATCAGTAGGTCTCATGAGACAACTAGATGTGGAATTGTCTGAGGCCTTTCCCAATTTTATATATGGCTTTGGCCGAGGCCTTAATAATTTTTAGATGTCTTGGTCGGGGCCTTGAAAAAATGTTTCAGAATGTCCGACATTATATGTTCCCTCATTATGAAAATAATATTGATGGTTCATGTGGTCATTCGAATAGTAGAACACCCATGATTATGTTCTATTGTGGCCTTATTTACTCATCTCATATTCCTTCCATAAAAGTATTCATGTTTATTATTGGAAAAGGAATGTGGTTTCAATTATTAACCATGCTTGATATTTATGTTATTTTCTGATGTATTTCTTCCCTTTACTTAGCGTTTGAGCTAAACCCTTTTCTACGTTTCATTTTCCCAGGATATGAAGGTTATGAGTGACTTTCAGGCATTATCTAGGAGGCCTGGATGTTTCCAATGGAATAAATTCTTGTTGTATTTCTTTTCAAGTTGCAAAGATAAACTTATGTATGAATTTTGTTTCCAAGGCTACTAAACTAATCGGTCTTTCGAGACTTGAACTTTTGTGATCATGCCAATGTTATGTAATAATGCAACGACTCTGGGTAACTGGGGTCAGGGAGTTACATTGAGAGTGAGCGAAGACGCTGGGAAAACGCTACCGCCCATAAAAAATAATTAAATAATAGTTGTGTAGTGAATGATTACAATTGAATAATATAAAATTTGAAAAATACGAATAAATATCTTAAATATGATATTAATAAGGTTATTTTTTTTATACATGAGATTAATGAGATTCAATTGATATATTGAGTTATGGTAAATATTTTTCATCTCATACTCCCTTTATTGAGGCATGTTTTGTATTGAACACCCATTTTTGTTTATATTGTGTACATACATCATATACAAAAAATATTATCATGATTCATTTTTATTAACTTTAAATTATATTATATACCAAATTTTCATTTTCAAATGGTTATAATTCAATGTTTTCAAAATCAATAAATGATTTCTTGTCTCAATTTTCCTTGTTTTAGGAATATTCCATATCAACAACTTTTTTTATTTAATGTGGTACATATAAAACCATATAGATAATTTTTATCACATTATTTACAATATTAAATGGATTACCTAATAAATAAAAGGATTTATTTTACATGTTTTTTCAATTTAAGTGTTCCGAAATCCATATGGGTGTTTCTTAACTCAATATTCATTCAATGAATCATAATGTTTATTCTTGAAATAAATTCTTATAAGTTGGACACATTCAGAATTACAATTATATTTTGTCTTATTTTTATTGTTTTGGGTATTTATATTTATTTCTCATGAACTCATTGTCAAAGGATTGTGAAATAAATTCTTCCATTAATGTCTTTATTCATTAACAAAATGAAACATTGATAATAATAATATCAATCCTCTTTTATGGTTGTTTGTATTCCATGTCTATATTATTTTTCTCAAAAAATTAATTCCATTAAGATTTTGAAAACCAAATGTGTATTATATCATGTGATATTTTTATTTCTATTACCTCTTTTTAAAATGATTTTTTTTAACATTTTTACAAGAATAGATTTAATAATTCTATTTGAAAATATTAATGTGTTTTCATTGAACATAAATATTTTTTATTTTAGACTCTAAATTTCCTCTATATAGAATTTATTTCTTTTCAAGGATACAATTTTTAGAATTAGTACTAAATGATATTAGAAAATGGTTTATTCCAAGAAACTTCATGATTTTTTTTGAATTTGAATCATAACATCATCCCTTTACAACAAAAGAAAAAATGTTTTACAACATCATTTTTTTTAATTTTTTTTTAATTTTCCACTCCAAAGAAAAGTATGTATCTCTATGAGTATTTTTGCATTAATTACTCTCCAATTACTTTTATAATTTATTTATTTTTGTTGATATTTTTTTCGTATCAAACAATTCCATTTGGGATCCATTCTTATGTTGTACTATTAGAAGTGTTCTTATAAAAGTGATTCTCATATCTTTCAACATCATTATTTCTATGTATGTCAAAATGGGGGTATATTTTAATGGTACCATCCATTTTCTTCCTCTAGATGTCTTAAGAACTGTTTTATATATGTTTTAATGAAATTATTTTCTAATCCTTGGGATTATAAAGTGATATTCCTCGAATTATATAACCCTACTATTAATTTTTAAAATCTGTATATCTCATGTGATAATATAAAATGGAATTGTGATTGAAACCAAACCCATATGGGACTATCTCCATTATGTTATGGGTGGGACCATAATTATAAAACCCTATAATGCATTAGGTAAAGACTTATATCACATGAGAAGACATATCCAGGTTTGGAGAGTGAAACCAGTCCCTTTTTGGAAATCTATTCACTATATGATGATGGTTTTGGAAGAGATCCTTGGAAAAGGAATTGATTTTCGGGCTTATGTTTGTTCCATAATAATATTTTTTCCATATTATTGTTCTATAATGACTCATACCTTATGTTCTTCTCATATTAAATACCTTGATTTAATATTGATAAACCATTTTTATTTGAAGATGATTATCTTATTTTTTATTCATAGACCTTAAATATGCTCTCATAACAACATTTTTGTCTTATGATAACATGTGATGATAAATTTTATCTCTTATATGTACCTTCATAGAGTATCTAAGCACAATAATTTTTTGGTTTTAGTTCCCCAAATTATAGAGATGTGTATAATTTATGAGAAGTCTGTATGGGCGTATATAGAGCTATAGTTACAGAGGAATGTTCATAATAATTTTCAAATGATATCTATATGTATCTAGTCTCCAAAGACTACATACCTAGTGGCTCTTGGGACTCCAGGAGATTATTGTAATATTTAATATTAATGTGAAATCTATTACTATTTGTCCTAGTTTATTTCACATAGTGTCAAATCTAGTGTTTAATGAATGTTTTTCTAGAACCATATCTTGGAGTGTGGTTCTATATAATCTCATGTGGTCTTGATGAATTGTTTAGTTATTTTTTCAAGATTAATTTTGTTTTTTTGGGATCTAGATTGGGAAAAATTAGTTATAACTCGTAGTAAAAGCCTAATATTAAAAAAAATATCCTATCTATAGGTAAATTATAGATTTTATAGTTTCCAAGATAAAAAATTAATCTTGGGATATAATCAATTAGATACAGGCTCTTGCATAATTGCACTGAAAATGTATAATTGAGTGTTAAATCGATATTAACTCAGTGCACTACAAGTGCACGCAACTGCACACCAAGTTTAACACAACCATTTAATATTATATAGTGATTCACATGCTCTTTATGAACCATGATGAAGTATTTATTTTCGGATATTAGGATGTAATATATAAGTAGTAATTTTAGATAACCCAATAGTAAAATGATAATAGGAATACAAGGTTACAATGAACTAGATATTGGTTAATATAATAATATCATTGTAGAACCCAAATTATCATAGGTTGAAATGAATTTCTTCTAAGAAAAAATCCTAAGATTTTGTTTTATTTTTCAAAAAAACAATTAATCCAATTTAAAATTATTTTTTCATAATTATTTTTTCTAATATTTATTAGAACAAATGGCCAGGAAAATTATTTTTATGAAATTTAAGTCTCACAAAAATTATAATTCATTTAAATTGATTTAGAGAAATATTTGAAAAAATGGATAAGAATATAAATATACTCATTTTATATATAAAATTATGTTATCTATTGTCTTACCTACTAAAGTGAGTTAGAAATTATAATTTGAGTCATATCTATCTTATATATACCCGTATCTATTTTCAATAGTGAAAAATAATTATAATTGTGAGGATGAAAATAATTTATGTGGGATTATGTAACACCGTGGGATATAAGTTTTTATTACTCTATAAGTAAACACTATATTGAACTGATTGTAGCACAAATAATATTAAAATAAAATGATATATGAAATATTAGACAAAAATTATTAGAAATATAATAATAATAAAACCTATAGTATATTTAAATATCAATATAAAATAAAAAATTTCTCAAATTAAAATTCTATATAATTAATATGATTTAACTTAAAAAATGATTTATTTTAAAAAAACTACAAATCTAAAGTATGATGTATTTTATCTTTAAAAATTAAATTGATCAGTAAAAAAATATTATTATGATAATATTTAATATTTTAATTTATAAAATACTATTATTACATTCAATTAATTAATAATTAATAGGAAATATGATTAAAAACACTTAATGATTAAAACCCATTTATGATAAAAACACCCTTTTTTATAAAAGAAATTTGTTTTTTTATATTATATTTTCATTTAAAAAATATATTTATAAATTTTAGAATTTGAAGTTGATTGAATTTATTTTATTTTTGTATTAAAAGTGTCAAAGTCCACTTAGGGTGATGTTTTTTATTTTTTCTAAAAAGGGTCAAGTTTTCAGGGAATAGTAAAAAATACAGTTTTTAAAAATATGATAACTTTTATGATATCATCATGACGTAATAATTGATTGAAATATTGTGAACAATATTTAATATATACATATATATATATATATATTAGAATTAAAATAAATCAATTAACAAGGTTGTTTTGAATTTAGAAATCAATGTTTAACATTTTTAAACCTCTGTGATGTTTTATTCTGGTAAAATAATAATTTTCCATATTTTTTTCAATTAATTAAAGAGATGGAAAAAAATTAGTTTTGTAATAGTTTTAAATTAATAGAAATAAAATAATATTTTATTAATAAACTAATAAATATCATGGGAATCAAATCTATTTTTGTGGTTTATACTATTTTTTCTACTTAAATGGTATTTTATTTACTAAACAATGTTTATGTTGCAATAAGCAAACTTTAATTAAAATTTATAATAACCACATTTAAGAATTAAATCAGATAATTTTCTTTCATATTTTTAAATATCATTTAAAAATTATTAAATAAGGTTAAATATATTATTTGGCATAAAAATAATTTACCATGGAAAAAATGAGTTACCGTGGTGAAAGTATAATAGGGTTAAAATACAAATAAAGAGGAGAAGGTCTAAAAGATCTAAAAATATTTCACTTATTTATTTGTATGTAAGATTTATTAACCTTTTTCTACCCCTATTAATTTGTTTCATACTTTTGGATCCAATTTACATTGAATTTGACATGACTTAAACATAATGTTTGAATATTTACAAAAGTACCCCTACTCTCAGTTATTAATGGATCCCTTCACCACCCTAGTTATCCTCACACAAAAATAATTTTAGATCAAAAAAAATCTATAAAAATTTATCCCCAACTCAATTTACCATGTTATATTGGTCCTTTTCTCATTAAAATTACAATCCAATATGAAATAAGGTCTAATCCAATGGTGGATATATAAGGAAGTGGTAAAACTCTTAACCAAATTCTATTACATTACAGTCTTATTCCATGTCCTCTAAAAATTATATAACCACCTAAATATAATTTAATTAGTATCGTTGTTACAATGAAATTTTATTATGTTTATTGAATAACCATTATTTATCTCCTTTCCATCTAATGCAAAATGAAGACCTCATTCATGCATGTGTTCATACTATCACCTCAAAGTAGGGACATGAATTTATTTTTAGTGCAGAATCTTATAAATAAAATATGGATCTAATGAATATATTATATATTATTATTATTATTATTATTATGGAATAATAAATTGTTATTTACTATCCTTTCCTTTTTTATTTTTAAAAATGAATACATCGCTTATGCTTATGTGTGAACTACTGCCTCCACCAAGAGATGTGATATGTTTTTTATTTTATATTGACATAAATGGTAATAAGGATAACTTTAATAAATATATATGATATATATGACATAAAACTTATTCTATAAGGGTAAATTAATGTTTATATTTCTTCTGATACATCTACCAAAAATTGAAAATATCATTCACACGTACGTACGACCTACTGTCTCTATGAACACCGTAATTCATCTTTCAACCTATAAATTTAATAGATATATATATATATATATATGTGATAATATATATATTTCATGAATAACATTTTTAAAAATTTGTGACCATAATATAATTATGGGGACCAAAACTATCAAAAACAATTCATGAAAAATGAAGCTGTTATCACCCAAAATAGTGATTTTAACAAATAATTGTTAAAAAACTAGAGACAAAAGGATCTAATTAAATAATATATGGTATAAAATATATTATTATTACTCTATAACAAATTTATAATAAACCTATTTTTATAATATAGGTTGTTAAAATGTGTATTATGAAGTTCAAGACTTAAGGTAAGTCATTTTTGTCTCTAATTATATTATTTGGGAAATATGAAAGTTATGCACCTATATTCTTTTATGAGGGGTTTATACATCCCATTTTACATGTTATATAATTAATATCCTTATTTTCATGATATTTAATGTGTCATTTTATGTTATTATTTAATGGGTCTTATGATTCAAATGTTTCCAAAGTTGTAATGGATTTTAATCTCACTTTTATTTATGTGAGACACATTCCATATGAAACACTTGTTTGTTTTTTGAGTTGTATATAATGAAAATGAATGTATTTTTTGATTATTATTAGGAATTTTATAGGGATTTTCATATACATATTGTAGGTTCTAGTCATAGCGGAAGCATAATATGGGTGTTTCCCAACATTTTTTTTTTCTATATTCAATTAACAATCAGAGATCAATATAGTGATGAAATCCAGTATCCACATAATTGAATCAAGGAGTTAAAAAAGGAATAGAATCCGAAAACTAAGAGGTAGTATCAACATATTTTTTTATAATTAACTTTATTAAATTAAATAATTTCCTCCAAGGTGATCCTTTTATCATTGATGTGTTTGACCACAGATCTGTAGTAGGACTTCATTGTGTTGTAGAGATCAAGGGCATATCTCTTCAAGAGGTGATCCATAGGTGCTATGTGAATCTATGTAAATACCTGAAGAATTATGTAGGTACTATCACAAAATATCCTTGTGCTTGCATCATTTTCCTTTGATCTCCATGAGAACCGCTTCCAAACCATTCTCCAGGATCCGGTGGAGGAGGAACTCTCTCATTATTGAGAATGTTGTTGGAGAAGAAGGAACTCTCTAAGATCAAGATAAATTCTTCAAATTATTATGTACAAAAATATTGCCAAGCCTATGGGATTCCCACTTGGATAATTAGTGAATAATGTAACCATGAATTTAATTCCCCAGGTAATCATATATTAATTTTCATAAGAGTCGTAACGATTTTATTAACCAAGTGAAACCCCCCATGTGAAATAATAACAACAATGTTATAATTATTTTCATGTGCTTAAATTTCAAGTTACAATAATATATTATTTTAATCAAATAATATTTTATATTATTATTTCTCATAAGACATGAAACATGGTCTTCCAATCCTCCTCACTATTTATTGGTAGTTGAATGATGAATATTTATTTATTAAATAAATATAACTTCATTATTCACTGATAAATAAAAAATATTATATTTACTCAAATAAAAAATAAATAAATATTAAATATTCCATCCAAAATATATTCTCTCAAATAAATAGTGATGAAACAAAGGATATTAGGAATATATGAATAATTATTAAAGCATAAGTAGGAATAAAATTTATACAACTTGTTAAATAATAATCTATTCAACTGAGATTCCGGATACAATTAGTGTGCGACCCTCTAGGCCTTTTTCTTAGTGGAATTAGGTGAAACTACCTAAAGTCCAAGGTTAGCATCTTACAACACGCCAAGGACCCCATAGAGAAAGAAGATAATGCTGCAATGACATGTCACCCCATATGAATGATGATCGTGTAATATAATCATTTTGTCTTGATATCTTCAATCGGGAGGGTTGCATGTAATTTTCATCGACCCATGTGCTCGATTTCTCATTCTTTGACTTCCTGGAAATTGAACATTCCTATAGAACACTATTGACATGGATTTTATTAGGTTATATCATTTCCATTAAATGGATTGAGATATCAACTTCTCTTATAGAACATATGGGACAAATTATTTCTTACATTATTCATTAATTCAGTATTAATCATGATGCACCCAACATATCCTACCTCACTGCGAGCATATGTCATCAAGGTTTTCACCAATATATCTAAGTTAAAGATTCATAATAACCATTAATAATAATCTTAAATTCTATGGACCAATACAAACATTTGCAGATAGGAACATCCGATGATAATTATAAATCTTGACTTCCTACTATTGGATCTTGTTATCATAATAATTTATTGGATATCTCACAGGGCGTACAACATGAGAAGGTGTCTCAAAAAAATGAGTTTATACCCCAGATATCCTGTATCATTTATGTCCCTAAAATTATATCATCTATCTCTAGAAAATATATCTAAGTATATTTCATTGTACTTCTAGGTTCTCATCGTAGTAGGGAACTACTATGACCATTTAGTGCGACAACTACTCTTGGGACATTATCACATGCAATGTTTTTTAGAAGAACAATCATGATGTGATAAGGAGTTTATTAATATCAATAAAATGAATACATTTTTATCATAAAGTAAAAATAAGTTGGTTCTAGGGAACCAAATCTAACAGACACCCATATTCACTAGATCCAACTGATTTCAATCTTCAGTCCACTAGCTCTCACATGATATTCATGCTTTTGTTGAGATAGACCTCTAGTCCAGGGGTCTACCATGTCCTCTTCACTACAAAAAAATGACTTTTTCCAATAGAAAATTACTGATATATAATATATTTGTTGGTAAAATGAACAATTCCAACCGATATTATGTTCTATCTTTATTAAATTCAACTACCAACATTTATTTTTACCAAAAGACATATCTGTTGCTATTAATTTTTTAATACCAACACATATATCACCAATAAATAATATTGTTACTTTATATATTAATTCCAGTAGTTTATTTCAACAAATGAATCTATTGATATTAATTATCATTACCAATTGTTTCTTCATCATATACGTTTGATGCTAGTATTTTTTTCCACAAACAAATCATCTTACAATAATTTTGATATTACTATCAATTATTTGTTTACTAAAAAATTATGTTTCTATTAAAATTCATATTGATAAATATTTAAAATATATTCAAAAAAATAATTCAAGATATTTTATATTTAGAATAAAATTAAAATTACATTTTAAATATATCATATTTGAGATAAAATATTATATGAGTGAGATTTTAAAAACCATTCAAACAAAAGTTAAAAAAATTCCAAATAAATATCTTCATTGATATTTAATATTGTATTCAAAAATAAAATAAAATAATATATATATATATATATATATATCTTCACATTTTTGTTTTCTCCCCACGGCTCCCCTCTTCCCTGATTGCCTCCTATTCTTCATTGGTCTCCAGCCACACAAAATAAATCTCTACCCGTGTCACACTCCCATCTCATCACTGTTAAGTGAACTCACACCCACACCCACACCCACACCCGCACCCACACCATTGATAATATAGCATTTGTCACACCCCCTGATGATGTTTGATTAAATGTTTCTCCATTTAGCTATAAAGATGAGGAGTAGGGAGGGTATTGGACCAGACCCCATTTATCATTCAATCGATCGATGTTTGGGCCTCTTATCAGTCATCCAATTATTCTCTTTATGTTTTAAGAACATAAAATCCTTGGTTTCTAGTGTTTGAATTGAATTTTAGTTAGTGTTTGAGGGAAATTCCAATGAATGAATCTTTTAGGTTCTTATTATTGTTTTCAGTGATTTTTTATGCTAATTACATACTTCTCTGGAGCCACTCCAAATGAAATTATATTTCTTCATTTCTCACATCCCATGGAATAGTGTTTGATCCTAATATTGAATTTCATTCTTGTGGAGAAGATTATTCCACCTTCCAAGACCCCTGAAATAATTTTGATCCTATATAAAACTCTTATATAGAATATTGTCCTTTGGGGATTAATTTTATAGTATCTAATAAAAACAACATCATCTACTTATTAATTGTTATTTCAAATGTTCTAGCATACTACTTGTAAATGAAATCACGAGATTCCATTTTTGACTCTTCACTTTCATTGTTTCATTAGAATTCAAGGTTTCAAACATTCTCCAGATCATAAATTTAAATTAGATTCAATATATTTTCTCCCATTTTATTATTTAATATGTAATTTTAATAATTCTAGAAGTATCTAATTTTTTGTATCCACAAAACTTATTAATTTTATCTTATTTGAATTCAACTTTATATTACTTTACAAGAAACTTCTCCTGAGTAAAATATTTTCGATATAGAAATAAAATGAAAATAATAGTATATTCTTCAAATATAACCTAAGAAAAGGAATCTTCATCACTTTCTTAATGCTCAATGGAGTTAATAAGCTATGTGAGAAACAAGTGAAAAATGATTTTGAAACTAGTCAATTCTTTCCTACCTTGTTTTAATGATGAATATAGCCTTTATGTTCTGATACTATTTTTCATATTTTTCCCAGACCATAACATCCTTCCAACTATAATTTATTTCAAATATCCTTATATACAATTCTAAGTTTTTCTTTTCTTTCCCTTTTACAAACTCCTTGGATTTTATCCCAGCATAATCTATACATAATTCCAACTACTTTTTAAATACAGGAAAACATAAATGGGAAGAGGGTTAGCTTTAAAATATCCTCAAGTTGAAGAGTGTAGATAGAATTTATGATCTTACCCTTTTCATCAATTTATAACCTATACATTCAAAACATTTTTTAGTTGTACATAATTGATGGAAACTTATTATTCAAAAAAATTTCTAGTTTTGTAAGTTTCAATCACACATATCCTTTGTCTCATAATTTCTCTTCAATGTGAAATTGATCTCATTTATACAATGCTACTATTTCTTCTAGATTATGAAACTAAATATTATAAAACACATCTCTCCATATTTATCACATGATATATCTTTTTTTTATCTATAAATAATATTTGATTATTTTAATTTATTTCTTTATGACATGTTAACAACCTCCTCCTCCTTAATATTCTACTTTTTTTCTTCATTCTCCATGATGGCTACTCTAAATAATCAGTTGTAGGTGTTTTGTTCACACATTTATTTATTTTTGAATGACATTCTTCCAATGCCATTAATTTTATTTTCCAATGTAACATATTTCATTTTCATGAAAACATGATTCATCCTTTACAAAGGAACCATAGTATCTTTCTAATCACATTTACTATTGTTACATTATATTTCCTTATAAACAAAGTTGCAATGAACAAATTATCTCTGAAAGAAGTCATACCTCTTTTATTCCTCATTAATATGATATTCTCTATCAGTCTTTATTTCAGTGTACACCTCCATAGTATCAATACACATAGTCATGGTGTTTCCTAAAACTCTATAGATGAAGTAGTTTTTTTATAATTATTTCTTATGAATCTTCCATTCCAAATTTGAAAAAAGACTTATTGTTTATATATTTTATATTTGTACATCATTGATTTCAACATTTTAAATTATCTATATTAGAATCTCTATTGGGGAAAATATTTTTACATCCAAATTTTATCCCATTATAATCCTAAAAAAACTTCATATTTCTATATTTTAACTGGTATTCCATCACATCTAATTGAGATCATGATTCATGGATAAATTTTATTGCTTCATCAAGTTTTTTCTTGAGTTAATTTATGTATACTTTTTGGATTTTCACTTTTACCTATTGATCTTCTAGTTCATAACTAAGTTTACCTAGTAAATTACTTTTCACCTTATCTTGGTGTTATTCCTTGCAAATATCCCTCTCAAGTTCCCTTTTATTCTATATGCCTTAATCTCTTATTGATTACTTCATAGACATCCTCCAAATCGTCAACATGATGTTGTATTCACTTCTTCATTAGAAAACATACCATTTTTCCCTTATTGAGGGTGAATGTTCATCTTTAGATTTACAAGATGTTTTTATTGAGGAATAAAATTTATATCTAAAAATTTAAAAATTTCATCTATATCTTACAGTGCACCCAAATTCTTTGTCACCTTTTTCTTCTTCTTCTTATTATTACTTATTATCATAAGGAATTTCTCACAATAAAATTTGTTCTCACCAGTTTTTTGAGTATAGAATGATTAATATTCTATAGATTATTCATAGATGTTCTTGAACGATTCCTATATATCAAAAGTTTTTTTACAATGAACAGTTTTTCTAGACACCTCTCCTGTTAAATCGTAACTCAAAATCCTTTATGATTCTCCATCACAAACCCTTTTCTTAGGATTTCTCAAATCAATATCAATGATAATAAGTTCAGCAATATTATCAATACATACCTAAAATATAACATATATCTAACATCATACATTCACAATGAGAAACCTAATAAACAAGGGTCTTCAAATAAAAATTCATTTGTGGTTGAAACATCTAACACGCATACGATATATTAAAATCTATGTTTGAACATTTGGCAATAGATAAAACTTGTTGCGACATGCTCCCATAAATACCCAGAGATCAAGGAGGTGGGGGAGGGGAGTGGGGGTCAAACAAATTGTTAACCGGTGAAATCTATTTATTTTAGTTATTTACTTCATATTGATTTTTATGAGGTTAGTAAATACAATAGTCCATTATTTTAATTATATCTTGTATAACCAGATTTAGGAAACAATAATTTTATTTGGTTCACCAAAATGGGCTATGTTTATGGATAATTCAACTATAATTGTAACAATATACAAATATCCACTACAATCTTTGTGAATATAATTTCTAGTCAATAGTAAATCCATGCCAAGGACCGATTCCTATACAATCATTTTGTGATCGTGCATTGTCATCCAATGAAACACCCCATCTCCCTCTTTCTTTAACCAGTAAATAATGGAGGGTCATTAATAGTCTATAAGATTGGTGGTTTTTACCAAATTAGTATATAAAAACTGATAACTTTAGCAAAGGAACCCGAGATATAGTGTTTATATAAAAGTCAAATTACTAATTTATTAATTAGTAATAAAAAATTAATTACTCTGATGAATGACTTATTATATTTTCTAGATTGAGAAAAGGTTTTATTTTAGCATTAAATTCCATTTATTTTACATTTAACACAATTTTAGAGAATTGATATTAGTATATGTAGCACATGACCTATTTTTATATATTTCACATTCATTAAATATGTATTGTTTTGGAAAACATTGTTGAATATGATTCCAAATTTTAGGAAAATTTAGTACCCACTATGACATATATTATATTTCTGAACACATGCACATGTTAATTAACTTTGGTACTTCAAATATGTTTCAATTCACTAATTTTATACTTTTTATTTCATAACCTGGAATTTCTTTGATAATATGTTCCATTTAATAAGAAAATTTCTGTAAGAATCTTGATTATCAATGATATGTCATAATTTATATTATACTACACTAAAATTTGGAATCTCTCTACGTGTAATACAATTCATTGTCAATAAAGTCATTGTGTAAACTGTGTAAAAATATATTTTTGAAATCTTAATATGTGTCTATAAACTAAATGTGTATTCTATGTTAGTAAACCCAGTGTGTAATTTGTGTCTGTAATAAGCTCAGTGTGTAATATATGTGTGTAATTTGTGTCTGTGTGTGAAATTTGTGTGTAAACTTCAGTGTAAACTCAATGTATGTTTAGTGTGTAACCTCATTATGAAATCTCTGTGTGTAATTTTTGTCTATGTGTAAATATTTTGTAATATCAGTGTGTAATCAATGTGTGAAATATGTGTCTATAAACTTAGTGTGTAATCTATGTCTATAAACATAGTGTTTGATTGGTGTATGTAAACATTGTGTGTCAACTCAGTGTGTAATTTGTGTATGTCAACTCAGTGTGTCATCTCATTGTGTAATCTGTGTGTGCAATTTTTCTATCTCTAAACACAATGTGTAGGAACCCAAAGTCTCATATCCAAATCATTATCTGCTATAAATTAATGTTATTTCATATATTTATTAGAATCCTTATCATTGTGTGTAAAATTCAGTGTAAACTCAGTGTGTATGTTTAGTGTGTAACCTCATTGTTCAATATTTATGTGAAATCTATGTCTGTGTGTATAAACGGTGTGTAAATTTATTGTGAAATATCATTATGTAATCTATTTGTCCAATATATGTCTCTGTGTGAAATATTTGTCTATAAACTTTGTGTAATTTGTGTTTGTAAACTCAGTGTGTGATTGGTGTCTATAAATGTTTCGTGTAAACTCAGTGTGTAATCTCTTTTTGTAATCTGTGTGTGAAATCTATCTCTTTTTGTGAAAATTGTGGGTAGGAAACCTGAGTCTCACATCCCAATCACTATCCACTCTAAATTAATGTTCTTGTGTCCATTCACTAGCATCATTATCACTTACAATGAATATTCCAGCATTATCATTTCCTTGATTTTTGTTTATCATTTTACGACCTTTTATTCATCTGATAATGTTAGTTAACTCTTTTTTAGGGAACCTAAGTCTCACATTGTGTTTTCAATAAACACAACCAAGAATGATGGAACAATATTTTTTATCCGAAGACATAATCTTGCTGCATTGTTGTTTTTTCTTATAAAAGATTTCTATTTTAGGTTGTCCAGGCCAAAGGATAATGGGGTTTTCATGGAAGCAGAATCTGTTATCATCCTATCATATAATTTAAAAAATAAAAATGGGGGTTTACTATGTTTATGTTACACTGACTGGAGACCGTAGGTTTTTATCAATGAAACTATATTAAACTCCAATTTCTATTCCATTAGTGTTCATTTTTGGATCATGGGCTTGAGATTCTACTTTCTAGAGTTTGTGGATGGTTTTTTCTGAAGCTTGATAGGATTTCGAGTTGCAAGATTTATAAGATTTTCAGTGTTTCGAGAAGGTTAAAATATAAAATTTTTTCGCTTCAACATAATTCATTAATGGGGAATCAAACTGAACAGGCGGCATTCCGAACTAAAGAGAGGTAATGAATTTGTTACAAGCCAACTGAAGCTACCACATGATGCTTCCATGTCGAAAATTCAAACATAAATGAAAGGTAAATTCTATCATGTTTTTTTTTATTTTCTGTTTTTATAATATTCTTGTTAATTTTTATCACGTGTTATTATTTTCTATTATGTGTTCATGGGTTTTTTTCTATTATTTTGGTCATTGGTTCTTCTATTTATTTAATATTTATATCATGTTCTATGGATGTTGTTCCACTGCAATCAAACGGATGATGATGTTGTTCATTTTTAGATAAACTATAGTATATGGTAGCTTGTTTGATGTGTGGGGGATTCCAAATCTAGTTGATTTTGTGGATGGTTTACATATGTTAGAGCATAGAGCTCCATGTCAGGTCCACTACGTGCTTCTTCATTACTATTGTTACTCAGTGAGAATTTTGGGATTTCTTTGGGTGCATTGGTGATAACATTAGAGGTTAGTAGGGTATATTTTGTAGACTTCAACTATTTTGTGTCAAATGCATGGCTCATTTCAAGACACTATAAATTTTCTATTATTTTATTTCAGGGAACACGTTTAATACTATTAGGGAATCGAGTTCATGCTTCCATTGTTCACTCATTAAAGATCCAGTTTTTGGTAAGATCAGGTTTACTCAGTTCTGTTTTTATGGTTGATGGGCATACCCACTCTTACCAAATTCTTGATATGTCAACAGGGATGATGAAAAATGATCACTATGGAAATAATTTTTTATACCTTCATTTATTTAATTTTTTTTTCAATTCATGCATATATTTTTCACTAATTTGATATCGAGGTGGTTCGCTGATCCTGAAGCAAGGATGAGTTTCTAGTGCTCACTTGTCCTTGGTGTGTCATGGATGGGCTATTTCTGGATGATGGGGTTCGTTGGTCCCTGATGGGACATGGATGAGCTCATTGGTCCCTAGTCTGGCATCGATGGGGTGCTTGCATGGATGTCCCTACTGATGGTGTGGATGGGCTTGTTGGTCCCTAGTGTGGCTTGGATGGGCTACTGGCATGAGGGGGGTTTTTTGGGTTGGTGGGGTGTGCGATGGATCTTGTTAGATGATGGATTTTGTGTTTGATTTAATTTAAATTAAATTTCATTATTAATATAATAACTATTATTATTTCTAATTTTGAATATGTGTTAAAATAATCCTATTTAATAATTAAAATGTGTCATATATGATAAATTAATAAATATAACGTGAAATTTTATTAGAAAAAAATATATATTTTTTATTCAAATTTAATTTATAAAAAGATATTATATATTGGTAATATTATTACCAATAGAAAAAATTGTCATTAGAAATTTTTAATAAACATTTTAAATGACATATATTTTCTATTGGTATTATTATAAATGTAAGAAAATAATTTTTTTTATCTCAAAAACATTTAGCGATAGAGTTTTTACTAACAGTTTAGTGATGGGGACATATATGTTGGTAAGGCATTTTACCAATAGAAAATGTACTTTTACAAATAGATATTCCCCCATTGGAAAAGGTGAAATATTTTGTAGTGCTTCCATGGATACTCTTCTCACTGCAACATCACCAATTTGATAGAAATTTCCCCAAAAGTGATACTTCCAGAGTATGCTCTTTGTGCATTCACATGACACTGGCTCTTTTCCATAATCCACTACTATAATATTATCCCAATACAATGTGATGAGTTCTTTACTAATTTGGTACCTCATCAAGCCCCTTGACAATGTTCTGAATCCAGCTGGCTTCCATAGCTTCACCAGAAGCCACTATGTACTCAAATGCTACTATATAATTAGCTAAAAATGGATGCTTTGAACTCTTCCATCTCACAAATCCTCCATTGAGACAAAAAAATACCCTAATTGTGACTTCAGATGATTTTGATCTGTCTAAAAACCAGTATCAACATACTGTCTGATGACAAGATCCTCATCTCCTCCATACACTATGAACACATCATTAGTTTTTCTCAGGTATTTAAGGATTTTCTTAACAGGAGTCAAATATTATTCTCCTAAATCTGCTTGATATCTACCTACCAACACCAGTGAAAAGGTAACATCATGTCTAGTACATAAAATGACATACATGATAAATTCTATCACTGAAGCATATATGATCTTACTAATTCAATATTTCTCCTATTGTGTGTGGGGATGAATTTTCATAGAAATATGTAAACCATGTGACACTGGAACCAATATCTTATTAAATTATTCCCTACTAAATATCTTTAGTATTTGTAAAATATATATACTTTGAAATAGTCCAAGATGTCTCTCAGATCTATCACGAATGATATTGATCCATATAATGTAGGCTCTTCACCTATGTCCTTTGTGGACAAGCACTTGTTCAACTAGTCCTTACTATATTATAAGACTAGTATGTTGTTTCCAATATGTAATGTGTTGTCAAAATATACTACTTGGATAATGACTGAATTCCCATTAAAAATTTTGAAAACACATGCCTCACATTCATTCTTAATAAAACCAAATTCTCTTATGGCTTCATAGAATTAAATATTCCATGAGCTTGATGCTTTCTTCAATCTATAAATGGATCTATACAACTTTCAAAACCTTTTGGAATAAAATAGTGTCACAAAACATTTTGTTTTTGTAATATAGGCATCTACATGAAGGTTCCCATTAAATATTGTCATTTTGATATCCATATTCCAAATCTCAAATTCCTGGTAAGCTGCAATGGAAAATATGATTATGTTGGATTTTAACAAGGAAACTAGCGAAAAGGTTTCATTGTTGTCAATTCCTTGATGTTTTTTAACACATTAGCCCATAGAATTACTTTATAGGTACTTACTTTACCATCTATGTCCAATTTTCTATGGTATACCCATTTACATCCAATAGGATTTACATCAACTAGTGCATCGACCAGAACCCCAACAGGGTTTTGATACATGGAATCCATATCAGAATTCATAGCTTCAAGTCATCTTACATATTCTGAGCTCTCTATTGCCTCCTTGTATGATATATGTTCATCATTTTCCAACAATAATGAGTCACCGTCCTCATTGATAAGAAAACCATATCTCTCTAGTTCCCTTACATCTCTTACAGTCCAACATAGTACTTGTGTTTCAGGAACTACTTTCATAGGGACATGTAGAACTTGTTCGTATAACAACTCTTATGTGTCTTGAGCATCAACTACATCAAATTAAATCTTTCACCAACTACACTTTTTATGGATGTGTTCCCTCTCAAGAAAGACATATTTTTTGGAGACATTCACTTTATTGTATGAGGGGTTGTATAGGATTTATCCATTTTTTTGTTTAGGATACCCTATAATGATACACCTTATGCCCTAGGGTGCTAGTTTTTTTTCTAAGAAAGACTTAACAAATGTATCGCATCCACATACCAATGTATTAAATAAAATTGGTTTCTTTCCAATCTATAGATCGAATTGGATTCAATTTTCCACTTTAATTGGAACTCAGTTTAATCTGTATGCCGTATTTTTTAATTCATATCCCCAAAAGGATAACAGAAGAATTGAAACTCAACATCAACCTTACCATATCCAAAAAGGTACGGTTTCTCCTTTCACTAACACCATTCCACTATAGTGTATAGGGTGGATTGATTTGAGATAGAATCCCATACTACTGTAAAAAGTCTATGAAATGTTGGTTAGGATATTCCCAACCTTGATCTGATCAAAGCTTATTCATCTTCTTACCAATTTGATTTTATACTTCATTCTTGAATTCCTTGAATTTCGTAAAGGATTTGGACTTATAAGTCATCAAGTAAATAAATACATATCTACACAAGTCATCAATAAAAGTTATAATGTAAGAATATTGAACTATATATTCAACTATAAATTTTCTACCCACATTAGTGTGTACCAATCATAGAATCTCTGTGGCCCTTTCACCTTGTCCACCAAATGGTGGTTCAGTCATTTTCCATTGTAAACAAGCATGACATATATTAGGTGGTTTTAGCTCATAGGAGTATAAATAAACATCCTCAAAAATCTTTTTCAAGCACTTCTCATTCACATGACCTAGGTGGTGATTCTATAACCCGGTGTTGTACGAGTCCTATGAACTTGATTCATTATCAATTTTCAATAGTCAGTTTTCATAATTTAAAACATACAGAATTTTTTTTAAATGTTCCATACCATAACATATGTTGTCCTTATAAAATTAACAAATTTTATTTATGAATTTTAAAATAAACCCATATGTATCTAAATATGATAAAAAATTTATGATCTTTTTAACACTTGGTACAAAATAATAGTCATGTAAAACCAAAATCATCTCATTTGACAATGAATGGTGGTAGTTACTGATGACAAGAGAAGCCAGCCTCAAACCATTGTTAGCTCACAGATCCAACTCTCCTATGGTAATTCTCCAAAATATACTCACTTTCAACATTTGAATACATATGTGAGAACCACAATCTATATCCAATACACGATTTTTATAAATGGAATGATTTCACTTGATAACCAACATACCTTTGGTTTCCCCTTGCCTCCGGGTGCAGTTCCTCTTCTAGTGTAGTATCTTGGAACATTCAAAACACACTACCTCATTTTAATTTCCATTCCTCAAAACATCTTCTTCTTGGTCAGATGGTGCTGAGGGGATTTAGATTATTTATAAATCATAGCCCCTTTTCCTTGTCCTTCCTCTTATTATAAACCATTAGGACTAGAGGTTTTCACACCCAATGTCCTTATCCACTTGGTGAATCAAGTTCATGTGTTTTGATAGGATCTTCTCATTATTACTCATATTAAAATTTACAATAAAACTAGAAAAGGAATTTGTTCGTGATTATAGTATTAGATATGTATGCGAATCATCTAGGAATTTAATCCCTACAATGTTCAAATTCTCATTGTATCCAATAAGCTTGACTAAATGATACCCCAATGGTGTTGACTCTCCACGTATAGTGGTGAAAAAAGTGTTGAAGATGTCATACCTCTTTTATCTCTCCTTATCATGATAGAGATCCCAGAGACGAGACATTAAGCTACAAGAATCCATTTCCTCATGTTTCTTCAAGATCTCATTGGTCATGCATGATAGCATGAGGTATTGAAAATCTATACCATCATTCAGATGTTTCTTGTACATAGAGAGCTCCTCATCACTCGCCACATTTCCAAGCACAGTGGGTAATGGTTCTTCTAGAACATATAGTTTCCTTTCATGGGGGATGGAAAACTTGAAGGCTCCTTTTACATTCCTAGAAATTAGTACTAATGAGAAGGTTTTCCTTCTCGAGTATGGATCACAATGATATGTTTAATGTAAATTTATAATTTCATTTCTAAAAATTATATGAATTTTGATTTATTAATTTATCTGATAATATTAAGATAAATAAATAAATAAATATTAATTAGTCTCCCACTATTTTATCTAAACCCAATAGCCTTCACCATTGGCATCAAAATATTCCATTCCTTGGACATTATAGTGGCAATGATCCATATTGCCCTTGAAATTACCAAAACATTCGTTGTTCAAGAAATTTGAAAGGTTCTAGGTAGGCATTCCAAATACCAACTACATTGACTTTACTCTCTTTGATCTGTTGAGGGGACTCCCCAATCATGAATTAATTAATTTTGGATTTCCTCAACCCTTTTCTCTCAGTTATACCAAGTCCTTATTTTGAATTAAACCCTTGATGTCAACCAAATTATGTCAACCCAAAACCTAAAATTATAATACCTCTTTAATTTAAATCACCCCAACATTAGTTGGTCAAGCATTTTGAACTATTGGTTCGATTCTAACAAAAGCAATGGAATTTTATACATAATTAATATTTTATTGAGGGATTTTATACTTTATGCATAAATTTACTATTATTATCTCTCACTTTCTTGATAATATTAAGTTTTATATACTTAAGTGATTAGCCATGTATGGGTAATATTTATGCATAAGACATATTTTTTTAATCCCATCTTCCATTCTTGTTAATTCATTAACAATGTGATCACAACAAAACATCCATAATGAATTACAATGGAACTGATAGAAATAAAATAAAGTGCATGATAAAGAGATTTTCTAAAGGATTGTTTATCTAGTGATTAATAAAATAACCATGACCTAGGGGACAAACACCTTGAACCATTTCAGGTTCATGTTTACATCTTTGCACTTGTCCACCTTTGTATCTCCTTTGATTGGTTTCACCTCGGCTCCTAACCTAAACTACCTCCACTAGATTGGGAAATTCATCCATTACATATAATTTTACTCACATGATTGTGAGGGGTAAAAGGTGGTTTACATTAAAGAAACCATGGGAACACAAGGCCTATAAATTAATGAGGAGAGAAAGTACGCCTGCTGAAAATTAATTTAAAATATAAATTAAAAGGAAACCAATCACATACAATGGTTTAGTATAGCTCATGATCATCCATATACATGAAATTAATTACGCATTTAATAAAACTATCATTCAATTCCTTAATAATTCATATTAAGATAAATCATAGTTGAATCAATTAATTATTGTCTTTAATTAATCAATTTTTTATCTTATTCTTTTTTATGAATTCCTTGATATTATCATCCATAATAATTTTAAATAAATAAATTCATTTAAAATTAACCTTTTACATAAATTTAACTTGAAGGAAACACAGTTAATACCCATCCAAAACTACCAAACATGTATTCTACTTGTATACACATGATTCTTTGTGACATGTAGCATGCACATAGAATTATAATTGTAAAACAACTCATACATGATGTGTAGATCTTTGAAAATTATGTAGATGTTAATTAAACATTTATTTATATTTATACATCAAACTCCTATAACATGTTATGTCTTAGATTTACCCCAAAATAAGGTACAAGTCTCAAGGGTTACATAATATCATAATAAATTTTTGATATGCATGATCTGGGAAAAGTACATGATGTTTAGATCCGACTACATGTCGTGTACCCTCCTCAACATCCATCCAAAGTACATGCCTGGGGAAATTGAATGTGGGGTGAACTTCACAATTCATCATAGTACATAGTGTGTCCAATGGGACACACATTGTGTAGACTATGTGTTACACGATCACCATCCAGGAAAGCCGTACATGGGATGCACAACTCGACCCTAATCCAAAGGGACTACACGCCATATCCAGTGGGACACATAGTGTGTAGTCCGGCTGACTGTGCGCCGGTATCTCCAGGTCAATACATTGTTTAATAATTACCTATTTTGTGTGTCATCAATTCACACAACTTGAGTAATTTCCAAATTACTCCTGATGCACTAAACACAGCTACATGGTGTGTGATATGGATTACACATCGTGTATGGAAGATTACTTAGTGTCTAACTCTGAATACACGGTGTGTACTATCATGTTATTTAGACAAAATCATTGGTGCCTCCTGATGAGATCTTAGATTTAATTTTAGTCATAAAATTATTCATTACAATTAGATGTGTGAGAAATGATAAAAGAGGAAGAGATCTCAAAATTAAGATTAAAAAATGATTAAACATGAATTGAAAAACTAAATTATTGAACCATCAAACATAAATGAATGATTTAAAAATTAGAAATTAAATTTTTTTAGCTCTCATACCACTTGTAGGTTCCTAGTGCAGCTGAAGTGTGGTATGGGTATTTCCCAAAATTAATTTTTTCTATATTCAATGAAAAATATGGGATCAATAGAATGATTAATTCCAGTATCAATAGAATTAAATGAGGGAGTCAGGAAGAGGAATAAAAACTTTGAACCAAGAGAGTGGATAAACATATTTTTCTTAAAATTAATTTAATTAAATTAAATAATTACCTCCAAGGTGATTATTTCTTAATTTATACGTTCTAACAGAGATCTGCAGTGTATTCTTTTTTCGTTGTAGAGATAAAGGGTAGTTCTCCTCTAGAAGTGATCCACATGTGCTCCTAGAATATCTGAATGTCACTGAAGGAGTCACCAAGTTCTAACATGGAATATCGTTGTGCTTGCGCCATCCACCTTCAGTCGCCTTGAGAACTACTTCTAATGCATTGTCTTTGATCCAGTGGAGGAGGGCCACTCTCGTTCTTGATAAAATTCTTATTTAAGAAGGAACTCTCTAGACTCAAGATAAATTCTTTGAATTATTATGCACAACATGATAGTCTAGATAGTGGGTTTCCCCTTGGAAAATTATGTGAATAATGTAAATGAGAATTTAATTCACCAGGTAATCATAAAATTATTTTTATCAGAGACTTAATTATTTTATTAACCTATTAAAACCCCCCATGTCAAATAATAACAACAATACTATTATTTCATAACATGTTCATAACTTTCAAGTAACAATTAAATTTTATTTTAATCAAATAATATTTAATATCATAATTTCTCACCAGACCCGAAACTTGTTCCACCAATCCTCTTTAATTTTCATCAGGCCTTGAATAATGACTATTTATTTATTAAATAAATATAACTTTATTATTCATCGATAAATAAATTAATAATATATTTAATAAAATAAAAAATAAATATTTATTAAATATTTCATATGCAAGATTTTATCTCAAATAACTGGCGATGAAATAAATTCAATCAGGCACAAATGAGTAATTATTAAACCAATATTGGGAAATAATATTTATTCAACTTGTTAAATAATAAATTATTTAAATGGGATTCTAGATACATGTAGTGTGTGACTATTTAGGAATCTTTCTCAGTGGCATTAAATGAACCTCCCTAAATTCCAAGGTTAGCATCTAGTAACATATCAATTCACCCATAGAGAATGAAGTAAATTCCACAATGACAAGTCACCTCATACAAATGATTATAGTGTAATATAATCTCTTTGTCTCGATATCTCCAATCATGTGGGTTGCATGCAAGTTCCATCGACCCATGTGCTCGATTTCTCATTCTTTGACTTCTCAGAAATTGAACATTCCTATAGAACACCATGGCCATGGATTTTTTTAGGCTATATAATTTTCATCAAAGGACCAAAGATATGAAATTCTGTAACAAAACAGAAGGGAACAATCCTTTCTCTCATTATTCATTAATGTAGTATTACTCGTGACACACCCAACATATCATACCTCGTCACAAACATATGTTGTCATAACTTTCACCAATACATCCAAGTGTGCGAGTCATTATACCCATTAATAATAATCTTAAAGTCTACAGACCAATACAAACATACATAGATAATAACATCCAATGACACTTCTAAATGTGGATTTCCTATTGTTGAGTCTCATTCTCATAGTATCCTACGGGATATCACCAAGGGATTGCACCATGAAAAGGTGTCTCAATGTCCTATGAGTCTCCACCCCTAATAGCCTGTATCATTTACATCGTTGAAATGATATCATCTGGATATAGAATATATATATATCTAATAATAGTGTCATTTCACTTCCGAGTTGTCATCATATTAGGGAACATCTATGTCCTTTTAGTGCGACAACTACTCTTGGAACATTATCACATACAATGTTATATAGAATAAAAACCATGATGTGAAATGGATTTTATTAATGTCCATCCAATGAATAAAAGTTTATCATATAGTAAAAATAAGTTGGTTCTAGGGAACCAACTCCAATACATATATGGATCTTCCTTTTATAGGAAGTATGATTCAATAGTTACCAAAGTGGTAGGGATTTTATTTTATAGTCTCATGGTTTATCAGAATTTTTTATGATTAAGATTATGGTGATAAAACCATATAACATGTCTCTCAAGAAACTCAAGAAAGTTCTTATCCTCTGGTTATTTTTATAATATACATGTTTTACTTTCATTTTCCCCTATATATATACTTAGTATAACAAAATAATGTTTTTAGGGAAAACCGAATTTATTTCTCTCATCGGCCAGAAATCCATTTTCCACCATATCAATACTTTCTGAAAATGTTTTAAATAATTTTCAAATATTTCTCTATGAATTTTTAATGTAATATTTTACTATTTATGGATTTTTACAAAATTATTGAAATGGAAACTTTTTATCATTTTCTGAACAATGTAATTGGGAATTTTTTTCTAAAAATATAATAGGAATATATAATTTAACATACATGGAATGAACCAAATTTTACAACTTCTTGACCTATAAGTGATTTAATGAATATTTTACATGTTTAAAAGTTTATTTTAAATTAAAATTCTTTCTTTAATATTCAATAAATTTTATATTTTTAAATAAGTTCATTCAAAGTGGAATACATATTTTTATCGTGAAATATTCTAAGTGATCATTCAAAATCAATTTCCATCAATGATGAAATCCTTTGATATAAAATTATATTTATTGTCGATATGATCCAATGATACCATCAATATTATATTTTACAGATGGTTTATGATTATGATGAAAAGATGATTAAAAAACCCATTTCTTTTAAATGGGTCATACCAGGATGTAATATTTATAAAACCCATTTTTTTTAAAGGTTATGATTTGATGAATGTTTTATGATAGCATAGAACAAATATGTATGGATTTTGTGATGGTTGAGACCTATATCTCACTCAAATTCATTGGGTAAATATGTATAACTCATGAGTTAATTATTTTATGTGTTTAACTGATTTAATTTTCATAATGTTATATGTTGTACTAGTTTCATGTTCACGAGGCTTTGTGTGATCCTTGTTTCATGACCATGTGGTTATGTGTGGAGATATTTTGATGTTCATAATGTTATATATGGATCTAATTTTATGTCTATAAGATTATTTTATGGCCTAGTTTTATGTACATAAAGTTATTTATTAACCTATTTTCATGTACATATGGTAATGTTTATACATAATTTCATGACCAAAAGGTTATGAGTCAACCTAGGTTCATGTCTACAAGTTTATTCCTTGACATTTTTTCATGTCTCTATTTTTATACAAGGTCCTAATATTTTTTCCATAACATAATGAGTGTAACGACCCAAAATTTTGTATCATATTTTGTTTCCTAAAATGTGTTTTATATAATTCTTACACAACAAAACTATATCATTTTATTAATGAAGCAAGTATAATTTAAATGAGAAATTTGGTTTTCTACTATTATATTACCATTGGTTAATATGTCCATTGGAATCAATAATAATCTTTAATGTTATAATTTTTTTAAATAGAAATAATAGTGGTTAAATTATGTAAAACAAAGATTTGATGGCCTCATCCAGTAGACTCGGGCCATACGAAGCCCATATGATGGAGCTTGGGAATGAGGTATCATCACTGGGATTTTCTCTAGACCAATCCCAAGCCAGGATTTAACATGTTAAGCTTGAATGTAATCACCTAAGGGAGAAGTTTAAGTAGATAGAAATCACCACACAGACAATGTTGTCAAAGCCGCCCCAAGATTCTATCACCATTGAACACCTTACTCTAAGGTCCTATGCAGGTATTATAAGGGGATATGTATCTAGGACTTAGTTACTTGGTGTAATCCGTTTGTATAAATATAATTGTTATTTGTTATTATGGTAAGAGTTTTGAATTTCAAATGTCAAAATAAATATTGGATGAATTTTTAAAAGTTTCATATTATTAATGAATATGGAGAAAAAGGTATTTTAAATTTTTTTATACTTTAAATAATTAATAATGTGAAATTATTTTCAAAAAATGTAAATATAAAGTTGTGATTAGTATGAAATTTAGAGTCTGATAAGATCAAAATGAATTTTGGTGAACAATAAATTATGAATAGCAATATTATCCTCATGAATAGTAATGTGACCAATGAAATAGTAACCTCACTTATGAAATTATGAATATAATTTAGGCATCTTGAATGGTAATGTGATATAATAGAATATATAAATAACTTTTTCAGGAATTATTTGTTAAGTATTAGTATTTTTCGGGAAAATATGGATTTTACTTAAAAATTAAATATCTCTTATTTGGAAAAATATTTTCATAAAATAGAGTTTATTTTTGAATTTAGAACATCAATATTAAGTTTGGTTGAATTTATGATATTTTTATAAAATGTTTCTTTTCAGTGAATAGTAAAATACTGTTTTGAGTTTTAGTGTGTTCAATGACATCATTAATGATATAATCATGATGTAATAGTTAAGTTAGAATATTGAGGAATAAAATATGTTATGAGGTATCCCAAGTGTCCAATACCCTAGGAAAATACCATGATAAAGCCCATGGTTTTTCAAATACCACTAATGAGGTGTCCCTCAGAAATTAATAAAATATTACCCCACTTTTTCTATAAATACCAATCCATTTCTTCATTAATTTCATTCCAAACTCATCATAAGAAAATATATGGTCTTTTTACCTCTTAATGATTCCTTTCAAGGTTCCTTAAAGCCCCCCAAGATCCCAACCTTCGAGTTATTGTAGTTACTCGTCAAGGTAAGGGAACCTTTCACCCTCGTCTTTTAGTCAAGACTTATCTTATGTTATGTATTTTAATTTCCATTTTTCTTATTTTGGGGCATGTTATTATGTATAAAAATTTATTTACATTTTATGTAGAAATTATTATATACCCATTCTTCTCTCATGAAATGATTTTCTGAATTTTTAAGCAATGTCGTTATGCTACTGAATTTTTGAAAGGAAATTCTCAACTTCTCTTTTTTCCATTTAAGTTCTATTATATGTGGTATGTCTTTCAGTTTCCATACCATGTTTTTATTTACATTTTATTCCATACCTACACTATATTATTAGTCTCTTATGATAGGGTGACCCCTATCCCCTCTCTTTTTAATGCTCTCTAAAACCATGTTGCATAGTGGTTGTGCTACAAAATGTTCGTCTCAAAATCTCTCTCTTTTTCTCAAGAAATTCTCTTATTTTATTTATGTGAATACCCAAACATATTTCATTTCTTGGATTATTTATCAAGACATAAAAATGAGATAATTTATTCTTTAATTTATATACATAAAACCCTCATTCCCTTTCAAAGGGTTATAAATGGCATAATGATCAAGTTTTTTAAGAACTTTTTAAAACCTCGCGATTTTGATACGAAACCCATTTATTTTATTCTCTTTGATTTATTTGTGAAATGTTTATTTATGATATATGTGGATCACATGAAAATAAATAAATATTAATGGTGCACCCTGATAGCGCTCCAATGCATTGTGTAAATAAAGTAATCTATAGAGATGACATGTTTTACGATACCTTGGTGAATAACCTTGGTAATTTTTATGACACCTTGGGGATATACCATGGTGATTTTCTTATTAGTGTCTCAATTAAATGTCGTAGACCCATTTTAATGTTATGTTTCAAGTTATTATTTTAATTATTTGACTTTTATCATGAATTTATGATATTCCCCATGTTTTTATTGATATCACTCAAGTTCACATGTAAATTGTTTCACTTGTTTTCCTTACCAGGCCTTCCTCTCACCCTTACCATTGATGTATGTCTCTAGGTTATGAGATATAGTAATTGTATATTGTATGAAATTTTCAAGAATATTTTCAATGGGATTAAAATAAGTTATATGTTTTCTTGTATTATGTACCTTTTTCCAAGACACTATACTTTAATGACCATCTGTTTGTAAAATGAAATGAAAAGTTATGTAATAAAAAGGTGGGATTCCATAGTTGGTATCAAAGTATAGTTTGGTAATTTGTGGAAATTATGATATGAAACCATTATGAATAACCCTATATAAAAGTTTAAATATAGGAAAACATCCTATTATTTTTATGAAATATTAAGTAAGTAGTTTCCAACTAAATAAATCCCTATCTGGATATGAAGAAGTAGATGTGGCTCTAGCACAGATGTATCTAGGGGTAAAACCTGAAAACACCACTTTGATATATACTCGAATGAGAACTGGTGCACGACAATGATCCATTCCACACACCATGTTTGAAACTCTTAGGGGATATGTTTCGTTAATCACAAGCTTTTTATGAATCATTATGAAGGATTTATAGAGAAATGTAATCATTGTTAAAAAATAATATGTTTAAGCCTGATGTTTTAAGACATAAAAATTATTTATAGTTAAACTATTTATAAATTAAATAATATTATCACTAAGGTTTTATTCTTTTAGAAAATTGTGGGGAATAGGAGGAACATTGAAAATGGTGACTGCAATGGACAACACACTGATAACCCTCCAATGGAAGCCAGAATGGAATCATTCATAAGAATGATGAACCAACTTACTCAAATTATGGGAAATAACATGAATCAATATGAGAGATCAATTTCATATTGAAGGGAACAACATTATATTGATTTATTTATGTGTCAATGTCCACCAAACATCATTGGATCTATCGGACCATTGATTGCTGAATAGTGGATCAGCTCTATCTAGATGATATTTTCTGTGCTCTACTATTCGGATCAAGAAAAGGTCACCTTGACTGTTTAATACTAAGAGGGAGAAGCTAATTAGTATTGGTAACTGATTAAAAAAATGAGGCTAATATTGGAGGTTGAGGTTACAGAGTGGGAAGAGTCTAGAGGGATCTTCTTCAATAAGTATTTCCCTCGTTCGATTAAAATAAAAATGGAGGAGTTTCTTGCACTGAATAAGAATGAGAATGAATATGTTATAAGATACACCATGAAATTCAAAAGACTTTCCCATTATGCATTAGGATTTTTCATGGATCCTAATGGAAAGTTCGATAGATTCTTTGGTGGTTTAATAACTCATATGCAGAAGAATCTAGCCAACCAATACTATGATAGCTATAAGGAGGTCATGCAGAGTGCTATCAAAGTCAAACAAGAGTTCAGTGAGATGCAGTGGTTTCATAAATCCAATGAAAATAACCGATCGATGGAACCAATATTGGGGAGGAGCTTCGATCAGGGAAGAGGAGTCAAGCATGTACAATGTCCAATGTGTAAAAAATGTGGGAAGAAGCATTCATGGAACTGCCTACCCGGGAGCACGATGTGCTACAAGTGTGTAAGAGATGGCCATATCTCATGAAACTTTCATAGTGAGGTGAACCCTCAACTTCCCAACACTAATAACAAGGTGAAGATAGTGCAGGCCCTACCTTATGTACAATTTATTAAGTGATACAACATGGTCATTTTTCCAATCAGTCCTTAAATCCAAGGGAAGTGGAGGGGAACCACTATCAGCCTCAACATAGTCCAAGGGATAAAGGTTGTTATTTTTCTATCACAATGGATAAATTTGAAGTGCCAAATGATGTGGTGGAATGTACACTTGTTTTTCTTTTAACGTAAGCAAGTACTTTGTTTGATTCAAGTTCTACATGTTCCTTTATTTCATCTATGATTGCAAGGAATTTATAATCAACCCCTCAATTTCTAAAAGTACAGTTATCATCCATGACTCCTAGTGGTATTATCTAAGCATCATTAGTGTTTAGAAACTATAGTATTTACTTTAATGAGCACAATCTTATCGCAAAACTAGTAGTCATTCCCATGCTGGAATTCAACACTATAATAGGGATGGATTGGCTCTTAAATTATAATTCTAATACCAAATGCAGAAGCAATGAAATCTCAGTTGTCTTGAATGAAAAACCTATAGTTATCTTCCATGGAGATATATCTGAACCTAATCATTATCTAGAAGAACCTCTTATAGCTTTCTTTATGGCATTGAATGATGATGGAAAAGAAGTAAATGATAGTATAATGATAGAAAATGTCCACATAGTCTAGGAATAAATTGATGTATTTCATGAAGAGTTACCCGGTCCTCCCCCAGAAAGTGAGGTAGAGTTCTCCATTAATATCATACATGGATCTCATCTAATATCAATGACCCCATATAGTATGGAAAATGTGGAGCTTGTGGAATTAAAGAAAAAACTTCAAGATATTTTGGATAATGAGCTTATTTGGATGAGTGTGTCTCCTTGGGGATCACCTATTCTCTTCATGAAGAAGAATGATGGATCAATTCGGCCATGCATTAATTTTAGAGAACTTAATAGGATCACAATAAATAAATAATACCCTCTTTCAAGAATTAATGACTTATTTGACCAACTTCATGGGGCTCAATTGTTCTCCAAGATTGATCTTCGATCTGGTTATCATAAATTGAGAGTGAAGAAGGAAGATATTCTAAAAACTGCATCCCGAACAAGATAAGGTAATTATTAGTTTGTTATTATGCCCTTCAGATTGAACAATGCACCAACTATTTTTATGGATTTGATTAATAGAGTCTTTATGGATTACCTTGATGACTTTGTGGTATTTTTTATTGATAACATTTTGATATATTTAAAAATTCATAAGGAGCATGAGGATCATATAAGCGTTATTTTGGAAACTCTATAGAAGGAGAGGATTTTTAGAATGTTAAGAAAATGTGAATTTTGGTTACAATAATTTTCTTTCATGGGAAACATTATAACAAATAAAGGAATAACAATTTACCCTACAAAGATAAAGGATGTATAGGAGTGGCATCATCCTACAACAATAATTGTGATATGAAGCTTCCTTGGATTAGTGGGATATTATAGGATGTTTGTGAAAAAAGTTTCCTAAATTTCTAATATGTTAACCAAGTTAACATGAAAAGGGGTTATGTTTATGTAGAAAAAGGAGTGTGAGGAATGTTTCTAAAATCTAATGAAGAGATTGGTTTCTGAACCTGTGTTAACTATACCCTCCAGCATAGAAGGATTCATTATTTTTAGCGATGCATATCCGAAAAGGGAATGGAAATGTCCTCATGAAAAATTACAAGGTGATTGCAAATGAATATCGACAGTTGAAGGATCATGAGCAGAACTATATTAGGCATGATCTAGAGATGGTTGTGGTTGTTTTGGATCTGAAGATATATATGTAATATCTTTATGGGGATAAATGTGATATATACATAGAACATTAAAGTTTGATTTATATTTTCACACAAAAGGAATTGCACATGATACATAAGAGATGGCTGTATTTTCTTAAAGACTATGATTGTTCAATTCATTATCATCCCAGAAGAGAAAAAAAGACACTGGTCCATTAATTAAGAAAGACCCTATTGTTCTATCCATGATGAGGATTCATTGAGATCTTTTGATCAAAGACCTAGTAAATATGGACATGGAAATTATAAGGAAAGTTACATCATCAATACTATCCCAAATGATTTATCAACTATCATTGATAGAGAATATTAAGAAATATCATAAAGAAGATCCATTATTACAAAAGAATTTTGAGGCTGTGAAGGATGGGAAGTTTCCTGGGTTCAATATTGATAAAGAAGGTGTACTGAAATTTTATACAAGACAATATGATCTATCTATTTCAGATATAAAGAAGGAGATGATGGCTGAATCTCATAGATCTACGTTCTCTATATATCCTAGAAGCACAAAAATGTAATGAGACCTTTTTTATCATTATTGGTGGGATAATATGAAAAGAAAAATTTATGACTACACTAAAAGGTGCCTAGTATGTCTGTAAGTGAAGGTAGAGAGAGGGTATTACAACCACTACCCATACCATAATGGAAGTGGTACAGTATCACTATGGACTTTTTTCAGTGGTCTCCCAAGAACTTTCAAAGGAAACAATGCGATATGGGTTATAGTGGACCATCTCACCAAGATTGTCCATTTTATATCTATTTAGGAAGATTTCTCTCGGGATAAACTTTCCACAATTTACATTAAGGAAGTGGTAAGGTTTTATGGGGTTCCACTTTCTATCATATCTAATTGCGATCTAAGGTTCGCAACATAATTCTAGATAGGTCTTCAACATGCTCTGTTTAACGAATTGAATTTCAGTATGGCCTATCACCCCCAAAATGATGGCCTAAAAGAACTATTCAAACACTCGAGGACATGATGAGAACATGTTCAATGGAGTTTAAAGGTGGACGGAAATAATATCTCTCATTATTTGAGTAATCTTACAATAATAGTTTTCATTTGAGCATTCAAATGGAACACTATGAAGCTATATATGCGAAGCGATGTAGAACTCCTACTTGTTGTGATGAAGTTGGTGAGAGGAATTTTTTTCGGCCTGATATTGTGTAAGAGATGAAAGAAAAGGTTCATGCTATCTAGTAACACATTAAGGCTGCTCCGAGTTGGAAAAAGATCTATACCAATAACCATCGAAGGGACTTAATGTTTGATGCTGGTGACAATGTCTTTATTCAAATCTCACATTGGAAGAGAGTCATGAGGTTTGGGAAGAGTAGAATGGTCAGTCCTAAGTACATTGGCCCCTATGAAATATTTTATCACATAGAAGCAGTTTCCTATCAGCTTTCACTCCCTCCAAATATAGCACAAATTCTTGATTTCTTCCATACATCCCTCTTGAGGATGTATATACCTAAACCTTCCAATGTACTAAATCCAGAGTTGGTACATCTGGAACATGACCTCTCTTATGAGGTGAATCCAGTGGAGATCTTGGATCATAGAGACAAGGTTCTACACAAAAAGACTACCCACCGTGTTAAAGTGTTGTGGAGGAAACAAAAATGTGAATAAGCCATGTCGGAACCATATGATTCTATGAGACAGAAGTACCCACACATTTTCTCTTCCGAGGGTACAAGGATAAATTTCAGGGAAATTTTTTTTAAGGGGGGATAATATAATGTCCTAAAATTTTGAATGATATTTTGTTTAATGAAAATGTGAGTTATATAATTCTTAAACAACAAAACTAAATCCTTTTATTAATTAAGTGATTATAATTGAAATAATTCATTTGGGTTTTGACTGTTATATGACCATTGGTCAATATTACCGCTAGAAATAATAATAATTTTTAATGTTATAATTTTTCTTTAAAATAGAAATAATAGTGGATAACTAATGCAGAAAGAATAGTTGATGGCCTCATCCAGTAGACTCAGGCCGTACGAATCCCATCTTTCGGAGATTGGGAAGGAGGTAGCATCACTAGGATTTTCTCTATACTAAGCCCAAGATGAGCATCAACATGTTAATCTAGAATGTAATCACATTTGGGAGAAGTTCAAGTTGATAGAAATCACCACTCGGGAAATGTTTTCCGAGCTGCCACAAGATTATGTCACCATTGCGCACCTTACTCTTAGGTCCTATGTAGGTGTTGCAAGGGGCTATCTAATGAGGCCTTAGTTACATTATGTAATCATTTTTTATAAATAAAATTATTATTTCTTATTATGATGAAAAAAATAAATTTCAAATGTCAAAATAAATATAGGATGAATATTTATAAATTTCATATTATTGATGAATATTGGAAAAAATGTATTTTAAAATATTTTTTATACAATAAATATTTAATATTGTGAAATGATTTTCAAAAAAATGGACATATATAGTTGGGATCGGTAAGAAATTTAGAGTTTGATAAGATCAACATGTTTTTTGTTGAATAGTAAATTATGAATATTAATATTACCCTTATGAGTAGTAATGTGATATAATAGCATATGTAAATAATTATTTTAGAAATTATTAGTCAAGTATTAGTATTTTTTTGGGTAAATAGTGATTTCACTTAAAAATTAAATATATATTATTTAGAAGTTTTTTTCATAAAATGGTGTTCGTTTTTTAATTCCGAACATTGATATTAGGTTAGGGTGAATTTATGAGATTTTTATAAAATGTTTTGTTTTTGGTGAATAGTAAAAATATAGTTTTGAGTTTTAGTGTGTTTAATGACATCATTCGTGATGTAAACATGACATAATAATTCTGGTCGACTCTTGAGGAATAAAATATTTTATGAGGTATCCCAAGTGTCCAATTCCAAGGAAAAATACCATGTCCAAGCCCATGTTTTTACAAATACCACTAATGAGGTGTCCCTTGAAAATTAATAAAATATTCCCTCACTTTTACTATAAATACCAACCCATTCCTTCATTAATATAATTAAAAATACCTCCTTAATGAATATCTAGTCATTTTACACCCCAATGAGTCCTTTTAAGGTTCCCTCAAGCCCCCCAAGGTCCTAACCTTTGAGTTTCTTAAGTTACTTTTCAAGGTAAGGGAACCCTTCACCCTCCTCTTTTAGTCAAGACTAATTTTATGTTATGTCTTTTAATTCCCATTTTTATTATTTTGGGGTATTTTTTTATTTATCCTTATTGTTGTGCATTTTTTTTCAAAATATTAGAGACTCTTTCAACTCTCACCAGCTGATTTTCTGAATATTTAAGCGACACCATTAGACTGCCAAATTTTCGTAAGGAAGCTCTCAACTTCCCTTTTTTCCATTTAAGTTATCTTTTATGTGGTATGTATTTCATGTTTCCATAACATGTTATTATTTTAATTTTATTTGTATTTCCACTATATTATTAGTCTCTTATGAATGGGAGACCCCAATCCCCTCTCTTTTTAATGTTTTTAAAAACCATGTTTTATAGTCCTTATGCTATAGAATTTTCGTCTCAAAATCTCTCTATTTTTCTCAATAAATTATATTATTTTATTTATGTTATCACAAAAACCAATTTCATTTATTGGGTTATTCATCAAGATAAAAAATGACATATTTTATTCTGTAATTGAGATACTTAAAACCCTCATTCGCTTTCCATGGTTTATAAATGACATAATGGTCATGTTTTTTGATCTTTTTAGAACATCATGACTTTGATATGAAACCCATTTGTTTTATTCTCTTTGGGTTATTTATGAGGTTTTTGATTATGATATATCTGGATCACATGAAAATAAATAAATATTAAGGGTTTTCCCTGATAGCATTCCAATGTATTGGGTAATGAAATTAATCTCTACATATGACAAGTTTTATGATACCTAGGTGAATAACCTTGGTTATTTTTATGACACCTTGGGGATGGAAATTTTTGATATGCTTATTAATGTATAAATTAAATGTCATAGCCACATTTGAATGTTTTTTTTCAAGTTATTATTATTATTATATGCCTATTTATCATGACTTTATGATATTACCCATCTTCTTATTGATATTACCCATGTTCACATGTAAATTGTTTCACCTGTTTTTCTTACTAGGCCTTATTCTCACCCTTTCCTTTGATATATGTCACCAAGTTATGGGATTTAGTAATTTTACATAGTATGAAATTTCTAAGAATATTTTCAATGGTATTAAAATAATGTCATATGTTTTCATGTACTATGTACCTTTTTTTCAAGACACTAGACTTCAAAGATCCTCTATTTGTAAAATGAAAATAAAATTTATGTAATAAAAAGGCGGGATGCCATAATGAGTGAAAAATTTTCTCTGTATACATGCTCACAGTGTTATTGTGGAATCCTGTGTTTTTTGAATAGATGAAATTCCATGGGAATTGGAAATTTTGTTATATGGTGGATGGTTTGTTTTGTAATATGAGTTTTATAATGGAGTTATGTGAGTTGAACCACTTAAATGTATTGTTTTTACACTTGGTTAAAGGTTTGAGGGGTGCCTCATTTGTCCCTCCATGTTTTTGATGTTTTGAACTATGAAATCACAATCTAGATGGAGAAAACATGGACACATTGTTTTTCAAAAACCATGAGTTCCTCTAGTAGTAATTGTGTGGCTAGTCAAGAGGGACTGTGGGTGTCACACATTTTTTTTCAAACCATCCAGACTAGGTTGCATGGTTGTGTGGCCTTATACTAATATTGGATAGAGTGGAAACACATGGTTTAGGAATAGTATACATAATTGTGTGCATGAACTGTGTGAACCCTCCCCTTAAGAAGTAACCCTCTAATGATTGGTGCATAGTGTAGAAAACAATGTGGACAAACCATGAAACTCATTAAAGGGTTGAATTTTCGGTTTTCCCCTACCTCTATATTTATTTATTCCTCATTTGTTTCTCCTCTCACCCATGTGTGAAACTCCCTCACGGATATCCACCATTTCATCTCTATGTATGGTTGTATCTCCCTCATACAGCCTTCGATTTGAGTGTCATTAAGTGCACTGGATAGCCATTGATAAATCATTGACTAAACCTTCCACTTTTCATCATTTATCTTCTCTTAATCTACACTATTTTGGTGCGAAATAATTCACCATACTTTCAGGGAATTCATCAGTTTCTTCTCTTTATCTCAGACCAACTCAATTCAGTCCTCAATATTTGACAAGTAGATATTTTATGTATTAGGTAAGTGTTTTATATATTTCCATTATGATTCATCATTTTTTTAAATTTTTGTCATGTTCCACGTGCCATACTTACACAGTTTCACCTATAAATTATAAATTAGATTTAATTATTTTTCCTTGGACTACCTCATGTTGTGTGTAGACCCTCTTTGGAGTGGTTAGAGGTCACAAACTCAACCCGAACCACCCTTCTATAATAGAATCATTTATTTTCCTTATGTGTTGGATACCCTTGTTGAAGCCACCCCTAGTGGGTCTTTCTTTATTCACATAGTCAGTTAGGATTATCATATATCCAAAAACCACCTTCAGGTGGAGTTCATTATTCCTTATGATAGATTTTTATTGTTTCATAAACCAATTATACTAATAAGACTCCTCAATGTGGTGAATTTTATTAAAGTTGGAAATGTCACTTATATATTATTCCTTTCTAGGTATTTTGGAACGAGTGGCTTACCATGGACGTTCCTATTTAGTAATTGTGTATGCCTTTAAATTATTGTTAAATGTGATGGAATTATTAATAAAAAATTTAATATGTTATGTGACATGATTGAGAATATTTCCTTTATTATTCTAAAATGTAATGGTTAATAAGAATGACCCCCTTAGTGAATCTTTATTTCATATTATGGAATGCTTGCTAGAATGGATGTAATTTTTTTTAATTTATTTGATTAAATGAACAATGAATTCCATGAGAGATCCATGGGTTTCATTTCAAAGTATTTCTAGGATGGGATCATCATTCAAGTGACATGTTTCACTAAGGTATTGTTTATATGCTGAGGGTGACACTAGTATGCCAAGATGGTCTCACCATGTGGTTCCCTAGGATAGAGACCTTGGACGGGATCGTTAGATATATGGTTGTACCAGGCCACAAATGAGATTAGGTTCCCAATGTGAGATACCAGATATATGCTCAGAATTCATTATCTTATATTTGAATATGAGTGATACTTGTGGGGCATTTCATGAATCACATTGGACGGACTCCAATGACAATGATATTTTATGGTGTTCCTAGTGTGATACATGTTTGCTTTATTGAGGTTTGACTTAGATGGCCCACAAATTATTCTTATATAAATTTTGGTAGTTACTTTTTTAGAAAAGGCTAATGATACAAAGTTTTATCCAAAGGACACATCCATCATGAAAAATCACATCCTTGGGGTTAGACCATATTATTAAACATGTTTATGATTTTACATTATCACTTTCCCCTTATCTCATATGTACAATTGGGATATGATTCAGGCATTTCAATATTAGACCGAAGCAGCTACGGTTGTTCTAGGGTTCCATGAGGAACCTGATCCCAACATTGTAATTTATGTATTTCTCCTTGCTGATTTACTTTTTATATACATGCACACTACTTATTTTATATTCCCAAACATGATTATTATTTTGAAAATATTGGTGGTGGACTAATGAGTATATCTCACACCCTAAGTAGGCCACCATTTTACTAGTGTACTTGAGAATATCTTCATGTTCACCTGTCCTTTGGATTTTTCTTGTGATTTTTGTACTTGATCCTAGTAGTTAGGAGCACAGTATTGGGAGAGACCTCAGGATGCTCTAAGAGTTAGAAATTGTGGTTTTAATTTATTTTTGTTGTACTATTTCCCAAAAATTTATTTTCTTCTTGTATTATAGTAGAATTATCTAGACATGCTTATATTAAAGAATATTTTGATCCTACCATATTTTATAAGTTATTTTTTTACGTTCCACTATTTTCTCTTTTCTCTATATACTTATTCCATTTTATTTTTATTCACACCTGATTATATTATGGTTCCACTCTAATATTGAGGGTATAGTTTCCACCAAATAGAACCATTAGACCATTAATTAATGTTAGTGGCCTATGGTGTTTGGGGAGGCATTCTTGAGGGCATGTGGTGATCGATCGGGCTATTAGTTTCATAGTCATTCGGGTTAGGAGGTTATGAAGTTGTATTAGGGGATTTCTTTTATTTATTTATCTTATTGTTTCGGGATGGTAAATAGGAGACTATTAATATTTTGGTTCATGGTAAAAAACAACTCTTGGGAGTTATCAAAACATGTATAGGTAAAAGTACAAGTGGAAGTGGATTGGATTTTTGGTCATGTTTTTCATTATTATCATAGATTTTGATTTAACCATGAGTGATTGGAGTTCCTTCCACTGATTACTGATTTATGGGATTACCATATTTATCCTTAGATTGTTATGGAAATAATGAGCAATTATGTGCATTATTATAGGCACATAGGGATTCACATTGAATGAATAATCCATACCCTGTATATTGATCATTAGGTTGTTTTAGAATTTATTGTAATGTTCCATTTGTGTCGTTTTACTTCCTATCATATGCCATGATATGTGTTTTTAGTAAAATTATTACCATTTACCTTCTTAGGCATTTCATTACTGGCTTGTCTTTAAAATGTTTAAGTGTTTAATTAGTATGATTTACTTATGTTTTGTTCAATGGTTCCATGATTTTAGTATTATGATTAGTATGTTGTTTGTGTTTCCCTGGTAATGTATTATCCTTCCATAGTTAAATTTTTATTCTTCCCTTATTTCCTTTCCATGTTACACCATATGAAATTTTTATGTTTAGCATGTCTTGTTTTAAATCATAAAATGTATAATTGGTTATTAACGTGACATTCTAGTTGAAAAACCATCCGGATATGTTTGAACCTTAAACCATTGGTTTTATGGGATGAAACATATTGATTGTGATTACATGGTAACTAACTTCAAAATTATAAATTATATGAATTATTCATAAATTGTAAAATGGTAACCAATATAATCGAACCATTATTGATGATCTTATTGTACTTAAATCTACTAATGTTTCCTTCATCCTAAATAAATCAGTTGCAGTTAAATAGGATCCTTACTATAATCTGTAAAGTGTATTGGCACTTTATAGATTGAGAAGTGGTAACACATGTTGCTGAACCATAT
Source organism: Viscum album (assembly GCA_963277665.1). Taxonomy (NCBI): domain Eukaryota; kingdom Viridiplantae; phylum Streptophyta; class Magnoliopsida; order Santalales; family Viscaceae; genus Viscum; species Viscum album. The sequence continues at coordinate 605,902,047 of OY728139.1, read as the reverse complement.
TCTATGAAATTTATGTGCTTAGATAATGAGGAATGAGTATAAAATATTTTGACATTAAATGATTTGGTTTCCTAATTAAGGCTTGTACCTCTATTACTTGGGCATAATGACCATATAGATAAATTCCAAAATGCACAACTAGACCCAAGTTGGTTAGTTGCGACTTATTTTTTATGAGAGATACCCCTAAAAGTTCTTTTTAAAATATTTATATTTTAAATAAAATGGTTGTTTATCATTTTAATAAACCCAATATTTCTTGATTGGGACCCTTGTAGGCTGCCTTTGTTATGTACTGTTGTAATGCATCATCCCTTGGGGGTATGATTATGATATATAAGGATGGTCATTAAAGGTTTCCACATCCATTTATATTGTTTACATAAACTTTTATGGTGGAATATTAATTTACCAATACCTATTTAATTATAACCATACCTTTTATTAGATTTGGGTTGTAATTATGTGAGGATTGACTTAATTAAAATTCTAATTACAACCTTATGGGTGTTTCCTCCACTTATTTTTATTGAAATTTTCTTTGACTAAGAAAAATGTGACACATACTAAATTAATGAAAGATGTTAAGTTGGGTTTTATAAAATGAATATCCTAAATATTATTGGGATTTTAATGTAATAAATAACATTTTATATCGGTGGTTTAATATAACATGCATGTGTTCCTAGTGGTGTTGTTTAAAGAAGAGCTATGCTTCTACAATTCCCAAAGGATGCTTATTATTCTTAAAATATGAACCTTGAAATTTTTAAGTAATTAAATGGGGATTAGGATAATGACTTAAAATGTAACCATAAGAGGGTTTTTTTGTTTTAACCGTCGTCTAAGGGTAGTATCAGTGTTTCTTGAGTTTTCCTTAGAATGGAGTGTGAGAGTTTTCCATAGGCCTCTTTGCCATTAGCTGAATCAAAACAAAAGGCCCTTAAGCCTATAGATATTATATAAGAATGACCTCATTTTGGGTTTTTTTATTTATTCTTCAATAATGGGCTACCCCATTGTAGTTATATCCCTTAGATATTTAATGCACTTGCTAGTTTCTTATGAGTGGTTTCCCTTGTGTGGTACAATTCAGGTTCAATTTTTCCTTCATATGACCAATATAATTAAAATTAACACCTTTATCTTGAAGGGTGGTTATTAAATAATTTAAGCCTTGATAAAGGTGTAATAATAAGGTAATTCTCTATTTTAGTGCGTTAGACATTCCTAGGTAATGGTCAGCCACTTAATATATTGTGTGACCCTCTTATTTATCTTCAATGACAGAATACTCCGGATTTTGTGAGCTGTTTGGATAGTCATATTGTGTAATAAGAATATAATATGGTTTTTTTGTGGGACATCATATTATTGAATGAATATGGCCATTTTTTCCTAGGTATTGTTTCAATGATGTGTCGTTCTTCTTCGAAAGCCTCAGGGTAGTAAGTTTTGTTATATGCATTAATCATCAAGTTAAAAAAAATGGTATGATGAACCGTCTGGCTCTATAGTAGTTTTTTGAATCATATGTTGAAATGTATGATCCACTGGTCATCTCCATGGTGGAATTAACATGGCATTATTGGAAATAAAATGCATCCCAATGCTTGGGGTGGCACTCTAAAGAGGATCATGTGTCTTGACATGTTGATCAATTGGATTTGTATTTTATTCCTAATGCTATATCAAGTGTGATAATTTATGTAAAGGAGGGACACGTGAATGTATAATCATGATCCTAATATAGAACACTCTTAAGCGGCCAGTTTCCCTCTCTCCATTAGGTTAATTCTTTTAAAGAGCATGATGACTACCACTAGGACCTGCTGTTAGTGGTCAATGGAATGTGTGCCATGTTATGAGATTCCTTTCTATATAAATATGATGTTAAAGAAACTACTACGGTCGGAATAATTGCTTTAGTTGTTTTTAAATTTCTCATTATGAGTACAATGTTTACAATCAGGAGGACCATTAATTGATGGTCAGTGATATTTCTGAATTCCCTTAGTTCTTGTGAGTTTTGAACAACATTGGTACTTGTGAGGCAGCACAATGATGAATATGTGGACATTTAGGTAACCATTTCAAAACATTGTTGTCCTTGGATGGACTTTGGTAGTTGTGTTTGAAATTTCATGATATGCCTCGACTAGTGAAATCATTGTTGTTAGGTAATAGAAATTCATCAACAGGAGTAGCTGAGCTCTTCTAAAAAAGTCAACCTATAGTGGTTTGACTATCCTTCTATTTTTGTAGAGTGATTCTGTTGGATTATGTTGTACCAGGAACTTCATTTTTATGTAGTGTAAGTGTCTAGGATTCTTTTTGGTGATCATCCAGTCCTCTTGGTGTATTCTAGATTTAATGACGATCATTCTCACTATCATTACATCATCACGGTACACTGATAGAGTGTTGTTTTTACATCATGCTATGTTTCCAAAGACATTGGTCATGAGAGGTGGTTCCCATATGATTTTTACACCGGTAGCATGGTTGCATTAACAATTTTTCGAATTCCTGAGTGATACCAATGTTTTTCAGTAAGAACACCTATAACAGACTCACATATACCAACTGATTATTTGACTTGATGTTACTGACACAGTTGGTGTTTCCATTATTTGGATGTTTCATATATGTATCGATGTCTCAATTATAAATTATAGTGTATTAACTACATTATATGAGATCCTTAGTTTTCAATACTGATTCTGAGGTAATCCTGAACCTCAATCAGGCTAGTATGAGAGGTTTGAATGTGTAACAATCTAAGTGTGAAGATCATTCATGCACCAATTTTCATGCTGGGCATGATAGATTAATGGATGTTGGGATAGGTATTTCATAGGATATTTATTATGAGATTTAGGGAGTGTGTCCAAATAAAATATTGGGGTTCTTATGTTATAAGGTATCGGGCCTAGATTTTGAAATACACCATCCATTTAAGTCAATTGTTTTGAGGGTAGTCAACGTTAGATGTTTCAACATGATATAAGTTTTCACTTTCATAAGAAATCGATGAGAAACCACTTAATTTCATTTTCATATTGAAGAAAATAAAATAAGTGTTGGGATGGGATTTCAAAAAAAGCATGGTTTGACCAATATTTTGAGGTCAGTTCAGATTTAACCATTCTTTCAAGATTATAATCATGTCGCGAGCATCATTGTAATGGTTGGGATGGTAAATTTTACATTGCTTGTGGTGGGGATACTATTCTTCGAAAATAGATCTCCTTATTTTTTGAATCTATGGTGGTAACATAAATTATGTGAAGATCATGTCTCAGGTTAGGCAGGCATGGGTTAGCCCCATTTCGATGTTTCAGTTTTTAATTTCATCATTGTCTCGAGTTTCTACAGCTTTTTCACTGTATGATTAAATTGGAATTTGAAGGTGCATTAGGCATTGTAAAATGAAACATGGCTATTTATATACAATTCATAACTAAGTAGGTTAGGTGTTTATTTGTTTTTTCCCTAAGGATTCTTGGAGATGAGAAGTTCTAAGTTGGGGATATTCCAGGGTCCTGTGTTTTTGGACCAGATGAAATTCCATGGGAATTTTAGTTTTTGTCATTTGTTGGATGGTCATTTTAATGAATTTGTTTTAGAATGTAATTCAGTGATTTTTAACACATGAAATTGTTTTTATTAGACTTGGTTAAAGGCTAGAGGGGAGGTTTGTGTGTTTTGTCATTTTTTTGGGATCATTGAGCACTGAAACTGCAAACCGTGAGGCGCTGAAAGGGGTGCATGGTTAGACTAAAATTTTGAAAACCTCTAGAAGAAACTATGTGGAATGTCTAGAGGGACTGTGGGTGTTGCAAAGTTTTTTCAAATAGTGTGCACCAGTTCACACGATTATGCAACCTTATGCAGATCTTTCACATGGGGGAAAGGCATGGTTTTTAAATGGTTTCCCAAATCTTGCACATGAAGCATGCAACCCCTCATCTTAAGTAGTAACCCTTGCATGGTTGGAACATGGGTTGTAAAACTATTCAGCTAAATAGTGTGCCTCATTAATGGCGGGAATTTATCATTTTTCCCTTACCGACTTATTTATTTCTTCCTCCTTTATTTCTCCTCTCACTCGTGCACATCACCTCCCTCATGGATCCCCTTTATTCCTCCACTAGGTATGGTGTTTTCTCCCTCATAATACCACCAATTCTGTTGTGTTCAAGTGCATTGGACATCCCTAGGTAAGTATTCGACTCCACTTTCCTATTTTATTCATTAATCATATCCCTATCTATGATATTTTGTTGGGGCGTAATTTACCCAATTTTTAGGATGTTCTTCCATTTCATCGATCTCTCTCGAAATGTCATGATTCAAGCCTTGGTATTGGATGAGTAACGAATCATAATCGTGCATTAGGTGATATATTTATTTACCCTTATGTTTCATCATTTTTATAAAATGTTTTCGTTTTCCATGTTCTAGACTAACCCAGGGTTTCTTTTAATTTATAAATTGGATTAAATTATTTTTCCTTGGACTGCCTTACCTTGTGTGTAGACCCTCCTTTTTTTGGTTCGAGGCCACGACCTGAAAATGAACCTCCCATTTAGGGTGAAATCATTTAGTAGCCTTATTTATTAGAGTCCCATGTTGATTCCACCACCATTGGGCGTGTTTTTTATTAACTTTGTTAGTTGAGAAGCTCGCCTATTCTAAAACCACCTTGAGGTGAAGTTCCATTAGCTATCAAATAATAGGGAATTGTTTATTAAAACATGTATTCTAATAAAATCCCATGATGAGGTGTACTACCTTAAAATTGGAAATTTCACTTATATGTTATGCCTTTCATGGTATTTTGGACTGAGGTTCTACCATGGAGCTTCGTATTTTGTAATTGTGTATGTCTTTATGTTATGATTGAGTGTGATGTGATTATTAATTAATTGTTTGATATGTGATGTCACTTGCTTGATCACATGGACATTACTTTTATAAAATATAATGGTAAATGGGCATGGCCCCCTCAATGAATCCTTGTTTCATATTATGGCATGCTTGCTGAAATGGAAATCATTTTGTTTAATTTATTTGATAAAATGAATTTTGAACATAGTGTGTGATCTATGGGTTTCCATTCAAGAAACTACAAGGATGGGATCATCATTTTATTGATAGATTTTACTAATGTATTGTGTTTATGCCAGCGTAGATATTGGTATACCAAGATGGGATCATTATGCATTACTCTTACCTCACTATGAGCGATATTGGTTCTCTATGGGAGACACCTTAGATGTGATCATTGGTGAGAAGGTTGTACCGGTACACAAGTGAGACTTAGTTCTATACATGAGATACCATGTATGGGATCAGAGGTAATTGTCTAATAGTTTACCATGAGTGATACTATTGAGTAATTACATGGATCTCATATGATAGACTCTGACGACCATGTGCTTTTATGGTGCTCCTGGTGTGATACATGGTCTCTTTGCTAAGGTTTTCCTCAAATTGGACCATGATGCTACTTATTTAGCTTTTTGTTGATTCTTTTATAAAAAATATGAGTGATACAAAATTTTTATCTGAGGGATGTTCCCACCAAGACAACTCACATGCTCAGGGTTAGTCCTTCTCATTATACATGTTTATGAAATTTCATTATCAAATTCCCCCTATCACATCTACAAAAGTTTCCGATTATTCATACATTTACATCTTATTCCAAAGTAGGTATGGTCAAGTCAGGGGTCCTTGGGTGACCTAATACCCACTTGGTGATTTATTTATTTCAATTTTTTTCATTACTTTTGATGTATATGAAAACTTCATATTTTATACGCATGAACAATATTTTGATTTTGACACCTTTGGTGGTTGCCTACTGACTATATCTCTCACCGTTATCATGCCACCATTTCACTGGGGTACCCAAGAAGATCATCATGTTTGTAGGTCCTTTGGATGGAACTTTTATTTTCATTCCTTTACATGGGAGTTAGGAGAACCGGACTGGGCTATAGCTTAGAATTCTCTTAGAGTTAACTCTTGGGGTTTTTATTTCCATTTGTTGTATTGTAGAACCTACATTTATTTAATTCTTAGATTACAATAGCATCATATAGATATGAATAAATTATAGCATATTTTGATCCAATGATATTTTATTAGTCAGTGTGTTTACATTCTTCTCTTTGTTACTTTCTTTATATACTATTTCCACTGTGTATTGATTCACACGGGATTATACCGATGTGATAATATAATCTTCAGGGTATAGTCTCCCCACTATATAACCATTATACCTACAGTTCTAGTCAGCATCCAAAGGCATTTGGGGAGGCATTCTTTAGGCCATATAGTGACTGGTCCGACAACTAGTTTCATATTCTGGCAGGATGTGATGTTAAAATTATAAGCTGTAATTTTTGAAAAATTTATATGTTTATATTATGTTATCACGAATTATTTAAATTGATTATTTTCATGACTCACATCGTATTAACTACTAAAAATTATTACATAACTCAGGTTTATGATATATGTTATGAAGGGTATTCTTATCAAATGTTAGAATCATTTTTCATACCCATTTGTTTGTGCCAAATTTATGTGATTATTTATTTTTAACGTTCTTATCATTATTGAGGATCTAAGATCACCCTATCTAATATTTAATTTCCATAGGTAATGAAGAATGGGTTTACATAGGGAATGTATCTAGAGAATATATTTATGGGATATATTGAAAAATATTCATAAAATAAGAAGATTTTGTATCTAGTATCCATTGAGAATAAAACATTACGATCCCCAAGCATTTATTTTTGAAATGTATTGAATATTCATATAAAAAATGTAGTATTTCTTTATGAAAAGACCAGGTAACTAAAGTAATATTCAAAAAAAGGGTCTTCCCAACACCTCTAGTCCTATAAATACCTCCATTCACTTATCACATAAGGGGAAATGAAATATAGTCTTCAAATTGAAGATCTAAATTCAAAAAACATCATCCATTGCAAGAAAAAAGGGGAAATATATTCTTATAGTTATCCATATTTCCCAAACTACCTCTCAAAAGCTCTTGAAATTAAAAATACATGGTTGAGATGACTTTAAATAAGGTTCATGAACATCATGATAGATTAAATATAATTAAAATTATTGGGTTTTCATGAGATAGTTATCCTTTATGAAACAAACTCCATGGGATTTAATACATTACCATGAGGTAGGGTAACCCTATTTCCAAAAGCTACCACTTTCACAAAACCCTTGAAATTTATGAAACTCATACCTTATCAATACCAACATTGAGGATCCCTACATGTTTCCTCCATTAAATTTAAATACCTTTATAACAACTGAGTTACTGATGGAACTATACCCACTGAAAGCATGTTCAATCATGTCACAATTTTAAACACAACCAATATAATCAACCACTATATATGGAATCTTGGCTTCAAGAATGGGCAGCATGGTTTCCACACCTCTTACTCCTATGAATTGAAACTTTAATTCCTCGTTATCCTATGTTTAATAACTACAATTTTAGTATCCCTATTTTTGACATGACCATGGAATAGTTTATTCCTTGTTCTTCCCATAGGTGATTGCGTAGTAGTCATGTAGTCACCAAAGGTGGAATCATCAATTGAAACTATCCACCTTTCATGGTATGGATGCTTAGTTCCATATACTAATATACTACCTCTAAATGGTCTCCTTAGGTGAAGGACCATACAACATCCCAACCATAAGATGGTAAACTAAATATCCGAACATCATAGTTGTATGAAAATAAACTGCATGAAAACATCTGCAACACATAACGCAAAACTATACCCCAACTCTTTGTGAAGAACCCATGATGGATCATATATGATTGGCATGGGTTGAACCCTAACCAACTAACCTATGAAATGAAATTAAGATTCCACATATACAATTATCGTGGGATGAAACCTCCTTCTCCACCATGGGATGATATACTTTCAATGGGTTTGTCAAAAGAATATTCCCCAAGCCATCCTAAATATCAATGGGATGGAACTCAAACACTAGGGAATCCCATATGTGTAAGCTCCAAACTTCCCCTAAATGTCTATATTTCCATGATGTGAAAATCCAAACCACTTGATGTTAAACAACATGGAATGGTATTGTCACATGAACTTAAAAATTTCTCACAAAAAACATGGGATTTGATCCCTATCTCCTAATAGGGTATATAGGAAACCTCTCTAAGGATCAATACAAACACACATGTGGAACCTTATTGAGGATCGATCCTAACCCAACATCATCACAGTTAAATTTTTAATTTTTACCCTTAGATGGATGAAAATTATATGTGTGATAATCTCCCCATGGGTTGCACTAAACCTAAACCTATCTATAACCATAATACATTTATCATTTGAAATACATTTCCCCATGAGATGTTAAACTTATAACTAACCAATCCCCACAAGACGCGGAGATAGTTACCTACCTATTCCCACTGATATAAATCTATAACCTACTTGTCCCCACATGATGTTAAATATGTGATCTACCTGTCCCCACAAGAAATTAAACTGGTGGCCTACCTATCCCCACAAGATATAATTCTATGACCTACCTGCCGACAAAATATTTTAAACATATGACTTACCCGTCCACCCAAGATGTTAAACTTGTTATATATCTATGTCCACAAGATGTTAATCTTGAGACTAATATTTCCTCAAAATAAGTATAACATGTGACCTACAAGTATCACTAAGATGCTAAACATGTGACATATAGGTCCACACATAATGTAAAACCTACGACTTATCTATTCCCAAAAGATGTTAAACCTATGCCCTAACTTTCCACAAAAAATATTAAAACTTTGACCTACCCCACAGAGTATATAATAACCCTGTACCCCATGAATATTTCCTGGGATGCATGAGTAATTGGGCCTTGGTTTCATTGTGATCATGATATGTGTTTTTATATTGTGGATATTGGATTCCTATGGTTCTCTAAAAAATATGCCTCATATATGAGATGACCCCAACATCAAATGAGGAAGACTTTTATAGATGTGGAACATTCATAGGATTCCCAACCACCATCACCACCCCCAAACTAAAGTTATCTTCCCTAGTTCAAAATTAAATAGTGTAATTTATGGGTTACCAACTTGATATGGAACCGAAAATGAGAATCCCAAACATGTATTTGATATATGAGGTAGACGAAGTCTAGGTGATGAGCTCTTTGAAGGAATCCATGGATTAAAGAGCCTAAATCCCATTTTTTTCATTCTGATCAATGAGATGATGTGATCTTCCATGGTGATGGATGCTACCCACTTTTGGAATGATTGAATATAGGGGAGAACACCATAGAGGAAGAAATAACTAGTCTAAGAATAAGATTGGTCTGGGGGGTAGAGGAAACTAAAACACCATGTCGTGATATGTAGCCCTAACATAAATAATTTAAAAATACCTACTTATTTATTATTAATTGATTATTAATTTAGATATTGAAAATAATTTAATGATTTTTTACACCACACCGTATTAGGAAGTTTTTATTGATTACAAATAAACATTTGTGTTTATAATAGTTTCTTTTGATGGATTTCAGTGTTTTAATTTTAGGCATTTTTTCTTGGAAGTTATTGACCAACCAAAGGGATCAATAGGACCATGAGAAGAAAATTTGGAGTCCCACACATGTATGTTTTAAAGAATACTATATGGTTACCATAAGATAGTCGATGGAACCAATATTATAATAAGTTAAACCCATTCATGGTCTAAATTATATCTATTTGAAAGGTTCACACATTCCTTAATTCATCATCTAATGACTCTCAATGACCCCCAAATCCACCAGAATGTTACAAAAGACATGGTTGGGTATATTTACACCCTCTATTGTCCCTTAATGCTACACTTCACCTTGTAGAATAATTCTAGATATTTTTTAAAGCAATTTAGTCTCATTATAGAGACCTCATATATTTGTCTATCTTTCACAATTTCTTTTCATATTGTAAATTTCATTTAGGTTATAGAGTGCATATCATTTGGATTTCTCATATTAATTCCGATATTTTCCTCTTTTTTCAAGAACTCACTACCATTGAGTGTGAGGGAGAAAGGTGATTACTATATTTATATTTAGGGGATTTCTATTTCTATACAAAATCATTAATAGTAAAACAGTGTATTGGGTTTTCATTGTACAACCAAAAAAACCAAGGGTATTTCATTAAGTAATGAGTTTTTTTTCTACAAACACTAAATTTTATGGTTCGGGATTCTTTCTAAAACATTTTGAAACCATATATTATACCAAATCATATTAGGTAAATGTGAGGTGAGATGATATAAGGATCCCCTATAGATTATTTCCCAACGGATTTATCAATTTTTTGTGATGTTTCATTCATTTTTTACTCCAATATGGCTAACTCAAATAATTTTTTTTTATTACTTTATTTTTTTTAAATTCTATCAAACATAGATTTAATTTCAAAATATTTTTAAAGTTAAATTTAATCATCCTCATTTCATCATTAGTTGACCAATATAATATTATTTGGGAATTCCTAAACCTGGACCGAATTAAATTAATTATTATTAATTATTTGTTTATTTAAAAAATAATAGGATAAAATATTGATATATATTTTTATTTTATGTCATATTAGAATTATAAAATATTATTAATATAAAATACAATTAAATTTAACATTATTTTTACATTAATTATATTTTTTTAATGGTTATAAAATTGTAATATATTATTAAATAAATTTATTTAACTTGATATCCATATATTTTATATTTATAAATGAATTTTAAAAACACTAAATTAGAAATGGGAATTTATATTAATTTTAATAGTTAAATAAGTATTTTAAAATGTAATATGGTAGGGCTCGAGTAGTAAATTTAAAAATAAATGGGTTATAAACTAGTTTAGTTTTTTGAAAATTAAAGAGTTTGAGTTTTGGTATCCTAAATTTCATGTATACTTGACCGGTTTTTATCCAAGAAGATACATTTCCATAAATATGAAATATTAATATTTCTAAATACATATGATATAATGATAAATGTTTTTGGTAACATGTTTTGTTTTAAATAATTTTTAAATGATTTTAAATTTTAATAAAAAATATTTAATTTTTTGAGATTTCAAAAATATAATATGATTTATTAAACATTTATATGTTTGAAAATATGGTTCTCCTTATTCATTTCATTTTTATGTAAAATAAAATATTCTCTTTACTTTTTATTACCACTATAATATAAAATCAATGACAAAATGATGATTTTGTACTCTTTTTTGAAATTTCATATGTCATTTGTAAAAGAAAAAAAAAGAATTATTTGATCTAGGTTATTCATTACCTTTTTGAAAAAAAATATTATTTTATCCATTTTTTATAATAATTATATAAATTTAATGATGAAATATATTATTGTTAATTATTTATTAATTTTCATGACTTTAAAATGAATAAAAATTGAATCAATATTATATTAATAATTTATAATAATTTTTACAACTCATATTCTATAATTTTTCGTATTAAATGGTCTATGTATTTTTCATCCATTTTTAGGGATAGGATAATGGGTGGTTAATTGAATGGTTAGTCAAAAATAGAAGAAAAAAATAATCAAATGGTTATATTAAAATGTGTTTTTTGTTTTTAAAAATTTCATATGATTAATAATAGATATATCTTTTATGTTTTGGTTATTGATTTTGATAACCTAACACCCCCCCCTAAAAAAATAATTTTTTTATTAATTTTTTTATATTAATACTCGAAATGACTTAGGAAATTGATTATAATAAAAAAATAGAAAAATGTGTTTTTTATAATTTTATGATTGGGTTAAATTAAATTATTTTCGTATAATATTTATGTATTTATTTAGGATATTGATTTCCTATGGAAATTGTTTAGGGTAATATTTTATTACAAAAAAGTTAACCAAAAACAAGAATAAAAATAGCATGATGGATGGGAAAATTGATAATTAGTGATGAAATGAAAAAATATATTATTATTGGAGTTTGTTATTAAAATAATAAAACCAAAAAATCGAATTTTCATCGAATATCGGTTTTGGTTATAAAAAAACATATATTCACCCACTGTCATAAGTTTATGAGTCTTAAATAGCATTAACCATTTTTAATACACAAATTAATTTTTTAATCATTTAATATATAACTATAATTTATAATATATCTGGCCATATTTGTATTAAATTTTGAAAAAATTAATTTCAATTATTTTTTTAAAATAAATTTTAAATGTAAAACACTAAATGTTTTGATTTTTTGTATAAAAGCCTATTATTTTAGATTCAATTTTTAACTCCCCTAGTTTCTGTAATGATCATAGATAGATTAGTACATGGGTCAGGAGACCCTTCATGTTTGATAATCATGATACAAATAAATGGTATTGTTGGACCTGATTTTTTAGGGTACGATTATAAATGAGTCTATTTGTAAAAATTGATTAATAATAGGGAAAATCTTGAGCCTTCAAGTGACTAGGTATACAACCATTCTGACCTGATTAAGATATCATATAATTTTTTTAAAATAATGATATATTGTATTTAATATTTCAAATTAATGATTATTACATATAAAATTTATATAATTTAATAATATTTTCTGATACAATTAACAAAGAGATAAAAAAATATAAATGGAATGTTAAGTGTGTTTTTTTAAAGGTTTGATTAATGAATGGGTTGGGATTGGGTCTGTTTATTCACACCTAATGAATAAATGGATCTTTTTTTATTATAATGAACCTAGAGAGATCATCACATGTATATTTTTCAAAATAGTTGGGAAATAAACTAACATCATCAAAACAAAATATATATAAAATTTTGAACATTTTTAATGGTTTAAAATATTAGAAAAATATAACACATAGATATATTTCTTGATAATTATTTTTAATTATTTTTGAAGCATTTTATTACACAGATACTGACTTAATAATATTATGAAAAAATATTTTATTATTTTTGATAAATATATTCATTAACATTTAACTACTTTACTTAATTTTAGAAAATGAAATATTTTATACTTATACTATTGACTAAAATAAGGATATTATAATTTTACACTGGGGTGATTAAAAGTAATTTAACTTCATGAATGTAAGAGATGATACATATTTTATTTTATAAATAAGAACCAATGTTGTTATTAATAAAATAGATTCTCATTGTTGTTATTAATAAATAATCATTTTGTCTAAAAATATGTGATGATCTATAATCATAGGGAGTATTGACTAATATGGAGATAGTGTTTGGTTATTAAGTAGGATAGACTATTTAAGAGGTAGGAAAGGAAAAACCCCTAGCCTTGGTTCATGCCATCGAGCTAGTGCTTGGACCTAATAAAATTTGTTCTATGATTGAAAAATAATAACAATGATATATATAAATGAATAAGTGTAAAATATAATATTTATTTAATTTTATAAATGATTCATTAATTTTAACAATTAATTAATTTTAAAATAAAATATGAATTGTAATAAAATTGTCTTTCTAAAACTCATACGTAAATTACATATTTATAGATATAATAAATATAACATTTATTTAAAATCATTAACCTATCAATCATTTCATTGATTATAATTTTATTTGTTTACCAGTGTGTTATTGGTCTCTTGTAATGATCTGCATCATCAATCTCAAGTGATGTTATCCAATCACATGTCGACTTAAAAAATGACTTAGATGTAACAATGAAAACACAATATATAAGGATGTATTTTGTCATTTAAAAAGTGGGAACAAACAATATTCATTTTTACTCTATCAATATACAATATAAAATATATTTTATTTATTATTAGGAGGATTAATATATCTATAATGAATTTTTTTAACTATAATGTAATTCGATTCTAATCATGATATATCATCATATTTATTTTGTGAACTATATATGTTATGGCAATATGATGCTAAAAATGTTATTTGTGCCACTGTAGCTCTAAATCATGTTTTAATATATGATGTTTTCTTATTTTTTATCTATGATGATTGTTTCATTATCATTTCTTATTGGATTTTTAATTGTTTTATTATTATTATTCACAAGGTATATGATTGTCTTTATATTATTTAGATTTTTATTTTAATGCTAATGATTGTGGATATATCATACTATACGAGTCAGGTGTATGGCTAAATATAGGATATTGTAAGGTTGTGAAATTGTAACACCCCAACTTGGTTGACCTAAAAACTAGTGTTCTTGAGGGACTATGTGAGCTCATGTTTGCCTCCCAATACTCTATAGGGTGGTTACTAGTGAAGACGGCATAGAATAGTCATAATGAGAATACACCCTCATTGTAAAATACAAGATTCATGCTAGAGTATAATATAAATTTTTCATGAACCTTTCACATAACATGAATTATCCGAAACTGTATACATATAACATGAAGCCAAAACGGTGTCGTATGGTCCAGAATATAAATGTGAAATAATATATATGACATATTAAATATAAAAGCGAAAAATATATACAGATCATACATCAACAAAATTAATATACAATTGGGGAAACATTGGATGATATATATTTAGTACAATCCACATATTTGTCATCTACTTTCAATGTTGATTAATTTTTATCGATAGTTATAAATTCCGACCATTCATATGATTAATCATTTCTTTGATCATATAATTCATTAGTCGATTGGAAAATTTTTTAGGTATAGGTTTCAGTTATTAAATAACATACATATTTACTTTTATGGTTTTTTTATTTTGGATTGTGGAAAAATGTTTGAATTTTGAATTCTAAAACAATGGTTATTATATAATACTAAGGACTATAATTTTTTTACCAAGGTATGAATCTTTGGAAAAAATATATGATTTTAAATGACTCTTATATAATGAGAATCTGAAGAGATAATTTCTTTTGTGTTCCAAGGGTTTATAGTCATAAATTTCATATTCAATATTATGTTTCAATATTTCACAATGTATATAACTTTTTCATTTTATTTGGATATAAAATATTTAAAATTATACATGATATTGTTTTAAAATCTAAAAATCAATGTACACTTATTTTTTTCATAGTATTTATTTTACATTTCAATTTTTTACAATGGACTAACTATTAAATTTTTTAATAGTTGTTATGTGATGTCTATTATAATTTATTATTATGTTTTATTTATGTTTTATTACTTAGGTTTTTATGAGTTTTCATATAAATATTTGTTTATCCAATGGATTTAAAATTAAATATTTTATGTGAAATAATTAATTATTTTACAGTTATGTGGGATTTATTTGTAAGTTTATTTTAATGAAGATTTCATGTGACTTAATACATGGCGATTATATCAAAGAAGTCTTCTTGGGGAATATAATCCCTAATGGTATGATGTTTTCAAATGAAAAATTTCCCCACTCTAATATAGTTTTTTATTTTAGATATATTCATAACCACTATTCTCTATAGAAAACATATTTAATGGCTATAAGTAAATTTTTTTATTGATTATTAATATTTATACTTAAATATAACTGTGATACAATTAAAATAAAGAATATGTGACATGAAATATAGTCTATTTAAAACTATTTATGATCATAGTACCATTTAATTCTACAAGACCTTATATAAGTTCATTGCTAAAGAGACTGTTCTTCTATAACTATTCGGGCATCATTAGTCCATTTTTTAGGTTTTGTATTTCATTGTAATTTTCAATATAAAAATTTTAATTGGTTTATTTTTTCCCATAAAATAAAACATATTGTTTCATTATACATATATAAAAGGTATAGGTCTATAACGGGGTTAATAATATCCTTGAAATTACTAGTTTATTATGGTTATGCTTCTAATAGAAAATAAAGGTTGTAATTGGGAGGTGATTCCTCTTAAAATGTTAGGTTATTAGTGGGTTTTATACCTCTTAATAAGTATATGGGTGTGAAGAGTAGACATAGTATATTTTCACCAAAAGTACTATAAAAATATATTGTGTTTAAATTTAAGTTTCAATAATTTAATTTACTTTTGTTTTATATTCTAAAATTTTCAATTAATTATCGCTCTTGAAATATCATCATTCAAACAGCTCTGAAAAAATAGGTATCTAAGTATTAAGATATTTTTAAATTATTCTCTTTTAGAAATCCTTTCCTAAACATAACGGTATAAGGAAATGATATCTAAATTCTAGTTGAATATTCAAATGATTGATGTATTCATCCAAGACAACCATTCATTGATGGAAATGTTATGGAAATTGGCATTTTTGGATAATGTCATACCTGAAGATTCCTAGAATAGTTATTTAGACTATAATAGAAAAATTATATAAAATACTTGAGGCTAAAATGGATTATCTAATCATAATGATGTGTTTACATAGGTTCTAAATTTTATTGTGATGGCTATTTTTTATTATTATATTAATAGTATTTTTTAGTCATCTTTTTTCTTGTAAAATCAATCATGAAATTTAGATAAGTTTACATGTTACACACTATATAAAATAAAAGTTAAAGTAGAAAAGGATATTGTGAGATATATACCAATACTTCAAGATTGGGGAATATGAGACTATAAATAAAATTTTCCTTATATTCACAATAATAATGAATGGAATTAGTTCTCATAGAGAAACATGGAAAACACTATCATGGTTGAATGATTTCACAGATATCTACAAAATTAGTCACATTCCAAAAATATTTCAATTTATGAAATAAAAAATTTTAAACAATACACACTAGATGATCTCATTGATTTATTACATCAATAAAACCCATAGTTAAATAATGTGGTTGAATATGTGACTTCTAAAAGATGTTCTTTAATTAAAATATGTAAATGTTGTTTTATATTATTTTGATTCAATGATACAAGAATGTGTAAATGTTGAATCAGATGAAATTTTGTATGGTATATACAAATATATGAAATTAAATAAGGGGTTATCAATAAAATTTTGATAAAGTTATCACAAAGATGATCCCAAAGGCATAATGAAAGGTAATTCAAATTTAAATAATAAATATTTAGATTTAACCTATTATGAATATGGAAATAAATTCCATATTAAATGAGAAATTTATTAATTTAAAAAATAAGGGATGACTAAAAATATTGAGATTAAAGGGGATGTAGATTTAGCTATGGGGTAGAGTTCTATGGATTATTAGAAATCTATTTTATAATTTGGAACTATGAAATAATCAACTAAATTTTGATTCATGGAATCAATGAATGATTTTAGTTGTTTTGGTTTTGATTATTTTTATTATACTTATACAAAATATATTTATTATTATTATTATATTTATAAGAGTATTAGATGGATTGAATAAATACATAGAGATATCATTATAATTTTTGTGTTATAAAATTAACTAAATTGAAGATAAAATAATATTTTTTTGGAAAACCAGGTTTGTTATTTAGAGAATATGAATATTAAAAATATCATTTCATCACGAATTTTTTTCCCTAATTTGGAGTTTACTAAAAAGGGGAATAAAATTAATAAGAATGATATTAGATGTATAATGGAATAATAGGTTATATATTTTTATAAAAGAAAATATATAAAAAATAATCTATATAAATATGTTGAAAAAATTGGTATTGATTATGGAAAACATTACCTCAAATGTATCATATTTTCTTTGAGAAATGAAAAAAAGGTAGTATCCCTACTACAATGTTTATATGTTTGCAGCCTTAAACATTACATAATCTTGAATTAAGTTAATAATTCATATTTAGGATCTTTTTAGGTTTGTTTCTTTAGAGAATTTGGTCATAACTTATACATAACAACTTGAATATTACAAGTAGACACTTCTACTCACTATCCATTTTTTATTAAATAAAAACTCTTAAAAAAAGAAACATGTCCAGTTACATGTTTTAGATAGCATGAATTTTCCTTGATCCCATCCCTGACCTTATTCATATTTATGTCCTATTAAAAACATTTCAAAACATGGGTTGAGCATAAAAATCTCAGTAAGGGATACATAAATAAGTAAAACTATTAGTTTTTCAAAACAACATGTAAAACATGAATACTTTATCATGAATTAATACATTTCACCTTAAATAAGTAGCATAAACACTTCACTAAAAATAATCTCATTGCTTACCCTTTTTGTAACCAAAATATTACCATAAATCTCATAGAAAACAATGTATAGCATATAAATGTAACTTTGTACATAAACATACTTAAATGGAATAACCATATGGTCGACTTCAACACATATTACTAAATAGAATATCCATATGGACGACTTATTTACCCAATGCAATGGAGGTTATAAGGTAACCACCCATCCTTGGTTTATCATGGAACCACACATCATTTAGTTAATCATGTAAACACCTGTCAAATGTCTAAGTACTATTATATAATCATAATGCATAAAATATTTTAAATATCAAAATTTCACTAATAACATTTCATTTTCAATCACAAAAAATCATTTCAATATATTGAAATATTCAATCCATTTCAAAAACCATTTTCAATACCAAAACACCCAAAAAGGGAATAAGGAATTTCTTTTTCTTTTAAAAACATTAAGACTTATAAATGAAGCCAAATAACCATTATGGCGGCGGTGAGGTCTTTGTCACTGAGAACGTCAAAAACATTCCTTGTATCGTTTAGTAAAATGATTTTTTATAAAACATATTACATTTAAATGAAATAAAAATTCAAAGGGGTTTATACACCTTATAAAATAATTTCGTGTATAAATCAAAATATGCCTACATGAAAGGAGGTTGAGACCAAGTCCCTTACCTCGTGTCTGACTTTACTAATTCATTCATTAATTTCATGAATAAAAAATTTAAGTTAATTTATACTTTCTGAAGAACATTACTCAATTTTATTATCCATTTTACATCACTTATTACCATGTTATAAAAATTAAATAATTATTTAAGTTAATATCGGTCATTTTTTCAAAATTGGGTACTTGAGTAAAAAATGATCTTGTTATAATAAATTTTTTTCCATGTGGTAAAAATTACATTATATCAAGAATTTTATTCATATATATGTCATATATATCCAGTATATATATATTTGTAATATTCGATAACATTTGGAGATAAGAAATGAAATGCACCATTCATGGAGATGGTAAGTTGTACGTATGCATGAATGCTACATTATTTTCTATTTAATAATTAATGGAATGAAAAATTATTGTTACATAGGTATATTATAATTCCATTATATTATCATATTTTATATATGTTACACATGTTTATTAAATTCATCCTTTATACGTTCCATGTATGGATTTAATGAGTCATATCACATTGAGGGGCGGTAGTCCGCACTTCCTCAAATTAAATTAGCATGTTTAAACATCATGAAAAGCCTAAAGGTCTACATTAAATAAAAATTACAGAATAATAAAGACAATATTAACATAATATATATCATATAAATACAATTCCATCATAATGGACACCATGGGAGGCAATAGGAGATAACTGAACAATAATCGTTTCATGAGGCAGTAGTTTTTCGTCCACAAAAACAGTATGTTCTAAATCCATTAGATGGATGTGTGTGTAAGTTTAGTTGAAATAATTCTCATAAAAACATAATATTATATTTAGGATACTTGTTTTTTTATGTAATCAAATAATAATAATATAACAGGGAGTGAATAAGTAGAATATTAGAAAGGAACTTTAGAGAGGACGCTACCTCTTAAAGTAGTTAACTCCATTTTATTTGAGAAATAAAGATTTCATGAATTTCCTTATGCCTATGTTAAAGCTTATAGGAGGAAGATAGGGATGTTGGTAGATTATTGGATCATATTTTAAATGATCCACGATGCTTGAGAGGTGTGAGTAAGGGGTTATAGGTGGTGGATTTTTATAAGAGGGAGGTGGGGCACTTTAGGAATGTCTTGAAAGATTATTTTATTATAAATTGAATTTCGATTTAAAGAGGTCCCCAACTCATTTAATTATAAGAAAATATGAGAGGTGTTATAAATACTCTCAACCAATAGGTTTTAGAAAAGTTTTGGTTTTACGTTTAAACTTATCATTTAGCATTAACCCTTAGTTAACTAATCTAACACTTACCATTTCTTCTTGTATATTAACACTATATGGTTATTATAGTTACCATAAAATTCCAATAGAACATAAAGGGGTTATTTAATGAAATTGAAAACATTACTTAAGTCATTTTTCCAAGACATATATTTTTAGAACAATTATATCATTTAATAATATAGTATTTGTTTTAAAAACTCATTTATGTCAATTTTTATACTATTCATATCGTGACTTTTTAAAAACCTATTAAACATGATTATTTCGAAAAAACATCATAAATTAAAATATAACAAGTCATGAAAATCCCTAAATTTTTTTGATGGAATAAAAAATTTCCAAAAGAATTTATTTTAATATTTATAATCTCATTTATTTAAATCTTTCATTAATAAGGTAATCACTACATCATCATTATGTCAAAAATATATTTATTTATACGATGTATAAAAACTATAAATAAAATACCACGATTTATTAAATATTTATATATTTATAATTACTATTTATAGTTTAAAAAACTTATATAACCCCATATAAAAAAAATTTAGTAAAAGATACATGTTTAGGTTATATTTTCCTTACCTTTAAACTAAAAGTAACTAAATGTCATTTTCACACACAAGTGGCTCCATGGGGTCCTAAAATCGATCCAAGGATGCAAATAATCATAAATATCTCATAAAAAGGCGTAGTATATGTTTTAGGGTAATTTAATATTATTATAATATTATTCATTACCCTAATTTACCGGATTTACCCTTTAACCATGGTAAATAATATATTTACTGAAGTTAATATTCGTAATGTATAAAAATAAATGTTACCTATTTTAACAATTTATAACTCATGATTAAAAATATGGAATCCATTTTTTAAAATTTAAAACACCTAAGTTGCAGAAATTTATTTAAAATTAATTCCCATTGTCAAAGCAAAAAAAATGTTTTTTAGGAAGTAAAAACTACAAAAAGATTGACATGATTTTATGTCCAATTTCAAAGTTAAATTACTTATAATGACCAAAACTGGATTAAATGATAAAAATATAATCCAATTAAACTTTAAAACCAATTAAAAGTACAATATAACTATATAAATATATTATATTAAAAGGCAGATTTGAATTAAAATGTTTTATTTTAACTATTCATTAAAAATGAACTTTAGCAGATTAATACCAAAATTTCATCCAAAGTATATTTTGATGTTACACATATAAATAAGAAGTTTATTTTTTTCAAATAAAATATATAAAGCTGTCAAAACCTAGATTTAAAAAGGGTTCGCCATTAAAAGAATGTAAAACTGCATTTTTAATGAAATATTTCCTTTATCACAAAAAATGAATTTATTGTAATATCATATCTAGAAAACATATAAAATGAATTTAAAACATTACATGGAATATATATAATATATTTTTCAATAATAAAAAACCATAAAGAGTGATATGAAAACACAATTATTCTATTTTAATTAAGTTTTCATAAATACATATCCATTATATTCAATTGATTTTTATTTACATTTCTAACAAATTTGGTAATCAATTAATCATTATTTAAACATGTGTAACCCATATATTAAAATTAATTTGATAATATTAATTCCCTCCATTCCAATTTCTAGGTGAAAAATTCCATTTAAAATAATAAAAATACTACTTTATTATTTTTCAGTATAACTCAATGTTCTGTGCAATGTATGATTTCAGAGAAGCATGTTGTTGATTGTCGAGTACGCTATCAAAAAAATCTACCCCTTTAAATTAAAATTATTATCTTATTCATAAGTATTAATAGAAATCAAAAATTATTATTCTATAAATACGTAGGTCTCTACATACTTCCCCCGTTTTGAAATTGCATCCTTGCATTTTTAAAATTATGCTTAGAAGCTTCATTGAAAGTCCCACATCGAAAAAAGAGTCAATAAAACTATCACATTAAAAGAAAGAATGAGAAGTACAAAGGTCACCCGAGATAACAAATACTATGATTCCATGTATTAAAACATGGATATGGAGGATAAAATAAGTGTCAAGTTCAGATGGAGAGTTATATAGAACATGATCAGGAGAAATTTAACCACCCGAAAAACACAAACTTGTGATGGGTTAAAGGGTCTTTGATTTCATAGTAGGAAAAGTAAACGAAAAATGTTTTTGTTTTAATATCCTTTTTATAAATTTGTGGAATTTATTTATGATATTGACTAAGAACATAAGGAAATATGCTGACATTTGATGTATAGTTTCATCCTTTAATAAATTTCTACAACAAACTCATCTTTTCTCCAAATGATGAGTATTCTAGATGACTGGGTCAAGCCCGAATCCCTAGAATCAAATTATAGAGAATAACATGATCTATAATAGATAAACCATATATTTATCCTATATTTAGACATTAACCAAAAAAAAATGGATATTACAAGATCAGATATTCTAAAAAAGGATAATTTTTATAAAAAAATAAATAATACTCTTAATATCCAAAATTGAACAAAAAATACCCAAAGCTCAAAAAAGACCATTCAATACACAATTGTCCTTAAAATTATTCAAAACAATATAAACTATATTTGAAACCCAAAATTCAGAAGGATATGATCACATAGTCTTCCACAGAAATCATAACATTTATCTCCAAATAACATCAGATACTATTAAAGTCTCTTACTGAAAATTAATTAACCTAATCACATATTATCTATGAGAGGTTAATAATTTCCATAAACAAGCCAAATATCTATATGTATACAATAAAAAACATATATTCATCCAAAATAAAATTCCACCATTACTCCTCAATTGAAATCCCAAAAGTATTATATTTTCCTTAAGCATATAGTGTTCCCAAAAGAGAAAATGACTTTCAAAACAACATTTATCACTTAATCACCAAATCATTTTTATATATTAATGAAATGAATTTTATAAAACATAAGCTCCCAGATCAACTTATTCTTGATCAATAAAATGATTTAACTAAAAATAATCAGTCATAATAACCGTGGAAATCACGTCGGCCAGTGGTAAGAAATGCACACTTGTCTTCCTTCGGTTGTGGGTTCAATTCCCATGGCCTTTCCAAACTTCATGTGTTTTCACCCATATTGTGGGTTTTCCTTTTTCTAAAACCATATTATTCATATAACATTCTCAAACATAAGATAATTTCCTCCAAAATAACCATAACCTATTTTATCCTCAAAGTTTATCTAATACCTTTAATTTTGCATCCCAAAATGTAATAATAATTTATCACCTCAAATACAAAAGATCATACGAACACCTATGTTTATCCATTATGTACATACAAGAAAAGATAATTCGTTCTTGAATTACAATTTCACATACCAAACTTCTGGGTTAAACATACTAGAGGAAGTCTTCCAAAGTAATCCCAACTTCAAAATATCCATAATACTTTTAAGAATTTCATTATCCTGAAATCTACGATAACTATTGAATCCCCTATATGTAGACTTGTTAATCATTCAACATTCTTCGTGATCCATTAACCATTATTTTCCAAATTATTCCATAATACTTATTTCCTTAAAAAAATTATGAATCAAATCCTATGATTCAATAATGTACAAACATCAACTAACAAATAATCCATACCTTTCATTGGTCATTGTCAGTTTCCTTATCCTCAATTAGAACAGATTTAGGTATTGGTAAACATATATTTGTACTGTCCTGATGATCCCATTCCTGAACCATATTTGTAGTACATCTATTGGAATAATGACCATGCACACCACATTCAAAACATTCAATTGACCCCTCATAAAGAACTTATTTCCCTTTCCTAGAGTCAACTAGATGCTTCCCTTTTCCATGGTTGGTTCTTTCTTTACAACCTTTATTACCACATATATAGCATATTCCAATCCCTTTGAATCATTTTCCTTGATGTTTCTTTCCACATCCATAACACATAGGTCTTTTAATATACTTACCTTCATGATTATTACCTGAACTTTTGCAGGGATTTGTTTCTCACATATATGATGCCTTATAACAATTAACAATGTTTAGGTGGTCAATAATAACTCTAGATAGTCATTTGATAATAACCATAAGAGTCTCATTATAGCTTCCATTTAATTTGTATGCTTATTCAAAAAGCTGTTATAGTTTTCTTCACATCCATTGTTACTTTGATTCCTTCTAGATCCAACCATTTACTTAAACCAAAATGGTCAGTGTGAGTATATCAGTAAAATTATCATATAATATCTTACGAGGAGGGTAAATAATAATATATTCTTATTCATGTTACCTTAAACTCATTAAAAGTTTCTAAAATAACTATAACTCTTTCAAATATGCTAACCATTAAGGTTATGTCACTTATACAAAAATAACACCCTAACCTCTAAAGTTATCTAAACCGACCTATGATACCAACTATAAGGCCCCAGCATTAAACATTAACTAATATAGAATTATGTTAATAATTCACATTAAGGATACTTTCAGATTTATAGCTTTAGAGAATTATGTCATAACTTATACATAACAACTTGAATATTACAAGTAGACACTTCTACACACTATCCATTTTTTTCATAAAACCTAAAATCTTGAAAAAAAAACATTTCTAGTTCCATGTTTTAGACAACATGAATTTTCCTTTATCCCATCATTGACCCTATTCATCTTTAATTCCTGTGAAAAACATTTCAAAACATGAGATGATAATAAAAAGATCGGTAAGGGATACATAAAAAGAAAAACAGTTAGTTTTTCATAATAATATGTAAACCATGAATACTTTATCATAAAATAATAAATTTCACATTAAAAAAGTAGAAAAATACTTCAGTGAATATAAGATCATTACCATTTTTTTAACCAAAATATTACTATAAATCACATAGAAAACAATGTATAACTTATAAAGGTAACTTGGGACATAAATATACTTAAATAGAATAACCATACGGCCAACTTCCACACATATCACTAAATGGAACAGCCAAATGGCCAAGTTCCATACCCAATTCATTGGAGGTTATAACGTAACCACCCATCCATGGTTTATCATAGAACCACCCGTCATTTGGTTTATCACCTAACCACCCATAAAATGTCCAAGTACCATTATATAATAATAACACATAAAATATTGAAAATACGCACATTTCACTAATAACATTTCATTTTGAATCATGACAAATAATTTTAAGATATTGAAATATTCAATCCATTTCCAAAACCATTTTCAATACCAAAACACCAAAAAGGGAATAATGTGTTTCTTTTTTTAGAAACATTAAGGCTTATAGAGGAAGCAAAATAACGATTACGTTGGCGAAGAGGTCATTCTCGCCGCATACATTAAAAACATTTATATTATCATTTAGTAAAATTCTTCAAATAAAAAAGATTCCCTTTGAATGAAATTGAAAAGTAAAAGGGGTTTATACACCATATAAAACAAGTTTGTGTATAAATCATAATATGCCTCAACGAAAGGAGGTTGAGATGAAGTCCCTTACCTCATGTCCGACATGACTCATTCATTATTTAATTTACTGAATAATAAACATAAGTTAAATTCTAATTTCTTAAGAAAAATTTTCAATATTATTATTCCTTTTATAAAACTTATTACCACGTTATAAAAACTACACAATTATTTAAGTTAATATCAGTCATTTCTTCGATATAGGGTACATGAGTCGAAAATGATCTTGTTATAATTACAAATTTTCTATGTGGTCAAAATTTCATTATCTACAAAATATTATTCATATATATATCATATATATCCATAATATGTATATTTATAACAATCCATAATATTTGAAGATAAGAAATGAAATCCACAATTCTTGGAGACAGAAAGCCATACGTACACATGAACGCTACTTTCATTTCTATTTCATATTTAATGGAATGAAAACATAATATTACATAGGTATATTATAATTCTAGTATAATATAATATTTTATCTATGTTACATAATTTCATTAATTATATCCTATATATGTCCCATGTATGGCATGAATGATTCATATCACTTTGAAGGCGCGGTAGTTCACGCTTCCTCAAATGAAATTATCGTGTTTACACTTCATAAAAAGAATAAAGGTCTATTGTAAATATAAAATTACAAAATAATAAAGAGAATATAAACATAATATATATCATATAAATACATTTCCATTATAATGGCTACCATGAGATGCGTTAGGAGATAATTGAACAATATTCATTTTTTGAGGTAGTAGTTCACCGTCCACAAAAATAGTATGTTCTAAATCCATTATATAGAGGTGTGTGTAAGTGTAGTTTGAATACTTATCATAAAAAAAATTCTAATATATTTAGTATACTGGTGTTTTTATATAATCAAAGAATAAGAATAGAATAGTTAGTGAAGAAGTAGAATATTGGAAAGGAACATTAGAGAAGACCCTACGTCTTAAAATGAGTAAATCCCTTTGATTTCAGCCAAACATATTTCTTCGAAGACCTTATCTCTAAGGTAAGTCTTATAAGAGGAATAAAGGGATTTTGGGAGATTATTGGAGCATATTTTGGATGATATAATGGGATTTTGATGTGTGAGTAAGGGGTTAGAGGTGGTGCCCTTTTATAAGAGGGATGAGGGGCACTTTAGGAATTTCTTGAAAGATTATTTTATTATAAACTGAATTTCAATTTCAAAAGGTCCCCAACTAAATTAATTTAAATATATGGTGAGGTTTGTTCGAAATAATCTCAACCAATAGTGTTTATATAGGTTTTGGTTTTAAATTTAACCTTGTCATTTATCTTTAACCCTTAGATAACTAATTTAACTCTTACCATGTCTTCTTGTATATTCATACTATATGGTTAATATAGTTACCATAATATGAAAATATTACCTCAAGTGTTTCATCAATGACATTTACAACATTATTTAATTCATTTTTCTAAATCATAGATTTTAAGGATAATTATATCATTTAATAAAATAGTATTGTTTTTTAAAACTCATTTATGTAAAGTTTTATACTACTCATATCTTGACTTTTAAAAAACTATAACAACTTGATTATTTCTAAAAAACATCATAAATTAAAATATAACAAGTAATAGGCATCCTTAATAATCATGTATGGAATAAAAAGTTTCAAAATAAATTTATTTTAATATTTATAATTTCATTTATTTAAATCATTCATTAAATAGGTAATCACTACATCATCATTATATCATAAATATATTAATGTATTTGATGTATAAAAATTTTAAATAAAATAACATTAGGTAAGAACTTTTTTTATATTTATAACTAATATTTATAGTTGAAAATATAACTTATATAACCCCATATAATTTTTTTACTAAAAGATACATGTTTAGGTTATATTTTCCATAACATTAAATTAAAAGCAATTAAATGTCATTTAAACACACAAGTGGCTCCATGGGGTCCTAAAATCAACCCAAGGATTCCCATGATCAGATATATCTCATCCAATGGGGTTATTACATGTGTTAGGGTAATTTAATATTATCATAATATTTGTTTACCCTTATTTACTAGATTTACCCTTTAACCATGGTAAATAAAATATTTATTGAAGTTACTATTCATATTGTCTAAAAATAAATGTTAACTATTTACACAATTTATGACTCCTAATTCCAAATATGGAATCCATTTTTCCAAATTAAAATCACATATGTTTCAGAAATTAATTTAAAATTAATTCTCGTATTCAAAACAAAAAAACATGTTTTTAAGAAGTAAAAACTACCAAAAGATTGACTTGTGTTTATGTCCAATTTCACACTAAAATTAATTTTAATGAACAAAATGGAATTAAATGATAAAAATATAATCCAATTAAACTTTAAAAATAATTAAAAGTAAAATATAACTATATAAATAAATTATATTAAAAGGAAATTTGGAATTAAAATGCCGAATTTTTCACTATTCAATAAAAAATGAACATTAGCAGAAAAATACCAAAATATCATCCAAATTAAAATTTGATGTTCCACATAAAAATAAGAAGTTTATTTTGTCAAATAAAACATATAAATGTGTCAAAAAATAGATTTAAAAAGGTTTCACCATCAACAGGCGGTAAAACTACCTTTTTAGAGATATACTTCTTTTATCCAAAAATTGAATTTATTCTTATACCATATCTAGAAAATATATAAGATGAATTTGAAACATTAAATTGAATATTTTTCATATATTTTTCATTAAATAAAAATCCATAAAGAATGATATGACAACACAATTGTTCTCTTTTAAATAGGTTTTCATAAAAACACATCCATTATATTCAACTGGTTTTTATTTTCACTTTTAATAAATTGTGTAATAAATGAATCATTATTTTAACATGTGTAAACCATATTTAAAATTTTATTTAATACTATTAATTCCCTCCATTCCAATGGAATGGAGTTATCTTCCATTCAAAATAATAATATTATTATTGTATTATTCTTAAGTATAACTCAATGTTGTGTGCAATGTAAGATTTCGAAGAATCCTATTGTTGCGTGTCGAGTACACAATCAGAAAAAAAGACTCCTTTAACATAAAATTAATATCTTATTCATAATTATTAATAGAAATCAAAAAGTATTATTCTATAAATACCTGGGTTGTTACAATGTTTCTTAATTTTAGAATGAATGTAAATTTTTATTGTGAATTGTTTCTGATGCTTTCAATTGGGGCACACATCATCTTGCTATGACATGCTGATTGTTGCCATGCATTCCATCTTTCCAAAGGAGGGTGGAATTTATCACTTATTCAAAGGTGTTTCCTCCTTGATCAAATTTGGATGTCGGTTTCTCCTTATATAGATTTCTCCTTGGAATTTTTTTCCTAGTCTGGGTCTCCCTCATAGATTTGAGTAATTGTTTGTGAATATCATTCCCTATGCCATATCTTTGTGTACAGTTGTTAATTACACTCCTTTTTTCTAGACATTAAAAGGGGTCTGGAAAGGGTAGAAACCTTTGGTCAGAGTAGATGGTAACATCAAGCATGTTGGGGCATCTCTGGATGTGTGAAAATTGGAAGACATGTATTATTCCTCATAAGAGGGCATCTCAAGGGTGCCGAAACCAAGGTATCCTACATCGGTTTTGGGGTATCTTATACGAGAGGAATTTTATTGAGGTTTTAGTTATCTTCCCATGTTAAAAATGGGGTATTCTATGAGTTTAACTTCTTTATGAGATGGTTATGCCAAAGGTATAGTTTCTTAGGTTTTACTTAGACATCTCATGTTCAACACGAAGTAGGACAAAAGATTAATGTCTTGTGGAGATGAAATGAGAGTGATCAAAATGCCCAATGGTGGTAGATCATATTGGTACATCCCTAGGAGGGAGTTCATGGAAGGTTTAATGGATGTATGGATCAGAACACCCAATAAGAGCAGACCTAGGGTGGTGTGTCCCATAAAGTGAGGATATCGCGCCGCGAAGGCTAATTTGAACACCACTGAGGGTGGATTAGGGAGATTGCACCCCAGAAAGTGGGAAACTTGATGGATGGATCAAAATGCCTAGTGGGAATTGAATTAGTGTGTTGTGTCCCAAAAAGGGAAGATGCCACACCATGAAGGACGATCATAACACCATTGAGGGAGGATCTGGGAGAGTGCACCCAAGAAAGGGGGACATGATATGGATGGATCAAAACACCAAATAGAAGTGGAAAAAGGGTTTCATGTCCCATAAAGGGATGTTATCACTGCATGGAGCATGATATAGACCCCACTAAGGGTGGATTAGGGTGGTGGACCGCAAATAAGGGGACCCCAAGGTTTACCATTGGCTGGGATTTAACCTTAGTGAGGCTTCCTACATACCCTATTTAGAAAAAAAGGATCCAAACCCACATAGTTAAAATGGGTAGTTCAGGGATTATGCCCTGAGAAAACTGAGGTGTTGCAATGAGAAGTAATCATATGGATGAATCACATGATATCACCAGGATTTTGAGGTCTGGGTAAGAATTAGGATGAATAGTGGATGAATTAATGAAGTGGATGGTGAATGATATGTAACCATCGTGAATGTGGCAGTGGTGTTGGGTTTGAACCTCAGTGAGGATTCCTACATATCCTGGTTATAGGGAATCAAAGTCCCTGTAGTTCTGGAATGGGGAATTGAATCACCTAAAGAGATGACTCGTGAGAATGGGCACGTGGATGGGGACCAGAAAGAAACGGAACCAACGGGTTAAGGCATGATCTCCCCGAGGCACAAAGGCTTGAGGGAGAGACTAGGATGATGAGTGGGTGATGGGATTTCACCTTAGAGACGATTCCTAAGTACCTTCCTCAAAAAGGGAAAATATCAAAGTCCATGTATTTTTGCGATGGTTCATTGAATTGGGGTATTCACAAAGTAAAATGACCTAGAAACATGTTGGGGCTTACGTGGGTTTAGCGTCCCATCATAAGAGGAACATTGTTGGTTGGAGGAGTACGGATTGAGTTTGAGGCCTATGCATGGTTATTTTTCCCAGAAATGGTCTGAAACCACTAATGGGAAGACAAAGGATATGGGTCCCAACAAAGGGGATTCCAAAGTTTACCAGTGTTTGGGGTTGAATCTTAGAGAGGCTTTCAATGTACCATTTCTAGGAGATAGGAATAAAAACCCACATAGTTTGAAAGGTATAATGTTTAACATCTAGGAAGATGAAAAGGGAATAGAGTTTAATCATCATGTAGGATGAGGATGAACCAACATGAAGTGGTAAAAATTGATGGGTGATTGGCTTGAACCACAAAGAGGCTTCTTACGTAACTTCCTTGAAATGGTGCAGGGATAAAAGTACACATAGTTCTGAAAAAATAGGAATGATGAATACATACTAAGGTGGCTGAAATAGGATGTAATGGTCACTGTGTACTTTAATATCACATGAGTCTTGCTCAGTGTGAGAGAAAATAGGCAACAATAGACCTAAATATCGTGTTGCAAAGGTGCGGCCGCGAAGGGTGGTGAATGTGGATTAAACATGGAAGTATACTAGGTTCCACTAAGAAGAGGAAATTATGGACGGAGCTTATGCATGGAAGCTACCCGGGTGACACTAAGGAGTGACAATGGTTGATGGGGATTATTCATGGAGGTAGCCCAAGTACAGCTAAAGAGCATAAATGGTGAAAGGGGCTTCTGCATGGATGTTTCTTAGGTGATGCTATGAAGAAAAAATAGTGGATGGAGATTACATATGGAAGCTACCTGGGTGCTGCTAAGGAGTGGTAACGGTGGATGAGGATTATGCATGGAAGCTGCTCGAGTGTCGCTAAGGAGTGCCAGTAGTGGATAGGGATTACCCATGGAAGCTACCCAGGTGACACTATGGAGAGGCAATGGTGGATAGGGATTACACATGGAAGCTACCCGGGTTTTGATAAGTAGTGGAAATGGTAGATAAGGCTTATGCATGGAAGCAGCCTGAATACTACAAAGGAGTGGAAATGATGAAAGGGGATTACGCATGGATGTTTCCCGGGTGCCACTATAGAGCAACAATGGTAGATGGGGATTATACAAGGAAGCTGCCCAGGTGCTACTAAGGAGAGGAAATAGTGGATAAAGCTTATTCATGGAAGCAGCTCGAGTGCTTCTAAGGAGCATAAATTGTGAAAGGGGATTACGTATGGACACTTACAAGGTGCCACTATAGAGAAACAATGGTGAATGAGACTAATGCATGGAATCAGCCTAGGTTCTGCTAAGGGGCGGCAATGGTGAAAGGGGCTTACACATGGACGTTGCTCAGGTGACGCTATAGAGTTATAATGGTTGATGGGGCTTACACATGGAAGCTTTCCATGTGCCACTAAGGAGTGGCAATGGTGGATGGGTCTTATGCATGGATGTTTCCCAGATGCCACTATGGAGCAATAATGATGGATGAGGCTTATGAATGTTAGCTGCCCATAATGTTATCCTCATTTATGTACATGAGGGAATCCCAACTCACTAATGGGTTGAGGCATAAAATTGGGTCCAACACCTATGCACTATTGAACAAGACGGATAATGGAAAGGGAATTGGAATCATTCCAAACAATGGGAGATGAAATGTGTGAATCATATTACCAACATTAGAAGACTAATGGGGGAGGCATGATGATGGAAGATAACTATTGACCATATTCAAAGCACACCAACCACTTCATGTTAGCCCGAGATAGAAATAAGAAAATGTGGGCCAACCACTGACCGTATTCGAAACACGGGGCCAAAATCATAGTGTTATCGAAAGTGTTCCAGGGTATTTGTCTGAAATGGTAGGTGATTCAAATTATCATAAGACTATACCATTAGGGGGTCCCTTTAGACACAAAATATGATGACGATCTGAATGAAGGACACACAGAGAATTATGTGGAGTGATGGAATGCTCGAACGGATTCCAATTCTCTTGAAATTATTCCACTATAATCATGGCATGAGGGATATTATGATTGTCACATAAGGAATATTTTATTGGAAATAAGATGCACCCTATTATTTAATGATAGGAAATGCTATAGATTAATGTCATGTAGTGAGGACTATTCACATCTTATGATTGGCGCATAAGGAATATCTTATTCATAACAAGAGGCATCCTATGTTTGTTGTGTAGGGTGTACTACAATTTATAGTCATGTAGATATAACTATTATTCATAAGGCACCTAGCAATGGATGGTGAGGGACTTATTCAAGAGAGGCCCTTTCTGGTCCAACCCAGCATATGATTCGTGTGAGGGGTTGGGATGAGTTTCTTAAGGAATGGTTCGACTCAAGGTAATTGAGGAATTGATGACGAGAATCTTGACTCACAACATGAGAAAGGGACCAAGGGGAATATGTCAACCCAATGTTCTTGAATGATTTCGGAGGAGAATATCAAACCATGGTATTCCATAGGTGGAAGTGGGTTGCGCAAAAGGGCGCAAGGTAAAACAACGCTGATTGAATGTGGTTTGCAGATAATAGGTTCTTGCGAAATATGGGGCTTCACAGAGCTCAAGGTCTCATGAATGAGCTTCATGAATGAAGGAATATTCTTGATGGAAGGAGTTTAATAGAGCAGAGATGTTCTTTAAAAAATATCACAATATTTTGAGAGTGCTCCACTAAAGATTAATGCTTCACGGAGCCTCGAGCAACCTGAAAGGGGAACCCACTTACTTGAATGGAATCACATCGCGGTGCTTAGGAGCACCATGAAATGAAATATCAGTCAATGAATGGGTAGCGTAACCATTCTTATGAAGAGGGTGATGTGGCTATTAGTAGCCAACATAGGTCGGAGGGGCTCGCTACAAAGAAAAAGGGATTCTGTGAAGAGGATGGTGGTTTGTGATAAGATGCACCTCCATCAGACTCATAAATGCTTAAATCATTAATCCGCGGAAGAATCACACACATATCTATCAGACCATAGAGGTTTCTGTCTTGGTACTTTATAGTGGACGCAAACATATCCACTGGATTGTAGAGGCTTTCATCTTTACTTCACGACATTGAAGAACGGAGCTTCGTGAATGGGTTTCACGAACTAGTTTTATTGTCTAATTTCAAACGACCATAACTTTTAATCCTGAACTCTATTAGGGTCTATGAATAGTCAAATCAAATCCTTTGAAATGAGCTACACTATGAGATCATAGGTGTCAGTATTAGGTGAATCTTGTGGATGTGTTTTCTGGTGTCACAATGAATGTTACCTTAGAATTCCAAAATACTTAGAATACACCGATTCATTAATTTCTAAGTATTTATCTTCCATATTACTTATTTATACATGTTTAAATTCAATACATGTTTCTAATAATTTAATGACTAATCCCATTTGACCCAAAGATTCATGGTTGAAAAAATGGAATATTATTTGTGTTTTAAATAAAAATTTTATGGTAGTATCAATTAATGCATAAGGTATATAGACTTTGGATACACTATGTTCATTAAAATAGTTCGACCATATTTTTACACATTTAATTAATGTGATGGAGGCATTGTGAATTTTGAATAAAATTATTAAAAAATATAATATTTTCAATGATTTTTATATCTCTAATTATGTTATTATTTATCAGTTTGAATCATAATTTACATAAATTAATCATATAACTAAGAAATACTAATTAGATAATTCATTAATCATTATTATATATGATTTTATTCATAATAAAATATTAATATTTATTATATTTTTCATTTTAAACAACTATTAAACCTGTTCTATGTTTAAATGATGTGAATGATAGATTTCGTTTCATAGAATAAACCTACTCTATAATTTATATTATATATATATTTCGAGATCCCAATATTAAAAAATATCATTTTATGTATTGATTTCTCTTCTTAATAATATTTATGTTATAATGTCTTTAACATATTTTTTAATTGAAATATTATTGAAGTTCCCCACTACAATTAGAACCTTGATGTTCAATGAAAATATAATTAAAAATATCTTATATATTGAATGAAATTAATTTAATGGTACCCTAATTATATTTTACTATCATGTGTTGGAGGCTCAACATATACTAATACTTTTGTCAAGGAGTTTTCCATTGTTAATATCCATAAAGGGTGGTTGTGAGAACAGAACTTCCAATAGGACTTTCACATGTTATATGTGTCACGGTATATTCCTATATATGGATTTTTAAATTATTCCGCATACATGAGATTATTAAAAAAATCTTATAATGAATTATGTACAATGATGTGTTGGAGAATACCATGGTGGAACATGCTCATAGAGAGGTAGAATTTCTTGAGTGCATCATCAGTGACATGAAATTAGGGAATATGGCACTTAAATTTTTTTCATTTAATTTTAATTGGCATAGATGTCTTTGACCCATTGATTGAAATGTGATGTTTTTATTTTTTCTATGTATATGGAAGTATCTCAATGAGCTCATTTCAGGTATTTAAAGAATGATATATTAATAATATATTTTTTTTACAGACATGTGAAACCTTCTTGATGAGATATTAAGAGAAATAGATTTTATTATAGAGTAAGTATTTGATTCTTGTTATTTTCCTTCCAATATTATCATTTTTCTCTATGATTTCCTTTATGTGTTGTTAGAAAATAATATTGGAATTAGGGATGAACTCTTAATTCAACAAAAAAAGAGTCTTAGATGGACACACGTTAAGTATATTTATACTATGAATTAAATTCAATTTTAAATTAATCATAAAATAAATATTAATCTCTAGAATGATGAATAGTAATTATTCAAGTTATGTCTGTTATAAAAACAAAATCATCTATTATTATATTGTTTAATATATATTAGTTGTGTATTAAAAAATATATATTCCCTAGTTAGTGAATTTAATATTTATTTAATTCATTATTGAGTTGATAATATATTGATATTTAGTTTTAAAATAAATATTTATTCTTCAAGGTTTAATAAATACCGACGCGGATTGATGGGATTCACATAGGGTTCAGATGAAATTGATATTTTATTTAGTAACATTTAAATAAATATGGATTTATTTTCTTATAAATCATATTTCAATATATGTGGGTTAGATCAAGACATAGAATATAATAATAATATTATTATTATTATTATTTAAAAAGATCTTTATTTAGAGTTAAAAATGACGATAAGACCACTATGAAATTATTAATCATAGAAATATAACTATATTAACCTAATTATATTATTTTAAGAGGTAGAGGTTTTTTCAAAAATGACTTTCTCTCTAGAGAAATCTTCCTATGTCCTAGTGTGAACCTCTCAAGAAAGATTCTAAGACAAAGAGAACCATATTGAATCTTTCATTATTGATGGGATTATTGTGGTAATCAATGAAGAATGACATGTGATGTTTTGATCTACCATGATGACACATTGAGTTACAAAAAATAAGTTTTGAGGTTCATGTAGCATGTTGGATTCCACTATAGGGGTTCTTCTTTGGGAATTTCATGAAAAAAAATTTACAAGAAGAAATTTACAACAATTCATCTGTGAAGAAATAATTATCAAGTTGAGGTAATTCTTCATATAAATAAATTATAAATTACATGGTAATAGAATCTATCTTGAAATATTTTATAGTTTCATTTATCCAATTTTGAAGATTTAATCCATATAAACATATGAAAAATATCATTGGGAGTGGGTCCATCTTCCTTCCCTATACTCCAAAGCCTTTAAGTGGTATCTGAGAGGTCATCTATTATCTTATAATTATTTATTATTTTTTGAGAAATTACGCAATTTATTGTTGTTTTTACATTTTTGATTATTCATTAATTTTTAGATTGTCAAGATGATGTTATTGTTCAGTATCATATGACCAAGAACAGTGCAAAAATTATTAGAGAACATTTAATGTTCACATCCAAAGGTGTAAACTATTATTTATACATCTTGTAACTTAAGAGTACATTCCTTGTAACCATGGCCACCATAGAAGGATGAGATGTGTAAATTTGGAAACATTACATTTCGTTTTAGTAAAAAAATAATTACATGAAGGGTATTGATATATAGTAGGAACTTGATTTGATAAGGTGTACCTGTAATGTAGGTAGTGTACACACCATGTAAACCCACACATTTTTGACTATATAGGAATCAAATATTCCATGTTTTAAAAGTATGTTCTCTATAATTAATACATGTTTCGTACTATCTTTCAGTATAATTACTTGAGATCATGAATCATATATGAAATGTATCATGATTTATAGAACTAAATTTTCTTTTACAACATTAAATACTAGACGAGTATCTAGGTGTGTATTTACCATGTCTAGTAACGAATCACACACTATGTAGATGGATGATAACACTATTTAATTTTTCCCAAATCAAGAAAATAACATGAATAGATGGGACATTCCTTAGCCAAGAAATGTAGGTTTCTAGAAATGAATCGCACATCCTTTATCAAGATGTACAAGCCATGTAATTATATCCAACTTATGCAAGGAACATGCTAACATATGTGAATCCTATTAATCAAAACATAGAGAAACTAATTATAGAATGAACACCAAACAAAATAGTGTATAGATGACTAATCATATAATTTGATAGTTTTTTCTATATTAATTAAAAATTGAGTGAATTTCTACGAGTCTTGTGGAATTAAATGTTTAATGAATTATTTTCCAATATTATTATTTAGATACATAATGTATATAGGTGTCTAAAATATTTTTAGTTCATGGGAATATCCAATTCTATATTCAATATATATAAAATCTTGTCATGTGGTTAGAATTCCTATATGGACTTTACAGGTTGGCCCATAGAGTAATAAACTTTTAATATCATGACACACCATAAAGGTATACATTCTTTATAAGTACATAATCTTTGACAAGAACCATACATAACATCATTCACATGTCAGTTAATAATTAATCTCAGTAAATTGTTTTAATTATAAGAGAAAGGGTACACTCTATGTAAACACTAGTACATGATATATACATAATTAATTTTATATTAATATGAATTAACATAATTTTTTTAAAGTACTATAGATGAGAGTCTATATAAATATTTAGGTATAAAAATAATAAAAATTATTTAATTAATTAGTATTTAAATTAATTGTATAATTTCATTAATTTATCTTAATCAGGAATCGATTAAAAAAATTCTATATAGTTAAAATTCAAAATAATTGCATGCATGGATGATAATGA
The DNA here is from genome assembly GCA_963277665.1 of Viscum album. NCBI lineage: Eukaryota > Viridiplantae > Streptophyta > Magnoliopsida > Santalales > Viscaceae > Viscum > Viscum album. The sequence continues at coordinate 605,864,143 of OY728139.1, read as the reverse complement.
GGTTTACTGACCAATATATGTGTTGTGTTTATATTTAATTAAATTATGTTAATATATTTTTTGTTATAATGTTATTCTTAATTTAAATTCAATGATATTTTAATCATCATTTCCTCCTTATTATGTACATGCATATGTTTCTATGGTTTTATATACATAACTCACATCCTCTTGTACATTTCACATACGATTGAGAAATAACATTTAATGGAAGGATATCTTGACATGTAGAAAGAGGTAAATAATACACAAAGGTGAAACAAATCAATGATATAGATAGATAAAGGTGGAATGATACAACTCCAGCATAGTCTGGCTGAAGGATTTATTCTACTATGGTAAAGTGTTTGTTTATAATTCTCTTGAAAACTAACCAATAGTAAAGGTTTATGATCAAGAAGCATATTAATTTTATTTATCCAATGCATAGTTCTTTATTCAAGATATGAATATATTTTTAATGAATAAACATGATCAAATTAATTAAATAAATAAATAACATGATAAGAAAAAATAAAATAAAATAACTATGTATAAATTATTTTATCAAGGTTTAGATAATAAATATGTAAAATACATATAATATAAAGAGGCTTATAAAGGCTAAAATAAATAATATTTATTGAAAAATTTTAAATCAATCAATAGAATATTATGTAATAAAATCCTATCATTACATGAATTAGAATTAATGCATTGTTCAATGTATTTTTATAGCCTCCATTAGGATGATTTCAAATATTCTAATATTTCGATGATTTTTTTGGATCTATATAACATAAGATAATAAAGGGTTTATTTCCTCTCATATTTTTATTGTAAATAGGATGAAACTATTGACAACATACCCATTAGGATATCATGAATGAGAAGTCTACAAAAAATATTATGGATCTATCAGTCAATATAGTTATCAAGTCCACCTATATGAATACTTTCATGTGATTTGATAAGGCCTCTATTTGGTTCTTTTTTAATAGAATATGGATCATTTCCACTATAATTTATATGTAACATGATATTAGAAATCCAAATTTTATGGATATTGTGATTTGGTAAAACAATGTGTGACTAATAAAATAAAAGTGATTACGTCACACTTTTGTTAATCATGATAATGTTATGATGATTTTGATTTGTATATTTTATAAAATTGAATGTATTAGGGAATTCAAATTGTCATTTCCATTAATATTATATAAATTCAATCTTATAACTAGTGAAAACATCTTGGAATAGTACAAGTGTTTGTATTTGATATTATACAAAGAGAAGAAGTTTTATTTGATAGATCCCCAAATTCCTAATGTGTATTCGATGGAGTCTAGTGTAGAGGAGAATAATGACTTTAGGAAACATCTAAATGAAACATTGGATGTAAAATGTCTCATGATATAATCCATGACTAGTGAGATCTATAAAATACATTAATACATGGATGAATATGAAAAGTCATACCATCTCCATGATCTTTATCATGAGAAGGATATGTAGGAAATGTAAATAAACTGCAAGGAAGTCTTTACATGAATTAATGAGAAGGTGGATCAGATAGTCCCTATATAGTCATGATAATTTTCGTTTTTGAGAATATGAAACTTATGGGTTTAAATATATCGAATGAATTGTGCATAAACCACATAGTTTCCTCACTGACTCTGATATTCTACAGTTTTACTATGAATTTAAATATAAAAAATATTGAGAAGTTTCTCCCATATCTCAAAAATATGATTTTCTATATGGATAATGACAAGGGACATGAAATAAAAATATATTATAATGAAAAATAATAATGTCATGGGAAAAATTGATAATAATAAAACAAATTATAAGTCATTTTTACACTACCCTATCAAGAGGTTAAAAATCAATAGGTTGGTAGAGGAACCAGATGAATAATTTTTTTCAAATGGAAAGAAGAGCCACTAAAAAGTCACTTCACATCAATGAATAAACAAGGGGAATCTTTAAGTTTATTTTTTAATATAAAAACTTAATTTTTGAAAATTTTATATCATATATTTCTTATGGTTATCCATTTGTATACAAATATAGGAACCAAGTAGATTCAAGAAGTTTCCAAGATGGATGATTGATCTTTAAATTGTCAAAGGATCATGAATAGATGAATTTTCTATTTGATACTATCATCTTACATTTTAAATTGGATTGATTTCAGTTTTAATGGATTGGTATTATGTTCCTTGGGTACCAAAAAACATTATTTTCTTATTCAGTTTAGTTATGGATGAATGTATTTTGAAATTAATGAATAAAATCCACCACTTTTGAGATGATAAAATATTTTATGATTTGGAATATATTATTTATTTTCTTTATGAAATATAATATGAAAAAAAATTCTGGTAAATTGAAAATGAATCAAGTTTATAGTACTCATATCGCAACCATATATTGCACTACCAACCTCGTCATGTAAATTAGAATCACTTGACATATCATTATCAAGAGTGATATTTATATTCATTTTAACTAAACCCTTTAGATATATGGAAAACTATTTTGCAATGAAAAATGATCAATTCTCAATTTAGTATAATGTATGAGGGGGAACATATATTTTTGAATTATTTCATACAAACATGTGTGGTCCTTTTCATTTTTTACAAGTGATGGATATTCTTACTTCATAAAATTTAATGATTAATTTAATAGAAAAGGCCATATCTACTTGATGTAGTAGAAGTATAAATACATTGATATATCTAAGGAAAACAAGTACAATTAAAAGAACCATATTTGTAAGAATATAAAGTAACATTACCAAGACAATAAGAGATAGTATCACAACTATTTTTTCATAAACTATTTTTTTGATTATTGGATATTGTCTCAACTCAGTCCTCATTATACACTATAATGGAATGGTGTTTGTGAAAAGAAGAACCATACCTTGATAAAAATGGATAGGTTGATGGCTATTCAGCCCATTCATCTATTTTTCATTTTAGAGATAGGAATTACAGATTTTTTCTAAACATAAAAAACTATGTTCCCACTGATTTGGTGAAAAAAATAATATAAAAATTATTTTTTAGGTAGATATTTTTTTCAAATTTACATGTGTAGGGTTCTGATGAAATATTTACGTCTATATTTTCTAATAGAAAATAAAATTAAGAAAAAAGTGGAAATTTATTGGATATTTCAAGAAAGATGGAGGAATTTTTCTATACAAACCCTCTTAAAAATGTAATAGTTAAATGAAAATCAATTTTTTGAGAGGGATTCCATTTACAAAATAGATAGTTGGATCAAGATCATATTTTATAAAGTTGAGGCTTATGATACACAAGATTTGGAACAAGAAAAATTTATATAAATCCCAATAGATAAAGATTATCCTGAGACCCAAGTACTATGTCAAATCACAAAAAATATTAGATATATACGGATATATGGTTTTGTATTAACCAGTGATGGTGATGTGTTTTTTGTTTATAATGAAGAACTTATTCCCTATAAGTAAGATTTTTCTGGTTTAGAAATCATATCATGGAAAGATACATATAATTCTTATATGGATTCGATGTACCCATACATAGTCTCGGTTTTGGAAAATGCTCTAGTTGATGTAAATCCTATGAGTTTTAAATTGTTATTGAAGGAGAAAATAGAAATGTATTGTAAGGTCATTGACTATATGGAAAGGATGTTTGATAAAGGGTTTAATGAACATCATGGAATAAAATATGATGAATCCTTTTCAAAAAATATTATACAGAAATCCATTATAATTCTATTTTATATTGAATATTCTGATGATTATGATATTTTAATAATAGATTTTAAAACAACCTTCCTTAATGGGATCCTTGTGCAATATGTTTATATGAAACAACCCTGAGGGTTTGTGAATCCAATGGATTATAAAAAGTGATAAACGTTTCATAGATCCATTATTTGATTTATTTTAGCATCCATACTATGGAATTATAATTTTTTAGGAATCATTTTGATAATATTCTCACATAAATAGTGAATATGAGTGATGTGTATAATAAAGAATTAGTGGGAGTGTAGTCATCTTTCTAGTAGTTTATGTTAATGATATTTTAATAATGGGAAATGAGATATCGATCTTAAAATATGCAACGATATAGTAAAAAAATTATTGTACATGATATACATTGGTCAAATATACCATATTCTTGGTAACATGATCATTACAAATATATCTAAGAGACTTATTGTTATATATGATAGTACATACATTGAAAAGGCACAGAATATATTTAGTACATAGTAGTCCAATATTGGATTATTATGAATTTCATATTGTTTATTTATCTCTTAGAAAAGATGTATATATATATAATAGGAGAGAGTGTGTGGTATGATTGGGATTCGATACACATCAGTGATTGGATTTATCATGTATTACCTGTTATGTACCATACATAATGTTCCATACAACTTGATCATGGTTGGTTGATATCAAGTAGACTCATAAGGAACGTATTAGAATAATATTATAATAATCCCAAGGATCTATGGTATCATTAGTATATTCTCATGGTTTATGGAGGATAAGATAGTATATTATTCTTGAGATAAATTGATTATAGTTTAAATATATACAAGAATGATCTAAAATAAAAATTATAATATTTTTTCTTCATTAATGGAGGAGATATAAATTATAAGAGATCAACTAAGTATATGGTTCCTGACTCTAAAAAATAATCTTAGAATATTACAACTTTCGATGTAGCTAAAAATTTAGTGTGGATAAAAAAATCATTTAGGATCTTGATTTAGGGATTAGTAGAATAGATGATATCACATATTATTTTGATAATACTATATTTTTTCTCTTATGTATGGATCCATGGTCAAATCAATTTTATAGGATTATACATCATATGTATAACCTCTTGAAGGGTTTTTATCGAAGGTGTGAATTCATAGTAAAATGAGTCTCCATTGAAGATAACATATAGTACCCATGGACTAAATCCTTCTCTTAGTATATTCACAAATATCATGTGAGAGATAGTAGAATTAAGATAGTTAACAGTTGGATCAAGTGAAATGGGGAGTTTATTAGAGTTTCTCCCCAAAAACCATCATAAATTTAACTGTAGATTTATTATATAATTTAATACATGAATATTATCAAATATCTTATCACAAGATGGGTGTAGTTTTACATAAAATTAGTCAGATAATGTAATTACTGTAAAGACCAGGAAATTTCGAGGAATAGTTTTTCTTAATTTTCTTTGGAATTTTACAAGAACGCAGTTTCTGACGGCGCCTGATTCTGAGGCCCGGTGTGCCCGGAATTAATTTCCGAAGTTTGGCTCAGGTACGTTTAGTGAACGAGCAAGCGAGAATTTCTATCTTTTGAAACAGTGCTCGGAATTGAAATCTGATTGCACCGATGAACTCGCAACGCCGGTAATCGCTTAAGAGAACCTTTACCGTAGTTTCGTTTCTGCGGGAGGAGAAGTTAATTTTTGGGGTTTATTTAAAAAAGTGAATAAAATTGTTAAATCAAATTTTAACAATATTAAGTGGTTAACTTCTCCCATGGGAATTTGGTGGTGGGCCCACATCCATCCAACTTCCCATGTGTGGATATTTAAAAGGGTGGGGCCCACACGACCCCCCACCTTTTCAAATTCCTTAAACTCCCTAACCCTCTTAACCCCTCACATTCCAACTCCCCATTAACTCACATTCTTTAATATTTAACAACTTGATTAATTAATGAGGTGAGTTAAGTATGGTTTATTTGATTTTCAATCTTTTGAAATTCTTGCCAATACTTTGCAATTAATTAATTAAACCAACTTAATTAATTATTTTGAGTGTTTGAATTCTTTTGAATTCATTTTGCCAACATTAAAAAGAGAGATTATATTCTTCTATTTGGGTTGGCATAAACCTTGTGGGGAGAACTAAGGAGAGGATAAAAACTCTTGGAAGATAACCAACCTGTCGAGGAAGAACGTTCCACGTTTCCAAAGAACGTGAAGCAACACCTCCGACCATCTTCAACCGGAGTAAGGAAGGGAAGCACCTCCGCCTACAAAGTATATAGAGGGCGACGTCTCGGCTCGACGTCACCGAGCTCTTCTCCCACCAACCTAGACGGAACGACGCCCGACCTCCGCGACGCTTGTCTTCCGCGGGTCGTTGATGAACTCCGTTCTTGAAGCCGAGGTAGGGGAATTTATTTTGGAATTCTCTTATATTTTGAGAAGAAAATGACGAGCGCGGACCAACCAATACTGGGTTGACCCGCAGATCGTCCGATCAAGCGGTTGATGATTGAGGGTTTTTATTTATTTAATTTTTCGTGAATACAAACTTGGTGATGATCGTGGATTAAAACCCTTTTCTTTATCGAATAACGCGAGGGGGTCGGACCGCATAAACACGGCCGACCCTCCTCCTTTGTTTTTCGTGATGGTTTCTTGAGGATGATACGAGAAAACGTGGTGCCGTCGCACCACGCGATTTTTTGCGGAAGATACGCGCGGTGCTGTCGCGCCGCGCCATGGAAAGAAATCCAAGAACGCGACGCCGTTGCGTCGCGTCGAAGAAAGTCAAAGGCGCTGTCGCCGGAGCGGGTTCGCGGCGGAGGGAAGCGATGTCGTCGCATCGCACCGAACGGCATAGGCCGCGGCCGGTTCCGGGCCGCGGCGGAGCAAGATGACCGGGGGCTGGCACCGGGCCGCCGGTGTCGGTGAAGGAAGGACCGGCCGTCACCGGTCCTTGCTGGCGAAACCGGCCGGCCAGTGCGGGCCGTCCGGGAAGTGGAGACCGGGGGAATTAATTTCCCCAGGCTGGGTCTCAAAAGCGGCCCCAATTAAGGGGTCATGGTTCTCAAAGGGGGGGGGGCTTTTCCCCCACGCGCGACACCCGAACGGCGCCCAGGCCGCGCCGCCGTGCCGGTCCGCGCCGCCGTGCTGGTCCGCGCCATCGCGCCGGACCGCGCCGCCGCGCCACCGGCCGGGCCGGTTCGCCTTCAGGGCCGGGTCGACCCGGTTCGGCCGACCCAGGGGGGGTCGGGCCGGGTCGGCCTGGGCCCAGACCCCCAGTTTCGGACCACTTTTGGTCAAATGCCCGTATCATGTGCTACGAGCCTCCAAACGACTCACCGTCAGCGGCAACGCGATCCTTGGATCGAGACGGTCGTTTCGGTATACTATACTCAAGGTGCACCTTCCTTTTCGGGAGCCTACGTGGTTAAAACTCCAAAGTTAAGTGTGCTTGGCCTAGAGTAGTGATCAGGATGGGTGACCTCATTGGAAGTTTCCCAGGGTGGGTGTGAGACGGAAAGGCCAATAACTAACAGAACGGGCATCCGATTAACGCGCCGTCTATTTCGTTGAATTCTTCTTGATGAGACGGAACTTTTGCCATACTTCGCCCGAGTTTTGGATGCTGATGGATAGTGGCCGGGTTGGATCGCACCGAAATCCAACCAGGCCCCTGGAACGGAAAAGCTGATATCTTTCAGACCAGACATCCGTTTGATGAACCGTCAGCAGTGTTGGTGATCAAATTGAGTAACGGTCCCTATGAGTATATCCTATGGGAGTTCGGGGAACAATTGAGATATTGCCGGGTTGGTTCGCTCACGAAACCAACCGGGCCCCTGGGATGAAAAGGCTAATAACTCACAGACCGGGCGTCCGATTGACGTGTCGTCTGTTGCGTTGAGACCCCTATGACAAGGTGGTCCTTTGAGATACTTCTTTTTGGGAATTTGTGATACTTGGAGTATCGACTTGTAGCTCGTGGAGCGTACCCTCCCTGAGACGAGCGTACGGAGTACGGAGACCGTGTAGCCGGCAGAGACCTAAAGACTGCTTGTCCGATTCGATTCGGAGTGACTTACAGAGCCCAGTGGGGAGCACTACTTTGTGAGGTGGCAGAACCACAGCGGAGGAGCACTACTATGTGAGGTGGAAGACCCGCGGTACATGACAGGAGGAGTACCTCTGTAGGCTATGAGGGGGGAGCACTACTATGTTTGAGTGGCAGACCCCGGCGGGAAGCACTACTTTGTGAGGTGGCAGGCCTGCAGTACTCGACAGGAGGAGTACTTCAGCAGTCTTAGGTTAGTGAGCAGTACCTCGGAGTTGTGACAGGACAACTGTACACTCCAGAGACGGAGATCTTCAGTAGTTACGGTTTCGATAATGAAAATCATGATTTGAGCTGAGACTTTTGACCTTGTGTTTACCTCATGATTGAGATGGGTCACTTGCTAACATAGGTATATGTATGGGCATATACCTGGGTAGTGGTTATCCATTGATTTCACAATCCTTGTGTTTCCTCATGATTGAGATGGGTTACTTGATAACTTAGGTATATGTATGGGCATATACCTAAGTATAAGTTATCTGTTGAGATTTTTTTTGTGGTTATCCTTGTTGGTTTAGTGAGACCTTGAGGGTCTCGGGGTCCCTACTGAGTATCGTTATACTCACCTCTGCATGGGCTATGCCCGCACCTCGTTGTGTTGGTTGCAGACGATGGGAAGTGCTGACAGAGGCCGAGTGTTCGAGGACTGGATGGTACCCGGAGGTGGACTACACGACGAGTCAGTACCCGGAGGTGGACTACACGACGTGATGACTCACTGAGGAGGTTGACAGAAAAGAGCGTAGAGGAGGCTATCTGTACCTACCCTTCAGGTAGGATCCATGGTGGACGACCAGGAGCTGCGCTATCTGTACCTACCCTTCAGGTAGGGTCTGAGGAGGATGACCCAGGAGCTGCTTCCTTCTTCCAGCCGTTTGTCTTTTTGCTGTTCTACTTAGTTCGGTTGTAGTCGTACTTTCTTTTGGGTTTGTATTCTGGCCGATTTACTTTTCAGCTTTTCTTTTGTATTTAGTGTTTTTCTTTCGCTTGTACTCTATGGTGCTTGTTTTCTATTATAAAGGCAATGCCTTCCCAGTTATCGGGATTTTTCGCCTTTGGTGCTAGTCGCCATCCCCTGGCCTATGGAAGTCGGGCTTGGGGTAGTCACGGCACGGGCCCCGAGGACGGGTCGTGACAAATTGGTATCAAAGGAGTTCGGTTCTACCGCAGAACTTATAACTCTGATGTTTCTTTCTGTGAAGCAATAGTGTTAAGAGTACCGAGTGTGGTTTTCAGTTCCGAGAGTCCAGTGTTGGTGTGGGCGGCCGACGTATCCATACACCAGGACCCTGACTACTGATTCCCGACTTTGTGCACGAAAACACTGATTGCGTGTGTGTTTTCAAAGGTTTTCCCTTAAAACAGCTCAACCAGGTCAGCTCACCAGGTATAAACGTTTGACCGTGTTACATTGTTTCTTTCAGGATGCCTTTTCACGGACGACCAGCTAGAGCCCAGAGGGATGTGCGTGCTGACAGCCTGTCGAGTGACGAGGCTTCGGTACAGGGCTCTCTTGCTGTTGAGGCACCAGCGGAGGCACCAACGATAATACCATACGTTGGGCCACCGATGCCACCAGCCCCAGCAGTAGGCGATGCACGCCACTTGAGTGCACTGCACGAGTTCCAGCGCCAGAGGCCACCCAGGTTCTGGAGGCTGTGGTGGGAGTCTTCAGGCTGGCGGGGACGCCGACAGACTTCATGGTGATCTTTGCTGCCAGCCTTCTTCAGGCAGCAGCAGGCAGGTGGTGGAGCCACTTGTTCCAGTTTTTCGATGGGATGGCCTTCACATGGGAAGACTTCGAGACCTTCTTCAGGGTGGAGTTTGTGCCAGTAGCTCTACACCCCGAGCGTTTACAGGAGCTTCTGCCTTTTCCGCAGGGTTTTCGATCGGTTGCCGAGTCATCTGTGGGCAGTAGACAGATGATGTAGTGGTCCAGGAGGACCAGACCAGCAGTTGGACGATCTCGGGTTTTATGATCAGTGGTGCGGGGCACTCGGGGTGGGGTTAGAGCCAGGCGTGCCAGAAACGGAGAGTGTTTCTCCTGCGGAAGGAAGGGTCACCTGGCACGTGACTGTACGACCCCCCGCACGGTCGATCAGCGGGTGTTGGAGGAGCCATAGAGACAGAAACAGCGGCGGGTGCTTGAGCAACAACCGAGCAGTGGACAAGGCAGTAGAGCTCCGGGAACACGTGGACAGGAGAGGAACTAGTGGATACGTCCCTTGTACTTCTAGTTCCATTTTGCTGTTGTATTCGTGTGTTGTACTATGAGCTGCAATAATAAAAATACACTTATCTTTGAGATGTTTTCTTTCATGTCCTTTTGTTTGGTTGATACTGAGTGGTCCCGGTTAAACTGTTGACTTGACCCTCACTTTCGAGATTTCTACTGGGGGGGACCCAGTGACCTCACACTGATGCCGACAGTGTGACTCGACCCTTGGAGGCGAGAGTGACAGTTGGATCACTTTGTAGTTACGTCGAGGCCTTATGACGTCATCCATGGCATGAATGCATCATTCCTGTCAATATTGACTGTATTAGGCAATGAATGTGGTTCATCTAGGGGATGATACCGGATTTCTCTTATCGGAAAAGAAGAAATCACAGCAGCTCTTGTTAGACTAGATAAGGGTCCAGGTCATCCATGAGCGGATGAGGACAGCTCAGAGCCGACAAAAGTCTTGTGCTGACAGAAGGTGGAGACCTCTGGAGTTCGAGGATGACGACCACATCTTCTTACGGGTCTCACCTCGACGAGGTTTACGGAGATGTGGCCAGGGAGGCAAGTTATCTCCGAGGTTCAATGGACCTTTCTAGGTCCTCAGCTGGGTAGGCGAGGTGGTTTACCGCTAGACCCATCCACTTCAGTTGCACTTGGTGCGCGACGTCTTCCACGTATCTCAACTGAGGAGATACGTGCTCGACCCTTCGCATATCATCGACCATGAGGAGCTGGACGATGGCGATGCGGTGTCTTTCACGAAGGATCCAGTGTGGATCGAGGATCGACAGGAGCAGATCCTATGAGGACGATCGATTCCTCGGGTGCACTTTCTTTGGCAGTACAGAACCTCCAGGTAAGCACATGGGAGCAGAAGGCTCAGATGCGTGCTCTGTACCACTTTTGTGACCCTAGTCTGTGTTGAAGCTTTACGGAGACGTAAAGCCCTGAGGTGGGAGTAATGTAAAGACCCGGAAATTTCAAGGGAAATTTTTTCTTAATTTTCTTTGGAATTTTACAAGAACGCAGTTTCTGACGGCGCCTGATTCTGAGGCCCGGTGTGCCCGGAATTAATTTCCGATGTTTGGCTCGGGTACGTTCAGTGAATGAGCGAGCGGGAATTTCTAGCTTTTGAACCGGTGCTCGGAATTGAAATCTGATTGCACCGATGAACTCGCAATGCCGATAATCGCTTAAGAGAACCTTTACCGTAGTTGCGTTTGTGCGGGAGGAGAAGGTAATTTTTGGGGTTTATTTAAAAAAGTGAATAAAATTGTTAAATCAAATTTTAACAATGTTAAGTGGATAACTTCTCCCATGGGAAGTTGGTGGTGGGCCCACATCCATCCAACTTCCCATGTGTGGATATTTGAAAGGGTGGGGCCCACACGAACCCCCCCCCCCCACCCACCTTTTCAAATTCCTTAAACTCCCTAACCCTCTTAACCCCTCACATTCCAACTCCCCATTAACTCACATTCTTTAATATTTGACAGCTTGATTAATTAATGAGGTGAGTTAAGTATGGTTTATTTGAATTTCAATCTTTTGAAATTCTTGCCAACACTTTGCAATTAATTAATTAAACCAAATTAATTAATTATTTTGAGTGTTTGAATTCTTTTGAATTCATTTTTCCAACATTAAAAAGAGAGATTATATTCTTCTTTTTGGGTTGGCATAATCCTTGTGGGGAGAACTAAGGAGAGGAGAAGAACTCTTGGAAGATCACCAACCTCTCGAGGAAGAACGTTCCACGTTTCCGAAGAACGTGAAGCAACACCTCTGACCATCTTCAACCGGAGTAAGGAATGGAAGCACCGCCGCCTACAAAGTATACAGAGGGTGACGTCTCGGCTCGACTTCACCGAGCTCTTCTTCCAGCAACCTAGACGGAACGACGCTCGACCTCCGCGACGCTTGTCTTCTGCGGGTCGTTGAAGAACTCTGTTCTTGAAGTCGAGGTAGGGGAATTTATTTTGGAATTCTCTTATCTTTTGAGAAAAAAACGACGAGCGCGGACCAACCAATACCGGGTTGACCCGCGGATCGTCCGATCAAGCGGTTGATGATTGAGGGTTTTTATTTATTTAATTTTTCGTGAATACAAACTTGGTGATGATCGTGGATTAAAACCCTTTTTGTTATCGAATAATGCGAGGGGGTCGGACCGCACAAACACGGCAGACCCTCCTCTTTTGTTTTTCGTGATGGTTTCTTGAGGATGATACGAGAAAACGTGGTGCCGTCGCACCACGCGATTTTTTGCGGAAGATACGCGCGGCGCCGTCGCGCCGCGCCGTGGAAAGAAATCCAAGAATGCGACGTCGTCGCGTCACGTCGAAGAAAGTGAAAGGCGCCGCGGCTGGAGCGGGGCCACGGCGGAGGGAAGCGATGTCGTCGCATCGCGCCGAACAGCATAGGCCGCGGCCAGTTCCGGGCGGCGGCGGAGCAAGATGACCAGCGGCCGGCACCGGGCCGACGGTGTCGGCGAAGGAAGGACCGGCCGTCGCGGGTCCTTGCTGGCGAAACCGGCCAGCCAGTGCGGGCCGGCCGGGCAGTGGAGACCGGGGGAATTAATTTCCCCCGGCCGGGTCTCAAAAGCGTCCCCAATTAAGGGGTCGCGGTTCTCAAAGGGGGGGGGCTTTGCCCCCGCACGCAGCACCCGAACGGCGCCCAGGCCGCGCCGCCGTGCCGGTCTGCACCGCCGCGCCGGACCGCGCCGGACCGCGCCACCTCGCCGGACCGCACCGCCTCGCCGGACCGTGCCACCGCGCCACCGGCCGGGCCAGGATTTTTCCGAGCCGGGCCGGGTCGTCGGGGCGGGTCGACCCGGTTCGGCCGACCCAGGGGGGTTCGGGCCGGGTCGGCCCGGGCCTAGAACCCCAGTTTCAGACCACTTTTGGTCAAATACCCATATCTTGGGCTACGGGCCTCCAAACGACTCGCCGTCAGCGGCAACACGATCCTTGGATCGAGACGGTCGTTTCGGTATACTATACTCAAGGTGCACCTTCCTTTTCGGGCGCCTACGTGGTTAAAACTCCATAGTTAAGCGTGCTTGGCCTAGAGTAGTGATCAGGATGGGTGACCTCCTGGGAAGTTTCCCAGGGTGGGTGTGTGACGGAAAGGCCAATAACGAACAGACCGGGCGTCCGATTGACACGCCGTCTATTTCGTTGAATTCCTCTTGATGAGACGGAACTTTTGGAATACTCTGCCCGAGTTTTGGATGCAGATGGATAGTGGCCGGGTTGGATCGCACCGAAATCCAACCGGGCCACTGGAACGGAAAAGCTGATATCTTTCAGACCGGACGTCCGTTTGACGAACCGTCAGCGGCGTTGGTGATCACATTGAGTAACGGTCCATATGATTATACCCTATGGGAGTTCGGGGTACAGTTGAGATACGGCCGGGTTGGTTCGCTCACGAAACCAACCGGGCCCCTGGGACGAAAAGGCTATTAACTCACAGACCGGGCGTCCGATTGACGTGTCGTCTATTGCGTTGAGACCCCTGTGACAAGGTGGTCCTTTGAGATACTTCTTTGCGGGACTTTGTGATACTTGGAGTATCGACTTGTATCTCGTGGAGCATACCCTCCCAGAGACGAGCGTACGGAGTACGGAGACCGTGTAGCCGGCAGAGACCTGAAGACTACTTGTCCGATTCGATTCGGAGTGACTTACGTAGCCCAGTGGGGAGCACTAATTTGTGAGGTTGCAGACCCACAGCGGAGGAGAACAACTATGTGAGGTGGAAGACCCGCGGTACTTGACAGGAGGAGTACCTCTGTAGGCTATGAGGGGGGAGCACTACTGTGTTTGAGTGGCAGACCCCAGCGGGAAGCACTACTGTGTGAGGTGGAAGACCCACAGTACTCAACAGGAGGATTACTTCAGCAGTATTAGGTTTGTGAGCAGTACCTCGGAGTCGTGACAGGACCACTGTACACTCCAGAGACGTAGCTCTTCAGCAGTTACGGTTTCGATAATGAAAATCCTGGTTTGAGCTGAGACTTTTGACCTTGTGTTTATCTCATGATTGAGATGGGCCACTTGCTAACTTAGGTATATGTATGGGCATATACCTGGGTAGTGGTTATCCGTTGATTTCACAATCCTTGTGTTTCCTCATGATTGAGATGGGTTACTTGATAACTTAGATATATATATGGGCATATACCTATGTAGAGGTTATCTATTGAGATTTTCTTTGTGGTTATCCTTGTTGGTTTAGTGAGACCATGAGGGTCTCGGGGTCCCTACTGAGTATCATTATACTCACCCCTGCACGGGCTATTCCTGCACCTCGTTGTGTTGGTTGCAGACGACGGGCAGTGCTGACGGAGGCCGAGTGTTCGAGGACTGGACGGTACCCGGAGGTGGACTACACGACGAGTCAGTACCCGGAGGTGGACTACACGACGTGACGACTCACTGAGGAGGTTGACGGACGAGTGCGTGGAGGAGGCTATCTGTACCTACCCTTCAGGTAGGATCCATGGTGGACGACCAGGAGCTGCGCTATCTGTACCTACCCTTCAGGTAGGGTCCGAGGAGGACGACCCAGGAGCTGCTTCCTTCTTCCAGCTGTTTTCCTTTTTGCTGTTGTACTTAGTTCGGTTGTAGTCGTAATTTCTTTTGGGTTTGTATTTTGGCCCATTTACTTTTCAGCTTTTCTTTTGTATTTAGTGTTTTGCTTCCGCTTGTACTATGTGGTGCTTGTTTTCTTTTATAAAGGCAATGCCTTCCCAGTTATCGGGATTTTTCGCCTTTGGTGCTAGTCACCAGCCCCTGGCCTATGGAAGGAGGGCTTGGGGTAGTCACGGCACGGGCCCCGAGGACGGGTCGTGACAATTATAGTATTTTTCACATCAAAATGTTATAGAATTCTCCTATTATAATGAATCCATTAAGATGCCATGAAATTATTTTTAAACATATGTTTTATCATCAGATGATATGTATTTGATAAGATACATAAGATGTTATAATATCATGTGTTGGAGGATTATAATACATTGATATTTATTTTCATGGCATTCATACTAAGTAATTTTAAGAAAGAAGGTTTTGAGAATAGATCTTCCAATAGGAATTGCACATGTCATATGTGGCATTGGATATTCCAATCCATGTATGAGTGAATTGGACCTTAAAAATGAAATTATTATTTATGTATTTCATGAATATAATACTTTTATGCATTGAATAAATTCATGTCAACATTTGATAACAATGATGTATGATATATTGGGTGTGTCATAAATGGTGTGATAGTAATGAATATACCAATAATGGATTTATCATATTCATTTAGACGAAAGTATATTTTTATAGCACCTTAAATTGAAATATAACATTATAATTAATTCCATGTAAATGTTGGTTTATAATTGAGTCATTTTTCTTAGTTAAAGAATGTTATATCAAGAACATAGTTTGAGGACCCATGTTTACTACCTGATTGAGGAGATATCGAGACAAATTAATTATATTACACAAAATGTGTTTATATGAGGTTATTCCCTTTGAAACATTAATATATTTATCTATAGGTTTCATGATGTGTTTCTAGATTTCAATATTTTATATTAGCTATGTTCAGTTAATGCCACATTGAATGTCACCTAGAAGATCAGACACTATATGTAGCCATAATCTATGTCAAATTCTATTCAAATTTAAAATAAGATGAAATACTATTCTATATAACAAGGATTAATAATTATTTCAGTTGTGTTTATCACATATATTCTGTGACTAGTTATTATAGTATAGATTATATGTGTTTTCAATATTATATAATTATTTATTTAAAAGTTACTAAATATAATATTTATTAAATCAATGAATTAATAATAACTTAAATATATATTTATTGTTCATTGTTTGGAAAATATGGAGGTGGATTAACAAACCAGGATAATTATTCAGACGAAATGATAAATTTTATTTAATATTATTTAAATAATTACTAATTTATTTATTTAACGAATGATATTTAAATTTCTATGAGTTACTACATGTCATGAAATACAATATTAACAATAAAAAATGTAATGGGGTTTACTTTGAGTTAATATTTATATAAAGGAGTTTTTAAAATTATTAATTGTCTATCAGTAAATATATTGAACTAATTATATCATCATTATAGGTATATGTTTTTTTAATCGTAAATGATATTCTATCTCGAGAATTATCTCTAAGCCCTAGAGAATGCCACTCAAGAGTTCTCTCAAGAATGAGAGTGGATCATCTTCCTCCACCAATGAAGACTGATAGAACTAGATAGAATCCTTTATGATTGATTGGATTATTATTATAATAATAGAAGAATGATTCACGATGATTGGATCATACATGTAAGAACTTGGAGTTCCTATTTTATGTATTGATATTTGTGTAGGATATGTGGACAAATCGTGAGGGATTATTCTTTGGGTCCATCACCGAAATGAAAGCATGAAAAGAAAGGACAACCAATTTATCAATGTAAAAAAGAATAATTATAATGGTGTAAATATTAATATGTATTAATTATAATTTATATCTTAAGAGATAATATCTATAAACATTTTAAGGTGGTGTTAATTATTTTCCAAGTATTTAATCTGATTAAACTGGAAAAAAATCATTATTTGGCATTGTTCTAATGGTTTCATTTTTTCCCTAGAATCTTTGATGTAGATAGATTATATTTTTTTGTTCTAATAGGCTTGATTGTGTGAAAATTAGGTTGCTAAAAAAACTCCCAAAACAACATCATGTTGTATAGTTACCTAATCATGGACTGGATATAATCCAAATATGTGGTTCATGTATAAAAAGATGAAAATTAAAAGAAACCTTCAGATTGATCAAGGATGACAGTATCGTCAGACTTCAGATATTCAATTGGACTAGTTAAATGATAATTCAATGACATTAAGAATTTTTTTCTTAATATTTTATTTCTTTAGCATATTTATATTAGTTTATTTTTTTTTCCATAATGGATATTATCATGCAGTAGCCCCCGAATACCTGGAGCCGGTGCCATACAGAGGATCGATTTCGGTTCAGGCTCTTAGAAACCAACTACTTCTGAAATGTTTCTTCTGCTAAAAGCTATAACCAGAAAATTTTTAGTTAAATTTGTAGGGTGAGCATACAAATTCCTTGTAATGGGTTTAAAAATAACATACTATACCCAAAATAACTTTTAAATTCATTCTTTAAAATATCCATAAAACATTTTCATTAAAATGTTGTAACACATTAAACATACCATGAAAATTGTCTAAGGGATATAAGTGCATAATTTAAAACCTACTAACATTATAATGATTCAATTATGATAATGCTCATTCTGAATAGAAAGTAAAAAACCTTTCATGTTAAAATTATTGTACAAAATTAATAACTATGTGTAATTCTTGATCAGAGTTTCACTTAAGAATAATAAATTAAATTTCATCATTTATTATTGGCCATTAAATTTATGAGTACTGCATAAATAATAAATATTATATACTTAAACTTCTTCTGATTCTCATGATCAAAAGCTCTTTAACCAGGAATATTCTACTAGACAAACAATCCTCTGGTTAATTAATTTACATCTACTACAGAAATCGCTTTTATCAGCGCTAAAAAACCCCCTTTATCAGCGCTTTTTGAGCGCTGTAAAGCGCGGCGCTGATAAAGGGGGGTCCCTTTTATCAGCGCTCAAAAAGCGCTGATAAAGGGGGTTTTTATCAGCGCTTTTTTTAGCGCTGATAAAAGCACCCTTTATCAGCGCCGCGCTTTACAGTGCTCAAAAAGCGCTGATAAAGGGGGGTCCCTTTTATCAGCGCTCAAAAAGCGCTGATAAAGGGTACTTTTATCAGCGCTAAAAAAGGCGCTGATAAAAGGGTTCTTTATCAGCGCTTTTTTTAGCGCTGATAAAAGGTGTCTAAAAAATTGAAAAAATAAAAATATATATATAATTCGTCAGGGGTTTTTTCACAGCGCTTGACCCCTCCCTTTTATCAGCGCTTGTCCCCCCAACCCGCACCCCACTCCCTCACGCTTCGCACGCTGCACCCCGCCTCCCTTTTATCAGCGCTTGTCCCCCCAACCCGCACCCCACTCCCTCACGCTCCGCACGCTGCACCCCGCCTCCCTTGCATCCCGCACAACCCTGCTGCCACTGGAATTCGAACACAGGACCTCCACCCTAACGCGCTGCCACTTTACCACTTAGCCATTTTGTTTTGTTCTCCATTTGATGATATATCTAGTTATATATATATATATGTAGTTATATTTATTCGTATATTAATATAGATCCACAGTAAAATAAATTTATTTAGTTATATTAATATATATATATATATTCGTATATTAATATATATATATATATATATATAATTTTTTATCCGTATATTTATTTGTATATTAATATATATATTTATAAAGTTAATTTCAAATACATTTATAGAATATGTGTTTTTATGTGTGTTTTTAAATAAATAAATACATACATACATATATACATAGATACAATACACGCACACAAACAGAGAGAGAGATATATATATATACATAGATATATATATATAGTTATGAATGAATCCATAGAAATGAGGGGGTGAAAATCCTCTGAGAATGTTAAAACGAAGATAAATTTTAATCCGTAAGTCCGTTTCAACTCCACAACCAGTCAAATCGAAGAACATGAAACGATCTTCGATATGATATGCGGTACAGGCCAAATGGACATCCGGATCGGAAGTTATAGCCATTTGAATGTTAAAAGGACCATAACTTATAATCCAGGAGTCCGTTTCAGCTCCACAATCAGTCAAATCGAAGAAAATAAAATGATCTTCGATATGATATATGGTAGAGGTTTATCGGACATCGGGATCAGAAGTTATAGCTGTTTGAACGGTGAAAAACCGGGGTACCCCGACTAAAAACTCAGTTTTGGAGGCCTTCTGGGCCTTTTTTGGCCTTGAAACAACCTTGGACGGGTTCCACCCGTCCATAGCGCTGTAGAGCTCGTCGCAGGCTTTGATTTGATATGCTGTGGAGCTCAAACGGAGTCCCGGATCATAAGTTATGGCCGTTTGAAGTTTGGGTTTCATTTTCAACTTATTTTGGATCTTTCATTAATTTTTTTATTTTTTTTATATTAAAAGTGTCATTAAATGACTATTAATTGGTAAAAATTACATAATTACTAATTAAAAATATTTTTTAATTTATTTTATAACCCTCTTTTACTAAACATCTAATAAATTAATATTATATTTCCATAGATCCTTTCTAAAACGTATTTATAAAATAAATATTATAATTATATCAATATAAATAGCTTAATAGATTTATATATTAATATATATATTTTTTAAATTTTCCCTTTATCAGCGCTAGTAAAAAAGCGCTGATAAAGGGGGGGTTTTATCAGCGCTAAAAAAAGCGCTGATAAAGACCCCCCTTTTATCAGCGCTACTAAAAAAGCGCTGATAAAGGGGGGGTCTTTATCAGCGCTTTTTTTAGCGCTGATAAAACCCACCCTTTATCAGCGCTTTTTTACTAGCGCTGATAAAGGGGGGGTCTTTATCAGCGCTAAAAAAAGCGCTGATAAAGACCACATTTATCAGCGCTTTTAAAAAGCGCTGATAAATGTAATGAGGAAAGTCCATATGTCGGACCCTGTCAAGGCGTCATGCCAAGAACTAGGGGCTAACTGTAACTGGATCCCAACCAGGAGATCCTCTCTAACCGGACTCCACCCCGGAGAGCCTCTAATAACCGGAATCCAACCCGGAGGGTCTACTGTAACCGGACCCCAACCCGGAGGGCTTACTTTTACAGGTCCCCACCCCAAAACATACAAGGTCCAATGCATTCCTCATAACTCTAAATCAAAGTGCACATACCAATTTGATTCATTAAATCACTTATCATTCCCAGTACACATATTACCTGGTTACTTAATTTACATTATTCAAAGTATCCCATACCACCTTGAATAATTAAATGATTATCTCATAAATTATTATTGATAATAAATTGTTTTATTATCACATAAAATAATAACTTCACAACTCTTCCATAGTAATAAAATTTTAAGGCATTAAAATACATGCTCATTATTCATGCACCGAAAAATGGAATTGGAAATGGACTAAAACATAAT
Organism: Viscum album; assembly: GCA_963277665.1. NCBI lineage: Eukaryota > Viridiplantae > Streptophyta > Magnoliopsida > Santalales > Viscaceae > Viscum > Viscum album. Next base: position 605,843,826 of record OY728139.1, on the reverse strand, counting down.
ATGCCAGTTACTATTCAGAAAACATCTTTCTCCATGACATGCATAAACTAGTATACAATCTTTGCGCATGTGATATTGATTTAAAAAAACACAAGAAGGGAATGGGTGGGTTTACCACATAAAATGATAGTTCTTGAAAGAATCTCAACCAATTACTTAAGAAAAGTTTCTTCTGGGTGCATAATAAATAAAAAAGAGAACCCAACATTCCTTGTGGTGTGTTAAATAAATATTTCCTCTTAATTTATTATAAATAATCATTTGTTTAACACGTTAGATATTAAAACTCGAAAGTATGAGACTCAACCATATCCTTTATCATTTAATATAAATAGAGGAGAGTAACTCATACATGTGAATATGAAGTTGTAAGCCTCCAATATTTACACTCATGAATTATGAATATCGTAAGAAAAGCATTTAAATAACTACACTTGGGGTTTCATGTTGTGTACAACATTCATTCAATGGGGTGTGCTTAAGAAGTGGTGTTTAGTCAAAGACAAAAATAAATATTTGAAAACACAAGTTTTGTATCTTCCTCGCAATCCTTGGAAATTTATAAATTAAATTGGGGATCAAAGGTGGCATATATACCTATGTACCCACATACCCGATTGTACAAAAAAAGTATACACAAGGTTCTCATTCCAAGATAATTAGACACTTCTAAATTTATTAAAAGAATAAATTTAATTATTAGGGTACAATTATTTAATTGTTATAAAATTTATTTGAATTATGTATATTCATATATAAGAACATACTTGATTAGATATAAAAATTTCCTACACAAAGCGGCTCCATGCATTTGAGTCTTTCATTTACTTGAAACTCAAGTTTAGGAATCTTTAACCTGGGTGTATGAACTTATGAAATTATAAGGGCTATGTATATTATTCCTATATATTTTCATAAACATACATATATGTATATAACCGTATATGTGTTTAAGGAAAAAGAAACAATATAAATAAATTTTCAGGGGATGTCCATGCTTAGGGTTATTAATACATTGTAACTCAATATCCTTCATCTTTAAAGAATTAATTTCTAACCATATGATGATGTATATTGTTTTACAAGTATATATATATATATCTTCATACAACATAAAACAAAAACAAGAAAATGGCTAATCCCTTTAACTCGAGGGAGAGGAGGAGGAGGAGGAGGAGCTCGGGAGGAACTAGAAATCTCAGAGGAAACTTATTGGGGTATGCTGGAAGATGAGAGTGAAGAACCGAGAGATTTTTGGATGTCCTGGGTACTTTTTTATAAACCATACTGAATAATTTAATGCAAGTGTATGGAATCTAAGGACCAAGTGGCCTTAAAAAATACTAAAAGTCAGTCCTTGTGGAAACTGCGTGAAGGAGGGAGACTAGTGGCTAACACAAGAGCAGAAAAAGGATGAAATATAGGGTGTAGGGTTACTAGTCACACCGCATGAGGAAGAATACAATGCCAAGAGAAGAGAATATGGAGGAATTTAGATGGCCAGGATCAGATCTGGCTTGGATTCAAGGGCTGGGATGCATCTGTGGTTTATATAAGTAAGGACAGCTAAGATAAAATCCAAGTCTGATCAGATGGAACGAGATCAATGGAGAGTTTTAAAAAAAATTGAACGACAATGATTAGATCATTCCAGATCGAACGGACCACAAAAACCTGGGGATGCGTTGTGGTTACTGGAGGTCGAATTCGAGATTGGGATCAATGGAACAGATCGTGCGCTTCGTGATCCAACTTCCATGAACACGTTTTTCCCGAAAAAAAAATGATTCCCACATCGAATCGGTGGGCTATTTTCACCTCCCTTATAAGCCCGAGCCTCCCATCTTCTGCTCAAAAAAAACACAGCACACACAAAGGGGCCCTATACACAGTCTCCCACCCGGCACCTGCAGGCCTCGGCCTACCATGCTCACCGCGGCCTTGCGCCCGCACTGCGCACTCTCAAGCGCTCTTGCGGTCCCCTCGGGGGAACTATGCTCGAGCTCAGGCTGGACCAGGCTTGAGCTGAGGGCTAGGCTCAGCCACCAAGTGTGAGCATCCTCCCATGGGCCAGCCATAAAGGGATGGCCCTAGTGGGGCCCAAATTTTTAAAAAAACATAACCTTAAGAGAATACATATATATGAAGTCTTAAGGTAAATAATAGTCTATAGAAATTTCTTTTTTCAAACATGACTTTTAATTTAAGCTTGAGTAAGGATTAATGAACACCTAACTATACCTTTTCTGATAATATTTCTAGAGCTATTTATAGCACCAAATCTTTAACATGAATTGAAATTTGATATAACCACGTAAAATATCTTATACTAATAATAGTCAAAACTAAGTTAATCAAAAATATAGTTTAACTAAAAGAAATTAAACATAACTTAAAAAAAACTGAATGAAAATTTCTACAATAAATTTACAATAATTGCAACATGTTTGGAATTCCTTATTACATTTCTAAAACACCAATGTATAATTCAAAACATTCATCTATGCCCTTTTAATGTTCATGGTTAGGAGTAGTTTTATAATTTTTTCCCCATTTATAACCTAACTACATGGTGGACTAGAATATTCTTATAAATTTTCAATTAATTGTCCAAAGAGTCCAACATATATATTTATATCTATTATAGTTCCATGGTTTGCTAAGGAAACGGTCACATTTGTGTCTTATAAATCAATGACATAGGGTGTCTTAACACTCAATTTGATTAAAGAAGATGGTTCACATCATACCTTTGGTTCTTAGTGTGGCCACAGTGGTTGTGACCATTCTTATGTTCATTATTATGAATTCTAAGGACCCATATTATTTCCTTTGGGTTCTCATTGTTTTAAGTTGTCTCCCTGTAATTCTGACAGGGTTCATTATAGGTATTTTTGGTTAGCATGATTACTCTTCTGATCTCGGTGTATTGTAAACTCTACAGTGTTTTTATTTAAATAAAATTTCATGTATCCACTTGTGTGTTTTACTCGGTTGCATTCTAAAATAAATTAAAACCATATTATTACCTTCTCATGAGAAACATGTTTTGTTCAGTTATTCAAACAAAATTAACCATAACTTATCAATACATAAGGTTCGAGTTTTGGGGTGTTACAAATATCGTTTTAAAAAAATTATTAATACTAATGAATATTTTGGAATGAGAATGTTTATGTGACTATTTTAATTATATGTTGTAGTTAAAGAGAATTTCAAAACCAAGAATTTGAATATATTTTTAAAAGAATTTAAATTCTCAGAGTTTCGATGCCACCAAAACTCCTAAAAAATGGGGAAGAAGAATAGCAAAACAAGTCATTATAATAACTATCTAGAACTATGTTATGGGATCATAGTTTACTTATATATTTTTTAGAGAAATAATTCATACAACTTTTACTGTCTCAAATAGAATTATTATTAAATAAATTATTAAGAAAAAAATTATGAGTGATACGAAAGAAAGAATCTGAATGTTGAAAATTTTACACATTTTATGAGATGTATTTATCATTAATATTGGTTATATATTGTAGCTGAAGAGAATTTTAAAACAAAGAATTTTTTTAATAATTGAATTTATCATAGTTTCTATGACAATAAAACTCTTCAAAAAATGGGGAAGAAGAATGGGAAAAAATTCATTATAATAATTGGATAAAACTATGTTATGTTAGAATAGTTTAGTTATATATGTTTTGGAGAAATAATTAGTAAAACTTTTACTATCTCAAATAGAAGTATTATTAAATAAATTATTATGAAAAAATAATGAGTTATAGGAAAGAAATAATATGAATGCTGGAAAATTTAGACTATTTATGGGAAGTATTTATCCTTAATTTTACTGATAGTTTATATGAATTTTCTGTTACATCTAATGAAGGAATAGGTTTTAGTTATTTAAGAGTTAGTAAATCTTATAAAATATATTATAAAGGTACTATAATTATTGAATAATAACATAATGTTAGGATTAATGAGAATTATTTAAAAGATAAATCTTATAATAAAAATTATATTATAGAGAACTGTATAGAATTCAACATTAGTGAAAATAATGTTTTCGAAGCACCTATTGAGGAGGAGTATTAACCTGACTAATCTGGAGTTTGGATAACACATAGGGACTACAATATTGAAATAATTTTTTGTATTTTAAATTTATAAGTTTATAATACACATTTGGTAAGAAACATCTATCCTAATTATACATTAAATCTTCTCTTTTAGTGAATGTGATTTTACAATATTTGAATGATTCAAATTGAATTCCATATTTCTAAGAACTTCTTAACTAATTTTCATTGAATTATGCTTTAAAAATGGTTATTCCACATAAAAACTAATTATTTCATTGGAATTAAATTATTTTAAAAAAAATACATAAATATATATTTATTAAAGGATTAAGGCCTAATTAGTTACTCAAGGATATTTTCAAGAAGAAGTAATTGATAATGGAGAACCATTCTGACATATTTCCTGATTAGAGGCTATTTAGATGTTATCAATTCAAAACTTATATCAAGGATTTATGATTTATCCTATGGATATGAAAAATTAAATTTTTAATAGAATTATATTTAAATAATTTTATATAAAATAACTACTTGGTTTTGAGAATTAGAATAAAGTTTTCAATGAATTTAAGAAATCAAAATTTCTTTATAGACTCAAATAAGCCTTGTGCACATGGTTTGAAAGGTTGTATCATTTTATTTTAATTAATGGTCTTGTAAAAGTGAATATTGACATAATATTATTTATTCACATCTTTTTTGTAGTTTTTATAGTCATATATTAATGTTGAGGATACTATTTTTAAATCATAAATTGAACTTAATTATAATTAATTATAAAATTTATTTAATAAAATGTTTAGCAACAGTTTTATGGGTTAATATATGTTATTTTTATGATTTTAGAATTACTAGAGTGAATTTTCTTTTTTTAATAAATGTATTTATTCTAAAGAATCTGTAAAAATATTTATACATGAAACTTCTAAATGTATCCATAATCCTATGAGATCATATTATTGAATGAATAATGATTCTAAAAATTATTTTATCCAAACTATTTTTAGTGGAATGATTAAACATTTATTATATCTAATATCTAGTAAACTAGATTTAATGTTTAGTGTTTATATGTGTGAAATCTTATTGGCTAATCTGATTGAAATTTTGTTGACATTAGTTAAAACAATTATTATGTATGTTAAAGGTTCATCTTATCATTATTTATCTTTCTTATGGAATCCTTATTTTTATTTGATTATTTATTTTTATTATTACTTTGGATGACATATAATATATAGGAAAATCAAAATCGTAATTTCTTATTTTTATGCTACAGTTTATTTTTATGGAGTTTAAAGAAATAAATTTCAGTATCTTGATCAATAACTAATGAAGAGTATGATTCTACTGAGAGATACTATGAATAGAATCTTAAATTTAGAAAAATTTATTTGATTTTGATATTAATTATGAAAGGATTATTATTCTATGACACCATGAGATTTTACTTTTTATTATCCATTAAATTAATACTTTGTTCAATTACATGTATCAAACACAACAACGAAATTAACGATCCACAAAAAATATCAAAAGAAATTCATTTAGGTATTATAAAGCAGAATAAAACATATATAAAATAAAGAAATTTTAATAAAATAAAAATTGAAAATAATTAATGGATAAATAATTAATATTATTTCTTGTTAAAAGGTATTTTTCAAATATTTTTTTAAAGTGTTGTGTATAGTATCCTAAAAAATTATATTTAAAAATCTTAAAACATTATTATTAATTTATAAAATATTTCAATACAGGAACTAATATACTATATTTATTTTAGTTAGTAGTTTTTATGAAACACAATTATAAAAATGCACTTAAAAAGGGAATTTTTTTGATAAAAGTTGTTTTTATTTATCATTTTTATTTCAATTAAAAGCTACATTTATGTAATTTATAATTATAATTTGATAAAATGTAATTTATTTCTTAATTAAGAATATATAAATTATCTTCGGTTGATTTTTTTGGATTTTTCTAAAATATTTGAGCTTTAGGTGAAGAGTGAATAATAAAGGCTTTGCAAACACTATAACTTTTATGACATCAAGAAGATATTAGACTAAAATAAAATCTTAAAACCAATTATAACACCCCAATATGTATCTAATAAGTAAATTAAATCATTTAAATATATTATTTTGAATTTATAAATTTGTGATTTATATTTTTGAACCTAAGTGAGGTTTTATAAAAAAAATTATTTAATATTTTTCTTCAATAAAGTTATTATAAGGGTACATTCAGTTTTTTATTGGTTCAAAAAAACATAAATTTATATTTTTTTAAAATAATTCATTAAATATCATTTGAATCAATTCTATAGATGATTTTTGTGTAAATTAATTTTTATGTATAAAACGGAGTTATTTCTAAAAAAAAAATTTGTTGTGTTTAAAATAAATTTATATATTTTTAATAAATCTAAAAATTGAATTGGATAAAATAATTTCTAGAATTTAAATTGTCATATCAAAATTGTTTAATAACTATAAATTTATTTTTAGGCATAAAAAATTGTTACCGATGTAACGAAAATGAGTAACCGTTGTCAATGTTAATTATTGTAAATAGTCAAATCAAGGGGAAAAGTTCTAAAACATCTCAAATATTATCACCTATTTGTGGGGATGTGATGGGGTTTGACCATGGGTTACCCCTATCAATTATTGTTTAATATTGGATCTAATTTCAATTGAAAGTGACATGAATTTTAAATAATGTTAACGAATATTTAAAAAATTTCAACTACTCTCCCTAATAAAAGGAAGCAACATCACCCAAATTCTCCTCACAAAAAGAATCATTTTACGTGAAGAAAATACTAAAAACCCCATATATAAAAGCTATTTAATTATTTTTTTTGAGGTTTTAATATTAGAAAAATTTCCAAAATTCACCCAAAGTAAATTTCTATATTCAACATCCAAGAATGAAGTTTATTTTTTCAATTAAAAATTATAAATGTGTAAAATTTTTTATTTAATATGGGTTCTCCATTAAAAGGTGATAAAACAACCTTTTAAAAAATACATGTTTTTATTCATAAAAGTGGATTTATTTTAATCTTACAACTATAAAATATTTTGTCTGAGTATCAAAAATAATTATTATATATATAATAAATACATTTTATTGAAACAATTCATCATAAGTATTGTTTTATTTAATTTGGATAAAATTTTGTTTTTTCATATAAAAATAGTTTTCCTATATAAATAATTTCTAAATTTTAAAATAGTTCTTACATTAATTTCTAACTAATTTATAACCAAAATATTAATTTTATATGCATGTTTAAATAATAATATCATAATTTAGTTACTATTATTTGTAACTTCCATTCCAACAGCTAGGTGGTAGCTATAATATATTTTAAAAATATTATTAATAATATATTGTAGTTCGGAAAAAATCGACTTCACATGTGAAAAAATCTATTGAAGGGACATTGTATTTTGTGTAATAAAAGTCAAACGTAGTGCAAGATTAACTTGGTGTTGCGTATAATAAAATCTAATCTTAGTGATTTCATATTAAAAATTCTACATTTAGTGTTGTGTGCAATGAAAAATTTCTAAAAGATTAAATTAATTTGACAAAATATTCTACAAAATATAGATGTGTTACATTCAACCACTCCTAAAATTAATTTCCCCCTCAAAATCCATCTAGGTTGTCAATGGTTTAATACTGGACTGTTCTATTCATAGAAACCCACATTATAAAAATGAATTAAAAAAATTCTTTATAAAGGTAAATTTAGAAACATAATACATACCCAAATTAACTTATAACTAAGTTTCCACATAGGGTAACATTGGTGGAATGTGAAAACATGGACATTGAAGAAAAGTGTAAATAATCATAGCAATTGATATATATCACAGATCAAAATAAAGTGGGTGATCTAAAGAAATGTAAAAATCACAAAACTATAGACTGAAGAAGTATGAAAGTGGTCATTGATATAATCAAAAAATGATGATAATAGGATAAATTTTATTTAAAGACCATTTTTCAAATGTCGAATAATTTTCATAAGAAGATATACATACTTGATTTTAGCACAATATCACCCTTTGTTGTGCCTTTAATAATTTCCACTTCATCCCATAGTCCCATAAATGAACATTAATGTTTCATTTCAGAAGAATTAGAATATCGCGAGATCCATAGATGTAATGATAGTCCATTTCATAAATATTTACCACAACAAAATGTCTAGAAAAAGTTATCCAATATCCATAAATTATTATATGCTGAGATAATATATGATTCTTCAAAAGTTCATCCGAATTTTAACATAAAAAATTCCATAAATGGTTAAACTTTTAACCCTTATAAAAGATGAAAGTCCAAAACATTACAAATAAAGTCACTAAATATCTAAAATTTCTCTTAACATTGATCCCCAATATATCAAAAGTTATCTCTTATTTCCACATTCCAAACATGTGAATACATTCATTATGTATTCTCTTATAACATGGTAATAACATAAATTACTATAAATAATTATTGTAAACATTCTTGTTTCTTTATTCCAATGTATGTTGTATATATTCCTTCAATCAAAATTTTGTAAAATTACTATATGATAACATAAACCACTTTGTGAACAAATCCTTAATTAGTTCTAAGGTAATCAATATAACGCCCTGAACCCGCTCATCCAGACTCAGTGCTTAAAAATGTTGGGTAATTTTTTTTATAAAAGTGACTAAACAATTACCCAACAATTAACACAAAAGATGAACTTTTATCGATATAGGTTCTGGAGGATTAGAAAAAACCATACATTTATCAGAGTTAAAACAAAAATAAAACAATTGTCCACTATGATTCCACACATGCTAAATTCAAAACAAGGACGTCTAAGTTAGAACATCTAAGATACCTATGAAAAACATTTAAAAATAAAGGGTGAGCATTCAATTGACCAGTAAAGAGTATTGAAAAACTTTCATAAATACCATTAAAAATATATCTTTGATAAAACATTCAAAAATATTAAATTATGAATAAATTTGTAAAACAAAATTTTAAAAATAATATAATGATTTGAAAAATAATTATACTACGAAAAATATCTTAAACTAATCTTGTTATTCAGTTGAAAATATTAAGTAAGATTTTAAAAAAATGAAAAAACTGAGGTTACTCGAAACCTTGAAGGCTATCTTGGACCTACCCACTCGAGGGGTGGATTCACTGTCCAATTCACTGTCATATTTACAAAGTTTGAGTACTAGTTTTCATAAAAAATTTTGGTCTTACATTGTCTTATATATATATATATTTCACTGGTGTTTCAGTTTTGAAAATATATTTATAATCATGTTTGGAACAAATAAATACTAATATTTACTAAAAATTATGTATTCTACTTTGTATGATTAGATCTCATGATACATGACTTGGCATAATCACATAAAAGTTAAATCAACATCCATGCACATGAAATTTCAAAGACATTTTTATTAAATTTCTTTTATGCTTGAAGGTATAAACTAATAAAATTAGAAAACATATAATTCTATATTCTTAAAATTAATCAATAACAGTAGAGAATTATGTGTCGTGCACAAAAATCATCAAAGAAACATTTATTTACTAAAAATAATCATCCTTTTATATGCACTTATGTCATAAGGAACATGGCTTTAAGTATATATATATATATATTAATGTATAAATGTCATGATAACAAAATCATTGATGTATGGTTATAATCTCGTCCTTTATATGTCATACACATTATAAAATTATGCCATTTTTAATTTATAAATTCATATATGAATTAATACATGATTAATAATTTATTTAAAACAATTATATAATTGAAAATTATGTAAGTACATATATATAATTATAGATTTCCATGATAAATTCAAATATAAAAACATGTTGATTTTGAATTAAATGAATAGGTAATTTTCTTCCTTATTAAAATTTCATGAGAACATAAACTCAATTAGAATAAAATTGAAGACCCAACCCTTTGATAGATTTGAATAATATATAAAAATATATATATATATATATATAACATAGTAATAATATTATAAGAGATGTATTACCGATGAAAATGAAATTTAAAATGACAAAAAAATGTATGTCTTTATTTTTAAAGAAGGTATAGATTTAATGAAACAAATAATTAAAAGTATCATTCCCTTACAAGAACCCATTCATAGAATAATAATTAAATTTTGAAAAAATATCACCATTTAATCTATATAAATTATATTTACATGGAAATTAAAGAATAAATAAATAAAATGAGTTTCCCTTAAAAAATAAATAGATTCGAAAGAACAAAAAATCCATAAACATCAACTTTGACCATAAAATTAATTCAGAAAACTAATTATTTGAAAACCAAATATTTTCCCTTACCAAATGAGAATTTATGAACATAAGGCTGAATAATTTTTAAACAAAATTATAATATAATTTTCAAATTAAAATTATAAGAATTATAATTTACTATGTAAAATCCCTTTCATAAACATAAATCAAATACATGGAAATGATTAAAATCTATATAATCTCTCTTATGAAAATATTAATTGAAATTGCATAGAATGTATTTGAAAAATAATAAACCCTTACTAAAATAATAAAAAAATTGTAATAAAATTATGCATAAACCACTTTTACAAAATTAAATAATTTGTGGAGACCTTAGATGAAAAATGGAGAAAACTCCATTAAAATAAACTTTGAATGTAAAGATATCAGATATGAAATAAATAATCTTTTGCACAAATATAATTTGGGTAGAAAAATAATTTGACAGAACAGATATAAGAAATCCCTTACATATTTGTTTGATTGAAGAACTGTTTCCTTTTTGTGTAGCAAACATGCACTGCCTTAAAATAACCACATTTAATACCATCGCTATTTATAATATCAAATGGAAAATATAGACAAAGTCACTCTTAAATGTAATCAATGTAATTTCCCAGAAAATTGATTTTGATGAAATACTTATTGAGCAATTATAATATATTTTATTAATATATTGCTACAACTGGACAGAAAGCAATAACGTATTGATTGTTGAAAATTTATTGATATATTTTATATTATATAATTTAGTTGGATTGGAAGGTTTGTCATGAAGTTTCAACAAGTGGATGTTGACTAAAGTGGAGAAACAACAAACATATAATTTTCAACTAATGATATAGGTATTTTTAAAATATCACAAACCAAAAAATAGTAAATGAATGGATTAAAAAAAATTGAAAATTATTGTGAGCATCAACCAGTTTCTAGAGAAGGACCTGAAATAGAATTTGGACATAAAATTGATTACGCATACATTATAATAAATTAAATCAAATTAAATTGATGAAAACCGATATACGAATCATTGAAATACAACTGTTTGATGAATTGAAAATTTAAGATAACCATTAATGTAAATTGATAAGATGGAGCCGACAAATAACCACTAGATTTTGTAGAAGATTTGAATACTGAAAACAAATTTAATTATGAGATCCAGATAAAATAAGAAGGATAAACATACCAAATCAAATATTGAAGCCCTAACCACATTCACACCTCAAGGTTGACTTTGTAAAAAGAAACTGGAACCCTAAATAAGAAACAGTTCATGTGTGAGATGACCATCAGACTCGGAACACAGATCCAGATCTGGAATTGACATCAAATTTGAAAGTAAAAACCCCAAACCAAGCTCGGACTCGTTGATGTAACATGACCTGGAGAGGAATCTCGAAACACAGATCGGCTCGGATTGACCCCCAAGTCGCTCGCAAACGAACCCTTCCCCCGGTCATCATCTTCTTTTGAATTTCCCCAATTGAAGCCTCCACTGTGACCCCAGGTTCCCTATTCTCGAAATCCTACAACCCTCCATCATATGCCTTACGACGTGAACACCCATGAAACCCTCAAATCCCGAATCATCTCCCATGAAAAAAATTATCCCCCTTTTAACTCTTCTTCATATTTCATTTTTTTAATTTTATTTAGATTTTTATTTATTTATTTCAGGAACAAAATTAATGTGTTTTTATTATTATATAATTTAATTAATAAAATCATTTTCATATTTCATTTCAATAAAATTTAAATTTCACTTTTTAAATTAAATGCCTATAATAAATAATAATCATAATAATTTTATTTATAATTTATTTGTATGTTAATAAATTATTTTGATAGATTTTATAACTCAGAAATAATAATTTTCTCACATATATATATATATATATAATTTTAATAAATTTGAAAATAATAATTTTCATGTAATTTCAAGATTAATTTATAATAAATTTATTTGATGATTAAAACATTATTTATTCCTAAATTTATAAAGTAATAACCTAATTCATATTAGTTGATACTTTTATAAATAATCCCATTTTTAACTTATTAGATTAATGTTTATATTGGTTTAAAAATCATCAATGAAAACTAAAATTTTATTGATTAAATCAAAAGGTAATTTTAGCCATGATTAATTTGTTAACATATTTAATAAATTATTATTAATTTACAATTATTATTAATAACATAGAATTATTGTTTAATTTAAACATAACCTAATAATATATTAAAAAAATCATTTTTCTTATACTAAAACTTGGGATGTTACATTCTCCCCTCTTTAAAAAAATTGTGCCCCCACAATTCATTCATTAGACTCAAGAAAGCTATAAATTTCCATCTTCAGAATAAAAGAATTTATAAGGCGACTTAACATTTTTACAAAAACTCAATTGCATAGATTTTATTTTCTTCAAAAGACAACATCTAATCTCCAAAGCTGTCTAGACCATTCCTTTGATACCAATGTTAACCCCCTGAGCCTTCTCTTCTGGACTTAGTGCTTAAAAATGCAGTGTAATTTTTTTTATAAAAGTGAATAAACAATTACACCAGAATTAACACAAATTATAACCTTTTACCAATATAGGTTCTGGAGGATTAGACAAAACATTACATTTATTAGAGTTAAAAAAAACAACTGTCCACTATGCTTCTGCGTACGCTAACTTCAATTCTATGACGTCTGAGTATGAACGTCTAAGATACCTATGAAAACATTTAAAAATAAAGGGTGATCATTCCATTACCTGGTAAAGAGTTTTGATAACCTTTCATAAATACCAATAAAAATATCTCTTTGATAAAACACTCATAAAAATTAAATTATGAATACATTTGTAAAACAACATTTAAAAAATAATATAATTCTTTGAAAAATAATTATACATTGAAAATGCTTTTAATCTAATCCAGTGATTCGGTGGAAAATATTAAGAACTATTTAAAAAAACAAAACAACAAAGGAGACTCAAAACTTTGTTGGCTATATTGGGCCTACCCACTTGAGGGGTGGATTCCCTATCCAATTCTCTATCATATTTAAAATGTTCGAGTACAGGTTTTTATAAAACATTTTTATCTTAGATTTCCTTATATATATATATTTCACTGGTGTTTTAGTTTTGAAAATATATTTATAATCATCTTTGGAATAAATAAATACTATTATTTACTAAAAATTATGTTTTCGACTTTGCATGATCAGATCTTATGATACATGACTTTCCATAATCACATGGAAGTTAAATCAACATCCACGGACATGAAATTTCAAATAAATGTTTATTAAATTTCTTTTATGAATTAAGGTATAAACTAATAACAATATAGAACATATAATTCTATCTTCTTAAAATTAATCAATAACAACAGATAATTATGTGTCGTGCACAGAAATCATCAAATTGGAATTTCTTTACTAAATACAATCATCCCATTATATTCACTTAAGCTTTAAGGAACATGAATTTATGTACACACACACACACATATATATATATATTAATGTATAAATGTCATGATAAAAAAATAATTAATGTATGGTTATATTCTTGACTTTTATATGTCATGAACATGATAAAATTATTACACCATTTATTTATAAATTCATATGTTAATTGATAAATGATTAATAATTTATTTAAAACAATTATATACCTGAAAATCATGTAATTACATATATATATATATATTATATTATATTACCAAGATAAATTCAAATATTAAAACATGTTGATTTTGAATTAAACGAATAGGTAAATTTCTTCCTTATTCAAATTTCTAGAAAATATAAACTCAATTAGAATAAAATTGAAGACCCAAACTTTGTATAGATTTGAATAATACTTAACAATATATATATATAACATAGTAATAATATTGGAAGAGATGTATTACCCTTTCAAATGAAATTGAAAACCATAAAAATAAATGTATTTATTTATCTCTAAAGAAGGTATAGATTTAATAAAACAAATAATTAAAAGTATCATTCCATAACTAGAAACCATTCTAGAATAAGAATTAAAATTTTAAAACATATCACCATTCAATCTATATAGTTTATATTTACAGGGAAATTAAATAATATAATAAATAAAATGAGTTTCCCTTACAAAAAATTAAATAGATTCTAAAGAACAAAAACACCATCAAAATAAACATTGAACATAAAATTCATTCACAATACTAAATATATGAAAACCAAATATTTTCCACTACAAAGTGATAATTTATGAACATAAGGCAGAAGAATTTTTCAACAAAATTCTAATATAATTTTTCAAATTAGAATTATAAGAATTATAATATGCTTTGTAAAATCCCTTTCACAACCCTAAATAAAAAAACATGAAAATGATTAAAATCTATATAATCTCCCTTATGAAAATATAAATGGAAATATCATAGAATTTATTTGAAAAACAATAAACCCTTACTAAAATAATAAAGTAATTGTAATGAAATTATACATAAATCCCGTTCACAAAACAAAATAATTTTTGAAGACCTAAGATGAAAAAATAGAGAAAAACTCCATTAAAATCAACTTTGAATGTAAAGAAATTAGATATGAAATAAATAATCTATTGCGCAAATATAATTTGGGTAGAAAATTAATTTGACAGAACAAATATAAGAAATCCCTTACATATTTGTTTGATTGAAGAACTATTTCTTCTTTGCACCACAAGCATGCAGTGCCTTAAAATGGCCACATGCAATACCCTCTATATATATAATCTCAAAAGGACAATATATAAAAAGTTACTCTTAAATTTAATCATGCTAATTTCCTCACAAATTGATTTTGATGAAATACTTGTTGTGTAATTGTAATATATTATATTCATATATTAACTCAACTAGACAGAAAATAATAATGTATTGATTGTTGATAAATGATTGATATATTTTATATTGTATGATTCAGTTGGATTGGAAGGTTCTTCATAAATTTTCAACAAGTTGATGTCGAATAATGTGAAAAAATAGCACACATATCATTTTCAACACATAATACCATTACTTTTAACATATCACAAACCAACAAATAGTAAACGAACAGATTCAAAAAAAAGAAAATTATTGTGAGCGTCAATAATTTCTAGAGAAGGACATAAAACAGAATTTGGACATCAAATTTATTACACAGACATTATAATAATCTAAATCAAATGAAATTGATGAAAACCAATATATGAATCATTGGAATACAACTGTTTGATGAAATAAAAATATAAGATAACCATTAATGGACGCCGATTTGATGAAGCCGACAAATAATTACTAGATTTTCCAGAAGATTCAGATACTAAAAACAAATTTAAAGATGATATCTGGATAGAAGAATCTGTATAAACATACTAATCATAATATTCAAGCCCTAACCACATTCTCCGCTCAAGCTTGAGTTCGTAAAATGAAAGTGGAACCCTAAATGTGAAACAGTTTGTGTGTGAGATGTCTATCAGACTAGGAACACAGATCCAGATCTGGGCTTGACCTTCAATCTAAAATTGAAAACCCTAAACCAAACTCGGACTCGTTGATGTCAAATGGCCTGTAGAAGAATCTCAAAACTCATCTTGGCTAGGATCGACACCCCAGGCGCTCACAGAAGAACCCTTTCCCCTACTCATCGGCTTCATCCATGTTTTCCCTAATAAAATCCTCTGTCAAGACCTCGGGTTTTCTTTTCTCAAAACCCTAGAATACCTCCATCCTCTGCCTTGCTATGGGTACACCCATAAAACCCTCAAATCTCGATTCATCTCCCGTAAAGAAAAATTATTCCCCTTTTAACCCTTCTTTATATTTAATTTTTTTATTTCAATTTACATTTTTATTTATTTATTTCATGAAAACAATTAATGGGTAATTATTATTATATAATTTTTTTAATAAAATTATTTAAATATTTCATTCATATAAAATTTAAATTTCACTTTTTAAATTAAATGTTGATAATAAATAATAATCATAATAATTTCATTTATAATTTATTTGTATGTTTATAAAATAATTTGATAGATTTCATAATCCAGAAATAATAATTTTCACACACACACACACACATATATATATATATATTTATAATTGTAATAAATTTTAAAATAATAATTTTCTTGTAATTTCTAGATTCATCTAAAATAAATTTATTTTATGATTAAAACATTATTTATTACTAATTTTATAAAATAATAACCTAATTCATATTAGTTGATAATTTTATAAATAATATTGTTTTTAACTGATTCTATTAATGTTTATGTTGGTTTGAAAATCATCAATGAAAACACAAATTTTATAGATTAAATCAAAAGGAAATTTTAGTCGTGATTAATTTGTAATCATATTTTAAATAATTAATATTCATTTTCGATTATTATTAATAACATAAAATTGTTGTTTAATTAAAATATAAAATAATAAAATATTTAAAAAATCCTTTTTTCTTATACTAAAACTCAGGATGTTATAATTAGTATCGTCCAATATACTTATTCAAATTCAATATATCTTTATCCAAACATAATTATCTCAACCTTAGGAACTTATTAAGGGTTATGCTTCCCTTAATCATGTCTTTCCCATGAATATCACCGTGCCATTATATCACTTTTCTATTCCATAAAAACCATTAAATATATTCTTCTAAATCCTTAGTGAAAAACATAAACATGACAATCCTTAACTATTTCAAGATTCATATGACATAATTATTCATTAAAAATACCTAAACACTTTAATTATTTCACTTCATCCTTAATACAATAACAATGCTTCACCATCTTATTCCTAAATAAAAAATTACTAAAATATGAAATATAAATATGTTCATAACATTCATCAAAATCTAATAAATCATTCTTATAAAAAATACTATTATAACAACAGATAACTTTCATATGTTTTTCGGGGTATCTTCATCAACAACAGATAAACCATTACTCCTAAAACCTTGTTGAGTAACTTTATGCGATTTCCCTTAATGAATTGTTCTTCATAATGCCAATATTTTCCAAACATAAAATATTAAAATAGTGATAATACCTTAGTGAGGCCAATATTTCCATCCATTGTGTTAACTGAATTTTCCATTTTCCCTTTTCAGTTATTTTCATTGTGTCATTTTCCAAATTCAAAACACCTTCATATTCTATTGAGACATTCACTTTGGGGGTTTTCCCACATTCTCGACACAAAGGATACTGAATATTCTTTCCTCTGTAGTCTATATTACCTAAATTCTTAGTAAACCCTTTCTTATTCCTATTTTGTGATTTTGAGTATCGATTAAGGTTCATGTTGTTAATCATGTTCTGAGAAATATTTTTAGGCAGTATTACAATGTCCATAACTCTGGTGATCATCGCATTTGACTTTTCATCAGAAAAGTTTCTATCACATTCATCATTAACCTAGTTCTTTCTGGTTCCCACCATTAACTTAAAACTAGAGATCAATCTGTGAGAAACACTTATCATAGTATTAAAAAACATAATGATGAAAAAATACATATATAAAGCATAAATAATGACACTTAGTTTTAAATTTATGACACATTAGTCTTATCTATAGATATATCCCTAGACATATCCTTAGAAATATCCATAGGGATCTCATAAAGTTTTTCTCATCCTAGTATCCAAAGGTTGACTAAACCATTACTTTGATACCAACTATAGTAACACTTGCTAAAAATACATGGATATTACATCATTTTTTATGATAATTCATCAAATGATAAGAATAAATTATAGAGACTATAATACCTTAGTGTCTTTGGATACATGGAACACAACCTTATGATCTGGGAAAATATCTTCAATGTCTCTAGTAAATATCTTCCCCTATAGTACCCCTATATAAAAACTTAATTCATATCCTAAGAAAAGGAAACATAATAAATGGTGAGCTCAGATTCTTAATAAGGGAAAATAAAGGAGATATGTAAGTATAAAATGACCTTAGGGTATGATATCATGGGAAAGAAGTTTATGATCATACCTTCATAGAAAATATCATATAAATGACTCATGGAATAAATATTGGTAATTAATAAGACATGAATCATAAGGGAATCAAGATAAAAATCTATTAGAGCATACAATATGAATAAATCATATAATTTTATAGTACACATTAGGTTATAACATTGACAACAAGTGTAAATAGAAATAGGTTAACTCATTAAGTTAAATATATTGAAATATGGCCTCACATAAGCTTATGTACATAAAACCAAGTCCATGAATAAAATTGTGAACATTTAATTAGGTTCATGCATAAAAATAATTCCTTCAAAGTCAAGGATCATTTACAAAACTTATTAGGTAACTTCATGAGGAATAAAAATATAGGGTGGGACGCATCACTATCCCTAGACATAGTCCTTTTATTATATGGAATCAGGTTATCCCTTCTTCCTATAGTGTATCAGGTTTCCCCATATTCCAATATCCGATCTGGACACACATGTTTCCCATTTTGGGTCATGAAACACTTATTTCCCATTGTGGATCAAGCCCATTGACTTGTTTCCCATCAGTATCTCTGGAGACATAAATCTTTACACAAATGCATTAGAGGGATATATAAGTTCCACCCATCACATAATAAAATAATAAAATTTGAATCATATCATAACCCATAAAAATAGATGGGTTTCAAAAACAATATATCATAACTGAGGAAATTAATTGAGTATCATTAACATTTCATCATATCATTACCTATGGAAAATATGTAGGCCTCATAGTCATTTCATCAAAGAATAATTCATGAAAAGAAATGGGTTTCAAAATAATATAACCTGTGGATGTGAAACATGTGTCATAAACATCATTCTATTATAACACAAATCATTCAAGAATGAAAATGAATGATATTCTTGGATTATGCCAACATTAAGTCGTAAACTATAAAAAAGTATTTTATATTAAATACATAAGGATTTTGAAAGATCACATGAAAATTTTCTTCAATAAGATATCCTTTATTGGAAAATACTTTTAATAAAACCATTTTAAAAATACTTTTCATATAATTATTTCTTTACAATTTCATTTAAAACATTTCATAAGGAAAATATATTTTCCATTTTGAAAAACGATTTTGAAAACTTAAATCATTTTGAATTTTGATTCCTTTTAATATAACATTAAAAAAATATAATAGAAGGTTGAAAATATTTTGATAAAACTTATTCATTTAATCTACCTTGGAAACTCATAAAGAAGGCGTGAAAACATTTTGAAAACATTTTTCTTTGAAAACACATTGAAAACATTAGAAGAAGTCTTGAAATCATTTTTGAAAAACCTTTTTCTAGAAAATGTCTTTGATACTTGAAATGAAATATAAAAATCATAGAAATACTTTTCATTGAAAATAATAATTTGAAAACATATAAATAAAGCATTGAAAATCATTTTATACACTTTTTAAATATAAATAATTTTGAAAATATTTTTATTCGAAACCAATTTAAAATAAAACTATTACCATAAAATTAGGAAAATATTTTCATTAAAAATGTCCTTTTAAGAATATAAAGGCTATTTCATGTAAATGATGGTTATGATGGCAGGTAAGTCTGTACATGTCAAACATTCCTTTTAATCCTTAAAATGTTTAGAAAAGTGAATTGATTGGAAAACGATAAGAATATCTATTTTTAAAAAATATTTTAAAATGGTAAAATATTTTTAAAATTTTCCTTTAAACATCATCAGATAATAATATGAAAGTTTTTCAAATATTTCATAGAAAAAAATATTTTGATAGAACAAAAATTTCTAAACAAAATGAGAAACACAATCATATTTTCATAAAAACATTTTATTAATTATCTTATATACCAAAGAGTAAAAAAATTTTAATATTACTTTCATATAACACGAGTAACCACAGGATAAGAATGTTCATGTGATTTTTTATGAGATGGATTATAATATTTCATCAAAGTAAGAATATTCATAAAAAATCCTGATAAAAAATGATATTGTAGCAACAAACTATTAACACTTTAGTAGGTATAAATAAAAATAAAATGGAGAGAAAAAAATTACATGAATCATAAAATATTAAAGAAATTAGTAGATTCTTGATATGACATGTTAAGAGAATTTATAAACATCTCATTCAAAAATGGAGGTTCATAACATGGTGAGTATCAGAAAGAAGGAAAATTGAGACAAAATTACCTCACTGATTTGGTAGCTTTTGAACCATAAAACCAATGAATGAAAGATAATCAAAGTGATATGTAGATACCCATATATTTAAACATAATAATTATAGAATAAATTAATGGGAATTTTATATTCCATACACAAAAATGAGTGGTGAATAAGGAATAATCCTCATAGAAATAAATGTGAGATGAGAAAACCTTTACAAAAAGTCTTGAATTTCTTCATACACATTAAAAATATGGTATTATAAGTATATTTTTTTTATAAATATACCACATAATATTACTCTCAAAGATCATATGGAATATGATTTTATTATGACTTTATATAACCCATGTGTTAATAATTTCTTGTTAATGTTACGTTTCAGGTAATATCCTCTTTATTTTTCTTATAGGTTTTGACTTGTAATTATTGATCCTCTTACATAAATCATTATTTACATATTTAAATAATTTAAAAATAATTTAAATTTAATATATATTCATTATATAAATATTTATAATAATATAAAAAATAAATATATATGAAAAGAAATACACTGTTCGTGGAGATGATAGGTCATATGTACGCATGGATGTTGTTTCCATTTTCTTGTCATGTCGAAAGAAAGATGAAAATGATATACATGTGTATATATATTATCAATCAAGTAGAAATATTATGTTATATATATATCATATACATTTAATAAACCCATACTTAATACATTCCATGTAATATGTGAACAAACCACATTGCTTTGAGGAGGCGGTATTTTACACACCAACAAATGAAGTTATCGTATTTCCAAAAAATTGAAAGGATGAAAATAAGTGTAATTTAATTATTATAGAAGAATAAATACAGAATAAATATTATAAATATCATATAATAATATAATGTAAAATATAAAACCCAACCATGAGAGGTGTTAAAGGAAAAATGAACAACATCCTTTCACGTGGTGGTAGTCCGTCGTACATATGAATCGTATTCTCATTACCCATTTGATGAAAGTGTGTATTGGTGTAGGTTGAAAACCTAAAATAAAAACATATAAATATATTTTGGATACTTATGTTTTTATATAACAATGAAATAAGGATAATTGAGGGTGTGTTTGATTAAAATAAAACAAAATAGCTTCTGGAATGATGTTACCTATTCTTTGGGTAATTCCTTTTGGTTTAGACTAAAGGAATAACATGGTTTTATTTATTCCCAAATTTAGGCTTCTATATTGATAGTTGGTAAGTTGGGAGATTTTTTTTGGGTTTGGACGACCCAATGTGTCTTGATAGGTGTGCAGATGTAAGGGGGTGATTATGCTTTTGTAGTGGTGGAGTGACATTCTTGTAAATATAAATGGTAAACAGTATTGAGATGTCACCCTTACATAATGTGCCTCAAATAACTTTTGAAATAAGATAAAATATTCTAAATGGTCTAAATATATCCAAAATATTTCTTTTGGAAATTTTTATTGGTTATTTTTATACTTAAGTAAAAGGTTAACCACTAATTAAACTCATTTTTACCTTAATCGTTGTAATTAATTTTAATTACATTATATATAATTTTTGGTAAAAAAACTAGGATTAAATTATTAAAAATTATAAATTATTCTAATTCCAAATATTAAATCCATTTAACCATATTAAAATATCAGAAATAGAAGAAATTGAGTTAATATTAATCTCTAAGATGAGATGAGAAAGCGTGTTTTTAAAATGAAAAATCCCAAAATATTGAAATTTTTTTACACCCAATTTCAATGTGAGGTTAATTACAATTACATAAATTGGATTAATTTATGTAATATTTACCTAATTTTAATTTTAAACCGAATTAATATACAATTTAACTATATAAATAAGTTTGATGAAAAAGCAGTTTTGAATTAAAATTCTGTATTTTTTAATATTCATCAAAAAATAAAATATCTCATTGAAATACCAAAAACTAACCCAAAGTAAATTTTGAAACTCCTATAATATGAATTGAGTTTATTTTTTAAAATAAAAATTATAAATGTATAAAACTTTATTTTTAATATATGTTCTATAGTACAAGGTGGTAAAATTACCTTTTAGAAAAATACATCTTTTTATTAATAAAATTAGATTTATTATTATCTTATACATATAAAATCTATTGGATGGGTATAAAAGATATTTATTGAAAATATTATATATAAATTTTATTTAAACCATTCATCATAAGTGTTTTTTTAATTTATTAGGATAAAATTGTGTTTCTATATGGAAAAATAGTTTTCCTAGAAAATTAATTTCGTTATTTTTAAATAGTTCTTACATTTATTTATAATTAATTGATAAAAGGGAGTAATTTTATATAAAAATGTAAATAAGTTTTTCACAATTTAGTTAATCTTATTCAGAACTTCCCTTCCAATACCTAGGTAGTAGCTATAATTATATTTTAATAATATTATTAACAGTATATTGTAGTTCAGTATAAATAAACTTTACGACTAATGAAAGTTACCGAAGGGACTAATAATTGTATGTATTAAAATAAAAACATATTTTTGTATGTACTGTAAGATAATATTGGAGTTTTGTGTATTGTAATATTAACATGGTGTTATGTATAACATAATAGAATCATAGTAAATTCATATAATAAAATATATATTCAATGTCATGTGAAATAAAAAATATCAAAAAGATTTAATTAATTCATAAAAATCCCAAAATCATAGGCTGTTACATTCTCTATTCTTATATATTGTAATTATATTACTCATCCATATGAACTTGGTCTCTAAAACATTATCTCTCCATGAACTGTTAATTTTATATTAATAAATTTGTAATTTTAATGAGAGATATTCTAAAGCTAAATTATTAATGAGAGAAAATCCAGAACATTTGATAAGACATTGGTCACTAATTTCATCTCTATGATGAATCAAAAATTAGGATTCAACCTGTAAAAACCATTACCAAAATTCATGTACTCACAATATAGAAGGATCTACAAACATAGTAAGTAGAAACTAAAGACACACCAAATGTGGACCATAGATATGAATATGAAATTGAACATTGGGAGTTCATCCTTAGAACATAACCACCCTCCTTGATCACCTATCATATTTGAAGTATTATGGATTAAGTGGAATTTATTCCCCACCACGTTAGAAGAGGGAAACATTATTTGAATATTTCAGATGAATAAATGAGGATTAAAACCATTTATACTCTAAGGGAGAATATTAAAGATAACATTTAGAGGATCCATGAAGTAGGAAACATGTATCATTTCCAGTAGAGGGTTCCACACCCCAAACTAATTGGGGAATGTTTTTCAAAGATAGATTAGATGAGTTAATTGAAATTTAAGAACTGGTTGGGAGAGAAATGAATATAAATAAAGGGTATTTAATTTCAATGTTTATATTTCATTATAGCTTCAATAATTTATTTTTTACTACATTATGTTCATTAACTGATATTTTTAGATTATTACCAATGTAAGGAATGAATATAGATTGGACATAGAGGAAAATGAAAAAAATTAACTATATTGGTGGGGAGTATTATACTATTACCTTTTTTCACAATGAATTTCATTGATTATCATCCACCGCATTTCCCTATATCTATTTATATTATTTTTTTTAAAAACGTTATGTGGGGAGGATATTGGACATTTTACAATACTTATTTATGTGTGTCATACAACTAGGATTTTCTATCATTGATTCTCTAGGAGAAAAAAATTCCCAATAAAAATTTGATTTCACTGATAGTATTTGTGAAATGTAGTCTAAAAGGATTGATTTAATGTAATAAAAATTGAGACATGTTTTCACTAGATTTTTGAACTCAAAATATAGAGAGATAATTAATATAAAAATTTAACATCTCAGAGATCTATTAAAAACAAAAAATATATAATTCATATAACTATAGTGAGATGTGAATTTAGGATTTGACTATAATTTTCTAATGATTTATTCGCACTAGGTGTTTGGGAGATAATTTAAAATCCTAATATAATGAAAAATATGAAATAGATATAGGGATGAAAATAGATATAGGGATGAAAATATTCTTAAAAAGGTATTTCATATTATGTATACTGTTGATTTCATGATTTAACTACTCTCTTTCCATTTAACCTTTATTAATTTATGACTTGTTTTTAGGTGAACTGGAAAAGGGGTGAAAGATTTATTATTGGGATTAGTTCATTAAGATAAATAATTTCTCAAGTGTAAAGGGATGTGATAATAAAATCAATTATTCTTTATCATTTTTAATCGTTATTTTTATTTTATAGTAAGATTCATTATTTTTTTATTTTTTCATAATTTTTAGGAAACACTTTTTATAATCTTTAAACAAGGCCAAAAATGTAAAATTTAACCACAAATTTCATATTTAGTAAATTTAATATTTTTCCAATAAATTGAGTTTTCTATCTTATATAATCAAGAAAAGCTAACATGAGAAATAAAAAATTTATAATGTATCATCTAAAAAATTAAATGGTGATATTGAGGCTATATTGGGAATCCAATTTATTTTACATTAGATACTAAAATCATACAACCTCTTAAAGGTATCCTCGCAATGATAACATTATAGAGTTCTAACATGCCTATGGGGCACCATGTCATCCATTAAGGGTCCAGCAGCCATCAATTCAATTTGTAAAATAATCATGATACTATTCCCTAATTCTAATGTAGTATCATGAAGGATACTCACATTATTATTCCCACCAATGTAAACTTGAATATCCATCACAAGATATTTCACACATCCACCATAGACGGTAACCAAGAACTTGACATGTTTTTCTCCAATGACATCCTTTTTGCAAGGCACAAAATTGGATAAATTACAACTCCACAATGATGTATCCTTATAGAGATCTAACATTATCTAAATTAAAACATATACCTATTAATAAATTAAAATTATGTACCACATAAATGGATCACATTATACTAGACACTCAAAATATCACACACCTAACCATTAGGATCCATTTTCCCCTCAATGTACTCTATGTTGACCATAAAATTATTTTTTTTACTTTTTGAATGTATGATCATCATCTCAATCAACAACACATATATGGGTATTTTATTGAAGTCCAAAAAAGAGGAAGGATATCCATGAATGTGATCCGTATCACACATAACACTCATAAGATACTCGATAACCAAAAATATTCTCCCACACTGGATTTCCAAAAAAATCAAGTCATTACACAATAATCTACCACGTGGAAACAGATCCAGAAGAGTTGGGGATGTGAAATTCATGGGTCCAGGTTTTAAAATTAATGTTTGATGTTGAAAAATTCATTCATAAAACATCATGCTGGTCCCCATTTATATTTCCGTATGTCATGATCCCATAATTTTTACTAAATTAATTTACAGATTAAGAAGAGTTCATAGAAAAAAGAACAGGGTGATCTATAACTGGGATATAAATATAAGTGGAGGGGATGTGTTGATCAGTATACGAGGATATAACTAAAAAAATTATTCTCTGTGGGTGTACAAAAAAACCTTTAGATCTAATAAGATATTATCGAACAAAAATATATTATCTACCATATTTTTTATTCTTATATTTGATTGATATATATCTAGATCAATATGAATTATTCCAATTGAGGGATTTTATTGGCAATTGAATTTTTCTTGTTTTATTTATTATTAATTCGGGTTATATGAGACATTCCTTTATACAAATTTCATCTTACACACTACCATTGTGTAGAGGATCATAAGCGAGATTAAGTTAAGTAGAAAAAAATATAATTTTCCTTAAAAAATATTAGGAAACTAGAATATGAGGATGATTAGATTATAGAAGTGACACTATAAAATTGTTTGATTGAAATTCACATATTATGGATTAAGAAGCCTAAAATAATACTCAATATCATAAGAAGTTCATAGCACACCCATTATAGAAATATGGATTGAATTATCATGATATAGATTTTATAATAAATACCTTGAGAAAAACATTTTTTACTCGAAAACCTCTTGGAAAGACATGTCATTGAATCCATAAAATAAATGTGACTGTTTCATATGTAATTTTCATGAATAATAGGTATTTTTGGTCAATTAAGTCAGATTCCCTTCCCCTTTAGAAGGAAACCACCTCAATATATGTTTACATTCTAGTAATAAAATATTATGGAACCATTTATTTAACAATATCCATGTCTTTCACCCATTCCCCTATGAAGAGAAATGACCCAATACCCATTGATGTTATAAGTTTAATTTGATTAATTTTATATATAAATAGGAGAAGGTGTGTGATGGTAATTGATAAGAATAAAAATATTTTAATGGTTTCAATATATTCAATAACCAAAGAGTTGGCATATGCCAAAGTGGTTCGGGATTATAATAGGGGATTTTAATCTAACTAACTCATCCTAAAATAAATACTTTTCCTGGATATGATATAAGAAACCATCACCAATATCCTATATAATATGTCTCATATATTTCCCTATATAATCCTATTAAAAATTATATTCATATTAAATTTCCTAAAATATCTCGATTATGGGAATTAATTCTAACTCTTTGGGATAGGTTTCTAGCCACCTTCTTTATGGTTTGGTGTTTTTATTATTTTCTAATCTTATAGATGATTATGTTAATATATGAATTTATAGTTCCACTTAGTTATTCATCCCTTCTCAATTTTAAAGTTTCTTAACCATATCACCTATGGTGATTTCTAACTTTTCCAACTTCACTTTAACTCCCTATGAACATCTACATTGTGGTTATACAGTATGATATTTATTTTAAAAGGAAAGATTCATAATACATACATTAACTGTAAACATAACTAGAATGCAGTATACTAAACAAAACGCCCTTGATTTGAGAATATGTATTACATTTAAAAAATAGAAATAAAATAATATGAAATAAAAATAGGAAATAGAAGGGATTAATTTATATTGAACTGTAGAGGGTACTAATAGATCACATGTTCATTACATTAGCTTTATCTTCCATTCACCAATCTCATCATTTGGTGAATAGAACAAACCTTTCGCTTGTATTATTTTCATAATAAAGGATATCCATGTTCTTATTTGTTTCAACCACTTTATATTATTCAATTTACTTTGTTCCAAATTGTATGAAATATATATATGGAAAAATAAGTATGGATCACTATAATTTGGTATGCTTACTTTCTTCCTTATAAAGCATGAATTTTAGTACCGAAGAACACAAGAACAGAATTCCCCATCTCTATACGATCAACTTTTACATGGAATGGTTGGTGAGGCATTATATGATATTGTTACAAAATCTCATATAGTGGAATATTTTTAGTTCCCTTGTGTTGTGTGCATGCCATATGGTCCTAGGATGAAATTTAAACTCCGTCATTATCAGCTTATCAATTACATGAATTCCATATACATGTGAAGTTAATTCATTTTATATTCATGGGTGATCGATGTAATAATCTATTTTTTGTTCAACAAAATGTATATTTGGAAGATAATAGATCTTAAAGGATACATTCTTTGGACGTTAATTTGAAGAAGTAATGTGAGGCATTGGAAATTTATCGTGTAGGAAATTCGGATTAACCATCACTAAGACATGAGGATATATTGGTTTTCTCTTAGACTATATATCTATTGTGTTCCAAATTCCATAATGTAAAGCATCACAATATATATAGTGTTTGAGTAAGAATGTATCATGCATCATATTTCCATGTTGGGATAAGGTGCATAACTAAAGAAGATGAACAAGGTTTTTAAATTTTTTATTGGAATACATATGTAAAAATGTAATCACAAATGACACACATGACTATATGAAAAATTAGAATCCCTCAACAAAGAATTTATGAAAAAATTTAATCAAACAATTACCTTGATATATTTGAATATCCCGGTTAAAATCACTTCTCATATGTGACAATTCCTCATTGGAATCGACATTGGATCCCTCTAGATTGTCCACAGATTAATTGAATGTATTTTGGTATGCCTATCAATGACATATAATTTATATCAAGGGGAATTGATTTTTACTTCAACATCACAATGATCGATGCTATATTATTCCTTTGATTCTCAAAGGGGAACACAGAACAATTACTAGTATGTTCTACCTCTCTCTCTAGGATGGGGGAGAGATGGGGGAGGTTTTCTCAAATTATATAGGATTAATAGTCCCTTAAATTATACATTTATCTTGTTTAAATATTGAATTTAAAATACCTATAAATGAACCATTTTCCCAAAAATATATAGTACCCAATAAATAATCCATAAACAACATCATATTTTATATTTACTATGTCATAATTATTATTTAAATTTTTATAAATTAATTATAATAAGTATCTAAAATATTTTTGGGGTTGGGGTATAATTGAAATAAATATGTAGATATTGAATAAGTACATCAGTGGTAGAACCACTAAACAACACCCCATGAGGCATTACATACATAGAATATAATTAATATAATACATGATAAATTGATTCATTAACTCAACCTATTAATCCCTAAAATATAAAATAATACTCAATTATTTAAATAATATTTATTAATTTTATATTTTTCATGTATTTAATTGAAAACTAGAAAATATATTAAATAAATATATTGATGTCTGGTTATTGTATACTCTATGGATAATGAATTTATGAGTTTTTATTGTTTGAACTATAACATCTCCCAAAAGTCATGGTGAGGACCATGTTTTAATTTAATCTTATTCAAATGGATAGAATTTTGATGCTGAAATAAATTTTTTATTAGTGAGGTTGAGGACGGAACTATCATCTCAGTGTGATTCTGAGCCAAAACAGCTCAAAAATCTAATTAAGGGTCTATGTTCATGAGGGTAAAAACCTAAAAAAATGGTGTCATCTTTCTAAGATAGCCAGTTGTGTGTAGGTTGATGTGGTAACCTCCATACAACATATGTCTATTTGTAAATTTACATGATTGTAGTAATGTCGAAGTGGAATCCTACATGCAGCATATGTCTATTCATGGAAGTCATCAGTCATGAGAAGGTTGAGGCGATAACCTCTATGCATCATATGTTTGTGTGTGGAGGGCCCCTCCCACTAAAAATTCCTAATATTCCATGAATATCAATACCTTTCATTATTCCAATTACCTTCTCATCACTAGGCCTATAAATAACTCCCCAAAAATGAAATATTTTTTAAAAACTATTTTGGAATTATAGGTGAAGCTATGAATTCACATAAATTTTGCCTTTGTGTTCCAAAGAGTATATGGATTTCTCAAGGATTCCATATTTTAGGAGAAAGCCTCCCATGGGTTTCAGAATACTTCAGAACATTTTAAAGATGACTTTTATGAATCCCATTATCCATAACAAATGAAAAAATCCCTTTATGGATTTTGGGGTTTCATTAGATAATTATACATTATGAAGACACCCCTATGGGGACTAAGACATTTCTTCGAGGCACTATCACCTTGTTTTTTAAAAGATTCATATTTTAGAGACCCATGTCCTTTATGAATCCCATAAACTTTTAGAGCCCCTAAACATTATTAAACCAATCCATAAATCCTATACATGGTGCCTACTTTCATCCAAATCACATTTTTGAATGTTGAGTTACTAGGGACTCTGTACCTATCTAGAACCGGTCCATCTCCACCCCAAATTCCCTTGTGAATGGTATAATCAACATTTGTTTCCATCCCCTTTTATTTTGTCATGTCCAATACCATTAAAATTATTTTTTTATCCTAATCATTGGTACCTTAATGCCTCATTATCTATTGCATTGGCACCCTAATTTCGGAACCCATATTTCCAATCCTCCACCAATCATTTTACATATTTCCACACCAATAGGATTATTATATGTATACTCCTAAGTCCAAAAGGTTGAATCATCATGGGAAACCATCCACTTTTTATGCTAGGGGGCCTTATGTTTGATATTACTCTCCAACATTGAAATGATCTCCATGGGTGTAGTCCTACATAACATCCATATTTTCTAACATAAAACTATATAGGCCAACTCCCTAGTTCGATGATGTTAAACTGATCGATAAAATCCTCAAAATATGATGTAAACTTATAGAGTTACCCTATGTAGTGAATGCAATATAACCCTTTATTGAATGGAATGGGATGAACCCACACATCTTACCATGTGAGATAAACATAGGCTTCCTCATGTATGTTGGCTATGGGATTCCACCTCCTACCCCAGAACGGTTTTAAGAAACATCCACAGGAGGAAAGTATGTGTATTACCCACACCACCCCTTATTGATGCTCCTTTTGCGACCCCAACATCTTTAACGAATGATTTTAAACTACATGGACCAGTCTGTCACATGATATTAATCTAGGGAATCAAACAACATGGGTTTTGATCAATTCTTTCCAATAGGGTATGTAGGGAACATCAGTGAGGTTCAATCCCGACATCCCAATACACATGGGGTACGTCCATGAGGTTTAATCCCGAAACCACCAACATTACTAAAAAATACCATGTGTGAAATATTCCCCATTGGGGACACACTTAACCATGCCATCAAGTGTGAAATATTCCCCATGAGAAAACTCTTAATCAAACCCTCAAGTGTGAAATATTCTCCCTAGGGACACACATAACAAAACAAGGTCATATGAAATCATCTCCATGCAGACTCACTTAGCCAAACACTCATGTGTGAAATCATAACCTTTTTGAAACACTTACCCAAACCCTCGTGTGTAAAATCCCCCCTAGGGACACACATAACCATACCCTCATGAGTTGTAATCATTACCCCTAGGAAAACACATAACCAAAAACCTCTCCACAAATGATATTAAACCTATAAAACAAATAGATCCTCTAATACATAAAATAAAAATGGGATTCCTATGGTAAAAATATTTATATTCCTTACTGTTCTAGTGTTAACTACCCCATGGTCAACAAGAGATGTCTTGAGTTCATTTCCTATGATGCATCACATGTTAGATTCCCTTCAATTGAGGAAGAATCCTAAGATTCTCAACATGAACAACATCTAGAAATTCTCATACAAACCCAACATTACTGTCTAATCTAATTGAAGGATAATTCTCTTCCAATATAATGTTAATGTAATTAAAATCCATCCACCTCAAGATAGAATCAAGAAAGTGTTTCATGAACATGACTCAAATATATGTGGGAGACCTGGACCATGATATTTGTTCCATGGTGGAATCCATGGATGTGGGAACCAAAATCCCATCATCCTATTTTGATCAAGGAGCCAACATCACCAATTTCTGTGATGGAATTCACAAAACGTTGGAAAACAAGATTGTAGAGAAAAGAACATGCACATTTCTCATGCCCCGACTGTGAAAAGTGTTGATAACAAAAATGATTTACCCAATTTTCAATCTATTTTTATTATATATAAAGACTACTGACAATGGGGAACCATAAGGCTTGTTTTGAATCATATCTAGATATTAGGTTCTAGGTCCCATAAATTTTTTGGTTGGCTCAACATGGAACAATCCTCTGATATAGAGGAGATAACATTGGGTATCCTTTGGTTGTGACAACATCAACATGTATCTTTTCATTGAATCAGAATGAATGGATGATTTAGGAGAATTGGGCACAGTTTTTACTTAATCTCTAATATTGGATGATTGAATGTGCCTTAAAAACCCAAGTGATATGATATTGATGACTTAACGCCAATAGGGGTGGGTGAAAGGAGGAATATCAGTTAACAAAATCCCACATGATTTCATCCATACCATGATATCCACCGATTCTTTAGCTAATGTGTGACCATGAACCATTTTACCCTCGGATATCATCCATAGGATGGTGATCAACACCCTTGATTGTAAATATGAAAAATAAGGGTTCATTCCCACTAGGATCATGTAGCATCATAACCATGCCAACATCACCACCCCTGAGGGATGTGTAGGGGGTGACCACCCACTGTTTCAATGGAAAATTTATTAGGGGGTCTTTCCCCAAAGAATTCTGATAGCTCACACCCCTATGAAAAGGAAGCATGATATGTTCAAACTATACCCATAATGGACACTATTCATAGTTCCCCAATGAGGGATCCAACCTAGCTTTGTTAGTTCTAACACTGACTAGTCACACATGTCAGTGAGCGGATTGATCCCATTCCCAGTCCACATGAACTGGTCTACAATACTCGGCACTAATTCCAGGGATAATTCACTGATCATCCCCAATAGTAGGACTCTTCTTCATCTATAGTGGTCCCAACCTCCATTGATGCATCCAATCATACCACCATGATAACTTCATGGGGCCCCATATTCACCCTATTGGGATTGAGACACTAGGCTCGTCTTAGGAGGGCCGGTTTAACTCTCTTAATAACCAACACCATCGTAAACTATTACAGGATACCTCATGGTGAATAATTTCATTGTGAATTTCCTCCCATGCTACCACCAAACAATTTGGTGGTCTGACCCATGCTCTTGACATGCCCATTCTCTAAAGATCTATATCATAGGAAAATGTTGAACACCATCCTTTGGGTCTTTCACACAGTGTAGGCCACAACACACAAGGACAGAACACCCAACAAATCTATGTAACTTGTTCTTAGTTAAGTCCTACATTGATAAATGAAGGACCTTAATAAGCATCATGTCATCGTTTAACTCTCATACTCTGAGAAGGTGAATTACTTGATGAGGGAGACTTCAACCCCGCTATCATATCTAGGGGTAGAAACCCATCAATAATGGAATCCATCTTAATAAAATTAGATCCAAATAATAAAAAAATACTTCTGTTGGTACCTATTTGTGGATGATGTTATGTATACCTTTTTGGGGCCCCTAGTGTAGCACTCTCTTAAACCATCAACATCACTCCTCCCAACCTACAAATTGGATGTTTAAGAGACATTAGGATTTGGAATAATGATATCAGATGATGGTGAGAATTCCTTTGATCCCAAAATAGATTTTTATTCCCTAAAACATGAGGACTTGGTAAACACCCTATCCTATATGAATATGACCTTTAAGTTGGCCCCACCTCTAAGATAAATTCCAACGTCTAGTGAACGTTTGGCCCAAGAAATACCACTATACTAGTGAATCACCAGAAAATCAGTTCTCTGTTAGTGAGACATCCATTTACCTAGCCAGTTCCAGTTGAGGATTGGGCTGATTTGAAACAAGTTCATCCTCCAGCTAATGAGCAATATGAATTTTGTGAAATCTTGTATATCGATGAGTTATTGATCACATTCTAGAAATCCACAACCCTGATATTTTTTATCCCAAATTCTCTTTCCAAGGACTAGGAAATATGCCTCCACTAGAAAATTTGGGATATGTTCAATTGCCTACTTGACACCCAGTTTAAATAATTAGGAATCCATGAGCACATCAATGGAATTGACCAATATTGAAAGATGGTTGACATCATAGAACTTGCATTTCTCATCACCAGAAATCATATGGTTACTACCAGATACTCTAAGGGACCTACATCAAGAGCCTTAATATGTTCTAAAAAAAGTAAATGTAGATCCAAATTAACACACACACACACACATATATATATATATATATATTAGAGGATAGAAGGAGTATGATACCATCCATTTCAACTAGATCCCATAGAAATAATGGTACCATCAATCCATCCATCCCACAAATAGTGAAATTTATCATATGTCCACTTCCATGGTGAATGTGGTCACTATTGAACCTCCTAATAATCAGAGAAAATGAACCCCCAACACATTCATGATAGGTAGAACCCACCCAAAGGAGAAATACAGAACTAGGAAGGTCACCCAAAAAGAATTCATACTATTTAGAAGATATTGGAATTGGGTATTGGGAATCCCCCTAATCAAACATTATTTTTTACATGGAGATATATTGAAAAGTTAAAGGGACCAATAATATTACCATTACATTCAATATCCCACTAGAAACTATGTTAGATTCCAGGATGGACACATTTCCATAGGTGTTGGAGGGATACAGTATGATTATTGCTGAGCTTATTTCGGAGAAGTGCCCATGTCATGAAAATGTTAAAGGGGACCTTATCTGTCCTTCAGTTGGGAACCCATTCCTTCTTGGGGAAACTATAAGATTTAATCTAGCTGGCCCAATGTATCTAATTCAGATATATGTTGGTGGCTACAAAAAAGGAGCATGATATGAGTCACCCACTCCATCCGATTAGTAAACCACTCTTCCTTGAGATAACAATCATCTTATCACCCAAACGAAATAGAATTTTGAATAACTGATGGCCAAAAATACTCACCATGGTGATGTGATAACTTCTCTCACCACCCACTTTAAATCTCTTGAAATGATATAGGTGTAAATTACACCTAATGTAATGCTATTTTCATTAAGGGTTAGCCACATTTTCTCAATTTTAGAATTTATATAATATAAGATTCTTCATGTTTAATGGTATGGGTGATCCACTACAACATTTGGAAGACTTAACCTCACAGTTTGACTTCAATTTTCATACTCTGGAACAAAAATAAGATTCCAAGCTATGATGCTTTTTCCAACCCATGGAAGGACCCACATTTATATGGTACAACAAGTGTCTCCTAGGATCCATCACGAGATGGTGGTATATTTTTAGACAGTTCCTATACAATTTAGGTCCACCTCAAGAAAAAATATAATCTTTAACCTCTATAAATTCAAATAAAGGCCTAATGAACAGGGGGTTGTCTTCATTTCACAATGGAAAAAACTAATGTAATGTCTTGACATAATGATGTCCCAAGAATAGTTTCTTATGATGTATGTGTAGAATTTCAATGAATATATAGTTTCCACCCTCATATACAAAAATTATCTAGGTGGTTTTGGGGAGTTATCAAGAAAATATTAGCCTCCAGAAGAATACTAACAATATACCATGAAATTTTTATTCCCATTACTTCATACATGTCATGTGTGAAGGCCTGTAAGAGAATAAATGACCCTTATTGTGAATGTAGAGGCTCCCTATCCAGCTCACCTACATACTCCTTTCCCAGATGAGCCTTTCCATGGGTATCCTCAACAAGAACAATTGTGTTAGGTGTATCCTCCCCCATTGTATCCTTATCGAGAGAAGATGGCCCTAACCCCTCATCAGGTCAAAACACCAAAAGGTACATTTTTCAAAATTATGTAAATTATCTTACAATTTTAAGTATGAACATTTTCCTATTTAAATCATCTATGCCCTAGGAAATGAGATTATAAAATTGAAATAATATAGGAGACCCCAAGGGGATGAACTCACTGATCTTGCCAATCAATACCCACACAATTGTATCATGTACACACCATTAAATAATTATTTTTCTTTAATGATTTGATCTCGGATAAGGTGGACCATGGGCCCATAAAATTGGGAGATATCCATGAATATGTGGTGCTTGTCTCCATTAATCCCAACAGTGAGAATATAGTTTCTAGTGAGTGGAAGTAGTCCCTAAACCATCAAAAATAGAATTACAATGATTGTATAACTCAAAATATATTTTCTCGTGTAGATGGTACAATCCATGTAATTTTAAGTAGAATAGATCCCCATGTGGCTACCATGTCTCCCCTAGCCTCCACCCCAATATTTTCATCATATCCTTCCATATATTGAAAGTGTAGGTGATTGAAGCACAAGAGAAATAAGATTCCCCCATCTGTGTTGATACAAGAATTCTCCCTTAGAGACTTCATACCTTCTTAATTTGGAGGTGCGTCTAGATTTATTATTACCATATAATATTATATCAATGAGGATCCAGAGTATGACTCATTGAAAAATATATAACCCATACATCGCTATATTATACTCAATGATGAGGAATTCCATGCATACCCCTCAGTGACCTCCATCCGACTCCATTAAAGGAGAGGTAGGGGACATTCCAAATGATTGAATGTATAGGATAGCTTTTCAAACCACAATATTTATTCTATTGAAAATAGAAGACATTCCTCATGAAGGGATCATCAGGAATAAACCTACTTGTCCAATCTTTCAGGTATTCCTCCTTAGCTGATTGTATTGGTTGATCACGTGACTCACTCATGACAACACTATTATCAACCACACCAAGCTAGCGCCTGAACTCATCTTTATATTGAACAAATATTAGTGGTTAAATGAAAACAAGGTAACAAACATAATATTATATCCAGTACAAGATAGCCCCTAGCGCCTTAGCCTATATTTCCCACTACACCCTTATTAATGAATGATCATGTTGGGGAAAAACATGTATCTTACACATAAGTATGATATGTTGATGAAATGTTCTATAAGACCACTGGGGATCTCATTAATTGAGGTGATCCATCTATAAAATGAGATTTTTGGGGGTTCTTGTTGAATATTTTAAAAGACCACTTCAATTCAAGACTATGGTTGCTACTTCTGTGGCCAATTAAGTAGAGGATGATGGGAAGGAGGAATTTTGGGATGTAATTTATTTTTTGAAAACGAGGAGATTGCTACTATTAAGGGGCACATACACTAACTATATATCACTGGACAGTTCAATAGTGTGAAAGTCCACTATTTCCTAGTGAATACTATCTCTGTAATCAATATCATCATGACCCAAAAACTATACTAGTTGGGTTTCATGGTAGTTGATTTTTTCCCTCTAATATTCAAATTTATGGGAATGAAAAGAGTGATAAGAAGATGCATGGGAATATTAAGATGAAGAATCAATAAGGTGACCTGGTACAAATTACTAAATTTATGGATGTCTTATAGGATATAGCCTATAAATCCCCATTAGGAAGGACCTAGGTACATTTTCACAATATGGTACCCTATTCATACCACTAGTTCCTCAAATAATCCCATCGTGGTCAGGTTAGGGTACTCCAGGGAGATGATTCCACCTTTAACTCTTTTATGTCCGATTATCTAGAGGTTGAGTACTACATGAGGGAAGTAAAACATCCATCAACTGATTTGGTTAACCATATAATTTCCCCTAATGATTATAGAATAAATATAGTAGATCCTTGGGAAAACATGATAGACAACTTCATCCTCCAAATCCATTAGTTAGAACCCACCACATTATACTTGGGATGTTGTTTCATAGTACCCAAGAAGAAAGAGTGCTCACATACTTCCTTATACTCTTACACTAGGTAGCCCCAACGAGTTTTAGAAAACCCTACACATATAAAGTAATAAGAAGTTGGCCCCATGGATTTTAATCCACAAAATTCTTGTATATTCCACAAAGTAAGGAAGAATTGATGAAATTCATCCCATAACCATTACAATGACATCATGAATGGATCTCATGCTTAAAACGAAAGTGGGATTGGATCATCATTCTTTATCAAAATAATCATCAAATACCAAGATTCCTTTGTGGAAGACTGTTACCCCCATAATATTGAGTTCTTATATTTTCTCTGAATCATCATTTTTTGGAATGTTTCTTCCTATCTTTGATTATCATATCTCATATGATGAAGAAGATATAGAGCATGCCCCTCCTTCATTTGAATAGTGTATACCAACCACTGTTGATGAGTTGACCAAGGTAAACATTCAAACTAAGAAAAATAAATGTCAACATTAATTAGCACAACCATGTCACCAGAAGACCAATATTGGTATATGGATTTCTTGAAGTAGCTCTATATTGTGCTTACATGGAGCTATAGAATGATTCCAGGGCTTGATCCCTAGATTTGTTTCCACCACCTTGGAATCCTAGTGAGCCAATGAAGGTTCAAATAGCCTCCTAGAAAAATGAACCACTCTCATTGTACCATAGTCGAGGCTAAATTTAATAATATAATTAAGATAAACATTATTAGAGAGGTATATTACCCCAGATGGTGGGCCAACATTATCCAAGTGTGGATAAGGAATAGAAAACCTAGAGTCTATATCATGTTGAGGACCTCATCCGTCATTATATAAAGAATGAGTTTCCCATTATGATGATAGAAATGTTGATTTAAACTATGGATAGATTCCTTAATCTTTCCCACATGGATGAAAATTTTTAGTATAATCAGATCCAGATACTACCAAAGGGTGAGAAATACACATCTATTAGTGAATGAAAATGGACTTTTGACTTCAATTTTATGCCTTTAAGTATTATGAATTATAGATCCATGTACCAATGTTCAATGTACCATATCATTAATCTTCTCCTTGAATAATTAGTGGAGTTTTATATGGATTAGTTGGAGGTTTAATCCTCCAATCACCAAGACTATTTCAACAATCTAGTGAATGTGTTTATCCTGCTCTGTTCCCACCACATGAAAATGAACACTTTGAAGGGTGAAATCTAGGATACCTTTAGAATGTTTCTTGTATTTATTTTCATATATGAAGGTATCTATATTTATCCAATAAAATTAATTCCATCATCCAAATTCATCTTCCATGAAGCCTCCTTGTGTGTTGAGTCCGGCAAGGTGACATACTATATATTCATTGATTTATTTAAAACATGGATGATATTTGTAAGAAATTATAAAGCCTCATGAAAAAATGAATTAATTTTAAATTAGCTGAGGACTTCTATGACTCCTTTTTTATATTATGTACTTTATAATATAACATTTGGTTTTGATTCCAACCAACTCATGAAATCTAATAGTCCACTACAAGACCACCTTGTAAAATTTCTTAATCACCCTTATATCTTAGAAAAACAATGAAATATGAGAAAAATAATATATTATCTTAGTCATATTCACCTGAACATGGATACCTGAAACTTCCCCATCATGAAGTGTTTTCTTGTGATGGTCTTCATAGTATAGAAGTTGCGACATTACCTACAAAAGTAAAAATATAGTTGGTGTCCTATGTTAACCTGCTGAAGTACATCCTAAACCTCCCCATACTGTCAGGGTTATTAACACGATTGGATGTAATCCACCTATAGTTTGATATTAGGTTCTTCCCATATATATGTTTCTAGGGGTAATCTTTAGAGAATTTCATGGATGTGAATTTGACCCTTGAGTAACATTCCCTAGATGATTAATTCTTAGATAAAACCTTTATCGCATAATATTAGGTTGTTATGTGTTAGTAGATGCATCTCAATTATGCCTCCCATAGTCCAATTGGTAAGAGGACCAACAACCCCAAATTCAATGAAGTTGGAATGGGGATTATTCCTATCACTCATGCAAAGGATTTCATTCCATACTACTTCATATTTCCATAATGATACACTTAAAATGAGATAGAGTATTATCCTATTATTACTAGTGTTTAGTTGTCCCTTTAGATTGATGTCCCATTTTACATGTGAAAGTACAAAATGAGCTGGTCATTAAGTAGATCAAGGTTGACTGTGTCACTATATTTCATGAACATTTTTCCATGCTAAAATTGACTCTCCAACTAATGGTCCATTTCCCTACCCATTAAAAGGCGACAAATATTCCTAGGTTGAAAATCGTTGAGACAACACTTTGGAAATCCTGGTTGGGTATCATATATATCATTACCGAGATTATTAAGTCAATCATGTGGAACATTGTAGGTTCATCACCCCTATACTTCATATGATGGATACTGACATGTATATCAGATCAATTACAGTACTTATACACTAGGGACTTCAAATTTCCCCACATAAAAATAAATTTTTAATTAGTTGAATCCCTTTTTTGTGTATATCCATCATGAAATTTTTCTACTAGACCAGTCCAAGTGTGATAAAATCCCCCATCGTATTCCATAATTCTCCCTCCAGAGTGGGCCTAGAATTTATTAGACTCATTATAAGAACAATTTCAATGGAATTAATATCTATTTCATCCAATGTAAGGAGATACATAATGTCATTAAAGAGGTAAATGGTAGATACAATGGATACCATCAGCCATGATTGAAGAGCATCCACAAAATATAGAGGATGGGATACTTTTGGATCTTCAGGGTTCAGAACTGTATCGAATTCCCCCAGAGGTTTAGTGCCTTCAAACCCATGCCAATGTTCTTCATAAACTACCATATATTATCCCCAATACCAAATAATATTAGACAATCAATTTTTGCTGACATGACATTGTAGTCCCTACCCTAGAAGTTATAGTTTTATAGTTCAGGATCATTTTTTCCATAACATACTTCATCTCAATGTGGGAAGATGAGGTTCCCATAAAATTAGTTAAACCCCATTCTATTATCGAGTTCATTAACTCCCACAGAATTAATTATTTTGGGATTCATCACACTATTTTCACGGATAATGAAACTAAAATCCAGGATACATATATTAAATTATTTATTCCAAATACAACATTCGGTCCAACCAAAATTATCACTACCATGCGTAGGGGAATGATAATATTGAGGCATTAAAACTACCAATCTATAATCATGTAGAATATGGTGGGATATAATAAAATGTGTAATCTAAATAAACTCTATTATTCCATCAGGACCTATTATATGATGACTCGATGTTCCACCCAAGCGACTCTATACCCATAGTTATATAGAATAGAGGCAGTTTTACCAATATCTGTTCACATTTTCACTTAAAAAATCCATTTATGACAAAAAATGAAATGAAATGCAATATAATTCCATGAATTTGAGTTGGAATCCATCTAGGGAAAAGGTATCAATGTTTTACATAACTTTTATATGAACTAGAATCAGGAAGCACAGGAATTTAACAAGAATGATCACCTCTGATCATTTATTCTTGGTGACATGGGTTTGGGTCTCAAAATATAGTGGCACATAATTTTAATATATAAATATTACATCCTAATTGATTAATATGCATTACATAACATTTCAATCTATGATAGAATTTTTAGGCCTAGTATCTCTAGAAACATGGTAACATATTTCACTAGTTAATAAAATATCTCCATTTTATGCCATTTATTTCTCCATAACTAGAACCCTTTATAAGAATATCAAAATTAGTACATGTTTCCATAACCTTGGGAAAGGAAAAATAGTAAATGGTTGAGATTAAATGCTCACAAATGGAAAGAAATAGAGATGTCAAAGATAATATAACCATAACATTAGCATAAGGTTATAAGAAAATGAACATAACATTTGAAAACCATACCAATTATATCAATTATAATACTCTTTATTAATGTCATAAATCTTATTATTTCATAACATATGAATAGAAATGGAATAAAATAAAATGAACCATGAGAGATTAACATTTTTATAAGGAACTTATTTTTCACATACACAAAATCATACAAAATATTTTTCTTAGTAGATAAGGATCATTTCCAAGTCTATCATAATGATATGAGTTAGCTCCACAAACCATATTTGTAATAAAGTTTTACTCTTAATACAATTATAGTAGTAAAATTCCATTATTAAACTAGAATCAGTCCTAATTCTAGACTTCTTTTTCTCAAGAGATATCAATCTTTACTGATGGTGTTAGAGGGATATATATAGGTCCCACTCATCCATGGTTATAACTTAAACACAATAATTGGTAATAAATTAATTGTTGTTATTGATTATAATGTAACCATCATCTTTGGTTGTAAACTACCACCATCAGATAATGAAAAACCATACACACTTGTGACAGAATACCATAAATCATTCTTCATATCAGAAACCTTGAAACAAAAAGGGTTTCAAAAACATTTCATCATAACATAACCTATGGAAAATAAATGGAATTCATAAAAATTTAATATTTTATTCCTAAATGTAAACTATATAGAGAAAGAATAAATATAATACACTTGGATCATATCCCCAGTAAAGCACAAGTAACATCAAATAATTTCACCTTTGATGATTTTTTTCAATGATCAATATGAATATTTCATTATGAAAATAACATTAGTATTTTGAAATAATTTTTATGAAAGCTATGAAATTATAATGGAAAATAATTTCATTAAAAAGAAAAATTTTAAAATATATATGAATATTCAATGAAAAATTTATTCATGATTATTGGAAAATTTTTAATTTCGTATATGCTAAAAAAAACATTAGATCGATATTGTTGTTGAAACAAGTAACAAAGTTCATCATTTAGAAATTGAAAAAAATGATTACATTCAAAATATGCTACAAAAAACATAAAATGGTTAAATATTAATTCAAAAAATCACTATAGAAAAGTAGAAAAAAATTTAAAATGTTTTTATAAAACATGTATACGGATGGGAAAGATTTTTCAAATAAAGAGAGAAATAAATTTTATTTTCTGTCAAAATATATTTCTTGTCTCTTGAGCACATAAGATAAGAAAAATGAATGGAAAAAAATTATTTTAAAGATATAACCAAAGGAGAAGAAAATTCACTTGATTCTTGATATATAGATTATATTATTTAACTATTGAAAATATAATGAGGAAAAATATTCATATACAATTAGATTGTAACATAAAACCATTACCTCATGTTTTCCTTACTTCCAAAGCACTCTAACTTCCTCTATAGTAAATTTAAATTTATAATAATTAGATAGGATATTATATATATATATAATCATATATGATCACTTTATTACATTTTCACAACCATTTTATCCATAATTTATTATTAAAATAATTATTTTTGGGTGTTAACTCTCTCACTTATCAATAGTATTTTAGTTATGTCATTCTGGTACATCTAAATTTATCATGGTTCCATCACCTAAAGAACATTAATCATGATATAAATATCATATACATTCATTATATACATATTTATAGTGATTCACCAATGTTAGAGATATAAAATTTTGTTATATCATTCTCGAAGATAGTATGTTGTGCGCATGCATAAACATTACTTCCATTTTTTGAATGATGGTATAAAAGAAAGATAAATAATAATTATCCTTTAAATAATGGTTACTATATCATATATATCATATATATTCCTAAAATTAATCCACATTACTATACAAGTAATATATAACCTAAAAAAATCAAATCGCTTCGTGGAGGTGGTAGTCTACATGTATGACAAAACAATGTTATTTTTTCTCAAATGATTCGACGGTAATATGGTAGAAATGATATTATAATTCCATAATTAAAATCGTGTCATTGATATAATATATATACATTAAACCCATCACAACATCCATATATAAAACATGGTGATAAAAATTGTATTGTATCTCTATATGGATACAGTAAGCCATACAAATGCATGAGCTATAATTTAACTTCATGTTTGATGGAAAATAGGGTGTAAAATGGTTTTTTAATAATCATAATAACATTAGAAAATATTTGGGATACTGAATTTATTATTTTTTATAAATAAAATTGATTTAGTATTGGTAAAAAATAGTATAAAATAATATATTGGTTTAAGGAGATCACCTCATCTCTAAAATGAATCCTT
The DNA here is from genome assembly GCA_963277665.1 of Viscum album. NCBI lineage: Eukaryota > Viridiplantae > Streptophyta > Magnoliopsida > Santalales > Viscaceae > Viscum > Viscum album. The sequence goes on along the minus strand of OY728139.1, from coordinate 605,799,744 downwards.
TTGATCTCCTCTAAAGGGATATATTGATGGTATTTTGGGAATAGAAAAAGTCCATTATTTTGATAGGTATTTTGAGAGGGAAATTGGAAGAGTTTGGTTAATCTATAAGGCTTTAAGTGTTATAGGAAAGTAAGGGAGTATGTTTTCTTTTAAAATTGAAATGAGGGGTAATTATGGAATTTTCAAAAAGATTAAATTATTATAAGATTAGTCTCAAAATAAATTCTTCCAAATATTTTTGTATATGAACCTAATTATGGATAGGGTTTTAATCCAATTAACCATTATATTTTAGACTAGTTTTGGTGTAATTTTAAATCTTATTTTTTTTATTAACCCTTAGTTTACCTATTTAAATTTTATCTACATTAAAATCATTTTTAATATTAAAGGGTTGTAATTTTTACATATAATGTGAAAATTGGAAAATAATTGGAAGATTTATGTGTAAGATACCACCCATTCTAGATTTTCCTCATGATCGTTCTTAGGTGAACATTTACCCTTATTTGGTTATACACTGGTTGGGTTTTGTTTTGGGGTTGTTTCAATGAAATGTGATAAATTTAGATGTACATGGGGTTGTGTATGGTCTATTCATGGTTATTATAAACCTTTTAGTTTATCATAGGAAACCATTCACCCTTTTTGGAGGCATAGGAGGTGGCACACCATTGGCACATTGGTTTTCCAAACCATGTTGACCCCTCCCCAAATTTTTCACCCTCAAATAGAGGGTATTTTCATCGTGGGCACATGATTTTTCAAACCTTGTGAGAATTAGGATAATATGTGAACACCATGAGTAAGGGTGCATGGTTTTGGTTCATGGTGTATAAAATTCTGTTCCTCGGCCCCAGAAACTATGTACATGGATTTTAACCGCTATAGATTTTTTATTAAAACCCAAGAACCCCTCAGTTTTAATCCCCTTTACACCTACTTTTCCTAAAAGGTTTTCCATAATTTTTTAGGTCCCAAAGAAAATTCCAAGGCACCTCCAACTCCTTTTGTGGAGAATCAGAGATTTGATTGAAAGATCTACTTCCCTACAGTATATAATCTCTTACAACTTTGATTTATCTCCCTCACTTATCTCTTTCTAGATAAAAATGTTATATTTTTACTCCTTTCTAATGTTTTAGATGTATGTTTTTATGGTTTTGTTCCATTAGATCATGGTGCTAGGTTCGGATCCTAAATCACTTCCTTCATAGTGAAATTGACTATTCATCCTCATATCGAGGGTTCCGGTTTGGAAAACGCTTATCAAAGATCTTGAGGTATGTGGAATACTTGTAAATTCAAATTGTCTGGAATTTATTTGGGTTTATAAAATTATGAAATTGAAATTTCAACATTGGGGAATCACATTTCTAATTGAATTAATTAATTTTTTTATTAATCAGATTATGAAATAGACCGAATATTGGGAAAATGAAATTTGTTGATTAATGAGATTATGAAATTGATGGAATAATGGGATTATGAAATTTATTATTTATGGGATTATTAAATTGACACAATAATGGTATTATGAAATTGGATGATTAATGGAATTGTGAAATTTATTGAATAAATTAGATTATTAATGTTGTTGATACATGAGATTATCGAATTAGATTCATGATATAAGATATTTTTTCTTGATGTGAAAAATAGTTGTGGGAAAAGTACCAGTACAAAAAATACCCATGGGCTTCCAGACTACTACTCTAGGCCCCAGGTATATTTATATTTATTTACATTTGATCCCTAAGTTGTCGTATAGTTAATGCTGCTCCAAATACCCATGGGGTGTTAGTGTACTACCCTAGGCCCTATTGTATGAATTTGAAATTTAAAATTAAATGATTAATGGAAACTAATGAAAGAATAAAATTTTATATTCTTATCATGTATGGTTTTGAATATAGAATAGGTTGAATCATGTATTATTATTTTAGTTATCACCATGAAGTAGTGGACCTATATGGTTAATTAAAGAATAATTTAATGTGAAAATTGATTACTTTATTATTTGTACTTTATTTGTTATTAAACTACATAAAATGTAGTAGGATATATATTTCATTAGATCCACTGGTGGTGGACTACTATGTTTTACTCACACCATACATGGGATACATGATCGGTACTTAAACATACATCATGATTATATAAAATGATAAGGGGAATAGTCTAATTTTAAATGGCTAGTTTGGGATGTGGGAAGGAGAATGAATGATGGTTCATGGCATGATGTATAGACCCAATTGGGGATTTATTAGTGTGACATTATTTTGGTATTTCATTTGAAATATAACACTTATAAGGAATGAAATTACTACTACTTTGGTTTATGACCATTTATCAATTTTTCCATATTATAATGGGATGTTGGTCTTATTGATTATGATATTATTCATAGTTATTTTTTATTATCATTTATATCATGTTTATTGATTTGTTTTATTTGTCTACTTTGATCAAGAGTTAATAGTCTCCCCAAAATTTATATTAGTCACATTGTGCTATTTAGAAGCCTATGGAATATAGGTAGGCACACCTAAGGTCATTTGATGAACTATATTGGAGCACCGACATGTGGAACCCAGGTTAGGATGTTACAAAGTTGTATTAGAGAAGTTTTGTTTCCTTTTTTAGATGACTTACTATTTATGAAGTTAGTTGGGATACTAGGATGAATTAGGACCCTGTCATGAAATCATGAATGGGAATCGATAACCCCATGCATGGGATGAAATCCAAAAACCAAGGGTGGGATTGTAGTTATTTATGTTTGTTGTTATAATTGAATGTTATTTCTGTAACATCCTGATATTTTATAAAATATGATTATTAAAATTATTTTAAATTCTTTGATAGGTTTTATTACCTGTAATAATGATTTTATCTTTCATTATATGTAACATCAATTTTATCTTATGATTCACGTTACATTGAGTTTCTATAATAACATGTGGTATTCGCAAGGTCAATTATTAATAGAAAAATATATATTCTTAATATTATTATTCCATATAATAGTTATGACCTATTAGTTAGAATGGCCGGTATGAATATAATTAAATAAATTAGGAAATTATAGTTCAAAAATTTTTATAAAATGAATTCATTGATTACCATTTAATTATAAATTGGAATAAATACCAATTGAATTTAAAGTATATGTTTCTCTGGAAAACTATTTTAATCACTGAAATTGTGTTTCATCCAAATAAATTAAATTAGTCACTATTACTGAAAGATATTAATGAAATTTATTTTTGATATATTTAATAAAATGTTTTAAAATTGATCCAATAAATTTTAAAGGCTTAGGATAAGAATAAATCAAATTTTAAACACAAAAAGTTGTATATTTTTAAATGGAAACTTTACTTCCTTTTAATGGTGCACTAGTGTTAAGAATAAATTTTGACTCTTTTATAGATTTAAAAAAAAATTACATTTTTATATTAATATAAAAATTTACTTTGGGTAAATTTTTTGTATTTTTTTCAAGAAGTTTTATGTTTTGTTTAATAGTTATAAATATTGGATTTTAATTGAAAACTGTTTTCTTTTCTAAATAATTTATAGCGTTAAATTATATTTATAATTTTTTATAAGTAAAATTAGATAAATTTTATATCTTTTAATCTAATTTATTTCATTAGAATCATTTTTAAAATGAAATTGGATATAAAACTATTTCAAACATTTGAACTTTTCACTTTAAAACCCGACTTTCTCATTCAATCTGCGAGATTAATTTTATATTAAATTCTGACACTTATATTATTCGAATTTGGTAAAATGAATTACATATTTTTAATAATAATAATTAATAATTTATAGTGAGTTTGAATTAATTTTTTTTACCAAAACATTAGAGAAATCAATAAATATTTATTAGAGTGTTCTGGGGGAGGGTAAAACCCATACTGAAGAGCCTCGAAGAGGAACCTTCTCTCCCACCCACGATGCTTAGTGTTTCAACCAGGAACAATTACCCTTCACCCTTCGGTCTAGGTCAGTTCGGCGGCTACTTTGGTGTCAGCCTAGTGGGGTGCGTCAAGTCTCGATGTGGCGTGATAGGATCACGAGGAGTTTCATGGTCTCTGTGCCTTCGGTGGTAACACAGCTCAGCGGATCACAACGTCCATCTTGGTGGCCTGGCCTTCAGGTGACGATGCAGCCCAACCTCCCAATGATGTCTTAGCCTGGATCAGCTCTGATAGGATCAGTTCAGCGTGGATTGGTTCGTATGGAATCAATGGTATGGTTTCTATTTTGTTTGTATGATGTGGCCTGGTGTCGTCTCCAACGGGTTCCCGATGTAGCTCTATGATAGATCTGAAGAATCCTAGATGGGGAGGATCTTGATTTGGGAACGAGTGTGAGTTTTTATTGATTTTTTTTTTGTTTATCTGTGTATTTTTAATTTTTCAGTGAATTTGGTGATCTTTGGTTCTGGTTCGTCATGGATAGTTCTCCAATGCTCCTCTCCAGTTTTCTCATCACCACCAGCTTGCTTCGAAATCCTGTTAGGGTGTAGTCTCGGTTCTGATTGGAATAGATCCATGTCCAGAGTGACGTTTCTATTACAGAATGATCATGATTCCCTCATCGGTGGCATTTCCATATCACGGGTATGGTACATCCAGTCCGAGGTGACAATGGATTGGACTCGTGTGCCTTGGAATAACTTTTGGGATTTTTCAGCTATAGTGGTTGGGGTTCTCGTGGACTACGGAGGCATCTTCCAGGATGGCGGTTGTTTTTGTTATTGTGGAATCATGTTTTCTTGGAAATTTTCATATTTTTGTTGGGTTGGTTTTTGAGACTCTGATTATGACAATTTAGTCGGACTCGACCTCAAGTAATATGCCACAAAGGAGGATTCAGAGCAATCGGTTCACCTATGTAGGCTACATGGAATTGGATGTTTAAGAGGGTATAGAATCAGCCATCGGATCAGGCCTATGCTTTGACATGTGACACTTTCTAACCATATAGACTTGCATCAATGAAGTGCTTTTACATGTTTTACATGTTGGGGAGAGGCAGATCCAAGGTGTCAGTCTGGGTTTTAATTTATTGATCTTTGGGTCGTGGTATGTTTTTATCTAGGAAATATGTTTGGGTTTCCGTCCTTCATCCCTTAAAATGGGGTTTATCATATCATATAATAAAAAATATAAGGCCTTTGGGCCATTGGATTGTTAGAGTGTTCTGTGTAAAAATGAGTTAACATAGTTGTTAACCTTTAATCTTAAGAGACCAAATGACCTAGAAACAAGTCTAATACCCATTTTATGGAAATAATTCAACCACATATTTGGTTTTATATAACTGTGATCATTTTTGAATTCACATTATCTAAGGTATACCTCTTAACAGTGTTTACCATTTTTTTTATTACAAGAACACACTCCCCTCCACTATAAGAATGCACTATCTCTCCCCAAATATTCACACCTCTCAATCCCTTTGTCTAGTCCATAAAATGTCTAAATTATAAGGCCCCAGCATTAAACCATACTTAATCTTGAGTTATTACAAGATTACACATTGAGGATCTTTTCAGGTTTAGAGTTTTAGAGAATTAGATCATAAAAATTGCATTACATTCCACATATAAACAATGTGGTTACATAAAGATAGTATTCTTCTTTCCCATCAATGGAAACATATTTAAAATAAAACATGGATTCTTTCTTGACACTTCCTTGACACTATCATCATATCATGTACCTTTCCCTTGACCTGTGAAAAACATTTCAAAAAACTTGGGATGAGCATAAAAAGCTCAGTAAGGGATATAAAAATATGGAAAGGAAACATGGATACATATATACATAAGAATGAAATCATACTTTACCCATAAAACATAAGCACTTTAACATACCTCATCAAATCATGAATAAATCATAGAAATCATAAGACATAAAGGTAACTTGAGGCATTCATAACATTATTACATAGGGAGTAACCCTCTTTGTTATGTTTGGAATACCCATCACAGTATATTCCCAAAATCTCTTCGGAGAAACCTTAACGTTTCACTCCTTCGCGTTACCCAATGCATTGGAGAGCTATATCGGGCTCACCCACCCTTAGTTTATCACGGAACCAACCGTCTTCATAATAATGCCCAAGAACCTCAACCTAATCGTATCACATAAAACATGCATAAAAGAAACATAACATTTACACCTTTCAATCACAAGATATCAATACAACACATTGATATAAAAACATTATGAAAACGATTTTCAATACCAAAATAAAAGAAAAGTAAAACATGGTATTTATTTTTCTTTTAAAAAAAGGTAGGGCTTGTAGAGGAAGCCGAAACTCAAATAATGGTCACGGCGGCGGAGAAGTCGTTGTCACTGCATACGTATGAAAAAAAAATTCCCTTTTGACATTTAGTAAAATGCTACATATAAAAAATATTCCTTTTGGATAAACGTAAAAGTCAAATGTGTTTATACACCGTATAAAAGAAGGTTGTGTATAAAACAAAATATGCCTCAATGAAAGGAGATTGAGACGAAGTCCCATACCTCGAGTCCAACTTGACTCGATCGTTATTCAATGTCCTGAATAATAAACTTGAGTTAATTTCTACTTGCTTAAGAACCTTTTTCAAGTTCATTATTCCTTTTATATCACTAATTTCCATGTCATGAACACTATGTAATTATTTAAGTTAATAGCAGTCGTTTTAACGATCATTGGTACTTGAGTCAAAAATAAACCTTTTATAATTACAAGTTGTTCATGTATCCATTATATCCAGAATTATAATCATGATGTACATATCATATATATCCAGTATATACATGCATTTATAATATTACATAATCATTTAGAGGTAAGAAATGAAATGCACCGTTCATGGAGACAGTAAGTCGTACGTACGCATGAACGCTACTTTCATTTATATTTCATATTTTATAGAATGGAATCATAATGATATAAAGGTATATTATAATTCCATTATAATATCATATATAATATCATAGTTCCATCCTTTATACATCCCACATATGGTATTTAACGAATCAAATCACTTTGAGGGGGCGGTAGTCCGTACTTCCTTAAATGAAGATATCGCGTTTACCCATAATGGAAACCATAAAGTTATGCCCAAAACAAAAAATACAGAAGCTTATGGAAAACATAAAAATATTATATATCATATATAAATATAGTGACATATTAATGGCCACCTTTGAAGGTGTTAAAAGAATGTTGAACAATCATCGTTTCGGGAGGCATAAATTCACCATCCACGGAAACAGTATGTCCTTTAACGATTAGATGTAGGTGTGTGTAAGTGTAGAACGAATAATTCTTATAACAACATCCTAGTATATTGAAGATACTGGATTTGTTACAAAATAAATGAATAAAAAGAGTTTAGGGGGTTGGATAAGCAAAATAAAACAAAAGGACTCAAGTGAAGACATTACCTTAAAATCGGGTAACTCCCTTTGGTTTGAGCTCAAAGGATTCCTTGGGAAGACTTCTGCCCAAAGTGAGGCTTCAATGAGTAATAGAGGGATGTGGAGAGACAAAATGGGCATGGGTTGGTCGAGCCAAAGGCTTTGGGAGTGTGGGTAAGGAGGTAGAGGTGGGGGCCTTTTATAAGAGGAGAGGAGGGGCACTCTTGGAAAGTAAAGAAATGTTACTTTATTTGAAAATGATTTTCAGATTAAAAAGGTCCCACATTGATAAATTTCAAGGGTAAGGTGATAAGGGTTCGAAAAACACCCATCCAATATGTTTTGGACATGTGTAGGTCATAGATTTCACATTATCATTTCATTTTATTTAAATCTTTATTAATGAGGTAATCGCTGCATCATCATGATGTCATAAATCATTTAATAAATTTAATGTCTAAAAATTATAAAAAAATATCATGATGTAAGAAATCTTTTTAGATTTATAATGAATATTTATAGTCCAAATGATCATTTATGTAGACAAAATTAAAAATATTTTACTTGGGTGATACATTCTTTGTCACATTTAACATTCTTTAAAAATAAAAAGATAAAAAGTCACTTTCTCACAAAAGTGATTCCATGGGGCCCCCAAGTTTGGCACAAGGCATCCCATGGTCGGACATGAGACAACCAGTAGCCTTAGGACACATGTTGTGGTCTTTTTGTATTATTATGATATCATTTTATTATCCTTAACTATCTTATTACTCATTAATCAAGATAATTAAATATAATTATCGTCATTACTATTCATAATGTCCAAAAACAAAAGAGTCTTGATTAATTAATTTGGACCTTCTGATTCCAAATATGTAATCCATTTTACCAAATTCCAAACACATAAATTGAAATAATTTATTTAAAAATAATTCCCGTTGTCAAAACAAATAGCGGGTTTTTTTAAACAATATCTATGAAACGTTTGGCATTAGTTTATGCCCAATTACAAAGTGAAATTAATCCTAATGACCACCATTGGATTAAATGGTAAAAATATATTCTAATTTAACTTTAAAACCAATTCAAAAGATAATCTAATCATATAAATAATGTAGATTAAAAAGTAGTTTTGATGTAAAATACAGTATTTTTCACTATTCATAAAAAATGAACATTGTCAGAAAAATACCAAAAATTTACACAAAGTAAATTTTGATGTACCAATCATAAATAATAAGTTTATTTTGATAAAAATATCTTATAAAATTGTCAAAAGATATATTTAAAAATGGTTTGCCATCAAAAGGCAGTAAAACAATCCTTTAAAAAATATTAGTGTATTCCATGCTTAAGATTGGATTTATTTTCATTTTAAGCCTCTAAAACACTATCTAATTCATTAATAGACATAGATAAAAATATCTATTATTCATTACTTACTTGGGATGTTACATCCTTCCCCCTTTAGAAAATTGCGTCCCCGCAATTTATTTACTTATCGAATAAATGGGGGTACTTATCCCTCATTGCATTTTCAGATTCCCATGTTGTCTCTTCCATCATGTGGGTTTTCCACAAAATCGTTACCTGATTAATCACCTTATTTCGTAACACTTGCTCCCTGTGGTCAAGAATCTGGACCAGTTGTTCCTCATAAGATAGGTTCTCTTCCAGCTGAACTACCTCTGGACTCAAAACATGAGATGGATCTGTCATATTCTTTCTCAACATCGAAACGTGAAAAACATTGTGTACCTTAGATAAACTCGGAGGTAAATCCCCTCGGTATGAAACTGATCCAATTCTCTCCAGAATTTCATATGGTCCAATGAACCTTGGACTCAACTTTCCTTTCTTACCAAATCGCATCACACTTTTCCATGGTGAGACTTTGAGAAAAACAAGATCACTTACCTCAAAAGATAGATCCTTCCTCCTATTGTCTGCATAACTCTTCTACCTACTCGGAGCTGTTCTCATCTGTTTCTGAATCAGCTGAACTTTTTCTGCTATCTCTTCTACCAATTCTGGTCCCATCAACTTCCTTTCACCCACTTCATCCCAAAAAGCTGGAGTTCGACACCACTTCCCATATAATGCCTGAAATGGTGCCATCTGTATACTGGAATGAAAACTGTTATTATATGAAAATTCAACCAAAGAAAGATGTTGGTATCAACTTCCCTGATAATCCATCGAACAAGCTCGTAGAATATCCTCCGAGTTATGAATTGTTCGTTCTGACTGCCCATCTGATTGAGGATGAAATGTTGTACTAAAATTTAATTCAGTACCCAACGACTTCTGAAGGCCTTTCTAAAAGTTAGAAGTGAACCAGGTATCACGATCAGATATAATGGAGAGGGGAACTCCATGTAACCTGACTATCTCCTTAAGATACAAATGGGAAAGTTGAACTAGGTAAAAAGTATCTCGTATAGAAAGGAAATTAGCAGATTTAGTCAAGCGATCAACAATAACCCAGATTGCATTATTACCTCGAGATGTCTTCGGTAATCCCACAACAAAGTCCATGGATATATTCTCCCATTTCCACTCTGGCACTGGTAAAGGCTGAAGCATCCCTTTCGCTAATTGTCACTCTGCTTTAACCTGTTGACATGTCAAACACTTCACAATAAAATCAGCAATATCTCTTTTCATTCCATCCCACCAGTAATACTCCCACAGATCTCTGTACATCTTAGTACTGCCAGGATGAACTGAAAACAGAGAACTATGAGCTTCACATAACAACTCTCTCTTCAAATGTGAATCATAAGGAACACACAATCTCTTCCCAAATCTCAAAACGCAATCATTATCAATTTTGAATTCAGGCAACTTACCCTTCTGAACCAACTCTACCTTTTTCTGCAACTCACTGTCTTGCTTCTATGCTTGCTTTATTCTGTCTGATAGAGATGATCTCACTGATACCTGAAACAAAACAGAAGAACTTCTTACACCAACAACTTCTATGACAAAGTTCATCAAATCCTTAACCAAAGGATCACATTACAAATGCAACATTGCTAATGAAGCATTACTTTTTCAACTAAAAGCATCATCCAATTTATTTGCTTTTCCCAAATGGTAATGAATTGTACAATCATAATCATTGATTAATTCCAGCCATCTCCTATGTCTCATGTTTAACTCTTTCTGAGTGAATATATACTTTAAACTTTTATGATCAGTATATATTTCACACTTCACTCCATACAAATGACGCCTCCAAATTTTTAAAGTGAAAACAACAGCAGCTAATTCCAAATCATGTGTAGCGTAATTTACCTCATGAGTTTTCAACTGTCGTGAAGCATAAGCAATTACCTGATCATTCTGCACTAGGACGCAACCATGTCCTTTCAATGAAGCATCACTGTATATAACGAACTCACCATTCCTGGAAGGTAGTTCCAAAACTGGAGGATTCACCAATCTTCTTTTCAATTCCTGAAAACAATCATTGCATTCTTTTGTCCAGATAAACTTAACACCCTTCCGAGTTAGCTTAGTCATTGGACTAGATAACCGTGAAAAATTTCTAACAAACCTTCGGTAATAGCCTGCCAAACCAAGGAAGCTACGAATCTCAGTTACATTTGTGGGTCTTGGCCAGTCATCCACAACTTTTGTTTTAGCAGGATAAACAGTTATCCCATCTTTAGAAACAATGTGACCAAGGAAAGAAAATTGTTGCAACCAAAACTCACACTTGCTGAATTTTCCATACAGTTTCTTTTCTTTTAAGGTTTGCAATATAACACTTAAATGTCTTTCATGCTCCTCTTTACTTTTAGAAAACACCAAAATATCATCAATGAAAACCACCACAAACTTATCCAAGAACTCATGGGAAATTCTATTCATTAATTCCATGAATACAGTAGGTGCATTGGTTAGCCCAAAAGGCATACTACAAATTCATAATGGCCATATCTTGTACGGAACGCGGTCTTCAGAACATCTTCTTCCTTTACCTTCAGCTGATGGTACCCCGATCTCAAGTCAATCTTTGAAAAATACTGAGCTCCCTGGAGCTGATCAAACAAATCATCGATATGAGGCAAAGGATATTTGTTCTTAATAGTGATGTTATTCAAGGCTCTATAATAAATGCAAAGTCTCATTAGACCATCTTTCTTTTTAACAAATAAAACAGGAGCACCCCATGGTGATGTGCTAGGACGAATGAAACATTTCTCTAATAAATCTTGCAATTGATCCTTCAACTCTAAAAGTTCAAATTGAGCCATTCGATAAGGGGGTTTTGAAATTAGATTAGCATCAGGAACTAAGTCAATAGTAAACTCAACTTCTCGATCTGGTATTATTCCAGGAAACTCATCAGGAAAAACATCAGGATACTCATTTACCACTGGCACATCATTAATCTGAACAGTTCCCTTGTTTTCAACAATGTGTGCAAGGTAACATTCATTTCCATCTTTTACAAGTTTCTTGGCCTCTTGATAAGTTATCAACAGTAAGGGTTCATTCTTGTACACAAAGAGAAAGTCTTTCTGAAAAGAAACTTCTTTAGCTCTATAGTCAATCATAGCATGGTAAATAGAGAGCCAATCCATACCCAGGATAACATCAAACTCTAACAGAGGTAGAACAATAAGGTTTGCAAGTAGGTTCTTTCCACAGATAAGGATAGGAAGATTCTTATAAATTCTTTTTGCCTCAACATTTCCCCCAGGTGTTTTTACCAAATGTTCAAGAGTCATTTCTTGAGATGGTATTCCCATTTTACTAGAAAAGGTTTCAGAGATGAAAGAATGTGTGGACCCCGAATCAAACAACACACTGGCATAATCTGAAAAAACAAACAAAGTACCTGATACAACTTCATTTGATGGCCCAACATCTGCTGAAGTAGTTTCAAAGGATTTCACCACCCCTTTCTGCTTGTAGTCTAACTGCTTCCCATCACTCAAGCTCTTTGTCGGGCACTTGTTTGCATAGTGACCCATCTCATTGCACTTAAAACATTTCACTAACTGTAAATCAAATTCGGTCTTACCTTCACCTTGATCTTTTTGAGTGCAATCACAAGCCTTATGTCCCATCTTACCACATCGGTAGCACATTCCATAATTTAGAAGACATTCCCCAGCATGCCTTTTTCCACAATTATCACAAACTGGAGAGTTAGATTTCTTACCATCAGACTTTTTTGAAGAATTCTTCCCTTTCTCCTGCCACATTGGTCTCTTCTTCTGCTGGTTGTTATAGAACACTTGATCACCGGAAAACTCCATTTCCACCTTCTCAGCACATCGAACAAGCTTTTCATAACTTTTAAACTCACGAGAATCTAATTCCCTACGATATTTTGGCTATAATCCTAAGTAAAAATGATTGATTTTACTATCAAGGTCTCGGATAAAATTTGGAGCATACCTTGCCAATCGAGTGAACCTTTCTTCATAGGTAGCCACTGAGTCTTCCTGTTGCCTCAATTCCAAGAATTTTTTTTCCATCCTAAGTCGAAAAGCCATAGGAAAATACTTTTCAAGAAACATACCTTTGAATTCATACCAGTCGAGAGCATCAATCTCATCAGCGTCCCGGATATTTTTAACCATCGACCACCACTGATCTGCTTCACCCTCCAAATGGTAAATAGCAAGACTAACCTTTTGATTTTCTGAACACCCCATGACATCAAAAATCTTCTCCAGTGCTTTAATCCACCCTTCAGCTATCCCATGGTCAGATGATCCTCTGAATGATGGGATATGTTGCCTCATGAAATGTTCCACCACCGACATGTTCCTCTGTGGTTGATCTGGCTGATCTCGTGTATGGATACCACCACCATTTATCGCTTGAGTCAACTGTGCCATTACTGCAACAAACTATTCAGTTCCAATTCTGACCATCTCAGGATGCTGATTTGGAAGGTTATTTCCTTCTGCATGCCTTCCTATCACTACTTCCCTATTTCCTCTGCGGAAAACCATTCTGAACAAACATTTCTTAGATGAAGCAACATGGTAATCTTTAAATGCTATATCATTTCAATTTGACCATAAAAAAAATAAAAAAAATATTTTTGGATAATCATTTAATAGAATTCTAACTCCTAAAGTTATCTAAACCGACCTCTGATACCCACTATAATGCCCCAGCCTTAAACCTTACTTAATCTTGAGTTATTATAAGATTACACATTGAGGATCTTTTCGGGTTTAGAGTTTTAGAGAATTAGATCATAAAACTTGCATTACATTCCACATTTAAACAAAGTGGTTACATAAAGATAGTATTCTTATTTCCCATCAATGGAAACATATTTAAAATAAAACATGGATTCTTTCTTGACACTTCCTTGACACTATCATCATATCATGTACCTTTCCCTTGACCTGTGAAAAACATTTCAAAAAACATGGGATGAGCATAAAAAGTTCAGTAAGGGATATAAAAATATGGAAAGGAACCATGGGTACATATATACATAAGAATGACATCATGCTTTACCCATAAAACATAATCAGTTTAACATACCTCATAAAATCATGAATAAATCATAGAAATCATAAGACATAAAGGTAACTTGAGGCATTTATAACATTCTTACGTAGGGAGTAACCGTCTTGGTTACGTTTGGAATACCCATCACAGTATATTCCCTAAATCTCTTCGGAGAAACCTTAACGTTTCACTCCTTCACGTTACCCAATGCATTGGAGAGCTATATCGGCCTCACCCGCCCTTAGTTTATCACGGAACCACCCATCTTCATAATAATGCCCAAGAACCTCAACATAATCGTATTACATAAATCATGCAGAATGGAAAGATAACATTTCCACCTTTCAATCACAAGATATCAATACAACACATTGATATAAAAACATTATGAAAACCATTTTCAATACCAAAATAAAAGAAAAGTATAACATGGTATTTATTTTTCTTTTAAAAAAAGGTAGGGCTTGTAGAGAAATCCGAAACTCAAATAATGGTCACGGCGGCGGAGAAGTCGTTGTCACCGCATACGTACCACAAAAACATTCCCTTTTGTCATTTAGTAAAACACTACGTATAAAAAATATTCCTTTTGGATAAACGTAAAAGTCAAAGGGGTTTATACACCATATAAAATAAGGATGTGTATAAAAAAAAATATGCCTCAATGAAAGGAGATTGTGACGAAGTCCCATACCTCGGGTCCGACTTGACCCGATCATTTTTAATGTCCTGAATAATAAACTTGAGTTAATTTCTACTTTCTTGAGAACCTTTTTCAAGTTCATTATTCCTTTTATATCACTTATTTCCATGTCATGAATACTATGTAATTATTTAAGTTAATAATGGTCGTTTTAACGATCATTGGTACTTTAGTCAAAAATAAACCCTTTATAATTACAAGTTGTTCATGTATCCATTATATCCAGAATTATAATCATGATTTATATATCATATATATCCAGTATATACATGCATTTATAATATTACATAATCATTTAGAGGTAATAAATGAAATGCATCGTTCATGGGGACGGTAATCCGTACGTACGCATGAATGCTACTTTCATTTATATTTCGTATTTTATAGAATGGAATCATAATGATATAAAGGTATATTATAATTCGAGTATAATATCATATATAATATCATATTTCCATCCTTTATACGTCCCACATATGGTATTTAACGAATCAAATCACTTTGAGGGGGCTGTAGTCCGCACTTCCTTAAATGAAGATATCGCGTTTACCCATAATGGAAACCATAAAGGTATGCCCAAAATGAAAAATAAAGAAGCTTAAGGAAAACATAAACATATTATATATCATATATAAATATAGTGACATATTAATGTCCACCTTTGAAGGTGTTAAAAGAATGTTGAACAATCATCATTTCGGGAGGCATAAATTCACCATCCACGGAAACAGTATGTCCTTTAACCATTAGATGTAGGTGTGTGTAAGTGTAGCTCGAATACTTCTTATAACAACAACCTAGTATATTGAATATACTTAATTTTTTACAAATGAAATGAATAAAAAGAGTTTAGGGGGTTGGAGAAGCAAAATAAAACAAAAGGACTCAAGTGAAGACATTACCTTAAAATCAGGTAACTCCCTTTGGTTTGAGCTCAAAGGCTTCCTTGGGAAGACTTCTGCCAAAAGTGAGGCTTCAAAGAGTAAGATCGGGATGTGGAGAGAAAAAATGGACAGGTTTTGGCCAAGCCAAAGGCTTTGGGAGTTTGGGTAAGGAGGTATAGGTGGGGGCCTTTTATAAGAGGAGAGGAGGGGCACTCTTGGAATGTAAAGAAATGTTACTTTATTTGAAAATGATTTTCGGATTCAAAAGGTCCAACATTGATATAATTCGAGGTTAAGGTGATAACGGTTCGATATCCACCTATCCAATAGGTTTTGGACATGTGTTGGTCATAGATTTCACATTATCATTTCATTTTATTTAAATCCTTTATTAATGAGGTAATTGTTGCATCATCATGATGTCATAAATAATTTAATAAATTTAATGTATAAAAATTATAAAAAAACTATCATGATGTAGGAAATATTTTTATATTTCTAATGAATATTTATAGTCCAAAAGATCATTTATTTAGACAAAATTAAAAATATTTTACTTAGGTGATACATTCTTTGTCACATTTAACATTCTTTAAAAATAAAAAGGTAAAAAGTCACTTTCTCACAAAAGTGATTCCATGGGGCCCCCAAGTTTGGCACAAGGCATACCATGGTCTTCCATGAGACAACCAGTAGCCTTAGGACACATGTTGTGGTCTTTTTTATTATTATGATATCATTTTATCATCCTTAACTACCTGATTACTCATTAATGAAGATAATTAAAGATAATTACCGTCGTTACTATTCATAATGTCCAAAAACAAAAGAGTCTTGATTACATAATTTGGAATTCTGATTCCAAATATGTAATCCATTTTACCAAATTACAAACACATAAATCGCAATAATTTATTTAAAAATAATCCCCGTTGTCAAAACAAATAGCGGGTTTTTTTGAAACAATATCTATGAAAAGTTTGGCATTAGTTTATGCCCAATTCCAAAGTGAAATTAATCCTAATGACCACCATTGGATTAAATGGTAAAAATATATTATAATTTAACTTTAAACCCAATTCTAAAGATAATATAATCATATAAATAAAGTAGATTAAAAATCAGTTTTGATGTAAAATACAGTATTTTTCACTATTCATAAAAAATGAACATTGTCAGAAAAATACCAAAAATTCACACAAAGTAAATTTTGATGTCCCAATCATAAAGAATGAGTTTATTTTGACAAAAATAGCTTATAAAATTGTCAAAATATAGATTTAAAAATGGTTTTCCATCAAAAGGCAGTAAAACAATCCTTTAAAAAATATTAGTGTATTTCATGCTTACTATTGGATTTATTTTCATTTTAAGCCACTAAAACACTATCTAATTCATTAATAGACATAGATAAAAATATCTATTATTCATTACTTACTTGGGATTTTACATAAATAATATCCCAAAATCTATCCTCTCATATTATAATCCTCACAGTGGGCATAAATTAAACCATGTTTGTCTTTTGGGGAAAACTAAAAAGAGTTATATGAACAAGTGGTAATATTCTTCAATGATGACTTTTGTATTATTTCTTTCTCTGCCCCTTAAAAAATTATTATTTCATGATTATATAATAACCTCATAATTCTAAAAATAATTATATTTTTTTATGTAAATGGTTCTACCTACACCTATACAAACATCCATCAAATGGGATACACAATCATTGTTTGTGTCTTTGGCGAATTAACACCAAGCAAACTGTTGTTGTTCATTCTTCCGTTACCGCCTGTCATGTTTGGGAATAATAATTCAATTACTATTTTGATATAAAATATTTGGTATTTATGATATCTTCATACTTTAATAATTTTTATATGACACATAACTTCAGGGTTTCCATTTTTTGGGAATACAATAACATCGTTTGTGGATGTAAGGACTACCGCCTCCTAAAAGTGTAGAGATACGTTCACATTTTTCATGGAATGTATTAAGGACGGGTTTAACAAAAATATGTGATATGAATAAAATATATACTATATTCATTAAATAATTAATTTTTTGGAAATAAAATATATCATTGTATTTCTTACCTTTTTCTCACACTGAAAAATTTATTATATCGTTCATAGACATGTGCACTACCGCCTCCTCTAATCGATGTGATTCATAATTTTTCATCACCACAAAACAATAATGATATAATAAATTATATATAATTAAATAATATTGTATTTATGATGTAAATAACATTATATAAATATAAATACTACATTCCTTATTTTCATAATGATCATTCAAAAATGGGAATGTTACTCAAGTGTACACACGAACTACCATCTCCATGATCACAACCATGGTTATTTTATCATAGTCACATTTATTGTATTATTTTAAAAGTATAATTGATGTAAAAATTTGATAATTATTTCATGGTTATTAATCTGGAGATTATTAAATAATCAAATCATAGACCTTATACAACCAATCAAAATTTAATGTTAACACATAATCCAAATATGGTCAAAACTTCTGACGTAAATATTATCGATTAAGTATGTGTATATAAATTTTTTATAAGTGAAAAAATTAATATTAAAGTTCTATAAAGTTATTAATCAAGTAAATAATTTACATAATTTTATTATTCAGGATGGCAGTGTACAATAATGACAAATCAGACTCAAGGTAATGGATTTCTTAAATTGATTCTCATTCATTGGGTTGATATTTTATTTCATTGGCCATGTTCTTCCAAAAATATATGTGAAATTATATTGGATTCTATTATTTTGTATTTACAATTTTATTTTTTAGATTTACATTTTTCAAACATAATTTTTTCATTTATTTATTATCACTCCAATGATAAAATATTTGTACGGGGATTTCTAGTGTCACTTTTATTTCTGTGATAATTATGCAATATTCCCCAATTATTTTTATTGTGATGTGTATATACTTACCATTAATGTATTTTATTATTATTCTACTTGAAATTATGGGGTTTTACATGTCCATTTTAGGATCTATATTTCATGGCATTCAAGGATTCAATGTTACCAAAGCGGTAATGGCTTGTTGTCAGAATTTTCCTTCCTTGTGACATTTGATATGTTATACAACGATTTTATTTTATAAGGCATATATACTACTCCTTTGAAATGTTATATTATTAATATATTTATTCTCATGATGTTATGATTCATTTAAGGTTATTTGATTCATGAGGATTTGGATTCTAATGTTTCAATGCGGTATGAGAACCTTTGGAATGTTTAAATATTATTTCCTCAAGAATGTTTTTAGGATATTTTTATTGGCATTTTGAAAGCACGAATGATTGTTTCCTATCAACCATTCAAGGTTATGGTGCTATACTATTGTGTATATTGGCACTCAGGTTGAATACTCGGTGATGACACATTTTAATAGTCGATTGTTTTTAGTTGATTTTGTTTTGATTGGGGGGGATTGTTTGCAGAGGTTAGTTGAAATGATTGATTGATTAATATTGATTTAACAATTTGAAATATATTTGGTGAGTTCATAAATATGTAGTTAAGCTTGATCCTTGATCCTTGCTTTGTATTTCATTAAATAAATACCCATGTCACAAGTTGATGTTGATTGGAATTTCTAAGTGTTAAAGCTTTATTCTATTCCTTAACTTATCTAGGATTTTAATATCAATCAGTACATAGTTGTGGTAGTTTATTTATGATTCCAATAATCCATGGAATCTATATGTTGAACAAAATATTTCATTAATCCATGACATGTTAAGTCCAACGTACAAAATGTTAAATTAAAGAATACTCATCGAGCAAAATCTCTCAATCGCTTAACATCTCTAAATAATGACTCACACTTATTATATATTTAATTAGAAATTAATATGTTTATTGAAATGGTAATATATGTTTATGGTGATGAATTAATAAGTGATGAAAAATAAAGGGGTACGAAAAGAGTTGTGCGTCGAACACACACAAAAGCAGTGAAGGGAATTAAATACTGACTTTTGATTGAATGAGAAAGAAAATGAAAGGAAAGGGTTTTAACTTGATTTAAACTATTTTAATAATATTAATATTAGACAGTAGATGTTAGGTGAGAATAAGAGATATTGAAGAAGAAACATGCATTTAAACAAAATTTAAAAGAAAAACACTTGTGAAATTACAAATGAAGAAAACTACAAAACTAAATTAAAACTAAGAGAGAAGGAAAGGCCTACCAAGTAAAAAAATGAGTATTTAAGGTCCTCCCAAGCCTTTAGAAATTATTTGGTCGTTCCAATGTGTGCTTCTATCTTCAAAAATTCCTACCCTTTTGAAAGGAGAGGAGTGGATGTATTTTTAGCCCAAGGTGGTATATTATTTTCATTCCAAACCTACCCCTCCACTTGGCTCGATGATTTGGACATCCAGATAGGCGAATCTAGAAATATCTCTTTTTTAAAAGTTTTAGATAATAATGTTGGCCGACTAATCTCAGATTTTTTAGGCCATTGGACTTAAGGATCTAATGTTATGGCGGCTTGATTAAACAACCTTAATCTATCCAATTGAATAAAAACATTTTAAAGGTTAAAATGTGACTGGGTTTTGAATAGGAATATGACTTAAAATTTGAATTCTTTCTCCAAAAAAGTAGACCACCTATATTGTCTCTTTCACACAGTAAAATATCATCTTTAATGAATTTCTCTATCCGGAGAAATAAGAAATTTGGTGTTCTAAACTCAATTCCCAGAAAGAATTGTGGTCTGGACATTAAAGCTTCTTTTGGGCCCCTTGTTTGTGGATTTGGGCCTTGAAATTTTTATCCAAGATGAATTTAATTTTCTCCCATCCTTTTGAGGATAATTAAAAGATTTGTACTTCTAGAGTGGGCTCAGTAATTCTTTCTTCAAGGATGGTACAGTTTCTTCAAAGATTATTTGAGCCTTTTTCGGTGGATCATATGACCCTTCAAATGGGATATTTGGCCAAAGGATCCTTCTAATGAAAAATTTTCATTTGAGTACGTAAACCTAAAAAACACGGATCATGAAAGTTGGATAAGTAGGGGGATATTTATTATTAAAACATTAAACATACTTGAATCTGGATGAATTTAAATAGTGCTCTATAATTATATTTAATATTAAAACATTAATATTTCACACAAATTATGTACATTTCATATAAAATAAGTAAATGGATTATATAAAAAGTTATGAAAATATTAATTACTTCAAATTTACATTAATACATGTTAATAACCCTGTATGTTACATATCCTCCACTGGGTATAAGTTTTATTAATACCATCATCATTCTTTCTTTGAATGGATAATGATTATTTAAAAGAGATTATTTCGAAACCCATTTATAGTCTATGGGCTAATCATGTTTGAAATATATTATTTTGAAACTCGTTTCTTTTCCATTGGTTAATCATATTTCAAATTGATTTTTTAGAAACCCATTTCTTTTCCATGGGTCAGAAATGTTTCAAATTGATTTTTTAAATAATTTTCATTTCCATAGGTTAAATTTTTTCAAAAGATATTATTTTGAATCCCATTTCTTTTCCATGGGCTAATCATGTTTCAAATATATATTTTTTGAAACTCATTTAATTTTCATGGGATAATCATGTTTCAAATAGATTGTTTTGAAACCCATTTATTTTTCATGGGTTAATCATGTGTTAAAGATATTGGTTTGAAAACCATTTTTTCAATGCATTAATCATGCTTCAATGTGATTATTATGGATCCCTTTTTTCACATGATAATGATGTTTGAATGATATTATTATGGGTATCATTTATTTTCCATGTGTTAACCATGTTTCAAATATATTCATATGTAAACCATTACTTTTACATAGGATAATCATGTTTTGATGAGATTGACATTAAACCCATTTCTTTTCTATGCGTTTCTCATGTTATAAATTTCTAATGATTGTCATTGTTAGTTTTATTCATGTTTTCGATATTGGGAATATTAAAATATGGGGTGGCCTAGATAGCACCAGGGAAGCCTGTTATCACATAACATGGGGTGACCTATATAAAAACAATAATTCCCACTAAATTAAAACATTAGGTGGTCCAGATAGTGTCATGTGATCCAGTTATATCTCTTTAATGTATTGGGTTTTGAAAATGTTGGAATTAGGCTATATGGTTATTCCAATTGAAAGGTTTTGGAAAGGGGTTTGAAACAGTTTTCTGAAAGTGATACTCTATGTTACTAAAAATAATTTTAATTAATTTCTATGAGTTTATATTATTTCTAATGATTGAGGTTGAAATCATGTGGATTTTGATTACTAATTTCGATTACTCTTTCTATTGACATGTAATAATTTTTTTGATGACTAGGCATTGATGGGTATGAGATCTTTTGTTATTTTCTCATGAACTATGATTCTTTTATCATAACCTTTTTCACACTTATACTCATTGATGACTTTAAATTGTTAATTATTATGTTTAACCTTACTAATAATCTGATATCACCCTTCTTATGTTTCCATTTACAAAGTTTTTAACAAATTATGTCGAACAATTTCTGTCTACAACGGATTTCACAAGGATGATTTTGATGACCTATTGTGAAATCAGAAAAGTTTTGTTAATGGGAGAAATGATTTTAAGGATTTTGAATTGTTTATGTATGCATTTTTTATAATTCACTAAAACATTATAACAAAAAATTTATCTAGAATGTAAGTGATTCATGTTTTTCTTTTGATGTGGTAATTTTTTGATGAAATCTTTGAGTCACAATTATCAGCAACAAAGTCGAGAATGTAAAGTCATGGATTTCAGCACAGGATATAGGACTGCGGGTTCAAGGCATTTATAGTTGGTATCAAAGGTCATTTTGGATATCTTTTTAGATTAGTATTATTTTATATGATGTTATATTATAGTTATGGATACCTTCATAGTTTTATAAGAGTAATAATGATGATATTTTAAAAGTATTAGACACTCCACTGTGGTTTTATGCGATGAGATCTTAAAGTGATTAATGAAATTTTTGGAGGTGTTTTTTTGAGTTGGGTTATTTATATCCCTTATGATCAACATGATGTATTTATAGAGGATTAATGAAAAAATGGGACAACCCGTATGTTGGGTGATAACCAGTCACATCTTTCTAGGTGATGGGGCTTGAACACCTGACTGAAGGATGATAAGGGTTTCACTAACATCCTATGGCCTACATGATGTCCTATAAAAAATGAATTTTTTTAATGTAAATATAATTTTATAACATAAACATATGGTATTTTATTTTAAGAATAATGGTTTATTTAAATTTGAATAATATATGATCAAATTCTTTTAATCATTAGGCTTCAATCATAAATAAAAAATGTTTGGAGAATATTATAGATATTTAGATATTGAATTATTTTGTTTGAACTTTTCATATTACATTTTAATTTTGATTATTAATGTATTAAAAAAAGTTTTACTCATTTTTTGAATTATCATAAAATGTGCTAACCATTTTGGTATTGGATATTGTGTATAGATAGGTGGAATATCATGATTGTCCCTTTTATGGTTATGCTGTCATTAAATGTTTATTTTCATTATTAATGAATTAAAAATTCATACTTAACACTAATTATTTAAGGAAATGATGATATTATGGTGGAAATTGACAAAATGCTTAAATTATACTCATCATGTAACTATACTTACATATTCTATAAGTTTAGATTTTAAAAGAAATCCTTAATCTTTAGAAAAAATATCTTGAAATAAAATGTTATCCTATTAACATATTTTATGATGATATCAATGTCATTTTAAACACCATATTTGAATATTTTTTAATTAAAATCCTCAATAAATTGATCTCTATCACTCTTTATTAGTCCAAAAGAATTTATTTTTGCCTTCCAAATAATTATTCTAAATTCCCACCAATTTTATCCCTATGTGTAATTATATTTATGCTAATATTATAGACACCATTATGTTTCCCAATTTAACTTTTAAAGAGTATGTATTATAAACCCAATTTATTTTGTGGGTTTTAATAATGGAATACTAAAAATGTTTACGCATTGATTACCATGAATAATTTTTAGGGATAAAAACATTTTAAGTGGAGAGCATGTAACATTCTGAGATTTATGAAATATCTTTATTAAAATTAATTTATATTCTTTTATATATATTTTTACATGAAATTAATTGTTCATATTTATTTATAAAAAATATTAAGTTTATCTTTAGTTTCATGTTACATTTTGTTTCTTTGAAAACTTGTGTTTCACAAAAGATCGAGTCTTACCAGAAAAAAATATGCTATTAATATTATTATTTGATATGATAGTTATCAGATAGGTATTATAAAATAGGGAACAATTAATATTAAAAAAATATTAAATTAATTTTTACAAGTGTTTATAATATGAATTCATGAGTAACCAATAGACTAGAAATGAAAATAATGACCAATTGAATATAAAGGTTGTGTTTTAATGGAAAACTATTTCTATGACCAAATATACATTTTATCTTAAAAAATTAAATTAATCACTGTTAGTGAAATATATTAATGAAATTTATATGTTATATATTAAATTTTTTTAAATTCATAAAATATTTTTTAAAGGATTAAGATAAGAATAAATCAAATTTTAAGCATAAAAAAGTTGTATATTTTTTAAAGGCAGTTTTACCGCCTTTTAATAGCGTACTTCTCTTAAAGAATTTTTTTTAAATTTAAAAAATTATATTTGAAAAAATAAACTTCATTTTTTAAATTAAAACATTAAAATTTATAATGTGTGATTTTTTTTATTTTTATATAATGTTACATGTTTTGATGTATAGTAAAAAATACAGGATTTAAGTGAAAAAAAATTTCATTAAAATAATATAATGTGATAAATTATTTTTTTATTGGTTTTTCAATATAATTAGATAAAGTTTATATAATTTATTAAAATTTATTTCACTACAATCAATTTCACATTGAAATTTTATATAAATACATTTTAATCTTTTGAACAATTTACATTAAAAACTCGGTTCTCGTTCCGTCTCCAAGATTAATTTTAAATCAAATTATTCCATAATGTGATTGGAATTTTAAAAAATGGATTATATAATTTTACTAAGAATAATTTATAATTTATATTAAATCTGAATTTGTTTTTGACCAAATATCTTAGTGATATAAATTAAAATTAATTATTGTGATTGATGTAAAAATGAGTTTACATAGTGGCTAAACAATAATCTTAAGGGGTAAAATGACCGATAAATTTGTTTAAAAAACCTTTTATATCCAGTATTCGATTATATATCCTATTGTATGTAATTTAGATCATTATATTAGACACATTATGTAAGAGAGTCCTTCCAATAGTGTTTACCTTTTTGTATTTATAGAAATGTCACTCCCCCTCCACTATCAAAAGGCGCTCACTCTCCCCACTTCTTCACACATCTCAAGAACTTTATCTCATATAAAATATTCAAAAACATTCTCCAAGAATCCTCCCTATAATATTATAATCATAATTTTTTCTCAAAATCATACTATGGATGTCTTTTGGTGAAAACTAAAAAGGGTTACCTGAAGAAGAGGTAACATTCTTTAACAAGAACTTTTGTTTTATCTCATTCTACACACATTCAATTATTATTATTCGAGGAATATATAGGAACCTAAATATAATAAATATTCTGATATTTTTTATGTTAAGGTTTCTACCTACATCTACACACACTTCCATCAGTTGAAATACAAAATCATCGTTTGTGTGTACGGTAGACAACCTCCCTAAAAACAGATGACACTTGTTCTTCCATTACCACCTCTCAAGGAAGGTAAAAATGATAAAAATACTATTTTTATATGATATATGTGATATTTATAATTTCATAATAATTATATAATTTTTATATGAATCATACCATCATGCTTTCCTTTGTTGGTAATATGATGACATCATTTGTGGATGTGTGGATTACCGCCTCCTCAAAGAGATGTGATGTGTTCACATATTACATGGAATGTATTAATGATTGGTTTAATAAAAATATATGACCTAACTAATATACATATGATATTAATGAAATAATTACCTTACTAGAACTATAATATATTACATTCCTTCTTAACTTTTCACACACTAAAAATGTTATAATGTCGTTCCTGGACGTGTGGACTATCGCCTCCTCGAAGTGATGTGATTCCTCTTTTTTCATAACCATCATATTTTTTTTAAAGGTTGGGGCCGAAGGCTCAATTTTTTATTTAAAGAAAATACTTCTTTAGACTGGGTAGAGGGAGACCCAATACATAGCCCAAAAGCCCAAGGCCAAGTGGCCTGATTACAGGGCTTGAAAGCCCGTTTTTATGGCCCAAAGAGCCCCTCGGTGAATAGTACTGCTACAGTACCCCGGCTGCTATAGTACCTGCTAAAGTACCGCCACCTCTATAGTTCCTACTACAGTGCCTCCACTGCTGCTACAATGCCCTGCTACAGTACCCCCGGAAATTCGTCCCTGCCAGGATTTGATCCTGGGTCTTTTGGATGCCAAGCAAGAGCATGTACCACTAGTGTATAGGCTCGTTGGCATAAAATAATATGGTATTTATAATATTATTATATTTATATAATGATAAATTTTACATACTATATTACTATCATTATCATTGAAAAATGAGAATGTTACTCATGCGTAGGTACAGCTTACCATCTCCATGACCATAATAATGATTCACTTTTTATACCATCATTATTGTATGATTTTAAAATTATAATTTATGTATAAATGTTATAAATATTTCATGGTTATGATAAGGGAAATGACTAAATATTTTCCCCATTGATCTTATTCAACCAATTAATGTCAGATTAAGTAGTTGTATGTAACATGTTTATAAGTGAAATAAATGTAATAATAAAATTATAAACTATTATGAAGAAATTCAATAATTAATATAAGTTTATTATTCTAGAATATAGTGGATAATAATAACAAATCGGAATCATGCTAAGGGATTTCGTAACTCAATCTCTATTCATTGGGTTAACCTTCTATTTCATTGGTTATTCGATTCCAATAATTTGTGTGAAATAGCCTATAATTTAATTGTTATGTATTTACACATTTATTTTGTGAATTTAAATTTTTCACACAAAATTATTTTATCAATTTATTCTCACTCCAATGATGCAATCTTTGAAAGGGGATTTCTTGTCTTAATTATATTTCTTGTATAATAATGCCATATTCACCACTTATTTTTGTTGTGTGGTGTATTTACTTCCCATTATGGTATTTGAAGATTATTTTCCTTAAACTTATGGTGTTTTACATATCCATTTGAAGATATATATTTCATATATTTCTCAGTTTCAATGTTTCCTAAGCGGTAATGGATTCTTATCATGATTTCCTTCCTTGTAAAGTTTTTTATGTTATATGCATATTTTATTGTATAAGGTGTATATAATTCTTCATTAACATATTATATCATGAACGTATTTATTATCATGATATTATGTTTCATTTAATGCTCTTCCATTCTTGGGGATTGTGATTCAAATGTTTCAATGTGGTATGTGACTCTTTGGAATTTTTAATTATTGTTTCCTCAATAATGTTTTAATGATATTTTTAATAGTATTTTCATTCATCCATGCCAAAAAGGAATTGTGTTACTTGTTATCCACTCGGATATTTTATATTGATATTGTCCTCATTCTTTCTCTAGATGGATTATGATTGTTTTAAAGATATTTTTTTGAAACTCATTTTTTCCCTGGGAAGATCATGTTTCAAATAAATTTTTTTGAAACATATTTCTTTTCATATTGTTAATCTTGTTTCAAATATATTGTTTTTAAACCCATTACATTTATATGGTTTAATCACGTTCAAAAATATCATTTTGAAACCCATTTCTTTTGCATGGGGTGATCATGTTTCAAAGATATATTTTTGAAACCAGTTTCTTTTCCAATGGTTAATCATATTTTAAGGAGATTGTTTTGAAACCCTTTTCCCTTTCATGGGTTAATCACAATTCAAAGTGATTGTTTTGAAACACATTTATGTTCCATTTTTTAATCATATTTCAATGATATTGTTATGGAACTCATTTATTTTCCACAGGATAACCATGTTTCAATGACATTGTTATGGATCACATTTCTTTTCAACTGATAATCATGTTTCAAATTGATTTTTATGGAACCCATTTATTTTCCATGAGTTAATCATGTTTCAAAAATATTGAAATTAAACCCATTTATTTTACATAGGTTTATCATGTTATAAATGAATAATGATTATTTATATGATTTTCATTTAAGTTGTGGTTCTTGGAAATATTACAATATTGGGAGGCCCATATAGCACAGAGAAATCCCATTATTTTTTATCATGGGGTGGCCTAGATAGCACTAGGAATTTCTGTTACAGTTTATCATGTGGAGGCCTATAATGTTCTATGCGAGACCATCATAGCTCTATAATTTATTAGGAAATTATAATGTTTGAACTTGAAAATTTGATTATTCCAATTGAAATATGTTTGAAATGGTTTTAAATTTTTTTTATGAATGTGATGAAAAAGATTTTTTTATTTGTTTTTATGAGGTTATAATGATTCAAATGATCAAGGTTGATATCCCATGGATTTTGATTATTTATACCAATGAATCATATATTTCACATGTTTTCATATTTCATGATCCAAGTATTTATGGTTATAATTTATCTTATGACTCGCACAAGCATTTTGATTGTGTCATCATAAACTTATGATGTATTATATTCATTTATGACATTAAATTGTTAATATTTAAATATACCCTTACTAAGAATCATAGATCACATTACTTATGTTTCATTTTCCCAAATTTCAAATAATAATGTTGAATAATTTATTGCATAAATTATTTCACAAGGATGACGTTGAGGATTTGTTGTGAAATTATAAAAGATGGGTTAAATATGATAAATGTTCTTTTAATGACTTGGTAATTATTTATGTAGGATTTTTTTTCTAATTCTATAAAACTATAAACCTAAAAGGTCCTCCAAAATGTATGTGATACATGTTTTACTTTTGATTTTGTATGTTTTAGATGAAACATTTGGGTCACAATTATTTTAAAAAATTCTAGGAAAGTAAATTTATAGATTTTAGTATAGGATCCATGTGTGCGGGTTTTGGGATGTTATAATTTCACCTTGGGTGATGCACTTATTGGGGGATGTTATTGTTTTCTAAGATTTTTTTCATGGACTCTTATTGAATTGAATTTGAGTATACATGCATAATTATAGGTGATTGGGATTTTATGTGACATGCATTATTTTAGGAATTCATAGAAATGATGGTTTTGAGTAAGAATTGTAAAAAAATTATTTTTCTTCATTGAGTATTTAAAAAAAGAAATGGTTCCTAATATAAAAATTATAATTGAAAAGGATTTTAATTGTGGTAATTTAAAAAAGTTAAATGACTCACTAATAGAAAAAATTGGAAATATGAATGTGCATTCCCATATGTTAACCATAAATCAGATAAGGGATTGTTGAATGTATTTATAGTACCTCGGTTTTGACAATGTGCTGTGGTATGAGGGATTAATTGTTATAGATTTTTGTGAATCCCTCAAACATAAATTTTTTAATAATGTGTATTGTTTCCTAAGATGTTTATTTAGAATTATATAGATATAAATCCATGATTCTTCTTGTTGATAGGATGAAAGGAGGACAAGATAGGAAATGTTCTTCTATCAGTGGGTCCATGGTCTCTGATAGTCTATGGTTAAGAAGTTGGAGAGCTATTCCATTATAAATTTTCTCAATTTATATATTGTATTTCAAGAGACCAAGCGAGGTTTGTGAGGACTATAATTGAGTGAACATCGTATTTCCAATTATAGAACCCTCTAACGTTCACAGGAGAGGGTTTCCCTAAGGTATCAATGTTATGGATTGATTATATGCAGATGATCCTAAACTATTTAGAGACACATTCATAGAAGTGATTCAAGTTGGATTTTTATATGTCATGTGATCAAGAGAAGCAATTTTGGGATATTCAAACATGGGATGAGTAGCTAGAAATCATGGTATGGAATATATTTTGTGATATTTTCCTAGAAAAAAAATAACCAAAGGTGGTCATGAAGGAGAGGTAAGGTAATTTTAGGTGTTTTACTAAGGGAAGTATGTATACGATGGAATATGATAGTCGGTTAACTGATTTTCAATGCTTTGTTCCAATCTTGGCAGGAGATGAGGAAACTATGGAAAATTATTTCCAAAAAACATAAGTGTGAGATAAAGTCCTGGGTTACTATCTTTAGGATGGTTTTTTTTAATGAAATGGTGAATCGTGCTCTCATTTTTTAGGGGAAACTAAAGGAGGATTTTATTGCAAGTCATGTGGTTATTTTAGGATGACCATGATGTCTGCCTTATCAGAGTATAAAGAATCACTATAATAATTTATACTAGGGAATTAGAAAATAGAGTGCCTAGGGAGAAGGTTCAATAACTCAGATCAATAAACAAATATACTTCCACAAATTTTTTAGCTGAGGTTACATTTATAGCTAGTGGCTATGACCACCAGTGGAGTGTCGTTCATGCTGAAGGATTGGATCTCTAATGATGTATTGATGGAACATTAAAACGATTTATAGTGATGGAGGAACCATGTAATATTATAGTGATGGAAGTTGGTATTTTACCCCATATCAGTATGGAAGATTGAGTTATTGTAGTTGTGAAGGTTTAGGTAGTGGAAGTTGTATTTCAGGGAAAGAGAGTCTATATCAGAAGACCAGTACAACAAAGGGGACTTAGACTACATCACATGGTAGATGGGTATGACAATTTCTTGTTGGTCAGCCTACACTTGAAGATAATTAGGATTGACCTATCACAATTAGAGGTACAATTCTAGTAGCTTCTATACTATCTAGTTCTTTATTTGGTACACAAGCTTGCCCATATTATATATCTTCACAACTTGGGAATAGTTTTATTTTAATGGTGGAGTTTCTGAGTGGCATAATTATGATCTCCACACCATTTTGAGTACAATAAAGGGATATATGTTTATGTAAAGGGCTTTCTCTCAAGGTTGGGGACTATCATTTCTTTTGGGATCTTTGCGCACTTCAAATGTTATGTTTTGACTGTACCTCGGGTATACATTGGCTAGTATCATACCAATCCCACATCGATTTTTACCATAGAAGAGTAACCTTACCATCTACTAAGGGTAAAATATATGTTCATAGTGGAGAGTGGGATATCCTAGAAATCTATCTAGGGATTTTACATCAGTAATAGGGGGAGATCACCACCCAGGTTGCAAGTCTTTTTCTGGATGATTGGAGTATAAAGAATGATTACTTTCCAACCATAGTAGACTAGTCCCATGACATGTTTCTTGTGGAATTCTAAAGGATTATACATGATAGGAAATGTTGAATTCACAATTGATCTCATGCCTAAAGATGAAACAATTTCTATTTCACCTTATAGAATGTCACCAATATAGATTCATGAGAATAATACTTAGTTAGAAGAATTTATGGATAATAGATTTATTGATCTGATTATGCCACCTTGGGGTTCTTTGATTTTGTTTTCAAATATGGATGATAGGATGTTGCATTTTTCTATGATTATGATAAATTAATCTAGATGATAGTGATGAACCATGTCCTTTTCTGTGTATTAACAATAACTTTGTAAATTTGAGAGGGTATTTTGTTTTCTACAAGATAGACTTGAGAACAAGGTATCATTAGTTGATATTTATAACTTTTTATATAACATGGAAAATATTCCAAAGAATTTATTTCCAATATGAGATCTTCATGATGCCTTTTGTTCTAGATAACACTCTGGTTATGTTAATTCCATTGATGAACCGAATCATCGACCCATACCTGGATCAGTTTGTTGTTGATTTTATGGATGACATATTGTTGTACTCCAATATTCATGACGATCATGCCCATCATCTTTACATCATCTTGAGCACACTGAGACAACATTAGTTATCTTCCAAGCTCTATAAGTTCCAATTTTGTATTGAAGGGGTACATTTGTTGTGTCATGTCATCTCTGAGGATGGTGTGTTAGTGGACCTATAAAAGGTGAGGGTAGTGGTTTCTTGGACGCAGTCGAAGAATTTTTTTTGATATTAGAAGTTTTTGGGGATTTGTGGGTTATTATCAAAGGTTTATACTTGTCTTTTCTCTATTTGGAATAACATCATTCATTCTTGACCATTAAGAGAATTAAATTTTAATGGTCTGGACCATGTGAGAATGCTTTTCAAGAGTTGAATAATAATTTGACAGAAAAACTAATTTTGATCCTAACAAAGTTGGATGAGGAGTATAACAAGTTTTGTGAAGAGTCTGTGATTGTAAATGGAGTTTTGTTATGGTATGGAGATCTATTTATGGTGTATGGGTCATGATAGTTGATGTAACATGAATAAAATTACCCTACACATGATCTTGAGTTCATTTTGATAGTTTATGCATTAATGTATTTGTGGTAGTATCTATTGGGAAAAAATAATTATGTATACTAACCACAAAAGATTAAATTATATATTTTCATTGAAGTATTTGAGTCTCTGATAGTGTATTTTGGTTGAGAATATTATTTCTTTATAATTTTATCTAGCATATACACCTGGTAAGGGAAAACTGTTGCAGACTCATTGAGATGTAAAAAACACACTTCGGGAGTTCATGAGTCTTAATCTACGTAGAACATAATGACATTAATAGATGAGATGCATATTGAGGTTCAGGAGGGAAATGATAAGATGAACCATGTATACTTTTCTATTAACTCAACAATTCTTAGACAGATCATATAGAGGTTGTATGAGAATCCAACGTATTTGAACATTAAGGAAATCCTTGATGTTGTGGATTCCCCTTCTGATTGGACTAATGACGATGATGAGATCATCTAGGTCCATAACTGTGTTGTTGTTCCTATGTGTTTGTATAAAAATTTTATGTGTTAGTTTAATGCCTTGAAGTGTGTGGTGAATCCTAGTTTTAGAAAAATATATCGTGACCTATGTAAACAATATTGGTGGTTAGGAATGAAAAAAGATATTGAAGGGTTCATGAGATGATGATACACCTACCAGCACATGGAGGCTAAGCATCAACAATCTAGTGGTTTACTACATCCATTTCCCATTCTAGAATGGAATTGGGATGATGTAACCATGGACGTTATGGTTGGTCTTCCAAGGATGCCTCCAAATAATGACACTATATGGGTGATTTTGGAATGGTTTAAAAAATGAGACCATTTCTTGCATATCTAGGATATTTTTACCATATAATAGTTTAGTGATATGTATATTTGAGAGAAAGTTTATTTTCATGGGGTATAGTGGAGCATTGTTTCAGATCACAATATGTGCATGACGTCTTGTTTCGAATAAAAATTTTAGAAAGCATTGAGTACCAAATATTTTTGAGTACATATTTCCACCCACATATAGATGTTTAGTTAGAACATACTATATAGGTATTGAAAGATGCATTATGAGAATGCATCCTAGACTTTGGTGGGTCTTGGGAGAATCACTTAGCACTCGTTGAGTTTTCCTATAACATCAGTTATCAGGTGACTATTCATATGGAACCATATGAGGATCTTTAGGGAAGGAGATGTAGATCGACTCTATGATTGATGGTGGTAGGGGATTCAGATTTGATGGGAAAAATTCTTGTGCAGGATACATCATAGAAGTTTCAATTGATTCAGAAATATATGGCTTTGGATATGAGTATGAAAACATCATATGCTGACTGATATCAATGACAATTTGAGTTTATAGTGGGTGACTGTGTGTTCCTTCAAGTGTTTTCTAGATTGGGACACT
This sequence comes from Viscum album, assembly GCA_963277665.1. Taxonomy (NCBI): domain Eukaryota; kingdom Viridiplantae; phylum Streptophyta; class Magnoliopsida; order Santalales; family Viscaceae; genus Viscum; species Viscum album. The sequence continues at coordinate 605,766,258 of OY728139.1, read as the reverse complement.
ATAGGATACAGAGGAAGGTCATGTTGGAACCCATCTTTATTGGGCCTTTGAGATTGTGGATAGGATCGAGCTAGTGGTGTACTGATTGAATATTTTATAGATGTATAGTGCTGTGAAAAAGTTTATCATGTGTCAAAATAATGGAAGTATTACCATATCCCTTATCATGTGATCGATGTTGATGATGTTGAGATTCAGGATAATGTTTCCTTTGAGGATCATCTGATTCATGTTATAGATCAGAATGAGAAATTGTTGAGGGGATAGACTGTGTTGATTGTGTGAGTATTGTGGAATCATGGACATGTTCATTTGGATACAAGGGAGTGGGAATTAGATATGTATTCATAGTGGATCAACATTTTTACCTCAAAGGATTAGTGACTATTGTGTGTATAGCTGGGGGAAGAGATACTATAAGTTGAGGAGATTATAAGATCATGAACTTTTTAGAGTATCCTCATGCTCATTTCTAGGTATTGTTTTACACTTGAGTTGGTTATACTTAGGATTGATTTTTTGTGGGGTTATTCTAGTTGAAATTATAGAAACTTATAGGCCCTTGGGGATCTTCATATTTGGTGGATGGATAGAGAAAAATGTTAGGTATTAACTATGAAATTGTGCACCCCTTTTGGAGGTATAAAAGGTGTTCCATGGTTGGTGAACAGTTTCTCCAAATAGTGCACCCCCTCCCCAAACTATGCACTATCAAACTAAGGGGATTTTTACATTGGTTGCATGATTTTTTTAAAAGTGTGTGACATTGGAAAATCTATGCACTCCATGAGTAGGGGATCATGGTTAAGGTACCCCATTTTTAAAATTGTTCCCCTCCACCCAGGAAACTGTGCAACCAAGTTTTAAAACCACCATAAATTATATTAAAATTCCATAACCCCTAATAATTATCCGCATTTACCCCCACATGAACTAAAAGTCATTTATTATTTTTTTGATTTACCAGAGATAATTCCAAGGCTCCTCAAACCCCTTTCTTGGTGAATCAAAGATTGATTGAAGGATTGACTACTCTACGGTATGTAATTTCTTCCCCATTTTATTTCATCTCTCTTTTACCACTCTTTCCCAATAAAAAGGGGTGATTTTTTCATCTAATTGAGATATTTTCGATCTTGGTTTTTATTTTTTTGTTTCATTGGATATTGGTCATAGGTTTTGATCCAAAATCTAATCTATAGTTGTAAAATTAATCATTCAACATAAAATTTGGGGTTGTGGTTTGGAGAATGTTCATCAACCATCGTGAGTTAGGTGTTATAGTTTAAATGCCCATATTATTGACTATTTGGGTGTATTTAATTGGGAAACAACAATTTCCACATTGGGAAATAACATTTTGAATTTAATTAATTAATTTTTAGAATAATGGTATTATGAAATTGACAGAATAATGGGATTATAAAATTTGTTAATTAATGGTATTATATAATTGATGGAATTATGGGAATGTGAATTTTGTTTAATAATTGGTTTATGAAATTTAGGGAATAATGTGATTAGGAAATTGGTTTATTAATATAATTATGAAATTTATTGAAAAATGGCATCACGAAAGTGGTTAGTAAATGTGATTATGAAATTGGAACCATAGTATGAGATGTTTGTGATTGATGTGAAAAATAATTTTTGGGACATGTACTATATCCCCAAATATCCACATGGTGAAATATTTATACTCTAGTCCCCCAAGATATTTATATATATTTTCAAGTGATCATTGAGTTGTGGGATAGGTACAACTACTTGAAATACCCACGGGGTGCCACAGTAATACTCTAGGGCCACATTGAGTGAATGAGAAATTGGAAACTAAATGATTAATTGAATATATTGATGGAAATTAATGTGATATCCCTATTGTGTAAGGTTAAAACTCTGTCACTCGCCGAATTAGTTATCATTGGTTTGTGTGTCACTGTGAATCCATGGACCTATGTAGTTAATTAAAAAATAATTTTATGTGAAACCTATTTAATTTATATTTGTATGTTATTATTTTTAAAATTTCATACAATTTCATAGACTAAATATTTTATTATACCCTGTTGGTGGTGGCCTATATATTTTTACTAACACCCTACATGGGTTTCATGTTCAGTACCCCAATATAGGTCAAGTTTTCATGACATAATAGGGGAAAGATCCTTATGATAAATGGCTGAGTTGGGAACCGGGATAGAGTGTGGATGAGGGAACCATATATGATGTCGGGAACCTCTTAGGGAGTTATCAGTGTGTATTTATATTGGATATAAATTTGATACATGACACTTTTATGTCATGAAAAATATTTTTTTTTATAGTCATTTATCTATATTTTCCAGACTATCAAGTGATGTTGGTTTTATTGAATATGTTATTATTCCATTTTATTTTTTATTATCATTTAACTATTTTTTATTTATTTAAACTATTTTTCTACTTTGATAAATAATTTATAGTCTCCCCATGATTTATATTAGAACCTCCCTTCTAGTGGACAACCTCTAGAGTATAAGAAGTCATTATTGAGGATTTTTGGATAAATCGGCTCTGGGAACCAGCATGTGGAACCTGATTCAGGATGTTAAATTATGATATTTTAAAATATATCATAACTACCATGGCTTATTTTATTTATTTAATTATTTAAAATTATTTTATAATATAATTTTGAAAAATACATTATTTTAAATTATGATATTATTTATTTCATTTAACATTATATACATAAAGACTATGGGTGAATTTGAATATAAAGATTTAACACCTCTATAATATGTTCTATTGATCTAGAATATTTGTGGGTCATTTTACCTCATTAAAATTAAATAAATTTTAGGATTTTCAAAATAAGTTTTTATATATTATTATTAAATTGAGAAATATTTCATATTTGTTTCATAAATATTTATGTTCATTATATTATTATTAAAATTTTAAAAAATATACTATATCATGAAATTAATTTTACTAATCTCTAGATAGACACTTATATTCATTTATAACTCACTTTTGCAAATATGTAGAAACATAAGAGATTTTAAAAACAATGAGAGGGGAATTTTGTAACTTTCTTTGTTTTAAATAATATATAAGTCATTTTTATTGACAATTTTCCATTAAACAACTTGATTTATAAAACAAGATGTTAATGGTATAATTACCTTCATCCAAAAATATTTATAATGAAAAAATTTGGCATTATAACTTATTTTTAACCAACATTAACCTAATTTATCCTTTACTGAGGTGAAGATTTTTACCACAGTTACTGGACATATTGAAGAAACATAAAAGGGGTATATTTACCAAATTTTTACCTCCTGATTATTAATATCGAATACATTTTATAAAATTTAATTACAATATATAGTAAAAAACTATTTTAATATAATCACACAACATGCAACAAAAACTATCATTTCAAAAAAGTCATTTTAACCATAAAACTATATATATTCTTATGATATACTTAGATTTTTTTTTATTTTTAAAACATTTGATAAATTAAATAATATATTAATTTATATAAAATTAAAATACATTATTTATTAATTTAATTTATTAATAAAAATACATTACATTTATTAAAATTGTTTTTGGGAAAATAGTTCTTTTTCATTCAAATGATTTTTATTCTCATTTATAATTAGTTTATAAGTAATGGATTAATTTTATACATTTATAGGAATAAATATTTTATAAGAAAGTTATTAATATTCATACCCACTAATCTAATGGCTGAGCGATAACTGCCATTTTAAATAATAATAATTTAAAGTATATTGTGGTTCGTTTAAACTTGATGTTGTGTGTAACACAATATATCAAATTAATAAAATTATTTAAAGAAAAATATTACCTAAAAATATAATGGTGATAAATTATACTCATATTAAAATAAATTTCTCCATAAAAAATTTGTCACTCTAATACAATCAGAAGAGGATACTTCTGCCTCAACCCAACATCAAGTACCCTTGTTGCTTTCAAAAATAAGTGGGTTCATGATAAAATTTCAACCATGTGAGGGGTTTTATTTCATAGCACATTTTATAAAAAATTGAGAATCTATATTTTTTATTCACAATAAGAACTATCTTTCTGTAGTGGTATGATCCATGAGTTCAGTACGTGTGATGGATCAGGTAAGTGCATTCATATGATAGATATATTCAACACATCATGAACTTAAGAGAGATTCAGTTGAGATGATAATTGATAAGAATATCCTTAATATGACTAGGGATTTAAAAAGCACCAATATAACTAGGTTGTAGCTTTCTATTCATACCAAATCTCATCACCCTCTTCTAGGTAGATATTTATAGGAATACCTTATCACCAACATTAAACTCAAGATCTTTCCGATGATTGTTAGTAAAAAAAATATTGTAAGATTATCTTATGTGTTATTGAATAAATATTACCTCATGTACCATTTATTTTTCTAGATCATGTACAAATATATTTCTTTCTCAAGCTTCATTCCATCATGTTGCAGTTCATCACTCCCTTCCATAGAGGGTTTCACATGGATATATCTAAATACTACAGTAGAAGCTATTATTAAAAGAAAATTAATCCACATGATGGTCTTGATACTAACCACCTTTTAAATATACATAGGATTCTATAACACTTATTCTAGATATTGAATGGTATTCTCAGACTTATCTTTTATTTAAGGATGATAAGAATTACAAAAACATAACTATGCAAAAAAATTCTTGCAGAATACGTCTCGAAAACCTGAAGGTAAACCTCAAATCTAATTCTAATATAATTTATTTTGGTAGAACACTAAATCATAATACTTCCATATTTTATAATATAAAATTTTTATCTAGTGAAAAATCTTCTCTAGTGGAAATGAAGTTTTTTATCTATATTAGTTGATTAACTATAACCCAAATTCTATTATTCCCTTTATATATTTTTGGGTGTCCAAATAAAAAAATAATGCTGATGTTTTTTCATTTCCATTATATAATTAGAATTTTTTGTAACATCCCATTATAATTATATATCCCATCACTAAATTTCATACATACCAATCACCAAGAACCATACTCCACAATATCTCTCTTTTTACCATCCCACCATAAATACTCATTCCAATCTCTATACATATTCATTATTCCAGGGTAACTTTTGAAGGAATAACTGTGGGCTTCATACATTAGTAACTTCTTCTAATATAGTACCTAAGGGAAACATGAGCGGTTCTTAAAACATATTATTTATTCACAATCAAGGACAATCCAAGTACATTTTTCACACAATTTTTCATCTCCATATCTTAATTTTACACCTCCTTAATCTTCACAAGGGTTTATGGTTGAACATTTAATTGAGAAATATAAGATTTATTCCCTTCCTTCAATTGTTTGAGATCCATCCATTATAATTATAGAAATATGGGATCATTTATGATAATCACCATTAATAAGATAAAATGATCATTTCGACTGAGAGCATATTTAACTTTGTTATCTTTCCTAGGGTGATCATGTTGGCACATGTTAAACTCAATTTGAGTGATAATATAATTTAATATTTTGTGATAATTATATATGTCATACATTTATCCATATAGATAATTCCTTCTTATGATTAATTAAAAAATTACTACAGCTAACTCTAAATCATGAGTTAGGTAATTTTTCTCATAGACCTTCCATTTTCATAAAGAATAAGCTATAACCATATCATTATTCATGAGGAAACACCCCAATACCTTCTTAGTTTCATCACTATTGATTACAAACCCTTATAAACTATAGGGTAGTTTATGAATATGTTCAGAAACTATCCTTATATATAGTTCCTTAAGAATTCCTCACATTTATACATCCTAATAAATTTTACTCCCTTTCATGTTATCCTGGTTGGAGGATTTGATATCCATGAAAAATTCTTTGCAAATCATTACTAATTTCCTTAAAAAACAAGGAGACTAGAAATTGATGTTATTGTAATTGGTATGGGCCAATGATCAATAAATTATATCAATGAAGATACGTTTAATATATCCTCAAATGAAATAATATGACCCATGAATAAATATTTCCAAATCCAAATTTCACAATTGATAAATTTTTCATAAATCTTCCCCTTCCTTAGGGTCTTCAGTACAATCCTGAAGTGATCTTATTCTCTTCCATGATCTATTAATATATTATTATGTCATCTATAATGACTTTGAAAACATGAATAAGTTAATATATAAAGATTTTATTCATTAAATATATAAATATAATAGGGTAATTGGTATGACTAAATGAAATTAGTATAAATAAAAAATAATCGTACCTTTTAAGGAATGTTGTATTGGGTACATCCTTCTCCTTTACCCTGAAATTATGATATCCAAAAGGAATACCATCCATAGATAATTATTTATCATTGTGTCTTTGATCAATGAAGTCATCAATATGGGGTAGAGGATACATTTTCTTGATATTGATCTTATTATGCTCTCAAAAAATTAATACAGAGTCACGTTGATATATAATTCTTATTACAAATAAAAACATGTTTAACCAATGTTGATGAAAATGGTTTAAAAACTCACTTTTCAATATTATCCTAGAGTTTCTTCTTTAATTATTAAAATCAATCAAGTCCATTCTATATAGTGTATTTTAAATAGGTGTAGCACTAAGTATGATTTTTATTGAATACATAATTTTATGATTCTTTGGAAGATTATGAAACTCGTATATAAATACATTATTAAAATCCAACATAATATATGAATCCTTGATGTTGATATTCTCCCCAACTATTTGAGATAAACACCCCTTTTGAATATGAATAATGACCCATTTAAGGGATTTAATTTCCACTGTCTGTTCATTTTTATCATCACATTGATAGAAGATCATTAGATGGTTTTGAATATCAAATGTTAATTATCTTACTCAAAAATTGATTTGGAATTTATTCAATGAAATAAAATACATTCTGAAAATAACATCGAATTAAACTAGAGGAATAATAATGATATTTTTAAGAAAAACATTTCCAAAAATATCCATGAAAGAAAAGGTATAAACTTGTGATAGGATCATCATGGCATTATTTTCTTTTTGAAAACTCAATATCTAATACATTATTTGGTAATATAATACCCATAGAAATTTTATTGGATATAAAATATTGGATTGATCCAGAATAAAATATCACATTAATAGTTTTAGTGTGGATAATAAGTTTACCTTTCATTGCATCGTTATTGTAACCCAATTCAGCAGTTGTCATCACATGGGATTTTACTTTGTCTTTTGGATCAGTGGGTTATTGGTGCAAATCAAAAAAAACATTTGGATTCATGAACATGTTGGAATACTACCCAAACTCCTAAAATTTTGGGAATTTTACTGTGGGTGATGCATTGGTTGACATATTCCTTTCCTCTATCATATCAAATAACTATTTCACCATATTTATATATTAAATAGATATATGACTAGACTTACCACATATAAGACAATTATTCGTTAAAGCCATGAAATTTATATGATGTTTCTTTTCAAATTACTTTCTTATGAGTGATTTGAATTTCATTCAACAGTGTGATTTATTCACATTCTCACAAGTATCATTTTTCTTTTTCTTATACAAACCATCAGAATGGTTAGAATCCAAAATTTAAATTTCTATGTTGAGTACACATTGAGTGATTTATTCATTTATACAAATTTATATTGTAGATATTTCCTTCCAAATGATTGGTTTTATGACATAATAGAATCAGTTAATTTAACTTTCATGTTTGATGATGAAACTAGAAACATACATTGTAAGTATCGTAAAATTAGATTATTATTTACCAATAGATTTTTAGCCCCTCATATTGAGTTTAATAAATTTCTTTTCGATATTTGTGAGTATAATCTAAGGGAAGTAATTAATGAAAAATATCCACTTAAACTCATCCCAATCCATAGAGTTAACATCTTCCTCTTGTATCATATTACTTATAAGAGTACACCATTGATATGAATATCCTTACAAATGATAAACATATAGAATAAAAATCTCATATTCGAAACATTGGAGAATGGATAATATATTTTAAATGGTATTGTTCCATTTATTAGTGACTACTGGATGAGTGGACCCATTAAAATAAGGTGTATGTTTCATCATGAATGACTCAACAGAACTGTGTTCCCTCTTTTTCTAATTAGGAAACTCATCATGATTTAGAGAATGAAAATGTTGTGTGAGAATACAAACAATATTGTGAGATCTATATCCCACAACATTTGGTTTTAGGAGAAAAATCATTTCATTGTACAAAACATTCAGCAATAATATAATTCTTTTACATTCCATCCATAGACTAGAATGATAAATCATATTGTGTGGCACAATAATAGTGGAAGAAAATGACATAATCATGAAAACCCATTTCTAGGATATCTATACAGTGACACCATATTCTATAATACCTTATGTTTCACCTAGGTCAATCCTGATTATTTCTAAAACTTTATGATTTTTATTATACATAGACTTAGACTTATCCAGAGGGTTCATATTAAAGTCGTATCATCCTATTGTCAAAAGGATTACTAAACCGTGAAATAATAGAAAATATATTTTCCTTTAATTTTTATTCAACGATATTAGGTTTTAATAGATGAATAATTGGTACATAACATTTTGATCCACTCCTAAATTGTTTTGGTCCAGTATCATTGGAATCATAAAAACATAAACAACTAGTTCATAAAATATCTATATCACAACCTAGTTATTTCCTAAAAATAACACCCTTATTAGAAGTATCATACTTAATAACATTATTTATAACCTATGGAATGGAAATATAATAGAATAGTGATATAATATACCCATTAAAGGTAACTAAGGGAGATATCAAGGATCACATAAGCATTACACTAGCACAAGGGTATACTAACATGATATTAATGAATTAAAACCACACCCTTCATATCAAATATTATAGTCTTATGTCATGTCATAAATCATGGATTATAATAAGATATGAATAATAAGGTAAACAAATATAATGAACCTTAAATGATTTATATAGGCATACAACATTGATTTATGGCATACACATTAGCATAGAAAATCAGTTCCTTAGTAGTAAAGGGTCATTGGAATGGATTTCATAGTGGAATGAGTTTGATCCCCAAACCATAGTAGTAGTCAAGTTTCACCACAAAGACTAAAATATTTTTGAAACACCCACACTAAACTAGTTCCACTCCCCATTCCCATCCTTATACCCTTTGGATATATCAGTCTTTACCCTATTCATATAAGAGATACAAAGGACCCACTCATCCTTGGTTATAACATTACAACCATACATGGTTATAACCTAACCAATATCATAAAATTAAAATCATACATATTTGTGCTGTAATATCATAAATCTTTCATCATATTATAACCCATGAAAAGAAATGGGTTTCATAAATAGTTCATCATAACATAATCCATGGAAATGAAATGTGGTTTATAAATATTTCATCATTTCATAATAAACATAACCAATATTGATAAAAACTAATATGGGCCCCTTTTATCATATAACAAGTAAACAATATATAACATCAATGAATTTCATATTATATGGAAAATAATTTTGAAGGATAACTTGGAATAATTGATGAGGAAAATATCATTTTCCATTTAGAAAATAGTTTTTACAAAATATGTAAAATTATATAAGAAATAAATTTAAATGAAAATAACTTTGTATAATTTTAAATTATTATAAAATGGAAAATTTATTCATCATTATTAGAAAAAAAATTCATGTCCTATATGTCAAAAAACCAACCTTCCATATTTTATTTGAAACAGTCAAAAAGTACCTCATTTAGAAAATGAAAACAACATTCCTTCCAAACCATTTTGTAAAAGTAACACATGGATTTAAATGACTTAAAAATAATAGAATAATAGTAAAACCCCTTCTTCTAAAAATTTTAAAAAATATTTATTTGGAGGATAAATCTTTTTTCGACTGAAGAGATAAATGAATTAAATTTTATATAAAAATATACATTCATTCTCTTGGGTATATAAAAAAGAAGAAAACGAAAAAGAAAACATTTATTTTGAAGATATAACCATAGGATAATTAAATTAAGGAGTTTCCTGATAGATATATCATACTATTTAATTATTGGGGACTTAGTCATTAACACACTTGATAAACAATGAGATTGTAACATAAAAACCCTACCTCATGTGATCCTTTATTTGAAATCACAATAACCTCATGTATAATAAATTTAAATTTATTATACTTATAAACTATATATTTTTAAACTTATATTATTATATATGATCCATTTATAACATTTGAACAACCCTGTTATCAATAACTCTTTAATAAAATCATTATTTTTGGGTGCTAACTATTTCTTTCATCATGAGTACTTTAGTTTAGTATACTCGGTTCTTGTATATTTATCTCGGTTCCATAACATACAAAATATTAATCATTATATGAATAAAATGTATATTCATTATATATTCATTATATACATATTTATATACATAGTTATATTCATTAAAAAATATATGGGAATAAAAATTAATTACACCATTCATAGAGACATAATGTCATACGTACGAATGAACGTTGGTTCTATTATTCGACTAATAGAATGGAAGAATTGTAAATAATCAATAACCTTTAAAGAATAATTATTATATAAAATATATAATATATATTTCAAAAATAAACCCTAATTAACATTCAAGGAAAATATTAATGAATAATTAACCACATCACTTCATGTAGGTGGTACTCCACATATATGTATGAACGACATTATCATTTCCCAAAGGATTGGTTGGTAGAAAGTAGAAATGATATAACCATTACATAAGTACAATTTTTTAATTAATACCATATATTAAAATTAAAAAAAATACTAATACCTATCAATAAATTACTTATATTAAAAATGGACTGTATCGTTATATGGAGACGGTAAACCGTATGTACGTACGAGTGATATATTCACATCACATTTGATGGGAAAAAGGGTTTATAATGGTGTTTTCATAATCAAAATATCAATTAAGAATAATTATAATAATTAGGTCTTTATATTAATATAGATACCATATCATTATAGGAGTTAAAGGATAGTTGAAAATAAAGTGATTGGTTATGGTGATTAACTCTTCATTGAAACCAATCCTTAAGATCTCTAGAAAAGGGATATATTGATTGTATTTTGTGAAGGAAAAAACTAATATGTTTATATATATGAAGATAAGGGATATTTTTAGTGTTTCTTGATCTAAAAGGATCAATGATGTCTTAAAATATGGGTTAGGAGGTTCCCTTTTATAATATCGGTGATTGACACAAATGAAATTTCTTAGGAGATTAAATAATAACAAATACAATATAAAGAAACCTACCTCCAAATTGACTATTATTCCAAGATGAGGTTAGATAGGGTTTTAATAAATTAAAGCAATATAATCTAGACAAATTTTTTTAATTTGAAATAATTCAATTTTGATTAACCCTTTTTTTAAAAATAACTAATTTTAACAATGGTAACAACATTCTCAAAATTAAAGGGTTTTAATTTTTATATATATGGTGTTAATTGAACAATAAATAGATAATTCATGACATTTTCAAACATATAATATCCACCTTGTCTTATTTCACATTTTAAATATAATTTTATATAATATAATTTTTATAAAATATCATTATTGTCAATTTTGAAACTATTCATTAAATTTAACATGAAATACATCAAAAAAGTGGGAATTTGTATATAATGTTGTAAAAACTCAAAAATAAGTCATATTGATCTTTATAATTTTTGGTTCACATTAACTCGTTCAAAATATATCACTTTTAATTTTTTAATAATTTATTAATTTTTCTTATTAAATTATGAAATACTTCATTAGTGTATCATAAAAAATTATGGTCATTATATAATTACTAAAAAATAAAAATAAATTTTCATCATGAAAATATTTCTATTAATATAAATATAAACCCTTATATTAATTTATATCTTACTTTTTTCCTATGTGGACACATAAGATATATTAAAAACAAAGTGACTGACATTTTGTATGTTTCATTGATTTAAATAATATATTTTTCATTATCATAGAAAAGATTCCATTAAATAATTAAATTTCTATCATAATGTTTTAAGGTTATAATTAACTTTATCATATAAGAATTAGGATGAAATATTAAAGATTTATCACTTATTTTAACCAATATTTACTATATATACAATTAATTAATCTGATAAATTTTAGACCGGTTAATATTCATATTGAAGAAATAGAACTATTTATAAAATTTGAACATCAATATTCATAATATGGAATTTATTTTATCAAATTCAATTTCTAAAATTGGTGGAAATTAATTTAAATATCAGAATGCATCACGTGACAAAAACTGATTTAAAAAATCATTTGAAGCATAAACCCTGGTTTGTTCTTATCCGTTTACTAGAAAAAATTTGAATGTTTCAAAAATTTTACCAAGTAAATATTATAAAAATTTCCTTAAAACAATGAAGTAATAATATTTAATTTAATTAATTAATTAAAATATAATGGGCTCATAAAAACTATTTTTCCAAAAAATATTTCATTTTCATTTAAATTATTTTTAGTTTCATTTATAATAAAATGGTAACCAATGAGTTAAATTTATACATATATAAAAGTACATTTCTCATAATTTATTAAGTCTTATTCATACCAGCCAATATAAAATCTAGTTGATAACTATCATCTTAAAGAATAATATTTTATTTATATATCACGGTTCGTTTAAATTATGAGTTTCATGTAACATAAGATATCAAATAAATAAAATTATGTATAGAGAAATATTTCATAAAATTATTGTGGTGTTACATAAAGCGCCGATGATAAAAAAAATATCAAAGCTGCAATCCAGGAGGGAAGTACATTACATTATTCATAAGGTCTATTCCAATAGTGCATACTCGTTAATCATCAAGGAAGAAGAGCACATCAGGCCTCCCACCAATGCATTGTTCCTCAAGTTATACCATGCATGAACCCAATTATCAAAACTAAAAATCCTTAAGTTGTATCACATCATGGTCCAAACTCTACAACATTAGACAAGCAATTACCCCATTCCTCAGAGATCTATAAACTTAAATTGGATGAAACTTTAGTCCAAGCTATATGAATCTAAACCAAAATGCCTAATTTCTTTATCCCGTGATGTTAAACAGTATCCTTACCAGATATGATGAACATAGGATGACTCCCATGATAAATATGAGATGATCAGAACTCAAATTCCCATAACACGATGTAGAAATGCATCCTTACACTATTTAATGAATGGAGGATTCTACATGTGATAATTTGAGATGTTTTCATGTACTCATCATATTATTTAAAACTACATGATATCATGGGTCCAAAAAAGAGATGAGACTGTTTTCACCTTGGAAATTTTCACCTTCCAAGCCATATTCTAGAAATATTTGCAGCTTTGTTTCAAGATTAGTAGGATACATATTGATTCCTAGACTTATTTTATTTATGTCCAGCCATATGATTACTCTCCCAATGTGAGTCCATATTCAATATTAAGACCCTATGGCTTATTTCCAAAAATAAAAAAGATTCAATGGGAATCCTCATCGTATGTATAACTTGATCATATCCTTTAATTCATTAGAAAATCGAGATTCCCTCATTACCAGACATAAGGAAGAAAGAATGGTAACCTCAATGCATAATCCCTGGAAACATCCTCACCATCTTATTTTAATTTATAGCCCTACCTGGGTGGTAAAAATGGAATGACCATGGAAACCATAGGATTACATAACATCCTCTATTGAAAGGATTTCCATCATTCCTACATTGGTAACATACTAATCCATGTTATAGAACTATGTGTGGAATTTTTTCCATTCCCATGGGATTTGCAGTGATTCCTGAATATCATTTTCAAGGTCCAACCCCATATTTAAAAACCATCTTGGGGTATCCCCCCTCATGTTTATTCTTAATCCCTTCCTACCCTTCTGTCCAAATTCTATGACCATAAATCATGTGTTTTATTCTAAGCCTCATGAATTTAAACTATGTATAGTTTTTTGTAATATTTCATGGAAATTGGTCCCATTGGCCCCCTTTTAGTTAAATTGATCGCTCATTCCAACCGTACAATCCACATAGAATATGTAATAATCTTTATCTGAGATATATCACTTTAGACATGCATCGTCCTTTATCGGAGATATATAACACATAACTAAAAATGTAAATGTCCTCAAAAAAACTACATTAAACTATATCCTTATCCTATGTGATGAACAGAGGATGGATCTATTAAAAAAATATGGGATTAACAAAACCAATTTCCTCAGCAAAAACATTAAACTATAGCCTTAACTTATGTGATGAATATATGATGCCTCATATGATAGATATGGTATGAAAAAATCTAATGTCTTCATTAAAGTACATTAATCCATTTCTTTTACCTATGTAAAAGACATGATATTCCTTATATAATAACTGTGAGAAGATCCATTGTCCATGTTAGATGGGACTTTACCCAAACGATATCAGTCCCCCACCATACTTTGTTCATGATTCCCATTCTTGTCTAGATGCATAGGGATTAATGAATCCAAAATTCTAGATCCGGCCTTAATACCAACATGATTTGGGGCATCTCCTAGTCCAAGACTCATGACCATAAATTGTGTGCAACATTATTCAGGATTTCATTATGTGTTGAATGACCTAATTATATCCTTTTCATATAAGGTTTTATCTCTATTACAGAACCTTATCATCCTCATACCACCTATTCCCCCTTATATTATAATAATTTCTACCTTATAATATCAGCATTTTGACCCCCTTTAGACCCCTATTCATATAGTTTTCTTCACCCCAGGTTTTTCAGCAAACCAATTCAACTTCTCTTTCCATTGCATCCTCAATTGATAGGAATTATACCTTTCAGTGTTGGTCTCCCACCACTCCATAATCCGTAAATATGGGCGGCATTGTTCCCATTACAATGGTATATATAGTGATGTGGATATCTCAAATCTTGGGTCTAACCCCCTCCCTGTCAGGACCCGTCCTCGGGGCCCGTGCCGTGACTACCCCAAGCCCGCCTTCCATAGGCCAAGGGCAGGCGACTAGCACCAAGGCGTAAATCCCGGTAAAAAGGGAAGGCATTGCCTTTGTAAAGTAAACAAGAACCATAGAGTACAAGCGGAAGAAGTAGACACTATGTAAAAACTGAGTACAATAGAAAGTGCGTAATGTAAAAGGGGTCGGAAATACAAGCCCAACTGTAAAGTACAACTCGAAAGGGAAAACATCAACTGTAAAGTAAAGCCGCTACACCGAGCTATCCACTGGAAATCCCAACTGAAGGGTGAGTACAGATAGCTCCACTGCTCCTCGGGTCCCGCCGTCTACTCCGAGTATGTCCCGCCCAGTGGTCCATCTCCAGGTACCGTCCTGCTCTGCAAACCTCAACCACGATCAACGTTGTCCATCATCTGCAACCAACACAACATAGTGCGGGCATAGCCCGTGCAGGGGTGAGTATAAGCTACTCATTAGGGACCCCAAGACCCCCGAAGGTCTCCCAAAATCCACAAAGGTTAAACCATAAAGGAAAGATACAATCACGAAGTAACAATCGACACTGCTTAGGTATATGCCCATACATTTACCTAAGTCATCAATTCCAAAATGCTCCAACCTCCGAGCCCAAGTACAACTCAGTCCACACAGGATAGTAAACGTATTCCACACAGGAAATCAAAACGTAATCAACACAGGATAGCACAACACAGTCCACACAGGAAAGAAAACAGGATTCATCTCACACAGTTATACTTCTTCGAAGACGATAGAGATGATCACTGATCCATCTAAGTTGTCGGACCCACAAAGGATCGATAGGTACTAACCCCCGCAAAGACCCACACAGGATTGGTAGGAAACTAACCCCCGCAAAGACCCACACAGGATCAGACCCATACAGGATCTGTAGGTGCTGGCTCACACAGAACCGCTGAGCGCTGACCCACACAGGATCGGACCCTCAAAGGATCGGTAGCACTGATCCACATAGGATCGCTGAGTGCTATAGTCGTCGTCATCGAATCCACTGAGGATCTCTGCACAGTCGTCGTCGTAGTCACAGTAGCAGTCGCAGCTAGCACTAGGGTTCCCGCACACAGCAAGCTCGTTAGAGAGGGTCCGCTCCACGAGCCGAGAGGCTGATAAATCAACTGTCACATAGTCCAGAGTTTATGTATCCAAAAGTTTCGTATCGTCAACAGGAACTCAACGCAACAGACGGCGCGTCAATCGGACGCCCGGTCTGAGAGTTATTGGCTTTTTCGTTCCAGGGGCCCGGTTGGTTTTTAAGGAAAAACCAACCCGACCATACTCCGCCTGCATCCAAACCTCAGGCGGAGAATTCCCAAAGATCCGTCTCACTAAGAGGAACTCAACAAAGTTGACGGCACATCAATCAGACGTACGTAGCTCAAGATATGAGTGTTTCCGCTCCGAGGGCCCGGTTGGTTTCATGTACAAACCAACCCGGCCGAACTCAAAATATTCCGAAACCTTGAGTGCGATATACCGAAACGACCGTCTCGATCCAAGTATCGCATCGCCGCTGAAGGCACATCATTTGGAGGTCCGTAGCCCGAGTTATGGGCATTTGAACCTAAACAGTTCGGTATCGGGGGTTTCGGGCCCGGGCCGACCCGGCCCGAGACCCCCCGGTCGGCCCGAACCGGGTCGACCCGCCCCGGACAGGGTCAACCTGGCCTGGCATGGCCCGGCCTGGCGCGGCCCGACCCGGCCTGGCGGACCGGCCAGGCGCCGGTCCGGCTGGACGCAGCGCGCTGGGCGCGCTGCCAGCTAGGCCTTCGGCCGAGCTGTTGGAAAAACGGGGGGCGCCTGCCCCCCCCCCTTTGTGAAACCGCAGCCCCCCTCATTATGGGGGGCCGTTTTGAAGCTATCCGGGGGAATTTAATTCCCCAGATTTCCCCTTTTCTGGCCGGCCCGACCTGGCCGGCCAGTTCCTTCTCAACGGGACCGGCAAAGGCCGGTCCCCTTCCGGCTTCCGACACCGGCGGCCCGGCTGGTCGCCGGTCACCTTGTTCCGCCATGGCCCGGAACCGGCCGCAGCCTTTGCCGTCCGGCGCGGTGCGATGGCACCGCGCCCCTCCGTCGCGGCCCCGCTCCGGCCACGGCGTCCTCGGTTTCCTTCGACGCGGCGCGACGACATCGCGTCCTTGAATTCCTTTCCATGGTGCGGCACGACGGTGCCGCGCTTATGTTCCGCATGAAACAGCGTGGTGCAATGGCACCACGCTCCCTCGTACCAACCACAATGAAACTATTTAATAAATAAGGAGGAGGGTCGGCCGTGTTTGTGCGGACCGGCCCCCTCGCATTATTCGATAACAATTAGTCGAAAACCATGAAATTCGACATGCCAGAATCAAGAACGGAAAATAATTTAAAATAAAACCCCTACCTCGGTTTCAAGAGCGGAGCACGTCAACAAGCCGCGGAAGACAAGCGTCGTGGAGGTCGGGCGTCGCGGTAATCGTACATCGATTCCGTTGACGTCGAGGTGCGTCTGAAGAGGTAACGTCGCTGGAGAAGCTTCGTAAGCTGACGGAGAAAGCCCGAGGAGGAAGCAGCGTCTCCTTTCGTTTACACGGGAAGAAGATCGAAAGAAGCAGCGTCGTCGATCTTTTGAAACACACCGGCTTCGTGGAAGAGAAGAGACGACACATCTTTCTCTTTTATGGTGACGGCGTTCTTCGTCGAAGCCTAAGTGTTCTTCGCGTTCTTCGTCAAGGTTGAAGAAGATGAAGAAAGCTTCTCAATCCTCTCAAGGTGGAAAAAGAAATCTAACCAAAATAAAATAAGTCTAAGCCCTATTTTATTTACACAACTTCACCTCTTTGAATTTCAAAAGTTTGAAATTAAGAACTCAACTCAATTAATAACACATGTTGTCAAAATTAATTAGAGAAGAGTTATTGGGGAGTTTAAGGGAAGTTGAAGAGTTAGGGCTCATGTGGGCCCCACCACACTTAATCCTCTCAAGGGAGGTTATGTGGATGTGGGTCCCACCTCTAACTCCCGTTGGGAGGAAATAACCAACAAAGTTAAAAATAAATTGTCTTCCACAATTTATTTAACTTCTTCTAATTTCGCCCAAAACTAACTTTCATCCTGCATAAAACGCAACCTCGGAAAAGGTATCCTTAAGCGAATATCGGTGCTTCGAGTTCATCGGTGCCCTCAGAATTCGATTCCGGGCACCGGTTCAAAAGTTAGAAATTTCTGCTCGTTTGTTCACTGAACGTACCCAAGCCAAACTTCGGAAATTGATTCCGGGCACACCAGGCCTCGGAATCAGGTGCCGTCCGAAACCGCGCTCTTGTAAAATTCTAAAGAAAATTAAGAAAAAAATTTCCCTTGAATTTTACTGGTCTTTACATTACTCCCACCTCAGGGCATTACGTCCCCGTAAAGATACATCAAAAATAGGGAAACAAATGAGGGTACTGAGCATGCATCTGAGCCTCCCTCTCCCAAGTGCTCTCTTGGAGATTCCCCGTGCTGCCATCTGATGCGCACTAGTGGAATCGACCGTCCACATAGGGCCCGCTCCTGTTGATCCTCGATCTCCACCGGGACCTCCGTAAAAGTCACCCCATCATCAACGACAAGCTCCCCATGGTCAATGATGTGCGTCGGGTCGTGCACGTATCAGCTCAGCTGAGATACGTGGAAGACGTCGTGCACCCGGTGCAACCGAGGTGGTAGAGCCAGGCGATAAGCCACCTCGCCTATCCTGCTGAGGACCTAGAATGGTCCGATAAAGCGTGGAGACAACTTGCTGCCTCGGCCAAATCTCTGTAAACCACGTTGAGGTGAGACACGCAAGATGACGTGGTCGCCATCCTCGAACTATAGTGGCCTCCGCCTCCTGTCAGCGTATGACTTCTGCCGGCTCCGAGCTATCCTCATTCGCTCCTGGATGACCCGAACCATCTCTGTCGTGGCCTGGACCATCTCTGGTCCCATAAGTGCTGACTCCCCAAGGTCTGTCCAGCACAAAGGAGATCTACAAGGTCGGTCGTACAACACCTCGTACGGTGCCATCCCGATGGGGGAGTGGTAGCTGTTGTTGTACGCAAACTCCACCAGGGGTAGGTGGTCCTCCCAGCTTCGACCAAAGTCGAGGACACATGCACGGAGCATTTCCTCGAGAGTCCGAATGGTCCTCTCTGTCTGACCATCCGTCTGAGGGTGAAAGGTTGTGCTCAGACGTAGCTGTGTCCCGAACGCCTCCAGTAATCCCTTCCAAAGCCGGGAAGTAAAGCGAGCATCTCGATCGATGACGATAGATGATGGCACACCGTGAAGCCACACAATCTCCTGAATGTAAAGGCATCCCAAACTCTCCACTGAGCCCTGCTCTCGGATGGGTAAGAAGTGAGCCGACTTGGTGAGTCGGTCGACAATCACCCAGATGGAGTCGTGACCTCTGGAAGTGCGTGGAAGTCCAGTCACGAAGTCCATAGATATCCCATCCCACTTCCACTCTGAGACCTCCAAGGGCTGTACCAAGACTGCTGGTACCTAGTACTCAGCCTTCACCTGCTCGCAGGTGAGGCATCGAGAAACAAACTCTGCCACAACCTTCTTCATGCCCGGCCACCAGTGCTATTGTCTGAGGTCCTGGTACATCTTCGCCACCCCAGGATGTACCGCCAAGGGAGAAGTGTAAAACTCTCTTAGCACCTCCTCCCGTAAAGAAACTGGTACCATGGTACTTCCTCTGAAAATGATGTCATGCTCTGCTCCAATGTAGAAACCATCAGGTGCATGTCCTGAGGATATCTGTGCACACCGCGTCTCACAGTCAGCGTCCCCACGTTGTGCCTCTCTGACCTGCTGTAGAAGTGGAGGAGTGACTGTGAGAGACTGAAGGAAGGCTGCTCCATCTCTATCCACGAAGGATATCTGCAAAGAGGCTAGTTGCTCTGTCGCCTCCTCAAGTAGCTGAATGCCCGTCCTCCTGCTGAGGGAATCGGCTACTACGTTCCCCTTCCTAGGAGTATAGACTATCTCAAAGTCATAGTCCTGGAGGAACTCGAGCCATCGCCGCTGTCTCAGGTTCAGGTCCTTCTGCGAGAAGATATACCTGAGACTCTGATGGTCAGAAAAGACTGTAAAGCGCTTTCCCATCAGATAGTTTCGCCATGTCTTCAGATTGAAGACCACTGCTGCTAACTCTAGGTCATGGGTAGCGTAGTTTTGCTCATGTGGCCTCAACTGACGTGATCCATAGGCAATCACTGCCCGCTCCTGCATCAGGACACATCTGAGTCCGGTCCCAGATGCATCGCAGTAAACTACGTACCCTACTCCCTCCTCAGGCAACCTCAAGATAGGTGCGCTGGTTAATCTCTGTCTCAGCTCCTGGAAGATCTGCTGACATCTGTCTGACCATACGAAGGGTTTCCCCTTCTTTGTCAAAGCTGAGAGTGGTGCCTCAACTCTGGAGAAGTCTGGCACGAATCTCCGGTAGTATCCAACTAATCCCAAGAAACTCCGCACCTCCGTCACGCTCCTGGGTGGCTCCCAAGCTAACACTGCCTCGATCTTCGCAGGATCCACTGCAACTCCCACCTCAGAGATGACGTGTCCCAAGAAGTGGACCTCACGTATCCAGAACTGACACTTCGAGAGCTTTCCATAAAGCTGGTGCTCTCGGAGTGTGTCTAGTACAACCCGTAAGTGGTAGGCATGCTCCTCCTCGGTCGTCGAGTAGATCAAAATGTCGTCGATGAAGACCACGACAAATCGATCGAGGTACGGCTGAAAGATCCTATTCATGAGATCCATAAACACTGCTGGAGCATTGGTTACACCGAATGGCATAACCAAGAACTCATAGTGTCCATACCGACATCTGAAGGCCGTCTTCTGCACGTCCTCGTCTCGAACTCTGAGCCGGTGATAACCTGACCTGAGGTCTATCTTCGAGAACCACCGTTCTCCCTTGAGATGATCAAAGAGGTCATCAATCCTCGGTAGCGGATACTTGTTCCTCACTATCACCTGGTTCAGGTGACGATAATCGACACACAGTCGCATGCTCCCGTCCGCCTTCTTGGCGAACAAAATCGGGGAAGCCCAGGGTGAAACACTGGGTCGGATGAACCTCTTGCCCTGCAAGTCCTCCAACTGTACCCGTAGCTATCGAAGCTCAGTGGGGGCCATCCGATATGCTGGAGTCGATATCGGGGCTATCCCGGGGTACAGGTCAATATAAAAGACTACCACTCTGTGAGGAGGTAACCCTGGAAAGTCGTTGGGAAAAATGTCCGCAAACTGATCCACCACTGTAGGAAAACCAGGAATCCGCACGTCAACTGCTCCAAGGATGAGGCTAGCCAACTGATGAGTGATGGGATGTCCTCTCCTCCGTGGAAATCCATTCTGTGCTGCAAAGGCTCCCTTCTCGCCGGTGAAGGTGAACCTACTCCCTTCGGTGCGTACACATCGCACCTTGCGCCTAAAACAGTCAATCTGTGCATGCACTATAGATAACCAATCCATGCCCAAGATGACGTCGTAAGGCCTCGACGCCGCTACAAGAAAATCCCAGCCAAAGATCTCGCCTCCTAGAGTAAGCTCACACTGCCGGCACCAGTGCGTAATCGTCGAGTCTTCTCCCGTAGGAGTCTCTAGCAGTAAGGATCGAGCCAACGGCTCTATCGGAATCTCCGAGCTCCGAACAAGGGCAGCGACTATGAAAGAGTGACTCGCTCCTATGTCTATAAGTACTGCAACAAGGGTGGAATAGACACAGATAGTACCTCGAATCATCTCGGGCGCGTCGTGGTCGTAGGCCTCTGCTGCCTGGAGTTGTGCCTGTCTCTGCCCGCCAGCTCCCTGTGGTCGGGGTGGACCTCCTGGTGGTGGTGTTGGTAGAGCCTCAAAGCGTCCCCCACCACCTGCTGCTCGGCCAGCTCCTCTGCCTCGTCCACCTCCTCCCTACAGACCGCCACGGTCAGCCCTCTGCCTCTGCCTCGGTGGTCCCTCAACCGTCTGCTGTTCCTCGGCACGGCGGGTCGGGCAGTCACGAGCCATGTGGCCCTGCCCACCACACGAGTAACACTGTCTGCCTCTCGATAGACTGGCTCCGCGCTGTGTGCCCTGCACTGCTGAGCCAGTGTCCTGAAGTCATCTTCCTGAGGGTCTGGTCTGGCTGGACCCAAGAGTCATCCGTCGACTGCCTGCTGTAGAAGACTCTGCTACGTACTGCCCTACGGTGGGTCTCGGTGCCGGTGTAGACTCAGCAAGAAAACTCTCGATCAAAAGGGCCCACTCCAGTACTCCTATCTGATTCAGAATGCTGAGGGAGATCAGCGATGCCCTGATCTCGTGTCTCAATCCCTGCTCAAAGGTCCGGGCCCGGAAAAATGGCTCCCGTACCAGGTCGGTCGAGTAACGCGAGAGATCGGTAAATCTCACCGAGTACTGAGCGACCGTCATGCTGCCCTGCCGCAGCTGAAGAAGCTCCTGAACACGCACTGCACGGAGGGTGGCTAGGAAGAACTCCGAGCGGAAGAGGCTCTCAAAGTCTGTCCAAAGCAGATATGCCTCATCCTGCACCTGGAGCATCAAGCTCCACCATCGGCCCACTGCTGCGTGCAGTAGGCTCGCAGCGAGGATTACCATGAGGTCTGCTGGTGTCCTCACTAGCCTGAAAACTCGTACGACTGCCTCCATCCAGTTCTCGGCTGCCTGGGGGTCCGTCTCCCCGTAGAACCTGGGCAGTCGCTGGCGCTGAAACTCATGCAGTGCGCTGAGGCGACGTGCATCGTCAGCGGCTAGCGCTGGAAGTATCGGTGGCTCGGCGGGTAGTGCTACCGCCCGTGCCACTGCTGACAAAGGGCCCTGCACCGAGGCCTCGTCTCTCGGTGGGCTGTCATCACGCTCGACTCTCGGAACCCTAGCTGGCTGCCGTCGTGGGGCCATCCTGAAAAGGAAACAGGTGCGCCACGGTCAGAACAGTATACCTGGTGAGGTGATACAAAGTAATCAAAAAGAAAACATGAAACACACACGCAATCAATGTTTTCGTGCATTAAGTCGGAAATCAGAAGTCATGGTCCTGGTGTACGGATACGTCGGCTGCCGCACCAACACTGGACTCCCTGGACTGATAACCACACTCAATATGCTGAACACTATTGCTTCACATAGAAAACATCAGAGTTCGCGGTAGAACCGAACTCCTCTGATAACAATTTGTCACGACCCGTCCTCGGGGCCCGTGCCGTGACTACCCCAAGCCCGCCTTCCATAGGCCAGGGGCTGGCGACTAGCACCAAGGCGTAAATCCCAGAAAAAAGGGAAGGCATTGCCTTTGTAAAGTAAACAAGCACCACAGAGTACAAGCGGAAGAAGTAAACACTACGTAAAAACTGAGTACAACAGAAAGTGCAGAAAGTAAAAGGGGCCGGAAATACAAGCCCAACTGTAAAGTACAACTCGAAAGGGAAAACAGAAAATGTAAAGTAAATCCGCTACACCGAGCTGTCCACTGGAAATCCCACCTGAAGGGTGAGTACAGATAGCTCCACTGCTCCTCGGGTCCCGCCGTCTACTCCGAGTACGTCCCTCCCATTGGTCCTTCTCCAAGTACCATCCTGCTCTGCAAGACTCAACCACGATCAAAGTTATCCATCGTCTGCAACCAACACAACGTAGTACGTGCATAGCCCGTGTAGGGGTGAGTATAAGCTACTCAGTAGGGACCCCGAGACCCCCGAAGGTCTCCCAAAATCCACAAAGGTTAAACCACAAAGGAAAGATACAATCACGATGTAACAACATACACTACTTAGGTATATGCCAATACATATACCTAAGTCATCAATTCCAAAATGCTCCAACCTCCGAGCCCAAGTACAACTCAGTCCACACAGGAAAGTAAACGTATTCCACACAGGAAAGCAAAACGTAATCCATACAGGATAGCACAACACAGTCCACACAGGAAAGCAAACAGGATTCAGCTCACACAGGTCTACTTCTTCGAAGACGATAGAGATGATCACTGATCCATCTAAGTCGTCGGACCCACAATGGATCGATATGTACTAACCCCCGCAAAGACCCACATAGGATTGGTAGGAAACTAACACCCGCAAAGACCCACACAAGATCTGTAGGCACTGGCTCACACAGAACCGCTGAGCGCTGACCCACATAGGATCGGACCCACACAAGATTGGTAGCACTGATCCACATAGGATCGCTGAGTGCTGTAGTCGTCGTCGTCGAATCCACTGAGAATCTCTGCACAGTCGTCATCGCAGTCACAGTAGCAGTCGCAGCCAGCACTAGGGTTCCCCCACACAGCAAGCTCGTTCGGGAGGGTCTGCTCCACGAGCCGAGAGGCTGATACATCAACTGTCACATAGTCCAGAGTTGATGTATCCAAAAGTTCCGTATCGTCAACAGGAACTCAACGCAACAGACGACGCGTCAATCGGACGCCCGGTCTGAGAGTTATTGGCTTTTTCGTTCCAGGGGCCCGGTTGGTTTTTAAGGCAAAACCAACCTGACCGTACTCCATCTGCGTCCAAACCTCGGTCGGAGAATTCTAAAAGATCCGTCTCACTAAGAGGAACTCAACAAAGATGACGGCACGTCAATCAGACGTTTGTAGCTCAAGATATGAGCGTTTCCGCTCCGAGGGTCTGGTTGGTTTAGTGTACAAACCATCCCGGCCAAACTAAAATTATTCCGAAACCTTGAGTGCGATATACCGAAACAACTTTCTCGATCCAAGGATCACATCGCCGCTGACGGCGCATCGTTTGGAGGTCCGTAGCCCGAGTTATGGGCATTTGAACCTAAACAGTTCGGTATCAGGGGTTTCGGGCCCGGGCCGACCCGGCCCGAGACCCCCCGGTCGACCCGAACCGGGTCGACCCGCCCCAGACAGAATCGACCCGGCCCGGCCTGGCGGACCGGCCAGGCGCCGGTCCGACTGTACGCAGCGCGCTGGGCGCGCTGCCAGCTCGGCCTTCGCCCGAGCTGTTGGAAAAACGGGGGGGCGCCTGCCCCCTGTTTGTGAAACCGCGGCCCCCCCTCATTATCGGGGGCCGTTTTTAAGCTAGCCGATGGAATTTAATTCCCTCGAATTTCCCCTTTTCCGGCTGGCCCGACCTGGCCGGCCGGTTCCTTCTCAACGGGACTGGCAAAGGCCGGTCCCATTCCGGCTTCCGACACCGGCGGCCCGGCTGGCCGCCGGTCACCTTATTCCGCCGCGGCCCGGAACCGGCCGCGGCCTTTTCCGTCCGGCGCAGTGCGACGACACCGCGCCCCTCCGCCGCGGCCCCGCTCCGGCCACGGCGTCCTCGGTTTCCTTCGACGCAGTGCGGCGCGACGGCGCCGCACTTATGTTCCGCATGAAACCGCGTGGTGTGACGGCACCACGCTCCCTCGTACCAACCACAAAGAAAACATTTAATAAATAAGGAGGAGGGTCGGCCGTGTTTGTGCGGACCGACCCCCTCGCATTATTCGATAACAATTAGTCGAAAACCATGAAATTCGACATGCCAGAATCAAGAACGGAAAATAATTTAAAATAAAACCCCTACCTCGGTTTCAAGAGAGGAGCACATCAACAAGCCGTAGAAGACAAGCGCCGCGGAGGTCGGCCGTCTCGGTAATCGTACGTCAATTCCGTTGACGTCGAGGTGCGTCCGAAGAGGTAACGTCGCCGGAGAAGCATCGTAAGCTGATGGAGAAAGTCCGAGGAGGAAGCGGCGTCTCCTTTCATTGACACGGGTAGAAGATCGAAAGAAGCGGCATCATCGATCTTCGGAAACACACCGGCTGCGAGGAAGAGAAGAGACGACACGTCTTTCTCTTCTATGGTGACAGCGTTCTTCGTCGGAGCCTAAGTGTTCTTCGCGTTCTTCGTCAAGGTTGAAGAAGATGAAGAAAGCTTCCCAATCCTCTCAAGGTGGTAAAAGAAATCTAACCAAAATAAAAGAAGTCTAAGCCTTATTTTTTTTACACAACTTCACCTCTTTGAATTTCAAAAGTTTGAAATTAAGAACTCAACTCAATTAATAACCCAAGTTGTCAAAATTCATTAGAGAAGAGTTATTGGGGAGTTTAAGGGAAGTTGAAGATTTAGGGCTCGTGTGGGCCCCACCACACTTAATCCTCTCAAGGGAGGTTATGTGGATGTGGGTCCCACCTCTAACTCCCTTTGGGAGGAAATAACCAACAAAGTTAAAAATAAATTGTGTTCCACAATTTATTTAACTTCTTCTAATTTCCCCCAAAACTAACTTTCATCCCGCATAAAACGCAACCTCGGAAAAGGTCTCCTTAAGAGAATATCAGTGCTACGAGTTCATCAGTGCCCTCAAAATTCGTTTCTGGGCACCGGTTCAAAAGTTAGAAATTTCTGCTCGTTCGTTCACTGAACGTACCCGAGCCAAACTTCAGAAATTGATTCCGGGCACACCGGGCCTCGGAATCAGGTGCCGTCAGAAACTGCGCTCTTGTAAAATTCTAAAGAAAATTAAGAAAAAAATTTCCCTTGAATTTTACGAGTCTTTACACTCCCCCCATAAACTCATTGTGGGTTCTCCCCCAAACACCATTTCTTTAACCAATTTAAAATTTTTCAAGGAATATTGCATTGAAAAAATTCTCCATAGACCTCCAATCACATTATTTTATCACTCATGAACATCATACAAGACTCTTTAAGACACACAAAACCTTTGGTCAAAACTCCATGACCCTAAACTATTATAAAACTCACTCCATATCTTTAAATATCTAAACAAAAAACCCTAATGTCCTTAGAGCACGATATAAAATTATTGCCTTACCCTGTGCAATGAACAAAAATTGCAACATATGAAAAACAATTTATGTATAAAACTAATTTCCATAGCCCAAAATGTTAAACTATAGTGTTACCATATGTTATGAAGATAAAATTCATCATATGTCAGATATGTGATGAAAAAACTCAATTTCCAATAAGAAATTAACATATAGCCTTACTATATGTGACGAACATAGGATACCTCATATTATTATTACAATATAATTTTTTATCCTTACTATAAAGGACACCACCCTTTCAGTATTGGTCCCCTACCAAGCCATGTTTGAGAACTATGTGCGGCTTGATTCCTATTCCCATGGGATATGTAGTGATGGCCTTATCTCTTATCCTTGGTCCAGCCCTACTACAAACTAATTCTGGGGTCATCCTCATCCAGGTTAGTCTTCAACATTGACTATGGAAATTTTTATCTAATGTATTAAATCATGTGGTAGGATATCTCCCAGGACACTCAACACCCCCCTCATGACATTATCCACTTCCATTTTCACACATTGTTCTTACTTTAATTTGGATCATCGTCTTTCCCTCAATATGAATGGGCACCCTAATGATAATGTCTCTTGTCTACATTGGTCAACCTACCATCCTTGGGGAATGACTCAAAATATCCCATGTAACATATAGTGGATACTATGTTTCAAACTATGTTAACAATCAATCTCATATTTGTTCGTCTCATCCATAACTACTTGGATAATGTGTTTAAAAAATATTTAACAAATTTTCTCTCCAATTATTTCATTCCCTCTTTATAATCCAGGTATTAGAAACCACAATTTACCTTCTTTTCATCCTCTCTTTGGCTTGGTGGGAATCCCAACTCCCTATGTGTCATCCCCCCCCCCCCCCACACACACATATGATGATGAAAAATTTCGACAACTCTTTAGGATTACCTCATGTTGGAAATTTTTAATCCCTATTGTGTTCTACCCTAAAAATAATGGGAACTCCATAATAATCATTATTACTCACATTGATAGTGGCTAATGTGGGATTACGAATTAGGGATAAATTTAATCAATCAAGTTTGAGACATTTAGAAATCCCTTCAATAGAGCATCACATCATTGGTCCAAATTCTATGACCATAAACTAGGAGTCTAGGTCCATGTATCATGACCTTAAACTGTATGAATGTAATCTCATTTATATTCCATGTGGAATCGGGCCTACATGGTCTTCAATTAACCTCATATTTTCTATATTCCATTCTATACACACTCTATTAAGACAATACCCCATGGTCCAATCAATATGATCGTGAAATATTTTTAGCTCGTGCTTCAAGCATTATGACATTAAACTATTTGCAAATCCTTATCCAATATATAAAACCTTAACCTGACAACCTCAGTCTAATATGAATGCAATTACACTACCCTAGGGAAGGGGAATATAAGGCTATTAGGTTGGATACCCATTGGGAACAACTGAGAAAAATTTATACTCCCACCAGCCAGGTTGCTATCGTGACTTGGGAAAAATGATGGTTTAAATAAAAGTGTACAACGCGAGTAAAAATTAAAATGAAACCCATCAAAAACTAGGCACCACTCACTGAACCCATTGATTCAAAAAAAGTTAGATCCAAATTATAACTCCCTTTACTAATGAGTTCTCTATTATGTGACACATATTGTGTTTCCCATTAGTATGTAACCCTATCATGGTTAGGATGGATTTATTAACATTTATTCACATTTCCTAGACAATTTATGCTAATTTATGATATGAATTTATTAATCACATAATGATAAATAATATGACATGTAATATTCACCTTAATTTGATAAAATGAATGTTCAATGCACTTTATGTAAGATGTTAAACTGTATGACCCTTTTCCTCTTTACATGACCTAAAACTATGAAACATCTCAGGAAATCACTAGAGAAAACCTATTTCCCCTTCTATGCAAGTCACCCACCAAAATATTCATGTTCTTGACTATTTCATAGCATCCAAGATTCCATTCACCTTGGAAGAAAAACCTAACATTCTTTTAGATGGATACAACTAAAAAATATGCTCAAATACTCAGTGGTTTAATTATGAGTGTTGAAATCTATATATAAATTCCATTAATTCCCAAAATCACATTGAATTTCATTGATTTGGATAACCATCAAATTTTGGTATTAATTGGACCCCCTAACAATAGTGTCTCTAAGCCACATTATCTCACCTTATATCCTAGGAACATGATCTGAAAGGATTCAATCAATATTTTTAGAGGTCCCATGTTTTTAGCATGGTCATTGGCTGAGCCTCATTTGCCTTACCCCATCCTTGAAAAAAGGATAGTGTAATCTATGTGTCGAACATGTTCATATGTCATTCTTTATCATCATTTCCCATTTGAGTTCCAAATCATGGGTGTCTTGATTAATGTTGTTCTGCTCAAATAAAACTAAAAACCCATTGTTTTACCCAAATTGTGCATTATAAAAGTAATTTGATAATTCATTTTGGTTGTGAAGAGGGTCCCCTTATATAACCAGAGCTTTACCAGTTAGGATACTCTCGGTGATCAATAAATCATTTAGGCCCCAATTGTTCATCCCCTATCTTTCAACATTACATAAATGAGAAACATCATGTTTTTCCATTGTTTCCTACATTAATAATGAATCATGTGGTAATAGGGATTAACTAATCATTGTCTTGTTAATTTGATCATCATGCAGAAAAAAACATTTAATATTATAGAAAATTTCAAACAAACAACTTCAAAAGTTTGGTGAGGGTCATCCACACACCAGAGCCTCTCACTTACATCATGATAAGATAAATATTCCAAATTAGAATCCATAGATATTGAGCATTATAGCTTGTCCAACTTTTTAAAAGTAGCATATAGGTCATACCGTAACTTGGCCAGCACAACCCCTTCCTCTTCTTCAATATATTATACATTATAAACATTAATTCAAGAACAATCCTACATGGAAATTCGATTATCCACAAAATTTTCCACCTCTATAGCCCTATCCTCAACCGCAACAAACCAATCCCTAAAATGGATGAATATATATGCCTAAACACTGAAAAAATCAGGATTATATTTTGGCTTATATTTTAGCTTAGAAATATTCTCCTTGTCCTCCCGGTGCACCTAGGTTCCCTTATACTTCTTCTTGTGCCAAGAAGAATAAAAATTTTTCTGCATGGTATGTGACCATTTGATGATAAAAACATGAGATACTGTATGGAGGCCCCTAAATTATACTCCTCTTATCCAAAAATTGATTATCCAATGGTGGATAGATACTACATGGTCTAGAAAACCAGCCATCAGATCGAAATGATAAAATTACGCACACTCCTCCATGTCGCGTGTCAGACGACCTGATATTCCTCAGTGATGTCAGAGTAGGAATACTCAAATTAATCAGGTGAACCATGGTCATAGTTAGCTAATAAATCCATAAAATTAGTGTAATGATCATATGTAGTAGTTTCCTTGGTCAGGATAAGTACCATGTCTAGGGGAGAGTCATCATTACATGATCCTTCACCCAAAATGGGAGTGCCAACCACATCATTTAGCACCTCCAATGTAGGATGAACAATCATAGCTTCATTGACCACCTATGTTTGTGGAATGATTTAGGAATCCTCAAGTAGTGTATTAAATCTAGTATCAACCATATCAGGACATTTATTGGTTAGAACAACTACCATATCCTCTTTTAATACATCTATCAGGGGAATAACACAGTCTACAAATTTTGTTAGAACTGGAGAATCCCCCACCACTTCCTTGGTTGTAGTCTTTGATGAATAAAGTGTTGAAACTGGTGGATAAACCCCAAACATGGTTTGAAATATCATTTATTGTATGATTTTATCTGATCATAACATATGGGAGGTAAAAAAATGTTGATTTTTAAAAGATAAGAAGTCTCAAAAGAGTGGTATATACTCACTAGTAACTTGGAGAGATTCACCAGCAGTCCCCCTAATGAAAACATCCCCCATGTAGAAGATACCCCAACTATTGGAAGATACCCCCAATTGGATGTTTTGGATTTCTCTAGGAGAAAACAATAAAATTAGAGAATTTTCAAACATAGATACTCGAATCCATATAATGAAAGAGGGGGTAACAAGAAATGCTCGGGTCTGTTGAGATATTAAATTAGTATTAGGTTCCACATAAATATATGGTTGGATTACTATTAAAACAATGTTAGGGGGACCTCATGGTCGACCCCTGAAGTTTTGGGGTCACTTTCTCTTCCACTGCTTTAGGTACATCATGAACCTCCCCTTCATCTATTCTCAAGAATTCTTATATAGGTTAAAATGAGTTAAACATCACTCAAGAAAGCTAAAAAAATTATTTAGGAGTATAAAATTAGTTTACCTTTTCATTAAAAACATCGTATCCCACCAAAGGACCCATGTAATGTATTGAACCACCCCGACCAATTAATTTGTCAAAATCCAGCGTTTGGGGTGTTCTGGTAGGCAACAGTAGCTCATTTCAAGAGTATTCCAAATTTATAGTTTCTTTAATGGTAGGATGATCTGGTTAGTTGATGTGTTGGTATGTTGAGGCATCAGTAAGTTGACACATCAGTAGGTCGAGGATTCAATAGGTTGAGTCATCGGTAGTTCTAGGAATCGGTAGGTTGCTGCGTCGGTAGGTCGAGGTGTCGGTAGGTTGGACATTGGTAGGTTGGGCATCGGTAGGATGAGTGTTGGTGAGTGTCGATTGTGAGTGGAATTGATGAGTGGATTTTGTGATTGACATCAGTGAGTCACTATCGGCAGGTCACATTGGTGACTTTTTTTTGGTGTGTTAGGTGTCAGTGACTCACGTCGGTGACTCACTGTCGGGGATTCGTGTCAGTGACTCACCCATTAGTGAGTCAGTTCCAATTTTTTCAGTTTCTCCCCTACGATGTTTTATTTAACATAAATTGAGTTTAATGCCTTGTTTGAGCATTTCTAAAGGAATTTCAAAGGGTTTTAATTATATTCTTAATATCCTAACAATCTAGGGACCATGAATTAGTCAAACTACATGATCTAGACCACGATCCGACTTTAATGGCCCTTGGAACCGTTTCCTTACATTGATATAGGATCTATCTTTTCTAAAGTTGAGATCCACAATTTTTTGTACCCTTCCATTTTCTCTTGGTGGGCCTAGAATTTTATTCCTCGATGAATTGTGTGCATGTACTATTTCATTCTATTTGGTTTTCCCCTAGAGTCATTCCTACTACTCGCATAACTGCTTGTTTCAGCACAAGTAAGTATTGTTGGTCCCCCGTTGTTCTAGGTAGGGATTCCTTCATCTCTCTTTATTTTTTGCATCATGTAGGGTGGGTGTACTCATGTCCCCTTGTGGATACAGTTGGTCCCAAATTTAATGAAGATAATAAGAATTAATAAATGTGGTTTTTTAAGGATGAAAAATATAAAAAAATATATATATTATCCTTGATCCTTGTAGTGAATTTTATGGGTTGTCCTCTCCTAAAAAGTGTGGTTGTTGGTGGTCTTTGTCTGTTCACTGTACTCCTGAACACTTGTTTTTAATCTTCAGTTCAATGACGATGAGCATGAGAACTTGATTAATCACTTATACTCTATTATAGAAATATATTCCCCAAGAATGAACATATTATTTGTTCACCCCTGAATAATGATTGTGGAATTAAATAACAAGGGTTTCTAAATATCAATACACCTTTGTGTTTTGGTGTGGTTGTGTGATGTGTATGGGACTGTTTGGTCGTGGGTTTTGTGATGGTCATGTGGTTTTTGGGATGGGAGTATGGTTGTGAGTGTGGGGTGGTAAGGGTGGTGTGATGGAATCTCAGGTTGAGATATTAGATGATAGTGGAATGGACGAAATTGTTATGAATTGGGACTACATCTGGGCAGTCATTGGGTAGTGGGGCTACATGACCGGGTTGTGTTATGTTTATATTGATGGGTGTGGTGTGGCTATGAATCGGGGCGGTCAAGTGTGTTTATGATGAGGTGTGTTGGGGTTTTCATGTTGAGAGGAAGGAAATTGTGTCATTGCTTTTAAAATGATGGTGGCAGTGGTTGAATGGGTGCCTAGAAAAGGGGAGTGTGAAGTGGGACTATATGCTGGTTGAGTTTTGTTTGTTTTCCTGAATTTGGTACTTTTCATGTAGCATGGAAACAAAGGATGGTTTAAGATGAATTATTTTTAAGATGGACATTGTTACCTTGTGTGAGCCATTCACTCAGAGTTTTTAGGGACTTTGTCAAGTATGTGTGGGTTATGATGCTACATGTGGTGTTCTGTGTTTGGTAGTTTCCCATGCAGGTATGAAATAACTAAATAAATGGATGGATAGTGCATAATTACAATTGGTTAAATGAATTTTCTGTGGTATGTATCAATTTTTGTTTTTCATTAAAGTGTATTTCATTTATTATCTTAAATATATGACCATCATTCATGGTGGTACATGCATGTAGGGTTGGTAGTAAGGGTATTTTTTGGGTGGTCAAGTTGTTGTTATGAAAACACATAGGTTGGGATGATTTTTTGGTACCTATATATATATGTGTAATTCCTTGTGATTTATATATGCACACCATCCGTGTTGAGAACTATGTGCTGAACACCCCCATTGTTATGGAGAGGGTGTCCATTCCGAACATCCATATGGGATGATGGATTGCTGGTTATTGGATCTTCTCTACCTCTTCTTATAGGCATTGGTAGCACTAGAATCCATGGGAAGGTTGTGGTGTGGTTGTGACGCTTAGGTGTTTGCACGTGACGTGTGATTTCAAAGCTGTATTTAGGATGAGGTTGTGGTTTTATGGCCCATGTGTCTATAGGAATGATGTTCTATCCCATGTGTCTTCGAAAAGAGGTAATGGTTTTGTGGCCCAGGTGTTTGCGGCTAGGATGTGATGTGGTTGTGGCCCAGGTTTATGTGGGATGTTTTTGGCAGTGGGGATTATGGAAGAGCATGGTAGCCTCAGGATTCTAGCCATTAGGGATGAGAAGTTAACTAGTGGGAAGTGTTCTGGGGTGCCGAAATATTGATGTGCTTACTATATTACTTTACTTGACTTGTGTTATTTGTTGAGATTTCCTTTGGATAGGTTGGGGCAGATAATATACCTTGTTGTGTGCTTTGGTTTCTATTGTTTCTCACTAGGTTATTAGTATGCTTCTCCCACATGTGCATGAGTCACTTTGGATTTTCCTACTGAGTATACTAGTATGCTCACCCAATGAATATAAAACTATTTTTAGGTTTCTAAGGAGATTATTTATACCATACAAGACCTTACTAGATCGGATGTTGGGGAAGTTTTTTGTGTCGCTACTTAGTTTTATTTTGGTATATTGGAGTTTTATTTGTATTTATAATAGTATTACTGTAAACATGCATGTTTTGTGGATTTTTGATTCTTTATATATATGTTTCTTGGATTTGTTTTAAGTTGATTCATCTTCTATCCCAATCATGGTTACTATAAAATGAGTAATGCCTCCCATTTTTTTTTCGAGATTTGTATACCATTGGTGTTGGTCGCCACCCTGGGGTTTACTGGAGGTGGGACTCAGGGGTCATTATCTCTTTTTCATCTTGAAAAAGAAAGTACATGATACATTTCCATCCCTTCACTCATCTTGAAGAAGGAGGTTCACGACAAGATGGTATCAGAGGTGATGTTTGAGAGATAGGATGGAGTTTGGAGATAGACACATATTGAATTGCATGGGATGGTAAGGAAGTAGTGTTATGTGATCTTGGTGTGTCACATAATCCAGTAAATATTGGCTAGGAGTGGGGATTTTAGGTCCCCCTCATGATCCGATGAAAGGACCCTGAGCTTACCAAATGACCAGGTGAGGCTACACCATTTTCAGGGTAGAGACACTATGAAAGGTACATACATCATGATAACTTGTTTTCTTATTGTTTTGGTCCTTTTAGTGGAATTTAAATAAATAATGAGTCAAATTTAATCCTAAATAAATTCCATACTACTCGGTCATAGGAGTTCCATGTTTACCTTTCAACTATGGCACCCGGTCGTCATCCAAGAGTGGCTCGAGCAGTGGTGGCTCAGCAGGCTAACCCAATCGATCGATGGAGGGTTGAACCATTGAGGGAGGATGATCAGTGGTAGAAGAACCTTCATTATTTCTAGGAGTAGACTCTGGGAATGCCACGAAGAAAATCTGGTCGGCGCCAAAATCGACACCAAACCCAGCCCGTGACAAGGCCCAAAGGGCGTTCCCTATCCCCACGGGCCGGCACAAGTGCCCGGGTATCATATACTTATAATTGGGAATGATTTACCCTATTTTATAAACATTAAACAACAACAAAAACTCAATAAAACAAATCTGGATTTTTCAACTAAAACCATCTTTTACAAAATTTCAGAACTGAATTACATAAGTTAAAACTATGTTTAAAGACCATTACAAAGGAAAAAAACAAATAAGGACATCCCAATAACCCTTATGGAAAGGGGCACCACCCTTATGCTATCTCCACAAGACTTCACTTCCAAGGACCTACTAGAAACCCGAACCACTGGAACAAAAAACTGTACCCAACCTGTGACAACAAAAATAACCAAGTCTACTTACACCCAAGGGTGTAAGTAGGGTGTTATCCAAATCCCAATAGGATACAACCACTAACAGATTCCATGTGATAAACATTTAATGGCGAAAATCATGCAAGTTTTCAAAGACATGAGATGCTAGTTAAAATTTCTAAAAGATGCATCATTAAATAAAAACAGTTTTCAGGTGGGCTAATTTAAAGAATAAAAACATTTATAATAAATACCATAGCTACTGAATTTTCCAGCCTCTCATACCGTATAACGACGGTAAGAACAAAGTATCTAGTGAGCACAAGTAATGGGAAATAACCCCTAGGCACTATCTAGCTGTGGGTCCCAGGTACCTCATATCTCGGTGAGAGTAACCATCACAAATATCCATTCTCATGCACGATCCACTAGTAGGGAACATACCCATAACCTAGTGGTCCCCAATTATCATAATCATAGTTTAGTTAGAGTTGCAAGCATCAATCTTGCTAAGTGAAACTGAGGCCAAACCTCACAGATTCACTAGCATACTAGTACACATCCACCCACCTAGATACCCGGGTTTTCCCATTGTGCTCAAACAAGTTCAACAAGTCAAGATATATACTTTTCACATGAAAATATCATTTCCATATCAAAAATTCACCAAAAAGCCCACATGTATACCACAAAAGTCACAAAATTATAGTTTCATTCAAACTGATTTTGAAATCCGACTCATACAAAAATAGCCCACAACACTCTTCACATTACATGGACACATCCACAAATCCTTTAAACCATTTTTATAAACCATTCCAAGACATTATAACTCACATAACAGCCCACTCAAATAGTATATAATACCACTTTCATCAACAAAATTTAATTTTCACAACACACTCACACAAAACAGCCCACAACCATGTTTTGCAGCTCTCTTCCAATTTTCTAAAACATTTCAGCACTTTATAAAACACTCTAAAAAATATTTGAAATCTTAAATAACCACCATACCTTTCAAAAACCCATATTAGGTGATCACTCCCCCCAAACAGTACATATACACTCTTTTATCCACTTTGTTTAACCAAACAAAACATTCACAATTTTCAAAAAAACAACTCAAGGGGTGTAACTATGTCTTGCACACAAAACCCATTTCAAAACCCCCATTTAAGACCAAAACCATACCAATTTCTATCAAAAATATAATTGGATGTCCTAGATACATTTATATAAACACATTCAAGTATTATAAAATAACTTCGAATAATACCACAAAAGATACAAATGAAAACACACATTTTCCTAAAATGACCTCAAGAAGTATAACAATGTTTTACACATCAAACCTATTCAAAACCCTTCTTTTTTGAACCACATGACACTAGTAAATTACCAAACCAGAATTGTCAGGCCGAATAAGATTTAAGGAACCAATTTCATAAGTTATAAACCACACCCAAATAAAACCCCATGAGTTACACATGAAAACACCCAATTTCATGTTAAAAAGCGACTATAAAATTTAACACATAACCAAATCAATCATAAACAGTTTTTGCACCACACCAAACATATGAGGAATATGAAAAATGGTTAAATACCGCAATATAACTCATCACTAATTGTTTACACATGGAACCACCTACCTTTTGAGTCAAAACCCTTGAATCTCGGTGCAAAACCTCAACCGCACCTCCGCCGCACCACAAGGATGTGAAAAAAAACCCAAAACCATAATATTTCACCAAATATACCCCAAATAAAACCTTAGGTATGAACCCTAACATCTAGACACTCTATAAATTTTTGAAAGTGGGAGGAAACCCTAAAGAAAAGGAAGGAATTGAAGAGAGAAACACATACCCAAAATACTCTTGAAGAAAACGACTCAAAATCCACCAGCATCTGAATTTGAAAACATCCAACCATTCATGGGATGTTCAAAAAAAGATTAGGAGAACTTTTAGGAACTGTAATGGGGAAAAAAGAGTAAAAATAGAAGAAGTTATTAAAGGATCAATTTACCTCTCCAAATCTGGACGATTTCTGAAATCCAGAGACGTTTCGACCATTTTCGCGATTCTATCGAGCTCCACATTGTGGGAAGATGGAATGGGGTCGCACATTAGGTAAGTGGGCTTGGGTGAGAGTTGGAATCACTGAAACAATGCAAATAGTGAAGTAGATATTAAAGAATTAACATTTATTTTTAATATAGAAAATGGGCTTTCGGGTAGGCCCAATCCCTTACCTAAAAACCCATATCCACCATGATTATGTATTTATAAATGGTCCAAATTAATATGGTGGTGTTAATATGGTCAGGGGATGACAATTAGGATTTGGAATGGATGAAAAATGTTGAAAAATGAAGGAGTTATAAAGGAATAAAAATTTATTTTCAAATCTGGAATTGGCCTCACGGTTTGGCCCAATTCATAAAAACTCTCCCATTCCTACATAAATGCTTGGGAAACCCTCAAAACACAGCATGAATGGAAAATAAATGGAATTTAACATTAAAATAAGTCATGTATGTGACAATTCTCTCCACCATGAAAACTTTCCACCCCGGAAAGTCACATCAATGCCAAAGAAACAACCAAACCCAATTGAGTAACC
The DNA here is from genome assembly GCA_963277665.1 of Viscum album. Taxonomy (NCBI): domain Eukaryota; kingdom Viridiplantae; phylum Streptophyta; class Magnoliopsida; order Santalales; family Viscaceae; genus Viscum; species Viscum album. The sequence goes on along the minus strand of OY728139.1, from coordinate 605,728,007 downwards.
AAGAGGTACTCCCTTGCCAGGTTTCACCCCCAAAGGCCAAAACACCTCCAGTGATCAATTAGGGATTACCCTCACAACTAAAACATACACCACTTTCCTGAAATGCTCAATCAAATTAATAATTTATCCCAAAATAAAACTCCTCAAACACTATCCGAACAAGACTCAAGCAATTCACCCAAACGAACAACAACATCGAACAAGGATACACTTACCTTTAACTAGACCATTGGTCACTCTCCAATCCCAACGTTTACTCAAGGAATATGTAGGTAGCTAGATAGTTCCGAATAAGAGTACCTACTACCAAGCCAAGACCATGGATAAATCTGAGTTATTGGTATGGGGTGGACACAAATAGGCTCCCCGCCAAAAGATACAACCTATATTTTTATGATACAGAATCAGAACACTAACAGGGGAGGCCTAAACGGACTCCTTAGTACAAAGGGTAGAATTCCATTCAATTTTTTGTGAAGGAATGTGCATGAGAATCATAGTGGGTCTCCGCACCATAATAACTAACCATCTTAACTAACCATCATGGGCCGACAAAGACAGACCCAATTTTTTTTAAAGATTTGGGAAGGGCATAGGGTTAGTCTCCATGATTTGGGAAACCGTGTACTAGCTGTGCAGATCATTATTTCTACATTTCTTCCTAGAACATGGTCACTGCTAATCGTGCACAATCTGTTTCCTCAGTATTTCTATCCAAATTTCCAACCATTCTCTAATGACTCCATGGAAACCAATGTGGGAGGGAATGATATTACGTGATGTCATGGGTACAAGGCCCTCCACCTATTTCCACCGAACGGGAACAAAAGAGAAAAGATAATGACACCAGAGGTTTAAAATATTCTTATCCTTAATGATGAGGATAGGACATTGTACAAGGTTTTAAAAAACCCTGGGATTTCCCCTGACTACGAGCCAGCTTCTCTCCGAGACCTATGGCTGGAGCTCAAATGATTAAAGCATCTTCAGCCTCGCAGTTGGGCTTTGGAAACCCCTTGGATGATAATTATTCTTTCGATGCAACCAATAACTCAACCGCAATCCCCGATATGTTTTCCATGAAATAACACATTCCAAACTTACATTACCATAACCCAATGTTTCACTGAAACAAGGGCTTAGAAAATGCACACACAACAATCCTTGTTTGTTCGGGTGAGAAACAATAGAAGTAAAGAACACCTAAGCTCACCTACCCCTAAAATGGAATATTTTGATGTTTTTCCAAGGGATACATTCACCCAACATAACAGGGACTCCCAAAGGATTTCACGACTTTCACCTATTTGGTCAATCGAGCACATGACATCATAAGGCATCACCGAACATGACCATTGCGACTGATATAAAAAATGCATGGAGAGGGACCTTATACGACATCCCAAAACAACACACAATTCTAGAAAGTGGCTACAATATCCTATCATGACAATATTTCCCACACCGGTGGTTTAAAATGAACTCATGCTTCATAGAAACTTTGAAGAACCCAAAGGCCCTCTTAGAAACCATCAAGACACTCATCCACACTAACAACCGTAGTCCACATCCACCTTCAACGAATCAGGAAACTTAAGAAACTAAGGTATCTTTCAACCTTCCACGAGCACTCTCTCATTACAAGAGGATCTAAAAATCAAAGAAAGGAATGGGTGTAGACTCAATCAACATATCTCGAGAAAAAAATATTCCTTATATTGATCAATTGGAGTATTTTCGAATGGAAAATTAATCTGGGTTGCACATCAGTTATGCATTAACCCTTAATGGGGGCATACCTTATCCAACAAGAGAACATAAAGACCCAACCAAGATGGTCCATTGGTCAAAAAGTACCAAAAATCGGATCCAAACACATGAAGGGATCCACCATAAAGGTGTCCCGAAACATATCTTAGAGGAGAATACTAACCGGTCCTTCTACCCAGCTTACCGACCAAACACAAACTCAAAACACAGTTCGAACAGGAGGGGTTCTTGGACTCAAAACATCCCACAACATCAACATTTTCCAAAAACACATAATATAAACCATCTCAAACAATTCATCAAGACATTATATTTCTTTTTAAAAACCTTTCTTTGAAAAAAAATGGTTCAGCGGTTAGCGAATCCACCAATGGTACCCCATGGGCCTTACAGATGCATGTTTCTGTGCCACACCGGGCACCCTTTTCATATACATCCCGTCACTCATATAGTCATGTCATACACCATCCATATTCCCATATAACCCCATGCATGTGGTTTCTCATGAAAATACCAAAGGTTAAAAAAAATCTTTCCAATTTTCAAAACCAAAATGATCAACCAAAACATCCTTTTTCTTAAAACCGCTAACCACAAGATCAAAATCCCAACTCACATCTTACAAAACATTTCATAAAGACATAACCATTTAGAAAATAACTCACTTTCAAGATATTCACATCAATTTCAAAACATCTCATCCCATTAAAACACCATTTGATTGTTTAGAATACTCTATTGGAAACACTTTTCAAAACCAACTTCAATATAGTTCCTACTTTCAAAAGAGGTGTTAGCACACCATTTTCCATTTCAAGACAATTATAAAAATTAATTTCCAACATTTCATAAATCAAACCATTCCCTCTTTATTTGAAAACCATTTCACAAAAACATTACACTTCTTAAAACCAAAGTGCCAAGATTTCAAAACCTAAGAACAAAACAATGTGAGAGGAAACTAGTTTCAGTGGGTGATTTGGGAGTATGGTTGGCATCCATAATCCAATCACTTCACTATCATAGAGAGTGTTCTAGGGAATATACTTGTCTCCACATGGCTTTCCAGGCCCTACGAGCTCACTAGGACCATTAACCCAACTCTCTTTTCATTTCCCCTAATCATCATCGAACCAAGAAAACCAAAGGACTTAAATAAATACAGACTTCTCCTGGAAACATGAATCACATTATGAGGTGTGGTGATCAGGAACACTACACATAACATTAATTCCATGTCCCAACAAACCTAACTCCTGACTATCCTGACTCTTCCCCAAATAACATGACTCAAAGAGTTAACCTAAATCCCCTCTGATACCATTTTGTCACGAACCAAATCTGGTCACTGCCAAAATCGACACCAAACCCAGCCCGTGACAAGTCCCAAAGGGCGTTCCCGATCCCCAAGGGCTGGAACAAGTGCCCGGGTATCATATAATGATAATTGGTAATGATTTACCCGAATTTATAAACATTAAACAACAAAAAAACTCAATAAAACAAATCTGGATTTTTCAACTAAAACCATCTTTTACAAAATTTCAGAACTAAATTACGTAAGTTAAAACTAAATTTAAAGACCATTAGAAAGGTAAAAAACAAATAAAGATAGCCCATGAACCCTTATGGAAATGGGAACCACCCTTATGCTATCTCCACAAGACTTCACTACCAAGGACCTGCTAGAAACCCGAACCACTGGAACAAAAAACTGTACCCAACCTGCGACAACAAAAATAACCAAGTCTACATACACCCAAGGGTGTAATTAGGGTGTGAGACCAATCCAAATATGATACCACCACTAATAGATTCCATGTGATAAACTTTTAATGGCGAAAAGCATGCAAGTTTTCAAAGACATGAGATGCTAGTTAAAATTTCTAAAAGATGCAACATTAAATAAAAACCGTTTTCAGGTGGGCTAATTCAAAGAATAAAAACATTTAAAATAAATACCATAGCTACTGAATTTTCTAGTCTCTCATACCATATACCGAAGGTAAGAACAATGTATCCAGTGAGCACAAGTAATGGGAAATAACTCCTAGGCACTAGCTAGCTGTGGGTCCCAGGTACCTCATATCTCGGTGAGAGTAACCATCACAAATATCCATTCTCATGCATGAGCCACTAGTAGGTAACATACCCATAACCTAGTGGTCCCCAATAATCATCATAATAGTTTAGTTAGAGTTGTAAGCGTCAATCATTCTAAGTGAAACTGAGGCCAAACCTCACAGATTCACTATCATACTAGTACACGTCCACCCACCTAGATACCCGGGATTTCCCTATGTTCTCAATCAAGTTCAACAAGTCAAGATATATACTTTTCACATGAAAATATCATTTCCATATCAAAAATTCACCAAAAATGCCACATGTATACCACAAAAGTCACAAAAGTACACTTTTCATTCAAATTGATTTTGAAATCTGACTCATACAAAAATAGCCCACAACACTCTTCACATTAAATGGACACTTCCACAAATCCTTTAAACCATTTTTATAAACTATTACAAGACATTATAACTCACATAAAAGCCCACTAAAATAACATATAATACCACTTTAATCAACAAAATTCAATTTTCACAACACACTCACACAAAACAGCCCACAACCATGTTTTGCAGCACTCTTCCCATTTTCTAAAACATTTTAGCACTTTATAAAACATTATAAAAAAATATTTGAAATATTAAATAACCACCATATCTTTCAAAAACCCATATTAGGTGATCACACCCCCCAAAACAGTACATATACACTCTTTTATCCACTTTGTTTAACCAAACAAAACATTCACAATTTTCAAAAAAACAACTCAAGGGGTGTAACTATGTCTTGCACACAAAACCCATTTAAAAACCCCCATTTAAGACCAAAACCATACCAATTCCTATAAAAAATAGAATTTGAAGTCCTAGATACATTTATATAAACACATTCAAGTGTTATAAAATAACCTTGAATAATACCACAAAAGATACAAATGAAAACACACATTTTCCTAAAATGACCTCAAAAAGTATAACAATGTTTTACACATCAAACCTATTCAAACCCCTTCTTTTTAGAACCACATGACACTAGTAAATTACCAAACCAGAATTGGCAGGCCAAACAAGATTTAATGAACCAATTTCATAAGTTATAAACCACACCCAAATAAAACCCCATGAGTTACAAATGAAAACACCCAATTTCATGTTAAAAAGCGACTATAAAATTTAACACATAACCAAATCAATCATAAAAAGTTTTCGCACCACACCCAACATATGAGGAATATGAAAAATGGTTAAATACAGCAAGCTAACTCATCACTAATTGCTTACACATGGAACCAACTACCTTTTGAGTCAAAACCCTTGAATCTTGGTGTGAAACCTCAACCGCACCTCCGCCACACCACAAGGATGTGAAAACAAACCCTAAAACATAATATTTCACCTAAAATACCCCAAATCAAACCCTAGGTATTAACCCTAACATCTGGACACTCTATAAATTTATGAAAGTGGGAGGAAACCCTAAAGAGAATGAAGGAATTGAAGAGAGAAACACATACCCAAAATAATTTTGAAGAAAACGACTCAAAATCCACAAGCATCTGAATTTAAAAACATCCAACCATTCATGGGATGTTCGAACAAAGATTCGGAGATATTTTAGGAACTAGAATGGGTCAAAAAGAGTAAAAATAGAAGAAGTTATTAAAGGATCAATTTACCTCTCCAAATCTAGACGATTTCTAAAATCCAGAGCAGTTTCGACCATTTTCTCGATTCTATCGAGCTCCAAATTGTGGTAGGAGGGAATGGGGTCACGCCTTAGTTAAGTGGGCTCAGGTGAGAGTTGTAATCACCGAAAAAACGAAAATAGTGAAGTAGATATTAAAGAATTAACATTTATTATTAATGCAGAAAATGGGCTTTCGGGCAGGCCCAATCCCTTACCTAAAAACTCATATCCACCATGATTATGGATTTATAAATGTTCCAAATTAATATGGTGGTGTTAATAGGTCAGGGGATGACAATTAGGAATGGGAATGGATGAAATTTTTTGAAAAATGAAGGTGTTATAAAGGAATCAAAATTTATTTTTAAATCTGGAATTGGGCTAACGGTTTGGCCCAATTCATAAAAACTTCCCTATTCCTCCATAAATGCTTGGGAAACCCTCAAAACAAAGCATAAATGGAAATGAAATTGAATATAACTTTATAATAAGTCATTTATGTGACAGGGAAGGTATGAAGGTAGTGTTTCCGTCAAAGATATGGAGAGTCAGATTGAGGAGTTGTTGATCACTTTCAACAAAATCTGTGATCTAACAGAGTAATGGGTTCCACTAGCAGTTAGTCAGATGAGGGATCTACGTGTTAGTGTTGGTCACTATACATGGAGGAGAGAATGGAGGGTGATGTTCTATGGATCTATTTTGAGAAGGAGTTCTGGGCTGAATTCCTTTCTTCTACCATGAAGGTTGAGAAGCATTCGGAGCTACTCTACCTTTAGTAGGGGAGTATGTTGGTGAGAGAGTTGGGGATCATGTTCAAGGATCTCCTTCACCTTCCTCTAGATCTCTTTCTGGAATGAGGAGTATTGGGTGAGACATTTAGAGGAGGCACTTCGTCCTTCTATCCATTACATAGTTACCCCCTTCACCTTTCGGACATACTTATAGATTCAGAAGAAGGATGAGGTCATGGAAATGATGCACTCATGATGATCTTTACTATGAGAGAGGATTCAGATGAGTTCTTCAAAGGGGAAGGCAGTCAGCATAAGGTCTCTAGCATCAGGACCGTCAAGGTCTTTTCCAGCGGGGATCTAACCCCAACAATTTTTGTTCTAACCATTTGGTCCTCATCCTTTTTCTGCAGGCTTTAGACCAAGGTGTTTCACTTGTGGAGGCCACAAGAACCTTTAGAGTCAATACCCATTTTGACCTCAATATGGTATAGGTGGTAAGATTTAACACCCACATCAGCAGTTATTACCAGCCAGGCCATTTTAGCAGAAGGGACAACAGGCTCCTACTCCACCAATGGGTGATGGTGTAGGGAAAGTCCAACCTCATGGAGTTCTTCAGAGACCTCAATCAGGGAACGGTCATGGAGGAAGTTGACCTCAGAGTGGTAGAGGAGTTCGGTGTGGTCAGTTTCATGCCATAAAAGCAGTAGTTCTTGCAAGTACAGAGATCATTCGAGGTACGATCAGGTAGTTTAGCACTCAAGTTTTTCCTTATTTGATTTATGAGATTCACACTCCTCTGTTTCACCCAGTCTTTCCCATGATATGGGACTAGACATGGAGATATTTTATGTCCCTTTGTTGTTAAGTACATCAGTAGAATTTTAGACTATACTGTTTGATGTTTGTCGGGGATGAAGACTGTTGTTGGGGCTACATCAGTCCAATGGGGATCTCTTTCAACTTAAAATATGTTCATAAGGTGTTATCCTTGGCATCGACTAGTTTTACACTATGCATGATACTATTGACTGCTTCTGTAGAAGAGTTTTGTTTTTAGATGTAGATGGCCAATGTTTGGATTTCATTGGTGAGCGATGTTGTCTGATGGGAAGTCGACATGTGGAACCTTTTCTTTTTTTTGGCCTAGATTTAAGTATAGTTGGTGGATTATGGGATGGTGGGGGTTCCCATAGTTTTTGGTGGATTTATAGGGTGTTTTCCTTGATGAGGTTGAGACTCTACCCTCTTGACATGAGTTTGAGTTTGGGATAGACTTAAAAACTGGTGGTAGTCTGATTTTGATGGCTCCTTATTGGATAACGCCTTCTGAGTTGTAGGAGATAAGGATTCAGATTGATGATATGATGAAAAATGTATTTTTCTGGCCTAGTGTGTCACCATGAGGTTATCTAATCTTGTCTTCGAAGAAGTCAGAAGATGGTATAAGGCTTTATATTTACTACTGGATACAGAATTAGGCGATAATCAAAAACTGTTACCCTTTCCCAAGGATAGATGAACTTTTCAACTTGCTAAATGGAAAAACATCATTTTCCAAGATCAATCTATAGTCTGGGTATCACCAATTAATGGTGAAGGAGGGTTACATCCTGAATACTAATTTCATGTATAGGTATCATATCCATCTTTCGTAGTTATGTTGTTTGGTGCTACGAACACACCGGTCGTGTTCAAGGGACTTATGAAGTCTATCTTCCACAAGTTCATTGACCATTTTTTCATTGTATTCCTTAAATAAATTATGATCTACTCAATGTCAAAGGAGGAGCACACAGAGAATCTTAGGACTATCTTGGAATTCCTTCGACACCACCAGCTCAACGGAAAACTATCCAGGTGCGTGTTTTGGACATAGGAGGTCCACTTATTTGGGAGTGTAGTGTCTCAGTAGGGTGTAGTATTGGACCCTTAAAAGTTAAAGGTAGTTGTTTCTTGGAAGAACTGAAGAATATGGTAGCGGTTCATATTTTGCTCAGTCTATCAAGCTATTATAGTAGACTTGTACCTGATTTCTCCCAAGTAGCAGATCCATTGACGATTCTAACCAGAAAAGGCCAAGCTTCTATGTAGAGTGAGCATTGCTTGGAAACATTTGACTACCTGAAGGGGAATTTGTTCGGTGATCCAATGCTTTGGATAGAATAGGAATGTGTTATATTTGATCTATTTTGTGATTCTTCCCATCTAGGGTTGGGATGTGTGCTAATGTAGCTGTGAGGAGTGATATTTTATGGGTCTAGGTATTTATGTCCCAATGAACGTATATATTCCACCCATGATCTAGAGCTAAGATAGGTCATGTTTGTGATAATGTTTTGGCGACACTAACTCATTGGGGAGCACCTTGTGGTCTCCACGGATCACAAGAGCTTGAGGTAAATATTTTTCCAGTGAGATCTGAACATGGGAATGTGGGTGTGGATAAAGTTTCTCCATGAATATCATTTTGAAATATCATACACCTCAGGAAAGGGGAACATTTTAGATGATGCTTCGAGTAGGAATTCATAGGGAGAGGTAGTTTATAAATCCACAGATTCTTGGAGAGTAATAGAGGAGTTGACTACCTTGAACATAGATGTATGAATGGATGGAGATAGAGGATTTATATTTTATATGATGGTAAAGATATCTCTAAGTTAGCAGGTGGATGAGTCTTAATGGCGAGACTCGGAGGAAGAGGTAATGCATGATCGCATTGAACAGGGCGATGCTCTGGAGGGATGGTCGGAGGATGATCAGAATTGGATATTGTTATGTGAGAAGCTGTTTTACCAGTGGCGATGTATGAGGGTTTTCTCCATGTTTTTCATAGATAATCCCTAGTGGTACACCTGAGAGTTTAAAAGATGTATTATGGCTTGAGGGAATAGTTCTAATGGCTTGGGATGAAGCGAGAAGTGGCATAGTTTGTTGAAAAGTTCCTAGTGTCCCAGCAGGTGAAGGATGAGCATTGTGCTCCTGGTGGGTTGATTAAACCGTTAGATATCCCTGAGTGGAAGATGGATGACATATCAATGGATTTATTTATAGGATTACCCATGGAACAAGGAGGATTTGATGTAATATGAGTAGTGGTTGATCAGTTGACAAAATTAGGTCACTTCTTAGTGATCAAGGAGTCTAGCACAGCAAATGCCTTGGTGAAAAGGATTGTGGATGAGGTGGTGCAGCTGCATGGAGTTCCAAGATCCATTGAATCTTATCAGGATTCACATTTTACATCATAATTTTGGAGGGTATTACAACATTCTTTTGACACCCATTTACGTCTCAACACTTCTTTCAACCCTCAGAGAGATTTGTAGATAGAGAGAATCATCCATACATTATAGGACATGCTATGAGCTTTCTTTATGATATTTGTTGGGTCTTGGGTTTGAAATTTCCCCTTGGTAGAGTTTGATTACAATAATATCTATAACTCTTCCATTGGTATGTCTCTATTCGTGGCCTTTTACTGGAGGTTGTGTCATTCACCTCTGTGCTGGACAGAAGTTGGGGATGCAATTACTCTTTGTCCAGGCATGGTGCAGAGTATGACAGAGAAGGTGTAGATTTTTCATGAGAGGATTAATGTATCACATGACTGGTAGAATTCATATTCTGATCACATGATAATTCCCTTAGAGTTATAGGTTTGGGACCACGTGTTCTGGACGGTTTCCCCTCGATGTGGGATGTGGAGGTTCGATAGAGGGGGAAAACATTCTTCTAGGTTCATAATTACTTTCGAAGTGTTGGGGTGATTTAGTGAGGGGGAATACCATTTTTCATTTACACTATATTTTAGGAGGATCCAAAAAGCCTTTCATTTATCCCTGCTTCATCAGTATCTTCACGACGACTCTCATGTTAGTGACTGGGGAGAGTTGGATATTGAGGATGAAGAAACATTAATGGAGTTTCTAGTGGAGATCCAAGATCATCCAGAGAAAGTGATTAATGGATGTACCATTCCTTTGGTACCTATGTAGTGGAGGCATGGCATCCTTGATTATAGTACTTGAAAGAAAGAGATGCAAATATGTGCCAAGTACCCGAAGTTATTTTGAATTTTTTTTTCTGTTTTCATTTGTGATGTAGTGCTTGAACCATGTTTGTTATAAGATGGTTTTATTCCTTTTTTTAGTGATTGATGAATTCCCAATATGTGAAATGGGGATACTATATTCTTAATCAAGACTCACTAATTGAGATGCGATTAAACCCATGTGGGAGAGTAAAAGTCTCCCAGAGCGAATATTATCTTGACATGGAGGAAGAAATTCCCTAATTCATGTGTCTAGATATTTGGTGTTTATGTGGTTCATCTTATGGATGTTTGGGTTAGCATATTTGGGAGTATGTGTTCTTGGATGATGAGGTTTTACTCCAACATTCGAACAACACAGGGTGGTTTATCCTTGTGAGGTATCTTAAGGGGTGGTTGTTTGGATCCCTCTTTCTTCTAGGTTTGGTTTTGAATTATCGAGGGTGAAAATATTCTAAAAGGTATATTATGTAATGTCTCGGGCATCCTAGAACCATTAATTTGTTAAAATTTTGTGTTTGGGGTGTTCTGGGAGGCAAAAGTATCTCATTTCAAAAAATTTCAAAATTTATAGTTCTTCAAACGGTAGGATGCATCGGTGAGTCGAGGCACTGGTAGGTTGAGGAATCAGTAGGCCAACATTTTGGAAGGTTGAGGCATCAATAGTTCTGAGAGTTAGTAGGTCCAGGAATTGGTAGGTTTAGCCGTTTATAGGTCGGGCATCAGTAGGTCAGGCTTTTGTAGGATGGTTGTTAGTGAGTGGTGTCGGTGTATGGAGTCGGTGAGACATTATCGGTAAGTCATGTTGGTGACTCATGTTGTTGATTCAAGAATCAGTGGCTCGCATAAGTGATTCAGGTTTTGGTGACTCACTTTTGATGACTTGTGTTGGTGACTCATCCATAGTTGAGTCATTTCTAGTTTTTCTTGTTCCGTCCCTCCTATGTTTTATTTGATCTAAATATAGTTTAAATCCTTTTTTGATCATTTATAATGGTGTTTTAAAGAATTTAAATTATATCATTAATATCCTAACGCTCTGGGGACCATGAAATAGTCAAACTGCGTGGTATTGACCATGATCGGACTTTAATGTCCCTTTGAATCAGCTCCTTCCATTGATATAGGATCTGTATTTCCTAAAGCTGGGATCCTTACTTTTTTTCGACCCTTATATTTTCTCATGGTGTGTCCAGAACCTTTCTTACCCTAGGATTTGTGCACCTGTGCTATAGGTGTCTGTCCATTTTTTCCTTGGAGTCTTTCCTTCTAATCACGTGACCCCCTTTTTTGGTACAAGGTAGAATCATTGGTCTCCTATTGTTCCATGTATGGATTCCTACATCTCTCTTTCTGTGGTTCATCATGCGGGGTGGTTGTACTCTTGTCCCCTTGTGAATATAGATGGACCCAAGTTTAACAAATATAATAAAAAGTAATAAATTATGGGATGAGAAGACGATGATGATGATGACTTTGTTTTATATGTTATCCTTGATCCCTATTTTTAATTTTATGGGTTTTCTTCTCCTGAAAATTGTGGTCATTTGTGGTCTTTATTTGGGCATCTTACTAATGAATACTTGTTGTTAACATTCTGTTTAATTGATATGAACATGAAGAAAATATTAATCATGTATACCCGGTTAAATAAATGTATTCACTAGGACTGAAATTATTATGTGATAACCCTTGAATAATGAAAGTTGAATTAATGAATGGGGGCTGTGAAATCTGAATGAACCTTTCTATTTTTTTTTGGTTGTGTAGTTTTTATGGGTATGTTCAACCATTTTTTATGGTCATGTGATAATTTGGTTGGGAGTGTGACTATGATTATGGTGTGGTATGGGTGGTGTGATGCAATATCAGGTTGAGAGTTTGGTTGATTGTGGAATGGATGAACTTGTTATGTAGTGAGACTGCATCTGGGCAGTGGTTGGGAAACGAGGCTGCATGATCAGGTTGTGTTATATTTATGTTGTTGGGTGTGGTGTTTTTGTGCAGTGGGGTTGCTGAGTGTGGTTACGATGAGGTTTGTTTGGTGTTTTATTATTGATAAGAAGTATTGGGCGTCGTTACATTGAAGAATGACGGTGGAATTAGATGAATGAGTTTCCACGAAAGGGGAGTGTGCAATGTGAGTGTAAGATAGTTGAGTTTTGTTGGTTTTTCTAAATGTGGTTATTTTCGTGCATCATGGATTTCAAGTATGGTTTAGAAGGGATAATTTTTAGGAATAATTTTTTTACATTGCGTGGGCTTTTCACTCAGATTGTTGAAGGACTTTGTGAAGTATGTGTGGGTTTTGATTCCACTTGTGGTGTGTTGTGTTTAGTAGTTTCCAAGTTAGAGATGGAATAAATAAATTAATGAATTGTTAATGTAGAATGAGAACTGGTTAAATGAATTGGATGGGGTTATGTTTCGAGTTATGGATTTTAGTGAAGTTTCATTCATTTATCAACTTATAAAAGTGACCGTCGTTAGTGGGGGTATGTGCATGTAGGGTTGGTCACAAGGGCAGTTTTGGTGTGGTCCAATTGTTGTCTTGAAAACCCATAGGTTTCATTGAGTGTTTTCTACCTATAATAATATATAAATTTAGTCCTTGTGATTTTTATATGCAACCCACCTGTGTTGAGCACAATGTGTCTAACACACCAATTGTTATGGGGGAGGGTGTCCTTTCCCAACATCCTGGAGAGAGGATGGATGGATGGTTATTATCTCTTATTTCCTCTCTATTCTATGCATTGGTATCCCTATACTCTTTAGGAAGGTTATGGTGTAGTTTTGAGGCCCAGGTGTCTGTGGGTGCGGTGTGCTTTCCCAGGTGTCTTCAGGATGAGGTTTTGGTTTTGTGACCCAAGTATATGTAGGTAGGATGTTCTTTACCATGTGTCTTCAGGAAGAGGTTGTGGTTTTTCCCTATGTGTCTGCGGTATGGATGTGATGTGGTTGTGGACTAGATTTCTGCGGGAAGGTTGTGGCAATGGGGATTGTGGAAAATCATGGTAGTGTCATGACGTTCGCCATTAGGGATGAGCAGTAAACTAGTTGGAAGTGATGTGGCGTACTCAAATATCAATGTGCTTACTATATTACTTTACTTTACTTTTGTTATTTAGTGAGCATGATTTTGGTGAATTTGGGGTGGATAACATACCATATTAGGTGATTTGTTTTTTTTATTTCTCGTTGGGGTATTAGTATTCTTCTCCCACTTTTTAATGAGTGACATTGGATTTTTCGACTAAGTATACTTGTATGCTCACCCTATTTATGTAAAACTATTTTCAGGTTTCCAGGGAGATTACTCAAGAAATGGTAGACCTTATTATGTCAGACGTTGGGGATGGTTGATGTGCCACAGCTTTGTATTATTTTGGTACTTACTTTGGAGTTTTCTTTGTATTTCTAGCAGTTTTAGTTTAAAAATTCATGTTGGATGGATTTCGGTTTCTTAAAATATATGTGTCTTAGAGTTATTTGAGGTTGATAAATCTTATATTCTGATCATGGTTACTATAAAAAAGGTCAATGCACCCATTTTTTTGATATCTGTATATCCTTCGTATTGGTCACCACCCCAGGGCCTATTGGAGTTGGGACTCGGGGTCATTATCTCTTTCTCATCTTGAATAAGGAAGGTCTCCAAAATTGTACATCCCTTCCCTAATCTTGAATAAGGAGTGTTGTGACACCCCAGATAGGCATTGTTTTGATGAAAATATCCCCCCTTCAATCCCTATTGGAATGTAATTACCATGTATAGCTGGCCTACTAAGAGATATGTAGAAGAGGGAATACCCAGTAACACTTTCACCTAGGTAGTGAGGGGTCGAACCACACCATGGGATTGTATTAGTTCTTCCAGATCCATGATATACTACATCACCTTGTCCCTAGAAGCCCGAAAGCCTTTACTTACATGTTTGAGACTAAGAATGTGTATCCCCTCATGATGAAAATATTACCACAACTCAAGAATGTAGTTGATTTGGTTGGATATTACACATTTTTTTCATGCATCCATTGTGTGCCCATACCAATTCTCACCCCTGACTTAGTGGCTGAGGGAACCCATATTCCTCATCTGACTATGTCACCATTCACCTCAACATGTCCTTAGAATACATTCCATCCCAGATCAACTCATAAACATGGATTAGTGCATAAGAAATAGTAGGTGGTGGAAGATCCTTTTGCCCCATGCCATTTTCACATGTGAACATGCACAATATATTAGGAATAACCAATTGGTGTATCTCATTGCATACCCCTACATTAACCTTATTGGTGAGCCATTGGAGGCACTGAAACTACCATGAAATAAAATGTGGGGTGTATAACTCTCAAATCACTTTATAATACACCCTAGACAACAATAACATACCTCAGAAGTCCAATGGATATGACCAGATATCTATGATAGTAGTACCATTATTAGTAATTGTCCCCATTATAAGGTGAAATAGTTAAAAGATGAAGTGTCCCACTAGCCAAATCCTCACAAACACATCAACTCGATCCTGGTCAATAGGTCTACTCCCATCAATGTTGAAGACCAACGACCAAAAAATTTTATCAGGAGGAGGGATTGGGTTTGGGTATTCATATCACCCCATGTGTTCAGCTACTAGATCATAGAGGAAGTGGAAGGGGCCACAAAAATGAAAGGGATTCCTCTGCTAACTAATGTGGTACACCACCTTACACAACTTCTATATCACTAGGACTACTAATTTGATGCACTACCCCATATCCAGCATTTCAACAAGATGAGGGTTCCCAACAACACCCCAATGTGAGAATTCCTAACTAGGAGCATCCACCCATAGATAAGAACATAAATAAATACCACTAGCCTAACTACATGAGCCTTAGGATTCACACTATATCGCTAAAGTTTCCACTAGCTCTTCCCTAGTATCCTCTAATATAAATTCCCCTTGCCTCATTGAGATGCTTTAAGAAACTTGTGTGAACTCCATAGTATCATATCCAATGGTTCATTCAGAAATTAACAGAACCATTTTTTGAAGGGGGTATCTTCCCCTCCTAGTTTCTTCTCAAGTATTCACTAAACCAAGTATAGAATCACTAGTGCAGAAATTGTTTTTTACGTCACCATTTTTTACGTCGGTTATATATAACCGACGTAACAATGCGGCGAGTAGATTTTTCACATCGGTTATTTTAATAACCGACGTTACAAATCGCGCCTGTTGGGTTTTTACGTCGGTTATTTGATAACCGACGTAACAAATCAATGCGCGAGGGGTTTTTTACGTCAGTTATTTTGTAACCGACGTTAAAAAACCGCGTTTATTATGTCGGTTAGAAAATAACCGACGTAAAAAACCAAAGCGCGGTGTTTTTTACGTCGGTTATTTTATAACCGACGTAAAAAACCCCCGGGGGCTTTGGTTTTTTACGTCGGTTATTTAATAACCGACGTAAAAAAGGCATAGATATCGGGTTTTTTTACGTCGGTTATTTGGAAACCGACATAAAAAAACCCGATATCTACGCGTTTTTTACGTCGGTTATCAAATAACCGACGTAAAAAAGCTAAAAAATAGTTTATAACGTCGGTTATATATTAACCGACGTTATAAAGCATTTAAAAAAATTAAAGCCCGTGTTCTGTCATTTACGATTTTTTCGATTGACAGTCGTCGGCTCGTCTCTCTCTCGCGCAGTAAACACTAATCGGCTCGTCGATCGCCTGCATTACACTCATTTTGGCTTCATTGTCTATCTTCTTCACTGCTCTCAGATCTATCATCTCAACTCGCGACATTCAATTAAGCCTTCCACGAATTTATTTCATTCGTTTTTGTTTCGATTCTTGATGTGCTTTTCGTTCATTTTTGAATCTCGTGGAATTTTTTTTATTGAAAATGGTTATTATGTTCATTCAACTCGCAACATTCAACTCGCAAATTATTATTAAAACATCGTGGATTAGCTCAGAAAAATCTGAAAAATAATGGGTGTTACTGTAACGTTCCATTCTTCCAGCAACATTATTATTTTCATTCCCTAAGTTATAAAAATAAGTATTATGTAGGATGATTCAAAAATTTAATCTGTGAGATGAGTTGATTTATGTGTGAAACCCAGGCCAAACACATATGTATTTTTTTATTGGTATTACATATATATAGTTCGACATATACTTTTTTTTACATTACCATGATATTAACATTACTTTTTCTAAAGAAATATTAATGTCTTTAGATTATATATCGGATCAAAAGGATATAGTAATTCTAATATATAATCAGAATGATCAGATAATATGACAATATTATTAAACATAAAACAAACGGTCTATATTCATATTTTTAACATGACACTTACGATGTATAGCTATTTGGTGTTGGGTAATTATGAAAACTACTACTACTTTCAAGATTTGTTTTATATTTTAAATTGTTTTACATTCAAATTATGATTTTCTTCATATAAACATGTTTTGTCTTATCTTAAAAATATATATTTTTTGTTGATATTTGTTATAGGTAATAATGAGTCGAAGTTGGATTACGGCACATCGAATGAGCAATGAATTTGAGGAAGGTGTTGATGCCTTTTTGGAATTTGCAAAACGAAATGTTCCAAGTAGTGACATTTTTTTTCTGTCCATGCCTGAAATGTTTGAATATGAAGAAGTTGAAAAGTAGAGAGATAAAAGATCATCTGATATGTCATGGTTTTAATCCGAGTTACAGCCCTTGGATTTGGCATGGTGAAACTGGACGGAATGTCACTGATGATGATGATTCGCAAGATGGTAACTCCGATGGAATTGAAGAAATGATTCACGATATTGTAGCAGAACAAATTGAGATAGAACCGACAGTTGCACGTCTATATGGTGATGCTGAAAAACCATTATATCCCAGTTGTACAGATTTTACGGTTCTGTCGGCGGTGTTAAGATTGATTAACCTAAAGGCGAAGCATGGATGGAGTGACAGAAGTTTTACAGAGCTGCTACAATTGATGAAAGACATTCTTCCAAAAGATAACGATCTTCCAGATTCACATTACAAAGCCAAGAAAATATTATGCCCGATGGGATTGGGATACAAGAAAATACATGCCTTTCTGAATGACTGCATTATATATAGGAAGGAATATGAATTTATGTCAGAGTGTCCAAAATGTGGGACATCACGGTATAAGGTGAAAGAAAAATCACAGGGTGATGTAGAGATTACAAAGCTCCCTTCAAAGGTATTTTGGTATCTTCCTATAATTAATCGTTTCAAACGTTTATTTGCTAATTTACATGATGCAAAAAGGTTAAGATGGCATGCTGAAGAGAGGGTATGTGATGGAAAAATACGTCATCCAGCTGATTGTCCACAATGGAAGAAAATTGATGCACAATATTCTACATTTGGAAATGAAATATGAAATCTTAGACTAGGGTTGTGCACAGATGGAATGAATCCATACCGAACACTCAGTAGCACACATAGTTCATGGCCTATTTTATTGGTAATTTACAACCTCTCTCCTGAAGTTTGTATGAAGCGCAAATATGTCATGTCGAGTACAATGATCTCTGGTCCAAAGCAACCCGGTAATGATATTGATGTTTACTTGTCACCGTTGATTGATGATTTGAAACTATTATGGGCTGATGGTATTAGGGTGTATGATTCTTATAAAATGGAATATTTTCAACTGCATGCAGTGCTTCTGTTCACTATAAATGACTTCCCAGCGTATGGAAATTTGTCTGGATACAGTGTTAAAGGGCATAAAGCATGTCCAATTTGCGAACAACAGACGTCCTATTGTCAATTGCATCATGGGAGGAAAACAGTGTACATGGGTCATCGAAATTTTTTGCCTATGGAACACCCTTATAGAAGACTAAAAAAGGCATTTAATGGCTCACACGAATTTGATTCTGCTCCAAAACCTTTATCCCATGATCTGTATTTTGAGAGGGTGAAAAACCTTGACGTGACATTGGGAAAGACACAGAAATCTGGTAATGATAGACATATTTGGAAGAAAAGGTCAATATTTTTTGAGCTACCATATTGGAGGTATCATGAAGTTAAACATAATATTGATGTCATGCACGTGGAGAAGAATATATGTGATTCTTTGATTGGAACATTGTTAGATATTAAAGGAAAGACTAAAGATGGGTTGAATGCAAGATTAGAATTACTATCAATGGGAATATGTTTGGAGTTAGCTCCCACTCCTAAAGGAAGACGAACATTTCTTCCCCCGGCTTGTCATACATTATCGAAGAGGGAGAAAATTAGCTTCTGTCAGTGTCTTCATGATACCAAAGTGCCTCAAGGTTATTCTTCTAATGTAAAAAATTTTGTCTCAATGAAGGACTTGAAGTTTTTAGGTATGAAATCACATGATTGTCACTTCTTGATACAACAAATTCTACCAGTTGCATTGCGTGGAATATTGCCCATTCGTGTCAGAAAGACTATAATGAAGTTGAGTTATTTTTTCAATTCAATTTGTAACAAGGCGATTGATGTGAATGCTTTGAACATTTTGGAAAAGGATGCAATTTTAATACTTTGTCAATTGGAAATTTATTTTCCTCCAACTTTTTTTGATATAATGGTGCATTTAATGATTCATCTGGTTCGAGAAATAAATCTTTGCGGACCTGTATATCTTCGTTGGATGTATCCTTTTGAAAGGTATATGAAAATATTAAAGGGGTATGTTAAAAATCTATATCGACCTGAAGCCTCCATTATTGAAAAGTATATTTCTGAGGAGGTAGCAGAGTTTTGTACGAGCTACATGGCTGCGGCGCAACACATAGGTTTGCCTCCATCTCGTCATGAATGAGTTAATAATGAGGGAAAGGGGATTCGCGGCTTGAAAGTCAAATAATTGTCAGCTGAACTGATGAAGAAGTTAGAATCATACATCTTGAAGAACATAGCTGATGCTCAACCATATATCACATTGCACATTAATGAGTTGAAACAATGTCATCCAAAGAAGAAAGAAATGTGGATTTTGAATGAGCACAACAAAACTTTTTTGTCATGGATTAAAAAGACTTTGCTTGGTAGATCAGATGTATCAGAGACATTAAAATGGATAGTGGGTGGTCCATGTTTAAATGTGATAACGTGGTCTGGTTATGACATTAATGGTTATACATTTCATACAAAAGCTCAGGACAACAGAAGTGCGGTTCAGAATAGTGGTGTATTGGTGTTTGCAGAAGCAATGCATTTTTCGAGTGCTAAGGAGAAAAACCCAATTTCTGCATCAAATACATATTATGGAGTGATTGAAGACATATGGGAGGTTGATTACTTTAAAATTAAAGTTCCCGTTTTTAACTGTAAATGGTTTAACGGTAACAACAGTGTCAGACACGATGAATTTGGAATGACACTTATTAATCTGAATAGATTGGAAGACACAGGTGATTCTTTTATAATGGCAACACATGAAAAACAAATTTTTTATGTAGTAGATCAATCAGATATGCAGTGGGCTGTTGTTTTACAAGGAAAAAAACAATATGTTGGTGAGGATGAACTTGATGAATATGCTGATTTATGTGAGATCCCTACTTCAATGGAAATATTAATAGAACATAATGACGATCATGTTGAAGACATAGTTTGTGCCATAAGGAACGATCACGACGAAGGAATTTGGAAAAACAATCCATCTGTACATTCCTAAAATTACAGGTAACATATGTTTATTTCTTGTTTACATTTATTTTTTCCATAAATGTTAGATATTGTAAGTTTTTTATTTATTAAAACATGTTTTAAAATAAAATAAGTATATGTTATTTTTTTTTAAGTTTGTTTAGTTTACTTTATCATGTTTATTGTTGTACCCCTCTCTCTTGGATTTTAATGATCACAATCACTCTCATCGTGTTCTAACTTGTTTTCAAGTGTTTTGATGCTATGAAAAAGGTTCCCAGGAGTTGGCCCACGAAGGCTGATATTGACTCTCAGAGACCACCGGCTGGCCGGTGGTCTCTGGCAGAAGCATTGCTTTCTGCCAGACCCACCGGTCAGCCGGTGTTAGCGCACCGGCCAGCCGGTATGGGCACCGGCCAACCGGTTCTTGCCCACCGGCCAACCGGAGGGCAAGGCAGTAGGCTTGCCCACTGCCTGGTGACACCGGCCAACCGGTGGATGACCACCGGCCGGCCGGTGGTTTCTGGCAGAAGCATTGCTTTCTGCCAGAGCCACCGGTCAGCCGGTGTTAGCGCACCGGCCTGCCGGTATGGGCACCGGCCAACCGGTTCTTGCCCACCGGCCAGCCGGTGGAACCCAGACAGAATGAAATGCTCTACGACCCAACAGTTTATAACCATTACATGAATTTTAAAATGCTTATTTTTGTTCACTGACAATTACTTTACCATGTTTACAATGTTTACCAGGTTTACCATTTTTTCCATTTTTTACCATCCTGACCATCTTGACCATCATGACCATCTTTTCCATCTTTACCATTGTTTAACATGCTTACCATATTACCAATGTTTACTATTATGTAACCTAGTACACTTTTCTATTTTCTGATTACAGTAGTATTAAAATATTTGAATTTTTATATTTGTGAACTGACGTTTGTTTTTTTGATTTGAAGGATAATGACAGATCATTCAGATGATCAACCACATGATTCTGGGGAGGAGCATATTGCTGGTCATACCTTTGGGGATGAACATTCACATGCTCCTATTACGACAAAGAGTTCAAAGGTTGGTAAACGTGGTTGCACACGTTTACCAAAATTATCACTTTCCCGTACGCAGGATCAGAGGATGGTAGTTGAGTTTGATGATGATGATATTCCTAGAGGTCCGAATGCCAAAGATTTTAAGAGTTTTGTTGCAACTCACGCTAAGACCAAAGTAAGCATTCTGTATGATGATTGGAGAGGTGTGGATAAAGTGGTTATCTCTCAGTTGTGGGAGACGATTTTGGTAAGATCTTTTGTTATTGTTTGACCATTCTTTTAATGTTTCTGGTATATATAATATGTTTAACCTCTTCTTTATCAGATGACATTTGATTTTCCTGACACTGGAGGAGTCAGGAAGAAATGCTTATCGTTGGATTCCAGGAGATGGAGGGATTTCAAATCAACCCTCACATCTGATTTCATTTACGGTCATAGGAGTCATGACAATCCATGTCGTATATATTCTTTTTATAGATGAAGACACATGGAGACAGTTTTTTGAAAGTAGAAAAAAAGAGTCATTTCTGGTAAGGGCAATGTAAACTTTTATATACTTTCTTATATAAATGATTTTATTAATGTTTTGTTAATGATTTCTTATTCTTAAATTACAGCAAACAAGGAAAGCTCATCAGGATATCCAATCTAAAAATGTATACCCTCATAGTTTATCTCGGGGAGGGTATACATTATTGGAAGAAAAAATGATAGCGGAAAAATTTCAACAACTAAGAGCTGAGTCTTCAAGCTCTGGAGAGGGGGCCCCTCCATCCCCTCCATCTAGACATGAAAAATGGAAGAGAGCTCGGAAGGGAAAAAAAGGGAAATATCTTTCGGAATAATCGAGAATCGTAGCTGAGAGGATTGTAAGATATCTATTTAATTTATTTAAGTTAACTTTTTTCTTCATATAAGTTTCAATCATTACAGAAATGTTTAATTAATTAATACAGGACTCTCTTGAGGAGCAAAGTTCAGAGGGGGCATTTACAGCTACTCGTAGGGAAGATATTTTATTTGCAGCATTGGGAAGGCCCGAACATCCTGGTCGTGTAAGAGGATATCCGACAGGTGTATCGGTAAGAAAAGTGTTTCCACGTTCTTCAACTTCTAACATTGAGGGGGTTTATAAAAAAAAATAGAATCCTTGGAGGCTGAAGTTCAAAATATTAATGCGACGATGGAAGACAAGATTAGAGATTCGGTGTAGTCTATGTTTGCAGAAATGCAAAGACAATTTCAGACTGCAGCTCCCACTTCTCCACCTCCCCCTGCAGACCCCATTATTTATCCTCCACCTCCGCCAGTAGCTCCCACTCCCCCACCTCAGCCTGCGGACCCAATTTTTTATCCTACACCTCCGCTGCAGCTTCCTACATATTGCGAGTTGTATTTTGATGATTCTCAACATCATATAGTAGCATACGGGTTGGTATATTGTATAGGAGATACAGTTCATCATCAACAATTAGAGGTAGAGAATCAGAGGGTCACTGTACAGGATATTATAGATAGATCAGCTAGGGTACCAATACCTACAGATGAGGTGGCGACAGTTGGACAGAGTATCGGCCATTTTTTAGTTTGTCCATACAGACTTCTTCGACTCATTACCATAGAGGTATGAATGTTATATCTTTTATTTTATTTTTTTATTAAAGTTGTTTTATCATTTGAAAACTACTATAATTATCAATTTTTTTCACAGGAATAATTCAAAGGTAAAGAAATACTGTATAGACAACAACAAAGACAACATGCTATGACATCAGATACAGATTCCAGTGCTCTTGACAGATTGTCAAGATATTCACGTTTGTTGTTGGGTTTTTATGAGTTTCCAACGGAATCTCATGTTTGTGGACGTGAAATAACTGTGGGGATTACAAAATCTGATATCATGGAGCTTGTTACTGGAGATAAGTTGGGCATCAACGTGGTGCAAATTTTTTCCATGTAAGTCTTAACACCTTTTCCCTGCGTTATATTTATTAAAAATGTATACTTATATATGTTTTGTATTAGGTATCTTTATAAAATTTGTGAGAGGAATGAACTGACAGATGTATATGGGTTCATGGACCCGCAATTTATTTCCCCTGAATCATGTGCATTGACTGAGGAACAAAGAATGGTTTATATTTCTGAAAGATTTGAAAAGAATATAATCCAACAATGTTGGATGATGCCTTTTTGTGAGAGGTATGAAACACATTTCTCTCAAATAGTTAATTATCTTTTAACATAAAAAACCACTAACATTAAATTTCCTTTTATCAGTAATCATTGGATGTTAGGGATTTTTTGCCCAAGGGAGAAAGCTCTTTATTGGATATGCTCTGTTCATGGTGATGTGCGGGAGAGTTTTAAGAATATATTGGAAAAGTAAGTTTCAATTTCTCAATAGTTTTATATATTATAATAAATTTTAAATTTACCCCATTCGTATTATTTTTCTAACAGTGCATGGGCCTACTTTCGAAAAAACACAAAGAAAAGAAATGCAAAGATCAAATATGTAAAGGCGAAGGTAAATTTCCATTTATAATTTGTACTTTTTTATTTATTACATAAAAATAATATATTGAATTTACACTCATTCAAAACAGAATTTTCATGAACAACAAGGCCTCATCGAATGCGGATATTATATGTTAAGATTTATGTATGAAATAATAACAACTGGGACAATTGTGAATTTTGACCTGGTATGATTTCCTCTTAAACTTTGCCATCATATTTCAATTTGATTTATTCATTATACACGTAAACTATCTTCTTTTTCATTTGTAGCTTTTTTATGACCCTCAACCCTATACTGTTGAAGACATCAAACACATACAAGTGGAGTGGTCAAATTATTTTACAGGTTTGATTGAATTTTAGTTGTTTGTAATGTGAAATTTAATTTTGAATATTGTCATTTTAATTGTCTATTTGGTAGTTGTTTAGGTTTGATTTAGTTTTTTTTTTGAAGTTGACATTGTAAGTTTTGAATGTTATATAAGTGAATGTTTAATTTTGCTCTACTTCTTGTTTTGGTCTACTTTTGATGGTTCTTCTGGTATGGATTTGGGTCTATGGGGGAGGGGTTCTCAGGGTGTGGGGGTGTGTTCAGTGGGGTTGGGGGTGTCCAGTGGTCTGGGAGGGCTGTCTGGTGGTGTGGGGGGACAGTCTTGGGGGGTGGCAGGGATGTCCAGGGGTGTGGGAAGCCGGTCCAGGGGTGTGGGAGTGTTGTCCAGTGGTGGGGGGGGGGGTTGTCCAGGGGTGTGGTGGGGGCGGTCAAGTGGGGTGAGGGGGTGAGGAGGAGCTGTTCAGGCGGGTGGGGGGTTGTCGAGGGGTGTTTGGGGGTGTTCGGGGGTCGGGGGGTCGGGGGGCAGTCCAGGAGTGTGGTGGGGGCTCCAATGCGGTGGGGGAGGGTTGTCCAAGGGGTATACACGAGGGTGGGAGCTCCAATGGGGTGGGGGAGGGCTGTCCATGGGGTATACATGAGGGTGAGGGCTCCAACGGGGTGGGGGAGGGCTGTCCAGGGGGTATACATGAGGATGAGGGCTCCAACGGGGTGGGGGAGGGCTGTCCATGGGGTATAAATGAGGGTGGATGCTGTCTAGTGGGTAAGTTTTATATGTTATCTATTTACATGCTTATTTTTGATGTACTTCTGTTTTTGTGGTATGATTTCTTGATTTATTTTCTGGTTGATTCTGGTGGAGAGAAGATCACTGCATTCTGTTTAAAAAAAAAATTGGGTTTATCACGTCGGTTATTTAATAACCGACGTGATAAAATGCCTGGAAAATAGTTTATCACGTCGGTTATTTCATAACCGACGTTATAAAAGGCCTGTAAAATAGTTTATCACGTCGGTTATTTAATAACCGACTTGATAAAAGGCCTGTAGAATGGTTTATCACGTCGGTTATTTAATAACCGACGTGATAAAGGGCCTGGAGAATGGTTTAGCACGTCGGTTATTGAATAACGGACGTGCTAAACGGCCTGGACAAGGGTTTATCACGTCGGTTATTGAATAACCGACGTCATAAACCCCCTCCCACCGGTTTATCACGTCTGTTAGTCAATAACCGACGTGATAAACCCCCCTCCCCCGGTTTTTCACGTCGGTTTTATATGAACCGACGTGATAAACCACGCTCAGCCCGGTTTATCACATCGGTTCTTATAGAACGGACGTGATAAACCACCCTCACCCCAGTTTATCACGTCGGTTCTTCGATAACCGACGTGATAAACCATTCTCCAGGCCTTTTATCACGTCGGTTCTAACATAACTGACGTGATAAACCATTCTCCAGGCCCTTTATCATGTCGGTTCTAAAATATCCGACGTGATAAACATCGCGATTTTATGCTTTTTGACGTCGGTTTTTAAATAACCGACGTCAAAAACCTTATTTATAACGTCTCACATATTAATGTCGGCTAGAAACCGACGTAAAAAATTAAAAATAACCGACGTAAAAAACGTTTTCTGCACTAGTGAATAACCCTAAAAAACATAGGCCTCTTCTCTGGTCTTCACAGATATCCTTAGGTGGTTGAATCTCATGATACATATTTTGTTGGATGGGCATCCCTCTGATGTGGTAGAGGTCCCATAAAATGATTCTGACTACCCCATGAGGTAGGTGAAACGATTTAGTCCTTGGTGACAACCTTCTCAATAACTATTAATGTCATGGTGTTGTTAGACATGGATTTTTGAGGTCCATGATGCCTCATAAATCCAGACCCACTTTATCTCTACCAAAAATTCAAAATAGGAGTTGCATACCCAATTTTCTTAGGATCATTCATCTGAAAATTTTCCACGTTGTCAAATGTCTTAATCTTATATCCACCCTTTGATATTTTCCATAAAATAGGCCTTTAAAATTATCTCGTATTGATATAGGGACACCTCTTCCTCCAACGCCTCCCTAATTACATTATTTCCCATGGTTCCATGGGTCATGAGAATTGAGTTGTGCATGTTCTTTCAAAATTTGACCCTTGATAGCTATGTTCCATTGGTATTATTTGTTCATGCTTCTAAACTAATAATAAGGTTCATATAAATTGAAATTGGGGATAAAAATTCAATCCATAAACCTAAAGACATATAATGGTAGCATATTGCAGAGGGGGTAGTCATGTTTTTTCACTTCAATCAATTTAGTGCATGTGTCATAATTTGATCACCTTCATACACTCCCTCTGATCATAGTTTTTTTCCATCTCCCAACATCGAGACATGGATGAAATTTCACCTTCATCATCCCTTACTCCAAGAATTAAAATGTTTTCTGAAAATAGTTTATATAGTTCGGTTCATAAAACATTTTTAGCTGTACAAAATATTCGTCACAAAATCAATATTCATAGAAGAGTCAAATATTTTTAGATGTGAGGATTGAAATCACAAAATTCTTATGAAATTCATGAGTTTCATGAAAATATAGCACTATAATATTTTTTTTAAATATCATGGTCCCCTCAGAGATCCCCACCCTTATTTATCAGTATAGGGTCATGATTACTTTCATTAATGGGGATACAATATCTACAGTTTTCTATGGTTATCCATCAAAATCTGACCATCCTACCACACTTTAGAATGAATTTAATGGGGTTAATTTAATTATTACTAAATACATGTGTCATGAGATAATTTGAGGAAGGAAAATACAATTCAATGTGAATCTAATAAAAGACATCACAAATATACATTTAAGGGTATATGTTCATGAACGTCAAAACCTTCATGAATGGTGGCTCCTCATGAAGATCACCTTACACATTAATCGAGAGGTCATCATCTCCACTCTTCAAATTTCTTTTTGTGTAAGTCATTAGTCATGTAGAGGATGAGGTGGTATCCTCTACAGGACATATTCTTATTCAAGAAAGTCTCTGGTTGCACAGTGTTTGAGGAGATAACATCTACACAGCTTATGTCTATGCACAGAATTATCCTCCAATTGTGAACTTCATAATATTCTACATATAAAACTATCTTTAACAAAACCATTTTCATCACCTGAACTGGGTATACAAATACCTCCCCACATACAAAATTTTTGAGTATGAGACCTTTGTAATTCCTTCCAAATATCTAAATTCATATAACTCTAAACATCATTGGCTAATGTGGAGATAGATTTACCATGGTAGAAATATTTTGTGAGCAAGTTATCAATGGGTTCCTATGTACTTTGGACCATGATAAATAATTTTTTCATTAGGAACCATAGCCTTTGGTAAATAATAATCCATTTTCTCTTTTGGTTGTGTGAGAAACTTTTCCATTGTGATTCAACCCCCACTGGTACCAAGAAATTAGTCTGAGGCAAGGTCACCTAGTTTTATGAAAGATAAACCTTCATGAGACCTATGTCCTTATTGAGGCCTCTAATCTTTTTGAACAGTAATCATCAGGAAACCCATCCATCGGGCCACTCCATGGTGCCTTATTTTATCCAACACCCTTTCATAAAAGTTGGCTTTTTTGGGACCATGTACCCTTCCTTAAACGGTCCATCCAAACCCAAAATTCCAATGTGAACAACATCATCAACCATTTTCCACCCCCTCATCAAGAATGGCTTGGAAAATTACCATGATTTTTTTTCTAAATAATAGGTACCATAATTCACCATTCTCTAATACATAGGCACCCCAGCATCAGAACCACTGATTACTACACCTCCATGGAAGTGTTTATGCATTCCCCCATCAAGATGTTCATGAGTAGTTGAAATGTAATTCCAGAAGGTTGCATCATAAAGGGAAAATACATAATGTTTCTATAATGGAATCCTTTTTCCAAAATATTCTCTCATACTTTGAAATGGTCTTGCTAGGTGTAGTCCATGATAATGTATTAGTTTCATGATGTAAAACTTCCTAGACCAACAACCTAGTAATATGACATTATACTATAGGATAACATCCTCAGCAAATGATGTAAAACGTTTTTCATGAACATCCTAGTCATATGAAATTAAAAAATTGGAAAAAATCCTTAGTAGATGATGTAAAATTATAGCCTTACACTATCTGATGAACACTGTATGACCCATGTATGATTAGCATGGGGTGATCCCACACCTCTTACCCAATTTAATGAACAATGGATTAAACATTAATGGTCACCATGTGATTCCACCTCATTCCCCACAATGGGATGATGTAGCTTCCTCGGGTATCCCATATGCACAATCCCCACACCATCCTATTGAAAAAGTATGAATTCAACATTTTTGTATTCTGATAAATATAAACAACAAAATTTATATTCCTAATTATTTTCAGGTGAATTTTTGGATAATAATTTCTTCATTAATTATTTTTTATTATGGAAGATCATTCATTATTTAACCCATGGGAGGATATTTAATTTCTCAAAGTATTAATTACCCTGGATTTTTTTATACATAATCCCATAACAGTATGCGTAATGTATGTTTGTAAGTGGAACACATGGTTTGTATACCATATGTTTAGAATAAATGTATGGATCAAGAACCATACTTTTATAATAAAAACTAAATTTTTAGAATAAAAATGTGGTTCGTAATCCCTTATTTTTTATTCAACCATATGCTATAAAAGAAACTTCTATTGTTTATCTCTATGCAAAGAAACCCTACATTTGACAAGGTTGACAATGAAGTTTTGAATTAATAATTATTTCCTTATTTTCTATAATGGAATCACTAGAGTTAAAAAACTTTTTTACTCTATTTTAATGACCTATCCAAAGGATTGTGTTAAAAAAATTATATTGTTTCTATTTATAATGGATGACACAACATTCTTTGAATGTTTTCAATTCAAATGTTCATGATTTACCATGATATTTTCATGGTGCTCTTTGACCTGGAGGAACTAGACCATCATGATAAATACTAATATGTTCATCTTCTAAAGAGATTTATATTATTTTTCTAAATATATATGTGTGCTCAAATTTAATTAAGATTCATCGCCTTTATAGCTATATTTTGAAGATATACATGTTTTGATTCATATTTAGTTGATCAAAAAAATATTGTTGCATCTATAATTAATTGTTAATGTTTAGATTCAATCTAAAAAAGAACTTATAAGATATAAAACTTGGATACATATATGTTAATCATATACATGGTGTTTTTTATAATATATTTTAAAGAAACAATTTGTTACATTGAAGAATTTCTTTACGATGAAATGTTTTACTAAAGATCATATAAAAATGTCAGTTACTATTGGAACTATGTGACAAATCTATTTCATATCTATATCCAAATATATATATTTTTATAGTATTGACTCCTTATACTAAAGTAATAGTGGATTTAAAACTTATCATAATAATCTACTGGTATTTTAGTTCCTTGTAAAAGAATAATAAGACCCTTTATAATACTTGTTGTAAGGAATCAACTATATGCACTCAGTTGTTGAGATCCATGAAATAAGGGTCTCCTAGTGAAAATAACCGAGGTCTGGTAGAGAGTGTTAGTTGATTGGAATAATTTAAATTTGTACCACAAAAAACGATGCATCATTATTTTCATTTCAACTTTTATTTTTTTTATACCTTGTAATCTTTAGGAGAGATAAGGAAATGATTACTTCATATCAAGATTGATGTTTAGTTTTTATCATGTTTTTAACAAAACACATTACACTACCCCCCCCCCCCCTATTATGTCTTGATAATCACAATTATCACCTAAAAAGTGGTATCAAAGGTCATACTATTGTGGAATAATGAGGATTACTTTTGGATTTAACAAGCCGAAGTTAAAATTTTAGATGAAGATAAATATCAATGGTCGATCTAAGACAAGGTTTTTTTATGATTCAGGGTCCTTATTTTAAGTGTGATAGTTAGGGATTATATAAACCAAAGATGATTATATACATAAAAAATTATTGGAATAATAGTTTAGTTAAAGATATTGAATCATTATGAAATTCTTGAAGATGATCTGGATAAATGGAATGACAATCAAGAGAATGAATATGATATTAGTTCAAGAGAAATGATCATTATTATCTATAGATTACAAACTGAGTAATTTAATCAAGACTTTCAATATGATATTAAATATAATATGTGGAAAATTTGTTTTTGTTTCTTATAAAAGAACTGAGAATGTTTGAAAACTAAGGAAAAAATATAAAAATTGAAATTTGTTACATTTAGAAAGCATGAATATTAGAGAATCAATCAGATTAATGGAATATTAATAAAAGTTATTAATGATATTTCAAACCTGGGAGAGCCAATTAAACAATAAAATAAATCTACTTAATTTCCAAGATTTTCACCCTCTAAGTGGAATCAAATATCTTCTACTGTTAAAAAATCCACACTAGTTAATGATTTCAAAATAAAAGAAATGATTAGAACCTCGATGTTGTCTGAGGATGAGATTTAAGCCAAAGTTAAAATCATATTTCTATAAAAAATAAATATGTTTTACATAAAACTAATATGGATGCATCATCTGATTCACATTATTAAGATTCAAGTTAAGAGTTATCATATCATGATAAAATATTTTTATAACTATACAATAAGAGGATGAAAACTAATAAAAAAGATATATGGTATGAATGTAATTATTAGGGTCTTAGAAAGTATAATTGTAATTAGATTAAATATGAATGGAAAAATAATTATTAAAAAGGTCTAAAAGTCATGAATACTGGCTAGATTTCTACTTCTGATTCATGAAATGAATATACTATAAACTCATAATCCAAGCATTAAAAAATGGAAAATATATTTATTATGGCTCATGATGATGAGATACACACATTATACACTAAAATAATATGATTATGTGAATATTTATTATGATGAACCAAATAAATATTATTTTATTCTTCAAGATAAGTTTTAATCATTTATGATAGATCATAAAAAAATTAAAAATATTATGATGTTAATTCAATTGAAAATTAATGTTTAACAAAGAAGACGTCAAATTAAATATTAAATTGATATTGTATTTTTTCATGAAAATATTGTTAAATAATTATTAGATGAATTTGATACTTTAAAACAACCCTCTTGATTTCTTACTAAAAGATAAAACTTTGTATATCTCGTTCTTGGTAAAAAATAATGGTAATAGGAAACTCATACTTGGGATTGTGAGTAATGGAAATAAACCCATTCTATATAGAAATTATTTTGTTCTTGTCTTAAAAATAAAAAGTATGAATATTGTTCAATGCTTTCATCATGGAATAAATAATTTTTTTTAAAATTATTTCAATTTTATAAAATCTCAAATTTTTGGTATCATTCTTGTTAGTTATTCGAAAGAGTTATCTATCTTTAAATATGAAGTATTTACTCAAAACCAAAAAAATTGGGTAACTATATCTTTAGTTTCTCACACACTTAGAGTGAAAAGCATATTGGTACAAAAAGGAACTAGTATTTAATATACATTTGGTGTGTGCCACTATAATTCCTAGTTATATCATTAAATTTTTTTATTGATTATTATGGATGTTTCATATATTATTATTTTTATATAAACTTTATTAAATTTAGAACTATTAATCAATAAAGTATTTGATTACCATTCATAATATTTGATTAAAATAGACTAACTATTTTTTATAGGGGATAAACATTTAATTATATTTATGATTAAAATATTAAAATATCTTCTCACTATATTATTTTATTTAATGAGTTAATCTCTTAAAAGTTTTATAACATCATATATAATTCTTAATGATTATTTAATTTCATATTATGTTATGTAATAAAGTTACGACGCTATTAAAATATCTGTAATTTTTTTGATATATCATCTTAAAAAATATTCTCTATGAGATTTAAAATACAAGAAAAACATGTAGTACTTGCTTATATTAATCATATAAGGAATGATAAGTTTATTTTTATTAGAAATCATGTTCTTAATTTAATATTTTCTTTTGTAAAATATTGTTTTATAATAAATCATTCTATGAAATTTTATTCAATGATGAACCATTTTATTTCAAAATAGTTATCTTGTGTAACATAGTATTTTCAATGTTTATATCATAAATGATTAATCAGTGTTCTGGATTGATATTCTGGAATGTTTTCTGCAATATACCATAATGAAACCCTTCTTTTTACTATTTCAAATCCTAAAATATTCTTCTTTAAACAATTTAGATCTCTTTTCTTCCTTATTTGAAATATAAAACTCAATGACTTCTGAAGAATAATATGCAAGTGGCATGAAGAGACCAAGAACTTCCAACTCAGAGGAATGTTATTCTAAAAAGACAAAACATGGTAATTATTATACTAATTCTATGACTGATCTATTTGGTGAAAATTTATTTTCCTTTATTAATGATTCCTTAGAATAATATTTTGGCAATGATAATGAAATCCTTGTTCTTGAAGAACATTAGTTTCCATTTTTTTCAATTAGATAACGTTGAACTATCTTTGGAAGAGTTTATGTTCAAGTTTAATCTTCTAAATAATTAGGCTTTGATGCATCATAAATGTCTAATAATGTTTAGAATCCATATTAAGTGATGGAAAAATATAATTTTACAAAAGCAGTTTTTGATTATATTCAAATGATGTATTACTATTTACAAGAAAGCTCAATTTCTAAGGAAGACCCAGATGAATATAAGTTGGAGATGTTAATTCTAATGGAGAAAATATGATTATAAACTATTACTAATTTAGATTTTAATGATTTAAAAGAGTTTGTATTTGAACAATTATCTTCTTCATCAATGGATCAAAAATATGAAGATTTTCAAAAGATAATAGTGCAGTTCTAAGTTGTTCTAGCTACTGTAAGTAAAATATTTCATAGTTTGGCGATTTTTTATGATTAATTTAACCCTTAAAAAAATCAAGATTCCATTTGACCTCTATAAATTATCCAAAGTCAATGTTTTCTAAAAAAACTATGATGCTCTTTCCTATTACTTTATTTATATTTGTATATG
Organism: Viscum album; assembly: GCA_963277665.1. NCBI lineage: Eukaryota > Viridiplantae > Streptophyta > Magnoliopsida > Santalales > Viscaceae > Viscum > Viscum album. The sequence continues at coordinate 605,694,950 of OY728139.1, read as the reverse complement.
TTTTCCCTTTGTTAAAAATGCATTGAATTTTTTCATAATTTAGTTTTTATGATACAAAATGAGGAAAAATTTATTTGAGAAATTTAAAAATTAAAAACTTTTAAGGAATAAATATGAGAAATATGTGGAAATGAATATATTAAAACATATATAATATGAGATAATTTTCATTGTAAAAATATTTTTATCTATGAGTTAACGTATCCTTGAAATTTATTTATTCTCATATTTATAAAATTCCATTCCTTATTCATGTTAATATTAATATTTTTTTATGGATTTTGTGATAATAAAAAAGGATATATTATGGAGCATGTGTTCATTCAATAATTTAATTTATTTATTTTGGATATTGATGTTCAAAAACACCCACATTTATGTTGCTAATGGTGTTTTTTCAAGTGAATTTTAGTATAATAATTAATAGAATAATTATTGTAATTCTGGAAGAAAATTTAGTAGTTATCTAATGAGATGTTATTTTATTTCACAAATCATAATGTATTCTGGATGTGTTTTGTAATTAATCTAAAAAACTATTCATACCATACATTTCTAAGTGGGATGTATGGTTTGTATACCCTATGTTTGGAATAAATTTATTGATAAGGAACCCTTACTATAGAAGGAACCCTGCATTTGAAGAATAAATGTATGGTTTATCGTAACTAATTTTTTAATCAATCCTACACTACCAAATATAATTTTAGAGTTTACCACCACATAGAGAAACCCTACCTTTGACTTGTTCAATGAAAGTGTTTTGAATTTTGTATTATTTAAATGTTTTTTGCAACATTTTATACAAAGTTAAAAGCCTCCTTAATTTTTTTTAAAGAATGATTCAATGTCTCTAGTTCAGTAGATTAAATCATTCCTATTTTTAGGAGATGTTGAAAATTTATTTGAGTATTTTGTCCTAAAATATTTTTGATTTATGATGTTCTATTTCTATAGATATTTACATGAAAGAACTATATTATCATAAAAAATAATGATATATTCATATTCTAAGGAGAAATATATTCTTATTTGTTAGTTATATATATATATATGTATATTTTTAAAACTAATAAGGAATATTCACCAATAAAGATACAGTTTAGAGACATACAAGTTTTGATTCTTATCTCGTTGATTGAATCACAGTTTCTGATAATATATATTAGTTTTATTATTTTACATATTTTCAATAAAGAACTTGTTAGATATACACTTTGAAGAAATTCATGGTTAATTATCTACTAAGAATTCTTTTTTACTTATGTATACATAATGAATTTTGGAAGTTGAATTGTGTTTTTTACATATATTTTTTATTTAATATCATATAAAACATTCATTTATTGATGAAATTGTGTTTTGGTGATGTTTTAACATAGAAATGTTAATATATTATTTGTTTAGAGACTTGGATGAGTGTACAAATTCATTTCCGTAGTGTTGAATTATTATACTCAACTGTGGATATTTCAATTCCCTATAAAATAATCAGGCGGCCAAGTAAATGACTTGTTGTATGGTCTCAACTTCCTGATATCTATTGAAGATATACCTTGAAAAAATATATGTCAGTGAAAATAACCATGCTCATGGAGAGAGAGTTAGTGGAGTGGACTAATGGATAATTATTCTCTAAACCACTATGCTTCACAATTTTCTTTTCTTCTTTTACTTTTCACTACTCACTCATCCTTATGAGAAGAGGAATGGATCAATTCATCTCAATAGAGAATTTTAGTTTCTATCATGTTTTTAAATGAACACAATTCATCCCCATTGTGTCTTCATCACTGTTATTTTGATTTATCAAATCCCTCATTGACACTCCATCTATGACATGAGTGTAATTATCACATGATGATAAACTATATAAATCATTCTTGGAATATGAACTTAAACTAGGTAATAAAAATATATGGGTTTAAATATTAGTTTCCTAATAGGGTATGAAGGATAGGTACATGAGTTTGAATTCCTATATTCCAATACATGTAGGGTACCTCCGTTAGGTTCAATCCTGACACCCCTGTCATTATAACAAAACCCCAATTGTGAAATCTTTCCCAATGAGGACACAATTAACCAAAATCCAAATTACAAAATCATCCCCATTGGGGAAACACATATGAAAACCCTTACGTGTGAAATATTATTCATGGAGACACACTTAACCAAACCCTCAATTGTTAAATCTTCCCCACGGAGACGGACATAACCAAACCCTCAAGCATGAAATCATCACCCTAGAGATTCACTTATCCAAACCCTAAATTGTGAAATATCCCCCCATGAGAAACTAAACCATAATGTGTGAAATATTCCCACTGGGGACACAATTAATCAAACCCTTATGTTTTCAATCATCCCCTAGGGAAACAAATAAACTAACCCTTATGTGAGATCATCTTTCCCCCTACAGACACACTTTACCACCACCCTATTCCCAAAATACATGAAAGATATGACCCACATGGAACCTCTACCATATATAATAAAAATGGGATCCCTATTGTAAAAATACACATATTAATTATGACCAAGGCTTTAACAAGCTCATGGTTGTCCTAGGATTCCTTTGGTTCCAAGCCTAAGATGCCTCACACATGATATTCCCTCTAATTAATTAATACTTTTATGTTTCCCAACACACCAAACGTCCTTATATTACTATACATGTCTAATGATATTAACTACTATAACTTAATTTTTCTTCCATTTCAAGATTGATTTATCATAATTAACCCTTATACCCATTGATATGGCATCGTGAATAGGTTTCATGAATATGAATCAAATCTAAGAGGGAGACTCGGACTAGGGGATGAGTTATAAAGAGTAATCCAAGGAAGGAGGAGCTGATATCCCATCATACCGTTTCAATAAAGGATCCAAAACCACTTATTACGGTGATATAATCCACCCACTTTTGGAAAAAAGGAACGAAGGTAAATAAAACACATGTTTCCTTCCCACCATGGCTATAACAAACATTGGATGAATAGGAAAAACTATTTAATAGATTGCATGTGGGATCGTCTAGGACCTTATCCAGAGAGAAGTACCATACACAGTTGAAAAATTCCTTACCCTACTCCACAATATCTGGGTGACCACACATGGAGTGAGGGTAACATAGTTTCATATTATCTTGCATCTAATGAGAACCCAGGATCCAACATCACTTTCCTTACTTTGATTAATCTCTTCAAACCTGAGGGGGTTAATTTGATTAGATGAGATGCTCTTGGTTTACATTACTTCTGGCCTCCCTAGTCTTGTGGTCCATGTTTCTTGTTTTTTGTTACTTGTCTCTTGATTTATTTCTCGTCTCCTTTGTTTGATCCTCAGTTTTTCTTATTGAAAAAAATTTAATGTTGGATGGATCTCATAAGGAAGGACAGACACTTTGTGTCATCATACATCGATTATTTATTTGTTTTTAAACATACTGGACATACATCACTTACATAGAAATAAACAAGGATTAAGAAAATTTAAAACTATCAAAATACACTAGGCCCAATATGTCACTTCCTTTTATAAGTATCAAATTCGATCTTAATCATTCAATAAATTCCATACCACTGATTGTGAACCAAACACAATCTACCTCACCATGATATATATTTGCATTTTTTCATGCATTAAATTAGGTAATAAAATATAAATAAAAATAAATATTTTACATCATGAGACCAATACATGTTATTATAGATAGGAAATTCCAATGTCACCTGAATGATGTGGTATTTTTTCAGTGGATCTTCCTCAAGATCCCAACAACTTGGGATCACCATGTGAGAAATTCATGAGAAAAGGTCTCAATGATCATGATCCTCCAACACCTGATTGTCACACAACATGTTTTTCTTATCAACATGATGTATATGGACTATAGTACATAATTTTTTGATTCCATAAATGGTATATCTACATTCCCATTATATCATGGGAGCTTATATAACCTTTGGTATAAGATGTAATTGATGGAAATTACTATATAAACAGTACATGAAGATGTAATTATATTATCATGGTATGATAAGACCATATATATGTATAAATGTATACATGTTATCTAATTCAATGTATATAAAGTATTCAGGTATAATGAACCCACTGAAAATACTCACAGTTTAACTAGATCCAACTACTAATAATGAAAAATAATATAGATCACACATTCGAATCATGCTTCTTTTAAGGTGTAGATTTATTAAAGAGGTATGACATGTTATCCTCTATGGAAACTCTGTGAACTCTAAATTCACCTCACTAAGTAAAATATTTCTTGATATGAAAGTTAAAAAATATATGGCTTTTCTATTGGTGTGCCCTAAGCTCATATTCAACTATAAAATTTGTTACTATAGCTTTCTTTGAGCTTCTCCAGCTCCCACACCACCATTTTATAAAACGATATAGACTGTCTATTATTTCAGATCATAAGGATATATCTAGAAACTAGAAACATGTATATCCTCACAAATAGTTACTCATCTCATCCATAAGCTGGGAACATATTATTTATATGTCACAAGTACTCTAGGATTGTTTTTATAGTGGCCCAATGACGCTTTCAATGATTTTCTTGATATCATAACACTATGAGTAAATCCAAGTAGATATAAAATCTAGTACATATCATGAATGGAATAATATAACCCACTACTGAATCATATGTAATCATACTTATCATTTCAATCTCCATATGTTCTTGTGGACACATTTTCATAGAGATATTGATACCATTGATATTGGAGAAAAACTCCTCCTAGAATGTCCCATATTTTTTGTTATGATTACCTTTTTAATATATTTATTTTCACTTAATCCAAGAAACCTTTCATATCTAAATTTATAGATCTTGATCACAATAATTTAGTTTTCTTCAACTAATTATTTCATGGAGACCCATTCATTTAACCAAGTGTTAACTAACTATATTACCTGCACTTCATTTCCCATAAAAAATATTTCTTCAACATATGATTCTAATAATATTTTGTTACTCCAAATAACCTTGTTATAGTAACATTACTCTAAATTTTATGGAAGAAACCAAATTCACTTATGGTCTCATAAAAATGAACATTCAGTGATCATTATTCATGATTATTACCATAAATGGATCTTTAAATCTTTCATACATGACTAAAATTATTTGACCTAGTGATCCTTTCTAGTTGAGTCATATATATGTCATCAACTAACTTCCCATTAAGAAAATATAATTTTACATTCATTTTCCTATTTTTCTAGACTTGAATGGATTTTATTTAAATTGACATTTTTTTATATTTTAGTATTGAAAATGCTGATAAGATTTAATCATAGTCCATTAATTTATTTTGTCGTAAACCCTTCACTACTAGTGGTTCTTTTAAATTATTTACTTTAAAATAAATGTATTTATTTTTATTGAATTCCCATTTATGTACAATAGATTTTACATTTTTGGGAGGATCCCCCAAAATCCAAACATGATTTTGGTCCATGGACCCTATTTCAGAATTCCGGGCTTCGTTCCATTTAGAATCTTCCTTGTAATCTATTACTTCCTTATAGTATAAAAGTTTTTCATTATATAGAAGTATCGTGTGAACTAACTCAAAATTAAGAAAAAAAATCTATCTAGTTCTCTATGATATCTTGTATATTTACATAGTACTTGTGTCTCTATAATAGCTTCATCTCCCACTATTTCTTATGGAGATTATTCCCATACTAACTCTTGAGCATCTAGAGCATTAACTTAATGAATTTGATATTCCTCAAACTATTTCCTATGTAAATTTTATACCATTCTAGAAATATGGCATGAGATTCTAAAATAAATTTTATATCTAAAGGATTATATATAAAACATAATTTTGTTTCCATATGATTACTATAAAACATGCACTTCGTGCTTATTAATATACTAATTTATCTATAGGTATTTTATTGGAAAAATACTCACATACTCACACATGTATGCATAAAATACATAGTTTATTTTCCTTCCATGAAAATTATAGAATAAAATATTAAAATTTATTTTGGACAAATATAAAGTTATATATTAATTTCTACAATGAATATCAAAAAAAATAAGCAAAAATATGATTGAATTGTCTTTGATCTAACCATGTGAAGCAAGGTATAACTACTCATTTCAATAATACCATTCCACTATGTTGTATAAGGAGGATATAGTTTGGATACTCTCACACACTCTAATATGTAGTCAATGAAATCTAGGTTGGGATAAACTCCACCTCAATCTATGTGATGTTATTTCAACTTCTTAATATCCTAGTTTTCTAGTTCATTATAATACTCATTAAACATCTAAAATAAATTTCACTTATACCTCATAATGTAGATATAGCCATCAATTATATAGTCATCAGTAAAAGTAATTAAGTATGAAAAAATAACCTTTCTTCTATTATAAATGGACAACACACATTAGTTTGAATCAAATGTAGTACTTTTGTGGCCCTTACTTCTTTACTAATTGTTTTTTCCTTGGTTATTTTACCTTGTAATGTTGACAGGACAATATCCAAGGATTTTAACATAGTAGAGTCTAAATAACTTGCTTAATGTAAATTATATAAATGATTCTTGTTTATATAACCAACCCTGACATAACATAGGTGAGTATTAAATTATTAATTTTTACTAGGTTTTTAATTTATTACCCATGCTAGTTTTTCAACATCATGTTTATAGAATCCAAATTTAATATGTTCCAGACCATAACATATGTTTTCAATATAAAATATAAAAGTATTATTTGAAAACAATAAATAAAACTGAATAGTGTCCAATATTGACTCTCAAATTAGGTTTAATGTAACTAAATGTACATGGTAATTTTTTGTTAATAAATGAACTAAACATCAAGGTAATGTCAAATAATAATCTCCCATGTCTATGGTCGTTAGTTTCACACCATTTTCATCCTGTAGATCCACCCACCCTTTTTAATCTTCTATAATTTACATAGTTCCTATATATTGATAAAAAAACTTAAGACAGATTCCAAATTCAATAAAAAATATTTAGGTAATGAAAAATTTCATTCAATGAAAAATATGACTTTGGTAGAATAATCACCATGAATCTTCATCCTAGTCATATTTTTTTCCAGTATCCTTTCTTACCACATAAACAGAAGACAACCTCTTTCTAATTACTTTACATATATATATTTATATTATTGTAATTGTAATGTGTTTGAGTCTTTTATTATATATATACTTTGATGTGTTACTCTTTACCTTCCACATATAGTTCTCCATATGTACTAATGGGTTGGAATTACTAATATCGTTTTTATCTTAGGAAACTAAAGAAAATATAATTGTGATAGAACATATCATTATATTAAAATTAAAATTAATAGTAAAATTATATTATTTAAGGGATATAGAGGAAATTATGAGATCATTTTATAGTTATTGGTTCATTTTGAACATAAGGGATTCTAGTCTCTCAATGTACCCATTAAACTTGAGCACATCAAGTCTTACATGATTCCCATATACTAGAATTCCCCAATTCAATGAACTTGATATCTCATATCATAATTTTTGACTTCCTCCTAATATATCTCTTAGATATGAAATATCATCTTGAAGGAATATTCATCATTATGCATTATATGTAGTTCACTGGACATCAATGACCACCAGATACACTGTATATCTAGTTATTCACCTATATGATAATTATATTTTTCTTTATCATCCATTTTTTCTATCTCAAGTAAATTTATATGATGTTGGGAATCCAGAACATAAATATTACTCTCTTGGTATTATATGATTCACAAATTTCTAAAACACTCCTTGAAGTTATGGTTGGTCTAGATATTTTTTTATCAAGTATTGATTATAGGGACATTGAACTAGTCTTGTTAATTTCAATTTTATCTAAAAAATAAACATATAATACAATTATATAATATTGATTACTAATTATAAATTATTGATGATTCAAATCATTATTTGTATCATATTATATTATCACATTTAAGTGGCCCTCAATTATAGACTCTGATTACCCAGTCGCTTAATTATTATTATAGAAAGGATCCTTGAAAACTATCCTCATAGGCCACATTAATTTTATGGAACTTCTTAGACTCTTTCAATGTAGTATTTTGAGTATCGAACGACATTTATTCAAGGCTCTCTTAACTATTGAGTGATGTCCCAAATTCTAGAAATTGTAACCTTGATTTACTAAGTACATTTCATCAAATAATGAAATAATCTAGATATTGAATTTTTTTTATTTATAACATCAGTTGATTCAACCCATCTCTTTTGTAAGAACTCTCATGTAGTAGGATGCACGATCAACTATGGATAATGATCTCCTCATACACCCATATTTTCATATTTATGTGATTAAAGGTGTTTCAACATAATATATAATTGGGGGGTTTATTATTTATAAATAAATGAAATAATTTTCTATTTAACATGCTCATACTATGTGATTATGATAATAAATTAGAAATTCATCAAGTTGGAAAAATAGTTATTTCATATTTTTTCTTTTACATATGCATAGTCTTTATTCATTCAATCAATAGTGAAAATGATATTTCCATGCAATATTTTGTGTTTTTAACATTGGTTACCTTGTGATATTGCTGAATTTGTGGTTGTAAATATTTTTTCACATTATTCTGTAAATTATATCATGGATACAAGCCTAAAATTAAATAATTAAAAGAGGTTTGCACATTGGTTACAAACATAAACATAATAATTTTTTATGATGTCGGTTATTCTAAACAACCGATGTGATAAAAAAATTCACATCTGTTATTTTATAAAATATGGGGAAAATATATATTGAAAATTTTCATTTTAGTTACATAATTACTAGTATGAGTATTGATTTTCTATATATTAAATTTAATTATAAGTACCTAGCGGCACTACAATATAACCATAAATTGAACACAAATTCACAAAAACCAGAAAAATATATCCAATATTTAAATAATTCTATATTTTAAATTTGAAATTTATTGATTAAAATATATATTATAAATTAAAAAAACCATTTAAACATGTGAAATAATTGTCCCAATATATTTATATGTGATTTAGAACATGTTTGGAATAAGGTATAAGGTCATCAAAATGGTCCAATTCAAATAGAAAGAATTTATCAGATATTCTAAAGATACACATATAATAAATTAAAGGAATGTTCATAATAAATTCTAACATTGTGGAGTTTTGAAACTATCTTGGTTTAAATTATTTCAAAATATATCTTATTATATAATATTCACTTTCTTCTACCCATTAATGAATATGAAAATTATGTTTCAAATGATTTTTTATATTTAAAATAACATTTTTAGTACTTGCAGCCAAAATGTAGTTATTATAAATTCTAAGCCGCATTTTGTTTTACATATTTTATTTTTTTTCCTCTTTCCTATTATCTCTCACATGTATTATCATACCATATTTGAACATTATATGCATGATGTAATATTAAAATCTATTATAATATACAATTGTTAAAATAATCATACATTTTTTTCAATACTTGGTTAAAATTTTCTCACGTGACACTATGTATAGAGTATAACATGTAAGATGACTTATCATTTAGAAAAAAAACAGACATTATCCAATGGACACTAATATTAAAAAAAAATAATTCCACTGGGTTTTCATCTTACATATATAAAAGATTATGAAGTATATGTTCCATACTCATGAAGATAAGGAATAATTTAACCCTGAATTGAATTATTCTGAAATATTTAAAAATATTTACTATTCATTCTATGTCCTTCATTGTTAACAAAACTGGTGAAATACATTTAGGGTCCAAAAAACCATATAATGTTCTCATATCATTCTAAATACAAGTCTGTAAGGGCACCTAACTTAATATAAAGATAATTATTATGATTCAATTAAATAAAATAAAAAAAAGATATATGATAATATAATTTCATTGAAAATAATCCTCTCTCATTGATTCCAAATAAATAACCAATTACAAGATATATTATATTCATATTTAAATTTATCACTTTCATTTGTAACAAAATAAATGATAATATCAACTAGAAAATCATAAATTTCAAAAAACAAATATAGATATCTGGATAATCTACTATGTACTGAATAATTAGTATCTATATTTATATCTTCATGTATGTGTTGTTGTCTATAATGTATGTCTTTAACATTAAAGTATTCATGTAAAAATAGATAAATTTTAAAATTTTAAAATGTTAAACTGAATTTATGACCAATATTAATTAAAGGATTTAATTTATAAAGACCTCAGTGGTATTTTTCGGTCAAGTTAAGATATAAAAAAATCAAAAAAATAGTAGATTCATTATCTAACTATGATGACATAATATCTATGAAATGATATTCCTACTGATCTATCTATAACATCTTTTATGATGACCATAAGATGATCTATCTACATCTATTTACGAAGAATCTCATCTATAGTGACACAAAGTATTATAATTGAAATTACATTTTCAAATGAATAAATACTTTTTTTGTAACGAATTAATAGAAAACCCATGCATTACTTTGGTTATTTTTAAAAAATATATTTTATATATGGTCTGATTTAAAATACATATTATACTATTAACAATTAATAATGTAGACATTGTATGGTGAGAATTATGATTATTATAAAATCCTATTGACATTGATGAAAAAATCGATGACCTTTACCAGTAGGATCATACCCTATGAAGCCCATTTATTATAGCTTTTTGAGGAGATGGAATCTCTATGCTTTTCCCTTCACCAAACCCAAATATAGGATCTAACAATAGAAAATCATGTAAAATTGTTTACTGAAGATGTTATATCCTACATAGATCATGAACCAAACCATGTTTTTTGAACCACTATATAAATGGTTCACCATCATACAACATACGCTTAGGGAGTATGATGGTGTAATAAAGAGTTATGTTTCTTGAAACTAGTAATAAATATTTTTATATTTCCATTTTAATAGAATAATTATTATATTTATCCCTTTTAATTATTAACATTTAATCTGAGTGGGTGAAAATTATATTTTGATATGGTAAAAAATATATTTATGAAATATACATAGTTTTAATTAAAACACACTTTTTGATAAATTCAAAAAATTTAAAATAAATGATAATTTATGATATATTTTTAATAGAAAATAATTATTTAAATATAATTTATAATATATTTAATGTGGGAAAATATAATCATTATAAGGTTCACAAAGCTTTTATTATCATAGAAACCATTATCTTTCAATAAATGGGGATTTTTATTGAACACATTAAATTCTAATATTTATTGAATTAATTTTAATAAAATAAATTTTTTTTTAAATCAGCACATCAAAATTACCAAATGGTGAATTGTTAATAATTTTTTTAGTTAGATTATTTTTAAAAAAATATAAAACATTATAAATATGAGGTCTGTATTATGAGATCATAATAGCCTAAAAGTGATGGATTGAATATTATAAATGATTTTCATGACCAGAAATCATTTTCACCTTTAAAATAATTTGTTTTTAATTTATTTGATTAATTTTATAAATCCATAATGTATCCCCCAAAACCTATATTTTATTTTTGGGTTTTAAAATAATTATTTAACAAACATGACTAAATACCACATCAACAATGGTATTGATTTAAACTATTCGGTTCATGGCCTTATAAAATACCGAATACCACTCTACATTTATATAAACCATGAAAAACCCATTTGATTGTATTTTGTTTTGATTATTTTATCATATAGATCCAAAAAATTATGTTTATAAATACATAAATAATTCACCTTTATTTCTCTATAAATAACCACTAATAATCCCACTCTTAATAACTCAAAATCCATTGATCACAAATGTCCCCTCCCTCAACCACACTAAATCCCTCCTATATTGTTTGAAACTGTTGAAACTTCTCTATTTTAATGATCAGAAATCATGATTATTATATTTCTAACAATTTTAATTTTTTATGATAGTTAATCATTTTCAAAGTAACATTGTGAAAAAAACATGGTAATATGTATATCAACTATTATTTTATGATGATAAACTATATATTCTATAGAACGTTCATTAGTTCTGAACATCTGTTACTAAACATATACCAATCACAGATATTCCACCGAATATCTATCCATGAGAGATCTACTAATGAAGATCTACCATTGAAAAATCTACCACTAATCATCTATCATTTATGATCTACCACTGAATAGATCTACCCTGTGACACATATACTATCAAACACATCTATAATCAGAATCACCTACCATCAAACACATCTACCACTAGATTTTTTTCCACCATATTATGATAAAATTCACTAATGATACCACTAGAATGATCTAACACCCAAAATCATTGTTTCTGATTCTTTTTGTTGGGTTGTGCATCATCATGATCCGATCCACTAATTTTTTCCCTTATTCTTATTTCCCAAAGGTAGGCGGCATTCATCACTTTTTTATAGATGTTTTCTCTTTGATCAAAAGGGATTATGATGAGATAGTTTTTAATTCCATGGATTCCTCCTCAGAATTTGTCACCTATTCCAGGTATCCCTCATATATTTGAGTCATTATTCATGAATCATAATCTTGATTCCATATCTTTGGGGATGCTAGTAAATTATGCCGCTTTTGACTAGACATTCCATGCGGGCTCAAAAGGAAAACAACCATCAGTCAATGTGGATGGTAACATCAGGCATGTCGGGGAATCACTGGATGCATGGACATTCGAAGACATGTATTATTCCTCATAAGATGGATTTTCAAGGGCACATAACCTGAGGAATCCAATGTCTTTCATGGGGTATCTTGTTCCAGAGGCTTGCCTCTGTGGGTTTCCCCAACATCCCAACATTAACAAAGGGTTATTCCATGATTTTAACATCTTGTGGAGATAGTTAGGCCAATGGTACACTCATTGATGTTTTCCTCAAACATACCATGTTCAACACAGGGTATTCCTTGAGTTTAACATCGTACAGAGATGGAATGAGAGTCATCAGAACACCCTATAGAGTCACATTATATTGGTACATCCCTAGGATGGATTACCTATATTGTTTACTGTGTAGATGGGTTAGAATGCCCAATAAGAGAAGACCTGAGATGGTGTGTCCCATAAAGTAAATATATCACATCGTGAAGTATGATCTAGACACCACTGAGGGTGGATCAGGGAGTGTTCACCCGAGAAAGGGAAACACCAGACGGATGGATCAGAATGCCCAATGAGAGTGGACCCAGGGTGGTGTGTACTATAAAGGGAAAATATCGCATAGTGAAGTCTAATATAGACACTATTGAGGGCTGATCAGGGAAAGGTCACTTCAGAAATGGAGACACTAGATGGATGGATTGGAATTCATAATGACAACAGACCTGGGGTGGTGTGTCCCATAAGGGGAAGATATCACATCATGAAGTTTAATCTAGACACAATTGAGGGGGGATCTGGTAATGTGCACCCCCAAAAAGGGAGAAACCAGATGGATGGATCAAAACAATCAATGAGAGAAGACCCCAGGTGGTATTCCCAATAAAGGAAAGATATCACACTGTGAAGTCTAATCTAGACATCACTGAGGGAAGATCAGGGAAAGTGCACCCCAGAAAGGGGAACACCAAGGTTTACCAATGGCTAGGATTGAACCTCGAAGAGGATTCCTACATACCCTATTTATAAGGTAGGGATCAAACCTCATGAATGATTCTTATATATCCTCGTGAATGGGATTCAAAGTTCATGTAGTTTATAGGATTGATGGGACACCTAAGGAGGTAGCCTTTGAGAATGGAGCACATGGATGGGGACCCAAAGGGAATAGAACCTCCAAGCTAAGGCATTGTTTTCCCAAAACACAAAGGCTTGAAAGAGTGACCAGGATGGGAAATGGATAATGGGATTGAACATCAGAGATTCCTCATATGTATCCCTATTTTAAAGAATCCAAGTCTATGTAGTTTAGTATGGGGCATAGAATCGAGTTGTATACAAAGGAAAACTTCCCAGAGACATCTTAGGGATTACACATGGTTAGGATCCCATCCTAGGAGGCACACTCTTGGTTGGAGGAGTATGAATTGAGGGTAAGGAATATGCATGTTAAGCTACCTAAGATCTTTTTTGACACCACTAAGGGGTAAACTAATGATATGGAACCCATCAAAGGGGATGATATGTTTTATGAGTGGTTCAAGTAGAAACTCAGGGAGGCTTCCTACATACCCTGTCTAGGAGAAAGGGATCAAAAACCACACAGTTCAAAAGAATTCATTTTATCATCATGCAAGACAAAAGGGGAATTCAATTTAATGTAATGTGAGATGGGGGTAAATCGATGTGGATTGGTCAGGACCAATGGGTGATGGGCTACATCCTTAGTGATTCTTCCTACATACATTTCTTGAAAAGGGTAAGGATCAAATTACACATAGTTTGGAAAAAATGGTCATGGGGTTTACCCATTAAGGTGGCCCAATGGGGATTTCATGGTCACTATTTACTCTAAAATCATGAGAGTCAGGCTCAGTTCGAGAAACAAGAGGCAACAATAGACCTGATGATCGTGGCACAAAGGTGTAGTCATGAAGGGTGGTGAATGGGGCTTACACATGGAAGTAGACCAGGTACCAATAAGAAGTGTCAATGATGGATGAGGATTATTCATGGAAGATGCTCATGTTTCTCTAAGGAGTATCAATGGTGGATGGGGATTATGCGTGGAAGTATCCCGAGTGCCACAAAGAAGCGAAAATAGTGAAAGGGGATTACACATGTATATTTCCCAAGTGCTGTTATGGAATGGAAATGGTGGATGGGGATTAAGCATGGAAGTTGTTCAGGTGTCGCTAAATAGTGGAAATGGGGAAAGGGTCTTACGTACGGATTCTTACTATAATGTCTTCGTCATGCCTGGCTATGAGGGATCCCAAATCCCTGGTGGGTTGAGGAATCTAATTGAGGCCTACACCTATGCACTAATGTACTTTAGGGATACCACCAATGTTATTGGAATCAGTCCAAACAAAGGGATATGAAAAGTGTGAATATTATGAAAAAAACTTCGAATATAATGTTGGGTTAATGATGAAGGGAGATAACTTTTGACCATATTCAAAACCCATCATCCACATCACATTACCCTGAGATGGACAAAAACAAAAGAGGGCCAACTGCTGACAGTATTCAAATCATGGGGCCAAACTCCAAGTTTCGTTCAATGTCATTTGGGGTGTTGGCACATAATGGCTTGTGATCTGAAGAAGTGTGGGACCAGACCATTAGGGTGACACTTTAGACATGAAATAGGATAAAGATTCGAATGAAGGACACATGAATCATGATGTGGAGTTATGGAATGCTTGAACAAATTCCAACGCTCTTGAAATTACAAAATTGTAATCATGTAAGGAGGAATATTATGCTTCTCACATGAGGAATCTCTTTTATGGAACAAGATTCACCGTATAATTAAATAATAGTGTATTCTGAAGTTTAAATTCATGTAGTAAGGACTATTGGAATCTTATGATTGTCGTATAAGGTATATCTTATTCGGAACAAGAGGCATCCTTTGTTTGTTTTTTAGGGTGTACTATTTTGTATATTCATGTAGAGAGGAATGTTAGGCATATGACTCCTAAAAATGGATTCTGTGGGACATATGTAAGAGTGGCCCTTTCTAGTCCAACCTGGCAGTGGATATAGGTGAATGGGTTTGGAGGAGTTGCTTGAGGAATGGTTCGAACTCTGGGAATTGATGATGAGAATCTCAACACATGAAATGAGAAAGGGACCAAGGGGAATATGTCAACACAAGGCATTTCAAAGAGTTCAAAGGAGTATCTAAATTTATGGTATTCCATAAGTGGAATTGGGGTGCACATTAGGGGGATTTGCGGAGCTCATGGTCTCGTGAAGGAGCTTTGTGAAGGAAGGGTACTTCACGAAGGAAGGGTGCTTCATGAAGGATGGAATTAAGCAGAGTAGGGATTCACCTTATCAAAGTGAAATATATTTGTAGAGTGATTCACAAAGGCTTAATGATTTGCGGAGCCTCAAGCATCCCAAAAGGGGCTCCCTCCTTTGTAAAGGGCATAAGCCTTTGTGAAAGGCGTCACTTTGTGGTGCTTGGATAGTAGAGGCATCTGTCTCTTTTCTCTTCAGCGTTTGAGAATCTCATTGGACTCACAAAGTATTTTTTCACCACTTCTTGGTCAAAAATGGAGCTCTGTGAATGGGATCCAAAAACTAGTTTTCGAGACCAAAATTGAATGACCATATCTAATAATCTGTAACTTTGTTTAGGATCTACGACTAGTAAAATTGAAGCCTGTGAAATGAGATATGATCTGAGGTCTGCATGGTAGAATTAGAAGAATATTTTGGACATGTATTTCTATGCCAAAATATTTCCCCCCTACGAATGGGGTCCAATGAGGATGAGGACGGTGAGGCAGACCACATTCTGAGGAAACAACTAAGGAAAATGCATGCATTGTGGTCATCTTTATCTCAATAGAATTGAGGAAAAAACCAACTAAATTTATAAGACAACATGAGTCATGTTTGGTTTTGGAAACAAGAGACAATAGAATATAGTTAACCTATAAGATAGTTCTAAAAAATGGAAGATATGTTGGGATCAGAATGGGACATTGATCACCTTTGGTAGTGTACAAAACAAGAGAGGTCGCAACTGGAGAATAGGGGTATCTGGATAGCCAATTTTATTTTAACAGTGCACTCTACCGCATGAGATGGATAATTCTAGGGGCATTGGAGTCAAATTGAAAATAGTGGAATGGGGAGTGTGAATCATGATACCAAAAATTTGCAACACATTGGTGGAAGCATTATGATAAAGGATAACTATTTAATATATATTGAATCACAACATCCATATCACGTTAGCCTGATATGGGGACAAACAAACGTGGGCCAATTGTTGACTGTATTCTAAACACAAGTCTAAACTCGAAATTTTCTCTGATTCCCTATGAAATGCTGGCCTAGGATAGAAAGCAAGCCTTAATACTAAGCATTCATATTGTTAGGGGGTTCCTTCAGACATGGAGGACTATGAGGAGTGAAATAGAGGACACATGAAGAGTGAAGATGGAGTGATGGGTTGTTCGAATGCAGTCCAAAACTCTTAAAATTATTCCACCATGATGAAAGAACATTTGGTGAGCATATTGGTCTTAGTCAAGATCAAACCTACTCCAAATAGGACCTTTATAGTGAGGGCCAAGAATACCTTGTAGTTTTATGTCATGAAAATGAGGATGATAAATACATATCTTGGCATCATACAATGACGGCGATGCACGGAATAGTTTAATTTCATATTACCAAGACATTACACATAGTTCTAAGGTCGTAATTCCTCGATCAGGGATAATATTTTATTATTGTGTTACATGTAAATGGTATTCCAAATTTAGGGGAATATAATTTGGACCCTAATTAGGGTAAAAGAACTGGAAGAGCGGATGAATTTATGGTTGGGCCTAAGGTGAGGTTCTTGGGTATCTCTATGTATCCTAAAAGGGTTGGAATCAAGATGAAGATAGTTCTTGAATAAAATCATGGTTAGAAACCAACACTGGTGGGGGTAATCCTCTCTGGTGAGGATATTCAAGTTTCCCATAATTTTTATGGGAAATCCTAAACTTTTCTTGGTTGGGGACGCTATTTAAGGTCATGATCTGAAGAATATGGGCACCCCAAGGGAGAGATATAGATGTAGTACATAAACCTGACGTGAATGAGGGAAATAGGAGTCCACACCACACCACATGTTCATGAAAGGGGGATAGGGAGAAAAGGCTTGAAAGATTAAAGGGGTTGTGGAGAAACCTTATATGATGATTTTAGGCCTTACGACATATCTCAGGAGGATGATAATCAAGGAACACTAATCTCTTGAGGACAATATGGAAGATGGAAAATAAAAAAAAGAATGATATCCTCTTATTTGAGGAAAATCATAGTTATTACGTAGTTTAATGTCAGGAGAACTTGGAAACTGGAAGTCTTATATTAATGTTTGTAGAGTTTAGACCAATAGGGGAAGATTCCAAAAGTGAAAATATGTTATGCAGTGCTATAAAGAAACCATACATGAATGATAAAAATGTAGTCTATAACACATCACAAAATTCCAGGAAAACACACATAGTTTAATGTCATGATTCTTGGACTAGGGGGTCATAGATCCATGTTTCTGGTCATAGAGTTTAGACCAAAAGGATGTGTGAATCTTCCATGATGAAACAAATCCTACCCAAATCCCTAAGCCCATATGAGCCAAGCTCGGTGTGAGGAACAAGGGAGAAAAAGGTCTTCACATCACATGGAATCACAAAGTTGGGGATGAAGGTGCAGAGTCAAATATTCCCCATGACACTGGTTCGTCCTCTTAGTAAAAAAAGGAGCATGCAGGGATAACACTAATGGTGTCAATGTTCTATCTGAACATGATGAAATGGAAAGGGTTGTGAATCAAAAAATAAATATTCATGACATAATGGGGCTGGTGTAATGATGGAGGATAACTGTTGAATGTATTTGAAGCACAATATCCTTATTGTGTGACCTAGGATGGGAACAAACAAGTGAGGGTAGACAGATGAACATATTCACAATATAGGACCAATTTCAAATTTCATTCGAGACCCTCTTGGACATTGGCTCGAAATGGTATGCGAGCCATAAGGTTGAGCATTTATACCATCTGGGGGTCCTTTCAGATGTGAGAAATGATGGAGACCCAATAAAGGGACACATGAAACATGGATATGGAATGAAAGTATGTTAATGTAGGACCCGACACTCTAGTTCCTAAACCACAGTGCATATGAGTACACTGATGAGGCATAATAGAGGTTGAGGGGCCCAGTTAAGGGTAGAAAACTCATGAAGGCAAGTGGAGGAAAGGGGTAAAATGGGTTTGAGAACCCGGGGCTGGACCCGAGGCAAAATGATTGGGCATTCCTACGTATTACACAAGGATTGGAATTAATCCATATATAGTTCTAGAGGTTCTATGTAGTTTGATATCATGCTCTAAGGATATAGGTTAAAGGATTGTCTCAAAGGGAATGAGTAAGGCATGGAAAAAATAGCCTGATGTTAATGAGGACAAAGAAGCCCCATACCAACCACACAGTCTCTAGAGGGAACTTGGTCCAAGGGGTCGAAATAAGGGGATTTTTGCAATGTTCCATGTAGTTTTACATCATGAAGAATGAAGGGGTACTTACCTTTTATGGTCATGCAAAAAGGACTAGGAATGTTTGGTATTTTAATGTATTTAAAGTAGGAAAGAACAATTCAATTTCATATAGGATGGGTG
This sequence comes from Viscum album, assembly GCA_963277665.1. Classification (NCBI taxonomy): domain Eukaryota; kingdom Viridiplantae; phylum Streptophyta; class Magnoliopsida; order Santalales; family Viscaceae; genus Viscum; species Viscum album. Next base: position 605,675,512 of record OY728139.1, on the reverse strand, counting down.
AAATCTTAGTTTAATGTAATAGAAGTCTGACTATAGGATAAGGCCAAAGGGGCCAAAAAGGTTGAGGAGTCTGGGGAAAGACCCAAATATGAAATGTTCGGGAGTTCTTAAATATCCCATAAGGATGTGAATCAAGCCATACATAGTTCTATAAATGTCGTTCAGTTTAACATCATGCGGTAAAGAAGAATATGTAAGGGAAAATCCCATCAGGGGGAGTACATGGCATGACTATTATAGACTTAATGTGAATGAGAAAAAATAAGTCTATATTCCACACCATGTAATCCCATAAGAATCATGGATGAGGGGCTAAACGAAATTGATAATTTATAGATCCTGGGATGGAACTGAGGACAAAATTCCGAGATGTTCCTATATATCTTGTGAGGGTTGGAATCAAGCCACATGTATTTCTAGAATTCCGTGTAGTTTAATGTCTTACGGTAAGGACGCATGTGGAAGCATGGGGTTATAATGGGAATATGCATGGCGTGATAAATCGTACTAGATATGAATGAGGATTAGAGAAGTCCACACAACACTATACACATTCCCAAGGGGAACCTTAATACAAGGGGCCTGAAAATATTGAGGGACCTACTCTTAGAGCCAATGAAGAAATTTCCTAGTGCTCATATGTATCCCATAAGGATGGGAATCAAGCCATACATAGTTCTAGATATGCCATGCAGTTTAACGTCATACGATAAGTACGTAGGGGAAGGGGAGGTATTTCTAAGGGAGGTATATGGTGTGGTTGTTTTAAACCTGATGTGAATGGGGATAAAAGAAATCCAAATCACACCACCTATATCCAAAAATGAAATTTCAGACCATGAGAATAAAGATAGGGAACTTGGGGTTGGTCCTAAAGACAAAATGTCTGGTGTTCCTATGTATCCCATGAGAATGAGAATAAATCCATATGTAGTTATTGATATTCCATGAAGATTAACACCATTCAGTAAGGATGAGGTTGATCCTAGTTTAAGGTTATGGAGCTCAGATAGTAGATTCCCAGTTTAGTGGTGTGTGCATGGGATAGAAGGGAAGAAGAAGGAGAATCACTATGGCCAGTATTTGTGAAACCATTGGGATGTTGATAATGGTATTGGAAAACTACTGACCATGTTCGCAACAAAGTATCCATATCGTGTGACCTAGGATTGGAACAAACAATTGAGCATTGACCTCTGAACATATTTGCAACACGAAACTCGTATAAAATTGTCAATTGAGGTCCTCTGAGACATTGGTCCAGAACAATAGGTGAGATAAGGTGGCATGAGACTAGACCACTAGAAGACTCTTTCAGATGTAAAATATGATTAAGTACTAAATAAATGTATGTGTGAGGTATGGTGGTACCTTTTTAATTTAAAATCTTGTGGAAAGGATGAGATAGATCTTAGTTTATGGTCATAGAGCTCGGACCATAAGGTGTATTCACCATTTGTAGTTTATCATCATGCTGGATGAAATATATCATAGTTTATGGTCATAGAGTTTAGACCATTTGAGTTAAGTTAACCATTTGTAGTTTATCATCATACACGATGAGAGAGATATTTGTTTAAGGTCGTAGAGCTATGACCGTTTGTGGTAAGTTTACTACTTTCAGTTTATCATCATCAAGGATGAAATAGATCTTTGTTTATGGTTGAAGAGCTTAGACCATTTGTGGTCAGTTTACTAATTTCTATTTATCATCATCGAGGATGAAAGATATCTTAGTTTAAGGTTGTAGAGATCGGACCATTTGAGGTAAGTTTACCGCTTGTAGGTTATTATCAAGAAGGCCGAAAAAGATATTAGTTTAAAGATGTAGAGCTTATACCATTTCAAGTAAGTTTACCTCTTGATGTTTATCATCATGAAGGATGAAATGGATCTTAGTTTAAGGTTGTACAGTTCTAACCGTTTGCAGTTTATCGCCACACTGGACTAGGATGAATGGTTTAACATCATTCATGATGATATAATAGTTTAACATCATGAAGGGAAAATATGAATTGTTTAATATCGTGAAGGATGAAGATTAATAGTTTAAAGTCATTTCAGATGATATAACAGTTTAACATCATTCATGATGAAGATGAATAGTTTAACATAATGTAGGATGAAGATGAATAGTTTAACGTCAAGTCAGATGATATAACTATTTAACGTCATGAGAGACATAGATAAATAGTTTGACATCATGTAGGATGGTATAACAGTTTAATGTCATGTGGGATGAAGATGAATAGTTTAATGTCTTGTAGGATGATATAACGGTTTAACATCATGTGGGAAGAATATGTTTGTGTCGCTCAACTATATCAATACACATCCTACCAAATCTACTAAGCCCACATGAATCATGCTCAGTTTGGGAAACAAGGAGTAATGATAGGTTTTTTTGACACATGGAAACAAATAGAAATGGTAACAGAGATGTCGGGTTGAGAATATCCTAGTGACCCTAGCCCAATTACTTGATGTGAAAAGTTGAACGAAAGAGTAACAACATGGGTGTTGGAGTTCTACCTAAATATAAGTATGTGGAAATATGTGAATCTTGACACCTGAGATCTGGATCACAATAAGGGTGGTGTAATGACGGAGGATAGCTACTGACTGTGTTTGAAACACATAATCCATATCATGTAACCTTAAATAGGGGAAAACAAATGAGGGTCGAATGCTAAATATGTTCGAAACACGAGACTTGTCTCAAAATGTCATCTGATTTCTTCCCAGATGTTGGCCCATCATGGTAGATGAGACAATGTTTCATGATACCAGGTCATCAGGGGGTCCCTTCAGACATGAAAATGATGGGAATCCAAATAAAGGGATGGTGCAAAGTTAGGAAATAGATTCGGAGTATGCAAATTTAGATTCCAACACTTGAGGTAATACCCCGCAGTATATTAGAGCATGACAACATGGAATATCAGATGGAGGGAGTTGAACCCCTTCTCATGGATGAGAATCCTGAGGTAGTTTTATAAAGTGGCACAATAGTAGACCAATGCCGAATGCAGAGAACTCTTTCATTTAGAAGATCATGGAATTTTGCAGTTTTACATCATGCAATGAGGATGTAGAGCCCTATCTGTCTTAGTGTATGAGGAATATTATGATTGACATAGGGTAAGGTTATTGTTTAATGCCTTATGATGATGATAATAGACACATAGTTTAACGTCATATGGTGAGGATGTTGCATCATACAGTTTAATTTCATATGATTCGGACAAAAAGAAGCAGTCGTTTAAGGTCATATATCTTTTAATGTTGGTTCTATAGTTTTAGTTCACATAGATTTGTCCAAAATGTCAAATAGTTTAACGTCGTATGAAAAAGACGTTTTTGTGAAGTTTAATGTCATGAGACTAAGACGATGGTTATCATGTAGTTTATTGTCATGAAACTAGGATGTAAAACCATAAGGATTGTGTCGGTAGAGAGGTAGTCATCTATATCCCATTCTGATGTTATGAGATCCTTGATGGGGGGTATACTTATGAGGGGATTACCCTAAAATTCACCCATTATAAGAATGGATGTTCTCCATGCATGGGTTGGGCTACCTCACAGTGAACATTCCACAATTTGGTATTAAATTCATAGGGAGGACCTATACGGTTGATGAAATGAAGTATTTGGGATGATAAAGAGTGTCTTATGGGTGGAAGGGATGATATCATGCCCTCAGTTTTGAGGGTTGAAAGATCTTAGAAGGAATTAAAGCCTGGAGTGTCGGTATGACGGGGCGACGGAGCCTAGAAGACATGGAATCATAGAGTCTCTGTACGAAGGGGTGATGGAGCCTGGAAGGCGTGGAATCCTACAGCGTTAGTATGATAGGGTGATGGAGCTTGGAAGATATAGAATCCTCGAGCATTATAATGATTGGGCGATGGATAACAGAAGGAATAGAATTCTGGATTGTCATTGCAACAAGGTGATGTAGCCCGAAAGGCATGGAATCCTAAAGCATCGATATGATGGGGTGATGGCACCCGGAAGGCATGGAATCCGGGAGTTTCGGTATGACCAGGAAATGGAGTTGAGAAGGTGTGGAAGCCTGGAGCATTGGCACAATGGGTAGATGGATCCTGGAAGGCATGGTAGTCTGGAGTTTCGGTATAATGTGGTGATGGAGCCTAGATGGTGTGGAATCTTGGAGCATCGGTACGATGGGGTGATGAATCCCAGAAGGCATGGGTTCTTGGAGTGTCTTTATGATGGGGCGATGGATCTTGGAAGTTGTGTAATTCTAGAGCGTTCATACAACATGGCGATGTAGCCCGGAAGGCGTGGAAGCCTCGAGTGTCGGTATGACGATGCGATGGAGCCTAGAAGGCTTGAAATCCAGAAGCATTGGTATGACAAAGAGATGGATACCGAAAGGCTTGGAATCCTGGAGTGTCAGTACGATGGGGAGATGGATCCCAAAAGGCATGGAAGCATGGATCGTCGATATGATGGGGGAAATGAAGCCTGGAAGCCATGCAAACCTGAAGCGTCGGTACAACCGGGCAATGGAGCCTGCAAGGCGTGGAAGTTTGGAGCATCAGTACGATGGGTAAATAGAGCCCAGAAGGCATGGAGTTCTGGAGCGTCAGTACGAAGTGGTGATGTATCCTAAAAGACTTGGATGCCTAGAGCATTGGCAGGATGAAGTTATGGAGCCCAGAAGGCTTGGAATCTCAGAGCATCGATACAACTGTGTGATGGAGCCCAGAATGAATGGAATCTTGGAGAGTTGGTACGATGGGGGAAATGGCGCCTGAAAGGTGTGGATTCCTGGATTGTCCATATGATGGGGATATGGCTCTGTAAAGGCAATGAATCTTGTAAATTCATCTCATAATATGGAGGAACTAGAGAAGGTACATGATCAAACTACACATAGTATTGGTTGTTTAAAGAAAGGAATGGATTTGATATAGGTAGGGCCTCCATGATGGCTTTTGTAGATGCATGGTGAGGAACTCCATGCTGGTTAATGTTAGGTCTGGGGAGGACCTCTATGTCGAGTGGTAGTAGTGCGGGGGGACCTTCGTAGTGCCTAGTTATGGTGACATGGAGCACTCCTATTCCCAATGATAGTGGTGTGGGGAGGACCTCTGCAGTGGCTTCTGGTGTTATTGCCAATGTGCCATTGGGTTGGGGGTGGTTTCCCTCAGAGTGAACTATAAGGGAAGAGTCAGAAAGAAGCCAATGTATTCGAGGTTAAATGCCTCATACGTGGACTATGAAGGTAGTAAAGTCAACGAGACGTATATGGAGTTGGGGGTAGGATTCCCCTTACACAGCCTATGAATGTGGAAGAGTAGGCGAGGAGCTGGTGGAGTCGAAGGTTGGATTCCCTCTACATGGCCTATGAAGGTGGCGAAGTCATCGAGGACCCGATGGAGTCAAGGGAGGATTCCCCCTACATGGATAATGAATCCGTAGGAGTCGGCAAGGAGCTGATGGAGTCGGGGAATGATTCCCCCTATGAAGCCTATGAATGTGGTGGATTCGACGAGGATTTGATAGATTCACCAAGAGTATGCCCCCTGCATGGCCTATGAAGGAAAAGGAGTTAGTAAAGAGTTGATGGAGTCCAGGGTGGATGTCCCATGTGAAACCTATGAAGGTGGCAGAGTCAGTGAGGATCCAATGGAGTTTGGGGGCAGATTCCCCCTACATGGCCTCTGAAGTTGGTAGAGTCAGTGAGGAGGTAATGGAGTCAGAGGTGGATGTCCCCTGTGTAGCCTATAAAGCTGGTAGAGTCAGCGAGGATCCGATGGATTCAAGGTATGTTTCAACCTACATGGCCTATGATGGCAGGATAGTTGGTGAGGAGTCTATGGATTTAGGGGGAATATTCCACACTTGTAAGCTATGAAGGAAAAAAATTTAGTGAGGAGCCAATAGATTCGGGGGCGGATTCCTCCTATATTTCCTATGAAGGCGGCCGAGTCAGTGAGGATCTGATTTAGTCAGGGGTTGAATGCCTCCTAAGCGGCCTATTAAGGTGGAAAATTTGGTGAGGAGTCGATGGAGTCCTGGGGAGAATTCCCCCTATGCGGCCTATGAAGGTGGCGAAGTCAGCGAGGAGCTAATGGAGTTGGGGGTGGAATCTCCTTGTCTGGCCTATGACGACAGCATAGTCAGTGAGGAGTAGATGTAGTCGATGGTTATATTCCCCATTTTTTGCCTATAAAAGCGGTGAAGTTGTAGAGGAGTTGATGGAGTTGGGGGAGGATTCCCCCTACACGGCCTATGAAGGCGGAGTAGTTGATGAGGAGATGATATATTCGAGGGTGGATTCCCCCTTCGTGGCCTATGAAGGCAGGGCAGTCAGAGATGAGTTGATGGGGTCCGGGGGGATGCCCCCTATGCAGCCTATGAAGGCGGATGGGTTGTTGAGGAGTCGATGGAGTTGGGAGTCGATTATACCTGCACGGCCTGTGAATGCAATAGAGTAGGTGAGGAGCCAATGGAGTCATGGAGGATGCCCCCTACATGACGTATGAATTTTGAAGTGTTGGTGTGGAGTCGATGGAGTCCGTGGGAGGATGCCCACTACATAACTTATGAAGGCAGAAGAGTCTGTGAGGTGTCGATGGAGTTGAGGAATGGATTCCCCCAATGCTACTCGTGAAGGCAGAAAATTTGGAGACGAGTCGATGGAGTCGGGGGTGGGTTCCCCCTACACATCCTATGTAGGTGGCGAAGTCGAAGAGGATCTGATGGAGTCAGGGGCGGATGCCCCCTGCATGGCCTATGAAGGCGAAAGAGTCGGTGAGGAGCTGATGGAGTTGGGGGAGGATGCCTGCTGTATATCTAATGAACGCGGTAGAGTTAACGAGGAGCTGATGGAGTTTGGTGGAGGATTCCCCATGCACGTCCTATGAAGGCGACAGAGTCAGTGAGGAGATGATCGAGTTGGTGGAGGATGCCCCTTGTGCAGCCTATGATGGCGGTGGAGTCTGCGTGGAGCCGATGGACCGTAGTCTTCATGAAAATGTTGTTACTCAACCTCCCGCACATGAAGGAAAGGGAATTCACATGGGTTATGCCTCAAATTGGTCATGCCTATCATTTTTCATCTGTTCATAGTAGAAGGAGAAGACATTCATATCAGGTTCACTATTTTTGTTTCTGACACTTTCTGCCAGGGAACGCATTGTCATACTATGATGCACTAATTGTTTTCCCAAATTTCCACTTTCTAAAGGCAGGAAAAATTCATAAATTATTTTGTGACATTTTCTCTATGATTGAAATGGGATGATGGAATACTGGTTTCTGCTTCAACGTATTCGTCCCCAGAATTTGTCTCCTCGTTTGGGTCTCCCCTATAGATTTGATTCATTGTTCGTGAATCTCATTCCTGGTTCCATATCTTTGTGGACGCGGGATAATTACAATTTTTTTGACTTGAAATTACAATGGTTCTCAAAAGGGAAGTAACCTTCGGTCAGAGTAGATGGTGATATTAGGCATGTCAGGGCATCTCTGGATGCATGGAAATTGGAAGACATGTTTTCTTCCTCATAAGAGGGAATCTCAAGAGCACATAACCTGATGCATCCCATGTCGATCATAGGGTATCTTGTGACAGAGGCATGTCTCTAAGGTTTTCCCTGACATATGATGTTTAACATGGGGTATGCCGCGATTTTAACGTCTTACAGATATGGTTACTAAAAATACGTAGTTTTTGAGGTTTTCCTCAAACATCCCATGTTCACCACGATGTAGGCCATGAGTTTATCATCTTATGGAGATGGAATCAGAGCGATAAGAATTCCCCATGGAGGAGGATCAGATTGTTACATCTCTAGGAGGGGGAACCTAGAGTGTTTACCAAGTTGATGGATCAGAACACCCAATAAGAGTAGAACCAGGATGGTGTGTCCCATAAAGGGATGATATCACACCATGAAATTTTATCTGGACAAAACAAAGGGAGGATCGGGGAGAGTTCACCCCATAAAGGGGGACACTATATGGATGGATAAGAATGCTCAATGAGAGCATACCAAGAGTGATGTGTCCCATAAAGGGAAGATATCACACAATCAAATATGATCTGGAAGCCACTGATGGAGGATCAGAGAAATTGAACCCCAGAAAGGGGGACACCAGATGGATGAATCATAATTCTAATTGAGAGAGTAATCAGGGTGGTTTTTCCCATAAAGGGAAGAAATCAAACCATGAAGTCTGATCTAGACACCACTGAGGAATGATTAGGGAAAGTACACCCTAGAAAGGGGGACACCATATAGATGGATGAAAACTCTCAATGTGAGAAGACCCTGGCCGGTGTGTCCCATAAAGGAAAGATATCACACTGTGATGTTTCATCTAGAAACCACTGAGGGCCGATCAGGGAAAGTGCACCCCAGAAAGGGGAACACCAGGATTTACCATTGGCTGGTATAAAATCTCAAAGAGGCATCCTATATACCTTGTTTAGAAGGAAGAGATCAAAACCCTCATAGTTTGAATGGGTGAGGCATGAAATCGAGGTGTACACGATGGAAAATGATTTAGAGATATATTGAGGATTACACAAGGATAGATGCCCATCGCAAGAGGGACACTCTGGGTTGGATGCATCTGTATTTTTTGGGGCTTATGCATGGTTGGATCCCCAAGTGCCGCAAAGGGAAGCAATAGGAAGTATTGAATGATCTCACAAGGATGTGGTGGAATGGGTAAGGATCGGGATGGATGATGAGGTATTGAACCAAGAGTGTGGATGGTGAATGAGATGGAACAAACATAAATATGAAAGTAGTTTTGGGATTCAACCTCAGGAAGGGTTCCAACGTATCCCCATTACTGGGAATATAGGTCCACATAGTTCGGTGGGGCGATGTGACACCTATGGAGGCAGACCATGGGAATGGAGCGCATAGATGGGGACCTGAAGGGAATTGAACCTCTAGGAAAATGCACGATCTTATCAAAACACAAAGGCTTGAAGGAGATACCAGGATGGGGATTGGATGATGGGTTTGAACCTTAGGGAGGCCTCCTATATATCATTTTGGTAGGGAATTAATGTCCACATAGTTCAAGATGGGTCATAGAATTGGGGGGTACACAAAGGAAAATTACCTAGAGACATGTTGGGGATTACACGTTGTTAGTATCCCATCGTAAGAGGGACACATTTTATTAGAGGAGTATGGATTGAGGGCCGGGCCTATGCATGGTTAGCCGCCCAAGAACTTGTCTGACACCACTAAGTGGTGAACCAAGAAATTGGGTCCCAACAACGGGGGCGTTGATGTTTACTAGTGTTTGGGTTTGAACCTCAGGGAGACTTCATATGTACCCTATCTTAGAGATAGGGATAAAAAACCATGTATTTTTAAATTATACTATTTAGCGTCATATGGGATGAAAGGGGAATATAGTTTAATGTGATGCGGGATGAGGGTAAACCGACATGAAGTGGTTTAGACCGATGGGTGTTGGGCTTTAACCTTAGGGAGGTTTCCTATGTATATTTCATGAAAATGGAAAGGATCAATGTTCGTGTAGTTTGGAAAAAATGTCCATATGAATTACACACTAAGGAATCCAAAAGAGGATGTTATGGTCACTATTTACTCTAAGGTCACATGAGTCATGATCGGTGTGAGAAACACGAGGAAAAAAACCCAACGATCATGGCACAAAGGTGTTTACATGAAGGGTGGTGTATGTGGCTTACACATGGAAGCAAACTATGTGACACAATGAAATGGAAAATATGGATGGGGATTATGAATGGAAGATTCCTGAGTATCACTAAGGAGTAGAAATGGTGGATGGGGCTTATGCATGGAAGCAGCTCGGGTACCGCTAAGGAGTGGAAAAGGTGAAAGGGGCTTATGCAACGATGATGCCTGGGTGATGCTATAGAGAGCCAATGGTGGATGGGGATTACGCATGGAAGCTTCACGAGTGTCAATAAGAAGAGGAAATGGTGAAAGGGGGTTACACATAGATGCTTCCCATAATTTCTTCCTCATGCCTGGCCATGAGGGAATTCCAAATAACTGGAAGGATGAGTCATATAATTGAGGCTTACACCTATGTGCTAGTGCACATGAGGGATAATGCCAAGGGAGTTGGAATCAGTCCAAAAAAGGGAGATGAAATGTGTGAACCATATGAAAACAATTTGGTACACAATCATGACAGCATGAATAATGGATATAACTACTGAACATATTTGAAACACAACATCCACATTGCATTATCCTGAGATGGAAGCAAACACATGAGGGCAAACCACTGACTGTGTTTGAAACATGGGGAAAAAATTAAAGTGTTGTTTAAAGACTTTTGGGGTGTTGGCCCAAAATGGTAGGTGATCCGAAGTGTCATGGGACCTTGGCATTAGGGGGGCCCTTTAGACATGAAAGAGGATGAAGATCCAAATTAAGGACCCATGAAGAATGAGGTGAAGTGATGGAATGATCCAACAGATTCCAATGATCTTGAAATTATGCCACTATAATAATGGCATGAGTAATCTTATGATTTTCACATAAGGAATATCTTAATTGGAATGATAGGAAAACTATTATTGAATGATAGGGAATGCTACAGTTTAAAGTTATGTATTGATGAATATTGGCATCGTATACTTAGCACGTAGGGGAATCTATTATATGGAAGAAGAGGAATTATATGTTTTTTGTATAGAATGTACTACAGTTTATAGTCATGTAGAGAGGAATATTAGGCATAAAGATCCTAGCAATGTCTAATGTGGGATATATACATGAGAGGAAATTTCTAGTCCAACCCGCCATATGATCCATGTGAGGGGATTTGGAGGAGTTACTTGATGAATGGTCTGACTCAAGGAACTCAAGGAATTGATGATAATATTATCAAATCACGACATGAGAAAGGGACCAAGGGGAATATGTAATTCCAAGGTATTTAAAGGAGTTCAAAGGATTATCTCAAACCATGGTATCCATAGGTGGATGTGGGGTGCGCATAATAGGGAAAGGAAAAATTTCACCGACCGAGCTTGAAAAGTTCATGGTGAGACTCTCTATTTTTCATGGGGGACAGGGACGGTTGCAAAGGGTCCAGCCTGAAGGGTAGGGTCTACAACCGGTCACTGATCTCGAGTGGGGGTGCGGGGGCGCAACCCTCATGGTATGAACCTATGGGCATGAAGGTGGGTGATTCATGAAGGATAGGGATTTATACAGGAAGAGGTTTTTAGAGCATTGGGTCTCATGAAGGATGGGGATTCATGGAGATCAGGGTCCTACAAAGGATATTTGTGAAGTAAGTGTGCTTCACGAAGGAAGTAAGCTTTATAAATGAAGGAATTCATTGGAATAGGGCTTTGTCTTAGCAAAGGTAAATATATTTGGAGAGTGATCCATGAAGTATTAATGCTTCGCGAACCCTCAAGAAACCTAAAAGGGGATCCCTTCTTTGTAAAGTGAATTACTTCATGGTGCTCGAGAGCACCAAAAAATAGGAGACATGATGATGAAAGGGCAGCAGAACTATGCTTATGAGGGGGGGGGTGAGCTGGCTATTTATAGAAAACAGAGGCCAGTGGGGATCACCGTGAAGATTATGGTGCTTTGCTATTTGTGGTGGCTCAATCAATCTTGCAAAGGCTTCTGTCATTACTTTGGGGTGGTGTCGGAATCATATTCTTCGGATAACAGAGGTGTCTGTCTCTTTTCTCTACATCATTTTCAAAGCTTGACAAACTCACAAAGGCTTCCGTCACTACATCACAGTCCTAGAATGATCACAACGAATGGGATTCATGAACCAGTTTTATAGACCAACTTAAAACGACCATATCTTCAAATTCATAAATTTATTTAGGCTTTACTACCATTCAAATCAAAGCCTTTTAAATGAGCTATGCTCTGAGGTCATGTATGGAATCATTCGTTGAATCTTTTAGATGTGTTTTCTAGTTCAAAAAGTCATCAACAGGCAGTGAGGATCTACTGCCAGAATAGATCTACTGTTCATAGATCAACCACCAGAAACTTTTGTTATTGTCTAGCATCTTATTCAAATTCAATATTCAAATGGTTATTTTATGGAATTTAATGAATTTAATCCACACATGTATTTATGAATTATTATTCTTAAACAACTCAATGGAGGAATTGACGACAAAATTTGAACATCCCGATTTTCTGCTCAATATGTTGATTCAGGATCAAACAAATAATTAGGATATCACCTATATAAATTACTCATATATGTGTGGGATTTTGAGGAACATTTTGGAATAGTGTAGATCCAATAGTATTGATTCATGTATAGTCTATACACCCTTCGTACGACAAATCAACTCATGACATTGACTGACTAAAAATAGAATAATTTACAGAACTTTACAACACTATGCTTTCCAGCACATTTTGAGAAATTTTTTTGAGCATATCTACAAATATATTTGAGGATCTATGAACATATAATTATATTTTGATCGAGAAGCATCACTTTTTCATATCTCGGATAATTTTTTCTTTATTTTTATGATTTTCATTCAAGATGTGTTTTGTTTTAATCAACTTATTTATAAAACAAAATCTCATATTATTAAATTTAGATTTATTGAAACTCTACCAGAAATTTTAATATATGTATACCCAAAAATACAATGGAAGAGGTCATGTGTGACTTTTTTTATACCACATAAAACTGCGGAAGATGTGTTTTTCCTAGACAACCTTATCTGTTTTTTATGTATAACCTGATCTAGTTTTTAGATCAAGTTTATTATTTAATAAATTACATGACAATATGTGATTTCCATGTAGAGGGGAATTAGTCTCTCCATGAGACTGAACCCCTTGTCTTAATTATGTTGTGAGTTTTATTAGTTTTTCTTTTCAGTACTTTAATATTTAAAATGGTATTTTTTATAATAAGTATCAAAACATTTGTTATGATAGTTTTTCTTATTTCTTATTTTATATATTTTTTGATCGAGTAATCGAGATTCATACATTACAATGATTTCAAAGTATGTTTTTACTAAGCATTAATATATCTTTGAGAATCTATTTGAAAATTAAAATTATTTAATTCTACAGTATTTATTTACGTGGTATTTTTATTAATTTGGGGGATTTTTGTTTTAAAATTATTTAAATAAAAAAATTTATTATGAACCCTTTTCACCCCCCCCCCTCTTGAGTTTCTTTGTCTGAAAAAAATTTCATTTTGGAGGACTTTGAGAATATTCTTTTACTGTAGTATTGTTTCCATTTAAAGATCTTAAATTTCTATTTATTGTAAATTTAGTTAATTATGGATAATAATAGACAAGAGGGAACTCCCACTAACAAGGTTTTTTTATTTTAATGGAACCAATTATGGTCAATGGATGATTAAGAAGAAAATGTGTATCAAAAGAACATGTTTTGAATGTTTTACTATCATTGAATATAAATGTGAACTAACCAAAACTGCTAGTACCGAATGGATTTAACATAATAAAGAAACTTATTATAATATATATAAATATATAAATCCTCTATATTGCGATTTATGAGATGAAAATTTTAATAGAACTTTGGCATGTTCAACTATATTTGATATTTTAGATACTTCAATTTTTTCTCATGAAGGAACTTAATATATCAAAGAAATGAATCTCATTATTTATAATATTAAATATAATAACTTTAAGATAAAACATGATTAGTCAATTTATGATATGTATCTCATGATCAATTCTATTGTGAAAATGATTCATTCTCTCAAAAAACCAATAACATACAAAGACCATGTGGTGGACCTGTTGAGATGTTTACTAGACAGATAGAGAGGAACATCAATGTCAATTTTTGAATCATGTGATATAAGTAAGTTGGATATTAAAAATAAGATAAAATTTTCATGATCTATTAATTGGATGTTAAAGTAAATATGGAAAAAGAATATGAACTAAGATGAAGCTTATAGCCATCATGACATAAAAATCAAAGAAAAAAAGTGAATATTGATGAAGATTTCTCATGCGATAATGATTAACCTTAAGGCCATGATGAAGAAATTGATCACATAGCTAGAAGGTTCAAGAAATTATAGAAAATGAATAAATTCTTAAAGAGGCCAAACTACAAAGGAATGTATTAAAATATAGTTAAATGAAGCAAATAATGGAAAAATTATGATACTATAACTAAAATAGTTTGATATGAATGCAATAAAAATTGTCATATTAAAGAAAAATGTCCTAATATGAAGTTAAAGAAAAAGAATGATGATAGAGACAAGAGGTAAAACAAATCCATTAAAATTAGTTGGAGATATTTAGAAGATAGTTTAAGTGATTCAGACTCAAATAGAGAGGATATAAATGATAGAGAAAATATGTGTTTTATGAAAAACACATTAGTGGTCTCTAGTATTTTTCCTACATATCAAGTTCATAATTTTAACCTATATGAAAATAAAAATATTAAGGGAAAAATTTATATTAAATAAATGTTTGAATATAATAATATGATAGAGGACACATTCAATGTACATAACGATAAATATAAAATTTAAAATATAAAGCATGCCTTGTCCACACACTTTAAAATAGATCTTAATATAGAGAATAAAAAAATATCCATTTATAAAATAAAACAAGAATATAAAATTATCCAATGACTAAATGATAAAGGATCTATAAAAACTCATAAATGGATGAAATTATTTAACCCAAATTCTTGGAAAGAAAACAGGTCCTATATATACTAATATAATGTGATACTAGCCTAGACAAAGATGGAATATAAAAAATGAAAATTATTTTTATCTCTACTTCTACTAATTCAGTTAATAGTTTTTATTCTATTGGACCTAAAATTGTTTTTATATTAGAATGTCTCAGATATACATATAAGGATACTTCTTTGTAATTAAGGATTCCAAAATCCCTTATTACTACTAGCTATGGATCATGGAAAATTTGGGTTCCAAAGTGATTTTTTCTTTAATTCTATTATATAAGAATCTTTATTGAAAATAAATAGAAATAACTTATAGTATCGGGATAGTGACATCTCCAAACACATAATTGGGGAATATTTTTGTTTCAAGAAACTGTTCACAATTTATGGTGGGCATGCCACTTTTGGTGACAATGCTAATGGAAAAATAATTGGACATGGATAAATAGTTATCTCTAATACTACTTTACCATCCAAATATTTCATAGAATATGTATATTGTTATGAAGAAGGTATTGACTCTGTGAAAACCATTTCACCAGTAGAAAGGCATGAAGACATTAGAATTTCTCTTTCCAATGCATCACATTTGAATTTAAAATACTATAAAATGGATGTCAACAGTGAGTTTTAAATGGTTATATAGTTGAGGATGTTTTTCTGAACAACCCCATGAATTTCAAAATCATCATTTTCAAAATATTGTTTATAAATTATCTAAAGCATTATATGGTTTAAAATAAGCTCCAAGATCTTGGTATGATTAGGTAATATCATTTATAGTTTCTAAAGGGGTTTAAAAAGGAATATCTAACAATAATTTATTTAGAAAATTAATCTCAAAATATGTGTTAGTATTACAAATATATTTTTCTGATATAATTTTTTATCTTGAAAAAAATCTTTAGGTACTGATTTTTAAACAATTATGAAAATTATATTTAAAATGATTTTAGCGACTGAGTTAAAATAATTTATTGGTTTCTAAATTTTTCAAAATAATTATGGAATTATTTGAAATCAATTTATGTATAATGAATATCTTTTAAAACATTTTCTTATGTATTACAAAAAATTTAATGATACTCACATGACTACAACATGTAAATTGGACTTGATGAAACTGGAAAATCAATTAATCGATCAAATTATAGAGGTATTATTGTAAGATGATATATATAAATTATATTATAGTAGATAATATGTTTAAAGTATATATTCCTACCTTTAACACCCCATGATTTTAAAATTAATAATTATGAACAATATTATACAAGATACGCCACATAGAGTATAAAAAAATGACTAAATATTATTATAGAAATGGGATAGTTACCACCTAGATATTTCAATGGAGATAAGGAATGATATTAACTAAGATATAAAAATACATTATACTCATATTTATAATATTAATTCATTAGTTGCTAATTAATTTGAAATTAAAATTAAAACCAATTGAAAATAGAGGATGTGTTTTTGTAAAAAAAAACAATTTTTATTCACATAATGAAATTTTATCTTAATAAATTAAATTAATTACTATTAGTAAAATATAATAATGATATTTATTTTTTATATGTTAAATAAAAAAATTTTAAATTAATTCAAAAACTTTGATAGGTTTTAGATAAGAAAAAAAATCATATTTGAAGCCTAAAAACAATTTTTTTCTTCTAAAAGCCAGTTTCACAGCCTTTTGATAGCGCACCGATATAAATTATAATTTTTTTAATTTTAAAAATTTATTTTGAAAAAATTAATATCATTTTTGATATCAGAACATCAAAATTTCTTTTGGGTGAATTTTTGGTATTTTTCTGACATGTTTAAGTTTTTGATGAATAGTGAAAAATACTCCATTTTAATTGAAAAATGTTTTTCATCAAATTTATTTTTAGTGATAAATTATATTATTGAATGTTTTAAAATTTTAATTAGGTTAATTTTTTATTATATAATTCAATTTTATCCATTTCAATCAATTTATCATTGAAATTGATTTAAAAATATTTCAATCTTTTGAACATTTCACGTTTAAACCCCGCTTTTCCATTGTGTATGCAAGATTAATGTAAATCTAATTATCTCAATTATGTGAATTAAATTAGGTAAAAATGATTCAATATTAGGAATCATAAGGTCTAAATTAGTTTTTAATTTTAATTTCATTTTTAGTCATAAAAAATAAGTCGTGGTAAAAACATTATTTACTGTAAGCATAGTTAAAAATGAATCATGATAAAGTTAAAATGGTAAATTTCTAAAATCCTAAAAAATCAAAATTTAATGGTTTTATGTGGCATGAATTTACACTAGAAATCATCCAAAATATTAATTTCCAACCTAAGTTGTTGAATTTCATGCCACCTCAATGTGGGTGACTTTAAATATAAAATATTCGTTATTTTAATCACTCAAACCCACATCTCCTCAAGTATAACTACAACCCTTACCACCCCATTCTGAACTACAAAGACTAGTAGATAGTCAAATATCATCTCAAAAGTCTCCTACTCACCCTAACATTATCCAAGTGCTATTATTATTATACAAAAAAACAATTCCATGGTCCTCAAGAGTCACTGAAGGGGGTGATATTCAAAATATTATTTTCTCAAAACGCCTCTCTTAATTTCTTTTCTTTTTCTCCTATATCATCACATCCTTCTTCCTTCAATGTTTGATAAAAATATAATAATCTCTATACTGGAGTGTTATATTTATAATGGAATATATCATATCCATTTAATTTCTCATCTTCTATTATTAAAAGAAATGAAATTATTGTCCATGTTATGCCGGTTTACCAACTCAATGAATAATGATTTTTTCATTTTCCATTACCTCCACCGTAGCATGTCATAATAACATAATTATGGTTAAATCATATTTTAATTATTTTATTAATACCTATTTCATGTTCTATTACTAATATATATATATATATAAGCTTAAATTAAATGAAATTAGTTCGTGATGTTTGGAAAAACACCAAAATAAACTAAACATTTATCATTAATGTTTTATCAAAGGAATCATCCTCATGTAAATAAAAAAATGATATATGGGACCATTAATAATTATTTATGTTAATTAATTCTATTAAATTCCACTTCTGGTTTTTTAATCCCATTTTATAATATAATCAATAATTTTATAGAAATGAACTGATCAATAAACCATGGAACAAACGCACTTGAAACCATGAAAATAATGAAATATTAATTTTGAATGGGTCATAGGATGTTATAAAATCATAACATAAAGTATTATAAAAATTAATACAGTTCTATAATGAGTTATTAACATTCTTTAAACCATTATATAATAGGTTAGTGTTGGGACCACTAAAGGGAAGTGTGAGGTAAGGGATTTTCTTAAACCAATTTTCATTCATTGGGTTAAAATTATACCATTTGATCATGCTACTCTAATCGTATGTTTGAAATAAAATTTAATATATTATATTATATTCCAATTGTTTTATTTGGAATTATAGTTGATACGCATATTTTATTCATTTTATTAGTTCCCAACTTCAGTGATATGATATTTATACGAGACTTTCTTCTAAAAACTAATTTTTAAAAGTTACCCTTAAAACTATATTTTTCCACCTTGTACATGGTTTATAAAATTATTTCCAAAAATATATATAATATTCTTCTATGATTTGTTATAGTCATTTCATCTTATTTTGTACTTTTTAAAAATTAATTCTAATTAATTCTTTTTTTCATTTTCTGAATGTGGTTCATTGTGAATTTTTTAAAACAAATATGAAAGAAATTTTGTCTTTATTAATTATAAGGCTTGAGTGGTTTTCCCTACTATCATGATGATTTAATGAATTGATGCTAATTTTATAATATGTTTTGTTTTTTCAAAGGAAATGGTTTCTGTAGGATCAAATTAATGATGTAGATGCTCAAAATACAAGAGGGGGGGGGGTGAATGGTACACTTTAAAAATTTCCTTAAACAAGGAAAGATCTAAATTTAACAATGTTAAACTAGGAAAATTCACAACACCTATAACACCAATTAGAGAATTGGAATAAGGTATGAATTTATAAACTTATAGTTCTATACACTTCTTTAAAACTTGAATGTGATTCCGAAAAACAGGTTCCGGAAATATGATTCGAAAAAGATGGATCCGAAAATATGATTCTGGAAAACTGAAACTTAATGAAAGTTTACAATATGAGATTCTACCTTAAAGCGTATAGAATTTAAATGAATCAAAGTACAAGTTTAAGGAAATATATAAAGGTTATACTTTCCTTACAATACAAAATGAAGCGAAAAAACATGTAACAATAACAAGTAACGATATAATTCTTTTAACCCAAAGAGAAGGGTATCCAACAACCTTGGATAATGGTCCCTTGATTTATACATTCAAGAAAGTCTGTCTTACCCACACCCGGGTAAGCCCTCGATACGAATATCAGAGTCTCTATCTTGTTATCCCCGCAAGCACTCAACTTCAAGGTAGTTGGAACCTCTGTCTTCCTCGGCATGGAAGCCATCAATCTTCAAGGTAGTCGGCACCTCTATCTTCCTATCCCCGGAAGACCTCAGATGTAATCACTAACAATCAGAGTCGCATGAAGATATCTAAACGAGAAGTTCAGTACGCACAAGGCATGAAAATCTTCTCTCTCTAGAAATCACCTTAACAGTGTGTGGTCTCTAGATTGATCAACATGTTCAATATCGATCTCATTTAAATGAGCTCCTATTTATAGGCTCGGTTGGAACGGTCGACTCCATCCTCCAATGGTCATATTTCTACTTAAATTTCGGAGTGACCTATACACTTGTATCTCAACCAATGGTTAGTTGGAAATAGAATGGATGACATAGTTTTATAACAAAACATGTGTAACTAAAAGCATGACATCATTTTATAATGAAATGAGTGTAAGTATAACAAAAACTGAAGTTCAGAATGTAACCAAAGTAGAAGTTTGGAGTCTAACCAAAATGGAATTTAGAGTCTAATAAAGGATACTTGGATTCTGTTTTATAGGAATTCGGAACCTGAATTCTGTAGAAATCCAGGTTCTGAATTTCAAGGAAATTTGGAGTCTAGTTTCATTCAGAATTCAGAACCCTAAATTACAATGTTCAGAGTCAGAGTTCATGAGAATTCGGAGTCAGAACTCATAAGAGTTTGGAGTTTGAATTCAGTGAACTCGGAGTCTGAACTTATATAAGTTCGAAATCAGAATTCGAAATGGAACATCATGAGAGTTCGTATCTAGAATTAGGTGTGTAACTTTATTACAATTCATATCCAGAATTTGGAGTGGAACTTCATTACAGTTCACATCTAGAGTTCGGAGTGGTTCATCATTATAGTTCACATCCATAATTTGTAGTGGAACTTCATTACAGTTCACATCTAGAATTTGGAGTGGAACTTTATTATAGTTCACATCCATAATTCTGAGTGGAACTTCATTACAGTTCACATCTAGAATTTGGAGTGGAACTTTATTATAGTTCACATCTAGAATTCGGAGTGGAACTTCATTACAGTTCACATCCAGAATTCGGAGTGGAACTTCATTACAGTTCACATCCATAATTCAGATCCTAAAACAGAATGCTTCATATCAAAGTATTATATGATTCCAAGGTTTTTGAGATGAATCCGATTTTTATTCTTTAGAAACATAATGATATGAATAATGAAAACATGGTAAGGGTAAATTCCTTTGAGATGAAAATTTTCCTTATATAAGTAAAATTTATATTTTCTTAAGTATAGGGTATTTTTGATTTTCAAAACAAGAAGTAAAGGAAAAAGTCATAAGGAAAGCCTTATTGACATAACGATCTCCCCCTTTTTTGAAAGCACACACAACCTTATGAAAAAGAATATATAAGATTTTGGAAAAATTTCTGTAGAAATTGAAATTAAAACTTATCTCCCTTTGTTCAAAGATGATAGTGAATACAAATGACTCCCCCTTAGGCTTTAGAGCTCTAAGGATTGTATTCTAAATTTCCGAAATGGGATTTTCATTAGAATGAAGGAATCGTAATGAGAACTCCCCCTTACTTAAGGATAGTTCTTCTTATTTTAGAAATTCTCCTTCTCCCCCTTAGGACTAGTTCTTTTTCCTTCTCACCTTAGGAGTAGTTCTTTTTCCTTCTCCCCCTTTGTGATTTTCAAAAAGGATTTTAGGGAATGGAAAAGAAATTTGGTACCTGAAATATTAGTAAAGTCATGCATGGAAAACAAGTAACCAAAAATTTCATTAGAGTTGAAATAATTTTTACAAGGAAAGAAAAATGGAAAAAAAGATCAGATTGAATATATTTGTATTCTTTTTTCATTCAGGATTAGCTTCTTCAACAAGGTTTTCAGCTTCTTCAAATATTTTTGATCCTCCTCAGCTTGCTTCTCCAAAGTTGTGATCCTTTCTTGTGGAGCTTTCAAGACTTCTGCCTGAGCCTTCATGGCCTCTTCTTATACCTTCAGCAACTCATCTTTCTTTACAAACTTTTCTTAGAGATCAATCTGGAGATCTCTATCCCTTTTAAAATTATGATCAAGAGAATTAAACTTATCATTGAAGTCATTCACTTTTTGATTCCGAGAATTTTGCTAAAGGACTAGCTTCTCCTAAAGATTCATTATCTTTGCATCCTAATTATCAAAAGCATCTTTTACCTCATTCTAAAAATTGTCAAACTCAACCAAGTTATCATCCACCTTCTTTTCCCAAAGAGTGATTTCGATGCAAGATTTTCTATAAACATCATAATTGATAGCAAAATTTATATGATTAGCCTCTATCTTCACACACTTATCCATAACCATAGATAAGGATTCCGATTTCTAATTTAGACTATGTTGAAGAATTTGGCATTTGGAATCTATTGTGGGAATGATCAAAATGGTGTCCATAAACTTTTTCAAAGATTCAATGACAAAGTCATGGCCCTGTGATGATGATTCTGAATCACTCACTTTTCTTAGAGATTGCTCTTCTTCATTCTGTACAAACTTCCTCCTAGAAGAACCACCAACATCCTTCTTCCTGATGATATCTTTTGTTGGTGTATCCATGAGTACTTGCATACCTTTATCAGTTTTCAGAATGGGTTGATCATCTGGAGATTCTTCTTTACTCTCGGATAGGTGAACAATCTGGTCTTCATCTATTTTCTCCTTCTTTGCTCCTTCCTCAAGAAAATTCTTCTTATAGGTCTCTTCCTCAGACAATTCATACTCTTTATCTTCCTCTTCCTTATCATCATCTTTATTACCTTCTTTCTCAATTCACTTTCCCATAGTCACAAGTTTTTCGGATTCAGCCTTTTCTTGATAATCCTCAAATTGTTTAATTAGTTCATCTAGATCAGAACTTCCTTCTTCTACTTCTTATTTTTCCTGTACTTCTTAATCTACTCTCTCAACATCTTATTCTTCTTCTCTTTAAACAAATTCTTTCCCTTTTAGCTTTTCCGGAGTGAAATAGCTCTTACCAGGAGTCTCTGGTAATGGTTCTGTAAGAAAAGTTTCCAGAACCAGAATCTGCTCAGAAGCAATTTCGGTATCTCTCAACAAAGATTGTATGACTTCGGCTTCAGACAACTTCTTCTTCATCTTCTTCTCTTTGGCTTTTTTTTTCTAACTCATCCACGGCTTTTTCTTTTAAGGCCTTAGCCTTAGCAGGGTCCAATCCGAATAGTGGATCCCCTTCCTTCTTCTTCTCCTTATCTTCTCTCCATTTAGCAGCCACCTCATCTGAATACGCTTTTTGTTTCTTCGGCTTGGGTAGTGCAGATTGGGTTTCCTTAGCTTTCTGAGACTTGTCTTCAGCCACCACTTCTTTCAATTTTCTCTTCTTCCCTGCCTTTTTAGATGGTTCCAGAGCTTGTTGATCTTTCTGATCTGCCTAAACCTCTTCCTCAGATAAAGGGTAGAATTCTCCGGATTCTGCAGAAAATCCCATCTTGATCATCTTCAACGTATTGTCACTAACTAGCATTACCTTGCAATTTCTTGGCTTGGAAGTGCAAGAAATTTCGAATGAATGAAGACACCTGATGATAAGTTTAGAGAGCAAGGCCGGGTACATTATAATCTGAGCTTTCAGATTCGCTTATTTAATATTCTTAATTGTAATCAAAACATGCCTCATCAAATTCAACTTCCTTATATTTACCAGAAAATCTAAGATTTATATATCACTCTTCTTGAGATTATCCTTATCACCCCTTCTCGGAACGAGAAACCCTTGTACCCATATGTGTAGAATCAGATTATTCTAAGAGAGATGGGGAATCTTAGCGGTTTTGGCATCCTTAAGTCCAAGGAATTTCAATGCCTTCACTTTTTTGAAGCTTCCTTGTTCATCTGGAAGCTTATGTGAGCAAAACTCAGCTTCCCCTTCTGATGATAGACCCACCCATCTTGCATCCTTGGCGTAAGAAAGCATATAAGTCTTCCTATAAGACTTGAATGGAAACTTCTCTCTGCCATCTTCCTTAAAGAAGAAAAAAGACTCATAAAACTCAACAAGCAAATCTGTATAAACCGGATCCTAAGTTGGTGGCTTTGACAAGAAAACATCCTCCCAGCCATTTAATATCATATTCTTAGATATAAGAGAATTGTACTTGTAGAAATTTGGATGCACTAACCTATCCCTGTAAACTAACCATTTTGAGATTGGCTTGGTAGTTGAAATATCCTAAGAATTTGCTTCTACAGACATTCGGAATAGAGAGCTCTGGAATATTCAGAACGAGGATTAAGAAGGGAGGCAACACTTCAACACGCGAGAGCTTGGAGATTGATGTGGGAAAACCATCGGGAGTCCCCTTTATATAGGCAATGGAGGTGACCTTTGAGCTTCCAAAAACAATCTAACGGTTGAAAAACTCTCTTTTTTAATCATATGGTTGAAAAAATATCCCAAAAGAAATCTTGAATCCGATATTTTGAGGTTTTAAGAAAAAAAATCGGATTTAATAAAACTAGAATCTGATATATTTTAAAACTCATAAGAAAATACAGCAAGAATAATATGACTACGAAAACTTGAGTAAATAAATCATACCTTTCGGATTGGCCAGGAATTTTATTTGTAATAGGTGATATTCTTCTTGAAGAAAAAATTTGACTATGAAAAAATAACTATGAAAAACTTAAAGTTGAAAAGACTTTGAGTACCAAAACATCAGTAAGAAAAGTATGAGTTCAAAATTTTCATTACGAAAATTCTAGTACGAAAATTTCATTACGAAAGTTTCAGTTCTGAAAATTTCCATTACAGAAATTTCAGTTCCAAAAATTTACATTAAGAAAATTTCAGTTCTGAAAACTTCATTACAAAAATTTCAGTTCCAAAAACATCACTACAAAAATTTTGATTACAAAATCTTGAAAAACTGACTATGCAAATTTTGATTACAAAATATTGAAAAATAGACTATTAAAATTTTGATTATACTAACTAAAAAATGTAATCCCCATATGAAAAAGAGTATATTACTTTAAGGATAATTGTTCAACAAGAAGTTAATGGAGAAGGATTACCTCATGGTTATCATTCCTAACTTCTATTTAATGTATTCAAATCTATCAGAAGGTAAAGACTTTGTGAAAATATCAGCAAGTTGATAATGCATTCCGATAAATTGAATAATGATATCTCCTTTGAGTGTGTGATACCTAAGAAAGTGATGCCTAATATATATGTGCTTTTCATGAGAGTGATGTGCAGGGTTTTTACTAAGGGCAATGGTTCTTGTGTTATCACACAAAATTTGAGTCTTAGTAAAACTCAATCCATAGTCTCTAAGTGTGTGTTGCATCCACAATACTTGAGCACAACAATATCCAGCTGCTACATATTCAGCTTTAGCAGTGGAGAGTGCTACTAAGTGTTGCTTCTTGCATGACCAAGAAACTACCGAATCTCTTAAGAAATGACAAGTTCCGGATGTACTTTATATATCCATTCTACATCCACCAAATTCATCATTTGAGAAACTTTTTAAGATAAAATCATTTCCATAAGTATAAAATAGTCCTAGATCCATGGTTCCATTTAAGTAGCGAAAAATTATTTTCAATGCCTTTAAATGGGATTCCTTAGGATTGGATTGATATCTGGAACATAAGCACACTAAAAACATTATGTCTGGATGACTAGCTATCTTGTATAGTAGGCTTCCTATCGTACCTCTAAAATTTGTCTGATCCACTGGTTTTCCAGCTTCATCAAGATCTAAAGAGTTTGAGGTACCGATGGGAGTACTTATACTTTTAGTGTTGTCATATCTATACTTGTTAAGAATATCTTTTATATACTTATATTGAGATATATAAGTTCCTTATGATTTTTCAGAGATTTGAAAACCAAGGAAAAATGTAAACTCACCCATTATACTCATTTCAAACTCAGATTTCATTATATTTACAAAATAATCAGTTAATGATTGCTAAGTTGAACCAAATATGATGTCATCAACATAAATTTGAACAATCAAAAAATTTTTCTTATCTTTTTTTATAAAAAGAGTTGGATCTGCATTTCCCTTAACATAGTTATTTTGAAGCAAAAATATTGTATGTCTATCATACCAAGCTCGTGGGGCTTGTTTAAGGCCATACAAAGTTTTGGTATGTCTAAAAACATGATCAGGATGTTTTGGGTCATCAAAGTTAGGAGGTTGTTCAACAAAAACTTCCTCTTGAACATAACTGTTAAGAAAAGTACATTTCACATCCATTTGAAAAAGTTTAAAATTGAAGAATACCACAAAGGCAAGTAAGATACTGATAGATTCAAGTCTAGCTACTAGAGCATAGGTTTCTTCATATTCTATTCCCTCTTTCTTATTATAGCCTTTAGCAACAATTATAGCTTTATTTCTAACAATGACTCCATTTTCATCACACTTATTTCTGAAGACCCATTCTACTCCAATAACAGAAGTTTCGTTAGGTATTTCAACCGTGGTCCAGACTTTATTCCTATCAAATTTATTTAGTTCATCTTACATGGATTTGATCCAATCATCATCACCTAAAGCTTCATCAGTGCTTTTTGGTTCTAATTGGGAAAGAAATGCTAGATGTTCTACTTCATTTCTTAAGGAACTTCTTGTCCTTATTGTTTGATTGACATCACCAATGATGCTATCACTAGGATTATTGTTAAGAAATGACTGGTTTGGGTTTTGTAAAACTTGTTCATCAATATAGGGTAGGAAATCTTCTGGGGTAAATGTTTCAGAAGTGTCTTCTTGAACATTTTCCTTATCAGAAGGATTTTCTAACAAAGGTTGATAGTCAGTTTTTGAAAACACATCTGATGATGTAGGCTGAGGTAGTTTAAAAACAAAACGATCAGTTTCATCAAATTTATCATGTACTATTTCCTCAACAGTGCATGTGTTTTTGTTAAAAACTCTATATGCCTTAGAAGTCGTGGAGTAGCCTAAGAAAATTCCTTCATCAGATTTTGGTGTTAATTTGTGTAAATTATCTTTGGTGTTCAGAATGAATACCTTGCAACCAAAAACCATAAAGTAGTAAAGTCTTGGTTTTCTACCATTACATAACTCGTAAGGAGTTTTATTAAGAAAATGTCTAATTAAAACTCGATTTATAGTATAACAAGCAGTACTTACAGCTTCAGTCCAAAAATGTCGAGCTATAGAATATTCACTCAACATGGTCTTAGTTATCCCTTGAAGAATTCTATTTCTTCTTTCAACTACACCATTTTTTTGAGGAGTTCTGGGTGATGAAAAATTGTGATTACTATCTTTTCTACTACAAAAAGTTTCAAAATCAGAATTTTGAAATTCTCCTCCATGATCACTATGAATAGTTTTCAATGGAAGGTTATTCTCATTTTTAACTTGGTCTCTCAAAATTTTGAAATAAGAAAAAGGCTTTATACTTATTTGCTATAAAATAGGCCCATGTAAATCTTGTGTAATCATCAACTAGAACAAACACAAAGTATTTTCCTCCAATGATTCCAGTTTGTGTTGGACCAAAAATATCCATGTGCACCAACTGTAATGCATCAGTTGTTGAGACTTCACCGATTGATTTAAAACTAGATTTATGTTGATTTCCATATTGATATAGATCACAAACTTTAGAATAATTAAATATAAGCTCTGGTAGATCCTTAACTAGTTTATTCATAGAGAGTTTACATAAGTTTCTATGGTTACAGTGACCTAGTCTTCTATGCCATAACCAAGAATTATCTTCCATTGCACTTAGACAAGGTAAGTCTTGGATCCTAAGGTCTTATAAGTTTAAAGTCTAAACATTATCTTGCCTATGGGCTGAGAGAATAAACTCTTCCTTGGAATTGTGTACTAAGCATTTATTATTCCTAAAATTCACAAGGTACCCTTCATCACGAAATTGACTTATGCAAATGAAATTGTGCTTAAGACCCTTAAAAAAACATTTGAAGTCAATTTTTTGCCAAGAAGAACAATATTACCTATACCAATAATTTCTCCCTGAGCATTATCTCCAAAAGTTACTTTCCCTCCTTTCATATTGACAATCTTTTCAAAAAAGTTTTTGTTACCAGTCATATTCCTGGAGCATCCAATATCCATGTACCATGTATTGTTTTTGGTACTTCCTTTATCTTCCGAAAAATAAGAAAAGAATTAGACTTTCAGAATCCAAACTTGTTTGGATCCGAGATTTTCAGATAACAAAATTTTGGGTACCCACATCTTCTTAGAAAAATATGCCTTATGAAAACCTAAATATTGGGTTTTGTTTAAAGAAAAATTCTTTGCCCAGTGACCACCATATTGACACTTGTTACAAAATGGGGCACTTTGAGGAACAAAATAATTATTACTAAAAGTTTGTTTTGCATGGGTGTAACCAAATCTGTATTTGTTTCTTAAAGGTCGTATTTGTGAATACATCTTATCAAAATTTTATTTACCGTGAGTAAGTTTGATAAACACTTCTTTAAAGAAAATATTTCAGACAATAGTTTTATAACCATGTTTTTATCTTCAAAATCATTAGATTTGGAACTAGAGCTAGGCTCTAAGACATTTTTCTTAGAAATTACTTTTTCTATATCTTTAGAATGTTTATTCTTCTCTGAATTCACTTCCTCAAGGTTTTTTGAAATGTTTTCAAAATTAGCATTTTTTTTATCAAGATCTTTAGAAAGATCTGATATTTCTTTAGTAATAATAATATTCCTAGATTTTCCTTATCAAGTTTTTTATTGACTTTTGAATTCTCAATCTCAAGAAGTTCAGCAAACCTAGAAACTTCTTCATAAGTAGGAAACGTATTATCTTCACCGGAAGATGATTCTTCATCAGAAGAGCTATAATATTTACTACCATTAGAATTCAAAGAAACATTGGTCAATGATTTAACATTGTGTACCTTAGCATTAAAGCAATGATTGTCAATTGGTAGTCTAGCTATAAGACCAAGATTCTTCTGTCCTGAAGATTCGTAATCAAAAGATTCATCTGAAGAGTCACCACCACTGGTACTCCAGGTATCATTAGATTTCATAACTTTATTATCTTTGGATTTGTAATACTTCTTCCTATTCCTTTCATAATGCATTTCTTTCCTTTCTTTCTTCTTGGGAAAAGGACAATCCGGTCTAATATGTCCAGCTATCTTGCATTCATAACAAGTAACTTCTCCATCTTTCCTATATTTCCTTTCCTTTTTCTTATACATGGATTGGAAATTTCTCTGACCAGAAATCTTGTTCATCATTCTAGCAAGATTTTCAAACTCATTCTCAGAGACTTCAATTTCACTAGATTCGGATTGGATAACAACATTCTTAGATGTGGATCTGGTTACTCTCTCAGGAGTCTTAGATTTCATGTGATTTGATGTAGTAGTAAAAGAAACAGTACCATTCCCATTCTTCTTTTTGATGTTTTCAGCATCTCTCTTCATCCTTGTCTCATGTTGAAGAAGGGTTCCAAATCATTCATCAAGAGTAATCTGAGAAACCTTCATATTCTCGTCAATATCTATTCTCTTGGATTCCCACTCATTGGGCATAATATCAATGATCTTATCAACAAGAGCATTATCATCTAATCCTTTCTCACCCATGGATTATAAACTATTCACGATTGTCATGAATCTTTGTTGCACTTTGAATATGGTTCTCCATAAGGAATATTGACACCATGATACTCAGTCCTCAGCATAGCTCGCCTAGTCTCAATGACTTTAGATTTACCAAAATGAGTGACTTCACGTTTCTTCCAGATATAGTTAGATGCTTCACAAGAAGAAATTTGGCAATATATATTCCCGGTCATTGAACATAGTAAATTATTTAATACCTTGTAGTTTAATTGATAATCATGATTCTCTTGGTTTGTGAAAGTACTAACTTCCTTATCAGGAATTTTATAACCTCCAGTAAACATAACAAACTTTTCTACTACAGTATTGATAACGAATGTCTTCATTTGATCTCTCCAATACTCATAATTATTACCATCAAAAATTGGTGGTCTTGTAGGATTCAGTTTGTAAATGGAACCAATATTCATACCTGCCATCTATAAAAAAAATTCTTTCCATAAAAACATGTTAATAACAAATGTTCAGAATGAAGGAAAATATTCCTAAGCAAGGAAAATATAGAACAATGAAAAGTTGAGCGAGAAAAACTTATATGTGAATATAATTATTTCAGAGACCTTCTCTGATACCAATTGTAGGATCGAAATAACGATGTAGATGCTCAAAATACAAGAGGGGGTGAATTGTACACTTTAAAAATTTCCTTAAACAAGGAAAGATCTAAGTTTAACAAAGTTAAACTAATAAATTTCACAACACCTCTAACACCAATTGGAGAATTGGAACAAGGTATGAAGTTTTAAACTTCTAGTTCTATACACTTCCTTAAAACTGGAAAGTGATTCTGAAAATAAGGTTCCAGAAATATGATTCTGAAAAGATGGATCTGAAAATATGATTCGAGAAAACTGAAACATAATGAAAGTTTACAATATGAGATTCTGCCTTAAAGTGTATAGAATATAAATGAATCAGAGTACAAGTGTAAGGAAATATAAGAAGGTTATACTTTCCTTACAATACAAAATGCATCGGAAAAACTTGTAACAAAAACAAGTAATGATATAATTCTTTTAACACAAAGAGAAGGGTATCCAACAACCTTGGATAAAGGTCTCTTGATTTACACTTTCAAGAAAGTCTATCTTACCCACACTCGAGTAATCCCTCGATACGAAGATTGGAGTCTCTATCTTGCTATCCCCGCAAGCCCTAAACTCTAAGGTATTTGGAACCTCTGCCTTCCTCAACAAGGAAGCCCTCAAACTGCAAGGTAGTCGGCACCTCTATCTTCTTATCCCCTGAAGCCCTGGGATGTAATCACCAACATTCGGAGTCGCACAATGAAATCTGAATGAGCAGTTCAGTACGCACAAGGCATGAAAAGATTCTCTCTCTTGAAATCACCTATACAGCGTGTGGTCTCTAGATTGATCAACTTGTTCAATATAGAGCTCTTTCAAATGAGCTCTTATTTATAGGCTCGGTTGGAACGGTCGGCTCCCTCATCCAACAGTCATATTTCTCCTTAAATTTCGGAGGGACCTTTACATGTGTTACTCAACCAACGGTTAGTTGGAAACAGAATGGATGACATAGTTTTATAACAAAACATGTGTGACTAAAAGGACGACATTGTTTTATAATGAAACGAGTGTAAGTATAAGCAAAACTGAAGTTTGGAATGTAACCAAAGTAAATGTTCACAGTCTAACCAAAATGGAATTTGGTGTCTATAATTAAGCGATATTCAGATTCTGTTTTGTAGGAATTAGGAACCTGAATTTTGTAGAAATATTTAGTCTGAATTTCAAGTAAATTCGGAGTCTGGTTTCATTCAAAATTCGGAACCAGAACATACAAAGTTCGGAGTCAGAGTTCATGAGAATTTGAATTCAGAACTCATAAGAGTTCTGAGTCTGAATTTAGTGAACTCGGAGTCGGAACTTATATAAGTTCGTAATCAAATTTCGGAATGGAACTTCATGAGAGTTCGTATCCAGAATTCGGAGTGGAACTTCATTACATTTTATATCCAAAATTTGTAGTGGAAATTCATTACAGTCCACATCTAGAATTCGGAGTGGAACTTCATTACAGTTCACATCTAGAATTCGGACTGAAACATCATTACAGTTCACATCTGGAATTCAGAGTGGAACTTTATTACAGTTCACATCTAAAATTTAGAGTGTAACTTCATTATAGTTCACATCAAAAATTTGAAGTGGAACTTTATTACAGTTCATATCCAGAATTCGGAGTGGAACTTCATTACAATTCACATTCAGAATTTAGATCCTAAAACAGAATGCTTTATATCTAAGTATTATATGATTTTGAGGTTTTTGATATGAATCCCATTTTAATACATAAGAAAAATAATGATATAAACAATGAAAACATGGTAGGGGTAAATTCCTTTGAGAAGAAAATTTTCCTTATATAAGTAAAATGTAGATTTGCTTAAGTATAATGTTTTTGTGATTTTCAAAACAAGAAGGAATGGAAAAAGTCATAAGGAAAACCTTATTGACTTAACAGTTTCTTTATTATTTGTATGGTGTTTTCATTTCAAAATTCCTCTTTAAAACAGAACGGGTATTTTGATATCCAAAATAGATTTTCCGATGAGTTTAAAAAAGTTTTTGAAAAAAATATGATTAAAATAATAAAAAAGGGTTGTTAATTATATGGTACGTGTGAATGAAACATGGGGTGGCCCAGATAGCACCAGGTATGCCCATTACAGCTCAACATGGGGTGGACCAAATAGAACCAAGTAAACCCATTACAGATTAACATGAGATGACAAAAATAACACTAATTAATCAAGTAATATATTTTTTAAGTTGTAGATGTTAAATGATGTTTTATGTTACCTAGTAATATTTTATATTTAGGAAAATGAGTTTTCATGAAAAACACTTGACTTTAAAAATATATGAAATTGTTCTTTTTGAAACGATAATTCCTTTTTCCAAATAGAAAGGTATTGTTTTATTAAATTTTCTTAATAGATTTTCAAAATACTAATTTTTCCCTCGTTTATGTACCTTACTGATATTTTGTTCTCATCCTATGTTTTAACAAAATCACATGATTTAAAGGATAATAGAGACATGGATGAGAACAAGGGGAAAACTATGATGATTTTATCACAAAAAGAAACAATGTTTATTATTTTTAAGACTTTTGTTTTATAGGAGAAATATATGCTAAGTATAAGTGTCCAGTCAAAATGTATGTGCTTTTTTGTATGGTTTTGTACTAATTATACAAAACACTAAAAATAAAATATAATTTGGCAAAGAATTTTATTTCCAGTTTTAATATCACAAGAATATATGACGTTTAAGGTCTGGTCCTTACACTTTCCATTTTCAAAAAAATCTTAAAGAACCGCATTTACTTGTTTTAAAAGAATATTTATATACCCTAAGTATACGACCAATTTAGGACTATTTTATCCATGATGAAAAGAATTTATTTTAGTGAGTTATTTAGATGTAGATATTTGTGGTTATAAGTTAGATAAAAAATTCACATCAATAAAATGTCACATTTTCAGAATATCATTAGTTTCATGGTGTAGTAAAAAAGTTCTATTGCACAACATACAACTAAAGATGAGTACATAGCTACATGATATTGTTGTGCATATATTATATTGATGAAACACAACTTACTAGACAATGGTTATCAATTTAGATATGTACCAATTAATTTTTATAATAAATGTGTGATAAATATCACTAAGAAACTTGTCTCTCATTCTTGGACATAACATATTTTAATAAGACATAAATTATTTATCAATCACTTTGAAAAGGTGACATAGCTCATGAAATAATTGGAACGTAACATCAACTCAATAATATATTTAAAAATCCTTTCAACTTTAATAGATTAATATATTTCAATTAGAAACAATGAATGATAAAGATTGGTTATTTATTTATCTTTAAATTTACCATTCAATGATGACCTGGCATTGGTGATCTATGATTGTTGATCCACCATTGATGATCAACTATTGGTGATCTACCATTGGAGATCCACTATTT
This sequence comes from Viscum album, assembly GCA_963277665.1. Classification (NCBI taxonomy): domain Eukaryota; kingdom Viridiplantae; phylum Streptophyta; class Magnoliopsida; order Santalales; family Viscaceae; genus Viscum; species Viscum album. Next base: position 605,642,601 of record OY728139.1, on the reverse strand, counting down.
CTGATCCACTATTTTTGATATATAATTGGTGACCCACTATTTGTGATCTACCATTTGTGGTCTACTATTGGTGATCTACCATTTGAGATCCACCATTATATATATACTATTCAAGTGTTTTCATCTATATTCTAGAACTCAAATTTTTTAGTGATTAAATTTTTATTATATTTATTTATGTATATTTTAATATATTTTTCAATTATAAATCCAAAAATGATAACATTGTCCCAAAATCATAATTTTAGAACCCTCTCACTCACACATCCATCAAACCATTAATCTTACATTCACTCTCAAACAACAACCTTATCCCTTCTTCCTTCAAACCAATGTGATGTTCCGAATGAAATGTATCGTTGTTTTTTATCCTAAAGGATCTCATCCCATAAAGAAATTATGTTATAAATCTTTCCAAAATGCTTATAATGAATCAATAAACCCACAACTCTCGAATCAAGTTTTTGTTCTTGAAAAAGATATAAATACTGAATAGTTGGATTTAAAAATATCATTAGTGATGAATGTAATCAAATACCAATGAAGGATTGAATGGTGTCTGGGGAATGATTTAACATTATATCATATGATGCTTCGTGGTTTTTATCAGTTTTTAGAGTATATTTTTTGTGTTAAGAAATATTTGATGAGAAGTACAATCGATGAAAAATAAGTACTCTTGTCTTCAAAAAATGGTTCAGATGCCTCAATTTAGATCATAGATATTTTTATGAAAATTTTCAAGGTTCATTATAAGTAATAATGACTTTTTCTATTTGAGGAATCCCTTGTAGCATTGAATATAAATTCTATTGTTCGAAGACCCACTATTATACAACATGATGGGGAATTTATATTGTTTTTTAGGTTAATACAACACATCCTATGTCTCGGGAAGGGGGTATTTAGTATCATGAGGTACAATGATTTATTTTTCAAATTTCTTATCTAAATAGAAAATAAGATGAACCTATAGAATTATTTTATAGTTCATATGATGGAGAGACTAAACTCCTCATCTATATCAAATACTATGATCTATCAGAATTTTATGTTGGCTATGTTGGAATCCAAAGGCCTTGTACCTGAATGTGAAAAACATATAGTAATTTTTTTAGTTTATTTTTACTCCATTTTACCTCTAAGTGGATGAAAATAAATTATAACCATTGGTTGATGAAATGGGGGTTGATATTGATAAAAATTGTGAGAATTTAACATTAGTAAAACACCCTTCCATACATAATTATAGGATGATCGCAACTTTGATCCTGATTAATTTATCGGTTACTCATATGATATGAAATTTGAGGAAGAATAAGCTAAAGTTAGAGAATAAGAAGTGATTTTTATGTGGAAGAAGGTAGTGACCCTGATGTGGTCAGAAGACCAATTATACCTTATAGAACTTCTAGTTTATCTCTTCATTTTCCATCTAAATAATGATAGTTTGGTGAATGTAAAAAATATATGGAAAATCAATTCACAGATGAAAGATAAGGGATCTTGTTTTGATAGGTCAAATAAATTAGGTTAAGAATATGATGGAATTAATAGGTCTGAGAATTTTGTAGGTGGTGATGCTATTGAGGTGAAGTATCCACATAAATATCTTAGTTCTTCTGTTTTATGTAATTTTTTTAAAAAGGTTAGACTTCTGGAAGTGACTTAGTTGAATCAGTATCTTATGAAATTCATATTGTAAATGTTGTTGAGACAGTAGTTGTACTATATAAAGATAAAGATGGTGATAAATTTCAATCTTATCAGATTTAGGATGAGTATTTTGTTTCTGATATTGCTTTGTAGCGAGAACATATTAATCAGTAGAAATCCATAGGGGGTACTCAGATAGGGATTGAGTATTCTATATCAAAATTCGAAGATAGTGATAATTGAAATGATCAAGGAAGGTTACCTGGCCTTGGTGGACCTGTCATCACTATTGATGGAAAAAATCTTAATGGATCTCTAGGAGAATAGATTTATAAGGTTGGGTAGTTGGAATCCTTTCCCTCTGAAGATCATGTTACTGAATCTATAAATATAGATTCTACCTTTCATATCCAAGGGAGGATTCAATACCCTATAAATTCTTATCCTATGGCTTATTTTAATGTTACTGAGGATGATTTGGATTATTTTAGAGTATGCATGTTTTCACATATCATTGGTATTATTAGATCCACACCTCCTCAAGAAACCAAGTTGAGTGAAGATGATACTAGATGGATTTTTGAGTCAGTGGTTTTTCATATAAATCCCAAGATGATCATGAAAATGAATGAAATGGAGATTGAGAATAGAATATTGGATAATGATATAAAATTAATTAATTTCAACATGTAATATATTAGTGGAAGCTTTACTTCAATCCGTACATCACTTCTAGATAGCTTAGAGTCCATAACCATAGATGATACTTCTACCTACATTTCTCCACCTTACATATCTTCTCTTGATGGTGATGAGATTCATTCCTTTGTGAGAGAGGATATGAATTCAATAATGGGTAATCATTCTTCCTCTCACCTAGAATAACTTTGGTAGATATATTCACATCGTGATCATATTTATATACTCATTAGAGAGTTCTTTAATAAAGCTAGGAGTGGTAGGGAGACTATCACTAAATCCATAAAGTACTACTTTTTCATGAAATTATAACATGATCAAGTTAAATTCCATTATTATTTCTCTCTCTTAGAATATAAGGATTCCAACTGTGTCTAAAGAATTGATAGAGAAAGTTAATCAAATCAAGTTTTTTTACCCATTTCTCATGATTTTACTAGAGGATAAAAATAATTTATTTACAGTAATAATTCATGGTGGAAACACTATAACATATTATGTTAACTTTATGAAGTAAATTTTATGCCTATTTGACTACATTAGTGGAATCTAAATCAATGTACATCTCTAATATCACTTATACACCATATTCAGCACCACTAACCTCTTAGTTTCAACCATTTGGCATGTCAGCTATTGAAGCTACTTAGAATCATGGGCTGTCAAAATATGAGAGCATCCTCTAGATGCTTCTATACACTCAACATCAACATATATACTATCACTATAAAAGAAAAATTCCTATTTTTCCTTCTAACAATAAAGTTTAAAGTGGGTTTTAATCTGATTATTCATTAATAGGGATTGTACTTTTCCCTTTTATTACTTTTTGGGATGTAGTATTTGAAATTATAATATACTTACAATTATAGGATATTCAACTCTTTATCTTTACTTAATTTTTTTTGTTTCCTTGTTTTTTTTATAAACTCAATGGATGAGTATACTTGGATCAAATTTAAGATGGTAATAAATAATACTCATATTCTAAAATCATAAGCATAACATTCTTGTTATTCATTTTCATGGAATTTTTTACATACATTGTTATAAATTCCATGCTTTGAGATCATAAAAAATGGGGAATTTTTTGGATCCACTTTATTTTAATTATAAGAAATTTTGATTATTACATTTATAACATGTTCAATGTTTTATAATTTCAATTATTTTCTTTGTATCTTTGTGAACAAACTTTTTAAATTTTCGATCTACCGTCAGTTCAAGAATATCTACATTTATTTCAACAGATCTACCATCAGTTCTAAACATATATCAATGAACATATAAAGCTGGATATCATCTAATGGTAGATATAATGATGATGATCTAAAACTGATAAACATATTAACGAATTATCTACCACTAAACGTCTTCCACTGTATATCTAACAATGAATATATCTACCATCAGACACATCCACTGTCAGACACATCTAATGTTAGACACATCAACTGTGAAAACATCTATGGCTAGATTTTCCAACCACCAGCTTATGCTACCATTCACATATGTATCCTACAAGATGAGCTACCTCCAGAACACATCTACCTTTATAGAGGAACAAACACAAGAATAGATCTACCATTTAGGGATCTACCTCCAGAATGCTACCATTGTTTTCTATTATCTTATTAAAATTAATATTCCAAAATCTAGTATATGAAATTTAATACATTATAGATGCACATAGATTTAATATGTATTATTCATAAACTACCCTATGGATAAATTGAGGACAAAGTCTTATATACTTGATATTGTACTTAGCACAAGGATCTAGGATCCAACAGATAATTAGACATGCCACTTTGTATATTAAGAAGAACTCACTTGTAAATGTTTTGTATTGTTTGGATACGAGTGGAACTATATACATCCTATAAGAGTGATACATTCCTATAGGTTACATTCTGCATATGCTAGATCAACATAGGAAATTAAAAGACTAAAAATATAATAATATTTAGTCTTTTACAACACTCCATTTTCTTACAGATTTTGAGAATCCTATTTGTGGTTTTTTCGAAGACAAATTTGAGGACCTCTAAATGTCTGAAGTTATTCAGATTGAGTTGAAACAATTTATCCTATCTCTACTAATTTTATCTATATTTCTATTCTTTATATTCCATATATGTTTTATTTTATATTTTTCTGAGTAAAAAATTACCTATTATTCTTAATTGAAGAGTTCTCTAAACTCTATCTAAATGATAATTATTTGTATACCAATAGAAATAATGGAAGTAGTTAACTGTGACCTATGTTTTTTATCCTATGTATAACTATTTAATAGGATTTGTTCCTAGATAGCCTTGTGTGAGATTTTTTAAAACCCAATCAAGTTTGTGGACTAAAATTATTGTTTAATAGAGCTCTTTAATGATTATGATTGTAAAGTGGGTGGGATTAAGTCTCATCTTGAGACAAAACCCTTGTTTTAATTCTTATTTCAGTTTGATTATTTTTTTCTGTAATTTAATTTTTAAAACTCTATATTTTTTATAATCAGTATCAAAAAATTCAGTATGATAGCTATTCATAATTTTTGTTTTATATATAGTGATCGATTAAGTAATCTACTTTCAAAAGTTAACCTGATTTCAATGCATGTTTTAACAGATCACTGATCCCTCTTTGAGATTATATTGGGAAAAAATTATATATTTCAACTATTATGATTAACAAAGGTTTTATATTAATTTGGGGGATATAAGAATAAAATTCATTTAAACATTTTTTAGGGAACTCAATTCACCCTCTTTTGATACCCACTCTGACAAAAAAAACGATCTTAAGAAGGTCATCCCATTCGTTTAAAAGTTCCCCCTTTGGGTAAGGGATCACATCATCTCCTTTTTATTTTGAGTAATAAATTTGTACTATTTCATTTTATTTACTATTTTTCTTGTTTTATTATTCTTATACAAAACCATTTTACTAACATTATGATTCCCATTTAATGATAGAACAACTTTCACCCTCATTAACCCCTTCCAGGAACCTTTATTTACACCCATTTGTTGTTCAAATTATCATACAATTTTTCATCCCTAACATATTTATTATGAATAACCATACCTATTTTTATTCAAATTTATTCACCTAGACGCACCAATCCTTCCTGTGTTATGGACTTCCATATATACAACCCAAAATCCAAGATTGTGGGATTAGGTTTGGTGAAGGATGTTCTTATTTTTTTTACATTCAATTAGGTCACAAATGCTTGTACATTATATAAATGTGATGGGATAGGTGAGAATTATATTTCCCGAAAATACATTGGGAAATGTTTTTTCCTAATGAGATACCATGTATGGTTCATGATAGGTTATCCTAATAAAACTATGTAATGATTTCTTATTTTTTACCCTTTACTTATGTTTATTATTTCATGTTTTTTGTTGTTGCAACATTCCCATGTTTCCTTGATGTTATCATATTATTTCATTCATCAATGTTTTTTTTACAATTATCACCCTTTTTATGTAACATTGATATTCCTCATGACTAACTTGTATTAATTCCATCATGTTATTATCTGATTATTTCTTTGGTTGGATTTATTTCCCAGACCTTTCTTATGTATATCCCTAGGTAACCCTATATAGATTTAGAAAATTAGTAGATTTTAAGGGAAAGTTGTAGAATTTTTAAATATTTAAATGTATATTTATTTAATTTTATTGTTTTATGTATCTAATTAAACAATTTAATGAGACATCAAGATGTTAAGGGTTTGTAACATGTGTGTCTTTATGTAATAAATCTTTAATTATGGTGTATTAAAGATATGGGTTGTCAGAGTTTGTATCAGATCATGGTCTAGATATCTTTTTGTATTAAGATTATAAAACTATGGTGAAAAAAGAATTAATAAGATAAAAGGGATATATCCTAGAATTTTAGTAAAGTATACAGTATGTGGTTTCTATGAAACCAAATTCTTGAATGGATACTACAAGTGGATGTTTATCTAGCACGATTGTACATAAGGGAAATAACACCTAAAAGTGGAAATTAGTCTTGGATATAATTATCACATGTTTTGTGAAAAAATTTCCTTTCTTCACTCCTATTTTGATACACCCAAGGGTATTGTTTTGTTATATTAAAAATCCCCTTATAAACCATGATTACATTAAAACATTTCCTATATGATTTCATGTATTGAAATAGGTGATGGATAATATAGATTGAAACATTGAAATTCATAGGTAAAGAAATATATTTCATTGATGATTTGTCAATTCAATTACTTTATTCCATATTTTGTTGTTTAATTGTTTTAAATTTCCCATCCCTAACATTCCTTTTATTTTTGTCATGGCTATGAATACGAGGTACCGAGTCAAAAACAAATGTGATAATAAATGTAATGGTTTTTGAAATGGGATTCCAATCCTAATGGGATGTGGAGTTAAAATATTCATGAAAATAAATTTTAAATTAGATCATGTTTTGAATATAAAATGAATCCCATGGAAAACCCACATCCTCTAAGAAAGATAAAGTCATAACTGATTCCTTTGTGGAAAATGGTATTTGACTTTCAGTGGACTTTCTGATCCCTTAATCATGGAATAATGTATCAATTCCATTGATAAATTAAGAATTTTGATAATAAATAGTCATTTTTGGAATTATTTTAATTAATAAATGATTTAGATTGTTATAAAATATGTGTCTTGATAAAGTGATCAAAGTGATGGGGTGGAAATAATTCTGGAAAATTTTTTCAGTAAATATTTTCCTCACACTATCCGAACCAAAAATGATTGGGATTTTCATAGAATCAATCAAAAGAATAAAGAATAAATTTGGTCATCTGAGGAAAACATTAGAATACATTTACAATATTCCTAAAACATTTCCATTTTCCATAAATATATAGTAGACCGCTTCATTAGTGGTATAAAGCTGAATCTATAAAATAACATGGAACTCGAAGGCTTTGATAACTATAAAAAATTGTAAATATTTCATAAAACACATAATGGTGGTTGGTGAATCTCATAGGTATTAGGGTCCAATAAGTGGGATATAGAGAATAGATTTTAATTTTTTATGTGCGATGGACCAATATCACGGGGGTCAGAAACTCCAACACCCCACCTGTCAAAATGTGTGGGATGAACCATCCCTAAATTTTGCTAATGGGGGAATATAAGTGGTTTAGTTGGGCGAAGAAAGGGAACCTATATTTTGAAATTTTATGGTAGAAAACCACCAGTGTGAGTGAATAAAGTAATTCTTTAGTCAACCATATTCCTAGTATCTAATGTTCTAACTACAAGGAAAAAGGTCTCTATGTGAATAAATGAACAATGCCAAGGGTTTTTGATGATAATCAATGACAAAAACCTCTATATCAGAGAGTCAAAGGTAAATTTTGTTAAATCACAACAATTGAGGTAGATCCAAAAAATATTGTGGTGATAGATATATTAGTTATACATTCAATAATAAAGAACATACTATGTGATTATGGTTTAATTCATTATTTCATATCATGAATGTTTAGTATAACTATTCAAACACCACCTCATAACATAGAAGTCAATTTATAAGTTAAAATGGAAATGGGTCAATTATTACACCCCAAACATAAAACCCATCCCCTATAAAAATTTTGTGGGTGAATTTCTTATAAATTTTTTGTTAATCTTCATTGATGAATTCGATACAATTTTGGGTACTGATATTTTCTCCTTATATAGAGATAACATAAATTTCCAAGTGAAGGAAATCTCACTATGTATCAAAAATCACCATATGATTATATATAAGTGAATTGAGGTAGATGAGTATCCTTTGGAATCATTACCTCATGCATGGATACTATTACTTTATGATAAAGTGTATCTAGATCAAATGATTGATACTAATGAAAAGATAGTCCATGATGAAATTCCCATTATAGGGGAAATCAATGATGTTTTTTTTGGAATAATTATATGGCCTTCCTTCTAGAAGTGATGATGAGTTCAAAAGTGAAATTATACCTAAATCTTTTCCAATTTCAATGAATCTATATAAAATTTCCACTATTGAACCTGAAGATAATACATTGATAATATATGAGAAACTTCATAAAGGTTTTACATTCCCATGTACATCACTAGGGGGTACACATGTCCTTTTCATTAAGAAAAAGGATGTGACAATGCACCTTTGTATTGATTATCATGAGATCAAAAAGTTCATGATAATGAAAATGTATACTTTATTGTGGATTTATGACTTGTTTGATTAGTTATGGGGAGACCAATACTTCTTCGAGGTAGATATTTAGTTAGGATATTATTATTTAAAATGGATTAAAGAGAATATCCCGAAGACTACATTTTATAAATGGTATGAGTAGTATGATCTCATAGTTATTCTATTTGGACTCAATAATTCTATAGTTAATTTTATAGAGTTAATGAATTTGGTCCATAGGTAAAACTCGAATCTTTTTTGGTAGTCACTATAGATGATATACATATCTACCCCACATGTATGAAAAAAAATGTGGATCATTTGAAAAATGTACTAACGACAATGAAAAATAATAATTTATATGCCAATTACTATAAATTCACATCTTTGATATAGTAAGTAACATTTCATGGGATTGTTATCACCAACAATATGATATTTTTTGACCCTTCATGTAACGCCCCAACCCCAGTTACCCAGAGTCGGTGCATTATTTTAATATATTATCATGATCACAAAAGATCAAGTCTTGAAAGACCTATTTGTTTAGCAGCCTTGGAATCACTATATATATTCATAAGTCTTACATTACATCATAAAGTGAAAAAATTTACAACAACATCTTGTCTTTATATCCCCTCATACTATCCCTACAGGTCATTCATAAAATACTTCTTCACATCTGGGGAAAAATTAAAACATTGAAAGGGGTGAGCTCAGATGCTCAATAAGGATAACAATATAGTGGAAACATTCATAAATAAACATAAACATTTAAGGTAATGTATAACTAAAACAAAGGCTTTTTAAAATTGAACATCATCATAATATGGAAAAGATAAAATGAAATAATTCCATTTAATTATTCTCATAGATATTCTACTAGTCGAATAATCACATGCAATATTAATAACCACTTTCATAATGATAGAATGCATAATGCCAGAATATCATAACCACATAGTCAAGGCCATGTTCCAAGACTAAAAATAATATTTTGTCAAGGCCTTGTTCCAAGACACTAATTTGTCGCCTAAGACATACCGATGCATCGAGGAGCTATAACGGGCTCCACCCTTCACTTACTAAGTCCAATGGATTCCTCATATGAACAAGTTTAAACATAACATAAACATTCGTATTAAAACTAGCATACAAAATGTCAATAAATTCTTCATAAACCATGAATGGTATAAAAATAACACATCCACAATCAAACATATCACAAAACCTTCATACAATATGGAAGTTTTGGATCATAATAAATCAACTTAAAATAACCTTAAAATCCATCAAAGGATGTTGACATAGATGAAATCAAAACTATTTGAGAGAAATATATCTTTTTTTGAAATCATTGAAAATTCACACATTTATAAAGGAAGTAATTTAAAATATATTTTTTAATCAAAGTTCCCCGTACCACTTTGAAACATTGGAAAAGAAATATCATTTCAAAACATTCATGTCCATATAAATAAATCCTTAAAATCATTTTGAAAACACGGACATTAATTAAAAATATTTAGAAAGATAAATATTTAAAACATTTAAAATTCTGATCTTGATAAAGAGTACCTTTCACAAATCCTTAAAATATTCACTTTGGAATCATTTTTATGAAAAATGGACATGGATGATAAAAATTTCCCAGTAAATACTTACACATAAACAATCTCAGATAATAATGAGATTGAATAATTATCCCTTACCTTGTACTTTTCCTTGGTCAAGGGTAGGTTAACCTCATGTATACTGGTGAAATAATTGTTATTAAGTTATAAAAGAATCATATATACTAATATGATATCATATATTATAAGGCCCTGGCCTTAAACATTACTTAATATTGAATTATAGGAATAATTCACATTGAGGATCTTTTCAGGTTTAGAGTTTTAGAGAATTAGGACATAAATGTTACATCTCAAAAGATTAAAAAGTAGACACTTCTACTATGTTTCCATAGAATAAAAAACCTCTTAAAAAGAAACATGTCTAGTTCCATGTTTTATATAGCATGAATTTCCCTTGATCCCATCCTTGACCCTATTCCACATTAAGTCCTATGAAAAACATTTCAAAAAAACTTGGGGTGAGCATAAAAAGCTCAGTAAGGGATACACAAAGAATGAAAACTGTTAGTTTTTCAAACATCAAGTAAACCATGTATACTTTATCAAAGTAATACCTTCACCTTCATGAAGTAGTATAAACTCTTCACTGAATAAAATATCATTAATTACCCTTTTGTAACCAAATAATTACCATAAAACCCATATAAAGAACACATAACATATAAAGGTAACTTGGGACATAAACATACTTAAGTGGAATAACCATACGGTCGACTTCCACACATATCACTTAATGGAATAGCCATACGGCCAACTTCCATACATACTTAATGGAATAGCCATACGGCCGACTTCCATACCCAATGCATTGGAGTTTATAACATAACCACCCATCCTGGTATTCGCGGCACCACCCGTCATATGGTTTATCATGTAACCACCCGTCAAATGTCCAAGTACCATTATAAAAATCATAAGACATAAAAAAATATAATGGAAAGAAAAAATTTCCACACTTTGATCACAATATATCACTTAAATATATTGACATAACCAATCCATTATAAAAACCATTTTCAATACCAAAATACATAAAATAGTATATGGTATTTATTTCATTTTAAAAAAACATTACAACTTGTTCAGGAAGCCAAAGACCAAATAATACTCGCGACGGCGGAAAAGGTCGTTGTCACCACGTACGTTAAAAGAAACATTCCTTTTTGTTGTTTTGTAAAATGCTTCGTAGAAAAATATTCCTTTTGTATAAAAGTAAAATTCAAAAGGGTTTATACACCGTATAAAAGAAAGTTGTGTATAAAACTAAATATGCCGCAATGAAAAGATATTGAGACGAAGTCCCTTACCTCGGGTCCGACTTGACTCGATCGTTCTTTAACGTCCTGAATAATAAACTTGAGTTAAATTCTATTTGCTTAAGAACATTTTTCAAGTTCATTATTCCTTTTATATCACTTATTTCCATGTTATAAACATTATGTAATCATTTAATTTAATAATTTTTGTTTTGTCGATATTTGGTCCTTAAGTCGAAAGTGGACTTCATACAATTACATGTTGTTCGTGTGGTCAAAGGTTCTCTATATCTAGAATGACATTCCTTATTTAGATATCATATATATCATATATATCTAGCATATACATTTATTTATAATATCACATAATAATTTAGAGGTAAGAAATGAAATGCACCGTTCATGGAGACGGTAAGGCGTACGTACGCATGAACGCTACTTTAATTTCTATGCCATATTAATGGAATTAAAACTAAATGATAGGTATGTATATTTTAATTCCAAAATTATATTAATCATTTAGATGTAACATACATAATATATATCTATTATATATATGTACTTATAATAGTACATTACATTTGGGGATAATAAATGAAATGCACCGTTCATGGAGACGGTAAACTGTACGTACGCATGAACGCGAATTTCATTTCTATCTCATACATTAATGGAAAGAAATAATAATAATATAGAGGTATATTATAATTCCAGTATAAAATCATATATAATAACATTAAATCCATCCTTTATACATCCCACATATGGCATTAACAAATCACATCACTTTGAGGGGGCGGTAGTCCGCACTTCTTAAAATGAAATTATCGTGTTTACCCACAATGGAAACCATAAAGGTAAACAAAAAATGAAAAATAAAGAAGCATAAGGAAAACATAAACATAATATGTATCATATATAAATAGAGTGACATATTAATGGCCACCATTAAATGTGTTTAAAAGAAGATTGAACAATCATCGTTTCGTGAGGCAGAAATTCGCCAACCACAGAAACAGTATGTTCTTTAACCATTAGATGTAGATGTGTGTAAGTGTAGCTAGAAATATTCTTATAACAAAATACTAGTATATTGAAGATACGGGAGTTGTTACAAAATAAATGAATAAAAAGAGTTTAGGGGGTTGGAGAAGCAAAATAAAACAAAATAACACAAGTGAAGACATCATCTTAAAATCAGGTAACTCTCTTAGATTTGAGCTCAAAGGCTTACTTGGGAAGACTTATGCCCAATGTGAGGCTTCAAGAAGTAATATAGGTATGTGGAGATAGAAAATATGCAGGGGTTGGCTCAGCCAAAGGCTTTGTAAGTGTGGGTAAGGTGGTAGAGGTGGGGTCCTTTTATAAGAGGAGAGGAGGGGCACTCTTGGAATGTAAGGAAATGTTACTTTATTTTAGAATGAGTTTCGGATTTTAATGGTCCCACATTAATGTGTTTCGAGGATAAGGTGATAAGGGTTCTAAATAAACCCATCCAATAGGTTTTTGACATGTGTAGGTCTTAGATTTTACATTATCTTTCCATTTTATTTAAATCGTTAAATAATGAGGTAATCGCCGCATCATCATGGTGTCATAAATAATTTAATTTATTTAATGTCTAAAAATTATAAAAAAAATAATATGATGTAGGAAATATTTTTACCTTTCCAATTAATATTTATAGTCAAAAATATTATTTGTATAACCCCATGTAAAAATTGTTTTAGTAAAACAACTCATGTTTGTGACATTTTTATTTTAACTTTAAATAGAAAGTTATTAATGTCATTTTCCAACCAAATTGGATTCATGAGGTCCCCAAGTTGACCCTTGGATTGTCTTGGTCGGCCATGACACATCCAATAAGTGTAGGACATGTGTCTAGGTATTTTCATTTTATTATAATATCATTTTTTCCTTACATTGCACTAATTACCTCTAATCGCGATTAAGAACTTAAAAGTTACTATTCACCAAAAAATTATTTTAATCTCATTGAACCACATTTTACTTCTTAATGACAACCATTTATATATGATTTTTGAAAATCCAATCACAGAAGTGGAAAAGTTTCATTTAAACTAAAAATCAGTTTCTTTAACTACCACTTAGTGGTTTCACTATTCATCAAAAATTGAAGTTTGTCAGAAAAATACCAAAACTTCACCCTAAGCTATATTTGATATTTTGAATTCAAAAATGATGTCTATTTTAAAAAATTCAAAACATGTAAGTTGCATTAATTAGTTTAATAATTAATTCCCACTGTCAGAGCAAATAGCGTGTTTTTATGAAACAATAAGTATCGAAAGATTGACACTAGTTTAAGTCCGATTTCAATGTGAAATTAATTCCAACGACCACTATTGGATTTAATGGTAAAAATATATTCTAATTTCACTTTAAACCCAATTCAAAAGATAATCTAATTATATAAATAAATTATATTAAAAAGAGATTTTGAATTAAAATACAACTTTTTCACTATTCATTAAAAAAATGAACTTTATCGGAAAAATACCAAAAAATTACACAAAGTAAATTTTGATGTCCTGATTCTAAAGAAGAGTTTTATTTTTAAAAAATAGCTTATAAAATTGTCAAAATATAGATTTAAAAATGGTTTGCCATCAAAAGGCAGTAAAACAATCTTTTAAAAATATTAGTGTATTCCAAGCTTAAGATTGGATTTATTTTCATTTTAAGCCTCTAAAACACTATCTAATTCACTAATAGACATAGATAAAAATATCTATTATTCATTACTTACTTGGGATGTTAAATCCTTCCCCCCTTTTGAAAATTTCGTCCCCGCAATTTATTTACTTATCGAATAAATGGGGGTACTATCCCTCATTGCATTTTCATATTCCTATGTTGCCTCTTCCATCATGTGGTTTTTCCACAAAACCTTTACCTGATTAATCACCTTATTCCATAACACTTGCTCCCTTTGGTCAAGAATCTAGACCGGTTGTTCCTCATAAGATAGGTTCTCTACCAGCTGAACTACCTCTGGACTCAAAACATGAGATGGATCTGGCATATACTTCCTCAACATCGAAACATGAAAAACATTGTGTACCTGAGATAAACTCGGAGGTAAAGCCACTCGGTAAGAAACTGATCGAACATTCTCCAGAATTTCATATGGTCCAATGAACCTTGGACTCAGCTTTCCTTTCTTACCAAATCGCATCACATTTTTACATGGAGAAACCTTGAGAAAAACATGATCACCTACCGCGAAAGATAGATCTTTCCTCTGGTTATCCGCATAACTTTTCTGTCTGCTCTGAGCTGTTTTCATGTGTTTCTGAATCAACTGAACTTTTTTTGCCATCTCTTCTACCAATTCTGGTCCCATCATCTTCCTTTCACCCACTTCATCCCAAAATGCTGGAGTTCGACACCACTTCCCATATAATTCCTCAAATGGTGCCATCTGTATACTGGAATGAAAACTGTTATTATAAGAAAACTCAACCAAAGAAAGATGTTGGTCCCAACTTCCCTGATAATCCATCGAACAAGCTCATAGCATATCCTCCAAGGTCTGAATTGTTCGTTTTGACTGCCCATCTGATTGCGGATGAAAAGGTGTACTAAAATTTAATTCAGTACCAAACGACTTCTGAACGCCTTTCCAAAAGTTAGAAGTAAACCTGGGATCACGATCAGACACAATGGATAGAGGAACTCCATGTAACCAGACTATCTCTTTAAGATACATACGGGAAATTTGATCTAGGGAAAATGTATCTCATATAGTAAGGAAATGAATAGATTTAGTCAATCGATCAACAATATCCCAGATTGAATTATTACCTCGAGATGTCCTCGGTAATACCACAATAAAGTCCATGGATATATTTTCTCATTTCCACTCTGGCACTGGTAAAGGCTGAAGCATCCCTTTTGGTAACTACCTCTCTACCTTAACCTGCTGAAAATTCAAACACTTCATAGTAAAATCAGTAATATCCCTTTTCATTCCATCCCACTAGTAATACTCCCGCAGATCTCTGTACATCTTAGTACTGCCAGGATGAACTGAAAACAGGGAACTATGAGCCTCACATAACAGCTCATTCTTCAACTGTGAATCACAAGGCACACATAATCTCTTCCCAAACCTCAAAACACAATCATTATCAATGTTGAATTCCAGAAACTTACCCTTCTGAACCATCTCTACCTTTTTCTGCAACTCACTGTCTTCCTTCGGTGCTTGCTTAATTCTATTTTATAGGGATGATTTCACTGATACCTGAAACAAAACAGAAGAACTTCCTACACCAACAACTTCTATGCCAAAGTTCATCAAATCAAAAACCAAAGGATCTCGTTCCAAACATAGCATGGTTAATGAAGCATTACTTTTTCGACTCAAAGCATCAGCCACTTTATTTTCTTTTCCCGGATGGTAATGAATTGTACAATCATAATCCTTGATTAATTCCAGCCATCTCCTCTATCTCATGTTCAATTATTTCTGAGTGAATATATACTTTAAACTTTTGTGATCAGTATATATTTCACACTTTACTCCATACAAATGATGCCTCCAAATTTTTAAAGCAAAAACAACAGCAGCTAATTCCAAATCATGTGTAGGGTAAATTACCTCATGAGTTTTCAACTGACGTGAAGCATAAGCAATTACCTGATCATTCTGCATAAGGACACATCCAGGTCCCTTCAACGAAGCATCACTGTATATAACAAACTCCCCATTCCTGGAAGGAAGTGCCAAAACTGGAGCATTCACCAATCTTCTTTTCAACTCCTGAAAACAATCATCACATTATTTTGTCCAGATGAACTTAACACCCTTATGAGTTAGCTTAGTCATTGGACTAGATAACCGTGAAAAAATTTCAACAACCCTTCTGTAGTAACCTTCCAAACCAAGAAAACTACGGATCTCGGATACATTTGTGGGTCTTGGCCATTCTTCAACAACTTTTGTTTTAGAAGGATCAACAGTTATGTCATCTTTTGAAACAATGTGACCCAGGAAAGAAATTTGTTGTAACCAAAACTCACACTTGCTGAATTTTCCATATAGTTTCTTTTCTTTTAAGGTTTGCAAGATAACACTTAAATTAATTTCATGCTCCTTTTTTATTTTTAGAAAACACCAAAATATCATTGATGAAAACAACCACAAACTTATCCATGAACTCATGGAAAATTCTATTCATAAGGTCCATGAATACAGCAGGTGCATTGGTTAACCCAAAAGGCATAACTACAAATTCATAATGGCCATATCTAGTATGGAACGCAGTCTTCGGAACGTCTGGTTCTTTTACTTCCAACTGATGGTACCCCGACCTCAAGTCAATCTTCAAAAAATACCGAGCTCCCTGGAGATGATCAAACAAATCATCGATATGAGGAAAATGATACTTGTTCTTAACAGTAATATTATTCAAGGCTCTATAATCAATGCAAAGTCTCATTGAGCCATCTTTCTTTTTAACAAACAAGACAGGAGCACCCCATGGTGATGTGCTAGGTTGAATGAAACTTTTATCTAATAACTCCTGCAATTGATTCTTTAACTCTAAAAGTTAAACATGAGCCATTCGATAAGGGGGTTTTGAAATTGGATTACAATCAAGAACTAAGTCAATAGTAAATTCAACTTCCCGATCATGAATAATATCAGGCAGCTCATTAGGAAAAAAATCAAGATACTCATTTACCACTGGAACATCATTAATATGAACAGTTCTTTTATTTTCAACAATATGTGCAAGGTAACATACATTTCCATCTTTTACTAGTTTCTCAACTTCCTAATATGTTATCAAAAGCAAGGGTTCATTCTTGTACACAAACTGAAAATCTTTCTGAAAAGAAACCATTTTAGCTCTGCAGTGAATCTTAGCATGATAAACAGAAAGCCAATACATGCCCAAAATAACATCAAACTCTACTAGAGGCAAAACAATAAGGTTTGCTGGTAGATTCTTTCCACACACAAGGATAGTAAGGTTCTTATAATTCCTTTTTGTCTCAACGTTCCCTCCGGGTGTTTTTACTATAAGTTCAGGGTTCATATCTTGAGATGGAATTTCCAATTCACTAGAAAAATTCTCAAAAATGAATGAATGTGTAGACCCTGTATCAAAAAACACATTGGCATAACCTGAACAAACAAACAGTGTACCTGATACTACTTCATTCGATGGCCCAACATCTGCTGAATTTGTTGCAAAGGATTTCACCACCCCTTTCTTCTTGTAGTCTGGCTGATTTCCCAATGTTGAGTTCTTCGTTAGACACTCATTTGCATAAAGACCCATTTCATTACACTTAAAACATCTTACCGCTGGCTTTTTATTGCCTGCTTGATCATCTTCCTTATAGTTACGAGCAATATGACCAGAATTACCACACCGAAAGCACTTACTAGACATGGATAAACATTCCCCAGGATGCATTTTACCACACTTCTCACAGGATGGATATTTGTTTTTCTTACCTCCTTGCTTCTTTGATAAATTCTTCCCCTTTTCCTGCTAACTGGACCTCTTTTTCTGTTGTTTTTCATAGAACACATAATCATCGGCAAACTCCATTTCCACCTTCTCCGCACATCGAACAAGTTTTTCATAACTTTTGAACTCACGAGAATTTAAATCCCTTCGATACTTTGGCTTTAACCCTGAGAAAAAAAGGTTTATTTTACTATCAAGATCTTGTATGAAGTTTGAAGCATACCTTGCAAATCGAGTGAACTTTGCTTCATAAGTAGCCACTGAATCATCCTCCTACCTAAATTCTAGGAACTGTTTTTCCATCCTAAGACGAACCACCTTAGGAAAATATTTCTCAAGAAACATACCTCTGAATTCATCCCAGTGAAGATCCTCAATCTCAACACTATCCCTGATATTTTTCACTATCAACCACCACTGACCAGCTTCACCTTCAAAACGGTAAACAGCAAGACTAACCTTTTGATGTTCTGAACACCCCATGACATCAAAAATCTTCTCCAGTTCTTTGATCCACCCTTTAGCTTGCACGGGGTCTGATGATCCTCTGAATGATGGGGGATGTTGCCTCATGAAATGTTCCACCACTGACATGTTCCTCTACGGTTGATCTGGCCGATCTCATGCATGGATACCACCACCATTTATAGCCTGAGTCAACTGTGCCATCACTACAACAAACTATTCAGTTTTGATTCCGACCATCTCAGGTTGCTGATTTGGAAGGTTGTCTTCCTCCTAATGTCGTTCCAACATAGCTGCTTTGTTTCCTCTGCGGAAAACCATTCTGAACACCGAAATATATTAGGCGAAGCAACATGGTAATCTTTAAATGATATATCATTTCAGTCATACCATAAATTAACTTATAATTTAACAATTTTCTAACTCCTAAAGTTGTCTAAACCGGCCTTTGATACCAACTATAAGGCCCCAACCTTAAACATTACTTAATATTGAATTAAATGAATAATTCACATTGAGGATCTTTTCAGGTTTAGAGTTTTAGAGAATTAGGACATAACTGTTACATCTCAAAAGATTACAAACTAGAAACTTCTACTAAGTTTTCATAGAATAAAAAAACTCTTAAAAAGAAACATGTCTAGTTCCATGTTTTATATAGCATGACTTTCCCTTGATCCCATCCTTGAACCTATTCCACATTAAGTCCTATGAAAAACATTTCAAAAAAACTTGTGGTGAGCATAAAAATCTTATTAAGGGATACACAAAGAATGAAAACTGTTAGTTTTTAAAACATCAAGTAAACCATGTATACTTTATCAAAGTATTACCTTCACCTTCATGAAGTAGTGTAAACTCTTCACTGAATAAAATATCATTACTTACCCTTTTGTAACCAAAGGATTACCACAAACCCCATATAAAGAACACATAACATATAAAGGTAACTTGGGACATAAACATACTTAAGTGGAATAACCATATGGTCGACTTCCACACATATCACTTAATGGAATAGCCATACGGCCAACTTCCATACATATTTAATGGAATAGCCATACAACCGACTTCCATACCAAATGCATTAGAGGTTATAACGTAACCACCCGTCCTGGTATTCACGGCACCACCCGTCATATGGTTTATCACGTAACCACCCGTCAAATGTCTAAGTACCATTATAAAAATCATAAGACAAAAAAACAAATATAATGGAAAGAAAACATTTCCACACTTTGATCACAATATATCACTTAAATATATTGACATAACAAATCCATTATAAAAACCATTTTCAATACCAAAATACATAAAAGAGTATATGGTATTTATTTCATTTTAAAAAAACATTACGTCTTGTTCCGGAAGCCAAAGACCAAATAATACTCGTGGCGGCGGAAAAGGTCGTTGTCACCACGTATGTTAAAAGAAACATTCCTTTTTGCCGTTTTGTAAAATGCTTCGTAGAAAAAGATTACTTTTGTATAAAAGTAAAATTCGAAAGGGTTTATACACCATATAAAAGAAAGTTGTGTATAAAACGAAATATTCCTCAATGAAAGGAGATTGAGACGAAGTCCCTTACCTCAGGTCTGACATGACTCGATCATTCTTTAACGTCCTGAATAATAAACTTTAGTTAATTTCTATTTTCTTAATAACCTTTTTCAAGTTCATTATTCCTTTTATATCTCATATTTCCATGTTATAAACATTATGTAATCATTTATGTTAAATTTTTTTGTTTTGTCGATATTTGGTTCTTAAGTCGAAAGTGGACTTCTTACAATTACATGACGTTCGTGTGGTCAAAGGTTCTTTATATCCAGAATGACATTCCTGATTTGGATATCATATATATCATATATATCTAGCATATAAATGTATTTATAATATCACATAATCATTTAGAGGTAAGAAATGAAATGCATCGTTCATGGAGACGATAAGTCGTACGTACGTATGAACGCTACTTTCATTTCTATGTCATATTAATGGAATTAAAACTAAATGAGAGGTATGTATATTTTAATTCCAGAATTATATTAATCATTTAGATGTAACAAACATCATATATATCCATTATATATATGTACTTATAATAGTACATTACATTTGGGGATAAGAAATGAAATGCACCGTTCATGGAGACGGTAAGCCGTACGTACGCATGAACGCTAATTTCATTTATATCTCATACATTAATAGAAAGAAATAATAATGATATAGAGGTATATTATAATTCCAGTATAACATCATATATAATAACTTTAAATCCATCCTTTATACATCCCACATATGGCATTAACGAATCACATCACTTTAAGGGGGCGGTAGTCTGCACTTCCGAAAATGAAATTATCGTGTTTAACCACAATGGAAACCATAAAGGTAAACGAAAAATGAAAAATAAAGAAGCA
The DNA here is from genome assembly GCA_963277665.1 of Viscum album. Classification (NCBI taxonomy): domain Eukaryota; kingdom Viridiplantae; phylum Streptophyta; class Magnoliopsida; order Santalales; family Viscaceae; genus Viscum; species Viscum album. Next base: position 605,621,740 of record OY728139.1, on the reverse strand, counting down.
TAAGGAAAAGATAAACGTAATATATATCATATATAAATAGAGTGACATCTTAATGGCCACCATTAATAGTGTTTTAAATAAAATTGAACAATCATCGTTTCGTGAGGCAGAAATTCACCAACCACAGAAACAGTATGTTCTTTAACCATTAGATGTAGATTTGTGTAAGTGTAGCACAAAATCATATTATGACAACATCCTAGAATATTGAAGATACTGGAGTTGTTACAAAAGAAATTAATATAAATAGTTTAGGGGGTTGGAGAAGCAAAATAAAACAAAATAACACAAGTGAAGACATCACCTTAAAATCGGATAACTCTCTTAGATTTGAACTCAAAGGCTTCCTTGGGAAGACTTCTGTCCAAAGTGAGGCTTAAAGGAGTAATAGAGGGATGTGGAGAGACAAAATGGGCAGGGGTTGGCCAAGCCAAATTCTTTGGAAGTGTGGGTATGGTGGTAGAGGTGGGGGCCTTTTATAAGAGGAGAGGAGGGGCACTCTTGGAAAGTAAGGAAATGTTACTTTATTTTAGAATGCGTTTCGGATTTTAATGATCCCACATTTATTTGTTTCGAGGATAAGGTGATAAGGGTTCGAAATCCACCCATCCAATAGGTTTTTGAAAAGTGTAGGCCTTAGATTTTACATTATCTTTCCATTTTATTTAAATCGTTAAATAATGAGGTAATCGCTGCATCATCATAGTGTCATAAATAATTTAATATATTTAATGTCTAAAAATTATAAAAAAATAATATGATGTAGGAATGATTTTGAACTTTCCAATTAATATTTATAGTCAAAAATATGATTTGTATAACCCCATGTAAAAATTGATTTAGTAAAACAACTCTTGTTTGTGACATTTTTATTTTAACTTTAAATAAAAAGTTATTAATGTCATTTTCCAACCAAAGTGGCTTCATGGGGTCCCCAAGTTGATCCATGGATTGTCTTGGTCGGCCATGACACATCCAATAAGGGTATGACATGTTTCTAGGTATTTTCATTTTATTATAATATCATTTTTGCCTTAAATTGCACTAATTACCTCTAATCGCGATTAAGAACTTAAATGTTACTATTCACCAAAAAATTATTTTAATCTCACTGAACCACATTTTACTTCTTAATAACAACCATGTATGTTGGATTTTTGAAAATAAAATCACAGAAGTGGAAAAGATTCATTTAAACAAAAAATCAGTATCATTAACTACCACTTAGTGGTTTCACTATTCATCAAAAATTGATGTTTTTCAGAAAAATACCAAAACATCACCCTAAGATATATTTGATATTCTGAATTCAAAATTGATGTCTATTTTACAAAATTCAATACATATAAGTTTCATTAATTAATTTAATAATTAATTCTCGTTGTCAGAGCAAATAACGTGTTTTTATGAAATAATAAGTATCAAAAGATTGACACTAGTTTAAGTCCGATTTCAAAGTGAAATTAATTCCAAAGACCACTATTGGATTTAATGGTAAAAATATAATCTAATTTTACTTTAAAACCAATTCAAAAGATAATATGATCATATAAATAAATTATATTAAAAAGTGGTTTTGAATTAAAATACAACAGTTTTCACTATTCATTAAAAAATGAACTTTATCGGAAAAATACCAAAAAATTACACAAAGTAAATTTTGATGTCCCAATTCTAAAGAAGAGTTTTATTTTGATATACATAGCTTATAAAATTTTCAAAATATAGATTTAAAAATGGTTTGTCATCAAAAGGCAGTAAAACAATTTTTTAAAAATATTAGTGTATTTCATGCTTAAGATTGGATTTATTTTCATTTTTTGCCTATAAAACACTATCTAATTCACTAATAGATATAGATAAAAATATCTATTATTCATTAATTACTTGTTATGTTACATATATGATCTTTTAACATTGATTTGTTAATAAAATCTTAGTATTATCGTCATTTCGGGTGTTAACTGATTCATTTTCCTTTATATGCTTTGTTACATAAGTCGTGTTTGTTATGGATAGGCTGTATTGTATTCATATATAAAATGATATAATGTCCGTAAACAGTATTTTTAGTCATCAAAAGATAATTATTCTTGAATGGATACGATGGGGAATGAATCTCATATCGTTCGTGGAGACGGTAGTCCGTACGTACACACAAGCGACAATATAATTTTTTTGATACTAAAATAATATATAATTGGTTGGTATATCATATATACAGAATAATTATAATGTTATATATATTATTTACATCAATTAGACATCATTATCATACCCATCAAAATAATAATGATTTGAATAACCATTACACCACAACGTGGAGATGGTAAGTCGTATGTACGCACGTTTGGTGATATGTCATTAAAAGGACGGATAGAATAATGAATATTGTTGTACCATATTTATAATAACATCACCATATATATAATATACTGGAGTTATTATTTTAGAATGTAAATAACAAAGAAAGAAGAAGTTGAAGAAGAAAGGTACTTGAAAGAGGTTGGTGAAAACATTACCTCTTTTTCGGGTTCTTCCTTTTGATATGATCAAAAGGACTGCTTAGATTGGATTTCTGATCAAACTGAGGCCTCTTGGTTGATTTGAGCGAAGTTGAGAGAATATTTTGGCAGGTTTTGGTTGAACCAAAAGGATTTTATGGTATGAATTTGAGAGAAGGGGGAGTGCCCTTTTATATGAGTGGTGAGGGGCACTTTAGGAAAAGCTAGAAATATTAATTTATAATAAAATTATTTTAGGTTTATAATGGCTCCAAAGTGGATTATTTAAAGTCTATGGTGGGTATAGGTCGAAAAAAACTCAACCAATTGGTTTTATACAGGTTCGGGTCACTTTATTAACCTTATCTTATAGTTTTAACTCTTAGTTAATTGGTTTGACATTTACCATGTCACTTTGTATTTTTACATTATATGGTTAATAAACATACTATATACTTCCACGCGACCCCAATGTGGTCCATAATTGATAAACGTATCATTATATAAGTCCTATGGCTGAACCTTATATTTTTAGGAATAGAATATCAATTAATAGTATAATATTTTTAAAAAACTCATTTATATCAATTTTGACACTATTCAATAATTGATTTTTATTAAAGTCTTAACAACATTATTAATTCGACCCAAATTCCTTTGAGAAATCCTAACAAGTCATATTTACCAATAGAATTCGTGGATTTAATAAAAAATTTCAAATTATATTTATTTTAACATTTATAATACCAAATATTTGATTCTTTCATTAATAAGGAAAATATTGCATCATTATTGTGTCATAAATAAATTTAATTATTAAATGTCTAAAAATTATAAATAAAATACAATTATTTAGGAAATATTTTTTTATATCTAATGAATATTTATAGTCAAAAATATAACATATATAACCATATGTAAAAATTCTTTTTCTAAAAGATATTTGCTTAGGCCATTTTTGTATTTACTTTAACTTAATTAATATAAAGTGTCCCTATCACTTACAAGTGGCTCCATGGGGTCTCAAAATCTACCCAAAGATGTCTATCGTCGGACATGTATCAAACAATAGGGTTAGGACACATTTTAGTGTAAATTAATATTATTATAATATTATTTGTTTACCCTTATTTACCAGATTTACCCATTAACCATGGTAAATAAAAAATTTACCCAAATAATTATTCAAAATGTCTAAAAATAAGAGTTACCTATTTACACAATTTGTAAATCCTGATTCAAAATATGGAATCCATTTTTACAAATTCAAAACACAGAAGTGGCAGAAATAAATTTAAAATTAATTCCCACTGTCAAAACAAAAAGCGTGTTTTTAAGAAATAATATTTATCAAAAGATTGTCACTTGTTTATGTCTGGTCTAAATGTGAAATTACAAAAAATGACCAACATTGTATTAAATGGAAAAAAATATATTCTAAATATAATTTAAAACAACTCAAATTTATAATTTATCACTGTTAATTATTTTGATTAAAAAAGTTGTTTTTAATTAAAATTTAGTAATTTTCACTATTCATCAAAATATGAAGAAAAGTACCAAAAATTCACCCTAAGCTAAATTCGATATTCCAAATCCAAAAATGAAGTCCATTTTGAATGATAAAATTTATAAAATTTCAAAAAGTGGGTATTACTATTCTTCATGGCTACTTTGATTTGTTTTGGTGTGTGTTATCACTCGAAGTTGCGTATAACACACGCTACTATATTATTAAAAGAGAAGCGTACCGTGGAAGATTGGGGTGTTACATACTCCCCTCCTTCAAAAAATTTCATCCTCAAAATTTGAAATTGTTCTTCAAAAATAAAAGGTTGAAAATTGAAAATATATTTGTGGGAAAACCCACTTAGGAAATTGGGTTAATAAAATTCAGTCTTAATAAGAGGAAAAGAGAAATGAAAGGGTCACCACAAAATTATGATCTTGATTTGGAGAACATTGGTGGAAATTAGAGATACATAATTGGAGGAAATATGTAAATATTTATAGGGAGTGATTGAGGTCATCAGTCACAAACAATTGTAGAATTGAGGGCCTCAAAGCCATCAATCTACGATGATTTATAATATCATCGGTTCATCAAAACATAAAGTATTAGGATAACAAATTTTTGGTTTTAAGATCCCTTACCTAATGTTTGAGAATTAATTTATTCATATAATAAGAGAAATATATATATATATATATATATATATATATACTTGACAAGTAGAGTTTCATCCTTCAACAAATTTCTACCACAAACTCATCTTTCACTCCAAAAGATAATAGAACTCAAAAATATTATATTTATCCTAATCGTATAAGGATCCAAACATTAATTTATAATTCATCTATTAGAACATAAAAAAAACTACAATATACAGTCCAGGGACTTCTCGTTAGTCCAGTGGTAGGCGATAAATTCCAATCGCACTATGGTTGTGGGTTAGATTCTCGTAGCTTTATCTGGTGCGACGGGTTGTCACACAGTCTGCGTGTTGTCCTTTTTATAAATATCAAAAATTAATCTCAAACTAGAATTATTCAAAATGCTTATGTCCAAACTCATATTCCAAAATTTATAAGTGAGGTATACACAATGAAGATCCTTTTTTCCATGTAATAACATGTGAACACCTTCATCATGTATTATTTTAAAACATGGTAACATCCTGAATTACCATAAAACCTTATTGATTACATTCATGCTCCCTTATTTTTTATAGAGTACTGGATATACTCTTTCTATCCAAAAATGTTCTAAACTCTAACGATGAAAAATCATTAATCAGTTTCAATGTGGTCAAGAATATCCAATATAATTTATTCAAATCAACCATCTCTTATTCCAAAATCACTACTTCATTATCGGGACCATATTAAGGATTACCTTTCCTTAAACCATGTATTTTACCAAAATTTTAGCTCACTATTATGTCACTTTTTTTAAAACCATATAATCTCAAATCCTCAATAAAATAGTACTACAGTAAAATCTTTATTTATCTCCATAATTCATATAACCAGTATATTGGTGATACAACACTCAAATGAAATAATTATATATTAACAACATAAGAACACTAGTCATTCCTCTTCACATGAGGTTTTATCATAACTGGATTATTTTCCAATAACATCATTTAAGGTATACTTTGATTACTGAGACATTGATTCGCGTAGTGTCCCAATGCCTTGCCGATGAAGCATTGTACATTTGAAATTTTTTCTTACCCTTGAAATCACCTACTTGGTGTCCTTTTTCTCCACACTTATAACAAACTCTCATTCCCTTCAAGAATTTACCATGGTGATTCTTTCCATTGTTATCACATATGGGAAAATCCTTCTTTTCCATCTTCCCTTTATCCATCTTTCTCTATTCCATCCTTTTCTTGTCTTTCTTCCCTTCAAAGCCATATGACTCAAGGAATTATTTACTTATCTTATTAACATAGGATACTATTTCTTCATATGTTGAGAATACATGGGAGAATATTTCCCTTCTAAATATTTGTTTAATAATATAAAAGATATGATGCTTCTAACTCTTTGGATCATACGTATTGCTGGAGTTCACATTCCTTCTATTGGGCGCCATTTCTATACAATGGCACACACTAGGTCAGTTTATGAATCAGAATTCATAATTACAAGCATGTAAAATACCTAAAGTAAATTTAATGGTTTATGGATATAATCCATAATCAGAAAAATGTTTTCTTTGACAAGGTATATACTCATAAACCCTTTATAGTGGTTTCTAAAGAAAACAAGAATTATCCTAAGCATATCCCCCAGGAGTGTCGTAACCAAGAGTCCATCAAGGCATGTTGTCGTGCACCATTTCTTGTTTGAGTCTAGCTCAATGTGGTGTTTTCGGATTTTACCCCTAGATACATCTGTGCCAGAGCCGCCTCTACCTGCTCGTATCTAGACAGGGGTGTATTGCTTGGAAAAATCACAAAATCTCTACAATACCAAAATTCTAAGTAGTTCTTCTATACTAATCCTCAAAGTCTATCTTATGGCGACGTTCTCTAATCAGAGTTTTATCTAAACCATGTTTACAAGGTCTGTACTAAACCTCCCTCTGATACCAACTATAATGCCTCGACCCTAGTTACCCAGAGTCGGTGCATTATTTTAATACATTGGAATGATCACAAAAGTTCAAGTCTCGAAAGACTGATTATTTTAGTATCCTTAGAATGACTAGATATATTCATAAGTCTTACATTACATCATAAAGTGAAAAAAACTACAAAAACATCTTGTCTTCATATCACCTCATACTATCCGTCTAGTTCATTCATAAAATACTTCTTCACATCATGGGAAAAATTATAACATTGAAAGGGGTGATATCAGATGCTCAGTAAGGATAACAATATAGGGGAAACATTCATAAATAAACATAAACATTTAAGGCAGTGTATTACTAAAACAAAAGCCTTTTAAACTTGAACATCATCATAATATGGAAAAGATAAAATGAAATAATGTCATTTACTTATTCATATGGATATTCTACTACTTGAATAATCACATGCAATATCAATAACCACTTTCATAATTATAGAATGCATAATTTCAAACTATCATAACCATATAGTCAAGGCCTTGTGCCAAGACTACAAATAAGATTTTGTCAAGGCCTTGTGCCAAGACACTAGTTTTTCTCATGAGACCTACTGATGCATTGAAGAGCTATAGCGGGCTCCACCTTTAACTTACTAAGTCCAATGCATTCCTCATATGAATAGTTTTAAACATAACATAAACATTCGAATTAAAAACACCATAAAAAATGTCAATACTTTCTTCATAACCCATGAATAGTATAGAATTAACACATCCACAGTCAAACATATAACAAAACCTTCAACACAATATGGATGTTTTGTATCATAATAAATCAACTTCAAATAATCTGAAAATCCATCAAAGGATATTTACATAGAAGAAATCAAAACTACTTGAGAGAAATATCTCTTTTTTTTGAAATCATTGAAAAGTCACACATTTATAAAGGAAGTAATTTAAAAGATATTTTTTAATCAAAGTGTCCCATACCACTTTGAAACTTTTGAAAAGAAATATCATTTCAAAACATTCATGTCCATATAAATAAATCCTTAAAATCATTTTGAAAACATGGAAATTAATTAAAAAGATTTAGAATGATAAATATTTAAAACATTTAAAATTCTAATCTTGATAAAGAGTATCTTTCAAAAATCCGTAAAATATTCACTTTGAAATAATTTTTATGATAAATGGACATGGATGATAAAAATGTTTTGGTAAATACTTACACATAAACAATCTCGGATAATAATGAGATTGAGGAATTAACCCTTACCTTGTACTTATCCGTGGTCGAGGGTAGGTTAACCTCATATATAATGTTGAAATAATTGTTATTAAATTATAAAAGAATCACATATATTAATATGATATCATATATGATCTTTTAACATTACTTTGTTAATAAAATCTTAGTATTATCGTCGTTTCGGGTGTCAACTGATTCATATTTCATTATATTCTTTGTTACATAAGTCGTGATTGTTATGGATACATTGTATCGTATTCATATACATAATGATATCAAGTCCTTAAACATTATTTTTAATCATCAAATTAGAATTATTCTTGAATGGATATGTTTGGGAATGAATCTCATCGCGTTCGTGGAGACAGTAGTCCGTACGTACGCACGAGTGACAATATCATTCTTTTGATATTAAAATAAAATATAATTGGATGGTATATCATATATAATGAATAATTATCATGTTATATTTATTATTTAAATCAATTACACATCATTATCATACCCATCCAAATAATAATGTTTTCAATAACAATTACACCACGATGTGGAGACGGTAAGCCGTACGTACGCACGTATGGTGACATGTCATTCAACGATGGATAGAATAGTGAATATGGTTGTACCATATTTAAAATAACATCACAGTATATAGAATATACTGGATATATTATTTTAGAATGGAAATAACAAAGAAAGAAGAAGTTGATGAAGAAAATAACTTGAAAGAGGGTGGTGAAAACATTACCTCTTCTTCGGGCTCTTCCTTTTGATTTGATCAAAAGGACTCCTTAGGATGGATTTATGATAAAACTAAGGCATCTAGGTTGATTTTAGGGAAGTTGAGAGAATATTTGGGTAGGGTTTGACCGAACCAAAATGCTTTGAGGGTATGAATTTGAGAGTAGGGGGAGTGCCCTTTTATAAGAGGGGTGAGGGGCACTTTAGGAAAAGCTAGAAATATTATTTTATAATAAAATTATTTTCGGTTTCTAATGGATCCAAAGTAGATTATTTAAATTCTAAGGTGGGTATAGGTCAAAAAAAACTCAACAAATAGGTTTTAGACAGGTTTGGGTCACTTTATTAACCTTATCTTATAGTTTTAAATATTAGTTAATTAGTTTGACATTTACCATGTCACTTTGTATTTTTCTATTATATGGTTAATAAACATACTATATACTAGAAAGATTCTCCCAAGTGGTCAATTAATGATACACATATCATTATATAAGTCCTCTAGAAGAACAAAATATTTTTAGGAATATAATTTCAATTCATAATATAATATTTGTTTTAAAAACCCATTTATGTCAATTTTGACACTATTCAATAATTGATTTTTGTTAAAGTCTTAAAAACTTTATTAATTCTACACAAATTCATTTTAGAAATCCTAAAATGTAATATTAACCAATAAAATTCTTGGATGTCATCAAAAATTTCAAATTATATTTATTTTAACATTTATAATACCAATTATTTGATTCTTTCATTAATACGGAAAATACTGCATCATTATTATGTCATAAATAAATTTAATTATTCATTGTCTAAAAATTATAAATAAAATACCATTATGTAGGTAATATTTTTATCTTTATAATGAATATTTATAGTCTAATATATAACATATATAACCCTATGTAAAAGTTGTTTTTCTAAAAGATATGTGCTTAGGTCATTTTTGTATTTACTTTAACGTAGTTGATATAAAGTGTCCCTATCACTTACAAGTGGCTCCATGGGGTCCCAAAATCGACCCAAAGATGCCCATGGTCGTACATGTATCAACCAATAGGGTTAGGAGACGTTTTAGGGTAAATTAATATTATTATAATATTATTTATTTACCCTTATTTACCGGATTTACCCTTTAACCATGGTAAATAAAATTTTTACCGAAATAATTATTCAAAATGTCTAAAAATAAGAGTTACCTATTTACAAAATTTGGAAATCCTGATTCCAAATATGGAATCCATTTTTCCAAATTCAAAACACAGAAGTGGCATAAATTAATTTAAAATTAATTCCCACTGTCAAAACAAAAAGCGTGTTTTTAAGAAATAATAACTATAAAAAGATTGACACTTGTTAATGTCTGGTTTAAATGTGAAATTAAGCCCAATGACCAACATTGTATTAAATGGTAAAACATATATTCTAAATATATTTTAAAACAACTCAAATTTATAATTTATCACTGTTAATTATTTCGATTAAAAATGTTGTTTTTAATTAAAATTTAGTAATTTTCACTATTCATCAAAATATGAAAGTTATCAGAAAATTACCAAAAATTCACCCTAATATAATTTCGATATTCTGAATCTAAAAATTATGTTCATTTTGAATGATAAAATTTATAAAATTTCAAAAAGTGGGTATTACTATTCATCACGACTAGTTTGATTGGTTGTGGTGTGTGTTAGAACTCGAAGTTGCGTACAACACACGCTACTGTATTATTCAAAGAGAAGAATACCTTGGAAGCGTGGGGTGTTACACTTCAATGATCAAGGAAATTAAAGGATGGAACAAACCAAAATATATGAAAACAATTAATAGATTACTTGAATTAGTTGGGTACTGTGGTTGATTTTTTAGAAAAGTAGTATGATTTTTAAACTCACTAACCAAGATAACTTGGAAGGAAGTCAAGTTTTTCAAGACTAATGAATGTGAGTAAATAATGAGAGAGTTAATGAGAAGGATAATCACTATATATGTACTCACATTACCCTCCAGTGTGGAAGGACTTGTGATCTACAACGATGAATCCAAAAATTGATTAGGTTATGTACTCATGTATGATTAAAAGGTGATAATGTATATCTCCCAACAATTAAATATCCATGAGAATAACCACCCAAATCATGATCTGTAATTGTATACAGTGATATTTTCATTAATGATTTAGAATCATTATATATATAAGGAGAATTGCTACATATATATGTACCATAAAGTTTTTAAGAATATATTAACCCAAATGAAGATCAATAGGTGAAAATAAATGTGGATAGAGATTATTAAGGACTATGATTGATCAATCCAATACCATCATGGTGAGGTGAACAATGTTGAAGATGCACTGAGTAGAAAGGATCATGGAACCCTATTGATGATGTGGATTGAAGGTGATCCATTATTCTTAAACATGAAATGGATGGACATGTGAATAAAAAATGCTTCATCATCCGACCATTCTCAAGTAACTACTCAACTATCCATTATTGAGAGGATCAAGGAGGCCTAATGAGATTATTAAATGATTATGAAAAATGTAGTTAATATTCCAGATATTATCTTTGTTGAAGATGGATTTATATGGTTTTGAACACAAATATATGTCCCATAAAAATATGATATAAAGAGAGAATTTCTTGATGATTCACATAGATCAACCATCTATATTTATCCAGCAACAATAATGATATATATAGTTTTGAATAAAAACTTTTTGTGTGTTAAGATTATGAGGGAGATTACAGAATTTATATCTTGGATCATGGTATTCCAAAAATTCAAGTTTTAATGGAATAATTATAATTGTATAATGAAATAATTTACCATAATAGTAAGTAAATTTGAAAAATATCCATATATATCATCCTAATACTCCTAAGGAATTTTCAAGGAAATAACACCATATGAGTGGTAGTCAATTTCCTTAAAAATTCAGACCATTTAATTAGTCTTAAGGATGGTTTCTTTCTCAAATAACTCTCTATGATATAAATAATCGAAGTAATAATAATGTAAGGAGTTCCACTATAGCATCCCGCCTTTTTATCACATAAACATTCACTACATTTTACAAAACTGAGGATCATTAAGGTTTAGTGTCTTGGAAACCAGGAACATAAAACATGAAAACATAAAACATTCTTATTAAACAATTTAAAGGCTTCTCCTTATGTTCATACTAGGTTCATTACTTCATCTCATAACTTGGGGACATACATCAAAAGAAAGGGTGAGCAGGAGGCCCAATAAGGGAACAAGGGGAAACATTTACATGTGAACTTGAGAAACATCATCAATGTCATGAAAATAACTTTAAGGCATGATAAAGAAATCATGAGGAATATCATAATAAAAATAATGTTTATCATAACTTGAAGATGTGTCTACAACATTTTATATTGACAATCATTTCTGTTTCTCCAAGGTCCATCCCCAAGGTGTCTTTAAAAATTACCAAGGTTATTCACCAAGGCGTCGTTAAAAATAGTCATCTCTAGAGATTTATTCTTTACCCAATGCATTGGAGCGCTATCAGGGCGTACCCCTGATATGTCTTTATTATCATGTGAGCCACATATATCATCATAAATCATTTCATAAACAACCCATATAGCATAAAAGGAATGGGTTTCATTTCATAATCATAATGTTTTAAAAAACTGCTTTAAAGACATGATCGTTGTGTCACATTAAAACCCACAGAAAATGAAGGTGGGTCTCATGTATCTAAATCCCAGAATTTAAAATAGAAAATTTTGGTATATATGTGAATAAACCTATAGAATAGAGATCTTTGAGTATTCACTTAATAAAATAAAATAACTTTAGAACAAGAGAGAGAGACATTTTGACACGAAAATTCTGTAGCATAACGACTATGTTTCGGGGTTTTAGAAAACATTGAAAAGAGAGGGTATATGGGTCAAACATTCATAAATGACCCATAAAACGGTATAGTGACAGAATATGAAGGATATATGAACATGGTAATGAAATTTGAAAGATATACCATATGAAAAGAAGAACATGAAAGGAAGAGAAAAATAATATTTCTCTTATGAAAATTCGGCAGCCTAACGGCATCACTTAAACTTCAAAAAATGAATTGACGAGATCGAATAGGGTCTCTAATCATATGAACATAAAATATAAATATGATATATATAGATATCATACCCCAACATAATAAAAAGGAACTTGAAAGACTTGACATGAAAGTAGAACTTTGAAAAATGAGAAAGATGAACAAATCCCTTAAAAATTCGGCTGCCTAACGGCGTCACATAAAACATCAAAATACTGAATTGAAGAGATAAAATAGGGTCTCTCATCATATGAACATAAAAGATCAGTATGATAGATATATTGATCATACCCCAAAAAAATAAAAAGGAACTTGAAAGACTAGACATGAAAGTAGAACTTTGAAAACTGAGAAAGGTGAACGAATCCCTTAAAAATTTGGCAGCCTAACGGCGCCACTTAAAACTTCAAAATAATTAATTGAAGAGATCAAATAGGGTATCTCATAATATGAACATAAAAGGTCAGTATGATAGATATAGAGATGATACCCCAACAAAATAAAAAGAAACTTGAAAGAATTGACATGAAAGTAGAATATAAAAAATGAGAAAGATGAGTGAATCCCTTAAAAATTCGGTAGCCTAACGGCGCCACATAAAACATAAAAATACTGAATTGAAGAGATCAAATAGGGTCTCTTATCATATGAACATAAAAGATTGTTATTATAGATATAGAGATCATACCCCAACAAAATAAAAAGGAACTTGAAAGACTTGACATGAAAGTAGAACTTGAGAAGGGTGAAAGAATCCCTTAAAAATTCGGCAACCTAACGACGCCACTTTAACATTCTTAAAATGAAATGATGAGAGCAAGCAGGGGTATCTCATCATATGAACATTAAAAATAAATTAGGATGAATATAAAAGAACATCCTCCAACATTAGAGCATGTAGCATAAAAGAAATGACATAAAAGAGATTACTTGAAAAGAAAGAGGGAGGTAGGATCCCTTACCTTAAAACGTAACTCTTAAAACTCAAAGGTTGGGACCTTGAGGGCTTCGGGGCACCTTGGAAGGACTCCTTGGGAGGTAATGAGACCAGAGCATCGTTTGGGGAGAGTTGGGAGTCGAATGGATGAGAGGATGGCTTGGTATTTATAGGGAAAGTGAGGGGACAAGGCATTAATGGCCAAGAGACACCTCATTAGTGGTTTTGGAAAAACCATGGGCTTGCCCACGGTATTTTCCCATGGTATTGGACAGTTGGGACACCTCATACCTTATATTACTATTCATAAGTCGACCATATTGATTAAATATTTAATATATCATTTAATGATGTCATTAAACACCTGTAACTTAAAAACTGTATTTTCACTATTCATCGAAAATTCAACATTCTCAGAAAAATCCCAAAATTTCACCTTAACCAAATATCGATGCTATGATTTCAAAAATGAACTTCATTTTATAAAAATTATTTTCTAAATAATTTTAATTTAATTTTTAAATAAATACACTATTCACCAAAAATTAATTTTTTTCAGAAAAATCCCCAAAAATTACCTTAACATAATATCGATGCTCTGAGTTCAAAAATGAAATCCATTTTGTAAAAATAAATTTCTAAATATTTTTAATTAAATTTTTAATTAAAAAACACTATTCACCCGAAAAAACTAATACTTGACTAATAATTTATGAAACCGTTATTTAACCATTTTATTGAATCACATTACTTAATCAAGGTGCCTAGATTATATTAATGCTTTATTTAAGTGAGATTACTAATCCATTTGTTCACATTACTAATCCTAAGCATAAAATCACTATTCATAATTTACTATTCATCAAAAATTAAGTTGATCTTATTAGACTCTAAATTTCGTACTGAACCTAATTGTAGAAGACCATTTTTTGAAAATCACTACAAATTTATAATTATTTAAGGTTTACATAAACATTTTTTTAAAATATCCTTTCTCTAAAATTCACCAAAAATATTCATACTATATTTATCCGGAAATTTCAAAATTCATAAACTTCATCATAAGAGGAAAAAAAAATTATTAAAAACAAAGGATTACACAAGGCAGTTACGGTCTCCGTACATAGCCCCTTATGACACCAGTATAAGACCTAAGTGTAAGGTGTGCTAAGGTGAGAGAATTCGAGGGAGGCTCGGCCAACATCGCACGAGTAGTAATTTCTATCAGTTTGAACTTCTCGCGAAGGCGATTCTGTTCTAGCTTCACATGATGAAGTTCGGCTTGGGTTTGGTCCAGAGAAAAGCCCAGTGGTGCTACCTCCTTCCCAAGTTCTGTTAGATGGGCTTCGATCGGTCCAAGACTACTGGGTGAGGCCATCAAATCTTCTTTCTATATTAATTAACCAAGATCACTTGTATTTAGAGATAAATATCAAAATGTTTAGTTTCCAGCGATCATATTGACCAATGGTCATATAACAGTCAAAACCCAGCAGTTCAATTTTAATTATACTCATGTTATCCAATGAAATAGTTTTTTTGAGTATAAAAAAAATGAAATAACACACAAAATTAGGAAACAATATTTATTCAAAATTTCGGGTCGTTACAATCTTGCCCCCTTAAGAAATTTCATCCTCACAATTTTTAAAACTGGGTTTTGAAATTTCATTGAAAGTCCCACACCAGAAAAGGAGTCAGTAAAACTATTACCTTAAAATAAATAAAGGGAAGTAAAAAGGTCACCCGAGTTAACCCATACTAGGATCCCATGTAGGAAAACATGGATATGGAGGAAAAAAACAAAGGGTCACGTTCTAAGGGAGAGTGATAGAAAACACGATTAGGAGAAAGTTAACAACAAGAAAATCACAAACTTATGATGGGTCAAACGGTATTTGATTTCCTAGTAGGAAAAGTTAACAGAAAATATTTTTTGTTTTATGTTCCTTTTCATAGTTTTGAGGAATTCATTTAGTACATAGAATAAAAACATAAGTAAATATACCTACCTTCAAGTAGAGTTTAACCTTTAATAAGTTTCTACCAAAACTAATCTTTTCTCCAAACGATGAGCATTCAAGAACACATGGTCTCATCAAAAGCACAAGAATAATATTCTAGAGAATCACGTATTCCACAAAATAAAAACTATCTATCTTTAAACATTTATCCCAGAAAACATAAAGGGTAAGATAAAACAACTCTTCATTATGAAATAATCCCATAGGAAGGGAAACTACTTTTAAATCTTCAAAGTTCCACGGTACTACCCAGAGTTCATCACAGCCCATTCCGTAAATAACTGTCCTTAAAATTCCTCAGAATAACCCAAACTAAGATTGAAACCCAAATATAAGAAGGACTTGATAACATAGTCTTCCATGATAAACTTTGTCGTTCATCTCCAAACAACATCAACCACTCCTAACATCTTATAAAAAAAGTATCTAACCTAAACATATTTTCCCCAAGATAGGACAATCATTTCCATAAGTAACCTATAATACCATAAGTTCACCTTAAATTCATCGATTCTTAAAAATATAATTCAACCATTACTCCTCAATGAAAATATCGTAGTAATCTATTTACCTCAATCAAATAGGGTTCCCAAAATAGTGAACGTCTTCCAAAATAATAATCATCTTTTAATCCCCTAATCATCTCTATCATATTAATACAGCAATCATCACATTTCCTGTCACATTGGTTGTTGGGACATGTTCTTCCATTTCCCGCCATTAACTAAGGAAAGAAAGTACAATTAGGGGATTAAATACTTAGCCAATAATCATTAAAAGGAAAATTAAATAATGGAAGGATAAACATGTAGAAGAAAAGTATATCCTAACTTGTGATTCCCTAGGTCCCAATCTAGGTTATCTATGATAATATATTCTTATGTGAATAATTATTTTATTTTATCTTTATTCCTTTAATAATGGTTCATACTAAGCTTATTAATTTACCAAAGCATATCCCCCGGGAGTGTCGTAACCAAGAGTACAACAATTCCCGTTGTCGTGTACCAGTTCCCATTATATTCTAGCTCAAAGTGGTGTTTGCAGGTTTTACCCCTATATACATATGTGCCAGAGCCACCTCTACCTGCTCGTATCCAGACAAGGATTTATTTTCTTGGCAACCCCTTACTCAATACTCACCAAAATACCAGGAAGGTTTCCTATATTTAATCTTTTCTATAGGGTTCTTCCTAAATTTTTCATATCCTAATTTCCACAAATAACTAAACCATCCTTTGATACCAACTATAGCATCCCGCATTTTTATCACATAAACATTCATTACATTTTCAAGACCGAGTATCTTTAAGGTTTAGTGTCTTGGAAACCCAGAACTTAAAACATGAAAACATAAAACATTCTTCTTAAACACTTGAAAGGATTCTCCTTATGTTCATTCTAGGTTCATTACTACATCTCATAACCTAGGGACATACATCAAAAGAATGGGTGAGCAGAAGGCCCAGTAAGGGAACAAGGGGAAACATTTACATTTGGACTTGAGATACACCAACAATGTCATGAAAAGAACTTTAAGGCATGAGAAAGAAATCACGAGGCATATCATAATAAAAATAACGTTTTTAATAACTTGAATATGTGGCTAAAACATTTAATATTGACAATCATTTCTGTTTCACCATGGTCCATCCCCAAGGTGTCATTAAAAATTACCAAGGTTATTCACCAAGGCGTCATTAAAAATAGTCATCTCTAGAGATTAAGTCTTTACCCAATGAATTGGAGCGCTATCCGGGAGAACCCTTGACATGTCTTTATTATCATATGATCCACATATATCATCATCAATAATTTAATAAACAACCCATATAGCATAAAAGGAATGGGTTTCATTTCCTAATCATAACGTTTTAAAAAACTGCTTTAAAGACATGATCTTTGTGTCACTTTAAAACCCACAGAAAAGGATGGTGGGTCTCATGTATGTAAATCCCAGAATTTAAAATAGAACATTTTGGTATATATGTGAATAAACCTATATAAGAGAGAGCTTTGAGTATTCACTTAATAAAATAAAAGAACTTTAGAACAAGAGAGAGAGACATTTTGAGACGGAAATTCTGCAGCATAACGACTATGTTTCGGGGTTTTAGAAAACATTGAAAAGAGAGGGGACATGGGTCAAACATTCATAAATAACCCATAAAATAGTAGAGGGCCAGAATATGAAGGATATATGAACATGTTAATGAAATTTTAAAGATACACCATATGAAATTAAGAAAATCAAAGGAAGACAAAAATATGATTTCTCTTATGAAAATTCTGCAGCCTAACGGCGTCACTAAAACTTCAAAAAATGAATTGACGAGATCAAATAGGGTCTCTCATAATATGAACATAAAATATCAGTATGATAGATATAGAGATAATACCCCAAAATAATAAAAAGGAACTTAAAATACTGGACATGAAAGTAGAACGTTGAAAAATGAGAAAGGTGATGGAATCCCTTAAAAATTCGGCAGCCTAACGGTGCCACTTAAAACATCAAAATACTGAATTGAAGAGATAAAATAAGGTATATCATCATAAAAAAATAAAAGATCAGTATGATAGATATAGATATCATACCCCAAAAAATTAAAAAGGAACTTGAAAGACTTGACATGAAAGTAGAACTTTGAAAAATGAGAAAGGTGAACGAATCCCTTAAAAATTCAGTAGCCTAACGGTGCCACTTAAAACTTAAAAATACTGAATTGAAGAGATCAAATAGTGTCTCTCATCATATGAACATAAAATATAAGTATTATAGATATAGAGATCATACCCCAACAAAATAAAAAGGAACTTGAAAGATTTGATATGAAAGTAGAACTTTGAAAAATGAGAAAGGTGAATGAATCCCTTAAAAATTCGGCAGCCTAACGACGCCACTTAAAACATCAAAATACTGAATTTAAGAGATAAAATAGTGTCTCTCATCATATTAAGATAAAATATCAGTATGATAGATATATAGATCATACCCCAACAAAATAAAAAGGAACATGAATGACTTGACATGAAAGTAGAACTTGAGAAGGGTGAAAGAATCCCTTAAAAATTCGGCAGCCTAACGACGCCACTTAAACATTGTTAAAATGAAATGGTGAGAGAAATAGGGGGTATCTCATCATATGAACATGAAAAATAAAGTAGGATGAATATAAAAAAACATCCTCCAACATAAGAGCATGGAGCATAAAAGAAATGACATAAAAGAGATTACTCGAAATGAAAGAGGGAGGTAGGATCCCTTACCTTAAAACGTAACTCTTAAAACTCAAAGTTTGGGACCTTGAGGGATTGGGGGAACCTTGGAAGGACTCCTTGGGAGGTAATGATACCAGAGCTTCGTTGGGGGAGAGTTGGGGGTCTAATGGATGAGATGATGGCTTGGTATTTATAGGGAAAGTGAGGGGACAAGGCATTAATGGCCAAGGGACACCTCATTAGTGGTTTTGGAAAAACCATGGGCTTGCCCAGGGTATTTCCCCATGGTATTGGCCACTTGGGACACCTCATGCCTTATCTTACTATTCATAAGTCGACCATATTGATTACATACTTAATACATCATTTAATTATGTCATTAATCACCCGTAACTAAAAAACTGTATTTTCACTATTCATCGAAAATTCATCTTTCTCAGAAAAATCCCAAAATTTCACCTTAACCAAATATCGATGCTTTGATTTGAAAAATGAACTCCATTTTATAATAATAATTTTCTAAATATTTTTAATTTAATTTTTAAATAAATACACTATTCACAGAAAATTCATTTTTTTCAGAAAATCCCCAAAAATTACCTTAACATAATATCGATGCTCGGAGTTCAAATCTGAAATCCATTTTATAAAAATAATTTTCTAAATATTTTTAATTAAATTTTTAATTAAAAAACACTATTCACCTGAAAAAACTAATACATGAATAATAATTTATGAAACCGTTATTTAACCATTTTATTGAATCATATTACTTAATCAAGGTGCCTAGATTATATTAATGCTTTATTTAAGTGAGATTACAAATCCATTTGGTCACATTACTAATCCTAATCATAAAATCACTATTCATAATTTACTATTCATCAAAAATTAAGTTGGTCTTATTAGACTCTAAATTTTGTACTGAACATAATTGTAGAAGACCATTTTTTTAATCACTACACATTTTTAATTATTTAAGGTTTACATAAACATTTTTTTAAAAATATCCTTTCTCTAAAATTCACCAAAAATATGCACACTATATTTATCTGGAAATTTGAAAATTCATAAACATCATCATAAGAAGAAATCAAAATTTTTATTTAAAACAAAGGATTACACAAGGCAATTACGGTTTCCTTACATAGCCCCTTATCACACCAGCATAGGACCTAAGTGTAAGGTGTGCTAAGGTGAGAGAATCTGAGGGAGGCTCGACCAACATCGCACGAGTAGTAATTTCTATCAGTTTGAACTTCTCGTGAAGGAGATTCCGTTCTAGCTTCACACGATGAAGTTCAGCTTGGGTTTGGTCCAGAGCAAAGCCCAGTGGTGCTAACTCCTTCCCAAGTTCTTTTAGATGGGCTCCGATTGGTCCAAGACCACTGGGTGAGGCCATAAAATCTTCTTTCTATATTAATTAACCAAGATCACTTGTATTTAGAGACAAATATCAAAATGTTTAGTTTCCAGCGGTCATATTGACCAATGGTCATATAACAGTCAAAACCCAACAGTCTCATTTTAATTATACTCATGTTATCCAATGAAACAGTTTTGTTGAGTATAAAAAAAACAATAACACAAAAAATTAGGAAACAAGTTTTATTCAAAATTTCGGGTCGTTACATCCACTCTCTATAGTATCTAATTGAGATCTGAGGTTTTCCTCTTAGTTCTAGATAAGCCTTTAGTATGTAGTGGCTAAAATGATTTTTTAGTACTTATTATCATCCTTCGATGGTTGTTCAATTAGAGAGACCAATTTAATCTCTACATGATATGTTGAGATCATACCTGATGGATTTCCAAGGATGTTGGAATCAACACATTTCCCTTATAGAGTTATCATATGAAAATAATATCCATTTTAGCTTTGAAAGGTTACCTTATAAGGATTCATATGTGAATAGGTGTCAGAATGGTACATGGTAGGATGAATTTCTAGATCGAAGTATTGTGGGGCCTAATATGATCCAACAAATGATATTGAAGGTTCAACCCATTTATTGTCATATGAAATCCCTATAAGATCTATAATTTGTTTTCTAAAATCAAAGAAAAATCATATTGTTTTAGGTTGTAGATAAGGTGCTCATTTGTATATCACCTTTTTATAATTTCATGAGGTTTTAGAAGAAGTAATATTTGGTCCAAGATACATGGGCCCCATTGAGATACTTGATCGCATCAGAGTTGTGGCCTATTTACTTGAAATCACACTTAATCTATCTAAATTATATGATTTATTCCATGTATCTATCTCAAAACGAGCCTGTACCAAAGTGGAAAAGGCTCCTACTTTACATTGAAGATTCAACCTCAACCATGTAACTCTCTTGATAAATTACATAATAGACCACTCACATATACAAAATTCATGGGTGGTACCTTTCTTGAATGATCAATCAAATAAAGAAAAACTAGTGAAGAAATTATAACATAGAAATATTGATTTAAGAAACAAGAAAACTCTCCTAGCCAATGTTTTGTAGTGAAACCATATGTTTGGGGAAGAAACATGGGAATCAGAAATAGTGATAAAAATAAAGTTCCATCATATATTTTAGTGAATGAAATGAAACATTAATGGTGAAATTTATAAATAGGGATGAATTTAATGCCAAAAATTTTTATAAATGAAATACCCTTTATAAATAAAGAAAACTCTTATTTGGTGATGAAGTTATTGAAAAAAAAATTACCACTATGGTTATTTTGGACCATTTTATGTTATATAATTTCTGATATTATATGACTGTAGAGGATTATAACTATTGAAAATATCATCAGTTTACAGTGACAATGATTACTAGCATTAAATCTGATTAATATAGACATAATAAGTAATGGCCTAGACTAGTTGGATCATAACCTATGATGCCAATTTTTTAGATATTATAATAGAGATGGAATCATTAGGTTTTTCTTTGAACCAAACCCACACCGATATTAAATAATTGAAACTTAGGGAAAAACATTTACGAGAGATATTCATTATTATCAAGATCATTCCCCTGATAATGTTCACTAAACCATCCCATGAAGGTGTTACTATCGAACACCTAACCCTTAGGGAGTATATTGGTCTATTATGTGGTAATGTATTCAAACCATAATAATAAGAATTTTTATATTTCCATTTTTATAAAATAATAATTATATTTGTCCCTCTTTATAATTAAAATTTTATATGATTTGATAAAAAATATAATATTATAAGAATAAAAATGAATAAGTTTTTAGAAAATAAAAGGTTTTAATTAAAACATTCGCTTTGATAAATTCAATAATTTTTTAAATAAATTATATTATAATGGAATATTTCTAATAATTAATAATTATTTATATAAAATTTATAATATACTTAATTAAGGGTTAAATAATATTTATGTAGTTGAGAAAATTATTATTATTATAAACTTCAGTATTTTTCAATAAGTGATGATTTTCTTTTAAATGTGTAATTTATCATATTTAGAGATTAATTTTTTAAAATCAATTATCTATAAACATGAATCATTAACACATTACCAAATGTAATATATTAATAATTACTTTTTTTTTCATAGAAAATACTTAAAACCAATCATTTGTGTAAAAAAATCTTAAAGCCTTGGTATGGTTGGTGATTTTTATTATTTTATCATACAGATTAAAAAATGTATGTTTAGAAATTATTAATGAATTATCATATAATTTTCTATAAATACCAACTTATAATACTAATATATTTCACTAAAACCCCATTAAGAATGATTTTACATTAAATATAACTCTATAAATACCTCCCATTGTGTTCCTAGCCTATTATTAAGCTCTTCCCAATATTTTAGTTGTTCCCCCTCAAGAAAATGGGTCCTTCGCTCGTTTTTATTTTGATTACTCTTTTCTGAAAATTCCTTTTGATTTCTAATTGGCTATATTGTAATTTTTTTTTCACAACTATTATACTATCCTTTTTATTCTCATGTAATGATATAATAAATTCCAATATCATTAACACCTTCCAGAAAACATTATGTACACTTGATATGATTCTAAAATTATTTCATGATTTTCCATAGTATTATTTTATATTTTGAATAACCATCTCGATTTCCACTCAAGGTATTGATATAAATATACCCATAATTCATTTACTAGGAACATTACAGGTATATTTCCCACACTCTTAAATAATAGGATTAAAATTGATAAAACATATTATTATATTATATGACCTATGTGGAACAAAAATTCATATAAAAGATGTGAATATGATAGATGTACCCTCAATTATATATCTATAAATAAAACTGGGTAATGTTTTTATATCAGGAAATACCATATATGGAACATTGGAGGTTATTCTAGTAATAATATTTCATGAAACCTTGTTGGTTATCTTTGACATATGTTTATGATGTTATCATCTTATATCACACTTTGATGTTCATTATTGTCATTCTAACAAATTTTATTTCACCTTGATACAACTATTAAATACCATGTATTACTTTAATCATTTTATTATTTTATTATTCCATCAATAGGATTTATAGCTCACCACTTTATTATATATGACCCTAGGTTACCCCGTTTAATTTTAGAAGATCAATTGATCTTAAGGGATTATTGTGGAGTATTTAGATAATTAAATTATATCCCTATTTAAAGTCATAGTTTTATTCATCTAATTACCTAATGATACTAGTCCTCTTGATCATTAAAATTTGTATAATCTATTTCATTGTGTAATAAATAATGAATCATGTTTTATTAAAGTTGTGTGGTTTCATAGTATGCCAAATATAATATATAATCCCATATAAAAAATATGATGTTGTGGATCCTAAACATATCACTCACATTGTATGGGAATATATGGAGGAGAAGGTTTAATATTTGGATAATTCGGTGGAGGTGGAGGAGTGGGATCTATAAGCAGATGTTGAGTGGGATTTCCAGCATATAACTATAATTGCATGTCTGCAAACATTTATTGTTTGATGATCTGATCCTATTATTTATCATCTCACAAACCTCATGATCTATTTCTTCTATAGCTTTTATTTTTATTTTATACACATCCTCTTTTGAATAATCTATATAATGAACAAACACTTTTTTTATTGATACATATGCTGCGTATACTCATACATGACCCAGGTGTTCCAGATTTCTCAATGTAGGGGCTAAAATGTTATTCCCACCATCATGTATAAAGGTTTTATAGTACTCTTATACTAAAGGTATTCTTGAATAGAATATTTAATAAATTCATTAGTTAATGACCACATATCAAGAGTTTAATTAACTCAAATAACATAAATATATTAAAAAACTTTTTACAATCCTCTAACCCATAACCCTCAACTCATCAATAAGATATTGAATTTTTTTCTCCTTTGGGCCCTCTTCCATTTTTCTTGTCTAGCTAGGGGCGAAGGAGGACCAACCTCTGTAGAGCCTGAATACCCAACTCTAAATTTTTAATATTTTCTGGAGATTAATTTTTCATCCAATAATTTATACCCTATATGAGATAATTTTTGAATTTATAATTTTTTTATTGGATCTCCGGATGCGATCTACTTATCTTTCATACATTAAGAACAAAAAAGTCATTAATTTGATCATTAATACATAAAATCATATAAAATATAATATTTCACTTACAAACAATGATTCCTGTCATCCACTTTTAATAATCTCATTCCATGTATTTTCACCTATAAAATTATATATGAAACCTAGATTTTTTATTTTGACTATCCCCAAATAAGAAATTTATTGTGGGGGTTGATTTAAAATCAATCCATCTACCAGTAGCCAAAGATAGACATTTCTTCCACACGTATCTACTATCAAGTAAGTCAAATTTCATTAGTTAAAAATGAAACTAACCATATACTAAAAAAATTCAATAATAAGTAAAATAATAAATAATTATTTTACTTAAATAGTCTCCCATTATTTAGATATTGTCTCTTTTTCAATAGTATTACAATAAATAATTTAAAAAATAAATTCTTCATTGGATAGAATTAAAAGAAAAGTGTTAAATTATTTTTAATTTGGACCCCTACGAATATAATTATAATAAAATTCAATTGATATCATATATTCCAGGAATTAGGTAGATGATAATTTTAGTAAATATGTCAAGAAACCTTTATGAAACCTAAAATTATTCTCTGCCCCTATTAGAGTTAATGTCCCCTATAAATATGGATGAAGAGGGTGATCAATAGAGGTATGTGTATGAGACCCATAAAAACTAATGGTGACTCATATGTTTGATCTCAAATAATATTAAAAATCAAATTAAAATTTAATTAGTACAAAAAATAAAAAATAAAATTTTTACATATAAATTGAAATGAAAAATGAAAAATGATCCAAAACAAAATATACTAAACTAAACAAAATTTTATTCACAATTTTTAAGGTTCAAAACTAAGATGATAAAAAATCAAGGAGAGGTGAAATAATATTAATAAATGAAAAATATGAATTAAAATATTATAAAAATTCAATTGTTACATAAAATTTTAAATAATATTATTAAATTAAAAAAATAAATCAAAAATAAAAAATCATTATCATATTCATTAAAGTAGTTAAAACTAATGATAAATAAAATAATAAATATATTATTTATCTTATATATTATTAGTTAACAATGATAAATGAATATTGAAAATATTTATGAAGCATAAGTGAATATGATAAAAAAAATCACAAATAAAAAATCAATACAAATAAAACAATTACATTTTTTTAAATGAAATATCGTAGTCAATGACCAAGACACAAAATATTATTGAAAAATAAGGAGAAATTACAAGATTCTGAAAGAGGAAATTTTATTACAATCTTTTTCATAATACGGAAGGAGCTCAACCGGTAAATCATCACTCCACGTAATGTCCTAGTTGATACCATTGTTGGAACAACCATCAACCACCATGTTTTATTCCTGGTAGGTATGTGTGGCAATGCATCTGATCTCCTGGAGCGAACTAAGATAATTCTTCCAACACGCTGTAAGAGACCATGCAAGGTGAACCACACCATTCGAAATAGCTTGGATAATGGTGGTGGAATCAATTTTAATACAAATATTATTCCTACCTTTTAGCTTAATGAAGTTGACCTCATTAATCACTACCATCATCTTAGCATCTAGGATGGAGACAGATCCACAGCCACCCAAGAAGCAGCCATGAATATTTCCAAGAGAGTCTCTGAAGATGGCCCCATAACCCGCGGGGCCTGGATTTCCTTTATAAGTCCCATTAACATTGATTTTTATCCAGCTAGGAATAGGATCTTTCCTAAACACTTCAAAAAAGCGCTTCGGTTGATTGTAGATCCCATTGATTCTAAGCCGACGAAGGATGACAAAGTCACCAACCGAGTTAGCACAGGAGGCTTTCTGAAGGGTGGACGCATCCCTGATAGAAATAATAATTCTTGCCTGACCTGAAAAAATATTGAGTAACACACCATTGTGGGTAATATCATTTCTATCATACCAGATAATATGGATGAGCTCTGAAACTGTGGATAGAAAGAGATTTTTAATCTGAGGCGAGAGATCCATCTCCACACAACATTTGAGTAAAGTGAAAATAGAGTCAGCAAGTAACCATATGCAGTCAAAAATGTCAGTAAAAAAATTCCAAAAAGCAGTGGCTATGGAATAAGACAAAAATAAGTGATTGAAGTCCTCCTTATGTTGATGACATAGGTGACATCTAGAGGTGAGTTGGATACCAAACGTTTGAAGGAAAACCTCCGTAGAAAAGCGCTTGTGAGAAATACGCCAGACAATATTAAATCTTGAAGGTTTGATCCAAGGTTTATCAGAAGGATTAAACCAAGAAAAATTAGACTCGAAGGAGGAGAAAAAATGCTTGTAATAAGTTTTGGAATCAAGGATCCCATTCTGACCTGGTTCCCAAATAATACTTCCTTCATCATTAGAAAATGTGTAGTCATCAACTACATGTTTTATATGATCAGGGAGGTCTATGTGAGGGGAATTCATTACATCCTTTATGGTAAAGTTAATAGAATCTGGAACAGTGTTTGAAGGAAGAATTTAATTGAGGGGAACGTCAGCCCAGTTGTCAAGCTAGAATTTCAGGGTTTAATCAGAGTAAACCATCCATCTGGATTTGTGCATGATATTGATAAAGGAGTTTCTAATGGACGGCTAGAGGGAAGAATTCACATATGTCAAATTACGGGATTTGAGCTTATCCAGGAAATGATTTGTAAGAAAATAAATAGAGTCATTTTTGTGGTTTATTAGATTCCCTGTGAGTCTGGCCTAGAGGGCTTCATTAAAAAACTTGAGGTTTTTTATTCCAATCCATCCTTTATCAATGGGTTTCCATTATAAAATGATCATCTTTTTATTCCAATATTTTCATATTACTTACTGTCATATTTAATTCATCATTTTTACATTATTTCTACTAATTACCCATTTATAGTATGACTGTATAACATTAAATTTAATGTAATTTGCCTATCATATTTCTTAATTAACTATATAATATTAAATTCATGTAGTGATTTGGTATTTTAATTTCAAACATGAAAAATCCATTGCCTATATGAACACCAATACACTACTATTCTGAACTAAACATATAATTTCCTTATCTTTGGTATGAACTGTATAGCCTTTAATTTTATACCAAAAAAAGTTGTCAAATTTTATGTTGGGGAACCCTCTTACTATCTCAATGTTTTTGATTCATTTTATATACCATGAACAATCTACTTAAAGAAATACACAATGTTTTTATGTCTTCCATGGAAAATATAAATATCACTCTTCATTGGATAATATTATTTTAATACATTAATATGAAAGGTCATATATTTTTTATCATAATCTATTTTATTCGAGAATTATAAATATATCTCCATTATCTATTCACCTATCAATGATTTTATTTTCAATTCATGGATCCCCTTTTCCCCATTATTGTTTTTCTCATAGATAAATGTAGGAATATAGATGAACTGTAATGCTGATATATAGTTGGTTCAAAACTCTACAACCTCGTCAGAAATATACATACCAACAATGGAGGCTTGAGGTCCATATGGATTCTTAATATATCCCTTAAATATCATCATATATCATTACAAAGGATACATTTAACATAGATATAAATTTCCAAAAATCATTATTTATCACACCAAATGCACAATAAAAAATACAATAATATCATGAAAAGATATAGGAAAATAAATTTCTAGTTGAAAACATATAGAAACTTCATCATTCTATAATTTTTTATTCAATTAGTTACAAATTATATTTTAAAATAACACAAATTCATTTTTTTATTCTATAAACAATGGGAAATATTCCATGCTACACAACTCGTAAGAGATATTTCATAATGACATGAAATTCATGGGATTTCATTCTTATCAACATAGAATCATTTATGGACACAAAATTATTATAATTTTAAGAATAACCCTTTGAACTATTGATACCACTAAGACAATGACAAAAAACTAATTTTCCCCTCTTGGATAATGTATGACATTCCCTAGTTAGGTATATTATTCCATTAGAATTGGGAGTTAACTCCATACGTATTCTCATTGACGATAAGCCCATTATTTCATTCAAAACATCTTTAGTATTTCTTTTAATGTATAATAATGTGTCTATCAAACTATCAAATATATTCTTCTACACATAAATGTCATAAATGATATCTTTTACCTAATGATATATACAATAATCTAGGTCAAAAAATGCTGACCATTTCTCAACAATATATTTATCGTTAATATATTTTTGTTTTCTTTTGAATTTTATGTCGATTTTTTCCATGCTATTGAAATACTAATTAGTGGAAAATGGTTTTGGAGAAATATCTATTTATTGTGGAACATTGAATAATTTTTTTAAAGTTCAATAAGAGTAATCCATAGGTAAAACCCTATAAGGACCCATGCATACTATTTTTCTCTTATATTGTAGTTGATAATATTAAATTTCTTGTTTAAAAAATGGAAAAGAATTATTCCCCTTAATTAAACATCTATAAATATTTCTATATGTTTAGAATACATTTATAGTGAACATAATCATTTCATTCCATTGAAAATTACCCATTTTATTAATATCATAAACACTAAAACATTATTCCAATAAAAGTTTCAAATAATCAATTAATGTTGATAATAAAACATAAATTTCATTTCTAGGATATTTTTTCCAGAAACTATTATGGTCAGCATGATATATTTTATCATTATAAAATATTTTTGAGATAATTTTTAAATTAACAATAAAATGATGTAAGAAATATTTTTTCTACTAAGGATTTGATATGGAATCGTTCAAGTGATACAGAGTCCATGTCTGATATTTCTAAATTAATTTCTTAATATGGAAAACTATTGATCAATTTTCATCCATTGTGGAAAATTAGATTGATGAAATAATTTTCCATCAGATGTCCACTAATCTTCATGCCATATTAACCTTGTTACATCATTTAAATTTTTAAATAAATTTTTCAAATGATGATTTATAAAATGATAAAATATTTTCTTGGTATGAGTCTTTGTTTCTACTAAATCATCCTATGAGTTTTAATTTAACTTATACCATGATGTCCCACATTTAAGACACTCATATAGACATTTTGATTCCTTTTTATATTAAAAATTTTCTATTCAGGAGGGCATGTATCTTCTAGTACCACAAATCCACTAGGCATAAAATTTTCTTTTTATTATAATGTTATTAGTAAATATCATTATATTTAGAAATTTCTCCTTTAAATAGCTATAAATACTCTATAAAACTCTTCTCACACCTTTCATTATTATCATTTAATTCAATTAATCATCACACTATTGATAAAATTATAATTTTGATAAACCAAGTATATACTGGTGTTTTAGCATCACCATATAGATGATCAATTATAAATTATTTCTCATTTTCCCCTATATAAATATAAAAATACACTTAATTAATTTGAAATGACATATAATCATGAAAATCATCAACATCAATGCATCTAGAATTCTGGACAGTCTCACAACAACAAATCAATGTGTTGTAAATCCAAAAAAATACATGATAAATTATATTATATTATATTTTTCTATTTTTCATCCTTTTCATATTTATGAATTTAATGAATGGAAAAGAAAATAGGTCATTGGTTAGTAAATTTAATTTATAAAATTCCAAAAATAAATTAACACCATCCTCAAATTCATTAATTTTTTATAGTGTAGTAATCAAATTCTGACTCATTGTTATTTATAAAAAATATCATGAATTGTAAATAAGTTATTAAATTTTTAAATTTAATTTCAAATTTAACATTATAAATATAAAAACTAAAATAACATAATATATTTTAAATTTTAAAAGCATAAAACATATTTTATAAATAATATTATTACATTGAATATATTTAACTATCATTCATTCAAAAAGAAATCAAAAAATCATTGTTCTGCCATGATTATTTTCTAAATATATATTATCAATGCTTGATATTCAAACTCCATAATCCACTATACCTTAAAATTTTCCTCTCATAATGGAATAAACAAACATAACCTATAAAAACATTAATTAGTAAGTTAAATTTGATTTATAACACCAATTGTCTTAATAATCATCTAATAAAACATTAATATAATAAAAATAATAGATCATTTAAAAATATAAAATAGATGCAAGAATAATCTAAACTAAAATTAAAAATAATGAATAGATGTAAAATAAAATAATTTAAATATATCATTAAAGAAAAATATCCCAAAACAAAATTCACCAATTAAACCATAACTCAGATGCGTGGAAAATCTGAATAATAATTGTGAACTAAAAATATATAATTTAGAGATGATGAATTTGAAGGCCATAAAAATGGAATGACATTAAAGAGAGAACAAAAGTGATGACTGATGAGGACTAATGGTGTAAGACAGTGGTTAAGCTTAACTAAAAGTGATTCGAGGTCTCGATATCGAATAATGTAGTGTTTGGGTTCTCTATGTGTGAGAAAACACAATACTTCTGTGGGAATTGTTAAAAATAAAATAATCATCTAGAAAATTCATAAAACATTTTATGTTTCTTAATGTAGATTACAAAATAACCAACATTGAAACTCCATTTTTATGTATTGGTTATTTAATAACCTATATTTTGAAAATATTACTCATATTTCTCATGTTAGTTATTTTATAAATGATTTTGAAAATTATATATAACATCAATGCTAACTAACCTATGTGAAAAATGGATCATTTCACTTTTCTTTTATAATATTTCATGTTCTCTAGTAAATATTCTCATTTTTTAAATAATAAAAAATAATTCATGAAAAAATATAAAATACTACTAATAATAGTAATTTATATGTATTTGATCCATTGACAATAAATAGATCAATTGAAACAAATGTGGTTGAATATCTATGTTATGTCTGAGTTAAGTTATATCTTTTACTCATGTCCAATGTATCCACATCTTATTTTGATCTTCTTAAGAAAATGATGTGGTTTTATCAATTTTCTTCTTCAATAAAATATTTATCTACTCACACATCAATTAGGGTAATGTGTGAGTGAAAATACAATTTAATAACCTTAATTGTGGACATGAAGACCCTTTTATATATAATGGGAGTGACTGATGATGTGAAAATATTTTTTTATAGGTAAATGATAATTATAGAAAGATATAAAAAGTGACAACATTTTGAAAGATTGTATTTTACAAAATTATATGTTAAATAGTGAAATTGAGTCATCATGACGAACCAAAGAAGTTATGGGATTCACATAGTCTACCCAATTTTTTGCAAGCCCAATAGTAAGAAAATTTGTCACCCAAAAACATGAGTGATGTTGTAATTCATACTCTAGAGGACCTCCAAGAAATTTTTCCACTAAGACATCAAATTCCAAGATAAATGAATATTACCAGTTCTCACAACATGAATAATAGAGGTAAAATATCATTTAAACCATATGTTTTTTAATTATTTCTTTATTTCCATATCGATCGCATTGATCGACCAAAACAGTTTTACTTAAAGGGATAAGGACAAACTATAAGGTTCAAAAATGTATACTTTAATCATCACCATTATATCCATGAATACAACTTCAAAACCAACAAAACTCAGGTTCCCTCATGAATCCCCATCGGTGTTGCATTTTATCCACCTAGTGAAAAGTGAATTCCATAAAACATCCAAAGTTCCCTTCATGGGAAAATAATTACCGTCAACATTTATACATTTTAAAGTAGATAAATCGTATATATAGTAGTTTTAGTGACCCATATGGATTGTGTTAGCTTCTTGGTCCATCATTTTTAAAAAAATGAAAACAAAATCTTCTTATTTTATATAATGTATGATTTTTGAGCCCCCGAGGGTCCTAAACACCCCCCAAAAAAGGTTTTGGGGCCATTTTCGTCATCTTATAGGGAAGGTCGTGTTAATAAAGGCCTGAGTCATCCCAATAAAGATCATCTAGAAGAGGGGGATGTGTGGACAGAGCCACTACATGTAATACAAAAACAATTCTATCACCAATGCCATAATAGCATGGGTCTCCATCAAATGACACCCCCTTCTTATAGTTGGATGAATTTTTAAATGGGGGTGAATTTTTCTTCCCCAAACTATAATAATAATAATAATATGTTTCTTGTAGTTGATTTTTTAAGCCTGGTTTTTTGGATTTTCAAATTTTTCTTTTGAAATTATACTACATTGTGGAATCATCCCCCTTCCCCTTTGGGAAAAATCTAGCAACAATAATCCAATTGATACCTATAGGACCACTAGAAATAAATATAAACCCACACACAAAAACAAATTTTCTTCAATATTAAAACACACAAAAAATTGTTTTGATCTGATTTAAATATTTGGATGGCCATAACATGGTATTATGTGATCATGTCGAAGTTTTGTATGTTGAAATAGGACTTTAATGATCCCATATTGAAAACATCAATTAAAATTTAATTTTTAATGGTCCAAAAATAATTAATTTTCTCTAAAACCAATTTTTGGTACTAGGTGGACAATGAATGAAGTTGGGTAGGGTTTTTTAAATTTCATATCATAAAACCCTAGTAACAATGTTAACTCTAGATATTTGATACCCAATAGAATCCCAATGATCTTATATGAAAGGATTTAAGAAAATAAATTATTTGAACACAAACCACATTCATTTTAATGAAGTGGTTGAAAACCCTTGAACTCCAGTGATTGCAGTAAAATGGAACCAATAAAAGACCCCTTTAGATCATACACACATGATTTGAATTTCTATGGGTATGTCGATCAACAATATTTGTGTGATACTGTGAGTAATTAATGATTCCTTCAATGACTTGATGATCTCCATTGTATCACTCCTTCAAACTATAATGAAGAGCATGGATTATTTCATGGCATCGGTTGATACACTATCTAGGATGTTAAATATATGATAGAGGATCTCTCAAATAAAAATGCATGGATAAACTATAAATTAAATATTCTTCTCTATTAAATAGTGATGTTAAAATATCCAAAATTGGATTCATAACCACCGAATATATATGACCTAATAAATAGTCCATAAAATAAATCTTATTATCTATTAACAATTTCACAAACTAAATTTATATATTTATCATTTACATGTATTATAATTAATATATTATGTGATTAAATAAATTCATTAACATAACTCTTTATTTTTGTGATTATTAAAGGATCCTTATATATTAAAATGATATTTTTTGGTGAATAATTTTCATGTATTTCCATTAAAACTAATAAATATATTAAATAAAATTATTCAATTCAAATTATTCTTCAAACAGATAATAATGATTTTTTTTCATGGTGATTGTTTAATCTTGTAAATATGCTTGAACCTATGTTGGGGCCAACCATTTCCTATACTTCTATCCATAATAATTGGACAGAATATTGAATATTCATGGTGTATTAATCTCAAGGACCTTATCTTGATAGAAGTGAGTATTACTAACAAACTATGAGTGAAGTTGAGATTCCATCATGGCCCCTAAGGGTATAAAGTATACTCATAGCAATGAAAACCTCTAACAAACACAAAACATGTAAAATAATATATTTATCATTGGATATCACCAAATTCTGGATGCACACTTTGTATCATCATCAATTGATAATTTTTTATTCATTTACCTTACTAGTTGTACTTAATTTATTCTACTTTTCCCTAGAATTTATGAAGGCACTACCATCCTGGTATACTATGTAGACATATCCCTCCATTTAAAAATGATAAATTATATATTGACCATTCAATCAATGAAACACCACTAATGGCGCACCAAATGTAATATAACATTCCAAGTCATTAATTTAATTGTTTTTTTCTTAAATCAATGACATAATCAAACAGTACATAGTGATAATAATCACAAATACGGATACAAATACACTTATTCACTGATAGGAACTACCAATGAGACAGGAAACATGTGGTTTTTATTTGTGGGTTAGTACTCATGATCTCATCCACTCAAGATCGCCAGTATGAAATTCATGGTAAGATGTCTCAAAAGATTTTAAACCCCCAAAACATGATAGTTGAACAACATATGTGTCTTGTAACCATGATGTATTTGGACTATAAGACATTTGATTAAGATTATAGTCATGGTAACACTAGGTTATCATTATATCCCATGAACCACTATAACCATTAGATAAGAAATCTAATATATGTAAATTACGATAAATCGTACATCAAAAAGTTATTATACAATTTTTGAAATGATAAACTCACCTATATATAAATCATTATACATTTAACTGTAATAAATGTAAATTAAATATTTGGGTATAGGGAACATATTCACTACATTCTAAGCTTTTTTGACTGTGTAACATAGCATGAACTTGTATTAAAACACAAAATTTGTTAATGGGTTAATTTGATAATCATTCAGGGGATAGTGTAGGCATTACAAAATAATGTTAAAATGATTTTCCACAAACCATTGAGGGTTTTCCAACTCTTATGGGGTAATTCAAAGATCCATTGTTACACTAAAACCCTCTAAAATTGTGTACATGAGGCTATATTTGAGAGGTGGTGTAATTTCAACCTCTAATAAATTATATGTTGGACTCCCAACATCGCCTAAAAAACAACATGAATTTTTTATAATTGACATGATTTCTTATGTTATTATTCCCATGGAAAATTCACAATTCCAAATTACATTGGATGTGATATTAGGATTAAATATTATTAAAAAACATTTATTTTATAGTTTCTTCCAGTGTTTTGGGTGTCAGGAGTGACCCATTGGATTTTCCTAGTGAATCCCATAGCATGTAGGGTGAAAAGGATATAACATACAACCATTCGTTCCATTAATGTGTAGTTAATGGTGTTAAGTGTGTCGAATTGGGGGTGGAATAATAGAATGATTATTAATTATGTGACCCTCTATGTCACATCATGTATGTTCTCTAATAATAATAAATAAAATTTAAAAAAGGAATATTAGGGGGAAAGTTCCATTCAGCTAGTTAGTATCACACTTCCCTGCTCTTTTTTCTTAGTTTTGCAAGGATGATACTCTGTTATCTATTATTATCTTTTTGTGCCATAAATTGAATGAGGTGTCCAGGGAAAAATCTAACAGTATTTCTTCCAAGTTGTTTTATTTCACTCACATAGGTGAGGTTTTGTGCCATTTATAGACATTATTCTGTATTTTTAGGATTTTTTTATAAATTTCTTTACTTTATTACATCTCAAGATGAATCATAGGATGTACATTTGTGAAACAATATGGGTATAAGGTTGGAAATTCCATTATTTATCCATATTATACATGTGTCAGAAGATTTTTGGTAAATATTCCGGATTGGGATTTTTCGAGTGTGACTAGTTTTACATAAATTTTATTCTATTTTTCTTGGAATAATTCAAAGAGTACACTTATATTTGAAAAGGTATGTCTGATTCTGGTAAGGTGTGGTAGGTGTGAAATAGGGTTCCTTGATTTAATTTTCAAGAATGTTTCCAATAATGTCATTTTATTTAAGTGAGCCAATATCTATGTTGTTTTCATGGGAATGTTTTGGGCATCAACTATGAGATATTTGGGGATTATGATCATCATAAGTGGAAAATTTTGCTTCAAATGTGGTGAATGAGGTTTTTCTAAGGGTGACCTGGGATGTTGTGGTTATTTTTTCTCATTATGTTTGGTTGATATTGTAGTCGGTGTTTTCTGTGCACATGATAAATTCCCAATGAGGTTTTTTTACTACTTAATATGGGTATAGGTCTTCATAGATAAATTGGAATATGGTATGGTGATGAACACAAATATAGATAATGTTCTCATAAAAGAATTCCACAATTGATAGAGTGTGATACCATCAGATGAGCGAAGAGGATCACATCTATGTGTAAGCCAATGTTTTTGGACTATAGAAAAATTAGCATCATCCTTACGTAGGACATTGGGATGATTATCCAATTTTTATAGTGAGAGGTATTTTTTGGGAAATTTTATATGTTTATAAATGTTTTGTTAGGATTTTAGATTAAATATTAGGGGTTACTGATAGATGTATACAAGTGGTGAGGTGTTGCAACATGACAACATGTGGTATGTGAATGGTCAAAATACCATGGATTCTTTATGTATGAGATATTGTGTATTCATTACTCCACTCTTGTGTTGGTTGCAGCAGTTAAATAACCTTTTATAACTGCTAAGGACATGTGATTAGATTATGTGATGTATGTGTGTTATTTACCTTTATTTATATTTTTTATACACTATTATATGTATGTATGTATTAAATGGACACCATTGGTTGTGTCCTATTGTCTTTATACTCACACCATTAATGATCCTCCCAGGATGTATACAGACGTTATGTATTTTTGTATAGGCTACTGAATGTTCTCATTGTATGGAGATACGTTAGCTAGGATGTGATGTTGGTGCATGGGATAGATTTCATAGTTTCTAGTAGATTAACCAAGTGGTTTATTTATGCCAAGATGGATCTATATTGGTATGTATTTATTATGAACATATATAATGATTCCATGAGTGATATTTCACAATTATTAATGATTTTTATGACATATAAATATTATCATTTATGTATGGATGGTGTACTGTTTCCCCGTTATAATGTTTTTTTATACTATTTTGGTTGAGTTTAATAAAAAACTTCCATAGTGATGTAATTATTTCTAGTAATACCATTACCAAGAAATGGTATGGTCTCCCCACTATCACCATATAGACTATAATCATTAGTCAATAGCCTTTGGTGTATGTTGAGGCACTCTATGGCCATATTGTACACTGGACCATAACATCGGTTCAATGACTTCTAGGGCGTGTCATTTCAATTTTTTATCAGAGGATAACTATAGGTGTTTCCATGCACCATTAAGGGGCTTGGGTTTAAATTGTAGTATCTAAGGATGTTGGTTAAAAATTGGTTATAGAATTAATCTAGATTCCATGTGATAATAATGGATTGTTTATTAATGGTATGTTATTTAGGATATGTTCAGCTAGATCATAATAATGTGTTTGAACATGGGATAGAGGTTGTATTGTGTGTCTAGCCAGAACCTGAATGAACTGAAGTCCATGCTACTTGAGAAAAAGGGATTATTTCTCATATTTTCATGGTTATAGAAGCATTATTTGATAAAGATTAAATTTTATTTGATGATTATATTTTTTTATTAAAATCTTTTCTACAGAGGCATGATTAGAGTATTGATGAAATATGATTTGAAATTATGGTCACATGCCATATGTTTTTTCTTGTGGTTATTTATTGGAACGTGGAAGAAATGAAATGAGTCCGATTTTTAAACTATCTGTAATAGGCTAACCATTGTTCTCTTATATATCCCTTTGGTGTCATTACATCAACTTTCCATATATGTTATTTTTGATGTCCTTAGTATGTGATCCTACATGTATATGGGGTATGTTGTTCCTGACTCTGATATGTGTATGTAGGGAACCATTAGTTGAGAAGGTCAATGAGTTGGTTGTGGTAGGTAAGTATCATTGTGGATAGATGTGCTTCATGTTACAACTTTCCCCATTGTTCAAATATAGAATTTTATAATTGGTATTGATCATGGTAATTTTTTATTAGTCTGATCCACTTAAATAGACTCTAATGGAGTGTCAGGAGGGTGGATATGTTTTTCCACCATGGCATGTGTGGGAATAATCCCCTGAGGGAAGGGGTGAGCATGAGCCATAGTGGGATGCACTGAGGTAGTCAGGACAACAAAATATGGAGTAGGAGTTTGGGTTCGGGTTCAATGAGTATCTCAAGGAGGTCTTGGTGTCAGTCATTTATATCAATTATATGAGATAACATGGATCTAATACATCCATAAAATATTTAAAGAATTAGTTTCAGTGACAACACAGTCTTTTCTTTTAGGGTGTTGGGTGGTAATAAGTGGTAATGTTCTAGAGAGAGCCAATCTAGTCTATTTTCAATCATAATGAGACACTCCAAGGGAGGAATGTGATGTTGGACAATTTTATGCTCAGGGTACTGGTAATGATTTTTTGGGAAATATAGGTATATGCGGATAATCATGAGCAAATGATGTGGAAGGACTACATAAATATGATCTTTTGGGGATTCATCTATAATATATTGAGAGAATATCATGATTTTGAGTTTATAAACATATATCATGGATACACCTCAGTCATGGAGTATACAGTGATGTTCAAATACCTATAACATTCTGAACTGATTATGGATGGAGATAACCCCACCATTGTGAGAGATTTACGGATGTCCTATAACATGCCATGCGTGTATTGGTGATCATATCCATATTTAACATGTTCTTGGAATAAATTAATTATGAATTGTTAGTCCTGGGGAATTTGAAGGATAAAATGTTGTTGATCTAGATAGA
Organism: Viscum album; assembly: GCA_963277665.1. NCBI lineage: Eukaryota > Viridiplantae > Streptophyta > Magnoliopsida > Santalales > Viscaceae > Viscum > Viscum album. The sequence continues at coordinate 605,582,847 of OY728139.1, read as the reverse complement.
TGTGTCAAGGGAGACAGGTAGTAGAGATTTGGGTAGCCAGAAGCAAGGCCATGAGGAGATACACCAAGGTGGTCAGTTCAGAGACATAGTGAGGCCACTAAAGAGTGGGTATTCAATTAAATTCCACCAGTTTAGGTATCCTTAAAATTTTTAGACACATTTTTAATGACCACCCATGGAGTGTCGAGCATGTCGATTGATGGACCATTTTGAGAGGCTTTTGGATAGGCATATGGGGAAGATGAGAGTTACAGATTTGGTCAATCATAGGGATCTGATATAGAACTAGGAGCTGTACTGGGAGATATTAATAAATATATGATTGAAAATAAAGAAAATGGTAGTGTAAAACGTACTAAGAAGTGGTGAAATGGATGTTGTGAGTACAAATCAATGGGAGGATAAGGTATCAGAAAGTTAAGATTTATTATAGATAGACATGATTGAGCTGGCTAGTTTAGAGCATACTGGGTAGACAACCACATTTTGAGTTATTCCTTGAGTGTGGAAATATTCTTTTTGTTTTTTATGATATTTAATAGTGCATGATATACATGTATAGTAATTAAATTAACCATATTCTACTTAATATTTTATCATTGGGATGACACCTAAATGATTGGGGGATGTTTTGGCAGTTGGGAACATTTATGAGTATTAGATATGATACATGATCCATTGGGAATCATGTGTGATGTTAGAATCTCATGCTTCAGTTATGGTGTATAATTTTTTGGGCATCATTTGTGATTCATATGTTAGATATAAATTTTCTGATATGTGTGATTAAAAATGTTTAATGGTTGGTATGTGCATGTCTAGGTGGATGGTTGGTGCGAAACCATCAAGATGATGTGGAATGGGTCAAAAAGTTATTAGTTTGGTGATATATAAGTTGGAGAGCACCACGAAATGAATAAACATATTGTTTGAGTAACTGAGGTTTGGTAGTTTTATTGATATGAGATTGATATATTTAGTATCATCACATCATATGGGAAAGTGGAGAGAATGATTCTCATGATGAGTGAGATCTCGGGTTGGTGTGTTTCTATATAGCTTTAGGATGAGATATTTGTATGGTGGGGATGTTGTAAGACCCAAGATATTATTAGATGCATGGATCAATTTAAATATGCATCAAACCCATGTTTTTATGGGGTTTCAATTATTTTTTGGGTTTCCAGTTTCATGGGGGAGGTTCAAGGTAAATCTTAGAATCCAATGCATTAAATGACTATGACATGATTCCTTTCACACTGTGAACATATATTTCAAAATTTAGAGTGGGTTAGACATTTTGATAAACACCTACCTAATTATTCAGAATGTAACCCTTTAATAAATGTGGTGAGTATGCCATAGAAAAAATGCTAATATTGGAAAAGTGTGCGGATGAGGGCCTTCTAGCCATGGAGTAGTTCAGCACCCTCTAATTCTTATACTCATGGTTCCAAGTAGGGTTCTCCACCATATATTGTTAGTTCTTTGTGTCTTCATCGCATGAGTATGCATATGGAAAGTCTAACACTCAATTTCCCTTCTTTTATTTCTCTCACATATGTGAGGTGTTGCACCATTTATGTCCTTTAGGCCCTATTATTGTGATGTTTACCTAGATTTTCAATTTATTCCATATAAAGTTGAATCAATGGATGGTAATCAAAGAAAAGACCTATATGGGCACAAGATGGTCGTTTCCAAGCATTCTCTTAATTATATTAGTGTTATGTGATTCATAATATGTATACATGAGTGGGGTAGTATGGGTTTGCCTAGTTTTATAGTGATTTTATATTCTATTATTCATGGAAGATTCTAATATTTACTATCATGTTTGAAAGGTTACATTGGAGCCCGGTATTGAATGGTAGGTGTGAAATATGGTACCGTGATTTGGTTACATAGGATGTTTTTTGTAATTTAATTTTATTAAAGAGATCTTATTGCTATGTTGGATTTGTATGAACATATCGAGTAAGGCATGTTTGATCTTTAATGATTTTGATCACTGGATGTGGGGTGAATTTTTTTATAAGTGCTGATAGAGGTTTTTTGAAGGGGTTACCATTGATTTTTTGGAAATTTACACTCACTGTGGTTGACTTACTACACCATCAGGGTTGTGTGAATGAAGGATAAGTGCCATGTGTGGTGGTGATGGCTACATGATGTTGGTGGATGCCTCTATGGATCTAGTAGAATAGAGTATGTAAATGGCCATCAATGTAGAGGAGGTTCTCATTGAGGAGGTCCATCATTGATGTTGTGTTAGACCATAAAATTAGGGAAGAAGATCACTTATCTGTTTGAGGTGATGGGTCAGAACTACAGAAGGACGAGTATTGTAATGTCGTCAAATGTTAGGGTTCTAAGACTGTAGTGTTCTAGTGAGGTGATTTCTAAGGGTCTTTGGATAAGTATGATTATATTCTTTTGGGTTTTCAGATTAACTAAAATGGGGTACCTATGGATGTTGTTTTGTGATAATGTGTTGGAACGTCACATCGTGCATTATGTGAATGATTAAAAAACTGATAATTCTTCTATTATGAGTTACCATGGATACATTGTTCCACTCTGATGTTGTTTGAATAACGCAAAGGATCCATTCTAGGAATTGAGTATATGTTAGTGGTTTATGTGTTGTGGGTGTTTTTTCCATTTATTTACATTTTCTATACACAAGTATATTGATGGATTTAAGATTGGGACACCGTTTTTGGTGGGATTTTATGTTCAGACTCACACCCTGCAAAGGCCCCTCAAAACCTATGTTGTAACACCATAATTATTTACAAATATATTTATCATATAATGTATTCAAAAAATGAGTCTATGTGAATCAAACAATTTCATATTTATAGGAGATAGTTATAACCTAACAATTAAAAATAAATTTTCAGCTTCTGTGATTTGAATTTCGAAAAAATATCATATATAGTTGTGATTATTAAGATATTTAAAGTTTGATGGGATCAAATTAAAATTTTGGTGAACAGTAACTTACACTTATGAATAGTGTCATACCCTTATGAATAGTAATGTACCCGTATTAATAGTAACCTCACCCAATTAAGTATAAATAAAATTGAGGCACCTTATAAATGAAATAGAATATTTTAAAAATTAATAATTAAGTGTTGGTATATTTGTGAGTAAAAATATTTATTTACAATTTTAAATTAATAAATTAATAAATTTAATTTTCATAAAATTTATTACTAAATAAATATTTTATTGTCCAATTATTTTAAGATAATTTTATGAGGCCTCAGTTAATTTTTGAAGGCACTATAAAATCAGCTTTAAATTTATAATTTCTATTTTCCAAGTAAATAATTATTTTATTTAAAAAATAAATTTCTCATATTTAGAAAATTTATTTAATAGATTTAGTTCATTTATTAATTCTATATGGTGAAAAATGGTAAGGGTGAATTTTTGATATTTCTCTGAAATGCTAGATTTTTGTGAATAGTGAAATTCGATAATTTACGAAATATGATAAATAAATAAATTAATGAATCAAGATTCAGTCATGGATGATGTAAATGGTCATTGTATCGAACTCACATGAATGTATTACTATTTTTAGTCACAATAATCTATATTATTCATTGTCTTGAGAAAAAATAATAAAATAATGATTAACATAATGGAAAACCCTTCTCTCCTCCACTATAAAAACCACCCCTCATTCCACATTCTCTTCACTCCTCTAACCTTAATTCATCTAAAATATCTACCCAAATTGAATTACCTAGTCCATACCCACATCCAAAATTTATTGGTCTTACCAATAGACCAAAACCCCTTCCCTTAAGGAGGTTCTCAAGGCGGCCATTTCAAGAGGTAAACCCTCGTCCTTTTTCTTTTCCTTTCATTTTCAATTTATTTTATTTTCTTATATTCTCCTCACCTCCTCTATCCAAATGATCATGATAACTCCATTATCATCTATATACTAGAATTATATCATGTTAATGTAATATACTTCATCAAACTATTATCTCTCCCTCTTTTATTTTATAAATGAAATCCTCATCGTTGAGGTGTAGATTTACAACCTTCATGGACGACGAACATTCATTCCACAATTTCTCCTAAAAGTATGGTCATGAAACCATTTTTTATTGTTTCAACAGACTATAATTTGGATACAATAACCAATTTAATTTTCTATAACTAGAATATATACATAATACTAATTCATACGACAAAGTAGTCTACAACAATTGAAATATCGCCAAAATAATCAAAGTGGTTATCATTAATATTCTATCTAATAAATCGTCATCATACCATGTAACCATATTATAAATATAACCATTTACACTTATTTATTTTCATTATTAATATATAATTTCAATTCTGGAGATTTTTATCCATTCCACATGAACTCCATTACTTATAATCAAGCGAACCAAACTTGAAATCAACGAAATGAACACTCCAGAACAAAGAAATTCAATCTTATAACTTATTAATGCAGAAATAAATGCACTTAATAAGACTGTAATGAATAAAATATTTGTACATAAGGATCTAAATTGGTTAATTAATTTATTTAATTTGATCATCCATGACACTAAGGTTAAGTGTAGAATACATTCAGACATAATGTAAGGGGTTTCTACCCAAACCACCATTTTTTCGGGTTACTCGTTTCTCTACAAAACTTAATGAAATTATTAATTATTATTATGTAATCCTAATTAATTTTTTGGTAATGTTATATAAATGGGTACTAAAAAAATCTGTATTTCTTTTATAGGCATTTTCATGCTTTAAAAGGTTCTTTCAAAAATTACTCTTGATAAACAAGGCCGATTCAAGAGATCCTCTCAAATTTTTACCGATTTTAAAGTATAATCTATAATCTATTTTAAGAAACCATTATTTTTATAAAACCAATAATTTCATCATGTAAAAAATACCTCCATTCATTTCATGTTTTATGAAAATATTTATCCAAAAGAACAATTCATATCAAAATAAAAGAGTATTTATTTGAAGAATTACTCGATGATTTTATAATTGTATTTTCATCTGTTTCAACACTCTTGGTGATTCTTATGTATAATTGTGACTAATATTTTAAGATATCAACTACCATATTTTATTTAATTTTTTATGATTATTTTGACTCTGGATGTGATATCTTGAAACCATTCACCATGTTACTCTGAATGGTTAGTGTTTGGGGAATGTTACTTATATTTCATATGGTAGTTTCAATATAAATATATATGTTGTTTATGTTTATACCTATTCAAAGGAGGAATGAATTAAAATCATTTAGTGATGGGTGTGGCCCGCTATATCCCCTCAATGAATCAATAGGTCTCATGAGGAAAAATAAACATGGAGTTGTCTAGGGGATTTCCCATTCTCGGATATGGTTTTGGATAAGGTCGTGATGGTATATTTCCTAATGTCTTACATTATGCATTTCCATCATTATAAAAATTGATAGTGAATGAGGTTATTAGATTATTATAATACAGAAGATTATGCTTTATTATGTAATTATTCATTTATTCCTTATTCCTACCATATTATGTTTTTGTTAATTATTAATGGTATCTGTTTTTAGATATTTACCATGCCAAATATCTATGTTTATGATATCTTTGGTTGTATTTCTTACCCTTACTGAGCATCTGAGCACACACCTTTCCTATGTTTTATTATCCCAGTATGTGAAGAAGTAAATTATGAATGACCGTCTAGGGTAACCTATGAGTTATGGATGTTTTCAAAGGAATATCCATATTTTATTTCATTTAAAGTTGTAATGTTGAACGTATTTATGAATCTGGTTTTAAAAAACTACTAAACCAATTGGTTCCTTCGAGATAAGACATTATTGAAATCATTATAGTGTAACAAAATAAGGAACCAAATCCAAGAAACTAGGGTCTGGACTTTATAGTTTTTATAAGAGTAAGATTAGTAGAAACTTTGGAAAATATATTTAGAAAAGAATGATTAGGGAACAAAACACTAAGATATACTTTTAGGATAAACATACAAGAACATCCTGGAATTTTCACAACAAAGATATTATGTGGATATTCTTATAAAATACATCCACTTCTTGATAATAAAAGTGGATTTTATTCTAGCACAGATGTACCTTGGTGTAACAACTCCGATGAGGTGTTTTGGGCTTCACCCAGGGTAGCCTAGTACATGAAAACGAGCCATACTACACACCTAGTTCGACACTCATAGGGGATATGGTTAGGATAATTCACATTTTCATTACCAACCATTACAAAGGATTTAAAATTAATTTTTTCTCAAATAAATGATTTTTATGATTGTGAGATTATCTATTACTAGGATTTAAATTTTCTTATATATTTTTTAAATTAAGACTATAACTTATGATTCATAACAAAATGCAGTGTGTTCCATTATTTATAAAAGGAGCCTAGTGGAAGGAATGGAAACCATATCAATACACATATCCCATGTAGGGATTTCCCTCCTATGCAAGATAATGATATTGGCACTGGAGTTACAAATGGTGTTGAGAAACTTATTATTATACTAGGAAAACTAACTCAGGTTATGAATAATAACCCTACCTATATGGGGCATCCTGGTCCAAAACCTAGAGAAGCAATGTTAGAATGCATTATGCATCAACAACCTCCATCATTCAATGGGAATACAAAACCATTTGTAGTAGAGTAGTGGATAAATTATTTAGAGAAGATATTTCTCAATTTGGGATGTAATGAAAGAGAGATGGTTGTCATGGAATTTTCTCGTCTATCGAGTGATACAGATAAATGGTGGTTATTAATTCAAAACACAGTGGAGGAGGAAGAAATTAATGAAATTGAATAGAGGTATTTTATGGAAATTTTCCTATAAAAATATTTTCCTCATGAACAGTGAGCAGATATGGATTGGGAATTTACGAGTCTCTTATAGAAAGAAGATTAAAATTTTACAAAGTATGAAGCCATCTTTACATGGTTATTAAGGAATTATACATACTATATACATAATCCTAAGAGAAATATTGATTTATTATTTGATGGTTTAAAACAATTCCCATTAAGGGCACTAGTCTCCCAAAGTTTCTAATCAGATGAAGACATCGTCTCATGTGCTATAAAGAAAGTAAAATAATTGTCTACGTCTTATTAATTTAAGGGAAAACAAGAGAGGAATAGGGTGGAAGAAGTTATAATGGATAAAGGGGTGAATAAAAGTGGTAATTCCCCAACATGTGATACTTGTGGAAGGAAACACCCTGGTGCCTACTTGAAAGGAAAAGGAGTGTGCTACAAGTGTGGACAGAAAGTTCATCATGCTAGAGATAGTAAGGGGAACAAAGAAGATATCAATGTTAAATTATATAATTGTAGAAATATGGGACACTATACTAATGATTGTCTAATGGGTCAAGGAAGCGTTCCTCAGAAAAGGCCTAGGGTGAAAGGCCAAGCTTATGAGATCATAATTGCTGAAGTTTAAGTTCCAAAATATGTGGTGGTAGGTACTATAATTATTTACTCAATCTTGGTAAATTATTTATTTGATTATACATCATCACATTCTTTTATATCTTCCCATTTTTCTTTAAAAAATTGATATGTTTAATTATCATTAACAAGGGACTTGTTATGAAAAACCCCAATGGGAAGTCTCATTTCTATAAAGATGTGTCGGGAAATCCCCATTATGGCATATAAATATGATTTATCTCCAGATTTTATCATTATACCAATTTATACAAATAGACTATGGTCGAATTTGATAGAATCCTTGGCATGGAATGGATTTCCAAAATTGATGCAAAAATCTATTGCAAGAAGAAGGAAATTTGGATTTTTGAGGTAGGTGTAGAATCCATTATCTTTAGAGAAGAAACATCACAATCTGATTCTTATCTAGATCCACCCCCATTATCTCTACTTAATTAAATTCTTGCTGAGTATGAGAATGAAATATCTATATATGAGGAAAGAAATATTAAAATTCATAATGTACCTATTGTGGAAGAATATATTGATGTATTTTCAGAGGATTTACATGGAAATCCTTCAGAGTAGGAAGTTGTGTTGTCTATTGAATTATTTCCTAGTTCAAGTCCTATATCAAAGACTCCTTCTAAAATTGACACTATGGAATTAGTTGAACTAAGGAAAAAACTAGAGGATTTGAGTGATAATGGATTTATTCACCCGACTTATTCTATATGGGAATCCCCTATTCATTTTATTGAGAAGAAATATATATTTATGAGGTTGTACATTGACTATATGGAGATCGATGCTGTTATAATAAAGAACAAGTATCCCCTATGAAGGATTGATGACATATTTGATCAACTTAATGGAGGCCAATATTTTTTGAAGATTTAACTTCGATATGGATATCATCAGTTGTATGTGTGCAAGGAAGATATTCCAAAGACAAGATTTTGAACTAGTTATGGGAATTATGAGTTTACAATAATTACTTTTGGATGGACTGATGTGCCCTCTATTTTAATGGATCTATTGAATAGAGCTTTCATGGAATATATTGATATATATTTGTTATACTTATTGATGATATCCTGGAATACTCCAAAAGCTATGAAGATCATGATAATCACTTGTGCTTTATTATAATGATTCTTAGAAAAAATAATTTATATCAGAAGTTTACCAAGTGTAAATTCTATCATCAAACAGGTTTTTTGTTGAAAATTTTGTCTCAAAGGATAGAATATTAGTTGATCTTTCAATGATAAATGTTGGTCAAGAATGTCCTACTCCAACAAACATTACCGAGTTATGTAGTTTTATTGGTTTTGTAGGTTATTATGGATGTTTCATTCAGAACTTCACCTGATTAGCCAACTTGTTAACCAATATTACTCATAAAGGGGTTAATTTTGTATGGAAAAAATAATGTGAAGAATGTTTTGAAGAATTCAATAGGAGATTATTGGATTCTCCAATCTTAGCTCTACCATCAGGGAATGGTGGATTTGTGATCTACAGTGATGCATCAAAGAAACGTCATGGATATTTCCTTATGAAGAATGAAAGAGTTATTTCCTATGCATCAAAGTATTTAAAAATTCATGAGAAAAACTATCCAACTCATGATCAGGATTTAGTAGCTATAATATTTTCTCTAAAGATATGGATAAAATATCTCTATTATGAAATATGTGAGATATATATGGATCATAAGATCATGAAATATACCTTATCATAGAAAGTTCTCATAATGGGTTAAAAAAATGAATCAAAATACTAGGGTACTATGACTTTTCCATAAACTACTACCCAGGAAAGGTAAATAAGGTATCTAATGCATCAAGCATAAAGGATCATGGAGTCTTAAAGAAATTGAGGGTTGAAATGGATTCTATGTACATGGATCTAGTGAGGGTGTACATGGGAATTATAAAATATGGTGAAACATAATTATTTTTTCAATTGGTTTCCCAACCATCTTTTTCAGAAAGGCTTAAAACTTCTCAGTTTGAGGATGATAATATTCAAAGAAAATTAAAGTGGTGAATGACGGGAAGTTCACTAAAATCTTGTGTGAGGATGGAATTATAGAATTTGGGAAGAGGCTTTGTGTTCGATATATTTCTAAGGTAAAAGGGAGTTATTTGATGATGCATATAGATCTAATTTCTCTATACACCCCGGCAATACTAAAATGTATTGAGATTTTACAGAACATTTCTAGTGGGAAAACATGAAGGGGGAAATTGCTGATTATGTATCAAGATGTTTAGTCTATCAATAATTGAATGCCAAATGTCAACATCCTAGAGGATTCATACAACCTCTACCAATTCCAACATGGAAATTGGATGACATCACCATGTATTTTGTCACTGGATTACCCAAAAACCCTCAAATTAATGATGCAATATGGGTAATTGTTGATCGACTTATGAAATATTCACATTTCCTCGCTATAAAGAAGGTTTTTCAATAGAGAACCTTGAAAGAATCTATATCAATGAATTTTTAAGACTTAATGGAGATCCTATTTTAATAGTATCTAATCGTGATCCTCGGTTTTCATAAAAATTTCAGAAAATTCTTCAGAAAAATTTAGAGACTGATCTTCGATTGAGTAATAGTTATCACCACCAAACTGATAGGAAGTTAGAATGGATGATCCAATCTTTAGATGACATGATATGATCATTATCACTTGATTTTCAAGGTATGTGGGATTAGTATTTAACTTTGGGTTTGTTTTCCTACAATAATATTTTCTATTCTAGCATTCAAATGGAACTTTACAAAATATTGTATGGAAAGAGATGTCGTACACTAACTTGTTGGGATGATGTTCGTGAAATGATGTTTTTGGGACCAGATCTTGTAGTGGAAACAATAATAAAGGTAAAGACTATTCAAACCCATAGCAAAGCATCTCAAATTAAGAAAAAGAGATATTATGGGAGTCGATGGAAGGATATGGAATTTTAAGTGAGAGATCATGTTTTCTTAAAATTATATCCATGGAAAGGTGTTATAAGATTTGGGAAGAAATGTAAACTGAGCCATAGGTATATTGATCCTTTTGAAATTCTAAAGAGAATTAGAGTTGTGGATTATCCTTTGGTAATTCCACCTAGCCTTTATATGGTAAAAAGTATGTTTCATGTCTCACTGTTGAGAAAGTACATGCTAGACCCAACACATGTACACGCATTTGATGGTATAGAATTGGAACCTGGCTTATCACACTACAAAGAGCCTATATGGATTTTGGAAACTAATGAACAGGTGTTGACAAATCATATGACAGAACTGGTAAAGGTACTTTGGATGAATCATAAAACTGAAGAGGCAGTGTGGGAGTATCAGGAGATTATGTTGCAGAATTACCTAAATCTTTTTATAAGGTATCATTCTAGTAATTCTGAGGATGAAATTTTCCTAAGGGGGGAAGAATGTAACACCCAAAGGATTCATAAATAGATTTATAATAGAATTACTTCAGCAATGATTCTATGAAAAAAAACTTCACATTTATAGATATAGTTATAACCTACCCGTTAGATATAAATTTTCCACTTCTGTGATTTTAATTTTGAAAAACTTGCATAGATGGTTGTGATCAGTATGATATTTTCAGTCTGATATGATCAATGTACATTTTTTTTAAATATCAACTTACCCTTATAAATAGTAACATAACATTATTAATAGTAAGGTAACCTTATGAATAGTAACCTCACCCTTGCAAGTATTTATATAATTTAGGTACCAAATAAATGAAATAGAATATTTTAAAAATTAATAATTAATTGTTATTATTTTTGTGAGTAATAAATATTTAATTAAAATTTTAAATTAATAAACTAATAAAATTCATTTTCAAAAAATGTATTTATAAATAAATATTTTTATGTCCTATTATTTTAGGACAATTGTTTGAGACCTCAGTTAATTTTTTAAAGTATTATAAAATTAGTTTTAAATTTAAAGTCTATATTTTCATGTGAATAATTATTTTATTTATAATTTAAATGTATCTCATTTAGAAAATTATTTTGATAAAACTGAGTTCATTTTAAAATTATACATGTTTAAAAATGGTTGGGGAAGATATTCGGTATTTTTCTGAAATACATGAATTTTTTTGGTGAATAGTAAAATTCAATAATTTATGAAATATGAAAAATAAATGAATTTATGCATCATGATTGAGTAATAGTTAATGTAAATTTCCATTGTTTTGAATTCACAAGCACTTATTAGTATTTTTAGTCATGAGAATGAATACTATTCATAGTATTTATCCAAAATAATAAAATAATAGGAAAACCCTCCTCTCATCCACTATAAAAACCACCCCTCACTCCCACTTCTCTTCACTCCTCTAATCCGTGAATATTCACAATGTAATTCCCTAATAATATTCCATAGTCCCTCCCCACGTCTATGCACTCTAGGTCTTTCCAAATGATGAAAACCCCTTCTCTTAAAGAGGTTCTCATGGAGTACATTTCAACAGATAAACCCTCTTCCTTTTTCATTTCATTTCATATTCAATATATTTTCTCACATTATTTACCCTAAATTAATCTATACAAATGATCATGAAAACTCCAATATCATATATATATTGGAATTATTTCATGTTATTGTAATATTCTTTCTCAAACTACTATCTCCCCATCCTTTATTTTATAAACAAAATCATCATCCGGGAGGTGCAGATTTATAACCTTCACGGACGAGGAACCTTCATTCGTCAATTTCTCCATCAAGTCTGGTCATGAACCCATTTTTATGGTTAAACCATACTATAATATGTGTATTATAACCTTTTTAAATTTTCTATAACCAGAATATATACATAATAATAATTCATATGATAAACTATATTGTAACGATTGAAATATTGCAAAAATAATGTAAATGGTTATCATTAATGTTCTATATAATAAATTATTCTCATACCATATAAAAAATGATATATATAACCATTTAAACTTATGTATGTTTGTTAATAATATATAAGCTCAATTATGGATAATTTTATCCTTTCCACTTGTACTCCATTACTTATAATCAAGCGAACCAAACATGAAATCAAGGAAACAAACACTCCGGAACGACAGAATTCAATCTTATAACTTATCAAAAAGAAAATAAATGAAATTAATAAAACTATAATGAATAAATTATATTTTGATAATTTTTTTATTAGTTAATTAAGTGAATTGATTTTATTATCCAGCACATTAAGGTTAAGTTCAGAATACATTTAGACATAAGGTAAGGGTTTTCTACCCGAACAACCACATTCTTTCTCATTAATCGTGTTCTCTACATAACTCAATGAAATTATTAATTATTCTTATGTACTCCTCAGGAATTATGTTTTAATTATAAATATATTTTTACCAAACTTAGTTCTTATTTATTTTATGGGGAGTTACATGTTTTAAAAGGATCTTTAAAAAATTCTTCCCAATAAACAAGCCTGATTCAGGGGAACTTCTCAAATTGTTACCTATTTTCAAGTACACTGTATAATATGTTTTCAGAAACCACTATTTTTATAAAAACAATCATTTATTCATTTAAAAAAAATATCTTAGTTAATTTCTAGTTTTATGAATTTATTTTTCCAAAATAACTCTTCTTTTCAAAGTTAAAGATTATTTATGACAAGAATCACTCGATGGTTTTATAAGAGTATTTTAATTTGTTTCAACACTCTAATTGATTCTTATGTATAATTGGGACTAATATTTTATTATATAATATACCATATTTTATTTAATGGTTTATGATTACTTTGAATATGGATGTTCTATCTTGAAACCAGTCACTATATTACTCCAAATACTTAGCGTTTGGGGAAAGTTATTAACAATTAATATGTTAGTTTCAATATGAGTGTATATGTTTTTTATTATTATCCCTATTAATATGATGAATGAATTTGACTTAGTAAGTGAAATTTGGGGCCCTCTATAGCCCCTCTATGCATTGGTATGTCTCTTGAGACAAAACAGATATAGACTTGGGGGAGGCCTTTCCCATATTCAGATATGGTTTTGGCCAAGGCCTTAATCATTTTTAGATGTTTTGGCCGAGGACTTAACGATATATTTCTAAATGTCCAGCATTATGAATTTCTCACATTATCAAAAATTTATAGTCTATGAGGTTATTTGACTAGAAGAATACCCATGATTATGCTTTATTATGGCATTATTTATTCATCCCTTATTCCTTCCATATTATGTTCAAGTTCATTTTTAAAGGAATTTGTTTTCAGAGATTCACCATGCCTAATTTATTTTCTTATGATAACTTCCACTTTATTTCATAAACTTACTAAGCATCTGAGATCACCCATTTCTTATTTTTTTTATTCTCATGGGATGTAGAGAATTAAATTATGAATGAACTACAGGGGTAACCTAAGAGTTATGGATGTTTTAAAATTAATTTCCTTATTATATTTCATTTCATGTTGTAATTTTGAATATTAGTATTATGATAAAATTCAATAGTTCACATTGTTTTCTTTATTGATCATCTGAGCTAACCCATGTGGGTATGTGTTTTTATACGCCATCATAGAGCACAAGTTAAGTGGCTTCTAGGGTGGGCATGATAAAATATTCCCCATATTATTTATTATCAGAAACTATTCCAAAGCATGACCATAACTCAAAATTCATAGAATATGAATTTTCAATATAGTTCAACATTTTTGGATGAGTTAGAATAATAGTTTTATGTTTTCCAAAAAAAGGAAAACTATGTGTAACTACTGATTTTTTTATAAAAAACGCAATACCCTAAAAAATATAATAAGAACAATAAAAAATTTATTTCAATCACTAATAATAGTCCATGTTCATTTTGAATGTACTCATCATGTTCAATGTGAAATTATTATCGTAATTTTTTTATGAAACCTAGTTTAGTTCTCTTTGCCATCATCCTTATTACCAAATGTGATATCTATATATCTCTTCTTATGATAGAATCATATACACCACTATTTATATCTATTATAGTGTTCTTCATCTAGTATTATACAATTTTGTTTACTTTCTTCCATTGTACTAAATAATTTATAAGATTGTATTCAATATAATCCTAGAAAATTACAAGGATTTAATACATAAATCTTCTATACTTTGAACCATCAAAACCAATAAAATTATTTTTAATTCTTAAATGTTTGATAAATTATGTCACCCAATAATATTAGATGTTTTACTATAATAAATAAGCAATTCATAAAAATATTAAATATAAAATTAAATCATTTTATTTCACCATTGTATTAAAACTCAAAATATATATTTAAATTCACCAGAACAACTACAAAAAAAATACTGCGAATATATTAGAATATATTAGAGTTCCATAATCTTTTACATTGAAGGACCGCACAAGAGCCTCAGCCCAGTTGGTGAGGACTCTCTAGGTGTATCCAAGAGACCCGAGATCAAATATGGGTGGAGGCATATTTCTGGGGGTATTGTAGAAGTAATGTAGTAGTACAGTAGGAGTATTGTAGGAGGCACCGTTCGGTACTGCAGTAGTCGGAACTATTCATCCATTTGGGACTTTGGGCCTCTGGTTTGGTCCTCGGGTCCTGCAAGGCTTTTGGGCCACCCAAGGCCTTCGGTCCGGTTGATTTTCAAGGCCTTTGGGCCACCATAAGTCCTTAAGGCCACCCCAAGGCCTTTGGGCCAAATTAATGTAGGCCCCAGACACACTAAAAAAAGGAGAAGCCCCAGAAGAGGATTCAAGAGCAGGTGTACTCACCATAGCAGAGCAAAATGGATTCTCAGAATGAGAGGGTATGGCTATGCCATCGGTACCAGCTTGTGCTTGCACAGGAACCCTTCTAGGTGGTCATGAAAAGGTGGAGAGCTAATATCAAGATGTAGATGCTGGGGAGGGGAAGTTCCTTGTAGATAGTCTAGTTTAATTTCTTAAGTCCTTAGGGTCATGTAATCTCCTAAGCCTACGGGCCATGTAATATCTATGTCTACGGGCCTTGTAAGGGTTCCCACTCATCCCTTGAAAGGGGGGTTATCAAAAATCAATAAAAATGATGTCGTTCGGGACATTCAGGTATACATTTAAGGAACATGTGTTTAAATGTAAAAATAAAATAATAGATATATTGTTCATATAAAGAAAAAAATAAGTAATAGAATAGTTAAATTAGGGAAAATCAAGGAATTGTATAAATGATTATGAAAGCTTACAAAAGTTTATTTATACTGTTCAAAAATATAGTTAGAAGGGTAAGGTGTCCATTAAAATAGTAAAATAATAATATAACCATTATTATAGTAATGTGGTTGTTATGTGTAACATGTACATTTCTAATAAAATATATGATATCATATGATAGTCATATAATAAAAAATATAAATAACGTGCATTAATTAATGAATGATAATGTGATTACATATATATATATATATATATATAAGTCTTAGGATACTAAAAACACAATAAAAGTGATCTGTAATATTTTTGGTGGTAAATTTATGATATTTAAAATTAACTAAGTGTCCCACATAATAATTAAATTTTAGATGAATAAAAATTTATTTTAATAAAATATAAATCATAATGAAATTTTACAATGATAATTTTATCTACAATTTTATGAGAGTCGAATTATTCAAGAGAATAATAAAAATAGATATGTGTATATGATATTTATTATGAATTAATTTTGAAGTAAAAATTATTAAAAAATAATATAAACAAATCAAGGACCTAAAATATGTTTTTTACTTAAAATAAATCATTTTAAAATATTTAAAAAATATCAAAACCTAAAAGTATGTTTTCAAAGCCTTAAATTTATTTTATGTTCTTTAAAAATAAATCATTATGAGAAAATTCTATTCCATGTTCAAAATAATATAATTAAGGATAATTCAGTTTTGTAAATTAAAAATTTCTAAAACAACACTATATATCTTTAATATGGGTGATTTCAAAATATTCAATTTTACACAACCTATATTTTCAAAGATTAAACCCAAAAAGTATCCATCAATTATCCCTTATAAATACTCACACATCCTTGTATTCCCCTCTACTAAGAAACCATTGATCATGGAATTTATCTCTATTTCATACTCATGATTAATTTTGAGAATCTATTAATGTTGTAAGGAGTTTTCCCCAAGAATTAAGAAACTCATTTACAAGGTAAAGGATCATAATTCTCTTCTTTAAATTAGCTTATATGATTATTTTGTTATACCATATTTTTAAATACCATTTAATATGTTTATATGATTATAATTGCATCATATTATCATCCATTTTTTTATACAATCGTTATTAATTAACACTAAAGATAAACTTATTTTAACCCATTCTAATACAGAATTAGGGGTTCCAAATCATTTCTCTATAGATCAATTTTTTAATTATTTTAAATTCAATTGAATTTCCATATAAAATTTCATTATGATTCATTACTATAAATCATTGACTATAATAAAATTGATATATTACTATTCTATACCATTACACTATTTTCATAAGTCATTATAATAGAGAAATATGTTTATATTCATCAATTATATTATAAAAAATCAAAATTATGTTATATATTTAGACTATTATTGATATTAAACATTATAAGGGGGGAATTGTTGAGTCAATAAGGTTTTCCTTATGACTTTTCCATTCCTTCTTGTTTTGAAAATCACAAACACCTTATCTTAAGGAAAGTTGCTTTTATAAGAAAAATTTCTTTCTTAAGGAAAATCACTTTTATAAGGAAAATCGTTTTCTTAAGGAAAATTTCTTTCATAAGAAAAATACTTTCTTAAGAAATTGCTTTTATAATCAAATTATCTTTTATAAGAAAAATTATCCTTATCTTATTTTCATCCATATTTTTCTTAAGTATGAGATTCGGATTCATTTCTATTTTCTCGGAATCATTGAAACTCTGATATAAAGCATTCTGTTTTAGGATTCGGATTCTGGAAAAGAACTATAAGGAAGTTTCATTCCGAATTCCGGATATGAACTCTGACTAAGTTCTATTCCAGATTCAGGATACGAATTCTGAAGAAGAATTCTCATTACGAATTCCAATGAAGAATTCTCATTACGAATTCTGTTGACGAATTCTCATTACGTTTTCTGATGACAAATTCCTATTCCGAATTCTCATTCCGAATTCACCTATTAAACAGAATTTGAGTATCTTTGTTTTATACACTCTGAATTAATTCAGACTCCGAAAAATATCTTCGTTAGACTCCGAACTTCTATATTGCTTACATTTCTATAATTTTTCTACTCTTTATTATTGTTCCTTACACTCCATACCTTTACTCCGAAGTTTTCATTCCGAACTTTTGTGTTAGAGTTTAAAACGATGTCGTACATTCTGTTACACTTGTTTTGTTATAAAACGATGTCGTCTGTTTTGTTATAAACTAACCGTTGTCTAAGTGACACGTGTACAGGTCCCTCCGATCTTTAAGGAAAATATGACCGTTGGATAAGGAGCCGACCTTACCTATAAATAGGAGCTCATTTGAAAGAACTCATAGCTGTTGCAAGTACTGTAAGGCTGACAGATCTTCAACTCGTGTGATTACGTGCTTGAAGTGATTTCTAGAGAGAGAGGCTCTTATTAACTCGCAATGCTTCGTGCGACTCTGAATGTTGGTGATTACATTCGAGGGCTTCTGGTGATAGGATGACAGAAGTTTCCGACTACCTTGAAGTTCGAGGTCTTCCTTGCTGAGGAAGACAGAAGTTGACAACTACCTTGAAGTTGAGGGCTTGCGGGGATAGCAAGACAGAGACTCCGATCTTCGTATCGAGGTCTTACCCTGGTGTGGGTAAGACATACTTGCTTGAAAGTATAAATCAAGGGACCCTTTATCCTAGGTTGTTGGATACCCTTCACTTTGGGTTAAAAGACTTATATCTTGTTTACTTGTAGTTATACTACTAGTTTATATTCCGCTGTATTTTGTATTATAAGGAAATTATAACTTTCTTATACTTCCTTATTTGTACTATGTTAGATTCTATACGCTTTAAGGTAGAATCTTATATTGTAATCTTTTGTTAAGTTTCAATTGCCGGGACCATATTTCTGGAACCTACGTTCGGAATCTCTTTCCAAGTTTGCTTTTGGAATTAGAGGTGTTGTGAATCTACTTAGTTTAACTTTGTTAAACTTAGCCCTTTCCTTCTCTTAAGGAAAACATAGTTATTCTTAACTAACTTTAAAGGTTCCAAAGGAATTTTTAAAGTGTACAATTCACCCCCCCCCCTCTTGTATATTGAGAATCTACATCATTATTTCGATCCTACAATTGGTATAAGAGGTTGGAAACCTCTTACTCTATACCAATCTTACATTTGGTATCAGAGCAGGTCTATGAAATACTTGTACTCACATATAAGTTTTTCTTGATCACTTCCCCATTCTGAAGCTTTTCTAATTCCGAAATTTTCTCATTCCAAACTTTGTTATTATGAATCTTTTCTACTAACAAGTTTGTGTGTCCAAGGTTATTATATGTATGGCAGGAGTAAATGTTGGTTCAATTGACAATCTGAATCCTACAAGACCACCTATATTTGATGGTAATGATTATGAATACTGGAGAGATCGTATGAAGACTTTTGTTATCAATAATGGAGTAGACAACTTTGTTATGCTTACTGGTGATTATAAAATTCCTGACAAGGAAGTTAGAACCTTTACTAACCAGGAAAAGCAAGAATATCAACTCAACTATAAGGTACGCAATACTTTACTTTGTTCAATGACTAGAAATATATATAGCCAAATTTCTTCTTGTGAAGCAACTAATTGTATATGGAAGAAGTTAGAGGTTACACACTTTGGAACTTCTAAGGTGATTGAAACTAGAAGAGCTATGCTTAGAGCTGAATATCATGGCTTCAATTTTCCTTATGGAGAATCTATCTGTAAAGTTCAACAGAGATTTATGACTATCGACAACAGTATACAATCTATGGGAGAGAAAGGTCTAGATGATGAAGCTCTTGTGGATAAGATAATTGATATTATGCCCAATGAGTGGGAATCCAAGAGAACAGCTATAGATGAGAATAGGAAGGTAACTCAAATTACTCTTGATGAGCATTTTGGAACTCTTCTACAACATGAAACCAGAATGAAGAGAGATTCTGAAAATATCAAGAAAAAGAATGGAAATGGTACCGTTGCTTTTACAACAACTTCAAATCAGATGAAATCCAAGACTCCTGAGAGAGTAACCAGATCCAAGTCTAAGAAAGTTATTTTCCAATCCGAATCAAGTGAGAGTGAAGTCTCTGAAAATGAACTAGCAAATCTTGCTCGAAGGATGAACAAGATAGTTGGACAGAGAAATTTTCAATCTAAGTATAAGAAAAAGGAAAGGAAAGATAAGAAAGATGGAGAAGTTACTTGTTATGAATGTAAAAGAGCTGGACATATTAGACCAGATTGCCCTATTCTCAAAAAGAAAGAAAGGAAGGAAAGACATTCAGACAGGAACAGAAAGAAATATTATAAAGCTAAAACTAAGAAAGTTCTGAAAGCTAATGACACCTGGAGTGCCAGTGGTGGTGACTCTTCAGATGAATCTTCTGATTATGAATCTTCAGGACAGAAGAATCTTGGTCTTATAGCCAGATTACCTATTGATAATCATTGTCTTATGGCTAAGGTGCGAAATGCTGAATCTTTGACCAATGTTTCTTTAAATTCTAATGATAGTAAGTATTATAACTCTTCTGATGATGAATCATCTTCTGATGAATAAAATACTTTACCTACTTATGAAGAAGTCTCTAGGTTTGCTGAACTTCTTGAAATTGAGAATTCCAAACTCAATAAGAAACTTGATAAGGCAAACTCTAGGAATTCTATTCTTACGAAAGAGATATCATACCTTTCTAAAGATCTTGATAAGAAAAATGCTGATTTTGAAAATATTTCAAAAAATCTTGAGGAAGTAAGTTTTGAGAAGAACAAACTTTCTAAAGAATTAGAAAAGGTAATTTATAAGAAAAATGTTTTCGAGCCAAACTCTAGTTCTAAAACTAATGATTTTGAGGATAAAAACTTGGTTGTAAAACTCAAGTCCAAAATTTTTTCCTTAAAGAAGTGTTTATCAAACTTTACCCATTGTAAGGAAAATTTTGATAAGATGTATTCCCAAATACGACCTTTAAGAAATAAATTTGGATTTGGTTATACCCATGCAAAACCTATTTTCAGTAACAATTATTTTGTTCCTCAAAGTGACCCATTTTGTACCAAGTGTCAATGTGGTGGTCACTGGGCATAGAATTGTTCCTTAAACAAAATCCAATCTCTAGGATTTCACAAAGATTACTTTTCTAAGAAGATGTGGATACATAAAATTTTATTGTCTGGAAATCTCACATCCAAACAAGTTTGGATTCCGAAAATCTAATTTTCTTATTAATTTCAGGAAAACAAAGAGAGTACCAGCAACTATACATGGTACATGGATAGTGGATGTTCCCGGCACATGACTGGTAACAAAAGTTTTTTTTGAAAAGATTATCAAAACGAAAGGAGGAAAGGTAACTTTCGGAGATAATGCTAAGGGAGAGATTGTTGGTATTGGTAATATTGTTTTTCTTGGTAAAACCTTGATTTCAAATGTTCTTTTTGTTAAGGGTCTTAAGCACAACCTCATTAGCATAACTCAGTTATGTGATGAAGGTTACCTTGTGAATTTTAGGAATGATACGTGTTTAGTTCACAATTCCAAGGAAGAATTTATTCTCTCAGCCAATAGGCAAGAGAATGTCTACACTTTGAACCTAGAAGATCTTAGAAGCCAAGATTTACCTTGCCTAAGTGCAATGTAAGATCATTCCTGGTTATGGAATAGAATATTAGGACACTGTAATATTAGAAACCTATGTAAACTCTCTATGAAGAAACTGGTTAAGGATCTACCGGAGCTTAGATTTGATTCTTCTAAAGTTTGTGATCCTTGTCAATATGGCAAGAAACATAAATCTAGTTTTAATTCAATCGGTAAAGTCTCAATAACCGATGCATTACAGTTAGTGCACTTGGATCTTTTTGGTCCAACACAAACTGGAAGTATTGGAGGCAAATACTATGTGTTTGTTCTAGTTGATGATTACACTAGATTTACTTGGGTCTATTTTCTAGCAAAGAAATCTGAAGCTTTTTTCCTATTTCAAAAGTTTTAGAGCTCATGTTAAAAATGAGAAAAACCTTCCATTGAAAACTATTCATAGTGATCATGGAGGAGAATTTCAAAATTCAGATTTTGAAACTTTTTGTAGTAAGAAAGGTATTACTCACAATTTTTCAGCACCTAGAACTCCTCAACAGAATGGTGTTGTTGAAAGAAGAAATAGAATTCTTCAAGAGATAACTAGAACCATGTTGAGTGAATATTCTATTGCTAGACATTTCTGGGCTGAAGCTGTAAGTACTACTTGCTATACTATAAATCGAGTTTTGATTAGACCTTTTCTTAATAAAACTCCTTATGAGTTATGGAAGGGTAGAAAACCTAGACTATCCTACTTCAAGGTTTGTGGTTGCAAAGTATTCATTTTGAATACTAAAGATAATCTACATAAATTCGCACCAAAATCTGATGAAGGGATTTTCTTAGGATATTCCACAACCTCTAAGGATTATAGAGTTTTTAATAAAAATACTTGTACTGTTGAAGAAACGGTACATGTAAAATTTGATGAATCAGATCCTTTTGTTTTTAAACCATCCCAGCCTTCTCCCTCGGATGTGTTTACAAAAACTGATTTTCAACCTTTGATAGAAGAACCTTCTGATAAGGAAATTTTTCTAGAAGAAACTTCTGAAACATTTACCCTAGAATACTTTCTACCCTATGTTGATGAACAGGTTTTACAAAACCCAAATTAGGTGTTTCTTAAGAATCATCCCAGTGATAGTATCATTGGTGATGTAAACCAACCTGTAAGGACTAGAAGTTCCTTAAGAAATGAAGTAGAACATCTAGAATTTCTTTCCCAATTAGAACCAAAAAGCACTAATGAAGCTTTAAGTGATGATGATTGGATCAAAGCCATGAAAGATGAACTAAATGAATTCGAAAGGAATAAAGTCTGGACCTTGGTTGAAAGACCTATGGAAACTTCTGTTATTGGATTAAAATGGGTTTTCAGAAATAAATGTGATGAAAATGGAGTCATAATAAGAAATAAAGCTAGACTTGTTGCTAAAGGCTATAATCAGTAAGAAGGAATAGACTATGAAGAAATCTATGCTCCAGTAGCTAAACTTGAATCTATCCGTATTCTACTTGCCTTTGCAGCATTCTTTAATTTCAAACTTTTCCAAATGGATGTGAAATGTGCTTTTCTTAACGGTTATGTTCAAGAGGAAGTTTTTTTGAACAACCTCCTGGCATTGAAGATACAAAACATCCTGATCATGTTTTTAGACTTACCAAAGCTTTGTATGGCCTTAAACAAGCC
The DNA here is from genome assembly GCA_963277665.1 of Viscum album. Taxonomy (NCBI): domain Eukaryota; kingdom Viridiplantae; phylum Streptophyta; class Magnoliopsida; order Santalales; family Viscaceae; genus Viscum; species Viscum album. The sequence continues at coordinate 605,559,805 of OY728139.1, read as the reverse complement.
CCACGAGCATGGTATAATAGACTCACTGGATTTTTGCTTCAAAATAAATATGTTAAGGGAAATTCAGATCCAACCCTTTTTATAAAGAAAGATAAGAAAAATGTTTTGATTGTTCAAATTTATGTTGATGACATTATATTTGGTTCAACTCAACAATCTTTGACTGATTCTTTTGCAAATCTAATGAAATCTGAGTTTGAAATGAGTATGATGGGTGAGTTAACATTTTTCCTTGGTTTTCAAATTTCTCAAAAACCAGAAGAAACCTACATATCTCAACATAAGTATATTAAAGATCTTCTTAAAAAGTATGGTTATGACAACACTAAGAGTATAAGTACTCCTGTTGGTACCTCAAACTCTTTAGATCTTGACGAAGCTGGGAAACCAGTAGATCAAACATCTTTTAGAGGTATGATAGGAAGTCTACTTTACTTAACAGCTAGTCGACCAGACTTAATGTTTTCAGTATGCTTATGTGCAAGATATCAATCCAATCCTAAGGAATCTCACTTAAAGGCAGTAAAAAGAATTTTTTGCTACCTTAAAGGAACCATGGATCTAGGATTATATTATACTTCTGGAAATGATTTTGTTCTAGAAAGCTTTTCTGATGCTGACTCTGGTTGATGTAGAATGGATAGAAAAATTACATTCGGAACATGTAATTTCTTAAGAGATTCTTTAGTTTCTTGGTCTTGCAAGAAGCAACATTCTTTAGCACTCTCTACTGCTGAAGCTGAATATGTAGCAGCTGGAAGTTGTTGTGAACAAGTGTTGTGGATGCAACACACACTCACAGACTATGGCTTGAGTTTTACTAAAACTAAAATTTTGTGTGATAACACAAGTGAAATTTCCCTCAGTAAGAACCCTGTACATCACTCCCGTGCAAAACACATAGATATTAGACATCACTTTCTTAGGGATCACAAACTTAAAGGAGATATTATTCTTCAGTTTTTTGGAACGCAAGATAAACTTACTGATATTTTCTCAAAATCATTTCCTTCTGATAGATTTGAATATATTAAACAGAAGTTAGGAATGATAACCGTAAGGTAATCCTCCTTAATTAACTTTCTGTTGAAAAATTCTCCTTACAGCAATACACTCCTTTTTATAGGGGGAGTACATTTGTTTGATAGAATAACAATGTTTTTCAAAAATTTGTTTTCAAACTTTTCGAAACAAAGATTTCCGAAATGGAGATTTCTGGAACAAAAATTTTTCTAGAATGGACATGTTCGTACAGAATACTTCAGGAATGGAAGTGTTCGTATTGAAAATTTCCGGAATGGAAAATTTCGTACTAGAATTTTCATAACGGAATTTTCATACTAAATTATTCGTAATGTGTTTTCCGTACTAAATTCTTCGTAATGTATTTTTTGTACTAAATTCTTCGTAATGTGTTTTTCGTATTAAATTCTTCGTAATGTCTTTTTCGTACTAAATTCTTCGTAGTGTGTTTTTCGTACTAAATTCTTCGTAATGTATTTTTCGTACTATGTTTTTCGTACTAATTTTTTTTCCTTACTAAGTTTGTTTTTCATACTGAGTTTTCCGTAATGAATGTTCCGTAATGAGTTTTTCGTACTAAGTTTATTTTCCATAGTAAAATTTTTGCGAAATCTGTCTTCTCATAATAATGTTTTTTTTCTAGTCTTTGTTATATTACCCATTACGAATAATCCTCCTAATCCAATCCGAAAGGTATGATTACCTTAATCAAGTTTTCATAGTCATATTTTGCTTGCTGGAATTTTCTTGTATTATGTTTTCGGATTTTAGTTTTCTTAATTCCTTGTTTAAATAAAAACCTCAAAAAGATCGGATTCAAGTTTTCAACCGTCAGATCTAAACTCAGCTCATCCCAACCGTTAGATCAACCAAGGAAGTTGAACCGTCATTTCATTGCCTATATAAAGGGGACCCAAATCCTCGTCCCACATAGATTTCAAGCTCTCGCGTCCCGAAGCTCTACCCCTCTGTTTTAAGGCCGTTCCGAACTACAGTTGTCTCCGTTCCGAACTTCTCAGAGGATTACAGATCCGAATGTCTGCGGAGTTAGCGTCTCAAGAAATGTCATCCAATAAGCCTATTTCGCAATGGTTAGTTTACAAAGAAAGGTTAGTCCATCCAGATTTCTTCAACAACTATGATTCTCTTATTTCAAATAACATTAAGTTGAATGGCTGGGAAGATGTTGCTGTATCCAAACCGGGGACTCAAGACGATGTTTTTACAGAGTTACTTGTTGAGTTCTATGAAACAGTTTCCTTCTTTCAGGAAGATAATAGGGAGAAGTTTTCTTTTAAGTCTTATGGCAAGACCTATAAGCTTTCTTATACCAAGGCTGCAAGCTTGGTAGGGTTGTACTATGAAGGAGAAGCCGAATTTTTTTCTCATGTATTGCCGGACTCTAAGGGTAGCTTCGACAAATAAAAAGCCTTAGAAACTCTCGGGCTGGCTGATGACAAGGCTCCGAAGATTGCTAGTTTGCCTACAAATTTCCGGATTCTAGAGTTGTGGGTGCAAGGGCTTATCGTACCGAGGAAAGGTGATAAAAACAGCTTGAAGAAGAGTGAGATCTATATCTTATATTTTCTGATAAATCTAAGGAAGTTTAACTTCATGAGTCACATTCTTATAACCATTGAGAATCTTAAGAAAGGAAATCTCAGAGCTCAGATCGTAATGTACCCTGCAATATTATCAAAGTTGATAGTTCGGTGCCTTGAATCTTTCAAGGAAGCTTGCAGATCTAGGCCAAGGGTTTGTAAAAAAAATTTGGTTAGCGATGACCCCCTTAAGAGGATGGATGTGGCTTTCAACAAGGAGATTGGTGAGTTCGTTGATTTGCCTAATCAAGAAGAAACGGCTCCGAAGGCTGCTGAACCAGAATCATCCAAACCTGTAATGAAAAGAAATTTGAAGGATGTTGCAGCTGAAATTGAAGATCCTAAGTCTAAGGAAGTTCAAACCGCTCCTCCCAAACCAAAGAAGAAGAAGGCCTATCCTGATGAGGTTGTTGCGAAGTGGAGAGCAGATAAATAGAAAAGGAAAGAAGGGGATCCGCAGTTCAGATTGGACCCTGCGGAAGCTAAGGCCCTGAAGGAGAAAACTACTGATGAGCTTCAAAAACAAGTAAAGGAAAAGAATCTTAAGAAGAAGATGCCAGAAGCCAAGGCAGTCCAAGCTTTGTTGAAATTTAATGAAATAGTATCCAGAAGCATTCCAGTTCCGAGATCTTTCTCCTTGGAATATCTACCTGAGACTCCAGGAAGAAACCTTGATTTTCCAGAAGAGACTACAGCTGAGCATGTTGAGCAAATCAAGCAGATTCAGTAAGTGGGTGAGGAAAAAGAAGTTTCTGAAGGAAGTGGTGAAACAGGATATCTTTTGAAACAAATAGATGATTATAAAGGATCACCTTCGGAACATCTATCACTCCGAACTTCAGAGGCTGAATCCTCTAAGTTAGTAACTCCAGAAAAGGATAAGAATGAGGAAGATGTTGTTCAGAAAATTGTTGATGATATTATTCAAGTGTCTACTGGCGAGCAGAAAACTCCTGATCGAGAATCGATTCCTAAAAAAGACAAGGGAAAGAAACTCCTTGTTGAAACTCCGAAATCAGTGGCTAGCAAGAAAAGAGAATTTGGTGATTCATCTAAAAGGAAGTTGGAGCTTATTGAGGAAGAAAACTCTCCAAGCAAGATTTCAGATTCAGAGTCATCCTCGTTGGGGCATGACTTTGTTGTTCAGTCCTTAAAGAAGTTGGTGGGAACCATTCCGACCTTCTCTAGTATTGACTCAAGATGCCAGATGCTCCAACATACTTTGAATCAGAAAACTGACTCCGTATCTATGGTTATGGACAAGTGCGTTGAGATTGAGGCTCATTTCAAAACATTTTTTGTAGGTTACGAAGCTCATAGAAGATCTTGCAAGAGGATGACAAACTGGTCGAAGAAGACCGTTGAAGAGATGAGGTTGTTCGATGAGTTTCAAGACAATGTTAAAGATGCTTTTGAAACCAAGGACAAGAAGATAAATGAGTTAACTTCATCCTTTGAAGAGAAGCTGACAGAAGAAAAGAGCTTCCGGATTCAAGAAGTGAGAGATCTGAATGGGAAGCTGAATTCCGTTTCTCAAAACTGGATGTTTGAAAGGGATCATCGGATTGATTTTGAAGAAAGGATGAAGGCTCAGGAAGAAAATATCAAAGCTCAGGAAGAAAAGATCAAAGCCCAGGAAATAAAATTGAAGCTCAATCAGCAAGAATAGTTGTCTTAGAGAAGCAAGCTGAAGAAGATCATAAAGACCTGAAGAAGATCAAGACTATTCTAAAGGGGCTCATGTCAAAGGAAAAAGATCCAAAATAACCAAATCCGATCTTTTTGTTGTATTCTTTTTGATGCTGAGATTTAAAATTTAATAAAAGTAGTGCTTGTCGTTTCTATTGTTTTCATTACTAATTTTTTCAGGTACATTGTTATTTTTTTCCATTCCCTCCAATTCTTTTTGAAAATCACAAAGGGAGAGAAGGAAAATATCCTTATGAAAAAGAAAAAACTCTAATAAGAGTTTGTTTAAGGGGGAGCTTTTTCATTAAAGAAGACCTTCTTATTTACGACTCCGGAAATCTGAATACGATCCTTAGAGTTTCAAAGACTAAGGGGGGGTTAGTCGTATTCATCAATATCCTAAAAGAAAAGGGAGATAAGCCTTAATGTTTTTCTTTCTTTTTAATTTCTTTTCGTAAGGATGTTTGTGCTTTCCAAAAATGGGGAGATTGTTGAGTCAATAAGGTTTTCCTTATGACTTTTCCATTCCTTCTTGTTTTGAAAATCACAAACACCTTATCTTAAGGAAAGTTGTTTTTATAAGAAAAATTGCTTTCTTAAGGAAAATCACTTTTATAAGGAAAATCGTTTTCTTAAGGAAAATTGCTTTCATAAGAAAAATACTTTCTTAAGAAATTGCTTTTATTAGCAAATTATCTTTTATAAGAAAAATTATCCTTATCTTATTTTCATCCATATTTTTCTTAAGTATGAGATTCAGATTCATTTCTATTTTCTCTGAATCATTGAAACTTTGATATAAAGCATTATGTTTTAGGATTCTGATTCTGGAAAAGAACTATAAGGAAGTTTCATTCCGAATTCCGGATATGAACTCTGACTATGTTCTATTCCAGATTCAGGATACGAATTCTGAAGAAGAATTCTCATTACGAATTCCAATGAAGAATTCTCATTACGAATTCTGTTGACGAATTCTCATTACGTTTTCTGATGACGAATTCCTATTCCGAATTCTCATTCGGAATTCACCTATTAAACAGAATTTGAGTATCTTTGTTTTATACACTCTGAATTAATTCAGACTCCGAAAAATATCTTTGTTAGACTCTGAACATCTATATTGCTTACATTTCTATAATTTGTCTACTCTTTATTATTGTTCCTTACACTCCAAACCTTTACTCCAACGTTTTCATTCCGAACTTTTGTGTTAGAGTTTAAAACGATATTGTACATTCTGTTACACTTTTTTTGTTATAAAACGATGTCGTCTGTTTTGTTATAAACTAACCGTTGTCTAATTGACACGTGTACAGGTCCCTCCGATCTTTAAGGAAAATATGACCATTGGAGAAGGAGCCGACCTTACCTATAAATAGGAGCTCATTTGAAAGAACTCGTAGCTGTTGCAAGTACTGTAAGGCTGACAGATCATCGACTCGTGTGATTACATGCTTGAAGTGATTTCTAGAGAGAGAGGCTCTTATTAACTCTCAAAGCTTCGTGCGACTCCGAATGTTAGTGGTTACATTCGAGGGCTTCCGGGGATAGGAAGACAGAGGTTTCCGACTACCTTGAAGTTCGAGGGCTTCCTTGCTGAGGAAGACAGAGGTTGCCAACTACCTTGAAGTTGAGGGCTTGCGGGGATAGCAAGACAGAGACTCCGATCTTCGTATCGAGGGCTTACCCTGGTGTGGGTAAGACAGACTTGCTTGAAAGTATAAATCAAGGGACCCTTTATCCTAGGTTGTTGGATACCCTTCTCTTTGGGTTAAAAGACTTATATCTTGTTTACTTGTAGTTCTACTACTAGTTTATATTCCGCTGTATTTTGTATTATAAGGAAAGTATAACTTTCTTATACTTCCTTATTTGTACTCTGTTAGATTCTATATGCTTTAAGGTAGAATCTCATATTGTAATCTTTTGTTAAGTTTCAATTGCCGGAACCATATTTCCGGAACCTACGTTCGGAATCTCTTTCCAAGTTTGCTTTTGGAATTAGAGGTGTTGTGAATCTACTTAGTTTAACTTTTTTAAACTTAGCCCTTTCCTTCTCTTAAGGAAAACATAGTTATTCTTAACTAACTTTAAAGGTTCCAAAGGAATTTTTAATGTGTACAATTCACCCCCCCCCCCCCCTCTTGTATATTGAGCATATACATCATTATTTCGATCCTACAGGAATATAGTCTATGTCAGCCAAATATATATATGGTTCCACATTTATCAAGTTCGTTATGTATTAAAATCAATTTCAAAATAAGTGAACCTATGGTTTCGATGCCTCTAGTACTAGGAGTTATTTCTATAAGATGTTTTATATTCCCAATTATATCTAATATATGTCAATAAATACTCCAATTATTGAGGTATTTTCCCTATAATTTCATTGGTTTACCACAATTATAAAATATTTTATTCAATGATTAATTATTATCCATATCCCTATATAAAGATTGTATCATACTATTTCACTATATTATTTTATCAATAAATATATCTTCCATTTAATTATTAATATCTAATAAGATTATAATTTTATTTGTGGATTGATGTTATTAATATTTTCATGACTTATTATATACCCCCTTTACTGATTTTATATGAAATGTGCATAATTTATGTGAAATATTAATGTTTTAATATTAAGTATAATTTTTGAGCATTTTTAGAAGTAGTCCAATTGAGTCAGTTTACTAATTTAATAATAACGATCACAATAATGATCCAAATTGTGTGTTTATTGTTTTTTAGGACTCTACTTTAAATATACAACATTTTATTAGAAGGTTCCATGAGCCAATTCTGCCATTTGAAGGGTCATATGGTCCTCACAAACAAGACCAAAGAATCTGTGAAGAAACTAGACTATTAATGATGATTGATTTATTGGGATAAATGAAGAAGTCCAAATTCCATTATTCTCCCCCAGAGTTTGGGGGACAATGTATGGAGTCTTGTATAAAACTTTCAGGGCCCAACTCTAAGAACAAGGGGTCCAAATGAAGCTTTAAAATTCATCCCACCATTCTGGACGAGAATTAAAATCAGTATAGCATTCATGGCATATCTCAGGATGTAAGAATCCGATCAAGATGAGATTTCTCATTGTGAAAGATGAGATATTGGCATCCGACTTTGTTGAAGAAATCATTCTGATTTTAAGGAATCTTCCTATTAAAAAACCCTTTCACATTTTGGACTTCATTAAGAGTGGATTGAAATGGACAGTTTAACTTTGTTTAATAAACCGGCCATAACATGTGATGCTTAAGTCCAAATGACTCCCAATTTTGAGAGTAGTAGTCCAAATTTATTATCTACAACTTTGAAGAAGGAAATTTCTCGATATTCGGTTGTCTTGAATGCCAACATGGCGATGCAATTGGAGGGACAGATTGGGAATGCTAACAGTCCACTCATTGGGCTATAAATACTCTCCCCTTCTCTCCTTGAGAGGGGTTGGAATTTCAGAAGAGAAGAGATCATATTTTCACAACCAAAGACTTTCCAAAGTCTTGGTAGGATCTTCCATACTCATGTTTTTACTTTAGAGACCTATCCTCCTCTCTTTGTTTTAACTTACTTTCATGTTCTTCATTTTTGTAATCTTGTAAGTCTCTTTGTATGTAATTCAGTTTTAATGAAAGTTTCTTCTTCAATTTCTCTTATTCTCATCCACCTTTTGTAGATTAATATTAAAGTTCTTAAAATAGTTTAAATAAAGTTGAATCCCCTTCCCTTATTTTGCTTCCTCATTCAATTTGAATTTCGTTTGTTTTTAATTCTCATCATCGTTCATGTGTGTGTGTTTGGCGCACAAATCTTTTCTTATCCCTTTCATTATCTTATCTTCTTAATTTATCATAATAATAATTATAACCAGATTAGTAATAATTTTAATGGATGAGTAAATCTTTAATTGGGGTGAGTTATAATTTAGGTATGTTAAGTGATTGAGAGCTTTTGCTCGATGAATGTTCTTTAAATTAATATTGTGTATGTTGGACTTAGCATGTCATGGATTAATGACTTGTTTTGTTTAACATATGGATTTAATGGATTATTGGAACAATAAATACACTACCATAAACAAGTAATGGTAATTATTAGAACCCTATTTTATGTTAAGTCTTGGATTAATTCCTTGACACTTAGGAATTCAAATCAACGTCATCTTGTCACATGGGTGTTAACTTAATGCAATATAAACTAATGCTCAAGGATATCACGAGCTTAACTACCTAATAATGAACTCACCCCAATATTTATAAATTTTTTAAATAAATTATAGTCAATAAATCATTTCAATTAAGCTCTGCAAACAAACCCCCACCCCCACCCCGAATCAAAATACAATCCACTAAAAACAAACCACTATTACAATGTATCATCGCCGATGATTCGACCCGAGTACTGCTATACACATTAGCAGAGCACCGGAACTTTGACCGGTTGAAATGCGACAATCGGACGTGCATTTCAAATGGTTCTGTTGCTGGGGATGATGCTTTATGTAGACATTAGTTTCTTGTTATTGTAATAAAAAAACAAAAAAAACAAAATTTAAAAAAAATTGAAAAAAACACAAAGAAAAACGTCTCTTCTCATAAAAATCATAAAAGAAAAAGAATGCAGAGAAAAACTCATCTTCCTCTTTCTTCCAAAATCTCTCTAAATACCCCGTAGCCTTCCAAAAAATCCCTCGGATTTGTTTTACCCTAAAATTGAGCGAAAACTTCGCCAAATTAGGAGGAACATAAGAGATAATCAAATAATTCAAGAACCAGTCATTGTCCAACCAATTGAATTAGATATGGCCAATCATAGGGAACAAACACTAAACGAACTTGTTTCCCCTGATATGAATTACCAACCTCTTGGTATTCAATATCCAAATATAGAAGCTGACTTCGAACTAAAATCAGGTTTGATTCATCTTTTCCCTCATTTCTATGGGCTAGCCGGTGAGGATCCACATCTCCACCTTAAAGAGTTTCAAGTAGTGTGCTTTACCATGAAGCCTCATGGGGTTTCTGAGGAACAAATCAAACTCCGAGAATTCCCTTTCTCCATAGCTAACACTTCCAAGTCATGGCTTTACTAACTACCTCCTGGTTCCATAACCACATGGAATGACATGAAGCGGCTCTTATTAGAGAAATTCTTTCCTGATTCTCGTACTACTTCTATCCGAAAGGAAATAATTGGTATCTGTTAGTTCCCAAGTGAATCACTCCATGAATACTGGGAGAGGTTCAAAAAGCTTGTTGTAACCTTCCCACATCACCAAATTCCTTACCAACTCTTAATCCAATACTTTTATGAGGGGTTATTGGATATGGAGAGAACTCTCATAGATTCCGCAAGTGGTAGTGCTCTTGTTGATAAAACTCTTGAAGAAGCAAGAGATCACATAAGTAACATGGCTGCAAACACATAACAATTCCATACTCGAGCACATGATCAAGTCAAACAAGCCCAAGATAATCAATCAATTGAGCCGAAAAAGATGACCAAGTGGATGAGTGAACTTACAGGTCTTGTGCGACAACTAGTTGTGGCAACCAAATCCCCAACCTCATCTTCTCCACAATCAATGTTTCCTGGACCTGTCAAAAAATGTGGAATCTGCAACTCTCCATCTCATCCAACAGACACATTTCCACAACATCAAGAGGATCAACTTGATTCATCTAGACCAATGGAGCTCAATGCAGCATATGATCAGCGGAACACCAACCCTCAACTATCATGTTAGTTTGTTAGAAACTCCAACCAACCTCACTCTGAGCCCTTCCCTTCATCCTATAACCAAGTCCATAGGTATGGTAATCCCATATCTCATCCTCCTCAATTCCCTCCTCAAAACCCAAACCAGTTTCAATATGGTAAAGGTGTTGGTAACTTCCAACAACCTTATCCTTTTATTCCTCAACCTCAAAGGAACAAACCTCCTCCTGGATTCCATTATCCTAGTGATCTTTCCCAATTCCAAAACCAATACAATCTCTTTCCCAAGAAACAAAATCAAGGTAATCCCAATCCGGGACAAGCCCCTTCTTCCAAGAAACCATGGGAAAGTGCAGTGGAAGATCTTGCAACCTTCACCCGTTCAAGCCTCAAGAACATTGAAACCCAAATTGGTCAACTTGCATCCCACCTTAGTCCGCAACAACCATCCAATTCTTCCCAACTCCCATCTCAACCATTACCCAACCCCAAGGGTAATGTAAGTGCAATTGCACTTAGATCGGGAAAGCAAATTTCTATGCCTCAAGATAAGTCCTCCAACCCCCCGTTAAATTTTGACCTAGAAAATTAAAAGAAAAAGATACTTGAAAAGGAATCTGAATCCAATCCATCACCTCCTTCCATTCCACTTAGGAATCCAATTCCTTTTTCAGAAGCTGTTTCTAAGCCAAAGAAGTCCTTTGAACCCGATTCGGAAATGCTCGACATGTCTAGACGTGTTGAAGTCAACATTCCTCTCTTAGATTCCATCAAACAAATTCCTAAGTATGCCATGTTTCTTAAGTAATTATGCACCCACAAGAGGTAACTTAGGACCTTTGAAAATATTTCCACACAGCAGTCTATTCTCATAAAGTGCAAAGATCCAGGGACCTTTATGGTTCCATGCCAAATTGGAAGTTCCAACATTGATGATGAACTCATAGACCTAGGAGACTCAATTAATGTCATGCCCAAATCCATATTCTCCAACCTTGGTCTAGGTCCCTTTCACCCAATGGGTGTTGTAATTCAGTTATCCAATCAATGCACAATTAATCTTGAGGGAATAATTGAGTATGTCCTTGTTCTTGTGAATGATCTTATCTTCCCAATTGATTTCTATGTCCTTGACATAGAAGGTGAGATTAACTCTTCTCGATCTCCACTAATTCTAGGAAGATCATTCCTAATGACTGCGAGAACCAAGACTGATGTCCATTCAGGCATCTTATCCATGGAATTCGATGACCAACTGGTCATGTTCGACATTTTCCAAGCCATGCGATACCCATTTGAGGGTCACTCTGCATTCTCAATCCATGCTTATAAGGACACTTCTAAGAGTCAATCTAACCCCAATCCACCATGTTCTTCATGTTCTAATGAAAAAGGATCTTGTGAAATCTGCACCATGATTAACAAAGTCATAAATGGTGAAATTGATGTTGACATTACAAATACAAACTCAATTGATCTAAAGGATCTTGAAAACTCTTTGGAATCTCATCTCAGCTCTGACCTCAAATGCTTCAACATGGATGGTAATAAAGAAAATTAACTAGAATGCTCATTTGTTGATTCAAATCTGTTATTACAACATTCATCATTTCTTATCAATGATTCTAAAAATTTTATTATATGTGAGGTGATCCCTGAACCAGTGTGTTTATATTGAACCGATGGTAGTGAAGGTTGTGTGATTTGTTCCCTAATTAATAAAGTGATCACTGGTGAGGTTGAAATTGACCATTCATTGGCGAACAACATTGAAATAAAGGATATTGAAAATTGTATTCAGTCTTATGACTCCACTGATCCCCATTACTCTACATCAGTAAGTGATGAAATAAATGAGTCAAAAACAATTGGGATCTCATACTGCGGTTTTGTGTTATCTGATCCTTACATAAATGAACCATCAGAATTGAGCCATCTTCCTAAATTTCGAAGAATAGAAAACTAGAACTTTGTGGATAAAATCATTCCTCGGGTTGAAGAACAAAGAGAGGATAGCAATATTCTCTTTCCACCCCCATTGAATTGCAAGAACACCAACAAGGATGTGAAGAAATTATCCAATGAATCATCAGGCCTCCCAAAGAAAACATTTTTCTAGAAGCACACTGGAGTTGAGAAAATATGATGGCCACCGTCAGATTATGGGTAGTCCACTGCAACTGTCTAGCTGTAGACAAATAAATGCAGCGCTTCTTGTGAGGCAACCCATGTTTTCTTTTACTTTTATGAAATTTTAATTACTTTTTAGTTTTTCATTAGATGAATAATGAATTTTCTTTTTCAGGTAACTTCCATCTTTCCTGGAACCACCTCATCTTCCACTGGATTCCCAACTTCTACAGTTGAACCACCACTGGATAGAGATGGCGACCCACCAAATCCAAACCAGGGGGAACCTCTTTCCCTTTAACTCTCTCTCTCTATCTCTTCCTCTCTCTACCTCTTTCTTCTTCTTCCTCTTTCTTTCATTTTTTTTACCACTTTCTTTATCAAAAAAATTATTTTTCACTTTATTTTTGTGTGGGTGTATCTTTATAAAAAAAATAAAAACCTAAAAAACAAAAAAAAACAATCACTTAAAAAATAAAAAAAAAATTCTGAGTCGTGCTTACTCACCATAGAGTTTTGAAATTTTGTCCAACCATTTTGGGGAGTTGACAGACATGTTTTCATCTCAAAAATTCTATATTTTCATCATGACTTTGGATAAAGAATTTTGTGTCAAAATTAACAAATTTTGAATCATCAATTTTTGATTTGGAAAATGCTTTTCCCAAACCGTGAGGAATAACATTTTCTTTCATGCCAAGGCCACCTATGGCCATCTTTTCAAAATGTGTGTTTTCACCCCCATTTGTGAGTCTTGAGTTTGTGGACCTTTGAGCTGAATTTCCTAACTTTGTGTACATTAATTTGATAGAGGCATTTTTTGAACCACATGAGAATCACAATAGCCAAATATCCTCCTATTTCCCTTACAGTAATCCTCATTTTGAAAGCCCCTTCAAACCTATGAAAACCTTTTATTTGATATCCACATTATAATCCCAATACTTTTTCCCACCCAATATCAACATGGATTTTCATTGCATAATTTTTTGAAATTTACGTGTGGTGGGAATGGATTTCATTGTCTTGGTACCTATTTTTTATTTTCAATGAGTTATCATATGATTGAGGGAAATCATCCATTTCAGTGTGGGGGAGAGGTTGTCATTCAGTGTGTTTTGGGGAATGTAATGTTCTCGCATTTATGTAATATACTAAATGTTATTGAAAAGTGTTCAAAAAAATAAAAAATGATGAAAAAAAATCAAAAACAGAATTGAAAAAATGGGTTGTGTCTTGGGTAGGTCGAAAATCACTCTTCCTCAAACTTTGATCTTGTTATAACTATTAAAATTATTGTCGTGAGGAGATCAATCATGGGTTGGGATATGATTGTGAGATCTGTTTCAAGGTCAACTTTTGAAAAAACAAAGAAAAAAAGGAAAAGAAAAAAAAAGGAACACTTGCATTATATTATTATTGGGAGAAGTTTTCTGTTTTATAAATATTACATCTTCCCATTACCTTCACATTTTCTTCCTCTATTGTGTCTTTCTTCACACAATCATTCCCCTGTAAATATGTTTTTTCATTTCCTTCACTCAAGTCGGGTTTGATTCATCTTCTTCCTCATTTCCACGGGCTAGCTGGTGAGGATCCACATCTCCACCTTAAAGAGTTCCAAGTAGTGTGCACTACCATGAAGCCTCAAGGGGTTTCTGAAGAACAAATCAAGCTTCGAGCATTCCCTTTCTACCTAGATAACACTGCTAAGTCATGGCTCTACTACCTTCCTCCTGGTTCCATAACCACCTAGAATGACATGAAGTGACTCTTCAAAGATAAATTCTTTCCTGCTTCTCGTACTGCTTATATCCGAAAGGAAATAAGTGGTATCCTTCAATTCCCAAGTGAATCACACCATGAGTGTTGGGAGAGGTTCAAGAAGCTTGTTTCAACCAGTCCACATCACCAAATCCCTGACCAACTCCTGATCCAATACTTCTATGAGGGTTTATTGGCTATGGATAGAACTCTCATTGATGCCGCAAGTGGTGGTGCTCTTGTTGATAAAACTCTTGCAGATGTAAGATATCTCATAAGCAACATGGCTGAAAACACACAAAAATTCCATACTTGAGCACATGCTCAAGTCAAACAAGCCCAAGATAATCAATCAATTGAGATGAACAAGATGACCGAGTGGATGTGTGAACTTACAGGTCTTGTGCGACAACTAGCTGTGGCTACCAAATCACCAACCTCATCTTCTTCGCAATCACTATTTCCTGGACCTGTTAAAAACTGTGGAATCTACAACTCTCTATCTCATCCAACTGACACATGTCCACAACTTCAAGAGGATCAATCTGATTCATCTGGACCAATGGAGCTCAATGCAGCATATGCTCAGCAAAACACCAACCCCCAACTATCAGGTAAGTTTGTTAGAAACTTCATCCAACCTCACTCTGAGCCCTTATCTTCTTCCTATAACCAAGGCCATAGGTATGGTAATCCCATATATCATCCTCCTCAATTCCCTCCTCAAAACCCAAACCAGTTTCAATATGTTCAAGGTGTTGGTAACTTCCAACAACCTTATCCTTTTATTCCTCAACCTCAAAGGAACAATCCTCCTCCTGGATTCCATTATCCTAGTGAGCCTTCCCAATTCCAAAACCAATACAATCGATTTCCCAAGAACCAAAATAAAGTCAATCCCAATCCGGGACAAGACTCTTCTTCCAAGCAACCATGGGAAAGTGTAGTGGAAGATCTTACCTCTTTCACCCATTCTATCCTTAAAAACATTGAAACTCAAATAGGTCAACTTGCATCCCACCAGATCCAGCAACAAAAATCAAATTTTTCCAACTCCTAGCTCAACCATTACCCAACCCCAAGGGTAATGTAAGTGAAATTACACTTAGATAAGGAAAGAAACTTTCTATGCCTCAAGATAAGTCCTACAACCCCCCCCCCCCCTTTAACTGTTGACCTAGAAAATGAAAAGAAAAAGAGAATTGAAAAGGAACCTGAATCCATTCCCTCACCTCCTTCTATTCCACATAGGAACCCAATTCCATTTCCTTGAGCTGTTTCTAAACCAAGTAAGTCCTTTGAACCAGATCCTAAAATGCTCGACATGTTTAGACGTGTTGAAGTCAACATTCCCCTCTTAGATGCCATAAAACAAATTCCTAAGTATGCCAAGTTTCTTAAGGAATTGTGCACCCAAAAGAGGCAACTTAGGACCTTTGAAAATGTTTCCACCCAGCAGTCTATTCCCATAAAGGTCAAAGATCTAGGGACCTTTACGATTCCATGCCAAATTGGAAGTTCCATCTTTGATGATGCACTCATAGACCTAGGAGCCTCAATTAATTTCATGACTAAATCTATCTTCTCCAACCTTGGTCCAGGTCTCTTTCATCAAACGGGTGTTGTCATTTAGTTATCCAATCGATGCATAGCCAGTCCTGAGGGAATAATTGAGGATGTCATTGTTTGTGTGAATGATCTTATCTTCCCTGCTGATTTCTATGTCCTTGACATGGATGGTGAGACGAACTCTTCTCTATCTCCCCTAATTCTAGGAAGACCATTCCTCATGACTACGAGAACCATGATTGATGTCCATTCAGGCATCCTATCCATGGAATTTGGTGACCAAATGGTCAAGTTCAACATTTTCCAAGTCATGCGATACCCATCTGAGGGTCACTCCGCATTCTCAATCCAAGCTTCTGAGGACACTTCTAAGAGTCAATAGAACCCCAATCCACCATGTTCATCATATTCTAATGACAAAGTATCTTGTGAAATACACACCATGATTAACAAAGTCATAAATGGTGAAATTGATGTTGACATTACAAATGCAAACTCAATTGATCTAAAGGATCTTGAAAACTCTTTGGAATCGCATCTCAGCTCTGACCTCCAATGCTTCAACATGGATGGTAATAAAGAAAACGAACTACAATGCTCATTTGTTGATGTAAATCTGTTATTACAACATTCATCATTTCTTAACCATGATTCTAAAAATTCTATTATATGTGAGGTGAGTCCTGAACCACTATGTTTATATTGTCCCGATGGTAGTGAAAGTTGTGTGATTTGTTACGTAAGTAATAAAGCGATCACTGGTTAGGTTGAAATTGAACATTATTTGGAAAACAACATTGAAATAAAGGATATTGAAAATTGTATTCAGTCTTATGACTCCACTGATCCCCATTACTCGACATCAGTAAGTGATGAAATAAATGAGTCAAACACAATTGGGATCTCATACTGTGGTTTTGTGTTATATGATACTTACATAAATGAACCATCAGAATTGTGCCATCTTATTAAATTTCTAAGCATAGAAAACCATCACTTTGTGGATAACATCATTCCTCAGGTTGAAGACCAAAGCGAGGATAGAAATATTCTCTTTCCACCCCCATTGAATTGCAATCACACCAAGAAGGATGGGAAGAAATTATCAAATAAATCATCAGGCCTCCCAAAGAAAAAGTTTTTCTGGAAGCACACTGGTGTTGAGAAAATATGATGGCCACCGTCAGACTATGGGTAGTACACTGCAACAATCTAGCTGTACACAAATCAATGTTGTGATTCTTGGGAGGCAACCCATGTTTTATTTTACATTTATGAAATTTTAATTTCTTTTTAGTTTTTAATTAGATGAACAATGAATTTTCTTTTTTAGGTAACTTCCCACTATCCTGGAACCACCTCAACTTCCACTGTATCCCCAACTTCTACAGTTTACCCACCACTGGATGGATATGGTGACCCACCAAATCCAAACCAGGGGGCACCAATTTCCCTTTAACTCTCTCTCTATCTCTTCCTCTCTCTACCTCTTTCTTCTTCTTCCTATCTCTTTCAGTTTTTAGCACTTTCATTATTAAAACCTTTCTTTTTCACTTTCTATTTTGTGTGGGTGTATCTTTATAAAAAAAATAAAAACCTAAAAAACAAAAAAAATCACATAAAAAATAAAAAATAAATTATGAGTCATGCTTACACACCATAGAGTTTTGAAATTTTGTCCAACCATTTTGGTAGTTAACAGACATGTTTTCATCTCAAAAATTCTATATTTTCATCATGAATTTGGATAAAGAATTTTGTGTCAAAATTAGTAAATTTTGAATGCTCAATTTTTTATTTGGAAAATGGTTTTCCCAAACTGTGAGGAACAACATTTTCTTTCATGCCAAGGCCAGCTATGGACATATTTTCAAAATGTGTGTTTTTCACCACCATTTTTTAGTCTTGAGTTTGTGGACCTTCGAGCTAAATTTCCTACTTTAGGGTGCATTAATATAATAGAGGCACTGTTTTGAACCACAAGAGAATCAAAATAGCCAAATAGCCTCTCATTACCCTTACATTAATCCTCCTTTTGAAAGCCCCTTCAAGCCTATGAAAACCTTTTCTTTAATAGCCACATTACAAGCCCAATACCTTATCCCACCCAATATCAACATGGATTTTCATTGCATAAGTTTTTTGAAATTTAAGTGTGTGGGGGGGGGATAGCACAAGAGCCTCAGCCCAGCTGGTGAGAACTCACTAAGTGCATCCAAGAGACCCGAGATCAAATCCAGGTGGAGGCATAATTCCGGGTTACTATATCAGTTTTGTAGCAGGCATTGTTCTGTACTATAGCAGCCAGAACTATTCATCCATCTGGGCCTTCGGGCCACCGGTTTGGTCCTTGGGTCCTACAAGGCTTTCAGACCACCCAAGGCCTTCGGCCAGTTGATTCTCAAGGCCTTCGGGCCACCTTAAGGCCTTCAGGCCACCCCAAGGCCTTCGGGCCACATTAATGCAGGCCCCCAGACACACTACAAAAAGGAGTATCCCGAGATGAGGACTCAGAGATGGTGCACTCACCAGAGCAGAGCCAAATGGATTGTGAGAATGGGAGGGTATGGCTATGCCATCGGTACCAGCATGTGCTTGCACGAGAATCCTAGCCAGATGGTCATGCCAAGGAGGAGAGCTAATATCAAGATGCAGATGTTGGGGAGGGACAGTTCCTTGTAGATAGTCTGGTTGAATTTCATAATACCTTCGGGTCATGTAATCTCCTAATCCTACGGGCCATGTAATCTCTGAGCCTATGGGCCTTGTAAGGGTTCCCCCTCATCCCTTAAATGGGGGGTTATCAAAAATCAATAAAAATGAAGGCCTTCAGGCCATTCAGGCAAGTGGGGGGGAATGGATTTCATTTTTGGGTATCATTTCCTTACTTTCCGGTGTGTTATCATATACTTGAGTGAAATCATCCAATTTATTGTGGGGGGAGGTTGTCATTCAGTGGGACTTGAGAATGTATTGTACAAATGATATTGAAAAGTGTTCAAAAAAATAAAAAAAAATCAAAATCAAAAAAATGAATATCAGAATGGGTTGTGTCTTGGATGGGTCAAAAATCACTCTTACTCAACCTCTGATCTTGTTATAACTATTTCAATTAGTATCGTGAGGAGATCAAACATGGGTTGAGAGATGAGTGTGAGATCTGTTTCAAGTTCAACTTTTGAAAAAATTACAAAAATAAAGAACTCATTCCATATATATTCTTATGTCATTGGGAGAAGTTGTTGTGTTTTGTAAATATTCCATCTTCACATTCCCATCACATTTTTTCCCTCTTTTGTGTCTTGATTCACACAATCATGCCCTTGTAAATATTTGTTTTTATGTCCTTCCTTGTTTTATTTCATAAAATTTGTGCATTGCTTTTCCCATGTTGGTATTTTACCCCTCTTTCTACTCTTTTGAATACAATATTCCAACCATCCCATAACTACAAAAAATACCCTAAAAATACCTCTTGATTTTTGAGCACTTTAGGATGGGGAATAGAAGCTGAGAGCTCTTAAAAACTCTTAGATTTTTCACTTTTGGTTGGTGAAAGAGTGAACCTCCATAAATGAATTTTATCATCTTGAGAGGAGTAAGTTTTGAGTGCCACCATTTTCTATGTCTAAAGTTGAGCATGAAAAAATTAATTGTTTTTGGAATATTATTTCTGTAACAATTTGTGGTGGAATTCAATATGGATGAGTGAAATAGTCTAAACCTCCCCTGATTTGGGAAAACAAAATTTTAATATTTGTTGGTGAGTGAAAATGAGTTTGTCTTATTTTTATATTTATTGCCCATGAGGACATGCACAAGACTAAGTGTGGGGGAGTGGATGTTATTAATATTTTAATATCTTTTTACATACTCCCTTTACTGATTTTATATTAAATGTGCATAATTTGTGTGAAATATTAATGTTTAAATATTAAATATAATTTTTGAGCACTATTTGAATTAATCCAGATTCAAGTCTATTTAATTTTTTAATAATAACTATCACCCTACTTATCCAAATTGCATGATTCTTATTTTTTTGGGTTCCCAATTCCAATTCCAACATTTCATTATAAGTCACCTTTGTAAAATTCGTCCATTTAGAGGGTCATATGGACCACACAAGAAGGCCCAAGGAAACTGTGAAGAAACTAGACCATATATGAAGGTTGAATTACAGGGCTCAATCCAGAAGTCCAAATACCTTGATTCTCCTCCCAAGTTCGGAGTAATTTCAAGGAGTCCATGATAAATATTTCAGAACCCAATCACAAAAACAAGGGGCCCAACTGATGCATTGAAGTCTAGCCCACCATTCTGGCCGGGAATTAAAAACATCACACTAATATTGAAATTTCTCCTCATGTAGACATCCATTCGAGCTTATATTTTTTAGTGTGAAAGAGGAGATTTGGGCGGCCAACATTGTTGAAGAAATTATTTTTATTTGAGGACATATTCCTATTCAAAAACCCATTCAAATTATGGACTTTGAAAACGTATGTATTGAAATGGACAGATCATAATTGTTTATTACAACTGCTATAACTTTGGCTCTGTATATCCAATGGCCTCCAAATTTTCTTAGTGGACAGAAAACAGTTTTATCTACAACTTTGAAGAAGGATATTTCTCAATATTCGGCTGTCTGAATGTCCATATTGGCGAGCCAAGTGGAGGGGTATTTCTGGAATGTAAACAGTCCACCACCTTGGGCTATAAATATATCCCCTCCTCTCCTTTCAAAAGGGTTAGCATTTTAGAACAAAGGAGGATTTGTTAGTAGTACCAAGTCTCTGCCAAAGGCTTGGGAGGATCTTCCAAACTCAAGTTTTCACTTGAGAATCCCTTCCACCTCTCTTTGTTTTCATTTACTTTTGCATTTTTCTTCATTGTAATTTTGCAAGTGATTGTCTTTGTAATTTTGTTTTAATGAAATTTTCTTCTTCTTAATTTATTATTCTCATACACCTTCTGTAGTTTCATATTAATGTTCATAAAATAGTTTAAATTTAGTTGACCCACCACTTGATGGAGATGGAGACCCACCAAATCCAAACCAAGGGGCACCTCTTTCCCATAGCCATAGAAAAACCCCTTAAAAAGACCTATTGATTCTTGTTCACCTTGTATAGGTATTGGAAGTAGAGTTCTTTTCAAACTCTAATATTTTCACTTTTGGTTGGTGAAGGAGTGAACCTCCACAAATGAATTTTATCATCTTGAGAGGTGTGAGTTTTGAGTGTCCACATTTTCCATTTCTAAATTTGAGCATGAAAAAATGAATTAGTTTTGTAACATTGCTTCTGTAACAACTTGTGGTGGAATTCAAAATGGATGAGTGAAATAGTCTAAACCTCCCCTGATTGAAGAAAACAATATTTTAATGTTTGTTGGTAAGTGAAAATGATGTTGGCATGTTTTTATATTTGTTTCACATGAGGGCATGCAAAAAACTAAGTGTGGGGGAGTTTATGTTATTAATATTTTCATGACTTATTATATACCCCCTTTACTGATTTTATATGAAATGTGAATAATTTTTGTGAAATATTAATGTTTTAATATTAAGTATAATTTTTGAGCATTTTTAGAAGTAGTCCAATTGAGTCAGTTTACTTTTTTAATAATAACTATCACTATAATGATCCAAATTGTGTGGTTATTGTTTTTTAGGACTCTCCTTTAAATATACAACATTTAATTAGAAGGTACCATGAGACAATTCATCCATTTGAAGGGTCATGTCGTCCTCCTAAACAAGACCAAAGAATCTGTGAAGAAACTGGACTATTCATGAATATTGATTTACTGGGATAAATTCAGAAGTCCAAATTTGATTATTCTCCGCCATAGTTCGTTGGACAATGTATGGAGTATTTTATAAAACTTTCAGGTCCCAACTCTAAGAACAAGGGCCCAAATGAAGCTTTAAAATCCATCCCACCATTCTGGCTGAGAATTAAAATCAGTATAGTATTCATGACATATCTCAGGATGTAAGCATCCAATCGAGCTGTGGTTATGCAATGTGAAGTAGGATATATAGACCGCCGACTATGTTGAAGAAATCATTCTGAGTTGAAGGCATATTCCTATTAAAAAACTATTTCACATTTTGGACTTCAAAAAGACTGGATTGAAATGGACAGTTTAACTTTTTTAAATCCACCTACCATAACCTGTGATCCTTAAGTCCAAATGACTCCCAATTTTTACAGTAGTCGGCCAACTGTATTATCTACAACGTTGAAGAAGGAAATTTCTTGAGATTCAGCTGTCTGAGAAGCCAACATGGCGATGCAATTGGAGGGACATATTGGGAATGCAAACAATCCACTCATTGGGCTATAAATACTCTCCCCTTCTCTCCTTGAGAGGGGTTGGAATTTCAGAAGAGAAGAGATCATATTGGCACGACCAAAGCCTTTACAAAGTCTTGGGAGGATCTTCCATACTCTTGTTTTTACTTGAGAGACCTTTTCTCCTCTATTTTGTTTCATTTACTTTCGTGTTCTTCATTTTTGTAATCTTGTAAGTCTCTTTGTTTGTAATTCGGTTTTAATGCAAGTTTCTTCTTCAATTTCTCTTATTCTCATCCACCTTCTATAGATTAATATTAATGGTCTTAAAATAGTTTAAATACAATTGAATCCCCTTCCCTTCTTTTGCTTACTCATCCAATCTAAAGTTGTTCGTTTTTAAATCTCATCATCGTTTGTGTGTGTGTGTTCGGCGCACAAATATTTTCTTATCCCTTTATTTATCTTATCTTATTAATTTATCATCACAATAATTATAACCAGATTAGTAATACTATTAATGGATGAGTAAATATTTAATTGGGGTGAGTTATAATTTAGCTATGTTAAGTGATTGAGAGCATTTGCTCGACGAATGTTCTTTAAATTAACATTGTGTATGTTGGACATAACATGTCATGGATTAATGACTTTTTTTAACATATTAATTCCATGGATTATTGGAACAATAAATACACTACCATAAACAAGTAATGGTAATGATTAGAACCCTATGTTAAGTTAAGGCTTGGATTAAAGCCTTAATACTTAGGAATTCAAATCAACATCATCTTGTGACATGGGTGTTAACTTAATGCAATATAAAGCAATGCTCAAGGATATCACAAGCTTAACTACCTAATCATGAACTCACCCCAATCTTTATCAATTTGTTAAATCAATTATATTCAATCAATCATTTCAATTAAGCTCTACAAACAAACCCCCCTAATGAAAATACAATCAACTAAAAACAAATGACTATTACAAAGTATCATCGCCGAGGATTCTACCCGAGTGCTGCTATACACATTAGCAGAGCACCGGAACTTTGACCGGTCGATAGGCGACAATCGGTCGTGTGTTTCATGGATATTCACCATCAAATTCATACAATTCTATTTACTGGAGAGATATATTGACATGACTATATACTTGTTTATATTATATTATTTGATTACACTACATTTCAATATTTTGATTCGAATGTATTCATCTATATAACTATACACTTTTTTTATAATGGAAATATGTATAATTCATAAAAAAGTTATTTAAAAATGGATATAAATATATTATTTATCCATATTTTTTCAATTGGTTACTTTGGGAATGCTATGATATGTATTGTTTAGCCATTATTTTAACATGATGCTCACATTGGACTTATTCTACCATCAGTGGGGGTTATAAATATGTTTCCCCTCGATTTAATGGTAGTGACATGACAAGACCTACTGCGTCCCCACCTGGACAAATGTTAAGAGGAGTCTACCATCCCAAGCATGCATCCAATATGATATGGTTTACTGACTTGATTTGAGAATTCAAATAACATAATATGGGAGGCCACAACCTAATATACCTATATGGACCCACCAACATCCATGTAGGATAATAATAATAATTCAATATCAGATAAATAGAAAACGAGAATATATTTATATAAATGTGTGTGTGTGTGTGTGTGGAAAAATGCATGTGATATGAAGAGATCCTCTAACAAGTACCATTTTCCAAAAGTATAAATAGTAATGATACATACCCAATAACCCC
Organism: Viscum album; assembly: GCA_963277665.1. Taxonomy (NCBI): domain Eukaryota; kingdom Viridiplantae; phylum Streptophyta; class Magnoliopsida; order Santalales; family Viscaceae; genus Viscum; species Viscum album. Next base: position 605,536,209 of record OY728139.1, on the reverse strand, counting down.
AGTGTTTAAAAACAATCCTAATGAAACTTGGATTGGGGGATCTATTTAATGGATTAGATTAAGAAACAAACATCCTTTTCCACTTCCACCTATGGGAAAAACCAAGATCCTAATCCACCAAAAACATGTCCACTATGATCACAACCATGTTTCACATCATATGTATAAGAAACATCACATGTAGGATAAATACCCATTCATGTGTATGATTAAAACAACCAAGTATGACACCATAAAGACCACAAATTATTAATAATGGAAAGGCCTAAATTATCAAAATTAAAAAGGAAATTGATAACCCACTTATGTATATAGTGGGCCGACCTTTTCATATATAAATACTATATCTTATTAGAGGAAATATACATTACCTATCAATACTATAGATAATAGAAAAAAATGGGTTAGTGTATTTAGAAACATTGATATATAAACAAAAATAACAAAAATAATCTACATCATTTCTTATTAATTTAAGCATAACTAGCATACTTCTCAGACAAAAAATATATAAAACCGTTGTTTATAACCTGGGGAATGGAAATATAAGAAAGAGTGATCTTAGATTCTTAGTAATGGAAAACATAAAAAATATCAATCATTGATAATAAGTATACGCAATATAAGTATAAGTGTTTGGAAACATGATTTATATTAACTATAATTGGACGTGATTGGTTAATGATATTGAATAATGAACCATGGAATAAGGTATTTCCAATCATAATATTTTAAACATAAGTGTGTGGAATAATCAATAATTAATCATAAGTAATGATAACATACTGTATAAATCAATATAAGTTTTTTGAACACAAAGAATTTAGATAATTATTTCCATAGTCAAAGTTCAATTCCAAGACTATTATAGTGGCTTGGTTTCACTCACCATTCCATCATTTACATAGTTGAGCATCACATAAAAGACTATCATATTAGAAAATTAATGATACAGAATGAGGTTCCACCACTATTTTTTCCTTATTATATCATTATATATCTTTTGTTACCCAATGCATTGGAGGGATATGAAATTTAGGTCCCACCATTCATATAAGGAAAACCTCACATATGTGGGAAACAATACCAAAATACATTCATCATATCATTTAATCATGAACCCTAGAAATGACATGTTTTTATAAACATTTCATCATCGTATTCATAAACAATTTAGAGAAATAATTCATATGTTAACATTGTATAGTTTTCCCAATAAAACATAATAAATTTCAAAGGGGTTTTTTATAAATAAAAATACTATTAAAAGATCACAACTACATTTTTTGAGGAAAAAACCCCATTTTATTTAAAATCACATATTAAGAATATAAAAATTTCCTAACTATTAATGAATTTTGTTTAGATAAACTTTAATAATTTAATATTTGAATAAAAGACTATTAATCATGGTGGGGAATCCATTCATGAAGTTTATGCTAAAAAATATCCTTTCACTTTTTTGGAAAAGTTTCAAAAGTACCATGTTTAGAAAATGATAAGAAGAATATTTTTAAAAAATGGTAATGAATTTTAATTATATTTAAAAGTTTCACCACATAATATTTGGATTATAGTAAAACAAATATTGAAATTTTTTTCAAGACAATATTGTTCAAGGATTAAAGAATCATCAATAAAGAGAGCACAAATACCTGTTTTCCTTAAAAACATTCATTTGGTTCCTTGACTACATTTGGAGATGAAAATGAACAAAAAAAATTAATATCTAGATATAACTATATAATAGGTAAATACATAATATTTTTGAGATATATATAATATAATTTCTTTTTTATAAATTTAAGCATAAATAATCTTGTAAAAAATGAGATTTAATATAAAACTCTTACCATTGTGGTAATATTTGAATAATAAACCCCAAGATAGAAATATGATTAAATTAATATTTAAATACCATTAACACAGATATATTTTTTATAAAACCTATTAATTGTGCAATATACAGAATTCATAAAAATATAGGTGTACAAATTCAAACTTGTCTAAATCAAATAAATTTGGGATTAATAAGCCTTATGACTTTTGTAATTTTTGAAACAAAGTTAATTCAAATATTTAAAATAAGAAGGTTATATAAATAACTAATATTAAATAATTGTGTATTAAAAAATAAGTTTTATGGTAGTATATACACTATATAAATAAGAAAGCGGTGTGTAACCTTAACTCAAGTCTCAAAGAAGAGGAATTGTGACAAAAACATTATAACATTTGTAAAATATGAATTAAAACCACATGAGAGATATAAAATTAACTAGAAAATTTAATATAATTAAAAATATATGATAATTATGAAAAAATATTATAAATGAGAATTATTTAAATTATTCAAATGAAAACATCATGTATAACATAAACATGTTTCAATGATAGGAGTTTGAGATGAAAACCCATACATCAAGTCCATCTTTATTATTAAGAACTCTAATTAAAAGAATAAAAAATATATGTTGATTATAAATATATAATAGAACCATAATAATATTCATAATACCATTTATGGTTTACTTATAACATATTATACCCTATTCAAAAACAATCTTTCATTTTCATTATCATTCTGGGTGTTAATTGCTTTGTTTATACATGTATGATTTGATTCATTAGTTATTATACTTGCATTTTGATCCTAATTAAATTTTCTCTATTACTTAAATAATGATAAAAATATCATATATATATATCCATTAAAAGCATAATTATAATTATTTATATATATCTGAGATGAAAAATGAAATATATAACAATGTGGAGATTCTAGTGATTACGTAAACATAAGTGATATTTCGACTTTTCGATGGATGGAAAAAAAGAATATTAAATAACAATTAAAATTTCTAGAATAATTATTATAAATTAACTATAAAATATATATATATATATTATCCTTAAGACCATCCACATAAAGTAGAAATTCAAAAATGAATCACATCGCTTCGTGGGGGGTGGTAGTCCACACGTGGGCACATACAACATTATCGTCTTCCAAACGATTGAAAGATAAGAAGGGAGATATGATATTATACATATAGTATCATGAATATTTCATTAATATATTATATAAATATTAAAAAATTCATAATAACCATCTATGAAATATGGGTAAGGAAAATAATTTTATCACTATGTAGAGGCATCAGTCAACACGTACACAAGAGTGATACATTTATCTTCCTTTTGATGGATAAGAGTTTGAAAATGGTTTTTAAAATAATAATAATGATATATTAGTATATTTATTATATTGGATGTATCATTTTTATGGATATAAAGAGTATATAGGATATATAAGAAAAAATAATATTCAATGAACTTGGTTCAGATTTATACCTCTTCTTTGAGAGACCTCCTTTGGCTTACCCCTTAATCCATGAAGGATTATTCTTAGGATAAGACTATATGATCATGTATTAGGTAAAATATTCTATTCTGGTTTTTATTTATTTAATTTTTGAGCTATAAGGATCAATTTGAGTAAATAATTTAGGAGAAGAGTTTCCCATTTATTTGTTATGGGAGGGACACACATGGAATTTTAAAAATTATTTCAATGATATAAGTGAACTTTCATGGGAATGTGGCTCCAAATGGAAAGGAATTCGATTGTATGATATTATGAGGATGAAATATCCTCATCAAATAATAAATTTACATGTGTGGGTGGAAATATTACCATTATATCTTGGGTAAACACCCTGGTAAACTTGATTTATCACTAACTATCTTAACCAAATTATACACTTTTTATGTTTCACTAGGACAACAAATTAAGTTCAAACTATTAAATTATATTAATTTTTCAGATTCAGAATATTTAATCCATTTTTCTATATTCATGTTCAATAAGTGGTGGTATTTAATTTAAAAAAAGCATGAAATCAGCATTAAAACCCCATTTTAGAAGAATGATTCATTTAGCATAAAACTTAGATTGATTACAATCCATAACATTTAAAAATAAAAAGATGAATATAATATTTAACATGTAATATATAAATTTAAAAAAAATTATAAATAGTTATTAATATTATTTATAATTAAAAAACACAATGTGTGGATAAAACAGTTTGTAGAAAAATGTATTTTTATGCACAAAAATAATCTTATATCAAAATCATGTACAATGATTATTTATATATTGTTAAATATATTATTTTAAATTAAAGGAAAATTATGTTATGTTAAGTTCAAATTGAAATCATAATGGGTGTTTTAATTTAAGAGAATCTTATTTTTTAAACAAATCAGAATTTTTCACAAATCACTGAAAAATAAATTTTTTTAGACAAATCATAAAATTCACCCTAAGATAATATTTAATGTTGAATTCAAAAACGATATTATTTTACTCAAGTAATGTTTTAATAAATGTTAAAAATAGTTATAATTTTTTTATGATAAAATTTAATAGAAATCATTTTTGTAGAAAACATATTTTTAAAGTATAAAATCGCATTAGTGGAAATTGAGTAAGTTTTTATTATGAATTAATTAATACATTTTATGTATTTTAATCCACTATTAATATTTTTAATCAAATACTCATTATCATTCATAGCTACCAATTTAATGGATATGTTATTATTGTTTACTATATCATAGATCATATAGAATTGGTTTTACATCTAAGGAAATCTACCAAACACATAAAATTTAAAGAAAAAATATTTTTTAACATCAAATGGTGTAATATTATATCCCACACTAAGTGAATTTTTGGCTCTAAATTATTATATTTTTAGTAAGATTTTCAATATTTGAAAACACATTTTTTGAAAACCCACGTCATACTTAGGGATAATGAAATATAATTTGAAAAGGGAAGAGGAAAAAATAAAGGTTACCTTGAAGATCACATAATCATATTCCCAAAATAAGATAAAATTGGTGGAATGTTGAAATATAATCATAGAGGATAAAGATAACATCCAATGACTAGTATAGTTTGATAAAGAACATGTTCTTTATAATGTTAATGACTAGAAAACAATAAATCATTGAGGGGTGAAAACAACCATCAACTCCTTATAAATAACTATAAAAAGAAAAAAATTCATTATCATTATCATTATCATTTTTCCTATAGGTGAGGAATTAATTCACTAGGTAATATGATAAATTATATTTAATTGATTTATTTTTATTTCATAAGATAAATTTCATCTGTTATGTTTCGATCAATTTCCACTTATATCTAATCACTTAATTTAAGAAATGAATTTTTTCATGCTTGAATAAATAAAATTAACTTCTAACATAACATAAGATCTATAGAAGAACGAAATTTTAATCATTACGTATCTATATATTTACCAAAAACAAAATTTATAGAAAAATTTATCCAATATAGATAAATCCACATTTGATGAAGTAATAAATATTTATATATAAGATAAAAATGACACCCATAGTTCAACCAATAACATTCAATAATTAGTTGACCATAAAACTCTAAAAAAATATGTCTTAATAAATTTAAAACCAATAAGTTTAGTAAAATATTTATTAAATTTTCAAAATGAACATACCTATATTCCCAAAAAAAATATAAAGTGGATCTTAATTTAACATACCAACATATAAATACCATGATCATGTATTATCTTAAAACATGTTAATTGAAGGTTTCATGCATGTAAAAGAATCCAAAGAACATGGGATTTTAAAATAATGACACTAAAAATTGATATTAGATCATCACCATTGGTGAAACGTTGCATGATTACCATCTAAGGATCTCAAGTGTGGAATTTTATGCACAAAATTAAAACCATAAAATACATGGTTAGATCCAAAGACGTGCCTGAAATCTACTCGTCATTGGATATTTCTTATCAAATAATCCTAATCTGAATCCCTCTAGATCATCCACACACTCTTTAAGAAACTACAGGAGAGACATTCATATAATTCCACGTGCTAGAGCAGAGATCTGGTGATGCCTAAGATGCTCCATCGATCACTGCATAGCCTTGTTTTCATTGTGTGAGAGAGAACTCGATGTGAATTCCATGATCCAGATCCTCTCTTACTAGAATGTGGGATAGATAATAAGAGATAAAGAGATAGTTAATAGACCCTCTCATGTGGTCTCTCTCTTTTATATATTGTGAAACAATTAATATCTGGAATAAACTCTCAATACCTGAATATTTATTTCTCAGTAAATAAGAATTATATTTTGACCACAGTACTGAGTCATAAAACCATTTAAATTATTATCACATTCATGAAATACAATAAATATATTATATGATAATACTCGAATCATTAAATCGACTCGTCATTCCTATAAATATTAAATGAACCTTGAGTATTTGAAACCAATATTTGTTCAAACGTTGTTTTCCATTTATTTAATTTAACAATGGTAAAAATATTTAATAAATAAATTCAATTATGTTATTTCATAACATGAATAATATGAATTTCATTATTAAGTTTTTGATTCTAATTCCTTGGAAAAAACTCGGACCCATTTATGGGGCCCACTATGTACTATTTACCTATTCAACTAAATAGAAAAAATTCTCAAATATGTTATTGTGTGTAACCCTCTAGTACCTTATCTCAATAGTAGTGACTAATATTCATAGACCAAGAGTGGGATCTAGAAATCCATCATGGCCCCTAAAGAGAAAAGGATAGTCAAAGAAATGATAACTAATTTAAGAACACTCATTGTATAACATAATCTCTTTTTCTTTAATGTGTCGTAAATAAGGACAAACATACATGTCATCTCCCTTTTCTTTCTTTTCTATTTCATTGATCATACTAGACAGATTTACCCTCAACTGTCATGTCCATGTTATTATAAAGGTACTTCCATCCTGATCAACATGGCTCGAGATATATTACATCATTAACCTGGAAGTAAGAAATGATTTCTTGACCATTCAACCAATTCCATACCACCAATGACGCACCCAACACAAGCTACCTCATCACGATTTCATTTCCATGGTTTTTTTCAATTCATCAATGTGTTTATCCAAATGTAACACATTGATAATGATATCAAGTCAGGAGACCAATACAAATTTCCATAGAAAGGAAATCCAATGACACTCAGAACATGTAGTGTTCCTATTGGTGGGTGGGTCCCCATGATCTCACTACTAGAGATAACCAAGTGAGAACATAATGAGAATAATTCTCAATGCTTATGAACCTCCAACACCTGATAGTAAAACATCAACTATGTCAAGATAGTACTATGTATGAGACCACAGGAAATATATTTAAGATTAATTTCATAGTATCTCTAGGTTCTCATTATATCTTGGGATCATTATATATCCTTTTGATACAAAAAATAATCTGTGGAATTTACCCTTAAATAGTAGACATAAAAATATCTATACTATTATGGTAAGTATACATCATGTATATCTAACTTTACAGATGATATGGAAATCAATAGTGTGACAATGTTGGGTCTATGGAACACACTATTACAACACTCCCACTTGAACAAGATCCAACTTTCTAACCAACATTTTTCTCTCTCACATGTTTAAGATCATGTTTCTACTGATTTACAAATTTAGTTGTTGAGCCCACCACGATTCTGTCATGTAGGTATTATACTATAAATACCTCATCTCCTTGAGTAAAACCTCTCAAGAGATGGTATCTCTAAGTATATCCATTTTGTTTACTATCATAATATGAAATATTGGCGAGTAAGAATATCATAATTTACATTATGATAATAATTTTCTTACTAGGTGCGATTCCAAAAAACTAAAAAATCATTTTGTTTAACTACTTCCTATTTACCTCAAATACTGCAATGTACTTAGTATTTATAGGTATAGATACCAATGTATTTCATGATATTTTATTGCACAAAACCTTAGCCTAACTATGATATTAGATCACATGGATATAAGAAATATTGGTTTGTATCCCCAGAAAAGTAGTACCTCTTCTTCTCTACTTACTAGGTACATATATGTTATACTATCTCAAGTACAAATGGAAAATTCTAACTGCTTCCCTTATAATTCTCCTTAATAGGAATGATATTTTCCTAGTATAAAGTATATCATCAAAATATAAATTTTGTTTCATATCATGGAATACGTGATTGATCCAACACTTAAGTGTAGAGATTTCAACTCACTGCATTAATTTCCTCCCATGTATTAGAAATGTTGACCTAGAGAGATATATGCTATGTGACACTAGCATCAATTTATAATTCAAATTGTTCCAACTTGTATTTTTCAATACCATGTCACTATGTGTATGGTTTACTAGATCTATGAAACTGTTAGATCTACCTCAGTATATCATGTTCCATAGAACATAAGTTTATACTTTATGTCAATAACTAGAGAAGTTCTTTCATCCTTTCTTTCACTAAATGAAGACCAATGGTTTTTTTCATATGTTTTTCATCATATTATACTTTTAAAACATTGGTGCTCCCACTAACCTCTGTTGGACACATATAAATGATTCATTCCAAATGAATATTCTATGATCATGATTCTTACATCAACCCTAAACTGGATTTTAGTAACTTGTAACCTTTATTAGAATTATGAGGTATGACCATTCCATTCTTATTTCATCATAAATACACCTTCAATGATTGGTGGTCATGACATCCAATGATCAATAACAAGATCATTGATATTATCTAGGAGAAGTAAAATTATATTGGATTTAGGTATAAAGATTTGGTAAAACCAATCAAGCCTTATTGGTACTAACCTTATACCATCCATGTATCATTTCACTTGAATACCCACCACATTATTCAAAATAATAATCCCCATTGAACTTTGATGCATGGAATCCATTATTGAATTTAAATTGATATTTTCAATCATATCTAATTTCCATTTACTGCTTACTTTTAGGAATTATTATTCCTATTGAATATTGTGTCATCTTTAGAAGTGAATACAAACCGATTATGATGGTTTTATCGCTCGTATGTAGTTTGTGTCTATGGAACATTCCTATTCCACGTGCACTTTTGGAACTAGTTCCTATGCCAAATAAATGTGCATCTTTATCATTAACTAAACTGATGTAAATTTTGAATCCATTATCTCTAATATAGATGTTAATCCTTATATAGAAATATAGTATATCACCTGAATACATACAATTATATCTTATGGATTTATGTAATATCCTAATAATCCTTTAGGATAATTACTTTATATGCATAATGTGTTTTTCTTGATGCATGTTCCCTTGTAACCTAAAAAACTACTTTCATCCTAATACACGTCTATAAGAAATAATGGATTCTCATAATACTGCAAATATTATGATATCCATTAGTTATTATAGTTGGAATGAGGTTATGGGATATCACTATTATTTGAAAATCAAGTCATGAAATATAACATATTTTTCTTCAAGTTGCAATATTGATACTCCTTACATCACAAAACAATTGTATAATATGTGTGTTTAGGAATTACTCCATGCTAATTTTTTTTATAAATGTTAACACATGAGACTTAATCATTAACAATCCTAATTAACATCAATACCATGATATAGATTTGGAAATGTGTGTTTAGTAATTACTGCCCGCTACATTATATTGACCAGTGAAGGCTTGGTTAATATATTCTCTGGAATGTCTTCCCAAAGAAACTTATATCACTTTTTCATCCATATATCATACATCACTTTCATATTCCTTAATCACATAAAGGAATCCAATGAAGTATTTTTACCACTAGCTTACCCTTTGAATAGTTCATGCTCACTTGTTGAACTAATTCATAAGCCTTGTGTCTTACCTTAATTTATAATGGTTCCTTTGTCCAAAACTAAGTACATACATCAATAATACTAATAGTGATTAGCTAGAATGATTCTACATACCATACTGGGTATATCCTGGATGGGTACTTATCGTTTTTATTAGAAAATATTATCTTTCCATAACTGGGCAAATAATTCTTACCATTTATATTCATCTAGTATTTCTTATGATTCATGTATAACTGAACTATTGGTTGAGTATTAAACACCAAAAAAACCATTCATTAGAAAACCTGTAATAATGTCTCTTTATGTCCTAATGAATCATGAGATAAATTATCTGGTTATACTTATCAATAGTTTTACAAGAATCATTCACATGCTAATTGAGATGTCACATACATCTCCCCACTGACTTAGAAATCTCCCTTTCACAGTCGCTCAGAGAATACACGTGAATTATATTAATGTTTCTATACATACTTGGTTATCATATTTCGATACACATATGTGATATTCATATTGTATATAATACCAATGAAGTAATATTGAAACATTACTTTTATGTTGATGAATATTTGATGTTGAAGAAGCGAGTACTTGCTTCATTGATTCAATACATTGCATTTAAACTTCGAAAAAATTATTTCATGATATAAAAATCAAATAACTTCCTTTTAATGCCTATTCTATTAGAGGATGTTGTGAATGTGCCTTTAGCGATACTCTTCATTGGACTTTTCACATTTTCTTTCAATTTTTTTTCCATAAGAATTAAATTTGATTCTTTCAATTCTATTCTTATTTACTTGGAGATATTTACCTAAATAGATAATTAAGAATTTGCTCAATAATATCTATTTTATAACATAAAATGAGACTAGATCAGATGGGTGAAAATTATATTAGAATAGGATGTTTTGAAAGATCAAAATCCGCCATTTAATTTACACAATTCCGGTGTAATCATTATCTATTCATATTTGTGATTCACATTATCCTTGAAAACATATTAGAGGTGAGACGTCATTTTATATAATCAATGTTCGGATGTAGTGATTGCAACAAGAATTGAACTTTAATCACACCATCATCACAAAACCATCATATGCTTCATACATGAGTCTTCTGTAAGCATATATCTCACCCTTACTTCATGAGGAGACTGATCTTGTATAGGGACACTAACACCTTCAATTTCTTGTATCATAGTATTGTACAGAATTGATTTTACTATTTTTAGAAATTCATGCTAGTTTGGATATTTACATTATCCATTATTTATCCCAGTGTTTCTTATGGTAGTATATTTCATTTTGTAAAAAAATAAAATTACATAAGAATGCTACTTTTTATCATGATTACTACTTTAGACATTATGATTAATTAATTAAATCATTAAATGTCTCTCACTATTTTATCAAATTCTTGGAACCCTCTGTACTATATTAGGAATTCTCTATCGCTTATGAATTCCAGTGGAAATGATCTCTGAACCTCCCCTCATATTCTACATGCTTTGGCTACACCATTGCTCGGAGGATTCAAGGGAGGAATTTAATTCGATGACCGCACTAACCCACAGTTTCTTGATCAGTTGAGTGAAGTCCCATCATCTAAAATTATAACATGATTTAATCACATGTAGCCTCCCAAATTATAGAAAGATATATTTGAATAGTCCTTACCACCATTTTAGTTAATTCATCGCACCATTCTCTTAAGTTTTCCTTGGTAGTAAGAGGAACCCTCAACTTTGGCTGACAAGAACCCTAAACATCCGATTTTGTCCAAATTTAAATGAGGGGAGGTGGTTATGAATTAATATTTAATTGAGGGCTTTATTATTTTTCTATGTTATTAAATAGGTCATTTTCTATTTTATAAGAATGTACAATGTGATCTCACTCACAACTGATCATGCAATATAAAATATTCATCATGTCACATGTTCATTTTATCTGGGCGTGATTGGTTTATTATTCTTTGTGATCATGCATAAACTACACATTCATAATATAAGAGATCATAGAATAGTAAAATAATGATGTGATCATGAAATGATACTAATCGTTGGTCCATTTGAGTGAATAATGGATCAACGCCGACCCTTGGGGTAATACCTGGAGTCGCTTCACTTGTGACTCGATTTGTAGCCCTTTTCCATCCAATTCATAAAGATCTGTTCTAGTGTGTCGTCACAACTTAGCGCAATGCGTTTCACTCCTCTTCTGTGTGATTATACAATAATACTCGCATGTAGGAGAGGAGGTCTCAAGAATACAAACAAACTCAAAAAAGGACATGCAGTCCCTTATACATATAATGACGCTTAGAAAACATGCATATCATCTTTTAATTAAACTAATTAGTACAAATAACCATTCAATAATTAAAATAAATAAATAAATTTGCACCAAACATACATTGGTTGGTCTGTGAATCATGACTATTCCATACACATTAAACTCGCGTATTAAAATAAATGTAGAAATAAAAATTAAACTTGCATTAAAAAAATTAAGAGATTTTTTATTGAATTAAAATTCACACTTATATTAATTCAACAAATTTCTTCATTTGACCTCAATAATTAATTTAATATTAAAACCAAAATTTAAATTAATTTAACCTGCATTACTTATTTTAAACCAAATATTAATATTTCATTAATTTAATTTAACTTAATAACATAAATTAAAGTTTTATTATAAAAATTAGTAATACCTTGAAAAGTCTGAGAAGAGCATGTGCAGGTCATTCCTAACCCTTACTGGCTCTTTTAGTGAAGACCCCATAAAGGGGTATCCTTGGATGCGGCTGCGGATCTGAAAGGGATGGTCACTGCGGTGGTCGGGTGATGGAGGAGATGGTGTTGGCACTTGGTTCAGGGTGCCAGCGGCTGGAAGAGATTGGTGCCGCTCCGAGAGGCTAAGCAGGGTGGAGGTTGTCGTAGGATATCGACGACATGAGGTCGTTGTGCAGGGTGGTCACTAGATGGCCTGAAAAGAGGAACCGAGCGGCCATGGAAGGGTGGACCCTTTTTAAAATATGTTTTTTTACAAAATTTGGTCTTTAACCCGCCAACCCCAACTAATATTTTTTTTTTCCAAAGATTACACTACCCTTTATTTATTTTCATTAAACATTTAAAAAGACTATTAATTAGGTAATAGAAAAATTATAGTATTCTAATAATATTATTTTAATTATTGTAAAAACTGGTGCGAGAAATTATTGTTCCGGCTGTTGTAACTCCCGTAGGTGATAAGGTTCACCATAAAACAATGATTTAACACCCAATCAAAATTAAAAAAATATTATAGTCTGGCCATTCGAAGTTTTATTTAGTCACCATTTGTGGCGTTGGGATCGGAATGACGCACTCTTCTAGTTTTAATAAAATTTTATTTTTTAATAGCTCCAAATATAAACGTCGTGCTCTGATACCAGTTGAAGGTATCCGACATACAGTGAAACCCCCAAAACGTTGGATTTTAAAATATTTCTATAGATTATTGACATAAACTCGTCATCACTGTTGAAACACTACCCGGTTACCATTTGAGGATCTCACATAAGGAATTTTGAGCACAAAATTAAACCCATAAAATGCCTAGTTAGATCCAAAGCCATGCCCATTGTCTGACCCTCATCAGAAATCATATCTCTATGAATTTGAATTCAAATTCCTTTATATCATACACACGCACTTCATGGAACTGCGGAAGCATCGATTGTCGAATTTAGGGTGTTATCGTAGAGATCTGGTGATTCCTTCGATGCTACATCGATCACCGCATCACCTTTTCTACAATGTGTGAGAGAGAACATGATCCGAACTCTTGGATCCAGAGCCTCTCTCTATAATGCAGGAGAGAGATGTAGTGAATAGTACCTCTCATGATGCCTCTATCTTCTATATATAGTGAAACTATTGTATCTCGCCTTTTTATTACATAACTTTTCATTACATTTTACAAACAAAGGATCTTTAAAGTCTAGTGTCATGGAAATCAGGAACATATACATGAAAACAACATAAAATATTATTGTAAACCACTCCTAAGGCTTCATCATAGGTTCATCCTATGTACAATTACTGCATCTCATATACTGGAGGCATACATCAAAGAAAATGGTGAGAAGAAGGCTCAGTAAGGAAAATAAGTGAAACAGTTGACATGTGATCTTGAGCAATATTAAATAGAACATGATAAAAATCCTAAAGGTGTGATAAAAGGAAGAATAGGAACACAATAATAAAAATAACTTGATTCATAACATGAATATATGGCTACAACATTTCATTTAGACATTCATGAACATATCACCAAGGTTTGTCCCCGATGTGTCATAAAAATTACCAAGGTTATTCACCAAGGTATCGTGAAACTTGACATCTTTAGAGATTAATTCTTTACCCACTGCATTGGAGCGCTATCAGGGTGAACCCTTAATATGTATTTACTTACATGTAAGCCACATATAACATAATAAAATATTTCATAAATAACCCATAGAAAATATAAGAAGTGGGTTTCATTTCAAAATCGTGACGTTTTAAATGCTCTTAAAAATAAGATCATTATATCATTTATAACTCATGGAAAGGGAGCAAGGGTTATATGTATGTCAATTCTAGAATCAAATATATAATCTTTATATATTTATGAACACCCATAGAAATGAAATAGTTCTGGGTATTCACATAAATAAACGAGGGAATTTCTTGAGAGAAAGAGATAGAAATTTTTAGATGAAATTTCTGCAGCATATAGGCTATATAACATGGTTCTTAAAAACATTGAAAAGAGAGGGGAAAAGGGTCACCAGCTCATAAATAAATCATAATAATGTATGGGTACTGAATAAGATCATGGTATAGATATTTGAATGACATACCATATGAAATGGAAACATGAATGAAAAGAGAATATGTGATTTCTTTTACGAGAAATTCGGCAGCCTAACGGTGTCGCATAAAAATTCAGAAAACAAATTGATGAGAGAAGAAAGGGTCTCTCATCATTTGGAACTGAAATGGACAGTAATAAGAAAACATAAGAACATACCCTCAACATAAAGATATGGAAACTAGAAGACACAATATAAAGGAATTCATGACTTAAAAGAGGAGGGTGAAACAATCCCTTACCTTGAAGAGTAACTTCGAATGCTTGAAGGTCGGGACCTTGGAAGGCTTGAGGGCACCTTGGGAGGACTCCTTGGGAGGTAAGGAGACCAGAACATCATTGAGGATGATTTTGGAATGAAATTAATGATAAAAATGGCTTGGTATTTATAGGTAAAGTGAGTGAATAAATTATTAATTTCCATGGGACACCTCATCAGTGGTATTGGCAAAACCAAGGGCTTGCCGATGGTATTTTCCCATGGTATTGCCCACTTGGGAAATCTTATAGCATATATCACTATTAATAAGTCTACCATAAAGCTTAAATCATTATTAAACCATACATGACATCATTATTACATCTTATATGATGTCATTAATCACCTGAAACTCAAAACTATATTTTTACTATTCACTGATAATTCAACTATTTTAGAATAAACCCAAAAAATTACCCCTAACCTAATATCAATGCTCTGAATTCATAAATGAAGTAAATTTTATAAAA
Source organism: Viscum album (assembly GCA_963277665.1). Taxonomy (NCBI): domain Eukaryota; kingdom Viridiplantae; phylum Streptophyta; class Magnoliopsida; order Santalales; family Viscaceae; genus Viscum; species Viscum album. The sequence goes on along the minus strand of OY728139.1, from coordinate 605,520,796 downwards.
AATAATTTCTTAAATATTTTTAATTTAATTTTTATATAAAATCATTATTTATTCCAAAAATACAACTTTATAACTATAACTCATTTTGTAACACCATAAAAAGTATTCAAGGTCCCATAAAAAATCCTATACCCATAAGAAGATAAAGTAACAATTCATGAAATATTTTATGAAAATAAATTTCAATTTTAAATTATTAAATTAATTTTAAAATTGTAAATAAAATATTTATGGCGTACAAAAATACCAAAACTTATACTATGATCATTTTTTCACTTTTAAGATGACTAAAATGTATTTATACATTCCTTAGTGGAGTTTCAATTGTTTTGGTCAAATTACTATTCATTACTATTCATATGGGTATGTTACTATTCCTACTTTACTATTCACTAAAAACAAAGTTGATCTTATTAGTATCTAAATTTCTCACTAATCACAACTGTAGAAGACCATTTTTTGAAAATGATTTCACATTATTATCTATTTACTGATTACAAAAATATTTTAAAATGCCATTTTTCCTAAATTCATCAATAATACACATCATATATTTATCCGAATATTTGAAATTCACAAACATTTCCATAAGAAGAAATACAAATTTTATTTATAAAAGGATTACACAAAGAAGGTAAGGTCTCAGTACATAGCCCCTTATTACACCGGCATATGACCTAAGTGTTCGGTGTGCTATGGTGATAAAATATTTGGGTGGCTTAGACAACATTGCCCGAGTGGTGATTTCTATCAGCTTGAACTTCTCCCTTATGCTATTCCATTCAAGATTCATACGTTGAAGTTCAGCTTGGGATTGGTCCAGAGCAAAGCCCAGTGATGCTACCTTCTTCCCAAGCTCCGACAAATGGGCTTCATATGGCTCGAGTCTACTGGATGAAGCCATTTAATCTTCTTTCTATATTAATTAACCAAGATAACAATATTTAAAAAAAAAACAATGTTAAGATTATAGCTTCAACGGTCATATTGACCAACAGTCATATAACAGTTGAAAACCAACTGTCTCATTCTAATAATAACCACTTCATTAATTAAAGGATATAGTTTTTTTGAGTATAAAAAAAATAACATTCAAAATTAGGAAACAAATATAATTAAAATGTTTGTGTCGTTACATTCTTCCCCCCTTAAAAAATTTCATCCCCGAAATTGTATCTCATACCCTCTGATAGAAAAAGGTGTGGGTAATTATGTCTCATGGACTCCTCCAGTTCCCACGTGGCTTCTTCACATTTGTGGTTCCTCCACAACACCATAACAAGGTGGGTAGCGATGTTGCTGAGAACCTTGTCTCTATGATAAAAGATCCCCACCCGATGCTCCTCATAAGAGAGGTCATGTTCTAGTTGTACCACCTCTGAATTTAGTACTTCTGAAGGGTCAGGTATGTACTTCCTCAAGAGGGATACATGGAAGACATCATGAACTTGGGCTAGATTTGGAAAAAGTGCAAGCCGATAGGCCACTACTCCCACACAATCAAGGATTTCATAGGGGACAATGTACCTAGGGCTGAGCTTCCCTTTCTTTCCAAACATCATGACTCACTTCCAAGGTGAAATGTGAAGAAAGAATTTGTCACCAACATCAAACTCCAAGTCCCTTCTATGGTTGTCGGCATAGATCTTTTGCTGACTCCGAGAATCCTTAATGTGTTGTTGGATGGAATAGAACTTGTTTGTCATCTCTTGCACAAGATCAGGCCCAAGAATATTTATACCACCAGCTTCATCCTAACAAGTAGGAGTTCTACATCACTTATTATATAGAGCTTCATAGGGTTCCATTTGAATTCTTGAGTGGAATCTGTTGTTGTAAGAGAACTCAACTAAAGAGAGATGTTGATCCCATCCACCTTTAAATTCCATTGAGAAAGTTCTCAGCATGTCCTCGAGTGTTTTAATAGTCCTTTCAGATTGGCCATTAGTTTGGGGGTGATAGGCCGTACTGAAATTCAATTTAGTGCTCAGAGCTTCTTGATGACTTCTCCAGTATTTTGATGTGAACCTTGGATCACGATCAGATACGATAGAGAGTGGAACTCCATGCAGCCTTACCACTTCTTTTTCATAAATCCTGGAAAGTTGATTAAGAGTGAAATCTTCCCTAATAGAGATAAATTGTGCAGTCTTGGTGAGATGGTCCACAATAACCCATATCACATTATTTCCTTTTGAAGTTATCAGGAGACCAGTGATGAAGTCCATAGTGATATTGTCCCACTTACATGCTGTTATGGGTAGTGGTTGCAATACCCTTTTAGGAAGTTGTCGCTCTGCCTTCACTTGCTGACATACCAGGCACCTTGATGTGTATTCACCAATCTCCCTTTTCATATTATCCCACCAATAATGATCACGAAGGTCCCTATACATTTTCATTCTACCAATATGTATAGAGAAAGTAGAGCTATGAGCTTCATCCATCAGCTCTTTCTTTATTTCTGGAATAGATGGAACACATGGTTTTGTACGAAATTTCAGTACACCTTCTTGATTAGTATTGAAATAAGGAAACTTCCCATCCTTTATATCCTCAAACTTCTTCTATATCAAAGGATCTTATTTATGATCTATCTAGATCTTCTCTAGTAATGATGGCTGAGAAATCATTTGGGTTAGGGTTGATGATGTCCCTTCCCTTATAATTACCATGTAAAACATTACTAGGTCATTGATCAAAGGATTTGTTTGAATACTCATCATGGAAAGAACAATATGGTATTTATTGCTTAATGCATCAGCAAATTTGTTTGCTCTTCCAGGGTGACAATGAATTGAAAAAACATAGTCTTCAAAGAGTTCCAACCATATGATTTGTCTCATGTTCAATTCCTTTTGTGTGAAAATATACTTCAAACTTTTATGGTCTGTGTATGTATCACATTTCTCCCCATAAAGATAGTGTCTCCATATCTTCATAGCAAAAAACGAACACAGCTAGCTCCAGATCATGCGTAGTATAGTTTTTCTCATGAGTCATCAACTGTCGAGATGCATAAACAATGACCTTGTCATTTTCCATGAGGACGCACCCAAGCCCATTCAGAGATTCATCGATAAAAATAATGAATCCTTATCCACTTGAGGGCAGAGTTATCACAGGTGCAGTAACCAATCACTTCTTCAGCTCTTGGAAATTTTCCTCACACTCCTTTGTCTAGATGAACTTGACCCCTTTTCAAGTTAACTTGGTTAATGGATTAGAAGTCGTCAAATTTTTTTCACAAAACTCCTATAATATCCCCTAATCCAAGGAAACTACAAATCTCAGTTATTGTTGTATGATGAGGCCACTCCTCTATAAATTTTTTATTTGCTGGATAAACTGTGATTCATTCATTGGTAACAATGTGCCCAAGGAAATCAAATTTTTATAACCAGAATTCATATTTACTGATCTTTCCAAAAAGTATATCCTTCCATAGAGTTTAAAAAATAACCCTTTGATGATCCTCATACACCTCACAAATTTTGGAGTATATCATAATATCATCAATAAAAACTACCACAAAGTTATCAAGGTAGTCTTTAAAGACTCTATTCATCAAATCCATAAAAATAGAAGGTGCATTTTTCAGCCCAAAAGGCATAACAATAATAAAATAATGGCCATATCTTTATCGAAAGTCAGTTTTTGGAATATCTTCTTTCTTCACCCTCAATTGATGATAACCAGATCGAAGATCAATCATAGAGAAAAATTGAGCCCCACGAAGTTGGTCAAATAAGTCATCAATTCTTGGAAGAGGGTATTGGTTATTTACTGTGATTTCGTTTTGTTCTCTATAATCAATGCATAGACGCATCGATCCATCATTCTTCTTCACAAAGAGAATAAGTGCTCCCCAAGAAGACAAACTCAGTCGGATAAAGCCCTTCTCCAAGAGATCTTGGAGTTTTTTCTTTAATTCCTCCAGCTCCACATTTCCCATCCTATATAGGTTCTTTGATATTCGATGAGAACCAGGTACAAGTTCAATGGAGAACTCTACCTCTCTTTCTGGGGGAGATCTAGGCAACTCCTCAGGAAATACGTCAATGTATTCTTGGACGATGGGTAAATTTTATATCCTCAAAATCTCATTTCTTTCATCTTCTTCACCAATCAATTCCATAAACAAGGATAAATGAGGTTCTTATAGACAAAGATCAGGTTGAGATATCTCTCCTTGAAAGATAACTGTAGGTTTTCCATTCAAGACTACTATGATTTCCTTACTTCTGCATTTGATCTTAGCATTATACTTTGAGAACCAGTACATCTCTAGTATAATGTTGAATTCCAGCATAGGAATGAATACTAGATTTAAAATAATATTGTGCTCACCAAAGTAAATACTAGGGTTTCTTAACACTAATGATGCTTGGATAATCCCACCAGGAGTCTTGACTGATAACTCTACTTTTAGGAAGTCGGGGGTTGGTTCTAAATTCCTTGCAAACATGGAGGAAATAAAGGAATACGTAGAACCGGAATCAAAAAAAAGTACTTGCTTCCTTTGAGAGAACTACAAGATTACCTGAAACCATAGAATTTGGAGCTTCAACTTCAGGTGTCGTGATAGAAAAAGCTCGACCTTTCTCCCTTGGCCTTTGCTGAGGATGATGGTGGTTCCCCACCACTGCCCTCGGATTTGGATAGTGATCGGAAAAGTGACCAAGTTATCCACACTTAAAGCACTGGACATCTGGTAGGTCCTACACCATCTTCCCCTTGTCGTTAGTTTTTGTAAGTTGTGGTTTCACCTCACCAAGACAATTCCTCACAATATGAACATCTCTTCAGCACTTTTAACATTACCCGCTCCTGAGCAGGTAGTTCCCCGAATGTTTCTTCCCACATTTATTACACGTGGGACATTACACTTTCTTGCCTCCTATTACTTGATCAAAGGCCCTCCCTATGCTGGGCTCTGATGATCTTTTTTTTTGTTTGATTTATGATACCATTGCATCTCACCAAACTCTAGTTTGACTTTCATTGCACTCCACACGATCTCCTCATAGCTATCATAGTCTCGGTTGGATAGATTCTTCCACAGATGGGGTCTCAGCCACCGAAGAATCTATCAACCTTACCATTTGGATCCATGAAAAATCTAGAGGTATATCGTGAATGTCAGGTGAAATTCATCTCATAGCTTCCGGAAAATTCATTCTCCTTCTGCTTTAGCTCGAGAAACTCCTTCTCCATTCTTGTTCTCATGGATCGAGGGAAATACTTACTGAAGAAAATCCCTCTGAACTCTTCCCACTCCATAGCTTCATCCTACACTCTTTTCCTTGGGTTTTTAATCAGTTCCCACCACTGATCAACTTCCCCTTCTAAGCGATATACGGCCAGGGTGACCTTCTCTTTCTCTGAACACACAAAAAAGATCTTTTCGATGGAGCTTATCCACTGCTCAACAATCAATGGGTCAGTCGATCCACTGTAGGTTGGTGGTTGTTGATGCATAAAGGACTCAACAGAATGTTTTTTCCTTCATGGTGAGATCATTCTCTTAGCTTGATTCAAGTTATTTCCCATAACTTGAGTCAGTTGGTTTATCATTCACATGAATGTTTCGATTTCGGCTACAATTAGAGGGTCGTCGGCTCATGGTCTATTACGGTCACCATTTGCACGGTTGCTCTTATTTCCTTCCATTTTCTAAAAGAATAAAAACATAATGAGAAACTTATTTCATTTATTAATCTTCAAACTATAATGTATGTTATGTCTTAAAACGTCATGCTTAAATAATTAAATTTTTCTATAATTCCTCCATAATGATTTATAAAAATCTTGTGATTAACCAAACATATCCCCCCGGGAGTGTCGTAACCAAGATTACTGCATGGCCCGTTGTCTTGCACTAGTTACCGTTTGATTCTATCTCAAAGCGATGTTTTTGGGTTTTACCCCTATGTACATCTGTGCCGGAGCCGGCTCTACCTGCTCGTATCGAGATAGGGATGTATTTTTTTAATAAACCACTTACTCAATATTCACCAAAATAGCAGGATGTTTTCCTATATTTAAACTTTTATATAGAATTATTCCAAAATATTTCATAGACTAATTTCCATAAATAACTAAACTATCCTTTGATACCAACTATGGCATCCCTCCTTTTTATTACACAACTTTTCATTACATTTTACAAACAGATGATCTTTAAAGTCTAGTGTCTTGGAAATGAGGAACATAATACATAAAAACAACATAAAAATTTTTCTAAACCACTCATAAGGCTTCATCATAGGTTCATCATATGTAAAATTACTACATCTCATATCCTGGAGACATATATTAATTAAAAGGGTGATCATAAGGCTCAGTAAGGAAAACTAGTGAAACTGATGACATGTGATCTTGGGCAATATTAATAAGAACATGATAAAAGTCATAAAGGCATGAGAAAAGGAAGGATAAGAATACCATAACAAAAAAAACATGATTCATAACTTGAATATGTGGCTACAACATGTCATTTAGACATTCATGAACATATCACCAAGGTTTATCCCCGAGGTGTCATAAAAATTACCAAGGTTATTCACCAAGGTATCGTGAAACATTTCATCTATAGAGATTATTTATTTACCCAATGCATTGGAGCACTATCCGGGCGCACCCTTAATATATATTTACATACATGTGATCCACATATATCATAATCAAATATTTCATAAGTAACCCATAGAGAAGAAAATAAATGGGTTTCATTTCAAAATTGTGACGTTTTAAAAGCTCTTAAAAATTCATTACATCATTTATAACCCATCGAAAGGGAGTGAGGGTTATATGTATGTAAATTATAGAATCAAATATATCATATTTATATGTTTATGAACACCCATATAAACGAAATAGGTTTGGATATTCACATAAATAAACAAGGGAATTTCTAGAGAGAAAGAGATAGAAATTTTGAGATGAAATTTCTACAGCATAATAGCTATATAACACGGTTTTAGAAAACATTGAAAAGAGAGGGGAAAAGGGTCACCCACTCATAAATAATTCAAAATATAGAATGGGTACTGAATAAGTTCATGGTATTTATATTTTAATGACATACCACATGAAAAGGAAACATGAAATAAAAGGGAATATGTGATTTTATGTACGAGAAATTCGGCAGCCTAACGACGTCACTTAAAAATTCAGAAAACAAATTGATGAGAGAAGAAAGGGTCTTTCGTCATTTGGACATGAAATGTACAGTAATAATAACATATAAGAACATACCCTCAACTTAATGAGATGGAAAATAGAAGACACAACATTAAGGAATTCATGAATTAAAAGAGGTGGGTGAAAGGATCCCTTACCTTGAAGAGTAACTTCGAAAACATGAAGGTCGATACCTTGGGAGGCTTTAGGGAACCTTGGGAGTAATCCTTGGGAGGTAAGGAGAAGATAACTTTGTTGAGGATGATTTTGGAATGAAATGAATGAGGTAAATGGCTTGGTATTTATAGGAAAAATGAGTGAATAAATTATTAATTTCCAAGGGACACATCATCGGTGGTATTGGAAAAACCATAGGATTGCCCATGATATTTTCCCATGGTATTGGTCACATGGGACACCTCATAGAATATCACACAATTCATAAATCGACCATAAAACTTACGTCATTATTACATCATAAATGATGTCATTAAACACCTGAAACTCAAAACAACATTTTTACTATTCACTGATAATTCAATTGTTCCATAAAAAATCCAAAAATTCACCCTAACCTAATATCAATGCTCTGAATTCAAAAATGAAGTCTATTTTATTAAAATAATTTTCTAAATATTTTTAATATCATTTTAAATTAAAATCATTATTTATTCCAAAAATACAACTTTAAAACTATAACTCATTTTGTAACACATTAAAAAAGTAATCAAGGTCCCATAAAAAATAATATACCCATAAGACAATAAAGTAACATTTTATGATTAAATTTTAGGAAAATACATTTCCATTTTAAATTATTAAATTAATTATACTATTGTAAATAAAATATTCATGGCATACAAAAATACCCAAACTTAGACTATGATCATTTTTTCACTTTTAAGGTGTCTAAAATGTATTTATACATTCATGGGTGAAGTTTTTATTTTTTTTGGTCAAATTACTATTCATTACTATTCATATGGGTATTTTATTATCCCTACTTTACTATTCAATAAAAACCAAGTTAATCTTGTTAGGCTCTAAATTTCTCACTGATCACAACTGTAGAAGACCATTTTTTGAAAAACATTTCACATTATTAACTATTTAATGAATAAAAAAATATTTTAAAATGCCCTTTATCCTAAATTCATCAATAATATACATCCTTTATTTATCTGGATATTTGAAATTCACAAACTTTTCCATAAGAAGAAATACCAATTTTATTTATAAAATGATTACACAAAGTATCTAAGGTCCTGTTACATAACCCCTTAATACACCAGCATAGGACCTAAGTGTTAGGTGTTCTATGGTGATAGAATCTTGAGGTGGCTCGGACAACATTTCCCGAGTGGTTATTTCTATCAGCTTGAACTTCTCCCTTAGGCGATTTCGTTCAAGCTGCATACGTTGAAGTCCGGCTTGGGCATGGTCCAGAAAAAACCCCAGTGATGCTACCTCCTTCCCAAGCTCCGACAGATGGTCTTCATATCGCTCGAGTCTACTGGATGAGGCCATTTGATACTCTTTCTGTATTAATTAACCAAGATAACCGTATTTATAAAATCAAAACGTTAAGATTATAGTTTCCAACGGTCATATAACAGTTGGAACTCAATGGTCTCATTCTAATTATACTCACTTCATTAATTAAAGGATATAGTTTTTGTTGAATATAAAATAAAACAACACAAAAAATTAGGAAACAAATATAATTAAAAAGTTTGGGTTGTTACAGAAACAATAACAATCCAAAATAAACTCTTGATACTTGAATATTTATTTCTCACTAAATAAATGGTATATTTTGATTGTTGTACTGAGTCATAAAACAATTTATATTATTATAATATTTTTATAATACAATAAATATATTACATGATAATATGTGAGCCATTAACTCGACTTGTTGTTCATGAAAACATGAAATGAAACTTAAATATTTTAAACTAATATTTGTTCAAATAATATTTTAAATGTATATACATTAATACTTATAAATAAATTTAATAAGTAAATTCATTTCTAATTATTATTAAGTTGAATAATATCAATTTATTTATTACATTTGTGATATTATATCTTTGGAAAAAACTTGAACCACATTGGTGGTGCCCCCAAGCAATATTTACCAATTAAACTAAACAGTGAAGAGTCTTGAATACACTATTATTTGTGACCCTCTAGGACAAAATCTCAATAGATTTGAATAATATTCACAATCCAAGAGTAGGATCTAGGAATTCATCATGGACCATAAATAGATAAGGATAGTCATAGAAATGAAAACCAACCTACAAACAAACATTGTGTAATATAATCTGTTTGTCTTTAAAATCTCATAATGAAGGACTCACAATCATTTCATCACCATTTTATTTCATTATTATTTGTTGATCTGACTGGATGATTTTTCCCACAACTTCTATGGACATGGTATGATGAAGGTACTACTATATTGATCAACATTACCTGAGATATTTTACTTCATTAACATGGAATCAATATATCATTTCTTGAAAATTCAACCAATACAAAACCACAAATGACACACCCAATAGAATCTATCGCATGATGATTTCATTATAATATTTTTTTCCTTGCATCAATGTATGTGATTAAATAAAACACATTGACAATGGCATCATGTTAAGAGACCAATACACATGTATGTAGATAGGAACATCCATTGACACTCAAAACATGTGATGTATATTTTAGGGGTTCTGTCCTCATTAGATCACTATTATATATCACAATGTGTAAACTTCATCAGAATGAGCCTAAATGATTATGATCCCCTAGCACTTGATAGTCAAACATCAATTGTTCCTTATCAGTACGATGTATATAGATCATAGTACATATATTGAAGATTATTTGCATTGTATCTCAAGGTTATAAATATATCCTAGGATCTACTATAACCTTTTGATACAATAATTAATCTATAGAATTTACCATTAAATATTGGTTGTATAAATATTTACACTATAATGGTAATTATACATCATGTCTATCTAATTGTACACATGATATGGTAATAAAAAAACTACAATGTTGGGTTTAGGGAACCCACTATTATAACAGTAATCCATTCCCAAAATCACCTGAATCACTATAAAAATTCAATGAAAATATATACACTTTCAAAAATTAACTCTATTGTTATTATATAAATAAAATCATAGACTATACAATATATTCCATTTATCTAAAAATATAATAATATTTATAAAATATAACAGATGTCACTTTAACATTAAATAAATATTCAATTTCAAGGTCTATAATTTTATACAGTTTATTTTATAAATATATATCAATAAATTATCCCCACTAAAAATTATTATATAATCTGCAGACACATATTACGAGTTATATATCCATCAATTATGTGTTTTCCAAAAATATATCATCACCATTAAATCAATTTCCCATTTTATCAATTCCATTCGATACATACCTATAACTTCATAACGAAAGTTTAGTATTGAAAAAATAATTAGATGTTTTATGATTCATATAATCATAATATAATCGGTAAAATACTTTTACAAAATAATTATTCATTCCCAATATAATAATACTTCAATCATTCAAATTCCTTCATAAACCGTGAACAAGGATTCATCATCTTATTCTTTAATAATTCATTCATAAAATATTAAATATGAATAATGAATTAGGATTCATCGACTCAATTTGATCATTCTCCTTACTCTTATCAATAGAAATATTATTGAAATAACACATAACATTCATATATATATATATATATATATTAGGTGCCTGGGGGTACAAATAAATTAAACACACACACACCACACACACTGGCCTGAAAGGTAGGTCATAGCCCCCCCAAGGGATTACCCACCCATCAAGCCTTTAATTATTCAATACATACCCTGAAGGTCGTATAGGCATGAAGCCCATTACATGGCCCAAAGTCCCACAATCTGGTCTGAAGACCCATTACAACATCATGTCTACATCATCCCAATGTCACCATCTATTTGCATCATGTCTGCATCACCACCTACCTACATCATATCTTCATCACTGCTTTCTTGCATCATGTCTGCATCACCGTCTGCCGGTGGTAATTCGCTCCCACCCGGATTTGAAGCCGGGTCTGATGCAGAATCACGGGGCACCTCTACCACATAACATTCATATATCACTCAAATATTTTAATCATAAAATGTAAATCATTTCCTTATGAAACCTAGACAACCCTATTCTTAACCTTCCACCTAGGAAAATAATGTGTATAATCGCCATAGCTTTCATACTTAAAAAATTCAACCATCGATGATACATTTTGAAAATCATCATTATCATCTATTATGTTATCAAAACATTTAACTTTTCCTCAACAATTACTTTATATATTTCATTATTTTCCACACCCAAAACATCTTCCCATTCCTTTGAGACATTTCTCTAACTATTTCATACCATATTATTGTCATGTATAAATTTGGATCATCTATCCTTAATGATCTTCATGAAAATAATTTTATCTCTTATTTGGATCATTTGGAAACTCATCGATGTTTAGTTTGTTACTAATATGTAATTATAACTTGTTAGCTATAATCAGAAGATTTTACATTCAATCTTCCATTTCATTTAGTTTCTTGTGAGGAATGTAATTACATCCTCCAACATATTCCGCATTAAAATAATTACTCTTGGTTAAATTTATTAATAAAAAATGAAATCAGTGTGTAATAAATGATAATGTGTAATCTTATAATCATGAAAAATAATTCATATCATGTATAAATGATAACACCTTCTTCTCAACCTATGTCACCTGTATTTAAACCAAGGCCATCCATGTTCATTATCAATTCAAATACATCATAATTTTTGTAAAATAAATTTTTATCTAACCTAATAATATTCAATAGGAGTTTCAAACTAGGTTCGCAGTAAGGGACAATTCACCATGTAGAAGAATTATGGTTGAGATATTCCAGAAAAAAAATTTATACATTATCACCCTTATATTCATCTACAAAAAACCTGGATCCTTTGTAGCACTAAAATAGTGATGTATATTCTTAGTGAAATGTAACTTATTTCTTCACCAGAATATAGAATATTATTCTATATAAAGACATATCCTAAGAGTTTTGACAATTTTTTTCTCATCTTAGTTTCCAAAAGTTACTAAACCTTTCATCAATATGAATTATGGATGCCCAATTTTTTTATACATAAATACTAAATATTATTCGTGTAAATATAATTTACTTATCAATATGATCCATGTTATAACTAGAAAGTATTTTTTCCCTTTAAAAAAATTCATAAATAAAAAACTATTGCATAAAAGTTCCACATAATTTCTTATTCTGTTCCTTACAACTACAACACTTCATACACATAACATACATGAAATGTTTCCTCATATCATGATTAAGTGAAACACAAGAATGTGTGAGAAAAAATTCACTATATGGATAAATATAATTTATATCAATCATTGATCATAAGTTATCATAAGATAAGAATAAGAGTATGATAACAATATCAAAACATATAATAATCATTCCCAATCTTCCAAGGATCTTTAATCATGATTACTAGAATAAATCATTATCAGCCAAAATACATGATACATAAGATTTTTGAATATTCAATAATATATCACCAAAACTGAAAAATAGATCATTTGCAATGGGTTATTTGTGATGGGTCCTTGTTGCAAATGGTTATTTTTTATGGGGTCCCATAGAAAATAACTAATCATTGAAAACAAAGTCATAGAAGATACTTTTTTCGGCGTCCTGTCACATATTATTCTTTAAACATATTACTTAAAAACTTATTATGATGGTTTAAGTGAACCATTTCCATAAATTATTCATGAAGAGACTCTAACATGCCGCAAATAAATTTAAAAAAAATTAAAAAAATTGAAAAATATAAATAATGTAAAATAAAAAATTAAAATAAATAAAAAATATATTAAAATAATTTTAATAATGATAATAAATAAAATTGTAAACCTTTGAAATAAAAAAAATATAAAGCAAAATTTTTTTATTTAAATATAAACATAATAAATATTTACATAATGTATCAATAACTATGGAGGGGGATGGGAGTGGTGGGTCATCTGGAAGTGGAGGGGGAGGGAACTCCATCTATAAACCATCAACTAGTCATCACAGGTACTCATTCTGCTACACCAACCATCATTGCATCTCCTCCTACTATTATTGTTGTTGTCAATAGAGATCTTCTTTCTCCCTACGCAAGGCCTGTGTAACATCACTCTATGATTTCATATTCTCCTCATAGTGTGAGACCGATGATGATTACACTCCTTGATATCCCCTTGAGTTAGACTTAAACCATTAGTAGTTCCAAAAAGAACTATCATGCCTCAATCAAGAATCGAAACAATACACTCGAGCCGTCTCAAAAACATATTATGTTGCCACAATTGACGTTGAGTCATCAAATCATGCTACTCTGATGGCCTGTCTCTCAATATCATCCTTAATCTCATCACGTGTCTGAGAATTTCTTGCCTCATATGACTCCTTCAATTGCAATTTGAAATTAAAATAGTTAAAAAATTATTTCCATTTAATTTTATAACTCCAATTAAATTATACTAACCATAATATGACAATGGTGACCAAATATAATATCTCCGGTGATATGATCTTTGTACATCATATTATAAACATCAAACTCCATAATATTAGGATGTTCAATTGCATATATGAGTATAAAAATCATTTACATTTAAATTTATATAAATTATTAAAAAAATCATACCATATGTCATTGATGTGTAATGAGTTTATGACTACTAGCTTGATGTGTCACCTCCTACCTCCCCAGTTCCTCTGACCTAATTATTCTCTCATACGAAAACAAGCTTTGATATATTATGAACATAGTCTATCCAAAAAATGAGACGGGATTTAATCAGGTCAATCTGTTTAGAAAGACTGATCAAAATCCATGACTCCTGCCATTTTCATGGTTATCCTCAAATTGTGAAAAAACTGATGATAATGGTCACCCATAGACACCTCTCATACCTCCCTGATGGAACACTATGTTCTTTCAAAGAAGGAATACCATAAAACCTTTTTTTTAAATAATATCAAGTTATCAATTAAAGAAATTTCATAATAACAATTATTTCCTTAGATACCATCCAATGATCAAACTTGTTGTGCCAAATTTCAATTGGAATCTAATACCACATCACCCATGCCTTAAGAAAATAGTTATTCTGAAAAGTGTTCCCATATCCATCAACAATATTCGAAATTATGTGAAAAAAAAACAAATAATTAAACAATTATCAAAAAAAAATATTAATAAAAAGTAACAAAAAATAACAAAAAACACAACTGAACATACCTCTTTATGCATGGATCAAATTCAAGATGTTGATGTCGCTCGGTAATAGGGTTAGGAATCATAAATCCCACATGACCCTGACCCCTCCGAGTTGAAGATGAATTACTAGGAACCTGATGTTCAAATGATAAAGCATCAGGCTCATCACCAGGTAATACTTCCTCCTAGAGACTATAGAATATATCATGATAAGTCTCATCATCCCTCTAAAATATGAAAAGAAAATTTTCAGAAAATAATTGAAAATGATTATTATATATATATTGACTATAACTAAAAATTAATTGTGAAATTATTCATTTTAATCCTCATCTTCATATATGAAAGTGTCAATATGATCATCTTTTACCTCAGTATCATCAATATTCATTGGAGTTTTAGCTGCATCATCACTTGTTAATTCAAATTATTTTGTTACATCATCAACACCATCATCACCCTCAACCCATAACTATGGGGTGACATCATCAATATTCGTGTCTCTTCATTGGAAAGATTTATTTGGAGTTGTGTATTGAATATTTTAAATTCCTTAATCCTGAACAAAAACTTATTCACATTGCATAAACTAATTTTTAGAGGATTTCATTTTTATAATTCTCCACTAATCAAGTAACTCTCACAAAAAATAATATCAATTATAATAATATATTTTGTGTCATTGATGAGCCAATAGAAATGGTTCATTTACTGAAAGAAGTATTTTATATTTAATTTCAACAATTCCATCGTGAATATGAACACACAAGCCTCTATCAATATCCAACCAGTGAAATTTAAACATCATTACATAATTCTGTCCTAAAAAATGCCGCTCAATTATTTCATTAAGCATGCCATAAAAGTCAACTTCACTTTCCCTATAAAGATATCATCTCAGGAAAACACCATTATTAATTGGTTTTTATTCACCATATGCATGTGTATGAAATCAGAAACTATTACCACATATTCGTTATATGATTTAACCATTTTGGATAGTGGGTTACTCAATACACAAAATCGATTATTACTTTTATCATCATGTTGTGATTCCTCCAAAATTGAACAATTAAAAATACAAAAAGTAATAAATTGATTTAACATGTTTGACCATAAAAAATTTACTTCACAAGTATTCAATACCATAAGGCAAAATTATTCTGTAGACATTCATCACGAGCATCCAATGTAATTTTTGGAAGTTGTTTCATGATATGATCATCATATAACCTACAAATAAAAGAATATTAATTTATTTAATTTTTAAAAAAATTGAGAATATGTGGTTATATGAGTCACTGTAAAAATCACTTCATTTTTTCATAATTGAGAAGAAAATATGTATGATCCTTATGTTGTTCATGAATCCATCATTCATTGACTCCACCAAAGACAAGAAGAGCCTAATTAAAAACTGATAATTGAATGTTATGTGCATCTTCAAAATTTCCCTTATTATAGCCCATTGAGTTATGTTTTGAAGGATATTCATGTAGAATATAATGGGAGTATAAAAAATAAATTTCCTCCTATAAATAAGATTATGTAATTGACCCTTCAACTACTGAGTTTTTATGTACCTTTTTCTTCAATTTCTAGATACATATGTCATATGGATATATCCATAAGAAAAATACCGGACATCCACATTTTTCTTCATATGGAAATGTAATATCAAATGTTCCATTGAATAAAAAAATATGGTGGAATTTTTTTCTAGTTTATAAAAAATTAAAACAACATCTTCTAACATTCTACTAAGTGCAGGATAGTCTACTTTCTATATATAGATGCCTCAATAAAAATATTATATATCTATTAGCACATCCCAAATCAAATTATTAAACAAACATCTAAATCAAATAAGTAGATGTTTTTCCAATGTGACATAAAAATCATGAAATTTTAATCTGGTAATATGAATATTTCTGAATCTTTCATCCAAACTGGAAACATAACCAACCAGTAGTCTCAAATCCACAATCCATTGAAAAAATAAAAAAAGATAATATTTGAATTGAGTATAAGATAATTTTGGATTCATTAACTTCTTTGATTTTCATTTTCAAACTTCTCATGTTCAAGTTATATGAAATCTTGGGGATATATAATCATGGCTTTACATTATATTTAGTTTTATCAGGTGCACCCAAAATTTTATAACATATATTCTCAAAATATTTCTTCACAAATTTCATCACATACAACATGTGACGGACCAAACAATTGGAACAATATGACATATACAAAAAAAATATTTTTTAATCAAATAGTTAGATTTCCCAATGACATCTATATTTTTTGCTTTATAGTCAATCCAAAGGTTATGTGAGGTACTAAAGAGACACTAGTTTTTAAATCAATACTTGGGATCATTTCTAGAGTTTCATCCATTTCAATTGTACTTTTTCTAAAATGATTTCAGTTCCTTCAAAAAGGAAGATCAATAGAATGAAATTTTTGATGACTGTAAAAATACATGGTTTTATCTCATTGAAGAGTGTAAAAACTTTCATGTCACTCATATAGTATAGACATTATTTTAGATCATGTGTACTCTGCCCAGATAACATTCCATTTTCTAGGAATTCACTCATTTACCACATTAATGCATCTACCATTAGTAAATTCTGATTCAAAACAACTTTATATGTACTAACACCCTTACTACACACCAAATTTAACTAAACAATCAATGGATTCAAATAAACATATATATTTTTTGGATGTCTTGGAATTAAAAAGGTCAAAAATATATATGGCTCATTCATCAACATCGAATGTGTTATTTATTACGGAGTTATAATGATGTGACACAAGAATATTGACTACTGTATAAACCAAAGGGACATAAACCATTATTAGGAAGACCCAATCACCTATTATGGGCTTATAAAGATAAATGAGGATGTACCTGGTCAAAATGATTCCATGAATTACCATTATATGGATGATTTAAGATTTTACTAGTTGAAATACTGGTTTTGCATCAGGACATCAAGGACACTGTGTTTTGAGACATAAAAAACATTGATATCTGGGTGTAAGATGGAAATACATAAAATGTTTGACATGAATCAATCAGACTTCTACAATTAAGCCTCTTTGTACCTTGATTTTCCATATGTAGGACAACTAACTAACAACTAACTTTGACCATAATATATGATGAAATCATTTTTACATGAATGGATCATATGATAACCAAGACCCAAATTATGAACCATACTCTTTCTCTTAAAGGAATTTGTAGGAAAAATATTTCATTCAGGAAACAATGATTTTACGAAAGAAGACATATGATCAAAATAGATATTTGAAATTCCATTATTTGATTTAATATCCATAAATTTTGCAATTTCTTAGAAAAATTATCTTACAAATAGGATATAAAGAATCCTCAACAGACTTTAGAAAATCTTAAAATCATGCCCATTCCAACCCAGGATTGAAACTAATGTCATCCTATGTTTTAGTTTATTGAGTAGATAGGTGAAAAATATAATGTACTGAATTCTAAAGTTGTGACAGATCAAAAACCAAATTATTAATATATTATCTAGAAATTAGTTCACCATACTACTATAAAAAAATATTACCTTTTTGAAAACCAAGACAAAATAGATGACCACCAACATTATCAAAGGTTTCAACCTCCCATATCATATTTCTTACATAGACACTTTATTGTCCCTTTTGAAAAAAACTATAGTTTTGATATTAAATGTTATAAAATAACCTGAACACTCTCAATATATAAATTACTTTTACCAGAAATTTTTATATTTCGATGATTATGTTTTCAATAGAGACCTTGGAATAAATATTGTTTTCGAATCAATTATTCTATATTTCTCGAAAAAATATTTACAAAAAATTGTGATTAATTTGATAAAATAAAAATATAACAAAAAAAGAGTACAAAATTTTAAAATATATAATTTACATAAATATAATACAAGATTTATATATCGACCACTATTGTTTTAGTAACCAGCTCTTATTTTTAGTATGTACCTCAAATTTTTATTAAGTATTGATATTTTTTACTAAGTACTAATAATTTTTTCTAATTATCGATAATTTTTACTATGTACCAAAAGTTGAATCTAGTTACCACTAATAACCACTAATTGCACTAATTATTACTACTAATTACTAAATATTACTAACTAATACTAATTAGTACTGATAATTACTAAGCACCACTAATTATTACTAAGTACCCTACACAGGGCCTCTATAACAACACTTTGTGCTCAACACTAATCCTTATACTATGAGACTGATGATGATGAATCTGCATGAGATCCCCTTGAGCTAGAAGCCGACCATACAATAGTACCTCAAATATATTATGGTAATTAAACTGTGCAAGATTTCATATTAATAATGTAATTGTTTATTAATTGATATTTTTTTAATATAGTACACATTAGTTTATATTCACATCAAATTAGTACAAATCTTCCTATTTTTATATATTAATTAAGAATGGTATAATTTAATATAAAATTAAAAACTATATTATGAATTACTAAAAAATTTTAAATCATATAATTTATATTATTCAAGTCGTGCGAAATTACTAATTTGTGTCAACCATGTGCAAATTTTTCATTTCTCATGACCTGAAAATTGATGCCCTATTTCATTTTCAATTTTCTAGTAATTTTTAATAATTTATATTATTTTATTGTAATTTATAATAAATCATACTAATTTATTATATTTTTATTAACTTATAATAATTTTATATGTTTTATTTATTTTAAATTCATATGATGTTTTCTTAATTTATAATAATTTCAAATAATTTATCCTAATATATATATATATATATATATATATATATATTATAAACTATATCAATTTATAATTTTTTTTAATTTTTCATAATTTATACTAATTTATATTAAATTGTTTTAAATTTATTATATTTATACTCATTTATACTAATTGTTACTAATTTATTACAATTTATTTTTAATTATATCAACTTCTAAATTTTTCTACAATTCTTGATCATTTATACTAGTTAAAGTCATCTATATGATCATTTATACTGATCTATACCAATTTATAATAATTTAAACTATATTTTTTATAAATTTATATAAATTTAAATAATTCAAGTAATTTTTATTATAATTTTTATTAATATATTATCATTT
The DNA here is from genome assembly GCA_963277665.1 of Viscum album. Lineage (NCBI taxonomy): Eukaryota > Viridiplantae > Streptophyta > Magnoliopsida > Santalales > Viscaceae > Viscum > Viscum album. The sequence continues at coordinate 605,501,045 of OY728139.1, read as the reverse complement.
TGTTGTTAATTTATATTAATTTAATTTAATTGTTATTAATTATTAATAATTTTTACTTAGTACCACTTATTACCACTAATTATTACTATCTACCACTAATTATTTCTAAGTATTACTAATAATTGAAAATTATTACCAATTATTACAAATTACTGCTAATTATTATTATTAACAACTAATTACCGATAATTATTACTTGTTATCCATAATTATACCTAATTACCACTACTTTTTCCTAATTACCACTAATTATTACTAATTATTACTAAATATCACAAACCATCACTAATTATTACTAATTATGACTAATTATTACTTATTACCATTAAATATTACTAATTACTACAACATTCTATTAATTACCACTAATTACAACTGATTTCAGCTAAATATTATTAATTTCCTCTAATTATTCTTAATTATCGCTAATTATTACTAACTAAAATTAATTATTACTAATTATTAATATTTATTAGTTCTTATTACAAATTGTTACTAATTTTTCTAATTATTACTCATTACCACTAATTATTTATAATTACCACTAGTTATTACTAATTATCACTAATTACCACTCATTAATACTAATTATTACTTATTACCACTAATTATTTCTAATTTCTACTAGTTATTAGTAATTATAGTTAATTATTGATAATTATTCGTAATTATCGATAATTATTCTTAATTATCACTAATAATTACTAATTAATACAAAATTTTCTAATTATTACTAATTATTACTATATATCACTAACTATTTCTAAATACCACTAATTATTAACTATTATTACTAATGATAGCTAACTATTACTATTTATTACACTCTATTACCAATTACCACTAATTGCTACTAATTATTACTAATTATTACTATTTACCACCAATAATTTCATATTGTTACTAGTTATTACTAATTTTTTCTAATTATTATTAAATGTTACTAAGTACCACCAATTATTACAAATTATTATTAATTTTTTCTAATTATTATTAATTATTACCAATTACCACTATTTATTACTAATTATTACTTATTGCCACTAATTATTACTAATAATAACTAATTATTATGAAATATTACTAATTTTTATTAATTTTAACTAATTATCAATAATTATTACTATTTATAACAAATTATTGATAATTATTAATAATTATTACCAATTACTACTAAGTAACACTAATTATTACAGAGAACCACTAATTATTACATAGAACCACCAATTATTACTAAGTACCACTAATTACTACTAGTTACTACTAATTATTATTATTACTAATTATTAATAATATTTTACTAATTTTTACTAACTACTGCGAATTATACAATTTATTTCTAGTTTCCACTAATTATTGCCAATTACCACTAATTATTTCTAATTACCACTAATTATTTCAAATTACCACTATTTATTTTTATTACCAAAAATTGTTACCAATTACAGGTAATTATTAAAAATTATTACTAATTACAACTAATTATTAATAATTAATACTAAGTACCGCTAATTATTACTAATTATTACTAATTATTAATAATTATTACTAATTATTACTTTTTATTAATAAGTACAACTAATTATTACTATGTACCAGTATTTATTAGTAATTATTTCAAATTACCATCATTTATTACTAATTACCACTAATTATTATCTAATTACCACAATTTATTTCTCGTTTTCATTAATTATTACTAATAATTAAAAATATTTACTAATTATTATTGATTAAATATTAATAATTAAAACTAATCACTACTAATTTAATCTAATTACTTCTAATTAAAAGTAAGTATTTACTATTAAAAATTTAATAAATCTAATTTAAAAAATGACTCCCACTTAAAAATAATTACTATAAAATATAAGTAAGTAATTCATATTAGAACTAATTAATGCTACATACTAATAATAATTATTGACATAAAAAATAAATAAATTTAAAATTAAAAATATTAAATGTGCCTTAAAACCTATCTTCCTATTGGATAGAAAGCTGAAAATTTGCTACCCATCAAAATTTAGTTCTTTTAAATGTTTAAGGCACAAAAGAGCAGATCAAATGAAGAAAAGAAAGATTAAATGAAGCTATGATGAAAAAAATTGGGTGGAGGGGTATATATATGTTAGATTATTAGGGACAATAATATTTGAGATGGGAAGCCTGTCACAAATAATATTAGTTGAAAAAGGATCTGTCACAATGAGTACCAACTATCAATAATCTAGTTTGTGGTTAAAACGGTATTTGTGATGGGTCCTATCGCAAATACTCTTCTGTTGACGGTTTATTTATGAGGGAACTTTAATACTAGTCGTAAATAACAATTATGAAAGTTGGTATTTGCGATGGGGGTGTATATTTCTATCAAAAATACCATTCATGTTGTTTGGCGTGCATGTGTGCCCAAGGTATTTGCAACAGACTAGTTTTCCTCTCTTAAATAATTTATTATTAAGAACTATTTGAAACAGGATTTTTTTCCCATCACAAATTGTTCCTCGGCAACAACTATTTGCGACAGGTGATGGGCCCATCCCAAATACACCATCGTAAAAGCATGTATTCTCGTAGTGCATGTTTCGTGAGAACATATCATATGCATAACATATAAGTTTTCGGAATACACATTAGCAAGTAAACTCATTTCCTTCATCTATGATCACAACCAAGACTATCATAGTGGATTGGGTTCACTCCCCATTCCATCATTTCCTTAGTTGATGTTCACTCCAAAAAATATATAATTAGAAAATGGCCCATATTGAACTAGGTTCAATCCCTATTCCAGTCATTATTATCTCATGACATAACCTTATTTACCCAATTCATTGGAGGTTTATATAATTCTATAGTTACCATTACATAATGTACATCGTATATATGTGTTCCAAAAGATCAAAAATCATTCATCATAACATCAAATCAGAAACCCTTGAAATGCTACCTGTTTCATAAACAGTTCATCATCATAATCATAATATATCCAGAGAAGGAATAAATATGGTATCATTGGATCATATTCCAAATAAATCTTAAAAAACTTCAAAGGATGTGGTTATAGGAAAAATACCTTCAAAAGATTACTAGAACATTTCTTGAGGATGATACTGATTTATATTTGAATGAAATTATTTAGAATCAAAGGATGTCACAAATATTATAGAAAAAATATATTTTCAAAGAAAAAATAATTATTATAATGGAAAAAGTAAATAAAAGAGTGTTTATAATAGCAGGGAATATCGTTCAGGTGGCGTGTGTTAAAAGTTAATTTCATATTCTCAATAAAAAGTCACATATACCATGACTAAAAAATGATAAGAAAATTATTTTTAATACATGGTTTAGAAATTTAAATATATTAAAATTTTAATTACATAATATTTATAGAACAATAGAATCATTATTGAATATATTTTTAAGGAATATTTGGACATGGAAAAAATATTCTCGACCAAAGAGAAAAACCAAGTCGATTTTACTTAAAGAAATCCACTATTTTCCTTTATTAGATAATGAGGGGAAAATGAAAGTAAAATAGGTAATATTAAAAAATAACCAAATTAGGAGAAAAAGACAAATATTTTGGAGATATAGATTATATAAATATTTTATCAAAAATTTAACCAGACACAATCCCTGTAAAAAAATAGATTTTCACATAAAACCCTTACCACTGTGGTAACATTTGAATAATAACCCCCATAAATGAAATAAGATAAAATAAAACATTAAATAACAGGAATATAAATATATTCATGATATAACTTATCAATGGTTCAGTAGAAACATCACATAAAATAAGATTGTGGTACAATATCAAATATGTCTCAATGAAGCAAAAATGAGATGAAGAACACTCACGACATTAGTTATTATTTAGAAAAAGGTTATTAGAATCTTGAAAAATAAATAGATATGTAAATAAAATAACATAAATCATATAGTATATGAAAATAATTTTTTTGGATATATATATACGATAGAAATAAGAAAATGGGGTATAACCATAAAACACGTCTCAAAGAAGAGGAATTGAGGTTGAAACATTGAAGCTTTTATAATTTTTTGTATCAAAATCCCATGAGGTAAAACATTAAATAAAATAGTTCATATCATATAAAATTATATACTAATGAAAAAATTAGTATAAATGTGTAGTATTTATATCATTTAAATGAAAACATGCTGTATAACATAAATTTGTCTCAAAAGTAGGACTTCAAGAAGAAAACTCTAACCTAAAGTCTATCCTGACTTGTAAGTACTCTATTTCATATAAAAAATTCTAATGTATTATTAATATATACCAAAACCACAATCACAACTATAATATCATACATGTTTTACATATGACATCTTATAACACGTTTATTAATAATCGTTCATTATCATCTTCATTTTGGCTGTTAACTGCTTCATTTGTCATGTATGTTTTTATGGTGGCTATGTTCCTTGAACATTAATCACAATTCCATATTATATATAATTTTTATAATTATATTAATATCAGATAAATTCATTATATACCAGAAAATTCCAGTCAAAAGCAAATCTTCTGACCATTTATTAAAATAAAAGGAAAAATACAAGAAAGTGACTGATAGAGTAAAACAAAAGAACATACCCTCATCCATCATAAAGTTAAAGATTATAATAATACATGTCATTACCATAATCAGAATCATCAATATTTTCCCACTTTGATTCAGATTTATTTTTGTTGAAGATCTTGAGGATATCTGCATTGGCCATCTTTAAAGATGATCAGGTGGACATAGGGCGTGGTAGACTAGAATAGTCTCATTGTGGATTTATTTTTAAAGGAGTATGAGTGAAGCCCTCATTATCGATTACCTTTTAATTTCTATATAAAATTGAATCCTAAAAAGAGGACTTTAGTGGGGTACTGATATTCACCCCTTCATCATTAGTGATGTGAGTTTTCTGTTGACAATCAACCTACAATTGTATATCACTTTGATTGGTGTCATCATCCTACAGGGCTGGGGGGTTTAATGTCACTAGCTTCATGCATGGAGACCCCAAATGAGGCTTTGCAGAGATGCCATCTGAAGCATCTAGATGAGTTTGAAGATTATCAATAGCTACAATGTCATGTATCATACCATCATCGCCTAATTTTGGAGTATGTGCATCCATAACTCTAGTCATAGTTTTCTTCTAAAATGAATTTCTCCCATCAACACGATCTATGTTATTTTTCACCGTCATTATCTTTCTACAAGATGACTCGTGATTCCATTTTACATTGAAATAGGAGAAAACCTCATTTTTATGGCATGTGTCTTGACATGGCCAATTTTTTTATAGTCCAAGAAAACGTGTGAAAGTCTTTCATATACCACGTTAAGGTGAATTTCATCATCCAAAGTTTACGGCACTATATTTTGAGTTAAGAACATGCTTAGGGAAACATCCACCAAGATCCTCGCAATGTGACCAAACTTAGCAATCTCAGTATCTCTATCCATTTTTATTGGAATACCAATGGAAGAGGAAATATAAAAAAGAATCATAGAATTCCATAAGATACAATTGATTCCAATAATTTTAATCAAAACATGGAAATGAGTATTTTTTAAAGTAAATTAATTAATAAAAAATACCCATTCCTGAAAGAAGATCATACCGAGCCTTAAAGAAATTGATCTGATCCCCCATGCAATGCGCTTCAGTTCCTCTGATGGAAAAGTGATGTAAAAAACTCTTCCCATGGGTATGGATCTCTAGTACGAATAATTCCAAATAGAGGCTATCTTTTTGACCAAGTCATCAACCTTTCACTATTCTCCACCAGCAGACAGGACAATCCTAGAAATAATATAACATTTGAATATCTTAAATATATCAAGTATTACCTCTTTATTGGAAATCAAATTATCTCTATCACCTCCCTTCACAGTACGATCTGGAGAAATATCATTTGAATATAAAAAATTCCTTCTGATGTATTCCCTTCATGATTCCACCACAGCAGATAAATTTGCATCATTACTCACAGGAAATTCTTCTAAATCTACTACCTTACCACAAGCATCACTTCAATCATCGTGAACCTTCAAAAACATATCGTTCACCAGTATCATCCACTGACACCATCCCGACATGTTGAAATCATGTAGTTCCAATCACCACATCCATCCCCATCACAGAAAGCACCACCATAGATCTGTGAACACCATAATCCATCAACACATATATGGATATCTCATCTATTCTAGGCATATGATTCATGTGTAATCTCACATCATCAGCAAAACATGATGTTCTATTCGCCACTGCCACCATCGATCTGTTCTCGCCATCAACAACTGATGCTGGGAGAGGCATGGATCAATTGATCTCTATCAATCTAATAATGTGATGCCAATAGATTCCCACATCATTCTATCACAAGCCATAAAAAGTTATGTAACCCACATTGACGGCATCCCCACTATGCAGGCCATCATGGCTGTGAATCGTTAGGAGAGTATGTCCACCTGAGATATGCTTAAACCCAAGGAACTATAGAACCGACATGAGGTAGAAATACTAGACTCCGTCTTCACGGAGTGAATTATCAAGACAAAACACTATCTTCTCAACATATAAATTCATTCTATACATAATTATAAAAATTCATATAATGTATTTCTTTCTCTTCTAAGGCAGTGCATTTACGGTGTTAGAAAAAATGCAATGAATGGTCTGACGGGTGATGAGAATTCATCCATTATTATAAAGACATTCCAGTCTCCATATTTTTCTCCACCTGATGCATGTGGCTATCCTTTATGGGGGGATTGGATTGATCCCATGGGTATTACGTAGTTTATTCCTTCTATATTACAAAGAAGGTTCCATAGTAAAATGGTCCCACCGGGCGATTCCTTGAGGTTAATTATTTGCGAAATTGGTCCTCTTAGGATATGCCTTCATCAGATGTTCTCCAATGTGTTTATTTATGGAGCTAGAAACAACCAATGACCCTAGTATCCATGATACATGGACCTTCCTTCCAAAGGAATGTATTCATTGGATGAAGATTTGGTCAACGACACTTAAGGACCCCATTGGTTGAGAGGATTGGAGGTCGGGCTCATCACACCCTTTTGGGGGGGAATTATTTCCTATTTTGGGACTCTCTTATAGATTTAATTAATGTTCAAATGTCCGTGAATCCTTGATTCATTCTTGAAGAGTGTGTCTACATGCTAACTTTGGTTGTCAGGATCGTCATATGCATACAAGGATTTTGATGATATGGAGGCAATGTTGACTTAGCCATGCAATAGGGTACTCTTGAGTTTATCGTCTCCCAGGGGGGATGGAAGATTGCTATATGTTAGGATCAGACCCATAATATGGGCTTCCTACATATCCTTAGGAGAGGAATCAGTTCCTTCGTAGTTCGGTAATCTTAGGGCTTATGCATATGAGATGCACATTTGAGGGGACACGATTGGGTGAAACCTTTTGGAAGGGAACCCTTTTTGAGCTAATTCCTTCAAGAAGGTGTCATATGTTTCCTGGTTTAACCATAAATCATAGTTTCTATAGTTCAGGATGAGTTGATTGTGTGGATGTTGTGATCATCACAAATCTCTAAGCCCACTTGAGTCATATTCGATGTGAGATATAAGATTATGAGAGAGATATAACCAACCAAACTCCTTCTCTACTCCTGATGGAATAGGGTAGGCCTATGGAAGAATTAGCTAAGGAGATGGTGGCAAAGGGCGCAGAGCGATGAACCTTTCAATGGGGGATTAAATTAGAGGTCATGTGGCTCAGATCTCTAAATATTAGGGACTTACCTCAGTGGGAGTGCCTTATAATTTGCTCTGGGAAAGGGGAGGAATGACACCTCTTGTCAAAAGGAGTATAGATCATGATTCGTTTGACTGACCTACTTTCCTCATTAACCTAAAAAGAAAGTGATAACCCTTAATCCCTAGAATGGGGAAGTTCACGTCAACATCCCATGGTTGGACATTGGGTTACCATGGGAATGAATACTTACAGAAATCCCAGGAGTCCAAACCTTTTTGGGGTAGATCTTTCATGACTCTGCTTACCATGGGTATGTAGACTCAAAGGGAACACTGATTTTCCCGATGATCTGATCATATGAAACTGATGGCTTTGGAGGATGCTTTAACCTGATACTGGGGGAATGGATCACAGAACAACTATGGAGTACTGCACGGTAACATAGGGGCTATATTGGAGATGGAGGTAAGGACACCCAAAGACACCTCATTCCACGTACTGTTTTCTCATTCGGAATGGGGGGAGCTCCGCATACCATAGTGGTATGTGGGTAGAGGGGTCATCCATGTACCGAAGTAGTATACATGATTGGGCATGGACTACCACACACCGTAGTGGTACACGGTCCTGGATGCAGTACACGACACCACTTTAGGTTCCATCTGCATACTAATGAAGTACGTGGTTTAGGGTTCAATCCTCATAGTGATACACTATGCAGAACACCATATTGAAGGATGGTCCTAGAACCCATCATTCATGGGGAGTTCATCCACAAGGAATTTTTGGTTCACGATGACACCAATTAGGTATGTGGTTTTCCCATTATTTTTATGTTCCTTCTTTTAATGGTTTGTGGATGGTTATACCTTCAAAAACGTGGTCTGTGATTTGAACTTGATCGATGATTCAGAACCGATGTTGGAATCCTCTTAGAATTTTTTTCCAACATCTAGGGTCTCCTCCGTTCTTTGTTTTTCCATCCCATTCTTCTTCCTCTTACACTCCTTTTATAGAGAAATGGAGAAAATCATATCTATGGGAATGCAATATAATTTGCATAATCCCATGAAGAGATATCTCGATCCATAGAAGATTCGGTCAATCGGGGTTTGTGGAGGCTATGTTTCACGAGTCATGGTTCATAGAACACTATAAATTTTGTTCATCAGTGAACTACTAAGTTCACCAGATGGTACACGAATGGCATTCACGCACTTGATTCTGCTAACGATGTGGTTTTCCAGTTCCCGGGTTCATTGGACATCGCTCTATGGGCCATCGCCACACAGGTCCTTCCACTTATTAGTGATTTTTAGTTCATGTGTTCTGTGAACCCTTCCTGGTGATGGTACGTAGATGACTTAAAACTCTTTGCGAAATTCAATTTCTTCTTGTTTCTTCAGAAGTTTGCAACTCAATTTGCATCCATTCACTTTATTGGACCTATAAGAATGCCTACTTCCTTATAAAAGGTTATTTTGTGAGTATGTTATTTTCTTTTCAGTGTTTTGAGGACACTAAAAATGTCCCCCATCAGAATGGGGTCCATTAGGAATGAAGAGGGGACTATTCTGATGTAGAAGTGGTCTTGAACTAATGTGGTTTGCGGTTTAATAGAAAGGTCTTGTAGGAGGGGACCAGACCTATATATAGGATCCCAAATCATTTTTATTTTATCGTTTCTCATGAAAAATAGTACTCTTGACTCTCCCTCGGCTTTCTATGCATCTGCGTACCATCTCTTTGTCAAAATCTATATTCTCAAACCACTTTGTATGTGCCACGAACTGAATTCCTCACAATTAATTTGACATGCAAACCATATTTTGGGTTTCATGAACTATGTTGTTTAATTTAAAACTAAAATTTCGACCTCCATGTAGGAGAACTCTATGCAGTTTCCATATCCCGCACAACGAACATAAACCAGCGAACTAAACTTTAAGCCTTACCAATCCAAAACTTTTAAACAAAAAATCTGAATATCAGCATGGTGAGGCCTCAGTTCACGGTTTATTCCTTCCAAAAACCCTTCTGTTTGATTTCCAATGCTCTATGGGCTAGTGCCTCGTGAGACTCTCTCATATCATAGCTATATGCAGTATAGTTTCCACATACCACATCAGTATATGGGGATTTCTTCCACGTACCGTGTAGGACGTGAGAAATGATTTCTGTGTACTATTTTCTGGAGCAGTACATGGAGCCCCATGCATAACCTATTTTAATCCCCTCAACCATTTTTTTGGTATTTATCAAACAAAATTCTCATTTGATGGAATTTTTGTGGGCTATCAGATCATTATGTATAGGATGCAATAGATCTTCCACATACCACTACTAATGTCATTGTTCCTTCTAAGGCTACTGCTATTTCCCCTATTTCCACTACTGGTGATGTCCTGAACCGACCCGGGTCGACCCTAAACTGATCAACCGAGCTGGCCTGCGACGTGGCCCGAGGGGTGTTCCCGATCCCCAAGGGCTAGCAACTAGTGTTGGGCATCAAAACTAAACAAGTTGGAACGATTTGTCCCATTAATGAAGAAACAAAAAAACAATGAAAAATTGAACAATGAAAATGAAATATAGAAATGATGAGAAGAAAAGGTCATACATACCTCCATGTGACCCTATGGTTCACCACCAACATCAAACCAATGTCGTGCTATGATGACTGGATCCAAGCAAGGCACGACAACGAAAGCTAAAAAAAGGTAAAACTATAGGCGTGAGTATTATAACCTAGTTGGAAGGCCCAAACAATCTATTATCATATGCATTTCTTTTAAATAAAAGATCCATTGATTTCATGTTTGAAATACAATGTATAGAACTAGATTTTTTACACATTTTCTTCTTAAAAACAAATCACAATCCATTTCCCTTCATATTTTAAATAAAGATCTTTTCCAAAGAGGAAGCTTTAACCTTTTTAATGAAAGAGGGATAGTGATGTGTAAAATATATTAAAAATGTTTTTCTGCAAACTTCTTAAAGATTACATTTATCTACTTTAACAAAGAGATGCATCATACAAGAAGGGAAAAGCAATAGTCACACAAAAGAAATGGAAAATAACAAGCAAGAGTAATCAACCAAACAAGGCACCTCAATCATCTGCCACAGACAACTAAGTGCCGATATACATGGGAAAACCTAAGAGCTCGTGAATAGTCTAGAACTTACTATACATGTGACTCATCTCAAAGGCATGCCTACTCTCGATTATGTTATAAGGCCCAAATGCTCGGTATCACCCAACATGGCCTAACCGAGGGGCCCAATCCCCTAGCAGAGTATAATCCATACTATGGGACACTAGCCAGTGCATAGTCTAAACTAGTGCAGCAATTGTTCTCTGAAAATTCGCTTGCTATGCTAGGTTCCCATGTTCAGACAAAAAGGGGGTGAGCCAATAATGTCAAACAAGCAGTCTCCAGTACATTCCTCACACACAGTCAACACACACAACAACGTCACCCCTGAGTCACCCTAAGGAAATGCGTCCCTCACCTTTCAACCATTTGATCACAGGAAAGTCCTACCTGGCAGACCATCTATAACATATAACTCAAACAAAGCAAGGGGACCACATCCAATGAGAGTTTTCATAAGATAACTAGTATTACAAAAGTTCCAACTAGGCCTCACAAAATTTTTTTCATGCCAACCCATTTCTTAAGGAAACATCGACACACCATTTTGAAAACAAGAAATACACTTCGAAACCCATTTAAGAAACCCAATCTAGAATTTTAAATCTAATACACATTCACAAGGACCAAAGGGGCTTTTCATCAGGCAATTGATGTGAAAACATAACCAACCACTTAATGGAACACATTACAAGAGATAAACCACTACAATTCAAGACAGAAAATTTCACTAAAATATCTATATCAGTAATTAATATTAAAACTAGGTGTGATATGCAAGAAATAAATTATTCTTAAATTTAATGGTTAATGCATAGAGATCATACCTCATACAAGGAAGTGGACCAAGCCAAGACGCTTCGTCTCTTGAAGCATTCGACGAAAAATGCTCACACTAGCACACACATACATTCTCATACATATACATATATACCCTTAATCCATTTAACATATTCCCCTCACCATGAGGGAATATATGCAAGGAGGATATGTATATATACATAAACACATAAGTACATGTGTATGTGTGTCTGCGCACCACTAAGGAGCCACCCAAGCTTTAATTAATTAACCTAGAGGAACCAACATTATTTAGAAACCCACAGACCGTTTAAGAAATCACAATCTAAAGAAACACTATTTTATAATCAGCAAATTCAAAGGGACCATTATGTTTTTCACACCCCAAATACATTTACCAAAATCACTTCAAAATCCATTTTCAATAATATAAAATTTCATTTTCGTTAATCATTTTACAAACGGGCCTCACCCTTCCTATACTTCCTTTTGAAACCATTTTAAGAAACTTCACAAGGAACTGACTTCATTTAGAAAGTAATGAACTGTTTAAGAAACCAAGATTTTAAGAAAGCATCATTTTCCACAAACTAATCACTTTCGACTTCACAAACACCAAAACCATTTTTCAAATGCATTTACCATTCCTTAATCAATTTATTAAACCCCTTGTAAAAACCCACTATCAATGCATTTGTAACTCAAGTGCCTTTGAAAAGTCATTTCGCACACTTTGAATAATCCTAAAAACAATTCCGAGAAGTACCCTAATGAATCAAACATGAAAACATAACCATATCACTTAGAGAATCATCTTTCACCATGTACTCATGCCAGAACACTTTCGAAAAAAATATTTTTCCCAACACAAAACATATAATTTCACCATTAAAATCCAAAAAACATTTAACCAAAACAAATTGGTAAAAAAACATAGACATATTAAAAAGAACAACCTCAAAAGTTATTTTTGAAAATTCTACTAACATGAAAAAACCATAAATTGAGCTAACTATGGGTATAAAAAAGGTGCGCAGCACATATTCAAATTAGTTAAAGACGTATAAGAACTAATGGTTTGCACCGGAAAGAATAGGGGATGGAAACTCTTACCTCAAAGGCATGCGTTTGCGGTGAAAACTCTGGAGGAGAATGAATAAGCCTCTGCGAACAACCCACAAACCCTAGACCTAAGGGAAAGTGAACCAAACATTAATCCTACCATCTAGGGGTATGGCCAAAAATTAAAACCCCAAAGAAGAAACTCAAAAACAGATTAATGCTTACCGGTGGGGAAAAGAGGGGAGGTCGAATGCATTGCAGTGAGTACGAGCGGTTTCCAGAGGTGTTTTACGCATATGGGGAGTTTAGATGGGGGGGTGCTCGTCGAAGATAGGGGCTGTCGTCGGATGGGGTCGAGCCAACAAGGAGGGGCACTGTTAGGCCAGGCCGCACCGGAGAGGAGGTTCAGCCTGATGAAGAGCCACTGGCATAGGAGGCTGGTTGCGCAGAGAAGGGTGGAAAAGCGCGGGCGTCGAGAAGATTGACAGGAGGAGGGCGGCGTTGGAGGCTGGTGGCGCACCAGGGGACACACAAGAGGCCGGGGGTGGGGGGGGGGGGGGCTGCGGCGGGTTAGGGTTCTCCCCGTAATTTGTTTTCTAATAATAATATAATTACAATAATAAAAATAATAATGATAATAAAATCTTAATACTTATAATAGTAAACCTTAATATTAATAATAATACTAATAATAATAATAATAATAAAAACACCCAAAATAATAATATTATTATTATTAAAACTATATTATTATTATTATTTTATGCTTAAACATTATTATATCAAACTCTATTTTATTAAATTTTTATTTTACTTAATTTCATTTCACTTGACCTTTAATTAATTAATTTACTTATTTCGGATGTTGGGAAATCACACGGCTCATGTGCCGTCAAGTATGCGGTCAGGAAGGCTACACTCGAACCATGTCACCTGGAACTAACCTCCCTCAATGTCAAACAATGTGTTGTCTCACAGTTTTATAAGTCGCACGTCCAACCCGGTCGGGGTGTGCCAATTCTCCCCACCACAGACACTTTCTACCACCAGAAATTCACCAAGTCAAAAGATAGCCAAAGATTGAGTATGTGTCTGGACAGAGACAAAAGGAAAATCGAGAACCTCAGGTTGATGATTCACTCCACAAGTCACATCGTACCGATCATGAATAAACCATGACGTAGAACGAGGGGAGAACACGAGAGGGTTCTCCCCACCACAAGAAAATGACTAATCATAGAAACTTTAAAACCCACACACACCAACCAGAGGAGGGGTTAACGCGGGAACTCCCAACCTGAACTTACTGGTTTCTCCACTTGAGTTGAGTAGGATCACTAAGACTTAAACAGAACACCATGACAAGGCCACCCGACATATTGGGGTACCTAAAAAATGAACTCCCTATGAAAACACTGCTGGAACTGAGAATTCCCCAAACTGATATAAGACTCCCAACACATCCAACTCCCTTATTACGAGCGAGGAAAAACATCCACTAAAACCCAGAACTCTCGGCACAAGACAAAAACCCCCAACACTCACATCTCTAAACGATCACTAATAAAACCTGGACCAACCCACAAAAGGTCCAAATACACTTTACAGAAAAACGAACGACTCAAGAGGCCACCTTCAAAAGAACGTGGCTACTATGATCACTAAAGAATAAATTCATTGCACTATTAACAAAAAAGTTGAACTTAAAACAATGGGAAAACAGGGACAAGGAAACCCCAAATGACTCTATTTTCCAAGATGAAAGATAGAGAACCAAGTTAAGGCCTCACATGCCTCTGTCGCCCTGACTGTGCGCGAGCTTCACCCCGAGACCTGAGTCTGGGGCTCTGATGGCTGAAGCATCTTATTCCTCACAGTTAGACATGTTCATTCCCTGATCATAACCCCTTACTCTAACTACGATTCTTACAGAATCTTCTCCAGTGACCTGAATGGCGACAACGACATCCAGGCTTCGTAGGGATGCGACAAGGCGTCTTGGAATGCCCGAACCGGCCATTCTAATGGAACATCAGAAGGTGGTATGATGAACAATAAGTTGACACTGATGAAAGGGATTCTTCATAAATATGTTCATCTCGTACACCCCCGCTCACAAAATGGGGTAACCCTTACAAATGACGAGGGGCATCGGATTTTCGAAGCACTTGTGATCCATATGTCAACTCCTTAAAGTGGACGACATAGGCCTTCACTGACTACTGGCCTTTTTAACTACGGATGAGCTCTCACCTATTTTCGCCTTTAACTCCTCAGGTATGATCCATTGGATGGAGACAGACTTTAACACCTCCCACATCATCCCAACTCCAAGTATGATAAGACATCCAACCTCGTTGGTCCAAGGCTGGACCATCCACTAATACTAAGACAACATGATCTCTAACAAACTCAAGAGTCCGCAACAAGCCGAATGCATGCTCTACTCCCATAAAACTTCTCCACATCCCCTAACAAACCCCAAATGCCTCGAAACACAAGAAAAACTCAATAGAAACCAGAATTGGGCACGAATCATTAGCAACTTTTGAGGACATTTCTGGGTGGCATATTCAAAACAACATGGAAAAAAATTCTCAACTAGCATGAAGCCAAAACATAATCAAAAGAAACACCCCGAGCCAAGACAACCAGCCTAGAATCCCGAAAAAGCTTAAAGAAAACCAAAGTAACACCACAAGACAAGGGTAACAGACTCATAAATCAAACATACACAAACACAGGCAAAAAAAACTACTCAAAATACCAAAATCCACTTTTCGTAAGAAAAAAAAACACATCCCAGAATCATTTTTTTCATTCATGTACATTTTAGAAAAATCAATCCAATCCATAAATTCCAAAACCCCACTCATGGAATCCTATGAACCTCCGCATAAGTCTTCATGCCTTTCCACTCAAATCAACCGTACATATGTTTCAATGTGTGCTTCACGTATCTACCCACACATATGCGGACAATCCTAAGGAATATCAAGAGTCTAACTTCCCATTAGGTTACCAAAACCAAATGTAAGCCATAATTTTCCAAATCAAAACACTCACTCTTTAAAAACCCACCTCACCAATTTCAAAACAATTTGAGAGAAATACCCTTTTTACCTGTTTTATAACCATTAAAGAAAGACCGCTTTCAATTAAAAACCACCTTCATTTCCCGAAACCCTTTAAAATCAACAAAAATAAAGGCAGAGTACAACCAACAGTGGACAACCAGAATGAGGAACTAGTGATTATGCCCAACCCAATGACATGGTAGTGAGCCACGACCCAAGTAATACATAACACCAGAGAACCTTGAACCGGGCACCTGGGCTCCACATGGGTCACTACTCCATGTGGGGTCATAGCATGACACCGAGTCACCTCTATTGTCATCCCTCAATCCAAAACAAAGACAAAAGACCCAAAAACCGGACTACCCCTAGTAGCTCAGTTCTCGTCACGAGCGGTGGTGATCAGACACCGACCCGAAACCTACCACCTAAGCCCCGATAGTCCTAATATCCATCTATTGGAAATCCCAAATAACAAGGGCCTCCTATGATGCCATTTTGTCATGAACCAAACTGGGTAGAACCCGAACCGATCACTCGAGCTGGCCCGTGACGTGGCTTGAGGGGAGTTCCTGATCCCCATTTCTCTTCATATTTTAAACGAATATTTTTCCAAAGAGGAATCTTTTAAATTTTTAAAGAAAGAGGGATAGTGATTTGTAAAACATTTTAAAAACCTTTTTCCGTAATCTTTTTAAAGATTACATATATCCACTTTAACAAAGAGATGCATCATACAAGAAGGAAAAAAGCAACAGTCACACAAGGGAAATGGAAAATAACAAGCAAGAGTAATCAACCAAACAAGGCACCTCAATCATCCGCTGCAGACAACTAAGTGCCGATATACATGGGAAAACCTAGGAGCTCGTGAATAGTCTAGAACGTACTATACTTGTGACTCATCCCGAAGGCATGACTACTCTCGATGATGTCATAATTACCAAATGGTCGGTATCGCCCTACCTGGCATAACCAAGGGGCCCAATCCCCTAGAAGAGTATAATCCGTACTAAGGGCCACTAGCCTGTGTGTAGTCTAAACTAGTGCAGCAATAGTTCTCTAAAAATCTTCTCTCTATGCTAGGTTCCAATGATCAGACAAAAAGGGGGTGAGACAATAATGTCAGACAATCAGTCACAAGTACATTCCTCACACACAGTCAATACACACAACAAAGTCACCCCCAAGTCACCCCAAGGAAATGTGTCCCTCTCCTTTCAACCATTTGATCATAGGAAAGTCCTACCTGGCAGACCATCCATAACATATATCTCAAACAGAGAAAGGGGACCACATCCAAGGAGAGTTTTCTTGAGATAACTAGTTTTACAAAAGTGCCAACCGAGCGTCACATAATTTTTGCATGCCAAACCATTTCTTAAGGAATCACATGCACACCATTTTGAATACCAGAAATAAACATTGAAACCCATTTACGAAACCCAAACCAGAATTTTAAATCTAATAAACATTCACAAGGTCCAAAGGGTCATTTCATCAGGCAATTGATGTGAAAACATTATCAAACCACTTATTGGAACACATTACAAGAGATAAACCACTCCAATTAAAGACAGAAAATTTCAGTAATAGATCAATATCAGTAATTAATATTAAAAACAGGTGTGAAATGCAAGAAATAAATGATTCTTAAATTTAATGGTTAATGCATACAGATCCTAACTCTGTGAATGAAGCAGACCAAGCCGAGATGCTTCGGTTCTTGAAGCTTCCGATGAAAAATGCTCACACTAGAAGGCACATACATTCTCATAGATATACATATATACCTTTAATCCATTGAACATATTCCTCGCGCTATGATGGAATAGGTGCAAGGAGGATATATATACAAATACATAAACACATATGTACCTGTGTATGTGTGTGTGCGCACCACCAAGGAGCCACCCAAGGTTTAATTAATTAACCTAGACGAACCAACATTAATTAGAAACCCAAAGACCGTTCAAGAAATCAAGATCTAAAGAAACACTATTTTAAAGTGATAAATTTCAAATGGACCTTTATGTTTTTCACACCCCAAATAAATTTACCAAATGCACTTCCAATGAAATTTTAAATAATATGAAATCTCATTTTCGTTAAGCATTATCCAAAATGGCCTCACCCTTCTTATACTTCAAATTTAAACCATTTTTAGAATCTACACAAGGAACTGACTACATTTAGAAAGTAATGAACCGTTTAAGAAACCATGATTTTAAGAAAACATCATTTTCCACAGACAAGCCTCTTTCAACTTCACAAACTCCAAAACCATTTTTCAAATGTATTTACTATTCCTTAATCAATTTATGAAACGCCCTGTAAAAACCCTCTATCAATGCATTCGCATCTCAAGTGCCTTTTAAAAGACATTTCACACACTTTGAATAATGCTAAAAACAATTATGAGAAGTACCCTAATGAAGTACAAATGAAAACATAACCATATCACTTAGAGAATCATCTTTCACCATGTACTCATGCAAGAACACTTACGAAAAAAATATTTCACACAACATAAAACATCTAATTTCACTATTAAAATCCAAACAACATTTAACAAAATAGAATTTATAAAAAAAACATAGACATAATAAATAAAATAACCTCAAATGTTATTTTAGAAAATTCTACTAATATGAAAAAACCATAATTGAGCTAACTATGAGTATAAACAAGGTGCGCAACACATATTCAAATTATTTGAAGACGTATAAGAACTAATGGTTTGAATAAGAAAGAAAGGGCGATGGAAATGCTTACCTCAAAGGCGTGCGTTTACGGTGAAACCTTTGGAGGATAATGAATATGCCTCTCCGAACAAACCGCAAACCCTAGAACTAAGGGAAACTGAACCAAACATTAATCCTACCATCTAGGGGTTAGGACAAAAATTAAAACCCCAAATAAGAAATGCAGAAAACGGATTAATGCTTACCGATGTGGAAAAGAGGGGAGGATGAACGCACTAAAGTGAGGAGGGGCGGTTGCCTGAGGTGTTGTGCGCCGATGAGGAGTTCAAATGGGGGGGGTGCTCGTCGAAGAGATGGGGCTGTCATCGGATGTGGTCGAGCCAGCAAGGGGGGCACCGTCAGACCAGGCCGCACTGGAGAGGAGGTCCAGCCAGAAGAAGAGTCGCCGACATAGGAGGTGGGTTGCGTAGAGAAGGGGGGAAAATCTCGGGCGTGGAGAAGATGGACAAGAGGAGGGAGGCGCTGGAGGCTGGTCGCACACCAAGGGCGACGCGCAGGAGGCCTGGGGGGGATACGGTGGGTTAGGGTTCTCCCCCTAATTTTTTTTCTAATAATAATATAATTACAATAATGAAAATGAAAATGATAATAAAATCTTAATAATTATAATAATAAACCCTAATATTAACAATAATTCTAAAATATTTATAATAATAAAAACAATAAAAACAATAATATTATTATTATTAAAACTAAAGTATTATTAGTATTTTATGCTTAAAAATTATTCTATCAAACTCTATTTTATTAAATTTTTATTTTACTTCATTTCATTTCACTTGAACTTTAATTAATTTGTTTACTTATTTCGGATGTTGGGAAATTGCACAGCCCGCGTGCCTTCGAGTACGCGGTCAGTTTGGCTGCACTCGAACCATGTCACCCGGCACTAACCGCCCCAAAGTCAAACAACATGTTATCTCACAGTTTTATAAGTCGCGCGTCCAACCCGATCATGGGCTGACAGGTGAAATATTGAAGAACATGGTGGATTTGGTTGATGAAAAAATCATGGTCATTCCAATACATTAATCTATGGAAAATCTGTTTACGGTGATCCAAAGGGAATACTCGGCTTTAGATAGGCTTTTATCTTATGGGTTTGGTATATAGTCTGATACAGTTATTCCAGTGCCAAATTCAGTCGATCATCCTAAATCCTAGATAACTGACACCTCTATCTCAAAGACCTTGATTTCATCCAGGGGATGGTACCTCTAGAGAGATATTTCTGCCAGGTCCCTGATGATTTATGCTCATAGAACATTAGGGGAAGTGCAACAAAAGCCAGATAAGACATCATATTGCTATCAAAGCATCATGCAGAAAACCAATAGCATAGCTGGTCATCCAGACATTATCTTCACTCTAGGGATCATTTAGCTTAGACTGGGGGTGGCCTTTTTGGGTTCTATATAGTTGCGAAGAATATTGGTCTGAGCTGCAGGCCATGGGATTATAAGTGGCTATTTGGGTATCTCATACATACACTCACAGTTGCAACGCCCTTATTTCATAGCTCCTGAGCAGGTAGATCCCAAACATCAATACCTTTCATTTAACCTATAGGGATGTTGGCATTAGTCTTTGGGTTACCCAGTTAATCTCGTGAGTCCCTATTGTCGGGGATATGTATGATGAATTCATACCTCCTTCCTCTGTTTGAGATGACGAAGAGAGGACCCCTCCTTTGGCCAAGACACTCATCATTCATGAGAAGGATATTTTGATGGAAGTTGCTCCTTGTCTGAAGCAGGATGTTCCTTTTGTTGACTGGTTTGGTATATTTGTTAATAAAATTGGTATAGAACCCAACTCGTGCAAACCAGGGGCATGTCCTACCAAAACAACCCTAAGGAGGACAGGTACATATTTGATCATCTTAGAAGAGGGGAAATTTCTTGAGTGGGGATGGGGTATTGTCCCTGAGTTTGACTGATTTTTTTGATTAGTGGCCTTCTTGGCCATGGTTTTGAGTTGGTGGCTCTTACCGGTATGGGAATATGGTGGTGTGATAGACTTAATTTTCATCATGGCCACTTAGCTGGCCACTGGTAGATGCATTAATCTAGCAATCCCAGTGTTGTCCAAGATTTATTGATGGGTGGGTCAGATTAGAGAAGGGGTCCCCCTTACCAGATGATTGGGCCATTCCAAATTCATTGGGGCTAGAGAGGAGAACACATAGGAGGTTATACATTTATCTATTCCTTACCAATTCTACATTCCATCCTCCAACCATATCTTTAGAGTACTAGTGGGGTTATGCCGATGGCTTGGGCCTCATAGGATAAGCGAGAGGAGCAGAACAAAAAGAATTTGCAAGACTTAATGAATTATCTCAATTTCCATGAATGTTTCTCTTATCATCCTTATAATTCCCCTTCCTGTACTATTACGAATACTGCATCTAAAGGAATTGTCAACTGAGGATAATTTTTTTCTTTGAGAAAAGGTGTCTTTGTTTCCCGCATTAGAGCGGAGCATATCTATAAAGAATATGCACATTATAGATTCAATCGTCAATTTAACTATGTCCAGAAGTTATGTCCTCCCGCTCTCAATAGTACCCATAAACTGTGGATGATGTTTACCAAGGAGGATACCCAGTGCAAGGTTAGACTTCTAGACTCTGGGGATTCCGTACCCTTCCTCACCAGACTATATGCTGAGAGTTGGGTTAAATCATATCCAGATGGCCAATTAGCTGATTAAATTCATATTGTGATATCTTCCAAGGCATCTAGTGATAAGGGGAAGGAAAAAACGGGAGTTTTTGGGAACTCTCGGCTAGGAAAATTCCATTGAAAACCTATCGGATCCCCTCGACGAATGTTGTGAAATACGGGGTTGTGATCTCATGGGTGGCCGAACGAGATGCTGAAGCAGCTATTGGGATCGAACTATCCATCCCTCCAGAGGCCGATTTCCGTATGTCCTAGAGGCAATGAGACCTTTTGAAATGCCTCCAATCCACCCATGACGGGTCCACTTGTGCTTTAGGGAATCTCTTTTGAACAAGGGAGGTTTCTCTTACCGATATTGGTTATGTGTTAGCAAACATTGATGTTTCATTTGATGAGGATCCTAAGAAGTTGGGTTGTTACCTTGAGGACCTTAAAACCCTCATACATTCATTAAATGGTCATCGAAAATACTCAATTAGGGTATGTGCCATACTGCGACTAGAAATTGATGATCAGGATGACGACATCATTGGCTCGGCTACTGCAGGGATCGTGGGAGAAGCTTCTTACATGCTCTCAATGTCCCATAAGAATACTTCTTCTTGGGGTCCTAAGTCTACAGGAACACCAAGGAAACATTTACAGCTAATGAAACCCGCTCTTCTCCCCAACACCAACCTTCCAGCGCTGTCCATCCCAGTCAAGGATAGATTTCCAAACACTTGGAGGGTCTAGGATAAATTGAGGGTGAACACTTCCAATAAAGATATATTGAGGCTTCTTCAGGAAGGACTTTTAGATCTTTTAGGTTTTGGGGGATCCATTTATCCAACCTTTATTTTGGCCGAAGAAGATTCTGATGAGGTGGCTTCCTACATTATTGAAGTGGAAACGTGTCTTCATGCTGCCAAAGATAGGAATTACTGGTTTGAGCGCATGGCATTGATGGTAGTACTCCCATGGTCAATGACCATAGAGGGAGTGGTTGTCCTATCTGAAACCCCTATATTTAAATTCCTTTTTTGTGGAGATTCTAATGGTCCATGCCCCCCTTTTTGTATTTTTTAGGAGCTCACAGGGTTTCTAGAAATGGATCTTTCCACTATTTATTCCCTTGTGGGAATTACAGTTGGAGAGTGCACCCTACCGATTATGGAGGGTGATGTAGAAGGATCCGACGGAGCCCAAGAACACATGGAAGTAGTTATCGAAGGCCCTTCTAGGGAATTTTCTCCTCAAACTCTTTTGAGTTTTCTTATTCTAGATCCATCATAGCGACAATCGAAGAAATGCCAGTGGGCCTCTCAACCATCAAGACACATTAAGAGGGGAATCACAAGTAATCGTTTCTTCACCTGGTGGTTGAATGGAGTACACTTATATTGTTGACTCCCAATTTCATGTGTGTATTTTGATGTAGGGGATTTTGGTAACCAGATGGAAGCTTCTCTAGAATCTACTATTCATGTTCCCTTTACGGTAGAGGAAGGGTCTCTAGCCATTGTTATTGACCGAAGTAGAGGAACATGGCCTACTGAAGTGGTTGGGGGTACTGTCAACCCTTTAGGCATTTCCGATCCTTCTCAAACGATCTCTACATTAATAGTGGAAGAACATCTGGATGTTGAGGGATCATTTGACCATTTTGAGTCAGTCCCCATGCAGAGAGATATGGTAACCTTTATGGAAGGGGATGAATCCAATGGCGAGCCCTAAGCCCTATAGGATTTTAGAGGGACTTTAAATCCCGATGAACCAATCAATCCTAATCAATTGGTATTTACCCCAATGGAGGGAGTCCCTTCAGAGATTCATACTCCACCTACACATGCTGACTCTATAGATGTCACAATCATCGGGGAGGGTAATGTCCCAACCCTTGAAAATTTGTAGTGGGCTATTGTACTTATTTCTCCAATTCTGAGAGAAGTTATGTTTTTGGCCCCCAATATCTCAAGGCCAGTACCCTTATCTGAATTGAATATCAAAACTATCATGATATCTTTAAGCAACCTTTTGAGGGATGCCTTAGGGATTACTGTTTTGATTGGGTATGATCCCGGGAAATCAATGTTCTCGAGTGGCCATGGGGAGTAACTGCTTATTGAAGATGTGGTGCTAGATTTTCTGAGTAGATATATTGCTGATGAGATGGGAGGTACTAAATTCATCTCTTATTTATTCTCAAAATTGCAAAAATGAGCATTAATAATAGTAGCAGATGCTCCCACTCTGCCCACCATCGCAATTATCATAGGCGAGGCTTCTATAGGGTCGATTCATGCAGTAGCAATTAAATCAAGCCCCTATCGTGTGAAATTCATACCTAGATATATTTAATCATCAGGGAGATACTCTAATACTACCCAATAAATTCTATTCAATCATCATCCCCTCCGTCAAAAGGCATGAAGGAACATTTGGAGATTAATCTCTCAGAATCTATTGGCTACGATGCCAGCAAAGTTTCTAAAATTACACTATTAATTTATTATCTTGGGATTTTGTGGATTTGAGTATCATGAAATCCATGATATAGTGAGATAGGTGGTCACTTATTGGGAAGCAATTGGTACACTTCAGTCTCAAATTTTTGTGGAAGAGTCGATGACTCATCTTTTTGGTACACGGAAAATTATTAATAATGAATCTTCAAATCATGATGGAGCGATTGTGAGGTTTCAAAATGAACTCAAGAAGTGAGAGTCCTTGGTGGAACAAATTGACAAAGAAGTAGAGAAACATATCAGGAAGTTGGAGTGGATTAAATAGGAGTGGGTCCGGGCCGCAGTTGCATTTGAGGAGGGGTGATGGCAGATGAAAAAAGGATAAAGGGCTAGCCTCGAAGCTATGAGGGATGTGGAGGCCCTGAGGGCAGGTGCCGAGGCCGAGACTATGAATTTATTAAATATTCTCCAAGCCATTTAGGTGTTTCCTCAATTATTGATGCAACTTTGTGACTCTTCTGAACATCTCCTATAATGATATTGTCCCACTTACGAGGAGAGGCTCCAGGTTGTCCCACCGTATCTTTATAAAATAGGATGGAATTATTTTTTTCATCCAATGATTCTTCTATTCCTTCACCTGTCATATCAATTAATCATAATAAATCATATAAACATTATTTTAATCAGGTATTAATTTTAAATCGTGATTCAAAACCAATGAATTGTAATAATCAAATCGATCTCTAATTTTTTCCTAAGCTGTGGGACTCAGTGAGCATAGTTATACTATTGCTAGGGTTTTATAGAAAATCTCACAAACGTTTGTTTATTTTTATTTATCACCCTAATTTGTTCCTAAGATCGTTTGATACGGGCTTAGCACTTGTAACTTGAATTTTTCATAGGCCACCCTTTGTGGGGTTTCAACCTAACAAGCATTATGTCTCTTTTGAGTATTTGATAGCTCAACAATTTTTTCCCCAAACCAAAAAAATATATTTGGTTAGCAAGATGATACTTGACTTTTATCCAGGGGTTCCCTTTGCAGGTTTTCTCTGTGGTGAGTATTGTATATTTCTCTCTGGCGAATTATAGTGCTGATAATAAGACTTATTGATGATGTTTTAGGTCTAACATATTTAACCGAAATTAATAGGGAAAGAGCCCCAATTTCGTATTCATTATCCTAGAATGTCCTAAAAACATTCTAACATGAATAATGAATTTTTCTTCACCTTAACAATGTGAGGTTTGGATGTATATGAGGCTTGAGAGCCATTTTAGGCATACTTAGGCTGGAGAGGACTCTCCTAGGGATGAATTTTCTTTTGGTTGATACCGTTTAATAGGCGGTATATACAGAGCAACCAAGGCATGATGTGTATAGTCAGACAAAGGTGTCTGCAAGACACTGGAATTCCATATCCAATGGACAGGGTGGATTTATCACACTTTGTTTTTTTGGGTTTGGGGGTTACAGTGTGTGGTCTATCTGAGGAAATATTTCTGAATGTATAAGGGTTATTTGTGTTGTCTTTGAATGGGAAACCACTACCACAAGAATTTTTCTTATGTATGGGCGGGCTGGTGAATGGTACCATTTAACGTCATACAACTATGAAACTTGACACCTATTATGGGAGATCATTTTTCTCTAACCAAAGAAGAGTAAATGATTCATTAGTTCAATTAGGAATATCTTTCATGTTTTGGAATTTGAATAAAGAAAGATATGTAAGCCATTATCTATGGGGGGTTATCCAAATATGGGTAGTGATATGAGACAAAAATGTCATAAAATCATACGGAAACTGGAAATGACTCTCTTGATGATGAATTTTCCTTTGATTGACAACCATTTTGTAGGAATCATATTTAGAGCCAATGGGGCATGGCGTGCATAGTCAAACAAAGGTGTCTACATTATGCTGACCTTACTTCTCTGATGGCCAAGAAGGATTATAGAGATTGGGACCTTTCTGAACACCACATATGGCCTCTAAAAAGGGATGCTCCTAAGCATGAAAAGAGACATTTATTTGGATGAACATTTTGGGGAAACCTGTAAATAAGTGGGGGAATTTTCTATTCATATTCAAATCAACTTCACACATGTGGATACAATATCCTTATTTTTATATAATCCTTAAGAAATACGAGAGGTGAATCAGTCTAGGATATTCTGATATTATCCAGGATGTGGTTAATAAAGAGAATTTAAACCATGACTCTCGGGGTTCTTGAATCTGGAGGGATGTCATGAGGCTTGGAAGCCGTCAGGCATACTAAGGTAGGAGAAGGCTATCCTAAGGATGAAATTTTCAATTTGTTGATGACCGTTTTGTAGGAAACATATGTAGAGACACCAAGGCATGATGTGCATAGTCAAACAAAGGTGTCCGCATGAAACTAGCATACCATCTCTGATAGCCAAGGAGGATTATGGAGATTCAATATTACTTAAATCATGGAGTTTGATGTATGGTAGGAGTGTATCCAGATACATTAGAAACATTTAGGCCATGATTCGCTCAAGGTATCAAGTAATCCCTTGTGTAGATCTGGCTCATATATAGGGTGTGGGATTTGTCCCATCTTTGGATTACCCTGTAGTTTAACGTCGTATGACCAGAACAATTTTGGCCTTTCAATTTAGCATCGTGCGGTAAGGACATTATGTTGTGAAGTTTAGAGTCATCCAGCGAGGACATTATGTTGTGAAATTTAGAGTCATGTAGTGAGGACATTATGTTTTGATGTTTTGAGTCATGAAACAAGGAATTTATTTTGTTTAGTTTAGAGTATTCCAGTGAGGAAATTATTCTATGTAATTTGGAGTCATGTAACAAGGACATTTTGCTGTGTATTTTAGAGTCATATAGTGAAGATATTATGCTCTGTAGTTTAGATTCATGTAGCGAGGACATTATGTTGTGCAGTTTCGAGTCATGTAGTGAGGACATTCAATCACAAAATCCATAAATAGCATTATATTAATCGTGGTAAGAATATTCTAACATTATTCAAATGTGACTGATGGTAGAAGGTCTAAACCATAGTCCCGTAGGGAAAATGGGATCAAGAGGAATGACATGGGACTTGGAAGCCATTGGGCATACTAAAGTAGGAGATGAATCTCCTGAGGAAGAATTTCTCCCAAGCTGACGACTATTTTGTAGGTCACATATAAAGAGCCACTAGGTCATGATGTTCATAGGCCAAAAAATGTGTCCGCAAGACACTGGTCTTCCATCTCCGATGGGCATGAATCATTATGGAGATCTAAGCTTTCCCAGAGCATGGATTTTGACAAATTGCTTATATGTTTTTGGGAATGTATGAAATATATAGACCATGTTCATCCATGATGTACTGAAGCGTATACAAAGATTTGACCCATATGTAGGGGGAAGAAAGTCATTTTTACTCCATACGAGTGTCAGAATTCAAATTTTGAATTTTCTTCATCTCTTGGAATTTGTTGTGTATGAAATCGGGGGCATGTTCAGGATCCCGTAATGCAGATAATCGGGCCACACATGACTCTTGAAGAGCTTTGTAGTTTAGCATCGTGTGGTTAGGACCTTTCATGGATTCACTTGTACAAGTCTGACCTATGCACATAGGATAGGGAATTGTTTTTTTGTTTTGGCGGCTAGACCCGGATAAAGGATCTGGATGTCCCTACGTATCCTGATAATAAATAAGAATCAATCAATACATAGGTCTAAATGTTCCCTACAATGGTTCGATCCACGTGTAGTGACATGGTAAGGGATTCATTTTTTTGATGGATGGGCCTGGATGTTAAATCTAGGCATCACTATGTATCCTTCAAGGGCATAAATCAAGCCATACATAGTTCTAAATGTTCTATGTACTGATCTGATTCAAATGTAGGAGTATGAGCATTTTTGTTACATATTCTACGGTTGTTGGGTATATCATATTCCACTATTGTTTTTTATGTAATAGAATCCTTACCACCGATCCTAAGCTCACGAGAGTTATACTCGATGTGAGAAACAAGGAGTGACAAAGATTTCCATCATAATATGGGGAGATAAGGGATATGATAGAGGAATTTTTTTGTGGGTGATGGTCCAATATCGAGGGTCGATGCATCGCTACATATCCCACTGATGAATGGGAATCAACCCATACATAGTTTTTTGGTGACCTCATAGTTTATCTTTATGCGATTAGGATGATTTATGATATGTGGTTTAACAACTAGTAGCTAGGATTATATGCTATGTAGTTTAGAGTAATGCATTAAGGACATTGGCATCAAAGTTTAATGTCTTGTTGTAGGGACTAATACCATACAGTTTAACATCATGTGGTCAGAAAGATTACTCATAGTTTAGGTTGATTGATTTTAGACCACATACATCACTGTTACATGAAGTACTTATTTAGAAATCTTTCATTTGGGAGAGACGTGATGAGCTATCCATCCATTGATATCAAGGAATATACTCTATTGGAATAGACCTTATGTATGACATATGATCCTTCCCACTTTGACTCAGGCATGGGGGGATTCTTCCCAACTGTCATTGGGGTTATAAGTTCCCACACTATCTCTCCTTCATGGAAAGACCAAAGGTGAAAATTTTTATTGAAGGATCGTGCAATCCGATTTTGGTAGACTTCTAAATTGTGCAAAGTGTGAAGCCTTTTCACATCCATCTACTCTAACTCATCAAACCATCTATAGATTGCTCATCCATGGACAGTTGATCAAAAATGGCCACATGGAGTGATGGAACTTGAATTTCAATTGGCCAAACCGCCTCTTCCATGTATACTAGTGAGTATAGGGTTTCCCGGGTGGTAGTTCGAGTCATGATCCTATTATCCCAAAAATCATGAATGAGATTTTCTGGCCACGATTTCATATCCTTATCTACCATATTTTGGAGTATGTTGGACATAGTCTTGTTGACAGTCCCTATCTACCTGTTGGACATTTCATGGTAGTAGGATGAATGGATGGCTCTGATTCTATACTCCTGGTATAACTTGTCCAACTCAGCATATAATATTTTGGAACCATTATCTGTCAGAATTGTATGAAAGAAAAAAAAATTGGTAATGATTTTGGCCTTCACAAAGCTAAAAATTGTTTTTGTCCTGAATTCTATAAGGGTCATGGATTCTGTCCATTTGGAAATGATTTTGATTTCTGTGAGAATGAACATGAATTTTTTTGCTGTGGCAGTGGGATATGGTCCCACAACTTCCATCCTGTAGGCGGAAAATGGTCAGGAGTACTTAGCTGTGTGAAGTAGATCTGGGGTTCGATGAATAAAATGGGCATGAACATGGAAAGAATGACACTTCTTCATGAATATGGAAAAATCTTGTATCATAGTGGTCCAATATTATGCAAGCCATTGAATTTTATGGGAGAGATTGGTTGCCAATTGGTGAGCTCCATAATATTTGGCATGCACTTCTTTCAGGATGACAACAATCTTTTACCCATCGATGCACCTGTAAAGGTCCCCATCAAGACCTCTTTTGTAGAGAAACTTTTCTTTGTTTATGACATTGTACAAGACAAAGTTGACTACCCGCCTCCGAATCTGTTCTCTTACAGCCTTATCTAGTGTGATTTCCCTTATCTAGAGGTAATTTTCAATGGGAGTCATCCAGCCGATGGTGTGACAATAAGGATCATAAATGGGGAAAATATATTTTATTTTCTCCATATTTTTATGAATAAATGGCAATACCTTCCAATGGTGGGAAATTCTAATAACTGTTTCATCCCAGTCTGGATTAGATAGAGTTTTAGCTTCATTTTCCAATGCATTGGCTTCATCACTTTGCACCCGTGGGATATGGTCAGCATTGGTTCTGATAGGAATTGTGCCATTAGTTTTCATACATGGTTCACCAAGGTGCCGAATAGTTATTTTATTAATGGCATAGTCTCTACTGACCCACTTGATGGCCAGATCCGAGTCACCTTTTATCTTCAGGTGTTCTGATCATGCATGAAGTTCCTGGTCTAGTCTTGTAATGAAGGCTTGGTATTCTGCTTCATTATTTGTGAATCCCTCTAAAAGCAGGAATGAGTAAGGCAAGATAACCTTCTTGGGGATATGAGTATAATTCTCATCCCTACTTATTTGTGCTTTGGATCCGCCATCTTTTTCTGTGTTGGGATTCTAGAAGCACCTTCTAAGTACATTTCCCATGCCTGGGGGACTTCATGGAATAAAACACTTCTTCATATAAGAGTTCAACATCCAATGAGGTTGTTTCTTCAGAGGGGTGCTCTGATAGGAATCCTACTAATGCTTGGCCTTTGATATCTTTATGGGGCATGCACCGTATGTCAAACCATTGTAGGATGACTTCCCACCATGAGAGGCTTCTAGTTATCCTGTGACAGTTGCGGATATACTTGAGCTGGTTGTAGCGAGAGAACATATAGACTTCATGGTACAACAGGTAATGCCTAAATTTCTGAACCACAAAAATTAGAGCTAGGTATTTATTTTTTATTCTTGAATATCGAGTATTAGCATTGATAATTGTTCAGATGAGATAAAAAAGATTGTTCTTGCTGTCGGCACCATTCTTCAACATGAGGAAAGCACCAAATGACTGTTCCAAGGTGGTTAAATAAAAAATGAGTGGTATCCCCTCAACTAGTGCCATCAACACCACTAGGATTTGGAGATATCTTTTAATATTGTCGAACGCTTCTTGTCAATCATTATCCCACTCATACATAACCCTTTTCTTCATTAACCTGTTGTAAGGTAAACCTTTACCTACAAGGTTGGCTATCAAGATCTGTGTATGTCTGGTTCCTCTAGAGACCCCTAGAATCAGTGAGGTTTCAAGGTGGAGACATTATGAGGACATATTTTTTCTTTTCAGGGTTTACTTTGATTCTGTTATGGTTTACGACAAGCCAAGAAATTTCCCAAATGTAATGACGAAGGAACACTTTAGGGAATTCATCTTTAAAATGTGTTGTCGCAGTTTGTTGAAGAAAGTTTCAAGATCTGTCAGGTGGTTTGAGTGCGGTTATCATTTAACCACTATATTGTTGATGTAGCACTAGACGAATTTCCCTAGGAAGGGCTTGAAAATATAATTCATGGTGCACTAATACGTAGCAACAAAAAATTTAGACCGAAGGGAATCACCTTATAATAGAACACTCCTTAAGGGGACATGAACGCAATAGTTTTTTCATGTCCTTGGACCATTCAGATCAGGTTTCATCCAGAATAGTCGTCCATGAACTAGAAGGCAACATATCCAGCGGTTGCACCGATCAACAATTCTATGATTGGAAATGGAAAATCATCTTTCAGGTAGTACCGATTGAGGTCCCTAAAGTGGATGCAAACTCTAATCTATCCATTTTTTTCAGAAACTATATTTTACATCCAGATTAGATATTCGTCTTCTCGGATGAAGTTATATTTGATTAGACTATCAAATTTAACCTCTATATTGGAAAAATGCATCTAGTGGTTTCTTCTGGCTGCCTACTTATAGCTGCGATGGTCTTTTTGCAGACCCAGATGATGAGTGGAGAACTCAGGATCGAGGGCTGGAATTTTTTTGTAGTTCTAGGAAAATAAATCTCTATTCTTTTTTAGGAAGGAGTTATACACCTCTTACTCCTCAAAAGGCATACCCATACTAATTAGATTGGTCCGCAGGTCATCTTTGGTTCCTTGGTTTATCTCCTTATGTTCATCGATTGGGGTGGAGACACATTCTTCGAATGCGGGAGGGGCATCATTGAGGTATTATTCTTTTTATTCTTCTTATTTATCACCCTCTTCATCAAATTCTTGCTCTTATTATAGAGAGAGGATTCTCGAGATGAACTCTCTGATGTTGGGAGATAAATATTGTTCTACTATAGTGAGTAAGGAGGGAATAGTCTGGGGTCCCAATGATGGTTCATGAGAATCAATGCTTAGACATTCCCTGATGTCATAAGAGATGGTGTTATTTTTACTATATTTGGACTTGGTAGACATAACAAAAATCATGCAGACAACTGAGTCTATATCCAAGCTTGAACTTATGCATTCAACATGGTTGATGGGTAACACATAATCCTACCCAATATGTTATAGGGGATCAACAGGTGCCATTTCCAATCTATTCAAGGAAGTGATCCAATCAACATTGTCGGCCAAAGATTGTTTCTCTTTTAGTTCATAGAACACTGCATCGATGTAATGTGACTCACAAGATTTGAATGATGATTTATTGGAATGAAATGTCTTGTTTTTTTCCATTAGCGCAATATTTGACACACTTATGATATGATGATGGAATTTGAGTGTGCTAATGATTCCATGGAATCCCTAGCAGGAGGTTGAAGGCTGTAATTTTCCACACTACTAGAAACTCAGAATCATACACGAGGTCTCCAAGACACATTTTAATCTTTATTCACCCCAAAGGCTTATGCTCGCTTTTTTCATATCCCAGCATAGTTGTGGTGCAGGGTGTTAAACTGTCCTCATCATAACCTAACTGACGAAGGGTCCGTAGTGGGAGGAGGTTGACTCCAGAGCCATTGTTGATGAAAATTCTTCGAACATAAATTCCATTTATCTTTATGGACATATATAAGGGTTTGATACTCCCTTGCATGATGGTTTCATCATACTTTTCTATGATGAGGACGATGGTGTGTCATTCTTTGGGAGTGGTCTCTTTCTGATAGACTTTGGCTGCTGCTACTTCAGCCTCGAATTCCAGGGGACTTAGAAAGGCTTCAATGAGTGCCTCCCCAATGTCTGTGGACATACTAAAGG
Source organism: Viscum album (assembly GCA_963277665.1). NCBI lineage: Eukaryota > Viridiplantae > Streptophyta > Magnoliopsida > Santalales > Viscaceae > Viscum > Viscum album. Next base: position 605,468,438 of record OY728139.1, on the reverse strand, counting down.
CCTCTAAGATCGATAGATTCACCGGTAATAGGGCTAACTACTTTAGAATATCATATTTATTCTCTAAAGGTCAGTGCTTCCTGGCTTGGGGATGCAATTTCATATGCACTTTAGGGGCTTGATCTTTGGATGAAGATGGTACATCCTTTGTGGCATGAGCTTGTGGAACTGTGGTACTTTTTGAGTTTCGACGAACTGGTCCTCCAATATTGCATGGGAGATTGGATATATTTTCCTTCTTCGACGGATACTCCTTGATGACTAGTCTTGAATCTATTTTAGAGGGGGTGAAGAAACATTCCAGTTCTTGTTGTTCATGCTAGGGGGTTTATCTGCTCTTTTTTTCAATATTAATAGTTTGTACTAAGGCATGGTTGGGAATTTTACTTTTAACATGATCATGACTTCTAGAAAACACTCGACCTCTACAGCCTCTTCCTCCAACCCTCCAGTTGGATGCATAGAATTTGGGTTTGTAGCCATAGTCTCCATTAGAGAAGGGTTCCATCAAGTGAATGACATTAATGGAGGTGAAGATTAGTTCCTGATCTGACAATGATTCTATTTGACTGTCTTCGTTTGATGGTGTTATTTGGTGGGGTGATGCTCACTGTACCATTTGGTAGGGCGGTGCTCATTGTATCATGTGGCGGGGCGGTTCCCGTTTTACAAAGTATACTAGCATAAAGTTTGAATGTGTCAATACTGGCTCGAGATTTAGTGAGAGATCATCTTTATGCTTTTGCTTTATTCGCTTATGGACCTCATAGGACTACCGGGCCGAGGATGACGGTTGTGTAGCATCATGAGTTATTGGGGGCATGATTGGTTGCTTCAACTACACCTGGAGGATTCCATGAGCTCGGTTGAATGTTTTCAGGGTCATCCAACTGTCTAATTTTTCCTATTTTTTCTGGTGAATGCTTGTCATAAATCTTCCTCTCTTAGGTTTAAGGTTGATACATATGCAAATTTTATTGGCGAAAGACCCAACTTGACTTTCCCTGAATCCACCATCTTTTACAGGAGATATTTTAAGAAGAATAAATCATGGATGTTGAATCCTATTATTCGGTGATAGGGAAAATAATTTGGACAGTCCTTGAGACCCACTTCATTAGCTCACTTTGGCTCTCGTAGTCAGAGAAACTTGAAATTCATGGAGGCTATGAAGTACCTATAGATTTTGTCATCTAAAAATGTGTAGAATTTTTTTTATCCACTAACTAATTTTATTTAGCACCCCTTCACTCCTCTGGCCAAGGTGGGGGTGGATATTGGCATCCAGGGGATCCCACACAGTTAGGTGTATTCCTCACAACTGGAGCTAGTGTCGGGGGTGGATTAATCATGACAGAAGTCGCTTCAAAATTTCCTGTTATTTTTATTGGGGCTGATGGGACCACCCAAGACATCAGATTGGTCTATTGCAAGGAGTCTTCTATCCTTTGGGAAGTGATATGGAAATATCAGAACCCACTTTTCTACTTCAATAGGATGAGAAGTGTTCAAAATTCATCATGGAGGATATCGATTTACAAAGTGATCATTTCATCCAGGGGGAGTGGCTGGTTTAGGGAATAAGTCAAGCCTTTCCATATGGAAATAAAGTCTGAAACACTTTCATTCCATCACTGCTTGCAGTTCAGGAGATCATTGACTGTTGTCTTAAGCAATGTCAAACTGAACATAAGAGAAACTATTCTCAGAGGTCCTCCCAACCATGATTGAGTTAACTTGCAAGATATTATACCATAGAAAGGCTGAAACCTCTCGGGTTCACACGAAGAACCTGTTTTTTATTGCTTCTTGCTACTCCGGAGTGCCCATCATGGGATCACAATAATAGGTATAGTGCATTAGATGATGTTCTAGGTCTCCCAAACCATTGAACACTGGGAATACGGGGTTTCCAAACTATTGAGATGACATAACATTTCACACCCAATCAAGGTACGATTTGTGCTCTAGTTGTGTTAGAGCGTTCCACCCTTCTATGGCTTCTAGTCAAGATATTAGTTTCTTGAATGTATTCAAGATCCCTTGATGCATATCCTATCAGACTTGAGCTTGGGTGGGTGCAGCATGGGTAAAATCTAGACAAGCCGGTGCAATTGGAATTTTGGGTGGATACCTAACTGGAGGTATCCTTTATGGGTCCGCCTGAATATACCGTGGCTACTTTCACAGTGGAGGGAAGTCTTAAAGTCCTTTGGAGGCCGAATTTATGTAGGATGATGGTCTTAGTGCTGGATTTGATGGGCATTCGAGCATGACTACATTTTCCAGGATGAGTGCATGTGGCAGGGGCACCACTTCTAGGAATGCCTATTAATGTTCCTTTTGGGGGGAAACATCCTGCAAGATAACACCCTAGATGTAGCTTGACATTAATTCACCAGAGATCTTTCATTTCTTAATCCTGCTTGGGGAATCATTCCTCTAGAGTGAGGGACACGTTCTTAGGGGAGGAAGAGGTAGGTACTAGATGACATGGGATTTATTCTTCTCCATGTAGAGGTTTTGTGAGGGAGGTAATGAAATATTAACTGAGGGGATCCAAAATTTAGGACCTCTCATTGGTTCTGGTTATGCACTTCATCAGGATGGCGTGGGATGTCTATGGGATGGAACCATATTCTCTTGCATCTTCTACCTTTGTATCATTTCGTATGAGATCCATGGGGTTGAAGTTTACCACATTCATTTATGCATACCTAATTTAGGGTTGTGTACCCGGTGCCGAATGGTAGGAAAGATTTATGTATCCTTTTTTGGACTTTCTCCTTCCATTCTACGGTATTCTTCGGGTTTCATGAAAATATTTGACAAGACGGGATCCCTGATCTGAACTCCTAATGTGACTTTCTCTTAGAGGTTATGAACCATGAAATGGTTTTGAATGAGTGACCTCTTTGCTCATCGTTATTCCTAGATGGGAGAAGACATACATCCACTATGCCAGAACGTGAGGTCAATATTCCCCCATCCATGGGGTTTGGGTTTCTCCTATTCTTCCATTGATGAACTTTGGCCTGGATTTGTTGGTCTCATAAGGTAATTTTGAGTTAAAAATGCCCCAATCCCTATAGTATGTGGCTATTCCCACATTATGGCAGTAGACACCTTTATTTCCACCTTTTTGATTTCATGCACTCCCACATAGGTGTGAGATGAGTATGGCATTGGCCCCACACAATATTTATGGGACTTTGTTGAAATAATCACTGCTTGATGATTGGCTTACCTTAGGTGTGAAGCCTTATTGATGTTCTTGGTTTCTTGTCTCGTACGATTTTTGATGGCTTGGTATCGTCGGGCCTGACTCTTTTGAGACTTACTTTGGGAATGTTTTTGTTGATTATTCCATATTTCATGAGTAGAGATTTCATTTGACTGCTGACTTTGGGTAATGAAATTGAAAGATGTCATTTTCAATGAGGTGCACTAGGCGAGACGTGGGTTGAAGTGTAGAGCTCTATGTTCTCCCCATATCTGGAAATGAAATACATATGGGGCATCACCAATGAAGAAAAACAACGTGTGCAGTGTGTGGAGGTGAACCTGTTCACAGTTTTTCATTTTCCTTTCTAATCGTGTCTTCCATGAAGAAAGGAGGTATTCCAGGTCGATGGGATGGTGAATCTCCCTTAATATGTTGACAGGGTCTTCATACCATTCATAGGGTAAGAAATTTTCTTATTTATTGGGAAGAGTCTTCTAGATATTTAGTAAAATGTTATTCATACATTCCTCAGATAAATCCCATGGTATGTCGAAGTGAGTAGTGGTCGTAGGACAATACATCATTGGAATATTATCCTTAGCTAGTTGTATTATCAAGAGAAACATATCCTGATGTTGTTCTTCCAGGGACTCCTCTACTTGATATGACCAACTTGACTACTTCTTAATAATTTCATTTTCAGTAGTCGAGGTGGTGGGAGACTCATTGATATGTGAACGACATGGGGGTGGATCAAGAGATGATAATGGCCCCAGACTATCCTATAATTGAGAAAGGATATTACTCATTATAGAAAGAGTGAATGATTTGTATGACTCCATCATTCTGAGTTCCCCAACATAGGAGGTACTTCTCACATTTTTCTATGCAAGGGGAGGCCCTTCTGGCTTACATGAATTTAGATTGTGGGGGGGGGGGGCTACACAATTGGTACTACAATGGTGAGGGATACCATTTAAACTTGATTCCCGACCGCATGGAGTGTCCTTGTGGAGTATACCCTCAGGAGGATCTTCCGGGAGGGATAAAAATATGGGAGGACCTTCTCGATGAATTCTATGATGGCAAAGACTACTATCATATCTTGATATCTGGATGCAGGGATAATTTCTGCAGTGTACATCCTTGGGAGGGCCTTTGAGATGTACTAAAATGAGGGGAGTGCCCTCTCATTGCTTGATGTTAACATGGGGAGGGAATTCAAGACAAATACCATTTCAGGGATTCCCTTCTCAATGAATTCCATCACGGAGAGGACTACCATCATGACACAATGTCTGACTACAAGGAGAAGATAATATGCAGTGTATACTCTTAGGAGAACCATTAGGGAGGATGAAAACAAGGGGATGAATTTCTTACTATCTGATATTTAGGTCAAAAGGAGGGATACCCTGACACACATTAGGAGATAAGCACTTGTGACCAATCATTCCTAGCCTACGATATAATCCCCTATGGGTGCTCTGGGGAGGACCATCATAGATTTTGGTAGCAACATTGTGGGGAGGGCCTTCGCAACTAATATCGTCACTTCAATTATTTGGTAATGGAATGACAAAGTCTTGGTCCTTTATTGATATATATTTGAGGGCTTTAATAACCCCAGCTTCTAGTAGAGAAAGATCGTATATGCACTCTTCAATATCTAGTTTCCTTTTACACATATCATTTTTGGGTGCTCTCCTGGGGGTAATCGGGGACACCTGATGTTGGTAACAACCTTTATATATGGGAACCTATCTTGTTGTTTCCCATGATGTCTTTGGGATACGTTGACAGACATCTTGAATTTTGGAAGGGAAATATCCCTGACCTAGAGTAGCCACCACATTGGACAGACATCCCCCAGATAAAACATGTATTTATTCCTGATCCAGTTGTCTATGTATAAAGGGATATTACCTTTAAACCTCCTTGAATGAAGCAGGGATGCATAACTGCTCCAGAGTGACTAACATGTTTTGTGAGTAAGTCATTCTGTTTGAGGAAACCAGGTCATGAGCCTAGTTCATCGCCTTTACTACTGATGCAATGATATATTAGCATGTTTGGAAAATATGGTCTGGAATCGACGTCTGATATTCCATCATTGTGAGAATGTTTTTGGGTACATATTTGGATAGAACAAGTATGAAGGCCTATTCCGATGTCAAAGCATGAGTTTGTGCTAGTTCCGGTCCACCATAGGTTTCCAGTAGATACTAGTAGTTATCCTCTATCAGGAAAGAGGAATGAGTCTGCTGCCAATTGTATTCTCTGGTTTCCACCGTATTTGACTGGTGGGCTTTATATTCCCAAGCGATAATTTTCATCTTCTCTCTTTCCACTGTATTTTTATCACGGGCATTGTATATATCCTTAGGAATTTGACTCTACTCATATTTTATTTCTGCCTAATTGGGATGGCGGGATTGATATGAATTAGTATGTATTTTTTCCTTCATGTAGTTGGTTTCAGTCCCATTTGGATAATGGTCTTATTGTGAATTATCAAATATCTGCATCTACCTGTAATTTTTCACTCTATCTACATGGTAGGACTAGCGTGCACTTGCAGGAATGTGAACTTTCTCATATTGTGCCACCCTATTTTTTTGGGGTGGTCTTGAGTGGAGGGGGTAGAGTTGTATGTCTTCCCATTGAATGCCACTATGTTTGTATAGTGGATTTTCAACTCAGGAAATAGTGTGATAGCTTGTTCTAGATTATATATTTTCCACCTTGAGTAGGAAACCTGAGGGGCCCGGGTCTTCTGAACATTATCTTGTTCCCTTGGTATAATATCATCATCAGAGTTAGGAGAATTGGTCGCTTGGTATTGGAATAGACACTCTCTGGAAGGGGATAATTAGTAAGACCCTTGTGCAGTTGAGATGAAGTCGTCCACATTGACTTCATCTTCCTCCCTAAGATATGGAAGGTACTATTTGTATCACTCCAAGGATAGGCTCTTGAAACTATTCGAGATGACCACCAAGGCCACCTTGTGCTGGGGCGCCAACCGTGGCTAAGAAGGTGGCTGGACAGCTTTTGCAGACTAGAGGGATTGACTTGCAGCCTCCATTGTGGGGAGAGTACCATTTAAGTGTTAATCATTGATCATCATGTTGGATACCCAACATTGAATATGTTGGGTTAGCGACAGGGTCTTTCTCTTCATCAGAGACCCAACCACCTGTGGGATCATTGATGCATGTGTCTGAATTGGTTTTTGGTATGTCATTTGTATCAAAGGTTGCTCTTCAGAAACCTCTAACACATATATATGACATATATAGACATCTAAACCCCTTAAATGTTTCATCTCATGATCATATGAATATTTGATGATTCATCTTGGCCCCCTTTTCTATTGTGAGGAGAAGGGACTTGAGTGGGGTAAAACTACCACCTTGGTTAAGGAATCACGTCGGGTTCACCATTCCTGTTTCGACTCTAAGGATACGCTTTTACGGGTTTGGAAAAAATGAAAAGAATGGTCTGACAGGTGACGGGCATTCATATGTTATTTTAGAGGCTTTCCTATCTCCATATTTGTTTCAACCTAATTAGAATCATTATCCTTTGTGGGTGGATTGGATTGACCTCATGGGGATTGATAAATTTAACCCTTCTACATTACTAAGGAGGTTCCACTGTCAAATGGTCTTTGAAGGCGATTGCATGAGGTTAAATATTTGTGAAATCGGTCCTCTTAGCATGTTACTTCATCAGATGGTCTCCAGTGGGTTTATTGGTGGATCTAGAAACACCCAACATCCCTAGTATCTATGATTCATGAACCTTCTTTCCAAAGGCAGGTTCTTGTTGGATGAAGAATTGGCCAACTCCACTTAAGGACTCCATTGGTCGAGAAGATGGGAGGTCAGGATCATCACACCTTTTGGGGGGGGGATTATTGGCTATTATGGGACTCTCTAATATATTCCATGTTCATATGTTCGTGAATCCTTGGTTCATTACTGAAGAGTGTATCCACGGGCTACCCCTGGTTTACTGGATCATCATAGGCATACATGGATTTGATGCTGCAGAGGCAATGCTGAATTATGCCATACAATAAGAAGATATAGAGTTTATCATCACCCACGAAGACATAAGATAGATAAATGTTGGGATTATACGCATAATATGGGCTTCCTATGTATCATAGGGAGAGGAATCATAGATCATGTAGTTCGGTAAGCTTGTGGAATACACATGGGATCTTCCCATTTGAGGGGACATGATTGGGTGAACCCTTTTGGAAGGTCACCCTTTTTTAGCTCGAGCCATCAAGAAGGCATCCTACGTATGCTGGTTTTACTAGTTAGTAGAGTTCTCGTAGTTCAAGATGGGTTGATTGTGTGGATATTGTGATCATCACAAATCTCTAAGCCTACATGAGTTATAGTCAGCGTGAGAAACAGGTGTATGTGAGAGATCCAACCAACCAAACACCTTCTCTCCTTCTAATGGGATCGGGGGGGATATGGTGGAAGAAGCTGAGGTGATGATGGGTGAGGGCGCAAAGTGATGAACTTTTTAATGTGGGATGACATTGGAGGTCATACGACTCGGCTCTTAGAAGATTACAAACTTAACTCAGTGGAGTGCCCCAAAATGCACTCTGGAAAAGGGGAGGAATGTCACCTCTTGTCGAAAAGTGGAGAGAACATGATTTGTTCGACTAATCATTGTTCATCATTGAACATAAAAGCAAGTGATCACACTTAATCCCTAGAATGGGGAAGTTCAAGTCAGCGTCCCATGGTGGGACTCCGATTTACCATGGGAATGTAGAGTTGAAGACATCCTGAGATTCCGAAATAGTGGGGGAGAGCCTTACTGACTCTGCTTACCATGGGTATATTGACTCAAAGGGGTTCACTGATGTGCCTAATTATATGATCATACAGGTCAGATGGATTTAGAGGAGGCTTCAGCCTGATGTCTGGGGACTAGTTCACAGAGGAACTATGGAAGACTGGATGATAATGAAGGGGTGAGAATGGAGCTACAGGGAAGGAATCCTAAAGATGCCCCATTCCACATACTATTTTTTCATGTGGGATGGGGGGATCTCTGCATACCATAGTGGTATGCGGGTAGAAGGGTCGTCTGCATACAGAAGTGGTATGTGGGCTTGGACATGAAACACTGTGCACCACAGTGGTAAGTAGTCATGGATGCGGTCCTCCACACCGCTTCAAGTTCCATCAACATACTGATTCAATACATGGTGCGGGGTTTAATCCTCATAGAGATACACTATGCAGAACACAGTATTGAACGTTGGTCCAGGAACCTGTCATTCGCGGGGAGTTCATCCATGAAGAATTTTTGGATCATGATGACACCAATTAGGTTCTTGGTTCTCCCATTATTATTAAGTTCCTTATTTAAATGGTTCATGACTCGTTATACATGTGGAAACTTGGTTCAGGATTTGTACATCATCAATGATTTGAAATTGAAGCTGAAAACCTCTCTGAATTCTTTCTTCCAACCTATAGGGTTGCCTCCATTCTTTCTTCATCCGTCCCCATGTTCTTTCTCCTCCACTCCTTTTATAGAGCATCTGGGAAAATCATATCTATGGGAATGTAACACCATTTGTGGAAGCTCACGAAGAGTTATATTGATTTGTGGAAGACTCGGTCTACCGGGGTTTGTGCAGGATGTGGTTTGTGAGTCATGGTTCACAGAACCTCACTGATTTTCCTCGTCTGCGAAATGCTGAGTTCGCAAGGTGGTATGAAGATTTCATTCATGTGCTTGATTCCACTAAATATGTGGTTTGCGAGTTCCTAGGTTCACTGGCCATCATTCCATGGGCCAACGCCTTGTGGTTCCTTCCACGTATTGGTGGTTCGCAGTTCATGCATTCTGCAAATCCTTCCCAGTGATCGTATGTATGTAACTTAAAACTCTTTGATTAATTCAATTTCGTCAAGTTTATTTTGAATTTTGATACTCAATTTGCATCCACTCACTTTACTGGACCTATAAGAATGCTTTATTCCTTATAAAAAAGTGACTATGGGAGTATTTTATTCCCTTGGAGAAGTTCACAAGACCATAAAATGGAGATGAAAAATCAATTACACATCACTAGATTTGTACGGTAGTCCATACATATGCAAGAGTGATGTTTCTGCTTTTAGATGGATGGAGAAAAAGTAAGGAAAATGACAATTTAACATTAATGAATCATTAATTTATCATCAATACCACATATATATATTTATATATTAAATATACCCTCCTTACCTTCCATGTAAACTAAAAAAGAACAAATGAATCACATCTTTGCGTGAAGGTGGTTGTCCACATGTACACACATACAACATTTTTGGTTTCCAATGGATTAGATATTTAGAAGATATGTATGATATTATTAATATAGTGTCATATTTTTTTCATAAATATAATATATAATTTTTCCCACCATAATGACTATCCATGAACTATGCAAATGGAAAATGATATTTATCTCTATGTAGAGGCGGTAGTCCACATGTACATCGAAGTGATAATTTCATCTCCCATTTTATTGAGAAGTGATTGGAAGTGTTTTTTTTAATAATAAAATTAATATATAATAATATTAATAATATTTTATTCATCATTATTTTAATTATTCAAAAAGTATATATGATGTAAAAGAAGAAATAAAATTAAAAGCACATGGTTAAGATCAATACATCCTCCTTGAAAGACCTCCATTGGATTACACCTTATGCCCTAGAGGATTATTATTAGGATAAGAATATATGATATAGGATTATATGAAGTATTATAGGATGGTTATGGTGGGGGATATCTTAATCTAGAGGGATCAAATGGTGTGAAGGAGGGAGACAAAGGGATACCCTTTTATATGTGAGGGGATGGATACACATGAATTTTCATAAAATATTTTAATTATATAAGGTCATATTCATGGGAAGGTTGATCCAAAAGGAGATGGTTATAGATTTATTATATCTATGGTTTTAATATCATAATGAGAGGGGGTATGTAGTTTGGTATTTAAAGGAATCTTTAAAATAGTGTTTTACAGAATCAATACAAGAATTTTATAGAACAAAACAATATGGAATATTATAAGAAACTAGTGGAAACCCAAAATACTTACCCCAAAAAATAGTTCCCATTTTTTAAAAAAAATAAATTGTATAAATAAAATAAATTTTTTTACAATAAAAGATTAAGGGATATAAAATTTATCCTTATTCAGGTTTTTATGAAGATATTGAGAAATTGATGTAGGGAAATTATATCCCTAGAAAATAACGGGGGAATAAGATAGGTATATATGTAAGATACATATATATAGAATCTATAATAATTCAATATCATTAAATATATAGAGATTAAGTAAGGTAGTGATACTAAATAATAACTGAATAAAAGAGGGTGTTCGATAGAGTTCTACTAACTTGGGTCCTTGACTCACACTGTATGATCAAAAAACTCCCCAAATAGTCAAATAAAATTATTAAATAGTTTATTATGGACCCTTTTCATAGATATTTACTATAGAAAATTATTTTATGTTATTTTAAAATTATTCTATGAAGACATCATGATTATTCAAACTCACATATGAGTGCCATTTCACTATTCAAAAGTCACATTAGATTATGGATAATTGTTGAAGATATTTTTTAAAATGGGAATAAAAATATCTTTGTGAGATGAAGGGATATTAATATACTTATAGATTTTGAAATTACCCCAAATATAATTTTTTTATGATATAGGATTGATTCATTTAGTATAAACGTAATAATATTACGGTAACTTCATTTAAGATGTTTTACCTCTCATCATTAACTAGTATAATTTTATTAATTCAGTGATTATTAATACATTAAATAGAATGAAATAAGTTAAAATAAACCTATTATCATCAAATTTATCCTTAATATTATTTATATAACCATTAATGAAGGCCATGTATATAAAACTGAATTCTTTATGGAGGTAGTGGACCTTTCATAATATAAACAAATGATTTCGTTTTATAATGAAATGAAAAGTCATATGATAACAAATATTCCATTAAAAAATAAAATAATATTATATTTATTATATTTTATTCAATATTTCATTTTGGATGGACGAATTAATGTGGAGGTAGAATAAGATAATATTAAAGGATAATTCAGTTAAGAACATTATCTTTTTTGATGTCCTCTCATGTAATACACCTTAATACTGCTTGGTTTTCCATGTTCTAAAGAACTAAAATCCTTGTACATCGGGAGAGGGTTTGTAAATTATTTATCAATAATATTTTCATCCTATAAGGTTTTTAAATTATATGTAGAAGGGGTTGGGAGGTTTAGTATTTATAAGGCGAGGGGGGGGGGGATATTTTCAAATATAATATTAATATAATAATTATTTTACTAGAAGTATATCAATTTTGGTGAGTCTTATGAATAAATATAGTAATTAGTTCAATTGTTTCATAGAAAATGGTTACTTATATCTCCCATTATATATAGAAAAGGTTAGAGACCAAACAATACTCTCCCCCCAAACATTATTAAAATAGAAAAGAAAAGTTTAAGCATACCAAAAAAGAAATGCTAAGAAAGTTCAATCCCAAAAAAGGCTACACGTCATAGGGGTCAACATCACCACCATACCTATAATCATAAGTTGTACTAGAATACACTGATTCCCATTCATATTGGGAAATATTTTGTTTCTTGAAGATAAAAAAAACATCTCCCAGAGCCTTGTTTCTCCAAGAACTTGTTTGACTACCCTCGCTTGGGAGCAGTATCATTCTTGGTTTAAATTGGACCTGGTCGACATTGTCCTTTGAACATTAGAGTAGTCCATCATATGCCTTCTCTTAAGGGGATCAGTCTCAACCATCTTTGGTTTCCTATATTCAACAACATATTTTAAAGATACTTTACTAGAGATTAGAGTTTGAGGAGGTTTTATTCCCATCTTCTTATCATCATTATTATTATTGACCCATTTATCAGAGTCCTTCAAAGAGATGTACAATTTCTGAATCTCATCAAAAAATTTAATGGTTATTGAATCAGTTCCATGAGACATAAAAGAATCTTGCATAGGCATATCCAAACCTTCCATATGCACAAATCCATGTCCCATTAATTGTGGTTTCATATTTTTATCCTCTACAAACAGATAGAGAGTAGCTTCACCATTGGCATTCCCAACACATGCTGTTTCATACAAAACAAATGCACTGACCAAATTCAAAAGTATCTCACTCTCATTATTCTCAACACCATCATCATTGAGGAGTCCATCATCCTCCCTGCTAGTATCACTTTGAACAAAAACAGCTTTCCCATGTAGATCAATGACATATTGATTAGGAGATCCCCCTGCAACCTCATGAACACCTAAAGGACCTTCCAAGACATTATTAACTCTAGGACTAGTTATATATTGTCATTTTGAAATTAAATATTTCATTAGTAATAATATGTTTTATTTCTACAATATTATTCAAGATTCTAGTCATTCTTGGGGATTAAACATATCCAAATTTTCATATCATATATATCATGTTTTCCATTTTTCTCCACTGTAAAACATTCAATTATAATGCCTATATGTATTCTCTAAATGTATTATTCTAGTCAATATAATGATTTTTTTGTTTCAATTATGTGTTGTATGTACTTTATATAATATTTCATTATTAAATATGACACACTAATATAATTATATGGTAAACCACATTGACATAATTCTAGGTCCTCACATTCATCACTTGAAGAAATTTCACCTTAAAAATTTCAATTCACACAATAAGATAAAAAATTAAAGGGTAGTTATATTTCATTTCTTCCTCTAGTTCCCATGTCACCTCTAAAAACATATGGTTCAACCATATTACTTTGACTAGGTGAGTAGTCATGTTGTGCAGAACACTGTCCCTATAATCCCAGATCATCAACAGTTTATCCTTATAATAGAGATCCAGATCAAATAGTACCACCTATGGATAGAGAGTATTCAAGGTATATAGTGTATAACTAATAAATATAGATTTTTATAAATTGTCATTTACTTGATACAGGGTTAGTGCAAGTGATAGTTGATAGGATAAAGCTCTAATGGGATCTTGACTCTCCAATGGGCTAGTATATCTAGGACATAGCATTCACTTCTAATCAAATATCACAACTCCCTTAACTTTTTATCTAAAAATAAAAAATTTATCTATAATATCAAACTACATGTCTCTCCAACGGCTATCAACATCTCTATTTGGCCAACTCTGAGCTGTCCTGATCTATTTTTAATGGCCATGACCATTTTTTAATAAATTAACTATTTTTTGTCCCAGTAGTTGGTGTTCAAAAACTTCATCCCAATAAAAAATTGTTCTACATATCCTCCCATAATGGGATTCATATCAATCCATTTGTATGCTTGATTGGAACAATTTATAGTAGTTTTCCATTTAGACTCACCGCCTCTTGGACGTATATCCTTGGAAGTTGATTGAGTGATAATTTCACATGACTTTTAATTAATTGAGATATATTTTTATGATATTACATTATAACACATATGAAATTATTCCCTCAGGTTGTCTTCAATTTTCCATTGATTAATTCCTTTATGATGTCTTCTCAATTCAATGTAGTTATGGGTAATGGTTGCATCATTACTTTATAATATTTTCTATCTAGCTTATTTTGATTACATACCCGGAACATTGATGTAAATTAAAAAATATACTTCTTCATATTTTCCCACCAATAATGTTGTTGTAGATCATGATTCATACTCATACTACCCATGTGGATGGGGAAGGCCTTTTATGTGCACCATTGAATTTTACCTTCTTTATCTTAGCCTTTGATGATACACACAGTAGTGACCCAAATCATATTACTCCACATTAGTTAATTTTAAACTCCAAGGATTTAACTATTATTATAACTTCATACTTTTCTATATTTCCACAATATATATTTGATAATAATTTATCTTCTTAAGAATATGTAATTTTTCAGTCATTTGAGATCTATATGATGTTTTTCTTTCCATTATTAATTTAATGTCTATCCTATGTAAGTGTAAGAAAATTGGATCCTTCTAATTTCAAAATATTCTTAATAAAATATTATCCCTCTAACAAAGATAGTCTTCCATATTATTTTGCGTCTCAATGTTTAAATGGATTAAGTATTAAAATTCATTGATCAACTCTATCCATCTTTTCTGTGTATATTAAGCTCTATCTCTATGAATATATACTTAAGGATCATAATATCCATACATATTTCCCTTTTATCCCCTTAGATATAATTCTATAAAATCATAAATGTGAAAAATGTCTATAAATAACACTATATAATGTATTGCATAGTTATTCTCATGTAATTTCAATTTTCTGATGCATAGGCAACCAATTTATCATTTTTTATTAGTATAAAACACAATACCTCCATTGAAGAATCATTGTATACCATGAATGATTCTCTACTTTAGGGTAGTGCATGTAATAGTTCATTTACAAGACTCTTTGTATATTTATTGAATCTCTATTAACATTTATTGTCCTAAAAAACATCACTCTCTTCTTAGTTAGATTGTCCAATTGGTGTTATAATCATGAGATGTTTCTCCCAAATCATCAATAACACCCTGCTAGTCCATGGAAGCTATAGATCTCTATTATATATTTTGGTATGATTCTATTCTCTATAACATTTATCTTCAAATAATTAACATATATATCCCTTTTTTTTATAACATGCCCCATTAATGACACTTACTCCATCCAAAACTCAAATATACTATACATTTATTATAGTGTCTCCCTTTGTAATTGCATTAGTATAATAATAAAACTCATATCATGTTACTATTTACATTAAGAGTATATAAGACTATAATATATAGAAAATATGAATAATTTTATTAGGAAATCTATGAAGAGTCTATTCATTGCGTCTACGAATATTTCAATTGAATTATTATGTCTGGATGGAATCACAATGTACTAATAGTTTCAATATATTGTAAGAAATGTAGTGTTGGGAATATCTTAATTCTACCCCATTAATTGGTGATATCTAGACTGAAGTTCCACCTTAGAGAATTACTAGTCCATGTGAAGATGATCAAATATGCTACCAATATTTGGTAGGGATGCCTACTCTTTATCATAAATTTTTTGCCTTCATGATGATCAACACTAATGAACATTGTCTTATCCTTCTTATTGTTGAAGAGGATTGACACACCATATAGAGAATCACTCAGGAATATAAAACCCTTTTGAAAAATTACTTTTATCTACTTATTACATTCTTACAACTGAATGGTGTATGTTATCTAGGGATATGGGTTTATGGATAGAGATCCATGTATATGTTCAATAGAGAAATCAACCATTTTGATAGGAGAAAGAACATAAAACTTTATAAGGAATACATTAGTACAGTCCCTAAAAATGTGATTGCATTGAAACATGGATCTCATATTTTATTCAATCATTTGAGAAAGATATTCTTCCTAATAAGGTAATAATATACATTGTTAGGAAGAATATCTTAAAGTATATTAATTATTGACCTTACGCATGTATAAATTAAGAGAATGATTCAAGATATGGAGTGATTTCCATATCTAGAAGGTGGATGTCAGGTTTATATGTGGATATACAGTCCATTTCCAATATAACATTAAATAAAACTAATAGAATTTTGAAAATATTTCCTTTTTGGTTTGGTATACAATCATTGAATCAAAAGGAGTAATATAACAAGTGTACGATAATTTCCTTGTTTTATATTCAAATATATTACACAACCTCTTTATTTTGAGGTTGTTTTTGAATAGTTATAGTAAACATTAATGATATGATAGAATGTGTAAAACTATAATAAAATAATTTTTTAACAATTTTTTATTGAATAATGAGAATACTTATTACCACTTCATTTTATGGGATCATCTCTGTAGCAGTTATATCATAATCCCTTACTAGTTCACATGGCCTTAGAGATTACTATATTTTATTTTCTATAATAGCCCTTATCATAAGGAATTAACTTGTATAATTATTTTTTCCCTTATATATGAATAATTAGATAATGTTTTGAGGATTAGAAAATTGTTTTCATCCCTATAATTAGTAGGGGTTTTATTCTCTCTTCAGAATTGATTATCCTTATTCATCACTTTTTCGAACACAAGGGTTATCCATTTTCATGGAAGATTGTTTCTAAGATTCTTCTCGATAATATTTTTAAATGTGTTCATTTGGGTTTCCTTTCTTTAGGGATTTATTTGGTGATTTTTCCAAATTAATCTTCATTATCAACTTATTATATCAATCTCCAAAAAACCACTAAGAATTAATAATCTCCATCTCAATATTGAGGACACAACACAAAAATATCTTATTATTTTCCTAAGAATTGAATGACCAGAACTTTTCATAGACATATATTTAACCCATTAAGGATGTGTCCCATCATACATTCAATGTAAATAACAAAACTAAAGGGATATCAGGAAATCCTTATGATTTTTTCATTATAAGGCTCAATAAAATCACCATCCCATTGAATTATTCCATTGAAATCCATCTCTATTTTAAGATATGGATTGAGGGGAAAATATTTATTTAAAAATATTATCTTAAATCCTACCCATTCCATGGTTTTAATTTCCTACTAATACTTCATGTTATTGATTATTTCCCACAATTTATCAACTTTCCCTACATGGTGATAAATGACCAATAAAAATTCCTCTTATTCAGAGAATTAAAGGTCATAAAATATCCTTCCAATGGAGTTTATACATTAATCCATGATGAGGGGATTAGAAGATCCAGTAAAGGTAGGAGGATTTTATTTATTGTAGGAATCAACCACAAATTTCTATTTGTTAAGAGAAGGAGGGTGTTCTATATAATTGATGTTATTATTCAAAACATGAGTGAGTTATACCAGTTATATCATAATGTTCTCATATCCCATTCCCATAAATTTAGTAATCTTCATAAAGAATTTTTCACATTACAATTTCAATGATTACTAAAAGATTTCCTAATTTTTCCTACCTTCAATAAATATAATGAAAAATTAGGGATGGGGATACATAAACTAATAAGAATATAAATTTGGAAACAATTTATATAGATATCATATCATTTACATGACATGTATTTCCTAAATTTGGGTTTGTAGATTTAATTCTAGGTCATATATGGAAATTTTCCAATTGGGTTTTATATCCTATAAATCTATTGAATTCAGACTTAATTGTTCATAATGATTTTATGAATTTATCGAATTATATCCCCCTAGAGTGTCAAAAAAGTTTTATATTAACTAATATATGTCATGCACTAATTATAAGACAAGATAATAACCAAAGATCAATTTTAGTGATATTACTGCTTGGAATTGCTATATCAGATCTACATCTACTTATATTATCTAGAAATAGATTTCATTTCTAGGAAAACAGTAAATCTATGTATTATAAAAATTCAATTGTGTTTTCCTTCACTTATACTTATCCCTATGGGTTTTACTAATGTATTACTATTATAATTTTTAAAAATAAGCAGTTCTTTATCTTATACCAACCATTATTATGAAATACTCATACAAATATTATTATATTCTTTTTAATAAAAATATCTAATAAACAAACCCCAAGGATAAATAGGGTTACTATCATTGGGAAACTAGTTTCGTTTTTTTATAAAAATGAACAAAAATAAGAAACTATAATTTTAATATCCATATCATGATCGTTGATCCCTTTGATAAAAAAATTTCATAAGATATCCTAAATAATACAAAAAGAAAATCGATGAGCTATAAAGCATAATAAGTGAATAAGCATGATAATAAATCATAACATATGAGTCAATAAGTATAACATGATATAATAAAAGAAAATTCTATTGAATAATTATATGAGAGGTTGAAATAAAAAATATGTAATTATATGGTCATGGAAAATTGGAATGTGGAAGTGACATGGAACATATCATAAGAGTAAGTCAAGGTTAATTGAAAAGAAAACATAACATAGTGGGAAAACACCCATAATAGATTTGGATTACTCTATAATACCTTACCTAAAATCTCAATAGATATAAAAATTACCGAATAAATAGAATAATAATTTAGGAACCCTGATCATAACATGTAATAAAATATTTTTTTCCATATAAGGGAATCAAAAATAAGGCATACACATAATAAATACCTATGGAAAGTAATGGGTGGCATAATGTTTCCTCAAAGCATAATAAAATGATATTTCATAATGAAATAAAAGAATCAAATTAATTCAATATTATTGAAATTAATATTTGGATAAATGACCACGAGTCTCAAAAATTTAGTTCATTTGAAAAAAATACATGAGATCATGTAGTGAATTGGTTATGCAAATGAATTATTAAATTGGGTTTTTATTGAATTGGTAAAAAGTATTTAAATAAGGAAATAATATTATATTTTATATGAAAGACTCGGTAAAAATGAATAGGTAAATTTAAAATATATTTTATTTTATGAAATCTTGAATGGGAAAAAGTATTTAAATGTGTGTTACATAAAAGGATTAAGGGATAGAAAATTTTCCATTATTCATGTTTATTCTTTACAAAGGCAATAAGAAATGAAGGTAATACATTCATAACCCCATAAAATAATGTTATAATAAGATAGGTATATATGTAAAATTCATATGCATATATTTTATAATAATTAAATAACATTAAATATGTATATAATATGTGGTAGAGGGGAAAATGGTTAACCTGATGAAAAGAGTGTGGTTAAGAGTATAAGAACCTAACATTATTACATTACATAATCTTGAATTTAGTTAATAAATCACTTCCTTTCACATAGAGGATATTTACAAGTTTATATAATTATAGAAAAGGTATATAACACATTAATTTCATTACACATTAATATATAGTGGATATCATAAAAATGACATTCATTTCTTCCAAAATATAATATTTTTTCAAATAAAACATAATTTCACTGACAACTATTCAATCATTTAACATGGGTTCATTATTTGTCTTACAAATCCTTATAACCTTTGAAAATAATTTAAAAACTTGGGATGATCACAAAAAGATCAGTAAGAGATATAAAAATAAGGAAAGAGCACATTAGTCCATAAATACTTGTAATGTAGGAAATCATTTTCAAAAGACAAACTTGTCACCCATATATACTTACTTTTTGAAACACGATATTACCCAAAGATCCAGAAAAAACATAAGAACATAAATATAACCATAAAGGTATATTAGGGAATTACTTATACAATCTTATAACCCTCTCAGCTACCTTATAATTTCAAACCCTCATGACTACCTTACAATTTGTGTAATGGTCAGAGTTACACTTGGAGTAACCATACGAATGACCTACAACATACACATAGACAATGAATTGGAGGTATATATAGGTCCCAAACTTTGTCATAAACAATTCCCAAGAACCATAACACGATCATACAACCTGAATAATTTTATAAATACGTTTCTTTTTAATTTCATAAAATAGAATCTTAAAAGATGTTTTTAAAATAAAATCCCCTTCTAAATATCATATAATTGAAGTGAGACTTATTAGAGTGGATAAAATATGTATAAAAACTGTAAATACAGAAAATTAAACATTATACAAATAAAACCCATCAAATAAATAATTTTAATACCACATAAATAACAATGTAGAAGGTTAACCCAAAGAATGGAAATAGGGTTAAGAATTCCCTTACCACGGGTTTTTCTTAATTCAAAATCATTTAAAACTATTTTATAATGGTCAAAAGAGTTTTATTAATATCTTAATGAAACATATACATCATTATAATACATTATAAGATCATTTCATTACATAATTTCTCCCATTAACTGTTAGTATTTTGTTCCTTTCATTATTTTTGGTGTGTTTTTACATGTTTTCCATGACCGATTCCTAATGGTTGTTCTTGTCGATTGGAAGTGAAACTCTAGAATTGGAGTGGAGTGGTATTTAAATATTTCCAGAACCATAAATTATAAAATTTATTATTTTAAATTCTCACATGAGGATGATTCATAAGTTGAATCATTATTGATATTTGTTTAGGTCATTTTGGCGATTCATTGATCGTAAGGAACTCATTTTGTTTTATAAATTAATAACATGTGTGAAAAATTATTCCAAAACCTTATATAAGATAAAATACATAAATTATAATCTAGTTCAACCATAAAAATGGTTTTATGACATGTCTTGAAGGAAGTAAAAGAAATTGAAATCACATCGTCCACGCTGTCGGTAATTCGACACATCACAGACGGTGCATTAATTTCTTGAATAAGTGTGAGAGGAGAAGAAATGTAATGGTGAGTATTCCATAAACATTATGAAATAAATAATATGTAAGAAACTGGGCAATTCATGCCTCTTAGATAAGGGTAGGTGAGGAAAGAAAAAGAAAATAAGGGAATCTCAAAATAAAAGAAAAGTTGAGAAATCTCTTATGAAACTTTTGCAGCCTAACATCATCGCTTAAAATTTAATAAAATATTTTGATGAAAAAAAGGGGAATTTCATAATTTAAACATAATATGGGAAATTAGGGGGATATGGAATGAAATATACCAATATAATACAAAGTAAATTAAAAATAATAATATAAAATTGATGAAAAGAAAGAAAACAAAAGAGGATGTTTACCTCTTGATCTCTTCTCCTTGAGATCCTTTATAAGGCCTTTTATTTTGGCCTTTTATTGAGACCATAAGCTCTAGGACATGGGGAAGAGTCTTCTAAGGAGTATGGGGAAGAAAATAGGTAAGGCTAAAGGCTTGAGAGGTGTGGGAGGAAGAGGGGAATGATGGTGGTATTTATAGTTGAAGAGAAGAGGTATTTTACATTATTTTAACCATTATTATAATATTTTTGCCCATGAATATGAATAGTCTTAATTCATTTGACCCCAAATAGTAATATTTTCATGTGAGTTTGAACGAATTGTTCTTACATTATCCTTGCATCACCTAAGAACCAGTAAATCAAGTATTTAGCATTTATCGAATTTTAATGTATTCTATTATTCATAAAAATCTCTAGACGTTCAAGAAAATCCCAAAAATTTACTCTTTCCATTTTTCATCGTGTATAATTAATAAATGAAATCCATTTTTTGAAAATAATTTTCTATATATTATTAATATAATTTTTAAATAAAATAATAATTTATTCAATAATAAAAATTTCAAATCTATAACACATTTTTTAACACCTTGAAAAATTAATTAACATATCATTATTTTGTATCCTTAAGAAAATAAAATAAAAATAAAATTTACAGTTTATTAGGGTCATATTACTATTCATAAGGGCATGTTACTATTCACCAAAAATTATGTTGGTTCTATTAGACTCCAAATAACTTACTGAACAAAATTGTGGATGGCCGTTTTTTGAAATTAAAAACTTAGAAGTAGAAAAATTATGTTTAAAGGCTAGTTATAAGTATCTACTTAAAACAATGTTTCATGCATTTCAATTTATTATAAAAAACATGGGGTGTTATATTATCCTCTCCTTCTGGAAATTGCGTCCTCAAAATTCAATATACTTATTAAACAAGTGCGGGTACCTTTCCATCATAACATTTTCAGACTCCCATGTTGCTTCTTCAACAATGTGGTTTCTCTAAAAAACATTTACCTGGTGGATTACCTTATTCCACAATACTTGTTCTTATCGATCAAGAATATGAACTGGTTTCTATTCATAAGAATGGTTATCTTCCAGCTGAACTTCTTTTGGGCTCAAGACATGAGATGAATATGGCACATACTTTCTCAACATCAAAACATGAAAAAAAATGTGTACCAGAGAAAAACTATGAGGAAAAGATACTCGGTATGAAACTGGTCCAACTTTCTCCATGATTTCAAAAGGACCGATGAACCGCAAACTTAGCTTTAATTTCTTACAAAAATGAATCACACTTTTCCAAGGAGAGATTTTAAGGAAAACATCGTCACCTAACTCAAAAAAGAAGTCTTTACTTCTATTATCTACATAACTTGCTTGCCTGCTCTAATCTATCCTCATGTGTTTCTAGATCATCTTCACTTTCTTAGCCACTTATTCTACTAATTATGGCCCCATCAACTTTATTTCACCGACTTCATCCCAAAATGATGGAGTCTGACACTACTTCCCATACAATTCCTCAAATGGGGCATCTGTATACTATAATGAAAACTGTTATTATATGAAAACTCAACTAAGGAAATATGTTCATCCCAAATTCCCTAGTAGTCCATTGAACAAGCTTGAAGCATATCTTCCAAGGTCTAAATCATTCATTCTGACTTCCCATATGATTGAGGATGAAAAGCTGTACTGAAATTCAGTTCTATGCCCAATAACTTCTAAATCCCCTTCAAAAAGTTTGAAGTGAACATGGGATCCCGATCAGATACAATGGAAAGAGAAACTCCATGTAACTTGATCACGACACCTTTCTACTTATAGTCTGGCTTAATTGCTTCATTTGTATCTCTCTTTGGGCAGGAAATTGCATAATTACCCAAATCACCTCATTTAAAACATATAATAGTTCTCTTATCAAGATTAGTCGTATGATAATTTTCATTAAAATCTTGTGCCATATGTTCAAAATTACCACATTGGAAACACTTCTTAGTTTTGGTAAAGCATTCCCCAAGGTGCCTCTTGCCACAATTTTAAGAAACTGGAAACTGGATTTTCTTACTATCAGATTTCTTTGGTTAATTCTTACCCATCGCTTTCCATGTGGACCTCTTCTTCTCCTTATTTCCAAAATGAAAGTGATCATCAAAAAACTCCATCTCTACCCTTTCAGCACATCATAAAAGTTTCTCATAACTTTTGAATTCATGGGAGGCCAACGACCTTCAAATCCATGGCTTCAGTCCTGAGTAAAATTGGATGATTTTTCTATCAAGATCCAAAATAAGATTTGGAGCATACCTCGCCAATTGGGTGAAGTTCACTTCTTACATAACCAATAAATATTCCCCCTTTTGCTTCAGTTCAAGGAATTACTTCTCTATCCTATTTCGCACCACATTAGGAAAATATTTTACAAGGAAAAGACTTTTAAATTCATCCCACTCTAAGGTATCAATATCATCTCTATCCATGATATTCTTTTCCATTGACCAACACTGATCAACTTCACCTTCAAAATGATAAATAGAAAGACTTAAATTTTTTTTATCTGAGCATCTCATAACATCTAATAACTTTTCAAGGGATTTACTCCATCTTTCAGCCGTTACTGGGATAGAAGACCCACTGAAAGAAGGAGGGTGTTTTCTCATAAAATCTTCCACTATATTCAGGTTCTATTGTGGTACCTCTAATTTTTCTCTTGTATGGATGCCACCACCATTTATTTCTTGAGTTAGCTGATCCATTACCATCACAAACTGTTCAGTTCCAATCCCTCCCATTCAATGCTGTAGATTCTGAAGGATGTTGTTCTATCGGTGCCTCTCCTCATCAGCTTCCGTGTTTCTTCTTCAGAAAACCATTATGAATAAACATATCTTAGTAAAAGAAAAAATGTAATATTTAAATGATAAAATATTTCAAATTATTCATAGAGTAAAAATAATTAATGGAATTCTATTAACATCACCCTAACCACTAAAGTTATCTAAACCATCCTCTGATACCAACTATAAGGACCCGACATTATTACATTTTACAATCTTGAATTTAGTCAAGAAATTCATACCTTTTACATTGGGGATATTTTCAAGTTTATAATTTTAGAGAAAAGGGATAGAATATATTCATGAAATTGCACATTAATACAGAGTGGATACCATAAAATGGTACTCATTCCTTTCAAAATATAAGTTTTTTCCAAATAAAGAATGATTTCATTGAAAATTCCTAAAATATTTAACATGGATCCCTTATTTGTATTACACATCCTTATAACCTGCGAAAATAATTTAATAACATGGGATTAGAACAAAAAGATCATTAAATAATGTAAAAAGTAGGAAAGTGCACATTAGTCCATGAATACTCGTAATGTAGGAAACATTTTCAAAAGACATACTTATCACCCATATAAACTTACTTTGTGTAACATGAGATTTCCACAAGATCCCAGCAAAACATATGAACATAAATAGAACCATAAAGGTATATTGGGGAATTACATACACAATCTTTAACCCTATCTACTACCTTATAATTTTTAACCCCCACAGCTACCTTATAATTTGGGTAACCATTGCAGTTACATATGGAGTAACCATACGGATGACCTCCAAATTAAACATACCCAATGCATTTCAAGGAGATATCGGTCCCACCCTTAATCATAAAAAGTTCCAAGAACCACAACACAATCATATGACATGAATAATTTCATAAAAACATTGCTTTTGAATTTCATAAAATAGAATCTTAGAAGTGGTTTTTAAAAGAAGAGTCCCTTATAAATATCATATAATTTATGTGAGACTTAGTAGACTGGATGGAATATGTATAAAAACTATTAATAAAACAATTAAACATAATGAAAATAAATCTAATCACATCAAAAATTTTAATACCACATAAATAACAAAGTAGAAAGTTAAACAAAACATTGGAAATCAGGTTAAGAATTCTCGTACCTATGGTTTTCCTTACTTAAAGCTCATTTAAACCACATGTATAAAGGTTAAAATAGTGTTATTAATATCTTACAGAAATATATACATCTTTATAATACCTTATAATACCATTTAATCCCATATTTTTACCCTTTAATTGTTAGCATTTGGTTCCTTGCATTGTTTTGGGAGCGTTCGTTACATGTTTTCCATGATCGGTTCATGATGGATGCTCTTGTCGATTGGAAGTGAAAATAAAGAATTAG
Organism: Viscum album; assembly: GCA_963277665.1. Lineage (NCBI taxonomy): Eukaryota > Viridiplantae > Streptophyta > Magnoliopsida > Santalales > Viscaceae > Viscum > Viscum album. Next base: position 605,443,243 of record OY728139.1, on the reverse strand, counting down.
AATGCCGTGGAATTTAAATATTTCCAGAAGAATAAATTATACAATTTATAATTTTTAAATCTTTCATGAGGATGATTCATAAGTTAAAACATTATTGATATTTTTTAGGTCATTTTTGCGATTATTCAATCGTAATGAAGTAATTTTATTTTATAAATTTATAACATGTGTGAAAAATGATTCAAAAATATTATATAATATATACTAAATAAATTATAATCTAGTTCAAAAATAAAATTGATTTCATGAGCAGTCTTTAAAGAAGTAAAATAAATTGAAATTACATCGTCCATGATGTTGGTAATTCGACACATCACGGACGATGTTTTAATTTCTTGAATAAGTGGGAGGGGAGAAGAAATGTAACAGTGATTATTCCATAAACATGGTGAAATGCATAATATGTAATATAATTTATCATTACTTCCTTTTGGATAAGGGGAGGCGAGGAAAGAAAAATAAGTGAAGGGAATCTTGAAATAAAATAAAAGTTGAGAAATCCATTACGAAAATTTGGCAGCCAAACGACGTAGCTTAAAATTTCATAAAATATTTTGATGTGAGAAAAGAGGTCTCTAATAATTATTACATAATATGGTATATAAGGGGGATGTGGAAGGAAATATCCCAACATAATCCAAAGGAAATTAAAAAGAATGACATAAAATTAAAGAATAGAAAGAAAACAAAATAGGAAGTTTACCTCTTGATCTCTCCTCCTTGAGATACTTCTTAAGGCCTTTGGTTTTGGCCTTTTGGTGAGACCAGAAACTCTATGTCATGGGGAAGTTTTTTGGGAGGATTATTGGGAAGAACATAGTTAAGGATCAAGGCTTGAAAGGTGTGCGAGGAAGAGGGGAATGAGGGGGATCTTTATAGTGAAAGAGAGGAGGTATTTTACACTATTTTAATCATTATTATAATATTTTTTCTCAAGACAATGAATAATCATAATTCATGTGACCCAAAATAGTAATATTGGCATTTGAGTTCGAACCAAGTGGTCTTAAATCATCCTTGCATCACGTATGATGCAGTAAATCAAGTATTTAGCCTTTATCATATTTTATCATATTTTCCTATTCATTAAAAATATAGAATTTCATAAAAATCCCAAAAATTCACCCTTACCATTTTCCAATGCATAAAATTTAAAAATGAACTCCATTTTTTACAAATAAGTTTCTAAATATTATTTATTTACTTTCTAAATAAAATCATAATTTATTAAAAAATAACAAATTTTAAATCTATACCTCATTCTTGACACCTTGAAAAATTAATCAACACCTCATTATCTTATAGAATTAAGAAAGAAAAATAATAATACAATTTACTATTCATTTGGGTCATATTACTATTCATATTACTATTCACAATGGTATGCTACTATTCACCAAAATTTAACTTGGATCTATTAGACTCCAAATAACTTACTGAACAAAATTTTAGATGACCATTTTTTGAAATTAAAAATATAGAAGTGGAAAAATTATGTTTAATGTCTAGTTATAAATATATACTTAAAACAAATTTTAAGGCATTTCAATTCATTTTTAAAAACATGGGCTGTTACAAAGAGAGTCCTTTTACCCCATCTCCTCAATTCACTTTATATGATCTCCAACCATCATCAATAATAAAATAAAATATATTAAATTAATTATTAAGAACCCTTATAATCTAAATTTTATTTATTATTTTTCATTAATGTTTATTTAGAATCATTTTGTTAATACATATTGTTTATTCCTACACTCTTGAGGGTGTCCATCCAATGGTTCCATAGTCAATTTAGTTTATGGATAATTTTTGAATTTTTTTTCAAATGGAACTATAAATATATAATTGACATGAAATGATATTAATTTATTTACTGAAGATAAAAATTTACCATATATCTATATATGGACTTATATAGGTTTGATTCATTTAGAGTTAGTTCATATAGGCTATTTTACTGACCATTAATAACTAGATTCATTTTATTTTATAAAAGGATTATTAATAAATTATAGAACTTAAAATAAGTTATTTATTACTTATTATAAAATTATTGAACCATAATATTATTTCTATATGTATCCATGAAGGTGGTGGATAGAAATGATGTACGTTGTTTATAGAGGAGGGGGACACATAATAATATAAATAATCATTTTCATTTTAGAATGAAAATAAAAGAGGTATTCCAACTAATATTAATTTAAAAGAATAAAATTACTATATATTTATTATACTAGAGTCATTATGTTATTTTTGATGGATTATGCGAGGAGAAGCTATAAGTAGAGAAGATTAATGGATAGTTCAGCTAAAAATATTACTTCTTTGGATGTTCTTTCTTGGACAACATCTTAAGAAAAAATGACAATTTTTTTATATGATAAGAAATCCCTAGTTGTGGGGATAAGTATTGGGGGATATTTCAGTACAACATTGGAAACCTCCAAGTGTTATAAGGTGTGGGGAGAAGGGGTGGTATATATAATGTGATGATAGGGGAGTATTTTGAATATAATATCGATTTGTTTTATAATTTTTTCTAAATACTATAAATAGTTGTTGACATTGTAATCAAATAATTTAATTGGTATATATTGGAATTATATAATGATTTCATACATTGGAATGTATGGAATTAATCTTTTATTTAACTTTTATTGTAAAATAAAATATTTTAATGTACTTCACTATTGGAACAAATTATATTATCTTAGAAAATTATCCCGACCATTTATCAACATGTAGATTAAAAAAAAGAAATCCATTTTATGAATTTTTTTTCTAAAAATGAGAAATTAAATTTTCATTTAAAATCATTATTAATTTGAAAAATACATTTTTTAAAATTTTTATCAATTTGACGACGTTTTGAAAAATTACTTATGGTCTCATAAATTTATATTATAATTATAATAAAACATATTACTATTTTATAAAAAAATTATATGAAATTAAATTATAATCCAAATATTTATATTTATCATAACAAATTATATAAAATATATATGATTTATAAAAAACACTTAAATTATAATTTTTATTCATTTATTTTCTATCATGATATAAATTTTTTATATTTTAATTTTATAATATAAATACTTTTTTTTAGAATTTTATCTTTGAAAATTCTATTATAATATCCAGTTTTCTATTCCAAATGGTCAAATTACTATTATGATGACCATATTACTATTCCAATAGTTGTATTTTTAACGGCCATATGGGTTCCTTAAATTTTATAAATACCTCATAATTCATTTATTTATTCATTCATTTTTATTTTCTCTCCTGTTCATGTATATTTTCATTTTCAAAATGAATACTAAATTACTAATATTTTATGTCATTTCTATAGTGTTGTTTTTGATTATAATGATTATAAAGGATTTAGAATATCCAAATTGTCATATTATAGATATATTAGTTTCTATTATTATCCCGTTTTAATACTTTAAATTCTGATGGATATATTTTATCTCCAAATATAATTTCCAAGTCAATATGATTAAAAAATTGGATCTATTATATGATTCAAGTTCATTATATAATACTAAATTATAAAATATCACATATTTATATAATCAGAATGGAAATTCCCTTGATAAAATTTTTATTCACATCAATTTCTATATCAAATAAGTTGTATATGCCCAATGAATATCAAATACATGGGATTACATATAATCAATTTTTAGTGGGTATTTTTGTATCATTTCTTTATTCTATTATAATTGAATAAAAGTTCATTCTATAATTTAATATTATTTATATTGTTATAAAATGATTGTATCCTACAATATTATTCCCATATCAATCCACTTATAATAGTAATTTCTAATTCATTTTGAACAACCTATTGATTTATAATATGACTGACATATATTAACCAAGGTAGTCATATGATTCTATTGAATGGTCAAATATATTTTGATGATTGTATTACATTTATTAAATGGTTTGAATACCATATAATTCGTTATTATGATTGAAGTGTATTCACCAAGACAGTTATACCATTCTATTGAATTAGGAAATGAGGAAAATCCTTATTCGTATTTTTTATATATTTATGATTATTTATTATTTATCCTTATTTGTGTAGTATGTTCATTTGGTTACATAATGATAATTATTTTATAAAAATTCATATTAGTTTATGGATTAATATGATTTATTATGTGATGGGTGAGTTCTTTAATAATATATACCATAATGCATCGGTAGGTGTGATGAGAGAAAACAACATGGAAATTCGGGGTGCACCAACCCCTTTATGTATGATTTCATCACCAAGGCCTTAGTAGTATTGTTATTATGTGCAAAATTAGGCATTCTATTACTCTGAAATCATTTATTTTCACTATTTTGATTATTCATTTCTATTGTTATGATATCAATGGATTATGTTATGCTTATTTATCAATACATATAGAATCATTTTTTTATTCTAATTATATAATTTATTCCATGGTTATTTCATGTTTGATTTCATTATATATCACCCATCATTGAGAGTCTCAGTGAACTCTTTATATTTATTCGTAATTTCCACATGAAACCATGGAGAATTCTACATGATACATAAGGATATGTATAAAGAAATCATAATGTTTAATGTATAATTATAATGTACTTTAGGTTTCTCATATTATGTAGTGATTATGTATGTATCTAGTCTTTTGAGATTACTAAACTATTGGATCATGTGTATTCTGATCAACTATTTCATAATTCCACTATAGAAAAAAACCAAAATATAAGGGTTACTAGAGTGTCGATTTTCATAGTTGGTTTTGGAGAAAGTTTTGTAGAAACCTGCAGAACTAGATGTATAGTAATATTGTTAGTTAATAAGGCTTTATAATAGACATAAAAGAAACTAAATAATTTTATTTAAAATGGAATGAATTATTCTTATGAATTTATAATAATCACTAAGAAATTATATACAATGATTCATAATTCATTATTTTCTTAATAAAATAATTAGTATATAGTTTTTTTAAAATGAAACCTAATGGAAGGAAAAATACTATTATAATATATATAATTAATGTATGGATTTACCTATTCCAAAATCATTAATAATATTGTTAGATATAAGTAAATTATCACTATATTTGTTCAATTAAATTAGGTTATAATAAAAACCATTCTTAAATAAAACAACTTTCATTTCCATTACAAGGTTTAATAATATTGGAAGGTTTCATGAGGAGAAATAATATGTCTTCAATAGGGGAAATAATAAATTAGTTGTAGAAAAATTGACCCTTTGTCTAGAGAACATATTTATTTAAAATAATATATAGTTAAAAGGTAATTTTATCATGTCTATATGCCATCTAAGTGGATATATTTTTCAATGGTTTCCAAAGATTCAAAACACTTTGAAAGGGGGAAGATATAAAATGAATGAAATAAAATAGTTTTCTGAGGATATTCTGTTATAAATATTTGTTTTCAAATGTAATGAGTTAGTATTGAATGAATTTATTGATTTTATTATAACGTTATGATAAATATATTATTGGGTATATGGACTCCTTTACATGTATAGAGATATTAAACATGTATTTTTTATCACAAATTCTTTAGTAATTTTTTTGTAGGTGAGTCTAATAATTGAATGTTTTTAGTTTTTTTGTTAGTATTGACTATATTCAATGGTTATTTGGATTTCAATGTTTTGTGATGTGTCTTTTTAGGTTATTCCAATACAAAAGGCCCAAGATGAATGAACCCCATAGTTTTATCTTTGGAATTTATCATTGCACTATCATAGTGGGATAGGAAAATGAGATTCATTTAAAATGATGACTATCTAAATAATTATATGTGGGGTTTATTGAAATATGAAGACTTTTAATCCACCACAATATGGGTTGAAATGTGTAAAGGTAATGGAGTTGAATAAGCTTCTTAGTGTGTTAGGATGGGATTTTATAAAGTCATAGTTTTCAGATCTTGAATATACTGAGGCTTTTTGTAATGAGATTATACATGAAACACTATGGGTTTGGTATGAAAAATTAGAATTAGGCTAAAATCATTTATATTTCACAGTGATTATATTTTCATTTCCTCCATCAACCTATCAAACTTTGGTGGCGTGATTCCATATATATTATCATCACTATTTATTCGAAAACCGGTGATGATTATGTGGCGATACTTTAGTGATTTTGAAGTATATATTCATGTGACACTATTCAATGTGATATATGATGGTACTGTTTTATCTTATCATTATCTATTATTTCATCATTATATTTTGGATATATCTACTTTTGATAATCATTTCCTAATGATATTAATATTTTGAATCTATATTAGTACTTTTGGGTATTTAAATCACTCAAAATGAACCCTTGTTGATTTTAATTTTCATTCAATATCATTTTTATAAATATTTCTCTTTAATATAATTCTATTTTTCATTTTATGGATATAAATTCCATTTTTATGGATTAATTAATCATTAGGGTATTGTTATTATTGTTTTATCTTGGAAAGGATGGAACATAATGAAAATAATTAAAGAAGAGTGTTTATGTTTTGAATGGTAGTATTACGCAATGACATAATAAGTCACACAAAAACTAATGTCTCGTGAAATTATATTATCCCTCATGGTATGATTATGTGACAATATTCCATTTTTTCTATGAAAACCCCCATTCAAGGGTTATTAAATAATAAAAGCGGCATGATGTGAAGAGGTTCTAGTCATTTTTATAAAGATTCCTTGAGTTCAAAGTTAATCCTATTTAAAATGTGTTATGGAAAGGAAATATAATTGGAGTCATGAATATGGTAGTTATAGTTTGGGGAAGATGTATGTTAGTATCTGTAACCACACAACTAGTATCATTATTGTATGAAATCATAGATCTTACATTATACTATGTTTGTATGATTGTGATAGGACTTTGTTGACCCTTGAGATAAATTACCTAGAATTAACGCGTCATGGGATTTTATATATCTTTTCACCTACATGGTGTATTAGGCTTATGAAACAGTATATCCTTGGTGTTTTCTATAGATAGTGAGATTTTATGATACTTTAATCCATCTAAAAATGATTACATTTTTTTTGGTATGTATAGACCTTTTCTCTATAGGGAAAATGATAGAGTTTAAGTTTTATTAGTGACACATTCCCAAAGGTTCTATACTCAACTAGTTTTGTATTAATGAAAGTAAACATGTCACCCATAGGATTGTAGACTGTTTCACTACCCAATATTCATGGGGTTCATGTCCCATATTGTTTGATCATAGAGCAGGCACTCCATCTATCCTAATAAGGAATAAGTCAAACAAATTGTCAATAGAGTTTTGTACTCTTTTAAGAATTAATCAAGGGATCGTCGATGTGTGTCTTGTCTATTTATCATGGTAAGTATTTATTAATTTAATATCATTATTATAAAATAAGTTGGTTTTTCATTATAGGTTCAGTAATCCATAAACTGATGAATATCATTGAGAGGCGTGAGTAAGCCTCCATAATTACTAAGATGATGTGGGTTTCATTAGCTATGTTGGTTGAAATTCCCATATTACCTGGGGAGATATATTCCATTTTTATATGTGGGAAATGAAGTGTAGGGATCAATTTATTAGATTATCTACATTACTATATTTTAGGTAGTTTTTCCATTGATGATCTTCTTCCCTGAGTATGTTTTCATTTACCATTTGGTTCTATGATGACATGGCAATTGGTAATTCCATCATGTTTTTGGGGTGTCATATTGGGAATGTATTTACATTTCCTTCAATGGGTGGTTCACCCACATGTGTCATGTCTTATGTAGATGATGAACAATTCAACGGTGGCCTTGGGGTCATGATGTTGGTAAAATGAGAGCTCAGTGGTTTCAAGAAGTGATAATAGTGGAAAATGTTCATGTAAAGTATTGATTTATTTTAAACATCCCCTTATCTTAGTTTACCAATATTTGTTTTCCATAGGGTTTATTGGTATTACATTCCCTAAATTTTTATATTTTGATTATACACTCAATATATTATATAGATCACAATGTTTGTCACATTCTATATATATTACAGTTGGTTTTATTATCAAGCATGAAATATTATACCCAATGTGGATATATATATATATATATATATATTTTTGTGTGGGTGCATTAGGATATGTCTTCCAATTATGAGTGATATTCTTACTTAGTGCTAGTCACAAACCCCTTTCCTATTAGAAAAAATTTTGCAACAAACACTCGTCTTACTGTCAAGCCTAGTGGGGTCCTGGTATGTGGGGTTATATCACATGAGACATACGTAAAATCGTATATGTAATATAGAAATAGCTATTTATCAATTTCTTGAAGTTATAAATTAAATCATATAAAGTGATTTTCTTCAATATTTCTTGAAATATTAGGATATTGTGATAAGTTATATAAAGACTTTAAAGGGGGTTTCTAACACTTATACATTCAACGTAATATAATCAAAGAGGAGGATAGTTTATAACTATGTATAATGAACAATTTATATAATAAAGAAGATAATGGTTGAATTTATAACATAAAATAATTGTGTGGAGAAACACATTGTGGATTACATAATGCACTATGGGAAAATCGAGCTATTACGATGGGTTATTTGTGGCGAGATAGTATCCTATCGAAAATATTCATTCAAAAAAAGTTTTTGCGACGAGAAAATTAGCTCTTCGTAAATAATATGGCTTTTGCGATAAGGAAATGACTCCTATCGCAAAATCTTTGGTGCATGTAGCGTTCTAAAATGCGGGAAAAGGTATTTAGGCAGGATATATATCCAATCGAAAATAATATATCGACAGGTGGTCTTTTGCGAGGAGTTCCGTCGCAAAAGACATTTTAATTAGAGGGTATTTGCGAAGGGACTCATTGCAAATGTTACTATTTGTTATGGATTTCCTCTCGCAAATAATCCCATCAAAACTAATCAAACCTATATATACCCCAATCCGTTTTCCCCTCATTCCATTTCATTCTATACTCTTAACTCTCTCTAGTGAAAACTTTTCTCTCAAAAATTTTCACAGTTTAATGTTTTAATTAGGGGCATTTTTCGAAAATTACATCCTTCAAAAGCTTCAGTTTTAAGGTATTTACCTATTTTTTTAACTTAATTTAATTTATTTTAATTATAATTATTGTTAATTAGATGTAGTTAAAAAAATTAGAATTAGATAGTTTTATTTATCATTATTTATGTTTATTTTTCCAAATAATTTGTGTGATTAGTATGAATTAGTATTAATTAAAAGTTATTATATTAATTAGTAAAAATTAGTAGTAAATTGTAATAATTAGTAATAATTAGTAATAATTAGTATTAAATTTCAATTATTAGTATTAACTTGTTTAAATTATTATTATATTTTAATAATTAGTAATAAATTTCAACAATTAGTAATAAATTACAACAATTAGTAAAAAATTGCAACAATTAGTAAAAAAGTGCAAAAAATAGTAATAAATTGGAACAATTAGTAATAAATTGCAACAATTAGTAATTAATTCGAATAATTAGTAATAAATTCTAATAATTAGTAATAAATTAAAATAATTAGTAATAATTTGAAATAATTAATAATAAATTGCAATAATTAGTAATAAATTGCAGGAATTAGTAATAAATTTCAATAATAAGTAATAAATTTCAATAAGTAGTAATGAATTGTAATAATTAAAACTAAATTGCAATAATTAGTAAGAATTAGTAATAATTAGTAATAAATTAAATTAATTATTAATAAATACAAATAATTATTAATAAAATCAAATAATTAGTAATAAATTCAAATAATTAGTAATAAATTCGAATAATTAGCAATAAATTGAAAAAATTACTAATAAATTGAAAAATTAGTAATAAATTGAAATAATTATTAATAATTAGTAGTAATTAGAAATAATTAATAAGAAATTTGAATAATAAGTAATAATTTCGAATAATTTGTAATAAATTGCATCAATTTGGAATAATTTGCAACAATTAGTAATAAATTGAAACAATTAGAAATAAATTGCAACAATTAGAAATAAATTGCAACAATTTGTAATAAATTGAAGTAATAATTATTAAATTCAAATTATTAGTTATAAATTTTAATAATTTGTAATAAATTGCAATAATTAGTAATAATTTGCAATAAATAGTAATAAATTGATACAATTAGTAATAAATTGCTATAATAAATAATTAATTGAAATAATTATTAATAAATTGTAATAATTAGTAATAAATTGATATAATTAATAATAATTAATAATAATGAGAAATAAATTCTAATATTTAGTAATAAATTCTATTAATTAATAATAAATTGCAATAATTAGTAATAAATTGCAAAAATTAGTAATAAATTCTAATAACTATTAATAATTTCTAATAATTAGTAATAAATTCTAATAATTAGTAATGAATTATAATATTTAGTAATAAATTCTAATAATTAGAATTAAATTCTATTAATTGTTAATTAATTCAAATAGTTAGTAATAAATTCAAATAATTAGTAATAAATTGTAACAATTAGTAATAAATTCGAATAATTAGTAATAAATTTCGATAATTAGTAATAAGTAATAATTATATATAAATTTTAATAATTAGAAATAGTTAGTAATAAATTATATTAAGTAGTGATAATTATTAATAAATTGAAACAAATAGAAATTAATTGAATAATTAGTCATAAATTGAAAAAATTAGTAACAATTAGTAATAAATTTTAATAAATATTATTAAATTGTAATAACTTGTAACATATTGTAGTAATTAATAATAAATTGTAATAATTAGTAATAAATTGTCATAATTTGTTAAAAATTGTAAAAAATTGTAATAAATTGTAATAATTTGTAATAAATTGTAATAACATGAAAGAACATGTAATAATTAGTAATAATTAGTAATAATTAATAATAAATTGTAATAATTAGTAATAAATTGTAATAATTAGTAATAAATTGTAATAATTAGTAATAAATTGTAATAATTAGTCCTAAATTCTAATAATTAGTAATAAATTGTAATAATAAGTAATAATTTTCAATAAATTGTAATAATTTGTAATAATTTTAAATAAATTGTAAAAAATTGTAATAATTTATTAATAACTTGTAATAAATAGTAACAAAGTGTAATAATAAGTAAAAATTAGTAATAAATTGCAATAATTATAAATAAATTGGAACAATTAGTAAACAATTGCAACAATTAGTAATAAATTGAATCAATTAGAAGTTAATTGAAATAATTAAAAATAATTAGTAATAAATTATAACATAGTCTAATAATTAGAAGAAAATTCTAATAATTAGTAACCAGTTCAAATAATTTGTAATAATTTCCTATAATTAGAAATTAATTGTACTTAATTGGCACAAATTGTAATAAATTTGCACAATTTCCAATGGATTGGAGGCTCCCTTTTTCTCGGTGTCATATCCCATTTGAGTTTTATCCGACTAAAATCATTATGAAAAATATGTCATCACATACAGATATTCATTTTCATATGCACGATACTAGAGAGCAGTGTAGTAAGGACTTCCTTCTCACCTTTCTCGTGCATATGAAAATGGATATAAGTACCATAGAGTAGATTTTTCATAATGATTTCAGTCGGAGAAAGTTGCAAGGAGATGATCTGTCGAGTAAAAGAGGCTCTTTTTCCCGATGATTCATCTCCACTATCTCCGACTGAAATCACTATTAAAAATTTTCTCAGACATACAAATATCCATTTGTGTATGTACGAAGATGGAGAGTAGGGAGGCATCGTCACACTGTGATCCATCTTCATTCATACAGAAAGGGATATCCATACATGTGAGAAGAATTTTTTATAGTGATTTCATTCAAAGATAGTGGAGATGAGTCTTCATGAAAAAGTGTTGCTGCCAGTCTACAAAAAAATGTGTCGCCGGTAATTAACAATTATTAGTACAAATTATGTTTAATTAATAAAAAATTCTGGTAATTAGTATAAATTAGTATAATTTAGTGTATATTAGATTAAAAGTTTAAAAAAATTCTATAAATAAGTATTAAATAATAGAAATTTTTATAATTTGAAAGAAAATGGAATCTAATTGTCTTCTATTTTTCAGAAAGTGTTTTCCTTATATCAAATCATAAAAAACTAATAATTTTATAATTATTAGATAAATAGGAAATGAGGAAGTCAACATAAATAATTGTTATATTACGGTGTTTGGATAAATCAATGCATGATTCCAAATGGTTATACCTTAAATCTAGTATATATTGGTGGTGTTGGAGTATTCTTATCATTTTCAACATCAAAACAAGAATTTTTTTCATAAGAGAAAATTATGTGTCAATGTAAAATTTGTGTTATGAGGACGTTTGACATATTTGAGAATGTTAGATGTAATTTATTTCATTTTCGTTATCTAGAAAATTATGTTTTTTGGTATCAACATTATGAATGAAATTCTAGAGAATATACTAATAATTTGGTTCTATATTTGAAACAGTATAAAAATTTAGTACATGATGTGGTAGGTACGTATTTTCAACAAGTTGAAATGTAGGATGATATTAATTAAACTCCTCAGTTGGAACCATCGCATTTTTATGATTTGTTGAGTTCTACTGAGGATGCCTTATATCCTAGTTCCCAGATAAGAAAATTTAAAGAAGTTGTTCAACTTAAGGATATCAAATCAGATAATGGAATGCCAAATAGTTATTTTGATGAAATACTATATTTTGTTTAAAAATATCTACCTAAAGGAAACGTGTTTCCTGAAAATATTTATGATGGTTAGTGGCCGGTTCGTAATATGGATCTTGGTTATCATAATATTCATGCAGGTTCAAATGATTGCATGTTATATAATGGTGAAAGTGAGTCGTTGCATAGTTTTCCCACATGTGGAAATATGAAGTATAAAGTGGCTCAAGAAGGGAATTATGTATTGATTCTTATAAAAATATTGTGATATTTTCTACTTACACCCAGATTGCAGCTTTTATTTGTGTCTCAAAACACAGTGGCATTGATGTCATGGAACAAAACCAATATTGCAACTGGTAAAATCTTAAATCGTCCAACTGATGATGATTCATGGAAAAATTTTGACTAAGTTCATCCTTATTTTTCTTTAGAATATTGAAACATTCAATTGAGTCTTTTTACTGATAATTTATATCCCATTGGTTCTTATGGTACTTAATATTCATGTTGGCCTGCCTTTATAACTCCATATAATTTACCTCCTTGGATGATGATGATGGAACCATATATGTTTTTGATCTTATTAGTTCCAGGACATCCGAAAAAGAATATTGATGTTTATTTGAATCCATTTATTGATGAGTTAAATTCATTGTGGAGTAATGGTGTTAGTAAATTTGATGTTGCTGTGAAACAAATTTTCTTAATGAAAGCTGCATTGGTGTGGACAATTATTGACTTCCCAACATATGGAATGTTATCTGGCTTGAGTACACATATTCCAAAATCAGGTTCGTACTGTATGAGAATAAACAAAGCATTTATGATCATCAATTGAAATAACCATGTTTTTTTCTACTGTCATCACATATTCCTTCCAACCGATCATCCTTTTCGAAGGAAAAAATATCATTTCAGAAAAGGCACAATTGAAAGAGATATAACTCCAACACTGATCTTAGTTACAGAGTTAAAATAAATTTACTCTTCATTACCACCAATCGCATTTGGACCAATTGTAAACCGACAAAAAATTGAATGCTTTGGAAAAGAACACAATTGGATAAAACATAGAATTTTTTGGGATCTACCATATTGGTCTGATTTGATGGTCCATCAGATGTTGGATGAGATTCATATTGAGAAGAACTATTTTGATAATTTAGTTCATATGATTTTGGATACACGAGGTATGAACAATGATAATGTAAGTGCACGATTAAATATTACCCAAATTTGCAGGAGACCAGAGCATAAACTATTTGAAATTTTTAGATCACAGAAGTTAATAAAACCAAAATATTCCTATAAACTCTCCAAAGAGAATCAATTATTATTTTGTCAGTGGATTGTAGATTTGAGACTTTCATATGGTTATTATATTAATTTGGGAAGATGTGTCAGAAATAGTCATATTACAAGATTAAAAATCCATGACTGTCATGTAATAATGGAAATAATTATACCAATTATATTAAGAGGAATATTAAATTCTAGGATTTGGGATGCGCTAACAGACATATTACGTTATTTCAGAGACATTTTTACCACGACACATGACTAAGATGCATTAAGTTGACGACAAGATGATATTGTTTTAATTTTATATAAAATAAAAAAATATTTCTTCCAGCATTGTTTGACTTAATGGAACATTTTTTATTACATTTTCTACATTAATAAAAATGTAGAGGTCCATTTCAATTCCAATGTATGTACCCATTCAAGTGATTCATGTAGAAATTGAATAAATAAGTACTTAACAAAGCATTAGTTGAAGGTTCAATTGCAGAAACTTATTTTCTAGAGGAAATTTATATTTTCTTCTCTCATTACATTCAATATGAATTTCACTCAAAACACAACCATGAGGACCATAATAAGGGAAATGTTTATGATGAAATGGGAAATCAATTATAAATTTTAAATCATCCCAAACATGGCTTCCGTGGAGTTCATGAATGATGAATTTCAAATGATGAACATCAGAGAGCTCAATCATATGTTCTTCTCAACTATGAAGAAATGAAACCATTTTTACAGTGAGTGTTCCTATCAATTTTTTTATAATTTTTGTTACCATAAATTAATATTATTTTATTTTTAGGTTATATGATAATCATATCAAGAAACAACTTCCATAAATTATAGCCACTTCTCTAGAAGAACATTTGAAAATAATGCTTCCTACAAGTTTCAAAAATAGGTAACATAAATTATTTTTGGTTTACCATATAAAATCAATTTATTGTCTATTATATTGATAAAATTTTAAAAAAATATCAGGTATCTCAACATATTGATAAAATTGATATTCAATTTCATGTGTTGAGTAACACACCATAAAAAATAGTTAGATTTTATAATGCATATGTAGTGAATGGTTTTTGATTTCATACACGTGCACATGGAGAATAAAAAACAATGAATAGCAGTGTTTTGTTTAGAGGATCTCACCATAGAAAAATTGAAGTTGAATTTTACGACATGCTGTAAGAAATTATTGAACTTTGTTATCTGGGATTACATTATATAATGATGTTTAAATGTCAGTGGTTGGATATTAAGTGATTCTTGTATGTTCATCTGACCCATGAAATCATTGATATTAAATATGAAATTATTTTTGGAGTAAATGAACGATTTTTATTGGATCATCAGGTACATAAAATTTTTTATCCAAAATATTGGGCTACTTCTATAGAGTTGAGTGATTGGTGGAGCACAATACAAATTAAATCTCAAGAAAATAATGTTACTCAAAGTGAATTTGGTTCTTCTGAGGTGGAAGGAATTGAAATTTTTCAAGAGACTACTACAAATCCATATTTTTCATGAAGAGACACAAATATCGATGACAACACCCCTTAGTTTAGGGTCAATGGTGAAGATGATGTTAATGATGTTACAAACAAATTTAAAATGGCAAGAGATGATGAGACTGAATGTCATATGGAAATTAATGATGCTGAGGAGGATTATGAAGACATTGAAATTGTGAGATATGAAGATGAGGATGAACATGAACATTGAAAAAGTTAAATGATGGTTATAATCATATATAATAGTTTATTTCAATTTTTTGCTAACAATAATCATTTAATGTTTTAGATGATCTAGGATCTATATCATCTGTTGTAGGAGGCTGTACTACCTTTGGATGAGTAGGATGTTGGGTCATCTGACCCTCAGACTTCTTGCAGTTCAAGGGGGACTCGAGAGGGTGTGGTATTGCGTGGTTGATGATTCCTGACCTGATCCCCGAGTGATGTCCACGTATTCGATTCGATCCACGCATGCAGAGGTATGTTTACCTATGTATTTTAGTTAGTTTTCTATAATTTATTTATATAATAATTGTTTTATTATTTTTTATTTTTTTTCATAACATTACACAAGTAACTTCTGGACAAGGGAGAACTGTACTACACAATTATTTTTTTGAAGCATGGGTCTCATGGGATCATATTCCCATTGATGTGAAGTAACACATGTTCTATCATTGCATGATAAATAAACAATTGATATTTATTTTGGAATTAATTTAATTAATAACTCGATATTATATATTATTTTTAGGGTTTATGGTATCCCATTGATGAGAGCATCCATGGGGAAATATGGAAGGCATGGAATGTGACTATGTGTTAATATTGTAGTTAGTTTTTGAACAATTTGAGAAGGAAAGTAGTGGAGGAATCAAGAGTGATAGAGTTTCATGAGTATTTTTGTGCCCATGGACCTGATTACATTTCATCTCAGGTTTGGGATAGATTATGTTCACACTCGTTGTGTGGTCATTTCCAAATCAGATCATCTGTATGGAGACAAAACCAAGGGAGATATGACGTGATACATCGAGATGGTAGTCATACATTCAGTATGCATAGGGAGAATACGGTATGTAATTTTTTTAAAATATTTCATATAACATTAAATGTAAATGGTTTATTTTGTATTCATATAGGAAGTTCAACAACCCAATATTTTGGAGTTCGATGTTTATAAGAGTATGTGTAGTGATCTAACCATTGGAAAGATCAGAGGTGCTCACTAGCATCAAAATGTGGTTAGTATATATTCTTTTTTAGTTTAAAATTTAACTATATAAAATATTTTAACTATTTTACTTTTAAATTGAAATTGAAGTATTCAAATGAAGCTAAGATGTCTCAGACACAAACTGAGAGTCAGGCTAAGACAGACGCTCAGACCAGTTCCCAACAATTTGATAAGACAACATGGATACAGGAGACCCAGTTTCCTTATAGAAGGGTCGAGATATTAGAATCTACTCTCGATTTATGCTTGTGGATTATCATGGCACTGATGTGATGTCTTCATCCAGTTCCAGAGGAGCTCTAGGAGATTCATCATCATCTGATGCATAGTATGAGGATCAACTGCGAGCTCAGAGTGATCTAACAAAGAGTATGCATAGGGAGTAGGAGCAGATGCGTCAATTGTAACAGAAGTAGCATGGAGAGTTCCTATGATAGCAACAACTTCAGTAGTAGGAGATGTAGCAGGAGATGCGTCGATGGTGATAATAGCAGGAGCATGAGTAGTTGGAGTACATGCGTCGTCTGACTCGTTGTTTATGGTTGGAATTCCTTGAACCTTCTCCTCCAGATGACCCCCCTTAGTGATCTATTTATTTTTTATGATCAAACATTTGAATATAAATCTTGTTTGTAGTATTAATAGTGTACATTTTTATATATTGTTTTTTTATACTACCATAAATATTAATTTTTTATTAATTATTTAATTTTTTTTTATTTTTTTACTTTATTTAAAATTTTGATTATTTTGATTATTTTATTAATTATTATTTTTGATTATTTTTATTTTATTATTTTATTATATTTTTCATGAATATTGAGGTTTTAATTATTTTAAATTTTTTTATTATATTAGAAATATTAATATTAATAATATTAATATTACCATATTACCATTATTATTATTATTATTATTTTATGAATATTATTTTATTATTTCATAATTTAATTTAATTTAATAATATTAATATCACTGTTTCATTAATATTAATATTATTTTATTATTATTATTATTATTTTATTTTTTACACTATTTGCGATGGGCCCGTCACAATAATGTATTTAAAAACCACTATGAAGCTATTTGTAATGGGTGAGAATCCCTTAAAAAATATTTAAATTTTGCGACACCATTTTCTACAACGGGTCATTTATGATTGGATCCTGTCACAAATGAACCGTCACAAATTCCCCAATTTCTAGTAGTGAAGTCCACATGTCTTTATTTCATGTGTAGGGATAATGTGCACCAAGATCCTGAGTGAAATGTAAATAGAGAAGTATCTAATGTACAATGCTTCAATTCCACTAATTTGGGACAATAAAATAATCAATTCCCTAATATTACATTATAAATAACTCAAAATATTATAAGATATCAAGGATGGGATTATGAAATTGCTATAGTGAAGTCACTCACATAAATTAGTTGATAACAGGTTCTTTGATTATAAAGTCAATTCTTCCCAATACAATATTTTATTCTTCATATATTCCCTATTATATATATTTATGGATTTCTAAGAACATTGGATCATTCCATAAGACATATAGGATAGTTCAATCCATTAGATTGGTAATGGAAAATCATATTTAAAAAAAATATTAGGATGTTTTTCTTCTACTGTGTGGGGTTAATCTAGTCACAAATATTTTTATAACAATTTTTGACATTGAAAATTATCATCATAAATATTTTCAATCAATGTATAGTGGATTAGTTTTACACTATATAAAGGAGATAACAATCTATAAGGAAGAAATAAAATATATTTTATAGAAGAGATACATAATTTCATGAGTCCTTTGTTGAACCACATCTAATGGATAATATTAATTAAAATATTAAAAAATAATATGATGAAACATAATATATAAAAGGGAATTATATCCTAAAAATGGTGGATTTATTTTTTATAACAGTATATATTAATGATTTTCCTAATAAATTTCATGGATATCAACCTGATCTTTTTGTAAAAATCATTTTTTCCTTACCTATCATGAAAACCAAATTGTTAACCCACTCTATAGAATAGACATCATTGAATTTATGGAATTGAATAAGAGACTATAACATATTATTGATAAATTAATCATATTTCTTAGTACTCAATTTAGAGGGCACCAATCCTATGTATAAATATGAATAATTTGTCTATGAGGTTGTGTATCAACTATAGGGTAATTAAAAAATTATTATAAAGAATATGAATTCTTTACCATGAATCAATAAGTTATTTATTCAATTTAAAGGGGAAAATTACATATAAATTATTAATATCTATTCTGATAATCATTAGTTAATTTATTAAATGATTATATACTACAAAAAAATTAAATACGGTATTTGGATTAGGTGTTCAATGTAAAACAAATTCACTTAACTAATGAATCGACTGCATTTTTGGATTAGATTAATAGAGTTCTCAATGGTTATATCAAAAAAATTATGTTTTTTATTGTAAATATGATGATATAGTTTTTGATCATTGAGTAATATGAGAACCATTTATGTTTTTTTCATGGTAACCTAATAGAAATTGAGTTATATCAAAAAGTTATTAAATTTGAATTATGGAAATAAAATTCTCATTTTCTTTCATATATTGTTTCTAATGATAGAATAGATGTTGACCTATTAAAGACTAAATTTTTAAAGGAATGTCCTACAACCACCAATATAATTGAGATAAATAATCACCATTTAATAGCTGGTAACTATATTTGATTTCATTAATATTTTACCTGATTATCAAACCCATTAACCTTTTCGACAAATATATGTGTCAAATTCCTGTGGTCAAAGGAATGTGAATAATGGTTTAGAGGATTAACGAAGATAATATTCAACATAACACTATTAATATTGTAAGTAGGCAATGATTTATTTTTTATATATAGTGATGCATTTATGAATTTTCTAGGGTGTGTCTTTATGAAACAAATCTAGAGTTGTTGTCTATAAAACAATCAAATCAATAACTAGTGAAAAAAATTACCCAACACATGATTTATAGTTTGAAAAATAAATATTTTCATTGATGATATTGAGATACTATTTTTATGGTGATTAATGTAACAAATATACAGATCCCAATATTCATATGTATATATCCACAATTAATGATTCAACATCAACAATGTATATGAATAAAAATGTCAAAGACAATGAATACACAATACACTATAAACACCATGAAGGAAAATCTAGTAGGATATTCATTGAGTTAAAGGATCAATGATTTATATCTACGAAAAGGTTGAATATGGATCTAATATTCATACATTCCATAAATTAGAAAATATAATATTTTATATATGGGGAAAGATCATTATTCTTTATGTAATTTTCTTATAATTATTACAAGGGAATACAAATAATTCCCAACATGATGAAAATGATCTATAAAAAAATTAAAACTATAAAGGATGGTAAAATTAAATATTTCATCTATTAATAAATATTTTTATTATTTGAAATGATATTTTATGTACCATTATAACTAGAGCTAATGAACAAATTTCTAGATGAATCGGAAAACATAAATTTACCAATACACCCTAGTAATATGATGATATATATGGGTTTTTTAAAAACATTAGGTGGGATAACATAATGTGGGAATTTGTTAATTATGGGTTAAGATTATAAATATTCGAAAATAGTTAATGGAATAAGGACATGTTCTGAAGGGTTTCACGAATCCTATACATATACTAATATAAATGTTGTTCAATATCATAATGGACATTGTTAACTTTCTATGACATATAAAAGGAACGAGTCAACATGGTTTATGAAGTACATCCTATATTATTATACAAATTGTTCAATAACATGTTTATATTTTCCCCTTGGATGAATTTTATAGTTTTATATTTACCTTGTGGTAATGATTCATATAACACCTTTATAAATTTTATCTGATTTTGTCCCTAATTTAATATCAAAATACAAGAGAACTTTTAAAATGGTATTGAATAGTAAGATAAATTTTTGTTTTGATTTTCATACTCAGACTGATGGGTATTCCTAAAGGAATACTAAAACATATATGACATTATTTGGTCATTCACACTTAAATTTTGAAGGACATGTGAATAATATCTACCTCTTGTGGAATTTTCATAAAATAGTGTCCCAAATTTAAGAATACTAATTTCTTTCCTATTTATATATGACTAAATCATTGGTGATCCAACTTCAAATTAGAGTTTGAATCTTCCTTGAGCGATATAAGAATGTGATCACAATAGAGGATTAGAAATAAGTGACGATTGAATGCAATTCTCGAGTCACACGGATAAAATGATCACTATCGATCCACTAATGAAGGATCTCGATGATTTTTGAAACAAGATTCTAGGTTTTTGATCAGTGAACTCATATATTATTAGATTATTTTAGTTTGTTTCACTTGGGTTCAATGATGATTTTTTTTCTCATCTCTAGCTGGTTTGAATACTGCACTAATTTTTAGATCATGATTAGATGGGTACCAATATTAATCAAACTTGGAGGTTCTGTGGAAATAGAGATACAATATTAGAGACCATATAAGATCGTAGGTTGAGAGTAATCTTGAATAGGGAGGTAATAAAAATATTAAACCATCTATAGAATTTATTATATGTTCTATCTAGATGAAATAAAAATAAAAGAAAAATAAATTATAAATTGGAGGAAAAAATGGACATTATTCCATTCATGTGTAACTAAATTGAGGTAGTTCTTTGAGTTGGTGATTGATTTTATATTTTTGAATAATATAATTTCTAAATTTTTGTCTGTCTAATTTCGGTTCTCTCTTATGAATTGTTAGATGTATGAGATTGGGTAGACACTAAAGGGGATCAATAGTGAAGATCCCAAAGAGGATGGATATTGGAGATTAATCTATATCAAGGGGTAATATTCTCCAACATAATATATTCCCTCATTTTTTCATCTATTTTGAAATTCTTTTATCACTTGGAATTAAAAATATATTTAGGGTAATATTTTATTGGTGGATAAGATTCATACTGTATGTTTTTTTACAAAATTATTTTATTTTTTTGGATTGGATCATTATTTTCTAACATTTATTTCATTATAAATTTAATTTTACTTAAATGATAAAACATTAAATATAGTTTCATCGAATATATTTTAAACTTAATTTATGAAAACATTTAATGAAAATATCTTTGACATAAAATAAAGTTTCAACCAAAGTGAATAATTATCAATATCAACTAAAAAACTGATATTGACTTGGGAACCATAAAATCATGGAATGTTTACCTAATTTTAAAATTAAATTTTTAGATGTGAGTTAATAACATGATCACCAAATAATATATATTTATTCAAAACATTGTGGAGTTCATTCTAGTCCAACCATTATTTCAATGATTGTAGGAAAATATTTTCATAATTTACTTAAATCAAAATTCCCATAATTAATTAATTCTTTATGCATTTTCTTACTCATTATTTTTTCTTAGTATTATATAGATTATTAAATACATTTCTTCAAAAAATATTCATGCTCTCAATTAAACAACATTTCATCACCCACGACACCATACACCTCAACCCCTATCATTGTTTTCTTGAATTTTTATTTCATTTCATTTTAGTTTTTTTTACTTTCTTCATGCATTCCTAAAAGAACATACCTATGGGTTTGACCCTACTCACACATATAAAAGTGTTTTTTAGAAAATAATAAATAATAATTCATGTGATTTAATGACCCGATGTAATATATTTGGATTCATTTTTTAGGAATTCCTTGTTTGACCAATAACAAAAACGAATTATAACTAAAAAACCCATTTAAAAAAACTATTTATCGAACTATCTAATACATGTAATTCAGATTAAATTACAAAAAAAAATCATCTTATAAATGAAATTCATAAACATAATATAACTCTTAAAAAATAATGTAAACTTTTAATGGATTATTTTGAAAAGAGGATTGTAGACAATCAGGAATAGGTTATTGTACAAAATCATGAAATTACTAGGATTATATAGTTCCAAATATATCATGTTTTAGAAGTTATTCTTCCATTAGTCTTAAAAAATATATTGATTTTATGAGATAAAACCGTTTTAATTTTCCCTGCCACCTACCATTAATGGAATACACAATTAAAACTCTTTAGTATTCATATTGGATTTTATAATGTAGTTTAATTTATTCCACTACAAGGGATAAGTGAGTTTGATTTCAAAATGATATTTGATCCTTTATTCATTATGGTGTTGGATAGAAATTGGTTCCTAGCACTAAATGAGAAAATTTTTGAGTACTTAGTACATGTTTACGATTCATTCAACAAACAATTTTAACCCATGAGGCTTAAAGTAGAAAATTGAAATAATATTAATAGTTTATATGCAGAAAAGGGATAGTATTTTCACAAATCAACTGATTGATTTAATGACATTCTTAAATACATTCCTCATCCCAGTACACATTAAAATGTTTTCATGGATACGTTTTTATAGGTATTCTACCTTGATGTAAAAATCTAGTTGTCTATCTAGTTGGAGGGAACTACCCATACATTAATGACAATGATTTATGAGATATTTATGAAACATATTCATTGAATTCCTTATATAAAAATTTGAGGATGATAAAAGTCAATAGAGTATATTAAAACTCTGGGTCATGGAGGGAAACGAATTCACAACTTGCTAAAATGTAATACCAACTCCAATACCTCATGAATTTTAATGCTAACGAAATCAATAATTAATTGATATATAAAAATAAGAATCAAACTCTCAAAGGAAAATGTTACCAGTGTGGTATGTTTGGGACATTGAAAAATATATCCCAAATTTTGATATCCCATCCCAAACCTATGAAAATTCTAGATTTGTGGTATATTTTCCTTCAATGAAAGAGAAAATTTATTTGTTTTCAAATAAATATAGAAATACCTATAAGATCCATCCTAAATTTTTAGGGAATGAAAAAGTCATGTATAGATCATCTACTTCCTCTAGTTTACATAATCAATTGTGTCAGCCATATAAAATAGGCCTTATAATGAATCCTTTAATTTTCAAGGAGAATTAAAGGGTATGAAGAAGTTGATAATATATATTTTTGAATCATAATAAGATAAGTTTTACGAAAAAAATGAATAAATACTCAAGGAATCATAATCCTGAATATAAATTTTGAAAATTTTCTAGATATATGAATTCAAGATATAATTGTAATGCACGACGTACCACATAAGTGAAAACTAGGGAGAAATAATAGTTGTTTCCAATATTAGTGGTTTGAAAACATAGGGGAATATAAGGTATGTATCTAAGTGGTTTTAAACTGAATTTGTAGAATAATCTTGAAACTTATCTATGAAAAATATTTAATCCACATATCTAGATAGAGAATGTAATATTTAGTTAAATGATTATTTCCTATCTGAAAATAAAATACCAAAATACATTAAAATTAACAAAATTATGGGAATAATTATTGATGAAATTGAGGACATACCCATTGTTTCACTAAATTTTTCCAACCCTTCCCTTTCCCATATGGAATAAAATTAAAAAATTAAGAATCTACTCCATGCATGATATGGGGGTATTTATTAAAAAGTTTCATGTGTGAAACCGTGTAATAAATTATATATTCCATGTATTATTTTTGGATACTATTTGTATTAATTTCGAGGTCAGGTACTAAGATGTCATGTGATTCTGATGCCCGATGTTCCTAGAATAAATGTTTGAAATATATTAAATACATTTAATAGCACATGCATATTGTTTTACTAATAAAAGTGGATTAAATTCAAAATGGGTGCCTGAATTAGAATTCCAAGGGAATTATTGTGTTTAGAACATGAGGATTACCTGAGGCATGACATAACCTTTTTCTACATTGGTTATTTTTGGAAAAGTGATAGTGTTGTAAAATGAATAAAACAATTTAATAAATTATTTTATATATTTATTGACATAGTGACATAATTACCTATTTTTAAATACATGCATACAAAAGATTTACTGGTTTAGTTGCATAAACTTGAAAATCATTGGACAGCCTTTAGGTAGCATGGATTGATATTCTATTGGCAGATGAAAATCAGATCAATGATCGACAAACAAAGAAGGATATAATAAAAGTATCTCACCAACAACTATGAAAATACATTACTCATCATCAACATTTGACACAAATCGAGGTTGGTAGGTTGTTTTATTTTCTTTCATTCCCTATTCATGATTTCTATGATAAAAAAATCAATCAATGAATAAATTGATCTCTGGATTTTTCATTTTTCCAGATGGGTTAGCTTAATCCGGTTTTGGTAGAATTACTCTGAAATTGTTTATTTCTCCATTGATATTCTCACAAAATTGAATCACGTTCAACATGAACATCGATCGAGGTTTGTTTTACTTATTTGTTATTGTTATTTTTTACCTTGATTCATCATTCACTGTGGGAATTCTTCATTTGGACTGGGGTTTGTTAGATCCCAATCAATTTATTGTTTCACATTAGTTTCTCGATGCAATGATATGATATCAAAGACTTTGGATCAGCATGACATGATAGTGGTGAGATGATGGGGAAGGTCTTGAATTTGATGGTGTAAATACTTTATTTTTTTGTTCTTGGATGCACATTGAAGAACAACAACAATCTTATTTTATGAGTGGATCAAAGGCCTAGATCCATTTTATTCATTGAAGGCATGATTGGATGAGGCTCGATCAACATTTTTATGATGAAGTGATCATAAAATTGAAGGCTGGAGAAATGGCCGGGATGCTTGGAGCCATATCTATATTTCTTTAGAAATCTATGTTACATTGTTTATAAACCAGATATACAGGCCTTACGGTCCCCTATTTGGCGGCTAGGGTTTCAATAGAAACATAAAAATTACACAATGTGTGACCCCTGTCACATAGAGAGTGGAACCTCCCCAAAGACTCGGTGTGTAACTCAAAGGGTACAAAAAGAATGGTTAGAGTACCAGGGTTGGAGCACAACATGTATCCCGACACAAATGCTATATGGACTAGGTACATAAGCTAAGCCGTGTACAGGTACATGGGCACCTGTACATGGGCTAGAGCTGTGTACTAACACATCGATAGACTACACGGGGAGCCTACACATTGTGTACTTCTACATATACATGGGAAAGAGTCATGGTCCGTTTACATGGGCATGACTCAGGGTAATGCGATACAACATGTGACCACTACTACATGCCATATATTTATTATATATGGCCTACAACTATTATCCTCTATATCTTGGAAAATTTTTGTTAGGGTGTGTTTCTCATATCCTTTATCTAAGGGTTAGTATAGAAGCATCTCATACTCATAGTACAATGATCCCTTTAGTAGGAATTTGTGGATAGAGTCATTGGAGTCCCTATGTGATTCTGAGAGTGAGATCCTATATTCATATTTGTGCCATAAGTTGAGTTTGTGGTGTCATTGTGACCAACTCTACATGGGTTTCGATCCTCTTCATAGAGAGTTAATTCATTTTGAGTTGTTGGTATCACCCCATGGACTTGGGTTTGATCCTCATATATAGATAATATCTATTTAGGACTATCAATGTGTACATAAAATGATGATACCTGGAATGTAGTACATATCAGATGGACTCCATCAGCGCTATCAGAATCAAGGGTGTGTTCTCCTAGAAGAGTTCATCATTGAACCTTCGAGCTGGAATATTAGGATGTAACACTACAATTGTAACTTACCTTTGGATTCTATGTCTTTGTTGATTATATATGGATACTCTTATTGTATGTTTTACAAACATATATCTATATAAAGATGATTGTTTTTACTAGGATTTATGCATTTTGGTTTTGGGGTGTCCTAATGATTATTTTTATACTCACCCCTTCATGGGATTTTTGCACAGATGTCATGTCTTTTGCAGATGATAGAAATTTTTATAGAGTCCTTGATGGACCGGGACCCGATAGTGCTTAGTGAGACCAGATAGACCGAGGAATGCTCCTATGGTAGTCTAGTAGTAGCCCTAATTTTTATTTCATGTTGGACTTGTCTTTCAGACTCTTTATAGTGGTATTGTATTTGGCCCTTTTTAATTTCCTTTACTTCATGTCATACATTGGTTGTGGGATTTAGATGTATGAATGCATGGTTTTTCAATATTTTTTACATTTCTACATTGTATATGATTGGAGATGTCTGCGATTGTACAAGTACATAGGCTAAGGGATCCCATTCTAGTGATATGCGAACTTGAAGTGAGTCACATGCCCCTGTAATATTGGAGGAAGGCTTCAGGAGTCATGACACGATCCCTATTGGGAAGGGTCTTGATAGAATGGTATCAAAGCATTCAATTCTATAATAGGATCAATACTCAATGGGATTGGTTTGGGAAAACAGTGTTAAGTGTTTCATGATTTTCTTTTAGGCTAGGGACTGTAGGGTTGGTTTGGTATCCGACTTAACTATACACTAGGACTCTAATTACCTAATTTTCAAGTCGGTACACGAGAACACTGGTTATAGGGAAAACAATTCTATATGAATTATATAGAAATGGGTTGTGTTTTCCATGTCATTCTTGAACAACCGTCTAGATATACTAATTGACCATGGTATATCTTATTTTCTTTCGGGATGATTCCATGATGCATGTCAACATGGATTTAGAATCCTGATAATGATGATGATCCCCTTAGTGATGAGGCATCAATATAGGAATCGATTACCAATATTTTACCTGAAAGTGGTGCACCGAATATACCACCAATCATAGAGTGACAATTCATACTCATAGTACTAGTGGATGAGGTGCACAGACAATGCCTGCTTAAAAAGTTTTAGTAAAAAATACCCATCATGTTTAGAGGAAATATTGAACAATAGGAGGATGAAGGTTGTATTGAGGTGGTGACCTAAGTTTTCCATCTGGTCAGGAAACCAGCATATCATGTGATGATCCTATAAATGATCCTTATTCACATCTTAGAATGATGATGTTGGGGTTAGTGACCCAGTCATTTGATTATGTGACTCTTTTGTGGACATAGTTTTATATTTTTATATAGAGGAGTTCTCACCAGCTACATTGAGGGTTGTACATAACTAGGAGCTTTTTCATCTCTAGTATGGAATCATGATAGTAGTGGAATAATAATCTATGATTACCAACCTCTCTCAAAGTAATTGATGGATATCATTCATGATCAGTTATAAATAGCTTAGTTATTCAAGATAGGACTATGTAGAAAAATCATGGAAAGTGTTCTCCCAAAATGCTTACCTATCTATGTTGGGGTGCTAGAGTAATCCTTGTAAGTAGAGTGTTTGTTGGCTAAGAAGGTACAACTTGTTGTTGTCGACAATGGGAAATCAGGAGTGAAGACCTTAAAAGAAGGGAGAAAATATTATTAATAGGGACTTGGAATCATGAGACATTTGAGGAGGATGTCCTTTGATAGAGGTTCTATGGTTTGGGGCTTATAGGGTAGGACCAGTTAGCCTAGAGAGAGGCGGTGATACTCATGTGACGGTTGAAGAAATCTTGAACGATATTGTCTGATCTTCTGTATCAATGAAATAGATATCATGGATGGGATTCAAAGAAATATTAAATGGTTGGAGAATAATTGTTTGTGGGGAGGTGGACATTGAAAAAGAGCTGGGAGTACAGTAGGAGGTCGTCAACACATTGACTTGTTACCACCACCTCCCCTTGGAGATCCACACTAGGATTTGGGAGCTGAAGGATAGGGGTATAGATATCTAAAGGAGGTTGAAGCATACTACCTAGAGGCTCTAGGAATGTAACATGGTATGATTTGTGTTTTTTTTAGATTAGCTATATTATTGAAAAACACATGTGACAGTCATTCATTTCGTTCCACAAATATTTTTTGGGACATAGTGATTCAAGTAGAACCCTTGGATAAATCCATATGTTTAGAGACTCATACTAGAGAAGACATAGTGATCACAAATTTGTGACAACAGTTTAACCCGAATCTTAGATGAGTGAGTTTTTGTTGGGATCTATTGATAGTTGGGTTGATGAAATAGAAATTCATTCTGGGTATGGATGGTTTAACAAAATATAATTCCTAGATTTACTGTTTTTGGTAAGGGATGTGGTGTGTCCGTAGTAACAGAACCAATTTTTCCTTTTTTGGTGAAAGGGAACCCAGGAAGCACAGAATGAAATTTTTCATAAGATGGTGCAGCAGATTAATCATAATTGTATATCCTAACTCTTGGTGTAGTGGATGTTATGAGTTCTTTGGTTCCTTCAGTGGTGGAGTAGTATAAGGAAGTTTCCCCTAAAGATGGTTCATGTTTACCTCCCCACTGAGAGATACATTTTCATTAATCTACAACCCATTATGACACTATCATCTACGCCAGCATATCAGGTGGATACCATAGAGATTCATGAACTGAGGGTGTAGTTGAAGGATTTTAGATAAATTGACTTGTAAGACCCATTGTTTCACCCTAGGTAGCCCCAATTGTTATTCCAATAATGAAGAAGATAGATTGAGGTTATATATGGACTATAGATGCTTAAACGACGTGACTGTGAAAAACAATTCTCCACTATTGAGGATCAATGATCTCTTTGATCAGTTGATAGGGTCATAATGGTTCTCGAAGGTTGAACTCAGGTCAAGATATCAACAGTTGTTAATACAAGATAAGGATATATGGAATACGTCATTCATATGTCATTACAATCATTATGAGAAATTGGTTATGCCCTTTGATGTGATGAATTCCCAAATAGTGTTCATGTGACTCATGAACCATATTTTTAATAATTTCTTAGACCGAATAATTGTAGTATTCCTTGACGATATCCCAGTGTACATAGTGTCCAAGGGGGTTAAAATGGTACAATTATGGATGGTTATAGATGCACTTTGAGAGAACCATATTTATTGAAATATCCTAAAGGGTTGGTTCTAGATATAGGCAATCATATTTTTGGTAAATGTCATCTCATAGAATGGATCGGTTTTGGACCAAGCCAACATCAAGGTAGTGTTATCTTGGGAGCCACCCGAGATGCTGACCGAGGTGTGGAGCTTCCTTGGGTTTTCAAAATTTACCCGAGATTCATGCATAATTTTTTCATGATTTCAATACCCATGAAATCTTGGACTCTGAAGTGGAAACCTTCTATATGGATAGAGAGGTGTCAATATTATTTTCAGAATTTGAGGCAGAATTTGATGAGAAGTGTCATCTTGAGATTTCTAGAATAAGGTGTCAAGTACGTAGTGTTCTGTGATGCACCATGAACCAGGCTTGGTTTTTTTCTAATACTATGGAAAGTAGTAATTTCTTTTGATTCAAATTAGTTGAAACCACATGAGAATACCTATACAACCCATGACCTTGAGTTATCATCAATGGCCTTCTCACAAAATACCTGGATACAAAACCTAATGGGTGAGCGATTTTTCAAATATTCTGATCACATGTTTCTCAAGTATATAAACTCTCAAAAGGATCTAATCTTCTTATAGAGGTGATCGATATAGTTTCTCTTAGATTATGACTTTGAGATTTTCTATACTCTTGGTTAGTGAAATGTGGTTGAAGATTCACTCAAAAATATATCTTATTTACATTTGTTGTGCGAGGAGTCGGAGCAATTATCCGTGTTTCAGTAATCCTTTGTGGATGGAGATGGAGTAGCTTACCTCAATATGATGGTCATCACTCCTCCTGTTTTGTATTGATTTAGTACGACACAACCAGGGGATACCATTGGTGAGACCCTATATACTCATATATTTACTATACATAATCATAATTGATTTTCTAAAGGTGCGGAGGACATAGTTCTTTTATAAGACAAATAATGGTACCCGTGAATTTGTGGGAGGAGGGTCAGAGAGAGTTCCATACATCTCTATTGGAGGTACATCCGGGTGTAAAAAATAATATACACGGACCTATGACATCAGTTTTGGTGGCCAGGGAATATGAAAGGAGTTTTAGAGTTTGTTTCTTGATGCCTTACATTCCAGAAAGTGAAGGATGAGAACTATATTCTAGTGGGTTTTGCTCAATCCCTTGAGGTTTCCTAATATAAGTGGGATATAATGTCAAAGGAAATTATGGTGGGATTATGACATACATATATGGGACACGATTCCATCTAGGTGATCATAATCCAACTCAGCAATTCATACAGCATCCTAGCTGTTAATAAGTATAGTTTAGTAGAGAACTTGGGACGCCTATAAATGTTATTGATAATCCCACTCCATGGAAATATATAGATGATATTTTTTGATCAGGATGATCCCTTCACATCCTGAGTGTGAAAATAATTAAAGGAGACTTTTGGGACTCAATTACACTTTAGAACAATGTTCCACCCCCAAAATGACAGCTAGACTGAGAGGACCATTCAGGTTCTGGAGGGCATGCTACAAGAGTGCATGCTAGAATTTGTTTGTATTTGGTAGGATCACCTTTCATTATTGGTGTTTTTGTACAACAATATCTACCATTCCACCATATATGTGGAATCATTCAAGGATTTCTACAGGAGATCTTGTAGGTCTTCACTTTGTTGGACTGAACTAGGAGAGTCAGCACTCATACTCCCATAGTTTTTGTGAGAAACTACCGAGAAGGTGCATATCTTCTTGGGGTGGATAAAGAATACACCAAACCATTAGAATTATTATGGTGATAGGCGACAAAGGAATTTGGATTTCAAGGAAAGAGACCATGTGTTCTTAGTGGCTTCACCTCGATGCAGATTATGGATATTTGATTGGGGATACAAGTTATCTCCATGATTTGTTAGACCTTTCTAGATACAAAATAGAGTTGGTGAGGTGGAATATCGCTTAGCTCTACCATCACAGTTATATCGGGTACACGACATCTTCCACATGTTAAAACTGAGGAGGTTCATGGATGAACTATCACACATTATCAACTAGGGATAAAAAGATATCAATAATGAAGCTACCTTTGCTGAGTACATAGTGGAAATTGAGGATCGATAGGAGAGGATCCTTAATGGGAGATAAATTCATTTCATGTGTGTTTTATGGTAGCCCAATAATCTGTTGGAGTTAACATGGGAGTGGAGGCTCATATTCGTTCTTAGTACCCACATCTCTTTGTGTGCCAATGTTTTTGGTTTGAGACGATGTAATTCCCCAATGTGGGGAGAATTTAATGACAATGATTTTATATATATTATTTCTGTATATGGTAAGGGTTATTTTCAATAACATGAACTAATATGGAATGAGATTTTGAGGGCTGATGAGTCCAGAATAAACGTTTCAAATAAATTAAAAATATTTAATAGAATGTTAACACAGTTTTCCTATAAAATTGGAATAATTTCTAAATTGGTGCACTGATTAGAAATATGAGGGCATTATTTTTCCAAAATGTGATGTTTACACTATGCCTGACATAACCTTGGTTGGCATGGGTAATTTTTGGAACATTCATTGCGGGCATAAAATGAATAAAATAACGAATAAAATATTTTATTTGTTTTTGGACGCAGCAACCTAATTCTCTTCCATTGAGTACATGCCTATGGAAAATTTTTAGGGTTAGTCACATAACCCTAATAATCAATAGAGATTCTTTGGAGAGCATGGAATGAGATTCTATTGGAGGACGATGACCAGATTGAGGGTCATCGATTAGAGGTGAAAAAAATGATGGATCTCACCAATGACTATGAAAACACATCTCTATTCATCGGAAATTTCTCCAAATCAAGGTTTGATGTTTTTGGTTTTGTTTTAATTCCCTAGTATTGATTTCTACGAAGAACATGAATCAATCAACAAATAAATTGATTTGAGGTTCATTCGTCTTGAAGGATGGGTTGGATTAATTAGGTATTTGGGGAATTAATTTGAAATTGTTGTTTTATTTGTTGTTTTTCTCATAGAAAAAAATCGTGGTTGACACAAACGTCAATCAAGGTTGAAAAAAAAGTTGATTGAGGTTCATTCCTCTTATTTTTTCTTGTTCATTTCTCCCCGAGTTTGTCATTCACCATGGGTGTTCTTCGTTTGGCCCCAAGTTCATATTTCATGATCAATCGTTCACTACACATCAATTTCATGGCATGATGATATGATTTCATATATCTGGAATTGGTAATACACGATGATGATGTGATTATGGAGACAATAGAGAATCATATGGCATTGATACCATATTTTTGTGTTCTTCAATACACAACATTGAATGATGAAAATCTTGTTTTCTAAGAGGATTGAAGGATCACATCATATTGATTTAGTTATGGAATGACTTAATAAGGATAAATATACATTTTTGTGATTAAGAAATTGTTGAATCAAATGTGAAAGTAATGGTTGGGACATGAAAAACAATATCCGTATTTTTTAAAAAATCTGTGTTACACAGCATGTAAATTTGATCTAAATTTTTTGTGGCCCCCTACCCGGTTACTAGGGTTTCATGAAAAGAAGAAGTATCACATTTCATGTAACCCCTATCACATGGAACTTGGTCCATACTTGGACACCCGACGTCTACCTCAGAGGGTAAATAGACACAGGTTGGATTACACGGGTTGGAGTACACTGTTTACTCCCCCACAGAGATGTGGACTGGACCAGGTACACATGCTAAGATATGTACTCGTAAACATGAACATGAAAATGAGATAGAGTTGTGTAATGACACACATGTAAGATAAATGGGAATCCTACATGCCATGTACTTCTACACAGACACGAGAATGATACACATGTCATTTACACGGGCATGACCCAGGGTTAAGGGACATGATGTGTGACCACAACTACACACTGGGTAAATTATTATACATGGATTGGATCCCTTTTCCTGTTTATCTTGGAAAATTTTTGTTAGGGTTCCTTCTCTATATCTTTTCTATGATTGTTAGTATGGAATCATCTCATACTCATAGGAAAAGTATTAATTTAGTAGGACTTATTGGATAGAGTCATTGGAATCCGTCCATGAGGCCCATAGTGTGATCCTCTATTCATATTAATTCCATATGTAGAGTTATTGGTATTTTAATGACCAAAAATATGTAGTTTTCAATCCTATACTTAGTGGGTTAATCCATATTAAGTTGTTGGTATCACCCCATGACCTTGAGAGTGATCCTCATCGATGTATCATATCTCTTCAGACTTATCAGAGTATACTTATAATGGTGAGACTCGACGATCACTACTTCTAAAATGGTAACTATCAGTTCTATCAGGCTCAAGAGTGTGTTATGTCTAATGATTTATTTTTGAAACCTTCATGTCGGAATCCTAGTCTGGTATAATATGGTTGTGAACTACCTTTGGACTATATGCATTTTTTGAGTATATTTGGATATTATTGTTATATGTGAATTAGATGTATACACCTGTAGTGATGACTGTATTTTCATTAATGTATTCTTTGTGATATTAGAAAATAATATTGAGTTTTCTTATACTTACCCCTACATTTCCATTTCCTATACATGTCATATCTTATGCAGATGATCGAAATTTTTATATATTCCATGATGAACCATGACCTGGTGGTGCTTAGTGAGACTAGAAATATCAGGGTGTGTTCCTACTATATTCTGATAGCAGTTCTGATTTTATTTTCCGTTCAGACATGTGTTTTTCACTATTTCTTGTGGGATTTTATTTTTTCTTATTTACATTCCTTTATATCATATCGTACTCCGGTTTTAAGATTTAGATATATTCATTAAAGTTTGGTAAGATGTTTTTTTACATTTCATCATTTTAGATTCTTAGATATGTGTGTGTATAGTTGTTATTAGTCTATTGAATCCAATGTCTGTGAAATTCCTACTCGGTGTTAGTCGCCCGCCCCTGGCCTTTCGGAGGCAGGTTTGGGGAGTCACGACACAAGCCCTATAGGGATGTGTAATGAAAAACCATTACATAAATGAATTAATTAAAATAAAATTATATTTATAATCATTGAAAACAAGTTTTTCAAATGAGCAACAATTTTTTGGAATTATATATATAGCCTCCCTACACAATGTATTGTTTTCTATCAAAACAAAATTCCTCAAAAACTAAAGGATCCAAGATGATTTTTCATCCCATGAACATTTTGAAATATTTTGATGAAATTTATTTATATCCTTCGTATGAGAATAAATAAAATCCATTATTCTTTATTTTTAAAAATGAACTTTTGTGACCTACAAGTTACCATAAATATCTATAAATTTTATTATGAATCTATTAGTCACCAAATTTGGAGAGTGTATTTAGTTCGAGTATGTAGATTATATTTACTAGGTGATGTTATTGTCTTTTAAATGGAATGTGATAAAATATTTCCAATTATTTTAGAAAGACCATTATTTTATAATAATGGGGCAGTAATTGATATATCAAAAGGAAAATAAAATTTTCATTTTAGGTTAATAAAGAGATGAATTTAAGGTTTTTATGAATTCTAATGAACCTATAAAATAAAACAATTACTCAAGATTTAAGCTGCTTGAATTATGCCTACATGTTGATAAGGAAAATGAAGAATGGTTAAGGACAATTGAAGATATTTATAGTAAAACCATCCCACCTAAATAATCTATGGGAATATTTTTTATTAATTAATATAAACCCCTTTTTAAATATTATGGAGAGGTATTTGAACATTTAAAGGATTATGCTCAAGAAAATTTTATGAATCCCAATTTGGAGTCTGCATGTAAGGAGTTGTTTAATAAATACATTAATATTAAGTAAATTTTTATATTTAGTTTCCATTCATTATATATTATACATATTAAATAAATTAGTCCTCCTAGGCCCAATAAACATTTTCCTAGTCAAGAAGAACCATTAGTAGAACATAAACCACTTACGTAAAACTTGAAATATTCATTTCAAGGTGATAGTTCAAAATGTCCAATTATAATATAAATAAAATAAGGTGAGGTAAAGAGAAAGTGTTTTTAGTATTCATAAATGTTTTAAAACTACTATATTTCAAATTATTACCACTATTGAAGTGATATTTGAACAATTTGTCTTCTATAGGATCTCCCTGGAGCTTGATCACAACCTGATAGTTGACTTATAAATAACTCATAATCCAAACATGAAAAAGGTTTATAGGGATTAAATGATACATATTGTGGTGGTAGGAATAACATATCCAATATCATGCAACCCCTTAGTTATAATAGTTCATGTTTTTTGTAAAAAATATATTTTAGGGTCATAACTAATGAAAACAAAAACAAAATTTAAATTAAATTAGTGATCAAGATGTAATCCTTCATTTATTATTGTAATAATAATTCAACCACTCAGAAAAACCACTCCCCCATGCCATTATTATATCAAATTCATAGAAAATTTGATAGAAATGTATAATATTATTTTTTTGATGGTTATTCAACTTACAAGTAGGTTCTTATATCCCCTAAAGATAAAAAGTCACATTTACATGTCACCATTGAATATTTTACTACTAGATAATTCTATTTGGAATATATGGTGATCTGACTAACATTTCAGGATGCATCATGGCTATATCTTCAGACATGATAATAGATATTATCATGGGAGATATCTCTATCATTGGGTATGCATTTGAGGGATGTTTTAGGAAATCATGAATTAGTATACAAAATATGCCGAGAGTTAAAATTGGTCTTAAATTGGAAAAAATGTCAATTTATTATCACTAAGGGTAATTTAAATCACCATAGTGTATCTAGAAGAAGAATAAAATCTGAAAATGCTAATATTGAGGTAATACAATGGTCAACTCCTCAAGAAACAATAAGTGGAGTTAAACATGTTTTTAGGAATGTTGCATTTTACCATAGTTTTTTTATTAAAATATAAGAAACCACAATGCCCCTATGTTCTATTTTTGGAGATAACATGCCCATGTATATAAAAAAATACATAGATAATTTGAACATTCTCAAATAATAGTTCATTTTTTCACTAATGATCACTACATTCGATTAATTTTTTTTGTAAATAATGTGTGTTGCTAGTGACATAACAATTATGGCAGTGTTGGGATAATGAAAATATAGGAGGACACATGATTTTCATTATTCTAGAAGGTCACTAGATGATTTAAAAATTAATTACCAGAAAATTGGTTAGGAGATTTTGGTTTTTGGGTTTTCTCTTGAAAATTCATGTAATACATAATTTGGACCATTATAATAATATTAATTAACCACATTGTACTAAATATATGTTGGCTAAAACAGAGGTAAAACCTATACACATTAGTTGGATCCTATTATTAGGAGAGTTTTATTTAGTAACCAAAGATTAGAAAGGTGCATAAAATGTAGTTACTAATCACCACTCTAGGATGTTGAACATCCATAATAGTGATACTAAAGAGTTTAATTACTTATTTCCTGATGAATAAATACACACTATTTTAGAAAAATTCGATTCCATGTTTTTTATATTTTGTTTTTATCAATATGAGTTATTCCCAAATAACCCTTATAGAATCAAAGAACGAAATTTATATATGAATTGAACATATACTTATAGGATGATCTATAGATTTTTCGAAGGTGTGTTGGTAGTATTCTTATAATGTGTGTCCCTAAGCATGATATTATTTTTATTTTAAATATTTTTCACTCATAAAAATAGGGAGAAAACCATGGTTATGTTATGAAAAATGAAAAATAATTACAATATGATTTTTTCTATCACACTATCTATAATGATTCTAAGAGTGTTGTGGTTGTTTGTGATATATTCCAAAAGAATGATAATTTTGGATGAATGAAAGTGTTGCATCAGAAAGGGATTTTGGTAGATAATATTTTTTATTTATGGGGTTTGGAACTTATAAGGTTATTTTCAATTATATGATGGAAATTAATACACTTTTGTAGTTTTTTACGATGTCTCAGTATAAGAAAATGCTTTTGTACTTTCAATATGCCAAGTCTGTGGTGTTCCAAATTCATTATGAAAAAAATTTCTATAGATTTATAGTACCCATATATTACATCATTTATTAAATAAAACTTTTTCAAAATAATTTGGTTAAGACTTTGAGGAAATAATATGGATCTCTATATAAAATACGAACTATCTTCCACCCCCAGTCATGTGGGAAAGAATTAAATATCTAATAGAGGAATGTTTTTTTAAAACCATATCATACTCTAGGAAAATCTATTATTTACAAATATATATGTTTTTTGGGCCAATAGAACACCCTTTAAAACTAATATAGTAATGTATCCTTACATAATACATACCTTTAGAGTTGAAACATAATACTTTTTGTCTAGTGAAATTGTTAAACTAGAAAATTAAAACTTGTAGAGAAATAATACATCTCATGCTGAGTGATATGGTTGGGATTATAAGAAGATATTATTGAAATTATAGAATTTACAAGGAATGAGTTAACTATTTTCATGATTCTACCCCAAAATTTAGATATTTCAAGGTTGGTATGAAGGTTTTACTCTTGAATTCATGAGTAAATCTATTTTTGGGGCAACTCAAATCAAAATGGTTTGGTCCTTTAACCGTCTATTTATATTTAAAAATATTGATATATATAATTATTTGGGGGTGAAAATAGGTCATCCTTGGTCAATGGAAAGATATTTAAATTTTATTCTGAGGGGTTTCCAAATGGATTGGTTCTCATATATGTTTTAAGAACATAAAAAATCTATTAGTGCAATTGAAGGACTTAAATTCCATGCTTAATGGGAGGAAACCCATGGTTTAAATATTTTTTTAATTATTTATATTTTTTAATATTAAATACAATACATTTTTTGATTTATATTATTTTTTGATTCATAAATAATTTAATGAAAAAATTATCCTTTTCACTTAATTCAATGGTTTGGAATATTTTTTTTTCTAATCTTGGGAATTACTGGGCACCAAAATTGTTTCATTTCCAAATATTTTTAAAAGGAAAATAACATGTTTTGAAATAACATGGAAAGTATAATTTTGGAGAAATATTATTGGGTCATACCTATTTTTTATGAATTATAGGAGTTGGACGATACAAGAGTAATTATTTGACTTAAAGGGGAGTGTATGTTTAAAATTTTAACATGTTTTACTCCTATTATAGATATGATAAACTGAATCATATTTTTAAAGAATAAAATGGATGAGAGTTTATTTAAAAGAAAATTTTCATTCTGAATTCCATATATAAAACCATGTAAGTTACTTATACTATTTTGAATAATTTTTGTGTTGCAAATACTTCATTTAAAGAGTTCTTTTCTACATCAATGAAAATATTTTTGAACACTATCATTAAAAAATTCACATTCCATCAAATATTTTAATTGAACTATATTTTTAATAAAAATAAACAAAAATATTAATTTTTTATTTCCTTATTTTTTTAATGGATGTGTGAATGTATCCATACAAGGATTTTTAAATTGATTTCGACTATTGTACATGATTTTTACTATCAGTTAGAAAAAAACAATTTCAACTAAAATTTATTTCCAATTTCTCCAAACATAGAGTTCATCATTGCGGAAAATGTTGAATATTAAGTGT
The DNA here is from genome assembly GCA_963277665.1 of Viscum album. Taxonomy (NCBI): domain Eukaryota; kingdom Viridiplantae; phylum Streptophyta; class Magnoliopsida; order Santalales; family Viscaceae; genus Viscum; species Viscum album. The sequence continues at coordinate 605,403,823 of OY728139.1, read as the reverse complement.
GGGAAAAAATTATTAAATTTTTTAAACATTATATTATAAATTCTTTGTTAAATACTCTATCATTCATTATGATTGAATTTTTTAAATAAAATTGTTTCTCATTTAGGGGTGTAATGTTTTCTTAAATTTAAATGTTTCTTTTCTTCTTTGCTGTGACTAATAATTTCTATTTATCCTTAATGTATATTTTCTAAAAATATTTAATTAATTATATTGAAATCACTTTTTTGGTGAAATTTTTGGATTATGTGTCACAATCATCATTGAATCTAAATTTTTTTACTGGAATTTATCTAATTATATTTTTTTTATTCAGATACACCAAAAATGAACACATAATCATAGTTGATATTTTTATTTCTATGTTAAAAATACTATATTTGTTAATTATTATCTCTTGATAATTATTAAAATCACTCATCCATAAGATTTTTCTAATTGTATTGAATAAAAATTTAGGCACATTTTTTCACCAATGTGAAAAGGAAATGTTTTTAACTACAATTGAATGGAAAATTATGTTGGGAAAAATCTATTTCAAATTGTAATGTTCAGTTATCTTTATTAATTTTTTTCTTCAAAACATTCTTTATTTTGATAGAGTAATCATACATACCAACATAATAATTTATATGGTGGTAAACACTTGAAAATACCATACTGATTGATTTCGAAATTCTTTCAGTTGTATGATTAAATTTCTTTCACTGACTATGTTTATGTGATTTATTTAATAAATTCAATTCATTATGTATGATGTAATTTAATAAGGTTTTATTTTTTTACATATTTTCCACATTTATTGTAGAAAATTAATTTTTTTGGTGATAAAATTCTCTTTAAGTAATGATATTGTGAATTTTTTTTATTATCACTTGAAATTATATTTCATTAAATTCTGTGTTTTATAATGAATATTTTTGGCACTTAATTATAAAAAATATTTTTTTATATAATTTTTTTTAATAATTTTTGAAAATATATTTTCTATTTTTGTTAAATTTTTCATAAAAATATATTCTTTTAGAGTTAGATGATTTTAGAATAAATATTGTTTTGGTTAATTTTTTCTCAGTAGATAAAAATTCATGATAAATCTTGCGTAACAATTTTAGAGTTTTCAATGATTTATTCAAAATCTAAATATTTTCAATAATTTGGCATCTTTTATTTCAATATTTTCATAATGTCACATGCTATTTTAGTATAGATTCTCAAAAATGTGAAAATAATTATTAAGTCCCATTTTACTTAGGTTTCAGTAGTTTGTAACATACATTATTTTGAACAATTGATATTGAACTTGTATGAGTTGAATATAAAAAATAAAATAGATTGTACATTTCTATTTAGTGATATAATGACATATTGAATAAGAATATGTGTCTTTGGATTACTGAATCTTCTACTAATCTAATCCTAGGAGATTATTTAGAGAAAACCAAACATCATTTACCAATGGTTTAACATTGAGATAAATGTGAAGGATGGTGTAATTTTGAGTTATAAGAATAGAGTTGATCAAATTATGTTGATACAAATGATGATGTTTCAACATTATGAGGAGAAACTTTATATTCTAAAGAAAAAGAAAACTGATTGAGTTGTTTTCAAAATGGAAGATGATTCTAAACAATTTTATCATGAGAACTCGATGATTAATGTTTACATATCTATATTATGATGAAACATTATCAACTGGATCAATATGATGTAGTTGAATCCAGATAGAGAGGGTCAAAAATGGTATTTTTACAAACTTTAGATGAGCTAAAGTTGATAAATATTAGATTTCATGTAAAAGATAAACAAGATTATTAGTTTATCTGTTATTAGATGTTGAAATATAATTATTAACCTTAAATATTTTAAGTGATAAGATTTAGGGTTGATGTGGAGTTCATACCAGGTGATCGACTAATTGTCGTTGGGGAAGATGGTGGTCTCCCAAATTGATAAAAGAGTATGTTCTTTCCTTGGGGTGCTTTTAGTGTGTGATCACAACTGAGGACTCAAAATCAATGAAGATTTAATGAAAGGCCTAATTTTAAAGGATAAACATATCTTGATAATTCCATTAATGATGTTTCAAGATGATTTTTCAATATGGAAACTAATTATAATCTGAGTGATGTCATCTTTGATCAAAGGTTATGGGTATATCATGCTACATTTTGACACCGACTATTTTTCCCAAGGCTAGCTAGATTGTTTTTCTTTTTACAAAGGTCTATAAGTTCTTGATGAGATGAAAATTATGTTATATGATACTTTAAATAGGGAGGTTCTATGGATATTCGCCTAAAACCATCGTGAGAATTAAGGGTCATATGTTGAGATACAACTATAATATTGAGATAATATAATGGAAAATTCATCTAAAATTTTTTATGGTTCTATATGGATAAAATAAAAAAAATAAAAAAAAATTAGAAAATATACGAAAATGGTTTAAATTCTCTTGATTACATGGAATTGAATACAGGAAGGGATTAGAGGCCTTTTGTGAATTTAAATGAATGATTGATTGATTTTTAGATGGTGGGGAAGAAAAATTTATAGAGGACTCTTACACAGTCCATGGAGAGATGAGCTTTTTTTGACAAAGATATAGATCAATGATGATATTATAGAGAACTATGAAGACTTGGGACGATTCAATCCCAATGGGAATGATTCAAAAATTTCATATGTTTCCTCAATTTTTGTTCTATGTATTATGAAATTCAATTATTGCTTCATATCAAAAGCGATTTATTTTTAAAATTAATTAGGGGGATAAAGTTTCTACATCTTTTTTTATTACTATATTATATTTTATGGGGCTTTATTTTTATTTTTTGATATTTTATTCATCATAATTAATTGTATTTAAATGATCAAGGTTCAACTATAGTAGACCATTATCGATTTTCGACCAATTTGATGAATATTTTAAAAAAAAAATCATCTTGGCCTAAACAAAATTTTCAACCTAATAGTGAGATTTTAAAAATGATTTAAATTTTTTTGGGTTAGAAATAATTATGTAGACTACTGAGAAACTATTACCAATAAAAATTATATAAATTCATCTCAAATGAGATTATAAATTATATGTTTATAGTTGATGGATAAACATGGTTCTTCCAGAAGAGGATCACACCTTCTTGAAGATACTATCATGAAATGAAGTAATATATCCTGGTATGAAATGGATGTGAATTACATGGTATATTAAACCTTTGGGGATTTTAGATATTTTTATTATTTTTTCTTTTCTTTTAAATATAATTTCCATCCCCTACAAAGTATATGACAACATCCATGTCTCTAAAATTGTGATCTGTATTCCGAACCCAATGTATGTACTCACCATAAGGAAATATAACCAGAATCTAACATTTAATATAATGAATGGATTTTCCAATTATTAATACTAGATAAATTGAGTTTATTAAAATGAAAACTATACTATTGAATGTAAATTGTATGAATCACTTGTTAGGGGAAGTGATATGGGATCCTTGGAGAAAAATTATAAAAAATTATATGTATTTATTTAATGTTTTATGTGCCTCCCAAAAATTAAGTTTAAATTTATTTATTTTGGGATTATATTCGGCTTGAGATTATAATATAATAGTTAAAAATTTCATTACAATAGTTAACACATACTAAAAGTCATTTAATATCATCATTTAATAAAACTAAAACAAGATAATAATATTCACTAGAATAACTGAAAAATAAGAAATAGAATTAGAAAGAACTGTATTTAAATCTAGAATTGAATTGTCCAGAATCTTGGGGAAATTAGGTTCAAATAAACTAAGTACATAATAAGATTTAAACATTATTTAATTCATTATTCAGATTCCACTTATAATCTTTTCTTATTCATATTTGTATATGAAATCACATAAGGATATACATGAGAGAAAGGCTGAGTTAATAATCATTCTAAGTGGAGGAGTAATTAAAATGTAACACATTACATGAATCGATATAGTACATGTTTGAGAATAATAATCATTATAATCACATAATAAATGGATCCTCATCATAAACACGAGGGAATAATTAAAAATGAGAATCAAATGAGGAATATTATTAATAATGAAACAACATCGTTTTTATAAAACATCACACACTTAATCCATAAACAAATATAGTATATTATCTATGCCTCACACATGTGTACAAATCATTATTTCATACAATGTAAACAAATCTAGCATAATGTTCATGAAGAACACACATAATATGATGATATATATCACCATTCCCAAAAAATTAGAGGGATATATTATTCTAGAACCACACATATCCTCATAATATGATCATAATAGTTTTTTATATCTATAAAATAATTATAGAAAAATTAGATATACGAAATAAACTAAAAAATAATAATTGGTTTCATAAAGTTGATGTAAAGAATATTTGATGGAATTTCCATGGATGTTCCATATATAGGATTGAAATCATATTTATTTTAATTAAAAATTGTCATAAAAATATTAGTGGTCTTTTGGAGAAGAATAAATAATTAAATAGCAATCATAGAGGCATGTGGAATGATAACTTCCTTTTTAAAAATAATTATATATAAATCCAAAACCATCTTAATGAAGTATAAATATGAATATACCCTTGAAAAGAAATATTTAATAATATTAGAAGTAAATTTATAATTATTTTGAGGATAATAATTGGAAATGGTATAGAAAAAGATGTTAATCTAATGGAAGGAGTTGGGTGTGAGAATTCCCCATACCTTATGTCTCGCTTTATTTAATCAACTCTAGGTTTCTAGTATAATAAACATATTTTTATTAATGGATAAAACAATTAATTATTTATGTTAATTATTCTCACTCTTGATAAATTTAATTATTATATTTTATTTGTTTATATTTGTTGTTAATTTAGAACAATTTTGTTGTCATGTTTTCTTGAAATCATCTCATTTTGATTTGAGTTTCATAATTTTTGTTTCTACATAATTAATATTCACCAAAAATAACTCAAAATTAATATAAAATATTAAACTGAATTTATAAATATATTATATAACTTACACTTACAATCCATGTTAGTGGTAATTTGTAAACCATTGGAAATGTACGGAGTTTAATGACTAATAACAAGAAAATATACAAATAGAGGTTGAGAGATACATAATAAAAAAAATGTTTTAAATAAAATTTGATAATATATTACCATCAAAAATATAATTTTAACATATTATTTAATTTATCTAATAAGTATTTTATTAGAATTTAATAGAAGGATAGAATAATAGAAGAGGGGAAATGAATGAAAAAAATGATGTATCTATACCTCCTTATTTTTTTCCATTTCCACGATCCTTAACACCATAAAGGAATGGATTGTTTTGACTATGGAATTTTACTAAGGTTAATAAACAGACTAATAGAGGATATTTTGGTAGGTATTGGTATTTGAGAAGTGGATCGGATGTGGATTCTAAAGGGATATGAGAGGGGGTATTTATAGTTTAGGGTGAAGTATCATAGGAATTTGAATTCATTAGATAAGTTATCTTATCAAATATGATTTTGTTCATTTCAAAAATTATATAAATTATAATGAAATTATCACATCATGAGTGAGGTAATTATAAAATACCATTTACATTAAAACAAATTTTTACTATTCATCTAAGAAATGATGTTTTCAAAAAAATACTATAAAATCTACCTTGAATTTTTTAAATTTAATATTTATAAAAAGGCATTAATTTTTAAAAAATATTTTTCTAATAAATTTATATTTATTTATTTCCCAAAAATTATAGGGTTTTAAAATACTATAAAATATTCCTTATAAAAATATACTTAAGAATTCATTATGTTTTAAATTTGAATAATTATTTTTTGAAATGTAAATTTTTATATTTTTTTAATTTTTTCATGGGCAATGTTATTTATATTTCATTTTAATATTTTAGTCATTATGTTTCAATTCATAGATTCAAATTACTATTCTAATATCCATTTTTCAAAAAAATAAAATTTCATTATAAATTATCCTTAAATAAATAAATTTTTTGTAGCTTGATTTACATGAAAAAAACTAATGCAAAAAACCTTGAAATACTTTTAATTTTATATATGACCAGAGAAAACCAATTAAATTAATTGGCATAAATTAATGTAACTATATCATAAAAACAATAAATATAGGAAGATTAAATAGAAACTAAAAGAATAAGTATTACTTATGAAGCCCACATTTTAGATTTCAGAATGGAGGTATCTTCCCTAGTGTTTTAACTTGACTAATCCCATATCAAAATTTAGAAATTATAGTTCAAGAAAACTCATATGTAAAAAAAGATCACGCAGAAGCAATTTTCTATAAGATACTCCCTAGATAAATCACCCCCAAAGCTACAACCAAATATTATATAACTCTTATATTTAATGTGGAAATAATAAGAGATTATGAATGTTGAAATTTGGTTTTTATCGAAATATAATAAAATATTTTCATGTATAGATATTAAACAATTTTTATACTTTCTGAAATTTATTTTTTATCAATTCACATTATGGTTAAAAAATATGTTTTTTTGAAAATATAATTTAATTTCAAGAAACTATGTTTAATTTTACCAATAATAACAAGATATAATAACTGTATATTTATTATTCATTTACAATAAAATATAGTTAATAGACCACAAGTTTTTTTTCCTATAAATTATTTTTCTACAATTTATTTTTTAAATTAAAAAAAATTATAAAATTTAGGATGTATTTTTGAAAAGAAATTAGAATCATTTTTGTATTTATCAAGGCTATAAAATATTAATATGAATTTTTAGATTTTTCAAAAATAATTTTTTTTAAAGTGAATAGTTAAAAAATATAGATTTTTCTAGTTCCAACAAATTTATATAGATAAGATGTTTTCGAAATAAATTTTCTATATAAACTATATATTAATAAATTAAAACAAAAAAAATTACATATATTATTTTAAATTTATAAAACACATAAATATCATTTTATAAAATCAAGGAATTTATAATGAAAACATTTTTTCTTTTATTTGTCTAATTAACATTACACATTAGGAAATTAGTTTTAATATTTTTTTAAGTTCATATAAATATTAATTAAATAATTATAATCTTCTTAATATGATTATAATCAACAAACTTGATAATTGTTCTTGTATATAATCAATATTCTTAGAAATAGAATTTAAAGGAATGAGTATTGATATGTTACATGCACAATCATTAAGATTAATTTCCCTACACATTTAAAGTTAATTTTAAAAAAATATTATTATACATTAGTTTATAATTTTTGTGTTATTTAATATGGCTAATTTAATCTTTGGTTTTAAAATTTAGATTGTTATTATTAGTGTTAATTACATGGATCATGGTGAAATTGTTTTTTTTGAAATTTCTGATTAACTAATATAATGGAATTTATATAAAATAAATTAAATTGAAATACAATAAATAATTAATCTAGCAAGATAAAGAAGAAAATTATTGTATTTAAACTCTTTTAATTTTATTCAAAACGAGAAAACATTAACAATCCATAATCGTCTAAATGAAATTTTTTATTAAAATATTTTTTCAAAAAATTATAAGATTTATATTAAATGTTAATTTAATAATATTTATAAATTTAATTGCAATAAATATAGGTTAAATTTAGTTCCATCATAACCAAATTTTTTAATATGGGTTATGTTATATGTTTAATGAAATATATAATTACTAGTTAAATAATATTTACCATTTTTAAAAGTAAAATATTAAAAATTAAAACAAATTTTGTTAAAAACTCAATATCATATTTAAAGCATGTGTTGAAAGTCATTTTTGATCCCTAATTTACCCAAAGGAAACCTAAAAACAATTATTTCAAAAATCTAGCGCCATCTAACTTTGAACAATTTCATGGAATAATTAATGAATTAATGGCATTTATAAAAGTGTAATTTTTCACTATTATAAAATAAGATCACATAAACCCTTTTATAATGTCACATAAACATTGAATTACTCCTTGATACTATGTATTTTTACTATAAATAGAACACTCTATCAGAAAAATAACCCCTATACATTCTCTGATAGGACAATCCTTTAAATTTTAAGGGATCTTCCAAGGAATAATCAATTCTCCAAAGAAAGTATGACATCATTTTTATGTTTTCATCATAATATTACTCTCCCATATATATTATCACCATAAAAATTTGATTACTTCAGAATAATTAGTATAATTATTTTTTTTATATTAATGGTAAAACATTTACTTATTTGTTTTTATCCACATAAAAAATAGAGGAATGACCATCATATATGTGGGCGAACTAGCACCTCCTTGTGGAATCATATTTTTCATTATATGTCTTTCAATATTTAAAAAAAAAACATAAAATATGATTAAAAAACAAAAATAATAATTCATTACTCATCAAATATAATGACATTATGTCAACTGAAAGACCTCAACAACCATACTCACCAAACAAGTTAATTTGTGTTCATGTTTGGGTTGGTTTAACCACATACATGGACAATGATACAAATCTATTTTACGGATCACTATGAAAATATGAAAATAAACACTATTATAATATAATAATAAAATTATGATTTGTACATCTTTATTTAAACATTATGTTATTTATTTATATTATTAGTAAATTATTTTTGTTCTCTAAAATTATTAAAATAAGTCCTTATTCATTTAGTTTTAATATAATGTAACAAAAACAGAAATAGAATAAGACGATGAAAATTTTAAATCAATATATGATATATATTATTGAATTATAAATTATGTATAAAAAATTAAATTTGTTTCAAATGATGTATAATAGTATAAAAACTATTAAACATGCACAAAACATATAACGTTATTAACACCTAATGGTCATAACACGCTACAAATAAAAAATATATTCATTATAGAAAATGTAAAATAAGGATTATAAAATATTCATATTTATGATGAAAATTTATTATATAGGATATGAATTTAGTGTTTTTTATATGAGGTTAGAGCGTGATCTTTTAATCTAGGAAACACAGTATATTTTTTTCGTCTCAAAATTATCCTATTTAAGACATGTAGGGAAATAGAAACCTTATTTCATTTATGTGGTGTATGTACTTCATATTTAAGATATATTATGATTAATTATAATTTAATCATGGTAATTTATGTATAATTACATTCATTTTTATTCAATGGGCTTTGATTTAAAAGTTTCAAAAGTCAAAAGGGTTTATTTTACTAAATTGTAAATTACTTGAGACATGTTGTTTTTATCCACCATGTTTCATATTTGATTGTCTAAATTCCACCATATTTTCAATTTTGATTATGATACTCTTATACTTTATGATATTTAATGGTCTATTAGTGTAATAACACTCTTAGGGTTTTGACTAGAAATTTACAATATATGTAAGGTATTTTCATGACTCAAATATATTTCATGGGTTATAATCACTCTTATTTGTATATTACATTTCAAAATTGATATATCCTGAATTTTTTTTTGATTTTATGATATACTTACACCTTTATTTATAGGATTATTTTTTTCCACTTCAAGTAATTTTTTATTCATGAATATATTATTTTGTTAAAATGATTTGTTTATGAATAATTCACTTATCTCTTAATTATTTTTATTACATGTCTAAGTTTTTACATCCCACCAATGTTCTTAATTACTTAATGGATAAAAATAAAAAAATTCACCCTTTTTCAACATTTTAGTAATTTTGAAACAATGGTTTGTTTACCATTTAACTGATGATGTTTTTAGATAATTTTAATAAAAAATGTCCAAAATTTTATTCTATCCTTTCCAAATTAATGTTTATATCACCCAATCCACATTTCATTATTGATAAAATTTATTCATTTTAATGTTTCCATTAATATTTTTTTTAAATTAAATTTTCTACTATTTTTACATACCCTTTTCAAAATAATTATTTCATTATCATGTTTCTATTGTAATGAAATATTTTCAAATGTAAATGTATTCAATGTATTTTAAATAATACTTTTGGAAACCTTATTTCTTTTTATGAATATTTTATCTATAACTCTTTATAATATGTTTTCCAAAAATTATTTCCATTCCATTTTCTTGTCTGTTTTAATATAATTTTTACATCATCATTCATAAAAAAAATTAACAAGGTTTTGGGAAAACTTTTGTATTTTCACATTAATATTTCCTCGATTATTTATCTCCCATGGTGTTTTTTTGGTAATAATATATATGGTATTGTGTTATGAATAATTTTTGGAAATTATAATTTTATTATTTCCTATGTTCATTATACATTATAATTTTACGGAACACATTAATTTTTCCATGAAATATTTATGTTATGAGGATGATTGATTTAAAGTGGCACACAGATGTGTGGATGATGATGTTTGGGGTCCAATATAACATTCAAATTAATTATTTTTTGTTAATATCTCATGATATAGACGTGAATGGTCATAATGGGTTTCTTTGTGGACGTGATGTGTTTTCTCACATTTTAATATGTGGATATAATGTGTTTCTTCACATAAACGTGGGAATCATGAATTTAATAACACATTATTTACTATAATTTTGGATTTGACCCATTTTATCATTTATCAATATATGGAGCATTTCCATGTATTTTATCAATATATGTTAAAATTTCAAGATACATATCATTTCCTTGAAATTCTATGTTTTCAAGATTATGTCTAATTTTTGAATATATTCTTTACTTTTTTCTCATTATATCATGTTATATTATATTTGAGAAATTATCTTATCCAGATCATATAATTTTTGTTCCATTAATGAACATTTTTTATCTTATACTACTCTAAAGTGATCTATGAAAATCCTATATAGTCTCACTATCTTCTATTATTATATTTATGTCTCCCTCATGTCTACGTTGATGTTTTGGTATGTTTTTTCCATACTGAGTATCTGATCTCACCCCTTTACTATGTTTTCAATCCCCAAGTTATGAATATGATAATATCATGTTATATAAGTTGGATAGGGTCTATAGGATCATGATTATGGAGATAATTTTTATGTGTAGTCAAATAAGATGTTAATATAACTAGTATACAAGACAATGAACCTATCAATCCATTGGATATTCAATAATTTTTTAATATTATTATTTAAACTTTTTATTTAACTGTATTTTTTTTGTTTTTCATGGGTCTCGATAATTTTTATCAGAGAAGGTTTTAGTTATTATTTAGATTAAATTATGGTTTATTTTATTTATTTTTGAATCTTAGTTTAGTGAACTACGGTGATAGGGTTGGGGAACCTTTATAAAGACATGATATATGACTCTATGTATATAATGATGTCCTAAAATATTGTTAAATTTTGAGTATTCCATTTTCCTTGAAATAAAAACATGTTTAGATATTAGAAGTGGATGATGTTTTGGAATAGATGAATCTAGGGGTAATAACTCTTAATAGAGTTAGTTGAGTATATATCGACCATATTTTTTATGCACAATGAATGAGGCCTTACTACACACATGGTTTTACACTACCAAGGGATATTCTTTGGTTTACCATATTCACTTTACAAACCACTATTTGGGATTGATTTCCTAGTTACAATGGGGTATTGTGTTCAGATGAGTAAGATAACCTAACAGAAAATAACATATATCAATATAAGAAATATATACGCTAATCAAAATGATATATGGGATATCATGAAAATTTAATAGAATAAGATATTTTAAGGTTGAATTAATTATATTAATATGATAATTTCCTAGTATTATTATTTTTTTGTCAATTTGGTCGAAAATTTAGTATTAGTAATGGGTGGAAAAAAATATCTATAGTTTAAGGGTACAATGTGGAGATTAACACAATGAACAATCAATAAAATTTTGATATACCAAGAGTGACATTGTGATTATGAAAAAATAAGTATCACCAAATATGATTAATAATATGAACATAATAAAATATACAAATATATTAATGAATAGAAAGTTGGAGTCTCAGGAATTGTAAATTGGTGGAGATGATGAATTCAAAAATTCATAATATCTTACATGTAAAAAATTTCAGATAAAGAACAAAGAAAATTTCCTTCATTTTGCACAGAGATGATCTACATATAGAAGATGGGGTAATCCAGTGTTAAAATCCCATAGGAAAATAATGGGTCTTGTTAAATTAATTAGAGGGGATAAGTATATCGAAAAGAACCATTTATGGAATAATGTTTTTAATAATGGAAAACATGGAAATTATCCCAATAAATTTCATAAATACAAAAATTATTTGTATAATAAGCATGAACAACCAAACATCCAATTGATAATCCTTGATCAGGGATAGTGACATATGATTAGGTGGAGTGTGATAACTAAATCACCAACTTAGATTTGGGGATATGATATAGTTATTATTACAACAATATATTTACTAGAATGTATTCTCAGTGTACAACCAATATATTTATTTATAAAATTTAATATCTATTTTTTATTATGTCCACATTTAAAAAATTATGTCTAGAAGGATATAAATCATAATATTTTACCTTTAGATGGATCTGATGTAATGGATGAAAAATTCCAATATGGACTCCATATTCACTGATAGTTCTATTACCCACAAAACCCATGATATTAAAAATTGATAGGTGAATAAAAAATAAACAATAACTACCACAGATATTACATAATTCCACTTCTAAAGTAGATAACACAATTGAATCATCATCTTCATTATCTACAATTTCATCGTAGCTATGTGTGGGCCTTTATGTTTAAAAAAATTAGAATAACCTTTTAAATGTGGGATTCAACATAAAACACCCCACCATTTATAGAGAAAAAAGATATGGTGGTTTTGAGAAATATGATTCCACATAGTGACCTCAAGGATGAGAGTAAATTTAGAATCATATTTGATAACCTATAACAGGTGAGCCCATGAATCATGTGAGGGAAAACGTTATGGTCTTAGATTGACCTATTTGGACACATGAAATTCCACATGATGAAAACATGGATTGGAATCCATAACCCACAACTCTTTAGATGAAACAATTTTATATAGGGGGAAATTCAAGGACAGGTGCCACACGAATTTGAAGATATGTTGGAATATTGTGGAACAAGTTTCAATAAGATGGATAGGGTTCATGGTGGTTCAGTTTATATGAATACTCAAGAATTATATATATGGATTTTGAACATGGATCTCAATGTTTCTTATAAGTAGGATGAGAATTCTTCCTCAAATTTATCAATCAACCAAATTTTTTACCTACATCTCCAAGTTAAGGAAATAAGGTGGTGAGAGATAGGTGTGTGTGGTGTAGCTATTATAAACTTTGTTAAACATATTTAATACCTTAATACAACTTATGATAATAAATAACTATAGGTCAAAACAATGAACTCCGGGAAAATTATAATATGTATTAATAAAAAACCATGAGATATATTTAACTCTAATGTTTTGGATGAAACACAATATTTGGAAACTTATGTTTATAAGTTAATATATATGATTGATACTTATAAAATTTTATCATAATCCAACATATAGACACCATTAACAAAACATTTTATTAAATAATAATTTAAATTTTATGGATACAGGTTATTTAATGGGGGAAAATGTAGTAACCAAATATTTTACTATTTAATATCCATAAATTAATAATTTTTAAATAGTTAGTTTCCTATGAAAATCTATTCTGATGTAAAATCCCAGGATATCTTTTCAATATTAGTTATGACCGTTAATACATAGATATTAAATTATACACTATTGTTTTAAGTAACCTTTTCCAGACTACAATAAAAAGGTAATATGAAATGGCATCTCGAGGAAGAAATTTTCCTTATGAAACCCATTTTTTAAACATAGAAGGGAGGTTTAACTGCTAGGGTTTTCAATTGAAAAATCCTAAACTGATCTTCAGGAATTATGAAATGAAAAAATGTTTATAAAAAATAGTTAAATATTATGGTGGTTTCCACATGATCCATGCTTTATGAACTTCCATCCAAAACTACATTGAAATTTTATCTAATGCATATGTTTTACATAGAGATAACCAAGGGTTATGTAGATAGAAATTAATATTATATAAAAATGTAATAAAGTATTTATATGTATAGATATATCATTTATATATATACTTTGAAAATTTTCTTTATGTAAAATTTTCTTTATTTATAAACATGATTTTTTTAGAAATTTGATTTTTTAAAGAGATTATCTTTATATTGATTAAATAATAAAAAGATATATTAGCAATTTATTTGTTTGTAATTAAAAAATATAATGTTCATATACTGATAGTTGTTTTTCTATATAACGTTTTTTCTATATTTTGTGTTTTAATTAAAAATAAAATATAAAAAATTAATGTAGTGAATTTGAAAAAATTAATATCATTTTTGGAATTATCATTGAAACATTGCCATACCTTTTTTGATTATGTTTTCTAAAATAATTGATTTTTAGTTAAAGCGTAAAAAATTCATGATTTTTTAATATAGTCACCTTAATGTGACTAAGAGGTTATTAAAATATTTCTCATATAAAAAATATATATTTAAAAATAAATAAAATCAATTTAAATTTACTATAATCAATTTATAAAACCCATGAATATTATGTTAGAATAGAAAATAATATTTTCTAGAAAATATTTTTCAAATGTCATTCGAATTATATTTATAGATTGTGAAATTAGATTTTAGATTTATTTTTTATGCCCCATAAATATTCCTCAAACAATTATAATATTATTAACATCATTATAATCAATAATATTTATAATTTTTAATATACATAACCATTATGCTTAAAATTTATTTTTTTCTAAAGAATGGGTTTTTTGTGCAGTATGTGTTCTAAAGTTATGATTAATTTCCCTACACATAGAATGATATTTTTATAAAATTCATTCTCTATATGATACAATAATACACAATTTAGTTTATCATTCAAAATTTAATTTTTGGTGTAAAATTTAGATTGGTAGAATCAATATTAATTACTATTATAATGATGAACTATATATTTTAAAATTATTTTCTCATAAATATGAAAAAATTTATATCAAATAAATTTATATTAAATACAATAAATAATTAAATTAATATAATGTATAAAAAATACAAAAATATGTTAATTTTAATTTAATTTTTAATAAATAATAAAGAAGAATAAGAATCTATAATGGGGAAAATGTCACCTTTAGACTAAAATAGTTTTGTACAAATTTTCATTTTATAATTAATAGTTAATTTTATATAATCGTACATTTTAATTGAAAAAATAATGGTTAAATTTAATTTATTCACATTAAATTATTGTTATATAGGTTATGTGATATTTTTAATAAAACAGAATATTACTTAGTTAAATACTAGTTATATTGTTCAAAATTGAATGAATTAAATGAAAAAACATATTTGTAAAAACACTATGAAATATTTAAATAATGTGTGTAAATCCATTTTTGAGTGTTGATAAACCCAAATATACCCCACTGCCAATTATTTTGAAATATTAGATCTATTGAATCTAAATATTTTCATGGAATTATGAAAATATAAATTGTGTTTCCGAATGTGTATTTTTCCTATTATAAAAGGGGGTCACATAATTTTTTTTGAAAAAAACACCTATCCACCATATTGATCATTAAAAATATTTCCTTTACTCTAACTAGAACACTATAACATAATCCTAATCCCATGTACAGTCATATTTATCAAAATCACATCAATTTTAAGGGAACATCACAGGAAATTCATGTCTCAATATTATGTTTTATCTCTTTATTATGTTTTTCTTCTTAATATTAATCTACTAAATATATTATCACCATAGTAATATTATGAATTTAGTATCATTATTATACATATATGTTGTTAAATTAATGGTAAAACCACTATTTATTCATTTCCACCTATTTTGACAAATAAATGAATGTCAATCGTGCGTGTGCACGAACTACAGCCCCAACAAGGAATCATTTTTTCATTTTTCTTCTATGTTTTTCAATATTTATTTAAAAACATAAAATCTACTTCCCCGTAATAAAAAATTTAAAACAATAGAATTATTATTTCTTTATAATTATATTATATAAAAATAATTAACTCATTTACCATACACTCCAAATGTTTTAAAACGCGTTCATGTTTTGGTCAGTTTAATTGCCTACATGAATGATGACATAAAAATATATTAGGGATAACCCTGAAAAAATAAAAACTTTTATTATTAAAATTATATATTATCCAAATCAATATTGGTAAATAGTTATGAAAATATTATATTCTTTATTGAAATTATTATTAAAGTATCTTCTTCATTTGAGAAAATTACCAAACTTTGCCATTATGAATTCGAGATTTAGATATTGTACCAAACAAATTTTGAATGAAATAAGAAAAATTAAAATTATTATATGTTATATATTTTATAATAATAAATGATATATCAATAATGTTAATTTTATCAAATTATGGGTAATGATATCGAAATTATGAAACATGTGAAAAATAGTTATTTTTATTGACACTTGTTGTTCTTAATAACCTATAACTAGTTAATGAAAAAATAAAAATAAATTATAATTATAATTATAAATGAAAATATTTATCAGTATGTTAATGAAATATTATATTGAGATAATGATGTTTTTTATATGATGGTGGAGTGTGATCTGATAAGATGGGAAACAAGGTAAGAGTTTATCATCTCAAAATTTCTCTCTTGGAGACATATTTTGTATTATGGACCAAATTTAATTTATTTTTTATACACACATATTATTTTATTATTGATATCCTGAATTATATTTTAATCAATATATATAATTCTAAAATTTTATCCATGTTTTATAAGAGATTTTTATTTTAATAGTTTAAACCCAGAAGAGTTTCTTTGTATAAAATCTACATTCCTTGAGAAATCATTATGATGTACACCAGGTATTATTTTAAATGGTTTTAGTACTACCCCATTTTATTTTTTTAATTATAATCCTTTTATATATCATGATATTAAGTTATCTCTTTAATGTTATACCTATCATTGGGTTTTGATTGAAATGTTACAAAAGGAAATAAGGGGATTTCATGATTCAAATCTCTTTCATGGTTCACAATAACTTTTTTTGTCTGTTTTTTTTCAAGTTTAATAGATCCTAAAAAATTATGTTTCTAGACATTAGTTTTACCTTATTTTTAGGGGGAGATAATTTTTCACTCCAAATACTTCTTCCCTGATGATTTAAATGTTTCTTTAACATGCTTTTTTGTTATGAATATTTCATATTTAATTTAATGTATTTTATGTCTATAACCATGTTTTCACATCCCCCTAATGTTATCCCTTCCCTAGTGGGAAAATAAAATCATTTTTAACTCTAATTATTATATTACTCTACTATAATCATTTCAGAATATGGTTTTCATCATCTCTCTAACTATGTTTTCAAAAATGTTACATCAAAATGTCCAAATGGTTTTTGTACTCATTCAAAATAAAATGATTTATCATCCACACCAAATTTTATTTTCTATAAATTTTATTCATTTTTCTATGTTTCTCTTATTAAATATTTTTTTTATAAGAAATTTTTTTCATTGTATTTCCCATTCCCTTTTTGAAAGCATTATGTCTTTATATAGCTTCCATTATTAATGAATCTTTTTAAATTTAAAATTTAAAATTTATTTTAACTTACTATTGTTAAAACCTTATGAATTATCAAGGATCTTTTATTTGGATAACATTATAATATGGTTGTAAAATATTATTGTATTTACCTTCTAAAAAATATGTTTTTCATTTTAATTTACACTCTATCTTTTATAAAAATGATTATAAAGGATTTCTGAAAACATTTTTATTATCACATAAATTTTCTTATGTGGTTTATGTCCCATAAATTGGTGTTTTGAGAATTAAATATATTTTATTGTGTTATGAATTGTTTTTTTAGAAATGGTATTTTTATTATTTTTATGTATATTATGCGTTATAAGTTATGTAACCCATTTCATCCATGGGTTATTTAAGATTATGATGATGATTGATTTTACGTGGCACAAATATGTATGGATGATGAAAGGAGAGGTCCTATATAACTAGATAATGTGTTAGTTTAATATAATTTGTCATGTAATAATAAATCATGGACATAATGGGTTTATTTACATAGGTGTGTGAATGGTGGGTTTGCACCGATTTTCAGGCGTAGACATAATGAGCTTATTCACATAGGTGTGTGCATAATGAGTATACTCACATTGATTTTACTATATTTATAGTTGTGAAAATTTTATTTTATATAATTTTATGACATATTTTTAAGTTTTTAAACAAGTTTTATTAAAGTTTTAAGATAAATCTCATTTACATGAAATACCATATTTTAAAAATTATATGTTATTTTTAAAATTATTTGATAAATTTATGTCTCACTCTATTATTATATGAGTATTGAAATAAATTTTTAGTAGGTTCAAATAATTTATGTTCCCTTAATTATATTTTTATAGCCTCAAGTTTCGCTAATATGTAATATGTTTATCGTATATTGTTTTACAATATCTAGTTATTATATTTATGTATCCCTTTTGTTCTACATCGTTTTCTTCTTGGAATTATACTTAAAGAGTGTCTATGATATCCCCCTTCATATGTTTCCAATCTCTCATAGTGAATATGATTATATGATGTTAGATAAGTAGGAAAGAGTATAGAGGAGCATAATTATTGGAAAATTTCTACAGTTTTAGTAAAATAACATGTTTATATATCCAGTATTTTTGATAATAAACCTATGAGTCCTTATGGTATGCTAATTTTTCTGATATTAATTATTTATTTTAGGATAATAATTTATTAATTTTTTTACATGTATCACAGGGAACAATAATATTTTTATTCATTATAGTCACGATTCTATTCTAATAGTCCTATAACTATTCCAATGGACATATTGGATTTGAACAACCTATAAATAACTTATGAATACCTATTTTATAATCCAATTCAATTAATATAATGGTTTTATATTATCATTTATGTCAAAATATTAATTTTATTACCAATGATATATTTATTTATTATAGTGTAGTTTGTGAGTACAATATTTCTCTGAGATCAAAGTGATCTACATTCTACATTTTTAGTAATTTAATTTTTATTATGTTTATTATCATATTGTACTACTTATAGTTCTTTTAGATATGTAAATTTTATAAATTTAATGATATCAATTAAGGAAACATATTGTTTTTGAATTTATTATGTGTATAATGTGTTGTATACTTTACTATTTTCTTATTTATGGTACAAATTATCATTTAAAAATAAAATAAAATATATAAAATTTTAAGTCATTATAATTTATTAGTATTGATAACAGATGAGTTATTTGATAATTTCACATGATGTGTGAATAGATACACTTTACTATATGATTATGCATGTATGGACTATATAATAATAGGGTCATCTCAATACATGCGATGAAAATTTTGGGTATTATTATACTCACCCACAAATACACACATGTTATTTCCCCCCTATATTCATGTATATTACCTAATGTAGATGGTGTATTATTATGGATCTATGAAATATATTTTAGACAGAGTTTACTTATGAACCTGGGTCATCAGTATTTGTGAAGAAATTGGTTTAGAATGTGATAAATGTTTCTGGTGATTCATATGTATCATTTTATTTTATCATTTTCATAACATCAGAATTTTGATTATACATATGAATTTTATTTATTGTTCAATTTAAATTTCATGCATGTATCATGGAGGGTGATGTATAATAGAATGTAAAGAAGGAATTTAGAGTTAATACCTCTGATGTTTGTGGATACTCCAGTTTTATTCAATATACACTTGAGTAGTGGTGGTATCCATTTGGAGTTGACGTACTAGTGATCAATGATTTAATATATTTATATAAGAGTGATATTTTTTAGTTTGGATTTATGTGCATGTGATGCTAGTTGGAATAGACTAAACATAGTCTTACTAAGGACTAAATGTATATATAATCACATTAGAGGACTTGAAAAGGTTGAAATGATCGACATATTGCTGAGCCGACCTATTATTGAAGAAACCTGGCTATGAGACTAATATGTGAAATTGGATTATGAAGGTGTGAATATGTATCAAATATATATAGGTTATTATTCTATGATTTCACTTTTTATTTAATTTCATTTGTGGATATTTTGTAAGGTTTATACTAATGAAGGATCTCTCTACATCCTCACCACTCACTATGAGTATGTGGTCAAGATAATGTAAGAGACACAATGCTAGGGATTTTTTAGATTTAGATATTGGGTCATTCATAAGTTTTTATATTGGTGAGATGAGATAGAGACATCAGATAGAACGCTATAACATATATTTGGAAGAAATATTACAGAGGGATTGATATGACTCAATCATTTGTATAGCTACGTGATTGTATTAATTCTGTATGGGAAGATTAATAAAGTTATTGTTTTTTGAATATCTCAAAATTATTTTATAAAGTGATTAAAATGTAAAATTCATTCTTATGAGATTAATGAGTCTTTATGGAATTCATTGTGAAGTTGAGAGGTACACCACTAGGATAATACCTATTATATTTCCATGAATTGGTATTTTGATATTATTCGAACTTAGATTTCAGATTCATGTATTTGAAGAATTGTGTACGCTGCATGATCATCATTAGCGATACACAGACATACAAGAAACTTTTTATAGTTGGATTTATCATTGTCAACAAGAACATAAATTCTATAAGGGAATTTAACAATTCATTTATTCTTAGTTTTCAGATAAATGGAATATACAAAGGAATTCATTATAACCCTTATCATTATAGTTAATGCTTTCTATTATTTTGTGGAATAATTATATTACTGATAATTCTATATGGAGACTAATATTTAGATTAATAATGGGTATTTTGATGAAATATCTATTGTATATTTTTTATAGATATGTGACATGTTAGAGATTAGACCAGACTAACTAATGTCATTTTTAAAAATAATGTTTACCCACTCCATATGTAGTTTTTATTGTCTTGGATTAATTATTAACCATTATGTATCATGTTTGGAAAAAACGTTTTTTGATATAATGATATCCTTGTTAGCAGCAACTGTCATAGTGAGATTATGTGGTCACTAGAGTAAATATCGGGTATTTTTAGTTTGTGAATAACCTAAGTTGATGGAAAATTTTATTGAATAGGCATTTTGACTAGATAATATAATTACATTATCATGGTAATCATGTTTTAGTGTGATGATAGTGAAGAATAATGGTTGTATGTATTTTATCATTGATTTAAATTCATAGATTTGGTAAGAATGAAATTCCTAGAGATATTATGGCTTTTTAGAAAAAAGGATGATATCACTATGTTGATATATGTAGGTTGATTACATCCTAGCATGGTTATCAGTTGAAATAAGTGATTTATAGGGTGTTTAAAGACCCCTGTGTGATGGGTTATGTTTATTTTTTCCATGATTTATGGGTTTGATATATTTTTTATTGATTTTTTCCTTGGTTGGGGTGATTATCCATGTTGTTAAAAGTTTTTAAGAGGAGTAAGAATTAATGGAACAATAGAATTAGTGACTTTCTATGATTATATTATTAATCATCACCATTTGGAATATAATTTTTATGGATTTATCTAGTATTTGATCATTTTATTCCATTATAATGTGTAGATTACCACTTTCTTCCTATTGGGTTATCCCTCAAAGGACCATGGATGGACCCTTGGATACCATTGGACTAAAATTTTGGAAGGAGGAATTTTAAATTATATATTTTAATGAATCTAAGATACTAATGGAGAATAATTAATATCTTAACAAATTTCAATTAATGTTCATCTTGTCCATTTTGAGATGAAAATTCTATGAGGTTATTGGTTGTAATGTGGCCCTCATGTTGGGTGGATTTTGCGGCTTTGTCGATCCATTAATCATCATCTATAAATGATTATTAATATCTATGATATCTCACATTTTGTGGTTTGAAATTATATAGGTTTTAAAAATATATATCAATATTGAAGCCTTGTTCCATTCTATAAAGGTTGGGGCATATTTATATTCCCAATAATGGGTGTTAAATATATATAAGATTTGAAAGAATTTATTGAGAGAGAATCAACCTCTCAAACATTGATATTTAAATATCCAGAATACTGATTTTTAAGATGGTGTCTATGTTTTTTCATTATTTTTATATTGGGAATACCAACATGTCTTTGTTTAAAGATATAGTATAATTATATGGACATCACATTCCAAAATGTGATTCAAAAGACTAAGTAAATGAATAAAAATTATTAAATGAAATCCATTATATGATTATCCAACTGAGGTGAAAAATAATTTTTAATTATATTTTCCTAGTTTTTTTAGTTTCTTATAGGGATTTAGGCATATTACTATTCAACTCATTGATTTCAATTACTGGTTATGTATTAGGTAGATAATTTGATCTTCTAGTATGGAATATTGGGGAATGTGTTGATGAAGAGATTTATGATTTATTTCTTTTCAGGAACTAAATGTTTCAAGGTGGAGAGAATGAAATGTTATAAGTCTTAACCTAGGAATATCATTGCTCAAGATTAGAATTTTATTCTTATCTTATTATTTTTGGTATTATAAAAAATGATTTAAAAATTTATGATTAGATATATTACCTAGTTTGATCAAAATTAGTAAGTTTCAATGAAATTATTAAATTTTATTAAAATATTGTAAAAAATTAAAATTTCCTTAATAATGGTGTAAGATTAGAAAAAACACCAGTTTTTTACCCTTTTATCAAGGTTGCATTTTTTGGGTTGACTCGAAACTGTGGGCATGGGTAGAGAACCAATATTTAGTGACTTGTTTAAATAATTAATAATTCCATTTTATTATCAAAACCTCATTTCGACCATCTTATGAGATCATTCTTGTGATAAAGGAGTGATGGAGATTGGGTTTGTGGTGTAGGTATCCTCCATACGGGGAGTATGCATCAAAGTATTGGTTTTTCACTAGTGGATCATTAGAGAATGGAAAATTAGTATTATTTATTTATTCTTACCCCTTTTAATTCATCATAAATTATCAACTCCCATTTTAGTATCAGAACATTGAACTTCCAAATAAAATTTATGGATTTTCATATATGTTTTTGATAAATCCCCTACCATTGTATTTGATTAAATCAAATCAAAAAAATTTAACATATTAAATTTATAAATTATATAGGCCTAATTATAAATACATTTACAATTTTTTTCCTTGATTCCCTAAGAATATGATGCGTTCATAGAAATACCTTGATGTGAAAATCAAACATCCATTTGAATTGAGTTAGAGATTTTGAGGAATAATTGAGATAATTCGTTTCACCTAAATATTTCTTTGGAGATTTTTAGTTTCTTAGAGTTCAATTCATAGAAAATGAAGGTGTGATTTAAAATATAGAGGTTGGAAAAACTCAGGTTTCAATTTTGGTCCTCATTAGAGATGGTCAATAGATAGTCAATCGTCGTGTGTGGTGGATCAATGGTATAGAATTGTATCCTCATGAGGAAGGATGATGTAAATGGGTGGGAAAGATCTAGAATATTTGATTCAATATTTAATAACTCATAGTTCCCCACATAGACCAATGGTAAAAAGTGCATGGTGTAATACATGTATTCAATATATTTATTTGATATCACAACTAGAATGCATTTTAGGGTGTGTCATAGTCATAGTGGTTAATTTAAATGAGATCTATGAGGTGTGTACAGGATTTTTCCTAACCATCCAATTAACATATTAGATAGTTTTGGGTTATTATGTAGTCTTCAATGTGGTGGTTTGATGTAGAAATTGTTAAACATGTTGATAGGTGGGGTATTTCAAGCATGTTGGAAGCAAATGTGGTGCCATGTGTCACTGTACAATTATTCCTCCCTTTCTATTCAATTTTACGGTGAGTAATGGGTCTAATTTGTACTATGCAAGTTTCATTGGACTCATAATTTCATCCCATGATAAATTTAATCTTGTTTATATCCTTTTAGTATTTTTTTTGATTTGTAAATTAATTTATTAATGGTCACATTACTATTGAAAATTATTTTTTTTGAAATAATAACAACTAATCATTATTTATAAAAGTGTTAGTTTCAGTAAGTGCTTTATATTATTAGATATGAATTATTTGTTTATTGAAGTTAATATAGTGTGGAATGATAATTTGGATTCCAAGATCATTATTTAAATACCCCGATACTAGTGGCCTCAAGTCATTTTTTAAATTATTATATACGTACAAGATACAATCAATAACACCCCAAAGGACCATGTAGTTTAGTAGTATTAGTAAACAAGATAAATACTTAATTCTCATATTTCATTGGTAATATAAAAACATGTCAAAATAAAAATTCTTGTATCCTTGATATCATTCATAACATACTACTTAATATCCTTAATAAAGAAGAAAAATAATGGGTAAGATTGGATAAATATTAAGTGTTATGTAAAGTAGAATTTAACATGAGTAAATTAGGAATAATTAACAAGGTTTAGTATGTAATAAAAACAAAAACCATAAATTCAACAACTTGAGAAAAATGATCATCCATGTATTATAAAAAAATAGTAAAAACATTGATAATGAAAACTAAATTCATAATGAAGGAAAAGCATAATAATGGACATTAAATATTATGGAATCTAAACCATGAAATCACGATTCATACCATTAATGCCACTTAACAAGTATTATATCATTTCATAAAGTCCTCTCAACCAAAGATATTATGATTTTTTGGGAAGGAATTCACCAAATAAACAAATATTATGAAGTGATTATACTAAATCTTTCTGTACATCATGCTAAGATATTTTTTTGCAGGAGACCCATCAATGAATTAAAGGGATATCTATTATATGACCTCACCCATCACTTGAACATCTATTGCATTCTTTATATTTATAACGATCAATATGTTTCATTTTAAAAATTAATTATAATTCAAAAATTATCTATATTGAATCATGAATACCAAACCTAAATTAACCATCATCATAAACTATTTAGATAATGAATATATAATCTTACATTGAATAATATTCATAGTAAAATCAATTGGTGTTTTTTTGTTTAAAATAACAGTAAATGATCACTTCTTGAGGAAAATTAGCATCACATTTTTAAAAAAGTATATTAAAAAGATAAAAATTGCATAAATATTATCCAAAAAAATTCCTTCTAATAAAATATTGTAAACCTGAAATATATGATTCAATGAAAAGAGTAGTCATGATGGTGGGGAAATCCATTTGTGTAGTGTTTGTTAAAAAGAAAGTTATGATCAAAATTTTGGTAAAAAATATCTGCTTTCCAAAAAGATATTTTTTTTTTAAAATTTATATAATTTAAAAACTATGTACACAAGACATTAAAAATCATTTGAAAATTTTAAAAACATCACGAAAAACACTTTATTGAATATTAGAACATGGAAGAAAACAATTGTAATGAAATCTTCATACCGATATTTTTAAAATAAAATCCATTACATGTGACTTTCTTGTTGATTATTTATACAAAACGAAATAAGTATAATATAAAGATATAAGACACCATAATAACTATAGGAGAAGAAATTATATGGGGTTAAACATGTTAGTATCATATAATATTCCCAAACTATATATATATATAAATATTCTTTATATAAAAGGAGATAATAAAAGATATAGCTGACTACTTGGGAATTTTTTAAATTATAATCCCTAGAAGTAATAAAATCAAATGAAAATTTGAATACCATTTAGATAAATAAGTTCATGATATAACATATAAATGGGATTTCATATACACCGCATGAAATAACAAAATGATGAATATGGAATATGTGTCAGGAAAACAAAATTGAGATAAGAAAACCCATACCTCAGATCTGAGATTCATTATAAGTGATTTTATTGTCATTTAAAATAAAGATAAATTTATTATAAATCTAAAACATAACCAAATAAATTATTTTAATACCAAAAATTATCCATTCATAACATTTTAAACATTCATATATTAATAATTATTTATAAAAATATCATTTCTGAGGGGTAATTGTTTTGTTCTTCATTTTTCGATTCAGCGGTTTTGGAAATTTCACCATGATCATGGTTCATTAATATTCATAATGTGAATAATGATATATATGTTTCATATATTTAATATATACGTATTAATGATCATTCTTTAAGGGTAAAGATATAAATTTGAATTACATCTTTCATGGAGATGGTAGGTCGTATGTATGCATAAAAATATTATTTAATTTTCAAATGATGAAAAAAAGAATGGAAAATACTAATTCACCGTTAAGTAATCATTTTTATACAATATATTTCAAGGATTTTTGTTAAATATAACCTTATTACCATCTATGTTAGGAGTAAATTAAAAATTAATTACATATCTTTGTACAGGTGGTAGTCCACACATACGCATGAAAAATGTTATCATTTTCGAATAGATGTATATGTTAGGAGGTAAAAGATATATTACATTTAAAAAATTATAATTATGTAATAAATATCATATATAATAATTACATCTATATTTATGAGAATAAAATTAAATGGTTTTGAAAAACTAATCACACCACTATAAGGAGAGGGTTAAGTGTAGATATGGATGACCAATGCATTTGATTTCTGTAGGATGGAAAGATGATGGATAATGGTTGTTCCATCATAATAAAAATTAATTATATTTAATATAAATAATAATTATTTTATAATAGATAAAATAACACCACAATATTTTATGGTATGCCACTTTTTTTAAAATTTATCTTCTTTGATAGTGCACATTGCACGAACACAATGCTTAAACAATGATTAAATATTATTATTGTGATAGATATCACCTAGCTATTAGAATACAGGGAATGAATGATATTATGTACATTATAAAAATATAGCATACACATGTTTATAAAATGAATTATTTGGTTACAAATTGTTTAGAAATGAAAATCTAAATCAATTGAACATAAAAGATATGTTTCTTTAAAAATCATTTTTAATGAACACAATGTAGTATTATATTAATAAATTGAATTAATCACTATTGGTGAAAGATATTAATGGAATTTATATTTTATATATTCCATAAATTTTTTCAAATTCATTCAATAAGTTAGATAGGTTTAAGAAAAGACTAAAATAAATTTCATGCATTAAAGATATATTTTTCATAAAGAAATATTTTATCGCCTTTTAATGGAACAATTTTATTTAATTTTTTTCTTTTATAAATTATATTTAACAAAATAAAAATTATTTTATAATAATTGATATCAAAATTTAATTCGGTTCATTTTTTTATTTATCTAAAAATATTATTTTCTGATGAATATGGACTATTAGAATACTAATGTGACCGTTAAGAATATAAATGTGTCTATTAGAACAAAAACCTCAACTATAAATGTAAAAAAACACTTAGAACTATTATAAATTGTAATATGATATAATTATGTCATAGTATAAGTAAATAAATGGTTTAAAAATTATTAATTATGTGTTGATATTTTTATAAAACATAAATGTTTATTTTCAATTTTATAGTTAATATAATGATTTAAAATAAAATTTATATTCTTAAAATGTATTAAAAAATTAATATTTCGTTTTATTATTATTATAGGATAATGTTATGTGGCCTTAATTATTTTTTCAATGTGTTATAATATGAGTTATAATTTTAAAATCGGTATTTTTGGAATAAATGAGGATTTTAATTAAATATAAAATTTATCATATTTAGAAAATTATTTTCATAAAATATAGTTAAATTTTTAATATTCATGTCAAAAAATTGTTATGGTGAATTTGTTTTATTTTTCTAAAATAGTTGAACTTTTAGGGAATAGTAAAATACAACAATTTACAATTAATGCTAAATACATGAATTAATAGGTCATAGGTGATGTAAGGATTATGTAATACCATAATATCAAAATATACTAAATTATTTTAATATATTATTTGGTTATTTATCAATCAATTCATTATCATGAGCCATAATAATAAACAAATGAATAAAATATTAAAAAAACACCCCTCTCCGCCACTATAAAAACCATCCCTCACCACCCCTTCTCCTCACACCTTCCATGATATGATCCTTTTCATATTGATACCCAATAAAAATCCCAATACCCCCATATCTATGAGACTTTGGTAAAAAAAATACCAAAACCAATGCCCTTAAAGAGGTTCTCAAGGAAGAGAATTCAAGAGGTAAAAATCCTCTTTCTTTTATTTTGTTTTCTTTTCAATTTCTTTAATTTTCTTATCATTGAATCACCTC
The DNA here is from genome assembly GCA_963277665.1 of Viscum album. Taxonomy (NCBI): domain Eukaryota; kingdom Viridiplantae; phylum Streptophyta; class Magnoliopsida; order Santalales; family Viscaceae; genus Viscum; species Viscum album. The sequence continues at coordinate 605,375,325 of OY728139.1, read as the reverse complement.
CCCTATAAAAAGAGACATTATAACTGCAGAATAATTTATATATTATAATTATATCATGTTAATGGATGATCTATCATCAATATTTTTCCTTTCTCTATCTTTTATTCTCTAAATGAAATCATCAGTCGTGATGTGTCAATTCCCCAACATCAAGGACTATGCATTTTCATTTTCAATAAAAGCCTTCAAGTATAGTCATAAAACTATTTTTATTGTTAATTTTTTATAATATATTTATTAAATCCAATTGAATATACAAGAACCATTTTATACACATGATGTAAATTAATAAAACAAAACTAGCTTGTGATGAACAAAAAATCGCTGAAATAATCTAAACGATTATCACTAACGCCTTATCTAAGGATTCATCCTCAACCAAAATTCCAAAATTATTTATATAACCATTTAATATTATGTATGTTCATTAATAACATATAAATTCAATTCTGGATATCTATTCCCATTTTATGATAACCTCCATAATCATATACAAGTAAACCAATCATGAAAACCAAGGAAACGAATGCTATTGAATGATAAAATTGCATCTTATAACTAATAAAAAAGACCATAATGAACATAATAAAATTATATTAAATTAAATAAATCTATATAATTTTCTCAATTAATTAATTAATGGATTTAATTTGATTATTCAAGTCATTAACATCAAGTTCAGAACACTTTTGAACATTAGGTAAGGGTTTTCTTATCTCAGTTTTATTTTCATAAGATATAAAATTTCCACCAATATTTATTGTGGGTGGTGTATGTATACTTACCTTTATGTATAATATCAGTAATATATTTATATTCATGTTATTCAAGGTATTAATTTATCATCATTAAATTTATGTGGCATATGGTTCGACTGTTTCCAATGTTTCAAGGGACTCTCTCAAAACCATCATTTTTCATTTGGGTTATGCTTTCACTCTCTGTATCAAAATATAATCATTCATTTCTTTTTATAAAATTATACTAAATTATATGTATATGTTTCAAACCCATGTATCCAAATCATACATCTTTCTTTGATGTGGAGATTTGTGTTTTATATGATTTCTTTTTCAATGCTTCTTGATAAGAAATCCCAATTAAAGTAAACTTCCCAATTTCTTACCCATTTTCAAGTACCATCCATAATATGTTTCATGATACCAATATTATTTATAAAAGAAATCATTTTATCTTAAAAAACAAACTCTTTTCATTTATTATTTTAGACAAACAATTATTCCTTATTCTGTTTGAAAGACTGTATTATTTTCCTTAAACCGCATTAAAGATGCTCATTTCTAATGTTTATTAAACACTATTTTTACATGTTTTCACTATATCTAGACATCACTAATGCCTCATATATAATTTATTTTTCCTTCCCTTTTCTATTCCGAGATATAAATTTTGGAAATATGATACTATTAAAAATAAAAATGATTTTCCAAAAGAACTCATCTTTCCAATGTAAAATCATTTTTCTCGTCTCACTTTTACTTCTATGAGATATATGGATTATTTAGCACTTATTACTTTCATGTGATGTATGTAATTACCTTTGATATATAAAATCATTTATATTATTATTTATATGATATTATATGTTTTATTTTATGTTATTCCTTTATAGGTATTAATATTTAAATGTTTCAAAGTGGAATGGGACACTTTGGAATGTTTATAGATGATTTTCCTCAAGAATTTATGAGTGATTTTGTTATATTAATGTCATATATTATTATTATTAAAATATTTCAAAGTGGTATAAGAAAATTTTATTTATGGATATCATTTTATTATATATATGAGTAATGCATTGTACATAGTAAGTGATGGGTGGGGACCACTATAGCCCCTCGATGCATCGTTTTGTCTCATGAGAGAAAACAAAAATGGATTTTAGTTTAGGCCTTAACCATTTATTTTTAGAAGTCTTGGATGATGCCTCAATGGATTGTATATGATTTCTGGGATATTCATTCTCTCATTATGATATTATTAATTGATAAATCATGCGATTATTTAACTAGTAGATTATCCATGGTTAGGATTCATTTGAATATTTATATGGAATTATGTATAAAGATTTTATTCCTTCCATATTATGGTAAAGATTAATATGTTTTCAATGATTTTAAGTTATTCACCTTGCCTTATTGTTTGTGTTGGTGATATATTCCACTATAATGTTTACCCTTATTGATCATCTGATCTCACTGATTTCTTATGTTTTATTTTCCACCAGGATTCAAGTATGTACATTATGAATGACTTGTATGGATAATCTGGGACTTATGGATGTTTCCAATGGAGTTTCTATGTTGTCTCTCCTTTCAAGTTATAGTGTAAAAATTATTATTTTTATCTATTGCTCCAAAACAACCATAATATTTAGTAATTCAAGATTAAAACACCTATTCATAGTTCCAATGTAATGAATTAAGGCACCGTCTCTAATAAATTGGGGTTCGATTATTTATAGTTGGTATCATATAATGTTTAGTAGAAACCTTGGAAATTAGATTTCGAAAACATAGATTATGGAACATATCCCTAAGATATACTTTAAGGAAAATAATTCAAGAACATCCTAAAATTTGGGTGAGGTAGATATTATGTAGTTCTTACTAGAAATACATACATGTGTTGATGCTACAAGTGGATGTGGTTTGGGCACATATGTACTTAGGGGTAACAACTCTGGCAAGGAATCCTGGGCCTGACTGGGGTAACCTTGTAGAGGAAAAACTTCCTTATTGCACACCTATTTTGACACTATTGGGGGAGATTCATTGGATAATTCAAATTTACATTACAAACCATTATGAAAGATTTAAAAGTTAATATATCTCCAAATAAACCATGTTTATTATCATGATATTAGCTACACATAAATTTTTCAATTTATTAAAATTTTTTCTAGTTTTGGGATTATAAATTTTGTTTCATATTGTTATGATCTAATATAGTTTATATCATTATTTATAAATGGATCCAAGAAGAAGGAATGGGAACTTCATCAAAGCACGTGATCTAAATAGTAAGAAGGATCATATTTTTTTTCTCTTTTTCCAATCTTTCAAAGGGAACAAGTCTCCCAAAAAATTTTATCATATGAGGACATATTATCATGTGATAATGAGAAAAATAATTAATTATATATGTATTATAACATTAGAGGTAAATAAGAGAAAAATAGTACAACTTGAAAAATGTTGGATAAAAGAAAGACAAGAATGAAGTATTTTCCCACATGTGATTAAGGGTGAAATGATCAGAGCCATTCAAGACATCTTTTGGGTTGGAATAAATCCTCATTTTTTATGTGATACTTATTTTGTTCTCATCCAAAAAATTAAGGATAAATTTTATATTCCACATTATAGGCCGGTGAGCATATGAAACTTTCCATATAAAATTCTGGTTTCTATCATCAATAGAAGGTTATTTACCCATCTCATTAAATGGACCTCTAAGGAGCATCCTGATTTTGTGAAGGTACGATCTATCCATGGGGATATAGCATTGGCATAATAGGTGGTTAGGGATGTCAATATTAAGGAACATGGTTCGAATATGGAAATAAATATTGATATGAACAAAGCATATGGTAGAATCGAATAGAGATTCCTCAATAAGGTGTTAATGGGAATGAATTTCTCCCCCTGGGCCTATGATTTTATTATCATGGGCTTCAAATCTCTTGGCTGGCTGTTTATTTTTTGGGAGGAATCACAAATTCTTAAATGAAACTCACGGTCTAAGAAAAACTGATCCTTTTCCCCAGAGAATTGTTATTGTTACCCATGATGTTCATAGTCATCTCATTAAAAATAACTTGTTCGATGCAGATATCCTTTATTACCAGAGTAGGTTGAAACCCATTTTCATCTCCTATATCATATTTTTAGATGACATTTTCATTTTCATGAATGGATGAAATTGATTGGTTTGGGGACTTAATATAAATCATTGATGAGAATTGTTATTGGAGTGTCCAGATCATTTATAAGGTGTAGAGTAGCCTATATATCTAAAATAGTTCTCGGATAGATGGGATACCTCCCTATGTAACATCCATGAAATAAAGAGAGTAAAATTTATGATGGAGTATCTAGGGGATCCCATCACCTCTAGCAGACTTCACATTCAACATTTTGACAATCTTGTTAATAGGATCCCAGATTGTGTTTTGAATTAGAAAAATATCTACTTATCTTTTAGAGGCAAGATTGCTCAGATTAATAGGATCATTACAACCATTCATATCCATCATCTTAAAAAAAGTAAAGCTCTAAAGGGTGTTATTAAAATCATTGATAGGATCCGTGCTGGATTCATTTGGGATTCCCTCTTTGAATGAAAATGACATTGAGTTTCTTGGTCTAGGATGACAATACCTATTCAGGAAGGGCGCATCAGCGAGGGGAATATCTCCGACTCTATTCAATATATGCATGATAAACTAGCATGGGAGGATTTAGAGTAGAAAAATCTATGGTTAAAACCCATGGATAATAATCTCAGGGGTGACATAGTGGTGATAAATGAAAATGGGTCACTTATACGTTCTATGGTTTTTCCTCTCACCTCGACCCTGAAATCCCTCTCTTAGTGGATTATGGTGACTATTGATATTCTTTTTTTTGAAATCACAACTATAAAAGATCTAAAATAGGATTCCTGGGTTTCTTGTTTTTATTAATTTCTTTTAGGGAGGCTATCTTGAACCCTAAGTTCATCAAGGATAACAGAGAAAGGGTTCACCAAGATATATTTCACCTTATAGATATGATCTCTGAACTCAAATAATGTGTTTTCATTGATTCATCGTCTGAAAAATTCTCCATGAAGGAGTTTTGAATGGAAAACTTTACCTGGGACCATGTGTGTAGTTTTAAAAACATATTTTGGTGCAAGAAGATTCCAACAGATATTAATTTTATAGTATGGATAATTAAGAACCATGCAGTGCCTATTGAAGATAATATTAAAAGATATGGAATTCTCCTTTTATATTGGTTCATGTGTTGTATGAATTTCTAAGAAGAGAGATCAGACCATTTATTTTTTGAAATTGACTATGCTCAAGACATATGGTGATTATTTGGTGGTTTTACTGCCTTATCCACATAGCACCTCTTAGGTGCACCTTTTCTAGATGGGTGGTTGCATGGAGCGAGCGACACAAGACTTGAGAAGATGGTGAGAGAAATCATGTTAACCAATGGCTACTAGTGTATCTAGAAAGAGAGAAATAGGGACCATCATATGTGGATTCTTGAATTGGGGAATTTTTTCATCCTAATAACTAAGAACCTACTCATCGGTTTGGTAGGATATTTTAAAAATTAGCATGATGTTCCCATGTTAAGATTTTTGCATGCGACCAGTTATCCTGTCAAGTCATTTAGTAATGGTTCTCAAGGCCGTTGGTTCTGTAGAATTCCCCCTCTCTCAAGATTCAAGTTAAACATAGATAGTTCCTATAACTCGATATAAATGAGGGGAGGAGGGTTGTTTGAGTCTCTTAGGGATCAACCATCTCAGCCTTCACAACTCACTTATGGTGTAGTCACTCCCTTCGAGCCAAAGCTAATGCTATTCTCACCTACTGAATTTTATGTTAGAAAGGGAAGATTTCTCTCTCATAAGTGTAAATAGACTCTATTATTTTACCCAATTCCATGAAGGGAATTAGTACCATACCATGGTTTATCTCTTGTATTTTCTGAAAATGTAAGATCTGTATCAATAACTACACTCACATCCTTCACACCTAGCGAGAAGTCAATAAGGTTTCTGACTATATTGCATGCATGGAAAATCCTAGTTCTAGTGTCACCTATTTTTCAAGTTTGAATTTCTTTAAGTCTAAATGGAATAATATTTCAATAGGTGATTCCCTCAGTCTGCACCAATTTATACCGATAGACCATATTATAAATAAATGACGATGATAATGATGATAATGGTCAAGATTATTCTACTAACACTAGTGGGGATTAATGATTAATATTCTTGTATTTGGAATCATGAATTATGTAATATGAGTATTTTATCAATAATTCATTCGTTATAAGAATCATAAGATATATAATTATTGTACTACAATAATTATTCTTTAATGAAATTAAAGTTTGTGATGAATAGAACCGACAATCAAGAGAAGTGATTCTATTGTACCTTGATATTCTTGGAAACACATTACATGGGAAAGATAAAAATAAATATGTTTTCAATGTTGAGATAAGAATAAATATTTTTGTATGAGATATTATTGGTGAATATGAAGGCAGTTAGTGGTCTGACAGTTTAGGTTTTGCCGGAATTATTTGATGTTTGGATTTAAGAAATATATTCAACAACATGTGATTTTATAATTGGATGTATACATGTTTCATAAAGGATTAAAAAAAATTAAGGAATTCATATGCATGGTAGGTGAATATAAAAGCTACATTATTTGGGGAATCTTATTTTATGTGGATTTTTAAACTTAGTGACCTTCCTTCTTCATTTTTGTTAAATGTGGTGGACATGTTTTAGACGAGTCTTAAGATTAACTAATTGTTGAATGGATCAACTTAACCATCGTAAATTATTGTTAATTTGTATCATATTTTAACCATATTGGTTTTAATAAACATTTTATACTCAACGAAAATACTTATGGACCATTTGTTTGTTAAAACTACTTCAAGTGTGAAAAATTCATCTTTGACATTAATTATCAACTGTAAATAATGAATTGAAAATAGATTTAAGCATTGCCAAAAGATGAGATTAATCTTATGACATTGAAATTAATCATTTAATTTTATTTTTTTTATTTTTTTATATGAATACCTCAACTCTATTTAACGTATTATAGAAAAAAAATCATCCTTGTACATTTCTAAGAGATCAATAGTCTTTTAACAGATCAAAAATTTATAATTTTGTAATGGTAAACTTTCTAAAGACCATGTTTTGTACCACTATACACTAAAACTTGATAGTCAGATTTCACATCCATGACTATATCTTCACAAATATTCTCATGTTTCTAAATCATAGTTATTTGGTGACCATTTCATTTCTCTTTACCTCTTTTTACGAAGAATTTTTACAAAACTGTTTAATGATGTGGGAATTTCAAAAATGAGTTTTCTAGTATCAACCATTAATTATTGAAGGAAAATTTTAATTTGCGAGTACATAATTTATTTATGGAGTGGATAATGTATAACCACAAGATTTTATGTATTGTCATTTTTTTAAAATTTATCTTCTTCGACAGTGTACATTACACAGAACACAATGTTTAAACAATGAATATATAATATTATTGTGAAATATATCACCTATCCATTGGAATGGAGGGAATGAAAGTGATTGTATAAACTATAAAACTATAGCAAACTCATGTTTATATAATGAATTCTTCAGTTTCCAATTAATTAGAAATGAATATTAAAAACCATTGAACATAAAAGATGTATTTTTATAAAGAAGAATTTTTATGACCACAATGGCATTTTATACTAATAAATAAAATTAATCACTATTAGTGAAATTAATATGGTATATATTGAATCAAATTTATTTTAAATCATTCAATAAGTTTGATACTCTTAAAATAGTAATAAAATCCATATTAAGCATTAAAGATATATTGTTCAAAAATCTAAATTTTACAACCATTTAATGGGGAACTTACTTTAAAACTGAATGTTAACACTTTTATAAATTATATTTGAATAAGTAGTTTTTTTAATTTGTAATACAAAATTTACATTGGTTCCTTTTTTGTTATTTTTTTGATAAGTTTAATTTTTGATGAATTGTATTGTGACCATTAGAATATTAATGTGACCATTAATAATAGTAATGTTTCCATTAGAAAAATAACCACAGCTATGAAATTATAAATAAAATATAGGTATCTTATAAATGGTAATATGATATAATTATATCATAGTATGATTAAATAAATGTTGTTGGAATTAATAATTAAGTGTTATTATTTTTATAAAATAGAAATATCTATTTTCAATTTTATAATTAATATAATTATTTAAAATACTATTTAGATTCCTGAAATGTAATTTAATTTTTTTTTTGTTTTTTTTGGTTATAAGATAATTTTTTGATCAATTAATTAATTTCTCAAAGTGTTATAAAATCAGTTATAATTTAAAAATCGGTATTTTTTGAATAAGGGACGATTTTAATTTAAAAAATAAATTTCTCATATTTAATTTTTTTTTAAATTGAGTTAATTTTTTAATTCGTCCTATCAAAATATAGTTAGTGTTAATTTTTGGTATTTTTCTAAAATAGATATATTTTTGGAGAATAGTAAAATAAGATAATTTATGATAAATGTTAAATACATGAATTATTGGATCATATGTGATGTATGGATGATATAAGACCATAATATCAATATATCATACATTATTCTAATATATTTGGGTATAATTCTCAAACTACTAATAGTATTGAGCCAAAATAATAAACTAATGAATAAAATATTTGAAAAACACCCCTCTCATCTACTATAAATACCACCCCTCACCACCCCTTATCCCCACACCTTCCAGTCATTGAGCCATGTAAAATTTCTTCCTAATAATATTTCCAATACCATAACCCATATCTAGGATCCATTTTAATAAAAAAAATACTAAAACCAATCCCCGTAATGAGATTATCAATGAGGAGAATTCATGTAGTAAAAATCACCTTTCTTTTATTTTATTTTACTTCCAATTTCTTTTATTTTCCAATCCTAATATAACCTCCTATGTTCAATGAGAAATTATAACTAAAATATCATTTATATGTTTAAATTATATCATGTTAATGGTTGATCCATCATCAAAATCCATCCTCATTCTATTTGGTTATATAAATTAAAACATCACCCGTGATGTGTCAATTTACTAACACCACCAATGATGCATTTTCATTTTTATTAACACATTAAAGGCTAGTAATAAAACCATTTTATGGAAACAAATATAATATAAATATTAAATACTATTTATTGTTCAAGACCTATTATATACACATGATGTTAATTAATAAAACAAATATAGATTGTGATAATTGAAAAACCACCAAAATAATATAAACAATTATCCCTTACATCTTATATAATGATTCATCCTCACCCCAAATATCACAATTAAATATATAACCATTTAATATAATATATGTTCATAAATAGCATATAACATTATTTCTGGATATCAATTCACATTTTACATGAACTTCCATAATCTAATACAAGTAAACTGGTTATAAAACACAAGGAAATTAACGCTCCTAAATAATAATAATATATCTTATAACTCATCAAAAAGAAAATAAATGAACTTAATAAAATTATATTAAAATAAATACATGTATAAAAGGTTTTTAATTATTTAATTAATGGATTTAGTTTTATTATCCAAGGCATTAAGATCAATTGAAAATCTCTTTCAGATATAAGATAAGGGTTTTATCATCTAACTTTTATTTCTTTGAGACATCCCTTATTCAACAACATCCCCTGTATGTGGTGTATGAATAATTATATTAATGTATCATATAATGTATATATTTATATTAATTTTATTAAATTTCTTATTTTATGATCATTAATTTTATGGGGAATATGTTTCAACTATTTGAAAAGTTATAAGGGAATCTCCCCGAACCTTCACATTTCATTCGGGTTATGCCATCTCTCTCTTTATCCCAATGAAATCATTCATTTATATTTATATAGTTCTCTATAGTCAGTTTATATTTTTCTAACCAATCAATCCAGAAAATTTTATCTTTCTTTGATATGGAAATTCATGTATTATAACATATCCCTTTTAAATTCTCCCGATAAGCAAGCTCGATTTATGGGAACTTCCTAATTTCTTACCCATTTTCAAGTACCACCCATAATCTATTTTATGCTTCCAATATTTCTATAAAATTACTATTTTTATCATGGTAAACTACCTTTATTTTTATTTTTGCTGTTATAAAAAATATACATTTCTTTAACGACTCATTTTTATTTTCCTTAAATCAAATTAATGTAGCTCATTTCTAAAGTTTATTAAACACAATTTTTAAATACTTTCACTTAAATTGGACATAATTTATGCCTCAAAAATAATTTTATTGTTATTAAATTTTCTTTTCAATGATACACATGTTTACAATCTGATTTTATGACAAATATTAATTTTTTTTCCAAAATAAATCATTTTTCCAAATTAGAAAGTGTATTTATCATCTCACTTTTACTTATATGAGATATATTCCTTTCCACAACTTATTCTATAAATGTTGTGTATATACTACCATTTGATATATAAAATCATGATTCTTCTTATTATTATTATTATTATTATTATATTATATGTTTCATTTAATGTTATTATTTCATAGGGTTTAATAAATAAATGTTTTAAAGTGGTATAAGACACTTTGAAATTCTTAATGATTATTTTACTCAAAAATATCTATTTGATTTTATTAGAGTATTTTTTTCAATGATTAGGATTAAAATATTTCAAAGTGGTATGGGACACATTGATTTAAATAGTTCTTCTTATTAGACATATGAGGAAGGCATTGGAATTAGTAAGTGACGAGCATTGCCTGCTATAGCCCCTCGATGCATTGGTTGGTATCACAAGACAAAAAAATGGATTTTTGCTGAGACATTAAACATTTATTTTTATATGTCTTGGATAAGTCCTCTAGGATAGGTTTTTGAGGTCATGCATATTAATTAACTCATTATTATATTAGTAATTGATAAATCATGTGATTATTTTACTAGTCAAATATCCATTGTTAAGTTTGATGTGATTATTTGTATGGTGTTATTTATTTAGATTTTATTCATGATATGTTATTCTTAATATTATGTGTTATTGGAATGAGTTTTAGTTTTTAAACTTTTCTTTATTGTCTATTTTTATGATAGATTACTTTATATTGTTTACCCTTATTGAGCATTTGAGATCACCCATTTATTATGTTTTATTTTTTCATAAGATTTGAATATTTTAATTATGAATTACATGCAAGGATAATCTAGGAGTTATGGATGTTTAAAATAGAGTTTCTATATAGTTTTTTCCATTAATTTTATAATGTAAATATTATTTTTATATTTGGTTTGCTAAACCTATTAAACTATTTGGTACTATAGGATATAAACACTTGTTCATAGTACCAATGTAATAAATTAAGGCATTAGCTCTGAGATACTAGGGTTAGGGTATTTACAGATACCTTCGATTAAGAGGTTGTAGCTTAATGGTATATTTTGAAATTCTTGGTTAATAGTTATTCCTCTTCATTGAGAAACCTTTATTGGCATACACCTTATTCATTGGAGGGAAAGAATTTTTGAAAAAAAAAATCCAATATTTTTTGTAGGAATCAAAAATGTTATTATGGTAGTTATTGGGTAATATAGAAGAATAAAAAGGTGATGATAATATAGGAGAAGAGGATACCTTTTATAAGTTTGGGGTGGAGCAATCTTGGAATTATTTAAAGTATTAAATTAATATAAATTAATTTTTACAATAAATTGACTCCAAAAAGACAGATTTTGTATATTATATATGGATAATTAAAAATTATCTCATCCCATCACATTTATACATGTTTATGTGTTGGTTTAAATCTTAAATCTTTTATTTGAACCCCCATTAATCCATTGGAAAATTATAACAATATTAATGTTTTCAACTATATAGGGGTCGATAATGTAACCATTAAAGGAAAAGAGACCCATTAATAAACCATGAATGATATTTTCAACCATATACTATTCTCCTAGCTGAAGATAATATTTTTTGAAATTTTAAATCTTTTATTAAAATATTAATTAATATAAAATATCATTAATTTCATTTTTTGAACTATTATATTACTTTAACATTAAATTCATTAATATAGTAATTTAATTTAAAAATATACCTTTAAAAAATACCTAGAAGGTTATATTTATCAATAAAATCCATAGAAAAAAGTAATTTATCCAAATTGTTTTAAAATATTTATTTCAAAAATGATTTATTTTATTATTCTATTAACTAAATAAATATTATGGTGGAGTTTCAGAATAATATTATATAATTATTAAATAAATACAAATTAAAAATAATTTACATAATAAAACCAATCAATTTATCTTTCAATTTAAAATTTATAACAGAACTAATTTTCATTTTATCCTTATTGAATTGTTTTAGATATATTATATACTAGACAATGCCAATTTTAATTTATTTTTTTCATAATATAATTTAATGGTCGAAATCAATGTGAAATGACAACATGTAACACACCGAGTTTTTGGGAACCTTATTTCCAAAAAAATTAATATTATTTGATGTCGTGCAATTCATGCTATACTAAGTCAATCTTTATTTATACGATTTGAAAAGATAATATTACATTAAATGAAGCATAAATTTTAGTTTTCCCAATTAGGATCACTGAGGTTAGGTTGTGTTACATGCAAGACTGACTTTACTCGATGGCTTCTGTAACACATAAGACCTAGTTTTACTAAATAATAATATATTATTAAAAATAATATTATTTAATATAGTACGATACAACCTAGAAATTAAATTTATGGGTATTAATATTAATAACTAGATTATTAAAATATATGGTTGAATTCATTAGTTAAAAATTAATTAGAATAAAATACAAGAACCAATTGAATATAAAGTGAATGTTTATATAAATATTATTTTTATGATGAACAATTTAATTTATCATAATAAAATAAATTTATTATAGTAAATGAGTTATGTTAATTTAATATACATGTTATATATTCAATCAATTTTTTTGTCATTCAACTAATTTATTTTTTTTATGAATAATAAGAGAATAGACCCGATATTACACATAAAAATCAATATTTTTTAAAAAAAAGAGGCTTCACTACATTATAATGGTGAACCTATTTGAAATATAAATTTTGGAACTTGTATAAAATTTATATTTCAAAATAAACATCATTTTTTAAAGAGAAATTGTAAAATTAGGCAAGGTTGGATTTTTGGTATTTTTCTACGAAGTTTCATTTTTTAATGAATAGTGAAATATAAGGAATTTTAATTCAAAACAACATTTTCATCAAATTTATTTATATAGTTAAATTATATTTTAAAAAAGTATTATCATTTTCTTAGCTTAATATTTTATCCATTTATCCAATTTAGGTCATTGTTATCAATTTTAAATTTAAATTTAATATAAAAACATTCCAATCTTTTGAATATTTTTACATTAAAAACCCCAATTTTTGCCTCGTCGGTGGGATTAAATTTAAATTAATTTATTAGAATTATGGTATTGGAATTTTTAATATTTTATTCTATATTAGGAATCAGAGTAATTTATAATGTATAATAATTTAAACTTTTTTTGTGAAAAAATCATTGTGAATTTAATTGAAAATAATTACATCACTTAGGTAAAAAACACTTAACAAGAGACTAAACTTTAAAATTATGGATTGAAATTAACTATAAACATATAAAAATACTATTTAATGGACATATTTCGGTCAAAACTCCTCTATGGTTCCATAATTATCCATTTGGACACTTAGGGAACATGTAATACTTGTGGAACACACAATTCTTTTCAAAAATACCAAGTGTGTCCATTCCCTCGATTATAAGAAGGCCTAAACTCCTCCCACTTACTCACACCTATGCAAAAAAATTTGATAAAATTTTATTCTTCCAATATATATTAGGAAAATACCACCCCTCATTCTTGAATCACCCTCATGGGATGAAATCCATCCAAGGAATCCCTTTTTTTGCAAACCAAAATGAGTTTCTCAAAGAAGAGGTAATATCTTTCCTCAAGATCTTAAGCTTTATTTCCATTATCCACCAAATTAAATCTATTTATTCCATTATTATACAACATTAATAGTATCTTAAATATACTAATATGTTTTAGGGTAAGGTTTTGACCTAAAAGTACTCAAACTTCCATATAATTGGTAACGAACATACTGTTTATGTGGACGGTGAGCTACCGCCTCACGAAATGATGATTACTCATTTTTTTTCATTGACACCTTTCATGTTTGGGAATTATAATGGAATACTGTTGATATATGATATATATGATATATAATATTTTATTATTCTTATTTAATTATTTTATAACACATTCCTATATACTTTATATCTTATGTAAATATGATTACATAGTTTGTGGATGTGTGGACTACCGCCTCTCAAAATGATTTTATTCGTTCACACATTACCTAGAATCTGTTGAGAATTGTTTTAATGAAAATATATGATATATATAACAGAATAAATATAATTTAATGATTTTATATACATATATACATATATCTAATTTAATTTATTTCAATGTGACAACAAAACAGGAACAACATTCATGTGTTCGTACGTCCTACCATCTCAATGAACGATGTATTGCATTTCATATTTCTATATTTTATATATTATTATAAATAAATAAATAATGAATATATATTATATTTATATAATAATTTACATTATGGAAGTAAGTAAATCATGATCTAAGTAAGATAATCAATAAAAATATGTCAAAATATATATAAAGAACAAAGCAGATAATACCGAAAATAAAACTTTACCATATAGTTGTTAATAAGTGGGTAATATAATGTTCTAATAAAACCATATATGGTATTAGATGAAAAAATTTGGTTCTTTTTTAATATGTATAATAATGTTATATTTATTATATAGGATGATTTAATGGTTTCTATGAGAGTCAAGAGACATGGTAATGGAATTTCATCTGTCTTTTTATATTTATGAAAGACATGCTTTGTTCACCACTCTTATCTTTTGAATGGTGTATATAATTCACATGAATGAATTATATGATTATTATATTTAATGTAATTGGTATTTATATATCCATTTTATGATATTTATTTAATGGGTTTTATGGTTCAAAATTTACCAATTTGTTAAATCAATTTTTTTACAATATGCCTTATTTGGGAGAGATGTTTTATTATGAACCTATATTTATTAAAAATATGTATATTATTCCAATTTTTTTTATCATGAATATAATTATTTTTTATGATATTTTAGTCTCTATATAATTTTATTTTCTTAAATGGGGAGTATAATTCAAAGGTTCTATGTTTTAAGAGCATATAGAAACAATCACATTATTTATCGAGATTATTTATGATTATTCTTTCATATACAAAATATGATGATCCATATCTAAAAATATCTTATGAATTTTACTAAGATCTAGATATGGTTGTTATATCCATGTAATGGGACTATTTTTCCACTCTTTCGTACTTAATATAATTCTAAATATGTTTTTATGAAAATGTTGATATATCTTTATTTTTAGTCATAAATATGTGTTCTTTCAAAATCAAGTATTATAAAATGATTTAAAAACTGTTTATGTATTCTCTTATGATGTTTAAAGAACATATTTACCCATGTTTTACCTTTTTAAAAAATTGTTTAAAAATGAATATTATTTCCATTTTTCGGTCAGGGCAGTTTTCTAAACATTTAAGGGGTAAAAGGAGTGTTCGACATTTACGGGCTTACCCACCCGCATGGACATAATTTTATGTAATATTACTTATATATTTCCATGGTTATATTTAAATAAATTTACTTCCTAATATTCTGGAAATTTGTTTAATTTAATTCTCTTTAAAAAAATGTTTTTGGAAAAAAAATTTCTGTTCAATAACTGTTTTAAGTGATTTTCAATGCTTCCCTTATCTATTATCCAAAGGTTATTTTCAATGAAAAAGATTTAATTTATTTCAAGATATCCTTATACATTTTAAAATTCATTTTCTATAAAAGGAATTTTCAATTGTTTTATATAGTTCTTTCTATATTCTCAATTTTATTTTAAAATAAAATGGTTTTTAAAATGTTTTATGTTTTAAAATAAAATTTTCAAATTAGAAAGAATATTTTCAACAAGAAATGTTTTTAAAAGATATTTCAAAATTATTTCACAAATAAGATAAAATTGTTTGGTGTTACTTTTCTCTTTATAGAGAAATTCTTTAGTGTTTCCATTCATATTCATTCTCATAATGGTTTATGTTTTGATGGCATGATTTTTATGACACTCATTTCTATTTCATGGGTCATATGCTTTAAAACCACTTTCTTTTCATGAGATATTATTTTAATGAATTGAATATGTTACTAATGTATTTTTTATTCAGGTTATGATATTATTACATGTTTATCATACTCATTTCATTTCATGGGTTAGGATATGATTAGTTATTATTTTTGGAACATGTATGTATGATTTTATTATGAGATGGGTGGGACCATATCTTCCTTTAATGCATTGGTTAAAGATTTATATCTCATGATATAGACCAAAATAGTATTGGGAGTGAACTTTGACAAATAATATGTTAATGTGAGTGAACTATGACTAAAAATATGGTATGGTAATTGAACTCATACTACTAAAATTTCTATGTGAGTGAACCATGACTGCCATGATGGTATGGTAAGCGATCTGATACTACCAAGATAGTATTGGCTGTGATGCCTTGTCTACTATGGAAATCATTTTATAGTTTTATTTTTCTTCTATAATTCAATGTATTATTTATAAGTTATGATTTCATTGATTATGTTATTTATTTCTTAATGATTAATGTCTTATGAACATCCAAGCCTTAGGAAATGACTTATGTTTATGATCTTATGATATTAATGGAATGATCTTATAATGTTTTGATCGTGATCTCATACCACTACAATCATGTCTATGCTTACATGCCTCCCTTTTCTAGCCTTACTTAGAATACAATCTCACCCCTTTTTATGTTTCATTTCCCCCATTTTATGAATAAATATATTATGTTTAATGTGTCTAAGAAGTATTCTTATAAAGATGAACCCAGTGAGAGATAATGTATCTCAATTGTCTAACAATGTTTATATTTCCTTGTTTTGAAAGTCACTACACTTGTATCGTCTTTGGGCATCTTTTTGTATAATTTTTTAAGTATTCCAAAAATGTTATGTCATGTTAATGTTTAAAAAAAGAGGGTCTCTAAAGTTGGTATCAGTGAAAATTTTTAGTTAACCGTTGGAAGCTAGGATGATAAAACCATAGTGAGAACCTGAATTATATGTCTAAGGATAAGTATATGAGAACGTATAGGAAAATGTCATGGAATTTTGGTAGAGGAACGAGTGTGTGGTTTTCTAGAAATACATCCCTATATAGATAATACATGTGGACATGATTTTTGAATAGATGTACCTAGGAGTAACGACTACTACAAGGTGTGTTGGGCCTGACTCGATATAACTTGGCCCATGAAAATGGTCCTTAATATTCACATGGTTTAAAACTCTGGATGGGATATGCTTTGGGAATTCACAAAATCTTCACGGACCATTATAAAGGATTTAAATGGAATTCAGCTATGAATAACCTTGAATGCAACTGAGTTTTCATAGTTCAAGAAAGGGGTCATAATTTATACATTATATAGGTGGTTTTCATGATTATGTGCTTCCTCACTATGATAACCATTTCTTATTCGAAAATTTCTAGTGTTAGTAAATTGAGGAAACCCTGAGAAATTGGGTTTACAATTAATGTGATGGAATAAATTATGATGTGGAGTTAAATGGGTTGATCATTAGAGTGGAGGTCATTGTAATCATTCATAATAAGAAATTAAAAGACATGATTAACAATCTATATGTTATCCAACTCTGAGACTCAGAAAATAAGATAAGGAATGAGTTTACTATGAGTTCGTGTCATAGAGATCAAGAAGGAAAGTAGATTCGGTTTCCTTTGTGTCATAAATGTGGAAAGAATCACCTATTTTAATATCTCATAGGAACTAAAAGATGATTTAACTTTGGAAAGTAATGCCATAAAGTAACTAATTGAAAAGGGAAAAATTAAATGTTTAGTTAATGTAATGGGTATGAATATTGGACTCCTAAAGATATTATCAATTGATTAATAATATAACTTTGGAAATTCTTGGAATTATAAAAATTGATGTCCTACGTGGGAGGCACATGAAGAGAATCAGTAAGGTGTAAAAATTAATGGTTTATTGATTATGATTAAGACACCATGATCAAAATATGAAATTTATGTTATGTTATTATAGTATTGTTGATAATAATTATTAAATTGAGTTTTATAAATGATAAGATATGATTCATATTTCATATTCTAGAAAAGATGTATTTAGGAATATATTGATAAATCATGAGTAATGGATTATGAATAATGTTAGATGATTGAAGTGTATTTTTTATGGAATTAAAATATTATATAATAATAATAATCATCACATATATATATATATATATGAATTTTAAATATATGTTTTTCATTTAAAATTTGAAAGGATATGTAGAATGGTGCTGCTAAGGTAGAAAATTGATTTCATTGAAGGGTGATAATCTGATTAAGGGAAGGTGACACTTAATTTATAACTAATGTTGAGATAATGATGTTTGGATAATGATATGGTGGATATTAATAAGTAAATTGGATAGTACTAATTACCTCATAATTTATAACTAATTTGTTGAAAAAATTGTTTAGGTTATCATGGATGAATTTTCCAACTTCTTGCATCTAATGATTTTATCCAATAAACATTGTAACAATGAATCATGCATACATTCAATAACTTTTTTTGTAATTTAGGTTATTAAAATGATTTATGAAAATAAATGATGAAGGTATTCACATGTTTGTTATACAACGACAAACATATACTTTATGTGAAATGAGTGATCAATGATAATCTATTTTTTCGATATTCAGTGACTTTACTTATAACCTTTTGGACATCCATATTTCATAAGTGTTATAAAGATAATGATTTATTGAATGGTTTAAGTTAAACTATAGATGTATTCTGTGAGAATAAAGTATTACCTAACCGCATGAGGATTTTTACATATTGAATAACACGTTCAAACAACTCTATTTAAATGGTAACTGAAGACAAATGAGATGGCTTATAATAGATCTCATTATATGTTAATGTTTCATGTATAAAAAATCAACTATCCTTTTTGGAGAGATAGTTTAAGTTGAAATTGGTCATTACATTTAAAATGGGTTAGATTTTTCTTATAAAAGGGAATCAAATTAAGTAAGTATATATTCTTGTGGAAAAAATATTCATTTTTTGGAAAATGGTTTTAAAATAAAATGTTGTCTAATTATCATCATTTTTATGAAATTAATGAAGTATTTGATTATTCTTAACTTTATGGTTTTGTGATTATTTACTTTCTCTATATCACCCACTTTTTTGGTATTAGTGATCATTATCATCCTCTATGATTATTTTCACTTTTCCTCCATGTCCATGTTTTCACTTCTGACGTATTTCCTCTTATATGGAAACCTAGTTATGTGTTTCTTTAGGTAAAAATTATGTTTCCAACATTAAATTTTTAAAGGAATTTTTATTGTTTATTTTTAAAATGTAGGTTTACATGAAAATGAAAATAACATTAATGTATTAAACCATTAATAAAATAGAAATTTTTTGTTGGATAAATTCATTTTAAGGCATGTAGAATGTAACACCAAGAGTTTTGTTAACCTTTTTTGTGAATAAATTAATTTTATTTGATGTCGTGAATTGCACACAACACTAAGTAAAACATTATTTATAAACTAGACAATTTAATCTTACGTTACAAAAATTGTAATTTTTTTCTTTATCTACACATAACACTGAGGTTAGCTTCTGTTACATGCATGATTGACTTTTATTGATGGCATGCAAAACATGTAAGACCGAGTTTTACTGAACAAAAATTTATTATTTAAAATATTATTATTTAATATGAAAACATAGAACCTAGGCCTTAAATTGATGGATTTTAATAAGATTATATATATTAATAAAATATATGGGTGAATTTATTGGCAACAAATAAAATAGAAATGAATATAGGAACCAATTGAATATAAAGGGAATGTTTTTACAAAAACAATTTATGCTCACAAAGTGATTTTACGCTAATAAATTAAATTATTTATATTTAATGAGTGATATTAATGTAATATACATGTTATATATTAAATCAAATATTTTTTAAATTCATCCAATATATTTCATTAGCATAAGATGAGAACAGACCCAATATTATACAAAAAGCATTTATTTTTATAAAAGTAGTTTTACAACCTTTTAATAGGGAATCCATTTAAAATATTCATTTTGGATTTTTTTTAAATTTTAAATGATTAAATAATCTTAATTTTTGAAATATAAACACAAAAATTTGGTTTGGATGTATTTTTGGTATTTTTTGTGATGTTTATTATTTTTATTGAATAACAGAAAATAATGAATTTAAATTTGAAACATATTTTTCATTTAATATTTTTATATGTATAAATATTATTTTCAAATAGTTTTAAAGTTTAAATAGATTAATTATTTCTAAATTAATTTAAATTAGGTAATTTGAATCATTTTAACATTGTAATTGACTATATTAACATAGAAAACATTTGAACATTTTTACATTAAAACCCCTCATTGTCATCCGTTCTATGGGATTAATTTTAAATTACATTATACCAATTCTGTGATTGGAATAAGGAAAAATATATTCAATATTTGTAATAATAATAATTCTTAATTTTTGATATTTTAAATTTAGTATTTGATAATCAAAATATTAGTGAAAGATATTAAAATTAATTACATAGATTAAGGTAAAATTAAGCTTAAGAGGGGACTAAACATTAATATTAACGGGGAAATAACCTATAAACTTGTCCAAAAAATATGTTATGGAACTATTTATCCCAAAAAACATATATGTTTCCATAATGGTTTATTGTTACACTTTGGAATAATTAATACTTGGAGAACACACATTTCTTTTCAAAAATACCAAGTGTCTCTATTCCCTCAACAATAAAAAGGCCTCCTCTACTCCCACTTCCTCACACCTTTCAAACCACATTGGCCCAAAAAATATCTAACCAAATAGATCATAAAATAGATCCATTAATCCTTTAATCCTCACTTTGGGTATAAATCCATCTATGGAATCCATTTGGTGAAAACCAAAAATGATTTACCCAAAGAAGATGCGACATCATTCCTCAAGCTCTTTAGTTGTTTATTCTCCACCCCCTATACACTTTTTAATACATTATTATAAGACAACAAAAATATCCTCATTATAATTATATGTTTTTATGCTATGTTTTATACCTACACATATAAACACTTCGATTTAATGGTTAACAAACATGATGTTTTTATGTGGGGCGATCTACCGCCTCACGAAACGATGATTGTTCGTTTTTCATTTAGAAGCATTCATGGTTTGGAATTATGAGGGAAAAATATTTATATATTATATATATTATATTTATTATGTATTTATACTTATTTAATTACTTTATAACACATAAATTTATACATTACATCTTCTGTAAATGTGATAACATCATTTGTGGACATGTGGATTACGACCTCCTCTAAGTGATGTGATTCGTTCACATATTACATGGAATGTGTTAAAGAAGGTTCTAATGAAAATATATTATATATATAACATAATAACAGTAAAATAATAATATTATATTCATATATTTAATTTACATACTTTTTTCAATATGACAAAAAAATAGAAATAGTGTTCATGCGTACGTATGACCTACCCCCTCCATGAATGATGTATTCTATTTTATCTTATATATTTTATAGATTATAATAAATACAAAATACTAAATATATATGATATTTATATAATTTTTCACATTATTTAATTATATAAATCATGATCTTAGTAAGATGTTCAATAATAATAATTTAAAACATGTTCGAAGAATATAAAGAATATTACCTGAAGTGAAATATTAACATAGAATTTTTTATAAGTGTGTAATATAAATTTAATAAAAAAAATATATGTTATTAAATTTAATAATAAGGTATAGTGATAGATTTATAATAAACATATATTAATTATACAATATTTTTGAACTAACACGATGATAGTTATACCACAAGGTAAGGGAATTTCATCTCACTTTTTATATCTGTGAGTGACATACCAAGTTACTAACTCTTTTATTTTACGTGGTGTATATAATTATAATGAATTTATTAAATTATTATTATAATTAAATTTATGTTTATTTACTTATCCATTTCATTATTTTTCTTTTATGATTTTTGTGGTTAAAATGTTACTAAATCTGTAAAGTAATTTTGATTCAATTTTCCTTCTTTGAGACACAGGTTTTGTTATGCACCTAGGTTATTTAATTAAGTGAATATGATTCCTATTGACATATTACACCATGAATATACATTTGTCATGTAATTTTAGGCTCTATGTAATTTTATTTTCTTATATGGGTCGTATGATTCAATGTTACCAAGTGGTAAGAGTTTTTTGAAACAATCTCATCGTTTATAAAGATTATTTCAATTGATGAAACCAAATGATCCATATATTAAGAACTCTCATTAAATTTCTCACCATCTAGATATGCATGATATATTCATTTAATTTTACTATTTTACCACCCTTTTGTACCAAATATTATTAATAAATTCTTTTTATGAAAATGTGGACATATCTTTCATTTCATTCAGAAATCTATATTATTCCAAAACTGTGTTTTCTAAAAGGTTTTAAAAATTGTATTACTATTATCCTATAATGTTTAAATGAAATATTGACACATATTTTACCTTTTTATAAATTTTTTTAAAAAGGAATATTCTTGTCATTTTCTAGTTAAGAAATTTTCTGAACTTTTATGGTGCGAGAAGAATGTTCGACATGTGTGGACTAACCCACCATCATGACCGTCATTTCCATTAGGATTAAATTATAACTTTACAAAGTAATTATTAAATAAAAATAATTTTCCTAATATTCTATTAATTTATTGAATTTATTTTTTAAAATAAAAAATGTCTTAAAATATGTTTTATGTTCAAAAAATGTATTATGTTCTTTTTAAATCTCCCATTATATGTTTTCAAAAGGTTATTTTCAATGTAAAGGATATAAATGATTTCAAGATTTCTTTATATGGATTCAAATCAATTTTCTATAATAGAGTTTTTCAAATGATTTTCTATCATTTTTTATAGGTTCTCATGTTTATTTTAAAAAAAAAATTCGAAAGGTTTTATGTTTTAAAAATATTTTTTTAAAGTAAAAAACGATATTTTTCACAAGAAATGTTTTGAAATATCATTAAATTTTTATTCCCATAAAATACATCGATTTATGTTACTAATTAATTTCTAGAAAAATTATTAAATGTTTCCATTAATTTTATATTATTTAATGGTTTATTTTTTTATGCTTGATCTTTACAAAACCAATTTCTATTTCATGAGTTATATGCTTTTGAAACCAACATAGTTCCATCGGATATTCTATTGATGAAATTATTTTTAAGCCTATATTTTTTTTAATAGGTTATGACATGATTACATGTTTATAATACCCAATTCAT
This sequence comes from Viscum album, assembly GCA_963277665.1. Taxonomy (NCBI): domain Eukaryota; kingdom Viridiplantae; phylum Streptophyta; class Magnoliopsida; order Santalales; family Viscaceae; genus Viscum; species Viscum album. The sequence continues at coordinate 605,351,748 of OY728139.1, read as the reverse complement.
TTGATGGGTTATGATATGATTGTTTATGATTTTGTGGCACATGAATATATGATTAAATTATGACATGTGTCAGACCTATATCATTATCCAATACATTGGTTAAAGATTTATATATATAGAGATAGACTAATATGGATTGTTAGTGAACCTTTAATACTAATATATCCATGAGAGTGAACCATGAATACCAATATTATATCGGGAGTGAACTCATACTACTGAGGTGGCTATGAGAGTGAACAATGACTACCAAGATGGCATTGGAATTGAACCTGTACTATTAATATGTAATTAGAAGAGATTCTTTTACTATTATATAAATAATTTTATATTCTTATGTGTCTTCCATAATTCCATGTATTATTCCAATATTATTCTTTCATGGATTAGGATATTTATTTCCTTATGATTCATTTCTTATGAAACTAAAAGATTTTTTCCATGATTCATGTTTATGATTGTGTGATATGAATGGTATGATCTTATAATGATAAAATCACAATCTTGTACCCCACTACTCATGTTTATGCTTACATATCTCCCTTGTTTACCCATTCTAGTAATCAAATCTCACCCCTTTTTATATTTCCTTTCCCCTAGGTTATGAATATATGTATCATTTTTTATGTGTATAAGAAGGGTTATAGTAAAGAAGAATCTAGTGGGTGATATTGTATCCCACTTATGTACCAATGTTTATTATTCCATGTTTCCAAAGGAACCAAAGTAGCACAATATTTGGGTGTATGTTTTTATAATGTTTTAAGTATTCAACAGAAGTTATGCAATATTACTGTATGAAACGACGTGGTCTCTAAACACCGAGTGGGTATAGAGTGACAAATTTGATAGAAATTGATGAACTCCACTCATCTAGTAGGATAAAGAAAAGTGTTAAATAAATTTTAATGCCTTATACAATGTTTTTAACACTATTTTGTCTATTTTAGTCATACTGGGGTGAAATATTTTTTTCCCAATGTTGTTATTTATAATGAAATACAATAAAATAAACAAATTTAAAAAAAATTATCATTAAAAATATAAATATGGAATCCATTTTTCCAGTTAGAATTCATTTGTTTTCTATAATTTACATTAAAATTAAATATACAAACATGATGAAAAATAGTTATCCTGAAAAATAGTTTTCTTAAATATATTGTTTCTTATAAAAAAATAAATGATATATGTAATTAAAATTACCTTAATTTTATTATTATGAATATAAATGATATAATTATTCTTTTAAAACATTTTAAAACAAAATCAAACACTATAAATTCTTAAAACAAAAAAAACAATTTTCAATAAAAATATATATTTTCTACTATTCATTAAAAAAATTAATATTTTGAAAAAAAATTCATACTCAAAAAATTTATCTAATATTAATAAAAAAATAATATAAATTTTTTCAAAACAAAAATAAAATTTTGTTGAAATTAACTACAAAATTCATTAAAGAAATTTTCTAAACCCTGTTTTTGACGAAAAATATATTTGAATCATAAAATGAGATTACTAAAAAATTGAGTAGTTATTTAATATATATAAATCAATGCATAAGAATTATATAAAATATTTATCTATATTTTTTAATGTTTTTATTCATATTCATCAAACCAAATTTTATGGCTAGGTTATATCATCCGTATTTAAATATTGATATTTTAATAATAAATCACTTTTCATTTAAATTGTATGTTGTTTGTAACACAATATATAAAAGGAAATAAATTTATTTCACGAAAAATAAAAAATTCTCATGAGGATTCCTTATTCCCCCTTAAAGAAATTGATCCATTGAAATTTTATGAAAGTCATAAAAGGTTCATCCTTTTTTAAAAACCCACATCACACATAAGGATAATTAATCTTCGTTTAAAATAGGAAATTGGGAAACATAATTGTTACCAAAATTTACACATATTTAGTTTCCCAGATAGGGAGAACACTTTTTATAAGTTAAAACATAGAATTTGAGGGTAAACATATTGTCCAATCACTAATAGAGATTGTTTAAAGGACTATCAATTCTTTAGAAATGAAGGTAGAATAATTAAATTGTTTTTGAAGGTCCATTTCATATAATAATTTATTCATTATCTACTAAATCCTATACCCACAAAAATAGATTATCCCAAAAAAGATTATGGTTATTTCAAATAAAGTCATGAGTATAAATACAATGTTTACAACTAGTGAATACGTACTCATCTTAATTTAATCTTCTCAATATATTATAACTAGATTCCTATTACGATTCTTGTTTGATAATTGTTTCCTCTTAGCTTTAATTGAGGATTCATTATCATTATGAATTATAAAAGTGTGCATAGATATAGAATTAAAAAAGATTGATTTTTCAACCAAAGTACGCATTATAAAAAATTAATGGATTTCCACTTCAGATGTATTAATTTTATAAGCGGAACCTGGATCCATTTCCCTTTTAAGAGATTAATTTACATTAATCTTATGGAATTAATTTTCATAATTTACCATCTCTTTATAGTTGAAACACTAGACCTTGGAAGATTCTTTCATCCATCACACTCCCATGCCTAGTTTGTAGCACCCTGAGATTTTATGAAAAATATTCTTTTTAATTTCATTAATGTCTTGTGTTATACGCTACACCAAAAGGAGATTTCACAACACACATCTCTGACCTGGCTTGAATTACACGCAATCACGACCTTCCTCGATAGCGTGTGTAGTACGCAATAACAAGTTTCACTAAACAACAATATGCTATTAAAACTAGCCGTTATGAATAGTAATAACCACTTTTTGAAATTTTGTAAATTTATTTTTCAAAATGGAATTCATTTTTGGATTCGTAATATCGAAATTAGCTTAGGGTGAAACTTTGGTGATTTTCGGATAACTTTCATATTTTGATGAATAGTTGAGATTACTAAATTTTAATTAAAAACAACTTTTTTAATCGAAATAATTAATAGTGGTAAATTATTAATTTGAGTGGTTTTAATGTATATTTAGAATATATTTTTACAATTTAATACAATGTTAGACATTGGATGTAATTTCACATTTAAACCATTTATAAACAAGTGTCAATCTTTTGATAGTTATTATCTCTTAAAAACACTCTATTTGTTGTGACAGTGGAAATTAATTATAAAATTAATTAATGAAACTTATATGTTTGGAATTTTGTAAAATAGAAATCATTTTTGAATTCGGAATATCAATTATATCCTAGGGTGAAATTTTGGTACTTTTCTGAAAACTTTCAATTTTTGATGAATAGTGAAACCACTAAGTGGTAGGTTAAAAACTGAATTTTGCATAAAACTTAATTTTACCGCTTCTGTGAATGGAATTTCAAAAATACGACAGACACGGTTAATATCAAGGAATAAAATGTCGTTCAATGAGATAAAAATAATTTGTGGTGAATAGTAACTTTTTACTTTTTTTTACCATGATTAATAGTAAATAGGGTAACTAAGGGTAAATATGATATTAATATTACCCTAACACGTGTCCTAATTCTATTGGAAAAGTTTAATTCGACCAAAAACAAACATAGGAATAAAATATGACCATTTAGGCCCACTTGGATTAGATTAGGACATTTATTATTAATTTATTTAAAGAAGGGTTAAAAGAGTTAAAATCAAAGTTTATTTACTAAATCATTTTTAATATGGGGTTATACATAAGATAAATTCGACTATAAATATTCATTAGAAAGATAAATCGATTTCCTACATAATGGTATTTTATTTGTAATTTTTAGACATTAAATAATTTAATTTATTTATGACACAATGATGATGCAGTAATTATCTTATTAATGAAATATTGACATAATTGATGTTATAAACACAAAAATAAATGTAATTTGAGACTTTTTATGAATTAAACTAATTTTATAGGTTACTATGATATATTATTGTTGATTTAATAAACTTGGTTCGAACATATAATTCTGTTATGACTTTCACAAAAATCATATATCAAATAGTTTCAAAATTGACACAAAATAGTTTTTAAATCAAATATTATATTATTAATTGTTATTTTATTCCTAAAAATCTAAGGTTCGGCCAAATGACTTAGATAAGGATATATATATTAATAATAAATAATTTGGGGTTCGTTTGGTATGTTATAGTAAGTGTATTAACCATATAGTGTAAGAAAACAAAAAGACACGGTAAAAGTTAAATTATTTAACTTAGAGTTAAATCTAATTGATAAGGTTAAAATAATAACCTAAACTAGTCTAAATCCTATTGGTTGATATGATTTCGACCCATCCCCACTTTAGCTTCGAAATAAGACCCTTTGGAACCATTATAAACCTATTTTGACTTTAATATAAAATAATATTTTGAGATATTCCTAAGGTGCCCCTCTCCTCCCTTATAAAAGGACACCTCCTCCCCCTCCTCCTCACACCAATTTGAGCACTCAATCTCGGCCAAACCCTGCCAAAATCCCTTCTCCACTTCCCTATTATCATCCTAGAGATCCTGGTCTTCTTCAAAGACCATCCTTAGTTATTTAAGTGGAGGCTAAGAAAAGGCGCGTCAAAAAGAGGTAATATCCATTACAGATCTTTTTCAATTTCTTTCTTCTTAAACTTCTTCTTCTTTAGTTGTTTCATGATAAATTAATAACATCAGTATTTCTTATATACTGATATGTTATTATAAATATGAAACAACTCTAATTAACCTTCTATCCATCCTACGGAAAAAGTAAATCCCTGCGCGTGCGTACGTACGGAATACCGTCTCCACGCCGTGGTGTAATCTATTTTCCGCCACCACCTTAATTGGATGGGTATAAAGGTGTAATGAGTAACTATATATGATTATTATAAAGTGATATTGATACTGAAATAGTATACATACACTTCAACACAATTCCATGACCATGGGAACGATATCATCGCTCGTGCGTACGTACGGACTACCTTCTCCACGACGTGATGAGATTCATTCTCAATAATTAACCATTCATGAATGATTATAAAGTATATATAATAAGTACTAATGAAATATATGACCTGTTAATGATACTGGATTTATGTATATTTATATGTATGTCATCTACCTAATTCCATTCAATTAAATAAGGAAACGAAAACAGCGTTCATGCGTACGTACGGACTACCGTCTCCATGAACGGTGTATTTCTTTCCATTTACTGATTTATTATATATGTATATTCTGAATATATATATATAAATAATGTTTTATATTCTGGAATTAATTAATCATGATCTATTTAATCATATGAATAATTACAAGTTAAAAACACGAACGACAAATGAGACGATTTTACCCAAAACGCTACTTTAACATAAATTTACAAAAGAACGGGTAATATAAAGTCATAAGTGGACCATATATGATATAATAACAATGAATATGATTCTGGAATAAGTCAATAACATGATTTAAATCATTATACAGGAGGTTCGGACACTTACAAAGCAAGTCGGACCTAAGGTAAGGGAAATATCACAATCTCATTTTTATCCGAGATTGTTTATTTGTAAGTATTTACTGGGGTGTATTTTATCATCCACATCCATGTTTCATCAATATGTAATATTATTTCCATCCACCTACAATTTTTTAAATCCATTTTTACCCTTCGGTGAGTTTTTAGTAATATGTATGAAAGGAATCTTTTGTCGTTTTTCGTACGAGGTACATTTTGACTTTTCCGACAAAAGTACGAAGAATGTTTTTTTTAACTTATACGACATGAATGGATTTTTAAAACATTATTTACAAGAAGCTTCCTTTACAATTTTTCAAGTTTATTTTTAATCAACTTCTTTTATTTTAAAATTGTATGACATGTTAAGAAAGGAAAAGTGTTTTTGAAGTAGAAAGGATATTTTCCTCAAGAATGGAGTTCAAATGTTTTATCAAAATTATTTTCCATCTAAGATAATATAGGGTTCTGTTTTTATCCCTATTATTACATTGATTTGATTATGTTTTGAAGGAATTATCTTTATGAAGTCATTTACCTTTTATGATTTGTTTTATGATGTCATGATGTTTCAAGAATCCCATTTTTGTTATATGTGTTATGCGATGATGTATGATTTATGAATATCTGGCACACATAAGAAAGGATTCATTATAAGATGGGTGGGACCCATATCTCCCTCCAATGCATTGGGTAAAGATTTTATATCTCATGAGATAGACATGGCTGGAATGGTAGGTTATACCGGTTCAGTGAAACAGGACTGAAACGAGGGTTACTCGATTCAGAAAGGGACTTTGTCCACTAAGATAGTCTTGGCAATGAGTCTTGACTAACAAGAAATGATTCTCTATGATTATGTGTGAATGCCACAAAGATTCATCTTTTAAGTTTTGATTATTGTGATTACATTTCACTTCCATGATTTACCCCATGTTATGAAATTATGATCTCTTTTGCAGGTTAAGATTTCCAAAAGTTATGTGCTTATGTATATGATGTGATTGATATTTCTTTTGTTTACCCTTACTGAGCATTTGAGCTCACCCTTTTATGTTTTCTTTTCCCCAGGATATAAAGAAAGGTTTTAGGTAAAAAAAGGAAAGATCTTTATGGGAGATATTGGAGATCTTTCACCACGATTAGAAGATTACGTTCCGAGTTTTCAAAGACACTAAACTATTACGATCCTTGTGTGTGTATTTTTTTGTTATGTACTAAGTATTCCGCAAAAGTAATGTAATGTTCATGTACGTCAGGCTTTGGGTCTCTACAGTTGGTATCAGAGGAAAGGTTTAGTCAACCTTTGGAAACTAGGATGTGAGAACTTTAGTGAGATCCCTATAGATATTTATAAGGTATGTCTAGGGATGTCCCTAAGGATAAGTATATGTATAGGATACAGTCCTAGAACTATGGTAACGATCATAGAATTTAACCTAAGATGTTAGATATTGAGGACACTCCACCTCTATTATGTTGTTTTCCCTAGCATGATTTTTGCCTCTCAGACTATTCTTTTTTGGGTTTTAGAAAATGGCTGGAAACAAGATGATTCACGATAATGGAGGATATGATGGACAATGGAATGATATTCTTCATAATGAAAAGGGATTTGGAAGTCCAAACATCATTATTATGCCGAATCAGCAATCTCATAATATGATCAATAAAGTAAAATTTGGTAAGTTTCCTGACTCGGCTAATAAGAGAAAGATGGACTTTCATGATGATCATAGAGGAAAGAAAGTTCAATTTCCCCTATGTAAATCATGTGGGAAGAGGCATCAAGGAGAATGTTTCAAAGGAACTGGAAGATGATTTGGGTGTGGAAAAGAAGGACACAAAGCAAGTAAATGCAAAGTAAAAGTTTAGTTAACAACATGGATGAGGATAATGGTATTGCTACGACAGCAACAATGGTTAAATGTTTTAAATGTGGAATGTACAGGCATTATGCAAACCAATGCCCTAAGGTAAAGTCTCATGAAGATAATCAGTATGGTCGTATGGGAAGTATTTATGTGTATGATGATGAAGAGACTACAAATGATATGTGAGATGAAAGAATTGTTGAAGCTCGGTCAATGGTTTAAGAATGTAGTGGAATGATTACATGTTTATCATGTGTAATGTTGTATAAGTAATCTCATGGTACTATGGAATAAAGAGACATGTAAGGATTGTTACACTGTTATCTGATTAATGTTACCAGTATCCATGAAAGGTTATTCAGATATTTTTGGAATGTAGATGATATGCGCATAATGAAGGGATAAGGAGAAAATTAAATGTTTGATAGTATTCATGAGCTCATGACTGATATAAGGAGAAGGTTATATCATGGTTTGAGTATATAGAATTTTTGGATTTTGGTATGTGGAAGGTGTTAACTTTTAACTACATTCATGTTTTCACTAAGGTTCAATGGGTATTCAAGAGAATACATGATTAAGGACTTTGAATGTTTAGAATGTGACCAACAAGACATATCTTATGATATATGGGGATCAACGATGGTATTAAATCTCTGGTAATTGTTTTCACTATATTATGAGAGTGGACTGCAGTATTATGGGTAAGCCTAAAGATTGGAATGGATAATGTTGGACATAAGTTAGTATTGTTTAAGGATAGAAGTTTTTTTTCGATATTATTGATGGGATGTTATAGTAATATAGCTTTAGAAAAAGGACAACCTGCAGGACGGGCGATAGCCCATCACGTCGGAAAAGGATGTGGGAATCGTACCCACAACCGAAGTGCGACTGGCCTTTATCGCCTACCACTGGCCTACAGGAAGTCCCTGGTTAGTAGAAACAAGATTTATTTTATGATATATGAAGTATAAGTTCATTTTTGGAACCATATACGATTAACCATAAGATGGACTTATAACTTTTGCTAACCTTTTGTTTGAAAGAGATGGAATGACCTATCATTCTATCACATGATTTGCTAACAATGACAAATTCAACTTCATTTCTTTAAGAGATGAAGTAGAAATTGTCCAAATAACGACAAATAGTGAGACTATACCAAAATCACAAAAGTATTTCTTCTAATTCCAATTTCATCAACTTTAGGGAAATGATCTTGAAAACCTAAAATGTTGTCCTAGTGCTCTTATATCTGATTAATCAGATAGTACCTTAGATCGTCACAAATTTATGGATTTGTGATTGCTAGCTTTTCTATAGCCATGTTCTCTACCACTCTCCATCAGAACATGATGGTTAGATTTCTCTTCCATATCCATATTTTCACCTATGTGGAAACCCAGTGATTAGTTTATTTGGGTAACCGTTACGTTTCATACTTTTGTTTTTAAAGATTGGTTTTGGTATTCCTTTTTACGATGTGGGTTTCGATTAAAGAAACTTTCTAATAGTAAAACATTTTAAACCCTGATGAATTTCGAGGGCGAAATTCATTTTAAGGGGGGTAGAATGTAGCACCCTGAGATTTTATGAAAAATATTCTTTTTAATTTCATTAATGTCTTGTGTTATACGCTACACCAAAAGGAGCTTTCACAACACACATCTCTGACCTGGCTTGAATTACACGCAATCACGACCTTCCTCGATAGCGTGTGTAGTACGCAATAACAAGTTTCACTAAACAACAATATGCTATTAAAACTAGCCGTTATGAATAGTAATAACCACTTTTTGAAATTTTGTAATTTTATTTTTCAAAATGGAATTCATTTTTGGATTCGTAATATTGAAATTAGCTTAGGGTGAAACTTTGGTGATTTTCGGATAACTTTCATATTTTGATGAATAGTTGAAATTACTAAATTTTAATTAAAAACAACTTTTTTAATCGAAATAATTAATAGTGATAAATTATTAATTTGAGTGGTTTTAAAGTATATTTAGAATATATTTTTACAACTTAATACAATGTTGGACATTGGATGTAATTTCACATTTAAACCATTTATAAACAAGTGTCAATCTTTTGAGAGTTATTATCTCTTAAAAACACGCTATTTGTTGTGACAGCGGAAATTAATTATAAAATTAATTAATGCAACTTATATGTTTGGAATTTTGTAAAATAGAAATCATTTTTGAATTCGGAATATCAATTATAGCCTAGGGTGAAATTTTGGTACTTTTCTGAAAACTTTCATTTTTTGATGAATAGTGAAACCACTAAGTGGTAGGTTAAAAACTGAATTTTGCATAAAACATAATTTTACCGCTTCTGTGAATGGACTTTAAAAAATCCGACAGACACGGTTAATATCAAGGACTAAAATGTGGTTCAATGAGATGAAAATAATTTGTGGTGAATAGTAACTTTTTACTTTTTTTTACCACGATTAATAGTAAATAGGGTAACTAAGGGTAAATATGATATTACTATTACCCTAACACATGTCCTAATTCTATTGGAAAAGTGTAATTCGACCAAAAACAAACTTACGAATAAAATATGACCATTTAGGCCCACTTGGATTAGATTAGGACATTTATTATTAATTTATTTAAAGAAGGGTTAAAAGAGTTAAAATCAAAGTTTATTTACTAAAACATTTTTAATATGGGGTTATACATAATATAAATTCGACTATAAATATTCATTATAAAGATAAAAATATTTACTACATAATGGTATTTTATTTGTAATTTTTAGACATTAAATAATTTAATTAATTTATGACACAATGATGATGCAGTAATTATCTTATTAATGAAATATTGACATAATTGATGTTATAAACACCAAAATAAATGTAATTTGAGACTTTTTATGAATTCCACTAATTTTATAGGTTACTATGATATATTAGTGTTGATTTAATAAACTTGGTTCGAACATATAATTCTGTTATGACTTTCAAAAAAATCATATATCAAATAGTGTCAAAATTGACACAAAATAGTTTTTAAATAAAATATTATATTATTAATTGTTATTTTATTCCAAAAAATCTAAGGTTCGGCCAAATGACTTAGATAAGGATATATATATTAATAATAAATAATTTGGGGTTCGTTTGGCATGTTATAGTAAGTGTATTAACCATATAGTTTAAGAAAACAAAAAGACACGGTAAAAGTTAAATTATTTAACTTAGAGTTAAATCTAATTGATAAGGTTAAAATAATAACCTAAACTTGTCTAAATCATATTGGTTGATAGGATTTCGACCCATCCCCACTTTAGCTTCGAAATAAGACCCTTTGGAACCATTATAAACCGATTTTGACTTTAATATAAAATAATATTTTGAGATATTCCTAAGGTGCCCCTCTCCTCCCTTATAAAAAGACACCTCCTCCCCCTCCTCCTCACACCAATTTGAGCACTCAATCTCGGCCAACCCCTGCCAAAATCCCTTCTCCACTTCCCTAGTATCATCCTAGAGGTCCTGGTCTTCTTCAAAGACCATCCTTAGTTCTTTAAGTGGAGGCTAAGAAAAGGCGCGTCAAAAAGAGGTAATATCCATTACCGATCTTTTTCAATTTCTTTCTTCTTCAACTTCTTCTTCTTTAGTTGTTTCATGATAAAGTAATAACATCAGTATTTATTATATACTGATATGTTATTATAAATACGAAACAACTCTAATTAACCTTCTATCCATCCTACGGAAAAAGGAAATCACCGCGCGTGCGTACGTACGGAATACCGTCTCCACGTCGTGGTGTAATCTATTTTCCGCCACCACCTTAATTGGATGGGTATAAAGGTGTAATGAGTAACTATATATGATTATTATAAAGTGATATTGATACTGAAATAGTATACATACACTTCAACACAATTCCACGACCATGGGAACGATATCATCGCTCGTGCGTACGTACGGACTACCGTCTCCACGACGCGATGAGATTCATTCTCAATAATTTACCATTCATGAATGATTATAAAGTATATATAATAAGTACTAATGAAATATATTACCTGTTAATGATACTTTATTTATGTATATTTATATGTATGTCATCTACCTAATTCCATTCAATTAAATAAGGAAACGAAAACAGCGTTCATGCGTACGTACGGACTACCGTCTCCATGAACGGTGTATTTCTTTCCATTTACTGATTTATTATATATGTATATTCTGAATATATATATATAAATAATGTTTTATATTCTGGAATTAAGTAATCATGATCTATGTAATCATATGAATAATTACAAGTTAAAAACACGAACGACAAATGAGACGATTTTACCCAAAACGCTACTTTAACATAAATTTACAAAAGAACGGGTAATATAAAGTCATAAGTGGACCATATATGATATAATAACAATGAATATGATTCTGGAATAAGTCAATAACATGATTTAAATCATTATACAGGAGGTTCGGACACTTACAAAGCAAGTCGGACCTAAGGTAAGGGAAATATCACAATCTCATTTTTATCCGAGATTGTTTATTCGTAAGTATTTACTGGGGTGTATTTTATCATCCACATCCATGTTTCATCAATATGTAATATTATTTCCATCCACCTACAATTGTTTAAATCCATTTTTACCCTTCGGTGAGTTTTTAGTAATATGTATGAAAGGAATCTTTTGTCGTTTTTCGTACGAGGTACTTTTTGACTTTTCCGACAAAAGTACGAAGAATGTTTTTTTAACTTATACGACATGAATGGATTTTTAAAACATTATTTACAAGAAGCTTCCTTTAAAAGTTTTCAAGTTTATTTTTAATCAACTTCTTTTATTTTAAAATTGTATGACATGTTAAGAAAGGAAAAGTGTTTTTGAAGTAGAAAGGATATTTTCCTCAAGAATGGAGTTCAAATGTTTTATCAAAATTATTTTCCATCTAAGATAATATAGGGTTATGTTTTTATCCCTATTATTACATTGATTTGATTATGTTTTGAAGGAATTATCTTTATGAAGTCATTTACCTTTTATGATTTGTTTTATGATGTCATGATGTTTCAAGAATCCCATTTTTGTTATATGTGTTATGCGATGATGTATGATTTATGATTATGTGGCACAAATAAGAAAGGATTCATTATAAGATGGGTGGGACCCATATCTCCCTCCAATGCATTGGGTAAAGATTTTATATCTCATGAGATAGACATGGCTGGAATGGTAGGTTATACCGGTTCAGTGAAACAGGACTGAAACGAGGGTTACTCGATTCAGAAAGGGACTTTGTCCACTAAGATAGTCTTGGCAATGAGTCTTGACTAACAAGAAATGATTCTCTATGATTATGTGTGAATGCCACAAAGATTCATCTTTTAAGTTATGATTATTGTGATTACATTTCACTTCCATGATTTACCCCATGTTATGAAATTATGATCTCTTTTGCAGGTTAAGATTTCCAAAAGTTATGTGCTTATGTATATGATGTGATTGATATTTCTTTTGTTTACCCTTACTGAGCATTTGAGCTCACCCTTTTATGTTTTCTTTTCCCCAGGATATAAAGAAAGGTTTTAGGTAAAAAAAAAGGAAAGATCTTTATGGGAGATATTGGAGATCTTTCACCACGGTTAGAAGATTACATTCCGAGTTTTCAAAGACACTAAACTATTATGATCCTTGTGTGTGTATTTTTTTGTTATATACTAAGTATTCCGCAAAAGTAATGTAATGTTCATGTACGTCTGGATTTGGGTCTCTACATAGTTACCTTTCTCTCCACACATAATAAAATCCATTTCCATCTGTACAGCTACCATGGTACTTCTTTACAAAGTTATCAAATGTGGGTAATAATATATTTCCCTTATATTCCTTTGACTATTTTTTCATTTGTTCTTAGTTGTTGTCTTCTTATCTTTATTTACATTTAAAATATATGACATGCATAATTATTTCTATTCCTTGATGTAACATGAAAAGATATCATTATATAATGAAAAATTTCTAAAAATTAGTTCTTTTATACGGAAGGGATTAATCCTATAAATGAAATAGTAAATATTACTTTTTTATTGTATACATAGTCTATATAATGACTTTCTATTCTTGAATGTTTTCGTCATACTTAGAAATAAACTCTTATTCCTTATTTTTTAGATTGAGGAATTTTACTTCTATATAAAATTATTAACTAGGTGTGATTTATTTGACAAATAATATTATATTAAATTTTATCCATCACATGTATTATATTTCATCAAAACATTTAGTGTTTTTGATCAATGACCACCATTGATCATAATCTCCATTGAATCAATAAATTCCTTGAATAACCCCTTCAGTTTCAATACCTCCAAAATCTAAAAATATTTTTTGTGGGATTTAGTCGATTATAAAGGTACTTATGGATTGATTGTTCTATTAAAAGAAAGAGGATTATATTTCATGAATCAATCCAACATATGGGGATCACTCTTTAAAACATTTTGTTTCTCCACATAGAAATGTTTATTCATCATAGTATGAGTCAACTTCCGTAATATTGTCATGAACATCTCAATTACAAAACTAGATGTATTGTTTTACTTCACATGGAAATCCTTACATTTAGTATGGGTATTTATTCCCTTTATTCCATTAATAAATTTCATTAAATAGTGACACACACTGATTTAGATCATAATCTTCATGAATATTGATCTATAAATTAAAAATTAATATATGTTAAAACCTCTCAGTTACCATAAGGGATTATCATAATTATCATATTATTTATGCTCATTTAAAATCTAGTTCCCAATGTTTCCACTAAAATTACTCTAATAATATTTATAAATATCTTGAACCTAGTATCCCAGAATTAGTGGTTACATTATTACACTAACACCAGATACAAGCAATCTCATCCCAGAAGACCAAATAATTTAGTAGTCTTGAAAAAATAGATACATAAATGATTAAAGAATTAAATTTTATATTATAAATCATATAATAATAATCATTATTGGATTTATGATAACATTCCAAATATCCTTCTTCCTAACTTGGGGAAAAGAGAAAAAAAAAATATTATGAACTCAGACTTTATCATTTTATGGGAAGGCATATATTAAATACCCAAGGATTATTACATGATCTTATAGACACAGAATATACATCATGAATACCTATTTTGTCTCCTGGAACCTATCAATGTATCATGGGGGTATATATTATTATTACCTACCTATCACTTTCACATTAATTCCATTTCCCATATTTATAATCATCAAAATAATTTAATCTCAAAAAGAAATATATGAAAAAAATTATCCATATTGAATAAAAAATATGTAACATTAGTACCTCATAATCCAAGAATGTACACATAAATACTAAATATGGTATCATTAGATCATATTCACGATAACATCATTTGGCATTTTCATAATTGAAAATACCTTTTAAGTATAACTAGACCATTTATTAAGGAAAAGATTATTTTAATTTTCAAAAAGGATAATTAAAATATAAAAATTAACCTAACAATTGGAAAATAATTTTAATTTAAATTAACCATGTAATCTTAAAATGGATAATAAAAATTAAAGGCATAGTTAAGATGATATGTAATGTTTCTCATATAGTGTTTTCTAAAATGAGTATTGTGTTCACACTTTTGAAAAAAGTACGTCATTTTGAAAATGATAAGAAATTTCCTTTTAAAACATATTATTGAAAGTAAAACATGGGTAATATTTTCATTAAAAATTATGTTATAACATTTAATACATCATTTGAAACATTTTAATTAAAATATGGACATGGAAGATAAATTATTGGAAGGGAATATTTTAAACTAGAGTTTTAAAAGAGATCCCCTAACATATATCATAATTATTGAATCATGATACATCAAGAAAGGAAATATAAAATAATCATGTAAATTTGAAGAATAAATAAAGTGAAATAAAATTTATATGTATTAATAGTTTAGGGTTATATAATTTTTGCAAAGAAAATATGAACATAATCAAAGATGAAATATAATTATGTTGTACAAGAAATCCCAAAATGATTTGGTATATTTTGAATCGTAATGCAAATTAAATAAATAAAGTCAAATTAAATTTAAAATACCATAATGATAATGTTTTTATTGATATAACAAACCAAAAGGATATTATTTACTCATCATAAAAGAATTAAGTGCTGAATATGTCATATTTCTCATAGAAAAAAGTCAGATGAGAAAACCCTTACCCTAGATCTGAGTTTCCATATATGTGATTCTAGATATTTTATAATGAATTTTAATTTATTATAATTCTAAAAGAGTACAATATAAACAAATATATTACCATATATTACCAACATATTACATTTCAACACTTGTTTATTAGTAATTATTTATTAAAATCATTGATTTTGAGTGTTAACCAGTTAGTTTATCATGTATGGTTCGATTCAACAGTTTTGGTCCTCGCATAGTGGGCATGTTTTTATTATTATAATAATTTTAATGATGATATATATATCATAATTATTGATCACATACATATTAATAGTCATCACTAAAAGTTATAGAGTGAATAATGAATTACTCCATTCATGTAGACCATAGGTCGTACGTACACATGAATGATATTTTGAATTTTCTACGGATGGACCAAAATAAAGGTAAATAATTATTCACCATCCCAAAATAATTATTATAACATATATATCATATATATATATATGGGTTAATTAATCATATCCATATTTCTATCCATGTAATGTGAAAATGAAAAAGGAATCACATCACTTCTTGGAGGGGGTAATCCACACTTACGCACGAGCGACAATATCATTTTCCAAAGGATGAAATGAAAAGAAGGTAACTGATATCATATATTACATGAACCATAATTATTTAATAAAAATCACATATAATCATTATTTCTCTCTTAATACTAATATTTTAAAATGTTGAAGAAAAAAATTACCCTTCTCCATGAATATAGTAATATGTACCTACGCACGAGCAATGTTTTCAATTTACATAGGATGAAAAGAAGGTGGATAATTGTTGTTAAATCATAACAATAATAATTAATTATATTATAAAAACTCAACCAATTTTTATATAATTTATATCATTAATTTAAGGGGGGTATATGTGGAAATAAAATAAAAAACACTCAATTAAGAGTTATATATTTTCATTGAGAAAACTCTTTTTTCTTGACCATAAATCAATGAAGGGATAACATTTTAGAATAAATATAATATATAGGATGCATTCTAGAGATCTATAAAGACATTATAGAAGATATTTTCCATGATTTATGGCTCAAATTGTGTGATGAAGGGTGGAGAAGAGGTTCCATTTTATAATTGATGGAATTGGTACCCTTGGAAATAAATAAAATAATAAATAAATAAATAAATAATAATTAATATTTTTAATAATGTGACTAAAAATTGAAATATTTAAAATATAATATGTCTATATGTTTAAATAATATCATATAATAAAATTTAGACATGTTAATGTAATTGTTAACCATTATATCTTAGTTTTAACCTCTATTAATCTTTTTGACAATTACTGAAATATTAATATTTTCTTTTAATAAACAGTCAATAATGTTATCATAAAAGAAAAGGACTCCCATAAATTAATAATAGTTGATAATTTCCAAAATTTCAAATTCACTTTTCAAATGATAACATTTTTATGAAATTGAAATCATTTAATAAAATACTTTTATTATCAAATATCATTAATGTCATTTTTAGAAATATTAATTTACATTGAATTTAATGTCATTATGATAGTCTATATATTTCAATATAAAAATTTAAATAATCCATATTATGCTTCATATTTCCACATAAATCCAAGAACAAAATAATTTATCCATATTGAATAATTCATATATTTTTAAATTAAGTTATATTATTTTTTGATTAATTGAATAAGTATTTTGTTGGTTTGAATAATAAATTAAGGTAACTTTTAAATAGAAAAATTTAATATAAAATAACATGATAAAAATTTAAATTAGATAAAAAATAATAAAATTTTGCTGAACTTATCTTGTTTTTATCCTTATGAAATTTTTTAGAGATATTAATGTTATGAGCATGACATTTTGTATTTATTATTTTCATAATCCAATATAACGATCATAATCAACGAAAAATGGACCTGTGTCATTAATTATTTGATAAATTAAGGAAAATGGAAATAATAAACTCGTATAATTGGATCAAGTGAAGTGTTATGTAAATTTAATTCCTTATCCCAATGTTTAGACACTATTTTACCCTTTTTCCCTTTATCAATGCTATAAATGATTAATATGGTTATTATTAATAATGGCCAAAGATAAAAGTGCACTATTTAATAAATGTGATCCTCTGAATTCTAAATATTTAATCCATTGTTTAAGATTTAATTCTTAAAATAGGTATAACTTAATTTTAAATTTTAACGAGAAAATGAGACAAAATGTCGCATTCCTGGGAATTTTTTTTCAAGTATAAAAGTAAATATTGAAAAAAAAGTATAAAATTAATTGTAATGGAATTAATTAGAATAATAATTATAAATGAACTAATTTTATTTTGAATTAATTTTATAACAGCCTGATACTTTGTTAATTCGTGAAACTAAAATACAGTTTTCAATAAAAATAAATATTTTCTTCTATTCACTAAAAAAATAATATTTTCATGAAAATTACAAAATTTAATCCTATTTTAACATTTATATTATGAATCCAAAAATGATAAATATTTTTAAATACATTTTATTTAAATAAGAATATATTAATTAAAATATTCCTGTATAAAATCCATAAAAAATATTTTTGATGAAAACATATATCTGAAACATAAGATGACTAAAGTAAAAAAAATTGTGTACTTATTTAATATACAGTAATAAATATATTTTCATTATATAAATACTTTATAAATATTTTCAAAAATGTATTCATTGCTATTTATAGCTCCTATTTTGACATCTAGGTTATAACAAATACATTTAAATAATAATATTTTAAATGTATATCTCAATTCATTTAATCTCAGTGTTGTGTGTAACAAATGTTATTAATGAAATTAAATTTATTTTAAGAGAAGAAATAGGTTGTTTCATTCCATGAGATTAATATATAAATATTATTATCATTAAATAATAAAAATAATTAATTACTTAATATAGAGGAATATTTGAGAATATTAATTTAGTCAAATGGGATGAGGCATTGACCCCGAGTTTCAGTTAATCATCCCCATTATCAAAAATATGTAGGAGATAAAATTTTATATAAAGGGAGTTGACTACGTAATAAAATAAATAATCCTACTGAATTTTTTTCATAAATATTATATAGATAATAAATTCATTATGTAATAATGAATTTCATATATTGATACCATATAATTGGGATGAATTATAATAAATAAATGGAATGAATGAAATTTTTTAAATGATAATATATTATCAAATAAAAACAAGAATACAAATTTTCTATATTAATGATGTCACGACCCGTCCTCAGGGCCCATGCCGTGACTACCCCAAGCCCGCCTTCCATAGGCCAGGGGCTGGCGACTAGCACCCAAGGCGTAAATCCTGATAACTGGGAAGGCATTGCCTTTATAAAAGTAATAAAAACACACAGAGTACAATTAGAAGTAAACACTAAGTACAAAAGAAGTGCTGAAAAGTAAAAGGGCCAGAATACAAACCCAACTGAAAAGTACAGCTACAACTGAACGAAAGTACAACAGAAAAGAAAAAAAGCTGGAAGAATAGAAACAGCTCCTGGGTCTTCCACCACGGATCCTACCTGAAAGGTAGGTACTGATAGCACAGCTCCTGGATCGTCCACCACAGATCCTACTTGAAGGGTAGGTACAGATATCCTCCACAACGCACTCAACCATCAACCTCCTATGAATGTTGTCTCGTCGTGAAGTCCACCACTGGATACTGTCTCGTCTTGAGGTCCACCTCGTGGGTCAGATCACACTGTCGGCGTAAGTGTGATTATCGAGTCTCCTCCCAAGGTATCTCCAGACATGAGGGTCAAGTCTTCGGCTTACCAGAAACTCTAGGTCTGGGATAAGATTTGTGGAAGGAAGGAATGTTTCGTATCAACGTCTATTACTAAGACAGCTAGTAGTGGACACATAATACCCCTCGAATCATTCTTAGAGCCATTGGGTCACTCTCCTTGACCGCATGCAGCTACTCTCTTCCCCTTTCATCCAGCTCCCTGAGCCTGGTGGGGACAACAAAGGCGGGTGGTTGTAACATGTTGAAATGTACACCACCTCATGCTACTCTCCTAGCTCTACCTCCACGTCTACTGCTCTGCTGACTTATATGTCCTTAACATTTCCTCTTCCTGAAACATTTTACACGCCCAAGTCTCAGAGACTGGCGCCAGTTTCCTGCATTCCAACTTCTAACATTCTCTAGCTCTATTCTTTTAGCCAAAGAACATTCAACCACAAGGTTCTATCTAGCACCCTAACATGAGTAGGAATTCATAGAGGAAAAAAGTGATGGATCAGATATCCTTAAACACACCACGCTCAAAGGTCCGAGATCTAAAGCACTGATCATATCGTAGTCATCGAGTACCAAGAATGATCGGTACGCCTCGATGTATACTCAGCTACTGAAACATCATCCTTCCGAAGCTGTATAAGCTCTAGAAAACTCTCAGCCACCTCCTATATCCAATTCTCAGCTGCCTGTGAGTTGGGATCACCTCGGAACTTGAGGGTATCTGATTTTGTAACACGTGTAAGGTAGTAAGACTACATGTGTCACCTACCAGTACCACCTATTGTAACTCTATACCAACAATTAGTGATGTATAGCAAACACACTACCCGAAGGCACTATCTCAGGCATCGGTCCACATACCGAAGCCTCATCACTATGCGGACCACCCTCATGGTCATTCACTAGAAAACACTAATAGCCAAGTCCACCACCCACTCTAATGATGTCTTAGCTAGGCGGAAAACTCTAGCGATCGCCTCCAGCCAGTGCTCTGCTGTCTGGGAATCTGCCTCGCCTCGTAACCTTGGAGGCAGCTGCTGCTGGAACTTGTGCAACACGCTCTGCCAACAAGCATAGTTCGCTAGTACGGCTGGTGGCATCTGCTGCACAACAGGTGTTGCTGCTACTAGTACACCACCTGAGGGTGCCAATATAGAAAAAGGGCCCCGCACCAGAGCCTCGTCGCTCGGTGGGTCGTCATCGAGTACTCTCTCGGAACTCCAACTAACTGTCTGCGTGGAGACATCCTGAACAGATGTGACACGGTCAACATTTTATACCTGGTGAGATGACCTAGTTTGAGCTGACTTTAAAACTCTTGGAAACACACACGCAATCCGGGTTTTCGTTCACAATGTCTGAAATTAGTAGTCATGGTCCTAGTGTGCGGATACGTCGGCCGCCACACCAACACTGGACTCCATGAACTGAAAACCACACTCGATACACTTAACAATATTGCTTCACAGAAAGGGAATATTAGAGTTATAAGTTCTGTGGTAGAACAAACTCCTCTGATACCATTTTTTCACAACCCATCCTCGGGGCCCGTGTCGTGACTACCCCAAGCCCGCCTTCCATAGGCCAGGGGTTGGAAACTAGAACCAAAGGCATAAATCCCGATAACTAGGAAGGCATTGCCTTTATAAAAGTAAGCAAAACACACAGAGTACAAGCATAAGTAAACACTAAGTACAAAAGAAGTTCTGAAAAGTAAAAGGTACAGAATACAAAACCAACTGAAAAGTACATCTACAACTGAATGAAAGTACAACCGAAAAGACAAACTACTGGAAGAATAGAAACAGCTCCTGGGTCGTACACCTCGGATCCTACCTGAAGGGTAGGTACAGATAGCGCAGCTCCTGGATCGTCCACCACGGATCCTACCTGAACTGTAGGTACAGATAGCGTAGCTCCTCGATCGTCCACCACAGATCCTACCCTAAGAGTAGGTACATATATCCTCCACAACGCTCTCGCCCATCAACCTCCTCCGAATGTCGTCTCATCGTGAAGTCCACCACCAGATACTATCTCGTTGTGAGGTCAACCTCCGGGTACCGTCCAGTCCTCGAACACTCGGCCTCTGTCTGCACTGCCCGTCGTCTGTAACCAACACAACGAGGTGCGGGCATAGCCCGTGCAGGGGTGAGTATAACGACACTCAGTAGGGACCCTAATACCCTCAAGGTCTCACTAAATCCAACAAGGATACCCAAAAAGAAAGATCTCAACAGATAACCTCTACTTAGGTATATACCCATACATATACCTAAGTTATCTAGTAACCCATCTCAATCATGAGGAAACACTAAGATTATGAAATCAATAGATAACCACTACCCAGGTATATGCCCATACAGATACCTAAGTTATCAAGTGACCCATCTCAATAATGAGGTAAACACAAAGATCATAGACTCAGCTCAAACCAGGATTTTCATTATCGAAACCATAAATGCTGAAGATCCCCGTCTTTGGAGTGTACAGTGGTCCTCTCACGACTCCGAGGTACTTCTCACTAACCTAAGACTACTGAGGTACTTCTCCTGTCGAGTACCGCGGGTCAGCCACCCAAACAAAGTAGTGCTTCCCGCCGGGGTATGCCACCAAAACACAATAGTGCACACCCCCTAATAGCCTACAGAGGTACTCTCCGGACGAGTACTGCGGGACTTCACCCAAACTCAGTAGTGCTCCGTCCTCCATGGGTCTGCACCCAAACAAAGTAGTGCTCCGTCCACTGGGCTAGTCAACTAACTCCAAGTCGAGTCGGTCAAGCAGTCGTCAGGTCTCAGCCGGCTACACGGTATCCGTACTCCGTACGCTCGTCTCCGGGAGGGTTCGCCCCACGAGCTACTGGTCGATACTCCAAGTATCACAAATTCCCACACAGAAGTATCTCAAAGGACCTCCACATCATAGGCATCTCAATGCAACAGACAGCGCGTCAATCAGACGCCTGGTCTGTGAGTTATTGGTCTTTTCGTCCCAGAGGCCCGGTTGGTTTCGTGTGCAAACCAAATCGGCCGTATCTCAACTGTACCCTGAAATCTCATAGGGTATACTCATAGGGACTGTTTCTCAACGTGATCACCAACGCCGCTGACGGTTCTTCAAACAGACGTCCGGTCTGAAAGATATCAGCTTTTCTGTTCCAGGGGCCCGGTTGGATTTCGGGTACAATCCAACCTAGCCACTATCCAAATGCATCCAAACCTCAGGATAAGTATGCCAAAAGTTCCATCTAATCAAAAGGAATCCATCAAAGTCGACGGAACGTCAATCGGATGTCCGGAGCTCAAGATATAAGCGTTTCCACTCCGAGGGCCCGGTTGGTTTCGTATCTGAACCATCCCGACTGACTCAAAGTCCTCCAAAACCTTGAGTGTAATATACCGATATGACCGCCTCAATCTAAGGATCGCATCGCAACTGACGGTGCGTCGATCGGAGGTCCGTAGCCCAAGTTATGGGCAATAGACCGGAAGAGGTCCGGAAGTGGGGGTTTTGGGCCTGGACCGACACAGCCCGAGACCCCCTGGGTTGGCCCGAACCGGGTCAACCCGACCCGGGTCCGGGTCCAGCCCGCTTGGGCGCGGCTCGGCCCGGCATGCTGGCGCACTTCGTGTCTGCTGGCCAGCTCGGTTACACCGAGCTGGGCGGTCAAGGGGGGGCGCGGCTGCCCCCCAGTTCAAATAAATGCCCCCCCCCACGTGGGTGCCGCTGCTGTTCAGCTAGCCTAGGGTTACGAACCCCCAGCTTCTCCCCTGACCGGTCGGCCTGCTCCGGCCGGCCAGCTTCTGCCGCCACGGGATCGGCTGGTCTGGTCCCCCTGCTCCGACACCGGCAGCTGGAAACCGGTCGCCGCTCACAGCTCCGCCGCGGCCCCGCTCCGGCCGCGGTGCCTTTGTGGCTCTCTAGCGCGGCGCGACAGCGCCACACCTTGGTTCGACTTCAATGGCGCGGTGCGATGGCGCCGCGCATCCTTGCCTCACGATCCCGTGTGGTGCGATGGAACGTCACCATCCTCGTTCCAAACACCAACAAGGTCAACAACAGAATTAAGGGAGGATGGTCGGCCGTGTTTGTGCGGTCCGACCCCCTCCCGTTAATCGATAGAAATCGGCTAATATTACGAAGAACGCTCGAATATTCACGAACAAAAACAATAAAACCCCTACGGTTTTCCCCGAAATCAAGAATTCCCAACCCGCAAACATATTCGTTGGCGGATCAACTTAATATCTAGTTGATCCGCGTTCTTTGTTTTAGAAGGGAATAAACATGGGTTCATTAACTTTCACAAAATAATTCCCTACCTCGTCGAATTCGTTGAGTGAGGGTTCGTGGCAGAAATTATCGTCGCAGAAGAATAGGATTGTTGGCATTTGTTGATCTCCGAGGAAGGCATCTTTCGCCATCGTCCGTCATCGGAGGTCGGCGTTCCTCATTAGTGGAGGTGCGTTCTTCGCGTTCTTCGATGAAGAATGAAGAACTTCAGGACTTCTCTTTTTCTCCCAAAAACTCAACACAACAAACCCCCACAATAATAAAATAAGCCACCTATTATTTTATTACTCAAGCCTTAAGTTTGAAATTCAAAAATTGAATCAATCAATTAATTGAATTAATTGAGGAGTTTAAGCCGCCCAATTAATGAGGTTTTTACTATTCAATTTAAACGCAAGAGTTGACTTACATTAAAAAAAGGGGGTGCGGGTGCGTTACCTAATTAAAGGTGGGGGTTTTGTGGAAGTTGAAAAGGTGGGGCTCGTCTGGTCCCCTACCCCAAAAATATCCTACCTAGTGGAGTAGGATATAGTGGGTCCCACTTCAACCATTCAGCTTAGGTTAAATAAAATAAATTGGTTGCCCCATTTTATTTTATTCATTTACTTAACCCAAAAAAAATTTAAAACCACACCCGAGCAAACGCAACTCTGGAAAAGGTGTTACTAAGAAATTACCGGCGCTGCGATTCTATTGGTGCCCTCAGATTTCAATTCCGAACACCGGTTTAAAAGATAGAAAAAACCCGCTCGTTCGTTCACTGAACGTACTCGAGCCTATCTTCGGAAATTAATTCCGGGAACACCGGGCCTCAGAATCAGGCACTGTCAGAAACTGCATTCTTGTAAAATCCCAATGAAAAATAAGAAAAAATTTCCCTTGAATTTTACGGGCCTTTACATTACTCCCACCTCAGGTCTTTGCGTCCTCGTAAAACTTTAACATAAACTAGGGATACAAAAGCGGTACTGAGCAGGAACCTGAGCCTTCCGCTCCCATGTGCTCACCTGGAGGTTCCCGTACTTCCAGTGAAAGCGCACCCAAGGAATTGTCTGTCCTCGTAGGATCCGCCCCTATCAATCCTCAACCTCTACTGGAACCCCGAAAAAGTTACCTGATCGCCAAAGTCCAGTTCCCCATGGTCGATGACATGCGTCAGGTCAAGCAAGTATCTCCTCAGTTGAGATACGTGGAAGTCATCGTGCACCCGGTGCAACTGAGGTGGATGGGTCAACCGGTAAACCACCTCGCATACCCAGCTGAGGACCTGAAAAGGTCCGTTGAACCTCGAAGATTACTTTCCTCCTTGTCCACATCTTCATAAACCTCGTCGAGGTGAGACCTGTATAAGGATGTGGTCGTCATCCTTGAACTCTAGAGGCTTCCTGTCAGCTCTGTGCAGTCACATTTCCCATGATCCACAGGAGATCATTGCCCACTCATATATCAAGACACACCTAAGTCCAGTCCCAAATGCATCGCAGTGAACTATGTAACCAACACCCACAGGTTGGGCGCACCGGTCAACCCAGCTCCTGAAAGCTCTGTTGGAAGTGGTGCCGCAACTCTGGAGAATTCTGGCACAAAAGTAAGTTTGGCCATATCCTATGTGATCGAATGCACCCTCTTATGCCTGATTTCATCCTGTGCTGCCTGGGTTTTCCTTTTTGCCGATCAAGTAAAACCCCATCCCAACGTTGTAGATAAACCACAACCTTTTTTGCCTAATACATTCAATCTGTGTATGAAATGTGGATCCAATCCATACTCAGACCAACATCGTAAGGCCTCAATGCTGCCACCAAGAGATTCCAACCGAAACTCTCACCTCGTGGGTCAGATCACACTTTCGGCATAAGTGTGATTATCAAGTCTCCTCCCAAGGTATCTCCAGATGTGAGGGTCAAGTCTAGGGATTACCGGAAACTCTAGGTCTGGTACAAGATTCATGGAAGGAAGGAATGTTTCGTATCAACGTCTGTTACTACGACAACTAGTAGTGGACACCGACTGCCTCTCGAATCATTCTTAGAGCCATTGGGTCACTCGCCTTGACCGCATGTAGCTACTCTCTTCCCCTTCCATCCAGATCCCTTAGCCTGGCGGGGACAACAAAGGCGGGTGGTTGTAACAGGTTGAAATGTACACCACCTCATGCTGCTCTCCTAGCTCTACCTCCACGCCTGCTACTCTGTAGACTTATCTGTCCTTAACATTTCTTCTTCTTGAAACATTTTACACGCCCAAATCTATGAGACTGGCTCCAGTTTCCTACTTTCCAACTTCTAACATTCTCTGCTATATTTGTTCAGCCAAAGAACATTCAACCACAAGGTTCTCTCTAGCACCCTAACGTGAGTAGGAATGCATAGAGGAAAAAGAGATGGCTCAGATATCCTTAAACACACCATGCTCAATGGTCCAAGCTCTAAAGAACTGATCATATCGTAGTCATCAAGTACCAAGAAAGATCGGTACGCCTCGATGTATACTCAGCTACTGAAACATTGTCCTGCCGAAGCTGTATAAGCTCTAGAAAACTCTCAGCCACCTCCTCAAACCAGTTCTCAGCTGCCTGTGAGTCGGGATCACCTCGGAACTTGAGGGTATCTGATGTTGGAACACATGTAAGGCAGTAATCCTACTTGTTTCACCTACCAGTGCTGCCGGTTGTAACTGTAGGCCAACAGGTAGTGATGTATAGCTGACACACTACCCGAAGACACTATCTGAGGCACCGGTCCACATACCGAAGCCTCATCACAATGCGGACCATCCTCATGGTCATTCACTGGAAAACACTAGTATCCAAGTCCACCATCCACTCTACTGATGTCTTAGCTAGGCGGAAAACTCTAGAAATCGCCTCCAGCCAGTGCTCTGCTGTTTGGGAATCTGCCTCGCCTCGTAACCTTGGAGGCAGCTGCTACTGGAACTCGTGCAACACACTCTGACAGCGTACACAGTTCGCTAGAACGACTGGTGGCATCTGCTGTCCAATAGGTGGTGGTACTGCTATTACACCACCAGAGGGTGCCAATATAGAAAAAGGGCCCCTCCCCAGAGCCTCGTCGCTCAGTGGGTCATCATCGAGTACTCTCTCGGAAATCTAACT
This sequence comes from Viscum album, assembly GCA_963277665.1. Lineage (NCBI taxonomy): Eukaryota > Viridiplantae > Streptophyta > Magnoliopsida > Santalales > Viscaceae > Viscum > Viscum album. The sequence goes on along the minus strand of OY728139.1, from coordinate 605,324,912 downwards.
AACTGTCTGCGTAAAGAAATATTGAAGAGATGTGACATGGTCAACATTTTATACCTGGTGAGCTGACCTGGTTTGAGCTAACATTAAAACTATTGGAAACAAACACACAATCAGTGTTTTCGTGCACAAAGTCGGAAATCAGTAGTCATGGTCCTGGTGTACGGATACGTCGGCCGCCGCACCAGCACTGGACTCCCTGAACTGAAAACCACACTCGATACCCTTAAAACTATTACTTCATAGAAAGGGAATATCAGAGTTATATGTTTTGCGGTAGAACTGACTCCTCTGATACCAATTTGTCATGACCCGTCCTCAGGACCCGTGTCGTGACTACCCCAAGCCCGCCTTCCATAGGCCAGGGGATGGAAACTAGCATCAAAGGCGTAAATCCCGATAACTGGGAAGAAATTGCCTTTATAAAAGTAAGAAAAACACACAGAGAACAAGAAGAAGTAAACACTAAGTACAAAAGAAGTGCTAAAAATTAAAAGGGCCAGAATAAAAACCCAACTGAAAAGTACATCTTCAACTGAACGAAAGTACAACAGAAAAGACAAATAGCTGGAAGAATAGAAACAACTCCTCGTTCATCCACCTCGGATCCTACCTGAAGGGTAGGTACAGATAGCGCAGCTCCTGGATCATCCACCACGGATCCTACCTGAAGGGTAAGTACAGATAGCGCAGCTCCTAGATCGTCCACCACGGATCCAACCTGAAGGGTATGTACAGATATCCTCTACAACTCTCTCTCTCGTCAAACTCCTCTGAATGTCGTCTCATCGTGAAATCCACCACTGGATACTGTCTCGTCATGAGGTCCACCCCCAGGTACCATCCAGTACTCGAACACTCGGCCTCTGTCTGTGCTGCCTGTCGTCTGCAACCAACACAACGAGGTGCGGGCATAGCCCGTGCAGGGGAGAGTATAACAATACTCAGTAGGGACCCTGAGACCCTCAAGGTCTCGCTAAATCCAAAATGGATAACCACAAAGAAAGATCTCACTAGATAACCTCTACTTAGGTATATTCCCATACATATAACTAAGTTATCAAGTATCCCATCTCAATAATGAGGAAATACTAAGATTATGAAATCAACGGATAACCACTACCCAAGTATATGCGCATACATATACCTAAGTTATCAAGTGACCCATCTCAATCATGAGGTAAACACAAAGATCATAGACTCATCTCAAACCAAGATTTTCATTATCGAAACTGTAACTGCGGAAGAGCCCCATCTCTGGAGTGTATAGTGTTCCTGTCATAACTCCGAGGTACTGCTCACTAACCTAAGACTGCTGAGGTACTCCTCCTGTCAAGTACCGTGGGTCAGCCACCCAAACACAGTAGGGCTTCCCGCCAGGTTATGCCACCCAAGCACAGTAGTGCACACCCCCTAATAGCCTGCAGATGTACTCTTTAGACGAGTACCGTGGGTCTGCACCCAAACTCAATAGTGCTCCGTTAGCCATGGGTCTGCACCCAAACATTGTAGAGCTTCGTCCACTGGTATAGTCGACTCACTCCAAGTCGATTCGGTCAAGCAGTCATCAGGTCTCAACCGGCTACACGGTCTCCGTACTCCGTATGCTCGTCTCCGGGAGGGTCCGCTCCACGAGATACTGTTCGATGCTCCAATTATCACAGAGTCCCCCAAAGAAGTATCTCAAAGGACCGCTTCGTCATAGGGGTCTCAACGCAACAGACGACGCGTCAATCGGACGCCCGGTCTGTGAGTTATTAGCCTTTTCGTCCTAGGGGCCCGGTTGGTTTCGTGTGCGAACCAACTCGGCCGTATCTAAACAGTACCCTGAACTCTCATAGGTTATACTCATAGGGACCTTTTCTCAACGTGATTACCAACGCCGCTGACAGTTCTTCAAACGGACGTCCGGTCTGAAATTTATCAACTTTTCCGTTCCAGGGGCCCGGTTGGATTTTGGGTACAATCCAACCTGGACACTATCCAACTGCATCCAAACCTCAGGAAAAGTATGCCAAATGTTTCGTCTCATCAAGAAGAATCCAACAAAGTCGATGGCACATCAATCAGACGTCCAGAGCTCAAGATATAAGCATTTCCGCTCCGAGGGCCCGGTTGGTTTCGTATCCAAACCAACCTGTCCGTACACAAAGTCCTCCAAAACATTGATTGTAATATACCTAAATGACCGCCTCGATCCAAGGATCGCATTGCAACTGACGGTGCATCGATCGGAGGTTTGTAGCCCAAGTTATGGGAACATGACCAGAAGGGGTCCGAAAGTGGGGGTTTTGGGCCCGGACTGACCCGGCCCGAGACCCCCTGGGTTGGCCCGAACTGGGTCGACCCGACCCGGGTCCGGGTCCGGCCAGCTTGGGCGCGGCCCGGCCCGGCATGCTGGCGCGCTGGCGGTCCGCTGGCTAGCTCGGTTACACCGAGCTCGGCGGTCAAGGGGGGGCACGGCTGCCCCGCTGTTCAAATAAACGCGGCCCCCATGTGGTGGCCACTGCTGTTCGGATAGCCGGGGGTTACGAACCCCCAGATTCTCCCCCGACCGGCCGGCCGGTTGCTGCCACCATGGGACCGGCTGGTCCGGTCCCCCTGCTCCGACGCTGGCGACCAGAAATCGGCCGCCACTCCTAGCTCCGCCGCAGCCGAAGGCCGCGGCCTTGGTCTGTCCGGCGCGGCGCGACGGCACCGCGCCCCTCTGCCGCGACCCCGCTCCGGCCGCTGTGCCTTTGTGGTTCTCCGGCGCGGTGCGATGACACCACACCTTTGTTCGACTTCAATGGAATGGTGCGACGACACCGCACATCCTTGCCGCACGATCCCGCGCGGTGTGACGACACCGCTCCATCCCCGTTCTAAACCAGAACAAGGTCAACAATAGAATTAAGGGAGGAGGATCGATCATGTTTGTGCGGTCTGGCCCCCTCCCGTTAATTGATAGCAATCAGCTAAGATTAAGAAGAACGCTCTAATATTCACGAACAAAAACAATAAACCCCCTACGGTTTTCCCCGCAATCAAGAATTCCCAACCCGCAAACATATTCTTTCGCGGATCAACTTAATATTTAGTTGATCCACGTTCTTTGTTTTAGAAGGGAATAAACATGGGTTCATTAACTTTCACAAAATAATTCCCTACATCGTCGAATTCATTGAGCGAGGGTTAGTGGTGGAAATTATCGTCGCAGAAGAAGAGGATCGTTGCCGTTTGTTGATCTCTGAGGAAGGTGTCTTTCTCCATCATCCGTCGTCGGAGGTCGGCGTTCCTCGTTGGCGGCGGTGCATTATTTGCGTTCTTCGACGAAGAACGAAGAACATCAAGACTTCTCTTTTTCTCCCAAATACTCAACACAACAAACCCCCACAATAATAAAATATGCCACCTATTATTTTATTACTAAAGCCTTAAGTTTGAAATTCAATAATTGAATGAATCAATTAATTGAATTAATTGAGGAGTTTAAACCGCCCAATTAATGAGGCGTTTATTATTCAATCTAAATGCAAGAGTTGACTTACATTAAAAAAGGGGGTGCGGGCACGTTACTTAAGTAAAGGTGGGGGTTTCGTGGAAGTTGAAAAGGTGGGGCTCGTCTGGGCCCCTACCCCACAAATATCCTACCTAGTAGAGTAAGATATAGTGGGTCCCACTTCAACCACTTATCTTAGGTTAAATAAAATAAATTGGTTGCCCCATTTTATTTTATTCATTTACTTAACCCAAGAAAATTTTAAAACCACACCGGAGTAAACGCAACTCTGGAAAAGGTGTTCCTAAGCAATTACCGGCGCTGTGATTCCATCGGTGCCCTCAGATTTCAATTCCGAGCATCGGTTTAAAAGTTAGAAAAACCCGCTCGTTCATTCACTGAATGTACTCGAGCATAACTTCAGAAATTAATTCCTGGAACATCGGGCCTCGGAATCAGGCGCCGTCAGAAACTACGTTCTTGTAAAATCCCAATGAAAATTAAGAAAAAAATTTCCCTTGAATTTTACGGGTCATTACAAATTAATAATGATTTATTAATAATATTTGGTGGATCCTTTAATAGTGTTGTAAATGATAAAACTATTTAGTTTTAAATGGATAATATAATCACATATTTTTATATCAGGGAATCAAATGAATCGTAATTGATTAATGAATGAAAAAATACATTAGTATAAAAATCATGATAGTAGTGGGTAATGATATAAGTTAATAATTTGAATAAAATTTAAATATAGCTCTATGAAAGACAATTACCCAATATTCTTTGACATGGTGACTATTGAAAAAGAGGTTCTTATTGAATTTATTATGATCGATGAATATAATAATGATACATGAAATTACACTTAGTGTTTAATAAAGAATAATCATTATGATTAACAATATTTTAATCAATTATAATGGTTGATTTAAAAAGTGGAATAAATATGTCTTTCATGGATTAACTCTAAGTGATGATAATGGTATCAGTCTAGTTCTAATGTTCACATTTGAGTATTTAGACAAAGACACTATCATTATTGAGTTTCCATCGATGGATTGAAATGATATTATAATGTTGATGCACATTTTGGATAATGTGATACCCTATGGTAACCAAGAAGAATGTATTATTGATAGTCTTGTATTTTTACTATAGGGATGATATAGCAACTCTAGATTTTTATAGGGGATATGAAATGATTTTCAGGAGGATCCTTGATTATGATTGAGTTTTTCTGTATTTTATTAGTCACTTATGATGTGATGTATCCTTGGGTAAATTAATAACAATGTTGATAGGATTTGGTGGTTGATCTTATTTTTACTTACCCTCTGTCAAGGGATGTAGTGGAATTTATATAACTAGACTCTTTAAAATGCACTAATATAGATGGATAAAAATGAGGATATATTATTGTATCTTCTTCTACAGACCTATAGTTTTCAATTGAAATTGATTATATATGTACAAGGGATAATTGTATATGGGTATTCCCTCCAACATCATCGAAGTGGGATAGAGGGAGAAAGGTAATTCCTCGTGTATCCTTGAGGATATATAATGATAGATGGTAAATGTGAAGATTAATAGTTCATATAACATCCCAATAATGAGAATGTGATAAATGAATATTCACCTGAGTGGAGACTCTCTTTCTCACCCACAACTCTGTGGTTTGGGTGTACTATGGTGCCTCTAATATTTTCTCTACTCCCCACCAACTTCACTTGTATTTAGAGTGCTCTATATTGAAAAAAACCCTATATTATTTCACTTTCTCCTTTATATCATTATACCTATTTATCCAAGAAGATGTGTATTTCCTCTGGTGTCTAGACATGTATACACTACTATATATAGATACTTGTATTTCGATTGGTGGAGATATGTATTTCCCCCAGTACATTTGATATTGACATAGATGTGTATGACCTCTAGTTTTATCATGTTATGTATAAATGTTTATTCCCTCTAAATTATTATAACTATTTCATATATGATGAATTATTTGGATATGATTATTAGGGTGGGTTGTGATATCTCATTACAAATAATTTTCTAGAAGTATTATTAATTAGTGAGATCATTAAAAATTATATGTGGGTATATTCATCATCATTCATCATGGATAATATTGATGATGAAGTCGGGTGATGATGATATCTCTAAAATTTAGTTTACATTAATTTATATACACTAAAGAAGGTTATGGGAAGAAATTACTTCATGGGATAACCATAATATAATTTTTATACTCACCTCTATAAGAACACTTTTTTGTAGTTCACCGTGCGCCCATGTAGATCAGCTAATGCAAAGGATAGGTTTTCATGGGTCCAAAATATGGATAACCAATATAAATTATAGATGGAGCAGAGATATCATGATGAAGAGAAATATTGTGTCCTAAATATATGGGATAACATCTATTCATGTTAAAATTGATATACCTTCTGATTCTTGTGTATGATTTCATTATATCTATTATATTTTATCGTATCTTTGGTTATATATATATGCAAATTTTTTGTGGTTATTTTTTACATTCATGAATATATGGTGGATTTTAATGTATGAAAGTGGGGTGATAAGAACTTTTAGGGGTAATGCCTCACATTATTTTGTATAATCCTAAGAACTATTTGTATAACCCTTTCCAAATATAGGTGAGCTCAATGAGTTTATTTACCAATGATCATTGGTTGACTTGTTTGATGTAATGTTATATCCTCTCAATGCATTGATAGGTATAATAAGATATAAAATATTAAATATTTCCTTTCTTCTTACCCTTTAATGCATGAATTCTTGGTTTATTGTCTCAACACTATTTTTTTGATATTTGGAATTATGTGTTCTATAATGATGAGTTCATTTATTGTTATCCTTGTGATTATATATCTCAATAGTTATGTAATACATAGATTATTATTATTATTATTTATTTATTCATATTTGATATATTATTAATTATTTCCATATTATTGTGTCCATTGACTATGCCATGTTAGAATATATTTTACCATTTCCTACAATATGCATATAATATCACCATTTATATTGTCTTCGTATTCCCATATGATGTTTTTAGTAATACTACTGGTGATATAAGAAAAATAATAGATAAATAATAATGAATTTTATATTCCTTATTTGTATTTTTATCTCCAATTTATGTTATGATCATATTTTTATCTTGTGTAGTATAACATTAAAATATTCTCATCTTATGTATTTTGATATCTTATATACAGTTTAAATTATTATAAATAACCACCGATTCTTGGCTATTAGAGTCATTGTTTTTAGAATACCATTAAATCATCCATTGAATAATGATAAAATTTTATTTATCTATATATAAATCAAATAAGATGATATAAAAATATCAACATATTTTTAGTTAGAAATTATAAAAGTCATTATCCATCACCAATTTTCACTAATCATTGGTCACCTTAAAATATTTTATTTTTAAATGGATTTAATAAAACATATCTCTAATTCAAACAATAGCATTAAAAGAAAATTCAATGTAATCCAGAAGTGATCATTGTGTTTGAACCATTAATTCATATAGAGATATTTTTATCTTTAGGAAATCAATATAAATATTTTTTTCTTAATTGGGAATTCAATAATTATCATCATCCAATGTTATTCATTGTATATAAATCTTTAAGTGTTCACCCAAGATTTCTGATAGGCATTGTATCACTTCCTGTTATCTTGAGACATCTTCACCTGGTATTTGAAGAAATGATTTAACATTATATTAATAGATTTAACATGGATCCATGTTCTGTATCGTCCCATCATCCACTAATTCATGGGGAAATCACTCAATTATTACATGTATAACATGTATCCACAATTATCATGATCAAATTATAAAGAGGAATTATATGTGACTCTTCATCAATCATAACAAAATCCTTAGGTTCCAACAATATATACCTTAGTCTTATTTTTGAACTAGTGTCAATCAATCATCCACATTAACATAAAAAACAGCTTTAATATTTTAGATTTTATTTACCATATCTCCAAAATGAACTATTTCATAATAATAGGAGAGAGTGGATTGAAAATTATTAGTGACTCACTTAACCAACCTGACATCATTGCCTATTTATGAGTTAATACAGGAAAAATGGGATAATCCAATAATACAAATATGTTTATATATAATTCTTTTACATCTTATTATATAAAATAATATTTTCTCTATTCTCAATCTATGATTCTTATTGTCCCTAAACCAAGAAAATCAACCTATGTTACTCAATAAGTAATACATTAAATAAATTAAGAAATAAATGAAATCATAAATACATTAAAAGTAATAAAGGATCATCTATAGACTTCCATATTAAATCTTTTAACTACTTTTATATTGATGAATCTTGTTGGGATCTTCCTCTATATGAGGGTACAAAAATTACAATCATCACTTTTACCCATCCATTAAAATTGTATGAAATAAAAAAATACCATTCTGTAAAATATATCTATCCAATAATAACTGTAAGATCCCAACCTTCATAAGAGGTATGTTTTGTTTTAAACTTTTTTAAATACCTTTAAATTTGTAAATGGAATTCATCCCATGATTATAGTAGTTTTTAATGGTGTTTAGGGTGTTTAGGGAAAGGAAAAGGAGGAAAAAAATACAATTTTTTGTTGGGTGCACAATTACAACATGGTTAGTAAAAACTGTGCATTATATACCAAGAGACCATGTGGAATTTTCCCCTTAGGAAGAGGTAGGTGTATGAAAACCACATAGTTTTTCAAACTGTGTGCATGGACCCACCAAACTATGTGGCTAATAACCCTCTTAAATAGATGTTTTCGAATGGTTGGTGCACGTTTTGGCCAAATTTTGTTCCTATTAAATATGAAGGATTTTATGGGTTTTCCACTATATTATTTAAGAGTTATTGCCAAATTTTGTCCCCATTTCCTCTACAACTAGCCGAGGGTGTGAACCCTTTCCTCTAATTCCTCCAAAGGGCGATTCTACACTGATTTATTTACTTTTGAAGTGTTTTTGGTTTGGAATCAAGGATTTAGGTGAGTATACCACTCTGATTTCATGTAGTTTTTAGAGAATAATGATGGGATTATTTCTCTATTATCATATCTCCAAAAACATATATTCTAGTAGATTATTATATTTGGCATTGAGGGTTGTTTGAGGTTAAATCATCGGCCATGGATGGGAAATTCCTTATCAATGAATTTGATGCATGTGGTATAAAAGTAATATCCCATAGAATGGATGATTGTTTATGTGCTTGTAGTTTTTATTTTATTCTATACTGTTTCTCATTACATTAATTGATATAAAATGATAAATTGGGTGTCTGATTGACATGTCAAACATTTCACAGACTTCATTGGATATTTTGATGAAGTGTAAACTGGGCCTATGGTCACCGATGGGGTGTGGAACTCCCTTGAATATGTAAATGGGGTATTCAAATGATGAATTGAATGGTTTATGATATTATAAAAATTGGGACCATGGTTCGTATGTTAAGAAGGAACAATGGGATATTTGAATTAACTTGAATAAGTTAAATTATTAATGGCATGGAAATTGGTAAATATGATAAATGGTTTAAGAGGAAGCTTCATGTGGTTAAATAGATTTAAAGGGGGAGAAAATGGTTAGAATGTTCTGAAATGGCGAAATAGAATTTATATGTAAATTGAGAACATGTCAAATGTAATGAACCATAGGAATGGTAAAACTTAAAAGGACCACCCAAGTTATTATTTTTTGATAAAAATGAAACTAATATTGACCTAGGAAATATAAATAATGGTTGTTGGGAAATTGGAATGATGATCCTCACCCATGGGTGGGATATTATGATGCACCAGGTCCCCTAATGAATTATTGTTTTGGAGGATGGATTGATGCTTTCAATTCCAAGGGTATAGACATAGAGTTCCTTATCAGGGATGGGATAGAAGAACATGTAATTATGAATCTAAACTAGATACTTGGACTGATACTCATTTTTATATCCACCTGTTATACCTATAAAATAGGGTTCAGAGGATCAGAATAAGGTAAAGATGGTTTGATGGGTACATATATCAATTGGTACTGAGAATAAATATGGTTAAAATAAATATGAAAAAATGAATCAGTGTTTATTTACTTCTTATAAATATTCTACACTACTTATTCATAAAATATTTATGATATTACTGGTGGTGTTGTACTAAGTTGTTCTCATACCTTACTTGAGACACCTTTGAGTATCTGACCATACATCATTTTTTAAGTTAGTATAAGGAAAAATTATTTATACTATATGGATGATATGGGATTCAATTTAAAATGAATGGGGGAACCAGAATTTCTTTTAGAACATGTCTCATTGATTTCCATTAGTGTATGATTTTAGTTTTCCACTCGAACATTACAATCTCATGATAAGGCTCATTTATTATATTGTATTTTAGTTCTTAGCTGACTATGTTCGTTAATTATGTGATGGTTGGGTATGTATCATTATTTCAGGTTTCTATTTATTAGGATTTACATTGTGTTTCACTATATTAAAGAGGTTATAGTTTCCCCATGTATTTTTTAGACCCCCTCTACTACTTAGAATCCTCTAGTGTAAGTGAATGTGTGATTTAGATCATGTGGTGCCCTAGACCTGGGTATTACATTCATGGAACACAAGATGAGATGTTACAATGTGGTATCAAATTCATTTATTCTATATTTTTTGAGAAAGGCATACAATAATCTAGGGTGTGTTGGTCCTTGGTAATGGGCTCACAAATGGGTGTAGGTAATGCATGTGAAGGGGAAAATTAATGTACCAAGGGTGGGATTTTTAATAGACCAAGACTTTGTGAAATATTATTTTCCAGATGGATTTAATCATTTTGATATTTTTCATTAATTGTACAATTTTTTTTGGCTTCCATTTTAGGAAAAACTATGTTTAAACCAAACGAGACATGTTATTAAAATATTTTAATATTTTAGTTATCACCTAGTAGTTAGAATGGTGGGATTGAATAACAAAAACTAAATTATGAAAATTTAATGTTTACACTTGAATATAAAATGAATTATTTTGTGATCAAATAATTATAAATGAAAATAATAACTATTTTAAAATAAAGGAAATATTTTTCGGAGAATCTATTTGGATGCTCACAAATGTGTTTTACGTAAATAAATTAAAAAAATCACTTTAGGTAAATTATTTTAATGAAAAATGTATTTTATATATTTAATCAAAATTCTAAACATTAATCTCATTTTTTTCATGAAAAAGATAAGAATAGATCCAATTTTACGCTTAATGACTTTATTTTTCTAAAACGTATTTTTTTTGCCTTTTTACACACTTCTTTTACAACTAATTTTTGAAAATATTTGAAAACTTATATAAAGAAATAAACTTTGTTTTTGAAATATTCATGAAAAATCAACTAATGGAAAAATATTTTTAATTTTCTAAAAAGATTAATTTTTTTGGAGTAATGAAAAATAATGAATTGTAATTTAAATATTCAATTTATTTTAAATGAATTATAATTGTAAATTATATTTCGATGGAATGTAATGTAAAATTAGTTGAATTTAATAACAACTAATCAAATTAAGGTCATTGGAATTTATTTTATTTTATTTTCTTATGAATCCCTTGTAAACCATTGAACACTTTATCTTTGAAAACATAATTTCTCGTCACATTTGAGGGATTAACATTAAATTATTGTTTCCCACTTATGTGAAAAAAAATTAAAAATTTATTATATATTTTGAATTATAATAATTTAAATTAACTAATAAGTTCATCTTAATTTTTGACCTAAATGAATAGTTAAACAATAAAAAATAATTTCAGTGGTTATGTTAAAATGTATTTACTAGGGTTTAAAATAAAAAATATAATGGTTAAAAATGATCCAAAATGTATAAATCATATTGAATGGAAGTATATTCTTTTTAATTTTAGTTACTTTATTAATTTGAATTCTTTAGAGAAATTTACAGGTAGTTCATAAGTGGGTTCCTTACCCCCACTTATAAAAGGCCACCACCACCCTTAACTTATTCACAACTATCAAGTAATATAGTTAGAAAAAAACCTATAAACATGCCTACCAAACATACTTATCCATGTTATATATATATTTTTTCTCTCAAAAGACCTAAACTATGATTCTTAATAAGATATCCAAAGGAGGTACTTCAAAGAAAAGCTAATTGTCATCCCTAAGCTCATTCTTTTTTTTCATCTTTTCCAACATTAATTTATTAATAAAAAATAAAAAATAATAAAAATTTTATATAATATATTATTAAATTTTATTGTGTTTATGTAATAACCCAAATCCATGTCATCTTTAATAAAATGGGTTTTGAAATCATCATTCATGTGTACAGTGGACTACCACCACAAGAATCAATGTAACTATTTTTCCCATTAACACCTCTCATAGTTGGGTATGATGATGGAAAAAAAGTATGTATATATATAATAATTATATTTTATTAATACCTATATATTCATTATATCATATATAACAATTTTACATTCCATTATGCAGGTTATATAATAAAATCTCTCGTGTGTATGATGGACTACCACCTTAGGAAGCAATGTTATTATTTTTCACAAATTCTTTACATAGAGGACATTAAGAACTTTTTAATAAATATATGTTATATAAATGAAATAATTATGATATTAGTGACAAATATATCATTTTATAAATATAATATATCATTTTATTTCTTACCTTTTAACACACTAAAATATGATAACGTTATTCATGTACTTGTGGATAACTGCCTTCACAATGGGACATGACTCTCTATTTTCATGCCCACACCATATGGATGACATGTATAAGTATATTTAAGGAAATAATATCATATTTATTATATTATTATTATTATGAAAAGATAAAATAGTACATACATATTTTCGATAATGATTGTTGAAAAATGGAAATGTTGCTCATGCATACGTACAACCACAGTCTCCATGATCGTAACATACATCAATCATGAATTCCATTTTTCATGATTGGAATTAAAATAATAATTGGTATTTCAATAATATAATTATTTAATTATTATTATTATTTATATTATGGAACCATGATCAATGTTATAGTACCAAAAATATCAAATCAAATGTTATATGAAAAACCAAGTGGTTATTTCTCGAAACATGCTTTTAACAAAGAATTGATAATAAATGGGTAATGAGTGGTAAATAATAAATCATTACTGGTATAATATATATTTTTATGGTTCTATTTTATAATTATAATATCATATATTTATAATATAGTACATTCAAATGTGTAAGAAGGAATACGAGACATAAAGTAAGTGATTTCTAATCTCTATTTTATTTCTAGGAGACATATAGAAATTCACCACTCAATTCAATTTTGGGGTGTATATACTGACCCTTTGAAATGTTATAACATGAGTCTACTTATTTAAATTAAATATATTTTTTAATTTGATTCTATTCATTATTGAGGCATATGATTTGAAATATTAGTCAATCTGTAAGGGATTTTCATCTCACTTTTTTACTTTTTTGAGACACATTGCATATTGAAAACCAATTTATTTTATGTTATGTGTATAATACTGATGAAATTATTTTATTATTACCCTAATGAGAATTATTTATTGTTAAATATTCATTTTTGTATTTATATTTCATTGGGTTTATAGTCAAAAGATACCAAATCTGTATTGTATTTTTGTGTCAATTTTCATTCCTTGAGACATACATCATTCTATGCACCCATATTAATTTATTTGTTTTATATATAGACAATTTTAATTTTAATAGAATGAATTTATTTACTATCATGATATTTTTTGTTTCTTATTATGTTTTTACTTTATGGGTATTACAATCCAAAATTGGTAAATAATTTTTTTTACAATCTCATTGTTTATCAGGATTGGTTGTCATTATGTTGCTGATGAAGAAATCATATGATCCATTTCTCAAGAAACTCATTAAATTTATTATCCATTGGTTATGTAATGAGTATATGTACTTACTATCATTTTTATCTATTTATATTCTCATGATTACAATTTTTTTAATAAAAATAGTCTTTATTTATCTTTTTATTTGCAAACCCTTATTCTTCCAAAAACAGGTTTTCTCAAAATGTTACCAATTTTTTAACATTATCAAAATGGATTAATATATAAATATTTAGATGTTATTTTAGTTTTTAATTTTATTGAATGGAATATTCATGTTGTTAGCGAAAAAATCCCTTTTTACCCATACTAAGAATTTGTGTAACCCTATCCTATATTTCTTTTTCCTAGGATATGAAGAAAGGTTTTATGTATGGTGTGTTTTTGATGTGTACTGAAGTGGAAGATATTTATGAGATATTTTAATCATATTTCACTAAATTAGGATATTTTGAACATAGTACCCTAAAAATTTAAACAATTATGATCCAAAAGAATGCATTTTTCCAATGTATTGAATATTTATCTAAAAGATGTAATATCTATGTATCAAAACCTTAGATCACAATAGATGGTATAAGAGGAATCAATTTTTAAATCATTTGAATCTAGTATAAGAAACATGTAGTGAGATCCCTATATATATTTCAATGTATAAGTCTAGGTATGTCTCTAAGGATCACTCTAAGGATGATTTAAGGACATGGAAATGACCTGGAATTTTGGTTAAGTATACAGAATGTGGTTTCCATGAAATTGAATCCATATTTGGGTACTATAATTAGATGTAAATATGAAACCAAGTTAACTAGGGGTAATCACAATGAAAAGTATGAAATGATATGGACTCTATCTTAACTTGGTATATGAAAGTGGCCATTTCTATATAAATGGTTTGTCACTCATGCAATATATTCTTAGGAAATTCACATGCTCTATACAAAAAATCATGATGAATATAAATAGATGATGAAAATGGATGGCCTAGGATAGACCTAATTTACAATGGATTATAAATATGGTGTCATGACATATACAAACTATATGTTATTTGTTTCATGATTATATAGTTCTACAATATTATTTATATTTCTCACACTATGAGTTTTTTTTATTCAATGGAAAAAAGAGAAGGAACATTCATAATATTGAATGTGAATGAAAATTTGTGAATGAGAAGCCAAATCTGATGATGACTGAAGTGAAGGATCTTGTGATCATTCTTAATAATACTTAGGAAACATGATTAATAATGTGCACAATAACCAAATATTAGACTCACCAAATAATATAAGGATAATGTTTCTAGAGAGTTCAAGTTATGGAGACCATAAAAAAATGATGACTCAGTTTACTATATCATGAGAATGTGGAATGAATCACTCATGGGAATGCCTCATAGGGATGGGAAGATATGTTTATTATAGAAAACAGGGACACAAAAAAGTAAATGAAATAGAAAAATGAAAAGTTTCCATTAATTAAATGGATGAGAATAATGGTATACCTCATGTATCATCTAATTTTTAATGTTTTAGATGTGGAAGGTATCTAAATTATTCAAATAGATTAACTAAGGGGAAAGATAATGAATATTATTATAAAAATTTCATAATTAATAGTATTTTATTGATTATTATGAGAATACAAATGATATATGAAAAAAGATGAATTGAGGAATAAGATGGAGATGTCTAGTTAATGGTTTTATATTGAAGTGGGAACGTGTGATGTATTTTAGTGTTATAATTAATAGATTATGAGATATATAAGAACCCTTAGTATAATTTTCTCAATAAATATTTGAAAAATTATGTAAAATGGTATTGATGGAATAAAAAATTTATTTAATTTCATGGTAATATTTTGATTAAGGGATGATAAAACTTAATATGATCTGGATGCTGAGATAATGATGTCGGGATAAAGAGATATTGGATATAATTAAATAAATATGGCAGTACTAATTACCTTGGACCTAATTAATGATTTTTTAACAAATTGATTTATTCTATAATTTATGGTGTTAAAAACATTTTTTTAATTTTTTAAATATATCCAATAATATATGATTTATAAAAAAATTGGGAAATCATAAATGTTTTCAATAAGGATTTAGGGTAATTTAGGTTATTACAATGTTTTAATAGAATATATCTTGATGGTATTTAGATGTTTGTTATGTGAAAATAATGAGCTAAATTATGTTATATGGGGATTAATGTTAAGACAATTTTTATATATTTACTGAATTTTATTATATATTTTGAATTTTAGAAGGTTTATATGTCTAACCTTTTATATATGGTTTAATTTTAACTATGGATGAAATTTTAGAGATTATTGTATTATTACACCATATAAATACATATCCATATTGACAAATAGTTTTAAAAAATAATTGAAGGAAGGGATTATAATTAATTAATTGATCTTATCTAGTGCTTCATACATGAAAAAATCACATCCTAAAGTAAAATAAGAAGCATAAATTGATCCTATAATAACTAAACAATGAAAATATTCTTATGATATAAAATGATATAATGTAAGTAAAAATTATATGTTCCCAGTATAGAAGGAAACATATTCCACCATCATTAGGAAATGGTTCTTGAAATAAAATTTTGTCCTATCATTATCATTTTCGATGATATCAATAACAATTTTTACAGATCTTTTATTTATTGTTTTTTGGTTGATAACCTTCTATATACCACCCACTTTATTATGATCAATGATATCCATAACCCTATATAATTAATTATAATTTTATTCCATGTATATATCATCATATATCAACTATTTTCGTATATTTCGAAACCTATTAGTGCTAATCTAGATAAATTTCACACATCCCTTTAATTTTTTCAATATGATGTTTTGTTATCCATTTTTATGATGTGTTTTTTGATGATTTTTTAGAAATGTTAAACCATTGATGAACGATATGAAATTTGAGGGATAAATTCATTTTAGGGTGTAGAGGGGAGGGGGGGATGGGGTTGAATATAACTCCTAGATATTTTGAGAAATATAGTTTTTTCAGATTAATTTAATATTTTTCGTTTTTCTAATTACATATAACATTTATTTTATATTTTTATATACTAAATAATGTGTTTAAAAAATATGTAAGATATTTTAAAAATATTATTATATTATAGATATCACATTGATTTTGGAATTGCGGGTAAGAGTAGTATTAAATAAATTATGTAAATATATGTTTTAAATATGTATATAAATTGACTTATTTTGTAACCAATTAATTATGAATTCAAATAAAAACTATTGGAAAATAACTGAAATCATTTTTTTTAATTTTTATGTGAACATATGTTTTTCCAATCAATAAAATATAAAAATATTGTAAGGTGAATGGTTTTAATGATATTTATATATTATATATTAAATAAAATTTCTAAAATTAATCTTATTCTTCTTTTATAAAATAGTTATGAATAAATAAAATTTAACACTTAAACTTGTATTTTTCTAAAAATAAATGTGTCACCTTTTTGCACATTTATTTTAAAAATAAATTTCTAAACTTTTAAAAACATTATTTTAAAAATTATTTTCATTTTTTGAAATGATAATATGAACATTATATAAGGGGTAATGTTTGGTAATTTTCTAAAAAGATTAATTTTTTCATGAATAATGAAAATTATTGCATTATAATAGAAAATAATCAATTACTTTATATTATTTATAAGGAATGATCATATATTAAATTGTTTTTAAAGTAATTTTTTTAATTTATATATCTATTAATTTAAATTAGGTCATTGGAATTAATTTCCTATTTCATTTTTATAAAAAAAACCTTATAAACTTTACGACGCATTAACTTTGAAAACTCACTTTCTCCTCGCATCTGCATGACTAATTTTAAGTTAATTATTTTTCATGTATTTGAATTTAATTATGATAAAATATTCATCATTTGGAATAAGAATAATTTATATTATATAATAATTACAACTAATGTTTCACCAAAAATGAATAGTGAAAACCATAAAAAGTTAACTATCACGGTTAAGGTAAAAAGGGGTTTACCGGCGTTAACCAAAAATGATAATGTAAAAGAATGATTTAACACATGTATAAATCCTATTTTATGGAAATAGTTCCAAACTAAAATTCCTTAATTTATAATCTAGGGTCATTTTTTTCAAGTGAATGATTATTATTTTTGTATTATTTTTAATAACCTTTAAGTAGTTTCCATGTGGGTTCCTTTCCCCCCCCACATAAAAGACCACCACCACCATTCACATATTCAAACTTCTTAGGACATATTATTTGTCAAAAAACAGAAAGATTATCTATTAAAAATACCGATCCATGTTCAAGAGCTGTGGGTCCTCCAAATAAATCAACACTAGGGTCCTTAATAATATATACAAATAAGGTTCTTCTAAGTGATTGTAATTATCTTTACTAAGATCTTTATTTTTCTTTTTTTTACATCATTCAATTACATAATAAAACATACAATATAATAACAACAATATATCCCTTATACATATATGTTATTATGTTGACATAAAATCCTGCAACCATGTCCACTTCAAATAAATGGTTTATGAAATCATCATTCATGTGTACTATGGACTATTACGTCGTTAACCGATGGCTATCATTTTTCAATTACCTCCTCTCACAGATGGGAATGATTGTGAATCTAATTTATCAATGTTATAAATATAGATTAATTATATCTATGGATTATTTATGTCATACATAACTTTTTTTATTCCATTCGGTAAGGGATATGATAACATATGTTGTGTATACGATGAATTACCGCCTCACGAAGTGATGTGATTTGTTTTCCACTAGTACATTACATGGAAGATAATAAAGATATATTTAATAAATATATGTGATATAGAGAAAGTAATTATTTTATAAATATTATTATTATGATTATTTTTTTATCAAATATCAATTTATTTCTTACCACATCACTCGTTTAAAGATTATAATGTTGTTTGTGTACATACGGACTAAAGTATTCACAAAGCAATGTGACTCTATATTTTTCACCACCACAACAAATGGATGAAATTTATAATTATATTTAAATAAATATTATTTAATTTTTTATATTATTATCATTATTTAATTATATTACATTACATAACTCATTTCCATAATGGTCATTGAAAAATAGAAACATTACGCCTGCGTATGTACAACCTACCTTCTCTATGATCGCAATGTATTTCCTTTCTCAAAACCAAAATTAGTGATTGAAATTAAAAGTATAAATGAAGTATAAATTTGATAATTATTTCACTATTTATATTATTTATTTTATAAAATCATTATCTAATTATGAGGATTGAAAATAAAAAATAAAAAAATATACGAATAACAATGCAATTGTTAAATGAAACATGATTTTAATAAGGAATTCATCATAAAATGTTTATGAGTGGTCATAATTAAAAAATATATGTTATAATATATATAATTATGGTTCTATAATATATTTATAGTTAAAATATTATTATTATATATGTGGTTTGAACGTGTATGAATGAATTTTAGATTTAAGGACTCGGATTTCTAGTCTGTCTTTTATTTCTGGAAGACATGAAAATTCACTACTCATTTATTTTATATCATGTATATACTTATAAATTTTATATGTTATATAATTTATATATTTATTGTAATAATATTTAAGTTAATATTTTATTTTACTATTTGTTGGGGCTTACAATTCAAAAGATTACTAAATCTCTGAGGAATTTTGGTCTCACTTTTTTACTTCAGCTTGATTGATTCCACTTTCACCACATATTTCTTTTATGTGGTGAGAAACCGAACATGAATTTATATTATGATACTTCTAATGATACTTATTTACATTTACATATCTATTTTAGGATATATCTTTCATGGTATTTACCCTTAAAAATATACCAAATCAACGAGGGGTTTTTATCTCAATTTTCCTTCCATGAGATATATGTTACATTATAAACCTATACTATTTTATGTGGTGTATATATATATATATAAATTTAATATCATTAATGTATTTATTCTCATGATATTTTATGTTTCATTTAATGTTATTCCTTCGTGTGGATTACAATTAAAAATTACCAAAGATGAACATATTTTATGTTACAATCTTATCGTTTATAGGTACTGTTTATGATTATGTTTATCATAATGAAATATTATGATCCAATTTCAATAAACCCATGAAATTTATTGTCCGATACTTATTTAATGAAAATAAATGTTTTCTTTTAGTTTTCCTCTCATTTTGTAATCACTAGTTCAAAATAATTTGTTAATAAAATTCTTCTTTATTTCACTCTTCGATCAAAAACATTTTCATTGCAATCCCATGTTTTATAATTTTTTGAAAGATATAGATAAAATAATACAAATAATTTAATAATTGAATTTCACCCATGTTTTAAATTTTATAATTTGTTTTGAAATGAATTTTTATTTTATTTTACAAACAATTCTTTCTTGTGTTTTATTGAAAATGTTACAGGAAACATTGATTTAACTTGTACATAATTAGATTAAATTTCATCCATAATTACTGTTATTTGATTTGAATATTAATATATATATATGTTTTGATTTTTATTTTCAATGAATAATATTATCAAAATGTATTATGTATTTAATTTATAAAAATTGATTTTCAAAGAAAGGTTCTTTTTCATTAAGTAATGCTCCATGTGATATTTCAAAATCATTATCTCTATAATATGACATACCTGGATGTTACATATGATATATTTTCAATACGATCGATGTATACCATCATTATTCATTATTTTAATGTTTTATTATTATTATTAAATGATGTGTATCAAATGGTTTCTCTCCCATGGGATATAATATGATAGAACTTTTATGAAACCTATTATTTTCATGGGCAATGCTAGGATGATATGATGAAATGATAATGAAAAATCTAAATTTTCACAATGTTATGATATGATAAAATATTTATTCAAATAATTTCATTTCATTGGTTATGATATGATGAATTTTTTAGGATATTTTTCAACACATTTTTATGATATTCATATTCTAATGAGAGGAGAATATATCTACCTCCAATACATATGAAAAAGGGGGATAATACATGAGTATATTTGTTATGTGTGAACTTGATTACATGTCAACAATGTTATGTGTGATCCTGATTCATGTTCATAATTTTATCGGTGATCCTGATTACATGTTCACAGTGTTATACATGAACCAGATTACATTTTCAAAGTGTTATGCGTAGACCTGTATTTCATATCCATAATGTTATACATGGACGTAGTTGCATGTCCATAAGATTATTTGAGGGCCTAATTTCATGTCACTAACATAATTAGGGAACCAATATCTCTTTACACATGTTCACAATGTTATAATCTAATGTATACGTGAAAAATATTTGTATTATACCATTGTTATGATCGCATGGATCATGTTTATTGATTTCCATTTTATTTATGTCTTGTGAACTTCCCATATTTATGTCGTGACCCAATATTATGATATTTTTTGTGGAGGTTGTGGTTTTCAAATTTTATTCTCACAATATTGTACTATTTGTTCATGTTATTCATACATATCCCCATTTAATCCCTTATTGAACATATGAGATCATAATTTTTGATGTTTCATTTCCCTAGGTTATGAATAAGGGTTTCAGGTTGGGTATGATTGTGAAATTTAGTAAATCAAAAGATATTTATGGGATATATTGAAGATCATTCAGTAAATTAGTATATTGTGTACCTAGTCTCAAAATGAACTAAACTATTATCGTATGTAAGATTTTATTTGTGTAATTTATTTAATATTCATTCAAAACGATATAATATCAATATATGAAAATTCTAGGTCACTATATTATTTTTTTTCTTGATGTTCTCATGTTACAGTTGCTCATTATTTCACCTTGGGTGCTTCAATAGTTGTGGGATGATATTATTTTTTGAGGTTTTAGTAGTTGAACAACAGGGAATAAGGTTCTGATATACGTGCATAATTTTAGGCACTTAGGGATTTATGTGGAATGCATGATATTAGGCACCCACAAAAAAGAATATTACCATGGGTTATGGGAACTAAAAATTATTTTATGGTTTTCCTCTAGTTTTATCGAAATAGTTCATTATGAGGATATTGAAACAAAATTGTTATGTTGAGAAGTGATAAATTGAAATGGTAAAAATATGTCATAATATGGATGTTTTATTTGTTTTGTAAGATTAATGAAGTTATAATGGTGTCAAATGGGATTTTTTAAATTGAATATCGGTTTTCCCAAAGTTATCCATGACCCATGACAAATATGGATAGGGGATGTGAAAGAGAATTGATTATATACCTTTGCATAGTACATGCATTGTGGGTTGTTTGTGTATAGTATTGATCCGTATTTTTTTGTAAGAATTCAAAACTATATATTGTTTGTTTTAGATAAGAATTTCACTTTGTAGAGAGATACCACAATGATGACGTTCCCCAATTGGGTGATAAGAGGACATCAACATGAATTATACTACTATAGTGGGACAAGAAACCCAATTAGTTTTAGGTAACAAAGTGGAAGACAATTTATGTGATAATTTCACTGTTTTTTATAGTTTATAGTGAGGGGACTAGGGATGGTAGGATCAAGTATGATTGATCTATGGATATATTTTTAGCTACAACAACTTCCAATGTTTGTTAGATATGGAGGAACTAAGGAAGATGCGTTATGGATTTAGTATATCTTGAATACTCTGGATCACTTACTAACCCATCCAAATTAGGGAGTCATGTTGGAATCTTTCATATTATGATCACTAGTGAATCGCTAGTAGGATATTCCGACTTAGGATGGGAAGTTAGATGACATATATTGGACGGACTTCTAGGAGAAATACTAGGATTGATTTCACCTCAAGACCATAAGGAAAAAGGATATATGTATAGTTTATGTGTTTGATATAGGAAGTATGAAGGTGATTGATTATATTGGATACGTCCCTAGCTTGAAGCATTTCATGTTGATGTTGACCTAAGATGAGGGTGTTATCGATAAAAATTTTCGGGATGGTCTTATATGTGAGGTCAATCCCTAGGAAAAAATATTTATTTTCAAGAGTATTTCTATGGTATTAGATCATGATCTTTTTTATTAGTGAAACCAATTAGAGGCTTGAAGTGGGGGGTAGATAGTTTCAATTGGGATATATAGTGGTATGTTTACTAATATTAGGAATCACAGTTACAAGAATTTCTAACATGTCAGTGGTAGATAGAGTAGCCAAGGTAGATGATATTTATTATAGGGTATTGATCAGTTGAGATACTATCATTGTGGTGGACCAATATACATTTGTGTTTAGTTTCCATAGCCACTAGTAAAATGATGAAATTATAACAGGATGGGGTACATGCAGAGTTTTTGTTTAAACCCTTGACAGAGTAGTGGTGATAGTGTACCTATGCTGATATAGAGTACTGGAAGGGGGTATTCTACTCTATAACAGTTAGAATGTAGGCGATATACAAGCCACACCAGTTGGGGTGATGGATATAGCACTCCAGGTCAAGATCATCCATACTAGTAAAACAACATAACATAGTAGAATCAAACTGTCGTTAACCAACCTAGGTTTACCCCTAACTGTTCACCCGAGATTGCCCACGACAATGCCTGAGAGGAATTCCCAACCACCCTAGGCTGGCTACAAATGCCAAGGGAATCATTAGGGTCAAAGTGAGAACAGTTTATCCTAATAAAAATAAACAAAACAAAAGAAATAATAAAAGAGTAGCCCAAAATAAATACACCAAATAGAATGAATAAGAAAGAACTAAAAATAAAACTTACCAGACTTGATGACTAATAAAATAAAACATGATCCCATGAGTCAAACTATGATCCAAAAAACAAACATTTACCACAGTGATAAAAACCATTCTAAAACCTATACCTGAGACTAAAGACAAGAATGAAGAATAGGCATGAGTATTAAGACATACTAGTCATGACCTGAAAAATATAATCTGAATGAATTTCTTTTTATCAAAAGAATCATCAATTTTAGTTTTTAACTACATTATATAAAGGTTTTTCTTCAAAAATATTCACTTTTTAAAAAATTACGGTCCATTACACTTTTTATTTCAAATATTTTATCTTCCAAGAAGGATGATTTAACCTTTTAAAGAAAGAGGGATAAAGAAAAAGGAAGTTTAAAAAAATTTGAAAATAATTTACACAAACAATTGTAAATAATTTTATCACATTTAGAAAATATATGCACCATACATGGAGAAAAAATAAATTATCACACAAGTGAAATGGAAAATAGAATTTAAGAGTGACCAACCAAACAATGAACCTAAATCATCCACCATATATAACTAAGTGTCAATGTACATGGGATAACCTAGGTTCTTATGAATAATCTAGATCATATAATATATGTGAATCATCTCGATGTCATGACTTACCGAATGACATCATAATGCCCAAACGCTCCATCGCATCATTCTTGGCATGACTGGGGGGCACAATCCCAATGTAGATAGTTCATACTAAGGTCCACAAACCAGTGTATAATCTAAACTAGAGCCATAATTGTTCACCAAAAATTCACTCTCTATTACAGGATCCCATGTCATTAATAAAGAGGGGATCTAACCAATGCACACCAAGAATCCAATCACATGAAATTTCATCACACAAAATCAAGAGTCACAAAAAAGTAACCCCCCAAGTCACCTAAGGAACAAGTCCCTCACCATTCAATTATTTGATATCAAGGGAGTCCTATGTGGAAGACCTCCCAGAACATACAACATAACCACGGAAAGTGTACTATTTTCGGAGAGTTCTAAATATATGTTTTTTAAAACAAAATACCAACCGGCCCTCACACAACTTTCACATGAAAAATAATTTCCAAATAATCCAATACACACAACTTTGAAATAAAAACCATTTTAAAATCCATTTCATAAATCCATTTGACCAACCAAAAACACATTTTCAACCCAATTCATTCTTTAAGAACCACAATTCAATTTAAATCACCAACCAAATTTTTTTATAAACACTTTGTAGGAATATTAAATAACACGTTTTCATCCAATGAAACCCAAAGAGTAATTAACATTATTTCACATCAGACGTTTATTATAAAAACCATATATAACTAAATAGATTTAAATAAAGGCACAAAATACCAGAAATCAATTTATTCTTAAATTAAATGGAAATTGAAAATGAAACCTACCTCAAAAGGGATAGAACTAATCTGAACACCTCGATGGTCAATGCCTTTGACGAAGATCACTTCACACTTTCACACACATACACTCATATATATATATACCCCTTAATCCAATATATATATTCCCCTTTCCATGAGGAAATATGTACAAGTAGGATATAGATATATAATTATATATATATATATATATATAAACATACCTATGTATGTGTGAGAAAACCTTTTAGGAGCCATGAAATGATCTAATTAACCTATAGGGAACTAAAAAGTACCATGTAATCTAAATAAAATTAAAACAGAAAAAGTTGGGAAGAAGTAACCAAAATCAATGATTTGAGAAAAATGAAAATGGACTGAAGCGATTCACCTTGGGTGGAGTATTCCAAAACATGCATAAAGATGTCCTTGGAGAGCCATCACAAACCCTCAAAATGGAGGAAGGAACCAAAATGTTGTCAAACAATAACGAAGGGTTCTATTGAAAAAATAAGGGTGATGGGGAGAGGGAAAATCACTCTAATAACACAAGAAGAATCAAACAGAGTACATACCTTCCAAAATTGATTGAAAACCCCTAATAAATCGGGTGTTAACACGAATAGGGGAGCTCACCAAAAGGTGGGAGTGGGTGACATGTGCACAACTAGAGGGGGGGGGGGGGACTGCGTTGCCTGAGGTAAGGGGGATGAGGGACATAGTATTATGTTTTTTTATTTTATTTTAATATGTATTTAATTAATTTAATTTAATTTTTTATAAAAATAGTCTATGCATGGTTTGGGTCAGATGGTGTGGAAAACCGTGCACCCATAATACGCCCTCTACTGAGCACATGGAGAACCCCTCATGTGTTGATAGCATAATTTTCTAAACTGTGAACCATCCATGATGTTGGATCTATCAAAAACATTATAAGCTATCACAAAGTTACCACATGGTTTATTAAACCATGAACTTTAACCATGTGACATGCTTTAGATTCCCAAAAACTCTCATTTCAAGGAAAAAACACCAAGAGTGGAATAAAATTAATCAGGAACTCAAAAATAAATAAAATAACTATTTTTATTGTATCAGGGTGTGACAATTCTCCCTAACATGACACTTTCTATCCCTAAAAAGTATAAAATGATTCGGTTGATAAAAACCAAAGAAATGATGAATTACAATCCAAGACAAAACCTAAATTATAGAATACCAAAGATCCAAATCTCAATATACTTCAAAAACCATAACTAGTAAATCTCAAAATAAACTATGATCCCATCCTCAAAAGGATCTGAACATCCAATGAAGACACCTAATAAGACCTAAGAGGTCAAAAAAATATTAAAGAGGTTACAATGAAGAGACTCGATCTAATCTAAACACAACCCAACAAGGAACACCCTGAACCCTAACATAGAAACCATCTATGAAACTCATCATGGTCTTTTCAAGATATCCATGATCATCTGTTTCATGACCCACTATCCATTCCAACTAACTACTATGTTCAGAGTTGAGAAGAGTGAAAACAAGAAAGTTGTCTATAGAGAACAATTGGAATACGGGTTCATCCAGACATCATCCCATGGTGGTCTCCCCATAATATTAGGACTCTAGAACAACATTTAATTATCTAGTTGAAATAACTCTTGAATCCTATAAAAAGAAAAAAAACCAGATAAAAAAGAATGGGACAATAACCACTGGTATTCTACATCAAAAACATTAAGAACCTTACAAATACAATTCCCTTAAAATGGACTTTACAAAAGAACTACAACATAATTATCCGTACCAAAAAAAATATATCCCTAAAAAATACATTAATTAAAACAAAAATGGAATTTAGAAAAAAATAATATTCTGATTTAGCTTGCACTAGTGATCTGTTCATCCAATTGAGTTGGAAGGTTCTCCAAGGGAGTGGATCAGACTCCATGTCACTTCCTAAAACCACAATGGAAAATCATTTTCAAATGACATAAATTGCCAAACGTATGACATATCTTAGGTGATTTGATACATGAAAATTTCATATTCCAAGGCTTACTGAACTGAAAACACATCCAGATCTTAATCTCTGATGAATATAGGTAGAGAGAAAACAAAATACTTTTTTACATGTTCTCAACCGACCAGATGTAGCTGAACTAGCTTCGACCTGAAAAACCCACCACACTACTTCTTAATATTTAGGGAAACGAAGAACCACCTAAAGGATGTTATGATGAGATAACCCTTTAAATGAATCAATATTTCAAAAATTCACCCCCAATAGGGTTTGGGAGATACAACACCAGCTCAATGAAGCTCTTATCATACTACGACACCATTGAATTTCCCTAATCGAGATAGTACTATGATGAACCCATCTGTACCTTCATGTCATCGAGGATATACTACTGGGTGAGAAATGCCCTAATGAATTCCCATGAGTAACACTTCTGTGGTTGGACCTGAAGAAAATATTTCCACTAATCCCGACATTGAACTTCCAACATGAAGACATCATTCTCAAACCTGAGAGGATCAAGATATTCAAGATGATCAAATATATACTCAATATTTTTTAGTCATTCCTCAAATTTCCCATGATTCATCTATCGAATGAAATGATGAGGGTTCAAATTGTGGATCCTCTAAACGAACCCTTGATATTGTGGACTACTAGGCTTAATATCCGAAGTGAATAAACCCAAAGTCTAAAGTACAACTTGATCAACCAAAAGACATGTGATAAAAGAACCACACATAGAATCTTATGAAAAATCTGTATAAATAATTGGGGACACAATCCAAAATATAGAGTTTGAAACCATATCGAAACATATCATAAATCAAAATTCCACATATTATTTTAAGGTTAACAACCCAAAATCAAAAAATCCTTTCAATTGCACCTCCAAAAAATCAAATCCAAATCACAAAAAAGGAAAATCAAAACACAAAATGTGATATCACACACTCCCATTATTAAAAACATTGAAATTACCTCTCTTCTTGAAAAAAATTATCATAAAACATAACAAACCTTATGAACCAAACACCCAACAAGGGTACTCCCTAAAGACTCACATATTAATATTCTCATTCTACCTCAAGCACTCATCAACACATTCCAATAACCATCCATATAGCATATACAAGCACTAATAAACCTATAAGTGAGTATACATAGGAATAGAAATGGGAAAATAACTAAAACATTATCACTATCCAAACCACTGTAAAAAATACCCCAACCAATTTTAAAAAACAAATATTATTGTTAATGAAAAACATTTTCAAATTTCACATTCGTTTTCTTATTTCACATCTTACAAAACTGTTGAAAAACCCCAATTTTTTTCCAAAAGATTCCCACATTCATAACAACTGATTTCACACTCCATAGGATTCAATGTTTTGGTTTTGGAAATCTCATTTTTGATAAACCAATCACCATATTTTCATACCATAAATAATTTTAAATCCAAATAAAAACACCACAAAACCATTTCGGTCCAACCTTATATACAAATGAAAGTAACCCACCACTCAATGGGTTAAATATACCAAAATCTCAAAAGTAAAAAAAATAAAACACAAGGGGAAACTAGTGTTGATGAGTGACTTGGACATATGGTTGGTAGCTATATGCCAATCAATCTACCATCATAGAGAGTCTTCTAAGACTCTTCCCCTAGCTCCACTTGGCTCTCTAGGCCCTTTAAGATCAATAGAACAATTGGCCTAACTCTCGTTTCATTTTCTAAACACAAAACACCTCGCAAGAACCAAACAAACTAAGAAAAACCATACCCCCCATGGTAACTCAAGGGTAGTTGTAGAAAGTGTTAGTCATTCACATACTCATAACTACACCCCAATTTAATATAGTCCTACTATATCTACCTTGACATCCAAAATTAAAAATGTCACTTTGAATTCTAGGTCCTCAAAATAATTGATGCTTTTATACCATTTTTTTATAATCCAACCTTGTTTGACACCAAACTGATCACCCGACCAAACCCGTGACAAGGCGAGAGTAGTGTTATTGATCCTCCCGAGCCAGAGACAACTGCCAAGGATATAAAAATATTAATAGAGGGAATTATTTATCCCAATATAAATAAATTAAATCTAAAAAATAATAAAATTGTAGACCAAAATAAATAACTAAGAAAGAACAAAAAAATAAAATTAAGTAAACCTGATGACTATTAAAACTCCATGTCACAAAACTAGTCATACTCTGAGCCCAAAAATCAAAATCACCAATATAAATTGAGACCATGATGAAACCTGCACCTAAGACTAAATAAATAATGAAGTGTATACATGAGTACTAAAACTCAGTAGGTCTTCCCAAATAAATCGTATCCCAATTAATTTCTTTTAAGTAAAAGAATCAATAATTTCATGTCTAAACTACAATATATAAAAGTACATTTTCACACATTTTCCCTTTAAAATGTATCACCAGCCATTTCCATTTTTATTTTAAACTAATTTCTTTTCCAAGAAAGATGATTTTACCTTTTAATGAAAGCGGGATTGAGATGAAGGAAGTGTAAATGTTTTCAATACCATTTCAAAAAACATTTAAAAATCATTATATCACTTTTATAAAATAGATGCACCATACAAAGAAAAAAGTCCCATTGATCTCTAAAGGTAAATGGAAAATAACAGTGAAAAGTGACCAACTAAAAAATTCACCACAATCATCCACTGCAGATAACTATGATCTGAAGTACTTGGGAGAACCTAATAGCTCACGAATAATCCATATGATAATATACATGTGACACTTCTAGAAGACATTCCTTACTATATGACACTGTAATGTCCAAATGCTCTATTTCACCATACCTTACATAACTGAGGGGTACAATCCAAAAGCATATAGTTCATAATATAGGCCACTAGCCAATGTATAATCTGAACTATTGCAGTTACTGTTCACCAAAAATTTAATAACTATTACAAGTTCTAATTTCATGAATAAGGGGGGGGGGGGTATCCAACTATTACAAACCAAGAATCCAGTCACATGAACTTTCATCACACACAATAATCACACCTAATAATATCACCCCCAAGTCACAACAAGGGACAAGTCCCTCACCCATCAACTGTATGATCTCAAGAGATTCCTATGAGTGAGACCCACCACAACATACAACATAACCAAGGAAAGTGGACCATCTAAGGATAGATTTCAAGGTAAATCGTTTTATTAATATCTTGACCAGGCCTCACATGCCTTTCACATGCCAAATCATTTCCAAAGAATAAAGTATGAACAACTTTGAAATTCAAACCATTTAGAACCCTATATCAGAAACCCATTTCACCAACCAAAAAAAATTCCAACTATATTAGTTCTTTATAAACCACAATTCTCAAAGGCTAACCAAGCAATTTGAGAAAAAAATTAGTATAAACATTCCAAAAAAAAATTCACGCCATCGAACACAATGATAAATTTAATTCATTTAACATTATAAATTTATTCTAAAAACCATATATCACTAACTAAAATTAAACAAATTTGTTAAATACAATTAATCAATGATTCTTGAATTTATAGAAAAATAAAAAGGGATCCTACGTCAAAAGGGAGAGAACTAAGCTGAAGACATTGACACATGTCACATTTGACATAGAATTTTCCACATATGCATGTAAATAAAATCCTATTTATATATATAACCCTTAATCCAATGTACATATTTCCCTCAACAGGAAGGAATATGTACAAGGAAGATTTATTTATATATATACATACATAAATTTGAATGTGTGTTAAAACCATCAAAGAGCTAGCTAACAATCTAATTAACCTAGAAATAACCAAAAATCCCAAAGGACTCTAATTAAAAATGAAACCAAAAAAAATCGGTAGAAGAAACCAACATCAAATGATGGAAGAAAAAAGGAAATGGATCGATGCTCTTTAACATTGGTGGTGGATGTTGAAACATGAACAAAGATTTCATGAGAGATCCACTACATTCCCTAAGAAAGAAGAAAGAACCAAAATCTGATCAAACCAAAATCTATGGTTTAACCGATAAAAGAGGTTTATGGGGAGAGGGAAAATCACTGAGAGAATAAAAGAGGAATCAAGTGTAGGACTTACCTTGGTGTATCGAGAGAAAAAACCCAGAGAAATCATGGGCAGCCATAGAGAGGGGATCTAATTAAATTGGAGGGGGTGGCACATGCCCAGATGGAGGAAGGGGGTGTGGGATTCATCATGAGAGGTAAGGGGTAGGAGATATAGAATTTTTTATCTATTTTATTTGATTTTTTATTTTTTATTTTTTTTATAAAAAGTCTCTATGCATGGTTTGGGTCACACAGTTTGACAAAATGTGCGCCATCTATACACCCTCTACTGGGTACATGGATTTCACTTCACAGGTTGACTATATGGTTTTCAAACCATGATAAAACCATAAGGTTGGTTCTATAAAAAACAATATAATCTATCATACATTTACCACACAGTTTATCAAACCATGCGCCTTAACACTTTAACATTCATTTAATGTGAAAAACTCTCATTTCAAGTGAAAAATACCCAAAAAGAATTAAAATTAATCAAGAACTAAAAAATAAATAAAATAACCAAAAAATTATGGGTAAGGGTGTGATACAAAAATGTTTTCAGGGAAGGGGAAAAAGATACAATCATGTTATTCATCTACCTCTAGATGGTAGAAAGGCTGGATCATCAACATGTCACTGTTCAATTCTTTTAGAATATATGCTTTCATGTTATTTTTTTGATACTAGGGCTTCCTACTATATTAAATATTCTAGTTTTTTTGAATGGTTTGAGTTTTATGGTAGATTTTATGAATGGGGTAATATTGATCGACAAATGATTTGGGTTATTCCCATATGGAATTCAAAAATTTAAGAAGTGTTCCCTCAAGATTGGTTGGTAACATCTCCTTTAAAACTTTTTCTTTCATCAAATGTTAGGTTTATACCTAATATTGGGAATTTATTAATTTTTATGTTGATGGATTATATTTATTTTTATCATAGGAGATTGAGTTTCACATTTACATAGTGTGACAATTTTGTCCATCATGGATAATGGAATAGCTAGTTAGGCCGTGAAGGTCCAATTCATCATAAATTCTTTGATGTCATAGCCCATTTGAAAATTCACATGCTTGATGGTGAGGGAGTGGTTCATGAAGACATATTTACCATAGTGCATTAACACTAGGAAATGTTTTTGGAGGAATTTTCATGGATACCACCCTAAAATGAAGTTGAATACAAAATTGGGGTGATTACTGGAGTTGATAATGTTTCTTTTTCTCCTTATATAATTGATCTAGAAGAGCTTGAAGAGGTCATGACTCATTTAGATGAGTCTAAGGACAAGGGTTTTATGAATCTTAGTATGTCACCATGCAGATCTCCTTTTTAATATCCAAAAAGGAAAAAAAATTAATGTTGTGCTTATATGTTTATTAGGAGAAATCAAACTAGAGGATGGATAAGATCTGAAATCTACTTTTAAATATTGATGAAATTTTTGACTAGTTAAAGGGTTCCTATATATTCACAAGGATTTATTTAAGATCTGGTTTCATATTATAAGTGTGAGAGCTTATGAAATAACACATATATATTTTAGAATCAGGTTTGGTTTTTATGAGTTAATTTTGAATCCTTTTGGGATGAATAATGCACGAACTATGTTTATGGATTTGATGAATCTTATCTTTCTCCTATTAATTGATCAGTTTATGGATGTATAAGTGGATAATATCTTATCACACTCCAAAACTCGTGATGGTCATGAAAAAATCATAATATTATCCTAAGAATAATTAGATTTCATCGTCTATATTCCAGTATATCTATGTGTGATTTTTGGAGTGAAAAGATACATTTCATGGGTCACATCATCTTCAGGGATGGTTTTCTATTGGATTTAGAAAATAACCAACTAGTTGTTTCTTGGGATCAGTCCAATATTGTTTTTCATATCCACTGACTTTTGTGATAGGAGGGTTATTACTAAAGTTTCATCAAAAACTTTTCCATCATAGGGGAACCACTATGGACTAGAAAATAACAGTGTAAATATTGAATGGAATATAGCTTGTGATATTATCTACTAGGAGATAACATGTCTTTTGAAAATAATATAAATTATTTTCTTACCCGAACCTAGTTTAGAGAATATTCAGTTTTGTGATTCATCTGAGATTATACATGAAGTAGTATTTATGGACGGAGTTCAATTCATGGTGTTAAGATGAAAGTAGTTGATACATCATTAATGGTACAACCCTATTCATGATCTTTATATTTCCACAGTGTTTGACTCCATAAATTGTTGGTAGCATTATCTTATGGGTAAGAAATTTATCATTAAAAATTGTCATAATAGAATTAAGTATATATTTTACTATAATGATTTTATCCTCCGACTATGGAGATGGGTTGATTACCTGAAGTCTTCAGAATTTGAGCTGGGATATATACCGAGGAAAGTAAACTATTTTTCATATGCATTGAGTTTTAGGACCCAAATTTTGGATGTTTTGGATTCTAGTTCTGAGAGGATGATGATGGAATTTTTTTGATGATATTCATATAGGTGTTCAAGAGGAGATTATTTGATAACACTCATGTACTTTTACATGGAACAATCTCTTCAGAACCAAATTAAGAGAAGGTAGTATGTTGGTTTAGATGTTCCCGATTTGAGAAAAAAATTTGAAGGTGTGGATCCACCTTTTGAAATAACTATTAATGAGGATGCGAATATTCTCATTTGTGCCTGTGGGTTTGTAACTACTTGTATGTGAGAATAGATGATGCCTTATTTTCATTCCTTGATTTGCGCGATACACACAGGATTGACCAAAATATTCCATGATCATTGTAGAAAATATGGATAGTCAGAGAAGAAAATGAGATTATAGGTTTTGTGACATGATGCAGCACCTATCAGTATGAGAATATCAATAATTAATGACCCATTGGACTTTTATAGTCGTTACCCATTCTTGAGTGCATGTTTAATGAAGTTACCATGTTTTTTTAGTAGTACATCATATGATCAATTGGATGAATTATGCAATATGCATGATTGTGTATAGGTTGAAAATGGATGAATATTTATGGAAAATTCGGGAGACTTTCACCATTGACATGTTGGGTGACTTGTATGTCTAAGAAGTGGTATGTTTAAATGGGGTACATTGAAGTATTTTTTTCAGATCATGATCAATATTTGACATCATTCTTATGGATAGGGTTATAGAAGGCCTCATGTACATAGGTTTTTTAAATACTTCTTTACACCCATAGAAAGATGGGTAATTAGAACATACTTTATAGGTTCTAGAACACATGTTGTGGGTATGAATCCTTGTTTTTTGAATGATATAGGAGAATCACATAATTCATGTTGATTTCTCCTTGATTAATAGTTTTCATGTGACTATCAGAATGGAACCATATGAAGAGACCTATGTAATTCCATGAAGATCACTATTGTGTTGGATCGAAGTGGGATGCCAGAGTTATTAGGGTCGAGTATCATCCATGAGATGCCAAATCATTCCTATTTAATCAGTAAGTGTATTCCTAAGTACCAAAGTGGAAAAATCACATTTTTTTATTGATTTCATTGACCTATTTATTTTATAGTTGGTGACTTCATGTTCCTTCTAGTTCCTCCAATATTAGGCCACTTACAGATTAAGATGAATCAAATGTTGATGCAAAGTTATGTTGGTTCATAGATTGTAGGGAGTATTGGTCCATTTGCATTCTGATTGGATCTTCTATAATGGTAAAGTACTATGAATGTTTTTTTCATGTGTCATAGTTTTCTAAGAATCACCCTAAACCATCTCTTGTTTTTATTCTTATGATATGGAGCATGATGTTGATGTGTCCTTTGAGGATAATCTTATACATATTATAGATAATAGTGAGAATATTATTTGTGGTGTGACCATTCCCTTATTTCTGGGTGATGTATAAGCATGTACGAGTTTAGGAGGAAACATAGGAGAGGGTTGTAAATGTATGAGCTTGGGGGACCCATCATTTCCTAGAAATTATAAATGATCATTTTGAGTGAAGCTTGTGGAAGAGCTATTATATTATTTGGGAGTTTGTAAGATCCTGATCATTGTATGAGTTACAATTCATTTAATTTTTTTACTACATTTAAATTTGATAATGAAATTATTCCTGAGAGGATAATGGGTTTAACGGTGTTCTAGGGGTTTGGAGCAAGGATAAAGGGGAAAAGAGTCCATTCAATGCTGGGGCACAACTGGTGCAAGGTTAACACAAGTTGTGCACCATGGCCGAAGAGATCGTGCTACCTATCCCCCATGAATATAGGCAGGTTCATGACAACCACACATTTTTATAAACCATAATGTAGAATTTTCCAAATTGTAAATCCTTTCACCCTCTTAAATAGAGGGTACCACATTGTTGGTACAATTCTGTGGATAAATTGTGAGACTTTTAAAATTGGGGTATTTTATGATTTCCCCCCTCAGACTTCAAAATTTCATTCCTAATTTCTTACCCAATTCGTATTCCAACCACATAGGGTGAGAATAGTTTCCTCCCAAGAATCCCAAGGGTGAATTTCCTTCGATTCATTGTATTATAAAGAATTATTGGTTATGAATCTATGCTCCTGGAGAGTATACCACTCCTCTCTCTTGTATTTTATAGGAGAATTATGGTGGAATGTATTCTCTCTTTCGGAATCCCTAAACCATTTTTTCGAGATAATTAACATATTTTTTGTTGATGGTTTTTTGATCATGAATCAAGGGATAAGGATGGGAGAATACCTATATATGAATTTGATGTAAGTGGCCTACAGGTTATATCCCATGATATTTATTCTTCTTCATATGTATGCGTTTTTTATTTTTTGTGGTGCTATGAATTAGAATCTTTTATATTAAATAAAAAATTGGTATTCAAATTGATGTTTTGGACCTTTCATAGACCTCATTGTATCCATTGATGAAGTGTAAACTGTGATTATA
This sequence comes from Viscum album, assembly GCA_963277665.1. NCBI lineage: Eukaryota > Viridiplantae > Streptophyta > Magnoliopsida > Santalales > Viscaceae > Viscum > Viscum album. The sequence goes on along the minus strand of OY728139.1, from coordinate 605,289,071 downwards.
GTACCACATGGGTTGTCCCACTTCCTTGAAAATGCAAATTGGGTTTTAAAATGAATAATTATTGGGTTTATCAGATTAATGAAATTAAAACTATGTTTAGTTTGTTAACATAAATTAATGGTATATTTGAAGTATGTTTAACATTTCAAATGTGTTATGGCTTGTAAATGGGTAAATATGATAAATGGTTTAATATGAGTTTCCATGTAGTTAAATGGCTCTAAAGTGATGAAAATTATTATAAATAAATAAAATAGGGAAATGATATTTCTATGGAAATTGAGAACATAATGAATATAATGAATGACGTGAATGTTTAAAATGAAAAATTGAAACCTTTTTTATAATGTTTGATAAAAAGGTTGCTAATAATGATCTTGGAAATATAAATATTTGTTTGTGGGATGTTGGAATGATGATCCTCTCCCTTGGTTCGGCTAGACTAATACTCCAAGAACCCCGATGCATTGTAGTTTAAAATGATGTCACGATTTTCTAGAATCCAACTGTATAGACATAGAATTCCATACCATGGTTAGAATTTCCAGAAATGGATTATTGAATACCGATTGGATACATGGACTAATTATCCTTGTATGTAGACCCATTACCCCAATGTCATATATTTCAGATGACTAACACAAGCCGAAATAGGATTGGTGGTTGGAACTGAGAATAAATGTTTTTAATATAAATATTATTAAATAATAAAACCTTGTTTATTTTCTTATTTTCACATGACTAATATACATTGTCAAAAACTATTTTTAAATTGATATTATTTTAGACACTATTTATGGAATCCTATTCAGTAGTACTAACACCCTTATTATGATGCCATTGGGAACCCATGAAGAATTCATTGTTGTTGATAAGGATAAGGGAAAATCCTATATGTTAGATGGATGATAAGGGAGTTTGTTAGGGAATGAAATATAGAATACAAATTTCTATTTGAAATAATTTTATTTATTAGCATTTGTATCTTATTTATATTTTATTTTTGAATATTAGACTCTCATGACATGAAAAATATATTATTTTGGATTTTTGTACTAAACTGGTTATGGGATATAGTTATCTGATTCTTGGTTATGTATTATTATTTCATGTAGTTTTTTCTTATGGTTTCTTCTATTATTAACTTTCATAAATACTTTATAGTCTTTCTATATGTTCCATATAACCGTCACTCCTATTCAGTAGCCTATAGGATATAGGGAGACACATGAGGTCAGATGGTGCACTAGCTTGGGGCACCAATTTAAGGGTTCTAAGGCTGTGATGTTACAATGAAAACCACATGGTGAAGTGGTATATCTGTATCTACCTTTTTGGAAGCATGTCATCTTCATATGGGACCTATAATTCATCTTCCCATTGGATATCCCTTGATGTATGGCACTTATTTCCTTCTATATCTCTATTTTGGAAGAGAAGACCTTATTAAATTATTTATTACCACCATATTATCATCTATTTATATCATCATAAGTTGATATCAATCTTGGATAATCACTAAATCTCTTCTCTATTAGTGAAATATTCTCTTAATTCGACTAAAATCCACTCATTAATTCTATCAATAGGTATATATCCATATTTTTTATTTGTTTAACCCCTAATTGAACCTCATGTTATTCTATATCATTTTTTTCACTTTCACCTATAGTATTTTCATTATATTATAGACTAACTATTCATCCAATATTAGTTTCCATTTACATTTTTACTTTAAGATCCTTTAAAAATGGTGCGTCACTTCCAAAACACCTAGAACTGGTTGATCTTTAAATAACTCCACTATGATAAATTATAAAACAAACAAAATCAATATCTCTGGTGAAAATGTACCTTTATTAACCACTAAAATCTACTCATATATATTATTTGATAAGGAATCATATAAATTCTCAATGAAGACAATATATGAAAAAGTTGTGAGAAAATACTTTTGATATTTTCTACCCAAATATATCATTCATTCATAAATAATGCTTGAATGAATTACAAACATAGGTGATTCATGTATTTCAAAATGTTTTAATAATATTTAATTCTATTTATTATATTTTTTTTCAACAAATAGATGGGATCTTATGAAATTATCCATAATTAATATATTTTTCACAAAAAAAAATTCAAAGTGAAATCAAGAAAAGTTGGTCAATTGAGTAAACTAGTTGTTGGAGACCAATTATTATTAGTAAGGGATTTAAATAAGTCACCCTATGATAGGGGGTGGGGTGTCATGCTATTATATGATGTCCAATTTAAATTAATCTTAAAAATTAACCCTCACTAATCATTCAAAAATGAATTATTTGTGTTTATGATAAGTTGTATTAAAATATACTAATTTATCATAATCTATAAATGTCATGTATCAATAACCTACCACCATTAAAAGAAATTTAAGAGTGTACATAAGAACATTTACATGTTTTATCCATTTTGGGATATGAACAATGTTTGAGAAAATTGACTAATCATTTCATATAACACTTCCAATCATTATTTATTTAAACATTTAGGGATACCTCCCAAGGTTTATAGAATGGTAAACAGTTGGATAATTTTTACCATATGCCCACTATACTCAAATAATTCATTTTATTTTATAATTAAATATATAAATAAATAGTAAGGATAAATATTTCATTGTTTAATATATTATTTATTTTATCTCCATGGACCACCTTTTTGTTATTTAAGTCGGGATCCCTTTTCAACATTTAAATACATATACATATGGTAATTAGATAAAACAATACATTTTAGCTTCTTTAGTACTTTTTTATCCCAATATTATTACTAAATAATTTGGATATGCAGGCATGCAATTTATCAACTCAACAATTTTCTCTAATTCCTTATATGTTCATGTATAACAAAGTTATTTTTGTCAATTATTAATAAGGATTAAACTACCTTCTTATCCCAAGAATCATCATCACTATTTCCATGATCCTCATATATTTTGGATAAATCTATATTCATAAAATCCACCACTTATTATATGGCCACATGATAATATTTCTTAACCAATATAATTACATGAAATGTGTGTTACACCTTGATTTAAATTTATTTTTCTTGATTCTACGAATATATTTTTCTCCCCTAAAGAGCCTTTATGTGTCAATAGAGTATTCTAAAATCCTTTATATAGTATAATATATAGATAATTTTCTATAATGAACTAACTACATTATTTGTAGAATATACAGTAACAAACATACTCTATATAATCATATGGCCACCCATTCCGCTTACTATATGATTTGGACTGTATAGTTTCATGTTTACTATCTTATATATTCTCTAAATGTACATCGCATAAACACAGTTCATGGACAAAAATATGTTCATTTATTTTTTCGTTAAATATATCCTTTTTATGAATTTTAATACCCATTAATTCTTCATATATTCTATGAAAATATTCTATATTCATTTAAGTGGATCGATATCTTATAGTGATCTAGGAAATACACTAAGATATATCAATAAATATTCTTCATTTAAAACACACATATAGGGAAATACTCATATCCAAATATATAATATAATTGTATTCATTTAAATATAAAATATAAAATTTATGATATAAAATTTTATAAACATATCATCATCTATGATATATAGATTTTTAACTACAGATATTATCCCATTGTTTCAATTTATGTTAACTTATCACCTTTTATGATATATTATTCTACCATGAGATAAAATGGTTTCCAAGTAAATGGACTTTTCATACTGTAAATTTTATCCTTTTCATTATATATGTATTATAGTTCAAAATAGGACATGTGTTGTCTATTATAATGACACATACACAATGTTAATCACAACTCTTAATTAATCATCTTAACTACCTGATTCAACCTATATATCAACTTGTGATCAACATATATATTGTATTTCATGAAAAAATAGGATATATCAGGCACTATTATCTCCCCAAATCATTATAGATGATATGTCATTCATTAATTTTTTTACTATTTTATAACATATTTATAATTAATTCAAAGTCACTATATGATTTTTATTATTGTGATTATTAGCTTATTTAGTAAATGTTACAATCTTGTTGAGACCTCTACTAGGAAATGCCATTTTCTAATTCCTTTTGATAGAACTCAATAATATCATATGATATCTTCACACATATATTTTTTATATTTCAATAGTATAAATTTAAATATTATACTTATAATGAAATATTTTATCCATTTTAATATAACTAGTATCCCTCTAATAAAGACTACATATTTAATGTGGATAAATCTGTCACATCCTATGATTTTCTCTAAAAACGGTTTGAAATTCATTATTCTTTACACCACTAACATTACTCAATCACCATATTAAAATTATTTCAATTATTTTTGGTCTTTTATATACAATAAAATACCCCATTAACACATAGTTTCGATATTTATTTATGAACCTTTTATAAAAATGAACTCATATTTGAATACAAATAATATAAAAATAATTCATTATATGACTAATAATGTTATAAAACAATATATTATTTTCATATTACCGTTTATATAAAAAAAATTCCACAATATTATATATCACATTGATAAATATGCTCACATTACTCTTGGTGACTCATCACATGGCTTGAGCTGTCAATTGACCTCGTTTACAAAACCCAGTTCTACATTAGTATATTTTCTCACAACTTGTAGTGCCCATTGTTTCTTCATTCTATTAAATTGATGGGAGACACATTATTTTTGACATAGAATTTGTTCATATAGATTATATTTATCATCAAATGTAATATCTTTATATTATATGTTTTATATGAAGTATAATTTGATTCCATCGTTAATTCAATCCATCTCTATCTATGATAGATGAATATCGCCTCCTAAGATAATACTCAATAACACTCCCTTATATGTCTCATTGTCCATCATTTATCATATCTCATTAAAAATTATTAAACATACATTAATGGACATATATGTATCTAATCTTATATTTAATATTATACAAGGAATATTAATCAAAATTATCCATACATTCTTTATATCATGATCCCTTAACATCCTTACATTAAATTATATTTCTTACTTACTTAAAAAGTATGAAAAACTATTCTAATCATCCCCTAGAAAATTAAACATACTATTCTAATCATCCCCATAAAAAATATCTCTAAAATATACATTATTTAACATTAATGTATTTTCAATGTTATATAATATAATTTTCATGGTTGTAACCATCATCCTTAAACATAAGACACTATCTTCCACAACTTGGAATCTACAGGGATATAGAATAATATAGTACCAAATCACACAAACCATTCATAAAATTCTATTAAATGGAATTAAGCATGATCAATTTCATTTAACTCTCACAATCACATGAAATTTAATTATCATCCTGATAGATATGTTATTTTTTCGTCTTTTAAGGGTTTTTAATTGCCAGGTTACTATGTAATTTAGGGTATGATCATCATCATATAAACACCAATTATTTTTTGTAGGTCTTATATCACTATTATATCTTTATAAGCGATTAACAGAATATTAAGACAAGATAAAAATCATATGCATAAATTCAATATGGATATATGCCTTGGATATCCCTTTATTCAACATATTTTAGAATGTATCTCATCCAGAGAAGTTATTATTCTTTTGTTCTTATTAAATTGTAAAATCAACCATTTTCATTACTTCACTAATCATATTAAATTATCTAATCATAAATGTTATTCCATATTATATATTTGAGAACAAAAATAACCATAACCAAATCCATTCGGATTAGATAATAAAAAAAGTGACATAGATATTGAGAAAGAGAAATCCACTTATTTAGTATTATTTAAGATGAGGGATTTTTTCAAATGGAGTTTATTCAATATAAGTATCAATTGTTAAGAAAAGTTGATAATGTTCAATATCAATATGGTTTTTATAGGATATATAATGAGTTAGGTATTTATGAATGTATAAATGTATATATTAATGCATATATAAATGAATGTACGTATATTTTAATGTGTATATGTATAAATCAATGTATTAATGTTTGTGTGTCTGTATGCATCTATGTATATATGTATGTAAGTATGTAAGTAATTAAGTATGTATGAATGTATGAATCTATGTATATCTATGTAAGAATGCAAGTATGTATATATGGATATGTGGTCAGTTAGGCTTATCATCACTTGTAAAATGAGACAGTTGTTTGGGTTCTAAGTGGGTATTTAATTTTTTTTTTGAATTGAAATAATTTCTAAATGTTTCTTTTAATATTATGGGTGTGTATATATTGGTGGGTCAAGAATTTGGTGGAGTTATTGCTCATGTAGTTAAGCATTTTCTATATCAGGTGTTGTTTCACCTCGAGATTCCATTGGTATTAGGGTTGCAAAATGGTGTAAAATTTTATTTGGAATAAATAAATCTTGTTATAATGTTTGTAAGAACTATAAAACAATTCTGATGGAGTTTTTTAGTTACAGAAAAATAGAAGTAGAAACACTACACAACAATTTGATTTATTTCAACAGTATGTGATTGTCCAAGGAGAACATGCAAATGATGAGTTGATCATCCCCAAATACACCAGGAAACAATTGTATTGTAGTATTATAATGATTCATTCATAGTTACTCAATTATAGGTTCAATTCATTTGAAATAATTGAGATACTACAAATTGCCTCTCTCAGATATCTTATGTGGACTCCCCCTGGTCACTTTAAAAAATTATGTCTTCTTCAGTTTATCAACATGGAATTTTATGCCATATATGATTACATATAAATGATTTTCATCATCATGAGAAGGTTCATTTTATTCATTAATTCAATGAATAAACATAACCCATGTACAAATTAATCAGTGCATCTACTTTAATGAAACAAAAGTTTTCATGAAACTCTAATATTCATGAATCTTCTATTGTTTCTCAAAACATCCTTTACTAAATTATATATATTCCACTTACTTATCAAATATCATTTTTTCAAAAAATAAATGAATGTATGATATTTTCTTAAAAAAGGAAATGCAATAAGATAATCCTAAAATGAATATAGAGAAATTACCCATTCTTTAAATCTTTGATGCACTAAATTGGTGATAAATTGCCTATTAGAGGCAAAAATGACACTATAATGAACCTTTTCTATGCTCGTAAAATTCATCACCTCTAGATATACTTTTCAAAAAATATAATATGTATTTATTTTTCTTAAAACTCTATCATCCACGAGTTTTTTAAAATATTCATGAAACATAAACAATTCAATAGAAGCATGTATCTTTCTATAAGAAATGACTTTAATTAAAATCCTTATTTTACATAGAATAATTTTTTCATCTCCAATAATGTGATAGTTAAAAAATCATCATTTTCTATAAATTTACTTTAGAGTCTCAAAAAAAATAAGTTTTCCAAAAATAATCCATTGAAACTGAAAAATTTTGTTGTCTCTATAACATCTTAATATTTTAAACAAACTATATGCTTAGTAGTGTATACAATACATAATACATAACCCAAAATACACTGTACGCAATACACAATACACAATACTGATGTTCAACAAACCATAAAATATCATTATTTTAGGATTGTTATATCATAATAATTAAATTATTAGATATAAATAAATGTTACTGAATTTTGAAATAGATATAAAGGTTAGAATCATTTAATTTATATTGAACAATTCTTAGGAAATAATAACTCATTTTTTATAAAGTTTTTTTTATTCATTAATATACATCTTCTTCAAAAAAAATGTTTTTTATTTCTATTATTTGTTGAATAATATAATTCATTCATTCTGATTTTAGAAACATTATTTGAAAAAATGATCATTTTATGAATCATCTTTTGAAAATGATAATTGAGTGATAATTGGGGATTTTTTTGAAAAATATTGATTTTTAATGAATAGGGTAAAATAGTAATGTTATTGAAAACCACTTTTCATTTCCAAAAAATTAAAATTAAAATTTGATATAAAATAATTTCACAATAAATTTTATTAAATTAAACTATCAATAATCGAATAAATTTAGTTGGAATTATTTTTATGTTGGATTTTGTTATAAATAATTTTATACATAAGAAATTTTTTTCATAAATAATAAATTTTATCACCTCTTGTGAATATAAATTCAAATTAAATTATAAAACTTCAATAAATTAAATTTAAATATGTTATTTTATATTTAAAATAATAATAATTAGGGTTTGATAATAAGTGAAACTTAATTTTTGTTCAACATGAATTGTAACCATAATAAGTTTTTATTACAATGATAAAGGTAAAATTAGAAAATTAGGGTGAAAAATAATCTAATAAAGCATAAAATTCATTAAAACATGATTTTATGAGCCTATATAATCAATAATCATCCAAAAATTTAAAATATTACCTTTCGGTTCCATTTATCATTTAATTTTACATTTCAAGTATGAAAGTAAAAGATTATGTAAAAAATGTCACATTTCTAAATATAATATAAAAGATATTTTTTAAAATTATTAAAGACAACATATGTTTAGTTAAAAACTGTTTATTTGATATATTGATTAAATTTTTATTATGGTAATTTATATTTTATTTTTAGGGATGGAATAATTTCCTCAAATGCTTATACATTTCCAACACAGTTCTTGTTCAAGCTGTAAAACAATCCAAAAAATGATTTAAAAAAATAAAGAAGTTATATTATATGGGTGAATTTAACTATCCAATGATTTTTTTTAAGTTCAAAAAAACATATTATAGATGTTTAAAATGTTTCAATTTGAATTCAATTGTGTTCATGTAGTTTTCAAAGTGAAAGAATGTGAATAGAACTTAAAATTACATATATTTTAGAGTATGTTAAATATATTTTAATATATTATATAAAAAATATAAAATTTATGAAAATGATATATGTAATCTTTAATAGTTAAAAATATAATAAATTTTACATTTTTGATCAAATTATAACCTTATAAGTAAATTTACAACCCTTTAATATAAAAAATCCAATACCACAATTAAGATAAAAATTGGTTAACCAAGGGGTAAAACCAATATATATGGTTTAAAATGATATAAAATCCTATAAATATTGGATATTATTATTATATTAAAATAATTTCATCTTTACCTTTTAATTCACGTCATTTTGGAATCATTTTACATGAGTTAGACACAGATTATATTGTAATATTTCTTGTATTTCCAAAAATGAAGTTAATGGTACATTATAATAATAAGTAATTTATTCAATTATATATAATTAATTAATAATATATCACAGTGCATGAGAATGTGACAAAATTTACTGTATAATATATGGTCCACTTATGGTTTACTTTTCTTTTTGTGGTAACTTTTTTGACAACTAAGAAATAAAAATAAAACCATTGATATCATGGTAATTTACAAAAGGGTTAAATGGGGTTTATGTAAAGACTTGGAATTTCCATGGATTTTTTTTCTTCAAAAAAACATGGAAATTTGACGAGTCCTCGAAAATTACGGTGCATGATTCCGAGGCCTAGTATCCCCGGAATCAATTTCTAAAGTTTTGTTCGAGTACGTTCAGTAAATGTACGATCGGGATTTTATAACTTTTGAACCGGTGCTCATAACTGAAATCCAAGGGCACCGTTGAATCACAATGCCAGTATTCTTTTAACAAGACTTTCACCTCAAGGACAGTTGGGCGAGAATTGAACCTAGTTTTTGGATTTTCATAAAAAAATAATAAAAATAATAATAAAAAAATAAAGTGAGCTAACAATTTATTTTATTGAGCTTCCAAGTGGGTGAATGGTAGTTAAAACCTCCTCTTGGGAGTTGGAGATGGGACCACCACACCTTAAACTCCCATGAGAGGTTATGGTGGTGGGGCCCAACCAAACATAACCTCCCGCGAGAGGTTACAACATGGGGTCCACATGGTGCTTAACCCCTATTGATGGAGGAGGATAAAACCTCTCAACTCTCCCTCATTAATGATGGAGAACCTCTTGACCTCCCCTAATTAATCTGTGACAACTCTCATGCATTAATTAGGTGGATCCACTTAATTTAAATCTCCAATTTGAATTGTTATGCCAAATCCATCCCATTAATTAAATGAGTCAACTCATTTAATTAAATCACTCAATTTTAATTTACGCCAATGAAAATTATAGATTCTAATATATTATTTGGATATAATTTAATTTTAGGTTGAGTGGAGAGAAAAGAGGAAATTGGGAGAAATATTGGGAGAAGGCTTCCAAAGAAGAACACCTTCAAAAACAAAGAATGATCTTCCTCGAATTTCTTCCTCGGAACCCCCTTCGACACGAGACTTCTTCGACTAATTTTCCCTCCTCATCATCGTCAACAGACGGACGCATGAGTTTGGATTGGAAGAGTGTGTTGGACGCGACGAACGACGACAACATCATATTCTTTGTAACGACCCAATGCATTTCAATAGAAAATTCCCTTCTTATATCTATGTCATAAAAACACAAAATAATGAACTACTAAGTGATAAGTGACCTTTAAACATAATTTTGTCACCCCTATGTTTGGAATTTTAAAAATCTGACATACATGGTTGTGCTCAAGATTGTTTTTGGTGTCTAATGAAACAAAAATAATTTTTGGTGAATAGTAACCTACCCTTATGAATAGTAACCTACACTTATGAATAGTAATATGACTCTTATGAATAGTAAATAAGAGTAACATTACCTATGAATAATAGAATAAAATTTAGACATCATAGAAAGTGATAATTTGACCTTATTAAACGTTTTTGGTATTTTATAAGTCATAAATAAATAATTATAATTAATTAATTAATTTAAAAGAATATTTATTCCCCTGGAATGTATTCATAAAGTATTGAATCAATTTATAATAGTTTTTAGATAATTTTATAAGACCCTATGTAATTTTTGAAAGAACTATAAAATCAGTTTTAATCTTAAAAACTGTTTTTTAAGTAAATTATGATTTTATTTAAATATTAAATTAATAATATTTAGAAATTTTTTTTTGAAAAATGGACTTCATTTTTGGATTCTACACGTTGAAAAATGGTTGGGGTAAATTTTTGGGATTTTTCTGAGATACTTGAAATTTTGATGAATAGTGGAATCCGATAATTCACAATAAAAGCTAAATAATGTATTAATTGAGTCATCGATGATGTTCTGTTGATGTAAGCCCACTTGGTTCGGTATTACATTATAAAATTACTATTATTGGTCATCCAATACTCACTATTCCTTGTTTTGGTGAAATTAATAAACTAATCAATTTTATATTAAGGAAACCCCTCTCCCCTCCACTATAAAAGCCACCCTTCACTCCCTCTTTTCCTCACACCTCTCAAGCTCCAAGCCTTCTCTAAACTCTGGCCAAAAACCTTCCCTAGCCCCCCCCCACGTCCAAGAGCTTCTGGTCTCATCAAAAGACCAAGCATAGGCCTTTAAGGAGATTCTTAAGAGGAGGATTCTAAAGGTAATTTCTGTCCCTCTTCTCCTTTAATTTCATTTCAAGTTCGAGTTCCTTTCTTGATCTCTCCCTACCTATCTTCATCCAAATTGTTTTGTAACTATAGTATTATACACATAATTTAATCTTATTATTATAATGGTATATTATATCACCCCACACCCTTTCCCTCTTCCTTTTATTTTATTAAAGAGAACGTTGTTCATGTGGTGATAATTTATCACCTTCAAAAACAACATGCTCTCTCCTTCCATTTATACCTTCAATCTGGTAATGAAACCATTTTTATGGTTGAATCAGAATTTTTTATATGTATTATGTTCTATTTTAAGTTCTGGAAATAACCTATGGCCATATTACTAAGTTAAATGTTAAAACGAGTTTGTTGTGATCCAAAAACCGCACAAATTAACCCAAATAATCTTCATTTAATTCTTATCTAATGATTCGTCCACATGGATCTAATATAACTCATTATAAAATCATTAAAGCTCATGTAATATTATTAATTACATATAATATCAATTCTGGATGTTTACCCATGATCTACCCAAACATCAATTTAAGAATACAAGTGGACCTCTCAAGAAAACCATAAAAACGAACATCCCCGAACAATGTTTTTAAATTCTATAAGTCATCCAAAGGAACATAATATGAAATAATGAAACCAGAATGAACCCTATTAATTTATAAAAGGGTCTGGAATTTCTAATTAATGAATATAATGTCATTATACAGTACATTAAAGAGAAGGAGGCATTCGAGTACAAGGTAAGGGGAAATCTCGAACCCAATTTTCTTCCTTCGGGTTCTCCCTCTTTCACTCGATTTTTGATATGGTTACTCCTCAAAGTTCTTTTGTTCATAATTTCCTTTAATTTTATGGGATATACATGTTTGTAACTGGTTTTTATGTCTATAAAAATGTTTTCCAAAAGAACTCTTCTTTCAAGATCTCACCTTTTACCTCTCATTCAAGGTTGATGGTTCTTATATCAAGTATGTTGTTCCCTCTTTCTTTTGGGAACCCAAAGCTTATGAATGTGTTATTATGAGATAAAACCCATTAATTTACATGGTTTATTTATATGTTTGATATGTGTTCTATGTGGAAATCATGATAATGATAATATTATGATGTGACGGGTGCGCTCGGAATTATATAGCGCAATATGAATGTTTAAATGTGACAGGTGCGCCCAGAATTATATAGCGCTCCAATGCATTGGGTAAAGTGATGAATCTCATGAGTAAATTTGAAATGATGTGTGAAAATGATTCTAGATTTGTTCACAAGTATGTGTGGTAGTTAACCACTAAGACGTGATGTTTCATTTTTATGCTTTGCCACATTTCAAGTTTATTGTTTATGCTCCTCTCATGTTCAAGATCTTCTTCATGATTATGCTCAGCCCATGCTATATTGTTCTTATCTATCCTCTTACTGGGCTTTTAGCTCACCCCTTTTGATGTATATCCTCAGGTGGCTACATGTACAAAGGAGAGGTCAAGTGCTACTAAGAAGCTATATAAGAAGAGATTAAATTAATTTTTATGCTTGATATTGTACTTGTTATGTGTAGTCCAAGTTTTCCCAAGACACTAAACCTCTGGATCCTCCATGTGTAATACTATTATGTTGTTTATCTTTCAAATGATGTAATAGTAATGTAAGAAAAGGCCGGGTCGCTATAGTTGGTATCAAAGGAAAGGTTTAGTTAATTTGGGAATTAGGATTACTGAACCCTAAAGAAAACCTCTAGCATGAGGCTAAGTACAAATATGCACACAAGGATATTTACCTAGGGATCCCATATGTTATGTTTTTGGTATAATTGTTTAAAAGGATAAGTTATTCATGACTTGTTTACTTATGTTTTGTTATAACCTTTTCTATTTTAGAAAATGGTGGGAACCAGGAGGAATCAGGCCAACAACTCTTGTGAAGGCCAATGCAATGATTTCCCGAATGACATCCCAAATGATTTTGGAGGTGGAGTTGAAAACTTCATGGCGATGCTTACCCAATTATCTTGGGTTATGAATAATAACCATAATAACGGGGAACGTCCTCCTTCACCAAAGAGGGAGCAACTAGCTATCGAATGTTTTATGCGGCAACGACCACCAACGTTTTGTGGATCTTCCGATCCACTAGTTACGGAACAGTGGGTCAACTCCATGGAGAAGATCTTTTCTGTTCTTCACTGTTCCGAGATGGAGAAGGTGACTCTAGCCGTTTATCGTCAATATGGAGAAGCTAATCAATGGTGGGATTTGATTAAGAACACCAAGCCAAGGGATGTAATTGAAGAGATGGAATGGGAAGACTTTAAGATAATGTTTCTTAATAAGTACTTCCCACGAACTCTTCACACGAAGATGGAGAGAGAATTCGTAGAGCTCAAGAAAAAAGAAGGAGAATCTGTCAAAACCTATGAAGCAAATTTCACAAGGCTCGCAAGGTATGCTTCGGGTTTTGTTATCAACAATGATAACAAAATTGATAGATTCTTTAGTGGATTAAAACCACATCTTCGAAAGGCTCTTGCAATTCGAGACTTTGGGAGTTATGAAGAAGTTGTTCGGTGTGCACTCAAAGTGGATATGGGGTTTGGAGAATGGTCCCATGGATATGGTGATAAGAAAAGAAAGATGGAGTTTCAAGCTAGTGGATCTAGTGATAAAGATGGGAAGAAAACACAATGACCCACTTTCCAAAAATGTGGGAAGTTGCACAATGGGAACTGCCTCAAAGGGACAGGGAAATGCTTCAAGTGTGGGAAAGAAGGACACCTAGCTCATGAGTGTCGAAGAGACATGAAAAGGAAGGATAATGTAGCCGATGAAAGGAGAGAACCACTAGTGGTTCAATGCTACAACTGTAAGGAGCTAGGGCACTATTCAAACCAGTGCACTAACCCCCGAGCTCTTGAGGGTAATCAGCGCCAACAACCACCAAAGCCAAAGGAACAAGGGAAGGCTTATTCCATCACTACTGCGGAGGTGGAACATGATAATGAAGTCATAAAAGGTACACTTCCTATTCACTCAAGAATGGCAAAAGTCTTATTTGATTCTGGTTCTATGCATTCCTTTATATCTTGAAAGTTTGCTAGAACTATAGAATCGAAGCCCCGACACCTTGAAGTAGAGATATCTGTAAAAACACCAAGTGGTGCAATCATTGCAACCCAAGTGTTTGATTCTTCTCCTGTTGACGTATGTGGGAAGATTCTTCCGGAAAATCTCGTAATACTTCCCTTGGTGGAATTCGACGCTATAATGGGAATGGATTGGCTCTCGTTATATAGAGCACATATCAACTGTCAGGAAAAGGAAATATATTTTCGTATTCCAAACCATTCCATGATCCTCTACAAATGCAAGGAAGATCATGAATATCCTTTGAAAAATACTTCAATGGTGTGGGTGATGATTCCCTATGAAGAAGCAAACCTCGCCCAAATGTTTGAGTCAAAGGAAAGTTCCAACCTTGAGGAAATTCCCATTGTAAGGGAATACGACGATGTATTTCCCGAAGAGTTACCCGGAATTCCCACGGATCATGAGGTAGAGTTCTCAATTGAACTCATACCCGGAGCTACTCCTATCTCGAAGTGCCCCTATAGGATGGCTCTTATCGAATTGGAGGTGTTAAAGAAGCAGCTGCAAGAGCATCTGGACAAAGGGTTCATACGCCCTAGTGCATCACCTTGGGGTGTGCCAGTGCTCTTTGTGAAGAAGAAGGATGGTACCATGCGGTTGTGTATCGATTATCGGGAACTCAACAAGATCACCATAAAGAACAAGTATCCTCTCCCAAGGATTGATGACTTGTTCGATCAGTTAAGAGGAGCTCAACACTTCTCAAAGGTGGATCTTCGTTTTGGATATCATCAAGTAAAGGTGAAGAAGGAAGATATTAAGAAGACTTCCTTTCATACAAGGTTTGGGCACTATGAGTTTTTGGTGATGCCCTTCGGACTTACTAATTCCCCTGAAATCTTCATGGATTTGATGAATAGAGTCTTTAGACATTACCTCGACAAATTTGTGGTAGTGTTTATTGATGATATTCTCATCTACTCCAAGAGCAAGGAGGAACATGAAGAACATCTAAGACTTGTGTTGGCGACATTGAGAAAGGAAAAGTTGTACGCCAAGTTCAGCAAGTGTGACTTTTGGATGAATCAAGTCACGTTCTTGGGACATGTGATCACAAGTGAGGGAATTTCTATGGACCCTTCAAAGACAAAGGCGATTTAAGAATGGCCCAGGCCCTCTAGTGTCACAGAAATCCGTAGTTTTCTTGGATTAACTGGGTACTACCGACGTTTTGTGAGAAACTTCTCATAATTGTCAAGCCTGCTAACTAAGTTAACAAGGAAAGGGGTAAAGTATGTATGGACGAAAGAATGTGAGGGAAGCTTCAAGGAGCTAAAGAGAAGGCTGATCACTGCACCTGTACTCACACTACCGAAAAGTGGAGAAATTTTTGTGATATACAGTGATGCTTCAAAGAAAGGCTTGGGTTGTGTACTCATGCAAAATGATAATGTGATAGCCTATGCCTCACGACAGTTGAAAATCCATGAGCAGAACTACCCGACGCATGATCTAGAGCTGGCAGCCGTGATATTTGCCTTGAAAATTTGGCGGCATTACCTTTATGGTGAGAAGTGTGACATATACACCGACCACAAGATCTTAAAGTATATATTCACACAAAAGGATCTCAACATGCGTCAAAGGAGATGGTTACAGCTAATCAAGGATTATGATTGCTCTATTCACTATCATCCTGGAAGGGCGAACAAGGTAGCTGATGCTCTAAGTAGGAAAGAACCTGCTACTCTATCCATGTTGAGTATTGAGAAAGACTATATCTTCTTGGATATGAAAAGGATGGATTTGGAAATCGTAAGGGCAAGGGATACATCCTACCTTGCCCAAATGATTGCGCAACCATCCATCCAACAGAAGATTAAGGAAGCACAAAGGGGTGATGTGGAGATACAAAAGAGGGTAAATGTAGTAAAGGAAGGGAAGCTGCAAGAGTTCCATATCGACGATGATGGTGTGATTCGGTTTGGAACGTGGATTTATGTGCCTTCATCACCCAGAATAAAGAAGGAGCTATTGGATAATGCACATAGCTCAACTTTCTCTATTCATCTTGGAAGTACCAAGATGTATCGTGATCTCCGAGAACACTTTTGGTGGGATAACATGAAGAATGAGATTGCGGAATATATACCAAGGTGCTTGGTATGTAAGTAAGTTAAAGCTGAGCGGAAAAAGTCCAAAGGTATGATGCAGCCATTGCCTATACCCATGTGGAAATGGGAAAATGTTACTATGGACTTTGTCATGGGTCTCCCGAAAACATCAAGAGGAAATAATGTGATATGGGTTTTGGTTGACCGACTCACCATGACTGCCCATTTTATCGCTATTCGGGAAGACCTCTCACTTGAACAAATTGCAAGGATATATGTGATGGATGTAGTGAGATTGCACGGTGTTCCGCTCTCGATTGTCTCTGACCGTGATCCAAGGTTCGCATCTAAATTCCGGAGGAGCCTTCAACATGCTTTGAGTACTGAATTAAATTTCAGCACAGCCTATCACCCCCAAACTGATAGCCAGTCTGAAAGGACTATTCAAACGCTTGAAGATATGCTAAGAGCCTGCCCTCTTGAATTCAAAGGTGGTTGGGATCAGCATCTCCCATTGGTTGAATTCTCATACAACAATAGCTTCCACTCGAGTATTCAGATGGCTCTGTATGAAGCTCTTTATGGGAAGTGATGTAGAACTCCAAACTGTTGGGAAGAAGTTGGAGAACAAAAGCTACTTGGTCCTGATCTTGTTCAAGAGATGACAGAGAAGGTTCAAGTCATCCATAAACACATCAAAGATACTCAAAGTCGGCAAAAGAGCTATGCTGACAATCGTCGAAGGGACTTGGAGTTCGACGTTGGAGATAAAGTCTTCCTTCGAATATCTCCCTGGAAGAGAGTCATGAGATTTGGGAAGAAAGGGAAGCTAATCCCAAGGTACATTGGCCCCTTTGAGATCCTTGATCGTATTGGAGCTGTGGCCTATCGTCTGGAACTTCCACCGAATATGGCTCATGTTCATGATGTGTTTCATGTATCACTACTGAGTAAGTACATACCAGACCCCTCACATGTACTAAACTCAGAGGTGGTACAGCTGGATGATGATCTCTCCTATGAGGAGCAGCCGATAAAAATTTTGGAATGAAGTGATAAAGTTCTACGCAACAAGACAACCCGCCTTGTCAAAGTGTTGTGGAGGAACCAGAAGTTTGAGGAAGAAACTTGGGAACCGGAAGAGGCAATGAAGGAAAAGTACCCTCACCTATTTGTGTAAAGTAAAATTTCTGGGGCGAAATTTCGTAAGGGGGGAAGAATGTAACGACCCAAATAATTTCAATAGAAAATTACCTTCTTATATCTATGTCATAAAAACACAAAATAATGAACTACTAAGTGATAAGTGACCTTTAAACATAATTTTGTCACCCCTATGTTTGGAATTTTAAAAATCTGACATACGCGGTTGTGCTCAAGATTGTTTTTGGTGTCTAATGAAACAAAAATAATTTTTGGTGAATAGTAACCTACCCTTATGAATAGTAACCTACCCTTATGAATAGTAATATGACCCTTATGAATAGTAAATAAGAGTAACATTATCTATGAATAATAAAATAAAATTTAGACATCATAGAAAGTGATAATTTGACCTTAGTAAACGTTTTTTGGTATTTTATAAGTCATAAATAAATAATTATAATTAATTAATTAATTTAAAAGAATATTTATTCCCATGGAATTTATTCCTAAAGTATTGAATCAATTTCTAATAGTTTTTAGATAATTTTATAAGATCCTATGTAATTTTTGAAAGAACTATAAAATCAGTTTTAATCTTAAAAACTATTTTTTTAAGTAAATTATGATTTTATTTAAATATTAAATTAATAATATTTAGAAAATTATTTTTTAAAAATGGACTTCATTTTTGGATTCTACATGTCAGAGAATGGTTGGGGTAAATTTTTGGGATTTTTCTGAGATACTTGAATTTTTGATGAATAGTGGAATCCGATAATTCACAATAAAAGCTAAATAATGTATTAATTGAGTCATCGATGATGTTCTGCTGATGTAAGCCCACTTGGTTCGGGATTACATTATAAAATTACTATTATTGGTCATCCAAGACTCACTATTCCTTGTCTTTGGTGAAATTAATAAACTAATCAATTTTATATTAAGGAACCCCTCTCCCCTCCACTATAAAAGCCACCCTTCACTCCCTCTTTTCCTCACACCTCTCAAGATCCAAGCCTTATCTAAACCCTGGCCAAACACCTTCCCTATCCTCTCCCCCACGTCCAAGAGCTTCTGGTCTCATCAAAAGACCAAGCTTAGGCCTTTAAGGTGATTCTTAAGAGGAGGATTCTAAAGGAAATTTCTCTCCCTCTTCTCCTTTAATTTCCGTTCAGGTTCAAGTTCCTTTCTTGATCTCTCCCTACCTATCTTCATCCAAATTGTTTTTTAACTCCAGTATTATACACATAATGTAATCTTATGATTATAATGGTATATTATATCACCCCACATCCTTTCCCTCTTCCTTTTATTTTATTAAAGTGAACGTTGTTCATGTGGTGATAATTTATCACCTTAAAAAACAACATGCTCTCTCCTTCCATTTATGCCTTCAATCTGGTCATGAAACCATTTTTATGGTTGAACCAGAATGGTTTATATCTATTATGTTCTATTTTAAGTTCTGGAAATAACCTATGGCCATATTAATAAGTTAAATGTTAAAACGAGTTCGTTGTGATCCAAAAAGCGCACAAATTAACCCAAATAATCTTCATTTAATTCTTATCTAATGATTCGTCCACATGGATATAATATAAATCATTATAAAATCATTCAAGCTTCTGTAATATTATTAATTACATGTAATATCAGTTCTGGATGTTTACCCATGATCTACCCAAACATCAATTTAAGAATACAAGTGGATCGCTCAAGAAAACCATAAAAACAAACATCCCCGAACAATGTTTTTAAACTCTATAAGTCATCCAAAGGAACATAATATGAAATACTGAAACCAGAATGAACCCTATTAATGTATAAGAGGTTCTGGAATTTCTAATTAATGAATATAATGTAATTATATAGGACATTAAAGAGAAGGAGGTATTCGAGTACAAGGTAAGGAGAAATCTCGAACCCAATTTTCTTCCTTCGGGTTCTCCCTCTTTCACTCCATTTTTGATATGGTTACTCCTCAATGGTATTTTTTTCATAATTTCCTTTACTGTTCTGGGATATACATGTTTTTCACTGGTTTTTATGTCCATCAAAATGTTTTCCAAAAGAACTCTTCTTTCAAGATCTCACCTTTTACCTCTCATTCAAGGTTGATGGTTCTTATATCATGTATGTTGTTCCCTCTTTCTTTTGGGAACCCAAAGCTTATGAATGTGTGATTATGAGATGAAACCAATTTCTTTCCATGGGTTATTTATATGTTTGATATGTGTTCTATGTGGCAAGCATGATAATGATAATATTATGATGTGACGGGTGCGCCCGGAATTATATAGCGCAATATGAATGTTTAAATGTGACAGGTGCGCCTGGAATTATATAGCGCTCCAATGCATTGGGTAAAGTGATGAATCTCATGAGTAAATGTGAAATGATGCGTGAACATGATGTTAGCTTTGTTCACAAGTATGTTTGGTAGTTAACCACTAAGACATGATGTTTCATTTTTATGCTTTTCCACATTTCAAGTTTATTGTTTATGCTCCTCTCATGTTCAAGATCTTCTTCATGATTATGCTCACCCCATGCTATATTGTTATTATCTATCCTCTTACTGGGATTTTAGATCACCCCTTTTTATGTATATCCTCAGGTGGCTACATGTACTAAGGAGAGGTCAAGTGCTACTAAGAAGCTATAGAAGAAGAGATTAAATGAATTTTTATGCTTGATGTTGTACTTGTTATGTGTAGTCCTAGTTTTCCCAAGACACTAAACCTCTGGATCCTCCATGTGTAATACTATTATGTTGTTTATCTTTCAAATGATGTAATAGTAATGTAAGAAAAGGTCGGGTCGCTATATTCTTCCTGCGACATCATCATCGATCAATGATCAAAGGTAGGGGGTTTACTTTGAGTATTATTCCTTTCCTTTTTATCATATTCTTTTAAAAGGAATTGATGCGATGTATTGTAAACAATTGTAGTTCAAAATTCATCCTCTTCATTGAACCAATTGTTATCATCCCTTAATACAGAGGTTGCATGCCAATATAACATGGCCTGACTCCCTCCCTCAATCTCTTTGTGATGTTTCTTTCAGCATGGAGATGAAGAATCAACGAGGTGACGAAGGTGCCAATGAAAAAATCCACGCTACCCGCAACCTATGGGAACTACACCGCCACCACGGCATGCTGGTGTTCCCGTCAGAAAACCACCGGCCCGTGCCTTGCCGAAACGGCCTGCCCGGCCACCACCGGCCATCGGCCCACCTACCCGCGGCCTTCCCACGTGCTGCCCGTAGCCTCGCGCCCTGTCCACCCCCCCCCCCCCCCCCCCCGCAGCCTGCCGCACGCCCTGCCTGGAACCCCGTGGCCTGCTTGCAGCCTGCCCGGCACCCTACGCCCTGCCCCGCACCCTGCCTGCTCCCCCGCGCCCTGCCCCGTGCACTGCTCGCGCCCCGTGCAGCCTGCCCGTGCCCAGCGTGACCTGTTCAACTATCCACTAGCCTCCCGGTTTCCTGGCCTCTTGAGCCCCCCGAGCCGCGCCCCTCACTGTGCTGGCCAAACCGGCCCCGACCTCCGTGCCGAGCCACCTACGCAGCGGCCTCCAGGCCGAACCGCCCCTGTAGTCCGCTGGTCTGGGCCCAACAGACCAGCTCGAACCTAGTGGGATGACCAGGATGCCCCAGACTGGGTCGACCCGGACTGGGTTAGGCCGGGTCGGTCCAACCGGGTCAGACCGGGCCCAATCCAAACACCGACCCACACTTTATTTGGACATATCTTTGGCACCAGATGACTGTTTGGTGAACCATAAGTGACGCTGGCTTTCTCGGAGAGTGAAGATCTCTTTGAGTATACCCCACTATAGTTTGAGGATTAGTTGAGTTTCAGATAGGTTGGATCATATACGAATCTAACCGGACCCCCGGGAATAAAAAGCTAACAACTCACAGACCGGGGTCCAATTGATGTGATGTATGTTTCATTGAGACCTCTATAACCTAGAAGACATTTGAGATACTTCTACGTGGGACTTCGTGACAGTTGGAGTATCAAATGATATCTTGTGGAGCAGATCTTCTAGAGACGAGAGGGCATTTTGTGGGAACCTAGTTGCTGGATGAGACTAGATGACTACTGGCTGATTCGACTCGGAGTGATTCGACTAGCCCAGTGGGGAGCGCCTCTGTGTCGCGATAGACCTAAGGTGGGGAGCACCTCTGTGTGAGTGCGACAGAACCACGGTACTCGAAAGGTAGAGTACCTTAGTTGGCTACAAGGGGGAGCGCCTCTGTGTGACCGTAGAAAACCCACAGTGGGGAGTGCCTCTATGTTAGCATGGAAGATCCATGGTACTCGAAAGGAGGAATAACTGTGCAGTCCATGTTAGTGGGAAGCGCCTTTGTGTGACGCGGCAAGCCCACTATACTCGATAGAGAAGGAGTTCTCGAGCAGCTGAGGGTTCATATGGATACTATCCATAGAATAAAACCCTTGTTGAGATGAGTCAGTAACTTTTGAGTTTACCTCATGATTGATATAGATTACTTGATAAATTAGGTATATGTATGGGCATATACCTAAGTGTGGTTATCTGTTGATTTATTACTTTGTGGTTTATCCATGTTGGATTTTGTGAGACCTTGAGGGTCTTGGGGTCTCTATTGAGTATCCTTATACTCACCCCTGCACAGGCTATTCCCGCACATCGTTGTATTGGTTGCAGACGACATACAATGCTGACTAAGGCTGAGTGGATAGGACTGGACGGTACCCAGAGGTGGACCACACTGCATGATGGTACATGGAGGAGACAGACGGTCGTGGAGTGTTGTGGAGGATATCTATACATACCCATCAGGTAGGATCCATGGTGGACGATCCAAGAGCTGCTTTCGCATTTCAGTGGTTTTTCCCTTTTCATTTGTACTTGTACTTTCCTATTGGGCTTGTATTCAGGCCCCTTCACTTTTCAGCAATCATTTGTATATAGTTTTACTTAGTGTTTTGATTCCAGCTTACTTGGATTGTGTGTGATTATGTTCTATAAATAAAATTCCCTCCCAACATAGGAATTTAAGCCTTTGGTGCTAGTCTCCTGCCCCTGGCCTATGGAAGGCGGGCTTGGGGTTGTCACGGCACAGGCCCTGGGAGACGGGTCGTGACAAATTGGTATCAGGGGAGTTGGTTCTACCGTAGAACATAGGGATCTGATATTTCTTTTTTGTAAAGAAATAGTGTTAAGGGTACTAAGTGTGGTTTTCAGTTCAGGGAGTCCAGTGTTGGTGCGGGAGTCGATGTATCCATACACCAGGACCCTGACTTCTGATTTCCGACATAGTGCACAAAAAAACTGATTGCATGTGTGTTTTCAAAAGTTTTTCTTTATGTCATCTCAACCAGGTCATCTCACAATGTATAATCTCTTGACCATGTCACATCTGTTTTTTTTCGGTATGCCTTCCCGAGGATGACTAGCTAGATCCCCGAGAGTCGTACGCATGGATAGCCCACCGAGCGACGGGGCCTCGGTGCATGCCCCATTACCAGCGGAGGCACCAGTAGTACCACTACCCATTGGGCCACTGGTTCCACTAGCCCCAGCAGAATATGATGCACACCACTTGAGCACGTTGCACGAGTTCTAGCGCTAGAAGCCACCCATGTTCAGGGGAGAGATGGACCCACATGCGGCTGAGGATTGGATAGAGGCTGTGGTGAGTGTCTTCAGACTAATAGGGACAATAACAGACCTTATGGTTATCTTTACTGCATGTCTCCTTCAGGTAGTAACAAGCAGATGGTGGAGCCTAATGCACCAGGTGCATGACGAGATGACGCTACTATGGACAGACTTAGAGAGCATATTTCGGGTGGAGTTTTTCGCAGCCACCTTTCATGCGGTGCAGATACAGGAGCTACTACATCTATAGCAGGGTATCATGACGATAGCTTTGTACTCATCAAGGTTGACCAACCTCTCATGCTACTCCACAGATATGGTATGAGACCCATTCTTCAGGGCCCAGACCTTCAAGTATGGTCTCAGGTGAGAGATCAGGGCTTTGATGATTTCCCTCAGCATCCCTACACAGGCAGGGGTGTTAGACCGATCCCTCTTGGTGGAGAGTTTCGTTGCTGAGCAGTGTCCGGCAGTGATATCCACCACTAGTAGACAGGCATCGGAGTCTTCTGCAACTGGTAGTATATAGACGACGCAGAGGTCCAAGAAGACCAGACCCACGGGTGGATGACCGCATGTCCCAAGATCGGTTGTATGGGGCACTCAGGGCAGAGACACACATTCCAGGGGGGGAAGTGTTACTCATGTTGTGGGCATGGTCACATGGCTCATATTTGTTCGGCCTTCTATTCAGATGATCATCAGATGATTGAAGGACCGCCCAGGAAAAGATAGAGATTAAATCAGGGCAGTTCGCAGGTAGCAGGCGGACGAGGTAGAGGAGATGGTCGAGCAGCTGGCGGTGGGAGATATTTTGATGTGTTACCACTACCACCACCAGGTGGGCCACCCCGACTGTAGGGAGCAGGTGGATAGGCGAGATCTCAGCTTCAGGCAGCTGAGGCACACGACCATGGTGCTTCAAAGATGATTCGAGGTACGATCTATCTCTAATCCACATTAGCTTCAGTTCTTATAGACACAGGTGCCAGTCACTCTTTCATTGCCACTGCCCTTGTTCGGAGCTTGGAGATTCTGATGGAGTCGTTGGATCGATCCTTATGGATAGAGACTCCTATGGGAGAAGACTCGATGATCACACATTAGTGCCAGCAGCGTGAGATTACTCTAGGAGGCGAGAGCTTCGGCTGGGATCTCCTCATAGCAGCGTCGAGGCCTTACGACATCATCTTGGGGATGGACTGGTTGTCTACATTCCATGATCAGATCGACTATATTAGGTGAAAAGTGTGGTGTGTCCGCATGAATGGGACAAGTTTCTCCTTCACCGGTGAGAAGGGAGACTTTGCAGCTGAGGATAGACTTACTCAGAGGAGGGTGCAGCTGATCACTCATTAGATGGCCTGCCTTACCCTCGGAGTAGTTGATGTGGAGAGTCTGAGCTATCCTATAGTGGTGGACCAGTACGCGGATGTTTTCCCTGACAATGTTCCAGTACTACCTCCTCACAGAGAGGTGGACTTCTACATTGACATATACCCTGAGACGACACTGATATATACTCCACCATATCGGATGGCTCCTGCTGAGCTTTGTGAGCTGCGGGTATAGCTGGAGGACTACTAGTGGAAGGAATTCATCCATCCCAGTGTTTCTCCTGGGGCAGCCCTGATTCTGTTCCCCAAGAAGGCGTATGGGAGCTTGAGGCTCTATGTCGACGACCGTCGCCTAAACCAGGTGACCTTGGAGAACAAGTAACCACACCTGAGTATTTCCAACCTCTTTGATCAGGTGAAGGGAGAACGGTAGTTCTCGAAAATAGACATCGGATCAGGCTATCACCAGCTCAGAATTCGAGATGAGGATGTGCAGAAGAGAACCTTTAGATGTCGATACGACCACTACAAGTTCTTGGTTATGCCTTTAGGTGTATCCAACACTCAAGTGGTATTCATGGGGCTCATGAATAGGATATTCCAGCCATTCCTCAATTTCTGTGTCTTAATCTTGATCGCTGACATTTTTATCTACTCGACTACTGAGGAGGAGCACGCCTACCATTTTCGGTTAGTACCGGGCACACTCCGAGAGCACTGGCTTTATGGTAAGCTCTCGAAGTGCCTGTTCTGGTTCCGAGAAGTTTACTTTTTGGGTCATGTCATCTCGGAGGATGGATTTGTAGTGGATCCAGCCGAGATTGTGGCGGTACTTGCTTGGGAGCCACCCAGAAGTGTGACGGAGGTACGAAGATTCCCTGGTTACTACCGAAGGTTTGTTCCAGACTTCTCCAGAGTTGCAGCACCACTATCATCCTTGAAGACGAAGGGGAAACCCTTCATGTGGTTGGAGAGATTCCACCAGAGCTTTCAAAAGCCGAGGCAGAGGATGACTAGTCTCCCCATCTTGAGCGTTCTAGAGGAAGGTTTAGGGTACATAGTTTACTATGACGCATGATGAACCGGACTCAGGTGTGTCCTAATTCAGGAGGGAATAGTGATCACATATGGTTCTTGGTATCTTAGACAACATTATCAGTACTACACAACCCATGAACTAGAGTTAGCAGCAGTGGTCTTCGCCTTGAAGATGTGGCGACACTATCTGATGGGTGAACATTTTATCGTGCACTCTGATCACAAGAGTCTCAGGTATATCTTCTTTCAGAAGGACCTGAACCTGAGACAACAGTGATGGATTGAGTTATTCCAGGAATATGACTTTGAGATAGTCTATAAACCTGTAAAGGGGAACGTTGTAGCAGATGCACTCAGCATGAGATCTGGTATATAGCTGTTAGGTGATGCAACGGAGCAGCTTGCTGCATTACAAATATCCTTTGTGGACAGAGATGGGGAAAAATTCCTTCAGTCTCTTACAGTCACTCCTCCACTTCTTCAACAAGTCAGGGAAGCACAACATGGGGATGCTGACTGCAAGACACGATGTGCTCAGATATCCTCAGGGCAGGCACCTGTTGGATTTTTTGACGGTGGGGAGCACGTCATCCTATTCAGAGGATGTACCTTGGTACTAGTGGCACTTTAGGAGGAATTGTTGAGGGAGTTCCACACATCCCCTCTATCGGTACATCCAAGAGTGGAGAAGATGTAACCTGAACTTCGACGACCGCACTGGTGGCTAGGTATGAAGAAGGTTGTAGCGGAGTTTTTCTCACGATGCCTCACTTGTCAGCAAATGAAGGCGGAGCACTAGGTACCAGCAGGCTCGGTCCAGGCTTTAGAGGTCCCAGAGTGAAAGTGGGATGGGATATTCATAGACTTCGTGATGCGTATTCCACTTACATCTATGGGTCATGACTCGATTTTGGTGATGGTCGACCGACTCACCATGTCGGCCCACTTCCTACAGATTAGAGAGCAGGGTTCAATAGAGAGATTGGGATGCCTATATGTGTCGGAGATTGTACGTTTACATGGTATACCTTCGACGATTATATTCGATCATGACACATGGTTATCTTCTTGGATATAGATGGGGTTGCAGGAGGTTTTCGGGACACAACATCATCTGAGCACCACCTTCTATCCTCATATAGATGGTCAGACTGAGCAGAAACTTCATACTCTCGAGGACATGCTCCGTGCATGTGTCCTCGACTTCGGTCGTAGTTGGGAGGATCACTTAACTTTGGTGGATTTTTCATACAACAACATCTATCACTCCACTATAGGGATGACAACTTTTGAGGCGTTATACGGGCAACCTTGCAGATCACCTTTGTGGTGGATTGACCCAGGGGAGTGAGTACTAGTGGGACCAGGGATGGTACGAGCTACCACAGAGAAGATAAAGATCATCCAGGAGCGGATGAAGACTACACAGAGCATAGAAAAGTCATATTCTCACAGGAGACAGAGGCCTCTGGAGTTTGAGGATGGCAACCATGTCTTCTTACGAGTCTCACCTCGATGAGGTCTACAGAGATCTAGACGAGGCAGCAAATAATCTCAGAGATTCATCAAACCTTTCTAGGTCCTATTTAGAGTAGGCGAGGTGGCTTACCGCTTGGCTCTTCCACCTCTATTGCACCGGGTTCATGAATGCTTCCACATATATCAGCTGAGAAGATACGTTCATGACCCTTCCCACATCATCTACCATGGAGAGTTGGACGTCGATGATGGGGCGACATTCACGGAGGATCTAGTGGAGATTGAGGATCGAAAAGATTGGGTCCTACATGGATGTTCGATACCTTTGGTGTGATTTTGCTGTCCGGACAGGAACCTCTAGGAGAGAACATGGGAGCGGGAGGCTCAGATGCATGCTCAATACCCCCTTTTGTTCCCTTAGTTCGAGTTGTAGCTTACGGGGATGTAAAGACCTGAGGTGGATATAATGTAAAGACCCTGAATTTTTGTGGAATGTTTTTTCATAAATAGAGGGGAATTTTATGAGTCTGTGGAAATTTACGGCACATGATTACGAGGCCCGGTGTTCCCGGAATCAATTTTTGAAGTTTTGTTCAGGTATGTTTAGAAGACATAAGAGCAGAAATTTATAACTTTTGTAACATTGCTCGAAACTAAAATCTGAGGGCACCGTTGAACTCGTAGTGCCAGTATTCGCTTAAGTAGACTTTCACCTCGATGGAAGTTGGATGCGAATTGAAGTTAGTTTTTGGGTTTTCTTAAAAATAATAATAGAAATATTAATAAAAAAAATTGAGTGAACACTTTATTTTATTGAGATTCCATGGGGGTGACTGGTAGTTAAAATCTCCTCTTGGGAGTTGGAGGTGGGACCACCACACCTTAACCTCCCATGAGAGGTTATGGTGGTGGGGCCTACCCGAACATAACATCCCGCGAGAGGTTACGATGTGGGGTCCACACGGGGTTTAACCCCTATTGATAGAGGAGGATAAAAACTCTTAAATATCCCTCACTAATGAGGAAGAGCCTCTTCACCTCCCCTAATTAATCTATGAAAACTTTCATGAATTAATTAGGTGGAGCCACTTAATTTAAATCTCCAATTTGAATTGTTATGCCTACTCCACCCCATTAATTAAATGAGTCAACTCATTTAATTAAATCACTCAATTTGAATTTTCGCCAACGAACATAATAGATTGTAATATATTATTTGGCTACGATTTCATTTTTGGTGGAGTGGAGAGAAAGGAGGAACATGGGAGAAATATTGGGAGAAGGATTTCAATGAAGAACACCTTCGAAAACGAAGAACGATATCCCTCGACATTCTTCCTTAGAACCCCCTTAGACACGGGATGTTTTCGACCGATTTTCCATCATCATCGTCATCAAAGAACCAATGAACAAGATTGGATTGGATGTGCATGGAAGACATGACGAATGATGGCAACATTATCTTCTTCCCACGACTTCATTGTCGAACAACGATCAAAGGTATGGTTTTACATGGAGTCTTAATCCTTTTCCTTTTTATCGTGTTCGTTTAAAAGAAATCGATGTGATGTATTTTAAATAATTGTTGTTCAAATTTCTTCCTCTTTGTTGAACCAATTGTTATCATTTCTAAACGCGGAGGGTGCGGGCCAAACTAACATGGCCCAACTCCCTCCGCCAATCTCTTTGTGAAGTTTCCTTCAGCATGGCGACGAAGTGGCAACGAGGTGATGAAGGCTCCAATGACAAAGGCCACGCTACCTGCAGCCTCTGTGAACCGCTTCACCCCCGTGGAACACCAGTGTTCTCAATCAAACACTGCCGGCCCATGCCGGCCCACGATGCTCCAAACCGTCCTCCCCGGCCACCGCCGGCCTGCCAGCGCGCTGCTCGGTGCCCCGCCGGCATACCCGCGCGCCCCGCCTTCTTTCCAACGCGATGCCCAGCACCGCGTGACCTTCCTGGTGCCCCACGGCCTTCCTCGCGTCTTGCCCGGCACCCTGCGGCCTTCTTGGCACCCCGCACCCTGCTCGGCGCTCCGTGCCCTACTTGGCGCCCTACCGGGCGCCCCGCGACCTACCACGTGGCCTGCCCGGCGCCCCGCAACCTCCCCCACGCACTACCCGGCACCCCATGGCCTGCCCCGCGCCCTGCCTGGTGCCTCGTGTGGCCTTCCCATGCCCCACGCGGCCTTCCCAGCTATCCTATGGCCTCTCGGCCGCCCGAGCCATGCAACTCGTGGTGCTGCCGAACCGGCCCCGACCTCCGGGCCGAACCGCCCCCACAGTCCGCTGGGCCGGGCCCAGCAGACCGGGCTGAACCTAGCAGGCTTATCGGGTCGTCCCCGACGAGTTTGGGCCAAGTCGGTCCGACCGGGTCGGACCGGGCCCATGCCCAATACCGACCCATACTTTCATTGGCCATATCTTTGGCACCAGATGACTGTTTGATGAACCATCAGTGACTCTGGCTTTCTCAGAGAACGACGGTCCCTTTGAGTATACCACACTAGCATTCAGGGTTTAGTTGAGTTTCAGTCAGGCTGGATCATTCACGAATCCAACCGGGCCCCTGGGACTAAAAAGCTAAAAACTCACAGACCGGGCATCCGATTGACGCGATGTCTGTTGCGTTTAGACCTCTATGACGTTGCATACCTTTGAGATAATTATACAATGGCCTTCACAACAGTTGGAGTATCGACCGGTAGCTTGTGGAGCGGATCCCCCAGAGACGATCAGGCATTCTTGTGGGAACCTATTAGTTAGGTGAGACTTGACGACTACTGACCGATTCGACTCGGAGTGATTCAACTAGCCCAGTGGGGAGCGCCTTGGTGTCATAGTAGACCCACAGTGGGGAGCGCCTCTGTGTGAGTGCGGCAGACCCACAGTACTCGACACGTGGAGTACCTCAGCAGGCTACGAGGTGGAGTACCTCTGTGTGAGTGCAGCAGACCCACAATGGGGAGCGCCTCTGTGTGAGTGTGGTAGATCCACGGTACTTGACAGGAGGAGTACCTCAGCAGTCCACGTTAGTGGGAAGCGCCTCTATGTAATGTGACAGGCCCACTGTACTCGATAGAGGAGGATTTATCCATCATCCGAGTGATCTGATTGATACTATCCACAAAATAATATCCTGGTTGAGCTAAGTTAGTAACATTTGATTTTACCTCGTGATTGAGATGGATTACTTGATAACGTAGGTATATGTGTGGGAATATACCTAAGTGTGTTAATCTTTTGATTTCTTTATTTTTGGTTTATCCTTGTTGGATTTTATGAGACCTTGAGGGTCTTGGGGTCCCTAATGAGTATCGTTATACTCACCCCTTCACGGGTTATTCCCTCACCTCATTGTTTTGGTTATAGACGACAGACAGTGCTGACCGAAGCTAACTGGACATGACTGGATGGTACCTGGAAGTGGACCACACGGCGTGACGGTATATGGAGGAGATAGATGGATGTGGAGTGCTGTGTAAGCTATATGTAATGACCCTTCATGAATGATCTGTGGTGGACGATCTAGGAGCTTCTTTCACCTTTCAGTTGTTTGTCCCTTTTCACTTGTACTTGTACTTTTCTGTTGGCCTTGTATTTCGGCACCTTAACTTTTCAGCACTCATTTTTATATAGTGTTACTTAGTGTTTTTCTTCCAGCTTACTCTGATTGTGTGGGTTTTTGTTTTATAAAGGCAATTCCTTCCCAGCTTAGGGATTTATGCCTTTGGTGCTACTCACCAGCCCCTTGCCTATGGAAGGCGGGCTTGGGGTAGTCACGACATGAGACCCGGGGGGACGGGTCATGACAGTTTAAAACTAATAGATAAGGCGGAAAACATAACCAAAACATCTTTAAATTTTTTTATAGGAATGTTATAAATTATCTCCATATTTTATTATAATTATATCAAATTTTATCAATATTCCATGATAATTAATTTATATTAATTTCATACATTATATCATTCCAAAAGTGCCCCTCCCCTCACTTTGAAAATAGAACTTACTCTCTAATCTTAACCTCAAAAGTTTGAGCTTTCTAAATCTTCCAATCCATGATTTGATACCGTAATTCCATCCTTGACTAACTTCACGATATTAAGTTCTTTCCTAATTACCAACCATTCAAGGATTATGGAATAATCCCAAAGAGTTTTCTCAACGAGGAGGTATAAATCTTAACTAAGAGTTTTGAATTTTGTAACTTCTTACACATTATCTAAATAAATGATATCCATTAAAAAATAATTTAGTCATTATAATTTATATAATAAATTATTATTATGATGAAACAACTAGAATCTAACTACCAGTACGTTGAAAAATGATAATTTCGCGCCTTCGTACATGTGAACGACCACCTAGATAATGTGACATGATTTGGTTTTTGATTCCTATTTACATGGGTGTTAATAAATATTTATTTAATATATATATATTTATATGATATATAAATTATCCTTTAAATGTGAATTATTATATAACATTTTTGTTCCATCTTCCAAAAAATGAAAACAACAAAATGCGTATATATGGCTTACCATTTCCATGAATAATGTGATTCAATTTTTTGTCTCTATAAATTAAAGACATATATATATATATATAATGAATATATATATTATATTTATATCATGTTTAACATTCTTGATAACATGGAACCATGACCAACATAAATGGACCCAAAGTTCTGAACAAAAACCCTCATGTAAATTGAAACAATTAACACATGGAAATCATAATCCATAATAGAGTAATCTCTATGATCAGGGATATCCTTGGTGGGGATAGGGTGGTCCATAGTAAGGTAGATTTTTAAGAGGAAGAGTAGGATATATATGTTTCAGAAGATGTTATGAGATCCTCCCACCACCACCATGAGGAGGCCCATGTTAGGCTTAGGGAGCTAGTGGTTGGGGCCACATACCACATTAGGATTTAGAGTTTTATGACCCTGCAATGGATGAGATGATTAAAGGTATTATATGCGTTTATTATTGTCTTTATTTAGTATTAGTAGAAACAAGTTCTATTAATTCGATCATATCTATTCTCATAGTGCAAGAGCTGGAGCTCCTAGGGGAGGTGGTAGACCAACATATATGCGGTAAAGTTCCTACATGGAATTTTTATTCATTATATTTTATCTTCCAATTGTAAAATATATCTCTTAATAGATAGAGGTTTAGGTGGGACTTTTCATAGTCATGATTTAACCCTATGAATTCATCGGGGGTATGGATTTGGGTTCTATGATCCAAGCCCCAAATTACTGTCACAAGCAGCATGTCAGATAACTAACAACTAATGAGACTAGATTTTCTTTTTCATGAGAGAGTTATATAATAACGAGACAAGTGGGTTATCTGTGGAGGAGGGTGAAAACCATCACACATCAATTAGTGAGTTTATCCCTAGGTGTAGAAGGCTCTTTTGGTATCATTATTCATTCAGGTGTGGAGGATTACATGGACGTCTTCCTTAAGAATGCTCTGGGACTAAACAATTTGTGGGATATAGAGTTTTGCATTGACTTACATCCCTTAACCACTATTATATATTATGCGGAATATCAGATGGTCACTTTGTAATGCCCTGACCCTAGTTACCAAGAGTCCGTGCATTATTACATAACATTGGCATGATCACAAGAGATCATGTCTCGAAAGAAAAATTAGTTTAGTAGCCTTGGAAGTACTAGATACATACATAAGTTATACTTTATATCATGAAATAAAGAAAAATAACATTGTGTCCCCTTTGAACACACTCATATCCTTAGCCTATCCCTACAAGTTAATCATAATATACGTTGTCGCATCCTAGAAAAAAGAAAACATAAGAAAGGGGTTACTTCAGATGCTCAGTAAGGATAACAATATAGCGGAAACTATCATAAATAAGAATGAACATTTAAGGCAATATATAAGACTAAAATAGAAGCCTTTTAAACATAAAATTCAGCATGATATGGAAAATATAAGTCAAATAATTCCATTTACTTATTCACATGGATATTCTACTAGTCGAATAATCACATGTAATATAAATAACCAATTTCATAATGATGGAATGCATAATGCGGGACATCCGAATCACATAGTCAAGGCCTCATTCAAAGGATTCAAATAATAGTTTGTCAAGGACTTGTTCCAAGACACTAGTTTGTATCCTGAGAACTACCGATGCATCGAGGAGCTATAGCGGGATCCGCCCATCACTTACTATGTCCAATGCATTCCTCATATGAAAATGTTAAAACATAAAATAAACAATCATATTAAAACTATCATACAAAATGTTAATAATTTTACCATAAAACATGAATGGAATAAAAATAACACATCCACAGTTAAAAATATCACAAAAACTTCAATACAATATCAATGATTTGTATCATAATAAATCAAATTCAAACAAGTGTGAAATTCATCAAATGATGTTGACATAGATAAAATAAAAACTATTTGAGAGAAATATCTATTTTTTAGTTTGAAATAATTTAAATGTAACATAATTATAAAAGAAAAAAATTACTTTGAAAATATTCTTATAATATTGTAAGGGAATCTTGGAAGATGTTATAATGGCAGAAAATAGCTGCACCCACCGTATAAGTTAAAAAAGGCATTGTAACCTTAATTATTCAAAAAAGTCATAAAGTACCTTGTTTGAAAATGATGGAAATATTTTTTAATAAAAATTTTATAAAGATTCAAACTATGGTATAAATTAATTTAACCCATATTCTAGGAAATAGTAAAAAAAATGTTTAGAAATACATTTTTAAGAAACATGGATGTGGATGATAAAAAGGTCCCAGTAGATACTCACATGTAAACAACCTCGAATAATGAAGAGATTGTATAATTAACCCTTACCTTGTACTTTTACATGGTTGAGGGTATGTTAAACTCATGTATAATAGGTAAATCATTATTATTAAATTATAAAGAACTACATACCTAAATATGATATCATATATGATCTTCTAATATTGCTTTGTTAATAATATTTTAGTAGTATCATTGTTTCAGGTGTTAACTGATTCATTTTCCATTATATGTTTTGTAATTTAAGTCATGTTTGTTATGGATAGGATGTATTTTATTAATATCTAGAATGATACTATGTTCTTAAACATTATCATAAAATGAAATTTATTCTTGAATGGTTATGATTGGGAATGAATCTCATCGTGTTCGTGGAGACCGTAATTTGTACGTACGCACGAGCGACAATACCATTCTATTAATGGGGAAATAATATCTAATTGGATGGTATATCATATATAAATAATCATTAACATGTTATATTTATTATTTAAACCAATTATACTCATTATTATACCCATACAAATAATTAAGTTTCGAATAACAAACTACACCATGACATGGAGACGATAAGCTGTAAGTATGCATGTATGGTGACTTTTTCATTCATACGATGGATAGATAAATGAATATGGTTGTAATATACATATAATAACATTATATTATTTTTAAGGTACATGATTTATTATTTTGGTATGGAAACAACAAAGAAAGAGGAATTGGAAGAAGAAAAGAACTTAGAAAGAGGTGATGAAATTATAACATCTTCTTCAGGTTCATCCTTTTGATTTGATCAAAAGGCTCCATAGGATGGAATTATGATAAAAGTAAGGCCTCTAGGATTAATTTAGGGTTTTTGGGAGGATATTTGGTCAGGGTTTGGATGAGCCAAATTGCTTTGGAGGTTTTCAATTAAGAGAAGGGAAACTACCCTTTTGTAAGAGAGGTGAGGGTTACTTTTGGAAAACTGTGAAATATTATTTTATTATACCATCATATTCAGTTAATAATGGCTCAAAAAAGATTTATTTCAAGGATAAGATGGTTCTGGGTCTAAAACCTCTATACCAATATGTTTTAGACAGGTTTAAGTCACCATATTAACCATATCATATAGATTTAATTCTTGGTTAAATAGTTTTACATTTACCATGTATCCTTTATTTTTTATATTATATGGTTAATAAACATAATATAAAATGCCAAGTGAACCCCAAGTGGTTAATTAATGAAATATATATTATTATATAATTCCTTTGTCATAGACTTATATTTTTAGGACTGTAATATCATTTAATAATATAGTATTTGTTTTAAAAACTCATTTATGTCAATTTTGACATTATTTGGTATTTGGTTTTAGTGAAAGTATTAAAAATATTATCTCTTCAAAAAAAATACATTGAATCAATCATAACATGTAATATTAACAAATAAAATTAGTGTAATGCATTAAGAGTCTCAATTTACATTTTTTTGTATATTTATAACATTAATTATTTTAACCATTCATGAAAAAAGTAATCACCACATCATCATTGTGTCATAAATAAATTTTATTATTTAATGTCTAAAAATTATAAATAAAATATAATTATGTATGAAATCATTTAATATTTTTAATTAATATTTATAGTCGAAGTTATCTTATGTATAACCCTATATTAAAAATGTTTTAGTTATGAAAATTTGAATTTAACACTTTTCACTTTTCATTAAATAAAATAAAAATAAATGTCCTAATCTAATCCAAGTGGGCCAAAAGGATCGTATTTTATTCCTAAGGTTGATTTTGGTCGAAATAAACTTATTAAATAGAATTAGAACATGTGTTAGGGTGATAATAATAACTTTTTTACCTTTAATTACCCTATTTACATTTAACTGAGTAAATAAAAGTCAAAAGTTACAATTCACCAAAAACAATTTTCATCTTATTGAACCACATTTCACTTACTGATATCAATCATGTCTCTCAGATTTTTTAAATTCAATTCACATAAGAGGTAAAATTACATTTTATGCAAATTTGAAAATGTGCCTAGTATGTGGGTAAAAGAGGTTAAAAAGTTCAATATAATTTTATACAAATAATCTTATTATAATATGACTCCAATGAATTACATTGACCTAATATAGGTATTATGTATCTATTTTGACATAAAATAAATTTAAATAAAATAAATAATTATTTAAATAAAATTTCGTTTTTTGAACAATAATGTAGTGTTTTTCACTATTCATCAAAAATTTAATGTATTTAGAAAAATACCAAAAATTCACCCTAATCTAATTTTAATATTCCAAATCCCAAAATGAAGTCCATTTTGAAAAATAAAATTTCTAAAATTTCTAAAAGTGGGTATTACTATTCATAACAGCTAGTTTGATTGGTTGTGGTGTGCTAGAACTCGAAGTTGCATGCATCGCAAGCTATTGTCTTATTCAAAGGGAAAGATACCATGGAATCTTGGGTTATTACAACCTTTCAAGATCTTGGAGCTGTTGTTGCAGTTGTATGACCTTTGAGGAAAGGGACTCATAAGACCTAGTGGGTCCCCCTAGGAAATTCTAGTATTGTTTCTAAAAATAGTGGACATGATATTATGAATTTGTGTGGTTTATCATAGTTTAAACCAATTTATGATAATGAAAAATTACTAATTGTTGAGGATATATGACTACTTTAACCATTTTTGAGGCATGAGATAGTTCTTGATGATCGATCCCAGGTCCGGCTACCACCGGTTGGGAGTTCGAGATGCTGATATTCCAAATGTTGAATTCCAATGTCAGTAAAAACACTATGAGTTCCTAGTAATGCCCTTTGGTGTGGAAAATTCCCCTACCGTGTTTATGGATTTTAAGAACCAGGTATTCTAGACATACTTGTACCCGTGTTTGGTAATATTCAATAATGGCATACTCATATACTTTTCTTCAGTGGAGGAGTATGGAGTGAACTTGAGGATGGTCCTTGATCTTCTTCTAGGGAACCAACTCTATTGGAACCTCTTTAAGATATAGTTCTTGATACATGAGGTTTACTTTCTTGGGCATGTGATTTCTGGATAGACCTAGTGAAGATCGACATAGTTCTTCCTTGTGGTCCATCGAAGAGCGTATCAGAGGTGAAAATAATTCTTGGTTGAACAGGGTACTACAGGTGTTTTGTAGTAGACGTCTGTATAATTGTAGCCCCATTGAACTCCTGGAAGTGATAAGGGAAGTTGTTTACCTTGTATGAGTAGTGATAGAGGTACTTAGAGTATTTGATGATGAGGGTGAATATTTATCCAGTACTAAGACTACCTAGAGTAGGTGTGATGTTATTATTTAATTTTCTTGCCTTAGAATCTTTTATTGGATGCCTATTGATTCAACGACTAGAAATTATCGCATAAAGATCAAGGAAGTTGAGACCACTTGATTAGAACTATGATACTCATGACCTAGAGTTTAGAATGGTAGTCTTCTCTTTGAATGTGAGGAGGAAATAATTTCTAGGGGAGTGCTTTGTGGTTACTAAGAGAACCAGAGTCTCAGGTACATATTCAGAAAGAGATAAATTAGTATGATACATCAAATCTTGTTGGAGTTCCTTCAAGATTATTAATCTGAGATAGTCTATACTCTGAGGAAGGGGAATTCATTATAATATTCCCTTATTAGGAAGTTCCATGCTTATTAGAGAAGGATTCTTTGGAGTAGTTGGCTTCCCTATACCTCACCTTGGTAGAGGATAAGGGTGCATATTTTCTAAAGTCAATGGTGTTGAATCCTTCAGTTATTGATCATGTGAGAGTTTAAATTCTAGGATAAATTGACTGTGAGGTATTGCATGACCAAATACCCATAGGCGACTCACCATATGAATATTATGAAAGAGGGAATCAAGTCATCTTTTTTCAAGTACATATGACGGTTCTTTTCATAAATCACTGGAAGGTGATGTGATAGTTCCACACTTCTCCCATATATGTACATATTAGTATGGGTATGTTTTACAGAGACCTATATTTGTAGATTTGGTAGATCAACATGAGACTAAGTGTAGCTGATTTTGTCTATTGAAGCCTCACCTATCAGTCAGTGAAGGTGAAGAACCATGTTCTGATAAAATTATTTCAGCCACTTGAGATCCTAGAGTTGATGTGGGATGACATATAAATGTAATTTTTGACATGTATTCCATGGAAAATGAAGGGTCATGATGCCATTTGGGGATAGTTGAAAGACTTGTGAGGTTGACACACTTCCTTTATATCAGGGAGAAGATTTCCGTTGAGTGTTTGGGGTAGTTGTTCTTACGATAGATCATTCACCTTCATGGGGTTCCCTTGACGATTGTCTCTAATCATGACATTTTTTATGTCAAAATTTCAGAGGTGCATATAAGAGACATTCATGTCCCAAATGACAATTATTA
This sequence comes from Viscum album, assembly GCA_963277665.1. Classification (NCBI taxonomy): domain Eukaryota; kingdom Viridiplantae; phylum Streptophyta; class Magnoliopsida; order Santalales; family Viscaceae; genus Viscum; species Viscum album. The sequence continues at coordinate 605,250,390 of OY728139.1, read as the reverse complement.
CAACCATTCACCCACAGACTGTTGGGAAGACCGAGCACACTATCCATGTATTGGAGGATATACTGAGGTCTTGCATGTTATAATTTGGTTAGATCAAGGAGGATCAATTTCACTAGGTAGATTTTGTATACAACAATAGATACTGGTATACCATTGGAATGAAAGATTTCTAGGCCCCATATGGGAGACCCTTCATGTCAACTTTGTGCTAGAAAGAGATCAGTGAGGCATCTATTGTGACCACAGAGATGGTCTAGATAATAGAAGATAATGTTTAGATCATCCATGAGTAGATGTGGAAGGACTATAGTAGGAAAAATATTATGAAAATCACCATAATAGGCCCTTGGAGTACAATAAGGGACACCATGTTTTCCTCAGAGTCTCCCCATGGAGGAAATTTCAATGGTTTCATTGGGGAGGCATGTTATCCACAAGGTTCATCAGGCAGTTTGAGAACATGTAAAGGGTTTGTGATGTTTCTTACCACCTCACACTACCCCCATAGATAGAGTTGGTTCAGAACATTTACCTCATGTTTTAGACAAGGGGATACATGTATTACCCCACATATGACTCATCAATTGTTCAATCACATCAAAAGAGCATGAAATTCTTGATCAGAGAAGAGAAAGATTCAAAAAATGAAATAACCCCACACAATCATTGTAAATTTCCATCTATGATGAAGAACAATCAAAGCTATAAGTAGGAATCTTCAATTTGTTATTTATTCCCTTTTGATAAAATAATTTTAACAGATCTATCATTGTTCTTGGATCTATGCCAATTGTGTCCAATTTCATTTTCCTATGTTTAAAAACATAATTATTTTCAATTTTATTATATCCCCAGATGACCGTACTTAATCATTGTCCAAGAATTACTAGCTAAAAATTCACAAACATTTTGTTCTGTGATTTTCTCCCTTGTTTATTGGTGATCATAATTGGTTTAACACCTTTGTCCCTGTTTGGCATTTTGGGCGGTACTGACCCCAATTGGACACCATAATTTTTTATGAAATCATGATCAAGGAACAATTTGAAGAACCAAGAATAGATATGGGATTTTTTTCAAGGAATGGGTGATTGTTATGACAATTTTACATTGATAAATCAAAGACTGAATGAATTGAGGCATATGAGTTGAACGATAAAACCCCTGACACACCACAAAAGATAAATTTCCATCAATGAGAGTAGGAAAGCCTAATTTTCTGCTATATCCACTATTTTAGGATGGATATATGGTTGAATATGAAGTAAAAATACATTATTCAAAGCATGGTTTCAAGATCTATAATTCTAGCGAAAACCTGACTACACGTTGTGTACAATGATAAAGAAATGACGTGTAGCCCCTCAGCAGTAAAGGATAGGGTTTAGGGAAAAGTTAAGAATGAAACTGCATTCATCCCTACTATATGCCTTGTACACCATCCCTAGATGAGAAACATATGTGGTGGATCACACGGGTGACATACCGTGTGGAAGTATACAACCATGTACATTGCCAGGTACCGGAGGACACTAACACGACCTAGTCCTGATTATACTAGACACACCATGTAGTCCTCCTACATGGAAGGTACTACTACAAGGGATTGGATTTGTATGCTAACTTAGAACATAAAAATGAGGGGAATGGAACCACATACCATGTGGGTCTAATCACAGGTAATGTGCCCCTTGTTTCCTTGTTAGAAAACATTAAGGCTAATATCTTAATAATTTGGACTCAGATTTTGGTTTGTGAGTATCCTATCCTTAGTGTTTTACTGAGTATAACATGATAGTTCCATCAGTTGTGGACTTTGAGATATGATGTGAAATTTTCCTGCTATGGCGCTTACTAAGTTGATGCCCAACGATGGTTGTGATCAGGTAGGATCACTAGAGGAATGTTCCCAGTAGAACCCCCTACTGCATAGGGTGTGCATCCTCGATGACTAGAGGGGAACCCCCTATCACACTATGCCATGAGTTCTAGACTACAAGAGTGGAACCCCCCATCAGTATGGTATTAGTGAATCTACAACCACCTCTTTAGTATAAACCCCTAACATACTAGGGCACGAGTCCTCGATGAATAGAATTGAGCCCCCAATGTTGTACTAGGGAATGTGCCCTCAACTTTCAAGTGGAGCCCTATATTAAAATGGGTGTGGGTCCTCTACCTATAGATTTTAACCACCCAACATCATGGGAGAGAATCTACTACCCACCGAGTGGACCCCCCTATCATCATACACCATAAGTCCTCATGACACTAGAGTGGAATCCCCATTGGCATGGGCTCCGGGCCTCAACAAATAAATATAGCACAGAATCCAACATATGTACTAGGGAGAAGGTCATCTACTTTGTGTTGTGCCAATATGACTGTGCGGTATATTGTAAAGGTGTGGAATTAATTACACAATTACTTCTTGGAAGAAGAGTGAGATCCCAGACATCATTCATGGAGTTTGGGAACCATTTTCTACTCTTATTACTAGGATGAGTTGTGAGATTGAGATCCACTTACTCTCTAATTTGGGATTATTTTTACTGAGTGTATATATACTCTTATATATCAAGAACATGGATTCGGTTATTATCTTTCAATGAGTGGTGAGGACGTGTGTCGTATTCCACATGATTTTCGATTTTAGATTCTCATGGTTGGATGAGTCTACTCACCTACTTTTGGTGGTGAAGACTCAAAGTGTTGTTTATCTACTCACACTGTTGATCCACTTATGTTTGGATGAGGTTACTTTCACTATTGGATTGGGTTAATCTATTCTCTTAGACATTATCTTTCCTCTAATATATTTCATTTATAGTTTTATCTCATTTTGATCCCCCTTCTTCTTTCTTGGTATCCTACTATGTATGTATATACTCACCCCTAAATTGACTTTTCCATCATGTGTTGTGTCCTGTGAAGACGATAGAAAAGTCATCAGTGACTTGAGAATCTCTTAGTGAAACATGTAACATTGGAAAAGTACAATGGTCCCTATATGGTACTCAAGAGATGGTATCTCTCAGCAGTTTACTTCTTCTTTTTTCAGAGGTTGAGACATATTTTTAGTTTGGCAAGTGTTTTCCCATTTACTTTTAGTTTTCACTCGTGTAATCTTATACACCATAGAGGTTATTCCTGCATGGTTTAATTTCTAGTCTTATTGCATCTTTTACTCATTCCCTCTATACTTTTTCATCTAGATTGTTGTGTCTATGAATATAGGGACTTTGGGAAAGGACTCCTCATGTTAGATATGCCTTTATCATTGGACAGCTCCCCAAGCCTATGGGGGTGGGCTTGGGGTAGTTATGGCTTGATTCTCCACTTAGGTTGATTGAAAAATATATGATATAATAAATATGAAATTTTTTTATATTTATATGAAATTTATATTTATTATACAAGAGGATAGATCACTTTCAAAGGAAGTTAACCATTAGGTAAGGTTTTGTAGTCTCATATTAATTTCACTGAGACACAAGCCTATTCACCACTTTTTTATATTTTATAATGAATATGATACCCATTAAGGTCATTTATAATAATTATAATAAAATTATTTTTGATTTACTAATCCATATATGTTTCCTTAATTCATAATGATTTTATTTGAATGTTACCAATGTGTAAAGGGATTTATGTTATAATATTATTATTTATTAGGATTTTTTTATCATGTTTCCCATGAAATTGTTTTATCTATCACTAAATTAATTCATTAATTTTCATATCCTATGATAAATTTTTGATATTAAACTTTTTTTAATTAATTTCCCTCTCTTTAAAAACTCAAGATAATAAAATAATATTTTAATGAAAATGCAACATTATTTCTCTCATTGGTTGGAAATCCATATTCATCCATGTAAATGTTTTCTAAAAATGATTTAAAGAACGATTATATATTATCCTATGATTTTTAATGTCATTTATTACACATAATTTATATTTTAAAAAATTATTAAAAAGGAATCTTATTTTCATTTTCAAAGTGATGTGATTCTTCCTTTTACAAAAAGTATATAATGAATCATTACTTTAATATTTTTGGAATGAAGAGAATTTACATCCATGATGTCCACAAAAAATATTATTTATTGTATTAAAATATTCGATGTTTATTTTAAAATAAATATTTTTCCATAATATTTTTGATATTTTTTGTATTATAAATAATTTATCTCAAAATTTAAATTTTAATTTGTTAAGGAAATATTCCAGTGATATTTTAAATTAATTTTCATCTATGATAAAATATGTTGACTTGACAAAGGATTTAATAGTGATATAATCCAATGATAAAAAATTTAATATTTCATTTTATGGTTTATGGTTATAATGACGATATAAGGATGAAACCTTTTTTATTTTCCTTGTGTTATATTATGATGAATGTTTTTATGATATTTTTCCTTGCATATGAATGGATATATAAATTTGTGATGGTAGGGTCCAAAAATTTATAACCATCCTAATTCATTGGATTATGATTAATATTATATGTTCTCAAATGGTATAAATGATTTATCCAAAGACCAAAAAAGGATACATGAGATGTTACACAAGCCTAAAATAAGGTACATGGGAGGTTATCCTGAGCCCCAAGAAGGTAAATTGGTGGATAGCCCAATCCATACATATTATGAATGTATTTATTGGTAGAAATGACATATGATTTCTATTATTTTTATTATTTGAAATTTTTTTCTATTATTTTATGAGGTGGTGTTTTGAAAATAATTTGTTCTCATAGATTATGTTCTTTGATCTTGTTATGTTTCATGTCTTTTGAACTTCTAGGAGTTATTCCGTAACTCTTTTTTATGATATACTGATTGTTCAATATGATTTCCAAAGGTTAAGATCATGTTATTAGACAATTTATGATCATGTAGTGTTTAAATGACCATTGATATCCCTATTTTTACCCATTACAAAGCATTTTAGCTCACCCATTATTATATTTTCTTTTTTCCTTGAATTTGAAGAAATTTTTTATATATCATGTGTCTATGAATGGTGATAATTGTGAATAACTACATAGGATAGGATTTATATTAACTATGAACTATTTTATTATGTATCAAATATTCCATAGACACTAAACCTTTATGATTCTTTTATGTACCAAAATGTTATGTAATGAATATTTATATAATAAGATATAATATTTTTGTAAGAAATGTATGGGACTATATAATTGGTATTATATAAGGGTTTATATACCTTTAGAACTAGGATGTCATATCAATAGTGATATCCCCAAGGATAATTCTATGTATAAGAGAATATCCAAAACTTTTGAAAAATAAAATAGGGGGATTTTTACAGAAAAAAATTCGTATCAGAATACTATAAGTGGACATGGTTTTGGAATAAATGAATATAGGTGTAATTACACATAAAAATTTTGTATGTGTATATCTCATCCATAATTTTTGTATTTGGTGAGTGCTTTATTATTGTAAATTAGGTATGACACTCATGGGGGATATTCTTTGGTGAAATAATATTTCTTAATGAATCCTTATGAAGGATTTGAATATATAATTACTATGAATGACCTAAGTTACACATAAAGACTTTTAGATAGATATTAAGGTGTCATGATTTTGAAAAATTATAAATGATATTTCTTGATTAAAATTTTTCTGAATTGGACTATTGTTACTCACACTATAATTTCTTTTAATAATGGATGTAAGTAGGATTATTTTTAATACAAAATTTCATTTTTAAAGGAATGATTGTATTTATGAGAAACTAAAGGAAATGGATGTTTGAATCATAAACCTTGTGAATTTTCTTAATCATCTATCTCATTATATGATTAAAAATATTAATATGGGTGAGTTTCATTACACTAATAATAATAGGTGTGTAGAGTTTTTGGAAGACCATAGAGGGAAGAAGATTCAGATTTTTATCCGATACGTATGTGGGATGAATTAATTTGAGAAATGTCTCAGAGGAACAATAATATTTTATCTGTGGGGAATATAAATTCATAGTGTATGTACTAAATTAAGAAAAATTAAATTATCAATGGATGGAAATTATATTCATCATTAGGTACCATTTATAGTTCAGTGTCTTATATGTTGGTAATATGTGCATTATCCAATCTAATTATCCAATCGAAGTGTTACATCATAGTCTATTGAATGACCAATTTTATTCCACCCATTGATGTAAAAGGGTTTATGTATTCATTTATAGGGATTTGGGAATTATTTTTTATTATTGTTATATTAATGATACTATGTATTTAAGAATAAGTAATTATTTTGTAATGTTTTACAATATTTTTTCATTAATGATTCAAAAACTATGTTGAATGGTACCAATAACACAAAAAAGTGATTTTATGGTTAGCTGATAATTTTTTTTGGGAGAAATATATGATTGATATGATTGAATTAAATGAGATAATATTTGTGACCTTGAAATTGGAAAGTTACTTGATAACAAAGTGATTTAGGTATTATTTGATGAATTTTATTTCATTTTGGATTTAGGAATATAATCAGTTATTTTATTTGAATAATAGGGATTGTGTTTATTTTATTAGTATTTATGATTTCATGTGGGGTTTCATTAACTATTATAGATACCATCATTGGTTTATAAGTTTATGGTTGATTATAAGATCAAAGGCACATATACTATTTTTCAGTATTAAATGATGGGATTTTGAGGTTATTTGAAACATTTATTAAATTTTAGGATGAATAATATATTAAGGTTTAAATATCCCTTTGGGTTAGTATAATATTTGATGATATATTAACTATGGCCTATTGGATAGTGGGATATAAATAATCTACATAGTTGAAAAGTATTCCATCTATGTGGTAATAATTTCAATGATATTTATGGTAATCATAAGGATCACCTTCCATGTTGGTATTTAAATATTACTCATTATATTTTGATGAATTTATATATATTATAAAATTACACCGTGATTTGTCTGGGTGGTTAATGATATTTTTTGGGATGATTCATTAGGTTGAGGTAAATGTGATTATTAGGTTTAACATGTGACTAATCATGAAAATTTATTTTGGAATAAATTAATAAATTCTTTGGGGATGTAAGATGAAACAAATGAGGTCACCTTTGTGGTTAAAAAATTATTTAATGATGAGGTTATTTATGATATTATAGATATAGGGTTATTTATGAAATGATATTAGTGGAACCATTTTTGTTATAGTAGAAATTATAGATTCAAATGTATTATTTAATAATATTGAGGGTTATATATTTTGTATATTTTCTTACATTATGTTATCCATTTATTTTTTGTTAATGTTTAATGACATTAATAATGATTTGATTTCCTTTTATAGATTATGAAGTTGATTTCAATTCTTAAATAATGAAAATTTCATCTTGAATACTCATTGTTTAGATAAAAGGATTCAAATATGGTGGAAATTGATTAGAGGATGAAATTATTTAGGTTAAGTATGTATATTTCCTAATGTTATTAATATATATATTAATGAAATTCATCAACCCTAGGAAAGGATTTTTGAAAAAAATGTTATACTTTTAAATTTTTTTTCGTTATCCTTCATATGATCGTTCTCTTGATTCTAATCAACGTTATCTGCCATTCTATATAATTATTTTGTTTTAATAGTTAGCTCCCTTTAACTAAATTTATCAATACTTTTTATTACCATATCATGGATATAATGATTTATTCATTGTGCATTCTTACCATAATAGTGTTTATATATATACAAATACTATTTAGATGGTAAATTAAATAGATTATTTATATTATCCAAATATTATTATATTCCTAGAATATATTGAGATATGTGAGATATTATGACATTAATCATAAACATAAGTCCTATGGTATACATATACATCAAAATTTCTGGACATAGATGATGTTCGACTTTTAAGAGTTGGGGGATCATAAAAATTGACTCTTTGTCTCACTAATTTAAAACCTAGTAATATCATATATATGAGGTCATTTGGACTGACCCACCAATAGAAATAACACATGTTTTAGGTGTCATTAGTTTTTCCACTATGCAAACACATGTAATGGTCTCCTAAACTGACATTATTATTAATGAATTATATTTGATCCCATACATTTATACATGTCAAAAAATGGAATTGATTTAAAGGCAAGGAAGCTTGGGTTGGGTATTTTATTTATAGTATAAAATTGGTTGAATAATAATGATAGAATTTGTTGATTTCTTAAAGAAGTGATATATCAGGCCTAGTTGACAAGGATGGTAGTACCTTCGTTAAGTCCATGTTCATCATAGAACTAGGTATGTCTATCCAGTAAGGCCAATGAATAAAAAATAAAGAAAGGATAATGACATGATGTGTGCATCAAACATTATGATATATCACGAGACAATGAGATTATATTACATGAAGTGTATTCATAACATTGTTTTCAATAAAATGTTTACTCCTTATCTCTTTAGGGGCCTTGATGTGTTTCTAGAATCCACTCCTGGTATTTAAATAGTATTCAATACTATCAATATATGGTCCTAGAGGGTCACACAATAAGCATATTCAAAAGTATATCCTATTATGTTTAATTTGAGTTTAGAAAATTGTGCTCCCCACTATAGGGTTCTGAATGATGTCAGATAATAAATGATGGCATGTGAATAAATAAATTCTTGTTATTCAAGTTTTATATATTTGGTACTAGATTTATTTAAAAGTATTATAGTGCGTACATCGAAAATATTATATGAATGAATATCATTTTAATATTCATGTTTTATTTAATATTTTTGGGAACGTCGAGTCGAGATAATGGCACAGTTTTTGTCATATAAAATATTTATTATATTACAAGAAGGTTATAAAAATATAAATGACGTTAATGACCTATTAATTTGGTCATAACATGTTATTTATTGATTATATAGTGGGTAATATATATTCAGGGCCTCAGGAGCCAATGCATGGTATTCTATATGTTTTATTATATAAGGAAGTGTGTCTCCAATGGATTCACTATTCCCTACTCTATTAGTGAGAGACACTCTCTCGTCAATCATGCTTCTTAAATATAGGAGGTATCATCCCAAGAGCTTGATCATAGTTATTATTTGTAGATTGATGGAAAATCATAGTTGTGATCCTTAGGACAACAATGGAATCATCATATTTTTGTGCTTGACTCAAAATTCAATGACCGACACTCTTGAATACTTTTTAAGTGCACCCAGATGATCTAGAGGGTGTCTTCTACTATTATATCAAGAAACAGCCACCAGAAATGGGAAAATTTTGAGCACAAATTCAAACCAGAATAAGTATTTTTTTTATTTAATTTTTTTGTGTTAGAATTAATCACCCATGATATTCATGCCTTAAAATGGTTTCTCTTTTCCAATGATGATGTAGTTATATCGATAACCAGGGAATAATTTTAATTACTATCCTAATCTCTATTTATAGAATGGCCGAAAACCTTTAATGTGTATTATTGGGATTGTGTGATGGTTTTTGAGATGATTTTTTTTGTTTTCTTTAAATTTTGAAGATGGAATCACTATTTTCCTAACACTATTGAAATTGATTCAATAATACTTCAAATAGACATGTTACAACAATCTAATGATTCAATAGGGATTCAAATCAATAATGCACGTGTTAATTTTTAATAATCTATTTATTTATATATAAGATAAATATTTATGGAAGTGGATGGAAATTGGATATTTCTACAACACATTATCCCTTTAACAACGCACAAATAGGCTTTTAAAAATGCTAATAAGCATTGTTAATCACAACACTGATAAGGGGGGAAGGGTGCCATTTATCAGTACTAAAAAAGTTCTAACAAAGGGTGTACTTTATCCATGCTAAAAAAGAGATGATAATGTACCTAATTTATCAGTGCTATTTTTCGCGCTAATAAAGGCCTAGAAGGCTGTATGATGCTATTAATATAATAGCATACCCAGCAGAAACCTACAATTTAAAACAATACTATATACAACCTGTAATTTCAAATAATGCTATGTACAACCTATAATACTAATCAATCATATATACATTTAATTGAAATCATGAATACCAAATTTTCAACCACTGGTATATGAAAAAAACATTACTATTTACATTTCAAACAATGTTTTATATAATTTCATTTACAATTTTCCAACAAACATTTTAAAACATTAATATTCCATCTTCTGATGCCTTTGATCCCCTCTAAAACAAGTTCACCCATGGTATTAGTTGTCAAACAAATAATCTGAACCCGTGGAAAATACTCCATCTATATAGGAAATTGAATATTATTCTAATAATACTATAATGAAATAAATTTATCATTAATATGAAAGAATATAATAATAAAATGTAAATATTTAAAAAAAAATACACATTTGGAGATATACCCATCACTCCATGAACCCTATTAAGGTGGGGGATGATTCTTACACTTCACAAATGTGTGATGGATAATTTTTCAAAAATATCAAAAAAATATGAACGTGTATTATTAGTTTTGAGTATGTCACATGTTCTTTTACAAAAATTAATGTCTATATAAATAATGACACATCTGGAGTTATACTGGAAACACCATGCATCAGATTGATATATGGTTGATTCCCACATCTCAAAAATTATTGACGGATCATTATCCTAATGTATCGAAAAAATATGAATGCATTTTCTCAGTTTTCAGTATGTTAGTTGTTTTTTTACTAAAATGTAATTTCAAAATAGAAACATGCATTATTAGTCAAATAGTTCCATTGTGTATCGGTTTTATGGTAGACCACTTCACACACGTCACAAATGATTTATGAATTGTTTTTCTAAATTATAATGACAATCATAGAATTTTTTCTTCGTCTTGAGTGAATGACATGTTTTGAACTAAAATATCAATTTTAAACTAATAAAAGACACATTTTGTAATACTAGTCACACTATGTTTCAGATTTAGGTTTGGTTGATTCCTCCATGTCAAAAATGAATCATGGACCATTTTCTTAATATATCTAAACAATCCGAATGTGTTTTTTCAGTTTTCGGTATGTCCATTGTTTTTTTACTTACATTAATGTCAATTTTAAATAAAAAGACACACATGTCATCATACCCATCACACAGTGTGGTGCATTGAGTTGAGGTTAACACCTACATATCACAAATGACTCATGGATTATTTTCCTAAAATATCAAAACAATCTGAATGCATTTTCTTGGTTTTCAGTATGTCAATTGTTCTTTTTTACTTAAATTAATATCAATTTTATATGAAAAGACACATTTAGAGTCATAATGGTCACATAATGCATCATATTTAGGTGAAGTTGAATCCTACACATCACAAATTACTGATGAATAGTTTTACAAAAATATCAAAACAATTAGAATTATTTTTCTTATTTTAAGCATGTCACTTGTTTTTTTACTAAAATTAATGTCAATGTTAGATAAAAAGACTCACATAGATTCATATTGGTCACATTGTGCATCAGATAGAGTTGAGACTAATTCAAAAACATTACAAATGAAAAATACTTCATTTTCTAAAAGTACAAAAATAATCAAAAATTATTTTATTGGTTTTCCGTATGCGAGTTGTGTTTTTTTACTAAAATGTCATTTCAAACTACAAACATTAATTATGAGTCATACTGACCACATCATGCATCAGTTTGATGTGAGACTGCTTATTATAGGTAAACAATGTATTATTAATCATTATAGTGAATTATGATGACAATCAGAGATCATTTTCTTGGTTTTCAGTGAGGGTTAACTTTTGCACAAAAATTTAAATTTTAAACTAATAATGGAATATTTTAGTCATAACAGTCACAATGTGCATCATATTGAGTTGGTGATAATTTCTAAACAAACAAATTGACTCATGGATTGTTTTTATAGTGTTTCAAAAAAATCCTATTGGGTTTGATCTATTTTTACTATGTCAGTAGTCCTTTTTTACTTAAATTGATGTCAAATTTATATTAAAGGACTCACTTAGAGGCATACCAGTCAAACTGTAAGTCTTATTGTGGTGATAATGACTTCTAAATTTTGAATATTAATTATTAATAAATTTCTTAAAATATGTAAATAATATGAATGCATTTTATAGATTTTAAGTATGTCAGTTGTTATTTTCACTAAAATTAATGTCAATATAAAATAAAAAGATACACTTGGATTCATTCTGATCACAAAGTGTGTTTCATTGGGGTTCTATTGACTAATACACATCAAAAATGATGTATGAATTATTTTTACAATATATTAAAACAATACGAATGATATTTCTCTATTTTCAGTATGTCACTTGTGGGTTTTACTTAAATTAATGTCAATTTTAAATAAAAAGAGACACTTCGAGTTTTACCAGCCACAACGTGCATCATATTGAGGTTTGGTTTATTCATAAACATCAAAAATGACATCTATACCACTTTTATAATGTATAAAACAATATAAATGAATTCAATTTTTTATGTGTGCCATTTGTTTTTTTAATAAAATTTTATTTCAAACTGGAAACACACATTTTCAGACATACCGAACACATCATGCATCAGTTTGACATGACACTACTTCATACATGTCACAAATGACATATGAATATATTTCCTAAATTCTTAATACAATAATTACTTATTTGTTTTTCAAAGAGTGATGTGTTTTTAACTGAAAAGTTAATTTGAAACTAATAATGGATACATTTAGTTATATCAGTCACACCATGTTTTGGATTGAGGGATGGTTAATTCCTACATGTCACAAATTACTCATGGATCATTTTCCTAACGTATCAATATAATCCTATTTTGTTTTATCAGTTTTCAGAACGTAACTTGTTTCTAAATTTTATGTCAATTTAATATAAAAATACACACTTAAAGTTATAACAGCCACACCACACATTGGATTGAGATTTGGTTGATTTTTAAACATTATAAATGAATAATGGGTCATTTTATTAATGTATCCAACCCACATGAATGGATTTTCTCAATTTTCCATTTTCTCTTGTTCTTTTCACTAAAAGTAATGTTAAATTTAAATAAAAAGAGACATTTTGAGTGATACCAGCCCCTTGTTCTTTTTTCTCAGTTTTGAGTTTGTAATTTTCTTTGATACCAACTATATTGACCCTTAAATTTCATACATCTTTATCCAATCTTAGAAGATTAATATTCCTTACATAATATTATGATCACTTCTAGAATTTTTTAGGTCTACAACTTTTGGAAACCAAGAAACATAAAAAACTATTTCATAATAGTCTATCGTTATGTTAATCTATATTAGAAACCTTATTAGATATATCATTTATAAAACCATTAATAATAACCTAATGATATGAAACATACTAAAGAGTGATCATAAATGAACAATAAGTTAAAAAATGGCATATATTAATGATCATATAAGGGTAACATGAACAAAAATATTTAAGAAGGTTATATTCACATTAAAAATTCTTCACATACATATCATATATCGTAATACTCAGTCATGGATCAATTCATGGTAGTTTAGAATAAATAAATCATAAAGGATCAAAGAATATTGCTATAAGGACCCAACCATAAAACATTACTTAATCGTGAATTATATGAATAATTCACATTGAGTATCTTTTCAGGTTTAGAGTTCTAGAGAATTAGGCCATAACTATCACATATCAAAAGTTACAAAGTAGACACTTCTACTCAGTTTCCAATTTTTTCATAAAATAAAAACTCTTGAAAAAAAGAGTAATGTAAAGTTCAATGTTTTAGACAGCATGACTTTCCATGATCCTATCCTTTACCCTATTCCACTTTATGTCCTGTGAAAGTTTTTTCAAAAACTTGGGATGAGCATAAAAATCTTAGTAAGGAATACACAAAGAAGGAAACTGTTAGTTTTTCAAAACAAAAAGTAAACCATGAATACCTAATAATATGTAATAATTTTCACCTATATGATGTAGTAAATACTCTTCACTGAATAAAATATCATTACTTACCCTTTTATAAACAAAATATCACCATAAAACCCATATAAAGAACACATAACATATAAAGGTAACATTGAACATAAACATACTTAAATGGGATAACCATACGGTCGACTTCCACACATGTCACTAAATGGAATATCCATACAGCTGACTTCCATATCCAATGAATTGGAGGTTATAACGTAACCACCCATCCGGGTTTGTCACAGCACCACCCGTCATTTGGTTTATCACGTAACCACCTGTCAAATGTCCATGTACCATTATACAATCATAACACATACAACAAATATAAAAGAAAGAAAATATTTACACATTTCAATCACAATATATAACTTAAATATATTGACATAAAAAATCCATTATCAAAACCATTTTCAATACCAAAATACATAATATATTATATGATATCTATTTTTCCTTTTAAAAACATTACGGCTTGTTAAGGAAGCCAAAGATCAAGTAATACTCGCAGCTGTAGAAGAGTCTTTGTCAATGCATACATTAAAAGAAACATTAATTTTTGTCGTTTAGTAAAAAGATTTGTAGAAAAAGATTCCATTTGAATTAAAAGAAAAGTAAAAGGTGTTTATACAACGTATAAAATAAGGTCTTGTATTAAAATAAAATATTCCTCAATGAAAGGAGATTGAGACGAAGTCCCTTACCTCATGTCTGACTTGACTCGATCGTTCTTTAATCTCCTGAATAATGAACTAAAGATAATTTATAATTGATTAAGAAACTTTTTCATGTTCATTATCCCTTTTATATCACTTCTTACCATGTTATGAACATTATGTAATCATTTAAGTTAATAACTGTTGTTTTGTCGATATTTGGTACATGATTCAAAAATAAACTTATAATTATAAGTTGTTCATGTGGAAAAATATCCATTATATCCAGAATGATATTCATGATTTAGATATCATATATATCATATATATCATATATATGTAGTATAATATCTATTTATAATAGTACATAACATTTGAAGGTAAGAAATGAATTGCACCGTTCATGGAGACGATAAACCGTACGTACGCATGAACGCTACTTTCATTTATATTTATCATTTAATGGAATGAAAACATTATGATATAGACATACATTATAATTCCAGTATAATTTCATATATAATATTATTAACTACATCTTTTATATGTCCCACATATGGCATTATCATTTCAAATCACTTTGAGGGGGAGGTAGTCCGCACTTCCTAAAATGAAATTATCGCGTTTACCCATTATGGAAACCATAATGGTATGATATAAATGAGAAATATAGAAGCATAAGGAAACCATAAACATAATATATATCATATATAAATACAGTGACATCTTAATGGCCACCATGAGAGGCGGTAGGAGATAATTGAACAATCATCATTTCGTGAGGCAGTAGTTCGCCGTCCAGAGAAACAGTATGTTATTCACCCATTAGATGGAGGTGTGTGCAATTGTAGCTCTAATAAATCTCATAAAAACATCCCAGTATATTGAATATATTGTTGTTGTTACAAAAAAAGGAATTAAAAGTGTTTAGGGGGTTGGAGAATCAAAATAAAACAGAAGAACATAAGAGAAGACATTACCTTTAAATCGGGTATCTCCCCTTTGTTTGAACTAAAAGAGATTCTTGAAGTGATTTCTGCCTAAGGTAAGGCTTATATGATTAAGAGAGGGATATTGGGAGATTATTTGAGTAGTTTTTCAATGATCCAAAGGGCTTTATAAGTGTGTGAAATGGGTAATAAGTGGGGTCTTTTTATAAGGGAGAGGATGGACTTTTTTGGAAGGGTTTTAAATATTATTTTATTATATAATGCTTTTCGGTTTTTTAAAGGTAAAAAAATCATTAAATTAGAAGAAAAGGTGGCCCAGGTTATAAATACAATCTTCAAATAATAATTTGACATGTTTTGGATATTTTTTTAAACATTATCTTCTTATTTATTTAAATTATTCAATAACGACGTAAACACTGCACCATCATTGTGTCATAAATAATTTTATTTATTTGATGCCTAAAAATTATAAAACAATTACCATGATGTTGAAAATGATTTTATATTTCTAATGAATATTTATAGTAAAATATATCAATTATATAACCCCATGTAAAAATTATTTTAGTAAAAAAATACATGTTTGAGACGTTTTTATTTTTACTTTAAATAAAAAGGTATTAATGTCATTATCTTACCCAAGTGGCTCCATGGGGTCCCCAAATTGACCCATGGTTTTTCATGGTCGACCAAGACTCATCCAATAAGGTTAGGCAATTTGTAATGGTAATTTCATATTATTATAACATTATTTTTACATTAAATTACACTAATTAGCTTTAATCGCGGTTAATAAAAGTCAAAAGCTACTATTCACCAAAAATTAATTTTAATCCCATTAAACCAAATTTTACGTAATAATGACAACCATGTATGTTGTATTTTTTGAAATTCAATTCATAGAAGCGGTAAAATTTCATTTAAATGTAAAAAACATTTTTTTAACTACCACTTAGAGGTTTCACTATTCATCAAAAATTGAAGTTTTCAGAAAAATACCAAAAATTCACCCTAAGCTATATTTGACATTAAAAATTAAAAAATTATGTACATTTTACAAAATTCAAAACATATAATTTTCATGAATGACTTTTATAATTAATTCTTATTGTCAAAACAAATAGAGTGTTTTTAAGAAACAATATCTGTCAGAAGATTGACACTTATTTATATCCAATTTCAAAGTGAAATTAATTCCAATGACCACCATTGGATTAAATGGTAAAAATATATTCTAATTGCACTATAAAACAATTATACATATAATCTAACCATATAAATAAATTATATTAAAAATGAGGTTTTGAATTAAAATACAACATTTTTCGCTATTCATTTAAAAAATAAACTTTATCAGAAAAAAAAAACAAAAACATACAAAAAGTAAAGTTTGATTTCCCGATTATAAAGAAGAATTTTATTTGGTCCAATAGAATTTATAAGAGTGACCAAATATATATTTAAAGAGGGTTCTCCATCAAAAGGTGATAAATCGACCTTTTATTGAATATTAGAGTATTTATGCTTAAAATTGGATTCATTTGCATTTTAGACCTCTAACATTTATTGGATAAATGTAAAAATAAATTAACAAACATATATAATCATATTTTATTTATTTATATTCATTCCCACCTATACAACTTCTAGGCGTTAACTGCCATTTAAAATAATAATATTATATTATTAGTGTGCAATGTAAGATTTCAAAGAGATCTGTTGTTGCGTATCGGGTATGCCATCGAACATAGAAACCCCATTAAAGTAAAATTAATATTGAATTGAAAAATATTAATAAATATGAAAATGTATTATTCTTTGTTTACCTGGGATGTTACATCCTTCCCCCTATTTGTAATTGCGTCCTCGCAATTTTATTCACTTATAAATTAAATGGATGTATTTATTCCTCATAGAATTTTCAGATTCCCATGTTGCCTCTTCAACCATATGGGTTTTCCAAAAAACCTTCACATGATGAATTAACTTATTCCGCAACACATTCTCTCTACAGTCAAGAATCTGGACTGTTTGTTCCTCATAAGATAGATTCTCTTACAACTGAACTATGTCTGAGCTAAAAACATGAGATGGATCTAGCATATACTTTCTCAACATTGAAACATGAAAAACATTGTATACCTGAGAAAAACATGGAGGTAATACCACTATGTATGCAACTGATCCAAATTTCTCCAGGATTTCATAAGGTCCAATAAACCTTGGACTCTACTTACCTTTATTTCCAAAATGCATCAAAATTTTCCATGGAGTAACTTTGAGAAAAACATGATCACCTACCTCAAAAGAAAGATCCTTCCTTCGATTATGCGCATAACTTTTCTGCCAACTCTGATCTATTCTCATGTGCTTCTGAATCAACTGAACGTTTTTTGCCATCTCTTCTCCCAATTCTGCTCCCATCAGCTTCTTTTCCCCTACTTCATTCCAAAAAGTTTTAGTTCAACACCATTTACCATATAATGCCTCAAACGGTGCCATCTGTATACTGGAATGAAAACTGTTATTATAAGAAAATTTAACCAAAGAAAAATGGTGGTCCCAAATTCCCTGGTAATCCATCGTGCAAGCACGTAACATATCATCCAAGGTCTGAATTGTTCATTCTGACTGCCTATCTGATTGCGGATGAAAATCTGTACTAAAATTTAATTCTGTACCCAACGACTTCTGAAGGCCTTTTCAAAAGTTAGAAGTAAACCTGAGATCACGATCAGATACAATTGAGAGGGGAAATCTATGTAACCTGACAATCTATTTAACATATGTGACACCTCGAACCTTTTTATTACTATTTTATTTTATTATTTCCTGACTTCAGTTAGCTTTGTCAAGGCGCAAGTTGAGCGCTAGTCTAAATGTTTTACTATTTAATAGTTTTGGTGGGTGTCGGGCCGGTGCACGAATATCACATGGTTGGCGGTGACCACGTGATCGGCCCAAGTTCCCATGCAAATGTGTCATGTCTAAAATAAATAATGTTTGGTGTAAATAAACAAGCTAAATGATTAATTTGTAATAATAATAATATTATTATTGTGTAGATAAAAATATTTCCATTATACAAATTTTTAATAATATTATCAATGAAATTATTGTAAATATAATTATTTAGTTGTTATTAAAATTGTTATTATTTAAAAGAAAATGAATAAAATTATGATTATAATTACTATTATTATGTTATTAAGATTATTATTATTATAATTTTTATTATTATTATTAGGTTTTTTTAAAACCCTAGATCTACCCCTTTTTCGCATCCCCCCCTTCCCAGGTCGCAAGATAGCTGCGAGCGCCCCCCCCAAGGGTTTGAGTTCTTGTTAATTGGGGTTATTGTTTTCTAATGGGAGGATTATCTGATTTCAGTGTTGATTATTGTTTTTTTGTTTCGGTTGTTTGTTTTAGGGTCCGAGTTGGATCCCTCGTGGTGTGATTGGGGTGCGATTGGTGTTTGAAACCAATTTTGGGTGTTTTTGACACCCGGTGTAAGTTGTTCCATGCCCTAAAACCATTTTATGAGTTTAATGTGCTTAACTGAATTTATTAATGTGTTCCTTAACATGTTTATGTTGTGCGAAATGTATTCTTGGAGTGTTTTGTCATGCGTTCAAGTGGAAAATTATTGTTTTGATGTGTTCGCCTTGTTGCAAACCTTTGAAATTATTATTTTTTAAATTATTTTAATAATGTTCTTGGAGCTGTTTAAATAATTTATCAAGTCATTCATGTGATGCAGATTCAGGTGTGAAATGGTTCTTTATGTACGTTTGGTTTCAAATGGTGGGATTTTATGTGTATTTTGGTGTGAAGTATATTTTGGTATTTCTTGAAATGATCTAATAAGCAGTTCAATGATTTATAGAATTATTTAGATGGCGTGAAAGTGGTATTTCGAAAGTGGTGAATATGCGTTTGTTTTTAAATAAGTGTGTTTATATAAAATAAGACATGTTATAGGTGTAAACCCCATTTCACGTCACTTAGTGGTGTTTTAAGTCTTCAAAATGGACTTTTTGACATGTGGGTATTTTTATTAAGTTGTGTAATTCATTATTTTAACTGTGCAAGTGGTGCGCTTCCCAATTTGGTGTGTTGCGAGTGCACATTTATTTATAAGGAGGGGGTTTGAATAGGTTTTGGGTGTCTAAAGCTGTGGGTTTCTCTTTGAAAATTGTTTTATAAAATTTAAAGTGGTTTATTAAATAGTATCGATGGTGCGAGTTATGTATTGAAAGTATATCGAGATGGTTTTTGTGTCGTTTGATCATCTGGTTTTTTTAAGTCAATAGTTTGGGCTTTCAATTGTTTTGCATTTGTCGCAGCGCATTGGCAAGGTAACTCCGCATTTCTGTGATCGTCAGCTTGTACGTGCTGGTGTGCCCGTTTGAGGCATGATGTGCCATTATGTTTGGACAACAAGTCGAGGTAGGTCCCCCTCTGCAATTACCTTAAGATTTAGAATTTTTTAATTTCTTGGTGTTTTATTAATTTTAATAAATTTGAAATAATATAATATAATTAATTTTTATATGATTATTTGGTGTGAAAAGAGCCATTTATTTTATACTGAACACTTGAAAAATTTTCTTGACGGGCGGACACCCAGTATTGAAGGAATGTCTGTTTGGCCTTTAAACATAATTCACAGAATTTCAAATGTACTTCTGGTTTTAAAGATAAATGATTTCTTTTGAACAAATGTTTTGGGTTTTCTCGAGAAATGAGGGTTTGCTTTAAAATTCGTGAAGGCCCGTTTGGCACTTTAATAAAATAACTTATTTTGGAAAACCCATTTAGGGGTGATCTTTGGTGTGTGTTGATTGCATGAGTAGTGTGTGATGTTTATGCATTGTGACTGATTGATTTACCTTGTGGACGCACCCCTTTTTATTGTATGTGTTAACATGGGAACCTGGCATAGTGAGTGAATCTTCTGAAAACGATTACTGCACTAGTTTAGAATACACACTGGCTAGTGGCCCATAGTAGGAGAATACTGAGTTATTGATTCTATAGGGATTTGGCCCCTCGGTTAGGCCATGTAGGGCTATGCCGGACGTTAGGGCGTTATGACGTCATCGAGTTAGATCATGCTTTCAGGATGAGTCACATGTATAGTATGTTGTGGATTGTTCACGATCTCCTAGGTTCGACCCATGTATCATTTAGTGTTTATTTGTATGTGGCAGATGATTGAGAGGTCTAGTTCGGTAGCCGGCCCCTGTGTGCCACTTCATTTCCATTTACCTTAGTGTGTGTCGTGTGTTGTGTGTGGTTTTTCCCTTGACTAGAAACTAAAATTTGAATTTCTAAATTGCACGCAGAAACGTTTTAAAATGCTATACACCTATTCCATTCAAACATTAAACTTTTTTTAAATTAAAAATGGAAATGGGATGATAACTGTTTTAGAAATGAAAGTGTGTGTGGAAAGTAATATTTTATATAATTTAGTTCAAACCTAAAATTGTAAAATTCTACATTTAAAGGTAGTGCATTGGGAATAGATATCGGGCTATCTTACTATGTTTTAATACTCACAGCAGTAGTTATTTTCTGTTTTTATTTTTTGTGCAGGCCACAACTTTGGTGTGTTCGCCTTGGGAAATGTTTGGTTGTGAGGTGGATAGTGACCCGCAAGGTCACAAGGAGATAGTGGTTGTCTCTTTTAGTTAGTTTTATTTTCTTTTGTTCTTTTTTAGTTACTTTATTTATTTAATTTTTCACCACTCTGTTTTATTTCTACTACTTTATTTATTTATTTATTATTTTGGCGAAATCGTTCCCACAGCCTCTGTTGATGGCCTGGTGTTTGTCGCCAGCTCGGGAGGATCGGGAACGCCTCTCAGGAAATTTCACGGACCGGCTCGGGTGACCGGTTCAGGGTCGACCCGGGTTGGTTCGTGACAAAATGGTATCAGAGCACATCGGCCCTTACCAGACCTTGCTTTTCAGAGTGCCCTTTATTATTTGGGATGTCCATTAGATGGAGATTAGGACTGTCGGGGATCAGGAGGTAGGTTACCGGTCGGTGCCTGGTCACCACTGCTCCTGAGGAGACCTGAGTTACCAGGGTTAGTCTGAGATTTGAGTCACTTGTACTTGGTCATTTTAGATTTAAGGATGACATTGGAGGTGAATCAGTTCACTTTGCGGCCTTACATGGGGTGGTGACCCATGTGCAGTCCAAGTGTCCAGTTTAATGTCCTCTTAGTGTTATGATTTACATGGGGCATGGCTCACCACCATGTCGTTGGGTTAGACATATGCACTAGTTCCTCATTCTAGTGGGTTATTAATGCTTGTGTTTTGTTTTAGTCTCAGTGGGTTGAGTGTGCGTTAAATGTGAAATTGGTTTTTAAATGGAAAAGTGTTTCTTCAAAAATTGTTTTTGAAATTACTAAAGTGGGTTTCTAAAGAGAAGGTGTATTGGTTTGGAAAAAAAAACTTGGTATGTGTTTGGATTTGGTAATGAAATGAAGTGTTTGAACCTTGGAACTCCTTATGGAGGGTCACACATGCGTGGGTATGTATGGAATGTGTGTGGGGGAACTTTTTCACAGATGATTTGAGTGGGATTGAATGAACGCACGTGTGATGGTTCATAAAGTTCCATAGGTGAGTTTTGAAAATTTTAAATAAATAATGGTTTTGGAAAAGTGATTTCTGCTTATGTTGTATATGTTTGGATTAAGGGCCCATTTCCCTTAGCTTGTGTAGTTCCCTTGATTCAGTTTTGGTTTGGTGCTAGTGTCGATGGTGTTTTTCGTGTTGTTATGAGTCTGCCGCCAAGAAAGCCTCGCAAAGTTGTCAATGAGTTATGCTCAGTTCTCAGTTCCTTTTTTTTGTGTTGCTTACTTATCGAGGTAGTAAAAATCTATTAGAGGTAGTTGTATTGTTCTGAAAGACAGCGTGTCTTCGGGTTGTTGGGAACTCCAAGGGTAGTTAATGTTCATACTGCCCTATAGTTAACTGAGGGTTCAGTTATGGAGTAGTATAGATGAAATGTCTCATCGCCGTTAGAGTTTTGGGTGTAATTAATGGTGGTCGACTTCTGTGAAGGTTCCCCATCTGTCAAGGAGTGCGGGTCGGTGGAACCTGTCTCCAAGAAACCATCCTCATCGGTATCAGCTCCTAGTTCGTCGGACCACTCTCTTGTGCGCCACCAGTATGGCCTGTCCAGACATTCTAAGTAGTCATGTTTCATTTCTTTGTAAACGTATGACCATCGTGATTGTTTGAATCATTTAACAGAAGAAGGAGTCAGAGACCAGAAGATGAAAATGCCTGACTGTGAGGAAGGAGATTCTTCAGCCATCAGGGCCCCACCCACAGGTCTCGGGGTGAAGCTCATGCATAGTCAGGAGTTGCCAAGGGTGTGTGGATCCTCGGTCCGAGTAATGTTTTCGGCTTTGGTAGGGAGATATCCAAAGTTTCCTTGTCTTTTTCTTGTCACTGTTGTATGCTCATCATAGTTAGAGTGATGATATGAACTTGTTCTACCACAATCTAAGCGGTCATATCTATTCTCAGTGTGTTTTCAAATCATTCGGATTTCCTTGAAGGGTGTTGGGCCCGCGAATAAACGGGTCGTTCTAATTTTGAGTTGGGTCTCAATTGTGTGCATTATGGGGATGTTTGGATTCGTGAAATTAACGTGCGGTGTTTCGAGGTCCTTTGTGAGTTCGGGATATGAATTCCCAAGTCTCTGGTTGCAGTAAGGTTTTTATTCGGTCAGTGTGTGAGGGGTTGAGTTAATTCCTTATCCTCGGGTTGTTACGTCATTTCGTAGCATGCTTTTCATTTAAGTCTCTGGGTGTTGTTGGGTCTATGTGGAGAAATTAAATGGGTTCAGTTTGGGAGTTCCCGTGTTGGCCCCCTCGGGGGTGGTGTGATCAGGTTTCAAGGTTTCCATACTAGTGAATTCTTGTGGTGGGGATAACCCTCTCGTGTTCTCCCCTCAACCTCAGGCTTCAGTTTTCTCTAGAATTGGTTGGGTGTGATGTCTGGAGTGTGAGGTCATCCCGAGATTCACAGTTTTTCCTCAGTTTTTTCTGGGTGTGGACTCATGTTATGTTAACTGTTGGCTTGGTGACTTTCTAGGGGTTGACAGTTTTGTGGTGGGGAGAATTGTCACACCCCGACCCTTTCTATTATTATTTTATTTTATTATTTCTTGACTTCGGTTAGCTTCGTCAAGGCGCAAGTTGAGCGCTGGTCTAAATTTTTTACTATTTAATATTTTTGGTGGGTGTTGGGTCGGTGAGCGAATATGACATGGTTAGCGGTGACCGCGTGATCGGCCCAAGTGCCCACGCAAATGTGTCATGTCTAAAATAAATAATGTATGGTGTAAATAAAACAAGATAAATGTTTTTGTTGTAATAATAATAATAATATTATTGTGTAGATAAAAATATTTCCATTATTAAAAATTATTAATAATATTATCAATGAAATTGTTGTACATATAATTATTTAGTTGTTATTAAAATTGTTATTATTTAAAAGAAAATGAATAAAATTATGATTATTATTAATATTATTATGTTTTTACGATTTTTATTATTATAATTTGTATTATTATTATTAGTTTTTTTTAAAACCCTAGATCTAACCCTTTTCCACATCCCCCATTCCCATGTCACGAGACAGCCGTGAGCGCCCCCCCCCCTTCCCCTTTTCTCTTCCGCGCAGCGAGCCCATGCTAGGATTTCTCCTCCCTCCTCTATGCCCTTCCGGAGCGACTTCCCCTCTCAGTCCAAGCACCCGACTCCTTTCTCACCCTCCTCCGGCCGACCCCGCCTCCCTCACCCGCGCTCCGCCTCATGCTCCCAACCTTCTCACCGTTGGCCCCTCCCTTGTGTCGGCCGCCCGTAGCGCTGCTCCCTTTCCGGTGACCTCTGCTAGCGCGACCCCTCATATGCGCGCACCTCCTAGCCGCGCGACTCCCTCCTCCGGCCTCCTTCCCGACGCGACCAGCAGCCCCTCGCAGGCTCTCAGCCTCCTGCTCATGCACTCGGCCTGGTACGATGCAGCCCCCCTTGGTCGAGCATCTCCCAGCCAGCCGTCGCACACCCGAAACCCTCCCGACCAGCAGGTTCTTCCGAAAAACCCAGTCCGGTGCACACACCCCCGGCTGGTAAGCTCTGTCTGAGGTGCCCCCTTTTTTTCTGTGCCAGTGCCTCTTCTGACAACCACGACCCCAACCGTCAACTCCTCTTCTGGCGCATCATCCCCCGGTAGTCTTCTCTTCCTTTCCCAAAGGGTTTGAGTTCTTGTTAATTGGGGTTTTGGTTTTCTAATGGGAGGAGTATCCGATTTCAGTGTTCATTTTTTTTATTTTTGTTTCAGTTGTATGTTTTAGGGTCCGAGTTGGATCCCTCAGGGTGCGATTGTTTTTTGACACCAATTTTGGGAGTTTTGGACACCCGATGTAAGTTATTCTGTGCCATAACACCATTTTATGAGTTTAATGTACTTAAGTGAATTTAATAATGTGTTCCTTAACTTGTTTATATGGTGTGAAATGTATTCTTGTAGTGTTTTGTCATGCGTTCAAGTTGAAAATTATTGTTTTGATGTGTTCTCCTTGTTGCGAACCCTTGAAATTATTATTTTTAAAATTATTTAAATAATGTTCTTGGAGATTTTTAAATAATTTATCAATTCATTCATGTGATGCAGATTCGGGTGTGAAATGGTTCTTTGTGTCTGTTTGGTTTCAAAAGGGGGGATTTTATGTGTATTTTGGTGTGAAGTCTTTTTTGGTTTTTGTTGAAATGATCTAACAAGAAGTTTAATGATTTATTGAATTATTTAGATGGCGCGAATGTGGTATTTTGAAAGTGGTGAATATGAGGTTTTTTTAAAGTAGTGTGTTTATATAAAATAAGACATGTTCTTGTTGTAAACCCCTTTTTGCGTCACTTAGTGGTGTTTTAGTCTTCAAAATGAATTTTTTGACATGTGGGTATTTTTATTAAGTTGTGTAATTTGTTATTTAAAGTGTCAAAGTGGTGCACTTTCTGATTTGGTGTGTTGAGAGTGCAAGTTTATTTATAAGGAGAGGTTTTGAATAGGTTTTAGGTGTTTAAAGCTGTGGGTTTGTCTTTGAAAATAGTTTTACAAATTTTAAAGTGGTTTATTAAATAGTATCGACGATGCGAGTTATGTTTTTAAAGCATGTCGAGATGGTTTTTGTGTCGTTTATTCATCTGGTTTGTTTTAAGTCAATGGTTATGGGCTTTCAATTGTTTTGCGTTTGTCACAATGCATTGGCAAGGTAACTCCGCATTTCTGCGATCGTCATCTTGTACGTGCTGGTGCACCCGTTTGAGGTGTGAGATGCCATTGTTTTTGGACAACGAGTTGAGGTAGGTCCCCCTCTTCACATACCTTTAGATTTAGAATTTATTAATTGATTGATGTTTTATTAATTTTTATAAATTTGAAATAATATAATATTATTAAATTTTATATGATTATTTGGTGTGAAAAGAGCCGTTTATTTTATACTGAACACTTGAAACATTTTCTTGACGGGCAGACAACCATTATTGAATGAATTCCCATTTATCCTTCAAACATAATTCACTGAATTTCAAATGTACTTATGGTTCTAATGATAAATGATTTCTTCTGAACAAGTGTTTTGAATTTTCTCGAGAAATGAGGTTTTGCTTTAAAATTAGTGAAGGCCCGTTTGGCACTTTAATAAAATAAGTTATTTTGGAAAAACCATTTAGGAGTGATCTTTGGTCTGCGTTGATTACATGAGATGTGTGTGATGTTTGTGCATTGTGACTGATTGATTTACCTTGTGGATGTACCCCTCTTTTTTGTATATATTGACTTGGGAAACTGGAATAGTGAGTGAAATTTCTGAAAATGATTGCTGCACTAGTTTAGAATACGCACTGGCTAGTGGCCCATAGCATTCAAATACTGAGTTATTGCTGCTATAGGGATTTGGCCCTCTCGGTTAGGCCATGTAGGGCTATGCCGGGTGTTAGGGCGTTATGAAGTCATCGAGTTAGAGCATGCTTTCAG
Organism: Viscum album; assembly: GCA_963277665.1. Taxonomy (NCBI): domain Eukaryota; kingdom Viridiplantae; phylum Streptophyta; class Magnoliopsida; order Santalales; family Viscaceae; genus Viscum; species Viscum album. The sequence goes on along the minus strand of OY728139.1, from coordinate 605,223,706 downwards.
GATGAGTCACATTTATATTATGTTGTGGATTGTTCACGATCTCTTTGGTTCGACCCATGTTTCATTTAGTGTTTATTTGTATGTGGCAAATGATTGAGAGGTCTAGTTCGGTAGTAGGCCCCTGTGTGCCACTTCTTTTCCATTTCCCTTAGTGTGTGTGGTGTGTTGTGTGTGGTTTTTCCCTTTGACTAGCAACTAAAATTTTAATTTCTAAATTGCACGTAGAAATGTTTTAAAATTCTATACACCTGTTCCATTCAAACATTAAACTTGTTTTAAATTAAAAAGGGAAATGGGATGATAACTGTTTTAGAAATGAGTGTGTGTGGAAACTAATATTTTATATAATTTAGTTCAAACCTGAAATTGGTAAATTATACATTTAAAGGTAGTGCATTTGGAATAGATATCGGGCTAGCCTACTATGTTTTAATACTCACACAAGTAGTTATTTTCTGTTTTTATTGTTGGTGTAGGCCACAACTTGGGTGCGTTCGCCTTGGGAAATGTTTGGTTGTGAGGTGGATAGTGACCCGTGAGGTCACAAGGAGATAGTGGTTGTCTCTTTTAGTTAGTTTTGTTTTCTTTTGTTCTTGTTTAGTTACTTTATTTTTTTAATTTTTCATCGCTCTGTTTTATTTCTGCTACTATATTTATGAGTTTTGTTTTCTGGGTGAAATTGTTCCCACAGCCTCTATTGATGCCCTCGCGCTTGTCGCCAACCCGGGAGGATCAAGAATGCCTCTTGGTCTATGTCACCGACCGGCTTGGGTGACCGGTTCAGGGTTGACCCGGGTTAGTTCGTGACAACATACAACCGAGAAAGACGATCTAGAGAGAATGCATCTCAAATAAGAAGGAAATGAACAGATTTAGTCAATCGTTAAACAATAACCCAAATTGCATTATTACCCCGAGATGTCTTTGGTAATCCTACAATGAAGTCCATGGATATATTTTCTCATTTCCACTATGGCACCGGTAAAGGATGAGGCATCCATTTTGGTAACTTCCCCTCTTCTTTAACCCGTTGAAAAGTCAAACACTTCAGAGTAAAATCACCAATATCTCTTTTCATTCCATCCCACCGGTAATACTCCCCCAGATCTCTATACATCTTAAAACTGCCAGGATGAAATAAAAATGGGGATCTATGAGCCTCACATAACAACTCATTCTTCAGCTTGGAATCACAAGGCACATATAATCTCTTCCCAAACCACAAAACACAATCATTATCAATGTTAAATTCAGGAAACTTACCCTTCTGAACTAGCTCTACCTTTTTCTGCAACTCACTGTCTTTCTTCTGCGCTTGCTTAATACTGTATGTTAGAGATGATCTCCCTAAAACCTAAAACAAAATAGAAAAACATCCCACACTAACAACTTCTATGCCAAAGTTCATCAAATCAAAAACCAAATGATCTCTTTCCAAACGTAGCATTGTTAATGAAGCATAACTTTTTAGACTCAAAGCATGAGCCACTTTATTTTCTTTTCCCAGGTGGTAATGAATTTTACAATAATAATCCTTGATTAATTCCATCCATCTCTTCCGTCTCATGTTCAATTATTTCTTAGTGAATATATACTTTAATATTTTGTGATCGGTATATATTTCACACTTTACTCCATACAAATGATGCCTCTAAATTTTTAAAGCAAAAACAACAGCAGCTAATTCCAAATCATGTGTAGGGTAATTTATCTCATGATTTACCAACTGACGTGAAGCGTAAAAAATTACATGATCATTCTAAAAATGGACACAACCAAGTCCTTGAAACAAAGCATCACTGTAGATAACAAACTAACCATTTCTGGAAGGCAGTGCCAAAACTGAATCATTCTTTAATCTTCTTTTCAATTCCTGAAAACAATAATGACATTATTTTGTCCAAATGAACATTACACCTTTTCGTGTTAACATAGTCATTGGAGTAGATAACCGTGAAAATTTTCCAAAAAACCTCTTGTAATAACCTGACAATCCAAGAAAACTACGGATCTCGGTTATATTTGTGGGTCATGGCCATTCTTCAAAAATTTTATTGTAGCAGGATCAACAGTTATGCCATTTTTTGAAACAATGTGACCAAGGAAAGAAATTTCTTGTAACCAAAACTCACTCTTCCAGAATTTTCCATACAGTTTCTTTTCTTTTGTGGTTTGCAAGATAACCCTTAAATGACATTCATGTTCCTCTTTACTTTTAGAATAAACCAAAATATCATCAATGAACACAACAACAAACTTATCCATGAACTCTTGGAAATTTCTATTCATTACATCCATGAATACAACAAGTGCATTGGTTAACCCAAAAGGAATAACTACAGATTCCTAATGCCCATATCTTGTACGAAACACAGTCTTCATAAATTCTTTTTCTTTTACTTTCAACTGATGGTACCCCGACCTCAAGTCAATTTTCAAAAAATTTTGAGATCCCTGGAGCTATTCAAACAAATCATCTATATGAGGCAAAGGATACTTGTTCTTAACAGTGATGTAATTCAATGATCTATAATCAATGCAAAGTCTCATTGAACCCTATTTCTTTTTAACAAACAAGACAGGAGCACCCATGGTGATGTTCTCGGTCGAATGACTCATTTATCTAATAACTCTTGTAATTGCTTATTTAACTCTAAAAGGTCAACTTGAGCCATTCGATAAGGGGGTTTTGAAATTGGCTTAGAATCAGGAACTAATTCAACAGTAAATTTAACTTCCCGATCATGCATAATACCAGGCAACTCATCAGAAAAAATATCAAGATACTCATTTACCACTGGAACATCATTAATCTGAACAGTTCCTTTGTTTTCAACAATATGTGCAAGGTAACATTCATTTCCATCGATTACTTATTTCTCATCAATGTGATATGTTATCAAAATTAAGGGTTCTTTCTTGTACACAAACTGAAAATATTTCTGAAAAGAAACCTCTTTAGCTCTACATTCAATCATAGCATGATTAATAGAAAGCCAATCCATGCCCAAAATAACATCACACTCTACTAGGGGCAAAACAATAGGGTTTTCTGCTAGATTATTTCCACACACAAGGATATAAAGGTTCTTATAATTTCCTTTTGTCTCAATGTTTCCCCCTGGTATTTTTACCATAATTTTAGGATTCATATCTTGAGATATAATTCCCAATTTACAAGAAAACTTCTCAGAAATGAAAGAATGTATAAACCCCGAATCAAACAACACATTGGTATAATATGAACAAACAAACAATGTACCTGATACTACTTCATTCGATGGGCCAACATCTGCTAAAGTATTTGCAAAGGATTTCAGCAACCCTTTCTGCTTGTAGTCTGGCTGCTTTCCCCCAGTTGAGTTCTTTTTTAGACACTCATTTTCATAATGACCCATTTCATTACACTTAAAACATCTTACTACTAGCTTTTCATTGCCTTCTTGACTATATTCATTACAATTACGATAAATATGACTAGACTTACCACACCGAAAGCACTTTCTATACTTGGATAAACATTCCCCATGATGAATTTTACCATACTTCTCACAGGATGGATATTTGGTTTTCTTACCTCCAGGATTCTTTGTTGAATTCATTCCCTTTGCCTACCAACTGGAATTTTTATTCTGTTGTTTTTCAAAGAACACCTGATCATCGGAAAACTCCACTTCCACCTTCTCTGCACATCGAACAAGTTTTTCATAACTTTTGAACTCGTAAGAAGCTAAAGACCTTCGATAATTTGGATTTAACCCTGAGTAAAAATAGTGGATTTTACTATCAAGATCTTGTATGAAATTTGGAGCATACATTTCCAGTCGAGTGAAATTTTCTTCATACGTAGCCACCGATCCATCCTCCTGCCTCAATTATAGGAATTGTTTTTCCATCCTAAGACAATCCAAATTAGGAAAATATTTCTCAAGAAACATACCTTTGAATTCATCCCAGTCTAGATCATCAATCTCCTCACCATCCTTGATATTTTTCACCATCAACCACCACTGATTAGCTTCACCTTCAAAATGATAAACAACGAGACTAAACTTTTGATGTTCTGAACACCCCATGATATCAAAAATCTTCTCCAGTACTTTAATCCAACCTTCTTCTAGCACAGGGTGAGATGATCCTCTGAATGATGGGGGATGTTGCCTCATAAAATGATCCAATACTAACATGTTCCTCTGTGGTTGATCTGGATGATCTCATGTATAGATACCACCACCATTTATAGTTTGATTCAACTGTGCCATCACTGCAACAAACTATTTAGTTCCGATTAGGACCGTCTCAGGTTGCTGATTTGGAAGGTTTTTTCCCCCTGATGTCATCCCAACAGAGCTGCCCTGTTTCCTCTTCGAAAAACCATTCTGGACACAGAAATATCTTAGGTGAAGCAACATGGTAATATTTAAATGCTATATAATTTCAATCATACAATAAATTAATTTATGGACATGAATTTAACAATATTCTAACTCCTAAAGTTGTCTAAACCGACCTTTGATACCAACTATAAGGACCCAACCTTAAAACATTACTTAATCATGATTTAAATGAATAATTCACATTGAGTATCTTTTAAGGATTAGTGTTTTATAAAATTAGGCCATAACTATTACATCTCAAAAGTTACGAAGTATACACTTCTACCTAGTTTCCATTTTTTTCATAAAATAAAAACTCTTGAAAAAATGTGTCATGTCCAGTTCCATGTTTTAGACAACATGACTTTCCTTGGTCCCATCATTGACCCTATTCCAGTTTATGTCCTGTGAAATTTTTTTCAAAAACATGGGATGAGCATAAAAATCTCAGTAAGGAATACACAAAGAAGGAAACCGTTATTTTTTCAAAACAACAAGTAAACCATGAATACCTAATCACATGTAAAACTTTTCACCTATATGATGTAGTAAATACTCTTCACTAAATAAAATATCATTGCTTACCATTTTGTAACCAAAGGATCACCATAAAACCCATATAAAGAACACATAACTTATAAAGGTAACTTGGAACATAAACATACATAAATGGAATAACCATACGGTCGACTTCCACACATGTCACTAAATGGAATAGCCATATAGACAACTTCTATAACCAATGCATTGGAGGTTATAACATAACCACCCATCCTAGTTTCTCATGACACCACCTATCATTTGGTTTATCACATAACCACCCGTCAAATTTCAATGTACCATTATAAAATCATAACACATACAACAAATATAAAGGAAAGAAAACATATCCACATTTCAATAACAATATATCACTTAATTATATTGATATAACAAATCCATTATGAAAACCATTTACAATACCAAAATACATAATAGAGTATATGGTATTTATTTTTCCTTTTAACAACATTACGTCTTGTTAAGTAATCCAATGATCAAGTAATACTCGCGGCGGCGGAAAAGTCATTGTCACTGCATACATTTAAAGAAACAATCCATTTTGTTGTTTAGTAGAATGCTTCATAGAAAAATATTCATTTTGAATGAAATGAAAAGTCAAAGCTGTTTATATAGCGTATAAAGTAATGTCTTGTCTTAAAATAGAATATGCCTCATTGAAAGGTGATTGAGATGAAGTCCCTTACCTCATTTCTGACTTGACTTGATCGTTCTTTAATCTACTAAATAATAAAATAAAGTTAATTTCTACTTTATTAAGAACCTTCTTAAAGTCCATTATCCCTTTTATATCACTTATTACCATGTTATGAACATTATGTAATCATTTAAGTTAATAACAGTCATTTTGTCGCTATTTGGTACTTGAGTCAAAAATAAACTACTTATAATTAAAAGTTGTTTATGTGGTAAAATATCCATTATCTCCATAATGATATTAATGATGTTGATATCATATATATCATATATATCCATTATAATATGAATTTATATCAGTACATAACATTTGAAGGTAAGAAATGAAATGCACCGTTCATGGAGATGGTAAACCGTACGTAAGCATGAACACTACTTTCATTTCTATTTAGCATTTAATGGAATGAAAAAATTATGATATACATGTAAATTATAATTCTAGTATAATATAATATATAATATTATTAACTCCATCCTTTATACATCCCACAAATTCCATTTACAATTCAAATCACTTTGAAGGGGCGGTAGTCCGCACTTTCTAAAATGAAATTATCGTGTTTACCCATTATGGAAACCATAAAGGTATGACATAAATGAGAAATATAGAAGAATAAGGAAAACATAAAAATAATATATATCATATATAAATATAGTGACATATTAATTTCCACCATGAGAGGCGGTATGATATAATTGATCAATCATCATTTCGTGGGGTAGTAGTTCGCCGTCCACAGAAACAGTATGTTCTTCACCCATTATATGGAAGTGTGAGTATGTTTATCTAGAATAATTCTCATAAAAACATCTTTTTATATTTAATATACTGTTTTTGTTACAAAATAAAGAAATTAAAAGAGTTTAGGGGGTTGGAGAAGCAAAATAAAACAAAAGAATTTAGAGAAGATGTTGCCTTTAAATCGCGTAACTCCCCTGGGATTGAACCAAAAGAGTTTCTTGAAGAAATTTCTGAATAAGGTAATACGTATATGATGAAGATAGAGATATTGGGAGCTTATTTGAGAATATTTGGAGGATCCAATGGGCTTTAGAAGTGTGTGAAATGGGTAGGAAGTGGGGTCTTATTATAAGGGAGAGGAGGGGCTCTTTTGGAAAGCTTGAAAAATTATTTTATTATATAATTATTTTCGGTTATTTAAAGGTTAAAAAATAATTAAAGTAGAATATAAGGTGGACCATGTTTGAAATAAAATCATCCAATAAGAATTGGACAAGTTTTGGATATTGTTTTAAACATTATCATCTTATTTATTTAAATTATTCAATAATGATGTAAAAACTGCATCATCATTGTGTCATAAATAATTTCATTTATTTGATGTCTAAAAATTATAAAAAAATGACCATGATATAGGAAATATATTTAGATTTATAATAAATATTTATAGTCAAATATATCAATTATATTACCCCATGTAAAAGTTGATTTATAAAAACAATACATGTGTGTGACATTTTTAGTTTTACTTTAAATAAAAAGGTATTAATGTCATTATCTTACCCATGTGGCTCCATGGGGTCCCAAAATTGACCCATGGATTTTATTGGTAAGCCTAGACTCATCCAATAATGTTAGTATATGTGTAAAAGTAATTTCATATTATTATAACATAATTTTTACCATAAATTACACTAATTACCATTAATCACGGTAAATAAAAGTCAAAAGTTACAATTCACCAAAAATTATTTTCATCCCATTGAACCACATTTTACTTACTAATGAAAACCATGAATGTCATATTTTTTAAATTCAATTCACAGAAGTAGAAAAATTTCATTTAAACAAAAAAACAGTTTTTTGAACTACCACTTAGTGGTTTCACTATTCATAAAAAATTGAAGTTTTTTAGAAAAATACCAAAAATTCACGCTAATATATATTTGATATTATGAATTCAAAAATAATATCCATTTAAAAAAATTCAAAACATATAATTTGAATTAATCAATTTTATAATCAATTCCCGTTGTTAAAACAAATAGCGTGTTTTTATGAAACACTATCTATCAGAAGATTGACACTTGTTTAAGTCCAATTTCAAAGTGAAATCAATATCAATGACCACCATTGGATTAAATGAAAAAATATTATAATTACACTATAAACCAATTAATAATATAATATAACCATATAAATAAATTATATTAAAAATGAGGTTTTGAATTAAAATACAACATTTTTCATTATTCATTTTAAAAATGAACATTATCGGAAAAATAAGAAAAACTTACACAATGTAAATTTTGATATCATGATTCTAAAGAAGAATTTTATTTGTTCCAATAGAACTTATAAGAGTGACCAAAACTATATTTAATGAGGGTTCTCCATCAAAAGGTTATAAATTGACCTTTTAGTGAATATTAGAGTATTTATGTTTAAAATTAGATTCATTCCCATTTTAGGCCTCTAACATTTTTTGGATAAATGTAAAAACATTTAACAAACATATATAATCATATATTAGTTATTTCTATTCATTCCCTCTAATGCAATGTCTAGGCGTTAACTACTATTTAAAATAATATCATTATATTATTAGTCTACAACGTAAGATTTCGAAGAAATCCGTTGTTGCGTATCGGGTACGCCATCGAACATAGAAACCACATTAAAGTAAAATTAATATTTAATTCACAAATATTAATAAATATGAAAATGTATTATTCTTTATTTACCTAGGATGTTACCACTACAAACTAAAAACATACACTTCATGTCATACCAAACACACTGTGTATCAGATAGAGTTACAGCTGATTGAGTTGCGGCTCATTACTACATTGTCCATGGAAACTTTTCATGAAAAGTCATTTGGGAAGTCATGATTTTCATTCAGCTACTATGAAATCCCTTAATATATTCATCATTACAATTTAATTCACATTTCATGCAACACAGTGTTTTCTCTTCCACCTGAATGGAACATGTTCTCTATTTTCTTTTTTATTACAGATAGTTGAAAGGTATGTAAAACTTCCTAAAAGTTCTAAAAGAAAACTAAATATGTATTAGATAAAAATATAAAGTAAATTAACTTAAGAATAATTTATAAAATTATGAAAAATTTAACTAATTAATTACAAAATTAGTAGGAATTAACTTTATACATTTTGACCCCTTTCTTTGTTGTTATTATCAGAGTTGTAGCCTCGATGTCCTATCTCTCATAACCATTCGCATATTTGAACAATCCAACCAAACTTGAAAAAAGGTATCAAACTATACAAGAAAAAAAATATTATTTCAGTAATAATAAAAAAGAATATTAAATAGATGTATGAGACAATACACTAATTCTATGGAAGTCACATCTTCATGCCATTTGTGTACATTCTTCCATTAGGTTTTCTTCCGATTTAGTTATGAGAACATCTATGTTGTCTTGTGAATTTGAGTTCTTTATAATCAATGTAGTACTAAAAAATATAAACACAGAAAGGATTAATAAATATTTTAAATAAAATTATAATTTTCGTCGAAAATACCTATATAGTTATGCTAGTTTGTTTATAGAATATGATCTCTCTCATAAATAAACAAACATAATAGCCATAATCTTTTCTATTGGTTTATTTTGGGAACTAAAAAATAGTGAGTATCATATGAAATTGTCTTGATGTGTTTGGAAAGTGAAATATTATTATATATACCTTGATACGTTTACAGTCATAAAACTTTTCTTTGTCCCCATCCTTATTCCCTAGACTCATTACTTCTTTTCCATGATATAGATGCACTTCCCTATCATAACATAATACACATTAAAAGATAATATAAATTTTATAGCATGTTTTTTAGTTATAGAATGTTGGATGTAGTGTAATGAAAATTGAAAAAATCAATTATGTGTGGGTGGTTTGTTGGATATCCATGTGTTGAATCTAGGAAATAAACCATTGAAGTATCCAATTTCACCGTAATGTGAATCCAATAATACCAAAAAACACAAAAAAGACAAGTAAAGAAATAAATAATAATATATTTGATATGGTTAAATTGTATAGTTTTACCCTTGCATCATTGGTATTAAATATATTCTTTCATCTGAAATTTTTCTTTCAAACGATTTGACTAGACCTGCCACTATTTCATACACATTTTGTATCTATTTTTGGTTTCTTTGTAGAGGTGATGTGAGGACTAACGAGTCCAATTTTTTTTCATGGGAAAACACATTAAATTGTTTTTCAAATATATTCCTACTAAAAATATGAAATGCATTTATTCATAATTAACATAGTATATCAGATTTTGAAAAATGGTATCATGAAAACATACCTCATGTATACATTTACAACTGAGCCTCTTAGCTAATCATAGTCAAGGATTTCAATTACATTCTCAACACTAATGAAGTCTTTAACTTTTTATATGTACATATTCTCCTCATAATAAACTATATGACTACTACGCTAATTTAACTTTGTATCTAAATGAACCTTCAATGCTAGTAAATGTGGATATAGAATGTGTGGGTCAATGGTTCTTCAAGTAGATTTTTTTGATCGATTAGTCGATCCATTGGACAGTTTTATATTAGTATTTATTTTTATCCCCTTACCATTTTCCTTATATAACAACATTCATCAGTTTTGTAATTTTATTATAAATTGTTTAGTTTTTATCTTGAAAAAATTGAAATTAATTACCTCATCATCAACATGTTTTTTTACAAGATGTCATGGCCATGCGATGAATTTTCCAAAAGATTTTTCAACCATATAAATATCTTCATCATTAATTGAAATAGGTTTCTCAGAACTTGACAGATGGTCTATGATAATCAAAACTCTCAAATGAACCATTGGAATTAGTATATTGTGTAGCATTTCATTTTTGATATTAAACATTTTAGCCCTCAGTACAAGGCTATGGGTGGCATTTGATATATAAAAACCACAGTCAATATCACTCTGTAGAATATCAGTACAGGGAAGGTATCAGTGTCTGTCTAATTAAAATTTCTCATAAACATTATTACAATATTGATTACCTCATCTAAGACATCTGTTTGAGGGAAATGGCTCACCTCATAGCTGGTGGGGTGTGGGGTGGGATCTCCACAAGGTGGTCATTCTGGAGATGTTTCTTATCTCTACTTCCCCCATAAAAGTTTCAACCATCTTTCTCTACTATTGGAATTATTATTGAAGGGAATATGGAATTTATCTCATCCATTTAACTCTTTAACTCGAATCCTCATGTTTTTTCCAAAACATATGTTTGGGGTGTCACCCCAAAACCCACACCTTTGATGTGGCCTTACTGTTCTAGATGCTTCAATGCCACTGATAGTTTGTGTTCATTAAATACATGTGTTGTTGATTCATATGAATATGTTGTATAGAAAATATAGCAATATAAGTGATCATTGTTATTTAATAGATATTTAAATATTTTTTTGTTATGTAACCCTCACACAATTTTCCAACAATTTGTGTCTATTAGAATCCCACCATTATTTAGACATGCCTCCTTCCATAGAACATGGCATGGGATAGAATTGGATTTTTATTTTGAGTCATAAATCTACATATAAAAATAGGAACATAAACATGGTTTTGTTTCATGTCACATAAAAGAATTATGGTAGATTTAAAATACGTAACATTTATTTCAAGTGAAGCATACCACATCCTAGCTTAATGATAGTGGTATTCTAGTTTTTCTTCTCATTCCTTTTTTCTAGAACTCATTTGTTGTTTCATAAATAAAAAAATTTCAATAAATGTGATGAATACATGTAACATCAAACAATGTATTACTATACACAATGTACCTAAAAGGACATATCTCCATGGCTTCTTTTAAACGCATCCTACACTTATTAGGTTATCAGGTGTGAATTGATAAGTGGTGGGTGTGGGTTTATTTTCCCTTAAAGATATCTAAGAAGATGTCTAGTTAGAATTATATGAATTCCTTTTTCTAGAAAATATATCCATTAATTACATAATCATTGTAAGACAACACATACAGACCTATTCCTCCAGCTAGCCATCAAAGTCGTTCAAAAATTGAATTCGGAATTTCATCTAACTCCTTAAAAGTATTGTCTTGAAACCATCCTATAAACTATTTATTATATTTATTTGATATCCATCCTTCATCTCTTAATGCATTAAAATTCATAATAATTTCTTTGTGGGTTTCAACGTATTGGAAAAACTCCAAACTATTATGAAAAATGTAAAGGTAGACATAATCTAAATCTATAATATTGATTCTGACAACATCTCTTCCTGAAATTCATTAACCCACAAGCTGCCCAATGTGATGAGATTCTGGTAGACCAATAACATCCACACTGGATAGGTATTCAGTGTTGAATCCAATGGATTCCTCAACAATATATCACTCTTCAAAACAATACTCTATCAGAACATGATTTTTGTTATACCCTTTTAAGATGATCATGTACCATTCCATGGGGTACATCTATATATAGTGTATATGACCACATAGTAAGATCTCTATCACCAAGTGAAAGATCAAATGAACCATCGAATAAAATAATGTTAGTGGGAATAAAATTTTCAATTCACATAATATGATAGAAACTTTTGTTTGTATCGTCAAAAATTCAACTATGTCTATAAATTTTCTGCATATAGATTTTAAGAAGAAACAAATCCTGGTTAATGTATGACATACATTATTGGAAAAAATGAAACGTAAATCTATAGAAAATAGATCTTTCATCAAAAAATAAAATTAATGTGATTTTAGACCCACGAACATTAAATTAGTCATTGACATGTTGTCCTTGATATTCTCTGAATACCCCTATTAAACCTTTATATTATTCAAGAAGTTTCAAAATTGATATATATCATTATTGGAAAGAGTTTAAGAAGTTGGCAGAAGAAACGTTAATTTCTCACATTTCACTAGTGCCAAATCTTCTCGTATTCCCACGTCAACCTTGTCCAAACGTTCCACACTTCCATACATTATTTTTCAAGGTGCATTTATAAACATGTCTATGACATTATCACATAAAATTATTTCATCATTCATAACATTAAGAAAATTCATGACGTAATGAAAACTCCAGTATGGCAATTTTAAAAAATTGTTCTCTTTTTCCAAAAATATTATGTACGGTTTTCCAGAAAACATTTTACCAAAATATGTGTCCACATCTTTTAATTTATCAATCATTTGATCACCTATTATTGGAGATGATGTTTTACATTCATTTAAAATTCCATCGAATAATTTCATCCAAGATTAGTACTTATTTAATTTGGGTAGAAATCTATAATTTACTAGAAACACTATTTTCAATGAATGTTTCGACTTAATTGAATTTGTATGTTGTTCTCAAATGGGACACCATTGATTTCCATTAATATAATATCCTAAAAAATTTCCTTAAGAAGGAACGTCATTTTTCACTCCATACAATGAGGCTCTCAATGTAAAATTTCATTTTTATAAGGATCCTACAATGTAACACCGAAATTCCAAAATAATTTCAAATCCTAAAACGATGGATCCAAATAAACATCAATATAATTACCCAATTGTTTTTGGACCTGATATAAGATTTGATAACATGATATATTTTTGTTTCATGGATAACCATGGTGGAAATTAATAATTTACCAACATAACTAGCTATATACAATGGGTGATACTTTGGAAACCCAAAAGATTCACTACATCAGTTGATAATGCAAGGAACATATTTCTTGGCTTGTTTCTAAATTTAGGATACTCATGATCATTTCTACTCCACTGAGGAGATTCTATCAGGTGGTGTAGTTTCCCATATTTTTACTCTTGTATATGCATTCCATGTCAATATCCCTATAGTCTCGTCACTTTCATATAGGCACATAATCCTTGGAACGATTTTAAAGTACTATACACCAACCATATGACTAGATTAAAAATTCCTGTATCGATAAGTATGACACTTTGAGCATTTTGTAAGTGATTCATGGTCTTTTTTAAATAGAATACAAGCATTCAGACAGACATGTATTCATTCAGAGATCACACCCATCGAGCGTATCATTCATTTGGCATCATAATTTTGGCTGAGGAGCTCATTATCCTATAAGATTGTTTCATTAATGGGAGAATATTGTTCCAAAAAACTGGAATCACTCCATCTGTTACCTATATTCAAATTATACAGCATCAATAAAACTAAAAATGTTGTATATTTAGTGAAACAGTATACAATGGAATCATTTCAAAACTCATTATCTTTTAAAAAATAATTTGGAAATCATGAATCTCATCTTCAACTATCCCTATCATTTCCTCAATATTGACTGAATTAAAAAAACATATTGGTTAAGTGAGAACCGAACAAGTGAAACAAACAATGATAGTGTGTCGAAGGGGATATAGTCTTCTTCATTTTCCACACTTGTAATCTTAATAAATGATCAATAAAATGATTTTTTATTCCATCCACTTTCTACATTATCTTTCCCCAATTTTTATTAAAATATTTATATAATCATTCTATTCCTTGATAGATCAAGTGTTCTTCCAACTCCTCTGAACTAATTTGTCTTGAATAACAATAGTTTAAACAAAAAAAATTAATTTGATAAGGTTCATATGCATGATCTTTTGAAAAAAAAGATAAAATATTTCACCCCACCTTCATACTCGTTTTTATATGACTGGAATGAATCCATTAATTATTCATATCTATGCTATTTGATTTTGTGATATTAATATTTAACAAAATAAATACAAAAAATTTTGATATAAAAATTAACCATAGATAAAAAAAATTTAGAGACATTAATCTGATTTTAATATTTATTCCCGATCCACTTTCCAAAACCAATTCCCATCATTTGGGATATTCTTGATAAATCAATACTTCTCTATTCCACCCTTTCCTTAATTGGACCACCTAAGATAAAATAATCCACATAAATATGTAAAGTGAATAAACTCCCATCATAATACACCTTCATATAGTAGAAATTATTTATAGTACACTATATAAACATTAATTCTACCATGAATTCATTGAAATTACAGTTACACTATAATGGTTAATACTTAATCCCATAAAAACTCCATTTGAGACTGGAACCGAACATTTTAATCCATTTAACCTTAAACCTTCTAGTTGATCTACGTACATCTCTTAACGCGAATATCCATGAAGGAATATAATCATTAAATCCATTTTTTCTAGAAGTAAATCATCTATGGAAACCATGCAGAAACCCATCTGAATTATTATATTCCTTATAGTGAGATAGAAAAACTAATTGAAATCTTATCATTATAATTATTGAAATACTTTTACAACTAGAGACACCTTGCACAATTTCCTATTATCTGATTTCTCTATTATATGATAAAATTAATTTTTCTATAGATCCTTCTTTTCTGGTTCCAATTTTATTATCCATAATGTATCATAATCATTGATGGAATTCAATTATTCCTTTATTTTGTACTCACACAACAATGAGACCAATAGTCGGACAACATTGAATCATAATAAAATTGAAAATCCAACTATCTAACCCACACATTCCACATTAGGGAAACTTTTATAGACATAGAAAACTCAACAACTAGGGGAAAGTGGCTAGTGTGTGAGATGACTACTATAGTATAGATTTTAACAAATTTCATAATTCACAGGGTTCCCATGCAACTAAATAAGTGAAATTGAGAAACAAAAATCCAATGATCATCACATGAACAAATATAGTATAAGTAGTGAATCACATGACAACACTAACACCCTCATAATAAATTAACCATTTTCATATCCATGAATAATCATCAAGCATTTCATATTAATAATTAGTCACATACCTGTGAGGGAGAAGACATAAATATCCATATTAATCAAAGCCCCCTAACTAAAACCATGAAGGTGTTGTTGGATGAAATGTGGGATTAGGAGTTGTAATGGGGTTAAACATTAATTCATCTTTTAGAGTAGTAGTGTCATGATGGATATCCTTTGGGTAGGATATATTTGCTGAAATTTCCTTTCCATAGTGTTATAATCAATGTACTTGTATTTTCTATATAATGTATCTGTTTTTTGAATTCTATTAAAATTTAAATATAAAATTTTATTTAAAAACTATATTCCTGGTTTCCTTTTAAAACTATTTATAAAATCAAATTCGAAACCCCATTAAAAAACAAACCATTTAAAAACATTACTCTTTAAAATAACACACCCTTTTTTAAATAAACCAACTAATTACAATCACTATCTCACAAAAACACAATTCATTTCATAAAATCATTCAAAGAAACTTCATCACCCAATAGTCTTAAAAAATTAAAATGAATCTGAAACCTCTAAATTTTTCACATTTAATATTCAAACTTCACACACCCCATGTTAAAATTAAAATGCATTAAATATGCTTTCAAAACATTCACACCCCTTTGGGAAACCCAATCGGGAGAGTTGAAAAACACTTGGCATGCAACCTAAGTCCATGCCAAGTGTTTAAATCATTTTAAAGCAATTTGAAACCAAAAAGGGTATGTTGAACATATATATATTTTGAGAAAAATTTGAAAACACTTAGTCTATTTTAAAATATGCATTTAAGCATTTTCACAAAGTCATAAATCCAAAAAGAGTAACATTATGAACGATACATGAATAAAAAATTATAAACATTTTATAAAATATAAAGCTATAAATGGATTACACATGATCCAAAATATAATGTTAAACTAAAAAATAAATTTATTTTCAAGATAGGAACATTATATTAAATATATTAGAATAACACAAAATGAATATTGTCTCCTTAGGACCTATGGTGACCTATACATACCATTATCATTATATAATTAAAAAGTGACTATAGAATAATAATATTAAATTTAGACCCTTTCATATTACCTATATCATAAAAAACTATGTGTATATATGCACCAATGTGTATATGTATGGCGTGAGAAAATATCCTTGTATGATATCATCAACGATTTTATACAATTAATTTTTTAAGACAAAGAAAAAATTTACATTTTTATGGATTTTGTTTTCAAATAATAATATACAATAGAATATAAAACAAGTGGAATACTTATAAATGGGTATTTCATTGGGACCATTATTCGTAGAGATCAACAACTATGAACTTCATGAGAAGATGCACCAATTTAATATGACAATCTATCACACAATATTCAACCATTAACTTTGTTATGTAAGATTGATGTATCAAGACTATATGATATATTTATTTAACATTATATTTATGGAATATCTATGTTTTCATTATATTCGGAATCTATTACAACCAATTAATTTGAATTATATTCCAAGGACATAAATAAATTAATGTTAAACAGAATAATAATCACTATATGATATAAATATATATACATATTTTGGAAATTTAAATTATAATGTCAGCAAGATTAGTATTACCAGCCCAAAAAATAATTATTTCAATATGTTTATTTATGAATTTAAAAAGAAAACATTCCATCATTTTGTAGGAAAAGTAATTTTATGGATCACTCTATGGCTTAATATAAGGTTTTTAACCATAAATAAATTATGAAAAAGTTAGATTTTAGAGCATATGGAATGGAATTAATATTTGAGGTTAGAAGAATGATAGAAATTTTTAGCGGAATAAAAAAACATAATATGGAGGTAAATCATGTTTTTGAGTTTTAGACTAGTTTATGGATATTTTTTCAAAATCATATAAGTTTAATGAATATCCATTGATAGTCATAGAAACTTAAAATAAATAAGGTATTGGAATCCCATCATATAAAAATAGTTGTCAGGCGTCACAATATACTAGTTCCTTTCACAAGAGATGGTAATGTTAATTTTAGAGGCATGTTCAGTTTAGAATGGGGAATGACCTATTTCTAAATCCTATAATATTAAGAATTCCAAAAATGTTATTGTGCAAAAAATATAATATATAGATGTTTGAAAGGATTTGTTTGATAGTAATAGGGTTGTTTAATCAATGAAACCCCATTGGAATGTATTCAAAGGAGTTTATATCATAATAATTGTAATGTAAGAAATAAAAAAAACTAATAAAAAACTGACATATATATATTATGAATTCATATTAATGTTGAAAAAATGTCATATGCCTCCAACGACAGTAGTAGGGTCTTGCGGCGGTGGAGTCAGGGTAGGGAGAGACAGTAGTGATAGTGGAGGCTATGGAGGGGTTCGTAGTGGATATGGTGTTTATGGTAGAGGTGGATTCATTGTGGAGAAGGATTTACATGAGAGGAGGGTTCGTGATGGAGGAGGGGTTTGTAGCCAGATTTGGGTCTTTACACACGACAAATGTGGGTTCGCAGCAGATGAGGGTTAACGATGGAGGTGGGTTCGCAGAGGAGGAGGGGTTCACGGAGGCAGTGGAGGGATCCATGACAAAAGAGGAGGGATCGAACCCAGAGGAGTTCTCAGTGGTTAAAGAGGTGAGGTTGGTACAAAGGAGGGTCAGTGTCATTGGGTTCAGCTTCCCCAAGACCTTGAGGTGTGTGAGCGAAAAAGCCAACTGTTAGGGTTCATTTATAAAATCGAGTGAGGACATTATCAACGCTAGTTAAAAAGAACTGATAAAAGTTTGTTTTATTTGTGCAAAAATAGAAACTACTGACAAAAAATTCCATTAATAGTACTAAAAAGTCAATGATAGAGGCCTATCATTATAAGTGCTAAAAACATATTGATCAAGACATAATGTTAATAATTTATTTATATTGTTATATATTTTTATAAAATTATCTATATGACTTATATATATATATATATATTTATTTATATGTATAGTTTTTCATAACATGTAATTTATGATTTTTATAGTGTGAAATATATATCAGGGGTTTGGGATCCAATTTTGGGTATTATTTGTTTCACTATATAAGTAATATAGGCTCCCTTGTGATTCACTATTCACTACTAAATTGAATAGATCCTCACTCTCCTCCCTCAAATTTCTTAAAGAGATAATCTCTCATTAAAATATCCTCATCATAGTTATTCTTTATAGATCAATAGAATGTCATATTAGTGATTTCCATGATGAAAAATTCATCATTAGATTTCAAAAATACCCCCACCCCCATAATTTATTGGTTTATACTCCTGCTCAACTTTAAAGCATGTGTTGATGCTCTAGAGAATGTCACTTCAGGTCATTTGAAAAATGACCTTCGGTGATGAGAAAATGTTGGGAACAGATTTAGATTGAAATATGTAATTTTTTATTTAATTTTTTTCTTAAAAGTAATCACTTGGGATCCTCAGACCATTACTAGGGTTGTGTTTCATTGTAGGCAATGCAGTTACATCCATTACTGATAAAAAATATTAATTTCCTAGGACTTTTGATTCCAATGAACACCCCAATAACATAATATTTTAAAATAAAATTTTTTCCTCTGTATCCTTATATTAACATCCTACTTATGTTCTACTATTTGGAAACCTAGTTATGTGTTATTCTAGATAAACTTTATAATTTTCTCTCCATCTTTTTGAGTAAAATATTTATTATTCATTTTTATGATATGGGTTTTAAATGATGGAATTACCATATATAAAACCCTTAATTATCAAAAAATATTTAAAATATGGGGATGAAACTTTTAAAATGGGGGGATAATGTAACACCCCCAGTTCATGGAATGAAACTGTGTTCAATAGCATATACAACACCCAACACTAATCTTTAACAAACCAAAAAATAATTCTCTTTTATATCCATTATAAAATATACACTTAAATAGAATTTATGAATAAAATTATCCTCAATATGATATATATATATAAAGTTCCTAATCAATAAATATTTAATTACACATTGTTTTTAAAAAATTATTAATTTTTTAGTAATTTCATTTTATTCATCAAAATATTTTTTCTATAAAAAATGATTTTCATTGATTTTTGTTAGAATATAATATAATGGATTACTTACACATTTATAATATTTAGTTGGGAAAATATAATTCATTTTTTATATCATCTTATCAAAATTATCATCAGGATAAATTATTGGGTTGTGTTGAAAATATTTATTTTCCATGAATAATAAGAAATATTGATTTTTAATGAAAACTATATTTTCATTTTAATCATTAATAAAGTTAAATTTTCCTTTAAAATGAAATAAATGTATAATTTTATCATTTATGTTATTATTAATAAAATAAAATTCATTGGAATCAATTTTTTATTGTATTTTTTTTTATAAAAACTATTTTATACCTAAGAAAATAATTTTTTTAGATACCCTATTTCAATGCATTTTGGTGATTAATTTTTTATTTAAAATAATATACTTCTTTGAATTTAATTTTATAAAATGGAATCTATATTTTTTTATTAGTAAAAAAACTATTATATAAGGTAAACATAAATGTTCTTCACAATTATGACATCTATGGATTTTTTTTATTACCACATTAAAGGTAAAATTGGTTATTTAGGGTTTAATCTAATGTGATAAGGATTAAAATTTTTCCAAAAAATTAAATTATTTAATTGGTTGGATATATATCATATATAATCATTATAATGTTGAAATAATGACGTTCTGTTTCAATTTTTATTATTTTTTCCACTATAATATTAACGTAAAATTTAATGTCATAAATTTAACTTTATTTCTTTTATTATCTATACTATTTATAGATAGAAACACTGATATCATATGTTGTATTACAAATATATATTTGAAGTTTTAATTAATTTTATATTGTGGAAATTGATTTTTACTTTCTTACTGATGAAATAGTTACCTTAAATGCTTATGTAACGCCGATGCAATTCTTTTACAAGTAGTTAAAAATTCAAGTTATGAAATTTAAAAAATCAAAATGTAATAATTTTTTTAATTTAATTTTTCCCATGAAATGAAAAGATATATATTATATATTATATATGTTATAATGGTTTATATTCTAATTTCATTATTTTCATTTTGTATTCTATGTCATATTAAATGACTAGTTATTAAAATGAAATTGATAGTATTTTATGTTAAATATATATTATTACGTTATTTAAAAATCATCAAATTCATGAAATTGTAAAATAATAATATTGAAGTGTAAAAAATTTCATCCATTTTCCATTTATGATCCAAATGTTACTTTATAATTAAAATTCACTCACTTTGATATTAAAAAATCCACTAAAACTATTAAGAATAAAATATGTTAACCCAAGGGTTAAAATATAAGTTAAAGTTTAAAATGATATCTAAACCTCTAAAAATATGATTGGATTATTATGTTATGGATATATCTCCTTTATAATTTAATTTATGTCATTTATTAACCACTATATATGAGTTATAAACATATTATAATTTAAAATATCATGTATTTTTGAAAATGATATTAATGAATTTTAAAAATAAATAAGATTGTATTAAGTGTCTTAAAATTCATAATAATCCCATATTTATATGATTTTATGGGATATGGATGAAAATATAAACTATGTTATTTGTCTTTTATTTTATTTTTATGGTATATTTCTTGACCCCAATAAAATAAAACAACTGATATCACAATAATTGTCCAAAGGGTTGAAAGAGGGTTAAAACTAAGAAACAATGATGAAAATATAATAACCCCTGACTAAATTTTATTGTATGTTATGATTTATACTCATAATCCTCTAATTATATATTTATTTCAAATTGTATCCATTTTTCATTGAGTATTAATTTATATTTAATTAATTCATTAAGTATATCAAAGTGTGACCCACCCATCACAAATAAAAGGGAATCTCTTATCCTATCACCCTAATACATTTTGATCATTATATATCTACTAATAAATAACATAATACTATCCTATATTCCTAAAAATGATGATAGATATTATATTCTTTCAAAAATAACATCCCTTCAAGGATTAAGGTGTAAAGAAAAAAGTTGTTTCTCAATGTCGAGTTATAACTCATAACTAAGCGTTTGAAATTTTAATTACCCTTATAACTCCTATAAATATATGTTCTAAAATATAACTTAATTAATTAATTATCTATGATATAGTTAATTATTATGATTATATAAAAATGATAATCCACCTTATTCTCAACTATTGGAAAACAATAAGATCGCTCATGCGTACGTATAGACTTCCACCTTTATAAAGATATGTGATTAGTTTTTTGTTTATGGTTTTTATGGATCTTAGTAAGTACAGATTGTTTTAAATATATATGATATATATGATATATAAATGATCCAATAATGATTAATTATTTTTTTCCATTCATTCATTCCACCCGTTAAATAATGAATACATTATTCATGAGTACATACGACCTTCTTGCTCAATTAATAGGGTAATTCCTATTTGTTATCTATCATTTATGGGTTAATATATATTTATATAATGATTATATATATGATATTTATTTCAGGGATAAAGTTATTGTGTTGATGTAATCGTGACCTATAAACATGGATTGTAAATACCAAACAAAAACTGTCATAAAAAAATCATTTAACACATGGAAACATCTAATTTAATAATGAATTATTAATAAATGAACATTGGAAACAAATCAAAGATAAGGTAAGGGATTTTCTTATAAATTTTATTTTAGTGGGAAACATTCCGTATTCTCCACTTATTTATTTTATATTCTATATATACATCCCATTAAACTATTTTAAAATTTTTCTATTAAAATATATAGAGATTATACATATCCATATAAGGTTATACCTTTAATGGGGTTTTAATTTTAAAGTCACCAACATTGTCAATAATTAATGTTACAATCTCATTGGTTATTAGGATTGGTTATGATAAGTTTTATGATTAAGTAATTTTATGATATATCTCATAAGGATATCATTAATTCTCTTATAATCTTGTTATTTTTGGAGATTAAAATATTTTACTTCCATTTTCACCTCTTTATCTACTTAATATATCAAAATGTTTTTTTGGAAATCTGATTTATTTACCTCTTCGGTTCAAAATCATTTTTTCGTGTTCATTATTTAAAAAAAATGTTTTCATCAATTTTTTACTAATACCATATTATTATTTTTAATTAATTTCTATGATTTATATAATTTTTAAAAATTTAATAAAAAGGAATATTCATGTAATTTTATGAATAAGGTAGATTTAAATTTTACTCAAAATATGAAAGGAATCACTATTTTAATGTACTAGGAATCAAAATAATTTACTATTATCATGACTACTCAATTTTATCAAGATACGTTTATAAGTTGACATGGTTATTTTAAAATAATATTTTTTCCATAATATAACAGAATGTTTTATATTTTAATGTATTTATTTTAAAATGAAAAAGGTATTTAACTGAAAAAAATATTCCATTGATCATTTAATGGAATTTTTCATCTATAATAAAATCATTTAATGTTTAGTAGTATTTTCTAGGGATATGATCCAATGATACCATCATTATTCTTTTTATTAATGGTTTAATGTTTTGATGTTGAAATATCGATTAAACATGTTATATTTTACGCAAGATAAGTTATAATGAGTATTTTTATGATCTTTTGGAATAAATATGAATGGATTCTTCATTATGTGATAGGTAGAACTAGACTTATATATCCCTCAAATGGGTTGGGTAAAGATCAATTTTCTATGAGATTCAAGGTTACACTTGATGTTATTCCAAGAATGAAATAGGGTAAATTGGAGGTGATCCCAGGACCTACAACGGGTTCATTGAATTGTATCCAAAGCCTAAAAGAGGTGCATGGGATGCCATCTCATTCCCAAATATGGGTACACATGATGTTATATCATGCCTATTGTTGGAACATGATAGAGCTTATCCTAATCATAACAAATTATGAATGTATTGTTGGGTATCTTTGATATTATATTTCTATTATTATGATTATGACACTCTTTATTTCACTCTATTATGACATGACCTGATGCCAATGTTATGTTCTCATGTATCATGTTATTTGATCCCTTTTTATTTTTTTTATTAATAACTATCAAGATTTATTCAATGACACCATGATTACATCTAAAATTTGATGGGTATGATTTTCAAGGGTTAATCTCCTCTTATAATACTATTTATGATTAGGTAATGATTAAATAATAATTGATATCCCCCTTAATTACCTTTATAGAGAATATGATCTCACTATTTATTGCATTTTATTTTACCCAAGATATGATTGTTTTAATGTTGGATGTGTCTAAGAGGGGTAATAGTTGTTAAAAAAACTATGTTAGAGGGGATGAAGATATATTATGAAATAGTTATATATGTATATATGTTTTGAAAGACTATAGACCATTATGGGTCTTCCATGGATTTCAATTTCATGTAATGAATATTATTATAAATATATATAATATTTATCTATGAAAATTATGGGTCTCTATATCCCTTGATAAAATAAGTTTATTGAAGCTCTTCACTTTTCTTTTGAAACATTATTCATACTTCCAGATTGGATTCAACCTTTTCCCTCCTATATTCTCTAGGACCAATAATTTGGAAAACCATAGGATACCTTACCACTAAAAGTAGTCTTAAATGGACACCTTCTACCAAAATAAATAACCCTTAGATCACAAAAACATTGATCAAACTTGTAAGGATGCAAAATAAAAACAATATTTTCTCAGCTACTTACATGAAGTTATATGGTTCCAATATTCTCAGCCTTTGGTTTTTTTCAAACCCAATGTAAATTTCATTGCCAAATAAACAAAAACCAAATTCTATATAGTAGTGAATTAAATTTTCCATAACTCTTGGCCTATGAGAGTAATGATTGGTGTATAAATTAGGAGGCCAAAACGGTATTCAATACATTGTTTCATTCCATAATCAATGAACTCCAGATTCAAAAACTCCCCCACAACTATTCCCCCTATTTTAAAAGTAACATAAAGTGGAAAATATTTTCCACTATGATCTCACAATACACCATGAACTATATCCTTCCTATGAATCCAGTTCCACTAAAAATAGTTAGAAATAGTTAAATTCATGTGGATAGGGGTACATACGTACCTATTCAATTTTATGGAGGGTTTTGAGCACTATGTTTAAAAAAATTTTTCTAAAATTTTGATACCTCTAGAAACATACTAAAGATGTCTACCACTTGATCCTCAGTTCCCTAATGTTACTTTCTAAATAATCGTTACTCCGCCATAACTTTAACTAAGTGATACCTAATCCCAATATGATTTGTGTGAGACTATTGTATTGGAGTTTTCATTTGATCAACCAGACTATTATTATCACTGAATATCACCCATGAAAATTTCCTTCTTCACAAATGTATTTAAATATTTTCTTCATCCACATATCCTTAAATAATTGTTTGGTTACCAACATATACTCTGATTCTAATGCACTCAGTGAGGTGGTTTCCTATTTCTAACTTATCTATCATACACATCATATCCCTTTAATGTATTCACCATTGCTTATGGAATTCTGGTACACCATATCTCTATACCATTATAAATCATGGAAATATGAAAAATATTGATCATTTCCAACAGAAAATATATATCCATAATTGAGAGTATCTTAGGTGTACCTTGTAATAATTTTTACTTTTGTGATATTCACTTCCTCCAAATGACACTGTAATCGATCCTCTAAACATGTTGACAAGAAAATATATGGATGATTTGAAGAAAAAATAAAAATATACAATTATCTAAATGTAAATAATAGTATTCAAAGACATCACATTTTCATGCATCCCAAGTTTGGTTCTATTCACAATCGTTTTAAAAACAATTAGCTAGACATGTCAAATTTATTTTACAGTGATTCTGTATACCATAATTATGATATGAATATTTTTTTCTCTTTCTGAATCACTTGAAACCCTTAAAAATAAATTTTATCATCAATCAACGAAATAACAGAATCAAATTTCATCATCTTTAGATATCCTATAAAAAATATGACTATTACTGTGAAAAATGATTTCATCGTCTTACATTACCAGCTTGAAAAATCCTTTTATATATGTATTCACATAGATACTGTAACCAAAATCACCCCTAATGAAGTCCTAATTTTGTATGTATGTGTATAAATATTTATACCATTAATGTGGTCGGTATTTAAATCTATAAAAGGTTTTCATCAAGAAACACACATTAGTTTATCATTTTAAATCACAAATACCACTGTTTATTTATTGTAAACATCATTTTTGATAACACCATTTAGAAATCATGTTTCAGCATCCATTTGACAAATCTTGAATCTTTACTAAGTATTCATTTCTAAAAATAGAAAAATTGACTCAATTCAAGACATTGGTTAAATGGTTTCTTAAACAACAACACCTATAATATGTACCAATACTTCTTATTCAAGGGATATATTATTTTTGGATCAAATTACCAATTTTTATAAAAATTATTCCTGGAAGTTAATTTTTTTAAGTTACACTGTAATGTATGAGCTTCTCTAAATGTGAAAAAGTCTTGTTTTTTTAGATTTGATCAAATTACTCATTCATCGATTAAGCCCCTGATTCATCATTTTATTCATCATTAAGTTGTGTTTTTATCCCAATGATAAGGTAAAACCATGCTCAATATTCTTCATCCTCCACGATCATGTTGAAGACGTTATTTCTACAATTAGGTTGGATGGATCAAATTTCATTATACTATTTATCATTTTACGTATATCCAAATCCTCATCACCCTTGGTTTCTATCATTGATTCATCTTTAGAGTATTTATCATTTTGATAACTTATTTTAACTAAAAAAAGTTGTTTCAGTTTCACCCACTTCTTAAAAAGAATCATTCAAGTTATTACTTGGAGAAATACTTTTATCCTTCTTACAAATGAATTTGAGTTCATTACATTCAAAAATTTTGTTCATAATTTTTTTGAAGCCATTTTATGATTTAATAGTTTTTGAATATCTTATAGACTCTTATTCATCTATCATATGAACATACTTTCCATAGTTACATTCGTTATTTTTATCATGAAATATATTTTTATGACATGAAAATGTTTTAGTGTGGGATTAAAACCTTTCAACTTTCCATATAGAGTCCATTCTTCCACTAGTAAAAGAACCTGTCATTTTTTGTTTCAACATAAAGACATTCACTTATTCATTACAGTTGTTATGAGATATTATTTTCTAAATGATCAATATTTTTTCAATATTATTCACCTAATATTTTTTTCAAATGATTATATGATGAATTTGAATGACCTTAGTTAAAACTATGGTTTCATAGAATAAAATGAAAGTCTCATTATTTAGACATTATATATGTGTCTTTTTATGATTATATGAATCCTTAATATGAATATTACTTCCTGCACTATATTTTTTGGTTTTAGTCGACAGTTTGAACAAGGAGTATTTGTGTTTATATATAAGGTTATGGATAATCTAATTATTCTATTCATGAGAAACCAAATAAAACTGGAGTTGGATGGAGAAACCTTGTGATGATACCTAATCATTTAAAATGTTACATGATTAAAAAAGTATACCTTGTTGAGTTTCATGAAACAACTAATTAGATTAAAATGGAGTTTCTAGAAGATAAAATTGGGAAAAAGATTTAACTTCTTACATGTAATGTATATGAAAAGAAGAACATAGAGAAATATATCATAGGAATTAGAGGCTTTTTTATTTTATGTAATGTAATTGTGTTGATCATGTAATTACTGATGAAAAATGAATATTTCAATCAAGGGAAATGATTCTCATCCTCAGTTATATTTTATCATTCAATATATTATTTATGGTGAATATGAGAGTTATCCAAGAAAATTCCCCAATCCAAGTGTTAACTCATAGTACATGGAATAATATAACTTATGTGAATCATTCATGTGAAATGATTTAGGTTTTTATGTATTGGGATTCAAAACATATGTTGTAGATGTGTTATGTCATTAAAACTAAGAATATATAAATCATGAAAATTTTAACGGTTGTTCCATAATTGTTTTTTGTTATGGATTTGGAAAAATATTTTGAAAGGTACCAATGACCAAGAAAGGTGATTTAATATTAATGTGATAATTTTTAGTTGTGAAGAAATTATTTTTATTTTCAAAGTAAATGGGATGGTATTGGTGACCTTGAAATTGGTCAATGATTTTATGAAAATGTGATTTAGTCCATATTTGATGAAAATCATTTATTTTCTTGATATATAGAAATATTACTTGATTTTACTTGATTAATAAATAGATTGTTGTTTTTTGGAACCATTTATTATTTCATGTGGGGATTAAATAATAGTTCTGGATACCATCATGAGTTTATAAGTATATGGTTGATCACAAGATCAAAGTCATATGCACACATTTTGAGGTTTTAAGTAATGATATTTTTAGGGGATTTAAAGCATTATTATGTTCTTGGAATAATACTATATTTATGTTTAATTAACCATTTTGATTAATTTATGATTTCATGTTAAGTTATTTATATTTTAATGTTTATTAGGATATAAAAAATCATGATGAGTGAATCATGATTCATTGACAAGGTGATATTTTTAGATATATTCATGTTCATGATAAGTATTATAATTCAAGTTAGTATATAATTTTTATTCTTGAAATTTTGATAAATTTCATTAAATTAAAAATATATACATTGATTTATCATGCTCATTAATGTTTTTTTGGTGATACATCATTGGGTTTAGGTATATATAACATTTTTGTTTAACATCTGATTTAACCTTAGTGATTACCAGGGAATAATTCAAATAAAATTTTTGTGATGTAAGATGAAATTTATGAAAACATATTTTAGGTGTAATTATTCTTTAATTATGAGATTATTGAGTTTATTGGGGATGTAGTGTTATTTATGGAATTATCAAAGTTGTCCTTTGTGGTTACTGTGAAAATTTTGGAGTCAAATTCATTATTTCATCACATAAATGTTTATACATTTTAGATATTTTCATACCATGTAATATCCATTTAGTTCTTGTTTATATTTAAATATAGGAGGAACACCATGATATCCTTTTGTAAATTATGGAGTATATTTTAGTGATTTTGGTATGAAAAAATAATTTGGAATAATAAATTTTTTTAGAAAAGGATGATATTATAATAGAAATTTATTAGAAGATTAAATTCTATTTGTTATGCAATTAAACATTCTTGTATTCTTAATCTATATGGTAATGTAATTACAGAACTCTAAGAAAATGGTATTGAAAAAAAAATATTATCTTATAACATTAATATATAGTTTTTTGTTCATTAATGTTCTCATGAACAACAACTTTGTTATGATAAATTCTCCATGTCGCTCATTATCATTATTTAAACATTAATGTTTTCCGCAATGCCCATATTTTTCCTTTCCAAAATCTTCTCTTATTTGAAAGCCTATTTATGTGTAATTACAAATGACATTCATATTACCATTTACCGATTTTATGTGGAAGTTTTATTAACCCATTTTAGAATGTGGGTTTTCAAAAGAATAATTTACAAAAATTAAACCCCTGATTTATATGAAGAACCGATAATTTTTAGGACATAATTTATAAAAGGGGAATAATGTAAAAACAAGAGATTTTAAAATAATAATATGTTCAATAGTGTATACAAAACCCAACATCAATATTTAACGAACCAAAAATATTATTATTTCATGACTATTATATCATATCAATTGAATTATAACATATGAAAAAATGTAAAATAATTATGAAATATACAAATTGTTTCTAATCAATAAAAATATCATGAAAAATTATTAAAAATTAAGCATTTAATTTTCTATAAATCCATTTTATTCTTTAATATATGTCTTCATTAAAAAATTAATATTATTTCTATTTATGAGAGAATAATATATATATATTCTCAAAAAATTAGAAACTTTTTAAGAGGAAATAAACATCATTATTTATATCAATATTTCAATATTTATTTTTGTTGAGATTTTTGGATTTATATGAAAGGATTTATTTTACAATGAATAGTGAAATTCCTACTATTTATTGAAAACCATATTTTCTTTTAAAGAATTAGAAATGTTTTCTTTCTTTTTTAAACTATTTAAAATTAAATTTAGTTCACATATATTATGAATATTCCAATAAAGGCCTCTTATTTCAATTTTATGTTGTATATTGGAATAAAAATGTTTCGTACTAAAGAAATCATTTTCTCTGGAAATCTCCTTCTCATCGCATTTTATGGTATTAATTTTAAATTATTTTTCACAAAATATTAGATTTTAATGTGAAAAATCGGATACCATAATTTATAAAAATAATAAAAATTATTTTTTAATGATGAAAACATAATTTTTTGTTAATATAAAAAGTAACCACAATAATTTTTTTTCATCGTGGCAAAGGTAAACTGGGATGTTTTGGTTAAAACCGATGAGATAAAGCTTCAAAATCATTAAAACACTTGTATTTATATCATTATATTAGTTTATATCATCTATTAGCATCTAAAAATAAAATACTTGACCTTTTTCAATTTGAATTTTATTTATAACTCTATTATATTAAAGTAAAAGATGAAGTTAATGATTTCACTTTCCTACATTTAATATCAATAATATTATTTTATTGGGATAACAATATCATAAGTTTGTTTATAAATGGATATTTGAAATATTAATAGATTTGATTAATGATGGTAATTTAATTTTAATTTTTAGTTACAGTGACCCCGACCCTGGTATCCAGGAGGTAGTGTCTTTATTAAATTTTCATAATATACAAGGAATCACATTCCCATGTAAAAAATAGTTTAGTAGTTTTGGTAAAATATATACATACATTAGTTTTTTATTAATTATGAAAAGAAAAATTATATGATAATTGTTTTCTAGAACAAAACTATTCCGTTATGTTATATCCTTTATCATTAATCATAGTAGAATTCCTCAAATCATTGGGGATAAAAAAATGGGTGTCTTGGAATGCTCAGTATGGGTTATGTATTGAAGAATATATCATGAATCTTCAACCATATTAAATATGAAAAGGTAAATAACTAAAAACATGTTCCATTTAAATAATTTTACTATCATGAAAAGATAAGGAATAATCAATATGGAAAGGCCATTAACTGAAATAAAATTCCATTTCTTCAATAAATTATGAATGAAATATATCTAGAGAAAATATATTACCTAACCTCTCAAGAAAAATAATAATAATTTATATACAGATATAGTATATTATTAATTATTGGAATTTATGTATCACTCACATTATACATATACCATCAATATATACCCTCTAGATAGTATAAAACTACTGTGTATAAACCCAGAATTTTTGGCCATCTAATTTCATGCTAGATTACTGATTTGTCTCATGAGAGATATCGATGGATCAAGAGGTTATCCATAACCAATCCATATCAATGTATTCATTTATAAGTAATTATAAAAATATTTATGTGTGTTAAAATTAATTTTTTATTGACATGGAATATAACTATGAACTCTTCATACAAATATTTCTTTATATAGAGTTTTTTTACCAACACCAACCTTTATGAATTCATGCATCCTCAAGTATGAGTATGTATATTCATCCCATGTTCATTTTTAATGATTAAATCCATACAAGGCCTTCTTCAACATCAACAATTTAGTTTCATTATTTCCAATCAAAAATACCATGGAAATATCAATGTAATACTCATATTGGTGAATCCCATTTAAAAATCCAGTTTTGAAATATATTTGATAAATCTTGATGCTTCTCTATGCATCCATTCTCATAAATATTATTATTATCCCAAGTCAAGAAATATGTGAAATATTTTTTTTGACATCAATTACATTAATTTATAAATATAAATATTATACTATACATTCCTTATTTTGGATAACATTTCCATGTCCATCAAACTTACTCCAAAAAATACACTTTTTTCTAATCACATTCTGATTATTGAGCATATTCAAAAGTTCCATAGTCTATTTATCTTCATTTTGATCCAATTCCTCCTTCATTGATCAAACCAATGATTTATCCATTGTTTATTCTCTAAATGATGCAAGTTTACTCATTATATATGAGAATCATTATTAATATTCTTCATCCACCGTGTTTATATTGGAGTAGTTATGTCTTGAATTATGTTGGATGGGTCAATATATATTCTAATATTCTACCATTTAAGTAATGATTGCGTCTATATACCCATGTTTTCCTCCTTAGATTATTATTTTGAGTATTCATCATTGGGGATCCTTTCTTAATCATAAACTAGTTTTAATTTCATCCCCTTATTCAACTAAATCAACCTCATTAGGAAATTGAGTTATCCTTTTAAATGTTTAATCAATGAATTTATGTTTACTAAAATATACAATTTCGGTCACCCTTTTATTGATTTTTTTATTATTTACTCTTTGTTTAGTATCCAAGAATCAAACCTTCTTCTATTAAATGCATATAGTTTCCTTGATCAAATTATTGATTTATAATGTTTCAATTCCTTGTGAAGACTCAAAAAAATTTCAATGTTGGATGCAATCCACAAAAAAATTCATATGATTTCATTTCATCCCCAGTTTTATGAATTGCTTAGTTTTTCTAATAGACTAATAATATTCCTAATTACATCAAATAGTGATAAGAGATTCCACTTCAAATGATAAATTTTTTTTCAACTAAAATAAAATGTCAATTTTTTATTCAAAAAAAATCAGTTGAGATTTTTATACTGATGATACCTCATGCATAATTTATCATTTATAAAGTTATATTTTAAATTAAATAGGCATATATTCTATTCAATTATCAGAGAATATGATATTCATTTTACATCTTGTCTTATTTCTACTCTCCACTTTTACATATTCATGAAGTCTATCACTTCTCTCTTTCTCTAAATAATCATCACCCAAGTTATTATACTAGAGTTAATAGTAGAAATAATGATATAACATTCCATATAAGTATCTGATTCTTTTATTGGGACACATAAGTGAGTGTTTATTAAAACTGTTAGATTAGATTCCATTATCTTCTATTGGTATATATTTTGTAAAAGCATTACCTACATACAAGATTAAAATGTACTTTCATGATCTCATTTCAGATTTGAATTATATTATTCCCCCATTACCACGAAAAATTATTATTACTTTCTTAATGAATGTGTTATAGCATACTATGAGAAAATATATTATCATCTTCATCTTTATGGAGGGTAGTTTTTTCATGGATATCAATTTTTAATGAATAATTATTTTCACTATACATTAATCATTGAGTTTAAAACCAAAAAATCGATTGATTATCCCCTCTAGATGAATATATCCACGCATTTGAAATAATAGAGTTCATAGAAACTCAATAGATTATATCAAATAACATCTATATAGAGAAATTCATCCATCATCAGCTCATCACATTCCATTCCATTATTATAAATGTCATTCTATTCCTAGCTCCATTTTTTTTCAATGTACATAGTTCCATCAAATGTTCATGTCTTTTTTGTGATGATATTATATTTCTAGACATCTGGGATGGCCACCCACTAGCGAGGATAATTTTTTTTGTTTAATATTTATGTGTAATTTCAATGAGATTGGAATGCACTATTTTTTTCTTTTATTTCCATGATTTACATGGTTGATTTAAGTCAGAAAAACATTCATCCTATTTCCCTTTTATGAATGTAGTAAATTCATAATCATCTTCTTGTATTGTGTAGAATTTATTTTATAATGTTACATTAAATGATTTTAATGAAATATCATGCCTCCAACATTAATAGATGTATATCCAATTCATCTCTACCTACAATAATCATTGTTATTAAAAAAATTGATCTTTAAAAAAATATCCACTAAAAACAATGTTCATATGATGATGGATTTGTCCTCATTATTCTGTCCTAACATCTGAGTGTTTCACTATTTAGATAGATCTTTCCCTCTTCACAGAAGGACATGTTATGAGAAATAATGCCAAAAAATTGACATTTTATATGAGGAAAAATCTTATCTCCCTTATTTCACTATATGTCCCTAAACATCATTAAACATCAAAAATATCATTGCTTAAAAATTTGCGTTTGTTGATTATTTTATTAATTTGATTTTCCATTAATTGAATATTTCATATTCTAAGGAATTGGTTTTTTATTTATGACATCAATGAATCTAACCTTATGCTTCCCTTTTGTTATAATAATTTTTTCTTTAAGATTATTGGTTTTTAGAATCACTATTGATTCTACATTATTTTAAAAATCTAGGTTTTTGTTCATTCAAAATGTCATTGAATCTTTAAGAGCCTCTCTTGACTCATTCCATCATTTTTTTATCTGTGACCATTCTTAAGTGTAGGTTATTCAATAAAACCATTAATTTCACAACTTATTCTAATTTTTTTAGTTTAATAATATCACCTTACATGGATTTTAAAATCATAAATCACTCTTTTTCACAATTGTTAAGTCCATTAATCAACTAAATTTTTTTATTACTATTCATATTGGAATTGAAACTTCTTCTAAATTAACCTTACTAGTCAAAGGATTATATAATTATTCTTTTATCTCATCAATCTCTACTTCATGTTTGTCCAAATATTTAGATGATTCATTCATAAGTATGTTGATCATCTGAATTTTATATCTTAGAATATCATAGTATTATAGGGATCCTTCATGATCCACATTATTTTTAACTACTCCTTCAGGTTCATAATCATTTTTATGTTCAAGTTCTTCATTCTAAATAATATCCATTATATCATCTTATATATCATATTTGAACTGTATTTCGTCTTCCTATAGATAGAATTCATTATCATAGGGTAACACCCAAAGACATTAAAATATTTTCATTTTTGAATAAATTTATATTTGCATATAAATTACTTTATATGAAACACCATTTTAATCATATGATACACACATCAATGATATGGCTTATGTTTCATGCAAGACCGAGTTTTACTTAACTAAAAAATATTATGAAAATATTATAATTCAATATGATACGATATAACATAGCCATTAAGTCGGTGGTTATGAATATTATTAACTAAATTATTAAAGTGTATGGCCGAATTCATTAGTTAAAAATTAACTATAAATAAATATAATAGCCGATTGAAAATAATGAGAGTGTTTGTTTTATAAAATTTATATTTTTTCTATTAAAGGAGTCTTGTATTAATAAATTAAATTCAATAAAATTGGTAAATGTTTTTAATGAAATTAATAATTTATATATTAAATAAAATATTTTTTATATTTATCCAATAGATTTTATAGGCACAAGATATGAACAAACCTAATTTAAAACAAAAAAAATACTTATTTTTATAAAGGCAGCTTTATCATCTTTTAATGGAGAATATTTTTAAAATATAATTTTTGAAACTTTTAAATATTATATTTGGCAAAATTAATATCTCATTTTATGTATTAATATAAATATTTACTTTGATTAAATTTTTGGTATTTTTATGATAAGTATCATGGTTTGATGAATAAAGAAAAACATTAAAATTTAATTGAAAACAACATTTTTCATTGAATTAATTTGTAGTGTTAAACTATAATTTTCATTGGTTTAAAAGTATTATTATATTATTATTATTGATTTAATATAATTTATGTCATTGAAATAATTTTCACATCAAATTTCGATATAAACACATTTCAATGTTTTGAGTGGTTTTGTCTTTTAAAACATGTTTCCTCATTCCGTCAATGGGATTAATTTTTGGTTAATTAATATATATTTTGTGTTTTTAATTTTGAAAATTTGTTTCATATTTGTAATAAGTGGTTGAAAATTATGTAAATAGGTTTATTTTCTAATGGGAATAAGAATAGTAAATTTTTTAATATTTTAATTACTACGGTTAAGGGTAAATCGAGTAATTAATTGTAAACATAATAATATAAAATCACAATAACAAATGTAATAATTTTATTGAATGAAATATTATTGAACCAAATAATTATTTCTATGATTTTATGGACTTTTTGAGCCACATGGTTGTCATTAAGCCTTTTATTATTTTTTTATTACTAAGCAAGTCCAATATGTCATGCTATTTTTTTAATTAGTATTACATTTTTTATATATGGTAATTTGGATAATTGAATTGACTATAAATAGTCATTTGAAATATAAAATGTTTAAAACAATTATTATAATTTATTTATAATTTTTAGTACTTATATAATTAAATTAAATTTCAAAACATTGATGATATTGTAATTGTTTAATTTATGAATTAATCAAATAAATTATAAAAAATATCAAAATAAATATAATATGATAAAATTATTGTCATCTGAAAATTTTATAGATTTCTTTGACATATTAGGGATGAATTAAAAAATTTATTCTAATATATAATGTTGTTATAATATTTTGGAAATTCCCAATATTTAATCATGTCAAAATTAACAACGATGACATTTAAAAAAATTATTAAATAATATAAAATTCATTGAAAATAAAAAATATGGAAAAATTAATGGTATTAGGTTAAATATGTCATAAATTATCTATTAATAGATCCTTTTCTATTTATCGTAACTATAGTAACCCTTATAGAGTAAAAAGCCAAGTTGTCACGATAAGAGATAAAGGTTTTAACACAGGGTTAATGCTTATAGATAAGGGTAATATGATGAACTAAACATATCTATAAATTATCGGTGTAGATTATTTCGACACGTAATCATATTAACTTCTTAATAACTCTATTTTTATACTTTTAAAATAAAAATAATAATTTATATTATTTTAATAGTATCTTAGTTTCCCAAATTACACATCACCTCAATTATTAAAGGGAACCTCCTCCCTCACTTAAAAACACCTCTTTGAGCCTTATAGAATAACCAAACCACACCCAAATAATATTCAAACTTCACTCTATAAATATTATAATTATCCCTTTGGGATTAAATCTATACAAGGAAACCCTTTGGTGCAAACCCAAAGGAGTTACCCAAAGAAGAGTTAACATCTTTCTTCAATCTCTTCAATTTTATTTCCATTCTCAACCTCCTCAATTCCCCTTATTTCATGATTATATAACAACACTGGTATCATCAATATAATGATATGTTTTTTGATATGTTTTTGACCAATAATTATACAAACTTCTATCTAATGGGTAATAAAAATTCTATTTATGTGTTTGATGAACTACCACCTCATGAAACAGTTATTGTTCATTTTTCATTTACCACGTTTCTTATAGGGTATTATGATGGAAACTTTTTTTATATTTTATATATGATATTTAGAATGTATTTATTCTTATGTAATTATTTTATTAGACATACCCATATGATTTCTATTTTGTAAAATACGATAACATCGTTTGTGGAAGTGTTGACTACCGCCTCCTCAAACCGACCTCATTCGTTAATGTTATACATGGAATTTATAAATAATGGTTATAACAATAAAATTTAATATATAAAAAATAAATATTATAATGAAATTATAATATACATATTTATCATTTTTTCATAATATGACAATGAAATGAAAGTTGTTTTTATGAGTTTGTACAACCTACCATCTCCATTAACGATGCATTTCACTTCTTACCTACAAATATTATAGATTACTATAAATAAATATATTCGTAATATGTATGATAATTAAATCATTTTTTAAATTTTAGAGTTTATTAAATCATGATCTACATATTTGTAAGGACAAATAACATGTCAAAAAATTCTAGAAACTAGGCAACTAACACATGAAATAGTCTAAAGAATGAAAGACTATTAACAGGTGATAAAAATATTTAAGAATATCATATTTGATATAATAAAAATGAATAATGTTTTGTTTTAAAATAATAAATTATTTAAACCATTATACTGTATTTTAATGCATGTAGAACAAAAAGGAAGTGTGAGGTAAATGTTTTCTCATCTCACATTTACTACTATGAGATATATTCCTTGTTCACCACTTATTCCTTCTATGTGGTGTATGTACTACCCTTTGATATATCATATCATGGATATCATTATTGTAATGATATTATAAATTTTATTTAATCCTATTACTTCATGGTGATTATGAGTTAAATGTTTAAAAGTTGTATGAGACACTTTGGAATGTTCAGAGATTATTTTCCTTAAGATTTATTCAATGATCTCATTTAAATTTAATTCATATATGTCAACATCAGTTGTTGAATATTTTACTTAATTGAGGTTTATATCTTATGATACTATCTACCATAGTTATTTAAGTGATTATGATTAGTTTGACTAAGAATGCACTATTTTGTTACCGTTCATGGTTTATAAAAGTATTCATTTTTCATATGCATGTTTTCCAATATGAATGCTTATGTTATTTATGTTTTTACATTTTCATATAAGGGATAGATTAGAATTAGAAAGTGATGGTTGGGGCCTGTTATAGTCTCTTGACGAATTGGTAGGTCTCATGAGATGAAATCATTTTGTGT
This sequence comes from Viscum album, assembly GCA_963277665.1. NCBI lineage: Eukaryota > Viridiplantae > Streptophyta > Magnoliopsida > Santalales > Viscaceae > Viscum > Viscum album. The sequence continues at coordinate 605,185,567 of OY728139.1, read as the reverse complement.
TAAACCATTATGTTTATTTCTGAGAAGTTTTAAACTGTCAAGAGGATAGATCTTGACAAAAAGAAAACGGGTTTCTACAAATAAACATAAACAACTTAAGGCAGGATCTATAAAGTCTCTATTTTTTTGATATATCATGATAGTGTCGACGTCCAATAACATGATTTTTCCCTTATAATTATTCCATGTGATTCTTTAATTAGTTATAATATCAATGGTTATGTTTTCTAGATCATATTATTAGTTCAATATCATATGTATTAGATCTTTATCATTAAGTATTTTTTATTCCATATTTACTCATAGAAACTATTGTAAACTCACCAATATTTTACATTTGATATCACCCCTTTCAAATGTTTCATTTTTTTATGAGTCTGAAAAGTATGTTATCACTGATATTCACAGTTACACAAAGGGAATAATGGAGGACTCAATGAAATAATTTTTATTTTTTATAAATCAAAGAGTAATTTGGAATACAAGTGTGTATCTCATTTACCAACACTAATAATCTATTTTCTTTTTTGGGATACAATTCCTTTTATCTTATTCCAATTTATTAATATAAGGCACCAACTCTGGGATTTTGGGGTCGAGGTGTAATAGTTGGTATCCATGAAATATTAGTAGATGCCTTGGAAAACTATATTTAGAAAACTAATATTAGGGAACATAAACCAAAGATATAATTTTAGGATAAGAATATCAGAGCATCCAATAATTTTAGCAAGGTAGATATTATGTGGGTATTCATAATAATAAATCCATTTCTGGATACTACATGTGGATGTGGTTATGGAATAGATTTATTTAGGGGTAATAACTCAGATAAAGTGAATTAGGTCTGACTAGGAGTAACCTAGTACCAGAAAATGGGTCGTACCATGCATTTAGTTGACACTCAAAGAGGATATTCATTGGATACTTTAAATTTTCTTTATAAACGATTATGTAGGATTTAAACTTAAATATATCACCAATGAAACCATGTTTATGATTATGATATTATATACACCTAATGTTTTTCAATTTATGTTAAGTGTATTACTAATTAAAAATTAAACATTATGATTCATAACATAATCTAGTGTATGCCATTATTTAGAAATTTCCCCTTGTAGAAGGAATGGAATCATCACCAATGCATGTGATCTAAAGAATAAGGATGATAACATATTTTATTGAGTAGAAGACAATAATGCATTGTGAATTTGTCTCCAAAACATTCTTGTTTCATGGGTAAGTAATATCATATGTTGATAAGATAAAGAATAATTTTTATGTATTATTACATTGGAAGGAATCATGACAAAAAGAGGACATCATGGAAAATGATGGATAAAGTAAAGAATAGTAAGATGGATATTCTAACATTTGATAATTCTGGAAGAAATCTACATGATATATGATTAAGAGGAAAATGATATTTCATTATTTTCAGATAAAAAGGCCACAATGTTCATGATTATAAGGGGAGTAAATAACTTTACAATCTTTAATGCTTGAACTTTAATGATATGGGGAACTATGCAAGATAATTCCCCATGCATCAATGGAGCATGCCTCAATAAGAGACAGTGAATCATGTTCGAGATTATGATCTCACCACATGTGAAGAAAATTTATTCCTATATTAAATATTTTTATTAATTTGAGTAATTTATAATTGGTGTACTGTTTATATGAATTATTTAAATGAATAATGGTTGTACTGCAATACTTATTCTTTAAGGATTTAGAAGAATGAAAATTTTATTTATGATTTTACTATGACAAAACATTTGGCTTGTGATAATAAGAGCTACATTATATTGTTTAGAGAATTTTATATTAATATTGATTTTGGAAATTTGGATACCTTTATGGACTGTTAATTTGGATATAAGTATTTTAGATGTGTCTTACAGTTGAAATGGATTAAGTTGAAGTTTTTATATTATAGTTTAAGGAAAACAATTTTTTTTAATTTTGAATATATTAAGGTTATTTCAATAATTTTACAATAATATTGTTTTATAAAAATGACAACTTTCATGTCATTTGATAACCTATCACATCTTGTATGGTTGTGAGACATTAACCTGCAAGCTAAGGGTGATAAGGGTGCATCACCTACCACTGGCCTACGTGTTGCACTAGTTTTTATAATATAGTTTTCTTCATTTGAATGTTATTAAAGATGAATTATAGGTTCATTTTTTAAACCAATATGATGAAGATAAGTAGAATATTGTTAAATCATATTATAATTTATATGAAAATAAGATTTTGGGTAGAAATTCATTTTATGATGAAACTCTACATTCCATGTAAGTATGTTTCCTTATGTTATTACTCTATGAAGTAAATGAATTTTTAAATTATTGAAAAGGATCTTGAGAAAAAAATGTTATCTTAGTACCTTCTTTTATGTTGAATCTAATGGTTCCTTATAACAACATATATTTATAGCTTTGTGGTTGTTAACTTTCTCCTGATCGTGTTCTCTATCACTCTCCATCAGAACATGATGGCTATATTTATCATCAATGTCAATGTTTTTCTTTAATAGAACCCTATAATGTGTTATTTATAGTGAAATTGGTACTTCTATTTCATTATATTAATGTGGATATATTATCCACCCCTGTCCTGATGTACAATTTCAATAAAGGTATTCTTAATAGTCAATACATCGCTACCAAACCTGAATTTAAAATTTACGAAGAAGCAATTTATTAAAGGATGGGAGAATATAACACACCTATACATTGTAATATTAACATTTTTGAATAAATATAGGTTTTTTTAGCATTTATTATACACAAAACCATGTTAAGTTTATGAGACACACACCAATGAGTTGGAAAGCTTACATACACGGCTGAGTTTTACCGAAGAACAATATAATATAAAGTTATTATTTTTTATAATAAGATATAACCGAGATATTAAATTAGTGATTATAGATACTATTAACTAAATCATGAAAATATATGTTCAAAATCACCGGTTTCAAATTAATTATAAATTTATATAAGAACCGATTGAATATAATGAGATTGTTTTAAAAAACAAATTTTATCCTCCCAGCACATTTTTTTATTAAATTAAATTAATTAAAATTATTTAATGATATTAATGAAATAAATATGTTATATATTCATTAATATATTACTGTTATTCGTCTAATATATTTTATATGCATAAGATATAAAGAAGTCCAATTCTACACATAAAAACCTATATTATTAAAAAGGCAGTTTTGTTGCCTTTTGAGGAAGAACTTATATTAAATCCAAATTTTGACACTTTTATATTTTATATTTGGAATAATAAACATACTATTTTAATCCATAATATAAAAGTTTACTTTGATTAATTTTTTTGGTATTTTTAAGATAAGTTTCATGTTTTGATGAATAGTGAAAAATAATAAAGTTTAATTTAAAAAAAATCATCAAAATAAATTATAGTGATAATTATAATTTTATTGGTTTTAAAGTATATTTATATTATATTTTTATCATTTAATATAATTTATTTCATTGGATTCAATTTCACTTTAAATTCTAATATAAAAACCGTTCAATCTTTTGATCTTTTTGATGTTTAAAACCTATTTTCTCGTTCCATTAATGAGATTAATTTTATATTAATTATTAATAATAATGTGTTCTTATTTATTTTAAAATAGAATTTATATATAGAATATGTGATTCCAAATTATTTAAAAAGGATTCTTTTATTTTTGGGTGTATGAATAGAAAATTTAGTAATATTTTAATTACGACGATTAAGGGTAAATCAAGAAATTAACGGTAAAACTAATATTATAAAATTACCCTAAAATGTGTCCAAATTTTATTTTATGAGATATTTTCAACCCAAATCATGATTTGGTTGATTTTATGGAATTTTTATAGCCACTTGGATGACTTTTTACTATTTTATTCTTATTGGAGTCCAATATGCGACGTTGTTATTTTAATAATAAACATATTTTTTATATATTGGTAAGTGGAGGAAACCATCAACTCTAAATTGTAATTTGAAAGAATTTTTTTATATTCAATATTATAATTTTTTTATAATTATATAAAATAAATAATTAAATTAAATAACGACACAATGATGAGTAGTATTTGATTAATTAATGATGGAACCAAATAACTGATATTAAAAATATAAAAATAAATATCATTTTATAAAATAAATGTCATCAATGAAATATACATATTATATTTTCATATTAGGGATGAGTTAAAATATTTTGTTTGAGTATTTCATGTTTTTATTATATTTTAAAATATTCAAGTATTGAATAGTTAAAAAATTCACGATAATGATATTTTAAAACAAATAATATTTTATTAAATGATAAAAAATTCATAAAAATATAAACATTTTCAAAATGATTTGGATGAATTTTAATATGTTGTTAATGGTATATTTTAGGCACGTTCAGAATTTTAGAGGTATTATATTAACCCTTAAATAGTAAAAATCCATGTTGTTACAGTAAGAGTTGAAGGGTTTAACTAATGGTAAAATACAAAAGATAAGTATATTACTGTCACATACACTTTTATAAATGTTTATTGAGAAGATTTCAACCCATAATCATCTTATCGTTAAAGTAACTCAATTTTGATACATTTTAAATAGAAAATAAATTCATATTGGTATAATATTTTGAGAGTTTCTAAAATTACATCTCATCTCAATTATAAAAGGGTACATCCTCCCTCACTTCCACGACTACTATAAAACTCATGTATAAATGCACTAGTATTTATGAGAACTGAAAAAGTACTGATAAATAATATCTTTAGCAGCTCTAAAGAATTCACTAATTAATTTAACATTATATCCCCACCTTTTTAGTGCTGATAAAGGGAGACTTTATCATCGCTTTATTTTTAGAGCTATTAAAGCAAACCATTATCGGTGATTCATTTGTTGCACTGATATAATGTTTCCTTTATCAACAATTTATTTTTATTACTGATAAAGGGTACCCTTTATCATCCCTTTTTAGTACTGATAAAGGTTTAAAAAAATAAAATGAATAAAAAATAAAAAATTTCTTTATAAAAAAAATATAAAAAATATTAAATAAATAATTATTTTAAAAATGAATAAATTGATTATACATTTTTAAATATTAACCATTTTTTAATTACATAATTATGATAATTAATGTTATTAAATTGTATATATATTAAATATATATATATATATATATTAATTTATATAAATATGATTTATAGATTACAAAATATATATGCTCTTTACCTTAAATATTCACTAATAATGTTAAAAATTTATTTGTAAGAAAATATTTTCAAATAAATATATTTATAAATGTATATTTACTATATTTATACAATTATATCCTTATAATTACAAATAAATAAATATTTTTAATTGTATTTATATAGTTATAAATTAGTAATTATATATATTAAAGTAGTTGATAAGTTTTAAATCATTTACATAAATAATGAATATTTTTACTATGTTTATATTTATATTTTGTTATCAAATTTGCATATGTATAATTTTATATAATGGTATAAATTTTATTTTTTAATGAAAATTCAATAACTATAAATAAGTAATTTTTAAATTGTAATAAATATATTTAGAAATTAATATATTTACTATATTTATCTATATATTTGTTTATTAATTATAGAAAAAATTTACAATTTTTTATAATTATAATTATAAATCCTTTATTAGCATTTAAATAGTAAGTAATGATAAAAGAATATTTATTAGTGCTAAACAAAGTGCTGATAAAAAGAATATTTATTAGTGTTATAAATTTAGTGCTGGTGAAGGCCTACCTTTATCAGCACTAAAAAAGAGTTAATAAAGAGTCTTTTTACCAAAGTTAATTACTTAAGTGCTGATAAAATTGTTCCAATATATTAAAAAAACCGACCATTTGCGCACCTGTCGCTATATCAAACGTCTTCTACAGAAGAAATCCTATACCGACTCTCCTCCTTGATGAATCGAAGCTTGTATCATACCACTAGACTACCAGATATTGGTCGAATATCTCGTCCAATATCTGTAGATTGATTTTGGATAGGTTTTATGAGGAGGGTCATGGATTTTCATCATCCTAGAGAGTTAGGCCTTTCGATTTTCTTTGTGTATTTTTTGTTTCATTTTTTATTTATTCTTCGACGATGCCATTATTTGTGATTGGAGGATAATTTACTATTTTGAATTTAGAATATGATTATAATTATTTGATTATGATATATGTTTTGATTGATTACTAATGTATGGACCCTCTTGATATATAGAGTTATTGGTTATATCTAGCATTGAACCTTGGACTTATTCATTATTATTTTATAGCTATATTTTTTATGATCTAAGTAAATAATTTTTTTTCATATATGTATATTCATGCATAGAAATTTTTATTATATATTATTTTATTGACTACTGATTTGAGGTACATTTTTTGTTCCCTAATGATTATATATATACTAACACCTTTCATAGACACCTCATTAGACATGAAAATTCTGATGCTATTTTTTCGGAACCATGTTAGTGGAATTATATATGTTACTCTATTGGTTATATGTATCATAGGATCTAGTTCATTTTAGAATTCACTATAGTCTATAATTTTCTTATCAAGAAGATTCTAGGTGGCTATCCCTAGTTAATCACATGAGTTTTTATCACCCCAAGCCTTCACTTTTTGAATTATTATAGATCATTTAATTAATTTTATGTTTGAATATCTTGTTTTTATCTATTTAATATTTCTTATTGACTGTAAGTGAGTTTTTAATCACAACATGTATATTTTTATATATTGATATTTCCACATTTATTTACATAGTTGTTTTTCTTACAGGTATGCCTATATCTGGTAATGATAATTTTGGGTCTGCACGTCCATTGACCCCAAGGGTAATGCTAGAATTTTTTTCCACTACTAGTACTAATTTTTTATATTGGGGGGGGGGGGGGGGAGACCACCTCCCATTTATGGGGGTTTACAACGAAATTTTTAACTATCCTTTAGTGAATTTGAGGTGTGTTTGAGGTCATACGATGACCCGACCAAGTGTTGTTTGGGTAATTCAGTCTAGGGTCATTACAATACCTATATTTCGGTTTACACCTATAAAGTGTTGTTATAATATCATTTATTGTCTACCTTTATCTCCGACACATTATCATATTCTTCTAGATGATTCAAAATAGTGTATCCTTCCATGTCCTTATCTAATATCCTCAAATCAATGATATAACTAATAACATGATTCATCAAAAATATGATGCATCCCCTATGTGTCGTTCATAGGCATCCTTCTCACCCTCACTCTCTCTATGTTGTTGATAATAAGGTTTAAGTGATTCTAACAAACAAAACCACTATTATTTTTATAATATAATGTGTTACTATCTATACTACATCTAGAAATTTTCACTGTATATGATATTGTATTTCTTCAATTTAGATCATAAGGAAAGTTATGTTGTGGAGTAACATTCCATTATCTACAAATATCAAATAATATTTTTTAAATTTTAATGATTACCGATTGTGATGTTATTAATGATTATATTATATCTCCGATTATTTTTTCAAATTCCAAATTCCCTTTTTGTTGGATTTAGAATACCTAGGTGCTTAGATATTATGGTAGAAATGATCTATATTTCCCTTTCGTGGATGTATTAATTACATAGAACCAAGATTTTTTCCATTCCTGCCAAATTTACGAAAATGATACAAAAAGAATGATAGTTCTCTCCCTTTTATCATTATTGTTATTCCTCGATCAATGAAACCACTGATTTAGTTGATTGAATGTGAACTTATTATTCTTGTTTCTCTCATTAGAGGTTTCATATTGCTCATTAATTGATTATATTATATTTTATTTTTTAAAGGATTTAGGAAAGATATTATTTGGAGAAATTGTTTTTGTAAAATTTAATTATCCAGTTTCTTCCACATACTGAAATTATTTGAAATAATAAAATGTTGAGTTTACCTTATTAGAATTTTCTATAACATTAAATTTTGATAATGAATAAATTATGTTTATTAATTTATATATTGTATATAATTATATTTTATAAACCCAAGAGAATGGATATGAGCAAAAAATTGATTCACACTATCCATTTGACAAACAAATATGAAAATGGAGTAAAATAGTACATCAAGTTTGTAGGAGAGCGTGAAGATGATGCTTTTAAAATCCTATGTTCTTATTTACATTTTTTTCATGAAAAATTAGTCTGAAAGAGTTGGAAGAACATTTGGTTTGGAATGGTACAGATCAAAGCTATAAATATTGGATTAATCATAGGGAAAACTGAATGTGGACATCGATTGGGATGATACTACGGTTTATGAATCATTAGATATGAATACCTTTGTAAAAGATGATGGATATTGAATGGAAGAAAAGAAGATGTAAATTGAGGATGACCTTCATGATTGTACGATGTTGTTTTAGGAGTTAAATAATTGTTCCAAGAAACCATTGGATACGAGTTGTATTAAATATACTAAATTTTCAATTGTATTGAAGTTATACAATTTGAAAGATGGTAGCAGATGAAGTAACACCAACTTTACAGGACTACTAGGTCTTCTAAAAGATATTAAACTAGATAAAAATAAACTATAATGAAAAACATATGATTCTAAAGTAATGTTATGTTCAATGGGAATGGTATCTAAAAAATTACATTCTTGTCCAAATGATTTCATATTGTTTCACAAGGTCCATGAATCATTCATAAAAATACCTAAGTGTAGCACAAATCGAAATAAGAAAAATGAATCAAGTACTTTTGAAAAATGTATATTACTTTCATATCATTCAATGGTTTAGAAGAGTGTTTGGATTTTAGGAAAAATCAAGAAAATTAATATTTAATGGAGATAAAATAATTAATATGGGAACCAATGTCATCCCGTAGATTCTCCTCGATGGAAGATAAGTCATTAATAGTTTCTTGATTTTGGTGATAATTCTGTAAACATTCATCTTGCGTTATCTATATATGGTATAAATTCTTTTGGTTCATAGAGTAGTTCTCATAGTACATAGCCCTTCATGTTGTAAAATTATAAATTTCCACCATGGTTATCCATGAAGAAAAAATACATTATGTTGTCTCTACTTGTATTTTGAAAAAAGAAACCCAGTAATGAAATTGATATCTACTCAGATACATTGATCATAGATCATAAATTAATGTTAGATATAGACGTTACATTGTATGATGATCATATAAGGGAAGAATCCATATTGAGGGTCATATTGTGCAGAAAAATAATTGATATCCCCGTATACGAAAATTTATCCGGATAAAGAATTAATGGAATGTTGGGATTCCCCACTTGTGAAAAACAAACATACTCAGTTCGGATTAAGCATTCCTCAAAGAATATGTTTTTAGGACTTCAAATTTTTTACCACGATGAAATAAATACCAATCATGGATGAGATCATTTTAAGGGAATATCGATCATGGTACAACACCATCTCCCATAATGGGAGATCAACAGTACAAAAAATTACAAAAGATTGACATTGTTTTTAATAAACCACTTTCAAAAAACCTTACAAAATCAGGTTGAAATAAATGATCAATTTTATTTGAATTACTATATGGTAATTTATTGTATGTTTGAAATTTTCATTATGTCATGTATATAGAAAAAATATATTTGATAGTGTTATTGGAATGTTACTAAATATTCCTAGAAAAATTAAAGATATCATCAAGGATAGGTTTAACGTTATTAAAATGGGGACATGGGAAGAGTTGGAATTAGTGATGGGTAAAAGGTGGACTTTTCATCCTCCAAAATATTACACTATATCTAGACAAGAAAAATTAAAATTTTCATTTTCCACACTATTGTAAATGATCCACAAGGGTATTCACAAAAAATCAATAATTCCATTTAAATTAGTAATTTGAAGTTACAAATACTAAAATCACATGACTGCCATGTTTTAATTCAACATTTAATGCATTTTTTCATCCATTACATTCTGCCTTAAAATGTATGACATACATTAACCAAAATATGCTTCTTTTTCAAAGACATATGCAACAGTTTTGTAGACCCGATGAAGTTTCCCATCATAAATAAAGATAATGTTGTCATATTTTATTAATTAAAGATGTTATTCCCACAATCATTCATTGTTATAATGGTTTACATGATGTTTCACTTGGTTATAGAGATTCAACTATGTGGTCATGTCCAGTACAGATGAATGTACCCCATTGAATGATGTATGAAGTTTTAAAAAGGGGATATCAAGAATCTAAGTCAGCCAGAATGTTGTATTACAGAACATTATATTATTGAAAAATCTATTGAATTATATACGGATTAACTATCATATGATGAAATAATCAGTCTCCCAAATTCTTATCATAGTAAATGCATTATGGGAGAAAGGATTCTGGAGAGATATGTTGTTATAATTACTTTGATAGAGCAGGAGAATGAAAATCTTTACAATTTACATAATAGTGATGATGTTGATCCATAAATTGGATCCCCCAAAAAACTTATTATAAATTTTAATCCATCATGGGATTAAATATGGATATCAAATACAAATAATCAATATTTTATAGGTTGGTTCAGTAATCAAATTTGTTACGTGTTATCTGAAAATCAAAATTCAATTGATGGAAAAATTTAATGGCCAACTAGAGGACTGAATGAAAATGACATATCTTCCAATGCTTTTATAATAAATGGTTATACGTTCTATACAAAAGTATATTATGAATTTAGTAAGATGCAAAATAGTGGTGTTATTCTTGTGGCTGAAATGATGTACATATCTGGTTCCAAAGATAGAAATCAAATTTATGAAAATATGTCATATTTTTTCATTAAGGATCATATATTTTAGTTATATTATACAATATTTCAAGTTACTCTTTACCATTACAAATGTGTTGACAATATCAATGGAGTGAGATTTGATAAAATGAACTATGTGACGGTGAATTTAATTGTGGAAGGGGAAAAAGAAGAGTCGTTCATAATGGAATAATAACCATTGCATGAATTTTACATGTCTAATACAACACAGAATAATTGGTCGGCTGTCCTGATAGAGACTAAAACAAATGTCAGGCTAGATGAAAATTCAATCTAGGATGAAATTTTTATTGGGACATCACAAATATTTCATGTAGGGACTAAGGTAGACAATGTATTGTATGTTTGAAAGGGCCACAAAGAGGGTATTTTGATTCTCGATAGAGGAACCAAATCCTTGAAACCTATAAATTAATAAATAGGATTCAATGCGATGGTAAATGTTTTTTAGAATATATTATGATTTTCCTCATTATATTATATGGTCTCTACTACATTAACATAATATAAATTAAAATTTTGACTACTTATGTAGAAAATTTCTTCTACACATTATAATATTACCAATCCCTCAAAAGAACAGACCATAATAATGGAAACCCTTTGTAAATATGTAAAGGAAAAGTTGTAATATACTTTATCTATTTTACCAAAAAAATTATATAACAGAACATTGATTTAATTTTAATTATTCAATATAGGGGTTTTTTTATTTTAGATGTTTTGTAATGAGGTGACATTCTTTTTAAATAAGAGAAACGACATTGTCTCTGCTCAATCGTAGAGGCAATATTGATGTTTTCACAATAAAATCATTGTCTATAGAATTAATTTATTATTTCATATGTATGTTTGATTTATTTATTTCTAGAAGTACTCACATAATAAATTGTTTCATATATAGGTTGATTATTTTGTTAATTTTGGGGATCTATTTCCATCATTCACGACTTTCTACACCAAAACATCCACATACTTCTTCCCCCTCAAAACCATTTCATGCATACATTGGTGGATTTATTACTTTCATTCATGTTACCTCCACTACCATTGAATGAAGATAAATGAAACTATCTCTACTCAATTATAGATGTAATCTTAATGTTTTTATAGTAAAATCATTATCCATTGATTTAATGTATTTTTTTATATTTATTTTTAATTTATTTAATTTTATTATTACATACATAATAATTGTTTTCTTATACAGGTGGATTCTTTTATTCGAGTTGGGGAGCTCTGTCCATCTTTGATGCATTTCTGCCCCAAAAGATTCACATACTTATTATCCATCAAAACCTTTTCACCCATATAGTTTCTTATTTATCCCTCAGAATCAAGTTCCCTCCATTGAATTTGTAGGAAGAGAAATAATGGTGCCTCTACTCAATTAAAGATGAAATATTGATTTTTTCATAATAAATTCATTACCCATATAATTAATATATTGTTAAATATTTATTTTTTATTTATTTATTTTTAGTATTACTCACATAATAATTGTTTACTTATATAGGTGTATAATTTTGTTCGAGTTGGGGTGCTCTATCCATCTTTCATTCCTTTCTATAACAATACTTCTATAGACTTCTTCTCCCTCAAACCGTTCACCCCTACAGTGTTGACATTTATAACTTTCCATCATGTTCCCTCCACTGATCAATCACAGTGGTAATCACGATATTTCCACTGTAAAATAATTTTCTATAAAATTAATTTATTATATCACATTTGTGTTTAATTTTTTTTAGTATTACACATAATAATTTTTTTTCATAAAAATTTTGATTTTTTAATGCGTTGATGTGGTTAATTCGAAGCTTCTCAAGAAGTTTTGGAAGTTTTTGAATGAAATTAAATGGAAATCAGGGTAACATTGATGGTTAGGATAGTTTTGAGACTTTGGGATGTGTGGGAAAAAGCTAATCCTCAATCAAACACATGATGTGACTGGTATGATTCCAAGTACTTCATTATATTTAAAATTAACATTAATTTTAGTAACAAAGAAAACTGAAATACTCAAAACCAAGAAAACATATTCATATTGTATTTATAATTTTTGAAAATTATCCATAATTCATTTGTGATGTGTAATAATTGGATACAACTTAATTAGATAAACAATGTGGTCTATGTGACTCAATGTGTCTATTATTAGTTTAAAAATGAAATTTGACTTTAAAAAGTATTTATCATTAAAAACAAAGAAAATATGTTCAGATTTTTTTATAATTTGTGTAAAAAAATCATAAATGATTTATGATTTGATGTAATTGGGGTTACATCAAACGCATACATGATGTGATCTGTATTAGTCAAAGTGTATGTTTTTTTAAAATGAAATTTCAGTAAAAAATAAAGCTAACATACTCATAATTGAGAAAACACACACAAATTGTTTTTATACTTTATAAAAATGATTCATAATTTATTTGAGATGTTCTGGAATTAGTGACACCTCAATCTCACACATGGTGTGACCGGTATGACTCCAACTGTGTGTTTTTATTTAAAAATGACATAAATTTTAGTAAATAGGGAAACTGACTTACTCATAACTGATAAAAGACATTAAAATTGTTTAAATAATTTAATAAGATAATAAATACTTAATTTATGATGTGTAATAATCAGGTACACCTCAATCAGATACACAATATGATCAGTATGAGTCTAATTACCTATTTCAATTTTAAAATGAAATATTATTAAAAAAGACAAGTGACGTACATAAAACTGAGAAAAACATTCTGATTAATTTTAATCTTTAGGAAAATGTTCAATATAACATTTGGGATGTGCAAGAATCATTCAAACCTCAATTTGTTGAACGGTTTAATTGGTATGACTCTAATTGTGTGTTTTTATTTAAAATTGCCATCAATTTTTGTAAAAGGCCAACTAACCAACTCAATACTGAGAAAACACATTCACGATGTTTAAATACATTAGTCAAATGATCCACAAGTCCATTGTGATGTTTATGAATCAGCCACACCTCAATATGATACACAATGTAATCTTTATGAGTCAAATTAGATGTTTCAATTATAAATTGACATTTTAGTAAATAAAGAAAACTAGGATTTTAAAAATCTAGAAAACCCATTCATATAGTTTTGAAACATTAGGAAAATAATCCATAAGATATTTGAGACATGTAAAAAATATTTTTACCTCAATCTGAAGCACAACATGATTGGTATGACTCAAAGTGCATATTTTTATTTAAAATTGTCATCAATTTTAGTCAAAAGCGAAATTGTCCTACTCAAAACTGTGTAATCAAATTGAATTTTTTATATAATTTCAGAAAATGAACTATACGTAATTTTTGATGTGTAGGGATTGTCTTCAACTCAATATGATACACAATGTGATCTGTATGTGTCAAAGTACGTGTTTCAATTTTGAAATAACATTTTAGTAAAAAACGATATGTGACGTACTCAAAACCGATCAAACACATATAGATTATTTTTGAATATTTAGGAAAATGACCAATAAGTCATTTTGGATGTTTTGGAATCATCCTCACCTCAATTAGACATAAATTGTGACCAGTATGACTCAAAGTGTATGTTTTTTTAAAATTGTCATCAATTTTATTATAATGGACATCTCCCCTACTCAAAACCAGGAAAACACATTCAGATTCTTTTGATATTTTATTACAACAATCTATAAGTTAGTTTTAATGTGTTGGAATCCTCCAAACCTCAATTTGATACACGATGTAGCTAGTATGACTTAAAGTGTCTGTTATTAGTTTAAAATCGGCATTTTAGCCTGAAACGTGTTAGTGAAAATTGATCAACCATGCTATGATTTTCTGGATAATTTAGGAAAACTATTTATATGTCATTTGTGACTTGTGGGAAACAATTTCATGGAAAACTGATACATTATGTGATCAAAATGAGTAAAAAGTGCTTGTTTCCAATTCAAAATGACATTTTAGTAAAAAATATAATTGATGTATAGAAAACCGAGAAAACGCAATCATAATATTTTTATAAATTAGGAAAACTATCCAAAATTCATTTATGAATGTTGGAATGGGATTCACATCAATCCAATGCATAATGTGACTTGTATAACATCACGACTGACATTTTAATTAAAATTGACATCAATTTTAGTAAAATTAACCCATTCTATTAATTTTTTTCAATATATTATTACTTACATAAGAATTATCTTCAATTATAGGTGTGTTATTTTTCTCAATTTGGTGTGTTTTTTTACACTTTCATTATTCAAGTCAGGATTAAAAGAAAAAGAAAATTTATGTTATTGAATGTATATTATAATTTTTATTTATATAATTATATAAACTAATGTTTGAAATGTCTCTAATATTTTCTTTTTTCATTTGTGTTTTTTAAAATTTCATTGCACATAAATCCTCTATTGTAACTTATTTCTGTTGATATATGTTGGATTTCTATTGTTGTGGTGTGCCATTATAGCACATTATAGTGGTGTTGTAGTGTTCTGTTATAGGACAGTATAATATGACCCATTATCAGCACTTTTAAAAGCATTGATAAAAGGACCTTAATTTGTACTTTAATAAGTGCGAATATATGTATACGCAATCAATTATTTTATTAGTGCTGATAAAAGGCTATTTATCAGAACTTTTATAAGTTCCAATAAATTGTTCCTTTAGCGTTGATTAATTTACTCATTATCAGTTCTTTTAAAATCATTGATAAAGGTACCATTTATTAGTTTTTTGTATAGAACTAAAAAAATACCCCTTTAGAAGTTATTTTCCAGTGATGATAATATACCATGGATTTTAACCTCACTTTGGTAGTCAGTTATTTTCTAGCGTTGTTAAAGGCCATTTCTAGTGTTGTTAAAAGCCTGTTTTGTAGTAGCTCACACAAAACATTATGCTTTATTTCTCAAGTATTCAAGTCCAAAATAATCTCCAAATATCCCAATATTAATACTATAAGCCTTACAATAGGAAGAAATCCATCCAATGGATCCCTTTAGTAAAAACCAAATGAAGTTACCTAAAAAATAGGTAACATCGTTCCTAAAGCTCATTAGTTTTATTTCCATTATCCACCCCTCAACTCTTATTATTTAATTATTATATAATAAAACCATTATCCTCGTCATATTTAGATGTTTTTATGCTACGGTTTCAACCTATACTTACACACACTTCCATCCATTCGGTAACAAATTTACATTTAATGTGTACAGAGAACTACCACCGCATGAAACAATGATTCTTCATTTTTTCCCATACCACATTTTATTATTGGAAATTATGATGGAAACTCTGTTTATATATTTCATATGTGATATTTATTATGTATTTTTTCTTCTTTAATTATTTTATAACACATACTATTATACATTTCATTTTTTATAAATACAATAACATCATTTCTGGATGTGTGGACCACCGCCTCCTCAAACTGACGTGATTTGTTCACTCTATACAAGGAATGTACAAAGGATGGTTTTAATAATCACTTGTAAAGTATATAAAATAAATATGATAATGGAATTAAAATATACATATATATTTATATATATATTATTTTCTTTTCATTCATTTCATATAACAAAGAAATGAATTTAGTGTTCCAGTGTACGTATGACCTTCCATATCCATGGACGATGCATTTAATTTATTAACTCCAAAAATTATATATTACGATAAATATTTATATATATATAATATATATGATAATTACATCAGGTTTTAAATTCTATATATGATGAAATAATAATCTATGTAATAGGATGGAAAAATAAAATGTAAAAAATTACTCGATAAACTAGGCAATTAACACTCTAAAAAGTGAAAATAATGAAAGACTATTAATAGGTGATAAAATAATTTAAGAAGATCATATATGATACGATAAACATGAATAATTTTTTTTTAATTGATAACATTATTTAAACATATATATTTTATTTTTAAGCACCCACAACAAAAAAGGATGTGTGAATTAATGGTTTTCTAGTCTCACTTTTACTTATGTGAGATAAATGAATTGTTCACCACTTACTCCTTTTGTGTGGTGTATATACTACCGTTCGATATATCATATCATAAATATACTTATTCTTCTGATATTATAAGTTTTATTTAATGTATTCCCTTCATAGGTATTAGGATTTTAATGTTTTAAAGGTGTATGGGACACTTTAAATTGTTTAAATATTATTTTCCTTAGGAATTTTTCATTAGTAACATTTAAAATTATATTCATCTTTGTCAACATCCATTGATGAATATACTACATCATTGAGTATTGTCTCTTATGATACCATATACCATATGTCATTGAAGTCTTGATGATATGTTTGATAGAGTATGTTCTATTTTCATACCGTTAATGTTTTATGGATTAATTATTCACATTTCATATTCTATTTTGTCAATATTAATGTTTATGTTTTTCTTGCTTCACCCTTTTCATATGAAAAATACATTGGGCTTAGTAAGTGATAAGTGGGTCTTTCTATTTCCCCTCGATGCATCAGTAGGTCATATGAGATGAAATATGTTTGAAAATAATGCTTTTTGGTTGTTTCCCTGCTATTTTAAATTATCAGGAGGATATATCGTGACAAAAATCGGACGAGTTTCTACCCACATTCATAAACTCTGTAGAGGATAGATGTAGATAGTAACCCTATTGAGGATATCTCTTTATTGTTAAAATGTAGAAAATTATGGATTTCTTCATTATTATTCCATGTTATTATTTGATTAGTTTGAATATCCATGGTTAAGTTTCCTTGATAATGTCATTATTTAAATAAAATGTGTATCTGTTATTTATCTTTCCGTACTGTTTATGAAATATTTACTTATATCTAATTCTATGTGATTACCCTTTTAATGAATTTTATCTCACCCAATTTAGATGTTTCATTTTTCCTAAGATTTCGATAAGTATGTTGTGACGGATATAAAAGGTTACACAAAGGTAATAATGGCAGCGTTAATAAAATTATTTGTGTATTTTAGGTTTCAAAATGAAATTTTGATTATAAGTATGTATCTCATTTACCAAAACTACTAAACTATTCAGTCCCTTGGTATGTAGATACTTGTATCTCATGCATGTGTATTAAATTAAAGAACCATCTCTAGGATTCTGGGGTCAGGGTTTTAAACACAATTATCATTACACACAACTTTATTTCTCTATAATTTCATTCTAGATGTGCTCCAAATTCCGAGTCTCTTCTTAGAGGGAATATTCTTCATATCACTCTATAAATTCAGCATCGCATTCTTCTATAGAAAATATTATCCATAAAATTGCATTAGTATTCCCAGGATTACAACATCTAAAGCATGCCAATGTATTATTTTCTTTCAATATACCTTTTCTGATCATAAAAAGTCTATTTACAACATAAAGGAACTCATTATCCAAATCCAGCAAATATCATCCCAATTTAGTGATATTTATCTTTTCCATGGATTTGAATACAATATCTGTACATATCACTTATAGATTAACACACATTTCTTGTGCCACTAGGATATTGGGCATATCATAAAGAGAAATATTGGATCAATCAATTTATTTACGATTCGAGTGATTCATATTGTATTGAGGAGGGAATCCTATCCAAATTTTATAAACCATATCAATATCATTTATCTACTTTCCATGTACCTAGATATCTTCAATAGACTAAATGGTTTTGTTGAAGAAAATAGAATCAATTACATCAAGGTGAATTCTCAATACATCAAACCAATTATAAAGTTCTTCTTGAATAGCCTACTTCACTGTACTGTCACCTTAATAAATATTAATCAATTTTTCATACATGGACTTGGTAGTTGTTCATATAATCTCCTTCATATATATTTCATCTGATAGACCTAAAATGAGATAATTTTTGTTCATTGGAACCTTTATCTATAAAATTATTGTTATCTGTAATCATTTATTGTCTGATGACATCACTAACAAAAATCCCACTAGTGGAACCATACGGTAATGTGGAATTGATATCAGTTAATCCCCATGAATAAGTTCCTTATCAAACTTAAATTATTTTATTAATAAAAATAATAGAGAAATATTCTATGAAAACATCTTGATAATGATATAATTAGGGTTAAAAATAAAGGGAACTAATTCTCATTCTACTACAATTGTCAAGACTTATACTTGCATCATGATAACTCTAGTCTAACTCAGGTATGGTCCCATCCTACTTTATTCATGATCCCACATTCCTTTTAACATTAACCATTATCCTCTAGGTCTGTTGACTAATACAAGTCGCTGATAACAATCTAAATTAGATCCATACATAGCCAACTAGTCAACTATGAGTATTAAATAAAAACTTGTCATCACTAAGATCATTAAGTTCCACATATGTCTATATCTAGGAACAACTACGAGACACTTAGGTAATCATTGGAGATGGACAACTTTAATTCTCAATCTTCTATATTGGGAGTTTAAATAAAAAAGATAACATGTAATTCAAATACAACATCTAATTGAGAATACATGAAGAATTTTAAGGCTCATGTATCAAACCAATAACTATGTTTGATAGATTTAATCAATACTATACCTTAAAATATATATTATCCCTCTCCACTATCATACTAAATGAAAAAAAATTAACATCGACCCCACCTCAGCCAAATCACAATATTCCTTGAAAGCATGAGTCTCCTAATTCATCGTAACATGTGGGGGTATGTTCCTACTACTAAGGACTTCCACTAGTCACATTGAATAATGGTTGTGTATGACCCCTAACCCTTCATGACCTCATTCGTAACAACTTCATGGAAAATTTTACAGATTCCCGATCATTCCAAATCAATGAAACTTCCTCTAGGAATCTGGGAAATTTGTTGAGTAATGTTAACTCTATGAACACTTTAAGCATTATTAATATAATCCGCCAATAGAGTGGGATGAAGGAACCCCCCACAACTCTATATATTTTCTTCCCTACTACATCACCACATCCTTCTTCTTCTTATTACCATAAGGATGAGACCCCATATTGTTGTATGATAAACCATCCATACCGACAGAAGATGTAAGGATCTATGAATTAATATCCTCTTATATAAAATTCACTAAATTTAATTATATTATAAGAACCTATAAATAAGTTGTTAGGGTATAGCCCTTGACAGGATGTTTGAGCTCCAGATGATTGAAAATACCAAACCTCTATACGTTTAATGCCCCATTCCCCCCAAGAATAGTTTTGTAGAACCTAAACTATGTAAAATAACACAAATATGAAAAATAGAAATATATCATACTAAATCTCCATAATAGATTATTCTTGGTACATCTTATAATTATCAATAAATATATCCTGAAAGAATATCTCTTTTAAGGCAACTTATTTAAGTCCCTCACACATTTATTTGAAGTATCATAACACCCCAAACCTCATATCCATTAAATATATCACATGAGATAGATAATTTAACATTCTATCCACTGGTGTCTCCCCAAAGTATATGATTTCCTTGATAATATAAATCCCCTCTTATATGACATTTAGACCTCTGGTTTATTGGAATGATTGAATATGAGAGAGTTTAAAGTATCGAGAATAATAAACCATCATCCTATGTGCCTATTCACCTCTAGAATGCATAATATAAATGAATCAATGATGGGGAATTTTTTACATTACAACCACCAGAGAAGTTTTTAGATAATACTCATGTAAATCCCCTAGCATCTCATAGTGTAGAACTTGTCTATCATCTATAAAAAGATAAATCTATCCTCTCAGTGGAAATTGTTTTTGAAATTAAAAACAAATATTTAGTAAACATTTAACAACATTCATTTGAGAAAAAAATAAGAAATAATATTTCACAAATAAAGGATTTTAAGGAAGACCTATCTTAGTATAATACCATAAAAATGATATTCCCCTCTAAACCAAGGGAAAACTTAAACTTCCATGCCATCATGATATTTAACATATATATATATATATAACGTAATATCTTTATAAAGGTCAACTAACTAATTACCCATAGATATGTCACTCAATAGAGAATATATGTCTTTTTAGACTAGATAAATGAAACAAGAAATTATATAATTGAAAAATTATGCCTCACATAACATGTATATATATGGAATGTGATCATATATACCAAATCAAGATGTGTGAAAAACCCCAAATAAAATAAAATTTTAATCGAAATCTCATCTTAGGTAACAAGGAAAACCTTTACATATTATATGTGTTAGAAAATTGAAACTACCGTACCTGAGTTACACACATCTTTTAACTATTCTACCATACTTCCTAATAATTAAATAAAGAAACAACATGCCTTTGAGACCAATTTATAATTCCCCAACCCAAATAACCAGGTCATGGCCGGAGTTCTAAATCTCTTCAAGTGTTTAATCCCATATGCCGGAGGAATATAAAATTAGTGAGACTCTATAATAATGTGGGGAGACTATACTATTTTTAATAATATCCATTGCATGATAACATAAAAAAAATATCCAACCGAACATTGTAAGAGGATAACATATCAGATACTAAATGCATGATATGTTAGTTATACTGATAATAAAATAAGGACCCCTAATGGGGTTGGTCAAACCATGTATCTAGAAATATAAAATAGAATTATATAAAATATAAATACTATAGATTTCTCCAACATTTCTTCTATCCCCAAGACCCTATCTACTCATCTCCCTATCATATGGATCTTTCACTTCACTGGTTCCCTGGTCATGAAATCTACAAGGGTATCATGAATCTAATGCATGGTGTGACTCATGAAAACTAATAATAAAACTATAATAAATCCTTATTAGGAGGGAACATGATTATAATGATTTATTCCATAATAGAATACAAAAATCTTAACAAAGAAATCATTGTCATACAAAGTATCTATATGATAAAAAACATATTCCACAAACCCTACCCATAAAATATTTCGATCAGTTATAGAATAATGTATTAATTTTCATGGAATGATAATAAGAATAGGATAAAAATACATGTATTATTTGTAGTAGTGTAGCCCCAATCCCATATTCCAAGACACACAATGCTATCATGCACCATCTCTAGGTCGAATGACATATTTCAAGTTACAAAAGATTTTCAATCCCACCTCTACCTCTTGAGTATGGTCATATAAGACCATAATTCACCTAGTTAAATACAAAAACGGGGTTCATACCCCATCATAGATCTGATTCCAAACATCATGTCACATTCAGAGTTTAAAAATGCTCCCTCTATAGGGTTATCGATTCATAATGTGTCCTCCTTTCACTTAGGTATGATGGATAAAACAAAAATAAATTATATATACTAGAATACATAATATTGTAATAGTTTAATCATATCAACCACATATATCCAAATACATAACACATCATGTATGGGTATCATGGGTTATTCATCCTTTCAAATGTTTACTATGTCGCAGAATGAGTCTCTATACTACACATACAAATGGGAAAACATGTGATGCTAGAAAAAGAATGTATGACCAAGTACACAGACACACACACTATAGAACCTATAAATAATTTATACATCAAGTATCTATATGTAAGTACTTATTATGATTAGAGAGATGAATCCAACATCCAATGATCTTTTAATAATAACTCTCAGATCACTCATATATGTAGACGTTTAATGAAACAAGATTTGTTCCATTATTATTCAAGATCAATGATTTAATTACAAGTTGAATATTTATCCAAGATATGAAATTAACTCCATATCAATGAAAATTATTCCCTATCAAAGGTTGATTTAAGATCAATCTAGGTGAGGAATTCAAATTTGATATCCAATGTCGATGTATCTTTTGACGATGGATTTTCTATTATATCTAGAAGGATATCAAAAGTTCAAGAAAAAAAATATACCCATGATTAATTTCAAAGAATTATGTAGAATTATTCCACCAAGGGGGTGGATATTACCTCGGTAATGCACACGATCAACCTGAACAATGAGCTTCTAAGAGGAAAAGTAGAAGATTCCTAGGGCACCTTGGGAGAGGTTGTTATTATGTTCAATTAAAATTAATGTCAAAATTTTTATTGGATGAGTTAAATTGTGATATTATTACCTAATTATGAAAAACATATCAATGGTAGGTATTATTAGGTGCCAATGAGTGGCCGATAGAACCACCAGATGGTTTCTACCCAACCATATTCTCACCAGTGTGCTTTTCGTGATGCTAGGTGTTATTCCTCACCCCCAATTAACTAGTTTCTTCCCATCATGTGTAGAATAGGTTATTTAATATTTTATATAAACCACCTGTACCATCGATCATCTGGTTGAACACTAATAGAAATCCAATGGACTAGTTTCACCTATAGTTAAACCATTATGAATCTATCTCGTAATCACTCATCCTAATCCCTTTTCTCAAATGGATCACCCAAAAAAAGAGGAAGAGAAAAATAAACATTCCTTGATAAATTATGATTTCACAAAATTGTTCATAATTTTGTGTGACATTATTGTACTAAAGTCCAAGGGTATCTATAATTTTAAAAATTGTATAACAATTCAACATGATGTGGAAAACCTTAAAATCATATGAAGATATTCTTAATCCTCATTCTAAAGTAATATACCATTCTATGCTGGTTCATGTACTATATTTATTGTCATGTGAAATTACTGAGATATATATATATAGGAGACATCAAATCATGATTTCGACACATAGAATTATCTATGAAGTGAGACTATGAAATAAGACCCACTTGTAGAATATCAAAAAGTTAATTTTTGATTGGATATTATTTTTGGTGAGATTTTCTAACAATACTTATTCCTTAACATTCTTATTAATACATGTAACGACTCACATACTTTGATTTATTCTAGTAAACTATGATGGAATAAAAACCTGATGATGGTAGGTATAGTGGGTGAAATATGAATGATGTCTTTTTAATGAATATCTTTTGGAAGGATTTTTCTATTCCACCATTATGGAAGTTGATGTCTTTCCCCTTTGACTAAAATGAAATTGTCACATAAAATTCCATGGAAAAGGTGTATTGACCTGTTCAATTAAATTATTCCATAAAAGACATATCAATCATATCAGTTGATTATTTGGGTGTGAAACCTTCTTGATCTTGTATCAATATAAATGGATTTGATTGTAAATGAATGTTAATATTTCTTTTTTATATTTAATACATATCTTCTTCTTTAGTAGGCATCGTGACTCATTGTTAGATTGTAATTATAGACATTATACATGCCTTATTAATTCCACAAAGGAAGAGTCTTTTAGGGTCACACACAATGTGTTTCCTTCTATTATAGCGAAATATTATTTATATTTCAAATTGTGAATAAATATTATTCTACAGACCAATAAGTAATATGGGATATTTTTTAAAATGATTTAAAATATTAAATATATATTTATTCACAAGGTACCTTTTTTAATTACAATAATAGATAATAATTATTTATCTATTTTATTTATCGACATAATAAATCTAAATTTTTTTATTCTATAAATAATTTATTTATTTTTGTGAATATTAAAGAAATTTTTATTTTAAATATTTATTAATGAATTCCATAAATGATGTGGGGAATTGTAACACACTAATAATTATAAAATAAAAACATTTTATTCGATAGCGTGTATGACAAGAAACACAAAGAGTAGAAAATAATATATCCTATTGAGACATTATGATATATTTTCAACTTTAAATATATTAAATCTATTCTAAATATTTAAATTCATGTAATACTTAGTTATATTTCATTACACTCAACAATGAGTCTCATATATAGATTTTGGTACATGTAAGACATAGTTTTACTGAATAATATTTATATTGTTATTTAAAATGTAAATTATTTCATAGACATTAATATATTGGTTATAAATAAGATTAAACAAATTACAAAATTATATGGTAGAATTCGTTTCTTACCAATAAATTATAAATTAATATTAAAACCAATTGAATATAGATGATATGTTTTTATAAAACACTATTTTTATGCTCTAGAAGATTTTTTTCATAATAAATTTAATTAATTACTATTAGTGGATGATGTTAATATAAGTTATATATTATATAATCAATAAATGTTTTTGAAATTCATCCAGTAGATTTTCTAGACATAATATAATAATAAATCCAATTTTATACATAAAATCTATATTTTTCTAAAGGTATTGTTGTTGATTTTAATGAATCAACCCTTTTAAAATTAAATTCGGCCATGATTATAAAACATATTTTATTAAAAAATCATAATTTTTGAAATTTGAATGAAAAAATTTTCTTAGGGTGTAACATCCCAGGTAAAAAAAGAATAATAAATTTTCATATTTATTAATATTTGTGAATTAAATATTAATTTTACTTTAATGGGGTTGCTGTGTTCGATGGCGTACCCGATACGCAACAATGGATTTCTTTGAAATCTTACGTTGCACACTAATAATATAATAATATTATTTTAAATAATAGGTAACGCATAGAATTTGTATTAGTGGGAATGAGTAGAAATAACTAAAATATGATTATATATGTTTGTTAAATGTATTTACAATTATACATTAAATTTTAGAGGCCTAAAATGAGAATGAATCCAATTTTAAGCATAAATACTCTAATATTCACTAAAAGATCAATTTATTACCTTTTGATGGAGAACCCTATTTAAATATAGTTTTGGTCACTCTTATAAATTATATTGGACCAATTAAAATTCTTTTTTAGAATCGGGACATCAAAATTTACTTTGTGTATGTTTTTGTTTTTTTTCCGATAAAGTTCATTTTTTAAATAAATTGTGAAATTTGTTGTTTTTTAATTCAAACCCTCAATTTTAATATAATTTTTTATATGGTTAGATTATATTTTTAATTATTTTAAAGTGTAATTCGAATATATTTTTACCATTTAATCCAATGGTGGTCATTGGAATTAATTTCACTTTGAAATTGGACTTAAACAAGTGTCAATCTTCTGATAGATATTATTTCTTAAAAACACGCTATTTGTTTTAGAGAATGAGAATTAATTATAAAAATCATTAATGAAACTTATATGTTTTGAATTTTTTAAAATGGACATAATTTCGGAATTCGTAATATCAAATATAGATTAGGGGGAATATTTGGTATTTTTCTGAAAAACATCAATTTTTGATGAATAGTAAAACCAATTAGTGGTAGATAAATAAACTATTTTTTCATTTAAATGAAATTTTACCACTTCTGTGAATTGAATTTCAAAAATCCGAAATACATGGTTGTCATTATTAAGTAAAATGTGGTTTAATGGGATGAAAATAATTTTTGGTGAATAGAAACTTTTGACTTTTATTAACCACGATTAAAGGTAATTAGTGTAATTTATATTAGAAATAATGTTATAATAATATGAAATTACCTTTAAACATGTAATAACCTTATTGGATGACTCTTGGACGACCAAGAAAAACAATGGGTCAATTTTGGGACCCCATGAAGCCACTTGGGTAAGATAATGGCATTAATACCTTTTTATTTAAAGTAAAAATAAAAATATCACAAACATGTATTGTTTTACAAAAACAATTTTTTCATGGGGTTATATATTTGATATATTTGACTATAAATATTAATTAGAAATATAAATATATTTAATAAAGAATTGAATTTTTTTTATAAATTTTAGACATCAAATAAATAAAATTATTTATGACACAATGATGATGCAGTGTTTACGTCATTATTGAATAATTTAAATAAATAAGAAGATAAAGTTTAAATAAATATCTAAAACTTGTTCAATTCTTATTATATTATTTTATTTATTACATGGGAAACTTAATATTTGAATTTAATAATTTTTTGACCTTTAGAAAACCAAAAATAATTATATAATAAAATAATACTTTCAAGCTTTCCAAAAGAGCCCCTCCTCTCCCTTATAAAAAGAATCCACTTCCTACACATTTCACACACTTATCAAGCCCTTTGGCTCATCCATAATCTATCCAAATACGCTCCCAATATCCCTCTATTCATCATTGAAGCCTTACCATAGGCATAAAGCACTTCAAAAAACACTTTTGGTTCAAATCCAGGGGAGTTACCCGATTTAAAAGTAACATCTTCTCTTATGTTATTTTGTTTTATTTTTCTTCTCCAACCGCCTAAACTCTTTTTATTAATTTTTTTTGTAAGAAAAAAAATATATTAAATATACTGGTAGGTTATTATGAGAAGTATTTGATCTTCTCTTACACACACCTCCATCTAATGGGTGAAGAACATACTGTTTCTCTGGATGGTGAACTACTGCCTCACGAAACGATGATTGTTCAATAATCTCCTACCGCCACTCATGGTGGCCATTTAGATGTCACTGTATTTATATATGATATATATTATGTTTATGTTTTCCTTATGATTCTGTATTTATCATTTATGGCATACCATTATGGTTTCCATAATGGGTAAACATGATAATTTCATTTTAGGAAGTGCAGACTACCGCCCCCTCAAAGAGATTTGAATCGTTAATGCCATATGTGTGATGTATAAAGGATATAGTTAATAATATTATATATGATATTATACTCGAATTATAATTAAACTCTATATCATAATGTTTTCATTCCATTAAACACGAAATAGAAACGAATGTAGCGTTCATGCGTACGTACGATTTACCATCTCCATGAAGGGTGCATTTCATTTCTTACCATCAAATGTTATGTACTGTTATAAATACATATTATACTATATATATATGATATATATGATATCTACATAATTAATATCATTCTAGAGATAATGGATATTTTACAACATGAAGAACTTGTAATTATAATAAGTTTATTTTTGACTCAAGTACCAAATATCAAGAAAATGACCGTTATTAACTTAAATGATTACATAATGTTCATAACATGGTAATAAGTGATATAAAAGGGATAATGAACTTTAAAAAGGTTCTTAAGAAAGTAGAAATTAACTTTAGTTTATTATTCAGGAAATTAAAGAACGATCGATTCAAGTCAGACACAAGGTAAGGGACTTCGTGTCAATCTTCTTTCATTGAGGCATATTTTGTTTTAATACAGGATTTTATTTTATATGCTGTATAAACACATTTTAATTTTCATTTAATTCAAAGGTAATATTTTTCTATGAAGCATTTTACTAAAGGACAAAAAGTAATGTTTCCTTTAACGTACGCGGTGATAACGACTTTTTCACCGCCATGAGTATTACTAGATCTTTGGCTTCCTTAACAAGACGTAATGTTTTCAAAAGGAAAAATAAATACCATATACTCTATTATGTATTTCAGTATTAGAAATGGTTTTGATAATGGACTTGATATTTCCATATATTTAAGTGATATATTTTGATTGAAATGTGTAAATGCTTTCTTTCCTTTTATATTTGTTGTATGTGTAATGATAATGGTACTTGGACATTTGATGGGTGGTTACGTGATAAACTAAATGATGGGTGGTGCCATGATAAACCAGTTTTGGTGGTTACATTATAACCTCCATAGCATTGGGTATGGAAGTTGGCCATATGGCTATTACATTTAGTGACATGTGAGGAAGTCGACCGTATGGTTATTCCATTTAAGTATGTTTATGTTCCAAGTTACCTTTATTTGTTATGTGTTATTTATATGGGTTTTATGGTGATATTTTGGTTTAAAAAATGGTAATGAATGATATTTTATTCAGTAAAGAGTATTTAATACTTCATATAGGTGAAAGGTATTACATATTATTAGGTATTCATGGTTTAGTTGTTGTTTTGAAAAACTAAGAGTTTCCTTATTTTTGTATTCCTTACTGAGCTTTTTATGCTCATCCCATATTTTTGAAATGTTTTTCAAAGGACATAAAGTGGAATAGGGTCAAGTATGGGATCAATGAACGTCATGTCGTCTAAAACACGGAACTGAACATAAATCTTTTTTCAAGAGTTTTTATTTTATGAAAAAAATGGAAACTTAGTAGAAGTGTCTACTTTTTAACTTCTGAGATGTAATAGTTATGGCAAAATTCCCTAAATCTATAAACCTGAAAAGATCCCCAATGTGAATTATTCATTTAATTCAAGATTAAGTAATGTTTTAGGGATGGGTCCTTATAGTTTGTATCAAAGGTCAGTTTAGACAACTTTAGGAGTTAGAATATTGTTAAATTCATGTCAATAAATTAATTTATGGTATGATTGAAATGATATAGCATTTAAAGATTACCATGATGCTTCACCTAAGATATTTTTTTGTTCAGAATGGTTTTCCGTAGAGAAAACAGGGAAGCAATGTTGGGATGACATCAGGAGGAAAACAACCTTCTAAATCAGCAACCTGAGATGGTCAAAATCGGAACTGAACAGTTTTTTATAGTGATGGAATATTTGACTTAGGCTATAATAGGGGGTGGTATCCATACACTAGATCATCTAGATCAACCACAAAGGAACATGTTAGTAGTGGACCATTTTATAAGGCAATATCCCCTATCATTCAGAGGATCAACTAGCCCTGAGCAAGTAGAAGGGTGGATTAAGGCACTGGAAATGATTTTTGATGTAATGTGGTGTTCAGAACATCAAAAGGTTAGTCTCACTGTTTACTGTTTTGAAGTTGAAGCTGATCAGTAGTGGTTGATGGTGAAAAATATCAGGTATGGTGAGAATATTGAAGATCTTGACTGGGATGAATTTAAAGGTATGTTTCTTGAGAAATATTTTTCCCAAGGTGGTTCTTCTTAGGATGAAAAAAAAATTCCTAGAATTTAGGGAGGAGGATGACTCAGTGGCTACTTGTGAAGAAAAGTTCACTCTATTGGAAAGGAATGCTCCAATATTCAGAGGTGATCTTAATAGAAAAATCAACCATTTTTACTCAGGGTTAAAGCCAAAGTATCGAAGGTCATTAGCATCTCATGAGTTCAAAAGTTTTGAAAAACTTGTTCGGTTTGTGGAGAAGGTGGAAATGGAGTTTACTGATGATCATGTGTTCTTTGACAAACAACAGAATAAGAGGTCCAGTTGGTAGGCAAAGGGAAAAATTCATCAATGAATCCGGAAGGTAAGAAAACTAAATTTCCATCCTATGAGAAGAGTGGTAAAATGCATCCTGGAGAATGTTTTTCCAATTCTAGAAAGTGATTTCGGTGTGGTAAGTCTGGTCATATTGATCATAACTGTAAGGAATATGGTCAAACAGAAAATGAAAAGCTAGCGGTAAGATGTTTTAAGTGTAATGAAATTGGTCATTATGAAAATGAGTGTCTAACAAAGAACTCAACTGAGGGAAAGAATCCAGACTACATGCAAAAAGGTGTAGTGAAATCCTTTGAAAATACTTTATCATATGTTGGGCCATCGAATGAAGTAGTATCAGGTACATTTTTTGTTTGTTCAGATTATTCCAATGTGTTGTTTGATTCAGGGTCTACACATTATTTCATTTCTAAGTAGTTTTCCAGTAAATTGGGAATTCCATCTCAAGATATGAATCCTGAACTTATGGTTAAAACACCATGGGAAAACATTGAGACAAAAAGAAATTTTAAGACCCTACTTATCCTTGTGTGGGGAAAGAATCTACTAGCAAACCTTATTGTTTTGCCTCTAGTAGAGTTTGATTTTATTTTGGGAATGGAATGGATTTCTATTTATCATGCTAAGATTGACTACAGAGAAAAAGGGATTTTTTTCAGAAATATTTTTAGTTTGTGTACAAGAATGAACCCTTACTTTTGATAACATATCAAGAAGCTGAGAAACTAGTAAATGATGGAAATGAATGTTACCTTGCACATATTTTTGAAAACAAAGGAACTGTTCAGATTAATGATGTTTTAGTGGTAAATGAGTATCTTGATGTTTTTCTTGATGAGTTGTCTTGTATTATACATGATCGGGATGTTGAATTCACTATTGAATTAGTTCTTGATTGTAAGCCAATTTCAAAACCCCCTTATCGAATGGCTCAAGTTGAACTTTTAGAGTTAAAGAAGAAATTATAGGATTTATTATATAAAGGTTTCATTCGACATAGAACATCACCATGGGGTGCTCATATCTTGTTCGTTAAAAAGAAAGATGGACTAATGAGACTTTGCATTAATTATAGAGCATTGAACAACATCACTATTAATAACAAGTATCCTTTGCCTCATATCAATAATTTTTTAGATCAGCGCCATGAAGCACAATATTTTTCAAAGATTTACTTGAGGTTGGGGTACCATTAGTTGAAAGTAAAAGAATCAGACGTCCTGAAGAACACATTTTGTAATAGATATGGCCATTATGAATTTTTAGTTATGCCTTTTGGGTTAACCAATACACCTGTTGTATTCATGGATTTAATGAATAAAATTTTCCATGAGTTCTTGGATAAGTTTGTGGTTGTGTTCATTTATGATATTTTGGATTATTCCAAAAGTAAAGAGGAACCTGAAAGTCATTTAAGTGTTATCATGAAAACCATAAAAGAAAAAAAACTGTATGGAAAATTCAGCAAGTGTGAGTTTTGGTTACAACAAATTATTTTCCTTGGTCACATTATTTCAAAAAAATGCATAACTGTTGATTCTACTAAAACAAATTTTTTTGAAGAATGACCAAGACCCACAAATATTACTAATATCCGTAGTTTTCTTGGTTTTCTAGATTATTAGTGGAGGTTTGTTGAAACTTTTTCAAGGTTATCCATTCCAATGACTAAGTTAGCTAAAAAAGGTGTTAAGTTCATTTGGACAAAAGAAGTGATGACTGTTTTCAAGAATTGAAAAGAAGATTGGTGAATGCTCCTGTTTTGGCACTGCCTTTCGAAAATGAAGTGTTTTTTATCTACAGTGAGACTTTGTTGAAAGGACATGGTTGTGTCCTTATGCAGAATGATCAGTTCATTGATTATGCTTCACGTCAGTTGAAAACACATGAGTTAAATTACCCTACACATGATTTGTAATTAGATGCTAGTGTTTTTGCATTATAAATTTAGAGGCATCATTTTTATGGAGTAAAGTGTGAAATATATATCGATCACAAAAGTTTAAAGTATATATTCACTCAGAAATAATTGAACACGAGATAGAGGAGATGGATGGAATTAATCAAGGATTATGATTGTGCAATTCATTAACATATGGGAAAAGAAAATAAAGTGTCTGATTCTTTGAGTCAAAAAAGTAATGCTTCATTAACCATGCTACATTTGGAATGAGATCCTTTGTTTTTTGATTGGATGAACTTTGACATAGAAGTTGTTGGTGCAGGAAGTTATTCTGTTTTGTTTCAGGTGTCAGTGATATCATCTCTATCAGAGAGAATTAAGCAAACACAGAAGAAAGATAGTGAGTTGCAGAAAATGGTAGAGCTGGTTCAGAAGGGTAAGTTGCCTAAATTTAACATTGATAATGGTTGTGTATTGAGTTTTGGGAGGAGATTATGTGTGCCTTGTGATTCAGAGTTAAAGAATGAGTTGTTATTTGAGGCTTATAGTTCCCCGTTTTCAGTTCATCCTGGCAGTACTAAGATATATAGAGATCTGCAGGAGTATTACTGGTGGGATGGAATGAAAAGAGATATTGCTAATTTTACTATGAAGTGTTTAACTTGTCAGCATGTTAAAGTAGAGTGGTAGTTACCGAAAATGATGCTTCAGTCTTTACCAGTCCCAGAGTGGAAATGGGAAGATATATCTCTGGACTTCGTTGTGGGATTACCAAATACATCTTCAGGTAATAATGCAATACAGGTTATTGTTTATCGATTGACTAAATCTGCTAATTTCCTTACTATTAGAGATACATTATTTCTAGATAAAATTTCTCAGTTTTATGTTAAAGAGATAGTCATGTTACATGGAGTTATCCTCTCCATTGTATCTGATCGTGATTGTATGTTTTCATCTTAATATTGGAAAAGCCTTTATAAGTCGTTGGGAACTGAATTAAATTTTAGTACAACCTTTCATCCGCAATCAGATGGGCAGTTAGAATGAACAATTCAGACCTTTGAGGATATGTTACGTGCTTGCAAGATGGATTCCCAGGGAAGTTGGTACCAACATCTTTCTTTGGTTGAATGTTCTTATAATAACAGTTTTCATTCCAGTATACAGATGGCTCTATGTGAGGCATTATATGGTAAACGGTGTCGAACTCCAGCGTTTTGGGATGAAGTAGTGGAAAGGAAGCTGATGGGACCAGAATTGGTAGAAGAGATCGCAGAAAAAGTTCAGTTTATTTAGAAGTACATGAGAATAACTCAGAGTTGGAAAAATAGTTATGTGGATAACCGGAGGAATGATCTTTCATTTGAGGTAGGTGATCATGTTTTTCTCAAAGTCTCTCAATAGAAAAGTGTGATGTGTTTTGGCAAGAAAGGCAAGCAGAGTCAGAGGTTCATTGGACCTTATGAAATCCTAGAGAAAGTTGGATTAGTTGCATACAAAGTGGAATTACCACCAATTTTGTCGCATGTATACAATGTTTTTCAGGTTTAAATATTGAGAAATTATATGCCAAATCCATCTCATGTTTTGAGCCCAGATGTAGTTCAGTTGGAAGAGAATCTCTCTTATGAGGACAACTAGTCCAGATTCATGACTTTAGAGAGAAAGTATTGTGGAATAAGGTAATTCACCAGGTGAAGGTTTTGTGGAAAAACCATATGGTTGAAGAGGCAATGTAGAAATTTGAAAATGCTGTGATGGATAAATACCCCCATTTATTTTATAAGTGAATAAAATTGTGATGATGCAATTCTCAAAAGGGTGGAAGGATGTAACATCCAAGGTAAATACAGAATAAGATATTTTCATATTTATTAATATTTATGAATTAAATATTAATTTTACTTTAATGGGGTTTCTAAGTTCGATGGCGTACCTGATACGCAACAATGTATTTCTTTGAACTCTTACGTTGCACACTAATAATATAATATTATTATTTTAAATGGTAATTAACGCCTAGACGTTGTATCAGTGGGAATGAATAGAAATAACTAAAATATGATTATATATGTTTGTTAAATGTTTTTACATTTATCCAAAAAAATTTAGAGGCCTAAAATGTGAATGAATCCAATTTTAAGAATAAATACTCTAATATTCACTAAAAGGACGATTTATCTTCTTTCCATGGGGAACCATCTTTAAATATAGTTTTTTTTAATCTTTTACGTTCTATTGGACCAAATGAAATTCTTATTTAGAATCAGGACATCATAATTTACTTTGTGTATGTTTTTGTTATTTTTCTTATAAAGTTCATTTTTTAAATGAATACTGAAAAATGTTGTATTTTAATTCAAAACCTCAATTTTAAACTAATTTATTTATATGGATAGATTATCTTTTTAATTGGTTTATAGTGTAATTAGAATATATTTTTACCATTTAATTCAATGTTGGTCACTAGAATTAATTTATCTTTGAAATTGGACTTAAATAAGTGTCAATCTTCTGATAGATATTGTTTCTTAAAAACACAATATTTTTTTGAAAACTAGAATTAATTATAAAATTCATTAATTCAACTTATATGTTTTGAATTTTTTAAAATGGACACAATTTTTGAATTTGTAATATTAAATATATATTAGGGTTACTTTTGGGTATTTCTCTAAAAAACTTCAATTTTTGATGAATAGTGAAACCACTAAGTGGAAGTTAAAAAAACGGTTTTCCCCATTTAAATGAAATTTTACCGATTTTTTGAATTGAATTACAAAAATATGACATACATGGTTGTCGTTAGTAAGTTAAATGTGGTTCAGTGGGATGAAAATAATTTTTGGTGAATAGTAACTTTTGACTTTTATTAACCGCGATTAAAGGTAATTAGTGTAATTTAATGTAAAAATAATGTTATAATAATATTAAATTACCTTTACACATGTCCAAACCATATTTGATGAGTCTTGGGCGACCATGAAAATCAATAGGTCAATTTCGGGACCCCATGGAGCCACTTGGGTAAGATAATGACATTAATACCATTTTATTTAAAGTAAAAATAAAAATATCACAAACATGTATTCTTTTACTAAAACAATTTTCACATGAGGTTATATAATTGATATATTTGACTATAAATATTAATTATAAAGGTAAAAATATTTCCTACATCATGGTAATTTTTTAATAATTTTTAGACATCAAATAAATAAAATTATTCATTACACAATGATGATGCAGTGTTTACTTCATTATTGAATAATTTAAATAAATAAAAAGATAAAGTTTAAAAAATATCCAAAACTTGTCCAATTATTATTGGATGATATTATTTCAAACGTGGGCCACCATATCTTCTACTTTAATGTTTTTTGGACCTTTAAAAAATAGAAATTCATTATATAATAAAATAATATTTTCATGCTTTCCAAAAGAGCCCCTCCTCTACCTTATAAAAGGCCCCACTTCCTACCAATTTCACACACTTCCCAAGCCCTTTGTCTCGTCCATAATCTACTTAAATACTCTCCCAATATCCCTCTCTTCATCATACAATCCTTAACATAGTTAGAAAGAACTTCAAGAAACACTTTTGGTTCAAACCAATGGGAGTTACCCGACTTAAAGGCAACATCTTCTCTTATGTTCTTTTGTTTTATTTTGCTTCCCCAACACCCTAAATTATTTTTGTTACATTTATTTTGTAACAAAACAAGTATATTCAATATACTAGGATGTTTTTATGAGATGAAATCTACTTACACTTACACACAACTCCATCTAATGGGTGAAGAACATACTATTTATGTGGACGGCGAACTACTGCCTCACGAAACAATGATTGTTCAATTATCTCCTACCGTCTCCCATGGTGGCCATTAAGATGTCACTATTTTTATATATGATATATATTATGTTTATGATTTCCATATGCTTTTTTATTTATCATTTATGGCATACCTTTATTGTTTCCATAATGGGTAAACGTGATAATTTCATTTTAGGAAGTGCGGACTACCGCCCCCTCAAAGTGATTTGAATCGTTAATGCCATATGTGGGACATATAAAGGATGGATTTAATAATATTATATATTATATTATACTGGAATTATAATTTACCTCTATATCATAATGTTTTCATTCCATTAAATGCAAAATAGAAATGAAAGTAGCGTTCATGCGTACGTACGGTTTACCATCTCCATGAATGGTGTATTTCATTTCTTACCTTCAAATGTCATGTACTATTATAAATAAATATTATACTAGATATATATGATATATATTATATCTAAATAATGAATATAATTCAAGAGATAATGGATATTTTACCACATGAACAACTTGTAATTATTAGAATTTTATTTTTGACTTAAGTACCAAATATCGACAAAAACACCTTATTATCTTAAATGATTACATAATATTCATAACATGGTAATAAGTGATATAAAAGTCATAATGAACTTGGAAAAGGTTCTTAAGCAAGTAGAAATTATCTTTAGTTTATTATTCATGAGATTAAAGAACAATCGAGTCATGTCACACATAAGGTAAGGGACTTCGTCTGAATCTCCTTTCATTGAGGCATATTATGTTTTAATACAAGTCATTCTTTTATACGATGTATAAACCCAATTGAATTTTAATTTTATTCAAATGGAATATTTTTCTATGATTTTTTTTACTAAATGACAAAAAGGAATGTTTCTTTTAATGTATTTAGTGACAACAACTTTTCTGTCGCTGCGAGTATTACTTGATATTTGGCTTCCTTAACAAGCCGTAATGTTTTTTAAAGGAAAAATAAATACCATATACTCTATTATGTATTTTGGTATTGAAAATGGTTTTGATAATGGATTTGTTATGTCAATATATTTAAGTGATAGGTTGTGATTAAAATGTGGAAATGTTTTCTTTCCTTTATATTTGTTGTATGTGTTATGATAATAGTACTTGGACATTTGACGAGTAGTTACACGATATACCAAATGACGGGTGGTTCCGTGATAAACCAGGAATGGTGGTTACTTTATAACCTCCAATGCATTAGGTATGAATGTTGGCCATATGGATATTCAATTTAGTGACATGTGTAGAAGCTGACCGTATGGTTATTCCATTTAAGTATGTTTATGTTCCAAGTTACCTTTATATGTTATGTTTTATTAATATGGGTTTTATGGGGATCATTTGGTTAAAAAGGGTAATAAATGATATTTTATTCATTGAATAGTATTTAATACTTCATATAGGGTAAATTATTACATATGATTAGGTATTTAGGGTTTACATATAGTTTTGAAAAACTAACAGTTTCCTTCATTGTGTATTCCTTACTGTGATTTTTATGCTCATCCCAAGTTTTTGAAACGTTTTTCATAGGAAATAAAGTGGAATAGGGTCAAGGATGGGATCAAGTAACGTCATGTTTTCTAAAACAATGAAATGGACATGACACTTTTTTTAAGTGTTTTTATTTTATGCAAAAAAATGGAAACTGAGTAGAAGTGTCTACTTTGTAACTTTAGAGATGTAATAGTTATGGCATAATTCACTAAAACTCTAAACCTAAAAAGATCCTAAATGTGAAATATTCTTTTAATTCAAGATTAAGTAATGTTTTAAGACTGGATCCTTATATAGGGGGTGTTTTTGGTATTTATATGAGATGTTTAATTTTTTTATGATTAGTGAAAAATACTTAATTTTAATTCAAAAATGTTATTTCTTCTAAACAAATTATAATGTCAATTACAATTTGAATTATTTTTAATGTAAAAATAGTTATATTATATATTTTTGTAAATATATATTAATATAGTATTGGTCATTTTAATTGATTTCATATTGATATTTGATATAAATAATTTTTTATCATAAAAAACAATTTCACACTAAAAACATGCTTTCTTATCCAATCCATGGGATTAATTTTAAATTAATTTTTACAAATTATATGGTTTGAATTTGGAAAAATTTATTCAATATTTGGAATCATAGTAATTTATATTCTGTAAAATGTTTAACTTTATTTTTTACTAAATTTATTAGTAAAAGATGTTAATATTGTTTACAACGATTATGAGAAAAATGATTTTTCTAAGGGACTAAACATTAATCTTAAGGGGGGAAATGACCTATAAACTTGTCCAAAAACCATTTTATTTACATTTTTCATCCTTATACCATATAATATCTAGTTTTTTTCATTTGTATCCACTATAAAATTTAAAAAACATGGATGGAATTCACTCTTTAAAAAATTCATAAGTTTTCCACTCACCCCACTTATAAAAGGAATACCCCTATCCTACTCTCTTTAGAACTCTCAATATCCTTTTCTTGGAAAAGGGATGCACAAATACCTAATAAAAATACCTAAAATCATCATATAGTTGTTATACATGGTATAAAATGAACTTAGTAATGCATTGCTGATATCCTAAAAAGGATACCCATAGAATAGGTAATGTTTTTATAAAAGTGTTTTTATTTTATTTACTTATACACCTTATTAAATTATTCATATATCATTAATATATAAAAATATATGTACCTTTAAATACTAAGATGATTTATGTTAATTTTATATCCTAAATCCACACACAATTCCTTCAAATGTGTTACAAAATCAAAGTTCATGTGTACGGAAGACTACCGCCTCACAAACTGATGTCGCTCGTTTTTTCAATACCACCATTCATGGTTGGGAATAATTATTGTATTATAATATATATATTATATTTATGATTTAGATATTCTTATCAAATTATTATATAGCACATACCATCATTCTTTCCATTTTTTGAGAATAAGAAAACATCACTCATGTGTACGGCAGACTACCACCTCGTGAAACAATGTGATTCATTCACAATTGACATGGAATTTATTAAGGAGCATTTTAATAAAAATTTGAAACATATATAAAATAAATATGATACAATATTTATAATATAAAATTTTAAAATTTACTTTTCTTTCATTAACACGACAATAAAATGGAAGATTTGTGGATGCGTACGTACGACCTACTGTCTCTGTGAACGGTGAATTTCATTTCCTATCTATAAATTTATCGATTAATATAATTAAATATATAATAAAAATATATTATATTTAACTCATGGTTGATATTATTGATATTATTAAATTTTGATAAATTTTATAAAAAAATAAGAATTCAAAACATACTAAAAAAAAGAAAGTTATTTCCCAAAATGATGAAAATATTTATAGATTATTAAGAAACAAGTAATAATAGGTTATAAAAGGATCATATATGATATAATAAAAATTAATATAGTTCTATAATAAGTTATTAACATTTTTATAACCGCTTTAAAATAGTTTAAAGAATGTATGACCAAAAGGGAAGTGCAGGGTAACAGATTTTCATCTCAAACTCATTTTTTGAGGCATATTGTATTTTGATGCACCTAATTTATTTTATTAATTGTATATACTACCCCTTTGTAATGTTATATCATTAATAATTCATTATTAAAAATATTTTATGTTTCAATTTAATTTATTTAATTTAATGTCGTTTTAATTAAAAGTTACCAAGTTGTATATAATTTCTTAACTCAATTTTTATTCATTAGATTAAACTTCCACTTCATGGGTTATGATATTATATAGTTATGTGTATAATTAGTTTTGAATATATATTTTATTATTTTTACTTATATTAATTGTATTTAATATTTATAAAGATAATATATTCGTTGATTAATTCTCACATCAACATTATGACCATTTAAGGGTTTATTTCATAATCTCATTCTCATGAATTTTGTTTATTCTAGAATTTTCATTAAAAGTAATTATTTTAAAATTATTAAATAATACCTTTTATTTTAATACCCATAATATCTTAATTATATTTATGTGTATATTGTACAATTTTAAATTCTTTTTTCCTTATCATTTTTTAGAAAATGTTTTTAAGAAAAACCAACTTCATTACTCTCCTTGGTCGGGAAGAATTTTTATTTTAGAACCATGTTTTCTAAAAATGTTAATTTTTTTTAAAAAATCTAAAATACTTTCTAAGATGAATTTTCAAAATTTAAAAATTCATTTATATTTATAAAAGTGATTTTCAAATATAATAATTTTAACTATGTTTAAAAAAAGTGATATTTTCCTCCAGAATATTTTTAAATATTTTGTTTTCATAAAAAAATTCAAACCTTATTCATACTCTAAGGGGTATATATGGTATTTATACCTTCTTTATTATTAAATTGGATTTAGTATGATTATTTTTAACAAAGATAATATAGAAATTAACTTTCATGAATCATATTCTTATCCATTAACTTCCACTTTAGTTATTCACTTTCTTATGATAATTAAACTTTAAATATATCCTAAATTTTCATATTGATTATCATGGATATTATTATTTCGTAAATCATATACCATTTTTACATAAATTTATTAATTTGATAATTATTTGATTATCAAGGGAAATATTTTAAAATCAGTATTATTTACTCAATAAGGATATTAATTATGAAAAATTGTTTATGAATTATATCGGTTATTTGATATATGAGGATTGATTTGGATTGGTAAGAAATGTGTTGGGGGGAAATTTAATGTAATCCCCTAGATAAATTAGTAGTCTCATGTGATGAATCAGTTTTATAGCCTTAACTAAATGATTTTTTACCCATTAGTTGTAAACTGTCTTGTGGAAGGTCTTGATGGTGAAGGATCTGTTTACTTGAGAAATATGAAATATAATAATTATGCATTGATTCATTTGGATCAAGTTATTATTATACATGATATTTTCACTCTAAAAAAATTTGTGGACATATTTCATTATCCGTTTATTGATTAAATTGAATCTGTTATATGTTATTTACCTTTCCATTTAGATTATGCCTTATCCAGTTATTTAAAAAGAATGTGTGTTCAATTATTTAACATAAAATATTGAATATTCATTATTTATTAATGATATATTCCACTATAATTATCCCTTAATAAGAATATGAGGTCACCCTTTCTTTTTTCCACACACAAAGATTCCAAGAATATACATGGATTATCAAGAGTGAATAATGTTTTTTTTGAAAATTTATGTTGTAATTTTTTCATATATAAGACTCATGCATGTATTCAGTTTATGAAGACTAATAAACTGATTGGTCTATTTGGTTATGATTCCTTCCATCTTATGCCAATTTAATGATAGCAGGCACTGGATCTAGCATTCTAGGTTCGGGTTCACTATAGTTATTATCAAAGGATGTTTAGTTCAAATGTCGGGAACTTGATGTAGGAAAACATAGATTAGAAAAAATAGTAATCCTATCATAGAATTTAAGGATGATCATATAAGAACATCCTAATGTTTTGGTAAGATATATATTATATGGATTTTCCTGGGAATACATAAATATATGGATACTAAAAATAGATGTGGTTCTAGCATATATGTTGTTGTGGGAAATTACTCCAAAAATAAAGCAGTGGGTGTGACCGAATTGTCACATGGTGCATGAAAAAAGGACATAATGCACACCTATATGGACACTATTATGGGATATTATTATGATAATTAACATTTTCTTTACAAACCATTATAAAAATATTTGAATAGAAAATAACAATGATTGACCTAGGTTAAACCTAGTGTCTTAGATTAAAAATGATGTTTCAGGATTTTCAAATCCTATAAATGATTATATAGTCTCCCAATATGATAATGTATTTTCACACTATGCGATTTGGTTCTAGTTAATGGATCTAACCCAAAGTAATCGTGTTAATATAGGACACAATGGTTAATATGGTGACAATGGGAAACCAATTGGTATTTTGATAAGAGTGAAAGATATTGTGTTTATGCTTAATTTGTTTTCCAAAAAATATGATTCACAACATTTACCTTACCTACCTCTTGGAATCACCAAATAAGGGAAGGAAAGAGTTTCTTAAGAACACGAGTTGTGGAGACCATGAGGAATATAAGAATCATTTTCAATCATTCAATAAATTTGGAAGGATACACCTATGGAAGTGTCGTAATGGAATGAGGAAAGAATTTCTGCGTAGAAAATAATGGAATAATGTAAATAATTTATGAGAAAACCATTTAGGGAATGATGGAAGGAAATAAATCTTATCACGAGAATTATAGTTTTTTGCCTTAAATTTGGGGAACCTGGGACTTCCCGAGTCAATTTCGTCATCTAAATTGTAACCTATAGACCATTTAAGGACCTATGTTAAAATAT
Organism: Viscum album; assembly: GCA_963277665.1. Classification (NCBI taxonomy): domain Eukaryota; kingdom Viridiplantae; phylum Streptophyta; class Magnoliopsida; order Santalales; family Viscaceae; genus Viscum; species Viscum album. Next base: position 605,143,369 of record OY728139.1, on the reverse strand, counting down.
AATGGATAGTTACTTATGTTTTTTATTCATTAAATGAATAGGTGAAGTGGTTTCCAATAATATTTTGGTTATAAGAATCATGAAACATCTATAGATTCTGTTGATTTTTAGAACAAAACGTGTATTTATACCATATTAATATATTTTTAGGGATCTTCAAAGACTAAGGAGATTTTAGAAAGATTTATGGAAGTTATATGTTTTAGAGAAAATTAAATTTTATAAAAAGTGACTTTATATATTATATACATTTGATTAATGGTATTGATATCCTTTATAGTTAATATGATCATTAATGACATTATAATAATGGCCATGTAATATTATTATAGACTGGTAAAAAAATTAAATTGTGTTTAAAACATTAATAAAATGGTTATTGAATGATTACGTTTATTTCAATGATGTGCAACTCATTTATTTTGGGAACATTACAAAAATTATATATGTATAGTTTTTGAAAAAGGATAACCTTTATATTGGGGGAAAACCAATGATGTTCGCAAACGTTTTGGGGATTGATTCTATAACTGAAGGGTGATAATGGTTTATCACCTAATAATTAATTATGTGATATCACGGTTAACATATCATTATTTTTAGTTAAACAATTTTATGAATAAACATTAAAAATGAACTAATAGAATAATGTTTTTTGTATAGAAATTAATGTATCAATCATATCGGTTTTGGAAAATTTTTAATCAGATACAGAAGACCTTTCACCCTTTTATAGATATGCAAGAAGATAATTTTAGAGGTTGAAGAATAAAAAATCATTTTGAATACTTATTTCTTGGAATAAGTGATGAATTGGAAATTAATCAAAGCTCAACCAAAGGAAGAATTTTTTTATAGAATAATAAATACAACGTAAATATATTTCCTTAATTCTTAATTTGTAAAATAATTCAAAATATTTAGAGAAAGGATCTTGATATAAAATCATGTCTTTCTACCATAATTTATGATGATATTAAATAACTTTTTAGCCCTACTAGATTTATGGTTTTGAGACCCTCACATTTAAATGTAAAATTCTATTTTTTTATCAATTACCTCAATCACCCATAATAAATATTTATTCCTTCCAACCATTTCCATATATTCACTTACCACTAATGTTCTGTTACATGGAAACCTAGTTATATTTTATTTGTTGTGACTTTTTTAAATCCCATTATCTCTTATTAAGAGGATATTTTATTAATAATGTTATGAAGTGGGACTTAAAAAATGAATTTTTAAATGTAATACCTTTGGTTTTGAGTATAAAGTTTGAATTTCAGAGATGCAATTTATTTATGATGGCATGAATGTAACACCCCAAAAATTATAAAAGGATAAGTTTTTTTACTGTGTGTATGAAATATAACACCAAGTGTAGAAAATATTATAAAAGATCAAGAAATTATGATATAATTACTTTTTAAAAATCAACTCAATAAACTTTATAGCTTTCAATGAATGAAATACAGAGTTATCTTGCATAACACACAACAATGAGATCATTGATATCTTTAGTTACATGCAAGACCGTGTTTTATTTAATATTATTATTATTATTAATATTTAAAATGAGAATAATCACATATATGTTAATTTATAAATTATAACTATTATTAAATAACTAATGAAAATAAATGGTTTCATTCATTGGTTATAGATGAATTGTATATGAATATGAAAAACCAATTGAATATAATGTAAATGTTTTAAAACGGGTTTTTATGTGCCAGAGGTGTTTTATCATAATAATTTAAATTAATTAATATTAGTGGAGGTTTTTAATGAAATTAATATAATATATTGTCAATATTTTTTTATAATCAACCAATATATTTTTGGGCATAGGATAAGAACAAATCCAATTTTACACATAAAATTTGTATTTCTCTAAAGGCAGTTTCCTACCTCTTAATAGAAAATTTTTTTATAACTAAATTTAGAATCATTTATAAATCTAATTTGAAAAAATATATATTATTTTTGAAATGTTAATGAAAAATTATCATAGGGTGAGTTTATTGGTATTTTTTATTTTTTAATTAATCGTGAAAAATATTAAATTTTAATCGATATTGGATTATTCTGCTAGATAATTTATAATGTTAAAATACATAATGAATTTGTTTTAAAATAAAAATAGTTAAATTATAAATCAACTAATAAAATTAATGTAATTGTAATCAATTTAATGTTGAAATTGGATATAAAATAATTGAAACCCTTTGAACATTCTGACTTTAAAAAAATGTTTTCTTGTACAATCAGTGTCATTAATTTTAAATTACTTTCTGCCACTTCTCTGTTATGAATATATAAAAATGGATTCCATTTTTTGGAATAACAATATTTTATAATTTTAATAAGGTAAAATTAAATATTTACCAATTTTATTAATGAAATAAGGTAAAATTATTTAGAGTGATTTAGAAATAATTGAGTTTACTAAGGGACAAAACATTAAACATAAGAATCCAAATAAACTAGAAACTTGTCGAAAACCAATTTTATGACCATATATTGACCTTATAAATTCTAGGATCTAGTATTGATCGAAATTGTAGAAATATTACATGTAAATAATATGGTTGCAATTCACTCTTCCAAATATTTACAAGGTTTCCACTCACCCCACTTATAAATGAAATCCCCCTATCCTCCTCTCTTCACCCCTATCTATAAAATTTTCCCAAAAAATAAATACCCTAATAACTTATAAAATTACCTACCCTTGTCTTATAAGCATAATATTTGGCATTAATTCTACATATAATGTAATTAGTAGAAACACAAGGAGGATACCCAAAGAAGGACTATTGTTTTTATAAAACTGTTTTTATATGATTTAAATATCCAACACCTTTAGTTATTGTTATAAAATCCTTAAAAAATAACATCAGTATATTAAATATACTTTTTTTGTTTTGTTAAGGTTACTACAAAAAACCACATACACTACCGTTAAATGGGTAACATAATCATCGTTCTTCTGTATGATAGACCACCACCTTATGAACTAATGCGATTTTTTCATGGCCACGTTTAAACGTAGAGAATAATGAAGGAAATAATGTTTATATATGATATATATTATATTTATGATTTTTTTATGATTTTTTTAAATATAATATAACACATACCGTCATGATTTTTATTTTTTGGGAATATAATAATGTCACTCGTGTGTTTGGAAGACTACTGCCTCACGAAGCGATGTGATTTGTTTTCACATTACATGAAATGTTTTAAGAATGGATTATAAACAATAATTTAATATATATGAAATAAATATGATACAATAATTATAATATAAATATATATCATTCAAATTTTATTATTTAATATGGTAATAACATTGAAGCATTTCACATGTGTACGTATGATCCACCATCCCCAAAAATGGTTCATTTCAATTCATATCACAAACTTTTATGGAATGAAATAAATTATTATATACTGAATATATATAATATTTAAATATTTTTAAAAATTCTATATATGATGAAATCACGAAAAATGAAAAATAAAAAAACATAACAAGTCATATCCTACTTGAAAAACAGAGCAAGTTATTACCCGAAATGACGAAAATAATCAATGATTAGTAACAAACAGGTAATAATATATTGTCAAAGGATCATATATGATGTAAAAAATATCAATATAATTCTTTAATATGTTAATAAGTTTTTTGAAAGAACTATACATGATTTAAAAAAAAAATATGACAAAAGAGAAAGACTGAGGTAAGGGATTTTTGTTTCAATTTCATTACATTAAGGAATATTTTCATATTATCCACCAAATTTCTTTAATATGGTGTATATAATTACCTTTTACATGTAATATAATTACTAAATAATTATTCATCATATTTTATGTTTAAATTTGAATTAATTCATCTAAAGGAGTTTGAATTAAATGTTACCAAGTGGTATAGAAATTCGTATCTCAATTTTCATTCTTTGGGATAAATATCTAATTCATTTACTATGATATTCTATTTTTATGTGTATAAATCTTTTTTAATATCTATTTTCTTATTTAAACTTTTTTATGTGGATTTTAATTTTATAAAAATTAGTTATTCATTGATTAATTTTTTATGTCAATGTTAGGATTATTTTAGCGGTTTATTTCATAATCTCATTATAATCGAGATTGTTTATTACTTAAATTAAATTAAAGAAAATTATTTGATCATTTTTAATTAAAACCATTAATTTTATTCCTCTTTGGTTATTCCTTATATTTTCTAATTTATAGTACTATTTTATAGACTTTTTTAGTAAAAAAAATTTTGAAATTTTTTATGAAAACCTGACATCATTTTACACTTTGGTCGGAAACCTATTTTCTTCTAAAATAATATTTTATAATAAATTCAAAAAATATTTTAACCTTTTAAAAATTATATATCAACGACTCTTTCACCTTTTATAATTTTTTTTATGTTTTAAAATTGATTTTAAAAGAAATATTTTTATAAAATAAGAAAAAAAATTCACAGTAATGTTTTTAATATATTTTAGTCAATGAGAACAAACATTATTTTTAATATAATAGTTATATATTTTATTTATAAAATACATATTATTACACTAGATGGATTATTATTATTCTAACCAAGTATATTATTTACATTCACAGCCCTGAATCATTTTAATATTCATTAACTTCCCCTTGAGTTATTCACTTTCATGTGATCATTCAAATTTATATTTCAACAAAATATCCATTTAGTTTATCATGGAAATTATTATTGAATAAAATGTCTAGCATTTCTAAATATTGTGTTTACTGTAATAGTTATTTGGTTATCCATGTAAATTTTGAGAAATATGTATTCTTTACTCATATTGAATATTTGATAAGCTAAATTGTTTATGAATTAAATTGGTTATTTGATATATAATGAATGTTTTAGGCTGGTATGACATAGTTTGGGAACCATTTAAAGTAATCCCCTTGACGCATCAGTAGACTCATGGGATAAATCAGTTAGATAACATGATCTCAATGGGGTTTTCCCATCAATTTTAAACATCCTTGTGAAAGGTCTTAGTGGTAAAGGTTAAATGTACATAGGGAACAAGGAATCCAATAATTAATAATTTCTTCATTAATATATAGTTATTATTATCCATGAGATTATCAATATGAGAAAATATATGGATTCAGTTTAATATAATTATGCTGATTAAATGGATTGTGTTTTCAGTTAACTACATTTCCATATTGATTATGCCTTATCCATTTATTTAAATGGCTTGTGTGCTCAGTTATTTACCTTTCCATATTGATTAAATATTGCTAATTCATGATATATTACTCTATACTTAACCCTTATTGAACATTTGATCTTTCCTTATTTTGTTTCATATCCACCAAAACCGATGATGTTTACTATGAATGATATGTAGGGATTTTCTAGATTGAATTATGTTATTTTTAAAAATTATATCGTAATATTTTCAATCAAAATGAAACTTAAGACTCATGTATAAATGTAGTTTACCATGAGTTCTAAACTAATGAGTCTTTTATGATGAATTTCCTTGTATCATATTCCAATGGAATGGGAGCTTGCACCAATGCTCGAATTAAGGGACTGGGGTCTCTACAAGGATTATAATATCCAAGTTTCACTATTGATGAATATTAGTTTACCATATTGTAAGATAACTATTTATCATTGAATATAGTAGGTAACATATTAAAATAAAATACTCATATTATTTTATTACATGGAATGGGGATCTAATTGGGTTTAATATATTATTAATATCCATTTTTAAATAATTAAATGATAAACCTGATCCCTATTTATATAAATAAACTTTTGTGTACATCAGATAAAGGGTAATAATTATGTCCAACAATTTCCTCCCATGATCTCCATCATAATCACTTCTTTCAGATTCTGATAAGTATACGATTAAATTACATCATTCATGAAGTAATTTGAACCAATCAAGTAGAAAAATAGAGGATGATCTTTTGGATGAGCAAGAACTCAACTATTGATTAGTATAGTTCTGAGATAAATACTACCTATTTAGATCAGAACCAGAGGGGATGTACTCTGTGACCTCACAACATATTGAAAAACATCAATTCGAGTGTGTTTCCCTCTAGAATTGGGAATGACCTTGTTGGTTTAAGCTTCAAACATTCCAAGCAGTTTCTAACAGGTTTTTTCGTAGAACCAGAAACATCCAATGATTCCATATTCATTTGGACCTACATTCCAAATGCATGCACTCATTAGTTATGCAATGACGAGGTTTAAGAATTTTCATTGGTCGAGAGGATGGGAGGTCGGACTCATCACACCTTTTTAGGGGAATTATTGTCTACTCCAGGACTCTCTTTATACATTTAAGTTATGTTATTGAAACCTTATTACATTACTGAGTATTAAAATGAACTTTCCTTTAGATCTTAAAATCAATGATAAATATGTATGAAATTTAGAGAATCTTTTACATGTATTCGAGGTTCTTCATCAATAGAGAATCATCTGTGTTTTTTTAGAGATTCCTAGTCAATGTTATCCTTTAAAACATTATATAGACGTCTCTTGGTCATTATGATAACCATGCTAGTTTTAAAGCCACTCAGCGGGGCACTTGAAGTTTATTGTCATTCAGAAGGACATAGATTATTTCAGAGTTGGGATCACACCCATAGATGGGCTACCTCCGTATCCTAATTTAGAGAAGGAATCAAAACCCACGTAGTTTGAGTAAGGGAGTATGAGGTTTATGTATGATTGATGGCTCAAAGAAAGATTTCATAATTCCTTTTAAAATCTAAGCTCACGTGAGTCATGATCAGTGTGAGAAACAAGAGGTATTGGTAAAACCAGACAATTGTTCCATGAAATATGCAATCATGAGAAATAATGTGGGCCTTATGTATGTATGACTGCCCAGATAAATGAATATTAGGATTTAATTCAGGGAAGAAACCTGGAAACAGGGTCCATAAAGGTATATGTACTTTATGGAGATTTGGATACTCTAACTTGGGGCTTACTCTTGAGAAAGTTTCCCAAATTATGAGGGGACTTATGATTGGGTTTTACTCCTGAGAAGGAAGACCATATAAAAAAAAGTTGGTTAAGACTGGTTAAGAGAAATTAAGACTGGGGCTTACTCCTAATGAGGAGGTCCAGGTTAAAGGGATTTGAAGACTGAGACGTACTCCTGAAGAGGAGGCCCAGGTTAAAGAAATTATAGTTGGGGATTAATCCTGAGGAGGATGCCCCAATTAATGAGTACATGGGGATTACTCCCGAGGAGGATTCCCAAATTAATGAGGACTTGGGGCTTACACCTAAGGAGGATGCCCAAATTAATGGAATTATGGCTGGGGCTTATTCTTGACAAGGAATTCCATGTTAGGGTACTTGGGGCTTACTCTTAAGGAGGATGCCCAAATCGAAGGACTTGGAATGGGGTCTACTCTTGAAAAGGAGTCCTAGGTTAAGGGAAATTATGATTGGGGCTTACTTCTGAAAAGGAGGTCCATGAATAGGGTTCTCTCATCTTAATAGATGAGGTTGAATGAATGAAATCTCTAACTTTAGTGACATAAAGATGTGTAAATCACTAGGTTTTGAGAGATTTTCTACTGAATTCCTTTCAGATAAGGAATTCAATCAAGAAAACATGCCATAAATGGCATTTAAGAGTGTCTTGAAGACTGAATCTTGAATAGGAGAGGTGAAATGGCATAAGAAAGGTGAAATGGGTAGGAAGGCCACCCAAAAAGAGAAGGGCGCGCATGTCCTGGGGGGGGGGGGGGGTCGCGAAAGTACTGCATGGGCGCGCAAGTCATGGTCATGCAAGTATACTTGTGCGACACCTATATACTTGGGCGATGGTTAACCAGTAGGGTAATACTTGGGCGATCCTTGGCCAAAGCCTTTAGAATTATCCTGAGGTACTTCCAGAAGAGTGGCGCACAAGTTTCAATGAGTATGTAAGGAGTCACACAAGTGTGTTCATTTCCCTTAAGGGTAAAACACTTGGGCGTGCAAGTGTTAGTGAATTCTAACACTTATACCTCATTCCTCTTCTATAGACATTCCATTCTAGGTAAAGAATTACCTTAGAAGTGTTCGGAAGACTTGATAAAGAGACTTGGGCGTTCAGAACTCTATATCTGAATTCTGGAGAAAATCCTCCTCAAATGGGGGGCCCACATGGGGTATTTATAGGCTGGATAAGACCCTGGGAAATTTTCAAAGAGGGAGCGTAGGTCACCTGTGCGACCATTTTTGCGGCGTGCAAGTATACTTGTGCGACCATTCTGGAACTTGCACGACCTATGGGCAATGTTCTCCTTGTTCATCCCATTCTCTTTTTTTTATGTTTATTCAAAGGATGAATCTTCTTTGTTTGAGGTATTTCCCTTTTCATTTCTTTTAGACTCTACGATGAAAAAGGAGCGTAAAAAAAAGTCCCCCCTCAAAGTTGGAACCAAAAAGGAATGAGGATTTGACTCTGAGTAAAACGAGAAACAAAAGGAAATTAGGGAATGCAGGGTATGGCGTGCAAATGGGATTCTGGCGCATAGATGGGATTCTATGATTTCACCTCTGAGGGAGAGGACTGATCATCTTTTGAGGACCACAGAGGGTGCTGTGGAACAAATGCAAATTCAGGATGACTTTGATGCTTCTGAAAAAGTGCCAACATCTATTCTCAGTACTTCTCCTGCTGCTGCTACAAGTAGAGAAGAACCTGCTTCTAGTAATTTAACAGTGCTTCATACAATGATTCACTAAATGTTGAATGAAAACAACAACTAACTTCTGTTCTGTGATATTTTAGGTATAACACCTTCACCAGAATCATTGGAGGTCACGGAAACTGAATCTGCCATCCTTCCTGAAAAAGTTGTCCAGGGTCAGGGGCCGCAGAATGAGGGTCGCCAAGAAGACACATCAAATGCTCCCACTGGTGAGACTAACCAGGATTCTAAACTATAATTGGATGAAATGATGAATCTTGGCATGTCTTTCGAAGAATTTTTTGATCATGCTATGTTGTCATATGATTTAGAAGATCTTGGGTGTGAGTGTTATCTTTCGTCCGGTAAATTTTTTTTTATAATTTACACTTCTAATCATGACTGAAAATAATATGCAGTTCCATCCAAAGAAGCGTGTGTGCTGCCAATGCCTGAAGAGGGTGTAGACATTGATGTCAATCCTACCATTGCAAAAAACATTAGCTCAAGTGGAGCTAATCCCAGTAAACCCACATGAGAACCATCTTGAAGATCCTATTGAAACTGGGAAAGAAGGGGAGGAGTCTTCTCATGCTGTTAATCTACTGTTAGGTAATGATTATATTGATTTTTCAACATAGACAACCAACATTCATTGTTCTATGAAAGTAACCATAATTTTAATTAATAAAACATGGCTATCAACTTTAATGGATAGAACTAGAGGTGAAGTCTCAACTTCCACCCAAAGAGTAGTAGAAGGAGAAGCAACCAGGGTCAGGGGAGAAGGAGCAGAACATGGCACTTTCTTAAGTGCATTAATCCCAGATTACATTCCCCCTATGATGATGATGTCGAATCAGACCCGAAGGTGCTTAAGGCCCTAAAATTTTCATGACGCAAGGCATGGAACAACATATGGAAAATCATATCTGAAGTGCCTCTTGAAGATCTGTCATCAATGATTTCCCGATTTTCATCCCTGTTCGTCATGCTAGGACTTGGCAGTTTTGGATATCAAGAGATCCATACCACGATGAAACAAGTTATCTTAAGAAGGGAGCAGAAGAAAAAGTGTCATGAAGATCTGACTAGGGTAAAGCTGTCCGTCAATATCAGTGAATTTGAGGATGCGATATCCCGAGTTGAGGCTGATTATGCTACCAAGATGAAGGAGATGAAGCATAAAATCAAAGATAAAATTGTCCAGTAGAGGCACCTTCAGCAACAGTTAGATGCTGTTACTAGGGAACTTGACCAAATCAATAATTCACTGGAGGGAGCTCAGACGAATGGTATGAATGCCATTGCAGATGCCAAGAAAGCTCTCCATCAGGATGAAAAGAGTGAAGTTGGACATGTTCATGAGCTTCAAGTGGCTGCTGATGAAGCTCAAGATGCTGTAGATCAAATGAAGACTTATGTTGACTGCCTCCTGTAATTTCTTGGAAAAGAGTAGAGACTTCAATATGTGGATGTCCTTCTAATTCTTGTGCATCAAATGAAGAACATTTTCACCTTTAATCATTTGTGCACACATTTTCCTTTGCTACCTGCTTTAAATTTTACCTAAGCCAATGATCCTAGTAAACATAGTTTGATTTTTTCTAGGATTATTATAAATAACCCTACAAACTTTTGAATTTTTTGATTGTTCAATATTACCTAAAATCACACAAAATGTATGTTTAGTGAGCTGAAACTTGACTTTTATTCAGAGTTCCCTTGTCTTTTGTGGGCAGTTTATAGTCATGCACGTCGGACAAAAAAAAGGCTAATGTAAAAGGTCAAAATAGCTTTGACCGAATGGATTAAAAATTGACTCAATTCCTTGATAATTTTTTTGAAACCATATTACCATATTCAAGTATGGAAGGGAAAACAATTTAAACTATGACTTAACAAATCTTGAATCTGAGGAATGACATGAAAAAGGACTAAGAGGCATTAGAATAAGAATTTTCCAAGAATGAAGTTACCATTATTTAACAAACCCATTAGGATGTTGAATTATGCAGGGCCACCTAAGGGCATTGGCTGCATAATCAAATAATAGCATCTTTTGGCTGACAGGTCCGTTATGTAGACTTGTTTATGCAAGGACTTTAAGGGAACGTGCTGCATATTCAGGTAAAATAACTCTCAAGAAGTTACTTTTCTACTGCTAAAAAGCCAGTGAATGTTTATGGAGATTCAAATTTTCCAAAGAATAGAGTTTGCTATATGAAGAGAGGTACTTGAATATGAAGAAGATATTTCCAAACAATATTGTTTAAGAACTGGATGAATGTCACTCCAATGAAGGTCTGACCCAAATGTAGGGAAGGGAAAATATAAACCATATACATGAATATTTTCATATCATGAAAAATAGTATGAGACAAATATATAAAGAATGGCTATTTTTGCAGATCCCTACAAATTTTCGTTAAGACAACTAAGGAAAAAAGAGGTTTTCTTCTCAAGAATGAAGTTACCATTATTTTATAAACCCCTTAGGGGGTTGAATTATGTAGGGCTTCCTAAGGGCATTGGCTGCATAGACAAATAATAGCATCTTTTGGTTGACAGGTCCGTTATGTAGACTTGTTTATGCAATGCCACCAAAGGGCACGTGCTGCATAGTCAGGAAAAAGAACTCTCATAATCCGACATTTTGTGACCAGAAGTATAGAAAAGGGTTATGGAGATCTGAAAATATTTAAGGTTAAGATTATGGTACATAAAAATGGGCATTTATAAATGCATGTAGAGATACACAAACCAATGTTAACCATAATCATGTTGTGGCTGGGTCCTGAATTAAAATGTTGGACTTCACTACATATCCCATAAGGATGGGAATCAAGACATATGTAGTTCTTGAACTACAGTTTAACGTCATGCATGATGAAAGTATGGGAGATCTTAGTTTGGGATCATGGAGCTCAGACCATAATAAGGGAGTCACATTTGTGTGTTTGTTATAAACCTGATGAAGAACAGAGTTTTCATATCACATTTATGTGCTCATGGGGGGACTTTTCAGTCAAGGGACGGAAATTGGAATTTGGGGGTAGGCCCAAAGACTTGGGGCTAGATTCTAGGGACACTCGAATGTTCCTACGTATCCCATAAGGATGGGAATCAAGCCCATGTAGTTCTAGAAATACCCTCTGTACAGATTTGGTTCGTACAAGTGAAGGGTGAAAGGGGGACTTTAGTGCAATGATGGTTTGACCCAAAATAAAAGGCCATGGCATTGCCATGTATTCACGTAGTCGTTGGAATATAACATGATTGAAAATCAATGTAAATAATGATTCCATCTCAGGTGAGGGTATCAAAGAATATTGTAGTTTATTGTCGTACAGGACAAAAGTTTTGTACAGTTTAACATCGTATAGCAAGGACAAAAGTGAACCAATGTAAAGATATTGATTCTAGGGGCGATTTCACGAATCAACATCATATTAGATAGATGTGAAACGATGTGAATAGAATGGTTTTGGGATTTAACCTCAAGATGTTGCCTATGTACACAGCCTGGAAGGTAAGGATCAAAGTACACGTAGTCCAATTAAAGAATGAATTAGTGATCAAGTTGTTCTTGGGGACAACAACCTAAAACAAAAAATGGTATTGGGACTTACGCATGGTTAGCAGCCCAGAGAGGGTGTTATGGTTAAATTTTTCTCTATGCTCACTTGGGTCATACTCGGTGTGAGAAACAAGAGGTAACACCAACCTTAACGATGCACAGTTTAATGTCATTTAGGACATATGAAGGGACTATGCAGTCTAAAGTCTTGCAGTTAGGACTATTGGTGTTGCACAGTTTAGTGTCATGTAGTAGGGACAAAATACTGTTTAACTTCATGTAAAACGTATCAAGGGATTTCTGTACAGTTTAGCTTCATGTAGTTAGGATGATGGAGACAATACAGTTTAATGTCATGTTTGGACAAAAGGGGGACTGTGCAGTTTAATTTCATGCAGTAAGAACAAAAGCGGACACATTTTAACGTCATGTTGGACGTATTAGGGACTTTTTCATAGTTCAACATCAAGTTGGACGAAAGTGAGAATATTTTTAAGGTCATATGCATGGACCATTTCTGTATAGTTTAACGTCGTATAAGACGATGAAGGGGATAAATTTTAATGTCATGTTGTCTGGACTTGATGAGCATTTTTAATGTCATGCAGGACGGTGGTGCAGTATAAGGTCATGCGGGACTGTAATAGACTTCTTTACAGTTTAGCGTCATGTAGTTAGGACGTCATAGTTTAATGTTATGTGCGACAAAAGTAATACAAATATTTTAAGGTCATATGTATAGATCATAACAATTTATTTTGTGTTTATACAAAATACTTCTTCAGAAATATGGCATTGGTTGGAGTGGTGATGAGTTCTCCATCCATTGAGATTAATGAATATGCTCCATTAGAGTAGTCCTTATGTATTGAATAGGTTCCTTCCCACTTTTGTTCAATCTTGGGAGGTTTCTTTCTTAGTATCATTGGAGTTCTGAGAACCAATACCAATTCTCCCTGAATGAATGAACGAAGACAAAAATTTTTGTTGAAAGCTCGTGCTATTCGATTCTAATATTGTTCCAAGTGGTGTAGTGTGTACACTCTTTTCTCATTTAACTGTTACAATTCATCCAATCGCTTTTGATATTGTTCATCTGTATATGACTGATCACAAATAGATACTCTGAGCAAGGGTAGTTGAACTTCAATAGGCAAGACTGCTTCTGTTCCATATACCAATGAATATGGAGTTAACCGCATTGCAGTGCGGGTGGTGGTTCGATAAGCCCATAAAGCATGAAAGAGTTTATCAGGCCATGAATTCTTATATTCATCCACCATCTTTTTAGTATGTTTGAAAGAGTCTTGTTGAAGGATTCTATCTGGCCATTGGCCGCTGCATGATACCGAGATGAATGATTGGATTTGATGTTGTATTCTTGATACAACTTCTTCACCTCGAATGAACAGAAGTTGGTGCCATTGTCCATCAATATGGTATGAGGGACACCAAATCTGATAATGATGTTAGACATGTTGAAGCTAACAATGATTTTGGAACTAACTTCTTTGAGAGGTATTGCCTCTGACCATTTGGAAAAGAAGTCAGTAGCAGTATGAATATAATTAAACTGCTTGGCCGTAGCTGAAGGGTAAGGTCCCACCACATCCAATCCCTATGTGGAAAATGGACACGAGTATTTATCTGTATGAAGCAACTCTGAGGTTGATGAATGAAGTTGGCAAGTACTTGGCATGAATTTCATTTCTTTGTGAAATCAACGTAATCTTGTATCCTTGAAGGCCAAAAGTATCCAAGCCTTCGAATTTGATCAGACAGTCTATTTCCAGACTAGTGGGCACCACAGACTCATGCATGCACTTCTTTCTTGATAGCCATTGTCTATTCACCATCAATGCATCTTGAGAGGATTCCATCAAAACCACGCTTATAGAGAATTTTCTCTAGGTGATCTGGGCAATCATAAAGAGTACAATTGACCACACGTCTCCAGACTTGTTCTTTCCCGATTCTATCAGGTGGAAGTGTTCCATTTTGAAGGTATTCCCTGATAGGTATCATCCATCCTGTAGTATGACCATATGGTTTCGAAATGGGACAAATTTCATTAATTTCCACTATTCTGATTTGATCATAAGGTGAAATTGTACGACTGTGGGCAATACTGATGGTTGTCTTGTCCCAATTTGGATATTCCAGAGCTGTGGCTATATTAGCCAATGCATCAACTTGGGAATTCTGTGACCCTGGGACATAAGAAAATGTTGTTTCTAAAGGTAATTCTGCTATTAATTCTCTGACGTAATTGATTCTTGCTCAAATTTACCCAAGATATGAAGGTAGAATGGTCCTTGTAGTCTAGCTTGGGTTGTCAAATCCACAGAGACCTAAGAAGTAACCTATAGACACGCACATTCTAAGGACTATTTTTGGCTATGAAGTGACCAAATTGGGTTGATTTTAGATGGTTTTAAAGTATCACTAATATATTTAAGTAAATTCAATTTAAAATAATGAGTTGATCCTATGTTATCGCTCGGGGTGGATTGGACATATTTCCTCTTCAATGATTTCAATTTCTTATATTTGAGATGGGTTCATTTAAGGAGATAAAACAACATCATCACTCACTGGTTTAATGCCTAAACACTTTAATACTAATCACCTATACCCTTGAAGGATCAAATATTTTAGCACTTCAAGGTAAAGGTTCGTATTAGCACTTGAAGTGTGTGGCCTTAATTTCAACACGGACGATGGAGTTTAAAAATCATCAAATAAAAATCTCAATTAAAGAAGTGATTATACATAAATAGGGTAATAAATAAAATCCAATATATCCCCTTTATACTCCCTTGGATCAACCCATAAGTGGGTTAGCCCTCCATTGATTCTATGGTTTCAATGGAAGCGGAAAGTAGACTAATGAGGGAGGACATGGAGAAGTAAAGAAAACAACAAAAATAAAATGATCACTCCACCATTGTGTGAATAATTTCACAAGATTTTGTGTCAATAATTTCACACCTTGAGGAAACGGTATCAAATTGAGATTTAGAACAACAGAATAAAAGGAGAAGAATAACTTTTATAAATAAACTAAAGTGAATTGAATAACTTACAAGTGAAAGACAAATTCGAGACAAAATATTGCAGCATAACATTACAATTGAACAAAGAATCTTAAATCCTCCAACACCATTGCCTTAAATTGGCATTTTTGAGCCCTTGAGTTGATCCTCAAACAGTCCAAGTCTCCTCAATTAATTTTGGTAGGCCATATGTGGGTGGAAAGTAAGGGAGAGTTGACTTTTCCACCCTTGACCCGAGGTGGCAGCCGACTTTCCTTCACCGAACATAATCGCTTGGAAGACCTTCTAGATGGCCAAAAAAGAGTGGTCCATAGATGAAGACAATATATCTTCGTATGTCTTATAACCTTCTATAAAATGTGGGCCCATTTGGAGTTGTGTATTTCGAGATATGATCATATTAGTGGGCTGTTTTTCATGGCCGCAGAATATGGCCCAGAATTTTATCTCTATCTTGGGACGCTTAAATAACCATAATAGATGAATAATTAGCATTATCTCTTGAAGAAGTATTTTTTCCCCTATATTTTTTCTAGTATCCTACAAAGGTTGGGCTTTATTGGGTTTGTATTGTGGGCCCCACATTCTCATCAGTGGGCTGGTGTCCAATCTGCCTTCTCCAGAATTGTTTCTTTTCATCTCCAAATATCTCCATCATCCTTTATGAATCATCCATTGATCCCTGAATGAAAAATGTTCAAATTTGAGTAAAGATCCATTTTACAAAATATCAAACTAAAATATGGATAAAAACATTCCTTATAATCAGATGACTCATTGGGCCTAAATTGGTGTACATTAGGCATGAAGTGCACAAATAATGAGAATGGATGTTCAAAATCAAAATCCACCATCTCAGGCCCATAAGATAAAAAATGAACATTTAATACCATTAAAATTTAATTAAAATATGTGCTTTTATTGGATAATCACACCCCCAACTTGAGATTTTCTAGCCCCGAGCAAATAATTCAATGATTTTATTTGAATTCCTTTCTTCAAATACATTATAACAAACAGTGCTCACAATCTAAACTGCACACAAATATATCTTTATAACCTATCAAAATAATTTAAAACAAGATAAATTTAAAATAATATCCCAATCCCATTCCCATTCCTTTGATCAAATCCATTATCATACATCATCCAACTCAATTTGGTGTAATGATGTGTTGTGAATCACAATAGATATGGGGGTTCATTTTCAATCAAGGGGGAAATCATGGAAGCGCTAGGTGGACTCACATTTAATCCTAATATGAGTATTCTTCATTCCTTTTTTTGGATTTTTTTTTGCAATATTTCCATAGTAATTGATATTTCAGTTAATCAAATTAACACATGTAGAAAGACTTTTCCGATGACTCCCAGACTCAAAGGCCTTAGGGAACCAAGTGAAGCCCACATAATCTGGAATCGTCTCGAGTTAACTTAATCAAAAAAATTCATATTACCATAAATAGAGATAGAGTGAAAAACTCGGGGCTAGAAAACTCTGGAGTCATGATCCCCAAGTGGTGAAAGCCTCGCATTTTATCAATCCATTGCTCTACATGAAATTTTTTTTTTTAATTTTTTATTTTTTTTTGAATACTCATATTATTCATAAAAATAAAACCAGCTTATGCTATTTATTATGGGACCCTAAGAATTCAAATTATTACACCACGATCTAGAGGACATGAATTGTGGCATTTTGATTTAATAGATGAAAATAAAAATGATGAAAATTCTCATTGGACAACCAAACTTCCAAAATCAATGCTTTTAAACTTAATCATGAATTAAATTAAGAGTAAAGGAAATAAAAATTATTTTCTATGTAGTTTTAATGTGAGAAAAGATGTTATTATATGAATTATAAAGGAATTTTACTTTACTTTTTTTTATCATTGTTTTTTTAACAAGCATTTTGTTTCCACACCCCCCAACTTAGAATGAAACTATCCCTAGTTTCGTAAAAAGAAAATAGAGGAGAAGTGGGTGGGGGGGAAATGAGTTGGAAAGGGCATGGAACAAGTTCACCTAGTGGCTTCATAATGATGATTGTGGTGCTCCCAAATCACTCTTTGGTCTCATGGGAGATGTAGCACCTCCTTGATTGAATATGTACCAACAAAAAATAGTCCCTAAACCATAAAAACAAGTACAAACCAAACAAAACAAACAACACAACAATTTATTTAATACCAAGTCCCATTATTTTTATGGTTTTCCCTTTTTTTAAATCAACTGATGATACATTGTATTCTATTTAATTTCTGGGTTAGGTAGTACTCAGGGATCAAACCACGTGACATGGATGAATATGATTCTCCCCTTTCTTACCCATCCATACTCATAATAGAAGAACAGATCAACAATCTATTTTTTTTTAAAATATCAAAATGATTAATAAAAAAAATTATTCCAAAAAGATTGAAAACATTAAAACCATGGGTTGCCTCCCATGCATCACTTTGTTTAACATCGTTAGCCTGACATGGATCCTAAATCTATCAATTTTTTTTTTCTGGTTCATAGGTTGGCTCAATTAACTCCACCTCTATTTCCTGTTTATTGAATGATTCAATGAATGGTTTTATCCTTTGACCATTGACCTTGAAAATGTAAGCACTTGTGGGATCTTGAATCTCTACTAACCCATGGGGGTACACCTTATGCACTATGTATGGACCTGACCATCTAGACCTTAACTTTCCCGGGTGTAAATGAAGTTTTAAACTATACAAGAGCACAAATTTTCCCGATTCAAAATGTTTAACTTTGATATTCCTAGATTGGTAGGCTTGAACTCTAGCTTTATTTGTCCTTGAATTTCCATAAGCCTCCATCCTAAGTTCCTCCAGTTCATTGAGATCTAATTTCCTTTTTGTTCCGGCCAATGAGAGGTCATAATCCATTTTCTTAATTTCCAAAAAGGCCTTATGCTCAATTTCAACAGGTAAATGGCATGCTTTTCCATAAACCAACCTATATGGTGACATTCCTAGGATGGTTTTGAATGCTGTACGATATGCCCAAAGAGAGTCCAATAGTTTCTCGGACCAATATTTCCTAGAAGGATTGACAGTTTTCTCAAGATTTTTTTTGATTTCACGATTGGCTAACTCAGCTTGACCATTGGTCTGTGGGTGGTAAGCAGTGGACACTTTGTGAGAAATCACATTCTTAGACATGAGTGAAGAGAATGGACTATTGCAGAAATGGGTTCCTCGATCACTGATTATAGCCCTAGGAATTCCAAATCTAGAGAAGATGTTTTCTTTTAGGAATCTAATCACAGTTTGATGATCATTGGATTTTGTGGGAATGGCCTCAACCCATTTTGAGACATAATCAACAGCTAAGAGAATGTAGAGGTATCCCCTAGAGTTTGGGAAAGGACCCATGAAATCGATTCCCCAGAAGTCAAAGATTTTAATCACTTAGATGGGAGTGAGTGGAATTTGATTCCTTTTTGTGATGGATCCTACTTGTTGAAACCTAGGACAACATTGAGAAATTGTGTAGGAGTCCATTGAGAGGGTGGGCCAGAAGTAACCGCATTGATTAATCTTAGCAGATGTTTTCTTAGAGGAAAAGTGACCTCCACATGCCTCACTATGACAGAATTTAAGGATGGGCTCTTGTTCAAATTCTGGGATACACCTTTTAATGACTTGGTCAGGGAAAAACTTATAGAGGTATGGATCATAAAACACATAGTGTCTAACATCATAAATGAATTTCCTTCAAGCTTGAGTCCCTAAGAATTTTGGAATGACTCATGTAACTAAGAAATTGGCTATGTCATCATACCAAGGGCAGTCACTCACAGAGTATAGGTGTTCATCAGGGAATGAATCAGACACAGCAAGGTGGTTTGAGTTGTCTTTGAATTCCATCCTAGAGAGGTGATCAGCTACAACATTTTCAACAGCCTTTTTATCTTTGATTGTGAGGTCAAATTCTTGTAATATAAGGACCCACCAAATCAGTCTAGCCTTAGAATCTTGTTTTTGGAAGAGGTATTTTAGTGCAGAATGGTCGGTGAAGACAATGATTGGGGATCCTAAGATATAGGACCTGAATTTCTCTAGGGAAAAGTCAACAGTAAGCAACTATTTCTAAGTGGTGGTGTAGTTGATTTGGGTATCATTTAAGGATTTTCTTTCATAAGAAATTGCATATGATGTTTTATCACAACATTGTCCTAACACAGCTCCTACAGCAAAGTCACGGGGATCACACATAAGTTCGAAAGGAAGGTTCCAATTTAGAGATTTCATAATGGGAGGAGAGGTGAGAGAGGGTTTGAGGGATGATAATGAACACTCATAGCTTTCTGTCCAAACAAATGGATCATCCTTTACTAGGAGATCACAAAGGGGACGGGAGATTGAACTAAAGTCCTTGATGAATCTTCTATAGAAACCATCATGTCCTAAGAAAGACCACACTTCCATGACAGTTTTGGGTGGTGGAAGGTGAATAATGATGTCAAACATGGCTTTATCAACTTCAATCCCCCTACCTGATACCAGATAGCCTAGAACTAGTCCCTCTTTAACCATGAAATGGCATTTTTCCCAGTTTAGGACCAGATTTTTTTCTTCACATATTGCCAAGACTCTCTCTAAATTCTGCAGACATCCCTCAAAAGTATGCCCAAACACAGGGAAGTCATCCAAGAAGACCTCTTGAAAATCTCCTACTATGTCTGAGAATATTCCCATCATGCACCGCTGGAAGGTTCCAGGGGCATTACATAACCCGAAGGGAATGTGTTTGAAAGCAAAGGTGCCAAATGGAAATGTGAATGTAGTATTACCTTGATCCTCTAGGGATACCTCAATCTGAATGTACCCTGAGTACCCATCTAAGAAATAGTAGAAGGCATGACCTACCACTCTCTCAAGGACTTGGTCAATGAATGGTAAGGGGAAATGGTCCTTCTTGGTAAATGAGTTTAGATTCTTATAGTCGATGCAGACTCTCCAGCCACTACTCACCCTTGTTGGAAGAATCTATCCATCCTCATTGGTTATCACTATGATTCCAGCCTTTTGGAACCACTTGAATTGGGCTCACCCACTCACTCTCAGCTATGGGAAAGATGATACCATCTTTTAACAATTTCAGAAGTTCTTTTCTTACTACCTCCATGAGATTAGGATTGATTCGTCTTTGAGGTTGACGACATGGCTTTGAATTAGATTCCAGAACAATCCTATGAGTCCCGATTAGTGGGCTAATCCGAGGAATATCAGACAGGGTCCAACCAATGGCTTTCTTGTGTTTCCTAAGGACATCTAGAATAATACTCTCATGATTGGCTTCAATAGAAGTATAAATGACAATAGGATGTGTTTGATTGTCCCCTAGGAAGGAATACTTTAGTGCAGTAGGAAGTTCCTTCAATTCAAGATCAGGTTGGTTCAGAATTTCAGCAGAATATTGGGACATTGGATCAAGATCAATTTTATTTCCTAAAGTTTTAGATAGGATTGATTCCCACATGTATAAGTTTCAGCTACTAGATTGGCCTGATCAGATTTAGGGAAGGAAGTTGGAGTGGTCTCCATGAAAGTGGTTTCCTGAAAGGTTTCACTGATTGTTGGACCTAAGACTTCATCATAAGAGCAATTTGAAAATGATTCAATCCAAGGAGATAAACTTCATTCATATGAACAAAGGAAATCAATCTCATCCTAAATTAAACATTCATCAAATATTCCTTGATGTTCTATGGATTCATGATCAATGCTTCCTATCATGTTTACTTCATGAATTTCCTCGTATTCCCCTATTTGTGAGCTTGAATTATAGATGTTCAAGTCTGGACTCATGTTCCGAAAGGTGATGGTCAAGTTCCCATTTTGGACTCAGATAACAGAGTTGATTGTTTCAAGGAAAGGATGACCAGGATGATTGGGTTTTGTTCCTTATTTCCTAAGTTTGGATGGTTGTCAAGGACAATGAAGTCAGCAGGGTAGATGAAGTTTTCAACCTTTACCAGAACGTCCTTTAAAATACCCTTTGGAACCCTAATGCTACGATCAACATGTTGAAGTGTAACAGATGTGGGTTGGAGTTATTCTAGTCCTAAGTGGCAGTACACAACATAGGGAATGAGATTGACAATAACACCTAGGTCACACAAGGCCTTGACAGCTTTGCTCTCTCCTAGTTCAACATTGATATAAGGGAAACCTGGGTCTTTCAACATAGGGGGAATGGTCCCTTGAATGGTGGTACTCACATTAGCAGCCAAAAGGTCTTGGTTTTTATGTGAAATTTTTCTTTTAAAAGTGCAAAAGTCCTTAATGTACTTTGATTAGGTAGGTATGGTTTGGATTGCATCGAGAATGGGAATGTTCAACTTGACTTGTGAGAAGACTTCCCTCAATGTTTCACTCAGTTCAGGCTTGGTTTTCCCCCTCATGCATTGAGGAAATGGTGAAGGTTGTGTGTTTGTTTGTTGAAGAGTTGTTTCTTTTACAATGTTATCATGTTTTTCAGTCTGATAATTTGGTTCATTTAAATTTTCATCCAAGTTTGAATCCTTAGGTGGGTTTCGAATTAGTTTTTCAGGTTTCACAATTGATTTCCCACTTCTTAAAATAGTCATAGCCTTTAGTTTTTTATTAGTTGTTTTAGTAAAACTTGACTCTCCCCTTGAAGTTGAGGATGGAATCGCCTGAGTATGCATGGGTGCCTTTTCAGTTTTTATGGTTTGAAGTTCATGTTTAAGGGAAGAGACTTCTGAGTTCAGCCTTTCCATTTGTTTTCATATTTGTTCTAGTAGGATTTATGGAACAATTTGGGTTGGTGATGGAGAAGATTGGTTTATCTCGGGGGGGGGGGGGGGGATATTTTGGAGGTGGTATGGTTTGTTGAAAATGGACCTGTGGCTGTTGGTATTGGATAGGTTGGGTTTGGAACAGATTATGGGTTTGGTAGTTCTAACGGGGGTAAGGATTTTTTCCCTGTAGTTAGCTAGGTAGTTGGTTATCTTTCCAGCGGAAGCCTGGGTGGTTATTATACCTTGGGTTGAAGTTTTTTTGGTATTGGGGCTTTTGAAAGTTCAAGGCATTTACTTATTCTGGGGGTCCTCCTAAAAGAACATCCTTGATGGATGGAATGGTTGGGAAATTGTCTGTATTATGGTCATGTTTGTCACAAATTGTGAAAACAAGGTCTATAGTTTGTATTTCATGGACATTCCTAAGGTCTATCTCTTCAACCTTCCTAGAGAGTGATGCGAGTTTAGCCCTAACGCTTTCCTCTTATCTAAGTGTATGAATTACAATATTTCTTTGTGGCTTTTCACAGTAAGGTGAGTTTCCCCATGTTTGGTTTTGTTTCTAAAGGCTTTCTAGATACTCGTAAGTATCATTTGGGGCTTTGTTTTTAAAGGTTCCATTACACATCATGTCAATGAATTGTTTGTTCCCCGGACCCAACCCTTCATAGAAAATTATCACTTATTCAAGAATAGAAAAACCATGGTGTTTAACCATGTTTAGGGTGTCTTTGAACCTCTCCCATGTTTCATATAATGAATCTACCTCTTTTTCAAAAAAGTTTTGGATACTCTTTTTAAGTGCAATTGTTTTGTGCTGTGGAAAGTATTTCTTGTAGAATTCTCTTTGTAGTTGGTCCCAAGAGTTTATGGATGATGGTCTCAAAATTTTTAGCCAATTTTTAGCTCGATCCTTTAAATAAAAATGAAATAGCCTCATCTTAGATGATTCTAGTTGATGTGGGGGACACATGATTTCTACAATGTCATTGAACTCCTTAATGTAAAGGTAGGGCATCTCAGACTCCATTCCATGGAATGTGGGAAGATGGTTCAGGACATGGGGTTTAACGATGTAGTTGGAATCTCATAGGGAATTGTTTCTAATGCATGAGGGGGCATTGGTCCAAGAAGTTGTAAGGTAGTCATTCATGGTTTGATCGACTACATTCCCTAGGTTTCGAGCTTCATGGTTTTGGTTCCCCATTTGATTTCCCCCAGGATTTACAATTTGATTTCATGGAAGACCCTCGATTATAATTGGTTCAATTTTTGATTATGGAGTATTAAGAAGATTAGGATCTAATGGATAAAATCCCCTATGTTCACTTGACTCCCCTATCCTAAGAAGTAACCTATAGACATGAAAATTCTAAGGAATTTTTTTGGCTATGAAGTGGCCAACATGGGTTGATTTTAGATGGGTTTAAAGGATCACTAACAGATTTATGTAAATTCAATTTAAAATAATGAGTTGATCCTAGGTTATCGCTCAGGGTGGATTGGACGTATTTCTTTTTCAATGATTTCAATTTCTTATATTTGATATGGGTTCATTTAAGGAGATAAAACAACATCATCACTTACTGGTTTAATGCCTAAACCCTTTAATACTAATCACCTATACACTTGAAGGATCAAAGTTTTGATCACTTCAAGGTAAAGGTTCGTATTAGCACTTTAAGTGTGTGGCCTTAATTTCAACAAGGACGATGGAGTTTAAAAATCATCAAATAAAAATCTCAATTAAAGAAGTGATTATACATTAATTGGGTGATAAATAAAATCCAATCCAGCCCCTTGCTACTCCCTTGGATTAACCCATAAGTGGGTTATCCCTCCATTGATTCTATGGTTTCTATGGAAGTGGAAAGTAGACTCATGAGGGAGGACATGGAGAAGTAAAGAAAACCAACAAAAATAAAATGATCACTCCACCATTGTGTGAATAATTTCACAAGATTTGGTGTGAATAATTTCACACCATGAGGAAATGGTATCAAAGTGAGATGTAGAACAATAGAATAAGAGGATAATAATAACTTTTATTAAGAAACTAAAGTGAATTGAAAAACTTACAAGTGAAAGACAAATTTGAGACAACAAAATCGCAGCATAACATTATAATTGAACAAAGCATACATGATTATTAAATCATCCAACACTACTACATTAAATAGGATTTTTGGAGCCCTTTGGTAGATCCTCCAACATTACATGTCTCCTAAATTAATTTTGGTAGGCCATAGGTGGGTGGAAAGTAAGGGAGAGTTGATTTTTCCACCCTTGACCCAAGGTGGCAGCCTTCTTTCCTTCACCGAAAATAAGTGCTTAGAAGACCTTCTAGATTGCCGAATCAGAGTGGGCCATAGAATACGACACTGGAGCCTCGGATGTCTTCTAACCATCTGTAAAATTTGGGCCCATATGGAGTTGTGGATTCCGATATATGATCATATTAGTGGGCTGTTTTTCTGGGTCACAAAATCTGGCCCAGACTTTTATCTCTAACTTGGGCCGCTTAAATAACCACACTTGAGGCCGAAATAGCACTGGGTACTGAAGAATTATTTGTTCCCATATATCTATTCTAGTAGCCTACGAAATTTGGGCTTCATTGGGAATGTATTTTGGGCCCCACATTCTCATCAGTAGGATGGTGTCCAATATTCCCTCTACAGAATTGTGTCTTTTTATCACCAAATATCACCATCATCCTTTGTGAATCATCCATTGATACCTGAATGAAAAATGTTTAAATTAGAGTGAAGATACATTTCAAAAAATATCAAATTAATATATGTATAATTACATTCCTTATAATCAGATGACTCATTGGGCCTAAATTGGTGTACATTAGGCATGAAGTGCACAAATGATGAGAATTGATGTTCAAAATCAAAATCCACTAATTTAGGCCCATAAGATCAAAAATGAACATTTAATACCATTAAAATGTAATTAACATATGTTTTTTTATTGGATAATTAGTAATAAAACAAAGGGATTAATTCTTCTTTTCTGATGGCATAATCCCCATTGATGTGTTTGATTAACAGGTCTGAACCACCTTTCACCTTTAAGTGACTAACTTGTGCTTGAAGCGCTAATTACAATCATACGATGAGAGCTTGGTATTCTGCTTCATTGTTTTTCCCGCCTCCCAATAATGATAAGGAATAAGGTAACACTGCCTTTTCTGAAGAAATGAGCACAACTCCTAATCCAACATTGTGGAATTTAGGATTTTCTATTTTTCTTCCTGTTGGTCTTCTGGAAGCACCATCAAGATACATCTCCCATACCTGAAGACTATCCTGAATATAGAAGACTTTTTCATTAGGGAGTTCAATATCTAAATATGTATCTTCTACTGAAGGATGTTCAGTAAGGAAATCAGCCATAGCTTGGCCCTTTATTGCCTTTTGAGACACAAATTGAATGTAGAATTGCTGCAAAATAACTGCCCACCTTGCCGGACGTCCTGTAAGAATTGGACGACTAAGGATGAATTTGATCGAGTTATTGCGAGATACCTGTTGGACCTCGTGATGTTGCAGGTAGTGTCTCAACTTCTGAACTGCAAAGATTAATGCTAGGCAGCACTTATCAATACTTGAATATCAGGTTTTTGCTTCAAGCATAGTATGACTGAGATAGTAGAGGCTGTTCTCATTCACAGCATCATTCTTCTGAGCAAGAAAGGCACCCAATGATCACTCTAAGGCTGTCACATAGAGGATAATTGGTTTTCCTTCAACAGGTGGCATATGTACCGGTAGGCTAAAGAGTTATTTCTTGAGAATATCGAATTCTTCTTGAAATTCATCAGTCCACTGCTAGGTGACTCCCTTTTTCATCAATTTGGTAAAGGGTAAACTTTTTCCTACCAAATTGGCGATGAAAAAGCGAATATAGGCTAAATTTACCTAAATTCCTCTCAATTATTTGAAATTTCAAGGAGGTGACAGAACAAGGATTGACTTTGTCTTCTCAGGATCGACTTCGATACCACTATGGCATAAAAAAAAGCCGATAAAGTTTCCTGATGTTACCCCAAAAGCACATTTTAAGAGGTTCGTCTTCAAATTATGTTGCCGAAGCTTGTAGAATTTGACTTCTAAATCAGTCAAGTGATTAGAACATTGTTTTTGTTTGAACACCAAATCATCCACATAACATTCAACAAACTTCCCTAAAAAGGGTTTGATGATACGATGCATGACACGCTGATATGTTGCGCCTGCATTCTTTAAGACAAAGGGAATTACCCGATAGCATAACACACCCTGAGGGGCTCTGAAGGATATGGATTCCTCATCTTATAGAGCCATTCGGATTTGATTATATCTGGAATATCCATCCATGAATGAAAGTGCTTCAATGCCAGCTTTTGCATCAATTAAAAGTTCTGTGATCAGAACTATAAAATCATCCTAAGGACAATGCCGATGAAGATCTCTAAAATCAATGAAAACTCTAATTTGTCCATTCTTCTTTTTCACAGGGACAGTATTAGCGAACCATTTGGGATATTGAACATCTCTGAAGAATTTATCTTTGATAATCTTATCCACTTTAGCTTCAATTTTGGAAGCATAATTTGGGTGTGTTCTTCTTGCGGCTTGCTTAAATCCTCGATGTTCTTCAGGCAAACACAATCGATGGGTAGCACCATCAGGATCAAGACCTGGCATCTCTGTATAGTTCCAAGAAAATATATCTTGATTTTTCTTTAGAAATTAAATATACATCTCTTTCTCTTCAAGTGTAATGGCCGCACTAATTAAAGAGGGGCGTGGATCTTCTTTTGTACCTAGATTAATTTCTTTGAGTTCTTCCACAGTGGTAGAGATACCCTCTTCAAATGCTGGGGGAGAATATCTGAGATCTTCCTCTTCTTCTTCAACATGTGTTTCTTATTCTGTTTATACTTGCATAGTAGATGATGAAGTAGAATTTCCATGATTAATAGAGATGTTAAAATTTGAACATATTGAAGAGGAGGCTTCCATTTCCGACCCGATTGATGATGAAGGGTCTTCTTTGGGTAATAAAGAGGAGATGATGGATTGAGAATCAACATCATTGTTCACCTCTGGTATTGCTATAACTTCTTCTATCCTGGTTGGCGAAGTATAGACTTACTGGATTTTAGCAGATGAAATGAAGACATCTCCATTTGAGCTTTCATCATTGCCTGGTGGATCACCAATTTCTCCCATGTTGTCTAGCTTGATTTACATAATTGACATTATGGAAGTCTCCATAAGATTATTTTGATTTGGGTCTATCTTGTCAATTTGACTGATAGAAAACACATAATCTATACTCACATGTGAAAATGGATTTACTGGAATCTTCTCCAAACAATATGGAGCATTAACGTTGGTAATATCCCTTGTTGTGGATTTCTCCTTTCCCTTCATGTGATAAAATTCTGCCTCAATGTATTGAGATTCACATGTCTTGAACGGGGCCTTATCACCATACAATGTCCCAACTTGACCATCGAAACAATATTTGAGACATTGATGGTATGATTAAGGGATAGCCACATGTTGATGTAGCCAGGGTCTTCCAAGAAAGATGTTGAAGGCTGAGTCTTGATCAACAACCATGAAATCTGAATTGGATATAAGATCTCCAAACAGAGTTCTGAGTGTAATCTCACCTAGTAGTTCTTGTTATTTTTTATCATATCCTTGTAACATCATAGTATAAGGAGATAAATTAGATTCCTTGAGGCCCAATCGATAAAGTGTATGAATGGGGATGTGGTTGACTCCTGAACCATTATCAATGAAAGCCCTTAGGATGTCCACACCATTGACCTTTACAGATAAATAAAATGGTCTAATGTGTCCATGCACGACATCATATTCATCTTCGTCTATGAATGTTATTAATGCATGGAATTCTACAGGATTATTTTTGACATGGAAGGCTTCAGCTACAGCAATGTCAGTTTCAAATTCCTGAGGACTTGACAAAGCCTCAATGAGTGCCTCACGAAGATCCTTTGATAAATTCAAGGCATCCAAAAATTTATAACTAGGCCAGTACATGGGACAAGTGTTTCATTACATAAAACTTTTGATCCAAAGGTCTGTGTTTCCAAACAAAAACATGTGGTTTAACAGGTTCCTTGGAAGTTGATGTTTTGGAAGTTGATGCATCTTGTATCAGGGTAGGAGTTGGAAATACTCATGGCCTTGGAAGATCAGATCGATTAGGTCTATTTACCTGCTGAGAGGATGAAGGTGTAACCTCCAACTGATCCTCCAGAATAACTATGCCAGGACTGAATCTGTTATTGGTGGAAGAATTTTATTTTTCTTTTTGAGCTCGCTGAAGGGTTCTACTACGAGTTTCTACTCCATACATAGTTCTAGCCGGGGTAGAATTGGAATAGTGGCTTCTGGGATATCCACGTCTTCCTCTGTATCCCTGACCTCTGGAACTCTCTTGGATTCCTCTGTTTGATATAAGGAACCCTGGATCATCGAGATCGAAACTGTGAGTGACATAAGGATATGTTAAGTGGATCATATTTATAGAACCGATGATCAACTCTTTAACTGATGAAGACTATGCATGACTAGCTAATTTAGGTTGTGCCATTTGGTGGAATGGTTCCCACAGCTTCGAAGTAGATGGCATGAAATCTGCTAGAGTTAATGACAACTTAGGCTTTGACACAATTTCATCTTCCTCTGATTTCTTTTCTTTCTTCGAACTATGCCGCCCTTTTGAGGGGTTGCCCTATGAAGATGATTTTTTTGTGGCATCCATAGCAGAAGACACAATTGCTTTCTTCAACTGCGTTCACAAAATGGCATGAGTTCGGTTGATCGTTTTCCTGACCATCCAATAATCATATTTCTGTGCATTTTTTTCTTTTGACTTCTTTCCATTCTCCTTATTCATCTGGAACTATAGCAATAACACATGCTACTAGGATGAAGAGCCTTTTAGTTTGACTTGTCCCAAGTCGACCATCTTTTACAGGAGGTCTTTGAAGAAAAAACACTCCTGGCTGGGATGCCCCAACATTTGATAAAAGGGGAAATAATTGGGACGGTCTTTATCTCTTTCCTTGTTTGTCCATTTAGGCCTTGGAAACTGAACCAAATTATTTTTAAGAGTCGAAATTAAGTAGCCAGGAACTTGTTCATTTCATAAAGAGTAAAATTTTCTCTTCAGATCCTCAAATTCTTTCCGTCTTTGATATCTTTGATCATATTGACGAAACGACCTTTGTTGTTGACTCTCAGGAGGTGGAGCCCTTCGAGAAGATGAAGGTTTCGAAGTAGAATCAGGTACAGGTGCTTGGTTAAGCATAACTGTAGCAGTATCTACTTTACCCATTCTTCTTCCTAGAACTGATCGAATTACATGAGATTTAGCCTTAGTCTATATAAGGTAATCTTCAATCTGCTGAGCGATTGAAGTAAGGTCTCGAAACCTTACTGTGTATTTCACTGGGATCAACAGCGTGCATAATTCATCACGCAGATTTTCCACACATATTGGCAACAATTTTTCTTGAGGGAGTGCTAAAATTATGTAATATGTTAATCCCTTTCAGCGAGAAATGAAATCTAAAACCCTTTCATTCTCCCTTTGCTTAAAATTTGTAAGATCAAAAAATGTTGTCTTTGGAAAAGTTGAGCTGAACTGAAGAATGAATTATTGACGGAGATCTTACCATTCGGTAATTGACTGGGATTACAAGCTTGTATACCAAACAAAAGCTGGTCCTTACAAGGTTCGCACGAAGCATCTGAGTTTCACTGCTTCTTGCTATTCTGGAGTTCCCATCATAGGATCGCAAAAAGATATGTAATGCATCAAATGAAATTCAGGATCGCCTGATCCATTAAAAATAGGGAATACAGGGTTCCCAAAACTTGATGGGTGAGGGATTGAATCTAACCATTCAAGGTAATCTCTCTTTTCTGGTTGAACCTGCGCACGCTTCCCTTCCATAGTCTCTAACTGAGCTGTTAATGACTCAATGGTAGTTATTAACTTTTTAGAAACATCCGATTGAACTTGGACCTAAACAGGTGCAATGACTAGATCTTGGACCGGTATGACAGCTGATACTGCAACCGATGGCAGCACTACCGATTGTTGTTGCACTTGACCCATAGGATTATACATGTGAGGGTATACTGATAAAGGAGGATATTCTTGATCCATCTCTGTATCCACAACAAATTCCCTTGGCTGACTGGCTCCAGTACGTTTAGGAGGAAGACTACCCTGAAGTAGTTCTGCATTCATCCTCCTCAATTCCTTCATTTCATCCTCTTGTTGTGCAAATATTTTCTCTAATGAGAGCTATTGGGATTCTCCAGAGGAAGGGTAGGTAACCTGATTATTTCCTTTCCCCTTGTTTTATCCCTTTTAGAGAGGGGGAAGTGTGTTAATTGAAGGAACACCCAGATTCTGGGTAAACCTTTGATTTCGTGTACGCACACCTTATTCATTTGTGTCTGTGCGTACAACATCTTGAGCAGGAACCTCTTCATCTGAGTCCCCTAAGTGAGCCTCATGTTCCGGAGGATCAGCAATAATGGAATTAAAGACATTAATTGATACATAACGCAATGCATCCATTCTATTAGGATTTCTGCGATATTGTCTTCTTTTGTGTCCCTGGGGAGACATTGCCTTTTGTTGATTTGATCCTTCCGGAACTTCCTGATGAACCAAAATTTGGAGGGAATCTCTTGATAATTTGGCTCTTTGTTCTTACTGTGGCTTCTTCTTCAATCGAGAGAAGACCGAATTTCACTGAGGAGGGGATTTATTATTTGAAAAAGTCCCTAGTCCGGTGGACTTGGGATGTTCCTGCCGCTCAACTCCTTGAGTCTTATTTGTTGATTCCAAGGGTTGGGTTGAAAGAGTCCCCAGTCTGGCAAGATGGGGTGCCTTTTGACAAGCTATATATGAGACTTTCTTGAAATCTCTGTTGATTTTTCAGACTTTAGTCTGGAAATTTGCTGGATGCCTCAACCTGTATCCACTTTTATCACCTGGCTCATATGAACGATGGATGATTTCTGACATTTCTATTATTTTATGATGTGTTTTCTCCATACGAGAGGACTATTCAATATTCTCATTTTCTTGATGTAGGATTAATTCAACAACATGTTCTCTGTATAGTTGATTTTGAGAAAAACTAGTTGAGGCATGTTCTTGAGCAAACCTTTGATTACAAACAGAGCCAGTTGGCGGTGGCCGACCATGGGCAATAACATTGCATGAGACCATCTTCGGCGAGCTTTGCTGACTGGAGAGTAAAGTAAGATTTAGTGCTCCATGAACACCCCATCCCCTGATATGAATACCAGTTGGGGAATTGGAAATTAACTGACGCAATATTCTTAGTGCGCCAAGGCATGGATGCTGAAGGGATCTCTGCTGCTTTTCAGCCTTCGAATATCTAGAGACTGAGAGAGATGCCAAATCAATTTGGCATTGTAACCCTTCTATTATCTTGACATAATATTTATATTCATCATAAGATATTATTTTCTTTTTCCACTAAATAAGAGTTTTCCATATGTTGAGAAGAGTATCTTGAATACAATCTTCCATCAACACTTTTGGAATGTCATATTGAGAGTCAGCCAAAGGGCAAAACATGAATCGCACTTCACCTTTTGCTAGTTTTTTTCTCATATTCAGCACTTCCTCTTTATCATTCAATGAATATTTTTCTGCCGGATTTGACCAGAGCTGGTGCTTCCTTGTTTCTTCATCGGATTCAACAGGATTGGTATATAATTCACTGATCAAACTAGAAGATGAATGACCCAGGGGTGGTTTGGAGAATGACCTACACCCCGGGCTATCTTCTGATTGAGAAAGTATTTCACCTGCTAGCGATGAAGCATCAGACATGACTGGGTTCGCATTTGCAAGTGCCTCAAGATAGGAGGGATTTATTGGCACTACATTGTCCATTAAATCATTTTCCGGGCAATGTGCTTCATTACTGCAGAGAGGACTTTCAGAAAAAAAATCATCATCATCGGGAGGACCACCATGGTGGGTTACAAAAAAATATGAGATCTCTTGCCCCTTATTCTTCTGTCCACACAGAGGGTTATTGTAGATCTCATCTGAAGATGAAACCTCAAGATCGAACAAACTGTCATGAAGCATGCCTTCATGAGAAAGTGTCTGTTGAAGACATTCGGAATTAATATTCTCACTATTGGAAAATGAGGGAGTAGAATCTTGGATTCCAACAGGTAACTGCTTGAGGGATTCAATAACTCTAGCATCGAGCAAGGCCTTGTTACAGATTAGCCCTTGATTTTTTGACTGTGTTGGGCGGGTCTTCTTCTTAGAAGCCTTCTTACTCACCTTGTAAACCACTTGTTGATGAATGTGGCTACTCTGAGCAGGTGTATGTGCCTGATCAGGAGAGATGGCCAGGTTAGGCTGACGATCTCCACTCAAATTAGGTGTATGTGTGTGATGACCCAGTCTCTCTTGGTCCTTTCCTTTGCCAAAAATCTGGATCCTAAAGGGGTAGCGTCTCGGCGCGACCGATCGGGGAGACCGATCGGCGTGACCGATTGGTAAGACCGACCGGTGCGACCGATTGGTGAGATTGAACGGTGCGACCGATCGGTGGGACTGACCGGTGAGACTGGTCAGTGCGACCGATTGACGCGACCGATCGGTGAGACCGATTGGTGAGACTGATCGGTGAGACCGATCGGCGCGACCGATCGGCGCGACCGATCAGTGAGACCGATCGGCACGACCGATCGACGTCACCCAGCTTTTTCGTGGTTTTTTTTCTAGTGACATGCGCAAATTGAGTTTTAAACCCTTCTTTGACCCCCTTTTTAAGCTTGTTTTAAAGCCCGGTAACGCCCATAAATTTTATAATTAAATATTTAATAAATTAACCTTGTGTGCGCGTTGGTTTAAAACACCCGACCCCTTTAATAAGGTGTCGAGCCGTGTGGTCAACCCATGACCCCTGATCCTTATGCGGTTTGGCATTCTTATCTCAACCGTCTGCGGCTCTTATAAACTAAGGGTTAGTCGTGGTTTCTTCTTTTCTCGATCACCCTATGCTAAGAGTACCCTTCGTCCAGACGAGCAGCTTTTTGTTCAGACGAGCCGCATCGATATGCGTGAAGTTCCACACCCGGCCTAAGTGTTGATAGATGATGTGATTTTCGTTCAGGCGAACCGTATCGCTATCCATGAAGTTCCGCCCCCGGACTTAGCGTCGATCGTTGATCAACAAGTTGGGAATTTCTTCGTCTCTCACTTTTGTGTATCATGTGGGGTGGGCATGCTTTTGATTCTGTAGAATTGGTTAAACCAGACCTAAATAAAGATAGTGAACTGATTATATGAAGAAAGAATGGTGGGGTTGTGATCGTTGATGCTGTTTTATGTTATAATTATCTTCATGAATTGTGCGGGCTTACCCATACTGAAAATCTTGGCCGTTGGTGGTCTTTCTCTGTGCACTAATGAATCCCTTGGGATGTTTTAAATGACTTTTTGTGGTTGTGAACTCCTGCTATAAAAAGGTAAATTGGTTAATCATGTACACTTGGATAAATAAATTGAACACACCAGGATCAACCCTTCTGTGATAACCCCTGGTTAAAGTACACGAAATTAAAACCATGGAGTGTGTTAAATCTAATAAATTTGAAAATACCGGCATGGCCCTACTTTGTGTTGGTGGTAGTGGTTTGGTTGTTTTTCTTTTATGGGCTGATTGCTGGAGATATGGGAGGGGATGGGATCTCCTGTTGATATGGATTCTGTGGTTGTGAGTTTTAAGACTGGGTGGTTACCTTTTTTATATCACGAATTGGGGTGGGATACTCTATTGATGAGAAACCATTTTGGGGGACACGGGGTAGTGTCTCGAGGGTTTCATTGGTTCCAGTACATCAAGGGATCTCACTTATCCTCTTGTTGTTGTAACATTTCAAGAGCACCAGGTGTGAATGTTTAAATTGATGTTTGGCTGGATTCTTTCCTTGGTTATGCGTATGGTGTTAGTTTCCTAAGTAGGTGCATGACCTTATTTAAACATTATTAATGAACATGAAAACAAGAATGGGGCAAATGAGTTTTGTTGGCAGGAGTCGTGACTCGGACTTGAGTGCTGTTGTGATCTGTAGGATGTCTGAAGAAAAACTTAACTTTGGGTGAGTGCTTGTTACCTACGTATATACATTTAGTTTTGTGTTTCTTATTCACACCGCACCCAAGTTGAGCACATAGTGCCGAACACCCCCATTTCATGGGGGAGGTTGTTTTTTCCAACACTATTCTTAGTAGCTGGTTATTATCTCCTTTTCTGCTCCCTTTCCCAGATAGCCCTAGTACCGTCGGGCAGGCTGTGATGGCCTGAGGTCCATTATTAGACCAAGAATCTTTGGGCAGGGTAGTGTGGTGGTTGGACCAGGTGTTTGCAGGCAGGTGGTTTCCCAAGTGTCTTTGGGATGAGGCCCATGTCTCTTTGGGCATGGCAGTGGATCTTCTAGCCCAGGTGTCTTCGGGTGTGGTGGTGGTTGTTCTGGCCTAGGTCTTTTCAGGCGTGGTTTCGTGTGACAGTTGTGGCCCAGGTGTTTTCGGGAAGGATTTGGCAGTGGGACTGCGTGCGGTTGTGGCCCAGGTGTGTTTGGGTGGGTGTGGCAGTGGGACTGCAGTGAGAATGGAGGGATTGGTTCCATGCATAGGATGTCTCAATAACCAGTGGGAATGTGGAGCGGGGTACCCAAACATCGATGTGCTCTTATATATATTACTTGGTTTGTGTTACTTGGTGAGTGTAGCTGGTGAGTGGGATGGGTGAAATCCTTCATAGTAATGGTTGTCTGCTTCTCACGGGACTTTAGTACGTTCTCCCACTTGTGCACAAGAGTCTTTGGTTTTACCTACTGAGTGTACTTGTATGCTCACCCTACGTATATAAAACTATTTTTAGGTTACCGGGAGGACTTCGGGGATCGCGTAGGACCATACTAGCTCGGGCCATTGGGTAGTTGTAGTTGCTGTTTTCATTTCTTTGGTACTTACCCTTGAAGTCACTTTTGTAATTTGTGGCTTTTACTTTTGGAACATGCATGTGAGAATGGTCTACTTTTGGATTTACTTTTATTTTACTTTTGGTGTTGTTGGGTTTCACCATATTATCTCCCAATCCTATAAAACAAAAAGGGTAATGCCTTCCACTTGTGTGTAATTTCCATACCCTTGGTGCTCGTCGCCACTCCAGGACCTATAGAAGGCGGGTTTCAGGGGTCATTATCTCTCCTTCAACTTAAATAAGGAAGGGCTTGGCAACCTGCTGACCCTTCCCTCCTTTTGGTAAAGGTGGGTCGTGAAATAATGGTATCAGAGGGGAGGTTGAGAGGTAAGATGGAGTCTAGATTTAGGCACAGTGAGGATTGCATGGGATGGTAAGGCAACAGTGGTGGGTGACCTTGGTGCGTGAATTAGGCCAGGGAAGACCGGCTAGGACACAGGATTTTAGGGGCCCCCGTGATCCGATGCAAGGACTCTAGACCTACCGAACGACCAAGTGAGGCCATTCTAATTACAGGGTAGAGACCATAGGAAAGGTACATTCATCATAATGACTTGTGTTCTCGTGTTTTTGGGATTTCTTGGTAATTAAGAGTAAATGAAAAGTGTAAGAAATTTTTAGAACAATATTCTGCACTACTTGGGCTTAGGAATTCTTTATTTACCTTGCAGATATGGCACCTGCAAGGCGACCACGTGTGGTACAGGCGATCAAGGCCCCAGAGACTACATTGGCCAATCAGCATAGAGCTGATCGAGAGGAAGAGGACGACATGTGGGAGAAGACTCTTCAGGCCTTCCAGCGACAGACCCTCGAGAAGTACGAGGGCATCACCTCTGACATGAAGATGGAAGGCTGGCTAGAGGAGCTAGTGATAGCCTTCGACCTGATTCGGCCCCCGACCGAGTACTGGGTTCCTCTGGCCATCAGCCAGATGCGCGGAGTGGCGCGTCAGTGGTGGACGCTTTATCTGGGGGAGAGGAGAGAGGCTGAGGTGCCATGGGCTGGAGTTCCTGGCGGAATTCCTCTTCTCGACGATGAAGGCAGAAAAGAGACAGGAGCTACTCTCCCTCCAACATGGTATGTCAGTGAGGGAGCTAGGAATATAGTTCAAGGACCTCCTACGTTTTTCCCCGGACCTCTTTTCCGACGACGAGTCTCGGGCAAGACGTCTAGAGGAGGCGCTCCGACCCTCCCTCCAGTATGTTGTTACCCCCTTTACCCTGCCGACGTACTTGGAGGTCTAGAAGAAGGCTGAAGTGGTGGAGAGGATGCACACTCAAGGAGGTGTGTCACGAGAGGGGATCCAGCTGGGACCATCAAAGGGGAAGGCCGTCAGCACCAGGCCTCCAGCGTCAGAATCCTCCAGGTTCCGACCCGCAGGGAGTAGGCCACAACAGTTTCAGTTTCAATCCCCCGGTCCTCGCACTTTTCCTTCGGGCCTGGGACCGCGATGCTTCGTCTGTGGGAGCCATGGACATCTCTGGAGTCAGTGCCCGGACCGGGTATAGTACGGCGGTGGAAAACATCCCCAACACCCGCCCCAACAGTAGCTTCCATCCAGGCCTTTCCAGCAGCAGCAGGGACAACGAGCGCCCGCTCCTCCAAGGACAGACGTAGGAGGAGGGGGCGGACCTCAGGGCGCTCTTCAGGGACCTTGACCAGGGCGTGGTTGGGGATGTGGACGACAGCCGAGGGGAAGAGGAGACGGGCGTGGATAGCTACACGCCACGGAGGCAGCAGTTCTAGTAGGGCTGGAGGTTGTTTGAGGTACGATCAGTTTGTTTAGCACTCTTTCTTATGCCTTGTTCGATACCGGTGCTTCACACACCTTTGTTGCACACAGTCTATCCCATTCCTTAAAACTAGATTCAAAGAGACTTCCAGTGCCCCTGGTGTTGAGCACACCAGTCGGGGGTCAGACCGACTTGTTGTTTGTTTGTTGGGGATGCAGACTGATGATAGGGCCACATCAATCGATTAGGGATCTTCTTCTGCTACAGATACAACCATACGTTGTCATCGTAGGCATAGACTTTCTATTTTTTGTGTGTTCCATCATTTTCTATTTTCGAGGAAGGTTTGTGTTCTCGGACTTGGGTGGCTGGCGTTTTACCTTCACCAGCGAGAGGAGCAGTCAGAAGGGAAGTAGGTGAGAGGAACCCCTCATCTCCTTTTTGGCCGAGCTATCAGTGGAATCAGTAGATGCTAAGATGGTGGAGGTGCCAGAGGTTGTCCGTGAGTTTATGGACGTCTTTCCTAAGGGGGTAACGACTCTACCCCCTCGACGGGATATCGAGTTCGGGATAGAACTGCAGCCCGACACTCGTCCGATCTCAATGGCTCCTTACCAGATGGAACCTTCAGAGCTACGGGAGTTGCGGATCCAGATTGATGATCTAATGAAGAGGGGTTATGTTCGGCCAAGTGCATCACTATGGGGTGCTCCAGTCTTGTTCGCCAAGAAAAAAGATTGTGGTCTCAGGTTGGGCATAGACTACAGGAGGCCGAATCAGCTGACGATCAATAATTTCTACCCTCTTCCGAGGATAGACGATCTTTTCGACTAGCTGAAATGGGAAGGATGGTTCTCGAAGATCGACCTGCGGTCTGGGTACCACCAGTTGAGAGTGAAGGAGGGAGACATCCCGAAGACGGCATTCAGGTGCAGATATGGACACTTGGAGTTCGTAGTCATGCCCTTCGGTGTTACAAACGCCCCACCTATGTTCATGGGTCTTATGAACTCCATATTCCGGGAGTACCTATATCGGTTCGTAGTTGTGTTCATCGACGACATCCTGGTCTCCTCAAGATCGGAGGAGGCCCATGCAGAGCACCTGAGGACGGTTCTGGAGGTCCTCTGACATCATCAGCTCTATGGGAAGTTGTCGAAATGCAAGTTCTGGACACGAGAAGTGCACTTCCTCG
This sequence comes from Viscum album, assembly GCA_963277665.1. Taxonomy (NCBI): domain Eukaryota; kingdom Viridiplantae; phylum Streptophyta; class Magnoliopsida; order Santalales; family Viscaceae; genus Viscum; species Viscum album. The sequence continues at coordinate 605,105,165 of OY728139.1, read as the reverse complement.
AGCACGTGGTGTTTGAGCAGGGGGTAGCGGTGGAACCATCAAAGGTTGAGGCAGTTGTTTCTTGGGTAGCACCAAAGAATGTGGCAAAGGTCCGTAGTTTCCTCGGGCTAGCGGGTTACTATCGGAGGTTCGTACCCAACATCTCCCGAGTTGCAGCCCCTTTGACGACCCTAACCAAGAAATACCAGGTTTTCGTGTGGAGTGAGCAGTGCGATTCAGGCTTCAGCTATCTGAAGGAGAAGTTGGTCGGTGCCCCAGTGCTGAGATTTCCAGAAGAAGGGGTGGCGTATGAGGTGTTCTGCGATGCTTCAGGACAGGGCCTAGGATGTGTGTTGATGCAGAAACAAGGGGTGATCTCTTATGGGTCCAGGAAGCTATGCCCTATGAGCGTAATTACTCCACCCACGGCCTGGATCTTGCAACAGTCATTTTTGCGCTAAAGTTATGGTGGCACTACCTCATTGGAGAATTCCTTTTGGTCTTCACAGATAACAAAATCTTGAGGTATATATTGTCCCAGCAGGACCTAAACTTACGACAGTGGAGATGGGTGGAGTTCCTCCTGGATTATGAATTTTAGATCTCTTATACTAATGGAAAGGGAAATGTAGTGGCCGATTCCTTGAGCAGAAGGACACAGAAGGATGTGGTCTGAGAGTCAGAGGACACCAGGAAGGTGACAGAGGAGTTGGCTTCCTTACACCAGGATGCGAGGATTGATGATGGTAGAGGTTGCCTATATCTGATGGCAGTGCAGTCGTCTCTATTTCAGAAAGTGGAGGAGTCTTAGTGGGGAGACCCAGAGTGCGAAGTGATGCGTGATCGAGTTGACCAGGGTAATGCTCTGGAAGGATGGACAGAGGATGGTCAGAACCAGATACTTTTCCAGGGAAGGTTGTTTGTTCCTGGAGTGATGCGTGGAAAGGTTCTCAGTGAGTTCTACAACTCACCCCTGTAGGTACACCCAAAAGTTTCCAAGATGTACCAGGGACTGAAGAGACAGTTTTGGTGCCCCGGAGTGAAGCGAGAAGTGTCAGAGTTTGTGGCCAAGTGATTAGTGTGTTAGCAAGTGAAGGTTGAACACCGAGTTCCAGGCAGCCTACTGCAGTCTCTAGATGTCCCCGAGTGGAAGTGGGATGACATCAAGATGGATTTAGTCATGGGACTTCCCAAGGTCCAAGTGGAATACGATGCCATCTGGGTGGTAGTGGACCAGTTGACGAAATCGGCCCACTTTCTAGTGATCAGGGAGTCGAGTACTTTGGATTCTTTGGAACGAAAGTATGTGGATGAGGTGGTGCGGTTGAATGGAGTTCCGAGGTCTATAGTCTTGGATAGGGATGCACGGTTTACCTCGCGGGTCTGGAAAGGATTTCAGCATGCTTTTGGCACACAGTTACGCCTTAGCACTGCTTTCCATCCCCAGACAGATGGAAAAACATAGCGCACCGTCCAGACCTTGGAGGATATGCTGCGGGCATGTGTTCTGGACTCAGGAGGATCGTGGGTGTGACACGTGCCCCTGGTAGAGTTCGCCTACAATAATAGATATCACTCTACTATTGGTGTGGCCTTGTTTGAAGCCTTGTACGGGAGGCTATGCCAATCACCTATGTGTTGGGCTGAAGTAAGAGAGGCAGGCATCCTTGGCCCGGAGGTGGTGCAGAGCACGACAGAGAATGTTCAACTCATATGGGAAAGGATGAAGGCGGCCCAGGACCGGCAGAAGTCGTATGCTGATACCAGGAGGAGGACCTTGGAATTTGAGGATGGAGACCACGTGTTCTTAAGGGTCTCCCCTCGGCGTGGACAACGGAGGTTCGGCAAGGGGAGTAAGCTTTCTCCCAGGTTCATCGGGCCCTTCGAAGTGTTACGGTTGGTCGGCGAAGTGGCCTATCAGCTAGTGTTACCACCGCCGCTACTGAGGATACACGATGTTTTCCCCATGTCCCAACTCCGTCGGTATCTGCACGACGATTCACACGTCCTCGGCTGGGGAGATATGGACATCGAGGATGACGTGACTTTTCTGGAGAGACCAGTGATGATCGAGGATTTCAAATAAAATGTGCTTTTTAGGCGAACCATTCCTTTGTTTCGTGTGTTGTGGAGACATGGTAGGCTTGAGGAGAGTACATGGGAGAGGGAAGCACAGATGCATGCCTAGTACCTAGAATTGTTTTGAGTTATGTTCTGTTTGTTATAGCTGTTGTGGTAGAACATTTTACCTTGTTGGCTATGAAATGATAGTTTCATTTTCCTTTGAATGTGTGTGAAAAGTACTAGCTCTGAGGTAGGATAGAACCCAACCCCTAATCAAGACGCATTAAGGTGGATGTGATTAAACCTGTGCGGACGAGTCAGTGCCACCCAAAGAGGATAATATTTTGACATGGGGAAGGATTCTCCCCAACCCCCATAGGCTTGGGAAGTTTGACATGATATGTTTCTTGGTTCGTGATAGGAAAGTGTTCTTAGTTAACAATGAGGTTCACTCTTGAGAGGTATCATTCGAGGTGGTTGTTCGGACCCACTCTTTCCTTATGGGTTGTTTAAATTCTTGAGGGCGAGAATAGTTTGAGAGGTATCTGATGTGATGACCCAGACTCTCTTGGTCCTTTCCTTTGCCAAAAATCCGGATCCTAAAGGGTTAGCGTCTCGGCGCCACCGATCGGGGAGACCGATCGGCGCGACCGATCAGTAAGACCGACCGGCGCAACCGATTGAGGAGACCAATCGGTGAGACTGACCGGAATGGCCGATCGGGTAGACAGATCGGTGCGACCGATCGGTGTAACCCGGCTTTGTCGGGGGATTTTTCCAGTGACGTGTGCAAATTGAGTTTTAAACCCTTCTTTGACCCCCCCCCTTTTTAAGCTTGTTTTAAAGCCCGGTAATGCCCATAAATGTCATAATTAAATATTTAATAAATTAACTTGGTGTGTGTGTCGGTTAAAACCACCCGGCCCCTTTAATAACGTCTAGGGCCGCGTGGTCAACCCACGACCCCCGCTCCTTACGCGGTTTGGTGTTCTTATATCAACTGTCCGCGGCTCTTATAAACTAAGGGTTAGCCAAGGTTTCTTATTTTCTCGATCACCCTGTGCTAAGAGTACCCTTCATCCAGACGAGAAGCTTTTCGTTCAGACGAGCTGCATCGCTATGCGTGAAGTTCCGCGCCCGGCCTAAGCGTTGATAGACGAGCCGATTTTCATTCAGGCGAACCGCATCGCTATCCGTGAAGTTCCGCCCCCAGCCTTACCGTCGATCATTGATCAACAAGTAGGGAATTTCTTCGTCTATCAATTTTGTGTATCATGTGGGGTGGGTGTGCTTTTGATTCTGTAGAATTGGTTAAACCAGACCTAAATAAATATACTGAACTAATTATATCAAGAAAGAATGGGGGAATACTTGTGTGAAAAAAGGGTTGTTCTCCACCTTTATGAATCTCAATGGTCACATAGGGGAATAATTGTATGACAAAAAGGGTCATAGTCATCACGATTTGAGCCAATTAGGGAACATCTTCAATAAATAATTGAATAAAAATACCTTATTCCCTTGTCTAAAGATTCTTATTGTGATGTACTGATCATGAAACTTATGGGGTTTATAGTTATAAATCATGGAATTTTCAGAGGTATACTTTCTTATTTCTTCTAGTTCATCCATTTGTAGCATCCTAACATCTCCTGTATTTCGAGTATATTTTTTTAATTTTTTAATTTTCAAGTATGATTGATGTTCTAGTTCGACAGGTAAATGGTATGGCTTTCTATAAACAAGTCATAACAATGTTGAGCTAATGGGTGTCTAATATGAGGTGTGGTATTCAAAGATTGAATCATCTAACATGAGGATCCAGTCATTCTGAATCATTTTGACAGTCATTTCTAGGATTTTTTTTATTTCCATGTTTGACAATTAAACTTTCCCACTTATTTTTTGGTGGTTGGGAGTTCATGTGTTGTTCCTGATTCTGTGCTTCTCAATTATTTAGTTTAAAAAATTATTTTTAAAATGTGTTCCCTGGTCAATAAGGAGAAATTGGGGAAATCCAAATCATGAAATGATATTTTTTTATTTAAAAATAACATCACTACTTTTTCATTTCATGAATGGTAGCTTCTGATTCAATAAATTTCGAGAGATGGTCAACACAAACAAAGAAATTGAAATTTCCATTTTACTTATAGAATGACCCAATGAAATCTATTTCCCATATATCAGTGATTTTGGATTTTATGATCGGGTTTTGGATGATTTCATTTCTCTTCCTGATGGTGATAGTTCATTAGCACTGATGAATTCACTGGAAAAATTTTATTACATCTTTATGGTCTATGAGACAAATGATTTCAATTTTTAGGATTTTAGTTACCATGGATTCTGGTCCATGATTCCCTCTATGTGGTGACATGTGAAACATTTGTCTAACACTTTTTATATCATACTCTGGGACACATCACCACATTAATCCATCAACACAACACTTAAAAAGTAGTGGTTCATCCCAATAGTAGTGTGAGGCTTTGAAAAAAATATCCTCCATTATTGGTAAGGGAGGCCAGGTTTGAGTGATCTCATTGTGACATAGTTTTAAATTTGTAAAACCAAGGGCATTACTTCATTAATATTTTTAAAAGAGTTTCATATGGGATGTCAACCATAATTTCAAGATTATTCTCTTCCCTAGTGATGGGTTGTGGGAGTCTGGATAGATGGTCAAAAATTATGTTATCAGACCCCTTAGTATCCTTTATGATGATTTCAAACTCTTGAAATAGCAGGATCCATTTTATCATATGTGGCTTGGAAGACTTTTTACACAACAAATATTTAAGGGATGAATGTTCAGTGTAAACATTTAATTTTGATAGAATAAGGTTTGAGTGAAACTTTTAGAAAGAATGGGAGACTTCTAATAGTTACATCTATATAGGTGTGTCATTTTCATAAGATTCATTCAAGTTGTGACTGTAAAATTATATACAACAAATGATGTGGATGACTCGCTGTCCCAAGGCAGCACCTACAGTAAGTTCACTAGAATCGTACCTCAATTACAAGACTTTTTTCTAGTCTTGTGAAATGATAATGGGAGAGGCCTTCTGGAGGTTCTTTAGAATGTTGAATTCACAATCAATCATTTCAATGATTTATAATGAATTATCCTTTTATAATAGGTTTGATAATGGGAGGGATAGATTCTAAGAATCCTTATTGAAGTAGGGTAGAGTCCCTCATGGCTCATAAACATCCTTATACCTTTAATAATTGAGTGCTAAGGAAATTCCTTGATCAAATTTATTTTTATAGTTCAACATCTATGCAATTCGTTTATTTTTTTTCAAATACTATGAATCTTTGTACCATAAACATACATTTCAAACCATTTAAAACTAGTGGGGTTTCTTTATAGAGTTATAGGAATAATTATAGATTTCCTAGGAATACCTAGAAAGGTATTCTATAAACATAAAAATAACTCATAAATACCTTTAATAATTACTCTACCATATCATAGAATACATGTGTCATGCACTGTTGGAAGGTCCTCAATTCGTTAAACATACAGAATGACTTGTATCTATAGATGAAGGAAAAATAAACATGTGATTGTAGTCTTTGAGTAATTAGCTAGTTCAACTGTAATTTGATTCATTCCAAAATATTAATGCATGAAATAATATAATTCACATCCTTTTAGTATCATTAATATTTAATCATTTAAATACATTTGGAAATTATCTTTTCGGGTTTCTATATTTATGTTTCTATAGACTATTCATACTATCCATTTCGTGACGGTTTGAGTTGATACTAGTTCATCTTCGTCATTTTTTACACTGTGAGGCCTCCTTTATTGGGAACGACTAGTAGTGGACTCACCCAATTGCTATTTGAGATTGAATTAATTATTATACCTTCTAATTGATTGAATAATTCTTTCATAACCAATTCTTTATCCGTGGGATGAGTTTCTTTTAGGGCTGGAATTTGGGTTTCACACCTTCTTCCAGTAAATTCTTATATGTATGGTTTATGGGGTTTGTCTCTCTAATTTCAACCAATCCCAAGGGGATTTATTTCTTTGTGTAAATTATATGACATTTATTCCATTTACACAACATATACCACTAAATGGGTTCCTACATGTTTACCTTAAGCCCCACTCGACATATAAAATGCCCGAGAACATGATGTGACCCCTTACACGATGTGTGCAACCTTTACATGGTGTGTGACCCCTTGTGGGGCACCTGCCTGTATACCTGGAAATATAATCCTATTAGGAATGTATGACTACAAGGTTTTCTCCCCACATGGGTACTATCTGGGTACAATGCTATGTTATGCTTCCCTATATGGGATTTCAAGTTGAGTTATCAGCCTTAACCCCAAAAAAAATCCACATAATTTACTCCCATGTACGTGGTAAATAATCCCAAAATATAATCTTTCCCAAATAAGAATAACACATGGATCTTATTCACCTAACCTCACACCGTTTACATTGGTTTCCTTGAATAGGAATCACCCAAAACTGCCTTAAACCACACGTTTTCTCACATAAAACTCTTGGTCAATCCGCACGGGGTCTCCCAAAACCTAAAAAATGTATAATTTTATTTAAAAAACCTAATATCATGGATTTTCAATGAAACCCATAAAATAGATGTACTTCAAATTGAAAATAAAAAAAAATTATCCAGGAACTGCACCACCTTGCCACTGAGCGTCAATCTACCTCTACAAAATGTGGTTCCTCCTTCTTCACTATCCCATTTTCCAACATATCCCTCTCATTATGGATTACAAAAAAGAGTTTTCTCTTTTGGGAATGCACAAAAATACAATGGAAAATAGAGTAAAGGTAAAATGAAAAAAAAACAAAGGGGAGAAAATCTAAAAGAAATAAATAAAAAAGAAAAGGTTCTTAGAACCCAATGCAATGCAATGCATTACCTAGGAAAACCACCACATTTTTCACTGAACCACTAATAAAAAATATCAATATGATTTTTCAACTAAATTATATGACTGAATAAACCTGAAGAAATAAATTAATATTTTATTATTTAAATATTAAATATTCTATGAAAATTATTATGGATCTAATTTCTTCAAAAAACCTATCCTATGTTAAAAACCTTATTTAAGGGACCAAAAAGTGGTTGGAATAAATATCCAATTTCATATTTTTGGAAAATTTACCATTATTACCCTGAATACCCCTAGGAAAAAAAATGTTCAAATTTTCCCTGAAATTCAAAACCCGTGATGACGTGTGTCATCACATCTTCCCTACAGGTTCTATTGTGGTTTCATTGTAATTTAATATATTCAGTGAGTTTTGTATTTAGTAGAATATGGACATCTGAATGTATGTCAGGGGAGAAACAATTATATTTTATTTTAGTTTTAATTTTTTTATATAAATGAGTAATTAATATATTAGTTAAATGAATAATGTGTATCACATGATATATTTTTTTAGAAAATATATTTTTCGGAAGGTGATAAAACATTGATTCAAAAATCAGTATCCATGTCCATATAACAAAAATACCACCATCAACAAAACCTTATGGGGGCCAAACTAGGAAATTTTTTGAACCTAATAGCATGGTTCCCAAATATAAGAATGATATAATAAATATTCCAAAATTAGAAAAATTATTTTAAACTAATTCCTCCACCAAAAATATATGTTTCACATGCCTTAGGATTAACCACCCAATGTAAAATAAAATAATAATAAAAATCCATTTTATATATTGAAATTTATCTAATTAAAAACTATTTACTAAGTGAAAATATAAGAGAAACTTTTTTACATGACCACTATATAAAAATAAATTGATCACTTGTGTTTTATACGAAAATATAATTATAAAAAATAAAAAATAAGGTATAAAAAATATTTTAAGGGATGGAAAAATATATTCAATCAAAATATAGTTATTTTGTAACTACCATGTCCAAACTGACCAACTACTCAATGCATGTAAAAATATATTTTATATCCTAAACGTTGATAGCTTAATAGTAATTTAAAAAAATAATTCTCCAATTTTTAATGCGTGATATCTATCGAACCATGTTCTATCAGAATTCCCTACAAACTTATGTTAAATTATTAATGAATAGAGGAAAGAAAAAACTGTGGGACTTTTAAGCATTGAAATTATAATGGGACCCCGAGATACTACATGAATATATATATATTAAACTTGAAAATTTGTTATCGTCAATAATAAAAATGACGAGAAGAACAAAAATGTATAATCAAACAGTAATACTAAAAGAAAGGAAACACTCATTATAAAGACTAAATTCCCTGAATTTTTTTAATTATCGAAAAAAACATCCAATAAAATAAAATTATATAAAAACTAGGGAAATCTATGTGAAAAAATATCCTCAATATATACCCCATTAGATTAAGATACTTATATAACATTTAAAAATGACATTACCTAAACCAATGAATACAACCTAGTAATCCAAATCGTAATAAAACCCAAAAATTTAAAATGATAAAAATAATATTTTCATTCAATACCAATAATTAGTTCCTACAGCTATTTTTAATATTATATATAAGTACATCTATCCATGATACTAAGAATAAACTAATCCCTGAATAAAAAATAAAATAGAAATAAAAAAACTATAATATATACTTGTATCATTATTTAAATGATATAAGGATTCCAATGAATCAACCCCACCCACACTCTAAAAATTGTCAACAAAATGTAATTGAATAGAAACGAAAATCATTGTATTAATAAATTCGAGAATATTTATTATTCCATAATAAAAAAGAGAAAACAAAATAATGGGATAAAACATAAAATTAAAGAACCAACAACTCAAATACATCTAAGCATAATATTATTACCACCAATTCTTGGAGCCAACTATCTTGTCCACTCAATATAGATCTTTAGGATATATATTATGATGAAATACACAATCTAATTAATTATAGAACAATCATATTCACTAAGTTTCTACAAAGGCCTAACCATATATAGGATAAGAAACTATTAAAAAATCATAATAAATTAATCCCTCCCCCCTAGAGTATCTAATACTAAGAAACTATTATAAAATCCAATTAATATAGAGGGACTATTTAGTAATGTAATTTATATGTTTTTTTTATAATATAAACATATAAAATACCAAGGGTAATATTTTTTTAACAAATAATGATGGTTTAGGTTATGTCCCACTCTAAAGAATCATGTCATTTAATGAAAAACTCCTTACGAGAAGATTAATATAAATAAAAAGAAATGAAAATAAATTGACATTGTACCTCCCTCTATATATTGAAATCTTAAGTAAGAGGGATTAGTAGAAATATAATTTTTGTACTTTGTTTATCTATCAAAATTGCCATATAGGAAAAATAGGTTTTATTATTTACGGATTTCAAATATATCATCGCTATTAAAAATAATAAGTCGATGAAAAAAAATAAAATATGTTTACTTTTTTATGAGGATAAAAAGATTATAAATTTTATTTCTTGTTTTAAATTTATAATCATTAAATAAATCTTAAGATATTGTTTATCAAATACATATTTTATATATGGTGTTGTATCTTCCTTTAAACATTATAATGGTATTATTTATATTTATTTATTGAGTTGGTTGATTTTTTGAGAAAAATAATGATATCATATATAATTATCGATATTTCATTGAAATTATTATTATTTAATTAATTATTAATTATATATAATAATATAATACAATAAAAGTTTGTTTTTCTATGTAGTATAAGTTGTTTTAATAGTGTTCAAAATCATTTTTTATATTGCATGATATTTTATAACTCATGATTTTATATGATATCAATTAATTTTTTTGATTATTTGAGTCTGTATATTTTTTCAAGCGCATATGATATAAATCATATATATATATTTTATAGTTTAGTTATCATATTTTTTGAAGTTTAAAATTCATGAAACATGAATAAAATATATTTTCATTTTCTTGGAAATTTATATACTATGATTGATTATATCATAATATATACATGGAATAAGACTACTGATATGGGTTAAATTTCATCTAGTCACATCCTATGATAACTAATGGCCATGCCCTATGACCTAGATTTATACATTACATTGTAAATCCAACATATAAGATTAAATATTAAAATAATAATGTTGTTATTAATATAATACTATATTAATTATAGGCGAAAATCTTATTTGATGATGTACATATTTTCTCATGACGCATTATTATATATGTCATGTAATGTATTATGATGTTTTATTTGATCCATGTTCCTAGTAGAAGAACAAATTAACGTTTTAGGAAAAAAAATCATATGATTTAAGACAATGAATGGAAATTTTTTTTGTTCAAAACATAAAAAATTATATACCTTATAATTTTTTTCAATGTTTGTATGCTATAATTATATGTGGTATATAATTTTATTATTTTTTTCAATTTATATATATTAATTGAAATATAGTTTAATTCAAAATTTTAATATCTCGGAATATTACTTTCATGTGACCTAGTGAAAAGTCATCTTGTGGATTGATTGATTAATAGAGATTATGAAGTGAATTTTTAGAGGTTTTTTACTAGATATCAATTGAATTACTAAAGATTATATATATATATATATATTAGTTCTTAAATTTGGTATGATATATAGAATAAAAAACTCATAAATTTGAGTAAGATTGTCAGAGTGAGATGTCGTTTTGGTATTTTTTCCTATTTAAGTATTTTACAAGCATTGATTGGAAACCATATTATTGTGGATAAACTAACCTAAAATTATATTTTTTTTGATGATTATTATACTTTGACTGAGGAATAAGAATTTATAGAATAAAAATATTGATCTTTAGGTTATGGAATTTCATTAATTATTTCTATATTTTATTATTTAATATTATCATTTATGATGATTTTAGGGATTCTCAATTCCAAAGGAAAGGGTTTTTTATTAAAAGTTAGAGATCTTGATGATTTTTTTGAATCTAAATTTTAAAACTTCAATACGTAATGAAATTAATTTATTGATTTTTTTATTATAATGATATATTGATTTTACCTTTTATATAGACCCCACTATGAAGATTAATGAAAAAATATTATCCTTACTGAAATATATTTATTAAAAAATTTAAAATTAGATAAATATTAATTAATTTCAAATTATGGTGATACCATTTTAATAAAAGGTAAAATAATTTGTTATCCTAATTCTTAACCCCTTAAAGAAATGTAACAATTTAGTGAAATTATCTCGATTCCATAATTATAACCAAGGCTATGTCTACATTTTTTCATCTATAAAATTGAAAATTTTAATTTTGTTATTGTTCAAAAAAAATTCAATATATAATTATTTAAATTTATTTTTGGTTTAAAAATAATGATTAGTTTTTATATTTTTTTTATCATGTTGAAATATATGATTTAATATTATTAATAAATAAATGAATATTTTTAAAATATTAGGAATTATGTTCCAAATAAAATTGATAATTGTATAGTGAGATACTATATTATCTATAGGATGTCGTATTCCTAATAAAGCCATGATTTCTGTTATTTTCTACAGATAACTATAATGAAATTTTTATTATAATTATATTATTCTCAGATAAAATTATTGTTTTTTTATTTTAAAATCAGATAGAATTGGGTGTTGAATCCCATGTATGAAGGAATATGTGCTATATTTGAGGTTATTTCATTGATATAGATGATGTGATATAGATTATGGTGATGCAAAGGATTGCAATTGATAATTATCATGGAAATATATTGTATGTTATGTGGTCGAGGTATTCTTTATTTATATATTTATTTAAATGATTTTTAAACAAAAATATATATAATATATATATTTAATCCTAAGAAGTTAATATTCTTATTTAATTAAGAAATGAATTGTTGTAATAGTATCCTACTGGGTATACACGTATACCCACCATACATTTAAGTTTTTTAGTCATACATGATTGAGTCATAGTTCATTCAAGTGATGTTTGTTTATAAATGAGGTGATTTATCATGTATCAGGATGAGCCATGTGATATTATATTTTACTTAGAGTTGTTTGACCATATGATGTAGTATGTGTGTTTTAATGGGTGTACAAAATGATTATGTATGTGTTCAGTTTTTATTATTAATTTGGTGAGATTGTTTCATATAGAGATCATAACATTTTTTGATTATTTGTTTTTTTTATAAATTGATATATAATTCCACCCATGTTAGTATTTTAATACCGTTAGTAATAGCCACCTCTCTTGGAATTATTAGAGGTTGTCTTTGAGGGTTAATCATTATCTCATTAAAGGATCAGAATTATTCCTAGTGGGGTTTAGTCAAAATTTATTATATATTGGATTTTACATATTCATAATATATCTTAATTATATATTGAATTTTCTTCTCTATTTGATACTTGAAAATATCTTAAGAGTATTTTTCTCATAGATCTACTATATTATTTATCACTATAATGAGAACACAATGATATCATGTCGATTTTTGTGAATCTATTTCCCATGAACTAGATACATGAATCCAATAAAAAAATACGATATATGGAAATTTAGTTCTAGGGTAACCTATGCATTGATAATTCCTCAAATGAATTTTATTTCCAATGATACCCAATATGAAATACCATGAGAATAAATCAAAAAATATAAAATACACCTATTTTATATATCACATGATGTTGTAATATTTGAATGTGGACATTATTACTATTATAAGTAATTGTTATTAATGTGTATCATAAATCATGTACATAGATATATGGTCAAAAATATAACACATGTTCTTATGTAAAGGTTTTTTATATCACATATTCCATTTGTTGGATGATATTAATTGAAATATTATGTTTAAAATATCACCATCCACATCATGGAAAAAGATATATATGGATCGCTAAATGAGATTTAAGTGTTTGAATATAATATATATTTATGGGTATTTTTATAATTCAAGGAAAATAAATTCATTAATTAAATTTGATGACACATTATGTTGGTGGTTTTGTGAAATGGATTAAACTTTACTAAAAGTGTATAATATAAAAAACATAAAAATAGATTTATATACATATTTATGAAACGTTTAGAATTTTATTTTATGATATTTTATAATACAAAAGGATTATAGTATATAGCCACATTAGAGACAATTATGATTCAGAGAATTTTTTTTGGAAAATCATCCAATCTAAAAAATAAGAGGGCAAAATATATTTACAAGGTCCACTTTTCAACACAAAAGGATCATCCAATACATGACTAAGATTTTATAAAGACCATACAACCCACTAGTATCAACAAATGATTAAAAAAAGCAGTAAACATCATTATTGTCTTGATAAAAATCTCCCTACAATGTATTAATACTTATTGAACTATTTTAATGAGAAATTTTTATATGAATTAAAAAGAAACATTTTAATTGAACTAAGCTGAAAAGGTTGTGTCACAATCTTATATACATTCAACTTATTCAACAAATAATATTTTAGGTTTCCACCATTCATTCTAGTGAAAAAATCACTAACACAACCTATTATTATTTATATATCTAAATATTCACCAATAAACTCTAGATGTATCTATTATTCTACTCCCATCCTTCTTCTTGGATGTATGATATAGTTATTATATCGTACACAAGAAAAAACATGAAGGAACATTAAATTTTTAATTTGAAATTCAATATTCAAATGAGAAAATTCATTGAACTATTTCAACATTATTTTCCTTATTCCAAAATTTTATTAATTTTTTTACTATACTCTAGGTTTTGGATGTGTGGAGGCACTAGTTTCATTAAAACTAAAAAATTATAGTTTTAAATGCTCCTTCTATATTTGCAATAAAACTTTTTCTCAAGGAAACCCATTTTTTTCGTTACCATGAATCAAAAATTCTATTTAGTTATGATTAATATATGTTCAAACAAGTTTGGAATCATCCCAAATAATATTTCTTTAGAATATATAAACGTATGTAAAATATAATTCTTAACATGAAGAAATATCCAAAAAATCACTATATGTAAAAGTCATAGACCATTTCAAATACCTACACTAGATGTCCAATAAAAATTCAATGTCATAAATAGTATATATGAAGAACAAAACATTTAACTTATAAATTCATTCACTTATTCATTGAAATAAAATAAAAATCCTATGCACAAAGTCATATGTGGCCACAGAAGTTTGATGAAAGACCAAAGTCTAATGGGAAAAATCATACATGACCCTTAATGTTTGATTCCAATTATCTAGAAATTCATACATTATCTCAATGTCACACCAAGCCTATAATAGGATTTTTAATGGGTTTTAGTACTTCAGATGTGCTAATTGTTAATTTCTGACTCAATTACTTAAGTAATTGAATATCCTTCTAATACATATATGATTATGAATTCAGGATATACGAAATTGAATCAAATATTACTTATCATGATAAAAATGAAACCAAACAAACAGTCATAAAATATTTATTAAATATTAATTTATTCACTTAAATAATTACTATGTGATGAGTGGTTGTTTTTATGAATGTAATGTATCTATGTTATACCGCCGTTGTTTTGTAGGAATCTGTTGTATATTCCCTCAAGTGGTGATCCACCCATGCACCTAAAACCATTGAGCGATGTTGTAAGAATCTATGAGTACTAGTGTGTAAGATCTTAATTATTTCCCCATTAATCTATGATTTCCATGATAATAATATAAAAAATACTCTCCTTGGTCACTTATTAATCACAGGGTGATGAGGAGGATCCCTCTTTGTTCTTGAAAAAAGTCATGCAGAAGATCTTTATAATGATTTGGTGTATTCTTGGGATTTTTATTTTCACTTCCAATACAAATGGCTAGAAATAGGGTTGTAAAATATATAATTCGGTTTAAATTGTTCATGGTTTAGAAAATAATAATTTTTCATACACCATATTATTTATTAAATCCCAAAAGAACCTCATTTCTATAATAATAATAACATTTTTTGACAAATAAAAACTAGTGGATTAATTAGATAGTATTTCTATTATATATTTTTTAAATTTTATTCAATTAATATTTATTATATTTTATTTCTCATCATACATTTAAACATGGGCCAACATTCGTTCAATATATTTATCAGGCATTGAATAAAGACTATTTATTTAATAAATAAATATCAATATATTATATACTAATAAATAAATATTATACTATATTAGTGAGTAGTAACTAAATATTTTTATGATATTATGCTCCCAAATAATTTCTTGATTAAAAATTAAATGAATATATGTGATCATGAGAAAAGAATAATTATTAATCCAAATATTAAAATAATTTTTATTCAACATGTTAACCTATAAATGTTATTCACTATAAAATAGTGTATTTGGATACATTATATGTGTGACACTCCTCACCTCTTTTTTACTTTAATTAGGTAGAGGCACCCAAAGTACAAGGAAATATTTTAGAAACATGTGAATGAAAATATTAAGAATTATGGTATTATTATAATGAAATATAACCTCATACAAATTATAACTATGTAAAATAATCCATAAATCATGATACCTATATTTAAGCAGGTTTCATGAGGGTGTTATCAACTGTTGATATAGATGTACCTATCATTAACTTCCTTGAAATTATCCTACCCAAAAAATACCAGGGACATGGATTTATATATGCTATATTATTTCAATCAATGGGAATGTGATTTAATAACCCATTAATGAAAAGAAGATAAAACCCTATCTCACATTATTAATTATTTCAATTTCACTCAAGATGAACGTAATGTATCTTTTTCACAGTGAGCATATTTCCTCATAGTTTTCATCAATACATAAATTCATGAGACAAATAATATCTTAAATAAAAATCGTAATTTCTATGGATAAATGTACGCATATATGGATAAGAAAATAGTGTGACATGTATAAATGTGGATTTTCTACTGGTAGTTTTTTCCCATAATATACCACAATATGAATTTTCAAGGGTGTATATGATTAGAATTTATGTAAAAGCCTAATAAGTCTCCACCACTAATATCCTATCTAAATTGTGCCATGTAACTTTATATCATTAGGATATATAACATATATATTTTATAAATTATATCATAGAACATTGAGGTAATCATTATTATAATGAATTTTTGTGGACATTAAGTGTGACATTTACTTATAAGACATTGTTTCATTGTACGTCATGCAGAAGAAAAATAATTATATGATAATATATATATATATATATATAATTTTTAAAAACTACTACAGGTAATCATAATGCATCAAGAAATTGGATCATGGGAACCAACTCCAATAGACGCCCACCGGTACTGGAACTAACTACTAAAAACATTCAGTATTCTATATATCACATGATATTATTGATTCTCATTAGATAAGTCTTTATCCAAAGTTTCTACTATATTTTAATCCATAAAAATTATTCTCATCACATATTCACCCTATATCATAAATTCCTCAATAGGTGACACTTATGTATTTTGTTATTTATCCATTGATGTGTCATTTTTCTCTTTCCTTGAGATTCCATTAATTTATTTTCATTATATAATGTGATAGGTCCTTTACTTATAGGGTCCTCATTAAGCTCTTGGAAAATGTTGTGAATCCAAAAAACCACATTGGCTATATAAGAAATGTTTTTATACTTGCAATCCACTTTAGAATCAATGGAAACTGGCTGTATAAATTTATCCTATCTAAAAAATCCATGGTTTAGATAGATGACATATCATGACTATGAAATTTGATCATTTTGATATGTTTAAATGATATCTTGAGTATAACCCCTTATGAGTTGATTCTCATCTCAAAAATAAACAAATAATATATAAGTAATTCTTCATAGATATGTAAAGACATCCTTAGAATTAAATGTTTTTCATATATATCATCCTAATATCATTCTATCATTATAAAGGCATATGTAAGACCAAGCCTAGTACATTACATGCCATACATGATTTAATTTATCCTTATAGAATATGATATCTTACCCATTGTATCTTTCTACAATTATAGTTATAGATAAATTTTCATTGAATGTTGTATACCATAAGAGACTAAAAAAATATCCCTTTGAATTATTGTATGTTATATCTCTTTATTATTTTGGAAATGCATTTATATTGACATAGTCTGACCAACCTCATGGTTCGATCAAGAATGATAATGATCCCCAGAATCTATGCAACCTCACCAATGTCCTTTAGAGAATATTTTTTTATCAATTATGTAAATTAATATCATACTCATATATCATTTTTAAAAATTAATATGTCATTGGAATTCACTATTTGTATAATTAATTCACCCTCACTAAACCTCCTGTAAAATCCTAGATCAAATTATTCTTTAATAAAACCAAATTACAATATAGATTTCTCAAATTGAATTATCCCCAACCTGGATAAATGCTTCAATCCATTATTGGATATTTTAAAATTGGAAAACATTTTTTTATTACAAAGAGTCGTAAATACATATTGTTGTTTCCAATATATATAATGATTAAGGTTCTCAAAAAGTATTTTTTTGTCATCCATCTTCCAAATTTCATAGTCATAATATTTTACAATAGAAATTCGAGTTTTTATGGACTTAAACATTGAAACCTAGGGAATGGTTTCATCATTTTTAATTCCTTGATGTTTTTTAAACCATTAGTCATTATTCATGCATTGTAGTTATTTACATTACTTACCATGTATCATTTTTTCCTGAATTTTAATTTACACAGAATATAATTTCCATTAGTTAGGTGATTTACAAGAATAAAAACATAATTCTAATTGATGGAATCCATCTTAGAATTAATGGAATCTTCTCATATTTCAACTTATATGCTCTCTATAAAATCATTATAGGAAACAAGTTCATTATTTTCCATAAATAGTGGCTCACCATCTTCAATGACAATAAAACCATATATTTTTGTCTCTTAACAATATTATAATCTTAATTAGTACTTCTGTTTTAAGAATTTAATTTTTATTAAAGAAATATTAAATATTATCTAGTACTTTATCTTGTTTATCTTGATAAAAAAACTTCACCGAGGTCTATCTTACTCCCACTATGCTTCTTGAGGATGTGATCCCTCGTAAGAATGATGTATTTTCTTGAAATATTCACATTACATTCTAATGGTTTATATCAATAATATTGTTTAATTTTTTTGGGACAGAATATAAATATAAATTCATTAAATAGGTTTCTATCTTTATTCCAATAGTTGTCTTAACAAATTCCATACATCCCACACATGTGTTTGTGGTAAAATAAGTTTCATTCCATAAAAAATTATAAATGGAATTTGTTTTCTGATTTAGTTACTACCGTATTTAATGTTTATTACATAGTTTTTAATTTTTGTGAAGAAACCATGTAATGATATAATTAATCATCTTCATGTTTATTAATATTAATTAATTAGATAGTTATATTCATTATAAAAATATAATTTAATTTTTATAAAAAAATGGAAACACTTTTAATTAAACTATTTTAATATAATGTTTTTTAAATTTTAATTAATAAATTAAGTAGTTTTCAATTAATAAAACTAATTAAATTTTTGAAGTCACCATATAAAAATTAACATAAGATGAAATTATTTTATCTTTCCAAAAAATATTTATTTTCTAATGAATATTGAATATTCCAATATCAGTAAAAATTTAATTTCTTTTTAATAAATTAAATAATTAAAAGTCCAATTTTAATTTTTATATTATTTTAAGTAACCTAAATATTATCTAGTTAAATTTAGTTTACTTAATTATAAATTAAACATATTAATATTACATTTTATTATACGCTTGTTTTTGGGTTTAAAATGTTATTCTTTTCAAAATATTGTTTTAAATTGAATCATGTTTCTACATTTTAACTAATTAAAAAAAAAATCTGTATTAATGAATAATTTAACTGAAAATTATAGAATATATTTATATAAATAAGAAATTAAAATCTAATAACTATTATTAAAAGTAATAAAGTTAATATAGAGTCATATTATACTTGAAAAATATGTTTCTTGGAAAACTGTGATTTAATAACATGTCCATGTTTCATTTTAAATTAAAGTCCACCAAATTAGTGATTTTAATTTTTGAAAATGGATTCTGCATTTTATTTCAAAATTATTTAAGTTATAAAATAATATCAACTTAATTTTTGGTCATAATGAATACTGAAACATTAAAAATAATTTACCCTTCTTATGGTAAAAATAGGATTACTAGAGGGTTAAAATAAAAAGATAATGATTAAAATGAATTAAACATATATATATAATTGGATGGACATATTTACAATGTATCTTATCCAAGTCTCATGAGTGGTCTATTTTGGATCCTTATGGAATAAGAAAAATATAACAATCCTTCTCTTTATTAAAAACTTTAACATGATTTATTACATAGAATTGCACTTAAGTAAACTCTAAGGATCAAGAGGTCCAGTGTATTAGGATATTAGGAACATTACCTAACAACTTAGAACAAAAAACACAACATATTTATTGTAAAATTCTTTTACCTAACCATAACATTACTTCGTACTTAGAATTGATTGAGATAACCTGAGGACATACATAAGAAAAGGATGAGTTATAAAGCCCAGTAAGTGAGTAAACAAGGAATAACATGATGAATAGAATTCATTTTGGGAAATAGGCACATCAATAGAGCATAAGATAAACATGAACATAAAGGCATGATATACCATGATTATAATAAGAGGGAAAGTTGGCATTGGCATTTAATGTGATATTAGCATTAATCGAGGTTCATTGCACATGGATCTTGTTTAAACCCTCATTTAACATTAATTATCCTGAGTAAACCCTCATTTCACTTGAAATATCATAATAATAATCTTTATCCAAGCCATCGAAGTGCTTTTATGGTGCACCCTTCTAAATCATTTCATTTCATGCATATGTGTGACACATATATATTATAACATTGAATCATTTAGCATCATCATTTATTACATGATAAATAAATGTAGAATATATAAATTAAACTACATAATCAATATGTATATGTACATAATGTTGAATACCCTCAATAGAGAAATGGTTATGGTATTCACTTAAACAATGATTTTGGTATAGGAAATTTTTGTAGTATAACGTTGTCAAATAAAAATAATAAAATATGTTGATGAGAGAGAAATGATTATCTCATCATTTATAAATTAAATGGTCAGTAAGGGGTTCATGTAACATAATATACCATCATATGTAATGTAATTTATATTCATAATATAAAATAATTTCTTGAATGTAAATGAGAAGAGAGAAATTCTTTATAGAATTTCAGAATGGAAACAGGTGTACATGGGAGGCATTAATGAGAGAGAATGAGGTATTCCGTCATTCAATAATAAAAACTACAGTATTGGGGGGGGGGTTAAAAATTATACCCCAACAATTATAATTTAAAATAAAAGGGTATAACAACAATAATAAATTTTAAAAAAAATGAGAAAGGAAGAAATTCGTTACAAACTTTTGGCATGGTAACTGGTGTACATAGGAGGGATTAGTGAGAGATAAAGTGGTATATAATCATTTAAATATATGGAGGGATGTATATGGGATGTTTCAAATTATACCCCAACATTTGTAATTGAAAATAAAATGGCGTAAAAACATAATAAATTTTGATAAAAATAAGAAATGAAGAAATCTATTACTTGGAAGTGTGATCCCAAAGGCTTTAGAGAAGAAATAGAGAGGATTATAGGGAGATTTGAGTGACTTGGGGTGATTATAGATAGATTAGGTAAAATTTTGGTCAATATTCAAAGTAATTTAGGGAATGATAAGTGGTATCTTGTGTGGGTTTATATAAAAAAATAGAGGGAATTATTTTTTATTTTGGTTTTGGACACTACACATTAAACAAATCAGAACAACAAACCATCACAAGGTTTTTTTCCATGTTTATTTCAAAGGGGGGGGGGTGTGAAAACATTATTTTAAAATTACAATGGATGAAAGTATTAAAATATTAGGCTTTCTTACGTGGAGGTGAGTCACACTCTCAAGGAAATCAATTTAAAATGTTAAAATGTTTTATAAGTCTTGGAGGGTCCACTGAGGCACCATAAATTTAACCAAACAAATATAAAATTACATTATTTTAATGGTAAATCATATATTGTCTGAAACAATGTTTATCTTATTTTATTTTTTCACTATTGGATCATTATGATGTCATAAAATACATTATATATTTAAACGGTGTTTAATTTTTATCCAAAAACTCAATTGTCTCAGAAAATTATAAAAAATTCACTGTTAGACAATTTTGACATCCTGAATCCAAAAATAATATTCATTTTATATAAATAATTCTATAAATATGTTAATTTTTACAATTAAAATAAAAAATGATATTTATCGAAAATTCATGGGTTTTGACAAAAGAAGATTTCAAAAAGTAATAAAAACTGCAATTGTATTCATAAAAATTATATGATTGTTTGTATTTAATAAAAAATATTTTATTAATATTATTTTATTAAAAAATTAATCAATTCAAAATTAAATTTATTCATCAAATATGATTTCTTAATTGAATATTAACTAAAAATACAATTTGTGCTATTAAAACCATTTACAATGTAACAAAAATAAAAAGAATATATATTATTTATTATATACAAAAATAATGAAAATAATGATAGTGATAAGGTATTGTTATATAACCCCTTATAACACCCATATAATACCTAAGTGTATGTTGTGCGATGGTGACAATCTTTGGGGTGGATTGGATAACATCGCTCGAGTGGTAATATCTATCAACTTCCACTTCTCCTATAGGTAGTTCCATTTAATCATAACATAGTGAAGCTCAGATTTAGCTTGGTCAAAAGAAAATCCCAATAATGGTACCTCCTTTTTGAACTCTGACAAATGGACTTCATATAGAGAAATTCTACTAGATGAGGCCATCGCTTCCTTTTTCTGAGTAAATTGGATGTTTCAAAGCCCTATATTTATACTAATCTTATGATCAATGTTCAATGACTATAATAGAAATGGTAACAATTCTTAACAGTATTTTAAAATCCAAAAAAATAAATCCATGGAAGTTCATGTGTTTTATATAACCATTTTATACAATAAGACATTTAAATAGATCAAGAAGAATTTTCATTTATACAAGTTGGGATGTTACAATCCTTCACCCTTAAGAAAATTTTCCATTAAAATTTCTTTTTCCCATAGTAGAATAGATTCGGTTAACTCTGACTCATTACTTCCTTTGATTCCCATATTTCTTCTTCAAATTTATGGTTTCTCCACAACACATTCACGAGGGGCATTGTTGTATTTCATAGAACTTTTTCCCTATGATATAAGATCTTCACTAGATTCTCTTCATAGGAGCGGTCATTCTCCAATGGTACCACCTCTGGATTAAGTACAAGAAATGGGTTAGGTATGTATTTCCTCAAGAGTGATACATGTAATACATCATGTACTTGATATAGGTTCTGAGGGAGTGTTAGTCGATAAGACACTACTCCAATGTGATCAAAGATCTCAAAAGGGCCGATATACCTTGGACTAAGCTTTCACTTCTTCCCAAATCTCATAAATCTCTTCCACAGTGATATGAAGAGGAATACCATGTCTCCAACATCAAAACCCAGGTCTCATAAATGATTATCAGCATGGCACTTTTCTTAACTCTGAGCAGCTTTAATGTGATACTGGATGGTCTTAACCTTCTCCACCATTTCTTCATCCATTTCTAGACCTAGGAGTTTTCACTCCCCAACTTCATCCCAACATGTGGGTGTTCTGCGCCTCTTTCCAAAAAGGGATTCATATAAAGCCATTTGGATGTTTGAGTGTAAACAATTATTGAAATAGAACTCAACTAGAGGATGATATTTATCCCATCCTCCTTCGAAGTCCATTGAGTATGCTCTACAATTTTTCTCAATGTTTCAATTGTCTACTCATATTGGTCATCAATTTGAGGATGATAAGTCGTACTGATGTTTAGCTCAATATTCCGAGCAATTTGAATACTCTTCTAGAAAAAATAGGTGAATCTTGGAACTCAATGAGATACAAAAGATAGTGAAACTCTATGTATCCTTACCACTTCTCTGATGTATATACGTTCTACTCTATCCAATGAAATATCCTCTTGAATTTCAATGATGTGTGTAGTCTTTCTAAGAAGATCCACAAAACTCATATAGCACGGTTTCCTTTTGATGTATTCGGATTTCCTATGACAAATTCCATGGTGATGTTCTCCCATTTCCATGCTGGTATGGGTAATGGTTTCATCGCCCCCTTAGACGTTTTCCTCTCAGCCTTCATTTTCCAAAATACCGGCACATTGATGTATACTCAACAATCTCCTTCTTCATGTTATGTCACCTATAATATTCTTAGAGATCTCGATACATCTTTCTGTTTCTTGGGTGAATAGAGAAATTCATACTATTGAATCATCCAAAAATTCATTCTTTAATTCCACATTTGATAGAACATAACGTCTTTTCCCATTCTCACAATTCCATCTTCATTAACATTTAAATCCGAGTATTTCCCTTTTATAATAGTTTTCACTTTCTTATGAATTCCCACATCATCCTTTTGAGCATCCATTAAACTTTCCAAAAGAGGCGGTTGAACAATAATTTTTGAATGGATTGATAATTTTCCCTTCCTTATGATTCCCATGTCTATATTCATTAAATCTAAGAAGATTGGGTCCTTTTTAATTCTCATAAATTATAGAATTGTTAGGTCCTTTATACATAGAGAAACTTCCACCTTTTTTGATTTCCTAGGGTAGTAATGTATTGAACAATCATATTTATTTACCAGCTGTAACCATCTTCATTAGTGCATGTTCAACTATTTTTGAGTGAATATATACTTGAGGATTTTATGATCCGTATATATTTCAGAATTATCAACAGTGAGGTAATGTCACCAAAATTTTGAAGAGATGATTACTGCAGCCAATTATAGATCATGTTTTGGATAGTTTTTTATGAACTATCAATTTCATTGAAGTGTAAGTAAATACTCTTTCATTTTTCATCAACAAAAATCCCATACCCTTCTTTAAAGCATCACTGAATGCCAAAAAAATGTTCTCAACTAGTCAATAGTCTGAGCAGAGATGCCGTGATAAAACTCCTTTTAAAGTCTTTCATTTTATCTTCACATTCATTATTCCATGAAATCATTACTCCATTTCGAGTTATCTTGGTAAGCAGATGGACAATTGGTAGAATTTTCTCACAAATCGACTATAATATCCAGCTATCCCTAGGAAGCTACGAATATCCATTAACGATGTTGGTCTCGGTCATCCCTCAATTTCAGCTGTCATAGAGGGATCTAGAGATATCCCATTACTTGTGATTAAATAAACCATGAAAGAGACCTCCTTCAACCAGAACTCACAATTGATATAATTTTCATAGAGCTTCTCCTTTCGCACAGTCTCTAGTATAGTGCTTTGATGCTACTCATTCTCCTCATTGGTTTTAAAGTATATTATAATATCGTATATAAAGACTACCAAAAATTTGTCTAAATTATTTCTAAAGAATCCAGTTATCAAGTCCATGATAATTTTTGGAGAATTATTGAGTTCAAAATGAATTACTATGAATTAATAGTGCCCATATCTTGTATGAAAAGCAGGTTTGGGGATATCCTCCTTCTTCACCCTTACTTGGTAATATCCTGATTGAAAATCTACATTGGAGAAGTATTGTGCTCAACGTAGCTGATCAAACAAGACATCAATTTTTGGAAAAGTATACTTGTTCTTTATCATGATTTTTTTGATCTCATGACAATCAATGCAAAGGCGAATTTACCAATCCTTCTTCTTGAAGAAGAGGACCGGTTCACCCTAGGGTGAATCACATGAGAATATAAATACTATTTCCAAATTCTCTTTTAGTTGTTTGTTCAGATCCTCATTCTCCAAAACAACCATTCTATATAGAGTATTGGATATTGTAAATTCCCCATGTATAAGATCAATTGAGAATTAAACATCTCTTATTGGATGAAGACCATGGAATCCCTCAGGAAACACTTCATCAAATTACCTCACAATAGGAATGTCCTCATGGATTGTTTCTTCCTTAGACTCAATCATCTAAGAAAGATACACATGCTCATAGGGTATTAATATCCACACTTGAGATGATGGTGCTAAAGAAAATTCATCCTCCTCCTTGCACTTGTACAGAATCGGGGGTCAATTCTCCTTAGAGAGAATGATTTCCCTCTCACAAAAATTTATGTTGGCTCTATATAGGGGAAGAAAATACATGCCAAGAATTGCATCAAATTCCACTAAGGGGGTATGATGATGTTCACTAGGAAGTTAAATCAATGTATTTTGACAGGGGAGGAGTTATATTCATGGGTTGCATTGATTTCCACATTTGTTTTCCTCACTGACTAATTTATTTACATGATTTTTGGTGGTGTTGGGATTATTCTACTAATCATTCGGGATATAAAATAATGATTAGAACCCAAATAAAAAAGAGAATTCACTATTATTGAAAAAATTACAAGAATACATATCACCACATCATTGTCATGGTTCAATTTTGCAATAGTGATTAAAAAAAGCTCACCCCTTCTACCTTGGAGGTTGTTGGTTTCCTCTAAAATTCCTTGGATTAGGGAACTGGTTTGCTGAGTGCCATGGTTCTTTTCAGTTTAAGTAATTAACAACACATAGAGGGTCTAATAGAGAATTTCTATCCTCTATCACAGCAAAAAGTTTTTCTTATCAGAAATTAATGTCTAGGTACCATTCT
This sequence comes from Viscum album, assembly GCA_963277665.1. Classification (NCBI taxonomy): domain Eukaryota; kingdom Viridiplantae; phylum Streptophyta; class Magnoliopsida; order Santalales; family Viscaceae; genus Viscum; species Viscum album. The sequence continues at coordinate 605,079,204 of OY728139.1, read as the reverse complement.
ATTCCACAGCTAAATCATTTCATTGACTCCTTCAGGAAATTTCCTAGGTTCTTCTCTTCCATACCTTTGGGATGTGGGGTTCTAGATTTTAATTTCACTATTGGATTTATCCATCGGACAACCATAATTAAATTACACCATATGCTACCTATCCCCATGATACCCATATGATTTTTTGATTTCCATTTCGACCTTGAGTGCACATAGGACAAATTCCTCCAAGCTCTCGAAGTCACAGATCGCTAGGGATTTCTGTTGTTTTGGTTTTATAGCACCAAAGAAGCAGTCAACCTTTCATTTAGGGGTAACAACAATGTCGGAGTTGTATCATGCAAGACATGTGATATTTTCCTCACACACACCAATGGAATCATTGTCATTTTTCTTGAGGGAAAGGAATTCTTTTCCATCTTAAGTCAGAGGGTGCGAGGAAAATAATTATCGAAAAACATTTTCTGGAAATCCATCCATTCCAATGCCTCAATATCCTCATCAGGCTTATAATTTTGGATCAATGTCCACCATTGATCAACTTCACCCTCCATATAATTAGCAGCTATGTGAACCTTCTATTGTTTGGAACATTGAAGGATGTAGAAGATCTTAATAATGGAGTTGACCCATTGTTCTGCGGTTGAGGGATCAGATTATACACTAAAAGTAAGAGGCCTTTTTCTCATGAAACACTTGATTGACACTTGTTCTTTCTTGGGGGGGGGGGGGGGGTTGAATGCTCCTCTCAACCCATGTTTCTATTAAAAACTTGAGTTAACTAAGAGAGTATCATGACAATGTTCACAATTCCCGCTATCATCAGATTGGGAATCTCATTAGAAGATTCATCACATTTATCTTTTCCTCAGTTGTTAGCTCGAGTCCTCCTATTACCATCCATTAGCTGGAATAAATTGAAAGTTAGGGGTAACAAATAAAGGGTAATAATAAGAAAAAAATCATATTACGTATAAATTAATTTTATTTCATTTACTTATGAATTAATATGCTTAAATCTATGTTATACATGATCTACTTCCCATCATATATTCTTAGTGTATTTTTTAATTACCTTAATAATGGTTTGTAATATGATTATGAATTTACTGATTAATATCCCCCATGAGTGTTGTTACAATGAGTATAAAAATTTCCATTGTTGTGCACCATTTCCCATTCGAGTTTAGCTCAAAGTGGTGTTTTTGGGTTTTACCCATAGATATATATGTGTCGAAGCCACATTGACCTTCGCGCATCCAGATAGTTTTGTATTTTCTTGATAAAACACTTACTAAATACTCACCCAAATTTGGGATGTTTTTGTTTTACTTTGTCTTATACCTATGGGTTTCACTATGATTTTCTAATCCTAATCCCAAAAATAACTAAACATGTCCTCTCAAACCAACTATAACAACCCTAATCATTATTACACATGTAAACATGATTTATTAAACAAACATGAAATTAAGGAAACACTGAGGATCGAGAGGTCTAGTCTCTTGGGAAATTAGGAACATTAAATAACATCTTAGAATAGAAAAAACTACATCTTTATAGAAAACTTCTTTTACATGACCACAACTTTCCTTCTTACATAGCATTGCATGGGATAAACTGAGGACATGCATAAGAAAAGGGTGATCCATAAAGACCAGTAAGGGAGTAAACAAGTCATAACATGAAAAATAAAATACATGTTAGGTAATTGTAATATCAATGTATCATAATAGAAACATGAACATAAAGGCGTGATATAGCATGATTATCATATCATGGAAATGTGGCGTCCACATCTAACATGATATTAGTATGATCCCAGACTCATTTAACATGGATCATGAGTAAACCCACATTTCACATATATTATCATGGTTAAACCCTCATTTAACTTGAAGTATCATGATACAAATCTTTACCTAATGCATTGAAGCATTATCAAGGCACACCCTTCTTAATCATTTCATTTCAGGAATAAGAGTGCCACGTGGATCATATATCATGGAATCATTACAAATAATCCTTTATTCCATGATAAAATAATGTGGAATACATAAATGAAAATCTATAATTAATAATTATATGTTCATAAAGTTGAATACCCTTGATATAGAAATGGGTATGGTATTCACATACACGATGATTTTGGCATTGGATGTTTCGGCAGCATAATAACGTCAAATAGAAATAATAAAATGTGTTGATGAGAGTTAAATGGGTATTTAATCATTAATAAATGAAATTATAAGTAAGTGGGTGATGTTACATAATATCCCAACGAATTTAATTGAATTTAGATGCGTAATATAAAATAATTTATTGAATTTAAATGAGAAAAGAGAAATTCTTTACAAAATTTCACCATGGTAATGGGTGTACATGGGAGGCATTAATGAGACATAGAGAGGTCTATAATTATTAAAAAAATAAGGAGGGATGTATATGGGAGGTTATAAATGATACCCCAACATTTTTAATTGATTATTGGGTATAACAACAAAATCAATTTGGACGGAAATGAGAAACGAATAAATCCCTTATAGAATTTTGACATGGTAACAGGTGTACATGGTCGGCATTAATGGAAGATAAAGGGGTATATAATAATTTAAACATAAGTAGGTAAGTATATGGGAGGTGTGAAATCATACCCAACTTTTAAAATTTAAAATTAAATGGCATAAAAACATAAATAAATTTGGACAAAAATGAGAAAGGAAGAAATCTTATACTTAAATGTGTGATCCCAAAGGCTTGAGAGAGGATTGAGAGAGACTTATAGGGAGCATGTGGAGTATTGGGATGATTATATAGAGAGGTTTTCATAGTTTGGTCTAGATACAAAGGCTTTGAGTGAAGAGGATATGTGATCTTTGGTGGGTTTATATAGGAAAAGAGTGGGAATTCATTATTATTTAAGTTTTGGACACTACACATTAAACTAATCAAGAAAGAAAACCATCACATGGATTTTCACATGGTTTTTTCCAAATAGGAGTGGAAAGAATTATTTTATATAGACAATGGCTGATCTTATTAAAATATTATTCTTTCTTATGTGGAGATGAATCACACTCTGAAGGAAATCAATTTGAATAGTTAAAATGTTTTATAAGTCTTGGATGGTCCACTAAGGAACCATAAAACTAACCAAAAAAATACAAAATCACATTATATTAAAGTTAAAACCTATTTTTTGTGAACATAATGTTTATATTATTTTATTACATCACTATTGGGTCATTATGATGTCATAAAACACATTATATATTTAAACGGTACTTAATGTTTACCCAAACATTCGACTGTCTCATAAAATCTTGAAAAATTCACCATTTGATAATTTCAATGTCCTAAATCCAAAAATAATATTCATTTTACATAAATAATTTTATAAATATGTGAATATTTACTTTTAAACTAAAATCGACATTTATAGAAAATTCATGGGTTTTGAAAAAAACAGCTTTCGAACCACAATAAAAACTGCAATTGAATTCATAAAAATTATACGATAATTTATATTTAATAAAAATTAATTTAATAATAATATTTTATTAAAAAAAATTTAATTAAAAAATACAATAATTCATCAAAATATTTTTCTTAATTTAATATTTACTAAAAATACTATTTCTGGTTTAAAAACTATTTACAAATTAATAGAAATAAAATAAATATATATTTTTTATTTTATAAAAAATTAATGCAAATAATCATAGTGGTAAGGCCTTGTAACATAACTCCTTATAACACCCACATAAGACCTAAGGGTAAGGTGTGAGATCATGAAAGACTCTTGGGGTGGGATGTATAACATCGCTCGAGTGGTAATCTCTGTCAACTTCCCCTTCTCCTATAGGTAGTTCCATTCAAGCTTAACATGTTGAAGCTCAGCTTGGTCTTGACCAAGAGTGAAGCCCAATGATGTTACCTCCTTTCCGAGCTCTGAAAAAATGGGCTTCATATTGATCAATTCTACTGGATGAGTTCGTTGTTTCATTTGTCAAAGTAAACCGGATTTGTTAAAGCCCAGTATTTATACTAATCATGTGGTCACTATTCAATGGATACATTAGAAATGGTAACAATTCTTAATGGAATTTTAAAATAAAAAATAAAAAAACCAAGGAAGTGAATATATTTTATATAACCATTTTAAATAATATGACATTTGAATAGAATAATAGTAATTTTCATTAATACAAGATTGGGTCATTACAATCTTTCCACCTTTTGAAATTTCGGCCTTGAAATTTCCTTTTCCCACATAAAGAAGATGTGGGTAACTCCACCCCGTCAATTCCTACGGTTCCCACATTGCTTCTTCAAACTTCTGGTTTAACTACAACACTTTCACAATGGTTGTTGTATTATTTCGTAGAAATTTTTTCCTATGATCTATGATATTCACATGCTTTTATTAATAGGAGAGGTCATTCTCTAATGGTACTGCCTCTGGATTGAGTACATGTGATTGGTCTGGTATGTACTTCTTCAAGAGTGATACATGGAATACATCATGTACTTGAGATAGGTTCGGTGGGAGTGCTAGTTGATTGACCACTTCTCCATTGTGATCAAGGTTCTCAAAAGGGTCACTGTACATTGGACAAAACTTTCCCTTCTTCCCAAATCTCATAACTCCATTCCATTGTGATATGCGGAGGAATACCATGTCTCGAACATCAAAATCTAGGTCTCATTAACAATTATTAACATATCTCTTTTTTTTCTGTAAGTAGCATTAATATGATGCTGGATGGTCTTAACCATATCCACCATTTCTTCAACCATTACAAAACTTAGGTGTTTTTCCCCAACTTCATCCCAACATAATGATGTTCAGCGCCTCCTCCCATAAAGGCCATCATAAGGAGCCAATTGGATGCTTGATTGGAAATTGGTATTTTAAGAGAACTATACCAGAGGAAGATGTTGATCCCATCCCCCTTTGAAGTACATTGTGCATTCTCTAAACATTTCATCAAGTGTTTCGATAATCCTCTCTGAGTGTCCATTAGTTTTAGGATGATAAGACGTACTAAAGTTTAGCTCAGCATTCAGAGCATATTGAAAACTGTTCCAGAACAAAGATGTTAATCTTCAATCTCGATGAGATAAAATAGATAGTATAACTCCATGCAGCCTTACCACTTCTCTGATGTATATCCATGCTCTTTGATCCAATTATAAGTCCTCTCAAATTGAAATGTAGTATGCAGTCTTTGAAAGAAGATCTACAACAACCCAGATATCATTTTTTTCTTTGGATGTATTTGTATGTCCGATGACAAAGTCCATGGTGATGTTCTCCCATTTCCATGCTTGTATGGGTAATGGTTTCATCATCACCTCAGGCTTCTACATCTCAGCCTTCATATGCTGGCATACTAGGAACATTGATGTATACTCAGCAATATACTTCATGTTATCCCACCAATAATGCTCTCAGAGACCCCGATACATCTTTGTGTTTCCTGGGTGAATGGATAAATTCAAACTATGTGCATCATCCAAAAGTTCATTCTTTAACTCCGGATTTGATGGAACACATATTCTTGTCCCAAATCTCACAATTCCCTCTAAATTAACATTTAACTCTGAGGATTTCCCTTTTCAAGTAGTTTCCACTTTCTTTTGAATTCCCATGTCATCCTTTTGAGAATCTTTTAATCGTTCAAAAAGAGACGATTGAGCAATAATTTGTGAAAGGATTGATGGTGTTCCCTTCTTTATGATTCCCATGTCTATCTTCATCAAATATAAGACGATTGGATCATTTTCAATTGTCATCAATTATAGAATCATTGGGTCCTTTCTACTTAGAGTATCATCCACCTTGTTCGCCTTCCCCAGGTGGTAATGGATTGAGAAGTCATAGTCTTTGATCATATCTAACCATATTCATTGGAACTTGTTCAACTCTTTCTGTGTGAATATATAATTGAGGCTTTTGTGATCCAAATATATTTCACACTTCTCCCCAAAGTGGTAATGTTGCCAATTTTTTAAAGAAAATATTACTGGAGCCAACTCCAGAACATATGTTGGATAGTTTTTCTCATGAACATTCAATTTCATTGAATCATAGGCAATGAATTTTTCATTTTGTATCAATACATAGTCTGGACCCTTCTTCAAATAATCACTGAATACCACAAAATGATCTCCCCTTTTGGGTAGTGTGAGAATGAGTGTAGTGATAAGCCTTCTTTTCAACTCCTTGAATCTCTCTTTTCATTCGTCACACCATGAAAACCATACTCCCTTCCGAGTTAGCTTGGTATTAGGATTGGACAATTGTGAGAACTTTCTCACAAATCATTGATAATATCCAACTAACCCCAAGAAGATACAGATATATGTTATCAACATTGGCCTTGACCATCCCTCAATTGCAGCTATCTTGGAGGGATCCACAAATATCCCATTACATGGGATGATATGACCCAAGAATGAGACCACCTTTAACACGAACTCACACTTGATATAGTTTTCATAGGCATTATCCTTTTTCAAGGTCTCTAGTATAGTAATTAGATTCTCTTCATGCTGCTACATGGATTTGTAGTATTTTAGAATATCTTCTATAAATAATACCACAAATTTTTTTGAGGAAATCTATAAAGAATACATTATTCATGTCCATGATGATTGCTACAGAATTATTGAGTCTCAATGGAATTAATATGAATTCATTGTGCCCATATCTTATACAAAAAGCTGTCTTGGGGATATCCTCCTTCTTAACCCTTACTTGGTAATATCCTGACCACAAATCCACCTTGGAGATGTATTTTCCTCGACATAGCTGATTGAACAAGTCATCAATTCATGGTAGAGGATACTAGTATTTTATCATGAATTTTTGAGGTCACGATAATCAATGCAAAGGCGCATTGACCTATACTTATTCTTGAAGAAGAGGAATAGTGCACCCCATGGTGAAGCACTTGTGCATATTTACCCTTTATATAGATTCTCCTGTATTTGTTTCTTCATCTCCCCAATCTCTAGAACAGACAGTCTATACAGAGTCATGGATATTGGCAATGACCCAAGTATAAGATTAATTGAGAATTCAACATCACTTCTAGGATGAGGACTAAGAAATTCCTTGAGAAACAATTTAGTGAATTCGCTCACAATAGTAATATCTTCAAGGATGGTTTCTTCCATAGACTCCATCATCTAAGCAAGATATGCATGCTCATCGGGTAGAAATATCCACACTTGAGATGATTGTGATAAACAAGACTCATCCTCCTCCTTGCACTTGTACAGAATTAGGGGTTGATTCACCATATGTATAATGACTTATATCTCACAAGAATATATGTTGGCTCTATATTGGGAAAACCAATCCACACCAATAATTACATCAAATTCCACCAGAGGGAGTATGACGAGGTTCACCAGGTTGTCAAATCCATATATGATGATAGGGTAGGAGTTCTATTCATGGGTTTCAATGATTTCCCCATTTCTCATTCTCACAAAAATCATTACTTCCATGATTTGTGGTGGTGTTGGGATTCCTACAAAAATTTAAGGTTATAATAGAATTCATAAAACCAGAATAGAAAAATCTCATTATGCATTCTTGAATGAAGAACTACCATATATGTCACAAATTTGTTGTCGGGGTTCACTTCGGCTGTAGTGATGGAAAAAGCTCACCCTTTATTCCTAGGAGGGTGTTGGTTCCCTCTGAAAACACATGGCTTAGAAAACTAGTTTGTATAGTTCCCTGGATCTTTGAAGTTGAAGTAATGAACAATGCGTTGATGGCCGAATAGAGCGTTTCTCTCCTCTATCGCAACCGCGGGTTTTTCTGGTTGCAGTTAATGGATAGTTTCCCTTCTCTTCCACTCCTAAAGGATTTCTTCATCCCCTTCAGTTAATTTCTAGGTTGTTTATTTCTTCACATTTGGAAAGTGGTGTGATGGATTTTCTTAGCATCGTTGGATTTATCCATTGGACTGCAAGAATTAAATTCAACCTTACACTTCTTATCCCATTGATACCTCTGAGATTCATCAATATCCATTTCAACCATGGGGGCATATAAAACAATTTCCTCATAGATCTCAAAGTCGTGGATTGCTAGGGATTCGTGTAGGATACATTTTATCCCAACAAAGAAGTGGTAAACATTGCATTTGGGGGTAACGACAAAGCTGGAGGCATATCGTGAAAGCCTTGTGATGTTCTCCTCGTACGCTCCGATGGTTTCATCATCTTTTTGCATGAGGGCATGGAAGACCCTTTCTATCTTAATTCAGAGGGTGCGGGGAAAATATTTATCGAAAAACATTTTTTGGAAATCATTCTATTCCAATGCCTTGATCACCTCCTTAGGATTCATATTTTTGATCAATTTCCACCATTGATCAGCTTCACCCTCCATAAGATAAGCAACCAGAAGAACCATCTCTTGTTTGGAATGTTGAAGGATAGACAAGATCTTCTCAATGGAGTTGATCAATTGTTTGATTATTGAGGGATCATAAGATCTATTAAAATTAAGAGGCCTCTGTCTCATGAAGATCTCAATTTTGACTTGTTCTTTATTTGGGTGGTTGAATGTTCCTCTCAACCCTTGTTTCTATTCAAAACCTAAGTAAACTGAGAGAGTATCATGAGAAAGTTCACTATTCCGACTCCCATTTTATTGGGAATCTCATTAGAATAGTCTTCACTTTGATCATTGCATCGATTGTTAGCCTACATCATCCTATTACCGGCCATTGGATGAAATAAAATAAAAGATAGGGGTAACACATAAAGGTTAATTCAAATAAAAAAATGATTAATTATAAATTACGTTTATTTTCCTAACTTATGAATTTATTGGATTCAATCTATGTTATCCATGATATACTTACCAACATATATTATTAAGGGATTTTTTTAAATTCACTTAGTAATGGATTGTACTATGTTTATGAATTTACAAAATCTTATCCTCTAGGATTTTCATAACCAAGAGTGCAACAAGGCCCAATGTCGTGCACCAGTTCCCGTTCGAGTCTAGCTCAAAGTGGTGTTTTTTTGGTTTTACATCTTGATACATCGGTACTAGAAGCGTCTCTACCAGCTCGTATCTTGAAAAAGATGTATTTCCCTGATAAACCACTTACTCAATAGTCATAAACATTTGTGGATGTTATTATTATACTTAGTCCTATCACTAAGGCCTTCACTAGGGTTTTCTAATCCTAATCCAAAAAATAACTAAACCTATCATCGGATACCAACTATAACAACCCTGGTATTTATGACACACTTAAACATGATTTATTACACAAAATTTCAATTAAGACGACTCTACGTATTGAGAGGTCTAGTGTCTTGGGAAATTAGGAACATTACATAACAACATAAAACATAAAGCACAAAATCTTTGATGAAAACTTCTTTTACATGATAATAACATTCCTTCATACTTATAATTAAATTGGATAACCTGTGGAAATGCATAATAAAACGGTGAGCTATAAAGCCTAGTAAGGGAGTAAACAAGACATTACATAAAAAATACAATACTTGTTAGGCAATAGGTATATCAAGGGAACCTAAGAGAAACATTAACATAATGGCTTGATATAGCATGATTATCATAACATGGAAATGCGACAACAACATTTAACATGATATTTGCAAGATCTAAGGCTCATTTCACACGGAAAATGAATAAACCCTAATTTCACTTGAATTATCACTAATAAACTCTCATTTTACTTGATGTATCATGATACTAGTATTAACCCAATTCATTGGATCACTATCAAGGCACCCCCTTCTTAGTAATTTCATTTCATGCATAAGTGCGCCACATGGATCATATATCATGGAATCATTCAACATAATCATTTAATATATGATAATTGAATGTGTAATACATACATTAGACTATATATTCAAAAATTATATGTTCATAAAGGGGAATATCCTTGATAGGGAAATGGTTATAGTATTCACATACATGATTATTTAGGCATGGGGAGTTTTGGCAGTATAATGACGCCAAATAGAAATCGTAAAATGTGTTGATGAGAGAGAAAGAGGTATCTCCTCATTTATACATGAAATTGATAGTAATGGGTCATGGAACATAATATCCCAACATATGTAATGGAATTTATATTCATAATATAAAATAATTGTTTGAATGTAAATGAGAAGAAAGAAATTCCTTACGGGATTTAGATATGGTAATAGGTGTACATCAGAGAAATTAATGAGAGGGAAAGAGGTATCTGATCATTAAAAAATATGGTGGGAATTATAGGGGAGGTTAAAAATAATAACCCATCCTTTTTAATTGAATGAAATATGGTATAACAACATAAAACAATTTGGAAAAACAATGAGAAAGGATGAAATCCCTTACAAACTTTCTGCATGGTAACACGTGTATACTAGAGGCATTAATGGGAGAGAAGGGAGTTTGATAAATCATACAAAAATATTAATAATTGAAAATAAAATGGAATAAAAATATAAATAAATTTGGACAAAAATGAGAAAGGAATCAATCCCTTACTTGGAAGTGTGATCCCAATGGCTTGGGAGAGGCTTGAGAGAGGCTTTTAGGGAGATTGGTGTGCCTTGGGAGGATTCTAGAGTGGAGAGTGAAGAGTTTTTTTGAGCTGAAAATTCTTTTAGTGAAGAAGATGTTGGACCATGGGTGTGTTTATATTGGAAAAGAGAAGGAATTTATTATTATTTTGGTTTAGGGCACTATATATTAAACTATTCAAAACCAAAAACCATCCCATGGTTTTTACCCATGGGTTTTTCCCTAGGGGAGTGGAAAAAAATTATTTTATATGTCCAATGGATGAACCTATTAAAATAGTAGGCCTTCTTATATGTAGGTGAGTCACACACTCAAGGAAATCAATATAAAATGATAAATGTGTTACAAGTCTTGGAGGGTCCATTATGGAAAAATAAAATTAACCACAAAATCTAAAATCACATTATTTTAAATTAAAAACATATATTAAATGAACATAATGTTTATAGTAATTTATTACATTATTATTGGGTCATTATGATGTCATAAAACACATTACATATTTAAACAATATTTAATTATTACCCAAATATTCGACTCTCTCAGAAAATGATGAAAAATTCACCATTAGAAAATTTTGAAAACCTAAATCCAAAAAATAATATTAATTTTATCTAAATATTTTTCTAAATACGTGATTTTTTTATTTTCAAATAAAAACCATCATTTATCAAAAATTCATGGTTTTTGACAGAAAAACATTCAAACCATAATAAAAATTACAAATGTATTTGTAAAAATTATATGATCATTTATATTTAATAAAAATTAACTTATTGATAATAGTTTATTAAAATATTTTTTAATTAAAATATCCCTTAATTCATCAAAAGAGATTTATTAATTGAATGTTAATTAAAAATACTATTTGTTATTTAAAAATCATTTACAAAGTTACAATAAAAAAATGAATGTATATTGTTTATAATATACAAAAATAATTCACAAAATCATATTGTTATGGTGTTGTTACCTAACCCCTTATAACACCCGCATAATACCTAAGGGTATGTTTTGTGATGTTGATAGAATCTCAGGGTGGCTCGGATAACATCACTCGAGTGGTAAATGAAACACGCGGCTGATTGTCGTCTATCAACCGGTCAAGGTTCCGGTGCTATGCTAATGTGTACAGCAGCACTCGGGTCGAATCCTCGGTGATGGTACTTCATAATAGTCGATTGTTTTTAGTTGATTGTATTTTAATTGGGGGGGGTTTGTTTGAAAGGATTAATTGAAATGTTTAATGAATTATGTTTAATTTAACAAGTTGATAAAGATTGGGGTGAGTTCATCTTTAGAGAGTTAAGCATGTGATATCCTTGAGCTTTGCTTTATATTGCATTAAATTAACACCCACATCAAAAGTTCATGTTGATTGGAATTCCCACGTGTTAAGGCTTTAATCCAAGCCTTAAATTTATTTAGGGTTCTAATCTAAATCAGCGCTTGATTTTGGAAGTGTATTTATGGTTCCAACAATCCATGTAAACCACACGTTGAACATAATATGTCAATAATTTATGACATGTTAAGTCCAACATACACAATGTTAAATTAAAGAATACTCATCGAGCAAAACCTCTCAATCACATAACATCCCTAAATTATAACTCACCCCAATAAGATATTTACTCAGCCATTTAAATTATTATTAATCTGGTCTATTATGTTTAAGGTGATGAATTACAAAGAGAAGAAAAAGAAAGGGACAAGAAAAGAGTTGTGCGCCAAACACACACACGAACGATGATGAGAGTAAAAAAATAGGACTTTTTATTGAATAATAAAGTAAAATAAGATGATGGATTTCAGATTTATTTAAACTAAAATAAGAACAGTAATATTGAACTACATAATGTAGATGAGAATAAGAAATTAAGAAGAAGAAAATTGCATTAAAGCAGAATTACAAAGACAAACACTTTCAAAATTACAACGAAGATAAATGCAAAAGTAAATGAAAACAAAGAGATGAGGAAGGGATTATCAAGTGAAAACTTGAGTTTGGAAGATCCTACCAAGCCTTTGGTAGGGCCTTGGTACTTCCAATCAATCCTCCTTTTCTCTGAAATTCCAACCCCTCTCAAGGAGAGAAGGGGAGAGTATTTATATCCCAAGGAGTGAACTGTTTGCATTGCCAACATTTTCTTCCAGTTGCATCGACAATTTGGCTATTCAGATAGCCGAATATACAACTATATCCTTCTTACCAATTGTAGATAAGAAAGTTTGCCGAAAAATTTCAAAATTAGGAGGCATTTGGACAAGTGGAGCCAAAGTTATGGCGGTTTTATTAAACAAAGGTAAACTGTCCATTTCTATCCATGATGTTTTGATGGCCAAAATGTGAATGGATTTTGGAACATGAATATGCCTTCAAATCCGAATGACTTCTTGAAAAAAGTCGGCCGAATATATCTCCTCTTTCACGCTGAATAATATCAGCTCGATTTAATGCTTACATCATGAGATATGTCATGAATACTATACTGAGATTATTTCTTGGCCAGAATGGTGCGCTGGACTTCAAAGCTTTATTTGGGACCCTTGTACTTGGATTTGGGCCTTTAAATTTTTATCCAAGATGACATGTAGTGTCCCCCAGATTAGGGTGTAGAGTTAATGTTTTTGGACTTCTGGATTGAGCCCAGTAAATCAATCTTAAAGGATGGTCTAGTTTGTTCACATATTCATTGGTCTTGTTTGTGAGGACCATATGACCCTTCAAATGGCGGAATTCGCTCATGGTACCTTCTAATGAAACGTTTTATATTGAAAGGAGAATCCTAAAAAACAAGAACCACACAATTTGGATTAGTATAGTGATTTTTATTATTAAAACATTAAACTGACACAATTGGACTACTTCTAAAAATGATCAAAAATTATACTTAATATTAAAACATTAATAATTCACACAAATTATACAAATTTCATATAAAATCAGTAAATAGGGAATATAATAAGTCATGAAAATATTAATTACATCAACTCCATCACACTTAGTTTTGTGCATGTCCTCATGTGCAACAAATATAAAAACATGACAAAATTATTTTTACTCACCAACAGATTTTAAAATCTTGTTTTCTCCAATCAGGGGAGGTTTAGACTATTTCACTCATCTAATTTGAATTCCAACACAAGTTGTTACAGAAAAATGTTCCAAAACTAATTCATTTTTTCATTCTCAAATTTAGAAATGGAAAATGTGGACACTCAAAACTCACACCTCTCAAGATGATAAAATTCATTTGTGGAGGTTCACTCTTTCACCAACCAAAAGTGAAAATCCTAGAGTTTGAAAAGAGCTCTCAGATTCCAATCCCTATCCAAAGTGAACAATAATCAAGAAGTGTTTTTAATGGGTTTTCTATTGCTATGGGACGGTAGGAATATAATGTCCAAGAGAGAGAAGAAGAGGTTTAAAATACCAACATAGAAAAATCAATGCACATTTTTTTGAAATGAAACATAGAAGGAAATGAAAACACATATTTACAAGAAAATTATTTTGTGAAGAAAGACACAATAGAGGAAGAAAATATGAAGGTAATGAGACTATGTAATATTTACAAAACAAAAAACTTCTCCCAATAAGAATATAATGCAAGTGTTCTTTTTTTTCTTTTCTTTTTTTCATTGTTTTTTCGAAAGTTGACCTTGAAACAGATCTCACACTCATATCCCAATCCATGTTTCATCTCCTCACGACACTAATTGTAATATTTATAACAAGATAAAAGGTTGAGGAAGAGTGATTTTTGACCTACCCAAGACACAACCCATTTTTTCATTTTTTTTTTCTTTTTTTTATTTTGATTTTTTTTATTTTTTTGAACACTTTTCAATATCATTTGTACAATAAATTCCCAAATCCCACTGAATGACAACCTCCCCCACACTAGAATGGATTCTTTCCCTCAATCATATGATAACACACCAGAATGTAAGGAAATGATACCCAAAAATGAAATCCATTCCCCCCACACTTAAATTTAAAAAACATATGCAATGAAAATCCATGTTGATATTTGGTGGGATAAGGTATTGGGATTGTAATGTGGCTATAAAATAAAAGGTTTTAATAGGCATGAAGGGGCTTTCAAAAGGAGGATTAATGAAAGGTAAATGGGGGCTATTTGGCTATTTTTATTCTCATGTGGTTCAGAAAATGCCTCTATCATATTAATACACACTAAGGTATGAAATTCAGCTCGAAGGTCCACAAACTAAAGACTCACAAATGGGGGTGAAAACACACATTTTGAAAATATGGCCATAGGTAGCCTTGACATGAAATCAAATGTTTGTTCTCACGGTTTGGGAAAATAATTTTCTAAATAAAAAATTGAGCATTAAAAATTTGTTAATTTTGACACAAAATTCTTTATCCAAAGTCATGATTAAAATACAAAATTTTTTAGATGAAAAAATGCCCGTTAACACCCCCAAATGGTTGGAAAAATTTTCAAAACTCGATGGTGAGTAAGCATGACTCTTTTTTTATTTTTTAAGTGATTGTGTTTTTTGGTTTTTTTAGTTTTTAAGGTTTTTTTAAAATACACACCCTCAAAAGAAATAAAAAAAAGGGTTTGAAAAAAAAGTGGTAAAAAATGAAGGAGAGAAGAAGAAGAAGAAAGAGGTAGAGAGATGAAAAGATAGTGAGAGAGTTAAAGGTAAAGAGGTGCCCCCTAGTTTGGATTTTCCGGATCGCCATCTCCATCTAGTGGTTAGTCGATTGGAGAAGTTGGAGATCCAGGGGAAGTCAATGATGATCCGGGATTTTGTGTCCTCTCATGGTGATGCTTTAACCGATGTTCATTAACCGTGAATGTCCTTTTGGAAGAGGGGTCTTGGACTTGCACTGCACCAAATGGGTAAACATTAGTAATAACAAAAGGACCTTCCCAACGAGAATTAAGCTTAAATGGGTGAAGTCAGAATCGATAATTGAAGAGAATTACCTTTTCACCTTCATGAAAAACCTTTCTCAAGATGTGTCTGTCATGGAGTACCTTAGCCTTCTCTTTGTACAGATTGGAATTCTTATAGGATTCAAGTGGAAGCTCCTCCAGTTCAGCCAATTGCAACAATATTTCTTCACCAGATTTTTCGCAATCAAAATTACAGGGTTTCACAGCCCAAAAAGACTTATGTTGGATTTCAACTGGTAAGTGACACGCTTTACCAAAAACTAGCCTAAAATTAGACATCCCAATGGGTGTTTTATAAGCAGTTCAATAATCCCAAAGGGATTCACCAAGCCTATCAGGCCCGTCTTTTCTGGTGGGATTAACAATTCTCTCAAGTACCCTTTTCACTTATCTATTAGAGAGTTCAGCCATGCCATTTGTTTGGGGGTGATATGCAGTTGAAGTTTTATGTAAAACCCCATTCTTTTTCAGAAGATCTTCCATTATTCTATTACAAAAATGGGTTCCTATGTCGCTGATCAAGGCACGTGGTGTGCCAAATATTTGGAAGATGTGGGTCTTTAGAAACTCACTAACAGTATGAGGATCATCCTTCCTAGTGGGTTTGGCCTCAACCCACCTTGAAACATAATCGACCACAAGAATAATGTATGAGAATCCATTGGAAGGGGGAAATGGTCCCATGAAATCGATTCCCCAAACATCAAAGATTTCATAAAATATTAAAGGATTTTGGGGCATTTCATTTATTTTGGAGATTGTGCTGAACTTTTGGAAAGTGGGACATAATTCTAAGATGGAAGAATGATCATTTTCTTCAACACATCTCCTAATTACCATATCAGCCCCAGTTTTCCAAAGTTTATTTTCATCCCAAAAATAGTATTTTGAATCACTTTTCAACTTCATTTTTTGTTATTTTGAAAACTTTTCAGGAAAAACACCAGAAACCAAATAATTTACAATTGGGGCATACCATGGTAACATTGGAGTGAGAGATGAAAGGTTCTCAATGGGGAATTCAGGATCAATGATTTCTGAATGATAAGAATTAGAAATTCTACTTAGGTGATCAGCCACCTGGTTTTCATTTCTAGGTCTATCTTTGATTTCAAGGTCAAACTCTTGGAGAATTAGTATCCATATTATTAGCCTCGGTTTCGAATCACTTTTCTTGAGTAGGAACTTTATTGTTGAATGGTCTGTGAAGATTATGATTTTGGCACCTAAGAGATAGGGCCGGAATTTATCTAAGGCAAAAACCACTGCTAGAAGTTCCTTTTCAGTCACAGTGTAGTGAGATTGAGTTTCATCCAATGTTTTTGAGGAATAATAGATGACATTAGGAATATTTTCTCTTCTTTGACCAAGAACAGCCCCAACAGCTCTATCAGAAGCATCACAAATCAACTCAAAGGGTAATGAACAGTCTGGAGGTTGGATTATCGGGACAGATGTAAGAGCAGTTTTGAGTTCAATGAAGGATCTCTTGCTAACCTCATCAAAATGGAATGTGACATCATTTTGGAGCAAACGAGTGAGTGGGAGGGAAATTTTACTGAAGTTATGGATGAATCTCCTATAGAAACTATCATAACCGAGAAATGAACGGATGTATCGAATAGATTTGGGTTCCGGAAGTGATTGAATCACTTCAATTTTGGCAGGATCGAATTCAATACCATCTTTTGAAACTATGCTCCCTAGAACAATCCCATTTCCAACCATGAAGGGACATTTTTCAAAATTTAACACATTTTTACACTTGACACACTTTTGAAGGACTAGAGAGAGTGAATGCAAACAAGATTCAAATGACTCACCATAAATGGTGAAGTCATCCATGAAGACTTCCATGAAGTGTTCAATGAATTCTGAAAAGATACACATCATACACCTCTGCAATTTTGCAATAACATTGAAAATTCCAAAAGGCATTCTTATATATGCATATGTTCCAAAGGGGCATGTGAAAGTAGTGTTTTCTTGGTCTTGAGGTGAGATAGGGATTTGAAAATAGCCGCTGTATCCATCAAGAAAGCAATATTGTGACTTTCCGTCCAATATTTCTAGCATTCGATCAAGGAATGGAAGAGGGTAGTGATCTTTTTGGGTTTCAACATTCAATTTCCTATAGTCTATGCACATACACCATTTGTTCTTCACTCGATTTGTGACTACCTCTCCATGTTCATTTGTGACAACAGTTTTACCACCCTTCTTAGGTACAACTTGAATTGGACTAACCCATTCACTATCAGAAATTAGGTAGATAATACCAGCTTGAAGAATCTTGGTGATCTCTTCCCTAACTACCTCAAGGATGAGTGGATTGAGTCTTCTTTGTGGTTTTCTAATTGGTTTTGATGACTCCTCAAGATGGATGTGATGCATGCAAAGGGCAGGGTTGATTCCTAGTATGTCATCTAGGGTCCAACATAAGGCCTTTTTGATTTCCACTAACACTTGAAAAGGTTTGGAATCCTCAGTTTCAGTAAGTGTGGTAGAGATAATGACAGGATATGAGTTATCATGGAAGAGGAATGCATATTTCAGGTGTGAATGAAGAGGTTTCAGATCAGTCTCATCTTTCACTTTTGGGCTCGACAACTCAGGAATGGAAGAAGTGACTTCAGTTGCTTCAGGTTCATTTTCCTTAATACTGTCCAAGGTGGAGCAATAGAGATCAGAGTTGAGATGGGATTCAAGAGAGTTTTCAAGATCCTCCAAATTGATAGAGTCTATGAATGAAAGTTCCACATCAACTTCACCATTTATGACTTGGTTAATCCTAGTGCATATTTCACAAGATCTTATCTCTTCAGAATAAGATGAACATGATGGAATGGGGTTCAATTTACTCTTAGAAGTGTCATCAGAAGCATGGATTGATAATGTAGAGTGATCCTCAAATGGGTATCGCATGGCTTGGGAAATGTTGAACTTGACCAGTTGGTCACCAAATTCCATGGATAGGATGCCTGAATAGACACCAATCTTGGTCCTCGTAGTCATGAGGAATGGACTTCCTAGAATTAGGGTAGATTGAGAAGAGTTCGTCTCACCTTCCATGTCAAGGACACAGAAATCAGCAGGGAAGATAAGATCATTGACTTGGACAAGGACATCCTCAATTATTCCCTCAGGACTGGCTGTGCTTTGATTGACTAAATAAATGACAACACTCGTTGGATGTAGGGTACCTAGACCAAGGTTGGAGAAGATAGATTTGGGCATGACATTAATTGAGGCTCCTAGGTCTATGAGTGCATCATCAAAATTA
This sequence comes from Viscum album, assembly GCA_963277665.1. NCBI lineage: Eukaryota > Viridiplantae > Streptophyta > Magnoliopsida > Santalales > Viscaceae > Viscum > Viscum album. Next base: position 605,060,399 of record OY728139.1, on the reverse strand, counting down.
TAACATCGAATTTGGCATGGAACCTTAAAGGTCCCTAGATCTTTGCACTTTATGGGAATAGACTGCTGGGTGGAAACATTTACAAAGGTCCTAAGTTGCCTCTTGTGGGTGCACAATTCCATATGAAACATGGAATACTTAGGAATTTGTTTTATGGAATCTAAGAGGGTAATGTTTACTTCAACATGTCTAAACATGTCGAGCATTTCAGGATCAGGTTCAAAGGACTTCCTTATCTTAGAAACAGCTTGAGGAAAATGAATTGGGTTCCTAAGTGGAATGGAAGGAGGTGATGGAATGGATTCAGATTCCTTTTCAATTTCCTTTTTTATTTCATTTTCTTGGTCAACATTCAAAGGAGGGTTTGAGGATTTATCTTGAGGCATAGCAAGTTGCTTTCCTGATCTAAGTGCAATTTCACTTACATTACCCTTGGGGTTGGGTAATGGTTGAGCTGGGAGTTGGGAAGAATTTGATTGTTGTTGTTGGCTCTGGTGGGATGCAAGTTGACCTATTTGAGTTTCAATGTTTTTAAAGCTACAATGGGTGAAGGAGGAAAGATCTTCCACTGCACTTTCCCATGGTTTCTTGGAAGACGAGGCTTGTCCCGGATTGGGATTGCCTTGATTTTGGTTCTTTGGAAATTGACTGTATTGGTTTTGGAATTGGGAAGGCTCACTAGGATAATGGAATCCAGGAGGAGGATTTTTCCATTGAGGTTTAGTAACAAAAGGATAAGGTTGATGGAAGTCACCACCACCTTGACCATATTGGAATTGGTTTGGGTTTTGAGGAGGGAATTGAGGGGGGTGAGATATGGAATTACCATACCTAAGGAATTGGTTATAGGAAGAAGAGAAGGGCTCGGAGTGAGGTTGGTTAAAGTTTCTAACAAACTGACCTGAGAGTTGAGGATTGGTGTTCCGCTGAGCATATGTTTCATTGAGCTCCATTGGTCCAGATGAATCGGGTTGATCCTATTGAAGTTGTGAACATGTGTCAGTTGAATGAGATGGAGAGTTGCATATTCCACAGTTTTTGATAGGTCTAGGAAACATTGATTGCGGAGAAGACGAGGTTGTGGATTTGGTAGCCACAGTTAGTTGTCGCACAAGACCTGTAAGTTCACTCATCCACTCGGTCATATTGTTCGGCTCAATTGATTGATTATCTTGGGCTTGTTTGACTTGATCATGTGCATGAGTATGGAATTGTTGTGTGTTTGCAGCCATGTTACTTATGAGATCTCTTACTGTTGTAGGAGTTTTATCAACCAGAGCACCACCACTTGCGGCATAAATGAGAGTTATCTCAATAGACAATAACCCATAATAGAAGTATTGGATCAAGAGTTGGTCAGAGATTTGATGATGTGGTCAGGTTGAAACAAGATTTTTGAACCTCTCCCAGTACTCATGGAGTGATTCACTTGGGAACTGACGAATACCACTTATTTCCTCTCGGATAGAAGTAGTACGAGAAGCAGGAAAGAATTTCTCTTAGAAGAGTCGCTTCATGTCATTCCATGTTGTTATAGAAACAGGAGGAAGGTAGTAGAGCCATGACTTAGCAGTGTCATCTAGGGAGAAAGGGAATTCTCGGAGTTTTATTTGTTCCTCAGAAACCCCTTGAGGCTTCATGGTAGAGCACACCACTTGGAACTCTTTATGGTGGAGATGTGGATCCTCACCGGCTAGCCCGTGGAAATGAGGAAGAAGATGAATCAAACACGATTTGAGTTCAAATTCAGCCTCTATGTTTGGATATTGAATACCAAGAGTTTGGTAATTCATATCAGGGGTAGCAAGTTTTTTAAGGGTTTGTTCCATAGGATTGGCCATTTCTAATTCAACTGGTTGGACAAGGACTGGTTCTTGAATTATTTGATTATCTCTTATGTTCCTCCTAAGTTGTCGAAGTGTTATCTCAATTTCAGGGTCAAACAAATCCGAGGGATTGTTTGGAAGGCTACGAGGCATTCAGAGAGATTTTGGAATAAAGAGGAAGACATGTTTTTCTTTGTATTTTTTTCGTTTATGATTTTTATAAGAAGACGGGGTATTCTTTGTGTGTTTTTTTTAAATTTCTTTTTTTAAATTTTCTTTTTTTTATTACAATAACCAGAAACTAACAAATAATTAAAGCACCATCCCTAGAAATGTATCCATTTGAAATGCACGGCCGATTTTCGCCTATCGACCGGTGAAGGTTCTAGTGCTCTGCTAATGTGTATAGCAGCACTCGGGTCGAATCCTCGGTGATGGTACTTCGTAATAGTCGATTTTTTTAGTTGGTTGTATTTTGATTGGGGGGGTTTGTTTGCAGAGCATAATTGAAATGTTTAATGGATGATGTTTAATTTAACAAGTTGATAAATATTGGGGTGAGTTCATCTTTAGGGAGTTAAGCATGTGATATCCTTGAGCTTTGCTTTATATTGCATTAAATTAACACCCACATCAAAAGTTGATGTTGATTGGAATTCCCAAGTGTTAAGCCTTTAATCCAAGCCTTAACTTTACTTAGGTTTCTAATATCAATCAGTGTTTGATTGTGGAAGTGTATTTATGGTTCCAATAATCCATGGAAACCACATGTTGAACATAATATGTCAATAATCCATGACATGTTAAGTCCAACATACACAATGTTAAATTAAAGAATACTGATCGAGAAAAACCACTCAATCACTTAACATCCCTAAATTATAACTCACACCAATAAGATATTTACTAATCCATTTAAATTATTAGTAATCTGGTCTATTATGTTTAAGGTGATGAATTACAAAGAGAAGAAAAAGAAAGGGATATGAAAAGAGTTGTGCGCCGAACACATACGCGAACAATGATGAGAGTAAAAAAACCAGATTGTTTATTGAATAATAAAGTAAAAGTAGATGATGGATTTCAGATTGATTTAAACTACAATAATAACATTAATATTGAACTAAATAAGTTGTATTGGAATAAGAAATTAAGTAGAAAATTGCATTAAAATAGAACTACAAAGACAAACACTTGTAAAATTACAACGAAGAAAAATGAAAGAGTAAATGAAAAAAAAGAGGAGGAAGGGATTATCAAGTGAAAACATGAGTTTGGAAGATCCTCCCAAGCCTTTGGCAGGGCCTTGGTACTTCCAATCAATCCTCCTTTGCTCTGAAATGCCAACCCCTCTCAAGGAGAGAAGGGGAGAGTATTTATAGACCAAGGAGTGAACTGTTTGCATTCCCAATATGTCCCTCCATTAGCATCGCCAATTTGGATATACAGAAAGCATAATCTTCAAATATATCCTTCTTAAAAGTTGTATATAATAAGGTTGGCCGACTACTGTCAAAGTTTGGAGGCATTTGGAAAAATTTATCCAATGTTATGGCAGTTTTATTAAACAAAGGTAAACTGTCCATTTCTATCCATGCGTTTTCTATGGCCAACCTTTGAATGGATTTTGTAACAGTAATATGCCTTTAAATATGAATGACTTCTTCTACAAAGTCGGTCATCTATATCTCCTCTTTCACAATGAAAAATATCAGCTCGATTTGATTCTTACATCATGCGATATGTCATGAATAATATACTGCTTTTATTTCTTGGCCAGAATGGTGGGCTGGATTTCAAAGTTTCATTTGGGCCCATTGTACTTGGATTTGGGACTTGAAATTTTTATCCAAGATGACATGGAATATCCCCCGAATTATGGTGGAGAGGTAATGTTTTTGGACATCTGGATTGATCCCAGTAAATCAATATTCAAGGATAGTCTAGTTTGTTCACAGATTTTTCGGTCTTGTTTGTGAGGACCATATGACCCTTCAAATAGAAGTATTGGCTCTTGGTACCTTCTAATAAATGTTTTATATTTAAAGGAGTATACTAAAAGACAAGAACGACACAATTTGGATCAGTATAGTGATATTTATTATTAAAGAATTAAACTGACTCAATTGGACTATTTCTAAAAATGCTCAAAAATTATACTTAATATTAAAACATTAATATTTCACACTAATTATACACATTTCATATAAAATCAGTAAATAGGGAATATAATAAGTCATTAAAATATTAATAACATCAGTAATCTATATCAACTTACACTTATCCCGTAGGAGGTTCCGTTCAAACTTAATGTGTTGAAGCTCGGCTTGGGCTTGGTCAAGAGTGAAGCCCATTGATGCTACCTCCATTCCGAGCTCTAACAAATGGGATTTTTATGGAGAAAATCTACTAGATGAGGCCATTACTTCCTTTTTCTGAGTAAATTGGATATGATAAAGCCCTATATTTAAACTAATCACATGATCACTATTCAACAACTATATTAGAAATAGTAGGAATTCCTAACAGTACTTTAAAATCCAAAAACATAAAACCAAGGAAGGGAATATATTTTATATAACCATTTTACATAATAATACATTTAAATAGATCAAGAGAAATTTTCATTGATCCAAGATTGGGTAGTTACATAAAATGTGGGTGTTAATTTTTATTTTCAAGGCTTCCATGTCTGTCCTCTCCCCTACATATAAAAGGATAACCTATGTCCTTTTTTTTAAAACTAGTAAATCCATTTTTCTCAAAAAAATACCTACCCAAATTTATTACTTAAAAACTTATACATGAACAATATCTTATGATTTTTTGAGAAAGAAATGTTATAAAAGCTTTTGGTGCTATCCAAATGATGTTTTCTGAAGACGTGGTATCATGCTTAATCGACTATTTTTATTTTTTAAATTCTTCCACCAATATAAAATGTTCATCATTATGATGATACAATATAAAACTTATATCCAATATTATTAAATTTTATTATATAAATGAAATAACCTAAATCCATATCCTCTTCCATCAAATGGTAAATCAAACCATAATTCATGTGTCCCATGGACTACAATCTCACGAACCGATGAAATTCTATTTTCATGACCTCGAATTATGGTATGTAATAATAGAAGATATAAATTATATTTATTATATTTTTAACATATATATAATATTATTGTTATTATAACATATATACCAACTTAATTTCCATTTTGTGGTGGATACAACTATGTAACTCGTGTGTATGGTGGACTACCACATCATGTAGTGACATGATTCATTTTTTAATAACACTTTACCTATAATGTAATAATGATAATGTTAATGAATTTTTGAGATATAAATATGAAATAAATATGATAATACTGAGATAGTTATCATTTTTAAAATATAATATATATCATTTTATTTATTTACATTCCTCTTACTGAATAATGATGACATCATTCGTTGGTTTGTGTCGACTACCGCCTCCATGACGTGATGTGATTGTTTTTTCATCCCAAAATAAAATAATTGATATATATAAGTATATTTAAATTAACACTATGGAATTTATAATATTTTTACCATTATAAAATTATATTATAATATATACCTTCTTTCCATAATGATCGTTGAAGAATTAAAAAGTCACTGATGCATTCATACGACCTGCCATCTCCATGATTGTTACATAGTTATTTTTTCAAAACCATTATTCTTGATAAGTTTTAAAATTATAATTGATGTTAAATTTATATAATATATCATTCTTATTTTTATTTTTATGTATAAATAATGACCTCATTGACCATAGTGAACCTACAAAATCATTTAGGACATATAAGTCAAATATCATCAAAACATCGAGTGTGAACATAATTAATTAAGTAATTTATTATAATATTTTAATTAGTGTAATAAAAGGAACAATAAACATGAAATTTTTTAAGCAACTTAATAATTACCACATTTTTATTATAATAGATGTTAACATAAACATCTGCTATTAGTTGGATTAATGGTGAGAGACTATTAGATTAAAAAACCTTGTTTTTTTAATATTTTAAACATTATTTTTATAAATGTTTATCTTTGATGTTCGATTTTTTTAAAAAAAATATGTATTCTATTATATGGATTTAAATTAATTTTAAGTGAAATTTTAAGCCACTTTTTACTTTCATTCAAATGTTTTCAAAAGCAATCATTTTATGGTATTCCTAACTTTCTTTAAAAAAAGTCAATGTAATGTTCTATTTTTACAAATAAGGAGAGAGTAAATTTTTCCTACAACATAATCATTATTTTTTGTTTGTATTCCTTTATAATATTCCATGTTATAAGAATATTAAAAACCTCATTCCCTTTTTCTTTGTATTTTGTTTTTGAAATTGTGTTTTTATAAAGGTAACATTAATTCATCATAAAAAATGGTTTTTGAGATTGGTTCAAAGATATCTGTCATGGGTTTTATGTTGAAAAGGTGAAATAATAAAATGATTTATATATTATATATTTTAGTAGAATTTTATATTAGAAACGTGTAATCCTGATAGATCTTATATGATGGTTTGAGTCCCATTATATCTCACCAGTGAACCAAATATAAATTACATGAAGGGTTGATCCCCAATATAGATAATGAAATTTGTGTGATCCTGATATGGCTTATATGAATGGTGAGCCCCATAATATCTCTCCAATTAACTAAAAGATTATTATCTTCTCTATAAAATTATATTAGATATTGAACACATGATTATTCTAATTTCAAGTGCTCCGAAAAGGTTTTTTTGAACATGATGCTCTTAGTTTAAGAAAAAGGATTTGTATTTTCTTTTATATGGGTTTTAAACGTTTTCCTTGAGAAAAAAGTTTTTGTATTTTTCATATGGAAATGTTTTTTTTCACATTTTTAGGGAAAATCGAAGATAAAGGTTAACATTACTTGGGTTTCCATTCTTTCTAATAGACTAACAAATTTCTTCTTTTTGGGGATATTATTACGATTTTTGTGATCATCCCATATTTTAAATTTTTATTGCGCCTATAGAGGTTTAAAAAGAACCAGGAAGTCAATTTTAATGTCATAATAATTTTATGTGAAAAGACATCATGTTTTATTTTAAAAAATTTATATTGTGGAAAAATTAGATAATGTTTAGAACTGTCCAATTTCAATATATATGTTATTGTTGTGGTAGATTTATTATCTAACTCTATAAAACTATAAACCTAATTGATCTATGGTAATGAAAGAAAGTGAACTCTAGTTTAAATTCACTACAATATGTAATTATTACATTTGAGTTATTATATTTGATTTCAAAAAAACTGATTGGATAATTTTCACGGTTAAGATAATGTTAATAGATTTCCCTTGTATTTTTTGGACATATAGTGAAGGTTAAATGATATAACATTTTGACATTACATTTTTTCTTAATCTAAACTATGTTTTTAGAATTATTTTCCATAGAGGAATAATGGAAGCTATTGTAGGAAATAACTAAGAGCAACTACGCTTCCAAATTAGTTTCCTAGATTGGTTGAAAGTGGGATTGGTAATTTTTTGTTTTGATGGATTAGTTTATGAAAGATATTTTTTTTGCTAGTATACATGAATGATATGAACCCGATCTACCCAGAAGGAGCATTTCTATAATTGATAAATTTATGAAGAAACATTGTCCAATATACATTGTATTTTTAGACCCAATGGTATATGAAGGATAATTCAGTTCTCTAGAAAAGACATTTGAAGTCATTGGGTGTTTCAAATTATAAAAGGAAACTATTTTCGTTTATAATTTTGTAGGTGATATTGATCAATGCTGGCCTTTGGTTAATAATAACCCTAGTAAAAATGATCTTGATACCATTAAATGGAATACATTTAAGAATAACTTTCATGAAAAATATTTCCCAATGGTTTTTGGACTTTGGATGGTGAAACAAATATTGTAATTAAAGAAAATGTGTGATGATTTCGTTGATTTATATGAAAAAAAATTCAATATATCCTAGGTATGTAAAATATTTAATGTGGGATAATGATAATAAAATTAATTATTTTTACTATAGATTAATACAATGTTTGGGAAGAGAATTGGTCACCCAAAAATTCAAATAATATGATAATTTTGTTCATTGTGTTGAGAATGTTGAGATGGAGTTTTCAGAAAGTTATATTCCTCGAGATGACAATAGTAAGAAATTGTCAAAGTATGAATTAGTAGAGAAGGTCCTAACTAAAAATCTTGGAAGAAATCCACCAACATTTTCCATGTCTGGTAAAATAAATTTCATTGAAACAATGTATGGATGTGAGAAGTGTTGTTTTTGTTGTAAGATTGATCATAAGAGCTTTACTATGAATTAATGTTTCATGAACAATCAAGGAATGGGGTAACATGTATCGGAAAATAGTTAGAGGTTTTAGTTACTATGTGTTGTAAAATTATGATAATTTATGTCCGATGACACCAAATAAGGGTGGAAATAATCACTTTCAAAGTCTAAATGGTGTAGAAAAATTATTTCCTACTACCATAGTAGAAAGTTTACCTGCAAATTACATGGTAACAGGTATTTTACATGATTATTCAAATTATTCCAATACACATTTTGACTCTATATTTTTTCATTCATTTATTTCTGAGAGCGTTTCATGAAAACTAAGAGTATCATCTCAGGAAAGGATGATAAAACATTTAGTGAAAACTCTAGATGTTAATATTAAAGAAACCATGATTTATTGGGACCTATCTATAGTTATTAGTGGGATGGTGTTTCTTATAAATCTATTTTAACAATCCAAAGTGGGATATGATGTTATTATTGGTTTATATATTATTTCTGTTTTTCATGATAATATAGATTGAAAAGCTATAAAGCTATATTTAATTATTTTATACCCTTGATATAATACCATGTATTTGATGAATTTATTAGATATGGATGTAAATATTACCTAGTTAATGTTGTTGAAAAGAATGTAACTTCTCAAACTAATGATTTTACAATAGTGAATGAATACATGGAAATATATCTTAATGATATTCATGGTTATATTCTTGATTGGGAGGTTTAATTTATAGTTGACTTACTATCTGAAACAAAGCCTATATCAATTCACCTAATTAAATGGATCAATTAGAAACATTCAAATTGAAAAATAAACTTATGTAATTTTTAGAAAAAGGATTCATTTTACCTAGAACATCACCATGGGATGATCGTTTTTTTGTCAAAAAATATTTTAATGATAATTTTATTGATTATTAATTATTGAATAAAAAATTGTTAATAAATAGTTTCATTTTCCTCATATAGATTATTTGATTGATCAGTATGAGGGAGCATATAATTTGTTGAAGATTGATCTTAGTTCAAGGTAACATCATTTGAAAGTGAAGGATGAAATTGTCATAAAGACTATATTTTGGACTATATATGAGAATAATGAGTTTTTAGTTATTCTGTTTGGGGTTTCCAATGCACCTACTTCATTTATAGACCTTATGAATATAGTTTTTCTTGTCTTCATTGATATTTTTCATTTTGTTTTTATTTTTGATATTTTCTTTCATTATAAAAGTCCATAGGAACCTGAAAGACATTTAATTATTGTCTTTTAAACCTTGAATGAAATTAGAATCTATGGAAAATTTAGTAAGTATGAAATTTAGTAAAAAAATTAATTTCCCAGTACATATTGTTTCTAATGATGGTATAATTATTTTACTTGTTAAAATAATTTGTTGAAGAAAGGAAAATACCCATAAATATCATATGAATTCACATTTCTCTTGGATTATAAGATTACTACTGAGGATTTTGAGAAAACTATTCTCGGTTGGATAGACTACTGAAAAAGTAAACTCGAGAATGAGTTAATGTAATTTGAAAAAGTAAATGCGATGATTGTTTTCAGTAACTAAAAAAGAGATTAGAGATTGCTATAGTTTTTTTACTTCTGCCTATAAATGGAAAATATTTCATATACAATGATACTTCTATAAAAGTACTTGGTTCTATACTAACGAATAATGATCAAGTAATTTTGTATGTCTCACGACATATTAGACCTCATGAGTTAAATTATCCTTCACATGATCTATAACTGACTTATATTAATTTATATTTAAATGTTTAAATCCACAATTTATATGGGTTAATGTGTGAGTTATATACTCATACCTAAATATTGAAGTACATTATAACTTAGAAAGATATTACCATGATGCAGAGAATATGGTTGGAGGTGATAAAGAATTTTGATTGCATGATCCATTATCAACCTGGAAAGGTAAACAAAGTAGTTGTTACATTGAGTTAAAAAAATAATTCTACATTAACCATGTTATGTTTGGATCATGACACATAGGTTCACGATTTGATGAATTTTGCCCTAGAATTAGTGATGTAGGAACCTTTTATATTTTGTTTTAGGTGTTAGTTAATTCATCTAGGATATAATAATCTATCAATGCTCAATGGTAGAATCATGTCTTATAGAATAATATATAATCGTTTAATATGGACACATTTTATGATTATAATGAAAAAAAAGAATGTGTTTTCATATTTGGAAAGATATTTTTTTTCTATCATTGGATTCCTAGTGGGAGAGAGGATTGTTGGGTGACACTCATTGTTTCCCCAATCTGTTTCCTTCTTGGAAGCACTAAGATATATCAAGACCATCATGGGTATTATTGGTGGGATGGAATGAAAATATAAATATAAAAATCTACCATGAGATGTTTTACTTTTCAATATCTTAAGGTAGAACAAAATCTAATTAAGGGACTACTAAATCCTTTTACAGTGCTAGAGTGGAAATGAGAATATATAACCATGGATTTCATGGATGGATTTTAAGGATATTTGGAGGTAATAATTCAATTTTGTTTATTTTTAATCGATTAAATAATTATGCACAATACCTTCCTATTATAGATACCATGAATATAGAACTAAATTCTTGAATGTATCTAAAGTAGATTCTTATGTTAAATAGAGTTCCTCCCAATACCTTCTAGACCATGATCCCAAATTTTATTCTTGTATCTAAAAGTAATTTTGATTTCATTGGGTAATGAATTAGATTTTAGTATAGCTTTTCATCACCAAAATTATGGTCAGTCATATCAGGGGACACAGACCATAGAAGATATGATTTATTTTTGTTGAATGGATTATCCAGGAAGTGTCAATAAATATCAATATCTTTTGGAGTTATCTTAAAGTAACAGTTTTTATTCTTGTATACATATGGTTCCATTTGAGGAATTATATGGAATGTAGTGTTAAACCCAATATTTTTGGGATCATTTATGGTGAAAGGAAGTAGTTGTAACCAGAGATGCTATAGAAAATTTCTAGGAATGTTCTGTAGATTCATAAACATGTTTTCATGGTTCAGAGAAAGAAGAAATGTTATACGAATAACCTGATGAAAGATCACTCTTCTCAGGTAGTCGATCATGTTATTCTTAAATATCTAGATGGGAATGTGTTATATGTATTGGTAAAAATGGAATATATATATATATAGTACATTTTATCATATTAAATCCAAGATAAATTTGAATAATTTTCTTATTGAGTGACTTTTCCAGTGATTTTATCCCAAGTACCAAACAAATTTTATGTTTCATTGTTATTGAAATATATGATGGATTTATCTAATTTTTAACCCTAATTTACTTTTGTTGGATGATAATATTTATTATTAGGGATATCTAATTAAAATTATTTACTATAGAGAAGAGTTTTGGAATAAGGTAATAGACCAGGACAAGGTTTTATGAAAAAACCTTATAGTTGAAGAAGGAACATGGGAATCCAAAAATTATATAGGGAAAGATATCCTTCCTTTTCTAATCAGTGAAAAATATTCTAGGGACACAATTTAAAAAAAGGAGATGAAAGTAATAGAATATGTAATGATATAATGAATCATATAAATTTTTATTAATATTTATGCATTGAAGAGTTATATACATTATAAAATATTATGTATTTAGAAAAAGGAAATAATATTTATTAAACTTGTTTATTATAATATTTTGTTAATAAAATTAATTTATAAATTATATATTTTAAATATAGAAAATGAATTTTATTTATTAATTTAACATTTAAAAATTATCTTTTAATGAATGTTTGGGATTTTTCAGACTCTATTGATTTTTTATTGAATACATAAAAATACTGAATTTTGTAAAACATTCATCTCATTTCAAAATGTTATGTAATTTTATTGTCCAAATATTATTTGAATATTATTTGATGTGAAGTAATTATTATTAAGTTATATTTAATCTGTATAATCATATTTTAATAATCATTATATTTTATTTTAATATACTTTAATTTTTTTAAAAGGTATTTTCTAGAAATTTTTGTAATGTGGATAATGATTCTCAATTTTAATTAATTAAAATAACACCAAATGTGGAATTATCTAAATGAAATTAATAGATTTTTTATATATAAATATAAATTTACATTCATATAATAATTATTACAAGTCTAATAAATAATATAGAATCCTCTTATGGTTGAGATGTACGATTCTTTAAAAACCTCTTTTCTTCATCTCGTCTGTGGGTTCAATTTTAAATTTAATTATGAAACTACATTGAAATAAATATTTTAAAATATATTCTATATTTTTAATCAATATAAATTATATTAGATTATATTTTCAAATTATTGTTTTCATAATTAATTGTAAAAACAATAGTATATTTTTTTACGATGATTCAGGTAAAAGTAGGACTTTTGGGGGGGTTAAACTACGAACATAATGGTTAAAATAACATAAAAATGGATAAAATATATTGATGTCCATATTTTAACCATATAAAATCTTGGCATCAATAATGGACCATTTTTATCCATTTTATGTGTGAATAACGTTGGTATCACATTTTCTTTTCAGAAATTCCATATGTATCCTGTCCCCATTATAAAAAGGCCATCTCATATCCTCTCCTCTTCACAACTGCAAATAAATTTGGTTTTGAAAAAACCTAACACAATAACAACCTTAAATCCATCCCCAAAACCTTGATCCATTTTCTTTGTCATAAATATATCCTAAGAATGGTTTGGTGCTAGCCTAAAGTGATTTTACGAATAAGATATATCTTGCTTAACAAAGTGTTTATATTTCATCTATTTTTGTACATCCATTAAATTTTCTAAAATTATACTAATATAATAATAATGGTATATATAATATTCATATATGTTATTATATTAATTTAATAACATAATTTCATCTTTTCATTCATAAAATAGGAATTATAACAACCATTTTGTTGTACGGAGGACTACCACCTTGTGAACTGATGTAATTCATTTTCCATCACCTCCTCTTACAACTGTTTAAATAAATGTATTTTTGTATATATATATTATATTTTTCACTTAATTATTCTTTTTAAATTATTATATAAAATATACCTTATTACTATTAATTCAATGGGAAACATGATAACACCCCTCAAGTGAATGGAGGACTATCACCTTGGGAAGCGATGTGATTTTTTTTAATAACACTTTACATGGATGGTAATAATTATAATTTAATGAATTGATGTAATATAAATATTAAATAATTATGTGATTCCTAAAATATTTTTCATTCATAATATATAATATATCATATTATTTCTCACATTTATATGCTCTAAAAAATGATAATGTAATTCTTGTATATCTACAGAATACCACCTCCCTGAAGTGATGTATTTTTTCATATCCAAAAAACAAGATGGATGATAGATATAATTAAATTTAATGAAAAAATATATTTTTTATCATATTATTAAGAAATTATAATGAGAAAAAATATATACCATCTTTCCATAATTATTATTGAAAAATGGAAACGATACACATGTGTACATATTACCAACTGTCACTATTATAGTAACATAGGTCATTTTTCATAATAACATTTATTGATTGGTTTTAATATTATAATTTATATATATTATATTTATATAATAATTATTAATTAATTTATTATTAAATAAGTAGCACTTTGACCATAGTCAACATACCTATGTCATTTTGGACATAGAAGATGAATATCATCAAAATAACCAGTGTGGATTTAAGTGATTAAGTAATTTCCTAACATTGTAATAAGTTAAGGAAAATTAATAATAAAATTTACAATTTTACTAATCAGGTAAGTAATTATGTTTATTATTCAGGAAGATAATGAACAATCATGATAAGTCAGAGTCAAGGTAAGCGACTCTTTGATTAAAATCTTCAAATTTAAAATATTTAAATATTTATTTTTTAAACACTATTCTTCCATTACCATATTCATAAAATTAATTTATGGATGTTTAAAATGGTAATATATGGATTTTAATGGAAATTTTAATCCAATTTTTACATTATTTCAAATGTTTTAAAAAAGGAATATGTTTACACAATGTTTGAGTTTCGTTATAAAATACAAAAGGAATATTTTATTTTAATGTATAAAATGGAAATTATTTTTCTCACCACCACAACCATTAATTTAATTTTTTATTAATTTTTAATATTCCAATTTTTTATCAAGGAAACAAATATATTTACCTTTTTCTAGTCAAATTTTTATTAAAAATGAGTTTTTAAATAGGAAATGGTGTTTTAATATACAAACAATGTTTTCAAATGGGATCAAATGTTTTTTACAGGGGTTTATGATGAAAATGTGAATGAGTAAAATATTTAATTCATGATATTTTACTTTATAATTTAATATAGAAAAGTTTGAGCTAGATATAGCTTATATGACGGGTTGATCCCCATTATAACTCACTTGTGATCCTGAAATAGATTATACAAGGGGTTGATCCCTTTTATAGCTTATGAAAAACATGTTAGCCTAAGATAGGTTATATGATGGGCATTCCCCATTATAGTTATTCAATAAATTGGTTAATTATTATGTTCTATTGAAAATATATTGTATATCAACTATATGGTTATTCCAAATTAAAGGGTTTTAAAGGGTTTTTATAAACTTGATGATCTAAGTTATCAAAAAATGGGTTTCTTATTTTAATTTCTATAGGTTTCAAAGGACTTCATTGAGATATATTTTGACTGATTTTAATGTGGGAAATAATTTTTTAATATAATCAAAAAAAAATTAAATATAAATCAAAAAATTTAATGGGTTTTAATTCTTTTCACTAGAAAACCCGATTTAATTTATTTATGTACATTATTGATATTTTTTGGGCTAATCCCAAATTTTAAAAACAATTCATATGGTTTAATGATGGGTATGCCCAAATAATAATCCAATTGGAAATGTGGGAATATTTAACAATAAATTAATTAATTTTTAATTTTAAAAAAAATTAAATTTTGGGAAAATGGATCATGATTACAATATTACACATTGTGTATATATGGTTTGGTTATGTTAAAGTAATAACCTAATATTCTAAAAAAACTAAACCTAAATGATACTTGAAAATGTAAGAAAGTTCATTCTTATATTAACTCACTATAATATTTAATTTTGAAGAAAAGTTTCTTATATTATATCTACAAAAATATAATAGATGGCCTGCATGACTCATCACCAACCTTACCATGTATAGTAAGGTACATTTCCCCTTTCACTTACACATTTCCTCTATGACATATAAGGATGTGTGAGTTGTAATAGAATCTAAATCTTCCAAATAAATTCAATAAAATAATTGTTAATATATTATCATTCTTGATAAAACAGAATATTCATTTTCTTATTACAATGCTTATTTTCTACTTAATTGTTAAACTCATTGAATTTAGTAAAGGTCTCAGACATATATATCATCAAATATTCATATCCAAATATACTCAAGTCATTAGTAAATGTTGTAAATTGTGAATATAAATGTCTATGAAATACTCAAAATTTTCAAAAAATATTCATGTGTACCAATCCAAGAAGATAAATGGCCCTTTCAACCTTTCCACCCAATAGTGACTTTGTCTTTTTTTCTTACAAAAAAGAAGGAACTTATCCAAGTCTTCTTATTACAACATAGTATAAATACACACCATGACAGAGGTTTATTAGATTATTCTCATTTACATGAAAAAGAAAATCATTCCATAACTGGGTGTTATATGATTCAACAATACATTATTTTTATATGTTGATAAAAAATATTTTCATTAATTAATATATAAGGACCATTATTTATTTTATAGATAACATAAAAAATATTGTCATTCTAAAAGTGGAATTTTTGCTAACATTAAAAAAAATCTGTCCACGTCATGGAAATAAACAAGACAACATTATTAGTAAAAAATGGAATAAAATAATATATTATTAAATCCCAAATCATTCAATTTGAATAAGGAAGGTTGTAGTCTTATATACAAAATGCATTGAGTCTTAATCAATTGGTTGGTCAAATATCCACAACTTCTTTTTATGTATTTGAACTATGATTGGTTCCAACAATTTGATTAATATGTTAGTGTTTTAATATATATATAATACCCAATGTAAAGATATTTAAATATTACACTCGATAAAAAACACATTTCACTACCCCTTGAATCCGGTACAATTATTCTTCCAGTGGATAAGCTTATAAAAGAAAAATTGTACTCAATAATCCTTCCCTCTCATACCATTATATCATTATCTAGATGGATGGAGAGGGATTTAGAACATTATAAATAGTATGATCCTTTTCCCCCTTTTACCTTCCCTTACGTTTTCTATTCACCATAAGGACTTTGAGTTTTTCATGCTCCATGTCCGATCCATCATGCTTAATGATAGTAAGAAGTATTGTAAGATAATTATTGCAATTTCTCTAATAGTAATTCACAATGATACTATAGAATGGAATTCCAGGTGAGAAATGGATGAGAACAATGTATAAGTCATCAAGGACTATAAATCCTATGATTTCTATGTACTGTGTGTGTTCAATCATCGTGACTACATGAGGCCCAGATGGTTCTAACACTACAATCATTCAAGTGAATAATTAATTGGGTATATCATATCTGTCTTTTGTTGAATTACCTTGAGATAGAACAAAAATTCTAGTCATGATTCTATACACATACACAATTCCTTGTTTCTTCATAAGCAAATTAGAATAGGATGATAAAATGAAAATTTTGTAATGACCCGTCCCCTGGGTCCAGTGCTGTGACTACCCCATGACCGCCTTCCATAGGCCAGGGGCTAGCAACTAGAACCTAAGGCGTATTCCTTAAAACTAAGAAGATAATGATTTTATAAACTACAAGCACACATATCCAAGCACACAACAAGATAGGAACACAAGTAAACTGAACTGTAAGCAGAGTGAGTGCAGTAAGTAAAATGGTCCAGAAGACAATCCCAACAAGAAAGTACAAGTACAAATGTGATACAATAAAACTGAAGAAATGGGAAATTTAACTACTGGGTTATCCTTCGAGGATCCTACTTGAAAGGAAGGTACATATCGTCTCCTCAGCACTCCATGTCCATATGTCTCCTCCTCATATCGACATGCTGTATGGTCCACCTCCTAGCATCGTCCAGTCCTGGTACTCACGTCATCAGTCAGCATCGTCCATCGTCAGCACCAAACAAAATGATGTTCAAGAATAGGCCATGCAAGGGTGAGTATAACTATACTTACTAGGGACACCAAGACCCTCAAGGTCTCACAAAATCCACAAAGGATAAACCACAAAGTTTGAAATCTACACATAACCCTGCTTTGGTATATGCCCATACATATACCTATGTAATCTGGTAATCCATATCAATCATAATGAAAACACAAGGGAACTCACTCAGCTCACACCAAGATTTATTGTAGGGGTAATAACAAGTAACATCTCGAGTCATATCATCGATCACATCAGTTGCAAGAGAACCCCTCCTCTATCGAGTATAGTGGGCCTGCTGCGTCACAAAAAAGCACTTCCCACTATCCTTGGGCTACTTAGGTACTCATTCTGTCAAGTACCATGGGTCTGCCGCATCACACAGAGGCACTCCCCACCATGGGTCTGCCACGTCGCACAAAGTCACTCTCCCTCATGACTTGCTGAGGTACTCCTCCTGTCGAGTACCGTGGGTCTGCCACATCACACAGAGGCGCTCCCCATCGTAGCCTGCTGATTCACTCCTCCTGTCGAGTACCGTGGGTCTACCATGTCACACATAGGTGATCCCCACCATGAGTCTGCCACGTCACATAGAGGGGCTCCCCACTGGGCCTGTCAAGTCACTTCGAGTCGAAAAGGTCAGCAGTCATCAAGTCTCAGCCAGCTACTGGGTTCTCGCATTATTCTCGGTTTTCTCCAGGAGGATCCACTCCAAAAACTGATGGTCAATACTCCAACTTCGATGAAGTCCCATGAGGAAGTATCTCAATATTCTGCCACGTCATATGGGTCTCAACGAAACAGATGTCGCGTCAATCAGATGCCCAGTCTATGAGTTATTAGCCTTTTAATCCCGAGGCCTAGTTGGATTCGTGCACAATCCAACATGAATGTTCCCCATATTAATATAAAATTCCAATGGGATATACTCAAAGGGACCATCTCACTCCAAGATTTCTAGCTCCATTGAAGGTTCGTCAAATGGACGTCTGGTGCCAAAGTTATGGCCAAAAGAGTTTAAATGTGCCGTAGTGGCCTCGGTCTGGTCTATCCCGGTCGGACCGACCTGGCATAGGCCAAATTCTTTTGGGTTGACCTGGCCGGACCCGTTGGGTCTGGCCCATCCCGTTGGGTTTGGTCAGGTCTGAGGCGTCTCGAAGGGGCCATGTGCGGTGCGGTCGGGGCGGTTCGGAGGGTCGCGGGCGGTGCGACCAAGGCGGCTCGGAGGGCAGCGTGTCAGTCGTCAGTGGCGGCATGGAATGCTCCGGGCGGCACGGTTCGGGTGGCTTGGAGGAAAGGCGGTGGCTCGGCCGATGGTGGTTGCAACTCGGCGGATGGCGACGGTGGCTCGGCCCGGTCGGCAGCGGAGGCTGGATGAAGACGGTGGTGGCCGGGGGCGGCGCGGCGGGGCCGCGCGTGGTGGATATGTAGGGCGCGGCGGCTGTGGGTTCCGCATAGGGGCTAGGCCTTAGGGATAATGCGAGGGCGTGGAGGTCTCAAGGCGGCAGTGGCCGCGGGGCGGTGTCATTGCGATGTCGCCTTCGTCACGCTCAACACGAAAAATCATCACAAGAGTTGCAGAGGGGTCTGGCCAAGTTTGTTTATCCCGTACCCTCCTCATTAGGGTGGTAGCATATAGCTCAACAAGAACATGAAGAATAACGTCAATCATTAAAACCTCCCGCAACGATTTATTCCCAATCCAGAAAACGAATTCAAGAGAAGAACATTGGAAAAGTATTCATACACAAATAAACCCCTGCCTTTTTTGATTGTTGACGATGAAGGGAGATGTCGAAGTTGCCGATGTTCATCATGCCTGTCAGACACCTCTGATCCCATTCTCGATCGTTGGATTAACATTCTTTGTTGAAGGTGATTCTTCATGGGTGAGCATTCTCTATGAACTCCCCTCTTTGCCAATCCTTTTCCCCAAAATGAAAATGGAAAACTATTTTGTTTCCCCAAATATATAATTGTTGTCACAATTTCAAATTGGATTAATTATGTTGGCTCCACATAATTAATTGATGAGGATGACACAAAATTAATTAAAGGTGGGTGTCATAATTAAATATTTGAGGAGTTGAAGAGGTTCTACCATATTTAATAGGGAGTTCAAGAGGTTTCAAGCCTTGGGTGGTCCCCACCACCATAACCTCCCATGGGAGGTTAGGCTCGGTGGTCCCCAGCTCTATATCCTCTCATGGAAGTTTAATTCAGGTGGTCCCCACCTGTGAAACTTCCACATGGAAGGGTCAAAACAGAATAAAATAAAATGTTTCTTACATTATTTTATTTTATTCTTTTCACGAAAAACCCAAAAAAAACTTTCACCCTCGACCAATTTCCATCAAGATGAAGGTCTTGTTAAGTTAATACATGCACTACGAGTTCAACGGTGCCCTTGGATTTCAATCATGAGCACCAGTTCAAAAGATATAAAAACCCTCTCATTTGTTTATTGAACATACCCAAAAAACAAAGTTCATAAATTCATTCTGGGCACTCCGGGCCTCGGAATCACGCACTGTCAATTTTTGCAGACTTGTAATATTCCCATATATTTTAAAAAAATTACACGGCATTTTCAGGTCTTTACATTCTCCCCACCTCAGGGATTTATGTCCCCATATGCCATAACTAAAACTGGTTTAAACAAATGGGGGTACTGAGCATGTATCTTAGCCTCCCACTCCCATGTGCCCTCATGGAGGTTCCCATGCTTCCTGTGAATGCGAACCAGAGGTATCAACCATCCAAGAAGGACCTGCTCTTGTCGATCCTCAATCTCTACTGGAACCTCCGCAAATGTGTCCCCATCGTCAATGTCTATCTCTCCATGGACGATGATATGAGAAGGGTCGTGCACGTATCTCCTCAACTGGGATACGCGAAAGACGTCGTGCACCCAGTGAAACTGAGGTGGAAGAGATTTTTGGTATTCCACCTCGCCAACTCTGATGAGGACCTTAAAGGGTCTGATGAATCTCGGAGATAACTTTCCACCTCAGCCAAATATCTGCAAACCTCTTCAAGGTGAGACTCGTAGAATGATGTGGTCACCACCCTCGAACTCCATAGGTCTCTATCTCCTGTTGGAATAAGACTTATACCTACTCTGTGAAGTCTTCTTCCACTCCTGTATGATTTTCACCTTCTCTTTGGTATCCCAAACCATCTCTGGTCCCACGTGTGCTGACTCCCTTGGGTCATTCTAGCACAAAGGTGGGCTACAAGGTTGCCTGTATAATGCCTCAAAAGGTGCCATCCCAATGGTGGATTGATACCTATTGTTGTATGAAAACTCCACCAAAGGTAATTGATCCTCCCAACTATGACTAAAGTTGAGGATGCAAGCACACAACATGCCCTCGATGGTCTGTATGGTCTGCTCAATCTGGACATTCGTCTGAGGATGGAAGGCGGTGCTCAAATGAAGCTGCGTCCAGAAAGCCTCATGCAACCCCTTCCATAGCCGGGAAGTAAAATTTGCATCATGATCGAAGACAATCATCATGGGTAATACATGTAGTCACACAATCTGTTGTACATAGATGCGTCCCATGATCTATATTGAACCCTACTCTCTGATCGGTAGGAAGTTGTCTTACTTGGTGAGTCGGTCGACGATCACCCAAATCGATTCATGTCCCATGCATGTGTGTGGATGTTCTATCATGAACTCCATGGATATCCCATCCCACTTCTTCTTTGGGACCTCTAAAGGTTGAACCAAGCCGACTGGTGCTTGATGCTCCACCTTCACTTTCTAATAAGTGAGGCACCGAGAGACAAAATCAACTACTACTTTCATTATTCCGGGCCACCAGTGTTGTCATTGAAGATCCTGGTACATCTTCGCCACTCAATGATGTACTGCTAGATAGTGTGTGTGGAAGTCCCTCAAAACTTCCTTCTGAAGTGAAACTGGTACCATGGTACGTCCTATGAAGAGGATGACGTGCTCCCCACCTTCAGAAAATCCCTCAGGTGCATGTCCTGTGGATATCTAAGCACGTCGTGTCTTGCAGTCACTGTCCCCACACTGCAACTCCCTGACTCGCCGAAGAAGTGGGGGATTGAGTCTAAGATATAGCAGAATGGATGATCCATCTCTATCAACAATGGATATCTGTAAAGTAGCCAGCTACTCCATCCCCTCACCTAGTAGCTGTATACCAGACCTCCTACTGAGTGCATCTGCATCAAAATTCCCCTTACCAGAAGTATAGACAATCTCGAAGTCATAGAACTGGAGGAACTCAAGATAACATCGCTATCTCATGTCCAGGTTCTTATGAGGGAAGATATACCTGAGACTCTTTGGATAAGAGTACACTGTAAAACGTTCACCCATCAGATAGTATCACCACATCTTCAAGGTGAAGACCACTACTGCTAACTCCAGGTCATGGGTATCGTAGTTCTTCTCATGTTGTCTCAGCTATTGAGAACCATATGTAATCACTACTAGATCTTGCATCAGGACACATCCAATCCCAGTCCTTGATGCGTAGTTTTAAACTACGTACCCTATGCCCTCCTCTAGAAGCCTCAAGATGGGGGCACCAGTCAGCCTCTACCTCAGCTCCTAAAAACTATACGGGCATCTCTCCGACAACAAGAAGGGTTTCCCATTCTACATTAAGGATGATAGTGGTGAAGAAACTCTGTAGAAATATCGCAAAAACCTCCGACAGTATCCAGCCAAACCCAAGAAATTCCATACCTCTGTCATACTCCAGGGTGGCTCCCAAGCATGTACCGCCTCAATCATTGCTGGATCTACTGCAACTCCTGCCTCCGATATGACATGTTCCATAAAGTGAACCTCTCAGATCCAAAACTGTCACTTCAAGAGCATACCATAAATTTGGTGCTCTCGGCATCTGTCTAGTACCACATGCAAATGATTGGCATTCTCCTCCTCAGTAGTTGATTAGATCAGAATGTAGTCGATTAAGATTACTACAAAGTGATCAAGGTATGGAGGAAAGATCCTGTTCATGAGTCCCATAAACACTACGATAACATTGGCCATGCCGAATGGCATAACCAAAAACTCGAAATGGTTGTACCGAAACCATAAGGTTGTCTTCTGCACATCCTCTCCTTATACTCTGAGCTGGTGATAGCTTGATCTGAGGTCAATATTTGAGAAACTCAGTGCTCCATTCAGCTGATCAAAGTGGTCATCAATCCTCGGGTGTGGGTACTTGTTCATCATGGTCACATATTTCAGGTGCCGATATTCAACACAAGTTCTAAAGCTCCCATCCTCCTTCTTGGGGAACAAAATTAGGGCTGCCCAAGGTGGAACACTGGGCTGGATGAATCCCTTCCACTGCCTGTCCTCCAGCTGTACCCACAACTCATGAAGCTCCACAGGAGCCATCTGATATGATAGTGTAGATATTTGTGTCTTCCCTGGGTACAAGTAAATGTAAAAGTCCACCTATCTGTGGGGAGGTAGACCTAGAACATCATCCAGGAAGACATCGATGTTCTGGTCCACCTCTACAACATAGCTCAGACTCTCCACATCAACAGCTCTGAGGGTAAGGCTAGTAAACTGATGAGTGATCGGTTGAAATCTCTTCCAGGTAAGTCCATCCTATGCTACAAAGTCTCCCTTCTCGTTGGTGAAGGTAAACCTAGTCCCATACATGCAGACACACCACACATTGTGCCTAATACTGTCTATCTGAGTATGGAATGTAGATAATTAGTCCATACACAAGAAGACATCATAAGGCATCGACGCTGCTACTAGGAGATGCCAGCCAATGATCTCACCTCCTAGAGTAACCTCTCACTGCCGAAACCAGTGGGTAATCATCGAATATGCTCCCGTAGGAGTCTTTAGCTGTAAGGATCGAGCCAAAGGGTCCATCAGAATCTCTGAGCTCTAAACGAGGGTAGTGGAAATAAAAGAATGACTGGAACCGATGTCTATAAGTACTATATCTTAGGTGGATTAGACACATATCGTACCTCATATAATCTCTATAGCATCGTGAGTATAGGCCTCAGCTGCCTGGAGATTAGCTCACCCCAATCCATCTACTCTCTACGGCCGTGGTATACCTCCTGGTGGTGGTGGCGGTAACATCTCAAATCGTCACCCACCGCCAGCTACATGGTCAGGTCCTCTGCCACGTCTTCCTGCTCCCTGCGAACATCCTCAGTCGAACCTCTATATTTACCTGGGCGGTCCCTTGACCGTCTTCTTATCATCCGTATGGTGGGTCGAACAGTCACGAGCCATGTGACCTTACCTTCCACATGGGTAACATTGTATAATCCTTTCCTGATTGGTTCCGCCTCGGGTGCCCCGCAGAACCGATCCTGAGTCATGTTGTCGTCCACCTATAGGTATGGTCCTCTTAGACCTCTATGACATCTGTCTGCTTCCAGCCATAGAAGACACTACTACGTGATGACTGGTGGTGGGTCTCACTGCTGGTGACTGCTCAGTAAGAAAAATCTCCGCCAAGAGGGCTCTCTCTAACACCCCCACTTGCGTCGGGATGCTGAGTGAGATCATCGAAGCCTTGATCTCCCACCTGATCCCCTGCTCGATGTTCCAGGCTATGAAGAATGGGCTCCGTACCGTATCTGTGAAGTAGCATGAGAGTTCAGTGAACCTCACTGAGTGTTTAGCTACAGTTATTCTTCCCTACTACAGATGAATAAGCTCCTATAAGCGCACCGTGTGAACAGTCGCTAGAACAAACTATGCCCTAAATAGTCTCTCGAAGTCTTCCCAGAGAAGCGTCACCTCCTCGTGAACTTTGAGCATCAAGATCCACCATCTTCCTGCTGATTCCTATAGAAGGCTATCCTCAAGGATCACCATGTGATCGGCTGGTGTCCCTAGGAGTCGGAAGACTCTCACGACAACCTCAAGCTAATCCTCAACCGCCTGTGGGTCCATCTATCCCCTGAACCTGAGTGGTCTCTGGCGCTGGAACTTGTGAAACGCACTCAATCGGCATGAACTCTCTACTGCTGGGGCTGGTGGCATCGGTGGCCCAATGGTAAATGGTACCGATGGTGCCTCTACTGGTAACTCTACTGGAAGAGATCCATGCACTGAGGCCTCATCGCTCGGTGTGCTATCAGTGCGTACTACTCTCAGAACCCTAGCTGGATGTCTTTGTAGAGGCATCCTGAAAAGAAACAGGTGTTCCACGGTTAAAATGTTATACCTGGTGATCTAAATCAAATAGGTCACAATGAAAACTAGTGAAAACACACATGCAATCAGTTTTTTCATGCACTGAGTTAGAAATCAGAGTTCATGGTCTTGGGGTATGGATATGTCGGTCACCGCACCAACATTGGATTCCCAAAACTGAAAACCACTCTCACTACACATAACACAATTTCCATTAAAAAGAAAGATCAAATTCGTATGTTCTATGTTAGAACAAACTCCTATAATATCAATTTGTCATGAACCATCCCCTGGGGCCCATGTCGTGACTACCCCAAGCCTGCCTTCCATAGGCCAGGGGATGGTGACTAGCACTGAAGGCGTATTCCCTTTAACTAGGAATGCATTGACTTTATAAAATGAAAACACATGAAACTAATCACATAGAAAGATAGGAGTAGAAGTAAACTGAACTTTAAACAGAGTGAGTGTAGTATGTAAAAGGGTCCAGAATACAAGCCCATCCTGAAAGTATAAGTACAACTGTGATACAATACAACTGAAAAAAAGAAAAAGTTAGCTACTGGGTCATCCACGAGGATCCTACTTTATGGATAGGTACAGATCACCTCCTCATCACTCTATGTTTTTCCATATCCTCTGCATATCGACAGGCCGTATGGTCCACCTTCGGGCACCGTCCAGTCCTGGTACTCACATCCTCAGTCAGCGCTGTCCGTCGTCTACAACAAACACAACGTAGTGCGAGCATAGCCTGTGTAGGGGTGAGTATAACGATACATAGTAGGTACCTCGAGACCATCAAGGTCTCAAAAAATCCATAAAGGATAAACCACAGATTTTGAAATCAACAGATAACCGTAGTTAGGTTTATACCCATACATATACCTAAGTTATCAAGCAATCAATCTCAATCATGAGGAAACACAGAGGTACTAACTCAACTCACCCCATGATTTATTCTAGGGGTGGTAACAAGTAACATCCCCAATCTTATCGTCAAACACATCAGATTCTAGAGAACCCCTCCTTTATCGAGTATAGGGGGCATACCGCATCACACAAAGGTGCTTCCCACTAACCATGGGCTGCTGAGGTACTCATTCTATCAAGTACCATGGGTCTGTCACGTAACACAGAGGCCCTCTCCACTGTGGGTCTATCATGTCACACATAAGCTCTACCCCTCCTGAATTGTTGAGGTACTCCTCCCATCGAGTACCATGGGTCTGCCATGTCACAGAGAGGTGATACCGCACGTAGACTGCTACGGTACTCCTCACGTCGAGTACCATGGGTTGGCTGCATCACACAGAGGCGCTCCCCACTGTGGGTCTGCCACGTCACACAGAGGCACTCCCCACTAGGCATGTCAAGTCACTCTGAGCAAAAAAGGTTAGAAATCTTCAAGTCACAGCCAACTACCGGTTTCACGCACTATGCTCACTCATATCTAGAAAGATTCGCTCCACAAGCTTCAGGTTGACACTCTAACTTCCAATAAGTCCCATGAGGAAGTATATAAATGGTCCTATACATCATAAGGGTTTCAATGAAACATACTAAGTGTCAATAGGAAACCTAGTCTTTGATTTATTAGCCTTTTAGTCCCAGGTCCGGTTGGATTTGTGATCGATCCAACCTGACTGTTACCCATCTTAATCCAAAACTCTGGTGGAGTATACTCAGAGGGACCGTCTCACTCCATGATTTCCAGTGCTGTTGACAGTTTTTCAAATGGACGTTTGGTGCCAATGTTATGGCCAAAAGA
The DNA here is from genome assembly GCA_963277665.1 of Viscum album. Lineage (NCBI taxonomy): Eukaryota > Viridiplantae > Streptophyta > Magnoliopsida > Santalales > Viscaceae > Viscum > Viscum album. Next base: position 605,033,965 of record OY728139.1, on the reverse strand, counting down.
GTGTAAATGGATAGTAGTGGGCCTGGGTCTGGTCCGTCCCAGTCAGACTAACCCGACCCAACCCATTTCGGGTCGACCCAGCCTGACCCGATGGGTCTGGCCTGGCCTCCTGGACGGTTATGCCCATGGGGTTCAGCCCAGTCTGCGGCGGCTCGAAGAGGCTGAGGGCAGCGTGGCCAGTGCGGTTCGGAGGGATGTGGGCTGTGGGGCCGGGACAACTCGGAGGGTTGCAGGCGACTCAGCCAGGGTGGCTCGGAAGGCTGTGAGCGGCGTAGCTGGAGCAGAATAGATGGCACATGTGGCGTGATGGGGGTGGCTCAGATGGCCGCGAGCAGCGCGGCCGGGCTACTCGGATGGCCACATGCGGTGGCTTGGCAAGACAACAGCTGCTCGACGGACGACGGCAGGGGCTCGGAAGACGGCGGTAGTGGCTTGGACCGGTCGCAAGCGGTGGCTCATCTGCGATGGCGGTGGCCGTGGGGGATGCAGTGGGGTTGCGGGTGGCAGAGCCGCGGGGTGCAGTGGCTGTGGGTGCTACGGAGAGGCTCGACCATTGGGGTTCCGTGGGGGCGTGGAGGTCGCGAGGCAGTAGTGGCCACGGGGCAGTGTCATTGTGTCAACCCCTTAATCGCATTCAACACCACAAATCACCCCAAGAGTTGTGAATGGGTTGTGCCATGTTTGTTTTGCATGTACCCTCCATGTTAGGGTTGTAGCATATGGATCAAAAATAACTTGAAGAAGAACATAAAGATTTACAACCTCCCACAACGATTTATTCCCAATCCTGAAAATGATTTCAAGGGAAGAACATGGTAAAAGTAATCATTCACAAATAAACCCCTACATTGTTTGATTGTTGATGACGAAGAGGGAAGTCGAAGTTGTTGAAGTTTCTCTCACCCATCCCATTCCTCTGATCCCAAGCTCGATCGTCGGATTTACATTCTTTGATGGAGGTGATTATTCATTGGTAGACATTCCCCAGGAACTCTCCCCTTTCCCAATCCTTTTCCCCAAAATGAAAATGGCCAACTGTTGTGTTTCCCCAAATATTTAATTATTGGAAGAATTTAAAATTGGATTAATTATGTTATCTCCACTAAATTAGTTGATGAGGTTGGCACAAAATTAATTAAATGAGGGTGGAATAATTAAATATTGGAGGAGTTAAAGTGGCTCTCCCACATTTAATAGGGAGTTCAAGAGGTTTCAAGCCTCATGTGGTCCCCACCACCTTAACATCTCATGGGAGGTTAGGCACGGTGGTCCCCACATCGATAACCTCTCATGGGAGGTTAATTTAGGTGGTCCCCACCAATGAATCTTCCACATGGATGTTTTAAAACAGAATAAAATAAAATGTGTTATACTTTATTTTTTTATTATTTTCACACAAAAAAACCCCAAAAAATACATTCACCCTCGACCAATTGCCATCGAGGTGAATGTCTCTTTAAGAGAATATCAACGCTATGATTTCAACATTGCCCTTGGATTTCAATTCCGAGAACTGGTTCAAAAGTTATAAAAATCTACTCATACGTTTTAGAACGTACCCAAAAAAGGTTCATAAATTCATTTTGGGCACTACGGGCCTCATAATCACGCGCCGTTAATTTTCACAGACTCATAAAATTCCCATATATATTTTTAAAAATAATTACATGGAATTTCCAGGTCTTTTAAAATTTATTGAACAATGGAATCATATAATATTTTTATGTAGAGAGACAATCCCTATGAGATTCTTAATTTAGAAAATTATGATTGATATGTTCAATAATATATAATTTTCTATAATGGAGTAGTATAATGTGCAAGATAATTTGTGATTTTAAGAAAATTTTTCTAGTGATAATTTTATCCAATTCATGAATGGATCATAATGATATGGTTGACTATATATTGACTTCCATTTCTATAATTGGAAACAGATGAATTTTATTAAACTATTTTATTTATAAAATTAGATAATATACATTAAATTTTTGAATCTCACACCATTTTATAAATATACAAATGTCATTTCCATTTCTTTTTTCATGTCACATTTTATATATATTATAGTGTAAATGTCCCATATTCCCATTATCATAACCTAAAATTTTTCTAAAAATATATTTGACTGGTTTTTGGTATGCATTATATTACCATGTACATTAAGTCATAGTTCCTTGATTTTCATAGTGGACTCTTGAATCATAATCTCCATGATTTTGATTTCTTCAACACTTTCCACTCATTTTTACAATTTTTCACATTCTAAGTCAACCCTTGTTGTGTACTATGTTAATTCTACCCAATAATGATGTTAGAATTCCCTAATATTTGGAAGAATTTTGAATTTGGACATATATTCATTGTTAACTTTAAGTCAATTTTTTCATATATAGATGAATTCTATACTATCTTAGTATATACAATTGATGTATTTTTATATGAAAATTTTAAATTTTAATTTCTATATTTATTAAATTCTATTTAATATTTTTTGGATTTATATAAGTGATAACCCATATCATAGATAATTCTTACAAATAGTTAAATTAATTTTAATTTTATAATGATTTTTTGTAAAGTCATTAATTCATCTGATCATGATAAAATATCCACAAGTAAATTGACCATGTATCAAGATATAAATAATATTATATGAGTAGTACAATCATGGGGACATCCAAATGATTATTTTATCTAGTAGATGATAAAAAATATCTACCGAGGTAAAAAACACTTTGTACCATGACATGGTTTATGTAAATTTTTTTACCTTATTTCTAGTACATATGGAATCATTTTTTGATACACTTTTTATTTTGGATTGTTTAAGGAATTTTGGGGATAGAGGGAACTTTTCATGGAATGTAACCTATGGTTCAAGGATTTTTTTTCTTTTAATTAATGGATTCTACGTATAAATGTGTTAAAGGCCATAGAGGGAATTGAGACATTGTTGGGATTTTACTATAGGGGTTTATATGAGTATTACATGTAGGATATATTTTAATCATAAATGTCATGAATTCTATGAAAGTTCAGTGCTGGGCATAAGCCATGGATTTTCATGATGGGGAAATCATTTTAGATCGTAAAATTAATTTTTTTCACTGTAAAATTATCACTTGAATGAAAATTAACCCAATTCGTTGCGTCTTTATTATGTGTGTGAGTTATGAGAAATTTATAGTACATGATAGATATTTATTACATAAATCCATCATGCCTACAAGATTTTAAATCACCTCTCACATAAATCCCTTCTGTTTCATGGTTCATCCATCTCCCTAGATCATAGGTTCCTCCTATAATTTTATGTGTTATTATCTATCATTCAGTTACCTTATATAGGATATGTTGATATCCACTATGATTTGGTTTCTTCATTCGACTACGTACAATCTCCACTATCCCTATATATATTTGTAAATATTGGTTTAGCAACAATATGTGTTTCTATTTTTTCAGGTATAATAACTGAGATGTGATCTTGATCCATCCTTTGTAGTTTTCCTTCATTCCTAGTATATTGGAGTAAAATATTATTGTTTCCAATCTATTTTGTCATATTTTATTATGTTTCCTCTATTCTGAATAAAATTTCCACTTTACCAGGGGTAATTCTTGAATTAATGTGTGTTCAAGTAAATTTCATAGTGTTATTCAATGGAAATTAATTAATATATAATTGAATGGTCTTATTTGATGATATTTATTTACTCTATGGGGATTTATTTGAAAATGGATTTCAGTATGCCAAGTGTTTGATTAAATTCATTAAATACTGGTTTTGGGTTTAAAATGGTTCAACAATCCTTGTATAAGAAATGTTGAAGTGAAAATGTTTTATTAAATGTGAGGATGGTTATTAAATGGATTTTTAAAAAATTAACACTTTTGGAACCTTTAGTTAGTCGCTAATATACATTCCCTAGTTATGTCTGTGATTCCCCAAGATGTTTATGCCACTTGAGTGTGTGTAATTCCAATATAGGTTATTTTGGTTGTTTACATCTTTGGTATGTATTGGGAATTTTCATTCATGATTAGCATGTATACCCAGAAGTTTAGAGAACATTTTTTGTGTTTTTTATTTTATGATTCATTTTTTTGATGATTGTATTTTCAAGGATATTTTTTCACATGCATGTCTTATAGTGTATCTAAGATTACATACCTAATTTCTTTTTGAAACGACATATTTTGGGATTTGGTGAATATGGTATGATTTTATGAAAACCAAAGGAATGTTTTATAAAATGGTTTTAAATTTTGAAAATCCTTTTTTATATAGGGTTTTTCTTAAATCTATAACTTATGAATTCATTAATTTAGAACATTTAAGGATTATTTGGTAGTATCATACAATCATTTTTCTCACACCATACTTTTTATATGGGAATTTGAAGATTTGTTTTCAATAAATAGATAAAGTGAAGGTAATTGTGTATCATGTCGACTTATCTTATTATAATCATCTTCATATTGAGATAACATGGTGGTAAAGAATGGTAACACTAGGTCTTGTTTAGTCATGCCCTATTTTATAACTCTAATTTTTCTGGTTTAGTTGGAAATATTATGTCTCATGGATATGTTCTCTTACTTTTATTTTGTATCCTATTAGTTTTCCTTGATAAGATTTATCAGGATACCTGTTTCGTCTACATTGATATACTTGTCCATATGGGGGAACACTGTGGATGAATTTTATCTTATAAATGTATACATATTTTTGGGAACAAAGACATTCCCCTCTCAAAAATAACAAGACCCAAAAACATGTTTGATATCCAATCTTTCTTGGGTTTGGATGGTTATTAATGGTGATATGTTCAAAATTTATCCAAGATCACATCTTCAATGATAACACTAACTCTTAAGGTTATAATGATTGATTGGAATGAAAAATGTCATATATATTTAGAGGAACTGGAGAATTGGTTGAAATTAGATATGGTTTTGATTCATTCAGAACCAGGTTTAGGTTGTGATGTTTTCTATGATGTTTCTGGTGTGGGTTTGGGGTGTGACTTGATGCAGGGGAAATAGGTGGTGGAATACTACTCTCACCAGTTAGAAAGTAATGAAAAGAACTACCCAGCCTAGGATAATGAGTTGGATGTGTTTTTTTTTGAATTCAAAATGTGGCATCAGTACCTCTTTGGGGATAATATTACCATATATTCTAACTATATATTGATGAAATATATTTTCACTCATAAGGATTTTAACATTTATAAAGACTCTGGTTTTAGAGTCTCCATTATACTAATTTTGTTAATTCATATACAGTTGGGAAAGTAAATGTTTCCTATGATGAATGGATAATTAAACTAGTGACACAATCCATGAACTAATCAGTGGAAGGGTAATATATGATGAGTTTTTTTGCTGAGATGATCTTAGGAGTGGAAGAAGCTAGTGTATAAAAATACTGCACTTTGATAATGTTTGACCCATCATTTGACGAGTGGTATTATCTAACTAATGTATCAGATACAACATTACAATTCTTTAGTGAAAGTCTAATTGGTGAGGAGACCTCAAGTGAGTGGTCTCAGTCTACCAGTGGTGCTATAAGTTTTCAAAGGAGGTTGGTTGTTTTTTTGTCTCAATAGAAAAATTTGATTGAATGTAGAAGACATTATTTTGGGACTGTTCCCATAGGAACTACAATGAATTATCATGACATGATATGCAATGTTGGTTTTTGAGGATTGGATAGTTTATTGATGATTTTTTTATCAAGGAGTGTTTTACCTGTTATTGAATTAAGGTGGGGCACTAGAGACCAAAAAGTTTTCAATACCCCTTACCCATTACAGTATTGACGTGGGATGATATTTCCATGGATATTGACATTACATTATGATAGACTATATGTGGTAGAGATGGGATTTGGGTGACTATCTATTGAATCATGAAACCATTACATTTTATATCTATTAACTAAATGAAAAAATTGGAATATCTCGAAGACTTTTATATCGAAGAGGGTATGAAACAACATTGGGTTCCATCTATTATTTTTTATAGAGACCTTAGGTTCATATCAATATTTTGGGATGGTTTTCATATGGAGATGTATTCCTAGTTGAAAATGATACTATCCTATCATCCGCAAATAGATGGACAAATAGAGAGATCTATCCAGGTTCTTGAGGATATGCTTCGAGCATGAGTGTGTGATTGCAGTGGTTCATCAGACAAGAATTTTCATCAAGTCATGTTTGAATATTAATATATTCATTAGTCCAATATTACCACCTTCGATGAATTCTATGGAAACCCGTTTATATTTCCATTGTACTCAGAAGTGTAGGGATAGGAGTTCTTGGAAGGGTCATGTATTTATTAGGAAATAATATAAAGGGTGTACTTGATTCAAAAGAAGTTGATCAATGTAAATGTAGTAATTTTTTTATGAAAAGTGTTATAATTATCCACTGGAGTTTGAGGTTAGAGAACATGTTTTATCCATATATTCACTTCTTTTGGGACACCATTAGGTAGGTAGACATTATATTTTGGAAATGAGTTATGTTGACACCTTTGGAGTCATGGAGTATCTTGTAAAGGTGGAATATTATTTGGACTTTCCACCTTGATTGAATTTAATCCATGACATGTTTCATGATTCATTGTTGAGGATGTTTTAACCAGATCATTCTCGTATGATTGAGTGGGGGGATGTTGATCTTGAGTCCAACACCTAGTGGCTGAGAAAGGAATACAGAATAGGGATCATTGAGTGAAGTTACTATTCTGTAAAACAATTCCCATGGTGTTCCTACCATGGTAGTGTGTACAGGATAACGATGATATGTGGGAGAAGGAATTTTAGATGAGGAAGAAGTGGCCTTTACTTTTTATGAGTCCTGAATTTTGACGACTTTCTCATGAGAGAATTTTTTTAGTAGGGGAGATTGTAACATCATATTATATTTTACACATTATTTTTTACTCTTTTTCTAATGCACATTTTGTTTTGGTGTGTTTAGGTCCATTCTGGGGTGGAGAGGATTTTCAAGCAAAATTACATAAAGTTATAAGATTTCTGTTTTTTTGACTTAATCATATCTGGGAATAAATGTGCAAAAGTACATGGAGTTAAATGAGATATTATTGGGTTTTCTTAAAGGGGTTATTATTTAGTACTTCTTAATGAAGATATTTATGTTGTGAATTTCTGAATTACTATGTATGTTCTGCACCGGGCATATGTTATAGCATTTCCCATCACAACCCCATCCTGGTCCACCTCTTCAATTACATCTTATATGGTGAAAAAAATTTGGTTATGAACTCCCTATATATCTAGGATCCTACAATACCATTCATAGATAGAAGAACCTAAACATATTTCTATAGGGATTCATTGGTCATAGGCTATTTCATATGTGTTGTTGATAAGGGAATTATGATATTATCTGAGTGCAAGAATATAGAGGAGGCCAGACTCACTAGTCACCCTGATCATTTCCCATAACATGGAATCCAAACATACCCAATAAGAGAATTTTAGGTGTTCAATGATTGGATTCATGTCCAAGTGCACTGTAATTTGATCATGTGGGAATATGTCTCGGTGCTGGGGACCCAGTTTTATGCTAACCTAAATAGTGAAAATGATTTCACTGGTGAGTTAAAGCATGATTCTAGCCATAGGAAATATAATTATGATGATTGGTTGGATAACAAGGTTGTTTGTCACACTTATGGATTCATTTGTTTCTATTTGTGAAGGCATATCCCTAAGGTGGTTGTCAGGCCTCCTCCAACCACTGCATTGGAATCTAGGTAGCATCCATTGAAGTAGGGATTGAATCTTCACTAAAATTATATGGGAGATCATCGTACCAATAGGTTACAAATTCATCTTAACCCTCAATGATTTCATGCCTTTGGAATTCGGAGATGCATATAGAGGTATCCACATTGTGGTCCATCTCTATGATGAAAAGAAGAAGTATGTCTCAGTGAATTCCATCCAGTTGGTTGACCGCTTCACGAAGTATGATAGTGCGATATTCCATGAAAACCCATCGGTATCCTCTAGTTAACACCATATAATTAAGTTAAAATGACATTTGAGCCACTAGAATGCTATGGATAATATTTCAAATTGGTCCGTTCAAGATACATAGACTCAAGGGTAGGTTTTTCATAGGGCTCAGCTGGCATTTTCCTCCTAGACTGCATTGTCAGGCATGCCTCGATAGCCAACCGTGTTATTTGAACAAGTTTTTTAACCATGGACACTCCATAATCATACAAATACATCAAGATCCATGCCTCTACCGATGTACAATAAGCTGAAATTTGTTCATAGTAGGCTATATTGTGTGTAGTAGAATAATATAAGCACTAGACAAAATCTGGCATCTCATTTAGCCACATCTGTTGCACCCCCTTCCTTGGAATAACCATCTGTGTAAAAAATATGCTATTGGTATCGATGATCGAGGCACTGAATCACCATTCTATCATACCTATGAGGATTCCAATCCACAGGGACCTCCTACTATTGAATGAAATATATGAGGCCCTTACAAAAGTGTAGGAAATACCTCTCCAATTTTAAGGTGGGGTAGCTTATATAGGTTTATCATCCATAGAGGCATACTATCAATAGGAGGTTGACCTATAGGTATGCTATGATATCATCTGATTTTTGGGGGAATAGAAGGGCGCCCTCATACTGTGGAACATATTCCCACTGAACATCATAGAACAATTTAATAATGTGGATTTATGCCACCTCCCCATGGACACTGCATTTATGATCAACAACATACTGACTAGGAAACTCCACAATATGAGACTAAATGAAATAGCTATGACTCCCTTCATCCAAATATATCAAATTTATGAATGTGTGAGAAATAACTACATGGAATTGTTCAGATAAAGACCTAGTTTTTTAGCTTGATATTGAACAACGAAATCATGGTAGTCATGTAGGATAATACTTATAACGCATAGCTATATTATCCCAAGATTTGTTTGCACACTGTTGTACCATCCTCATATCACTAGTGAAACAAATACTTCCTCAATGGTTTAGTATGGATTCTACAGGGTGATAGATCCCCCTTCGACTATTTCAAAACCAACTATCTGGGTACCAAGTACTATATGAAGGTTGATAAGGAGGTTTAAGCCAATGGTGTTATGCTCATCAATGCTCCCATTGATCGATTAGCCACTATAAACAATCCAAAGGTACAAATTTGACATAGTTTCATTCTCCCAATTCATCGATTAGAGGTTATGATTCCGGACATTGGAAGTTGATTTTCTTAACCAATAAAAATCATTTTTGTGTCCATAATAGAATAGAGTACTTGTATATTACCCTATACTATAAAGTTGGATAGGCCCATTTGATACCAAAATCACACATTCCAATGAGGTACCAAGAGGTTTTCCCAATGACTAAAATTTTTCAACATTCTAAAATGTTCATTAGTATAGGATTGAATACAAAAAAGTAAACTCACCACCATTTCATTGACATAAAAAATGAACCACACTATTGAAGGGTAGATGGAATTGGATCAAATGATCATGTCACTGTAGTCTCAATAGAGTAGTAACTTCTCAGTGAAGATTCCATGATAACCCAATCAGGTGCCAATGCTCTCCCTGAAATGGCTAGTCCAGAAGAGCTACCTCCTTCCACCAATTCTCTTTTCACAAATGATGACATGGATTTGGAAAATTACCCTCTTATATTTAATGTGGGTTTCTCCACCATTATTTACGAGTTGATTCTGGTGAACCTTGGTACCATGGATGAATTCAGGACAAATTTAATCAGTTCATATATGCCTCCCAAGGATAAGAAGAAGTCTGTGGAATTCTTGAAAACACACTGTGATTTAATTTCTTGGAGCCGTTAAGAGATTCCAGGGAAGGACAATCAGGATGTTGTCTACCATATTGACCACCTCGTCAGTTATCACAACTTCAAGAAGCCTTAGAAAAATATTTACCCCTCCCATGGTGCTACAGTTGGTTCTGAGGTTACAAATATTTTCATATCCAACATTAATAGGTATGTATATTATCCAAAATATTTATTCAAAATCATCCTAGTTCCGAATAAAATTATAATATTATAGTCTTTATTTTATTCCAGGACCTCAGTCTCCATTATATGATGGTATATTTTCCCATTACCATGACAAATCTATTGATCGATGCAATAGCTGCGTTCCAACACCCCTTATTTATGGAAAAGTATTCCTGGTACAATTAGATCTAGATAACCCCTGAGGATGAAGAGTCCACCACATCCATAGCATAGTAATGAAACTTATTCTATCAGGTGATACCCTTGGTATTGAAGAATTCATGTTCCACTTATCAGAATTCCATGCACCACATCATAAAAAAAATTCTCTATACTTTGGTGGAATAATACATGGATGACATGGTAGTCAAACCCAAAAAAATTTAAGAACCATATCAATGAAAATGATGATGTTTTGGATTCCTCTACAAAGGAAATTTGATTATTATCCCTTAATGTTTTCATTCTACTTCACCTATGGGAAATCTCTCAGCTTAATCTTAAAAGACATATGTATTGAGATAAACCAAGAGAAGACTGAGGACATTAGTCGTATACCTAAACCAAGAAACATCTAGGAGTTGCAAGGCCTTTTAGGACACTTAGCCTACATGATCAAATTAATTTCAAATACAGATGGTAAGGTTAAAACCTTATTGAGGATCATGAATAAAGGTCCCATTTACCACTAAGATGAGAAGTGTCAGACCATGTTTGATGATATCATGGATTACCTCCTATAGCCTTTAGTTCTTATTCCACTAGTTTATGTAAAATTTTGGTCCTCTACATGGCCACATTGGAAGGGTACTTTGGTGATCTCCTCACCATGAATAAAATTGATGGTTATGAAAACATTTTATATGAACTCGGAATCACTCTCCTCGACATAGATACCAGGTACCCCTATCAAGAAGAGATTCATAACAGTAATTTCCATAGGGAAAATTTTTAAGCATTATATATAGAATAATGAGATATGGAAGGTGTCTTACATGGACACATTAAATTATATTCTAACACTCCCCATACTGATGGGATGTTTTGAACACTAGGAAGTGATACTCCATTATGTTGACCTCAGGTTTGTTAAGTTGAAGGGCCTCAAAGGGATGGAGCTGAATGATTTCATTGAAACCCATTCATCCCCTAAAGAATATCGAATGGATATTGATTTCCCAGATGAGGATATCCTCTCGGTGTATTGGTTCATTCCCTATGGGTAGATCCATTTCAATGGTGCCTCCCAAAGTGAGACCGGTAAAAGACTTAGTAAACAAATAACTAGAAAATTTAGATCTCGGGGTCATCATAATCCCCATAGCACATGATTTCATTCCATATTCAATCTTTTTGTGAGGAGTTTTCATCAACAATGAGGTATAGTATCTATTTATCATCATTATTCTCGATTTTTCCCTTGAGATTTATGCCCACTGCTTTAATCAAAATAGAGATGCCAAGCTAGTAATATAAAGAATCAATGGTGACTATATTATTGGGAAAAAAGGCCTGAAGCCCCTATTGAAGTGAACGCATCTGTTGATGGTCCATTATTCAAATATTCAACAATTGATTCATGTTCATTGGTAAAATAAATATCAATATGATACCCTTTCTAATTTGGCTGCATTCCTTACAAATCCTAACCAAGATGAACTAATATTCCATGTGGAACACTATAGAGTAATTACTGCCACCATTGAATTTGATGATTAAATATAATAGGTTTACCAATTTCATACTGGTAATTCTACACCAGGAATCTCAGGACCCTTATAGTGGAAGAAACACCCAATTGGAGAACTCCCTTCATTGAGTAACTACAATGTCAAATTATCCCACTAGACCGAGCTGAGTGTGAGGTAATCGTTTGCCTTAAAGAAAAGTTCACCCACTAGAGTGGTCCCAATATTGATAAGACACTCTACAGAAATAGGTTTGATAGAATTATACCTTATTTTTTCTAAATATAAAATATACCTCGGTCTATGTAGAAGCTACATGCTAGGTCTTGTGGGGACCGCCATGCAGGATTAATTCTCTTCAAATAGATTCGTAGGTTGTCCCACTTTTGGGCCACCATGATCCAAAACTGCACTGAGTATTCCAATTGGTGTAATTCATGTCACATCTATACCAAAATTGTGCATTTACATCCATATATTCTCTATACCACCCAAAATTATTTCCAACTTTTAGTATGTGTAATTGATGTCATGGGTCTATATCTAGAAAATAAAACTCATTGGTGAAGGTTAATTCATACCGAAATTGACTACTTATCCAAGTGAGCATAATAAATCACATTCAAGGAATTCAAATACTGATCCATTATTTAGTTTTTGAGGTCCCAAATGATTTATCAATTTGGAGCTCCCCACACTATTCTCACCAACAACAACACCAACATCAGGGATGTGGAGTTGAAGAAATTTTATACCATGTACTGCATCTATTCAAACCATCATTATCACTAAAATGAACAGGAAAATGAGAATTGTGAAGAGTTAAACAAGACTCTCTCTAATATCATGAAAACCATAATGGCCCATAATAACATGATTTAGCTGCAAAATCTCCCAAACTCCCTATAGAACTATCAAACTATGACTCAGAATTACACCTAGGGGATTCCATATTCCCTTATATATGGAATATAGGTAGTAATTCCCATTTAGGTTCAAATTTTTTTCCTTCGATAAAGTATTTTATGTCCGTCATGAAACATAGAAAATGACATAATTTTATCAAGATAAGTTATATTACCTCGAAGTGAACATGATTTATGACTTGTACAATTAAAGAGGCAACCGAACAGGTTATATAGAGTGTTCTATTATAAGGTTTTCCTATTATACATTCAATATAGTGACATAGTAGTGGATCTCAGAACACTTATGATACCCAAACAAAATCCTCAAAAGATAGAGCCCATGTGTAAATGACCTCACATCATTGATAATGTCTATTGCATTGGATCATACTCTTCAATCATGATGTATAGAGAGCTTATCGCAACTCCCACCAATGCAAAGTTTTTCAAGTAGTAATTCAAATGAGGAAGAACAAAACTATCAAAAATCTACAACCAAAAATGATGATTAATGATCTGGATTGTAAAACCTTAAATAGTTTTCAATCGATCTGCACATTATGATTTTAAATTATTTCTTTCTTCTATATTATGAGTTTCATGAATTTAAAATTAAAAGCCTAATTTCTTCATTTTATGACATGTAACAATGATTTTAACCTATATAAAATCATGAATTATATTAATTAGATATAACATTACCCCATTCCCTAGAAAATGGATGCCCCAAAATAACTATGGGATGCCTCAATTCCCACTTTAGAAAATATTTCCACCACTCTTAGTGTTGGTATTCTACAGTATTGTGTTCCCTAGAAATGTATGGATTGATTACCACAAATATGAAATATGATGTGACACCAAAATTCCTATATTTTGGAATAACCACAAATTTGCTAACCCTTGGGCCCCTTGGACCCATTTATGTTCCCATCACCATGATGTTAAACTTTGTGCTTTTCATCTGAAGGTGTGTATGTGGTTTGAGAGAATCCTTGGCTCTTTCCACCCGATGTTTTACCACTTTCCTTCGATATAGACACCATATAGGCCAATATCATCCTCTCATTCCAAGAATCATGGAATTATATTATTTTTCTGTTATTTCCCTAATCCAAACATTACAAACATAACCAATGTGATGTTTGGTTATAAACATTTTTTTGTAAGGGGGCATATATTCCCCCACTTAATGTGTGTATATACCTTTTTCTACAAGAATAAATATCTAAAAACGAATTTTCTCATATTTCTTGAATCGTGGCTTTAAACTATTCTAAAATAGTCGAATCATGATGACTTTAAACTGTTTTCCATGGTCCATGTTTTATGACCTTATCTTGTGTGCAACTATCTTTAGGATCACTTCATGAGGTCCATGGACTTCTTGTCTCCATTCAGTTTTAGTTTTAACTCTTACACTAATTTAACATCCTCTAAGAACCCCCATGGACCAATCATTAATACCACAAACTAATTTTCAATGGTCCAATAATGATGACCTTAAAATTTTTCCAATTTGTTCGAGTGATATGACCATAAACTATGTGTATCTACCCATTTCATGGTTTTCTTAACCACTCAAGTTTTCATCAAACCTATGACTCTCCTAGAATCAATAAATATGTATGGATTGATTCCAATTTAGGTAGGATGTGTTGTGATTCATAGACATTCTATCTTTGGGGCCACCTACAAATTCACAATTGGACCATTTGTCATCTGTAGCGCTGTCACCCAAAAAAATCTTCATGGGCCTCCTTTTACAAAATAGCCCCATCAATTTATGTAGAAAAATTAGTTAGATGAGATGGCATCATAGCCCAATATAGTGAAGGAAAACTCATGTATCTTAATGTGAAAGCCCCGAAAATTTCCTTAGTACATGATATTAAACTATGATCTTGATGAATAAAAAACTGGGATTTCCCATAAAAACATGGGTTGATCAAGAACCAACATCATCACAAGATGATGTTAAACTAAGGACTTAATTCATATATATTTTGGATTCTATATTTTCAATTATGGGATGGTTAAGTATCCTCTCACAAGAGTACTGCCCCACTTGAATCGGTCTTCTTCCACACAACATTCATGAATTACATGTTTCTAGATTCCCATACTCATGATATACGTAGAGGTTCCCAAATATTTTATCCACTTATCAAGCTCTTTATCTACTCGTTATGGGGGTTTCATTTCCTTGATGACATTATTTTGACTTAGGGTATGGCTTTTTGAGTTTTTTTGGAAATGGGTACCTTCAGAATTCCATTCATGATGGGTTATCACTCATTCATGCCACATAATCCTACATGGGATACCCATAACCAACTTTAGTTCAAACACTATGACTCTAGGTGATTATAAACCCTTTTCTTAGTTATAAGAATTTAAAATAAAAAAACCCAACTTCATCAGTACATGATGCTAATCTATGATCTTACCCCATAAAAAATTGTGATTCCTCATTATATGAGATGATTTTACCCCTATGAAATTGGTATTCCCCATGTGATATGTATGGGATGGACAAAAAACATATCATTTTATGAAACATGGATGCCACTTAACATGAGGTAATTAGATTTCCTTGCTAGTGAGGATGTTTCTCTACCATCATCGGTCTCATACCAAACTATGTTCAAGAATAAAATTCAAATTTATTTCCACTATCATGGGAAATTTTTTGACCCCCAAATTTACCATCATGGGCCCGATCCTCCCGTTAACTCACCTCAACATCCCTCCACTTTCAGGATAGGTTTGAATATCGACAATCTGCACATCCATCTAGTGTATTCAAGAACACAACATAATAGCTCCTATGGAACATATTTTCTACATGGGATATCCCAAAATCAATGGGAAATTTTCACACTTTCTTGTATTTTGAATATTTTCACCATCCAGATCAGAACCAGTTCCATAATGAAATTGTTCCTAGCCATTCTAGCTCACCTATTGTCTTGGGCTCACACCTCTAAGGATCTTTAGGAAAAAATAGAAGATCCCATATATCGAATGAGGGAAATAGTCAATCCAGATTTTTAACCCCCATTTTATCTAATTCAGGTACAAAACATGTGTTTATGGCATAGTAAATAGTTTTCCCCTATCATTCAGGTACTCCCATTTCACTATCATGGTCTGGTGAGTCTTAATCACCGATGTGTTATTTTTGTGGTCACTTCCTCCCTTCATCTGTTTCTCCCTTGAAATCAGTAATATTTCCATAAAACTCCTTGATTCTAACAAAGAGCGTGACTAAATTGAGATTAAATGGTTCAAAGGGGTTCCCCCAAGAATGCTTGAGATGCATGAACACCCCATTGGTCAAAATTCTCATACCTTAAACTAGGGTTCCAAGTAGAAGAATCATAACTCTAAACTATGTCCACCGTCCATAAAAATGTGTTCTATGGAATTGAGAAACCACGTACCTCAAATAACATTTGGTTTATTACTTCACCATAACACATATATCTGTTTGAGATGACCAGTCATGGTCCATGAATTATAACCATAGACTATTTTCTATAGTCTAATATCTATAACCTTAATATAAGATTCATGTTCATAGCATCATGGCTATAAATAGTTTTCAACCTACCCCTTATGTTTCATGTTCCATAGTTCTTCCTGGTCCCCCATTATTGTATGTTTCTACCTATTGTGTTCTCAACTAAACACTTTAGGAGGAATATTGGCATAAACACTATGACTATAAAATAAGATCTAAAAGCCCCTGCTTTGAAATCTATGACCATAAACTATGATCCTATGTTGAAAAATTGTGTCTTTAAACTTTTTGAATATCATCTCCATGAATGTGTTCTGTGGCATAGGGCCTCGATGGCGTTTAACTAACTTTGGTTTTTCATTCTTCAATCACGCATATAACCTTTTACGATGATCTCCATATGGTCCAAACTCTACAACCTAAAATAAAATGTCATGTTAGAAGAATCATGAAATCAAAATGTGTGAAATGTTTTCGAAGATATTCTATATGGTAGGGCCTCTAAGCCCCCACATTCAGGTCAGTTTACCTCCCATACATTCCACACATCCCCCTTTATAGAAAAAAAATATTCCAAGTGTTCAGATGTTAAACTAGTTTTGAGTACTTCATGGGAATGTTTTTATTATTACTGGTCCTCTATAAACCTTAATTCATTTTGGGCTTCCTCTCCCCCAAGATACAAGTGACCATTTGGATTATTCAATCCATTGGATGGAAAATTATGAAGTTAAAATACTTTCTCCCTCAAGGTTCAAGAATCAAAAATGTAAAATAATTGTGACCTTCCCATGATTCCTTATCTTACTATGAGATGGGTCTTTCGAGCCCATTTTATTCTTATAGGACCCACTCTTGGTTATCGTCCTTCTGTGCTACACATGTATACATCTTTATTACAGCTTGGTAGTTATTAATCACGTTGGTTCACTTTGTTCTTACCGTACAATGTTAATTTGTGTGTCCAATTCCGACACTATATGATGTTAAAAAATATATAAATATATATATCATTAATTTCATGACAGAAAACTACAAGTCATATTAGTCAATTTCCCAAGGATCCCTTTCCATCAGTGTCAGTCACCATCCTTGTTGTTCAAGTCAATCAACTGTCACTTGACATATGTGATGATACACACCTAGAAGAAAAGTCTCATCTTTTTTTCTGATCAATACACCTATTAAATATTCTCAAAGACATAGTTCCATAGTTTTGTGAGTGTTGGAATCCATTCAAACATAACATCACATAATATCCTTCCTTAGCATGTATGTTTTTTTGGGATCCATATCAACATCCATGTCCACCCCCCCCAATAGAAAATAGTGCCTAGACACAATGTCCCACCTACCATCCAAGGAGCATTCCATTTAAATAATTGGATGATATTTTGAGATAAGCTCCATGTTTAGAACATGGTTAGTGGACGACTTTCATTTTTTACCCATCCATTGAAAACAATTTTTGGATGGTGTGTTTCAATCATGGTCAGTAATTAACCTCCAATATTAATCCACCCCCATTGTGTTCTACATATTGGTATTTTCGATACATTCTCTTCATACACTTTGTTTGGGCAGAACTATATTCCCATAAAATAACCGATTTTTACAAAAATGCATGTTCAAATTGTTTTTAACTATTTGGATGGCCCCATTCTCCAACCATAGACACTCCCAATCCGAACACTCCTGCGGGCCAGTCATTAAAAACGGAACCTATGTTCTTGACGATTGTTTGAAACTCTCATGTAAATGAGATATCACATGATCTTACTTTGTTTCTCACACATAGAATGACTCACATGAGTTTAGGGAATTTTTTTGGTTGTCTCATGAGAATGATTACATTTTGATAATAAAATTCAATGAATGAAATATGTCCATTTGTACCGAAAATTTTTAAGCAACCAAACATTGACGGTTGGTGAGGGTCATCCACATAATAAATCCTCTCTTATGTCCATGAAAAAACTTACCCTATGGCTCCACCTGATGATTGAATTCCCCATTCCTTCTATCCTCTAGTGTGTTGCTTCAGGGATAGGCTCTTTCCTCTTAAGATTGGATTCATCCACCCTAGCTAAAATAATGAAGCTCATTAGCATGTGTCCACACCATGTCTAGATCGGCATGTTACTCAACTGTCTGAGATGCCACTTTATTCTCTTAATACTCAACCTTTTACTGTTGAACATTCAACTAGATGATGCACTCTTTTGAGCATTGACAAAGGCTGAACAGTCATTCACCTAGCCTACTTGATGTTGGATTTTTTTATTAGCCTCATAGAGTTTTCATGTGGTGTCAGATTTATCCTTGCGCCAGGTCACATCTAGATGCTAGATCTATATGTGAAC
This sequence comes from Viscum album, assembly GCA_963277665.1. Taxonomy (NCBI): domain Eukaryota; kingdom Viridiplantae; phylum Streptophyta; class Magnoliopsida; order Santalales; family Viscaceae; genus Viscum; species Viscum album. The sequence goes on along the minus strand of OY728139.1, from coordinate 605,015,399 downwards.
CTGCACAAAAAGGGATTCACATACTAGTGCATAGTGTGTGTGAGAATCCACCCCTCTTTGGACCAAGTTCTAATGCCAATGGTGAAGGGAAATCGTCCAACACACAAGGTATGGCTATGGTGTTTGGGTAATGGAACCATACATGCTCCTCTATTACCTATGCCATACAATATAGTTATGTTTAATAATGTCAAATCTGGATCCATCTAACTCCTCGAGTTTTGATGGCTTTAAGAAAGTTGTAAGGACATCAGTAGCATGTTCCTCAACTAGAATCGTTTTTATCAGGTCAGGGTCCATGTCAAGATGATATTTTTATCCATCTAACCCATCATCGGGAGCATGTCCTACACTAGCCCTGATCTATATCCCATCAGTTTCATCACACGAGACCATAGTTGTCTATCCACCTTTAACCAAGGCGGGGTAATCTTCAATAATTAAGTACTCAAGATTTGGACAATCCACCAAGGAAGGTTCTATAGATTCCCAATCTAGAGTATCTTATTGTGAGAATTCCCACTCGAGCACTTCTTAAAATAATGTATTCCACTCAATTTGATTAGTAATGAAATATTTTGTGAAAATATCTCTAGTAAGGATAAAATAATTATAGAGACTAAGTACTTGAGTGTGAATTGGTCCCATAACCGTGAAACATTTCCCCTCCATAGGAGACCCTTCGACATGAGTCAACACTACAGTGGCTAGAACTAACACCCCCACCAATATTGGTTGATTAGGGACTACATGAGAAAAAACACACACCTCGGGGATAAATCCCCATGGAGTGTATATGAAGAAGCTAGCTGGATTAAAATTCAGAAACACCTTAAGGCATGTGGATATCAATAATGAGCCTCCCCAAGTGTCTTGCTTCACCTAGATTAGGCTCCACTATTAGAATTCCCGGATGTGGTCCCGCATAGCTGATCGGGAGTACCAGGGGCTCAGAAACAACACTCCGACCACTTTGTTGGGACCAGAAAAAATAAAAAAATTAGGAAATAACCCCTAAAAATGTTGTAAAATTCTCGATGGAGCACACTAATGCCTTTTAATAGGGAACTATTATCCATTTTCATCCTCAACCAACAATATAAAAATTTTAATCAGAGATTTTAAAAATTAAATATTTTCTAAAAGAGAAAATTTAACAATCTTACATCGAGGACAATGACCTGGTCAAAATGATGAAAAGGATTTACATTATATCACTCCTAGGGACATCCATTCTCATCAGATGACCCCCATGATCCCCCTAACTAGAAAATTGTGTATCATCAATTACCATTACCTATATAGTTGTTTCTTTAGGTGGAATCTACTCAATTTTGGGCTCACAACCAAAACTCACCTGCACCAAGATGTTTGTAAGATCATGATCCCATTAATGGAAAAAAAATGGTATTCATGGACCCAAGGGTTTTTAATCTTTTTTGGATGTCCAACTTGGTAGTAATTCTAGAATTTCCTACCTTTGGAAACTCAATTACATCAATGGTTCGTATCTTCCCGAGCTTCTCCATCGATATGCTCATCCTCAGCATTCACCAACCTTCCAAAAGTGATTGGAATGAAACGTTAGTTGTTGTATCTTAGAGATATTGTATCTTATTTCATTTATCCTCTCCAGATCTACTGCTTCTTACATAGGATCCCCATACCTGCACCCATGATTGCTTCAGGGGAAGGCACTCTCCTCCATGAGGTGAGGGTGCATCAGCTCCTTGCACCACCCCTACTACATATCCATCTTGAGATTCTCTATATCCCTTGATCACACCTCGATGAACAGCCTTCCTACCTCTTTACTACTCCGTCACCTCAATCAATTATTTAATCACGTTGATGTGTTGACACAAGATTGTGCTTGGGTACACCGCTAACTGGTGTTTGTTATACACATGGGATAGACCATATTTCACCTTAGTTGGAAGATATGTGAGGGTTTTAACCTAACATTTGACTATAAACATACACCATCTCTAAATAAGGATACACACATTATTATCTTAATTACCACTTATGTAGACACCCTTTTTCGGCTACTATGTGCATCTGAAATACCAGTAAAATTGGGATGGTATATGTGGCTCTAAGTAGGTGTTTTTGTCGATTTTGGCCACTAGCACTCCACCTATAAAGTATTATAGGTAATCCCTATGTTTCAATATCCCTCACATATTGAAAAATATTTCCCCAAATGGGGTCAATAAATGGAGGATGTTGAAATTCAAATATTTACCAATCATGATTGTTACCCCGATCTCATTGAGATTCACTAGCTCGACCATGTTGATATTTAGATGAGAGGGTTATAGTCCAATATTTTGTAAACTAATGGAAATTTCAAACTAGTAGCCTTTAATGTAATCTAAAATCCATTAATGAAAGAACTAAAACATACAAATATCCTCTAAGACATTTCCCCCAACACCACATTCCATAGTTGGCTACAGAGTCAGGGCAATGCCAATAGCCCCAGGTTCACTCTGTTGTCTAGTTCCAATATCCCTACCACCACCAATATCTCTATGAATAAGACCATGTAAGTGTACCTATCTAAGATCAACCATCCAATGAGTAATTTAGCAATGAATTCAGTGTATAAACCCAAAAAATTACAGTCTTACACCATGCTATAACCACACTTCTCATACCCTCCCTCCTCTAGATTCAACTGATATGATCTTTTCCTCATCCTTTTCACTATTTTCAGAAACTATGTTGTTATATCTGACATATTCATAGTTGTACACCTCTTCAAGATCATTCCCATCCATGTCATGAAAATAATATCCTTATTAAATGGTGGGGGCATTACCATGATTTTCCTTCAAAACCTATATAAGGGGTTATGCTGAGAGATGAGTATTTTTCCTATCTGACCAAATTTTCATCACTAGAAGGAAATCATCATACATGAATCCACTGAGTAGGATTCCACTGATGGAGTGAACATCCCATGTACTGATGATCACCTCCCTATGGCGAAGGGTGAACATTTTGGTATTAGTATACCAATGGGTTGGTATATCTTTAAGAATCTCTTATTGGGGACAACTGTGGAATTTGGACACCCATACCAACTCAGACAAACAGATCAAGAAGAGTTCAACCCCCTACTTCAAACATGTGTACAATTCCAAGTACGCATTGGCCAATTAGTCGGTGGAGTTTCATCCATCATGTAGGACCCAGTCATTGTGACTACTCTTTTTTTTTCAAGAATATGATTATGAAAGATGATTGAATAGTTTTCCATGATGTATTTGGCCTCTGGTTTCTCCCCCATTACTATTCTTGCCTTTTCAATTAGCATTTAGATGGAAATATCCCCATTCACCTAAGGAAGGATACCTTGAATGGTGATGTTTCAGTGGTTGATTATTTTCTCACATGTTAACTAAGCCCATGATTTTTTGACTCAATTCATGGGATTTTCACCAAATCCATAAGTAGGAAATTATATAGAGGGATTTGTTTTGTCAATGGATAATTCCTTTATGCATCATTCATCATGCCTTTAATTTCCTAGTTATCACTAACTACCATCTTCGTCCAAAGGATCTCAAGGTTTCCCACAATTTATGGATTCTATTAATCGAGAACAGCTTCGTTCCCATCTTGGTTCGGTGTGCATTCCAATTTAGAAGATTTTCGATGTTCTAATAAAGGTGTTCTCCACATCAATTTGATGATGTGTGAAAAAATATTTTTGGTGAAACTTTTGGAGGGTTCATGCAAAATACCCCCTTAGACTCAGAAGTGGATTTATGAAATAGGGAGTTGTGTTAAAGATGAAATCAATGATGGGATTTCCATGAAATATCTGAGTTACATGCATCATAAAAAAGGGCCTATCATATAAGAAATAAATTACTTGACAAGGGGGAAAAACTATTTATTGAGTCAACTCGATAGGTTGCACATAGTGTGAAAAAAGGAGACACATGAATATATGGAGAAGTGGCATGAACAAGGAAAATTGAGCCACTATCAATAGAATTTTCCTCAAAACACGACCTTCCAGACCCATTTTAGCTCATATTTTGATGGGGAATTTGGTGGTACTGAAATCTAATCTGGGACCTCAAACGAATTTTTTTAAATTAAAAGAATAAGTGAACCACCATAGTGGACCATTCCAGTATTGAAGAAGTGGTTTTCCAAAAAATTCAATGAGTTTGAGAAAATATAAAATCGCAGATGCAATAGAATTCAATGCCATAAAAAAATTACAATTCCATGTGTTCTCTAGTGGATGACATCAAGTATAACTGTGGTTCACATAAATAGGAAGTATGGCACACAATAGAATGAATTTGTGTGCAACATGCCATGCAACAATTTAGTTTGGGTGACAAATATGATGTAAAATTAGAAATTTCGGGATCTAAGCTACAACAGAAAATGATGGAGATGTGAGAAACACATGTTCCATGGTGAAATAGTTTCATTTCAATATTAGATAACTTAAACTATAAATTGAATTTCATCCATACCCTTAATAAGGATATCTAGAAGATGTTGTGATTCTCAATCCATTAAACTCCTATTATCCCATGATTTTATGAAAAACCATTGACAGTGGACACTCAAAGGTGGGGATTTTGTATTAAAGGACTCACGTGGGATCAAACATGAATTGTCCTTTGGTAGAGTGATCCTAACCCAACCACTTCAAATGATGATCAGGTTCTTGCAATGAGAATTTCTCTGTGCGTAATCCTAATATACGCACTACCCCAATATTAGTGTACAACTATACCACTCGATTCCATCAGTTGAATTTATGAAAGTGCCCCATAATCACGAACCTTAATGAAAAATGAAATAGAGTTGTATGAAAATGCATCCCGGTTACTAACCTAACATTCCCTACCCCTATAGTTAATGCATTACCCTACGTCTTACTTCTAAGAATAGGTGACCAAATGCCTGTTTCCCCTAAGCATATGGGCCCTAATTTCTGATTCATGATTTAACAATACTCCATGGAGGTTCCAAGGTCATGCCCCACTGAAAGGAATATTAGATGTAGTCAAATAAGTCCTAGGAGAGGAATTTTCAAGGTAAACTATGATTCTATCTTGGATGAGGGTCATTATGATGGATATTCCACTCACCTTAATAATAACTCCATTGATGAGTGATCCCACCAACATCTGATATGCATGACTTAAAACATCCTAGTTCTATATCCTAGTCATACCAATATTAAACTGCAAGACATCATCTTCAACAAATGATGTAAAACTATATTCTTACCAAATGTAACAGACAAATGATTCAGCATGTACAATCATCATTCAATGCCAGCCTCTCCTTCCACAGAATATAAGCCACCTGTAGAGAAAAAAATCAATGTATAATCCCTAAACCATCCATTTTGGATGTTCCTTTCACAACCCAAGCATCCATATAGTATGATGTTAAAAAAATTGGACTGGTCCTATCATATGATAGTAATCTACGACATTGGTCTAGGTGGGTTTTGATTGCTAACTTCCAAACAAGGTACATGTGATACCTCCCTAAGGTTCAGTCCTCACTTTCGTATACTTTGGTGTGATATCTTCCCTCCTTGGGATGTAACTCATAGATAAAACTCTACAGGGTGTTCAAATCCATTGGTAAGATTTGGCCTGACATCTTAACTCCCAGGGATGTAGATCCCAAATCCCCATCTATGAGGCATTTTGATCTATTAGTAACCATAGTTGTGAAATATTCCCTCCAAGGGGATAACCTATTATATCCTCCTATATGGGGCATTCTAATCCATTGATAAAATTAAGTGTGATATCTTCCCACTTATATACATACCTCTCGAATCTTCTTCCATGGGGGTTAATGATCCTTTGGAAATCATAGGTGTGACATATTCCATCTTAGGGACATAACCCATGTATCCTTCTCGATGGATCATTCTTATCCGTTGGTAAACATAGGTGGAACATCTTCCCTCCTAGGGATGCACCTATCAGATCCACCTCGATGGGGCGTTCAGATCCATTGGTAAAAATAGGTGTAACATATTCCCTCATTGGGAGTCACCTCCCATATCCACCTCTATGGTGACTTATCATCCATCAATAAACATATGTGTGACATCTTCTCTCATAGAGAATAACCTCTTAGATCTACCACCACAATGTGTTCTACTCTATCTTTAATCATAGGTGTAAAATCCTCCCTCGTAGGGTTTCACCTCATAAATCATCCTCGATAAGGAATTCTGATCAATTGGTAAACATAGGTGTGAAATATTTCGTCCTAGTGACACACATATAAGATCTTCCACTCTAGGGAATTCTGATCCATCTATAAAATTTAGTGTGACAAAATCCATCATAGGGACACACATACAAGATCTACCTTCATGGGAAATTCTAATCCATCAGTAAACACAGGCGGGGCATATTCCCCTAGGGATAACATCCAAAATACTCTACCACATGCCATTCTGATCCATCGACAAACTGAGGTGTAAAATCATTCCTCCCAGAGATGCACCTCGAAGATCAACCACCATGTAGAATTTTGAACTATCATTTAACATAGGTGTGACATATTATCTTCTTGGGATGAAACTCTTAGATTCATTTCCAAATGGAGTTCTGATCCATTGGTAAACATTGGTGTGAAATCTTCCCTCCTAGGGATTCACGTCATTGACCCATCACCAAAGAATACTTCATGCAATCTCTAAAAGAGATTAAACCTACACCCAAATTTTCCCCATTAGATACTAACCATGTGACCATGTCCACAAAACATTAAACTAGAACCCTCATCAATAATTCCTACCCAATGAAATAAACATGGGAATATTGAGGTAGAAATCCTTTTAATACTTATGCCCATGTCATCATTACCTTGTGGTCAACATGGTATTCTTTGCATTCCGTACCTATGTTTCATAAAATGATATGACCACTAGGAATTTGATTCCTAGATGTACAATATACCCAATTTCAAGACATTCCTAGAGATTTCTAACATGAATAATATCCGGATAAAAAATTACGGACATGCTTAGACAGAATGGCATCCACCTCAAGATGCTAGAGGGGTGGATTTCCATGAATATAATTTTATCTATGAGGAAGAACAGGACTAGGAAATGATATAAAAGGTGGAATCCATAGAAGGAAGAAGTGAAATAGAGTCTACTATATTTTATCAATCAGACGACATCACAAATAAAAGTGATGAAATTAACCCTTCTTTGGAATGTGGGAATGCAAGGAAATGAATGAAAACACTGAGCAACCCTGGGTAATGTGTTAGAAACATTAGTAAGCTAGCATTATATTGGGTTACACCTATAGTTTTAAACAATAAAGTGAATGGTCATGATGGAAGAGGTATCATGAATCCTTATATCAAGGATACAAATAATAATGAATTTATTTTATTAAGAATTCAATTATAATTATCCATGATATTTTCACAATGATATTATCTATGGATAGATTTAATTATCAGATTATGGATTAAATGTTATGTTTTTTAAGTTATCTACCATTCCATGTGTATTATTCCTCATCTAATTATGACATCCGTGTTATTTATTAAATTTTATGTTTTTTCAATTATTTACTATTCTATAATGATTATTCTATATCGAATCAATATCGATTACACTATACCTAACCAATACTGAGCATTTTAGGTCACCCTTATATTTTTCCTTTCCTCAAGATTCCATAAACTGAACTATAGTCAATGTTTAAGGATATTATAGAGGGAATAATGTTATTATCAAAACAAATATGTTTATATTTGTGTTTGAAAATGTAATATGGGTATCATATATGAATCTAGTTTATCTAGGCTTCTAATCAATTCATTCCTTTAGGTTGTGATTCCTTGAATCTTTGGAAAATATAATAAATTTAACATCATCACTAAGAAACTAGGATTCAGTTTACTAAATAATATATTTATATCATCTACCATACAGTTATTCGTAACTAGAAAAATCCTTAAAAATTTAAAACATTTCATTATAAACCGGGGAAAATGAGAATTCATAATATTGGGTGAACATTGATGCTCAGTATCAGTAAAAAAGGAAGATATTAATGATCATTTAAACAAAAAATGATCATAAGGGGTATGAGAACATGAGGTTAATATTAAAAAATAAAACCCACCAATTCATAGATCATTAACATGGGTTATGGATTAAATATTATTAGTTCATAAGGTATGAATACTAGAATGATAGATAAACAAGATCAAGGGGAATATAAATTGGTATAAAATATTTACCTAAATTGGTGGAATAAAGTGTGGAGTAATCATAATCATAGAAATACTACAATAATTCTACCCACCAAGACATTAATAACCAGTTATATATGGGATAACCACATGTTTACCTACTTTAGGCTTGAGAAAACATCCCATGAACCAACTTTCAGGATTGGGATAACATCATATGTACACTCATTATGGATTGGGATATCCTCCAATGTACCCTATTTCATACGTGAGATGACCTCTTGTATACCCATTGAGCCCATAGAACATTAATCTATACCCAATTAAATAGAGGGAAATATAATATCAAGCCCACATATAACATAATGATAAATCAATTTATATTTATGTATCAAGATCATAAGAACAATCCTCGTAACTTAACCCATGGAAAAAATGGATTCCAAGGATATTTGATCATTATAATCGTAAACCACATATAAAAATAATAATATTTGAATCAAGATAGAATATCACATGTAAATCCAATGAAACATAAACTGATTTTATCAGAGAAAGAAAAATTACATTCAAAGATCAATGAAATATTTTCTTGGGAAAAATAACATTTATATTTTAAAATTACATCTTTAAAATCTACTTTTTTGAAGAGATTTCAAAATATATTTTATACAAAAATAACTATGGATAATTACAATGTAATATTCAAATCATTGAGTGATCCTAATAGTGGGAAAATGGGTTCATTATGAGTATGTTAAAAAAGATCCATTTCACATTTTCTATATAAATCCCTAGTACCTCAATTGGAAAATGATTAGAATAATCCAATCACAACATTTTTTAAAATGGAAATCACCAATAAAAATGACTCTAAACAATCATATGTGAGTACTAATACATTATTGAAATAATTTTTAAAAAACATAGCGATATAGGAAGATTTATTTTCAACATTAGAGTGAAATAATGTGGTATTTCCATAAAAATATTCTTATAGTATCTAGTGTACATAAAGAGAGGAAAATGAAAGAAAAAAATTTAATCAATTTAAATTACTACAGGAGAATAAAATTGGAGATATTCTTGAGATATAGGTCATAAACATTCATCATCAGAAACATGATCCTATATAATCCTATAATATAATGTTATTTTAACGAAATTTTCCTACCATTATGGAAAAATTGAAAGAAAAAATCATACAATAAATAAAATTTAAGTAGATATTTAAATTTTTTTTCTGATGATTTACATAGGAGAAAATACAACTAGTCACACATCATTACTCCACGACAGAATAGATTGTATCACATATTCCATATTTCCATAGGAAGGATACATACATCGGTTATTTAGAGATGTCCTCTCCTTAATCAAAATGGGGTGATGGGACGCCAGTCTCTCGTTTCATTGATTTATCAACATAATTCATCACCTAGTTTAGGTATCCCTTATTGATTAAGACATTTTTTGTGAAACTCATTCCCTATTCCATCTCTTTGTGGAAAATAGTTAATTATGATACTTCTATCTAGACATTCAAAGGGTTCATGTAAGGGCATCATCCTTCGATCAAGAGGGTAGTCACGTTGGGCATCATTTTCATGTCTGGACATTGACACATTGGTACACATATATTCTCCCATATAATAGGGCTTTTGAAGGGCACAGAAACCTGAGTCATACCACATTGATTGTTGGGTATTTTATTCTAGAGGCATGCCTTCTAAGGATTTCCTCAGTCATCCCATGTTTAACATGGGGTAGGTCGTGTATTTTACATATAGTGGATATGGATTAGACTTATCATAATGCTTGTGAAGGTGGATCAGATAGGACCATCCCTAGGGGGAGAACTTGTCAGGCTTACTAGCTGGATGGATCAGAATTCCCAATGAGGATGGACCCTATATGGAAAGTCACATGAAGGGATGTTTTCACATTGTAAAGGCTGATCTAGATACCACTGATGGAAGATCATTGAGGTCAACCCCAATTATGTGGACACGAAGGCTTACCATTCGCTTGAACTGAACCTCATGGAGGCTTCCAATGTTCCCTATTTTGAATGTAGATATAAAAATACATGTAGTTCGATATGGATGATGTGGGGATTATGCACTGAGACTGCATGTCACAAGAGGAAATATATTCATTGTACGATGTGGATTGTGTGGGTCTTGTGGAATAAGCATTCCTAGGTTGTATTAAGAGCTTTGAATGGGTGAATGGGGCTTACATACATGGACGACCCATATGGGAATCATAATCCATGTAGGATGTGGTGGCCCAGGTAAAATATGGATGAATTTGAATGAATTGGGATTAATGGATGGAATGGATGTGTTGTTTAGGTTTTTGGTCTTGAACCTCCAGGAGTATTCCTATATATCCCAGTTGGTTTGGATTAAATGACTATATTGATCATTTATCCCATGTAGTTTAACATATTATGGTGAGGAAGAGAGTGAACCGATGTGAATATGAAGGTGTCAGGCTTGAACCATAGTTAGGATTCATAGATATCTCAGTTGGTTGGGAATCTAAGTACGCAGAGTAATGGCACAGGCATTGGAGATTATACCTAAGGTGGAGGCCTAATATAAATTGGACATGTGGTCGAGGATTATTCATGATTATCTACATTGGTGGAACTAAAATATATGTGATATTTGGGTGGGGAATGACCCTCTTGAGATATAGTAGCTCGAGGGAATGTCAAGGATGTGAATAGATAGAAGTGGATACCGAGATCCTAGAGGTTCACCCTAAAGAGGGGGTAACCATGGTGTACCAATGGTTGGGATTGAACCTCAGGGAGGCATCCTACATAACCTATTTAGATGGAAGGGATCAAAGCTCATATAGTTCAGATGTCATCAAGGCTTACATATAGATATATGCACTTTGACATGATGGGATTATGCATGGTCAGCGACCCAAATGGATATGTGTCCTGGGGTAGGGGATTACACACTGAGATTTCCCATGTAGATGGAATGGAGGGAATGTATTCTCACGAGGATAAGGGTGAGGTGATGCATGAAATGAACAGGGAGATCAGAACAACTAGAGATGTGGATATGGGGGTATGAATCCCATAAAGGGAAGATGTAACATTATTAGGGTATGTTCCCAAGAGGGAGCACCTAAGTTTACAATTGATTTGGATTGATCCTCATAGAGGATGCCTACATAATCATCTTAGGATTCAAGGATAAAAACCCTCATCGTTCGGAAATGAGGGGCATGGGGATCACAAAATGAGGCAAACCATATTAATTCACAGTCACTATTAATCTTTAACCCCATGTAAGTCATGGTCTGTGTGATGGACAAGAGCTTGTAGTAGACCTGATGATTGTGTTGTGAATGTTCAATCCATGATAGGTGATGTGGGGTATATGCACTAAGATGGCCTATGGATATGGAGTTTGGGGATTACTATAGGTGGTATTCCCATGTAAGGCCTCATTCTAGATGAGGTGAATATCATTCCACACCATGAGTTAGAAAGTGATCTCACTCTTGTGGAGACGAGTGGGCATGGAGAGTGCCCAATGTGTGAGACCCCATTTGAACTGCATGGGGAGGGACTAAAGTTTAATGTTGTGTGATGGGGATGACATGGCTTGGATGATTAATGTCATGTATCTCAAATGGGGTGGACACAATCCTCACCCCTTGGACACAGATAACCGATACCAACCAATATTTGGGGAGGGAAAGGAATCACCAATTATAGGATACAACTAGTGTAGGAGTGGTCAATAGTGGGTTCCATGCAATAATATCTTTGAAAACTAGTGAAATATATTATCGTACCTAGTTAAGGAAGTAGTGGGTAGAGAAACAAAACAAGGAACACCACATGAGAGACCAAAATATCACTACGAACTATCCTGGAGGGCTGCAAGGTAGAGGTGACTGTAATATGTGGATGTTTCACAAAAAAGTGGACAAACATAGTATTTCATATTGAATTAAACCCATTGAACCTAATGGAATGGTTGCACACATTGTTAGAGGTATGCGTGGACAATTATGGGGTCTGAGTGAAAAAGAAAATGAACAATGGGAATGTGTTGAACATAAGAAGGGACTTTCACATGAACTTGAGTTATTAAAAATGGAGATATGAGAGTTTCAATCCATTAGGGTCCCACTTTAAGGAAGCCTCGTAGGGAACGTATCACACAAGATCCTATACCATGATTCCTTTACTTGTTCATGACCATAAAAGGGGTTGTATTGTGTGCATGAGAGCGGTGATTTTACATTAGTATCATTAACCTAGAAAGGGTAGGGTTACCTTATATTTATATGCTAAATTCTCAAAAATTGTCATCGGAAAATGGTCGTGCAGAAGTTGAGATTTTACATCACATTGGGCATGTAAGATACATATGTGCAAGTTAACCTATTACATGATAACCATTCCATGTTTTCACATCATCCATTACTGTTTCTTGGAGCCTAGGAAGAGAAACTACCTTTGATGTCTTATTGGGAATGTAAGGGTCTTCTTCATGGTTTTTTGTATTTCACGAAACCCTCGGAGCTTGTGTATAACTCCTTTGGGCTTCTCAAAATTATTAGTTGAATAAAAGTCTATCTTCTTTTTTCTCAAAGATGCTCATTAGTGGTGGAAAGAAGAATTATAATACATCATATTACTATAATTATCCTTATAATAATCCTAAAATAAATTCACATTTAGTATAAACATAACCTAAATGAAACATGTGGTGAATATGGTATGTGTCTCTCAGAAATAAGATTAGGATGAAAATATCTTACCTAAAGTTTGACTTGCAAGGATAGTTCAAAAATGTTATATATAAAAAATTTAAATTTATTATTAATATATAAAATAATAATTTAAATTATTATAATATCATTTATGATCCACCTATAACATTCTGATCCAATTAATTAATAATTCCTTATAAAAATTGTCATTTTAGGGTGTTAACTCTTCCATTTTTCATGAGATTTTTTGTTCATTAGTTCTTTTTCTTATAATTTAATAATTTTTAGATCTCTTATTGAAAGTTAAAAATGATTTATGAGACTTATATATTGATAATATATATTTAAATTTATCCATAAATATTTATATAAAAATGAATACATGGTTCATGGGGATAATATCTCATGTGTTCAAATGAACTCTGTTTTCATTTTTCGACAAATGGAAAAAATGAAAGGTATATAATAAACGATCTTTATAGGAAAATTTTTACATAATATAAATATTATATATTTATTTAATGTATAATTATTACCATCCATTAAAATTGTAAATGAAAGACAAATCACGTTACTTCATCAAGGTGATAGTCCATAGGTACACTTGGGAATCATTATCATTTTCCAATAATTGGGAAGAAGGTGGATTATAGATATTACATTATAATAATAATTACTTATATTTAATATAATTATGTTATTATTTTATAGTTGAAACCACTACTATAGTGTAGGTATAATATAATATAAAATTAAAAAAACACTCAATTAAAAGTGATAACTCTTTGTTAAGAATCCTCTTTTGGAAGAAACTTTAATCCATAAAAGGATGGTCTTTCAGAATAACCAGAAGCTCTATATTTAACTAAATTAAGGTATTTAGGTATTATTATAACACATTTCTAATATTTAAGGCAAAAACATTTCTTGTAATATAAGAGAATATGTTCACATTTATATGTCACGGTAGGGGCATTAATGAAATTATATAAAGTATTAAATTAATATAAATTGTTGCTCATTGAAAAATTGATCCAATATGTTATAATTAAAATATATGATGAGTTTTTTTAGGTTTATATTATAAGAAACTGATCATGTGTTGGTTATGTTTTTACCAATATCTCTTAGTTTAAACCCCCATTAACACTATTTACAATGACTATGATATTAATGTTTTATATTATTATATATGGGTCATGAAACATTCCATAAAAAGACAAGTGACCCATAAATAGAACATTATTGGTATTTGGAACCATATAAAATTTACTTGAATGAAGGAATGAAGTGGATAAACTTAATTAATCTTATTAAAATATTTTTTTCATATAAAATGTAATTAATTTCTTTTTTTGTAATATATGAAATACTATAATATAATATGTTCTCAACTCATCTAAAATGGTTATAAGGACATATTAATTAAAATATATTGAATATATTATATTCATATTATTTTAAAATAATATTTTTACATTTTTAGATATTATTTATAACCTTATTATTTGGTTTTACCACTTGGTTATACAATGTTAATCTTTACTATGGAGGTAACTTTTTTAATATTAAAGGGTTATAATTAACCTTATAAAGAAACAATTGGCTTGAAAAAATTATATAAGATTTCATTATAGATCACTTCCCATCATACATATCATATTTCAATAGATTTATCATTTTTTAAAAATATTAATAAAATATATTTTTCATAGAAGAGTATTAATTCCATTTTAAGACTAAATCACATAATAGGACTTCAAAAATAGCATGGATGAAATGGAATTATAATATAAACATTTAAAACATACATAATATATTATATTTATATTCAAAATTATTTGTACAATTTAACTGAACTGAAATAATATTCATTTAGTGTTTTTAAACAAATTTACTTTATTTTTTTCTTTTTTCACAAGCATTGTGTTGAAGTTCCCTAAGAATTTAAGTAAATATTTCTTCAAAAAAATATTTCAAATAATATAAAATCCTAAAAAAATTAATACATTATTAAAATATTTATTTATAACCAAAATTATTATTTTTTATCCATGGCCCAAGATATTATAGATATTATAAGAAAAAAAGTGTCATTTTTTACTTTAACTTTAACATTAATATTATAATGGGTTGAATAAAACCAAATGGAATAACTGACATGTTTTCTAATTTATTATTATTATAGATGATATATACTAATCAAATAAAATAATTAAAATTTTTTGAATAAATTTTATGCCTAATAAAATTCATCTTATCTGAAATTACCCCATTTTACCTTTACCTTGCTAACTAAAATTTTCTATGGTTACTTTTATTATTGACTGAATGTTTAGTTTAATATATTAAAAATATGAATTTTCCTGATTCAAAATATATAATACAGTTTTCCAAATTCAATTCCAAGAGGTGGAGGAATTTAATTTAATGTTAAATCTAAAAAACATGTCAAAATAAGTTTTCTTTAAAAAAAAATTCTTATGTATAAAATGTTGTGTATAAAAATCCAATAAAAAATTTATTAAAATAATTTTAATTAGATTAATCATCTTATAAATTAATAAATATTAATGGGAATTTAATTGTAAACAAAATTAAACTTCATAAATTATTGAAATGAAATTACAGTTTTTAATAAAATATAGTATTCTTCACATTTCCTTAAAAAATCCACCATTTTAGAAAAATAAAAAATAAAAACCTAAATAATTTAAAATATATTGGTTTAAAAATGTTTATTTTTCATTAAAATATTCTAAATGTGTAAAAAATTTAATTATATTATTTACCCATTTCAAAATCATTTTTTAAGGAAACTTAATTTTGAAGAATAAGAAGAATTTAGTAAAAAATGAGTTCTTATTTATTGATAAATATTTATTATATTTTATATTGATTATGAAATTTCAGTATTTTTTATAATTTATTTAATTTTATTCATACATTCAGATTCAACATATATTTAATAATATTTATAAAATAATAATATTATGTGGTCTATTTATGCAGGATGTTTTATGTTGTATACACTGCTGAACATAGTATAATTTAAAATTCATGGGGTGTTGAATTAGGCCACTATATAAAAATAGGTCCTCAAAATTGGAACTTGTTCATGGTAGTCAAGAGTTTGATATTTAAAAATTCGTTTTCTAAAAACCCACATCATTAAAATGGTTAATAAATCATCCTTTGGAAAAGAGAGAAATGTAAATAAAAAGAGAATTTATAATGCAAAATAACTAGGTTTCCAAAAAGGATAAAATTAGTCTAAATGGAATATATGCACATGGGGGAAAAATAAACCTCTAAACAATTACACAGAGTGAATTAAAACATTGATTATGAGAAATAGAATGATCAAGTGAATATTAATGACCACAAAACCATAAATCAATGTAATAACATAACATTTTTGTTTCAATATCCTTTTCCTGGTGTTTATAATTTCTTTTACCATCTGAAATAATAAAATAATGATATTTATTTCTTAAAATGAATAATTTCATCATTTAATCAATTTCCCCCTCAATCTCATCATTTTCGTCAAATGATGAATTTTTGAGACGAATGTTTCTTTCCTATATATCTAAAATAAACATCATAATCCATAAAAGGATATGAATATATTCCTCTGATCATTAAATATTTACCAAAATTGAATTGTTAGCCCAAGGTAAGTTTATTTAAAAAATGTATAATCCTTCTTAAGATGAAATTATAGATTTAACTCCAACATTCAAAAAAAATATCCAAATAGATTTTATATTAAATAACCCTAAATCCCTAATAACAACAAAATTAAATAATATATTCACAAAAAAATTGATTTTATATATTTCATACAACATCCCTAAAAAATTAGTTTCATTATTTCTAAAAAATATTTCATGACAAATAACAGATTAAACACAATGGTTATATATAAATCATAAAAAGAAATCCACCCTAAAAATATCATTACTCACCATGATAAATCACCATATAACCACATGATTTAATGGAGTTCCCTCAAATATCATGAATCAAATTTACATAATCACATGAAAGGTAATCCTTACATTTACCTAAAATATATAAAAAATATCTCCTTATCAGTTATTCACTTTTCAACCATCAAGATTATCTATATCCCACACTCCAATAGAATATAAGTATCAAAATATAAAATCATACACTAACCCAAGGGGTTAAATAATACTCCACATAGTTTTAATCCTATATTCTAGGAAAGGATTCAAATATCCTAAAAATACAATTACATAAATCCTCATAAGGAATATCTATTCCTTAGAACATAAAATAAACCTTTTTCATGTAACTCAATGATTATATCAACTACTAATATGTTAACACAAAATGAAATAAATATGCTTAACAAACTAACATAATACTTAATCTTAATATTAAATCATAGACTATTTCCATTTATTAACAAATTTTATAAACATAATCAACGATAACCTGAAACACTTATCAAAAAATTAGTAACAAATTTCAGGGACACAAATGATATACCATTTACTTCATTCATATAAATCATATCCATATCCCAGCTAAACCTTATAAACATACTAATAAATAACTTTACCTAGTTATTGGTACCTTTAAACATATGTTTTCAAATCCTTTATGAAATAATTATCTTGATCAATCCTTATATGGTTCATATTTATTATATCCATAATATTATTCATAAGAAATTTTAACAATACAATTATTTAATCCTAATAAAAAACAACAATTGTAATATCCCAAAATTTTTGTATAATGTTTTTTATATTTTATTGATTTATTTCAAGATGACACGCATTGATGAAAAGTGATTCTGAGGGCCGATGAGAATGGAATGGAATTTTTACTTTTTTTAGATTCACTTAAGTAGACGTGCGAGTGGGGTTTTCAGACATTTTAACTGGTGCTCGGATCAAAAATATGAGGGCACCATTGAACTCAGAACATTGAGATTCAACTAGAAACAACTTAACTTCGACCGATAAGGGCCGGATGAAAATGTTAATTTTCATATTTTTTTAGAAAATAATAAAATAACATAAAAAGTTATTTTATTTTCTTTGCACCATTGAGCTATGAACGGTGGCACTACGGTGTGATGACGAGGCTCGTTAATGAATGATCCCTAATGGCTCATTTCTATAACTGTAACTACTATGATGTTTCAAAAATTAAATAGTGTAATGATGAAACATCGCAACATAATAGAAATGATATGACATTTTTCCTTTTTATTAAACTAACAAGTTGGAGAGTGTAGAATTAAACCTTTGGGATTCTCTTACAAACCTACAACACAATTAGTCTCGAACGAGGAATGATGAATGAGAGATGGGTCACTAGTGACGTGGATTCCTTTCGAAGAATAAGACTATGAATAAATGAACAATTTATACTTATAGATTCTTCATGGGATGACCACTTCAACATAGAATTTCAATCAATGTAGGGGTTGTTTGGGTTTATGTTTTCCTCATTCTTTATTTTAAATGACGAATGCGGATCAACCCACAAATAGGTTGATCCACGGATTGATTGTTTTTATAGGAGGGTTTTTATTTCTGGGTTTTCATTTTAGGAAAAAAATTTGTTGATAGAACATACTTCCCACACCTACCCTTTTATAAACTTCTATCACAGATGGTGCAGGCCGACAAGAACAAGGCCTAACCCCCCTTCGCCTTTTGCGTTCTTGGTGGAAATTTTTTTGAAACGGAGGAAAAGAATGTTGGAGGCATTTTCAGGGATGGGGATGGCCCATAGGGGTCGTGGGTGAATTTAGCCTGAAGAATGGACCACCAGTGCGAACCTAGTGCTCTGTGGAAGAGTTGATTGACACGCCAAAGGTGCGCATGGAAACACTACCAGAAGAGACATGGACATCAACTGCAGGTCGTGCTCTTTGAGGGCACACGGTCTCTCGACCGCATGCGGAAATTAGTCCCACTACGTCATAGTAGGGACAGCCGCATCATATAAAGGCTGCAGTTTCTTGACTGTGGTTGTGGAATGGCCTTGTGGAAAACACCAGGGTGAGCATGGGTGCCAGACGCGGCTTCCAGCCGCATCACGGCTAGATAGAAAAACCTATCTACCTTCGGTGGACTGGGCAGGGTCTTTCCTTGACCCATAACCCAAAGAATTAGACCTAGGCTAGGATGGTTCCATGTCAGGTTAGTGGATCTAAGTAGAGTCGGTGGACCTGGGCCCAGTCATGTTGGGTTAGTTCGACCGGACCCAGACCCAACCGACCACTTTTTTGAAAAACAACCAAAACATGTAAACCAGGAGTCCGATTGATGAGTCATTTGTGGAGTTATAACCCTCGTGAAGAGGCAGATCTTTTTTCGTACTCGACTGTGGATTCCATGGAATTTGAAATTCGATGAATAGATTTGGGAGTGGACTCCTCGAGACTAAGTGTGCTACATGTGGATACCCTGTGGTTGGCTGAGACATAGAGACTCCTGGCGAGCAACCCTGTGCGGATCAGATACTAAAGACCAAGGGGAAGCTTTATCTATGTGACCCAGTATTACCATGGTGGGGAGAGGATTATATGGGACCTCGAAGAACCACGATACTTGACAGGAGGAGTACCTCAGTATTGCCGTAGTAGAGAAGTGTCTTTTGTGTGACCGATAATGCCCACAATGGGGAGCTTCTTCTGTGTGACCTAGTAAACCCACGACACTCGTTAGGGATGAGTACCACTTTTATCTTTTCATAGTATGAAGTATCTTCTTTGTGACCGAGTAGGCACACTGTACTCGTTGAGGAGGCGTTCTCTAGCAGGCGAGCTATTCGACGATGTGAATAACGGTCTTACTTTACTACTCTAAAGTATACATAGTGTGAGCTATCATGATTGGTGATCATGATTTTATGGTTGGTTGTGGATTGCATTGTGGTCTTTATTTTATTATTCTTGGGTCCCTAGTGAGTATTTTGTTGCTCACCCCATGACGGGCTTCTCCCACATGTGTTGTGTCTAGTGTAGATGACCACCGCCATGACAGAGGACTTGATGGCTCAGGACCTGGTGGTTCCCAATGTGACCAAGAAGGAAAGATGTACTTCTGTGGCTTCAGAAGATACTCTGTACTTACCCCTTAGGGGGTGTTTTCAGTGGATAGCTATTCAGGGATTCTTTTTACATTTTTTTATTTAATCTTTTTTGGGTTTTTATTCTAGTACATTTGAATTTTAGTTATACTTGTACTCAATGGTTATTTATAGTTGAATGCTTTTATAATTTTCCTGCTTTGGGGTGTGGTTTTGGGTGTGTGTGTGAATAATGGTACTCAGGAAAATTCCTCCAACTTGCAGGTTTATGCCTTCAGTTCTAGTCTCCAACCCTTGGCCTTCAAGAGGTGGGCTTGTGGTATGTCCTGACATGGGCCCCAGGGGACGGGTTGTGACAAAGTGGTATCCGAGGTGGTTGGTTCAACCTCAGAGACTGATAGTATGCTATTATTTTGGAGATATAGTGTTTAATGTTTCAAGTTCAACTTTTAGATTCAGGGAGTCCAGTGTTGGTGTGGTTGTTGATATATCCATACATGAGGATCCTAAATTCTTTTTTTCGGCTCTATACTTGAAAACATTGGTTTTATAAGTGTCTCCTTATGATTTTATTGAATAAGAGTCATCTCACCAGGTATAATCATCTAATCATGGTACATATTCATCTGTATCAGGAAACCTCCACACAGAAGACCATCTCAGATTCTGATTTGTGATAGTGAGGATAACATGCCTAAAGATGAGGCGTCAGTTCAGGGACTATTGCTAGAGATTTCCCCATCGGGTGCTGCAACGATGTTACCACCACCTATTGATTATAAATTACAGCCATTGGATCCGGTAGAGGATGTACAGTGACACAGTTCCTTACATGAGTTTCAGAGAAATAGACCTCCCAGGTTTAGGGGAGAGATAGATCCTCAGGCCACTGAGGACTGGATGGAGGCAGTGACTAGGGTCTTCTTCATAGTGAGGAAAATGATTGACCATAGAGATATCTTGGAAGTGGGCCTTCTATAGGTCTCGGTAGGGATATGGTGGAGCTTTACCATCTAGATGCATGATGAGGTGACCTTTACATTGATAGACTTCGATCAACTTTTATGAGAGGAGTTTTTCCTCGTGAAATTGCGCTCTATGTGCACAGAGAAGAATCTTCACCTACAGAACGTCAACCTGTTGGTGGATGAGTAATCTAGGAGGTTTACAAACCTATATCTCTACTCTACATACATGGTGTGAGACCCTTTCTTTAGGGCTCGAACCATTGAGTAGGGAATCAGACAGGAGATCAGGGTATCCATGGTGCCTCACAACATCCCCACTAAGGCTGGAGTGCTCGAGAGATCCCTTCTTGTAGATAGCTTCCTAGAAGAGTAGACACGGATAGCCAGAGCCATCATAAGACCCTAGGTGACAGAGTCTTCAGTGGTAAGTAGCCGTTAGCATACATGGGGGCCCATGTGGGCCAGGTCATTCTAGGGTTGACCCCATGACTCAAGATTGGAAGTACATGTCTCCTAGAGCAGAAGGAGTCAGTAGGGTCCTATGCTATGCTTCACATGCATTGGGAAGTGACACATGTCTTGTGACTGCTTTACCTACCATAGAGATGATCATTTGACGGTCGAGGTTCCACCAAGGAAGAGGCATAGGTTCAAGAGAGAAAGTTTGTAGGGAGGAATACTTGTTAGTGGAGCTGGTCGAGAGTCAGACGATGGATGAAGATTCAGTGTGAAACAACCAAAACCCCCAGGTGGTCCACCACGGGCTTAGGGAGAAAGCAGATTGGGGCAAGGCCATCATCTGGTGATGGAGGTCTATGACCATGGCGGTCTAGAGATTATTAGAGTTACGATATGGGTATTCCCCACCTCAGTTGAGATTCTTATAGACATAGGTTATAATCACTCTTTTCTTTCAATGGACCTTGTTTGGGTCTTGGAGATTCCGGTAGAGACGTTTTCTTGATCCTTAAGGTTAGATACTCCTACGGGAGGGTATTTGATGATTACACACTGGTGCCAGTAGTGTGAGAGTACTCTTGGAGGTGAGAAATTTGGCTGGGTTCTCTTAGTAGTGGTGTTGAGGCCTTTCAATGTCATCTTTGGTATGTAATGGTTATCCCCAATCCACACTCAGATCGACTATTTTTTTCACAAAGTGCGGTGTGTCCCTAAGGATGGGACCAAGTTTTCCTTTACCAGTGAGAAGGGAACCTTTATTGTATAAGATGGACTTTCTGAATGGAGGGTGTAGCCGATCACTCACAAGTTGGCTAGCCTAACCCTTGGTGTGGTGGACTATAGGAGTCCAAGCATCCTTGTAGTTGTGGATGAGTACAGGAATTTATTTATTGAGGATGTTTCGGGACTACCTCTTCATAGGGAGGTAGACATTTGCATTGATTTGTACCTAGGGATGACATTGATATCCACATCAGCATATCTGATGGACCTTATAGAGCATTGTGAGTTGAGGGTACAACTAGAGGACTTGCATGAGAAGGGGTTTGTAAGGCCCATCGTTTCACCATGGGTAGTCACAATGTAGTTTTCCAAGAAGTTATATTAGAGATTAGGGCTATGTGTGGAATTCCTGTGCCTGAAACAAGTACTATGAAGAACAAGTATCCATTATCAAGGATTGATGACCTCTTTGACCTGATGAATGGAGTTAGGAAGTTCTCAAAGATCGACCATAGATTAGAATATAACTTGCATTGGGTATGAGATGAAGATGTACTGAAAACAAATATCAGATTCCAGTATGGCCACTAAATGTTCTTAGTGATTCCCTTCAGCATGAACAATTCCCCAACAGTGTTCATGGGACTCCTGAACAGGATCTTCCAGCCTTACCATGATCGTTTCATGGCGGTCTTCATTGATGAAACTGTAGTGTACTCGGCGTCGGTGGAGGAGCATGCTACACACCGGCAGATTTTCCTAGATACACTCAACGAGACCAAAATTTTTGGCAATCTCTTGAATTTATAGTTTTGTATTTGGGATTCCCACATTCTAGGAAACGTCTTCTAAGAGGTTAGAGTTGCAGTGGATCCAGTGAAGATAGAGGTAGTGCTTGCTTAGTAGCCACCTAGAAGCATGACTGAGGTGCAGAGTTTCTTGGGGTTGGATGGATACTATCGGAGGTTCATGGATAACTTTTCAAGAGTGGAATCGCCCTTGTTTGCCTTGAAAAATAAGGGAAATCTCTTTGTGTGGACATGAAAGTTCCATCAGTGTTTCTAGGAGCTGATTTAGATACTGGAGAGTGCCCCATATTGAGGATACCATAAGTTGAAGTTTGGTATGTAGTCTTCTGTGATGCATCATGGATGAGGATGGGTTGCATCTTAATAAATGAGTCAGCATTGATCACCTACAGCTCATGAACATTGAGGTAGCATGAGAAGAACTATGTGATCTATGACATGGAGTTAGAAACAGTGGTCTATTCCTTGAAGAAGTGGCACCACTATTTTATGGGTAAACGTTATACCATCTACTCTGACCACAAGAGTCTAAAGTATATCTTCTCATAGAAGGAACTAAACTTGAGGTAATGACGATGGAGGAGTTCCTCTAGGACTATGACTTTTATATAGTCTATACTCTTAGGAAGGGTAATGTGGTGGGTGATACGCTTAGTAGGAGGTCTAGTTTATATATACTGAGTGAGGCGACAGAGAAGCTAACCGCAATGCAGATATCCTTCATGGATGGTAGTGGAGAAACTTACCTTCAGTCAATGACTTTCACTCCACCACACTTACAGCGAGTCATGGAGGCACAACATGGGGATGTTTACTGTGAGGACAGACACGCTCAGATATCCTCAGGACAAGCTCCTGATGGATTTTCAATAGGTGGGGAGCATGTCATCTTTTTTAGAGGATGTACTGTTGTACCAGAGATGTTGTGGGAGGTGGTGTTGAGGGAGTTCTATACATCCCCTTTGGTGGTACTTCATAGTTTTTCAAAGATGTAATAAGACCTTAAACATCTGTACTGGTGCCCAGGGATGAAGAAAGCAGTGGCGGAGTTCATTTCACAATGCCTCACTTGTCTGCAAGTGTAGTCCGAGCATAAGGTCCCACTAGGATTCACAAATCCACTCAAGGTACTTGAATAGAAGTGGGATGGTATCTCCATGGACTTCGTGATGGGGTTACCACGCACGTCCCGGGGCCACGATTCTATCTGGGTAATTGTTGACGGACTCCCAAAGTTGGTGAACTTCCTACCAATTCGGGAGAAGGGATTGGTAGAGGGTTTGTGATGCATCTACATCCCAGAGATAGTGAGGCTACACGGGGTTCCTTCGATGATTTCCTCAGATCATGATGCATGCTTTACATCTTGGGTTTCAAAGGGATTACAGGAGGTGTTCGGTGCTCAGTTTCACTTGAGCATAGCTTTTCACCCCCCCCCCAAAAGATGTTCATACGAAATGGACCATACAAACCTTGGAGAACATTCTTCATACTTGTGTCCTTGATTTTGTTCGCAGTTGGGAGGACCACCTTCCAATGGTGGTGTTTTTATACAACAACAGTTATCACTCCACCATTGGAATGGAACCATTTGAGGCCTTGTATGGGTGTCCATGCTGATCACCTCTGTACTGGAGAGACCCAGTGGAGTCAGCACTCACGTGTCTGGAGTTGGTACGGGCTACCACTGAGAAGGTAAGGATCATCCATGAGTTGATGAGGACTTCATAGTGTCGGAATAAATAGTTTACTGATAGGAGATGGAGACCCTTGGAGTTCAAGAGGGAGACCACGTTTTCCTTCCAGTCTCACCCCGATGTGGTTTTTAGAGATTTTTCCAAGGAAAGAAGTTATCTTTGAGGTTCATCAGACCTTTTTAGATCCTCAGAAGAGTTTGCATGGTGGCATTCCACCTAGATATTCCCCCACAGATGCACTAAGTGCACAATGTGTTCCATGTGTCACAGTTGAGGAGATTCATGCATGATCCATCACACGTTATCGACTTCAGTGAGCTATACATTGATGATGGGGTGATGTTTGCAGATTTCCCAGTATAAATAGATGATTGATAGGAGAAGGTCCTTTGTGGATGGTCGATTTCTCCGATTCACATTCAGTGGTAGCATAAGAATATCTTAGAGAGAACATTGGAGTGGGAGGCTTAGATTAGGGATCAGTACCCACCATTTTTTTGATTAGACCATGTTCTGGATTTCAGGGAAGTAAATGACTAAGGTGGAGAGAATTTAATGTCCTTAAATTTTTATATAGTTTTTTAAAATTGTAAGGATTTTTTTCAAGACCACACAATTTAACGACACGTTATTCTGAGGTCCGGTGAGACTAGAATGGAATTTTGAACATTTTTTTGGTTCACTTATGTAATGGTGTGTGCATTTTTTCTATATTTTTAAATTGTGATAATATCAAAAATTCTAGGGCACCTTTGAACATGGAATGCTGAAATTTTCATAGAAAGGGCCTAACTTCACCCGACAATGGTTGAACAGAAAAATTAATTTTTACATATTTTTGAAAATAATAATATAACTAAAAAAGGTATTTTATTTTATTTTTCATCATTCAGCAGCGGATGGAAGCACTGTAGTGTGAAAATGAGGCTCATTAATGGAATCTCCTTAATGGATCGTTTCTGTAAGCATAACCTCTAAACTGTTTCATAAATTAACAAGCATAACAACGCAATGTCTCAACTAATCATAAACACTATGACATGTTTCCTTTTAGTTAATCTAAATCTTTTGAGAGTTGAGAATTAAACCTTGGAGATTCTATGACGATCTTATAATGAAATTCCTCTCCAATGAAGAATAGAGAACACTTGTAAGATCATTAGTGACATCGACAACTTTTGAAGATGGGGACTAGGAATAAACAAACACCTTCGACTTCTTGATCCTTCACTAGAGGACCATGTTATCATTGAACATCGATCATGGTAGGGTTTGTTTGGGTTTATGTTTTCCCCATTCTTATTTTTAAATGATGAATGTGGATCAACCAATGAACAGTTTGATCCATGTATCATCTTTTCTTGAGGGAGGGAAATGTTTTTGGGTTTTCTTTTTCAGATTGATTTCTTTTGAAAGAACATACTTCCCAAGCCTCCCCTTTTATAAAATTATAATTAGGAGGGCGTGGTCAAGACAAAAAAGGCCTGACCCCCTCTTCCTTGTGCGTTCTGGTTTGATAAATATTCCAAATGATGAAAAAGATTTTTTGTGGCCTTTATAGGGAAAGGGATGCCCCAAGGAGGGAAGAGGCACTTTGAGTAAGAAGATGGACCACCGATGGAAAACCCGATAGTCTGAAAAAGAGCCCCTGGTGGTGGCTCGTGATGGCCTACTGGGAAGCGCTGCCGGCTAGACCGATGGAAAAAATGCAGCCCTCGACCATGTCGGTAGAGCGGCCTTTAACTGTGGTCTGCACTCTTCATAGGAATGTAGTATTCCGACTGAATGCAGGAGTCCAGCCGGCCACGTCACAGCCGGGCCGTGGTCTCTTGATCGTTATGGAGGAATGGCCCCTCCATGAACCACGACGCTAGCAGGGGGTGCCAGACGTGGATTCTAGTCGTGTCCCGGCTATACAAGAAAACCGATCTACCTTTAATGGATAGAGAAGGGTGCGAGTAAGACACACCCAGAAGGCCGAACCCACCTTGCCTTTCTAGAACCACACAATCATGTCGGACCCACCCCGCCGGGATGGATATGTGGCCCAACAGTCCAGACTCTGGCCAGGCAGGGTCTTAGTTGGGTTAGTGGACCCCGGGCACGGTCGTCTTAGGTCCGTCAGACCAGGTCGAACAGGACCAGTGCTCATATGTCCCCATTAAGGAAAAACACTGATAACTTGCATACCGGGAATCTGATTGACAATCCCTTTGTGGCATTGGAAGCCATTCCACAATGCACATCATTTGGCATAATATATTAAGGATTTTATGGAAGTAAAATTTTGATTAATGGCTTGGGGAGTGGTCATCCCAAGATCCAATGTGCTATTTGTGGAAACCCTATAGTTGGGTGAGACCTAATGATTGCCAGTGAGTGGCCCTATATGGATTAGATTCTATGGCCTAGTGGGAAGAGGTTTCTGTGTGACCCAACAGGTTGACGGTGGGGACCAGCTTCTCTGTGACCCGGTAAACCTATGATACTCGATAGGAGGAGTACCTCATTATGACCATAGTATGGAAGTGACTTCTTTGTGACCCAACATTTCCACAATGGGGAGAGGCTTCCGTGTGACAGAACAAACCCACAGTACTAATCATGGATAAGTTCCACAACTGTCTTAGTTTTGTGGGAAGAATCTTCTATGTGACCTAACATGCTCACTGCACTCATTTAGGATGAGTTCTCCAGTAGTTGAGGTGTTCAAAAATGAGAATAATGATTTTACTTTACTACTCTCGAATATACCTGGTGTGAGATTTCTTGCTTCACTATCATTCTTGGAAATCACGATTTTTTGTCTGGTTGTGGATTTCATGGAGGTATTTCATTTGTTGTTTTGGGGACCCTATTACATATTTTTTTACTCACCCTTGCACAGGATTCGCCTTTACGTGTTGATTCTGGTGAATATTACTTCAGCCTTGATGGAGGACTTGGTGGACCAGGACCTGCTGGTGCCCTGTGAGACCAGGCATACAAGACGTACTTCTACAACTTCCAGCAGCTACTCTGTGCTTTCCATCATATGGGATTTTTAGCAGATGGCTATTTAGGGTTTCTTTATAATGTTCTATTTTATAGTTACTCTTTTGTTGATTTTGTGTTCCAGCCCATTTTACTTTCAGTTTTACTTGTACTTAGTGGTTATTTATAGTGGAATTCAAGTTTAATTTTCCATCTTTGGTATGTGTTTCACTATGTGTGCCTATAGGTAAATAGTAAAATGCCTCCCACTTGCTGGTTTATGCCTTCAACTCTAGTCTCCAACCCTTGGCCTTTGGGAGGCAGGCTTGGGGAATGTCACGGAATAGGCCCCGGGGGACGAGTCGTGACACCAATATCCTCAAATTAAGAGTGTCTGGAAACTCACTAAAGTTGAGATTATTAATTTTTTGAGATAACTAATAAGTCATAATCACTAAGGTTTCACCTTCCAGATCATATTTCATTTGTTTTCCCATTTATAAAATCATTTTATTTTCCATCAAAGTTTTTCATTAACATAAATCCATCTTGTTATAGTTATTGACTAAAATTGAAATTTACATTTATATGAACCATATTCATATTGGAAAATCATATTATCTTGAAAAATCATTAATATTATGTATATGCAATGAAATATTATTTTCAATTTATAACACCATAGGTTTAACATAGACCATTTACAATCAAAATATATTCAAATCCATTATAACAAATAATAAATAAAATGTGAGATAACCCATGTGTATCCCCTAGGAGTGTAAAACCTGGTGGGCAGTAAGGGTATCCTCACTATTCCCTACAATAATGGGAATGAATATTCATTGAAACCTTTTAAAGGTTATTACCGCTTGATGAATCAATTCAAAAACCATGTCAAGTTTTAAAATCCAGTTAATTATGTTTTCTTGGAAAACCACAAAAAATTATAGTGACATATGACATTCTATGATATATATGATTATTTTAAGGGTTCTCACAAAACCCTTCTCATTCTAGTTTCAAAAGTTAACTAAAATTTATAAAATACCAACTATTTCAAACCCTTTTTATAGTAAACAAATATCACCTCTTATTAGATGAATATTCATTACATAAAATTTAAATACATTCACTAACTATAGAGATTTAGTTTCTTTGAAAACTTTGATATATAAATAAGTTGTTCAAAATATAACTACATCATCTCCAACTAAGATCAACAAAACTTTAACCATTCTAGAACACAATATAATTTCAAATTGTCTTTATATACTAGGGAAAATAAAAAAAAATAATTTGTGAGATCATATGATTTGTAAGAGCTATAAAAGAAGATATAGATGATGATTTAAACAAGAAATTTTCATAAATGGTATGAATACATTATATCATACTATTAAAGTGATATTCATCAATTTATAAATAATAAATATGAGCCTTGAAATAAATCTTGGTTATTCATAAGACAGGAATCATAAATGGATCAAAAAACTTGTTCCATGTGAACGTACCATTTTCATAATGTCTTCTTAAAAAAGATTCACTATTTGAAATTCATCCTAACCAATGCCTCTATCCCAACGGTTTAGTGAAACCATTGGGATAGGATTCATATATCAACGGTTTGTTTAAAACCGTTGGTATAGGTAGTTTGAGACTGTATTTTCCCAACGTTCTGAAGAACCATTGAGATTGGCATAGTTTTCACAACAATTTTTTGAAACCATTTGGATTGTGGAGAGTGCACCCCCATTATGCAAACAATTAATTGAAACCGTTGGGATAAAATGCCCAAAATGCAGCAAGCGATTCCGATCTTGATCCGCCCACATTACGCCCTAAACGAGAGATCCATTGTTCCAGCATGCAGACCCTTCTTCCCAGCAACTCATGTTTTGTTCTTCCAAATCAAATCTGTATGTTATAACTCAATTTTATGTTATAGATCAATTTATTCCATTTTTTAATTGGATTTCATTGATGATGAGGTTGTTTTTTATTATTATACCTAAACGACCGCTCCCCTAATTTTTTCGAACCCTTCTTCCTGACCTGTGATCCATCCAGGATTCAAATGAGTGTTTGTTTTTTCACCTCTAATAGATGATAACATAGTGTATCCTATCTCCCCTAACATACCAAATGATTTATCTAGTAGAATATCAATTCAAATGATGATTCCTCCAGTTCAGAAATGTGTATCTATGGAATGTTATGGCGTTACATAGAGTTCATTTTAGGTGTTATATTGTGACCCTTTTCATTAGAAGAATGGTTCATGTCTTATAGTGATATTTTAGTGATGTCTTATTATATTGATCCAACATGGTAGTGAGTTATTAAACGGCAGGGAGACCTACTATGGGTCTCCATTTCATAATGATTTTTTTCAAGGGAATGGGAGGGTGATGTGAAGTGGGAGGGGGTTGGCTATGGGGAGTGCAGTGGGAATAGGGGGCTATGTAGTGGGAGGGAAGTTGGATGTAGGGGGTGTGTGCAGTGGGGGGGGGGGGGGGGGCTGTGTAGTGTGGGGGGTGGGGGTGTTAGGGTGGAGGTGGGGGAGGGGGCTATATGGGGCTGTAGAGTGAGAGGAGGGGTTGTGAAGTGGGAGGGGGTGGCTGGATGACAGGGGGTTGTACAGTGGGTGGGTGGGGCTATGTAGTGGGAGGGTGGGGCTATGCAGTGGGATGGGGTTGTAGGGTGGTTGTGTAGTGGGAGGGGGTTGTAGGGGGTGTGTAGTGGGAGTGGGGGGGGGGGGGGGTAGTGCAGTGGGGGAGGGGGCTGTAGGGGGTGGTTGTGCAGGGTGGGGCAGGCAAGGGGTGAGGGGTGTGTGATGTGTGGGGTGGGGGATGGGGGATGGAGACTGTAGGGGTGTTGTAGGGGATATGCAGTGGGAGGTGGAGGGTTTTAGGGTGGGGGTTTGTGCAGTGGGATTGGCAGATATACACCCCCAAACCTCAAATCATTTAAATCCATGAAAAATACATGTGCCTTTCCATATCTCAAACATATAATATCGCATCCTTATGCTATTTTGGCTATACACAGACCAAAACTCTCCTCCATCTCAACTGCCCATTCTCCATTGTCCCAATATTTGATATGACACTGAATGTAGATGTATCATTCCCACATGCCTAGAATACCCCAACTACTCAATATAATTAATCAATCCCTTCTATGAGAACTCCCCCATAGGAATTACCTACCTCCTCACTTCCCGACCAAAGGTATCAAAATCCTGGTGGTTCCACAACAACCATCTTCCCATAACACCCATATTAGAAGCATCACACACCATCATTTCCCACATCCCATCATATTCTCATTTCATAATCACACAACACATGATGCCATTAAAATACAACATCAAACTCAATGATCATAAAAGTCCTTCATCACACTTGATTCAAACATATTAACCACACATTGTTAATTCACTTATCACACATTAACCTCATGCACCAATTTCCATAATAAAAAACATAAAACCATAGTCACATGCTCAAAATGCAACTCTAAATAACATGGGATCTCTGAATGGTGGGTGGGATCTCTCTCTTGATGCCCATATATTCCTTGATGAATTTTCTAGAGGCATAATTCAGGATGCTCCATCTCCCTTTGTTTTTGAGTGAAATAAAGCCGTATAATCAATATATCATGATTTTATTAGACTAATGACACTTAGTAAATAACCATCCAACTAAAAATTAATGTTTTTTGTTACATATTGTATGATTTATTGAATTAATTATATATATATTCAAACTCACATAAAACAATGGATAGTTAAATTATATGTGGACAGCTCATGCACCCCATTGACACCCCACCCCCTGGACACCCTGCCCACCGCACGAGACACCCCCTGCCCCCTGGACATCCCTGCCACCTCTGTAGACAGCCTGACCACCCCCTGGACACCCTCTACCCCCAGGGAGTCCTTGTGATTCCCGTGGATAGCCGACCCACCCACTAGACACCCCTTACCCCTGGATATCCCCCACCCCCATGGAGAGCCATCCCTCCCCCTGGACACCCCCTACCCCTAGAGAGCTTCGCCAACATTGTGGACAGCCCACCCACCCCCTGGACACCGCTACCCCCTGGACACCACCACCATGGATACCCCCACCCCCTAGACACCCTCTACCCACTGTAGATCCCCACCACCCCCAGTGGACAGCTTTCCCACACCCGTGAAAACCCTTTACCCCCTTGAATAGCCCTGCCACCCCTGTGGACAGCTCGCCCACCCCCTAGACAACCTGTACCCCCAGACATTCCCCCTCCACCACAGTGGAATGCTTTCCCACCCCCTTGGACACCCCGTACTCCCCTGGACAGCCGTGCCACCCCGAGGATAGCCTGGCCACCCTCTTGGAAACATGGTACCACCTGGATAGCCCTACCATCCTTGTGGATAGCCCGTCCACTCCATAGACACCCCGTACCCCCCCTAGACAGTACAACCACCCCTGTAGACTGCGTGCGCACACCCTAGACCACTCGTACCCTCCGAGAATGACCTCCCCACCCCTGTGGACAGTCAACCCACCCCATGGACACACCACACCCCCTAGACCCCCTCTTTGGACAACCCACCCTTACCCTTTGGATAGCCCCATCACCCCTTTGGATAGCCCGGACACCCCCTGGACACACCGTACCCATCCAGTATAGCACCCCAACCCCGGGGACTATCTTCCCACCCCTATGTACACCCCTACCCTTCTGGACAGCCCCACTAACCCCTTGGATAGGTTTCCCACCCCAAAGGACACACCCTGCCCTTGGACATCCCACCCACCTCCATGGATAGCCCTCCCACACTCAAGAAACCCCTACCCCTGGACAGCCCCACCACCCTCGTGGACAACCCACCTATCCCCTTGGACTCCCCGTACCACCTGGATAGCCCTGCCACCCACATGGAAAGTCGGCCTACCCCCTGGACACGTCGTACCCCCTAAATAGCCCCACCACCCCTGTGGACCGCCCACCCATCCCCTGGACACCTCGTACCCCTTGGACAGCCCTGCCACCCCCGTGGACAGTGCGCCCACCCCCTAGAAACCCCATAACCCCAATGGACAGCCCTACCACACCCTTGGACATGTCGCCCACCCCATAGACACCCCCACCCCCATGGACAGCCCCGCGACCACTGTGGACAACCCACCCACCCCCTAGACACCCCTACCCCATAGACACCCCCACCACCGTGGACAGCCCACCCACCCATTGGACACACTGTACCGCCCCCCAGATAGCTCCCCCACCCCCGTGGACAGCGCGCCCACCACCCTGGACACCCCATACCCCCTGGACAGCCCTGCCACCCCATGGACATGCCGCCCACCCCTCTAGACACCCCACCCATGTGGACAGCCCCACCACCCCTCTGGACAGCCCACCCACCCCTGGACACCTCACAACCCCTGGACACCCCCATCACTATGGAAAACCAGACCACACCCCTTGACACCCACTACACCTTGGACAACCTCGCCACCCTCGTGGATAGCTTTCCCACCCCCCAGGACACCTTGTACACCTATGGACAACCCCACCCCTGTGGACAGGCCACCCACCCCCTGGACACCACGTACTCCTCTGGACAGCCCGGCGACCCCCGTGGACAACGCGCCCACCCCTGGAAACCACCAACCCCCTAGAAAACCCTGCCACCCCCTTGGACAGCTCCCCCACCCCCCTGGACAGCCTCGCCACCCTCATGGACAACCCCTAACCCCCATGGACATCCTTACCCCCGTGGAAAACCCGCCCACACCCCCTAGAGACACTTTACCCCCTGGACAGCCCTGCCACCCTCGTGGATAGCTCTCCCACCCCCCTAGACACCCTGTACCCCTGGACATCCCCTCCACCCCCATGGACAGCCCTCCCAGCCCCATAACACCCCTACCCCTGAACATCCCCCACACCCCATGGGGAGCCTGCACACTCCCCCTGGACACCCCTACCCCCCTAGACAGCCCTACCACCCCCATGGATTTCTCTTCCACCCCCTAAACACCTCGTACCCCCTAAACAGCTCTGCCACCCCTGTGGACAGACCCCCCCCCCCCCCATGACACACCGTACCCCCTAGACAGCCCTTCCACCCCCGTGGACATCCCAACCACCCCCTTGGACATACCATACCCCTGGAGCGCCCCCACCCCCATGGACTACCTGTCCACGCCCGTGGACACCCCTACCCCTCTAGACAGCATCGCCACTCCCGTGGAAAGCCCACCCACCCCCATGGACACAATGTACCCCCTAGCCAACTCTTACATCCCCGTGGATAGTGCGCCCACCCCAATGGACAGCCCTCCCTCACTCTGGACACCCCCTCCACCCGTGGACAACCCCCACCCAAGTGGAAACCCCCCCCCCCCCTCCGGACTCCCGCCCAACAGTCCCAAACACCCCCATCCCCCTAGACAACCCCAACCCCCAGGAATTCCCCACCCACTCCCTAGACACCCAGGCCCCACTAGATATCCCCACCACCCCATGGACAACCCGACACCCCTGTGGATAGCCCGCCCACCCCCTAGACAACCCGTACCCCCCTGAGCAGCCCCAACACCCCCGCCACCCCCTGGACAGCCTGCCCACCCCCATGGACACATCGTACACACTGGGCAGCCCCCCACCACTAGAAAGCCCCCCCCCACCCCCTGGACACACACAACCCCCCTGGACACCCTCGCCACCCCCGTGGATAGCCCCCCACCCCATTTACACACCATAATCCCTGGACACCCACACCCCACCCCCATGGACAGCCCCACCCCCTGATACCCACCCACCACCCCCCGGACACCCCCATCCCCCCGAATTCCCCCACACCCTAGAAATCCCCCCCACCCGCCTTGATACCCCGACCCTTGTGGACAACCCCACCACCCCCGGAGAAAACTCAACCACCCCCTATGGACAACCAACCCCCCCCCCCCCCCCTTGACACCCCGTACCCCCATGGACAGCCCTACCAACCCCATGGATAGCCCGCCCACCCCTGGACATCCCCGACCACCTAGACATCTTCACTACCCCCGTGGATAGCCCACCCACCCCCGGACACCATGTACCCCCTGGACAGCCCCCACCACTGTGGAAAGCGTCCCCACCTGGACACCCCGACAGCCCTAGACATCCCCCTCCCCCACCCCCCGAACTCCACTAACCCCCCTAGACAACCCCGCCACCCCCTAGACACCCCCGCACCCCTAGACACCCCCACCCCCTTGGGAAATGTATGTGATCACTAAATAATCAACTAAAATATAAAATTTCATCGATTAAAAATTTAGTCCACGCTTGAATAATTCTCCTCCATATGTGTACAGGATCTTGTACACTCATGTACAGTTCTTCAAAGATATTTTGTTATAAATATATTATTTTTTTGTCTATTAAATTTTGATTCTTATATAGAGTAGTGTGTCAATTATGGTTTCATATAATGTGAAAAATTATCATTTACTTAAATATATATTTGATGAAACTTCAATATTCATGAATTTATTTTTGATGAAATGGCTTATAAATTTTTTTTACAGAATGGATTGAAGTTGGATGTTTGAAACCGATCAGATCTCAAGTGATTTTCAAAACAATTTGGAGAGATTTTTATATTTTTCATTTCTTGATGCTTCAGATAGTGGTCACATAAACTGCCCCTATTACAAGTGTGTTGGAAGACCTTGGTTGAGCTGTGAAGAAGTCAGCTACGACATAACCAAATATGGTTTTCTACCAAACTACTCTTTGTGGTATCACAATGGGGAGAAAATGACATCTCAAATTGATGATTATCCAGAGTAGAGGACTAGATTTAAGAATTTGTTATTTGACCGGTTTTGATTTATTCATCATCATGAAAAAGAAAGTATTCCGACCAAAGAATATTTCAATATGAGAACCCATGATGCATTTAATGAAAATGATGATGTTGTCAGGGTGAAAAAATTGAATGATGCTGCCACGACTCCATTACATCTATAGTTTGGTAAATTGAAAAATCTGGAATTTTTAATCTGATTGTTTCATGGGAAAACTATGTATGGGATTTCTAATACTATCATCGATTACATTCTTACCTTCTCAAAGGACTTAATTCTATATGATGTAGATATTCCCTCAAACCACTATATGGCATGGAAGTTAGTTGAGGAACTTGGATTTTCATGAAACAAAATTATTGCTTACCTGAAAGATTGTAGGTTATTCTCGGAGGAAAATGCTGATCAGAATGATTTTATAAAATGTGGCACATCTCTCTGGAAGTCAAAAGCTGATGGAACACCATCCAGTGTTCCAAAAAAAGTCATGTGTCATATTTCATTAATCCCTAGACTCCAGAATCTTTATATTTCTGATGAAATATCAATAAAAATTTGATGGCCTGATATCGAGAGAAAGAAGACTAATGATGAGTTGGTTCAACCTACAGATGGATTTTCATGGCTATGATTTGATTCTTGATATCCTGATTTTCTAACTGATGTGAATATTGTGAGGTTGGGTCTTTCATGTGATAGTTTTAATCCATTTGGGTAGATGCTTTTGTCGCACAACACATGGCCGATTTTTATACACATTTATAATATTCCCCCATGGTTTTGTATGAAAAAATCTATCACTTTCATGAGTTTACTCATATCTGGACCTTTTGATCCTGACAATTATATAGATGTATACATGGAAACTTTAATAAAATTGTTGAAACTTCTTTGGGATGTGGGTGTGCGCACATACGATGCATGTTCAAAAGACATATTTCAGATGTGTGTTGTGCATATGTAGGGGATCAATGATTTTTCTGGTTAGGCATTGATTTCTGGATGGAGCACGAAGGGAAAACTAATATGTCATGTTAGTATGAAGAATAAACGATCCAGAAGATTGAAACAACATTTTAGTTTTGGGTTTATGGGATATTGATGATTCTTTCCAATGGACAATCCATATAGAAATAATTGTCGAAGATTTGACAATACAATGGAGACCAATGATCCACCATAGCATATGTCTAGTACTGATGTTATTAATGAATTGAATGATTTTATTTTTTCTTTTGGGAAGGGTCAAATGAAATCTGGAAAGGGAAATAATGTTTCCACAGAAACCTGTTACAATTGGATGAAGATAAGTATCTTCTTTGATTTTCCTTATTTGTCAACCAATTTGTTACGTCATTTCTTAGACGTAATTCACATTGTAAAAAATATATGTAAAATGTTTGTTTTGAGTCTTATAAATGTTAAGGGAAGGAAAAAATATGATTTATGTTCTTGGGATGACTTGGTGGATTGGGGCATCAGACTAGAATTACATCATGCGTGTATCAGTGAAAATAAATGGAAACATCCCTGTGCATCTTATGTGATGACACCTATAAAAAAAAGAAATTTCGGGAAGTAATAGAGACTATTAATGATTCTGATGGCTATTCAAGAAACAAATACAAATGGGTCAATAGAAGAGAGTTGAAGATAAATTATTTGAAGACTCATGATTATCAAAACCTTCTGCATGAGTTGATTCCAATAGAAATACATCATATTTTTTCCAATAATTTTAGGGTGGCTGTTATTTAGTTGTGCCATTTTTTATAGATCTTTGTGCTAAGAAGTTGTCCAATTCTTTCTTGAAAAATAGTTGGCATATGCCCCATTAATTTTGTGCGAGTTAGAGAAAATTATTCCTCCATCATTTTTCACATGTATGTTGCATCTGGAAGTCCTTATTCCAACTGAAATACTTCTCAAAGGTCATATTTCTTTTCACTGGATGTATCCAACTGAAAGAAATATGTACACATTAAAGTCTTATGTCCATAACAGGAATCAACTTGAAGGTTCTATCGTGAACGGTTACTTGGATCAAGAATGTATGGATTTATGCTCTATGTATTTGTCTGATCTTACTATAAGAATGAACAGACCAATGAGAAATGAAGAAGAATAGTATGAGAAAATTGAACCCAATTTTCCATCACTTCCTCAAATGGTTGGAATTCATGGATCATATACATTGATGAAATTAGGCCTTGAAGAGCGGAAGATGGATGATCACAAAGTATTGTTCAATTGTGATTTGTTCAATGACTACATCTTGTATGTAAATTGTATATTTATATCTTATATATATATATTAAACTATTCCTATTTTTCTATACACGGAACATAATGTGATGATAAATAGAAAGAATCGTTCTCTCTCTTTGAGAAGAAGGGAGACTTTGCATAGAAAAGAGATTAATTCTTGGTTAAAATTAAAGGTAATAATATTACTGTTTCAAATAAATAAAAAAATAATTTATTAAGTTGAATATTGATTTATATTTTAGATATTGAGTTTTCCTGCTGACTCTGTCTCTGAGGAAATAAGAGCTTTGGCTTTTGGTCCTAATACTGTGGTCCGTGACTTTAAATCAACTGTTATCAATGGGTACAAGATTTTTTATCACTAAACTAGAAATGAATATGATAACACAACATAACAGTGTTATGGTTACTGCCATAATAGACTGCTATACTATTGCATTAGAGAGTAGACCGCGATTTGAAAATGTAGGTTATTATAGAGTTGTTAAAAATATAATAATATTGGATTATTATTCTCATGGATGAGTCACATTGATGAAATGCAAGTGGTTTGATTCAATGACGAGGATGGTCACATTTATTGATGATTGTGGATTTTGAGTAATTGATATGACACACACTCTTGCTACTGATGAACTATGTGTATTGGCATCAATGGAGAAACAATTTTTTTTGTCAAATACCATATTGGACCTAAATTTGGTGTCATTATTGAAGTAATTCCATGATATATTTTTGATGATGGTAATGATGTAATTGACACCATCCCTACTTCCATTGGAAATGATCCATTTATTACATTTGGTGACTCTAATATCTCAATTGTCAGAGTTGACTGTGAACATGATGTTGTGGTGGGAAATATATAAAATCATCTATTAGTTTTCTTAATTCTTTTGGTTTACCTTGACTTGTGGTGTTAAGGTTATCACTATTCAAATTGTTTAATATTGATTACAAATACGTTGTATCCGACTTGACCATTATTTGAATTTTCAATGTTTACTGGTTGCAATTTTATTTGAATTGCATTTTCTTTGGAATTGAACAGTATTTAATCCTAAGAAACCAACATTTCTAACTTGGTGAACATTTCAATGCTTAAACTGTGATTTGTATAAAATTTGTATGACTCTCATACCTCTCTTTAAAATTTTACCCAGTAATGAACATGATGGTTTGTATTCTTCTTTAAAACATGTATTGAAACCTGCATCATCTAACTAAGCTAAAGAAATTAAATTTTCCGTTAATTTATATATCTTCTTCAACACTTATGAATATGTTAGAATCAATGTTCCATGATTTTAATAGACTAAAGAAACTTAGTAAATAACCATCCCAATAAAAATTAAATTTCATTATTACATTTTGTACGATTTATTGACTTCTCAAGCTCACCGAAAACAATAGTTAGTTAAATTATCCATGAATCCCCCTATTCCCCCACATTTATTTTTTTGGTTAAACATTAGTTATAATTTTCTATTTACTTCCATATTTGTTTTCAAATGCAGGAAATGAAACCAATGGAAGAGAGGTGATGAAAAAAATTATGGACAACAAACGTTGCATGACTGAGCTGGGTATTCCACCACTAGTGCATGCAGTGAGTATTTAATTTCAAATATATATATTTAAATAATATATAATGTCATGTGATTAATTTTTTTAACCATTTTTGCAGGATCCATCTATTTGGTGATAGTTATTTGATGAGAAGCCTAGTAGTGGTCCTAATACCTAGGGTGTTTGTACGAGGGGTGGGGGGTCGTACGAGGGCTAGACGATGTAGGCGTCATACCCGATTAGACCCTGACCCTCCCATTGACATATCATCCATCCCACATGCTAATCCCGATGTGTCATTAGATACACAGAGGATATTTAGGCCTCCCACTTATTCACCACCATTTATATATGATCCTCCTCACCCATCTGTACTATATCCGATATGATTCCCACTACCC
Source organism: Viscum album (assembly GCA_963277665.1). NCBI lineage: Eukaryota > Viridiplantae > Streptophyta > Magnoliopsida > Santalales > Viscaceae > Viscum > Viscum album. The sequence continues at coordinate 604,975,591 of OY728139.1, read as the reverse complement.
ATCCAACATTCAGCCAGCCATCCCAATCATCTTCTTTTACTCATGCTCCCTTCTTTCTCGGACTTTATATTCCATATTTTTCAACTCCTGATCTACTAGAGTCTATCCCTGTGGATCATACAATGGGATCCACTCTATCTGTACAGGGTGTCCCTTTAGTTTCTGCGGATCCAGCGACACCCATTGATCAGACTACCGTAGGTATACTTATACAACCCAAAAAATAGTTACACCATTATTTATTTTCATTACAACATGTATTGATAGAATATATTTTTTTATTTCATAACAGATACATCTACTGATAGGATCTACAGGTGGGGGAGTACACGCATGCATGCGGTATGGAACTACCCCACACAGTTGATGGTGGAATACAATGAAGATAGTGAGATGATTGAAAAACCAGGGCAGCAATGTCGGAGTTTTTTGGTGATCCTTTCCAAAAACTCCGACATCATTCTTGTCAGCATGATCTCAAGGAGATAGCTACCAAATGAAGTCAAGGATAACAACTAGGCCAATATATGGGTAAAAAAATTGTTGAATTTAATGAAATATATTAATTTTTTTATTTATATGAATTAATATTTTGGTGTCAGTTACGGTTTAATTTCCCCAATGGTGAGGGTGCACGAGCAGCACGTCTAAAGGATTTGGGCGAGCTTTGGAGAGCATATAAACATGATTTATACATTGGAAAGCATGCTAAAGTGGGAATAGAGTTAATGGCGGTCCCTATCATGGATGATTTTCTATTAGAACAATACCGACAGATGATTACTCATTGGACGACTAGACAATTTACGATATTAATCAAATTAGAGGTATTGAAATGAAAATTTTCATTTTTTCGTTATAACAAATTATTGAATTTTATTTTGGATTCATCTGGAAGAAATAAAAAAACATTAATGCTATGAAATACTTCCACATATTGGGACATACTACGATTCCAGATCATGAGAGGCAGTAGGTAGGACAGTTTATAATCTTTCTTTACGACATGCACTTTATGTTTCTTCCCCCATAATTTATTCAATTGCTAATGTTGTTATATAATTTTATTTATGAAATTAATGTTTTTTTTGTATCCTATTTTTAATTATGGTTTCCTACATTCAACATCATTATAGAGGAATAAATTGAATATAGAACGATGTGTTCCTTGAGCAAAACAATTTTGCTCGAGTAGAAAGAAGAAAAATGGAAGTGTGGGTAATGAACCGACTTTGCAGTAGATCGTAAGTTTTAATGTGTATGTTTACAATTTTAATCTCTATTTCCTAACTTAAAAATCTATTTATAGTGGTAATAGGATGATTTAGAGGCCCTTGATTCCCAATAAACTTACAATTTTGGTCCAAACTATCACTTACATCAGGTGTTGGGAGATGAGCACCCTAGTAGAGTACGCTTTCGACCTGAGAGGAGTATAGTTCCAATGAGGTATCGTCCCTCCTTAGGTATGAGTTGTTGTGCCACCGAGTTGCAACAGGTTAAGGCATAGGCAGAACACACTGAAAAAAGGTCCAGAGAGACGGTAGAATAGTCTGCGGGGGAAACACTGTATTTATGAAACTGATGGGAGTTTTACGTCGAACACTTCCACCAGAGGCCAACAATGCTAGTGATGAATATATGTCATCTATGCATTCTATATATGGTGAACCAGGTTGTAGTTATAGTGGTGGTCAAGACTATGGTGAGGAGGAGGCAGAGGTAGAGGAAGAGAAGGGCGAGAAAGAGGCCAAGGAAGAGGAGGTGGGTGAGGAGGAGGCCGAGGCGGAGGAGGAAGGTGATGAGGATGTCAAGGATGAGTATAAGGGTGAGGAGGAGTGAAGGGACGATAATGGGGACAATGATGAGGGTGAGGGTGAGGGTGATGATGATGGTGATGATATTGACAGTGATGTGGTACTGATTGATCCGTTACATTTTTGACTGATATTACTGACCTTTTTTGTTTATTGATTTGTTGTGCCTGAATATATGTGTGATTAGGTAGGCCACATTATCTTTATTTTTTTATTTATAAATAATAAAACATAACTTGATGATTTTTTGTGACTAATTCACCCCTCCCTTAGATAGGCCCCCACCCCCTGGACACCCCCACCCCCTGGAAAACCTGTACCCCCTAGACAGCCCTGCCACCCCTGTGGACAGCCCTCCCACCCCCTAGATAGCTCCCATCCTCTGTTCATGGGTTGTCCAGTTGTGGGTCTTGATTTTATCATTGATAAAACATCGGTGGTTACATAATATTTATCCCCATAAATGAAACCTTAAATTTAATGATGGATAAGAAATGAGATTCTAAATGATTTAAATGATTATTCATGTATTATGTATGTTTTATTTTTAAAAAGCATTTATGTTGTGAAATCCCCCCATTTTAATGAAATTGCAATTTTTCAGTGGAATTTAAAAAATTGGTGGTCTAATTAGAAGTTGATATAATGAAATTATTTTTATCCTTGAATGTATTTGATTAGAAAGTATGTAAATACCATCCTATGAAAATATGTAAATACCAACTCGTACCTCTCTTATAAAATGGAAATCCTTTAAAAAAAATGTTTTTTTGAAAAGATGTAAATACCATCCCATGAACAATTTTATTTTAATTTAAATTGAAAATTATTTAATTGTAATGGAATTTATTGTGGAATAATTGGTGAGACAGTACTGGGTTGTTTAGCTCACACCCTACCTTTTCCATCGATATTTTTGTAGATATTATATTTCTTCGTCAAATTAATGGTAATTCAACACATATAAGTGTTGGATGTTCCTTGATCATAGGACCTAAAGAGATGGAGGTTTCCACTGGATATGTGATCAAACTGTTACATGGGATATGTCTAAGATTTAATATTATTGGATTTTGTGTAACTTGATGTTGTGTTGTTATGGGTATTGTTTTACCCATCTGTTTCATGTACCTTCTATATGAAGTGTTTGGACATATAAACTTGTATTATTTATATTTCTATATTTTGTAGGAAAAAAATTCATCATTATTCATAAATTATTTATGGTTCTGGTCAACAACTTATGGGGTTCTATAATTCCCATCATGCTATGTTAGAGAAAACTCGTGTAGTAGTGTACCTTGAATTCCGAACTGGTTCGTGGAAGATTATTTTCATAGATGAGGATATGCGTCTCTCCTTGATGATAATATCCATTCTATGTTGTCCTGGTAGACATGAATTAGGATTTCAGAAACATGGGAGGTTGTTACGAGTGATTTATTTGGCAATCCATCATTTTCGCAAACAGTAAGTTACCTTGGGAATATATAAAAAGTATCTTTGGGGAATTTTTTTAACTGATTCTATTGAAAATATTTAATTCTGTTTTCATGAAATTCATATTCATATATCAACTATTTGAGTTATTGATCTATGTATCCTTAAAGATTCATTTTTTGTGGCTTGTTGATATTGAGTAGAATCATGCATCTTAGATGAAATTTTAACAGACCATATGACGAATTTATTGGTTAACCACAATAAGAGAGTCCCTATGTGGAAAAAAGTGTGGTCAAGATAGTTGGGTGTGCTATGTAACATTAGATACATAAACATACACCCCTTCATGTTCTTTCTCTTGTAGTGGAACCCAACATATGATGAATCGAGTGATCAAGGTCAAGAATTTCTTCTCGAAAAACCACTAGTGTTCTAAGGGAAAATAATATTCATCACACTTTGTATTAGTTGAAAAATATAGATAAATTTTTAATTTTATTAAAAATACATATTTCAATTAATGTAAAATGTGGTACCATCATGAAGGAATGACTTTTAATGATATAGTGGTACTCTACCCCCTGGACATCACCCCACCCCCGTGGACAGCCCACCCACCCAATAGATAGCCCCTCCTCCTGTGGACACCCGCACCCCCTGGATAGCCCATACCCCCTAGACAGCCCTGCCGACTACCATGGACAGCCCCCCCTGGACAGTCCCTACACCCTGAACAGCCCAACTACCCTCATGGATAGCCCTCCAACCCCTAGATACCATATCCCCCTATGGAAAACCCCCTCCCCCTGGACACCCCGTACCCCCTGGATAGCCCCACCCACCCCCATAGATAGCCCGCCCACCCCTGTGGATAGACCTCCTCCTATGGACATCCCCCAACCCCCTTGACACCCCGTACACCCCAGGTAGCCCACAAACCCCTATGGACAGTCCGCCCACCCCCTGGACACCGCTACCACCGTGGCCAGCCCGCCCATCCCCCTATGGCCTGCTCGCCCACTTACTGGACACACCTACCCCCTAGACAGCATGACCACCCCCGTGGATAGCCCTCCCACCCCCGTGGAGAGCCCACCCACCCCCGTGGATAGCCTGCCCAACCCCTGTACTCCTCGTACCCCCATGGACAACCCCACCCACCCCCGTGGATAGCCCGCCCACCCACTAGACACCCCTACCCCCTGGATAGCCTGGCCTCCCCCGTACACATCTCTCCCACCCCTGGACACCCCCATCCCATGGAAATCCCCCCCACCCCCAGGACACCACCCCACCCCCTGGACACCACCCACCACCCGAGAGACCACCCCACCCCAGACACCCCCACCCCTAGATACCCCCATGGATTCCCCCCCCCCCCCACCCCGCCCCACATCACCCTGGACACCCCATACCTCCCTGGATTTCCCTGCCACCCTCGTGGATAGCTTGACCACCCCCTAGACACCCCACCCCCTGTGGAAATCCCCCCACCCCCTGGACACCGCGTACCCCCCCTAGACTCCCCATACCCCCTGGACAGCCCCGCCCTCCACTAGACATCCCCTCCCACCCCCTGGACAGCCCCAACCACCCCTTGGACATCCCCTCCCACCCCCTGGACATCCCCGCCCCCTGTGGACAGACCCCACCCTCGTGGAAAACCCATCCACCCCCCTGGAGACCCCTACTCCCTGTGGACAACTGTTAGGTCCACAAAACTGAATACCCTGAGTGCGGGGCTGAATCAGGGTATGAATAATTGAAAATTAAATCCCGTTCTGATATTGTTTTGCTATTAAGTAAAACACTATTCTCTCTATTTCCTATTTCACAATATAAACAAAAGTTAAAGCATGCATAGGACACATTGATTTTTACTTGGTTCACCCTCACTGGGCTACGTCCAAGGAGCATACGCCGACAACATTCCAGTTGTACCAAATTCCACTAAACTTCACTAGCTGTGGATTAAAAGGTTCGGGCTAGATCACTTATATGACCAGGCTCACTGCCTTTACAATGTTTAGGGTCATCTCATTGCTTTCCCAAGGGTCACTCCTTGTTTCTCTCTCTATGGCTCACTGTCGGTGGAGAGGATCACCTTCTTCCTATTCCTTTTCTCACTGCCTCGGAAAGGATCCACTCACACTTTATAGACTAGTAGGTCTCTTAATTTTCATGAAATAATGCTTCTTCTTCTGTATGTAGATGCTCTGTTGAAGTTAAACTTTCACCCGTAGATGAATCTCTCTTTTCACCGAAGGTATCGAGCAATCTTCCAGCTTCCACGCAGCCCAAAAATCACTGCTGGAACTAAACCTTACTTGGCGTGCAAGTCTAACTCGGTGCGCAAGTATCGGCACGCAAGTCACAACGGGTGTGCAATTCCTCCTTAGACAATTGCGTGAAAAAATCTTCCCCAACTCCAAACTAGTGCGACTCTCTTCCTTTTACGCCCAAACCAATATTTGCACACAACTGCCAACCGGCGCACAACTTCTCACACATGCATGTAACTTCAACTACCGGTGCACAACTTCACCTGCACGAACACACACCGCTTGCGGGACCACCACAACTACATGACGGGAGCTCAGATTTCTCAAAGTGTTGAACTCTGGTGAAGAATGAGGATGGGTGGTCCAGTATTTATAGGCAATTTGACCACCCTGCGCGACGACGCGTAGGTCTCCGTTCGGCGCGCAAGTCTCGGAGTGCAGGTCTCTGCCCCTGCAGGTCACTTGCGTGACCCAATTCCAAACATGCGCGAAACTATTTCCTTTTCCATATTTTGAAATTCCAATCTTGAAAAACCACAGGCGCTCAAGTTCTCAATCTTCCAAGGCATCGGCGTGCAAGTATCTTCCATGGCGCGCAAGTCACTTGCACGACCAACCCAATACTTGCCTGATCCTTATCCCTTTGCCATATTTTGATTATCTGATCTTAAAAAAATATGGCATGCATGTTTCCTATCCTCCAAGACCACGACGCACAAGTCCCTTTTCAAAAAACCACATTCCTTCATTTTTCAACTTTCAGGCCCAAAAATTTGGCAAACACTGGAAAACGGCGCCACCTTGTATCTGTTCTTTTTATGCCGCCTCCAGATCATCCATTCCTTTTTCGACGTTCTTGAATCAAACATGGATTTTTGACCACAACTCTTGAACTCGACATTCCACCATGAAATCCCCTATTTCAACAAATTTGTATGTCATGGTTTTCATTGTCAACAATCACAACACAGATGTTCACCTTTTCAACAAACACAATCACCTCAAAAATACTTCAATGATGCTATGAGAGATTTTTTCCCAACAATCTCCCCCTTTTGGTTTATTGAAAAATCTTTCATAAAAAGATACATCGTTAATTCTTCAGCCACCATTTGCCTTTTGCGATTCTCATAACGATCAAGGATTTATTCAACACATACTCTAAGCCCACATGATCAATGCTTGGTGTGAGAAACATGAGTAAATGAAAAGTTCATCAATGAATCAATTCATCTCTGACATCCACAGTTGACACCAAACTGATACCAATTTTTACCAAACTGATACCAATTGTTGGAAATCTTCTTACCAAACTCCAACATCTCTCTTTTTCTTTTATCAAGATCCTCAATTGTCGTGATATCTATTCTTTGATCGATCACTTCTAGCATTGTCAGATTTAAGACGATCCCTCTTTCACATTACTCTCCCCCTATCTAGCTTCTTCACCTATCATCTTCTCCCCGTATCAATCATGATTTATCAAATTTCTACATTGTCTCCCCCTTGAACAATCACTATTTTCTCCCCATTTGTCAATGAACCCAAAGGTCACTCCTTTGCAGTCAGTAACAGAGTAGAGAACACATATCAGCACATTAGGTAAAACACATCATACCATGGGGACAGGTTGTGTGTCCACATCCACACTATTTCAAGTGCGAGGAGTCGACTGAACTCTCAAAGCCAGTCGATGCCTCTCAAAAGCTTCCTTGGGTAAGGCCTTTGTAAAAATGTCTGTAACTTGTAGCTCTGTAGGTACATACTCCAACTTCACAATTCCCTGCTCAACCATCTCCTTGATGAAATGATATTTGATCTCAATGTACTTGGTCCTTGAGTAATGGACGAGATTTTTTCTAATATTGATAGCACTTGAGTTATCGCACTGGATTCCGATCAGAGACTTCACTTCAACTCCCATATCTTCAAGATGCTGCTTCATCCATAATAACTGTGTGCATTCTTGAGTGGCTTCAATATACTCAGCTTCCGCAGTGCTCAATGAAATTCAATCTTGCATCTTGATAATCCAAGAAATACACAATCCACCAAGATAGAATGCACCACCCGACGTTGATTTTCTATCATCCGCTGAACCGGCCCAGTCTGCATTAGTATATCCTAATAACTCTATCTGAGATTTGTCAGTATATGTCAAGCCTAAATCCACTGTTCCCTAGATATATTGGTATAGCATCCTGCCTTTCTATCACATAAACATTCATTATATTTTTCAAAACCGAGGATCTTTAAGGTTTAGTGTCTTAGAAACCAGGAACTTAAAACATGAAAACATAAAAAATTATTCTTAAACACTTGAAAGGCTTCTCCTTATGTTCATCCTAGGTTCATTACTACATCTCATAACCTGGGGACATACATCAAAAAAAGGGTGAGAAGAAGGCCTAGTAAGGGAAACAAGGGGAAACATTTACATGTGAACTTGAGATACATCAACAACGTCATGAAAAAGAACATTAAGGCATGAGAAAGAAATCATGAGGCATATCATAATAAAAATAACGTTTTTCATAACTTGATGATGTGGCTACAACATTTAATATTGACAATAATTTCTATTTCACCAAGGTCCATCCCTAAGGTATCATTACAATTTTCCAAGGTTATTCACCAAGGCGTCGTTAAAAATAGTCATCTCTAGAGATTAAGTCTTTACCCAATGCATTGGAGCGCTATCAGGGCACACCCTTAACATGTGTTTATTATCACGTGAGACACATATATCATCATCAATAATTTCATAAACAACCCATATAGCATAAAAGGAATGGGTTTCATTTCATAATCATAACGTTTTAAAAAAACTGCATTAAAGACATGATCTTTGTGTCACTTTAAAACCCACAGAAAAGGAAGGTGGGTCTCATGTATGTAAATCCCATAATTTAAAATAGAACATTTTGGTATATATGTGAATACCCCTATATAATAGAGAGCTTTGATTATTCACTTAATAAAATAAAATAACTTTAGAACAAGAGAGAGATACATTTTGAGACAGAAATTCTACAGCATAATGACTATGTTTCAGGGGTTTTGGGAAACATTGAAAAGAGAGGGGACATGGGTCAAACATTCATAAATGACCCATAAAACAGTAGAGGGACAAAATATGAAGGATATATGAACACGGTAATGAAATTTGAAAGATATACCATTTGACATGAAGAACATGAAAGGCAGACAAAAATAAGATTTCTATTATGAAAATTCGGAAGCCAAACGTCGTCACTTAAACTTCAAAAAATGAATCGACGAGATCAAATAGAATATATCATTATATGAAAATAAAAGATCAGTATGATAGATATAGATATCATACCCTAACATAATAAAAAGGAACTTGAAATACTTGACATGAAAGTAGAACTTTGAAAAATGAGAAGGGTGAACGAATCCCTTAAAAATTCGACAGCCTAACAACGCCACTTAAAACTTCAAAAAAATGAATTGAAGAGATAAAATAGGTTCTCTCATAATATTAATATAATAGTACAGTATGATATATATATAGATCATACCCCAACAAAATAAAAAAGAACATGAAAGACTTGATATGAAAGTAGAACTTTAAAAAATGAGAAAGGTGAACGAATCCCTTAAAAATTCGGCAGCCTAACGGCGCCACTTAAAACATAAAAATACTGAATTGAAGAGATCAAATATGGTCTCTCATAATATGAAAATAAAATATCAGTATGATAGATATAGATTTCATACCCCAAAATAAGAAAAAGGATTTGAAAGACTTGACATGAAAGTAGCACTTTGAAAAATGAGAAAGGTGAACGAATCCCTTAAACATTCGGCAGCCTAACGGTGCCACTTAAAACATCAAAATAATGAATTGAAGAGATCAAATTGGGTTTCTCATCATATGAACATAAAAGATCAGTATGATAAATATAGAGATCATACCCCAACATAATAACAAGTAACTTGAAAGACTTGACATGAAAGTAGAACTTTGAAAAATGAGAAAGGTGAACGAATCCCTTAAAAATTCGGCAGCCTAACGGCACCACTTACACTTTCTTAAAATTAATTGATGAGAGAAAGAAGGGGTCTCTCATCATATGAACATATAAAGGGATGTAATAGGAATATAAAAGAAAATCCTCCAACATAATATAATGGAGAATAAAAGAAATGACATAAAAGAGATTACTTGAAAAGAAAGGGAGAGGTAGGATCCCTTACCTTAAAACAGAACTCATAAAACTCAAAGGTTGGGACCTTGAGGGCTTGGGGGCACCTTGGGAGGTAATGAGACCCGATATTCATTGGGGGAGAGTTGGGAGTAGAATGGATGAGGGGATGGCTTGGTATTTATAGGGAAAGTGAGGGGACAAGGCATTAATGGCAAAGGGACACCTCATTGGTGGTTTTGGAAAAACCATGGTATTTGCCCATGGTATTGGCCACTTGGCACACCTAATAACGTATCTTACTATTCATAACTTGACTATATTGATTACATACTTAATACATAATTTAATGATGTCATTAAACACCCGTAACTTGAAAACTGTATTTTCACTATTCATCAAAAATTCAACTTTCTCACAAAAATCCCAAAATTGCACCTTAACCAAATATAAATGATCTTATTTCAAAAATGAACTCCATTTTATAAAAATATTTTTATAAATATTTTTAATTTAATTTTTAAATAAATACACTATTCACCGAAAATTAATTTTTTTCAGAAAAATCCCCAAAAATTACCTTAACATAATATCGATGCTCTGAGTTCAAAAATAAAATCCATTTTATAAAAATAATTTTGTAAATATTTTAAAATTAATTTTTAATTAAAAACACTATTCACCCGAAAAAACTAATACTTGACTAAAAATTTATGAAACCATTATTTAACCATTTTATTGAATCGCATTACTTAATAAAGGTGCCTAAATTATATTAATAATTTCTTTAAGTGAGATTACTAATCCATTTAGTCACATTACTAATCCTAAGCATAAAATCACTATTCAAAATTTACTATTCATCAAAAATTATGTTGATTTTATTAGACTCTACATTTTGTACTGAACAGAATTGTAGAAGACCATTTTTTGAAAATCATTACACATTTTTTTTTATTTAATGTTTACATAAACATTTTTTTAAAATATCCTTTCTCTAAAATTCATCAAAAATATGCATACTATATTTATCCGGACATTTGAAAATTCATAAACTTCATCTTAAGAAGAAATCAAAATTTTTATTAAAAAAAAGGATTACACAAGGCAGTTACGGTCTCCTTACATAGTCCCTTATCAAACCAGCATAGGACCTATGTGTAAGGTGAGCTAAGGTGATAGAATCTGAGGGAGGCTCGGCCAACATCGCATGAGTAGTAATTTCTATCAGTTTGAACTTCTCTCAAAGGCGATTCCGTTCTAGCTTCACACGATGAAGTTCGGCTTGGGTTTGGTCCAGAGAAAAGTCTAGTGGTGCTACTTCCTTCCCAAGTTCTGTTAGATGGGTTTCGATCGGTCCAAGAATACTGGGTGAGGCCATCAAATCTTATTTCTATATTAATTAACCAAGATTACTTGTATTTAGAGGCAATAATCGAAACATTTAGTTTCCAGTGGTCATATTGACCAATGGTCATATAACAGTCAAAACCCAATGGTCTCATTTTAATTATACTCATGTTATTAAATGAAATAGTTTTGTTGAGTATAAAAATAAAATAACACACAAATTTAGGAAACAAGATTTATTCAAAATTTCAGGCCATTACAATCTTCCCCCCTTAAGAAATTGCATCCTTGCAATTTGTCAAATTGGGATTTGAAATTTCATTGAATGTCACACATTAGAAAAAGATTCAGTAACACTATTACTTTAAATGAAAGAAAATGGAAGTAAAATGGTCACCCGAGTTAACCCATACTAGGATTCCATGTAAGAAAACATGGATATGGAAGAAAAAAACAAAGGGTCAAGTTCTGAGGGAGAGTGATAGAAAACATGATTAGGAGAAAGTTAAGAACAAGAAAATCACAATCTTCTGATGTGTGTAAACGGTCTTTTATTACCCAGTAGGAAACGTTAACAGACAACGTTTTTGTTTTACGTTCCTTTTCATAGTTTTGAGGAATTCATTTACTACATAGAATAAAAACACAATAAAATAGATTTACCTTCAAGTAGAGTTTCATCCCTTAATAAGTTTCACCATGACTAATCTTTTATCCAAACAAAGTGCATTCAAAACTACTTGGTCTCATCAAATCACAAGAATCATCTTCTAGAGAATCACATAATCCACAAAAGTTTAACTATCTATTTCTTCTATCTTCAAACATTATCCCAAAAACAGAAGGGGTAATATAAAACAATTCTTCAAAAAGAAATAATCCCATAGGAAGGGAAACTACTTTAAATCTTCAAAGTTCCACAGTACTACCAAAATTTCATCATAGACCATTCCATAAACAACTGTCCTTAAAATTCCTAAAAATAAACCAAACTATGATTGAAACCCAGATGCAAGAAGGATTTGATAACATAGTCTTCCAAAATAAACTTCATCGTTCCTCTTCAAACAATATCAACCAATTCTAAAATCTTATAAAAAAAGTAGCTAACCTAAACATTTTTTCCCCAAGATAGGTTAATCATTTCCTATATTACCATAAGTTCACCTTAAATTAATCGATTCTTCAAAATATAAGTCAACCTTTACTCCTCAAATAAAATAACTTAGTAATCTATTTACCTCGAACATATAGGGTTCCCAAAATAGTGAATGTATTCCAAAATAATAATCATCTTTCAATCCCATAATCATCTTTATCAGATGAACATCCTTGAGACTTCTTATTCTTCTTCCTTGATTAATTTAGTCATTCAACTAGGTACAAATTATTAATTGTGATTTTTGATAGTTGGTTTGGCATAATCACAATATGTTTAACTTGATCTCTTGTCATCTTTGTCGTATTAATAGGTCAATCACCACATTTCCTATCACATTGGTTATGGGGACATGTTCTTCAATTTCCCTCCATTAACTAAGAAAATAAAGTATAATTAAGGGGCTTAAAAACTTAGACAATAATCATGAAAAGGAACTTAAAGCATAGAAGGATAACTTGTAGAAGAAAATTATACCCTATCTTATGATCCCCTAGGTTCCAAACTAGGTTATCCATGATCATATATTCTTATGTGAATCATTATTTTATTTTATCTTTGTTCCTTTAATAATGGTTCATACTATGCTTGTGAATATACCAAAGCATATCCCCTGAGAGTGTCATAACCCAGAGTGCAGCAAGGCCCGTTGTCGTGTACCAGTTCCCGTTCGAGTCTAGCTCAAAGCGGTGTTTTTAGGTTTTACCCCTATGTACATATGTGCCAGAGCCACCTCTACCTGCTCGTATCCAGACATGGATGTATTTTCTTTGAAACCCCTTACTCAATACTCACCAAAATACTAGGAAGGTTTCCTATATTTAAACATTTCTATATGATTCATCCTAAAGTTTTCATATCCTAATTTCCACAAATAACTAAACCATCCTTTGATATCAACTATAGCATCCCGCATTTTTATCACACAAACTTTCATTACATTTTACAAAACCGAGGATCATTAAGGTTTACTATCTTGGAAACCAGGAACTTAAAACATGAAAACATAAAACATTCTTCTTAAACACTTGAAAAGATTCTCCTTATGTTCATCCTAAGTTCATTACTGAATCTCATAACCTAGGGACATACATCAAAAGAATGGGTGAGCAGAAGGCCCAGTAAGGGAAATAAGGGGAAACATTTACATGTGAACATGAGATACATCAACAATGTCATGAAAAAGAACTTTAAGGCATGATAAAGAAATGATGAGGCATATCATAATAAAAATAACGTTTTTCATAACTTGAAGATGTGGCTGCAACATTTAATATTGACAATAATTTCTGTTTCACCAAGGTCCATCCCCAAGGTGTCATTAAAAATTACCAAGGTTATTCACCAAGGCGTCGTTAAAAATAGTCATCTCTAGAGATTAAGTCTTTACCCAATGTATTGGAGCGCTATCAGGGCGCACCCTTGATATGTATTTATTATCACATGAGCCACATATATCATCAAAAATAATTTCATAAATAACCCATATAGAATAAAAGGAATGGGTTTCATTTCATAATAATAACGTTTTAAAAAAACTGCTTTAAAGACATGATCTTTGTGTCACCTTAAAACCCACAGAAAAGGATGGTGGGTCTCATGTATGTAAATACAAGAATTTAAAATAGAAAATTTTGGTATATATGTGAGTACCCCTATATAAGAGAGAGCTTTGAGTATTCAATTAATAAAACAAAATAACTTTAGAACAAGAGGGAGAGAAACATTTTGAGACGGAAATTCTGCAGCATAACGACTATGTTTTGGGGTTTTTGGAAAACCTTGAAAAGAGAGGGAACATGGGTCAAAAATTCATAAATGACCCATTAAATAGTAGAGGGACAGAATATGAAGGATATATGAACATGGTAATTAAATTTTAATGATATACCATATGAAATGAAGAACATGAAAGGATTTCAAAAATAAGATTTCTATTATGAAAATTCAGCAGCCTAATGGCGTCACTTAAACTTCAAAAAATGAATTGACAAGATCAAATAGGGTCTCTCATCATATGAACATAAAAGATCAGTATGATAGATATAGATATCATACCCCAACATAATAAAAAGGAACTTGAAAGACATGACATGAAAGTATAACTTTGAAAAATGAGAAAGGAGAACGAATCCCTTAAAAATTCGGCAGCCTAACGACGCCACTTAAAACATCAAAATACTGAATTGAAGAGATCAAATAGGGTCACTAATCATATGAACATAAAATATCAGTATGATATATATAGATATCATACCCAAAAAATATAAACAGGAACTTGAAAGACTTGACATGAAAGTAGAACATTGAAAAATGAGAAAGGTGAATGAATCCCTTAAAAATTCGGCAACCTAACGACGCCACTTAAAACATCAAAATACTGAATTTAAGAGATCAAATAGGGTCTCTCATCATATGAAAATAAAATAACAGTATGATAGATATAGATATCATACCCCAACATAATAAAAAGGAACTTGAAAGACTTGACATGAAAGAAGAACTTTGAAAAATGAGAAAGGTGAACGAATCCCTTAAACATTCGGCAGCCTAACGGTGCCACCTAAAACATCAAAATACTGAATTGAAGAGATAAAATAGGGTCCCTCATCCTAGAACATAAAACATCAGTATGATATATATATAGATCATACCCCAAAATAATAACAAGGAACTTGAAAGACTTGACATGAAAGTTAGAACTTTGAAAAATGAGAAAGGTGAACAAATCCCTTAAACATTCGGCAGCCTAACGGTGCCACATAAACTTTCATAAAATCAATTGATGTGAGAAATAAGGGGTCTATCATCATATGAACATGAAAAGGGCAGTAAGAGGAATATAAAAGAACATCCTCCAACATAAGATCATGAAGCATAAAAGAAATGACATAAAAGAGATCACTTGAAAAGAAAGGGAGAGGTAGGCTCCCTTACCTTAAAACGTACCTCTTAAAACTCAAAGGTTGGGACCTTGAGGGATTGGGGGAACCTTGGGAGGACTCCTTGGGAGGTAATGAGACCAAAACATAGTTGGGGGGGGGGGGAGTTGGGAGTCGAATGGATGAGAGGATGGATTGGTATTTATAAGGAAAGTGAGGGGACAAGGCATTAATGGCCAAGGGACACCTCATTGGTGGTTTTGGCAAAACCATGGGCATGCCCATGGTATTTTCCCATGAAATTGGCCACTTGGGACACCTAATACCTTATATTACTATTCATAAGTCGACCATATTCATTACATACTTAATACATCATTTAATGATGTCATTAAACACCCGTAACTTGAAAACTGTATTTTCACTATTCATCAAAAATTCAACTTTCTTAGAAAAATCCCAAAATTTCACCTTAACCATATATAAATGCTCTGATTTCAAAAATGAACTCCATTTTATAAAAATAATTTTCTAAATATTTTTAAATAAATACACTATTCACAAAAAATTCATGTTTTTCAGAAAAATCCCCAAAAATTACCTTAACATAATATCGATGCTCTGAGTTCAAAAATGAAATCCATTTTATAAAAATAATTTTCTAAATATTTTTAATTTAATTTTTAATTAAAAAACACTATTCACCTGAAAAAACTAATACTTGACTAATAATTTATGAAACCATTATTTAACAATTTTATTGAATCACATTACTTCATCAATGTGCCTAGATTATATTAATACTTTCTTTAAGTGAGATTACAAATCCATTTGGTCACATTTCTAATCCTAAGCATAAAATCACTATTCATAATTTACAATTCATCAAAAATTAAGTTGATCTTATTAGACTCTAAATTTCGTACTGAACATAATTGTAGAAGACCATTTTTTGAAAATCATTAAACCTTTTTATTTATTTAAGGTTTACATAAACATATTTTTAAAATATCCTTTCTCTAAAATTCATCAAAAATATGCATACTATATTTATCCGGACTTCTGAAAATTCATAAACTTCATCATAAGAAAAAATCAAAAAATTTATTTAAAAAAAAGGATTACACAAGGCAGTTACGGTCTCCTTACATAGCCCCATATCACACCAGCATAGGAACTAAGTGTAAGGTGTGATAAGGTGAGAGAATCCGAGGGAGACTTGGCCAACATCGCATTAGTAGTAATTTCTATCAGTTTTAACTTCTCGTGAAGGTGATTCCATTCTAGCTTCACATGATGAAGTTCAGCTTGGGTTTGGTCCAATGAAAAGCCCATTGGTGCTACCTCCTTCCCATGTTCTGTTAGATGGGCTTCGATCGGTCCAAGACTACTGGGTGAGGCCATCAAATCTTCTTTCTATATTAATTAACCAAGATTACTTGTATTTAGAGACAATAATCGAAACGTTTAGTTTCCAGTGGTCATATTGACCAATGGTCATATAATAGTCAAAACCCAATGGTCTCATTTTAGTTATACTCATGTTATCAAATGAAACAATTTTTTTGAGTATAAAAATAAAATAACACACAAAATTAGGAAACAAGATTTATTCAAAATTTTGGGTCATTACAACCAGATTATTATTTTCACTGTAAGCATATGGATTTCCTTGGGATTACTTTGATATCTCACTGCTTTGCATGTGGAGAAAACAATATCAGGCCTTGTTACGGTCAAGTACCACAAGCTCCCAATAATTTGCCTGTATTCGGTAATATTTATTGCCTTTCCATCCTCATCTTTTGATAATTTCATCCGGGTAGCAACTGGAGTCTTCATCTCCTTGGAATTCTCCATTCCAAACCTTCTTAGAACCTCTTTGGTGTATTTGGATTGAGAAATGAATGTTCCATTACTTCCTTGTGTCACCTGTAAACCAAGGAAAAATGTTAGCTCTCCAATCATTGACATTTCCAACTAATTTTTCATGAATTCAGAAAAAAATCTACACTGAGCTTCATCTGATCTTCCAAAAATTATGTCATCGACATACACTAGCACCATCATCCATTGATTACTATCATTGCTGAAATAGATATTGTAATCAACTCCTCCGCGCTGGAAACCAAGCTTCTTCAAGTACTAATATAGCTGTGAGTACCATGCCCTTAGTGCTTGTTTCAGCCCATACAATGCCTTCTTCAGCCTGCAAACTTTGTTCTCATCCTCATGAATGAGAAAAACATATTTCTTATCAATATACACATCCTCTTCTAGAACACCATTCAAAAATGCGGATTTGACATCCATCTGGAACACTTTGTACTTTCTTTGCACTGCTATGGACAAAAATAATCTGATTGTCTCCAGCTTTGCAACCAGTGAAGATGACTCATCAACATCTATTCCCTCTATCTGAGAGTATCTCTTGCACACTAGTCATTCTTTGTTCTGGATTACTATGTAATCTTCATTAATCTTATTACGATAAACCCATTTAGTTCTGATGACATTCTTCCCTGCTGGCCTCGAAACAATTTCTCATCTCTGGTTTTTCTCAATCTGATCATGCTCTTCATTCATATCCTGAACCCAGTTTTCATCTTCAGCTGCATCGGAAAAACATTTCGGCTCCACTTGAGATAAAAATGATGTTTTATATAATGATTTCATTCTTCGTGTTTGAACTGGAGCTGTCTGATCACCAATGATATTCTGCCTATCAATTTCAGCTCGACTCTTTGGCTTCCTTGTAGACACAGACTTGACACTCTCTTGTTCATCATCAGTATCTTCTTCTGAGTCAGCCTCTGCCACTTCTACTCCCCTTGTGTTACTTATTTCCTCATCACATTCATCTAGAAGCTAGTCACTGTGTTGTTGAGTATCTTGTTCATTTTCAACAATAGTGACATCATTGCTCTCAACAATTTTTACCAGCCTTTTGTTGTAGCATTTATATTCTTTTCTTTTCCTTGAGTAGCCAAGGAATATCCCCTCATCTCCTCATGCCTCAAACATTCTGTGATTTTCTTTTTTGTGAATGAAACACTTACTTCCAAAGATTCAAATGTATTTTAACGTTGTATTCTTTCCATACCATAGTTCATACAGAGTCTTATCTTGCTTCGGACACAATAGAGACCTTTTCGAAACATAGACAGATGTCAAAACTGCTTCCTTCCAAAATTTCTCTGGTAGATCTTTATCAATAAGCATCACTCTAGACATGTTGTTGACGATCCGATTTCTCCTTTCAACCACTCCATTCTGTTGGGGAGTTATCACTGACGAAACTTGATGCCTTATCCCGTGTTTCTCGAGATAGTCTTCGACCTGACTGTTTGTGAATTCTGTACCGTTATCAGTACGAAACTTTAGAATTTTCTACCCAAGAATCCTTTCTGATTCCATCCTATAGTCCTTTATACAACTGAACACCTCTGTATTATGGGTAATAACAAATACCCAAGCCATTCTACTATAATCATCAATGAAAAGAACATAGTATCTTTTCCCATTTATAGCTCGTGGTGAGATAGGTCCACATACAATCGCATGCACCAATTCGAGCACTCTAGTTGATTTCTTTTCCTTTCTCATGTATGTCTTTCTGATGAACTTCCGTTGTTGGAAAGCATCACACATATGAGTGCGATCACGTGATAGTTTGGGAAGGTCTCCAGCAGCATCACACTTTACCAGATCTTCCATGGATGGTTGAAACAGATGACCAAGTCACTTATGCCACAACGGGTTTTCTTCTTCTCTAGATAAAAAGCATGAATCTTCTTCCCAACCTGCCAGGTAAAGATTTCCCTTTGTTCTTTTTCCCTATAGAATGACTGATCCATATTTTCCTTTAACAACACACACCTTCTTGGTAAACCGGATAGAGTGCCCAGAGTCACATAGTTGACTATCACTGAGCAAGTTATGACTAATACCCTCTACTACCAAGACATCAGCATGTCTCTTTTATTTTCCCCAAAACATGGCCTTCACTGAGCCAACTATCTTCAGGACTTCATCGTTTTTAAATTTTAAAACTCCTTCTTTGTCATATTTTATGCCTGTAACCATATCCTTGTTGCATGTCATGTGAGACGTACAACCACTATCAAGAATCCACTCACCAGAATGGTCTGATGCTTTAAGGGGAATTTTAGAAACTGCAGCCTTCTCTGCTCTCTTCTTCTTGGTCCATATTTTTGTCTCCATTATCAGTATAGATTGAGACACATGATCATTATCAGAGTATGATGGACTAGCTTCATCTTGTAGAGCTTCAAATCTATTCTAAACTTTTAACTCACTTATCGGTTTATTGATCTACTGCTTGTGAACATTGTGATTTGGCTTTGGAACATTTCTTTGAATGGTCGCAGTTCAGTACCTATCCATGTACCCAAATCCTCCGCACAAAAAACTGTGTCCTTCGAAATATGTTCTAGAAAACCATTCTCTGTTTGACTGCCACCTCTGTTCTTGTTCCCTTCGGTATCTTTTGGCTATAGAACACATATACTATGAATGTCCCATCTTTCCACAACAATAACACCTAATATAAGGTGCATTCCTTCATGTCACTTCAGCACTACGAGTTTCCCCTTGGGATCTCTGAATATTTTGATTCTGCTTTGTTCCCAAATCCACCTTCAATCTCGGGACGGGTGCTTGTGTTCTGACTTCAATTGCCACAGATTTTTGTTTCTGATTACGCCCTGAATCATACTAGACTTCTGAGCTCAATTGTTGCTTCGTTCCCGCTGAACTAGTAGGCTCTTATTTCTTCTTTTTAGTTTTCGTAATGACCTGTTTTCCCAAGACTGTGTTGGGAATCAACGGTTTCTCGTAGTCTTTAACATTTCTCCACAGACTGACAACTTCCTCTTCAATCTCTTCGATACACTTGACGTGATTATTCACTTTTCTATTCATGCCATCGATCTCCCTTTTATGTTCTTCAATCTTGAGCTTATGCTCATCAACCTTTTCTGTGCATTCTGGCCTGAAAGACTTGAGATTTTCAATTTCATTTACTATCTAAGACTTATCTTTTTCCTGTTGTTGCATGTAGAGTTTTGCATCATGTTCCACCTTATTGGCTTTCTTTGTTTTTTCTCTCCAAACATCTATCTCTTCAAGAGATTCCTCTAATTTAGCTTCCATATCAACTCTCCCTTCAATTTATTCTTCTTCCACATCAGTTTCAGTTTATTTGATTTTTTGAGCACTACTGACAACAGCCACCATTTCATTTTGTCCATAATATTTGATGTTTTCTATCTCTTCAATTTCTTCACCCTCAGACTCATCTGAACTATCTATTAATTGTGAAAGAAGATTCTTCTTCTTGATGAAATTTCTCTTGAACTGCTTCTTCCCTTTCATATAGGATGAAGATTTTTCCTTGGGAATTTCAACTTCATCTTCATCGTTTTCTTCTTGAAACTTTTTGGGGAACCTTGCAGCAAGATGAAAAACTTTTCCACATCTAATGCAAGCAAGTGTAAGTTTCCCTTTGAACTTTCTTTTTCCTCTTTGAAGATTTTAGGAAAGGAATGACATTACCTCATCTGTCTCTTCTTCTTCCTGGGAATATTCAATGGAGAGTTTCTTCATGGCCTTAAATGCCACCTGTTTGGATTTCCCATTTTCCACAGCCTCTTTATCATCGTTCCTCATCTCATATGCAACCATGGTACTGTGCAAATTATCCAGTGTCAGATCTTTTTGATCTTTATCTTCTAGTACTAAATCATTCAGTTTGAACTGAGGTTGAAGTTTCCTTAAGATGCGCTTTATGATCTTTATGTCTTCAATGACTTCTCCAAGACCTCGCTTATCTTCCACAACAATATTTACCCTATCAATGAATTCATCCACAGACTCATTCGGGTTCATTTTCATAAGTTCATACTTGTTCCACAACACCTACATCTTTGCCTCTCTGACCTTCGTATCCCCTTCATATATATTCAAAAGCTTTTCCGACATGGCATGTTACGTTTTGCATGAAATCACCTTAATGTAGATGGGATTGGAAAGGTATCCCCCTAAAGCATTGATTGCTTTGGAATCAGCATCCAACTCTCTATTCTCATCTTCTGATAATGCACCACTATTAATATCAGTTGTGATACCATGCATAGCTGCTGAGAACACATCCACTCCCAAGGATCAGAAATAGTGTTGCATTTGATTATTCCATATCTGAAAATTACATCCGTCGAAGATCAAAATCCCTTTATGGTTAGTGACCTCCATTGAATGAATAACTAATATCAACCTTCCCTCTGATACCAATTGTTAGGTCTACGAGGATGAATACCTTGAGAGGGGGGGTGAATCAGGGTATGACTAATTTAAAATTAAAACCGTTTTGATCTTGTTTCGCTGTTAAGGAAAAAACTCTTCTCTCTATTTCCTGTTGCACAATATAAACAGAAGGTAAAGCATGCACAAGACATAGTGATTTTTACTTGGTTCACCCTCACTGGGCTACGTCCAAGGAGAATACGCTGACAAGTTTTCGGTCGTACCAAATACATCTAAACTTCACTAGTTGTGGATTACAAGGTTTGGGCTAGATCACTTCTATGCCCAGACTCACTGCCTTTACAATGTTTAGGGTCAGCTCACTGCTTTCCCAAGGGTCACTCCCTGTTTCTCTCTCTATGGCTCACTTCCAGTGGAGAGGATCACCTTTTTCCTCTTCCTTTTCTCACAGCTTTGGAAAGGATCCACTCATAGTTTATAGACCTCTAGGTCTCTTCATTTTCATGAAAGAATGCATCTTCTTCTCTATGTAGATGCTCTGTTGAAGTTCAACTTTCACACGTATATGAATCTCTCTTTTCACCGAAGGTATCGCGCAATCTTCCAGCTTTCACGCAGCCCGAAAATCACTACCAGAACTAAACCTTACTTGTTGCGCAAGTCTAACTCGGCACGCAAGTATTAGCGCACAAGTCACAACGGGCGTGAAAGTCCACCTAAGACACTTGCGTGACACAAGCTTCCACAACTCCAAACTTGTGATACTCTCTTCCTTTTATTCCCAAACAATTATTTTCACACAACTGCCAACCGGCGCGCAACTTCTCACACAGGCGTGCAACTTCAACCACTGGCGCGCAACTTCACCTGTGCGACCACACACCACTTGCCCAACCACCAAAACTACACGAAGGGAGCTTAGATTTCTCAAAGTTTTGAACTCAAGTGAAGAATGGGGAGGGGTGGTCAAGTATTTATAGGAAATTTGACCACCCTGTATGACGACGCTCAAGTCTCCCTTCAGCGCGCAAGTCTCGGCGCGCAGGTCTCTGCCCCTGCAGGTCACTTGCGCGACCCAATTCCAAACTTGCACGAACCTCTTTAATTTTCCATATTTTGATCTTCTGATCTTGAAAAACCACAGGAGCACAAGTTATCAAGCTTCCAAGGCATAGGCGTTCAAGTCTCTCTCATGGCGTGCAAGTTACTTGCACGACCCACCCAATACCTACGCGATCCTTATCCCTTTTCCATATTTTGATGATCTGATCTTCAAAAACATATGGCGCACAAGTTTCCTATCCTCCAAGACCACGGCGCGCAAGTCCCTTTTCCAAAAGCCATGTTTCATAATTTTTCAATTTTCAGGCCCAAAAATTTGACAAACACTGGAAATCGGCGCCACCTTGTATCTTTTATTTTTATGCCACCTCCAGATCATCCATTCCATTGTCGATGTTCTTGAATCAAACATGGATAATTGACCACAACTCTTGAACTTGACATTCCACCATGAAATCCCCTTTGTCAACAACTTTTTATGTCATGGTTTTCATTGTCAACAATCACAACACAGATGTTCTCTTTGTCAACAAACAAAATCACCTAAAAAATACTTCAATGATGCCTTGAGGGATTTTTGGCCAACAAAAACCCACCTACCCCTTGGAAACTCCATACACCCTGGATAGTCCCGCCCACCCCAGTGGAAAACCTCAACCCCCTGGACAACCCTCACCCCCATGGACAGTCCCCCCCCTTGACACCCCTCACCCCCTGGACGGCCCCACCACCCCCGTGGACCGCCCCACCCCCTGGACAACCCCCACCCCATGGACAGCCCCCACCCCCCTTGACAGCCCCGATCCCTATGGACACCATTCCACCCCCCATGGACACCCCCAATCCCCTAGACTGCCCGCACCCCCCAAGGACACCACCCAACCCCCTGGACACCCCCACCCATGGAAGGCCCCCCAACCCCCTGGACACCGCCCCACCCCCTGGACACCCCCATAAAAAGCCCTCCCCCCCCTCAGACACCACCCCACCCCCTGGACACCCCCACAGACAACCCCCTAAACACCAGCCTTGACATCCCCCACCCCCGAGACTGCCCCCCCCCCCCCCCCCCGGACACCCCCATCCCCCCAGACACCCCAACCCATTGGACACCCCTACCCCCTTGGACAGCCACCCCAAACCCCTAAACAACCCCTAACCCCCTGAATTCTGAATTGAATTCATTATGTGTTTAACTAACATATAAATTATGTGTTAATGGTGTATTAGTTTACTTGTTGTATTTGAATACTTTATATAATTACCTTATTAATTATGTGTTAATTAAGTATGTGTGTATAGGGTAATTAACTACATATTTGGAGGTATTCAGATTTATGTTTGAATTATGTGTTGGATGAATTCTGTATGAATTCATACAGAAATCCGTATATATTATTCAAGAATACTTGTTAACTATATTTTGTGTTACTTGTATTATATTATGGAGATATTCTATTGTGTATGAATTTTGCAGGCTTGCTAGTGGAATTGAGGCAGTTGCACAGGGGGGGCCACCATGCCGGCTTACTGTTATAGGTATAAAAAAAATATGCCAATGGTTCACAACCATTGGAATATGTGTAAAACTAGAACTTATAACGACAGTTTTATGCAAACTATTTGTATAACTATATTCTAACGGTTTGTAAACCGTTGTCATAAATAATTTTACTTGATATTAACCAACAGTTTGTGGAAAACCATTGGTAAAAGTCTATACCAATAGTTTGTATAGAGTTCCTTCATGCTATTACTCACTGTTTAAAACTGTTGGCAAACATTTATAAGAACGGTTTACTAAAATCATTGGTATATAATGACTATTTCAGACATATCCCAATGGTTCTCATAGAACTGTTGGGATATTTCTATCCCTATGGCTTAAGACCCAATGGTTTGGACAACCGTTGGTATAGTTTATACCAACGGTTTGGACAACTGTTGGAATAGTTTATACCAACGGTTTTCCGACCATTACCAACAGTTTTAAACCGTTGGAAAAGATAAAATTTCTTGTACTGTGTTATAATTTTTTTATAATGATAATAATATATGCATTATGTCATCTATACTCACCAATGCATTAATAAAATATATTATTGGTCTAACAACCTAGGTTCTAGCATTGTACATGGGGTAACCTCCTGTGCACCCACTTTTAGTATTGGGATAACCTCCCATGTACCATATTTCATTATTGGGACAATATTAGGTGAACCGGTTTAGCTCAAAGAACACAAATCTTCACCAAATTAATTGTATAGATATATAATTACAATATTACCCATCACATTATAAAAACTCAATTCATATATATGCCTCACGATCATAAAAACATTTATCATAACCCAACCCATTGAAAATAATATTGGGTTCACCAGTATTTAATAATCAAAACAATAAAAAATCTAGAGAAACAATAATGATTACATCATGGAATAATATCCCTAATAAATCCCAACTAACATCAATGGATATAATCATATATGATAAATTCATTTAAAATATCAATTCAAATTTCATGATCAAAATAATATTTTTGTTATGAAATAATTTTTTTAGAAAAAATGGAAAAAATATTTTGAAAAATAAATCATTTAAATAAACCCTATAAAATTATAAAGGATGCTTAAAAACCTTGAGTAGTAATGATAGTGTGAAATTCTGTTCATTATGAGTATGTTAAAACTAATATTCAATTCACATTTTCCCTAAAATCCAAAGGTTCCTCATTTAGAAAACTAAAAA
The DNA here is from genome assembly GCA_963277665.1 of Viscum album. Classification (NCBI taxonomy): domain Eukaryota; kingdom Viridiplantae; phylum Streptophyta; class Magnoliopsida; order Santalales; family Viscaceae; genus Viscum; species Viscum album. Next base: position 604,950,388 of record OY728139.1, on the reverse strand, counting down.
AATATTCCTTTTAAAGAACGTTATAAATATTATATAATTGGTAAAAATGTTTTTTAAAATATTAGATAAAAATGAATACATTCTATAAAATAGTTTTAGAAATCATGTATATTGAAGAAAACTGTTTTTCAATTTAAGAGAGAAATAAATTCATATTTTCATAAAAATACTTATTTTAATCTGTCAATTGGGGAAAATGAAATGGAAAAACATTAATATCCAGAAATAATTGAATGAGAATAACTTTTATGTGATTATTGAGAGATGGGTATTAGAATTTCCCCATCTAAAAATGAATCATGAATAATACCAATAATTTTTTTGATTCTAACATAAATCTCTTACGAATTTGGTATTATTAAAACAAAACATCAATAAAAAGGTAAACCAATGTAGATATTTACATCCCATAAATATTCATTATAATCTTAATAATAGCTAAAATTGGGTATTATATACCGCATCTAAAATTAATAAGTGTAAATATGGCAGGTGTCTCAATGAAATAATAGTGATTTGAAAATACCTTACCACATGTTTGAATTTCTTTAAATGTGTTCTAACAACCTCAATAATACCTTAAAATTTATTATATATATATATATATTATTTAAAAACATATAATAAAATATATGTTCCACTAATAACACTTAAAATCAATTTTTAATAGTTTATTATTAATTGATATATATCTATGTGTTAATAGGTTCATTTTTAATAAGTGTTTTTGTTCAATAATTTTGTCCCTTGTACGTAAATAATCCTTAAATAATTTTCAAAATATTAATAATGGCATAAATATCATATATATATATATATTAATTATATATATTCAGCATATATATATATAATAATCCATAAAATATAAAAATTAAAATAGAATTTCAATGTTCATTTAGATTATTTCCCGCACATACACATCAAGGTAGTATTATTTTCTCAACAAATGGAATGAATGAAAGGTAACTAATAATTCAAATTTAAAGGAGCAATTACCTATCATATATATATTATATATTTTTTTAATTCTTTAATATCACCATCCCTGCAAAATAGAAATGAAAAATGAACACATCCTTTCATGGTGGTTGTAGTTTACAAATACACATGGGAGAAACTATCATTTACCAATGGATGGGAAGAAAGAGTAATATGATTATTCCACCAACATAATAAATCATTATATTAACTATATATATAAATATGTAATTATTTTATAACAAATACCATAGACTTATAGGAGGTATAAAAAGAAATATAATTTAAAAATCTTATTTAAAAGTAATAACTATTCATTTAATATCCTATGTAGGATGACACATTAATAATTAAACATATAAAATTTTGGCATAACCTGAAGCTTTATAATTCGAGTAAGGAATCTATGAAATTATTATAGTATTTCATGGAAAATATATAAGGCTCATAATGTGTGAGGAAGAAAGGATAATAAGTTCCATTTAATATGTGAGGGAAAGGGTACTCTGGGAATAACCTTAAGTATTAAATTTTAATAATTATTTTTTCATTGATAAATGGATAAAAATAAAATAAATTAAAATATAATAATATTACAATTTATATCATCTCATACAATAATGTTTCTGTTAGGTTTTATCATGTTTTATCCCTTATCTATTAGTTTTAACCCTATGTTAACCATTTTTACAAATACGTTGATATCAATGTTTTATTATTATTTAGTGCTACAAATGGTCAGAAAAAAAATAAAAGGGACCATTAAATTGAATATAAATGTTATTTTATATCATATGCAATTTTCAATGATTATTATAGTATTTTAAGATAATTTAATTCATTTAATAAAATATTATCTATTATAAAATATTATTAACATCATTTTTGAAATAATAAGATATTATAACATAATATGGGTTTATCTCATATTAGATACTTCCAAAATGGAATAGATTCTAACATAAAGAATATACCGTCTTATCAAAATCATAAAATTTATTTTTTATATGTTTATATATCATTTAAAACCATATTATTTGGTTTAACACATTGGATTCCCAATTTAAATCATATAGATGGTAATGAATTTTTAAAATATTTAATGGTAATAATTTTACTTATATGGTAATTATTAGATCATAAATATCCAAGGGATGGAATTTTATACCATTTAAAATATAAAATATTTTATATAATGATTTTTATGATTGATTAATAATTTAATAAAATATATTCAATATAAAATTATACAGATTTTGTTTTATTAACAATTCACATAATTTGAATTAAAAAACAATATAAAAATATGGAATTAAAATACAATCCATTCAAACATCTCTAATATGTAATTTATATATATTAAAATTAATTAGAGACCATAAATCATAGAAAAAATATTATAGATGATATATATTCAAAAAAATATATAAATAAAATGTTTGAAAGAATGTTAAGGCTTATCACAATAGTTTTATCCCTAATTAACCCATGTTACCTTTATCCTACAAATAAATTTTTTCTATTTTTACTAATCATATTTACCTAAATTTATGTATAAATTATTTAATAATATTAATTATTTTAATTAGAAACAGAATATCATGTTTACAAAACTCAATTCATATAATTGGGGGAATATAATTTAAAATATAATGTACAAAAAGTGATAAAAATCATTTTTCTAGGAAAATTTTTTTCTTAAGTATAAAATGATTTCATAAAAAAAAAATTAAAATTGATTCAAATGAACTTAATTACATTAATAATATTATACATTTACTAATATTACGTTTAAATTATTATAAATATAATGTAATATATTGAAATTATTCAAATGAAATGACAGTTTTCAATAATTTATTTCATTTCAAACTAATTAATGATAAATCAAATATTTTTTGAAAAATACCAAAATTTAACCCATATTTTAATTTGTATATGATTATTTTAAAAAATAAAGTGAACTTTTTCAATTAAATATTCAAATTTGAAAATAATTAATTATATTATTCTCTCACAAAAATAAATAAAAATAAATTTTTTAGGAAAATATATTTTGAAGAATAAAATAACTTCACTAAAAAATGAGTATTTATTTCCTTTGTATTTTTTTATTTTTTTATTTTTATAATGATATTTATATATATTTCATAACTTTTTTATAATTTTATTCATACTTAAAAATAAAAAATATATAGGCAATAATGATTATACAATAATAATATTTGATATTAATTTAGTGCTCATGCTTTCATGTTTTTTATGATATTGAACAAAGTGTTCATAGAAAATCTCAGTGTGTTAGAAAAGTCCATGAAACATGATTCTAACTTGTCTTCTAATAATTATATAGTATGTTCAGACTATCCTTGAGTATATGAATTAGAAGATATGGTCAGGTGTAGTTTTATACTCACTTCTTTCTATAATCCCTACAAGGAGTGTGAGGTAAAACATGAATCCTGATATTTTATGATACTTTGAGGTATTCTGTATAGATTTCACATCTCCTAAAAATATATTTTTCCCAACTCATACAAATAATATTTATCCAAAATTTAAATAAAGGTTGATATGTTAGACATGTGTTCAAGTATAACACTTTATTGAGAATCCATTTTGACGAATAGGGATGAACAAATTTAATGAAAATTTTGTCATGAAATAAAAAAGTGGGGAGAACCTTGGATAATGAGAGATTTCAATGAGTCCTCTCTTTTGATGCATAGCCTATGCACCAATAGGCTCATGTAGGCTATACTTATGTGGCCAAAAAGTAGAATCCTCACCAATGCATGATACCAGTAGATGCATGTCTATCGTTAGGAATGGAAGAAGAAAATTTATATTTACAATGTAGCACAGACGCTGACTAGGGTCCTCTCACATGAGGAGAGTTCTCAATTGTTCACTCAATAAATATAATTTACCTGAAATATTTTTTATTGTTTTTATTTAATTTATTAAACTAGCTTGAAATGATAGAGTGTGATTAGTAAAGAAAGAACTTTTCCTTTGTGGGTTCTATTATTCTCCTTGTTGGTGTTTTAAATTATGTTTAACAATTAAATTATTAGATCTAATTCATGTATTACAATTATTTAATTTACTGGGTTGAAATCATGAATTCATATAGCAGTCTTAATTCCACCACATCCTATACTCATGGTTGATGACATACCTCGATCGAGCGTATGGAATCTCCCAAGGCCTGGCTACATCGTATTCCATTTCTTGAACTAAATGGATCAAATCAATCATATGAAGATATTGTGTCTAGTATAAGGGGTGAAGAGATTTAATAAAAAAATATAAATGAGTTTGTGATAAATGTTGTTGTGGGTGATCACCACACCCATGCACATCACTCTTACTCATCACAAAAATAATAAAATATAAGAATTTAAGTGTAGAATAATTAAAATTGCCACATACCTCCTCTAGGCCAAGAGTTAGGTTAGCCACTCATTATTGAGGTTATTAGGTCTTAGTTAATATAATGAGAAGAAAAGATGAGAATTACATTAGGTTTGGAAGAGAGTGAGGGATGGAAGTAGACGAAAACACATTAATGAAAAATATGAAAATAAATTACATGAGAAAATAAAACTAATATAAAAAGAAAAGAAGAAATAATTCTGGAATCCTCAGCAAGGCCCTAGGAATCATCTCCAATAGTGGTGTAGGATTCCTCCTTTAATCAGAATGGGTGATCTCCCCTTATATAGGACATGTTTTTTATATCCTTCAGTCATCAAATTCATGATCTTCCAATTCTCCCTTGAAGATATCCAATAGATTCTATCCACAAAATAATGATCATGGTAGGTCCCTTTAAAGGGTGAATTTTAGAATGGTGTCTTCTTGAATGATGTTCTAAATATCTTTTATTTTTTACCCCGAAATTCAAGAATTATCCTACTTTTATAGTAAGATATATGGCCCATTAATTCTGATATTTTTTTTTTAATTAATGTTTCCTATTTCTTACCCAAAATTTGAGCATCCAAGGGGAAACTTAAAGGAGGAAAATATCCATTATTATTGACATAAATATGCCCCCATTTAATTTTCATTCCATTAAAATTTTAATGACATTAATTGGAGGTGTTTTGATTGATTAATGATTCATTCGCTAAGGTAGGGTCCAAACAGTAGTACAGAATAATTTTCCAACTTGATTGATTTTTTGGGGCTTTAGATAGAAGAATTAAATCTTGGCCTAGAATACAATGTTGAATCCTATAGATACACTTGTCCTATAAAAAATGAATCACAATACCAGGATCAATATTATGAATTTTTTTCTCGACTTACCAAACTGATTAAAATATGCTAAATTTCCATAATTGAGAAACTTTCCAATTTTAGAACAAAACATACCATAAATCAAAAATTGATGAAAATAATATCAAACTGATGATGTTATAGGGTTCAAATATTTTAAATACTTTTAAATAAATAGAAAAATATTTTCTATATCAATTTTTCTACACTTAAACTATGATTATCCTCAAGCCTAAAATCTCAACATAGAATTTAGAGTGCTCCAATGTTACTAATATTCAAATTCCAATGAAATAAAATAAATCAATCTTAAATGTCAAATGAAATTATCAAATGTCATATAAAATATAAGTTGAATTTACCATTATTCAATGAAACATTCAACTCATGCATTTTACTATTCTCCTTTAAAAAAATTATGGGACCTCTCCTTTATTTCATTTATTCTCATCGATTATTTATTATTAAACATCCCAATTCATGAATTTCCTCACTTTTGAATCTTTTCTCTCATAAATCTAGATATAATTCAAGTAGATTTATGCTCATATCATAAGGAAATGCTCCTTATCAATAGTCTTGTAACATAACTACCTTTTCCACATTGTAAATAAAAAAGACACATAAAATCATGGGGACTTGTAATAAAGGTTGAAATGACTCTAAGGCATTAGATTGGTTTGATTTAGTGCTTTTAAAAATTAAGGACCATAGAGGAGGTTTATCTCCTATGTACCATGCATGATATAAAACATATAGCTCTAACAAAATTCTCCCCTTCAATGTAGCTACACCCACTTCCCCAAACACTAAATGTAAATGATATTATCAAATAATTCATAATGAATGATTTAGGAACCCTATTGAATAATTTTTTTTGACTTTTACACATTCTTTTCATTAAACCTTTACATTTATTCCATTTTTCTAAAGTAATGATTATAAAAAATCTCACATCCACCACCTAACCATGTATGAGAAAAATAAAAGGTCAAGTGATGGTTAATTTTTTTTACTAAATCAAAACCCATGAATCTCATTTATTTTTGTTTTTTGGGATTTTTTAATTTTTTTTCAAGAGGGGAAAACATTTAATTATAATGAATAAATCAAAAAAATAATTTATTCCCAAAATAATAACCCCCACACTTTTTTATGTACAATTTAAATCATACCTTCAACCTTGAATCACTTCACAACCACACATCAACTTTAAAATATAATTAAAATACCAAGAATATGGTAGAAATGGAGGAAAATTTGGTTGAAACATGTCTAATCCCAATTAAGTTTATTACTTGTATTTATGGGAGAAATATGAATTAATTTAAAGGTGGTATTTAAGTATAATGGAATCTTAAAAGATGCCTCTATCATCCTAATTTTTTTAGATAGTAGATTTTACAAGTTCCAATAAAATTCTTGTCAGTGACATGTCCCAAGACCACTAAAGAAATATGAACAATAATAAACAGGAAGAAATTGGTATATAAATCCTATCAGGAATGGGACATATGATTTTTGACAATAACTCAATCTATGATTAATAATAACAAATCAATTCACATGAATTTCATAAATTCAAATCATTAAAATTGTTATGGAAATTTCAATTTACATGAATCAACTACTTACCTCAAATCACAAGTCCACATTTCAATTTCAATTATTTACATCAATAATTCAATTCCATATTTTACTCTTTTAATATAATTTACTTTGATAACCCAAGCATTTCATCACTAGGTTCTTAATAAACTCATGTCTCCTATATAAGTAAAGTAATTAAATAATTCAAGGGTCGGCATGTAATTTTCAGTCCAATACTAAAATAATGTTTTTGAGACAAAAATGAAGGGCGTTTCAAAGATAAACATGAAATGTGAAATCCCTCTTGAAATTAATCATAGTCATCTTCCTATAATATGTGGGGATTCCTTATGCTAATGTGAACATACAAAATAAAACTACACAATTAAATATAATCATCATTTCATTTAAGATCAAAAATATAAGAGGGATTGTGATACACGATGGACTAATTACTAATACTAAAATTGAAATCTAAATTCACAGATAGAATGTAATGTTAAATCATGGTATGATCCACCAAGTGGGGTATATAATTTTACTTCCTCCAGAGGGCAGTACCAACTATTATCCAAATTCTGATGGTTTTTGGGGCTTCGTGACTTCAACCACCATATGTGGATTTTACCAGCATCCACATCTATCTTCTTGAGAAATGGTCCATCAATAGATTATACCAATCCCCCTCTTCAAAATTACGAATATATTGCTTGGAGGGCATAGGATAAATCATGTGTCACCCTTCTTCTTGGTTGTTACATGTGTAACCTCTTCTATAGATGGCTTCACATGGGTTGTGTGAGATGAAAATAAAAGGGTAAGTAAATATGTACATTTACTTGAATAATATTATTATTTTTAAAAATTAATTAATCCCCTTTCATAAAACTGACCTCTTTCTTGATTTCCTCATGCTTCCAAATATATTTTTTTATTTTATGAATAAACCACTTTTTGGACAAGTGGGAACCTCACATTCAAATTCAAACATATAAAACCATCCCAAAAGCAGGAGCCATAGTTCAAACATATGAAAAGGCAAGGGAACAACCTCGATCCCATCGGAAAGACAAAACAGCAAACCATGAACCACAAACCAACTTTGAAGATTCAAAATTCAAATTGGAACTTTCAAATAGATAACTATCGCACTGCCTCGGAAAGCAGAACCTCAAAACTTGTGAGCAGTAGGAACCTTGGACCGTGAAAGCAATAGAAACACCCCTCTCATTACCACCTCAACACAATTACAGGTCGTGGCCCAGAAGCAGTACCTCCATGATAGAATCAACATCACCCTTGTTTCACCTCTTGATTTCCTCACGCTCAAAAACATAGATAACTCCATGAAGGGAATCCTCAAATGTATATTTATCAAAATGAATGAGCTCCATGTGTCCCTTAACAGGTGCAGATACAGGTTCTTATTTTTTTTCATTAAGGCCTATAAAATATTGTATGATTCATTATAATAAATACAATAAGGTGGGATGTACAATTTCAATTCAATAAAATAATAAGATACTGAGTCAATGAAAGGATCAGATCTATGATCTTGTTTAGTTTCAATCCATGCCACGGTGGAAAGGGCGTCTTGGAGTTGATTATCCCATGATGGAGGTAGGTAGTTGGGATCCTATATTATTTCTTCAAATTCTATTACTTTTATGGAATCCTCCTCTTCGATGTATAGAGAAATGTATATTCTCACTGGATCTTCTACTATGTATGGAATAGGGATATCATGTTTTACCTCATATTCATTCCATAATTCATCCAGATATTGTTGATCTCCCACACATAGCTCAGTAGGTAAAACTTCCTCACTATGAATCCACTCTATCTCCTCATGGCTATCTTGAATCTGGTTCCTAAAATGGTTGGGTTATTGATATTCCTTAGGTATTTCTTAAACATCTTGGATGACATTAGTGAAATTAGGGAAAACTAGTGGAACTTCCTTCATGGCCTCGAATATTTTTAAGTCATCTCTAAGTTCATTGACCATGGATGTCAAATATCCAGGTTAGATCCATGTTTTTATGACGCTTTTCTATAATATGACCATTTTTTTAAGAGAATAAGACCTTCTTTGGGGTCCCCCAGAGTATAATATATTTCATATTCTCACACCTATGAGTAATTCTTCCATGTATTAAAAAAATGATCTCTTGAAAAAATTATTGTAAAAGGAATTATTATTTTGTTTTTTTAATAGTAATGAAAATATATATTAAATGTGAAAATAGAAAATTTAAATAAATTAAGGATTCAATTCCTAAAAATTGGACATTTTTTTGATGCATTCTTGACATTGGTCATGGAAAAATAAAATTTATATTCCTAACACATCATAGAATCTGGCCGGAGTTGTCTCATACAAGGACCATTTATAGTTGTTCACTAACTTAATCTAATTCACATAAACTAATTATTTTTATTATTTTTATTTAATTAAATTAAAAGAAATATTTTACTAAGAAGCAATGACTGAATGAGATTGGTAATGAATGAACTTGGACTTTGTGGTTTGTTCTGTAGTTTCCATTATTCTTCTTATTGGTGTTTTTAATTATGTTTGAAAATTCAATTATGATATCTCATTAAAGTATTAGCTTTATTTTATTTATTGGTGTGGACTCTTCAATGCATATAGAAATCTTAATTACACCTTATCCAAAAATCATGGTTTATAGGACACCTCGATTGATCTTTTGACATCATGCTGGACCATGATACATCGTATTCCATTTCTTCCACTAAATGGATCAACTCTATTGTATGAAGAGATTGTATCTAGTTTAATGGAGGGAATACATTTAATAAAATAATATAAATTATTTGTGGATCAATGTTGTGTTGGATGATCAGCGCACCCATGCACATGACTCTTTCTCATCACAAAAATAACAAAATATAAGAATTTAAGCACAAAATAAATGAAATTTCTACATACCTCCCCTAGGAAAATCCTCGTGTTTGCCCCTTATTTTTAAGGGTAAGAGGTCATGGTGGATTGATGAATAAGATAGTATGAGAATTATATTAGGTTTTGAAGATAATGAGAGATGGAATAAGATGGAAAAACATGTATTCAAAATATGTGAATGCATTATCGAAGAAAAGGAAAACTAAAATAAAAACAAAAGACGAAATAATTTCAATGTCCATAGCATGTCCGTAGGCATCCACTACAATAGTGGTGTGGGAATCCTCCTCTCATCATCATGGGTGAACTCTCTCTTATATTTTCAATGGGGATTCCACACATCAGTCTTCAAATTCGTGATATTAAAAATATCCCTTTAAGATCTCATGTAGATTACAGCCACAACAATATTCATCATGGTAGGATAATTTAAAAGCCTAATTTTTTTAATGATCTCTTCTTGAAATACGTTCCAAAATATCTTCTGCATTTGAAAAAAAAATTTCATCTTGATTCCCATTGTGTAGTAAGCGTTATGGGCCATTAATTCACAGATTATATTACAGGTGAGTGTTTCTTCTTTCTTCACAAAAATTGAATCATCCAAAGGAAAACAAAGAAGTGGAAAATCTCCATGATCATCATATTATGAATTCCCCAATGAATTTTATTTTTATTCCAACTAAAATTACTTAAATTGAATTTTTTTATCAATTTATGATTAATTAACTTAGGTGGGTTTGATGTGGTCATCCAAAATAATTGTCTAAATTGACAGCATTGTTTGGGCCCTTAGATGGAAGAACTATCTTCAAGCCGATATTGCAATGTTGTATCCCACAAATCCAGGAGTCCGACAAAAAATAAATCACATCAATTGGATCTATATTGGGAATGTTATTCTCAAATTACCAATGGGATTAATATATGTTAACTTTCCATAATTAAGAAACATTCCAATTTTTCCAAAAAAACATAACATAAATCCAAAATTGACAATAATAAACCAAAATTAATGAATTTGGAGGGTTTAAATATTTGAAAAACACATAAAAAATGTGGAAAATATTATCTTTTTCACCTGTGTATAGAACCTGTGCAATAAACCTGCCCAACCAACATAATTGACCCATGTCCCAATGTTTTCCAAAAAAATAAGAACATGGTGTAATTAATTTGAGAGAATTAAAAAATGTAAGGGAACCCTTGATGCTCTTCTCTCCCAAGTCCTTCTCCTAGACCCTCAAGACCATCCGTGTTTCTTTACAAAACTAAAGACAAAAGGGAATTAATGGGATTATTTTTAAAGTCCCTATATGGGGTAAAAAAGAAAAAAACTATGCAACAATCCACTCCCCACCATAATCAACATACACTAGCACAAAGGTCCAATCCCAAACCCTGAACTTGTACATATCCCTTCTAGGGACACATGGGGAAACCCATGGAGCTTAAAGGAAAGATTCACCAATGTGTTGTTTCCTATCACGTCCATTGCCTAAAATTCAAATCTAGCTCACACAGATCCTCCAAGTGTGATGAACTTCTAGTCAACCCAGGTCCCACTACTTGATACCCCCAGTAGTTATCCCATCATTTACATTCACGAGACCATATTCACCACACCCAACCTCCTCCTCGGTGAGCCCATTTGATCACACTCTCCATTCCTCAAATGTTAAGGTACCTTATTACAAGGGAATCTCATATGAGGGAGACCAAATAAAAGTCGCCAAAAAAGCATCTAGAATTTCATGTTCATTGATAAAGAAACACTAGTGTTTATCCCAACTGGTTATTAATTTTTTTATTAAGAGGTATCCCATATAGGTCCTACCTAATGGGTTGGATCCTAATGGGTTGTACAGAAATCCCTTGCTTCAGTAATGAGGATCCAAAACATGGGGGTAGTTCCAGGAACCTCATATTCCCAGACACAATGGCTGGTTATTTTTTATCCCCTTGAAAACTCAAATACATAATGGAAGGAATTTTTCATCCCTTTATCATCTCTAAGATCAATTACTCATATACTTCAGTTGGTGGGGGTGAGATTATTTAATTTACCTTTTATTAGGATTAATATCTTATTCTACACTATTCTATAGTTATGGGAAGATGGAATCCTTCATAGAATAACCCTATGATAATTATTTTGGGCTATAACAAGATGGGTAACCATATTTCCCTATCCTGGTTATGAAAACATGAGAAGATAAAAGCACATTCAAAGTCATTTCCAACTCATATCAGCTCGTCTTAATCCAAAAATTTGCCGAAGAAGATTGTGTGGTTTTCTACATCTTTAACTTCTTCTTGTTTATAACATGGAGCATGATTCACATGTTTTAGAGACTACTGATGATCATGACAAATGCATGTCTTGAAAGAGAATAGTTTTTCCGATTTTCTCATGTGTCCCTTTAGATTGCCATGATATGTGTAGGTCCTCAATGCCATGATTCAAACCCCATTGTGGCTCTATTCGGTTTAATCCAAAACCATGTTATAATCATATCAAGTTGATAAATCCCTTGGGATACAGAATATCAAAGGGCCTCTATAGGAATCAGATCTCATAGTCGAACTATGTGGGCATTGATTCCTAACCAAATGAAATATGTATGAATCCTACTTAGGGTTCCATCTCAAAACCACAAATCAGCCTTTATTCTCTGAAGGACACATTCCCATTAATTTAACATAAAAAATAGAATCCCACATCACTTACTGATTTCCTAGGCCACGTCAGCGTAATCCCCCCCATAAAAATATTAACTACCAACCATTTTCCTTGAAGTACTTTATTCATATTTTTTAACTATATGGTATAGTCCCTATCACATGAACATAAAAGGTATGATATGTACCATTATGTAGAACAAAACATTTTGGGTTCTGATTCCTTTCACAATGATATATTAGAATTCCATCACATGGGCCTGATCCCAACATCAAAATGGATCTCGTCTCCCTAGAATTTTATAATACTAGAGTGCCCCACTATGTTTTATAAACAAACATCATGATAATAATTGACCAATGAATAACTGATATTTTCAGAAAAGGGTACCATCAATGTTGAACCTCTGATACAAATATGTTGTACCCTCTATGTTATTGTAGTTTTCATAATCTCAAACAATGTCAACCTACAGATTCTACTATTCCATGCCGTTTTGTATCTCTTAGTAAATTAATTATGTCATGAATAACAATATATTTCAATAAGTAAATAAACAATATTTATGCTTCAATATGTTTACAAGATTATATTTAAATATATTTTTACATGTCTATTAATCTAGTAGTGTTCTGTGTAAGGCAAACACTTCATAAGTTTCTCAGAGTCTGTGGCACCCATAGTTCAATCGACACACCGATGTTCGACACAGCAGTGTTGGACACACCGATATTCAATACACTGATGTTTGACACACCAATGTTTGACACACCGTTGTTCGACACACCGATGTTTGACACACTATTGTTCTTCAAACCAATACTCGAGACACCGATTTTCGACACATCGATGATCGACACACCGATGTGGACAAGCCGATGATGATAGACCAATGTTGACAGACCGATGTTGACAGAAAGATTCTGATAGATAGATGTTGATAGACCAATGATGACAGACCGATGACAGATCGATGCAAATGACTCACAAATATTTATGACTCACTAATAGTCATAAATATATGTTCCATGTTTATTAATTCACATTTATTTCTAACAGTCATATTTAGAGAAATTAATGTTTTTTACATTATTTAATGTTTTTTGTAGGACTATCCATAGTCAGTAGGAGGTTCATGTAAATGGGGAGATAATCATACGACCTTGAAGTATAAAAGGATTACAAGATAAACCTTACATATATCTGAACACACGATAAAAGGATAGGCAGACTAAGAGAATGTGAAAGATATTGCAAATAGAAGAACTCGAAGCTTGAGTATACAAGAAATTAAATATTACACGCAAACGCCTTCTGAAGCTCACTGAATATCCTGACATTGAAGAGATGAACCTTTTCACACCTCGAAGCTAGATTACAGAGAATGCAATGCTCTGTTCAGAAGACAACATCCAGAAGAGAACTCGAATATCATTTTCACTACATCCATTGAGTCTATATCTTTACTACACAACACACAGAGATTTATCAACTTAATTCTACTTTTATAAATCAATTGGGATCTTAGGATTACTTTTTGAGTAGTGTGATTATCAGTTTTTTTACACACACTGTCTCCTATGCATAACATGAGGATACTAAAATATCCTCACACTCAATCTCTTTTAACTCTTGTATCCCACGTAGAATAGTGGAAGTTATCCCGAGTGATCTGTTTGTTAGTTTTCCCATGAATAACATTGGTAGATGGAAATTGTGGCCTGGACATCCCTGTGTGTTGCTGTGAACCCCAATCTACGGTGTGGATCAAAATTTTATTAATATAAATTTCTTGGGGACAGGTGATCACCCAGTCGATAGGACTAAGTCTCAACTTGAGACTGAACCTCTTGTTTTTATCCACTATGTAGTTTGTATTTTGTTTTAATATGATCTATGATAAATTCATTTCAAATAAAATATAATTGAACATTGATAGTTAGTTTAGAATGTCTTTATATCTATTTTGAATCAGTAGATCAGTTTCAATAGTTTTAATAATATTTATATTGGAAAATCTGATAACTAATCAATCATATAAGAAATTAATTGAGCATTTAGGACTTTTATAAATTCACTAAAAACTGACTTTGAAATTTTTTTAAATGGGGGATATTATTTTAAAGAACCGATTCGAATAGATATTTTTATAGATTCTCAATTCACCCCCTCCATGAGTGATCTACTCCAACCAACATTTGGTATCAGAGGAATTGAAATTATTTTCGGACTTCAAATCTTTTCAACTGAGATTATAGTTATTTTTCAAATATCTCAAAATTTCTGTTATTTATAAATTTTTATATCTTGGAAATTTTATTACAATATATATCACGGAAAATATATTATAAGTTTCTAAAACCAATAGACAACATTTCTTTAATGGAAGTAATATTGCTCAGTGGAATCTTAAAATGAAAATACATCTAGAAAGCATGGGATATGAAATCTGGACTTCTATTGAAAGTAAATATTCAATTACTAACACTACTATAAACAATTGGTATGAACCTACCATGAATTCCTATAATAATAATTATAATGCAATGAATGAATTATACCATTCACTAGGAGATGAAGAGTTTAATTGAATCTCTGATTGTAAAACTACACATGAGATTTGGGACAGTCTGTCTACTTCTCATGGGGGAACGTATAATGTAATAGAAATGAGATTAAATACTTATACTATTTAATATAACAACATCATTATGAAGCCTACTGAGTATATTTCTGATATGTAACTCAGATTCAATGAAATTCGGAATACCATGATTTTTTTAGGATCATAAGTAACAACCAAAGGTAGATTATAAGGATTCTGCGATGCTTACCCGAAAGATGGCGTGGGACATATATATCCATGAGGGAATCATGCGACATTGATAATATCGTAGGGGAGGGATTTATTGGAAAATTAATGATATATGAAGTGGAATTGAAGGTCAATCAATAAGAGGATGATCCAAAAAGAAATTCTATAGCCTTCAAGACTACTAAATCTAAATGTAAATACAAGAAGAAAGTTCAAGCTGTAGATTGAAGCTCTATTAGTGATGAATCAGCTTCAGATATAGATAAATAAATGGGCCAGTATGCCATAAGATTCAATAAATTTTATAGGAAAAAGAATTTTTTAGAAATCCAAATTACAGAGGGAAGTAAGATAACAATGGAAATTGGAAAACTTATTGGATGAGAAATGATAAATCATAAGAGATCATTTTCAATGAATGTAAAAGGAAAGTATTTATCAATAGTGACAATACAAATACGAAATAGAAGAAAAAAGTATGAAAATAAGGATAGAATATATAAGAAATCAATGAAGGCCACCTGGAGTGCCTTGGAGGATAGCTCTAGTGAATATGCTTCTTCTCAAAATGAGAAAGATGATATGGATAATATGTGTTTTATGACAAACACAACTAATGTAACCTTAGTCTATCCTGTACATAATTCTTATTATTCTAATAATGATTCTAAGAATATGAAAAATAATAAATTATTTGAATATTGTATCATGCTATAAGAAACATTTAATGAGTTGAAAGATAAGTATAAATCTTTGAAGAAACAACATGCTCTTACTGTGCCTGTAAAATATGAACATAGAACTGAAAAAGGGAAAAATTATCAACTGCTCAAGGAGAATAATGAGTTAAAAATGTCTAATGTGGAATTGAATAAAAACATAAAAAGGTTTACCAATGGGAAAAAATACTCTTACTCAAATTATTGGTAATGAAACAGTACATAAGTATACTTCTGGGATAGAATATCAACTAGGTTAAATATATTTATCCAAATCACCTTTTGTAAACAAATCTGCAAAATATGGTATTTTTTTTAAAAAACTAGAATTTTGTTACAAGTTCCAGTTCCAAGAATTCATTTACTACATCTAATTCATTAGGGAAAAACATAGTTTATCTTTCAAAAAATCTATACTCTACATATAGGAAGCCCATAAGAAAATTTTGGGTTCTTAAAGATTATATCACTAATGTATGTGGACGCAGACAAATATGGGTACCAAAGTAATTTCATGGATGAACTATTTAGTAGGTAAACTACCTAAAGATCTCCTATAAGAAGTTGTGGTAGTTAGACAGTGGTTGTTCAAGACATATTATGGGGTATTATTCATGATTTAAAAGTCTTACCAAGATTGATGGAGGACATGTCGCATTTGGTGACAATGGTAAAGGAAAAATCATCAGCCTAGGCCAGATTAGTAACCCTCATTCTATTTCAATTTCTAAAGTATTGTATGTTGATGGATTAAAGTATAACCTGCTCAGCATATCTCAATTTTTTGTTGGTGGATTTAATTTTAAATTCAAAAATGATTCATTCCATGTTTTTTATAACTTGAATAACATAGTATTTATTTCTTTTAGAAATGATAGTGTATATGCTATAAATCTAGATACACTAGCCTCACAGAATGTGTATTCTCTAAATACCTTTCACAAAGAGTCTTGGCTATAGAAAAGAAGACTATAACATTGCAACATATACTCTATTAAGAAGTTAACTAGAAAATTATTACTTGAAGACCTACCCAAATTAGAGTTTCTGGACAATTAGGTGTGTAAAACTTTTCAAAAAGGAAAGAAACCTAAAATCTATTTCAATCCACAAAAAGAAGTAACTACTTCTCAACCTATTGAGTTAGTTCACATGGATTTGTTTGGACAATCTAGAGTTTTGAGTCTCAATGGGAAGCATTGTGTTTCGGTTATTGTAGATGATTTCTCTATGTACACCTAGATATTTTTCATAGCTCACAATAGTGAATATTGTTCACACTTTTCATAGTATTCTAGGACTGTAGAAAGTCATAATAAACTTAAGATTTGATAATTAAGAGGTTATCATGGCCGTGAGTCTGAGAATCAAGATTTTGAATCTTTTTTCTCAAAAAATGGCTATAATCATAACTTCTCTTCTCAAAGGAAAACTCAATATAATGGTGTGGTAGAAAGAAGAAATAAAACCCTATAGTAAATTTCCCAAACTATGCTTAATGAATATGACTTACCGATTTATTTCGGGGCTGAAGCTATTAGTCCAACTTGTTACATAAAAATAGAGTCTTAATTAGAACCATCCTTAAGAGAACTCTTTATGAGTTGTGTAATAATAGGAAACCCAAAGTAAATTATTTTAAAGTGTTTGGATGTAATGTTTATATTCTTACGACTAAAGATAATTTAGATAAATTTTCCTCCAAAAGTGATGAAGGAATATTTCTTGGGTATTCTATAACAAGAAATGGCTATAGAGTTTTTAATAAGAAATCCCAATGTGTTGAGGAATTTGTACATATCAAGATCGATGAAACATATCCACATGATCCCAAGACATCACAAGAAAATATTGAAGTGGATATTTCTAATATAGACATTAATGATAAAACCTCAAATCATCATGTAGAGGAATCTGTGGAAACTTCCAGTTCTGGAAATTCACTAGATTCTAACCGTAATGAACCAAATCAACTTGACCTACCAAAAATAACATTTCATACCTTTTCTAGACAAACTAGGACCTTTAAAAATCATCCCTTAGATGCTGTTGTTTGAGATTTAGATAGAGGAACTCAAACTAGAGCATCATTGAGAAACCAGGATGAACATCAAGCCTTATTATCAAAACATGAACCTAAAAATATCCATGATGAAATCAATGATAAATTTTGGGTAATGTCCATGCAAGAAGAACATAATCATTTTGAAAGAAATAATGTTTGGAACCTTGTAGATAGACCAAATGATACTTTGACCGTATGAACCAAATGGGTGGTTATAAATAATATAGATGAAGCTGGAAATATAGTTAGAAAAAAATTTAGATTGTTTTCACAAGGATATAATCAAGAAGAGGGAATTGATAATGAAGATACATTTTCACTAGTAGCTAGACATGAAGCAATTAGGATTTTAATTTAATATGTAGGACAGTTGGATGTTAAACATTATCAAATGGATGTGAAAAGTGCATTTCTAAATGGTTACATAATTGAGGATTTTTTTGTTGAACAACCCCCAGGATTTAAAAATCCACATTTTCTAAATCAAGTGTTCAAATTATCTAATGTGTTATATAGCTTGAAACATGATCCAAGAACTTGGTATGAAATATTGAGTAATTTTCTGATTTCTAAAGGCTTGACAAAAGGACTTTCAGATCCTACATTGTTTATAAAAATTATTTCAAAATATGTTTTAATATATCAAATATATTTAGATGATATTATTGTTAGATCTTCTAAAAATTATTTATGTAATGATTTTTCAAAAATAATGCAAAACGAGTTTGAAATGAATTTGATGAGAGAACTGAAATATTTTCTTAGATTTCAAATATTTCAAAATAAAGAAGGTATTATTTTAAATCAATGTAAGTACACTATAGATCTTTTGAAAACATATGTTTTTGATAGAATCAAGTGTAGTGAAACTCCTATGAGTTCTACATGTAAGTTAGAACTTGAAGAAAATGGAAAATCCTTTGATCAAACTACTTAAAATGGAATGATTGGGAGTTTGCTGTACTTAACTACTAGTAGTCCATATTTTTTGTTTATTGTTTGTATGTGTTCTTGATTTCAAAAAACCCCAAAATAGACACATTTTAATGTTGTTAAAGGAATTTTAATATACCCCAAGTATACAAATAATTTAGGATTATTCTATCCAAAAAGAAAATATTTTGATTTAGTTAGCTATTTAGATGCTCACTTTCGTGTATGTAAGTTAGATAGAAAGAGTACCTCTAGAAAATGTCACTTTTTGGAAAATTCTATAATATCTTGGTGTAGTAAAAAGTAAAATTTAGTTTCATTATCAACTCCTGAAGTAGAATACATTTGTGCTTGTATTTGTTGTTCACAAATTTTGTGGATGAAACACACCTTATTAGACTATGGATTTCAATTCAGACATATACCCATAAATTGTGACAAGAAAAGTGCCATTAAAATTTCTAAGAATACAATTTCTCGTTCTAGAAAAAATAATATTGATATAAGACATCACTTTTTAACAGATATTTATCAAAAAGGTGATATAACTCTTGAGTATATTGGGACTAATCACCAGCATGCTAATATATTAACCAAACCCTTAAACTCTAAGAGAATGAATGACATCAGACATGAACTAGGAATGATAAATCTCTAATATCTTGTGAAACCGATCTCTTGAAACTGATATCTTGAAACTGATCCATGAAAACGATCTCTTGAAAACGATCCATGAATTCTATCTCTTGAAACCAATCCATGAAACCAATCTCTTGAAACGGATCCATGAAAACGATCTCTTGAAACTGATCCACGAAACTGATCACTTGAAACCATTCCATTAAACCGATCTCTTGAAAGCAATCTGTGAAACCTATCTCTTGAAACTGATCCATGAAACTTATCTCTTGAAACTGATCCATGAAACCGATCTCTTGAAACTGATCTCTGTGAAACAGATTGTGTAAAACGGATTCTATGGCACATATGTATTTAAGAAATCTTTCTTAATTCTTTCTGTTATAAATAAAATGATGCTATTTTGTGTTCTTTTTTCCATGTTTAAATTTTATGCTTTATGTTTCATGATCCCTAAGTGATAAATCGAATTCAATTCACTTAGTCTTTTCACATTCCATCTTCCATAAAATCATCAACCCTTTGTCACTCTATCTCTCGAACCTCGTTCTCTAAACTCCATTGGAATTTGAAACCTCAAAATGGAAAGGACCAAGCACGTGATAGAAGAACTGAGAAAATGTCATATCTGCTAAGAATCAGAAGGCAGAGTCCAGTGGGACTGCAAAACCATGTTTAGAAAGCTAAGTGGTTATAGCTGAGAAGGTTGTATCTGCTGAGTGGATTCTTTGAAGAATGTTGTTTTTGTTGAGAGTTCTGGAATCTCAATGGTGGCTAATCTAGTTCTCAAACAATGGAAGACCTTATAATCCCTTGAAAGTACATGAGTTTTATCAATATTTAAAGATATCCCTGGATGGATCTGGGGAAGCAAGGATGAAGTTAGTGGTGAAGGTAAAAGAGATATATTTTTCTTCTAAATAATTGGTTTAGTGCTTGGAGATGCCTCATGAAGGTGTTTATGTTGATTATAAGGGTAACATTCCACCTTCCACTGACCTGTTTTCATATAAATATTTTTTGAATAACATGAATGCATGTGGAGACTCTAGAAGGACTACTACCAGTGAATTTGATGGAGAGGCAAGGTTACTTTTTAAGTTTATACAACATCAAATTACCCAAGTAATGAAGATTTCTCAACTGTGAAGTATCAGGATGTATTCCTAATATATATGATGAAAAATGGGATAAAGGTGAATCTGTGTAGGTATCTAATGGTGCATGTTTCAAAAATGGTAAATCCAACCAAGAAGGAAACATGTTTATACTATCACAGGATGATCTTTGCCATGTTAAAGAAGATAGGTTATGTGGTAGATAGAGATGATGTGATAAGTGCATGCAATGGTCTCTATCTTCAAAAAGTTATTTGCAAACGGGTGAAGATCTTCTGGAACCAATTGAAGAAATGTTGTGTCGGAGATGATGAAAGGTTGTATGAGGAATTCAATCCGATTGACCATACTACCAGAACAAAGGATCAGGATGATCCAGGATGAAAACCAGGAGAGGAACCAGTTTATTCTGATGAGGATGTTGAGAATAAGTTGCGGAGAGAAGAAGGATCTTGTTTTGATGAAAAGAGTGATCCTAATATTAATGAATGTCCCAAAAAGATGTCTTAAGGAGATGATAGTACACCATTGGATTTACCCCTAGGTGAACCTTTATTAGGTGATGTGGATGATGAAGAGACCGAGGTTACTCGTGTGTAAGTCTGTGTGAGTAAATCATATGAGGAGCCTTATGATGATAGTGATTATGATGATTGTTATTATTATTATTATGATGGAAGAAATGATGAGAATGTGATAAAACACTATTTTTTTGAATATTTTATTGATAATAAATGATATAATTTCCTCACATTGTGTTAAATATTTTTATTTATAAAATATTTGAGATTTGATTATTCATTTGAAAATTTGGTTAAAATTCCAGTTTTACCCTTTATAGTACAATGTAGTATTTCGAAGATAAATATTTTTATATTTATTATTTAAATTTCAAATTTTGGAACAGTGTTTCGAACATAATGTTCTACAACTTTTATTCAGGACACTAGAGCTAAAGAGTGCATTTGGATGGAGTAAATGAGGCATTAATCCAATGGTGGGTTGGACTCGGCAAAATGGACATGAGTTCTGTATTTGGGCCATATCATCTTCATCAGGGCTTGGATTGAGCCCAAATTTTGAGGAAATCTCGAGGACATGATTTTTAACAAATAATATGTCTCTAAGGCCGATCAATTCACGAGTTTTGGAGGTCATCTAGGCGGTGCAACGTGGAATAAAATAGTTGGCCGAGTTTTTCATTTCACACATAAAAGGTTATGTAACCCTATCCCTCACAAACTCTATTTAATGAGGGTTTTAACTCTTTGGGAGGGATGGTCGAGGCTTTGGGAAGGTGTGGCCAAATGTTTTTCCCTTGGGAGCCCCTCACAACTCTCGGAAGAAGCAAGACTTTGTGCAAACCTCTCTTCCAAAAAGTCTCTCCTCTGCCACCTTTTCTTTGTATTTCTTATATATCATGTTTGTTTCTTGAATTTTTCATCAAATAATCTTTTGTGTTCTTCCCTTTTCTTCTTATATTAATCTTCTTAATTGGGTTGGAATCATGAGTGGATACAAGATTGGGTTATACCCTTTCAATCCTTTGCTTATGCAAAACGTCTCCACGACGACTACACCGCCCATGGAAGAGTAATTCTTTTTAGTAATCGGCTGACCTCTCACCTTATTCATTCATTTATTTGGATTCAATGATCTAATGTAATTCACTAAACATGATCCATTAATTGTGTTTTCAAATTAGAAGAAATTAAGTGAGCAATTGAATAATTAACACAAAACACGCGAGGTCGGGATTTGTGTGAATTGTGAGAGCACGATCTTAATCGGTAATACAAGACCACACGTGATCAATTTGTAGAGTTCAAATACAATCCCTAAACTCAATTAATCATAATTTTCAGAGTGGTTATGTGCCTTAATTTACCACTGACCATAAGATAATCATAGAACATCAATCAAAGCAGGGTGTTGTGATTGCATGTTCCGAAGTTAGCCTAAGGTTAAATTCACTTCATCTTCGTGGTAAAGTTAATTCTTGTAGGGTTTGGGATTTAACAAATTAAAGGATCATAATTAAGTTAATATTAATTTAAATGATAATGATTAATAAATGATTGAAGAGGTAGAGTTAGATCAATTACGTATTTTAAATATTGTCTAAACAAACATCTTTTTGTTGTGTCATTTTAATCAAACTTCATTTCAAAACTATAAACAAAAAAAATACAATCTTCTTCCAGCAAACTTCTTCTAGATTCATAAACTATAACCAACCCCCATCCTTTAATGTAGTGTTTTTATTCTCTTATATTTTATTTTTAGAATACCTTTAAAAGGTTGTTTTAAATCCATTTCCTCCTTTGAGAGACGACCTTGGTCAGCCACTCTGCTGCACCTAAGTACCCCAAAATCACTAATTATTTGAAGGCGGCCACGACAACGCTCTTTCAAATTGGCGCCATTGACGGGGAGGCAAGTAATTTATTCAACCATTTAGAGGTATTTATTGTATTTTTCATTCTATTATTTTCTTCACCTCTCTCTTTCATCTTTCCCCTTTCTCAAGTTTTCATTTTTTTTCATCCTCTTATTTTATTTTTTTGGACCATCAAATCAAACTTCTCAATTTTATTTAACAATGGTCCAATCACTTTATTTTAATTTTTACTTGATTTATGACACGAACTAATCCCAAAGATCTCTTAGATCTTGACCCGGAGATTGAACGTAGCCTTAGGGCACGAATCAGACATTCTCAGTCTATGGGAAGTTTCAATATTCAACCAGTTGGTGAATTCCTCTCTACTGGAAACATTGAAATTAGAAGCTATTAAAATTCAAACATAAAAGAAGAACTAATGGCTGGAAATAATAACAATGAACTAAATAGAACCATTAGAGAATTGGATACACCTGATATTAACTATCAACCAAATTGTATTTCATACCCAAATCTCGAATCGGACTTTGAACTGAAATCTGGGTTAATTCACTTACTTCCAAAGTTTCATGGCCTCTCTGGTGAGGATCCCAATAAACATTTGAAAGAATTTAATGTGGTTTTCTCAACATTGAAACCAAGAAATGTTTCTGAAGATCAAATTAAATTAATAGCATTCCCATTCTCACTTGATGGAGCTGCAAAAGATTGGATGTATTATTTTCAACCTGAAGATGTAACATGTTGGAATGATTTGAAACCTCTTTTCATGAAAAGATTTTTTCTAGCATCAAGGACCCCATCCATTCGAAAAGAGATATCAGGGATCAAGAAAGCCCAAGGGGAGTCAATGTATGAGTACTTGGAGCGATTAAAGAAGTTGTGTGCAAGCTTCCCACATCACCAAATCAGTGAGCAATTACTCATCCAATACCTCTACGATGGACTTACACCCATGGAGAGGAGCATGGTGGATGATAAAGCTAGAGGGGCATTGGTGGACAAGACACCAGCAGCTGCACGAGCATTGATCGACAAGATGGCCCAAAACTCCCAACAATTTGGTGATAGAGGTACACCACATGTCAGGGGAGTACATCAGGTAAGTCCTTCTTCTCTTGAAAGTCATTTGATTGATACAAAGTTGGAAAATTGACCACTATGGTGAGGCAGATTGCTTTGGCTCAAAAGACATCCCAACCCACTCCTTCAAGGCCTTGTGGCATTTTCACTGATACAAGCCATCCAACTAACTGTTTCCCCAAACTACAAGAAACAGAAGATTGTGCAGCAGTATTCCCAGGGAGTCCATTTCAGCAACAACAACAACCATATCCCCAAAAGAAGTTTGATCAAGCATACAACCAAGGGTGGAAAGATCAGTCAGACATGAGGTATGGCTCTGGACAACAACAAATTCCCCCTTTTCAACAAAACATCCAGCATCCTCCACCTTACCAATAGGGTTTCCAACAACCCCAAAGGAGATTTGAAGCCCAAGAATCAGCGAGTCAGCAACAAGGGAATCTCCAACACAAGTTAGATTGTAACACTAATGATCTTTTGAAACAAATTGTTCTTAATCAACAGAATGAGCAGAAGAGTCAAGGATCGGAGCTAAGAGAGTTGAAGACTCAAATGAGCCAAATTTCCACTGCCCTCCATGAACTTGTGAGTAAGAATTCTGAAAATCTACCTTCCAAACCCACTCCAAATCCAAAGGGTAATGTTAGTTCCATCACATTGAGAAGTGGGAAGAAAATGAACGATACATCTGTACCTACCATTCCACCGGGATTCATCTCTACTCTAGAGAAGCCGCATTCCATACCAACTGATGAGAAATCCAAGGAGAAAGATAACAGTAAGAAAATGATTGATGATGTTCCTCCTAAACTCCTTCCTTTTCCAAATAGGGTTGTTCAAACCAAGAAGATGGCTGAAGAAGCAATGAAAAGGGAGGTTTTGGACACATTCAAGCGTGTGGTGATCAAAATTACGCTACTTGAAGCCATTAAGAAATTCCCAAGGTATGCCAAATTCTTAAAATAATTGTGCACCAATCGAAGAGGGATCAAGGGAAATGAGAGGATCAACCTTGGATGGAATGTCTCAGTACTCATTACACCAACTCTCGCAATGCCAACAAAGTACAAGGACCTCAGGACATTCACCATCCCATGTACCATAGGGGAGTTTCACTTCTCTGATGCTCTTTGTG
The DNA here is from genome assembly GCA_963277665.1 of Viscum album. Taxonomy (NCBI): domain Eukaryota; kingdom Viridiplantae; phylum Streptophyta; class Magnoliopsida; order Santalales; family Viscaceae; genus Viscum; species Viscum album. The sequence goes on along the minus strand of OY728139.1, from coordinate 604,925,007 downwards.
ATTTAGGAGCTTCAATAAATATGATGCCTCACTCTATATTCTCTTCCTTTCAGGTTGGTGAGTTGAATCCAACAAGAGTGGTGGTGCAGTTGGAAAATAGAGCTACAACATATCTAGCGGGAGTCCTTGAGGATGTACTTGTCCGGGTAAGATACGTGATCTTCCCAGCAGATTTCTACGTTCTAAACATGGAGGAAGATCAGGTAAGTTCTCATTCTCCCATAATCTTAGGTAGACCCTTCCTGAAAACTGCAAAAACTATCATAAATGTCAATGAAGTTACACTTTCCATGGATTTTGGAGATGAAGTCATGATATTTAATGTTATGGATTCCATGAAGTACCCCTCATAGGATCACTCTGCATATGTTATCTCTCATTTTGAACCACCAAATAAAAACTCCATGGAATTTGATTGTCCTATGCTTAGGGAGATTATGAGTATTGGTTCGAGTTTGATGTCTAAGAGCACTTCCACACATGTTTCTGATACACAATCCTCTCTTGGATTTGATTTTAATGCGGATTCATATTCTGATTTTGATCATGTTCACTCTGATTATGACATGGCTGTTGAGTATGCTGATGGATTTGATGGTTTATTCTATGATTTTGATGATGTCTATTCTGATACTGATGCTCTTTGTGCACATATTTCAATTCCTTCAATGTCTCCATCCATACTACACCCTCCTTCATTAGACCTCAAGACATTGCCACCAAATCTGAAATACTCATACTTGTTGAGTGGTGAGAGATTACCCGTTATCATTGCTAACAATACCCCTTTTGAACATGAAGAAAAGCTTTTGAATATTTTGAGGGAGAACATCAAGGCGATTGGGTGGAACTTGGCTGACATATCAGGTATTAGCCCCTCCATTTTCATGCATAGGATTCTCTTGGAGGATGGGGCTAAACCAGTGAGATAGCCATAAAAGAAGACTCAATCACACCCTCGTGGAAGTTGTCAAAAAAGAAGTTGAGAAATTACTCGAGCCAGGTATAATCTATCCCATTTCAGATTCTCTGTGGGTAAGTCCTATTCAGGTTGTGCCAAATAAAAGTGGTGTTACTGTTGTTAAAAATGAGAATAATGAGTTAGTTCCAATGAGGGTGCAAAACAGTTGGCATGTGTGTATTTATTATAGGAATCTAAATCAGTCCACTCGCAAGGACCATTTCCCCCTCCCATTTATTGATCAAATGCTTGAAAGACTAGGTGTGAAAACACACTATTGTTTCTTGGATGGATTTTCTGGATATTTTCAGGTTCCTATAGCTCCATAGGATCAGTAAAAGACTACATTCACCTGTCCCTTTGGCACATTTGCCTACCGGAGGATGCCATTTGGACTTTGCAACGCCCCAGGTACCTTCTAGAGATGCATGGTGAGTATTTTTTCTGATTTTATTGAGACATGCATGGAGGTATTTATGGATGATTTTACAGTTTATGGATCCCCATTTGATGAATGTCTCTCTAGTTTGGGTGATGTGTTGCATCGTTGTATTGAGAATAATCTGGTCTTAAATTTTGAAAAATGTCATTTCATGGTCGAAAAGGGAATTGTCTTAGGTCATATAGTCTCACAACATGGCATTGAAGTTGATAAATCTAAGGTAGACATTATTTCATCCATTCCATATCCTACATGTGTGCGTGATGTTCGACCATTCCTTAGACATGCTGGATTTTATTGACGCTTCATCAGAGATTTTAGTAAGATCGCTCTACCCTTATCTCGATTGCTTCAAAAAGATATTGAATTCAATTTTGATGATTCATGCAGGGTATCATTTGATGAGCTAAATAAGTGTCTGACCACTCCACCGATCATATAGCCCCTGCAGTGGGACATTCCATTTGAGCTTATGTGTGACGCCTCCAACTTTGTGGTTGGAGCTGTCTTATCTCAGAGGGTGGAGGGACGTTCACATGTGATCACCTATGTATCAAGGACATTGGATTCAGCCCAATAAAACTACACTACCACAAAAAAGGAGTTTCTTTCTGTCATATTTTCTTTAGATAAATTATGTTCATATTTATTGGGCTCTAAAGTAGTTGTTTTTTCTGACCATGTAGCTTTGAGGTACCTCCTAAAGAAGCCAGATGCAAAGCCATGACTTATCCGTTGGATTCTACTTCTTTAGAAATTTGATATTGAGATAAAGGACAAGAAGGGATCAAAAATCTTGGTGGCAGACCACATGAGTAGGCTTACTCACACACTAGAGGATGACACCTTGGACCAGGCACCACTTCGGGACACTTTCCCCAATGAGCATCTCTATACCATCTCAGGTACGCATCCTTGGTATACTGATTTAGTTAACTACATTGTTTCCTCTTAAATCCTCGCACATTTGAAGAAGAATCAGGTCCAAAAATTAAAAAGTGAGTCTAGTTATTATGTGTGGGATGATCCTTACCTCTGGCACATGTGTAGTGACCACGTCATTTGGAGGTGTGTTCCTGATCATGAGTTTGAGTCTGTTTTGCAATTATTTCATACACTTTCTTGTGGTGGACACTTTGGACCCCAACGAACATCTAGGAAAGTTTTGGACTCTGGATTATATTGGCCTAGCTTATTCCATGATTCCCATGTGTTTTCTAAGTCATGCTCTCGTTTCCAACACACTGGGAATATTTCTAGGAGACATGAGATGCCCCAACAACCCATACTATTCTGTGAGATTTTTGATGTATGGGGAATTGAATTTATGTGTCCTTTTCCTAGTTCATTTGTATTTTTGTATATTTTGGTTTCTGTTGATTATGTGGGTAAATGGGTGGAGGCCAAGGCCACCAGGACTGACGATTCTCATGTTGTAGTGGATTTTGTCAAGACTCAAATTTGCTGCATGTTTGGAGTACCAAAGTCCATCATCCGTGACCAAGGGACACACTTTTGTAATAGTAATTTTTCTTCCCTCTTTCGGAAGTATGGGGTGACACACAAAACATCAACACCATACCACCCCGAAACAAATGGCCAGGATGAGGCTTCAAATCGCGAGCTGAAACAAATATTAGAGAAAACCGTGCATCCAAATAGGAAGGATTGGAGCAAGTGCTTGGATGATGCATTGTGGGCTTATAGGACAGTATACAAGACACCCATTGGAATTTCCCCATTTAGGATTGTTTTTGGGAAAGCATGTCATCTCCCAGTGGAAGTGGAGCATCAGGCATATTGGGCTATAAACAAATGCAACATGGATTTGGGCCATGCTGGAATTCAAAGGAAGTTGAAAATTCAATAGCTTGAGGAGATTCTACTGTCATCATATGAGAACTCAAGGCTCTACAAGGAAAGATCAGAAGCAGCTCATGACAAAATGATCCGACAAAGTGAGTTTCATGTTGAAGAAAAAGTCCTTCTCTATAGTTCACGACTCAAGCTGATGCCTGGTAAGTTGTGTTCCAGATGGTTAGGTCCTCATATTGTGACTAATGTTTTTCCTTATGGTGCGGTGGAGATCACACAAGAGGACACTGGAAGGAGATTTATAGTCAATGGGCAACGTTCGAAGAGATACTTCGAGGGACTTCCTACCGATGCAGTGGATTTTATGACACTGCATGACCCCATCATCACTTGATCACATCAGGCTCTTCCTTACCCTTTCACTTTTAAATTAATTGTCCTATTTAAAAATTATTCATTTCATGTGCATATATCATCTCATGGGTTCACATTGGGGACAATGCAATATTTTAAGTGCGGGGGAGGGAACCTTTTAGTTTAGTAATTTCATTTTTTCCCCTGATTAAAAACAAACAAACAAACAAAAATTGTGTGTCTTTTCAAATTTTGTGTGTTTATTTTTCAATTTTCTTTGTGTTATTGGAATTTTTGAGCTGAAATGATTCTCATCACAATTTTAAAATTCATATCAATGAGTGAAACAATTTATCCCTTGAAACTAATCTTAAATTAAAGCTGAAATTGAATTTGTTTCAAGTTCAAATAATTAGTAATTTCATGAAAAGTAAACCGAATTTTGAATCCCATGCCACATATCACTGTCTTTATATTTGAAATCTCTTTCCTGTGAGGCTTCTGAACCATTATTTTCATATTCATTACATTCACCTCACTTCTTGAAAGAACCAAACCATGCTTGATTTAACCAGAATTTGATTTATTCCTGTCAAAATAGGAGGGTTTGAGGTACTTATGTTTAAATGATTGAGGCATTTGTTTGGTATTAAAGCCCCTATTTCAAAGAATCATTTTTTATAATGTCCTACCTTGAATATTTAATCCTTTTATCCCTTAGAAGCCATGCATATCCGGTTAGGTTAGCCACATTATAATCCAATTTTTCCTATCCAACCCACTCTTGAAGTGAAATTGCATAATCTAGTTGAGCTTAAGTGTGGGGGAAGCTACGTTGTGTTGTGCTACCACATTCTGTGATACTTTGGGTGGAGAATTAAATCCTTAAGAGATGTGTTTGCTGCTGAAGAAAGTAATTATATTGAAAGATGTGCCTTTTCTGGAGCTTTCATGACAAGTGAAGTTGTGCCTTTTCTGGAGCTTCTAATTGAGGTGGAAAGCTGTGCCTATCTGCAGATTTCAAGAAAATCATGTTTGAGAAGATTAAAATTTTTGATGCTGAAATGATGAATGGTGTAAAGGATTCATGAATTTTCATGATGATGGAGCTGAATTGATACTATGGGGATTGAGGAGAAGACCATATTTAAGTGAAATAAGATTAATGCAATTTTTCTTCAAAAAGAGTCAAGCCCTCCTTATTCAGCCTCAGAATTTTTCACATCTAAATCCTACCAACCAAAAGCCATGGAACAACCCTGAAAAGTCCTCATGATAAACATATGTACTTGACTCACATCGGGTGGAGATATATGAATTTATCAAGCCTATGGTGACCCTTGTATGAGTTTGGATGAGAAAGACATTGCAAAAAAATTGATATTTCAGTGATGAGAGAAAATTCAACTGAGGTAAGTGTTTTGTGCATGGGAGGATAAATGAAGTGGAAATATATTGAATGATATTAATAGAGAGCTTGAAATAAGGATTTTTATGAGGCATGATATCTTCTGATTCTTTGTGTGGAATTTATGGATCCCAATGATATGTGTTTTAAAATTGGTTTTGATTTGATGTTGATGTTTGCTTGACATGAGGTTTTGCCCAGGAGTGCAAAAGTGTAAGTGTGGAAGAGTTGATAAATAACTATTTTGTTGAATATGTTATTGATAATAAATGATATAATTTCCTCACATTGTGTTAAATATGTTTATTAATAAAATATTTGGGATTTGATCATTCATTTGAAAGTTTGGTGAAAATTCCAGTTTTACCCATTATAGTGCACTGTTGTATTTCAAAGATAAATATTTTTATATTTATTATTTTAATTTGAAAGTTTGTAACAGTGTTCCTAAATTAGTTATCTACAACTTTTATTCAGGACACTAGAGCAAAAGAGTGAATTTGGATGGAGTAAATGGGCCATTAATCCAATGGTGGGATGGACTTGGCAGAATGTACATGGGTTCTGTATTTGGACCATATCTTCTTCATACGGGCTTGGATTGAGCCCAAATGTTGAGGAAAGCTCAGGGACATGATTTGGAATAAATAATCCTTCTGGAAGGCTAGTAAATGTACGCGTTTTGGAGTTCAACTAGGCGGTGTAACTTGGAATATAATATTTGGCCGAGTTTTTCATTTCACACTTAAAAAGTTATGCAACCCTAGCCCTCACAAACTCTATTTAAAGGGGGTTTTAACTCTTTGGAGGGCTGGTAGAGGCTTTGGGAAGGTGTGTCCGAAAGGGTGTCTCTTGGGAGCCCCTCACAACTCTTGGAAGAAGCAAGCCTTTGTGCAAACCTCTCTTCCAAAAAGGCTCTCCTCTGCCACCTCTTCTTTGTATTTATTTTATTTCATGTTTGTTTCTTGAATTTTTCTTCAAATAATCATTTGTGTTCTTCTATTTTATTCTTCTCTTAAACTTCTTAATTATGTTGGAATCAATAGTAGATACATGATTTGGTTATACCCATTTTAATCCTTTGCTTATGCCAAATGTCTCCACGATGACTACACCACCCCTAGAAGAGTAGTTCTTTTTAGTAATCGGTCGACCTCTCACCTTATTCATTCATTTATTTTGAATCAATGATCTAATATAAATCACTAAACATGATCAATTAATTTAGTTTTCAAATTAGAAGAAACAAAGTGAGAAATTGAACAATTAATACAAACGGCGCGAGGTCGGGATTTGTGTGAATTGTGAGAGCGCGATATTAATCGGTAATACAAGACCACACGGGATCAATGTGTAGAGTTCAAATACAATCCCTAAACTCAATTAATCCTCATCTAAAGAGTGTTTATGTGCCTTAATTTACCACTGGCCATACGCTAATCTTAGAACATCAATCAATGCAGGGTGTTGCGATTGCATGTTTCGTAGTTAGCCTAAGGTTAAATTCACTTCATCTTCGTGGTAAAGTTAATTCTCGTAGGGTTTGGGATTTAACAAATTAAGGGATCATAATTAAGTGAATATTAATTTAAATGATATTGATTAATAAATTATTGAAGATGTAGAGTTATATCGATTACATCTTTTAAATATTGTCTAAACAAACATCTTTTTGTTGTGTCATTTTAATCAAACTTCATTTCAAAACTAAAAACAAAAAAATACAATCTTCTTCCAGAAAACATCTTCTAGATTCATAAACTATAACCAACCCCCATTCTTTCAGGTAGTGTTTTTATTCTCTTTTATTTTATTTTTAGAATACCTCTAAAAGGTTGTTTTAAATCTACTTCCTCCTTTGAGAGACGACCTTGGTCAGCCACTCTACTGCACCTAAGTACCCCAAAATCACAAATCATTTCAGGGCGCCCACGATAGTGCTCTTTCAGCATGTAAGTGATTCATTAAAAGTGGTAAAAAAAAGTACTTGATAGATCCAGTGAGGAATCTCTATAGGGTGCTATTGATGGTGTTGATCTTACTGAACACGAGGTTGTTGATCATGGAGATGCTGGTCATTAGGACAGATCTCCCCATCCTATTTCTAAAAATCAAGAAATCATTCAGGAGTTGAATGAACTAATGGATGGTGACCATGAGGAAGAGGCTAAGAATCTGGTGGCTCAGATTGATGAAGATCTTGGAGATCTTGAAGTGGATGGAGAAATTGAAGAACCTCAAGTTCATTTGGTACCTGTTCCAAGAAATGTTATTATGGCTTGAGGACACGATAAAGAAGGATATGAAGATGATGTTGTACCTGAGCCTCATGACAGAAGAGACAAGATTGACACTATTGAGCCAAGAGACTGGACCTGTACTCAAGAGTGGAATAATGATCTAGAATAAATTCTTTTTGGGTTGGAATATGACTCTGATGAAAATAGAGTTCCTCCTCATTCTTCCCCATAGACCCAAGCTAAAGTAGAACCTCTTTCACCTATTCAACCGATTGAACCTCCAGCAGATGAGCCAGTAGCACAGACAGTACCTAGTGACTATGTCACTAAGTCTTATTTCAATCTTTCCAAAAATGATCTCTATGAGTCAGTTATAGCCTTAGTTGGATCCATAAGTGAATCCTCAAATTCAATAGGTATTTTTGGTGGAGGTACAGTTCAGATTTCAATGATGGTGATCTAGAAGATTCAACGAAATCTCATTACCACAACCGAAACCATCATTATACATAATACCATGAAGAGAGAAGTAAGGAATATAAGAAATGAGTAAAATTTTATATCCTTTGAATTCAGGACATCCTTTAGTGGTGTACTGGAACTTCTTAAGAACTTGAGGACTCATCTGTTAGTGTATTTTTTGAAAAAGTTGAAATAAGAGCATGGAAAAATGATTACTAGCCCATCCAGTTCTAGAAGTGCGAAATGTGTTGTTACTGATCTAGAATCTCTCAAGGCTGTGATGAGAGAGGAACTTAAAAATCATCAGTATATTTCAGAAAAATATTCTCATGAAATGGTACATAAAAATACATATATTTGTACAATATGGTCAGGAAGTCCACAAATGAAGGATCTGCTTCTCAGAAAGATATTAGAGAAAGTGGATAAGTGTTTTACTAATATCTATACCAAGAATTATCTCATCAATAACATCATGTTTTTAGAAGAAAATCATAGAATTCCTCCAGTAACAGAATATTTTAAGAAGCAAGTGACTCAATTGAATTAGTTTACCCCTCTGATGAATAAATTCATAATGAATAAGGATGACTTCGAGAAGGCCCGACAATATGGTGGTGAAATAATCAATGATTACATCATGATCCTCAAGCCGTATCTACATGTTCAAGGTGAGGAAATTGTGGTTCCTCTTACCGCTTCCATTCGCACTACCTCTCAGCCTCCTGCTCCATTGATTATCTCTCAGGCTCATTACCATATTCGACCAGTCATTACAGAGAAATATCCTAGTCACGTGTTTTCATAGAGAATGCCTAACCTTGTAGAAAATGTTCCTATAGGTGTTCCCTTGCATAGTGTTATATTTAGACCACCTATTCCATATACCCCTCAAAAACCTTCTCATCCTACTCCTGATTTTTTAGTTAAAGTAAAATCCCCTTGGAAGCCAAACCCTTAGTGGGGGATTGCCTATTTGATATGGATTTGTATCTTTCTTTTGTTAACTTCTCTCTCTTTCCTCTTAATGGAAATCCTTTTTTTCTTCTCTATGTTTGTCATTTTCTTTATGCTATTTCTCTTATTTCTTTCTCCATTTATTTTTTTGCTAATCCCAAATGTGGGAGATAATGCATACACTATTAATTTTAGGGGTAGAAACTCAAGCATAGGACACATGTCATGTACTCAACATAATCTATATACATATATTTTCTCCGATCTAGTAATTGAGGTGGAGCTTTTTTTCCAAACACAAACTAGGGAGAACATTATTTATATTGAATAATCACATTCAGTGAGTTATGCTATGCCAAGTTATTATTATTCCTTACATTTACATGTATGCCTTAATCTGTGATTATCAATAATGGGGAGAATGTTGGACCCCTTATACTATATGAGTTTTCATAATAAAAAATTATGTCAAACTACTGATTCTACTATTTCATGCAATTTTATATCTCTAAGTAAATCAAATATTTCATACAAAACCATATATTTCAATAAGTCAACAAACTATATTAATGAGTCAATAGGTTTAAAAGTGCAAATTTTCAAATATTTTTGGATATATATTTATCTAGTTGTGTGCTGTGTAAGATAGACACATCATAAATTTATCAGAGTCCCAAGTACCGATAGTTAAATAGACACACCGATGTTCGACACACCGATGATCGACACACATATGTTCGACACACCGATGTTCGACACACGGATGTTCAACACACCGATGTTCGACACACCGATGTTCGACACACCCCTATTCAACACACTACTGGTCGTCACATCGATGTTCATCACATCGATGTTCAACACATCGATGATCGACACAACGATGTTTGTCACACCGATGTTCCACACCGATGTTCGACATAGCGATGTTCGACACACCAATTTTCCACACACCGATGTTCAACACACTGATGTTTGAAATACCGATGTTCGATACACCAATGATCGACCGACCGATGTTGTCATACCAATGATAACATGTCGACGCTAACAGACCGATGATGATAGACCGATGCTGGCAGACCGATGCTGTTAGGATGATGGTGATAGATCGATGATAGACATATGATGACAGACTGATCAAAATGACTCACCGATAATTATGAATCACCTATAGTCATAAATAACAGTTTCAACTTTTTTAATTCAAATTTATTTCTAAGGGTAATATTTAAAAATATTAATGTTTATGATATTATTTAATGTTGTCTGTAGGACTATCCATAGATAGTACGAGGTACATGCATGTGGGGATATATTCAGGCCTACTGGACCTTGATGTATAAAAGGATTACAAGATCAACCTTAAAAAATCTCTCTGAACCCGTTAGAAAAAGGTAAGAAGACTGTGCGAATGTGCAAGATATTTAAAATTAAAGAAATCAAATCTTTAGTATACAATATGTTTATTATTACAAGAGAAATCCTGTTAAAGCCCGCCGAACATCTATACATCGAAGTGAAAAACCTTTTCACACCTAGAAGCTATATTATAGAGACTATGATACTCTATTCTGAAGCCAACTCCGAGAAGGGGAATAGAATATGATTTTCACTACATCCATTGAGACCAGAGCATTACTGCACAACATACAGAGATTTCCAAACTCTATTAATATTTTATAACTCTGTGGTGATCATGTGTTTACTTTTTGAGCAGTGTGTGCATCTGTTTGTTACACACACACACTGACTTCTGTGCATAACTGGAGGATACTAAGATATCCTCAGACTCAATCTCTCTTTACACTTTTATCCCACATAGAACAATAGAAAAGATCCTAAGTGATATCTTTGTTAGTTTTCTAATGAATAATTATTGTAGATGTCATGTGTGACCTAGACCGCCCGGTGTTCTTTTTTGAACCCCGATACAAGGTGTGGATCGAAAGTGTATTAATATAAACTGCTTAGTGGAATGTGATCACTAAGTGAAGAGGACTAAGTCTTAGCTTGAGACATAACCTCTTGTTTTTATCCACTGTGTAGTTTGTAATTTTTTTAATCTGATCTATGTTTAATTCATTTCAAATAAAGTAAAATTGAACATTGATAGTTAGTTTAGCGAGTGTTTAAATATTTTTTGAATCAGTTGATTAGTTTGAAATATTTGACTAATCTTTAGATTGGTGAAACTAAGAACTAATCAATATTATGAGAAATTAATTGGCCATTAATGACATTTATAAATTAACTAAAAACGGAATTTGATAATATTTTATTTGGGGGATATTCTTTTAATGAACCAATTTTAGCAGAAATTTTTATAGATACGCAATTAACCCTCCTCTTGAGTGATCTACTCCGACAAACAAAATATATTTCTCTATCGATGAAGAAACTCAAATACATATAGAAGATTATAAATTCCATACATACTAATAATTGATTGTTAATTTAAGGCTTGACCATGTCATACATGGGAGTAAATGAAGTATTTTTGAATATGTCACAAATCATTAAGATAGAAATATAGTAGGGAATAATTCCCTCCAAAAGGTTTAATGGGCCCTACCTCCCATCCTCCCAACCAAAGTGACTACCTAAGCACAGAATGATATTTTCCCAACAACTATCAGCATTTGGAATATTGCATTGTAAAAAATCATGACTAAGGGAATCATTTAGTTTTAATATCTCCATAGAGAATTCCTTTTGGAATACATTCAAAAATAATGTTCTCAAAATGGATGAATGTGAAAAATTCAAACCCCCACAATCAACCATAAAGAGATCGAAGTTTTTTTTGAAACAAAAATGGTGAAACCAATGTGAATTGTTATCCAAGATGACAATGTCAACCACATGATAGTCCCCTTACATTCAAAAAATTAATGATACACTAAAAAATATATTTTGAATTTTTTTGTTTATCTAGATTCATATTTCATCTGGTTTTTTATTTGTGTTTGTCACATGTTTAGCTACCTTCGGCAAGAACCCCTATCAATCCTAATAGGTTTATACCAGTTACCACACCAATGTGCATCAACTACTTTATAGGCTGTATCCTTAACTAAAAATAGGATTCCATCCCAAAAATAGTACCTCCAACATTGGGTTTTAAATGAACTGATCATGGAGTACCACCTAAATTTTTTTGTCCCATCCCTAGAGACTGATCAAAATTACCTATAGATCACAAAGCCACACCAACCATCCGCTCAATAGTGTTTGGTGGCCACGAAGAAAAAGGCAAAATTATTGTCTCAAACAATTTTGGGAGCCTACCCTAGGAATGAAACAATCATATTCTCCATTATTTCACGAAGGTTAATCAAGAGTCCAATGTTGGCGTCATCCATAAATCATAGGGGTCTCTTCAAACGGCTCTTGTAAGAAGGAACCACAACTAACACTGCATTTTTGAAAACTCTCAGAATGATGGAGTTGTTGTCATTGGGAGTTAACCTTAGGCTATCCTTACCTGAGATAATGAGATGAAACACTAATGGAATTGGTCAGACAATAAAGAGCAGGGATCACCTCTATTCCCTCCAAATAAGAATGACACCAAAATTCAATGGAAAATATGTAATACGCACAAACACCAACCCGCACTAGCCCGCACTAGCCAAGCCTACCAGCATTGTTCTACATCATCCCAAAACTATTTCTAGTAAAATATGAAATTGAATCTAGAGTAAGAAACAACACCTACACTTATACACAATGCAATCCAATCAAAATATTTGAAAACAATTTAATAGGCACACACACCTTCACACATCGATCAAGCCTACTATCCTAACTTGCTAGCATTCCGAAAAATCATTAGGCAAATCCCGAAGACAAATAGGGGGATGACTCATATCTCTACTCCCAAAAATGAGTACTGTTAGTACATGCATGACGAAAATAGGGGACATGAGCAGGCACACAACATTTCTCCTACCGTGGAATGAGAATATATCCACATTCCATCCACTAATGTTTGCAAAAAAATCTAATTATGGTGAAAGGGTGGATAAAAATTCCTTCTCATGTAATGTAAACATACTGGTACATAATATAGGTTGATATAGTGTCATAGGGTTGGATACACAACTCTATTAGAACAATTTGTGTGACTAACCAGCAAAAAGATTAAGTCACTAAATAGATGACACAAATATTTTCTCCCTTCAGGGAGGGTCATGGGCCAAATTACCACATGATATATAGACAACTACAATTTTTCTATTTCCCCATTCCAACTAGAGTTAATAATTATTTCCCAATGGAATTTCTAGGGTAGTTATAAACCCCATCCAAAATTCTAATAACCTGTTAAACTGTTTCATCCATGACACATGATCTCATCTGAGAACTTCCATATATAAAATATGATTTCCCCATTAGGTGGCTCAAGTAATCAACAATATTTATAGAAAATAGAATCCTCACCAAATGTGACTTTAAAAATGAAGATCTGATCAATGATCCCACCCTTACTAATACTGAAATTCATAAATACCTCAAAAATTTATTTTCGGTAGCTCAAGATCCTACTCATTCATCATAATATTACAAAAATTGTAGTATTAGTTCCATAAGACATCCTTATAAATTTTATGATGAAGTACATATTCGTTTCTAGAATCTGATGGATCTTGAGGTCTGATCCTTTGATGAGCACAACAGAATCTCTCTACATTCTCAGAATGTCAAACAACAACAATACTATCCCTTATATATTTTTCACAATTAAGATCTACCCCATGGTTAGTGTTGTAGAAAATATCCTTGGAGTCCAACATGATGTTGTGATAGAATTTCTCCCCATAACTGATTTTCACAACATCAATGATGTCTTCCCCTTTCCAATTTAATGATGGGGATGCCCTTCTTCTATGAGGAACATGGTAAAATGGGACTAGTCATTGAATATCTCACTTCATTGACAAGTAAAATTCTTTGAAATCTAGAATACATACCAAGGAAATGTCTATTATTCAAACTAACCTTAGATCACCTTCTTGCTAATTTTTTTGATGATTTCTTCACTAATCAAGATATTTCCAAAAAATAAATAGGGAAACATCCACTTTTCTCAGACTTGGATGAGGATTCTCAGCCAAAGATGATGAATACATGTCGAACATGAGGGGAAAATTCGATAAAGATGATAAAATAGTCATGTTCTGGCCTTTATACACTCTCCAATATAACATTGAAAATGCATTTTTGTAATATTGTGTGCAAGACATCAAACAAAATTCATGGAACACTCTTCTTCACTTAAAAGAAAAATGATTACCTTGTGATGAATATCCATGTATTAAGAAGAGAATAATTGGGAAACACCATCAAATAAAATTATTGTCCCTCAAAGATGAATGTATCCAAAATGTTAGAAAGATTTAAGGATCCATTCAACATGCACGCCAGGATGCATTAAAAGAGATGATTCAGTTGATAATGGATTACCCATATGGTGGTCATATCAGAGGATGTGGTAAACAAATAGCATGTAATTTTACCATTACCCCAATCATAAAATCATTCTAATAGACACATCATGAAATTTCATGACATCAGGACGACTCCAAAGAATTTTATCTATTCATAAAAGATGGTACACTTAGCGAAAACTGGTCCCGAATAACCCCTAGAACCATTATTCTAGAAGAGATAAAGCATTCCATAAATACTGACACACACCTGTAATGGGATGTGGCAAAACAATATTTTATTTACCTATGTATAGTATAACAGTTGATCCTAGGTAGTCTCCCGAAGAGGAGTGCACACAAAACAAGGTTGTCACTTTTTGTTGGATTTCTTGTAAAGATTAGTTTTAACTAATTTGAATGACTATGAGAGAAACAGACAATAGAAATTGATTTATTTTAACAAATGATAAATACGGTGGTCGGATTGGGTTCGGCTTGACCTAGTGTTGTGCCATCATGGTTTCCAAATTTTATCTCTTTTTCTTCCTTAAACTGGTAAGAGAGAGATTCATCTACTGAGTCCTCTCTCTCCCTTAGTCAGATAGATGTGATGAGAATTTTTCGTTTCTAAAATCTTAGATTTGTCTATCCTCCTTCCAAAGTGCATAGGGTTGTAGAAGGTCTCTTGATTAATTAGAGCAATCCCTGACCTGGGATTGCTGTTCCCTAATAAACCAAGATTTCAACATAAAATCCTACACATGTGCTTGACAACCACCAAGAAATCACCACCCAACCCTAATCTTGTTCCACCGTATACAAATTAGAATTGGGTGGAGTGATATGTGATCATAGACCAACACAATTTATAATTTCGGAATAAAACACTTAACACTACCGTATTCGTAATTTAATACTGAATTAAGAATTGAAACCAGAATAAGAAATAAGAAGATATTTTATTCATTTCAAGCACAAAAACTCAAACAAAACACATAGTTACAGCCTCCCCTCTTTTCAATCACTCAAATGAAACTACCCCTCCATGGATGGGGTAAACGAGATGATGCGGAAGAGGAGAGACATTTTAAAGTAAAGAGAAATAAAAGAAAGAAACAAAATGATGCTGAAAAAGAATTTCCCTGAGTGTCCCTTTGATTCCTCCCATATTCAATTGTGGTGTACAACCCCCCTCCCCAGCATGTGTGAACTCCTCTTTATATAGGCCAAGGGGGTGTCATCCTCCGGTCTTCAAATTTAAGATCTTCATAATTTCTCTTTATGATTTCTAGCAGATTCTTTTCACCGAAAGTTTGACCATGTTCAGCCAACTTAATGGCCAAATTTTGAGATGGTTTCTTCCTCAAAGATCTTAAAAAATATATTTTACGTTTCATCACAAAATTTCAGATTTATCCTCCATGTGTGGTACGAGATATGGGAAATTTAATTAGAGCATTTATTCTGGAAGAATGTTTCCTTTTTCCTTCCCCACAATTTCAGCATCCATGGGTCACTTTAATGGTGGAAAATCTTCAAGCCCTTCGACATATGCACGCATCAATTTATATTCATTCACATCCAAATGGAATCACCCAAATTTTAGGTGTGTAGGCCGAGGTATGATTTATTCATTGATGTGGGGTCCACATGGCAGTCCAAAATATATGTCCACATTGATTTTTTTGGTCCCATTAATGGCTGAATTAAATCCTGGTCCAAAAATTAATGATGAATAAAATAAATATATTAACCTAATAAAAAAAGAATCACATAAATTGGATTTATATTTTAAATGATATGCGTGAATTAAAAAAGTGATTAAAATCTATCAATATTTCCAAATTAAGCAGTTTTCCTGTTTTAGCCCAAAACCCATCATAAATCCAAAATTGATGTAATTAACACAACTTGTTAAATTTTTAGGGATTAAATAAATGAATTAAATATAAAAAATTATGAAAATATTATCTCTATCAATTCACCCACACTTAAACTATTCTTAGTC
Organism: Viscum album; assembly: GCA_963277665.1. NCBI lineage: Eukaryota > Viridiplantae > Streptophyta > Magnoliopsida > Santalales > Viscaceae > Viscum > Viscum album. Next base: position 604,908,925 of record OY728139.1, on the reverse strand, counting down.
CTCAAGCATAAAATCTCAACATGGAATTCAAAGGGCACTAATGTTACAAATATTTAAATTTAAATGCAATAAAATCAAACAATTATCAATGAACAATAAAATTTTCATGTTCCACAAAAAATTTCAATTTAATTTCCCATTTTTCAAAGAAACAATCAATTCATGAATTTTACTTTTCCCCTTGGGAAATGATGGAGCTTCTCCTTTCATTCATTCAAGATTCTCAATTTATTATTATTGAACATGCCAAATCATGATCTACCTCTCTTTTGAATCTTTTATCTCATCACTCATGATACAATTAATAGTGGAGTTATGCTCATATCATGATAACATGGTCCTTATCCATATGCTTGTAAGGGAACTACTTTATCCACTTTGTAAAGACAAAACGCAAATAAAAACATGAGGACATGCAATAAAGGATCAAATGACTCTGTGGCTTGGGGTTGGTGGGTAAATGATGGAAATAATTTAAGGTCAGAATTAGGAGGATTGACTCTTAAGTACAATGCATGATTAATCAAGTGAAAACACAGGATGAACCTCACTCAAATCCCTTTTGATATTGTGAAATACAGCACCACCCCCTTTTAATGACATGGGTCATGAGTCAATAAATGATTACAAATAATGATATCATCCAAATTCTCCTCCTCTTTTTTTAATTGTTTTGTAAAGCTCCAGAAAGGCACAACTTTATTTTTCTCTTTTTTTTAATGCTCCAGAATGGCATAGCTTTACTTTCTCATTTATTAAAGAGAACCGGATGAAATGAAAGAAGCATAATGAAATGATGACTCATACCTAATTTTATAATAATACATTGCCCAAAATTATGACTCACACCTTAAACCACCCAAAAATAATATACATCCCAATGAATGCACACGAAAGGCCCTTCCCCCAGACTCAAACTTGAAATATTCATGAAAAAAATACTAAAAGTAGAGGTAGGTAAGGAAATATCAGCTTGTAATGTGGCATAAACCTATAAGGAAATTCATGGCTTTTATGGGATAACGAAGGATAAATGTAAGGGTGGGTATCAGGTAAATATGTGGCTAGAGAAAGTATATCCTCAATCATTTTAAATGTGTTTTTCTACATTCATAGCATTGACATGTTTCAATACAAGTTCTAGGAGGTGGCACGTCCCATGATCACTCAAGAAATATGCTCAAGAAAAAAATAGGAAATATTTTGTCTAGAAATCCTCTCAGAAATGAGAATATGATATTGAAAAATCACTCATTGCATTATTAATAATAAAAAAATATATTCACATGAATTTCAGAAATTCAAAGCATGAAAAATGGAAGGGAAATTTCATTTACATGAATCAATTAATTCCCTCAAATCATGAGTCCTTATTTCAATATCCTTACTTCACTTTAATAGTCCAATTATCCATTTTAATCATTCAATCTCATTAACATTGAAATCTAAAACATGGAATCACCGGATTCCTATGAAACTCATGTCTCCTAGAAATGTCAAGTAAAACATGAATTCAATCGTGGGATTGAATTTTTTAATTTACTCGTTAAAAGACTAAAAATATGGAGAATAATGTTGGATAACATAGAATTGAAACTCTTACTCCCCTTTCAAATTGATGCTTTTCTTCACGACGTGTAATCCCACTACAGCTTCTTCATTAATGGACATGAAATATAAGAATGAAAATAATTAATAGTGAGGGCCTGTTAAATCATGCTGGTAAATGACTAAGAGGACCAGTGGACAATGAGGGAAAATTATGGTTGCCTCCAGATATCGCCTTTGTTTAATGTCGTTGGCTCGGCTAAAAAAATAATTTTTTTATAAAAAAAATCCTAGACTACAAGATTCCCTCCCACACAATTAATTGATGCAGTGTCCTCAATGCATATAAATGGAATTTTTTATGTATGTTTCAAAAAAATGGAGTTACTGCATTTAATCAAGTGTAAAGAAATGATGCAACCTAGTAGGTCTTCATTTGTATTCAGGGTGAAGGAGTTCGATATCCTCCATTGGTTTATGAGGTACGGTCCCACGAAACTTCTTCATCCTCTGCCCATTTATAGTGAATGGGTTTTCTACTCCTTCCTTTTGAATCTTCATAGCACCAAAGGGGTATACATGAGTAACAGTAAAGTGGCCTTCCCATCTGGAATGAAGTTTCCCTGGAAAAGCTTAAGTCTGGATTTGAATAGTATCATGTGATCTCCAGGGTTGAATGTTCTTGGTTGAATTATCTTTTCATGGGCCATCCTTGTTCTCTATTTATAGATCATTGAGTTTTCAAAATATTCTCTTCTAATTTACTCTAACTCTTCCAACTGCGATCTTCTTTCTTTCCCATCTTTCTCGAGGACCAGATTCATCTCTCTGACCACCCAGTAGGCTCTATGCTTCAACTCCACAAGAAGGTGGAAACTCTTTCCATAGATCAATATATAGGTACTCATCCCTATTGGTGTCTTGTAGGAAATTCTGTATGCCCATAATGTATCATCTAACTTTGGGCTCCAGTCCTTCCGGTTGGGTTTAACAGTCTTTTCCAGAATGGCATTGATTTCTCTATTGGAGACTTCTGCTTAGCCATTTGTTTGGGGATGGTATGGGGTAGTTGTTCTATGATGAATCCCATACTACTTCAGAAATGTTTCCATTTTCTTGTTTCAGAAATGAGTTCCCTGATCCCTAATGATTTCTCATGGCACGCCAAACCTACAGAAAATGTTAACCCTGACAAAATCACAAACAACATTAGCATCACCAGTTCTGGTTGCTTTTTCTTCCACCCATTTTGAAACATAGTCTACATCCAAATGAATATATGAATTTCCAAATGACATTTGGAATAGACCCATGAAATATATGCCCTAATTTTCAAATATTTCTCAATAGGTTATTGGTTTTTGTGGCATTTCATGTCATTTGGATATGTTACCAGAAAATTGTCATTTTTCACATCTTTTACAAAATTCTAATGCATCCTTGAATAAGGTGGGCTAGTAGAGTCCAGATTATAAAACTTTTTGGGCAGTCCTCTGAGGTCCAAAGTGTCCTCCACAAGATAATTTATGACAAATTCAAACACTGATTCAATTTTACTTCTTTGAAATCATCTTTTTATGATTTGATCATTACAACTTTTCCATAGAAACGGGTCTTCCCAAATGTAAAATCTTGATTCAAATTGAAGCTTATGTTGTTGATGAAAGCATAGATGAGAGGGTACCTGAGATGTTACCAAATAGTTGACAATGTTGGCATACCATGGTACTTCACTGTTGATGATGTAGATTTATTCTCTAGGAATCTCATCATTAAGTGGGTTCTGCTTTGGGATTTCCGTTTCAACAATGTGGGGTAGTCGACTCAGATGATCAGCCACTTGATTTTCAGTTCCCTTCTTATCTTTGATTTCCAAATTGAACTATTGTAAGAGTATCATCCATCTCACCAACTGTGGTTTAGAATCTTCATTTTTCATTAAGTACCTAAGAGCTGCATGATCAGAAAAAACAACAACTTTAGTGCCCAGAAGATATGATCAGAATTTATCTAGTGCAAAAATGACTGCAAGGAACTCCTTCTCTATGGTTTTGTAATTTATTTGTGTTGCATTCAAGGTCCATGATGCGTAGTAGATTACTTGAGGCTTCCTATCAATTCTCTGTGACAGAGCGGCTCCCAATGCTTGGTTGGATGCATCCCAATGTAGCTCGAATGGGTAATACCAATTGGGTGGTTGCATTATTGGTGGTTTTATCAGCCTTTCCTTTAATTAATCAAATTATTCCCTTCATGAATAATAAAAATTAAAGTCAGTATCCTTTAAAAGTAATCTTGAGAGAGGGAGAGAAATCTTACTGAAATCCTTGATGAATCTTCTGTAAAATCATGCATGACCTAAAAATGATCTAATATGTTTTACACAAGTTGGATATGGAAATGAATTTATTACATCAACTTTGGATTTATCTACCTCAATCCCATTTTGTGAAATTATGTGGCCCAAAACTATCCCTTTTTCAACCATGAAATGAAATTTTTTAAAATTCAAGACAAGGTTCTTTTCAATGCATGTTGTCAAAACTTTTTCCAAATTTCCCAAGAAAGGATAAAATGAGTTTCGAAAAACTGTGAAATCATCAAGAAACACCTCCAATCAGTACTCAATCTTGTCCGATAAAATACTCACCATACACCATTGAGATATACCTGGGGCATTTCATAGTCTGAAAGGCAAACTTTTGTAGGATAATGTTCCAAAAGGGCATGTGAAGGTCATCTTCTCCTGGACTTCTAGTGTAATTCGAACCTGAAAATATCCTGAGAATCCATCTAAAAAAGGGTAATGAGTTTTTTCAGCTAACCTTCCAAGAATCTGATCAATGAATGTTATAGGAAAGTGGTCTTTTCTAGTAACATGATTTAGCTTCCTGTAATCTATACACACTCTCAAGCTATTTTGTACTCTCATGGGGATGAGTTCATTTCTTTCATTTATAACAGTGGTTAGGCCGGTTTTCTTGGGGACTACATGAATTGGACTGACCCATTAAGAATAATAGATTGGGTAAATGATATCAGCTGCTAACATTTTCTCTATCTCTTTCATAACAACCTCCATGATTGTGGGATTGAGTCTTCTTTGAGTTTGTCTAACTAGTCGAGAATCAATTTCTAAAAATATCCTGTGAGAGCATACCTTAGGGTTGATTCCAGGAATATCACTTAAACTACATCCTATAGCTTTGAAGTTCCTTTTGAGAAGGTCAATATATGTTTGTTCTTGTGAATGGGGTATGTTATTGGTAATTATTACAGACAATTTCTCTCCTTCCATTAGGTAAGCATACTTCAAGTCACATGTCGAAGCTTCATCTCTAAACATGGAAGTTGTTAGAGGGATGATATTTCATTTAGGTTTCCTACATCTAAGGTAGAATTCTCTATAATAATCTCACTTCCTTTTAACATATCATCTAAAAAATCAGATTTTAAGTCATCCTCCCACATGATATAAGAATTTGCAGGTTCATGGGAATTATAAAATTCAAATGAAAAGTGTTATCCTACTAATAAAAAGTCATGAAGCATACCTGAGTCATCAGTTGGTTCTATACCTTCATCATGCTAGATCGCATAAAGTGAGTGATTGCTGGATGGGTGTTTCATCGTATCAAGAATATTGAAGTGTATTGTACTATCTCCGAGATCCATGGTGAGTGTTCCTTCATGCACATTGATGATTTTCCTTGCTGTTTTCAGGAATGGTCTCCCTAGGATGATGGGAGATTGGGATGGTTCTCGGTCTTCCTTCATGGAAAGGACATAAATGTTTGCTAGAATGTTTAATCCTCTAACTCCTACAAGTACATCTTCAACAACTCCAGCTTGGAAAATCGTGGATCTGTTTGCTAACTATACCACCACCCGAGTTGGTTTCAGTTCTCTGATCTGCAAAGATGAAAACACCGAGTGAGACATCACATTTATTGATGTTCCAAGATCACATAGTGCATCAGTAAAATTTAATGAACCGATAGTGCAGGGAATATAGAAAGACCCTCAATCTTGACATTTTTGCGGTATCGGTGGTGTGATCAATGCTGAGACGCTTCTTCCTGTGTTGATTTTCTCATTTCTATCTAGCCTCCCTCTTTTAGTGCACCGTTTTTTCAGAAAATTTTCATATTTAGAGATTTGTCTGATTGCATCCAGTAGTGGGATGTTAATCTCAACTTTTTGGAATGTTTCCTGAATTTCCCGTTGAATTCATTCTTCTTCACCCTTATTTGATTCAACTAATGCTGATGGGAATGGTGCTGGGATATCCTTTTTCTCCCATTGTTGTTTCTACAATGGTGTTTCGAGTCTTTCTTTCCTGAACCTTGTTCATTCTACTTTGTTGTTGACTCTATATTTTGGTTGGACAGGACGAGCTTTAGAAGGTTCCATAGATTCATCCTCCTCACATTGTTCTAGTGGTGTGAGCTCTTTCCCTCTTCGGGTTGCGATTGCACTAACATTATCATTTAGATTGGGAATTGTTTGTGCGGGAAGCTTACTTTGGTTCTTGGTAAGAGAATCCATAATGCTTCCAAATTGATCAACTAGCTTATCCATCTTATCTTCTATTCCCGAAACTCTTGTCTTCAGCTATTGGTCTTCATTTGTCAGTGCACTTATGGATGGTTGCTCATAATTCTTCCACTGGAAAGGTGGTGGTTTGAAAGTTTGTTGTTGTTGGAAGGGCTTATGATAATTCTTTTGGAATTCTATCAGGTTCTGATATTTCTGCTAAAAATGTGCTCTGGCTTGGTTCTATTGAAACCCATACCCCGGTTGGGTTTGCGGTTGTTATTGCCTTTGTTGATAGGATGCAGCACAACTTTCTGTCCCCTGCACTTCTGAAAATTGATCAGTGTAATGAGAATTAGAAGAGCATAAACCACATACCTGATTCTGTCCTTGTTGTTCCTTCACATGGTTCACAGCTATTTGTCGCACCAACCTGGCGAGTTCACCCATTTCATTCATAATTAAATCTACTGAATCATATGTTCATACCTCATGGATTCCTCTAGTGATTGTACCTCGAGTACCAAACTACTGGGAAATTTGTGCAATCTTTTCAATCATAACTCATTTATCTACAGGTGATTTTTCAATGAGTAATCCTCTCGATGAGACATCTAGTAGATTCATATCATTGTCAAGTAATCCTTGGTATAAGCACACAAGGAATTAGTCCTCTTCTTTTTCATGGTGTGGACAACTTGCACAAATCTTATTGAAATGTTCCCAGTATTGGTAGAGTGTTTCTCCAGTTGATTGATGGATGAAATAACTCTCATTCTTTATTGCAGTTCTCCTGGATGTTGGGAAGAATCTTCGAATAAAGAATTGTTTTAGATCTTCCCAGTCACTGATCTCCCCCAGTTGGAGATTGTACAACCATTCCTTCGCTGCCCCCTATAGTGAGAATGGGAATGCCCTCGCAATGAGGTAATGATTCTTCTAGAAGGAGGAAGATATAAAGCTGTTGAGGGGACTCAATACAAAATTACTCTAAAGAAACAATCATACCATATATGTTCTACATGAAGATCCTCAACTCACACTCCCATCCAGTGTACATCAATAAAGGCGATTCACACCAATAAATAAAAAGCAACCATAACATATGATCAACATGTTGAACCGTTGAACAATATATTTAGACCCCAAAATAATGATATATTTGGACTTCCCTCCCAAAGGAATGTAACTATTGATGGGTTAGACAAACCCACAAAGACCAACCCCTTATTGGATATTGAACATGGGTACAAATAGAGCCTCTGTAGATGGTTCTACCTATTACCACCCCATATCAAGATCATTTTAAACAAACAACCCTCAAGGAATCATCCATTCTATTGATTCATTGATAGATCAATTAGACTCTATGGAAGAAATATATTCACAAGTTCATATGAAATGAATGTCTTACCATGAATCAGTGGCTCAGAACCCTCCCCATTAAATTTTGGGAACCCTAAATTTCTAATTTTCAATCAATCGAGATATCGAAAAAAATATTTAATGCATTTCATGTCCAATTATGATCCCATGATGGGAACCCATTAAACAAAGAATCATGGAAACTCAGTTTCATTAGGTAAACATTGATAGGGATAGCTTTATTTTTGTTATATGAGTTTTCCAGCTCAATCAATCATGGGATGAAGAGATCTCAATTGGCAGTATATATTTACATTTAGCTCCATACAGTAGAAGACATCAATCCTCGATTTCTCTAACTATAAACAATGGAAGGATGAGATTACATCTGATTACATTTCTTGACGAAATGGGATTATTTACATCTTGAAACATCACCATTCCCAAGATTTTTTTGTCTATTTGTATAGATAATATCCATGATGACTTCCAAAATCTACACATACCTATGATATATAATGGTCTGATTTTTTATCTTATCAATGTTTTTATAATACAAGAATCCATCTAAGAAACCTATTCCATGTCCCAAGTAATTCCATAAACTCATTGGAAGAGAATAGGGAAAGAATATGTTTCCATAGTTATAATTATTCTAGGCCCAAAAACTCTCCTAGATACAAATATTGATCCAAATCACACAGAATCCCCAAGTGAACATCATAAAAAATTCCTATCTCTCTATGATGAGTAATGGTAGAAGTGGTAGAACAAGTTTTAGGAACTAATGACTGATTTTTATTCTTTTCATGGTGAGACAATATCATGATATATCATAACAACATTAGAAAAAACATTCTCATGCTTTGAAATCCCACGAGGCCTGATTATGGTGGTCTCAAATATCTCCCAAACTATTTCTCCTTCAATTAAAAATTATATAAAAACATTTGGGAAAGTTTCATTTTGAATTTCATCATGTAAAAAAATGGTGGACTATGGATAAGTAATGTAGGGAAATCCACACAAAAATGTTGCTTTTGTTTTTACCTCCCATCTAGTGGTAGAGGGTGAATGGAAAGAAGATACAAAAATGGATTGTCGAAGTTCACTGATTGGATGGTCATAAATATTATCTACCTAAATCATACTGTGTTATGATCATATTTGAAACAACACACTATCCCACAACAAAATCCTATATTGTATGACCAAATCCATCAGCACATCAGTCCTCTAAAAACTTGTCTTAGAAGAAAAGAAATAGCCTGAATGGTGGAAAGGATGAATATAAAATGATCCAATATAAGAGACAAAGATGGACTTGATTCTTTTTGGATTCTTTCCTTTTGTCTAAGAATAATGGGCACTACCCTTCCAAATAGTGAAATATTATTTGACACGTGAGAGACATTCCTCATCACAAGAAGAGTTTATTTCACATCCAATATTTAATTCACTTAATTGATCACTTTTACGGTGATGATTATAGATTTGAACTTGATTTCCCTGTATCTAATTTGGGAATTTTGGGAAGAGGCCATTAGAGAGGAGGAAATACAAGAAGATGTGTTCACGATCAAAATCAATTCTCTAGCCATGTCTCATTACAGACTGTCTATATGTTTGAGATCCCTAAGAGAGACCCCTAGAAGGCCTATATGAAGAATAGAAGATTACCCATATGTACCAGGGATTTTCCTAACCTGGTCAGCTAAAAAGATCAACAAAAGGAGACATCATCACCAAATAAACCTCGACACACTGGAAGACCTAGTCATCCTAACCCATCGAGGACATGATCAGCTTAAACTTATATTCCATGGAGCAATTTGACTACACTAGGTTCTTTAGTTCCAAAAGTTTCTATGAGAGAATAGCCTCATAATAGTAAGTGTAGGTATTTAGCTAAAATATTTTATATTCTAAAGCAATTAGCCATGGTACCGGAAATGTATTCAATATTATATTCCTTATATTTATCAAAAGACCTATGTAAAGTGATCATAGATTCTTTTATAATCCCTCATTTCCTTGAAGCTAAAGTCTTGGATGCTGAAGTATATCATGAAGTAATAGATCTTGTTCAATTCCCCATGATCATATCTTTCATGGAGAAGTGTACAAATGACACTATACAAAGACTCATTAGAAATTTGTGTTTATTTTTATGGATAAATGACATTTATATATAATGTTATTTCATTGAAAATGACTCTGAATTAAACCTAATTATAGTTATAACACTTCACATGATATGATAAAATGAGGCCAACCTATCCCCCTATGATATAATATTACAATGTTATGAAAGGATGGATAAAATTCCTTCAATTGAATTAATCTCAAGGCCTATTTTGCGGACCAAATGTCTGACTCAAACTTTTTGGTTGGACATTTAGAGATAACTTTCAACATGATACTAGAAATACCTTGGTTATATCAGCATTAAGAATTCCCCTCATTATACCCCCAAAACCACATATATTACATTAATGGTCAAATTGGGACATTGTATTGTGATAAATCCCCCTGAACAATCATGTGAAACACTATACATTAATGAAGGATTCTACAATTTGGAAGGTAAAAAACCCATGAATGATAGTGTTTCATGGGGTATAGCCTATATTAGTCTCTAAATGACCCCATCCAACCCTTAAAAATTCTCATTGAAGAATATTTGCTACCTATCCATCAAATCAATGTCATGGGGCCAAATTCATGTGCATATTAGACAACCTTCATGATATAAGTCATGAAAACATATATTGGTAGTCCAAATAAGATCAAAACCTCTCCAGTTTTAGAATCATGAATGAAATTTCCCTTATTCTATCCATGGAGTATGACTAGATCTTTGCCTCCAAATTTGAGTCAAACGTGGGTGGAGATTCTCCTTCTCAATCCCTCACTCCATCCCTTATGTAACATCGAAGAGACCCCACAACGTCCAATAGTTTATATGATGTTGCTTCATCTTCTAGATACCAAAATTTTGACTCCACCCTGAACTCTAGAGATCGTACTTCATCACATACTTTCACATAGAGGATGGAAGAAGAGGAAGAGGAAGATAAAGGGGAGGATCTGAGGGATTCCCCTCCAAAATTTGAGGAAGGTGATTCTACCACCTTTAATGAACTCATGAAAATGAACATTGGTATAGAATATGCCCCATGAATCAACTTGATTAGAATATGCATGTTTTATAAATGGAAATATGTACATTCTAAATTCATCAAGAAACATGAAGACGTGTTTTCCTAATGTCAAGATTCAATCCCTTGTTATCCACTCACGACCTGGGCTTTCCCACAAACCACTAGGTATATAAATAGGCAGCTAGGAGGACACACCTGAATCATGCCACCAAAATTGATGCTGGATTTAACAATATAATCTTTTAAATTTTCATTCAGGATGTTTAGTACCCAAAATGGGTTGCTGACATAGTGCTAGTAGAGAAGAATAATGAAAAAATAAAGGTCTATATCGACTTCAAATATCTCAATTAAGAACTATTCAAAGTATTATTTTTCACTCCCAATAATAGATCTTAGGATAGATTCAATAGATGTTTATGAATACCTACACTTAATGGGTGGATATTTTGGGTGTAATCATACAATAATTTCCCATGAATATGAGGAATTCACCGCCTTCATGGATCCTGGGGGTCTATTTTCCTATCATGTAAAGTCATTTGACTTGATAAATACTAAAACTATATAACAAAGTGACTTGTATCACATATTAAAACCCTTATTTGGGAGGTTTTTTAATACTATGTTGATGAACTGGTGGTTAGGTCTCGATAATGTTCAAACCACCAAGATGATCATTAGTACATCTTCAAAAAACTGTTATAGTATTGCTTGAGGATGAAACCCTTAAAATGTGGTTTTGGGGTTACATGAGGAATTTTTTTCAGGTTTATGATATGAAATCATGGCATTAAATTATACCTAGAGAAGAATAATTCCATACTCCATATGTGACCATATCGTAACATTATATTTTTGATGGGTTTATAGGGAGACCTTTCCTACATTTGGAATGTTATTGGAGTCCTTGGAGGAAAGTGTTTTTCCTTCACTAGGTTAATGAATAAGTGGGTAACATATTAGTTTAATGGAGAATATCATGAAACATTTTAATGCATTGTGAAATATATATTAATTTCCCCAGTTTTAATGAAAACAATTGAGGAGGGACTCCTCATCCTATACATGGTAACCCTATAATGATCACTGGGTGATTTCCACACATGGAATAATGATTCCCTGTATTATGAATACATCTATTATCTCATTCAAATCATACAAAAAACTAAGACACATTACTTAGTTACTGAGAAGAACTTCTTTACATAAATATATATATTTTAGAAATCCAGGCTCTACCTACAACATGATGAGATATATTTGGTCACCCGTAAAAGCCTGCTAAAATATATCAACAAATGAACTCTTTTGACAAAATTATTGGAATAGTGGGTGGTTATATTTTAGTTGTTTGACATTTAGTTCATGCCTTAGAATTCTATAAATGGTATTTCCATGGAATAATTTTTTTAGATGATATATCTGCAAAATAAATTCCATTAAATACAAAATTTCCTAATCAATTGATTTTTTCTGTTCAAGAGGGCCCCCAGATATGTGAGATGTATTTAAACGTCACATCAATAATCTGATAAAGAATGAGAATAGAATACCCGAATCCTAACAATGTTATGTTGGGAATAATGATCATCTATCCAGAATAGGTAGTCTTTTCTTACCCTTAACTTTTATCTGAAGAATGTAAAAACATTTAGGTATAATATCATAATCTCATTACAGGGAATGAAGTGAAATAGAAAATACTATGTGAAATCATGATAATGAAAGGTTATTTAGAGATAGTGATTAAATAGATCAATTTGAATTATGCTTTCATAAAAGAAAAATTAATCCCCCTTCATGACTATGACCAAGGACTAATGGAAGTCTTCCCCTCAAATATGGAATCCACTAATATCCAACACTCACAGAATGCTTAATAAGACTCATTGGTGAATACATCCATGAAATTGGATAATCTAGATCAAGATGACATAGTCATTTATATTTTACATCAACGAATATTATTTCCCTTTCTTTATTTTACTATAGAAGAAATAAATAAGGATAATTACATTCCCAAACTATAAGATCATATGACCAATTATATGATACCCATTGTGGAATACCATAAGAAAGGAGTGATATCTTTAGTAAGATCTTAAAAATTGAAAATCCAGTGGTAAGTGACCAACAATACTCTTCATAATGACCCAAATAAACAGAATATTCTCCATAAATGCGGATTTATGGATTGATTCTTTGGTTCATCGAGGGAGACGATTCTGAATCTATTCTAAATGAAGTTCATATAAGATACCAGGCTTCCCACAAGTCTGGGTTCAGGATATCCAATCAGAAAAGAGAAATGGATATTTATTACCTTTACTGACAAATTATTTCACATTGTTCACTATGAAGTTTCATTCTATACAAGGGAATTCAAACTTAATCCATCAACCCCCGAAGTTTCTACATATAGCCAAATCCTATTGTTCATTATTCATATGGTGAATGGATGTTTTAGGGATATATCTTCTAGATACATCCATGAAGTTAAAAAACATCATAACAACTATTGAATTCTTCACCAAATGATAGGAATTAATACCCCTCATGGAAGTATGGACTAAAAGAATTGTCAACTTTTTGAATTTCTATATCATTATTAGATTTGGTATCCCTTTTACAATACTAATTCAAAAGGAAACCAATTATTCTTATTATGAGATTGAGAATCTATATCCGAAGAATAATATCATGACATTAATTTATATTATTAGCATGTGGAAACTATTGAAACGATATAGGCCTTCAACAAGACCATATCAAATATACTCTAGAGGATGGTTGATAAAGATAAAATTTCTTGACCAAACAAGATATTTCATGCCTTGTGGGACTACAAGACTATAACCTGCAAATCGAAATAGGAGACCCCATATTCACTTTTATATGGGATAAAAATTGTCCTACATATTTAGATCTAGTTGACCTCACTAAATAATCCCATATTCTATCAATTATCTAAAGACGATCAATCAAAAAAATAGTTTGATGAATTATAGAAACTTGATGAGAAGAGATTTCAAACATTTCATCACATGGAGGTCCATCAAATTTGTATAACATGATTTTTAACAAGAAATTATGCCACCACTCACTACTCCCAGGGTATTTGGTACTAGTATTATGTACTCTAATGTTACCAAGAAGGAAGCTTCGAAAGATAGATCTAGAATGAGAGAGACCTTATTTTATGAACAAGGTACACTCTAATGGAACATATTCTTTGATCTAGATGGATGGATATCTCTTGATGACCCTAACTAATTAAATCTTTCTCTAGAAATACATTTTGTGATAAATACACTCTCATCCACATTTATAGATGATGAATTAATGAAACCAATTCTATTTAAATATATGTTAAAAAATATAGAATCATGGTCCTATATGCATGACCATAAACGAAATACCATGTGGGCCTAGTCCTATGACCTAAATCAAAAATACATCATTTTCCGAGATTCATGAATGTAAACTATAATTAGTAACATCGTTGTTATAATACATTATACAGCTGGATAATTTTATTTCCACATGATGTAATACTGCATGGTTCATGTCCTTTTGGCTCACCATAAAACTATGGAATGTTTTAACTATGCTTGAGTGAATCATAATCTTTGGTGTTGGTCTCCCACTAATAGTTTTCCTAGAACTAATTGTGGTTTGACTCCTACTATCAGCAGATACATAATGAATATTATACCTTATTTCATGAGGCTATAAATAAATGAAAAAAAACCATAAACCCTCTCTATAAGACAAATATAGATTCTTGTAGGAGACTTTAATAAGGGTTCCCTCATTTAGGATACCATAATTGAAATATGAATACCCCTCTCCTGTATTAAAACAAATATCTCTATATGGGACATCAGAATCCATGACGAATACCACTCAACATTCTCCCTTTGTACTCAGACAGATTCCTTCCACAAATCATACTCATTGTCTAGGGTTGTTTTGGATATCTATATGGTTTACTCGACTATCGGCAATAGAATTTCATATTTCCAAGGACACCTTTTTTTCAATATTAATTAAAAAAATAGTTGTTTTTCAGGAGGAACTCAAAAAAATTTCATTTCTAGAACATTCTTCTTTGGGAGAGACCCATTTTATATCTGTAAGCCCCAAAAACATTATGATGGAAACTCTCTTTTTGAATAATGGTATGTGTTCATTCCATTCATTCATGTCTCATACCCCTTCTCCTAATATGGAAATTCTTAGGACTATGGTTTAAAATTTCTTTATTCACATTTGAAGTATGTAGGGACATCCTTGGCCCAGTAATTCTCACATCACTCATTGTCTCTATGATGTTCATCCCTAGCGGTATGGCCTAAAACTGAAAGACTTCACCTCATCCGAGTCACATGAAATTAAAATATAGAAACATTTATTCTAAAAAATCCTTTAACATGTTGTCATATAATATGTACCAAGTATATGATTCCCTAGTAAACTAGTTTAGTAAACCTCGTATCAAAAAATATTATGCCTCTCATGATATTATTTCTTGAATGCCAAGGAGACATTATTTGGGATTGATGCCCAATTTTCCAGGTCGGGTAAACTACGTACTTTCTCCATAACATTAAACTAAACTATTCACATATCTTTCTTGACATAATTTTTTTATAACTATGAATGGACTGATTCTTATTCCCATTAGATTCTTGGTGAATCTTTAATCCTTTATCACATTCAACCCACTAATTAATAAAAATTACCATGTTTGAATTTTTATCACCATTATGTGGGGGAAGAATTCTTCACCGCTTCTTATTTATCACATCAATCATAGCTCATGTCTGATTAGGGTTTGTGGTATTAGATTCCACACATGACCAATACTTCTCAGTTCACATCAATGTTTTCATGGGCCAATTCATTATGGATTAAATGGAACACTACAAATCCTTAACAAATGATTTTATTGTTCATGGTTGACACCTATTCCATGAAGTTAATTCAATTAATACATTTGAATTATTCTTACATTGATGTGATATTTATTTAAACCCTAATCAAACATCCTATCCCAACAGAAAAATGGTAAATACCATCACTCTTCTATGTACAAGTTATATCTTCATAAAAGGATTGAATATGGGTTCTCACCCAATTCATGACATCGTATTGAAAACATTGTCTCTTATCCATAGAAGAATTCAATCAATACATGGAATCATTTAAGAAACATTTCTGGAATTATTCTCTATTTGATGACATTCTTGATGATTTCTAGATCCTCTCTCTTGGGCCTAGCCATAATACAAAAAAACACATACCTATGTATTGTTCAGACCTATATATGGAAACTTTTATCCCCACATTTGGTTATTTTTTATATTAAATTATCCTTCTATATCTATGAAATTTTTTGCACGACCCATCTTGGAGGGGATTATGCAGTGACTAACTCATGCCTTCCTATAATAGGCTAGGGCCTAGTGACTAGCACCGAGTAGGTATATCCCATAAATGAGAGTCATTTTCCTAATGTACATGTTCACATAAACACATCTCCAATCCACACAATAATGTAATGTAAAACAACTGACACAATGAAAGTGTACAAATTTGATCCCACAACTAGAGTATGCAAAGAAATAATGGAAAAGTAAATAGGGTAGAAATAAAATCCCACAAAAAAGAGTCTGTACACAATCTCAACAGAAATTATATGAATTATAACTGGATCCATGGGTGAGAGATAAGTAAAGATACCATCCCTATAAACACCTCAGTATGCCTAGCTGCAGCTATGCTCTACCCACTCCCTATCATCATAGCACATCATAAAAAGAGAAACTATCTGCGAAAGACATGAAACGGGTGGGAAAATCCACTGAAAGGTTGAGTATAACAATACATAGAAGGATAACAAATAACACTAACCATGAAATAAAAAAATTATAGTAAAATCAATATAAAACCTAACAATGTATAAAATATACAAGTAGATTAAGATCCCAGAAACACTCAGGAGAGACACCAAGCCATCAGGCTATCACAACCAACTATAACCCATAGGATTCTGCGTGAAGCATGCTTGTTCAGGGAGAAATCACTCCTCAAGCCATTATATCATCAGATACCCTGGAAAATGATGTATATCTCATTTGGGATCTACCCAAAGAGAACACATTGGTCAAAGAAGACTAAGATACATAGAGAGGTGGTTACACTCAGAAGCACTGGGTGTCACCACAAACCCTGTCTATATAAAACCTCATCATAAGAGAGTATATTAAAAAGGTTCCACAAACCATACCAATGTGGTATGCTGGATGTAGGATCAAATCCCTACTCTGGGAGGACACACTAATTCCACAAACTACGACTAGGGATGAAAGATGATCACAGTTTGGTCTCATGAAGGAACATCACAACTCTATCTCAGACAAAAACTCTAGAGAGGATGATAATCTAGTGATGTGGTAGTAATGCTTCACTATACACTCAAGGAAAGGACCAATAGAATGAATTCACCCTATACATGTCCAAAATAGGAAAAATTAACTCCTTAAGCAGACATGATGGGAGTACATGGTAGGTCCTAGGGGGTACACTGGGTGTTCAGATTTACAATTCCTTTCCCTTTTGGATGACCCTCACAAACCATGTCGTCTCCATTACACAGTGTGTATGATGAGTACATGTTGTGTAGAGACATATGGTTTCCTATTTTTGTTCCTTGGGGATGTCCATTTATAGAAGCTATGTCCATGTACCGGTCCATGTATTCTAAGTCGTGTCTGTGTCTATGTACATGGTGTTTCATATAGTTGTGTACTATTACCCATGTCTAGGTAATCTTTATAGTACATGATGAGTCAACCCAATAGGGTCGCACACCGTGTGATCATCACCTCCTTCGGAAACCATAGCTACCACTAAAGGGGGACACACACTATGTATAATACTAGGTTACATGCCGCTTTGTTCGTGTTTTTTCTTGATCTTGAGTCATTCTCCATTTTTAATCACACACCATTTACACCTTCATATTCATATAAAATGCTTCATAAATACTATATCTACATCAAACACACCTTTCCACCATTATCTCACAGGGGGCAAGCCTCAAAACATATATGGATCCTTTCCTCTAACGTACTGTTTCCACACACTACCAAGGAAGGTTGTATAATTCTATATCAGTTATCATTCTTCCTAAATCTACACATTATAAAAATCAACCCTCAATCCACATCCACCATCAAGTTTCATACCCGTGGGTTCGATCCGTTGCATGGTGGAATGGTTGAACAATGATCCAGAACAGAGTATTTATCAAACTGTTGGCCTAGGGATTACCAATGTTGATCACCCCATGAAATTGGGGAGAGATCCATAAATCATAAAAGTGAGGAATGAACCTATTTAATTTTTATTTGGTCCTTGATTTATTTTCTTATAAAGGAATAAAAGAGGGATAATCAATGAATCAAGAATAAACACTACTGTCCAATTGAAATTAACCAACCACTCGTTGGTCAATCCATGTTCATTAGATCGATATGAATTCATCCAGGATTTATGAATAGTATGAAATTAATAAACCCAAACACCATATCTTATGTTTGGATTGATCAATAATGAGTAACAGTTCAACTATCGTGGTTGATGAGAACCCATAACTCTGTCAGTGTGACGATCCATGATTTTATCCTAACCTATTTTCATCTTCCATGAATACTCTTCCAAAGTGGCGTCTATGTCTCCAGTATTTATAATCCAACCCTGGGATAATTTAAATAGTCTTAAACTTATTGAGGGTGAAGGTTGATGTGTTTAGAAAAAAAATTCTTACATGATATATAAATAATTTATTTTTCAACCCTGAAAACGTTTTCACAAATGACCCAAGAAGACAAAATTTAGGTCATGTCTCGGGTTGAACTAATGTTACGAGCTCAAAAATTCCCTCTTATTTCTGATTTGACCACCTATATGACTTATTCCATTTTTTCATGAAAATAAAGTGCCCGTGATATAAAATATTTTTTTATTTTCCAAGAATTTAATCTAGTCACACGAAGTCTCAGAATCTCACACAATCACAGTGCCTAGTATAAAAAATAATCCATATTATACATAAAAATCATATACGCAAAATCTGAGACATTACATTCTTCCAACCTTGGGGCATTACGTCCCCCCAAATCCAAAACAATGGATGGAAAAAAATATAAGGGTACTCCACACAAATTTGAGCCTCCCTCTCCCATGTGCGATCCTAGAGATTCATATGATTCCACCAGACACACCCCAAAAAATCTATCATCCAAAAAGTATCATATCCTACCGATCCTTGATTTACATTGGGTAAATAGCTAATGTATCTCCATCCTCGATGTACATCTCGCCCCAGTCAATGTTGCGTGATGGGACAAGAAAGTATTTCCTTAGTTCTGGATAGGGAAGGAATCGTGTATCCAATCCAGCTGTGGAGATAGAGCCTCAAGTTACAACAACTCACCAACTCTATATAATATATAGAAATGGTCGATGAACCATAGAGATTGATTTGTGCCCTAGAAAATTACCTGAAATCACTATCGAGGTGAAACACAAAGGAATAGATGGTCCCCTTCCACAAACTCCAAAGGCCCTCTATGCCTATTAGAAATGACTTCTAATGGCTCTGTGCAGTCTTAATCCACTCTTGTATGATCTCCACTTTCTTTGTTGTAGGTGGATCCAAATTCAAACCCATGAGTGTCAACTCTACGAGGTCAGTCCAACAATGTGTTTTCCTATAGGGTCTCCGATACAAAACCTCAAATTGTTCCACAACAATGGTAGAATGGTTGCTATTATTGCATGAATACTACATCATTGATAAATGATCCTCCCAAATATTGAGAAATTATTTGATGAAAGATCACGACATGTCCTCCAAAACCTGTTTTGGCCTTTAGTCTGTTGGTGAAATGGTCTCCTCAATCGTAACTGGGACCCAAATGCCTCCTGTAATCCCTTCCACAACTAAGAAGTAAAGGGGGAATCATTAATAGAAGATATCATCGATGGAAATCCATGTAGTTGAAGTATCTCATGTGTGTTAAAGAGTCCCAAGTTCTTTTAAAATGTCTGCTTCCAGATAGATTGGATGTGGGCAGACTTTTTGTGTTGATCGATGATCCCCTTGAAGGAATTATGTCTCCTTGATGTACATTGTATGAAAATAAAAAATTACATAGATATCCATCCCACATATATTAAGGAACCTCAAGGGGTTGAGATAAAGCCACTGAATAATGGTCCCTAGCCTTAACATTTAGACAAGTTATAAATCGTGGAAGAAACATTAAAAATCCTTTATTTATCCATGGCCACCAAAACTGATGTTTGAGGTCTTGGTACATCATTACCCCACCGTGATGTACCGCCTAAGGGGATTTATAAAACTCCCTTAGAAATTCATCCCAAATTGTATCTAGTACTAATTCACATTCTTGGAAATGAATGGATTGATCCCCACCTTCTGAATATATATCAGGAGAATTGCCTATGGATATATGAGCACATAGGATCTCGCAATCAAATTCCACAAGTTGTGCCTCCTAGAATCGCTATATGAGTTGGGAGTGATAACCATAAACAAGAGTAAATATTCTCCATATACATCCAAAAATAAAAAAACAATGAGTTTAATAGCTCCATCCTCTCGATCAGTAGCTATGAACAAGATATCTTGATAAGAGAATATTCCACAATATTCCACTTACAAAGAGTATATACAATATCAACCTCAAAGACATTGATAAACATTATACATCACCTCTTTCTCATTTTTAAATCATTTTAAGAGAATATATACTTGAGACTCTTGTGGATAGAGTAGAAGTGAAACCACTCACCCATAAGGTAGTGTCACCACATATTTGAATGAAAGACTGCCATTGTGAACCACAGACAATCATCTGTTGCTGATGCATGAGGACACAAGCAAGAATTGTTCTTTATGAATTGCAGAATACCAGATACTCAACACCATAATCTGGTAACCACAAGGTGGGAGTTCTCGTCATCCTCTTCCTCATCTCTTGAAAGTAGTGCTTGCACTTTTTCATCCACACGAATGAAAACCCTTTTCATGACAATGCATTCAAGGTTTCTTCCACTATTAATATGTAATTAACCAATGTATTATCATTGTAATTAACTTATTATAATTATGTATTGTAGTATAATCACACAATATTACTTATAAAAGACAATAAAAACCACATAAAAAACGAATGAGTTGAACAAAAGGTATCTTTAGAAGTTATGGAATGTATTCTGATGAAATAGTAACTTGAGAATTTGTACACTGATGCGACCCTTTAGAATTGTGAACTAGAATATTTAATATTAACAATATATATAAAATAAGTGAAGATATGGTTTATATTATCATATTATAAGAAAATTAATATTTTTAAAAATAATTAATAAAATGTTTCTATTTTCTTAAGTCTTGTATATTTTATTACATTTTTTTATTTATTTAATAACTTAAAATGAAATTTATTTTCATAAAATGTATTCATAAATTTATATTTTTTTGTCTTATTATCATAAAACAAATTTTTGAGACATTAATTAATTTTATAAAGCATTTGAAAAGTAGTTTAAATTTCAAAATTTTTAATTTTCAAGTGAATTATGATTTTAATTGAAATTAAATTTCTCATATATAGAATAATATTTTAATAAAATGGATTTCCTATTTGAATTATATAAAAATTAAAATTTTTGGCGATAATTTTTGGTATTTTTCTATATTACATATTTTTTCGCTTAATAGTAAAATATGATAATTTATGATAAATGATAAATAAATGAATTTATCGATTATGCTTGAGTAATGGTTAATGTAAATGGAATTTTGGTTAATCTCAAATTCTCTATTTTTTATTTTTGGTCACATGAATCTGGACTATTCATTTTCCAATGAAAAAATATTAAACTACTGATTAAAATAATGGAAAACCCCTCATTTCCTCCACTATAAATACCACCACTCTTTACCTCCTCTCTTCACTCCTCTAAATCCTTTTTATGAGTCTAAATTATTCTCAAATATCTGCCTAATCCCCTCTCCCATGTCCAAATTACCTTGGTCTCTTTAAAAGTCCAATCCTCTCTCTTAAAGAGGTTCTCAATGAATATATATTCAAGAGGTAGATTCCACTTTTCATTTATTTTATTTCCTTCCAAGTTCCATTATTTTTTTTATAAAAATGTTATGATAAATCTACTTCCTTAAATGTAATATAATGAGGTTATTTTAATGGAATAATTCTTCATCACCTCTCCCTTCCCATCTATTAATATTATAAATTAATACACTGTCTGAGATGTGCTAATTCATCACATTCTAGGACGATGAGTTTTCAATTTCTAATACAAAAATTAAATTTTGGTAATGAAATAATTTTGATCGTTTAAACAGTCTATTATATATGAATAATTTTAAATTTAATTTTCTAGATTCATTTTTTCACATAATATTAATTTATAATGAAAAATGTTTTCATTGTGATCGCAAACTGCCAATTAACCCAAACAGTTATCATTAATGTTTTATTGGATGATTTATCTTCACTCCAAATAATCAAATGAATTTTAAAAACATGAAATCTTATGGATGTTCACTAATAATATATAAACCCAATTATTGAGACCCATTATCATCATATATGTTTATCTGCACATGTATATAGCTAAACCAATCATGAAAACTGAGGAAAAAAACACTCCAAAAAACAATTGATCCTCTTAAACCATAAAAAATCTTGTGAATGAACTTAATAAGGAATAATAAATCAATTATATGTAGAATAGGTTCTATAAATAATAATTAGTTAATGTAATTCAATTATCTAGGACATTAAGATGATGTAAATGACACTATGGTGATTAAGGTGTGGAATTCTACCCGAACCTCCATTATTACTTCAGGTTGCTATGTCTTTCTTTATACCGAAATGATGTTATAATTTATTTTTATTTAAATATTCTATGTTCTATTTATATACACTAAAATCATGTATAAATATCCATTCAACATTATTTTTTAATAATATACATGTTTTTAAATGATTCCCCACTCAATACTCCCCGATAAGTAAACCTGATTAAGGGAACATTCCAAATTCATACCCAAATTCAAGGGAACACTATATTGTATTTTAAGATACCATTTATTTTATAAAAGAATCCATTTATTATGGAATCCTTAATGGTTAAATTCTGGTTTGGTATAATATATTATTATCTTTTCTATTATAAATGCTCTTTATGAATTTCCATAAAACCACACTAAAATGATTTAATGTTAAAATATATTAAATACTTTTCTAACTTGTTTTTAATTTTTTTCAGCCGTTAAAATAATATATGTTTATTTTACTTTATAAAAGTCCTTGAATGTTTTGATTCCTTTTGTTAATGGACACTTGTATGATATACCCATTCATTATGATTTATGAAATGATTATGATACCCATTTATTTCCATGGGCACCCTTATGGTTAGGAATGATTGATTATGTATAATTCATAATTTAGAAAACATATTCATGAACATGTTATGATGGGTGCGCCCTGATAACTCTCAAATGTATTTGGTATCATTGAGTCTCATGAAACGTTATGTGCAATGGTCTTGGGGGTTTACCTTAACTCATGCTCCCATCTGCAATGGTCTTGGTGGTTAACCTTGATTTGTGATCCCCTATGTGAAAAAAGCCTTAATATGTTCTAATGTCATTATATATGTTGCTTCCACATTACTATGAATCCATTTTTTATGATCCCATGTTTATATGTTATGATTCCTTATGTTCCATTCCTTTTTAAATCATTATTCCAAGCCTTCTAAACCATGTGCTAAAGATCTATTCTTATTTTTTCCCCCTTAATGGGATTTTAGCTCATCCCTTCATTCATATTATCCCCAGTTTATCCTATGAATATATATGAGCACAATAGATGTGGGATCTCGTTAAGAATAATAAATAACGAAATGTTTTGTATAGTTTCAAGTTTTCTATTTTATGTAACTTATCCTCCAAGACACTAGAATTTAAGGTGCTTGACCTCTAATATGATGTCCAATTGTGCTTCAAATCATGTAATGTTATGTGCAATGGGAAAAGGTATGTATAGTTGGTATCATAAGATGGTCTAGTTATTTTTGGAGATTAGGAATTGGGAACTTTAGGAAGTCCTTAGGGATGAGATAAATATTAAAAAAAATCTATGAATCTTGGTATGTATGGAGTATGTTGTTTATAAGGAAAATACATCATTTTCAGGATAAGAACAGATGGATTTATCTCTAGAACATATTTATCTAGGGGTAAAACATGAAAACATCACTTTTATCTAGACTCTAATGGGAAAAGGTTCACACCAATGAGAGTTTCCGCACTCCAGGATTGACACTCCCAGGGGATATGCTTTGGTAAATTCATAATCTCATTATGAACCCTTATGTAGGGAATTAAATAAGATACCCATATATTATATGTTATGAAACAAGGATAACCAAAATTTAATCCTTGGGAATCTCAAGTTAGGATATAATTTTCCTTTATGATTTTATCCATTTATGTTTAATGTGTCATTTCAATGGTTATTATCTATGTATTCAATCCCATTAATTGTACGTTACTTTTCATAGTAAATTGCTGGAAATTGAAAACACATAGAAATAATCAATTTGATATGAAATGTGATGATTTCTCTAATGATATTCCTAATATGATGGTAACATGTTCTCAAAACATTATTGCAGTACTTACTCAGATGGATCAATTTATGAATAATAACTTGAATCATGTTGAACACCCTCCTCCTCCATGGAAAGAGAAATTTTTCATTTAATCCTTCATGCAGAAAAGGTCTACCATTTTTAGTGGATCTACTGATCCCCTCATCATGAAAAAATTGATTAAATCCATTGAAAAGATATTATATTCCCTCACATTCTTAGAAGTAGAGAAACTCATACTGGCGGTCTATTTTTTTGATGGGAATGGTGATCAATGTGGAAACTGATCAAGAATAAAATTCCCCAATTGGAAATTGAATCCATGTATTGGGATTAATTCAATAAAATGTTTTTCAATAAATATTACCCTTGAACCCTCCACCTCATGATGGAAACAGTGTTCCTCAGACTCAAGTAAAAATAATTTGAGTCCATCAGGGTGTATGAATCAAACATCACAAGGCTTGATAGATATGCCTCTAGTTTTTTCATGAACATGGAATGAAAGGTGGATCAATTCTTTAGAGGACTAAAGTTGAGTATATGAAATGTGTTGTAAATTTTTGACATCAATAGTTATGAAGAGATTCTCTATTGTGACCTCAAGGTTAAAATGGAGATCAGAGATTCCAAGTGAAAAAAGTGGAAATGGAGTCTAACATGGGTATTTCCGCAAATAAATACCACGATGTTAAGAAGATACAACATCCCATGTGTAAAAATACTGGGAAGAAGCATCCTAGTAACTGTCTAAAGGTAACCAATAATTTCTTCAAATGTGTAAGAATGTGACATATAGCTAAGAACTACCATAAAGAAATGATGAATCCTAGTAATGTGGAAGAAGAAAGGGAGGATCAGATCAACACTCATCTTGAAGTGTAGTATTACAACTACAAGGAGCGTGGTCATTATGTGAGCAATTTCCCTAAGCAAAGGGTTATCGGAGGTAATCAACAATAACATCCAAGGTAACAAAAAAGGTATTATGCTATCACTACTATTAAGGTGGATTCAGGCAATGATGTGGGGACATGTATTCTAATTATTCCTTCAATTATATTGAATGTACTAATTCATTCTAGTTGAATTCATTCTTTTATATCATTCATGTTTTGAAGAACTATTCAAATACCGCCTCAAAATTTGGAGTTTGAGTTATCTGTGAGAAACACCAATAGGGAAATTTTTTCCTCCATGGTTTATAACTCTTTCCCGATAAATGTTTGTGGAGAAAATCTCATAGAAAATAATTTCATAATTCCTTTACTAGAGTTCTATTTTATCTTGGATATGGATTGGCTATCTTTATATAAATCCAACACCATCTTTCGAGAATGAGAGATCACTCTTCATATCCAGTAGCATCCTCCGATTCATTACAAGTGTAAAAACAAGATGAATCTCTGTGAGAATAATTTTCTCAAGTGTTGATATTAATGACTTATGAGAAGTCATATTTTGATCAAATGATTTAGAAAATAGAGATAATCATGAATGAAGACATTCCCATGGTGAGTGATTACACAAAAGAATCCCTGAAAAATTTCATGGTGTTCCTCTTTATCGAGAAGTTCTGTTCTCAATTTAATTTATTCCTGGATCCCTCCATATATCAAATTCACCTTATCGAATGGCCACTGTTGACCTGGAAGAGTTCAAGAAGTGGTTACAAAAAAATCCGGAGAAGGGTTTTATATGCCCAAGTTCTTCACAATGGGGAGAACCAATCTTCTTTGTTAAGAATATTGATGGTTCAATGTGCCCCTGCATTGATTATTGTGATCTCGATAAAATCATTATAGAGAAAAAATATCCATTTCCTCGAATAGATAACTTATTTGATCATATTTGAGGGGCCATTTATTTCTCTAAGGTGAAACATCGGTCGGGTTATCACCAATTATTGGAGAGGAAGGAAGATATTCTCAAAACTAGAATTTGAAAAATGTATTGACACTGTGAGTTTTTAGTGATGCCATTTGGGCCAACTAATGCTCTAGAAATATTATTGGATGTAATGAAAAGATTATTTATAGATTACCATGACAAATTTGTTATATTACTTATCGATGGTATTCAAATTTACTCCAACAATAAGGAGGAACATGAGAAGAATTTGAATACAGTGACGATGACATTGACAAGGGAGATACTTTATGAAAATTACAGTAAATGTGATTTTAGGATGGAGGAAGTCCCATTTTTTTGGAATTTTATCACTATATGATGAATATCTACAAACCCATCCAGGAAATAGGCAATTAAAGAGATGCCCGGGACAACATCTGTAATGGATATTTGAAGCATAATGGGTCTATTTGGGTATTATGAATGATTTTTGGGGAAATTATCATGGTTTTCAAACCCAATTACCAATATGACATGGAAAGAGTGTTGTATGTATAGACTCAAGATTTTGATGAAAGTTATAAGGAGCTCAAAAAGAGGCTTATAACTACACCAATACTCACACTACCGAGAAGTGGAGAACTCTTTGTGGGTTATAATGATTCTTTAAAATTTTCATAGGATATGTACTGATGAAAAATGACAAAGTGACATCCTATAATTAAAGGTAGCTGAAAATCCATGAGAAAAAATATCCCATGCATGATCTAGAGTTAGTGGTTGTGATATTTTCATTGAAAATTTGGTAGAATGAACTCTTTGTAGGAAGTGTGATATATATACTAATCACAAGAGTCTGAAATATATATTCTCACATAAAGATATTTATATGAACTAGTGAATATTGTTAGATATCATCAAGGATTATGACTACCTAATCCACTGCCATCCTGGTAAGGAAAATAAAGTGTCGAATTCTCTAAGTATAAATGATCCAACATCTTTATCAGTGATGAGAATTGAAAAGGATCCAATATTCTTATATTTGAAGAGGATGGACATGGAGATAATTAAAGGAGGAACATCATCAATCATTTCACAAATGATTTCTTCTCTATCACTCATAGAGAAAATAAGGACGATTAATGAAATGATGTGGAAATTTTGAAAAGGGTGGAAGCTTTTAAGAATAGGGAATCCTCTGAGTTCATGATTGATGAGGAAGGAGTTGTAATATTTCGATCAAGATTAAGTGTACCATCCGATCAATATATAATGAAGGATCTATTGAATGATGCTCATAGCTCAACCTTCTGTATTAACCCAGAGAGTACAATGGTATATGAAGATATCTGAGAGAACTTTTGGTGGGACAATATGAAGAAGGAAGATGCTGAGTATACATCAAAGTTCCTAGTATGTCAGAAAGTGAAGGATGAAAGGAAACTATTTAAGGGGATGATGTAACCACTACCCATACCCACATGGAAGTGGGATAATATTACCACATACTGTTCCACTAGATTTCAAAGGACATATAGTGGAAAAATTTCTATGTGGGTTATTTTTGATCATCGTACAAAGTCGTCTTACTTTATTTCAATTCGCGTGATCTGCTCCCTAGATCAACATAAAAGAATATATATCAAAGGGTTGATAAGGCTTCATGGAATACAATAATATATTGTATCCGATTGATATCAGAGATTCACCTAAAAATTATGGAAATGTCTCTAACATCTGCTAAGCACTGAGATGAACATCAGTATATCCGATCATCCAAAAACTGATGGACACTCATAGAAAATTATTTAGACACTAGAAGACATTTTGAGAGAATAATCTGTGGACTTCAAAGTAGTATGGGACCAACATCTTTGACTGGTTTAATTCACTTACAATAATAGTTTCCACTCGAGCATCCGAATGGAACCATATGAATTCCTTTATGGGAAAATGCGAAGAACACCGACATGTTGTTATGACACCAGTGAGCATAATATTATAGGACATAAAATGTAAAAAATGGTGGAGATGGTGAAAACAATTTAGTAGCACATCAAGTCATCTCGAATTCAACAAACAGAGCTTTGAAAACAATCATCTAAGAGACCTATTTCTTAAAGTTGGAGACAAGGTATTCCTCTAAATATCTCCATGGAAGAAGGACATGAGTGTTGGGACGAAAGGAAAGATATGTCCCAAGTACATTTTCCCCATAGAGATCCTTGATTGTGTAAAAGCTATGAACTATCGACAAGCACTTCCACCTACCATGTCTAGAGTACATGATGTATTCCACGTATCCCTCTTAAAGAAGTATATACTAGATATACCACATGTACTCTGTTCAATAGAAGTATATTTGGATAATGATATTTCTTATGAGGATTAGCCAGTGAATATATTGGATCATAGAGATAAAGTTATACCCAAAAGGCTACTCACCTGGTAAAAGTACCTTGGAGGAACCATAAGTACGAAGAGGGAACATGGGAACTAGAGGATGCAATGAATTAAAAGTACCATAATCAATTTAAGGCATATAATTTAAAAATAAATTTCGAGGGTGAAATTTAATAATGGGGGTAGAATTTAATGACCCCATGTTTTATCAATGGAATTACATTAATATAATTATGTCTTATATTATAGTCAAATAATATTACTTATAGAACATATTACAAGCCTTATAAACAAATAATGAGTGGAAGAAAAGGTATCTCTAGAACATATGAAACATATACTAATGAAATAGTAACATGACCTTTGGAATAGTAATGTGACCCTTATGTATGGTAAACCATACAATGTAATAATAATATTATAAATAAAACAAGTGAAAATATGATATAATTATATCATTTTATATGTAAATAAATATTTTAAAAAATTATTAATAACGTTTTTGTATTTTTGTAAATCATGTATATTTAATTAAAAACTGTATGATTAATTTAATAAATTAAATGAAAATTTATTTACATAAAATTAATTATTAAATTATTAATTTTATGTATTATGATCATAAGACAATTTTATGAGGCCTTAATTAATTTTTTATGTGTTATAAAAGTTGTTTTAATATTAATATTTGTATTTTTCATTTAAATTATGATTTAAATTTAAATATAAATTTATCTTATTTATATATATAATATTCATCAAATGGAGTTCATTTTTGAATTCTACACATCTAAATATGGTGGAGGATAATTTTTGGTATTTTCTAAAAAAACATGAATTTATGGTGAGTAGTAAAATAGGATAATTTCAGATAAATGATAAATAATTGAATTTTTGAACCATTCTTGAGTCATGGATGATTCAAATGGCCTTTAATTCAAACTCACAGTCACTCTTTACTGTTTTCAGTCACAAGAATAAATACTATTCACAGTCTTGAGAAAAAATATTAAACTAACGATTAAAATAATGAGAAACCCCTCATATCCTCCACTATAAATACCACCACTATTTACCTATTCTCTTCACTCCTCTCAAGCATTATTCATCAACTAAAGTCTACTCAAATATCTTCCTAATACCCTCTCCCACACCCTACATACAATTGTATCTTCAAAACACCAAATCCTATCCACTAAAGGGGTTACTAAGGAAGACATATTCTAGAGGTAAATTCATCTATTTCATTTCATTTATTTTCATTCAAGATCCTTTCTTTCTTTTTCTTTAATCACCTAATTTCCTAATTATTTAGTGATAAATATATTATCATAAATGTACAATAATTTTGTTATGATAATGGAAAAATTCCTCATCACCTCTCCTTTCCCCTCTGTTTATACTAGAAATTAAAAAACCAGCTAAGATGTGTTAATTCTTCACATTTCAGGATGATGGATTTTCAATTTCTATTACCAATTTCAATTTTATTCATGAAAACATTTTAATGGTTGAACCAGACTATAATATATGTGTTATTTTTAATTTATGGTTCCATAATATTTTGTTCACATGATATTAATTTATATACTAAAATGTGTTTGTTGTGATTGAAAACTGCCAATTAACTAAAACAATTCTCATTAATGATTTATATAATAATTCATCTTCACTCCAAACAACCAAATGAATTTTATAACCATATATTTTTTTGATTATATACTAATAACATTTATCTCAAATTCTTGACACCAATTCTCATATTACATGTTTATCGTCACACGTATATAAGTAAACCAGACATGAAAACCAAGGAAACAAATGCTCCCAAACAATGAAATTGAACCTCTTAAACTATCAAAAGGATAATGAGTAAATATAATTAGTAAAAAAATAAATGAAATGAATAAGTTGTTTTTTACATACTAATTAATTACTGTAATTTGATTATCCAGGATATTATGATCAAGTTAAGGACACCATCATTATTAAGATAAAGGATTCTACTTGAACCACCCATATTCCTTGGGGTTACTGCATAATTCCTTATACACAAATAATGTTATATTTTAATATTATGTACATATTATAAATATTGATTATATTATCCAAACTGATGTGTCAATATCTTGTCATCATTCTCTTTTGGGGATATAATTTTTTTAAATGATTTTCTCCTCAATACTTCCCGATAAGAAAACATGTTTAAGGGAACTTCCTGAATTCTTAACCAATTTCAAGCACACTATATCATCTATTTTAAGACACCATTTATTTTATAAAATAATTATTTTTTATTATGAAAACCTTCTTGATTCACTTCTGGTTTTATACAAGATATCAATTCCTTTACTATTTTAAACACTCTTTACTATTTTCTTTAAAGCTACACTAAAATATTTTAATACTAAAAATTCATAAATACTTTTATTACATGATTTCAATTATGTTTGACATCACATAAAATGATTTATTATTATTTTAAATTATTAATTTCTATATATCTTTTAATTAATTTATTTTAGGGACACTTGTATGATAAACCAATTCAGTACGCTTTTTGACATGATTATGATACCAATTTCTTTTAATGGGTACCTGTATGATTATGTATGATTGATTATGTATGATTTTTAATGTGAAAAAAATATTCATGAACTTGAAAAGATGAGTGTTCCATATATCGATCCAATTCATTGGGTAATGTTGAGTCTCCTGAGATGTTGTGTGCAACGGTCTTGGTGTTAGCCTTGACTCGTGAATTTCTACGTTTAACGGGCCTTGACTCATTCCTTCTAACTGATGTGTTAAAGTATTATTTTTTTATTACCTCACTGAGATTTTTAGCTCAACTCATTATTCATGTTATCCCCAGGTTATCCTATGATGATTTATGAGAAATATTTATGTTTGGATCACTTTATGAAGATTAAATAAGGAATCATTCGGTTTAGTTCCATGTGTTTAGTTTTATGTACCCAGTCTCCCAAAAAACTACACTTTATGATACGTGGAATGTAATATTATGTTTAATTATTCTTGACTTCAATTAATTTTATGTGTAAAATGGTAGGTTCACTATATAATATGTTGGGTAAAATCCTCCGATAGTAACATTCCAATCCAAGGAAACTACGCACCTCGTTAACACTCTTGGGTGACTCCAAAGAAATAAATGACTCAACCATTGATAGATCCACTACAACTCCATCCTCGGAGATAACATGTCCATGAAAATAGACCTCTTGAATGGTAAAATGGCACATTATTAGATTCCTATAAATTTGGTGATATTGAAGTGTGTCCAAGACCATCATATAGTGTCTTATGTGCTCCTCTTTAGACTTCGAATACAGTAGGATGTCATCAATGAACAATACCATGAACCATTCTAAGAAACGATGAAAGATATAGTTCATGGGTCTCATGAATACTGATGGGGGGTTTTCAAGCCAAACAGCATCGTCAAGTACTCATAGTGGCCATAACAACATCTAAAGTCCGTCTTCTATATGTATCCATCCCATACATGTAGCTGGTGATAGCCTGATCTGAGGCCAGTCATTGAGATCCATCACACACATTTCAACTATTCAGAGAGATCATCAATCTTCGGTTGGGGATACTTCTTCTCCACAGTCACTTCATTCGGGGTGCCAGTAATCCACACATAACCTCATGCACCTATATTACATCATGAGAAACAAAACTGGGGTTGCCAAGGGTGAAACACTAGGAATCATGAAGCCCTTCCTCTACAATTACTCAAACTTCACCCTCGTTAAATAATATTCTACGAGATCCATCCAATATGCAGGTGTAGATATTGGTGTAATCATAGGGTTTTGATAAATAAATAATTCTATCTCCAAGATGATAGTTATGGATGGAACATCCTTATGAAAATTATCTTCAGAATCGACCACCACTGCAAGAAATCGAGTAATCATAAAATCCACTACACTTAGGGTTAGGCTAGAGAACTGATGAGTAATCGACTACACCCTCCTATGTCTGAGTCTTTCGAGAACTTACAAGATTTCATTTTCACCTAAAAAGAAACACTTGGTTCCACTACTACCCACACACCTCAATCTTCACCTAAAAAGTAAATCTATGTTGAACTGTAGATAATTATTCCATACCAAGAATAATATCATAAGGCCTGAATGTCGCAACCAAGATATCCGAAATGAATGTATTGACTCAAAGAGTCATGTCAAACTATTGACACCAGTGTGTGATCACCGAGTCTCCTCCAATAGAATTATCCAAGTGTATGGTTTGAGTCAAGGGTTCAAGAAGAATCTCTGACTCTTGAAAAATAATTGTGGAATGAGAAGAATGACAAAAACCTATGTCTATCAAAAATTCATAGATGGTAGAAAATACAGAGAACATACCTTATATCATTTATGGATCCTAGGGGTCATATTCCTCCATATCCCCTACATGGCCTTCTCCCGGCCCACAGGCTCTCTATGCCTTGTGTGGACCACCTGATTATGGTGGCAGTAATTGGTTGAACCTCTGACCACCTCATGCGTCCCTTTCTACCCCTCTTCCATGTCCACTTCCTCGTGGCCACCATACTCCTTCTTCTTTTTCTATATTTGTGGCCTGTCGAACATCTCCCAATTAGTAGTGTGATGGGTCAGGAAATATCATACCATATGTCCCTGGTCTTTTCATGAGAAAAGTCTTATGTCCCTTGGCTGATTCGTTCCACCATGAGAGACTTTCACCATTAACACTACGTCTTGGGATCACCTCCTGAAGCACCTATCATTCTTGGATTCATTTAAATGTAGTTGGTTTCCTATTACAGAGTTATCAGCTATTAGTTTCCCACAGCTATCTCACACTATTGGTGTATGCTCAACTCGAAATATTTAGACCAACACGGCTCACCCAAGTACCCCCACATAGGTAATAATGATAAGGGATACCACCGATCTCATGATGACCTAAATAAGTGGTCTCGTACCATATCCAAATACTAGCATGAGAGATCTTTAAACATCACTGAATACTATGCCATAGTCATACTACCCTACTGTATATACTGAAACTATTCTATGCGTATTGATCATAACATGGTTGGATATGTAACATCCCCGGTAAAAAAGAGTAATAAATATTTCATATTTATTAATATTTGTGAATTAAATATTAATTTTACTTTAATGGGGTCTCTATGTTTGATAGCGTACCTGATACACAACAGCGTGTTTCTTTGAAATCTTACATTGCACACTACTAATAAAATATTATTATTTAAAATGGAAGTTAACTCCTAGTCGTTGTATTGGAATGAATGAAGAAAAATAACTACAATATGATTATACATGTTTGTTAAATGTGTTTACATTTATCCAATAAAACGTTAGAGGCTTAAAATGTGAATGAATCTAATTTTAAGCATAATTTACATTAAAAGGTCGATTTACAACCTTTTAATGGAGAACCCTCTTCAAATATAGTTTTGGTCATTTTTATCTGTTATATTTGAACAAATAAATATTTTCTTTAGATTAGGGACTTAAAATTTTACTTTGGATAAATTTTTACTATTTTTTTGATAAAGATCATTTTTTAATGAATAGTGAAAAATGCTGTATTTTAATTCAAAAGTGACTTTTAATATAATTTATTTATATGGTTAGATTATATTTTTAATTGGTTTTAAAGTGTAATTAGAATATATTTTTACCATTTAATCCAATTTTGTTTATTGTAATTAATTTCACATTAAAATTGGACATAAACAAGTATCAATCTTTTGATAGTTATTGTTTCTTAAAAAAATGCTATTTGATATGATAACTGAAATTAATTTTAAATTAATTAATGAAACTTCTATGATTATAATATGAAAAAATAGACATCATTTAAGAATTTTTACTATAAAATATATGTTAGGCTTATTTTTTGTATTTTTTAAAAAAACATCCATTTTGGATGAATAGTGAAACCACTCACTAGTAGTTAAAAAAACTGAATTTTTCATTTAAATGAAATTTTACCACTTCTGTGAATTTAATTTTGAAAATCAAACATACATGGATGCTTTTATTAAGTAAAATTTGGTTCAATAAGATAAAAATAATTTTTTGTGAATAGTAAATCTTGACTTATTTACTGCGCTTATAGTTACATAAGGTAATTCAAGGTAAAAGGAATATTATAATAATTCAGAATTATCTTAAAACATGTCCAAACCTTATTTATTGAATCTTTTAAAAACATGGGAGTATTTGGGTCGATTTTGGGACCCAATTTAGCCACTTTAGAGTGATAATTACAATTTAGATTAATTAACTTGAAGTAATGGAAAAAAAGACAGAAAAATATATTTTAGTAATTTAATTCTTATAATGGGTTATATAAATTATATTTTAGACTATAAATATTAATTTTAAAGATAAATATATGTCATACATCATGGTATTTTTTATAAAATTTTTAGACTTCGAATAAATTAGTTTATTTATGATACAATAATGATGCAGTGTTTACCTCATTAATTAATCATTTAATTAAATAAGATTACAAATATTACAATAACATCCAAAACCAGTCCAATTCTTATTGGATGATTTTATTTCAACCCTGAGTTATCTTATATTTGACTCTAAGTATTTTTTTACCTTTTGAAACTGAATATAAGTTTATAATAAAATAATAAGTTCACTCTTTCCTAAAGAGCCCCTCCTCCCCCTTATAAAAGGCTCTCACTTCTAACCAATTCCTCACTCCTCTCAAGCATTTATGCTAGTCCAAAATCTGCCCAATTAATATTCCTATATCCCTATACTTATTCTAGAAGCCTTAAATTAAGCATAAGGTACATCAAGAAGTTCTTTTGGTTCAAACCAATGGAAGTTACCCAAATTAAAGGTAACAGTTTCTCTTAACTTCTTTTCATTTATTTTACTTCTACAACCCCTAAAATATTTTTATTCCTTTATTTTATAACTAATCCCATATATTAAATATATTAGGATTTTTTAGGAGATGTATTCGAACTACACTTACACACACCTCTATCTAATGGGGGAAGAAATTATTGTTTCTGTGGATGGAAAACTAACGCCTCACAAGACGATGATTGTTCATTTATCTCATACGGCCTATCATGGTGTCCATTAAGATGACACTATATTTATATATGATATATATTATGTTTATGTTTTCTTTATTCTTCTTTATTTTCCTTTTATAGAATACCATTATTGTTTCCATTATTGGTAAACGTGATAATTTCATTTGAGGAAGTGCGGACTACCGCCCCCTCAAATGGATATGACTCGTTAATGTCATATGTGGGATGTATAAAGGATGGTTTTAATGATATTATATATAATATTATACTATAATTATAATATACCTATGTATCATTATGTTCTAATTCCATTAAAATGAGAAATAGAAATGGAAGTAGCGTTCATGCGTCCGTTCGGCTTACCCTCTCCATGAATGGTGCATTTCATTTCATACCTCCAAATGTTATGTAATATTATAAATACAAGTATATACTGGATATAAATGATATATATGATATCTAAATCATGAATATCATTCTAGATATAATAAAATTTT
This sequence comes from Viscum album, assembly GCA_963277665.1. NCBI lineage: Eukaryota > Viridiplantae > Streptophyta > Magnoliopsida > Santalales > Viscaceae > Viscum > Viscum album. Next base: position 604,872,659 of record OY728139.1, on the reverse strand, counting down.
GACCATATAGACAACTTGTAAATATAAGGTGATCATTTTTGACTCAAGTACCAAATATCGGCAAAATGAATGTTATTATCTTAAATGATTACATAATATTTATAAAAATGTAATAAGTGATATAAAAGGAATAATAAACATGAAAATGGATCTTGTCAAGTAGAAATTAACTTTATTTAATTATTTCGGAGATTAAAGAATGATTGAGTCAAGTCGGACACGAGGTAAGGGGCTTCGTCCCAATCACCTTTCATTGATGCATATTTAGTTTTATACATGAATTTATTTTATACAGTGTACAAACCACTTTGACTTTTAATTTATATCAAAGGGAATATTTTTATACGAATCGTTTTACTAAATGACAAACAATAATGTTTTTTACGTAAGCAGTGAGAACGACCTTTCCACACTGTGAGTATTATTTGATCTTTCGCTTCCTTAAAAAGCCGTAATGTTTTTAAAAGGAAAAAATAAATAACATATACTATTTTAGGTGTTTTGGTATTGAAAATGATTTTGAGAATTCATTTATTATTTCAATATCAATAAATGATATTTTTTATTTCAATGGGGAAATTTTATCTTTCCTTTATGCTTATGTTATGTGTAATGATCATGTTATGGTTCTTGGGAATTATTTATGTATTTGGGTTGTTCTGTTATAAACCAAGGGTGGATGAGCCCAAGAAAGCTCTCAAATGCAATGGGTAACGTGACGGAGGTAAATGTGAATGTTTATCCTAAGAGATTTAGGGAATATATTGTGATGGGTATTCCAAAGCAACTCCCTATGTAGCTGTGATAGCTATATTGTAAGTATGTTATGGATGTCACAAGGTACCTTTATGATTTATGTTTTCTATGTGTTATTCATAAATCTTATGTTATCATTGGGTAAGGAAAAGAGTTTATGTTTTGTATGTATTTATGAACAAATGTTTTCATTCTTTTTTTTAACCCTTACTGAGCTTTTTATGCTCATACAATGTTTTAAAATGTTTTCACAGGACATAAAGATGAATAGGGTCAGGGATGGGATTAAGGAAAAGTATTGCTATAAAAAACATGGTACTAGACATGACTCTTTATTTTCAAGAGTTTTTATTTTATGAAAAAAATGGAAATTGTTTAGAAGTTTCAAATTTTTAATCTTTTGAGATGTAATAGTTATTTCCTAATTCTCTAAAACTATAAACCTGAAAAGATCCTCAATGTGAATTATTTATTTAATTCAAAATTATGTAATGTTTAAGGACGAGTCCTTATATTTTGTATCAGATGTCGGTTTAGATAACTTTAGGAGTTAGGATATTGTTAAATTAATATCCATAAAGCAATTTATGTTAATATTGAAATAATATAGCATCTAAAGATTACCATGTTGCTTCGCCTAAGATATTTTTATGTTCAGAATGGTTTTCTGCAGAGGAAACAGGGAAAATATGTTTGGACGACATGAGGCGGAAGACAACCTTCCAAATCAGTAACCTAAGATGGTCGGAATCGGAACTGAACAGTTTGTGGCTGTGATGGCACAGTTGAATCAGGAAATAAATGGTGGTGGTATCCATGTACGAGATCAGCCAAATCAACCACAAAGGAACATATCTGTAGTGGAGCATTTCATGAGGCAACATCCCCCATCATTCATAGGATCATTTGACCTGGTGCTTGCAGAAGGGTGGATTAAAGCACAGGAAACTATTTTCTTTGTCATGGGTTGTTCATAAAATTAAAAGGTTTGTCTCGCTGTTTACCATTTTGAAGGTGAAGCTGATCAGTGGTGGTTGATGGTGGAAAATATCAGGGATAGTGAGGAGATTTATGTTCTCTATTGGGATGAATTCAAAGGTTTGTTTCATGAGAAATATTTTCCTTAGGTGGTTTATCTTAGAATGGAAAAAAATTCCTATAATTGAGGCAGGAGGATGACACAGTTGATGTTTATGAAACAAAATTCACTCGACTGGAAAGGTATGCTCATAATTTCATACAAGATCATTATAGTAAAATCAACCGTTTTTACTCAGGATTAATGCCCAACTATTGAAGGACTTTAGCTTATCATTATTTCAGAAGTTATGAAAAACTTTTTCGTTGTGCGGAGAAGGTGGAAATGTAATTTTCTGGTGATCAGGTGTTCTTTGAAAAACAACAGAGTAAGAGGTCGAGGTGGCAGGAAAAAGGGAAGAACTCTACAAAAAAGTATGATGGTTAGAAACTTAAGTTCACAGTTTGTGAAAATTGTGGTAAAATCATGCTGGGGAATGTCTTTTGAATTTTGGTACATGGTACCGATGTGGTAAAATGGAACATAAGGCTCGTACACTACTACAAACACGGCCTTTATCAGCGCTAAAAATGGCATTTATCAGTGCTAGAAAAGCGCTGATAAAGACAGCGTAGATAGGGGGGGTCCCCTTTATCAGTGCTCTGAAAAGCGCTGATATTGGACCCCTTTATCAGCGCTAAAAAAAAGCGCTGATAAAAGTACCCCTTTATCAGGGATTTTTTTAGCGCTGATAAAGGGGTCCTATATCAGCTCTTCCTTTATCAGCGCTTTCGTTTTAGTGCTGATAAAGGACCATTTTATCATCACTTTTAAAAAAGTGCTGATAAAAGTTAAAAAAAATAAAAAAAAATTAAAAAATACTGTGAATCGGGTGGGCTTTTATAGCGCTTGAGACCCCCATTTAACAGTGTTTTTCTGCCCCTGTACAGCACCCCATGAACCCCATGCACCCCTTTCACCCTTTAATAGCGCTTACTGTTATATTCCCCCATGCGCGCGCGCCCCTGCCTCCCACAGGATTTGAACTCGAGACCTCCCCCCTGCGCGCCTAAGCCTTTACTACTACTCTATTTTGATTTGTCTTCCAATTCATGATATCTATATATATATATATAGTTATATTTATTTGTATAGTAATATATATTTATATTAATATATATATAGTTATTAGATTATAATATATATATAGTTATATTATAATATATATATATAGTTATATTATAATATATATATATAGTTATATTAATATATATATATATAGTAATATTAATATATATATATATAGTGATATTAATATATATATATATATATATATATATTTATTTATATTTATTCGTATAGTAATATATATTTATATTCATATATATATAGTTATATTAACATATATATAGTTATATGAATATATATATAGTTATATGAATATATATAGTTATATGAATATATATATATATATATGTAGTTATATTAATATATATATAGTTATTAGATTAAAATATATATATATATAGTTAGATTAATATATATATATATAGTTAGATTAATATATATATATATATATAGTTAGATTAATATATAGGTATATAAATATTCATATATTGGTATTTTAAATAAAATGGATATTAGTTATTATTTTGATAAAGCTAATATATTTTATATGTAAATATGTTTAATTATTTATTTAAAAAATTTAATTTTTAGGTGCGAATATATAAAAAATATGTACATATAGTTATATATTTGATTATAAATAGCAGTTCATTATAAAAAAGGATAAAATTTCAAAGACATAATATCAATATGAATGTAATACCTTGGAATAAATTCAATCCCCGGCAAAAAAATCCAATAATACCCCCTTAAACGAGTTTGAAAATCCACAAAATGTTAAAAAATTTGGGTACCCCGACAAAAAACTCAGTTTGGAGGCCTTCTGGGCCTTTTTTGGCCTCAAAAAATGCTTGTCCGGGGTCTCTTGGGTCACATCGACGTAGAGCTCGTCCCAGGATTCGATTTGATATGTGGTAGAACTCAAATGGACACACGGATCAAAAGTTATGGCCGTTTAAAGTTTGAGTTGCGTTTTCAACATATTTTGGATCTTTTTTTTAATTTTTTTAATTTTTTTTAGTCCTAAAATTGTTATTAAATGACTATTACTCCATAATGATTATCAAATTATTAATTAATTTTTTTTTTAATTTTTTAATAAGTCATTTTCACTAAATATCTTATATATTAAGTATAATAAGTGTAAATGTACATTTATACTTATCTTAAATATATTTAGAAATTATATATTATATTTATATAACAATATAACTATATTTATATATTAATATATTAATATATTTGTAATTTTTTTTGAACCCGACCCTTTATCAGCGCTAAAAAAAGCGCTGATAAAGGGGGGCGCTACGAAAAACTGTTTTTTTGGTAGTGGTAATTGCACAGAAAAGATCAGGGTAATGGTAAGATAAAATTTTATTTTCAGTTAGTAAAATGTTTTAAGTGCTATGAAATGGGTCATTATGCATTGGAGTATCCAACAAAGAACTCAACTGAAGGAAAGTGGCCAGACTACAAGCAGAATGCGGTGGTGAAATCCTTTGCAACGACTTCAGCAGATGGTGGACCATCAAATGAAGTTGTATCAAGTAAACTGTTTTTTTTTCAGATTATGCTAATGTGTTGTTTTATTCAGTTTCTACAAACTCTTTCATTTATGAGATGTTTTCTAGTAAATTGTGAATTCCATATCAAGATATGAATACAGAACTTACAGTAAAAACACCTGGTGGAAATTTTGTGACAAAAAGAAAACATAAGAACATTCTTGTCCTCGTGTGTGTAAATAATTTACCTGAAAACCTTATTTTTTTGCCTCTAGTAGAGTTTTATGTTATTGTTGGTATGAATTGGCTTTATTTTTAACTTTCTATGATTGAGTACAGAGCTAAATAGGTATCTTTTTAGAATGATTTTCAGTTTTTATACAACAATGAACCCTTGCTTTTGATAACATATCTGGAAGCTGAGAAACTGGTAAAAGATGGAAATGAATCTTACCTTGCACATATTGTTGAAAATAAAGGAAATGTTCAGACTAATTATGTTCCAATGGTAAATGAGTACCTTTACGTTTTTTCTAATGAGTTTCCTTGTATTATACCTGATCGGGAAGTTTAATTTATTGTTGACTTAGTTCCTGATGCTAAGCTAATTTCAAAACCCCCTTATTGAATAGCTCAAATTCAACTATTATAGTTAAATAAGAAATAGGAGGAGTTATTAGATAAATTTTTCATTCAATGTAGCACATCACCATGTGGTGCTCTTGTCTTGTTTGTTAAAAATAATGATGGTTCAATGAGACTTTGCATTGATTATAGAGCATTGAATAACATCAATGTTAAGAACAAGTATCCTTTTCCTCATATCGATGATTTGTTTGATCAGCTCCAGGGAGCTCAATATTTTTCGAATATTGATTTGAGGTCGGAGTAACATCAGTTGAAAGTAAAATAAGTATACATTCCGAAGACAACATTTTATACTAGATATGGCCATTATGAATTTGTAGTTATGCCTTTTGGTTTAACCAATGCACATGCTGTATTCATGGATCTTATGAATAGAATTCTCTATGAGTTCTCGGATAAGATTGTGGTTGTGTTCCTTGATTATATTTTGGTTTTTTCCAAAAGTAAGAGGAAAATGAAATACATTTACGGGTGGACTTTCAAACCTTAAAAGAAAAGAAACTGTAGGGGAAATTCAGAAAATGTGAGTTTTGGTTGCAATAAATTTCTTTCCATTGTCACATTGTATCAAAATATGGCATAACGGTTGATCCTGTAAAAATAGTTGTTGAAAAATTTCCAAGACCCACAAATATAACTGAGATTCGTAGTTTTCATGGTTTGGAAGGTTATTACTGGAGGTTTGTGGAAATGTTTTCATGGTTTTCTAGTCCAATGACTAAGTTAAATCGAAAAGGAGTTAAGTTCGTCTAGAAAAAAGAATGTGATGATTGTTTACATGAATTTAAAAGATTATTTGTGAATGCTTCAGTTTTGGAACTATCATCCCGAAATAGTGAGTTTGTTATCTACAGTGATGCTTCATTGAAAGGACTTAGTTGTGTCCTAATGCAGAATTATCAGGTAAATTCTTATGCTTCACATCTGTTGAAACCTCATGAGTTAAATTACCCTACACATGATTTGGAATTAGCTGCTGTTATGTTTTCTGTAAAAATTTAGTGTCCCCATTTGTATGGAGTAAAATGTGAAATATATATTGGTCACAAAATTTTAAAGTATATATCCATTCAAAAAGAATTTAACATGAGACAGATGAGATGGCTGGAATTAATCAAGGACTATGATTGCACAATCCATTACCATCCGGGAAAAGAAAATAAAGTGGCCGATGCTTTGAGTTTAAGAAGTAATGCTTCATTGACCATGTTACATTTGGAACAAGAGCCTTTGGTTTTTGATTTGATAAACATTGGCATAGAAGTTTTTGGTGTAGAAAATTCTTCTGTTTTGTGTCAGGTGACAGTGAGATCATCTCTATTAGACAGAATTAATAAGCACAGATGGAATATAGTGAGTCATAGAAAAAGGTATAGTTGGTTCAGAAGGGTATGTTTCCTGAATGTATCCTTCATAATGATTGTGTTTTGAGATTTGTAAATAGATTATGTGTGCCTTGTGATTCACAGTTGAAGAATGAGTTATTATGTAAAGCTTATAGTTCCCCATTTTCAGTTCATCCTGGCAGTACTAAGATGTACAAAGATCTTCGAGAGTATTACTGGTGGGATGAAATGAAAAGTGATATTTTTTATTTTAATGTGAAGTGTTTGACTTGTCAGCAGGATAAAGTAGAGCGGATGTTACCTAAAGGGATGCTTCATCCTTTACCGGTGCCAGAGTGGAAATTAGAAAATATATCCATGGACTTCGTTGTGGGATTATCAAAGACATCTCGAGGTAATTATACAATCTGGGTTATTATTGATCGATGGACTAAATCTGCTCATTTCCTTCCTATTCGAGATATATTTTCTCTATATCGACTTTCTCGGTTTTATGTTAATGAGATAGTCCGGTTGTATGGAGTTCCCCTCTCCATTGTAACTGATCATGATCCTAGGTTTACTTCTCACTTTTGGAAAGGCCTTCAGAAGTTGTTGGGTACTGAATTAAATTTAATATAGATTTTCATCCTCAATCAAATGGGAAATTAGAGAGAAAAATTCAGTCATTAGTGGATATGTTACGTGCTTGCTCGATGGATTATCAGGTAAGTTGGGACCAACATATTTCTTTGGTTGAATTTTCATATAATAATTGTTTTCATTCTAGTATACAGATGGCTCCATTTGAGGAATTATATGGAAAGAATTGTCAAACTACAACTTTTTGGGATGAAGTAGGTGAAAGGAAGCTGATGAGACCAGAATTTGTAGAAGAGATGACAGATAATGTTCAGTTGATTCAGAAGCACATGAGAACAGCTCAGAGTAAACAGAAAAGTTTTGCAGATAATCGGAGTAAAGATCTTTTTTTGAGGTAGGTGATCATGTCTTTCTCAATGATTCTCCATGGAAAAGTGTGATGTTTTTTGGTAAGAAGGGAAAGTTGACTCCGAGGTTCATTGGACCTTATGAAATTCTGGAGAATGTTGGATTAGTTGCTTACAGATTGGCGTTACCTCTAATTTTATCCCAGGTACATAATGTTTTTCATGTTTCTATGTTGAGAAAGTATATTCCAAATCCATCTCAAGTTTTGATCCTAGAGGTAGTTCAGTTGGAAGTAAATCTCTCTTATGAAGAACAACCAGTCTAGATTAATGACTATAGAAAGGAAGTGTTGTGGAATAAGGTAATTCACCAGGTATAGGTTTTGTGAAAAAACCATATGGTTGAAAAGGAAACGTGAGAATCTGAAAATGCTATGAGAGATAAACACCCCAAGTTATTTTGATAAGTGAATAAAAATTACGAGGATGCAATTTCTAAAAGGGGGGAAGGATGTAACATCCTAGGAAAAAAAATGAATAAGACATATTTCATATTTATTAATATTTGTTAATTAAATATTAGGTTTACTTTAAAGGGGTTTCTATGTTCGATAGCGTACCCGATACGCAACAATGTGTTTCTTTGAAATCTCACATTGCACCCAAATAATTAAATATTATTATTTTAAATGGAAGTTAACTCATAGTCGTTGTATTGGCAGGAAAGAACAAAACTAACTAAAATATGATTATACATGTTTTTTAAATGTATATACATTTATCCAATAAAAAGTTAGAGGCTTAAAATGTGAATGAATCTAATTTTAAGCATAATTTACATTAAAAGGTCGATTTACAACCTTTTAATGGTGAGCCCTCATTAAATCTAGTTTAGGTAATTTTTATATGTTCCATTTGACCAAATAAAATTCTTCCATAGATTTGGGACATCAAAATTTACTTTGGGTAATTTTTTGGTATTTTTCTGATAATGTTCATTTATTAATGAATAGTGAAAATATTGTATTTTAATTCAAAAGTGCCTTTTAATATAATTTATTTATATGGTTAGATTATCTTTTTAATTGGTTTTAAATTTTAATTAGAATATATTTTGACCATTTAATCAAATTTTTTATTGGAATTAATTTCACTTTGAAATTGGATATAAACGAGTATCAATCTTTTGATAGTTATTGTTTCCTAAAAACATGCTATTTGTTTTGATAACGGAAATGAAATTTAAATTAATTAATACAACTTCTATGTTTATTATTTGGTAAAATAGAAATAATTTTTTAATTTGGACTTTCATATATAGCTTAGGCTGAAAGTTTGGTATTTTTCTGAAAAACTTCAATTTTTGATGAATAGTGAAACCACTTAGTAGTAGTTAAAAAAACTAAATTATTCATTTAGATGAAATTTTACCACTTCTGTAAATTAAATTTCAAAAATATGACATACATGGTTTTTGTTAGTATGTAAAATTTGGTTCAATTTGATTAAATAATTTTTGGTGAATATTAACATTTGACTTTTATTTCCCGCGGTTAAAGTTAAATAAGGTAATTCAAGGTAAAAAGAATATTATAATAATTCAAAATTACCTTAACACTTGTCCAAACCTTATTTGTTGAATCATTTACGACCATGGGAATCATCGGGAGGATTTTGGGACCCAATTGAGCCACTTGGGAGTGATAATGACAATTTATATTAATTAACATAAAGTAAAGGGAAAAATGATAAAAACAAATATCTTTTTGTAATTTAATTTTTACAAGGGGTAATATAAATTATCATTTCAACTATAAATATTAATTGTAAAGATAAAAATATTTCCTACATCATGGTATTTGTTTTATAAGTTTTAGACATCGAATAAATTAGATTATTTATGACACAATAATGATGTAGTGTTTACCTCATTAATAAATCATTTAATTAAATATGATTACAAATATTAAAATAACATAAAAAACCTGTCCAATTCTTATTGGATGATTTTATTTATACCATTAGTCAATTTATCATAGACTCTTATGATTTTTCGGCCTTTTTAAACCGTATATAAGTTTATAATAAAATAATATTTTCACACTTTCCTAAAGAGCCCCTCCTCCCCATTATAAAAATACCTCACTTATAACCAATACCTCACACCTCTAAAGCCTTAGGCTCGTCCAAACTCTGCTCTATTAATCTCCCTACATACATCTCCTCCTCCTAGAAGCCTTACCTTAGGCATAAGGCACATCAAGAAGTTCTTTTGGTTCAAACCAAAGGAAGTTATCCAAATTAATGGTAACAGTTTCTCTTTACTTCTTTTCTTTTATTTTACTTCTCCAACCCCTAAAATCTATTTATTAATTTATTTTATAACAAAAAATAGAATCTAAAATATAATAGTATGTTTTTAAGAGATTTATTATTACTACACATACACACACATCCATCTAATGGGTGAAGAACATATTGTTTCTGTGGATGGAAAACTAACACCTCGTGAGATGATGATTCTTCGATTATCTCTACCGCCTATCATGGTGGCCATTAAGATTACACTATATTTATATATGATATATATTATGTTTATGTTTTCTTTATGCTTCGGTATTTTTCTTTTATATTATACATTTATGGTTTCCATTTTGGGTAAATGTGATAATTTAATTTGAGAAAGTGCGGACTACCGCCCCCTCAAAGTGATATGACTCGTTAATGAAATATGTGGGATTTATAAAGGATGGAGTTAATGATATTATATAGGATATTATACTGGAATTATAATATACCTATGTATAATTATGTTTTAATTCCATTAAAATAAGAAATAGAAATGGAAGTAGCGTTTATGCATACGTACGGCTTACCGTCTCCATGAACGGTGCATTTCATTTCTTACCTCCAAATGTTATTTACTATTATAAATAAATCTTGATAATGGATATATATGATATATATGATATCCAAATCATGAATATAATTCTGGATATAATGAAATTTTGACCATATTGATAACTTTTAAATATAATTTGTACATTTTTTACTCAAGTACCAAATATCGAAAAAATGAACGTTATTAACAAAAATGATTACATACTATTTATAACATGGTAATAAGTGATATAAAAGGAATAATAAACTTGAAAAAGGTTCTTAAGCAATTAGAAATTAATTTTAGTTTATTATTCAGGAGATTAAATAACGATCGAGTCAAGTCGGACACGAGGTAGGGGACTTCATCTCAATCTCCTTTCATTGAGGAATATTTAGTTTTATACATGACTTTATTTTATACAGTGTATACGCCCCTTTGACTTTTCATTTAATTCAAAGGGAATATTTTTATACTAAGAATTTTACTAAATGATAAAAAGGAATGTTTTTTTACATAATCAGTGACAATGACCTTTCTGTCGCCATGAGTATTATGTTATCTTTGGAATACTTAACATGCCACAATGTTTTTAAAAGGAAAAAATAAAGAACAAATACAATTTCTACGTATTTTGGTACTGAAAATGATTTTGAGAATGGATTTATTATTTCAATATATTGAAATGATATTTTTTTATTGCAATGGGGAAATTTTATCTTTCATTTATTCTTATGTTATGTGTTATGATCATGTTATGGTTCTTGGGAATTATTTATGTATACAGGTGGTTCCATGATAAAACTAGGGAGGGTGATCCCGAGATAGCTGTCCAATGCATTGGGTAAAGTGACAGAGGTAAACGTGAATGTTTCTCCTAAGAGATTTATGGAATATACTGTGATGGGTACTCCAATGTAACTCCCTATGTAGCTGTGATAGATACATTGTATGTATGTTATGGATTCCATAAGCTACCATTATGATTTATGATTTCTAGGGGTTATTCAGAAATCTTATGTTTTCATGAGGTAAGTAAAAGAGTTTATGTATTCTATGTATTTATGAAAAATGTTTTCTTTTCATTGTTTTTTAACCCTTACTGAGCTTTTTATGCTCATCCCATCTTTTGAAATGTTTTCACAGGACTTAAAGAAGAATAGGGTCAAGGAAGGGATCAAGGAGAAGTAATGCTGTCTAAAACAAGGAACTAGACATGAATTTTTTTTAAAGAGTTTTTATTTTATGAAAATAATGGAAACTCTGTAGATGTGTCTACACTGTAATATTTTTTGATGTAATAGTTATTTCTTAATTCCCTAAAACTCTAAACCTGAAATTATTCTCAATGTGAATTATTCATTTAATTCAATATTATGTAATTTTTAAGGTCGGGTCTTTATAGGATATTACTGCTCCCTAAAATGATGCTCAATGGCCATCTCAAAGTGAGCAGTGTTATCATGTGACTGAGTCACTATGCTCCACTATGTCCCTATATAGCCCTCAATAAGACTCGTAATAAGGAATTCCATATGGCCAGTAGGTATCCTCGCATGGCAGAAAACACCGGTGACTGCCTCTATCCAATCCTAATCTATCCAGGGTTCTGTCTAACCTCTAAACCTATGAGGTAACTACCTCTAAAACCCATACAACACAGTCTGCATATGTGAATCCTCATATAGAACTGATGGTAGTAGCAGCTACTCGACGGGTGGAGGTATAGCTGGTAAACCACCTAGATATGCTTTATCTAGTACATGCCCATGTACCAATGCCTCTTCACTGGTTATATCAACCCTGTGATCACACAGTTGAATCCTGGATGGATGTCTATGTGGAGGCATCCTAAAATAAAACATTATGTACTAAGATCAATAGGGTATATATGTGGATATGAAGAAATAACGACATGGAAAACACAACATATCATATGTGATGCATGTACAACTGATCTTCCATAAGACCAGTGTTCTCATGTACTGAGTAAAAAAATAGGATATCGGGGTCCAGATTTATGGAAATGTCTATTGTTACACCAACACTGGAGTCCCTAGCCTGAAATTGGAACTCAAAACACATAATACCATTACTCCAAACTGACCTCATTGACTCTCAAACCTAATGTATAACTAACCCCCATTGATACCACTCTTTCATGACCCTTCTTATAGGGGCCTGTGCTGTGATTACCTGAAGAATGCCTCCAATAGGCCATGAGATAGTAACTAGCACCATGTAGACATATCCCACAAATGAGAGAATTATCCTAATGTTCCTACATACACACACACACACACACACACACACACATCTCCAAGACACAAAATGATGAAATGTAAAATAAATGATAGAATTAATGCATACATCTAAGATCCCACAACTAGAGTATGCAAGGAAGTAAATAAAAAGTAAATAGAGAGAAAATACAAGCCCCCCACAACGATTCTATACACAGGTCCAACTAAAACTATAATAATTCCATCATTCTCCAAGGGAGAATACTAAGTCAAGATACACTCCAAATAAACACCCTGGTATTCTAATCTCTAGATATGATCCACCCACTCCATGTTCTCTAAGTAAAATATAGAGGGATGTCATATACACAAGTCATGAAATGTGGGGGTAAAGACCATGTAGGGGTTAGCATAACAATACTCAGTAGGATACCCCAAAAACTATAAACATGAATCACAAAGTCTAGTCAGCTCAATAAAAAAATGTGATAATGTATAACATAAACAAGTTGTACAATAACTTAGAAACACTCAATAGGGACACCACGCCATCAGGCAGTCATAACCAACTACTTACCATAGGATAATACTCGAAGTACAATCATTCTAGGAGAACTCACTCCTCGATACATGATATCATCAGTGACACTCGACGAAGAGGTCAAGCTCATTTGGACCCCACCAAAAAATAACTCATTGGTCAAAGAATACTAAGATACATAGAGCGGGGGTCACACACAGAAGCAATGGGGGACACCACAAACCCAATCTGGATAAAGCTAAAACATATGGGGGAATATTCCAACGACTCAACAAACCCTACTGATGTTGGCTTCAAGATGGAGGATCAATTCCCTACTATGAGAGGTCAGGTTGATTCCATATTCACCAACTAGGGTGATAGAGGATCGTAGTACAATCTCGCAGAGGGACACCAAAAAAAAAAATCTAAGGACCATCATCTATAGTTGATCACAATCCAGTAATGTGGAAGTAATGTTGCATTGTACCCTCTAGAAAAGGACCAAGGGAATATGATCATCCTAAACTAGTCTGAAATTAGAAAAATAATCACCTCAAGCACTCTTGATTGGAATATACGGTGTGTCCCAAGGGGTACACGATGTGTTTAGCTATTCCAAATCATTCCTATGTGTATTAAACACACATGAAATGTAGTATCCATTACATGACCTGTAGAATGAGAACACGGAGTATAGAGACATATATTTTCCTACTTGTGTCTCCTTTCCATGTTCCTGTATGGAATCCATATACTTGTTCTAGTTTGTGTATGCCAAGCCATATCTGTCTCAAAGTACACTACATTCCATATGACCGTGTACTATTTCTAGTGTCCATGTACACTCTGGATTACACTATGAGTCAACCATTGACAGTCACATGTCATGTGACAGGGGTCACACATCATGTGATCATCATCTACTTCCTGAACAGTAGACTCCACTGAAGGGGGTCCCACTTGACGTCTAATACCAAGTTACATGTTGTGTTTCTTGGGATATTTCCAGATCTATAATAATTCCTCTGTACTTCTCACATGCTACTTCCACCTCAATTTCCACGTGAAATTTCTCTTTAGATCATGGATCGATGTCGACAGTGACTTTCCACAAGTACTTAAACAAAATTCGGCCTCAGAACTCACCGGGAAACTCATCTCCAACATTCTTTTTTCAGTCACCACCCGAGAAGGGTGTAGAACCCTAGATCCATTCTTGTTCTACCCTGATCTACCCATTGTCACCAATGATCCTCGATCTTCATCCACCATCACATTCAATACTCATGTGTTCGGTCTGTTACTCTGATGAACAGTTTCCCAACAATCTGATACCAGGTATTTAATGAGCCATTGGCCAAGGGATTACCACCAATGATCGTAAGATGAAATTTGGGAGAAATAAATAAATCATAAAATGAGGAAAAAACCATTGTCATTATTTTTTGGACTCAATTTGTTATCATTGAAATGATAAATGAAGAGAGATAATCAATGAATTAGAATAAACAATTATATCCAATTGAAATCTACCAACGACACATGGGTTAATCTGTATTTCTGGTATAAATCCACTTTCATTTAGTAATTATGAATAGGTTGAAGAACAAAAAAACATTGTAACTCAATTTTGGATCGATTTTCAATGAAGAACTATTGTGATATCACCGTTGATGATATCCCCCAACTCTACAGACAAGACAATCCACAATCTGATCTTGATCAGTTGTCATCCGCCATGAATGATCCCCCCAAATGACATCTTGTTCTCCATGGTTTACGATCCAACACTGGGATAATTTCATTAGTCGTAAACTTATATAGGGAGCAGGTCACTATTATGAAAAATTAAATAAATAAATAAATACTTTTAATTTATTTTATTTATTTCAGTCCCCTAAAAGACATTTTCACTAACAACCCATGCCGACCAATGTTAGGTCATTCCAAGTGTAAAGCCACTTTAATGAACTCAATGGTGCACTCATATTTTTGATATAATAACCCATTTAGAAGTCATTCCAATTCTTTAGGAAACCCACGAGTTTGTGATATAAAATATTTTAATATTATTCAAACATCTAATCCATGAACATCTGGACTCAGAATGAAACATTGTCTCAGCACCTAGTATGAAAAAATAATCTATATAATATCTAAATATTATGAAAGAAAAAAATTTGACCTTAAAATTTCCTTCCACAAATTTATCTCTGTGTCAGGGGTAATATGAATCTAAATAAACTTTCCTTGGGCATGGGAAATATAATGATGGATTCCAGAAATCACTATTTTTTGACTATTTAGAACTACACCATAGTTGGATTTTCATAATTCACACACCAAAATGTACCATTAACTAGAGGATGTCATTGTTTGAATATGTATTAATAACCCCTAGTTTTATGTTTATATATCTTCCACAAAATGAACTATCAATCAAAGGTAAATTATTTCTCAAGAGATACCTCTTCTATCTATGTAATTACCATCAATGTTTTCCCCATATCACACTCTATATCTAAAACACCATGATATAGATTAAAACACTTTTCTATTCATTCTAAAAAATGAGAGATAATTCTAGGATAGATTTATGTTAAATCAATGATTTTTAATCTTTCAGTCAATGATAGATGACTGAAAACCATAAACCTCAATGTCCATGTCATAAGATGTTAAACCGCTTGTTGAATGTCCTCATCACAAGACATTAAACTGAATGATGTATAAACCCTTTTCAGGGAGGGTCCATTCCTCCTGATATTGGTCACCCAATATAATTCCCCCTACTTTACAAAAAATACAAATTTGTGTGGGTCCAGCTTCCCATTCATGTCTATCACCAATACAGACTGTCCATTAATTCTAAGAGGAATTTGATTAACTATCCACACTATGGTGTCTTGAGAAATATGGATCTTCACAAACTCCCCGGTCATTGATAATTGAGTGTCAGATTATTGAAGACACCATTATATAAATATGTATTAATAGACCCCATTTATTTCCTGAGTAACCCAAAATTGGGCCTATTTATAAGAGAAACATTTTTCTTTTCGATAGACCTATTCAATAACCATAAGCCCTAACAGATTTACTGGATACCTATTTTAAAATATAGTATTTTTTCATTTCTTAAAAGACTTTACCACACATTCTTCATGATCCATATATCACAAAATTAAGACTCAAAATTACACTTTTCTTGAGTTTGAAAATTGTGGGAAAATTCTCATCGAGTGAGCAATGCTTGGGTTATCATCCCATAACTGATTATCGCGGTTGTTTGACCAAAAACACCAATCACATTAGTCAAAATTTTATGTCTATAAAATTCCCCCAAAATAGACCCAATACTCACCATGTTGAAAACCGAAAAATGGGACCCATGTGTAAAATTTAATCAAACTCATGAGATCTACACTCTCCGTGTATTTGGGAAAAATCAGGAAATGAAATAAAAAAACTCATTAGGATGAAAACCCACATAGGGAGTACTATGAAAAATAATTGTCTTTATCACTAATTTTTTTTCAATATGATGCAGGAGAAAATTATGGTGATGAATGAAAAGTGAAAATGTTCATACGGTCTATCATATAACCCTTTAAATAGTCAAACAACTCTCTGGTAAAAACAAATAGTTAAAAATTAGAGCACTATCATTTGTATATTTTCACTTACAGTGCATTAAAATGAAGGAATTCAATTAAATAAATCATTATCAGTGATTTATTATGATTAAAATAAGTAATATAACATAGAAATAGATAAAGGAGGAGAAAATACATTTATTCATGATTTAAAATACATAGGATCATTGACTTGACAATGTATGTCTTATAATGTTTATGTGAGTTCCTAGATATATGCCTTGAGTTGTTGGACTATAGATCTAGTACTCTATGTAGTTTTCTGAAACCCACCCAATTGTGTGGTGATGAACTCTCTGTTATTATATAGTTTATCCTTCTATGTAACCACAAACGTTTCTCCTTGTGGTGTTAACCTATTCATGGAATAGTGGATTTGGACAATATATTTCATAATATAATTTAGTTATTTTGGATGGAATAATATTTAGATATTTTTCTCATCAATATAGAATTGATACTCCTCCACCTCTAGGGAATGTATTTTCTCCACCTGAGATACAACAACTCTGAGATCTATAAATAAGAATACTAGCTATGCCTCATCAAGCTGTGAATTTTTCTCATCTTCCCCTTGTTGGGTAATTGAATTCACATCATGTTGGATTATGTGGCAATTAACCCCTCCAAAACTCAAAATGGAAAACATGGATGGAATTCGTTGATTTATTGTTGGATGATCATTGAATGGTTTCCATGAAACGGTCTTCCAGATATCTCATAGGAAAATATAGTTGGTGATGTGAAGGGTGTATTTTTTCTACAATTCCAACTAGGATCCAATTTTAGATAGAGAAATGAACTCCGAGATTAATTCACTCAATGAGGAACCCTTCTTTGTACCCTCTAAAATATTATTAACTTCACCTACTAGAATTTACTAAATTGTCATGGAATCTACCCTCTCAGGCTCAACCACCGACATCGATGGTAATAAACATTATATGACACTCCTCATTGGCGTTAGGGGATTAACAATTTGAAATGTGTTGAAACAAACAGAGAAACTAGAAACAATCACCTGTTTATAAATCAAATTCTTCTTTGACATCCATAGTCTCATTTATTTGAGTAATGAACTAAAAATAAGGAACAACATATTAAATGTTCACAATAATCTTTATGGAATTCTCTTGGGAATAACCTTATTTAGGGACCTTAACTATAGCTCCCATAGTAATTAGAGTAATATAGACTTGATGAGATGATCATGAATTTATATTGAAATATTTTCAATATAAAAATCAATAGTAGTCAATATTTTATCAAATAAATCAAATGACTATAATAAAATTTTGTTTAATATAGAAAATAAATAGAAAACTCACATTCTTCCAATTCTCATTCAAAGTCCAAAAAATCCTCTAAATAGAAAAGAATATTCATATTTTTCAGCCTACCCTCATGTTCTGTTATTTCAATAAATATTGTGTCAAGTATGACATCCTCCTCATCTGAATGGATATCCCTAACAAGTGGCATGGGACCCGATTTTCACTGAAATTGATTCTACCTTCTGACCTCTCAGCATGGACCCCATCATCGAAACATGAAGAGTCATGATCCACACCAACACCTTCATTGGACAATTTGAGATGCCTTTAAACCCCTTCTATAATGGAGACATGTATGATGGTGGTTGATTCAGGGTCCTCTAGTATATATTATGGATCTCAATTATCATGAGGACAAATTCCATTGACCAAAATCAAGAAACCTAATGATATTCCATTGAATTTCGTATTAACATCCTCGATAACTATAGTAATGGAAGTAGACATAAATACATATCTTATAACTTCTTCAATAAAAGGCTCAGATTCAATAGTATGAGTTTGTGCCAGACGTAGAATTTCCGACTCGGTGATTGATGGATCAGTACTAGCCCCCTTAAGGGAGTGGAGTGTTGAAACATTTATAAAATGAAATCAAGGTAATACAAGTATGCAGAGAAAGCCAAAAAATTATAATGATAGTATAAAAAGACTCAATAAAGTAAAAATGATGTAGTTAATTTTATAATATTATAATGATTGTAAAAAATACTTATTATAGTACAGACGCTGGGCCATCTACTTTTTACACTTTAATTTATTCACCCATGATGGTGAGTGGATAGTATCAGTAAATTGAGTCATATTTACATAGGGTGAAAGTTTAGACTACACTCCCATTATATCTTCGTCCATAATCCTATTAATCATGTATAATTCTTAGGATTCGGTAGACTAGACCCCCAGTCCGATAGGGGTCCCATCACCCCATATTTTGGTGACTCAGGTGCCACCCTTACCACCCCTTCATCTCATTGCAACTGGAAGATGAATCTCCTCAAAATTAGTGGTAATGGAGTAATTAGTGAATGGGTAAGGGAAATAATATTTATACCTTACTATGTTTGAAAAACTAATCACATTCTTCATCAAATCATCTTGATATCCCTCTAACCATAGCATGTCTGATCATGTTAGATACCTACATTGTAGCTAGGATCTGATCATCAGTGGAATATATTAACATTTAAAACCCCATGATGTATTGACCAACCATAGTAAAATTTCTTACAAGGTGATAATAATAGGGTTCCATAATTTCTGAAATCCTAAGGATTTGTTTTCTCTCCTGGAAAACAACCAAAGAACAATGATATATCAGGTTACTCGTTGACAGAATTGGATTGTTGAAGAACGAATAATATACCCATTCTAATGTGGCATACAAAGAGGAAGAAATTATATCTTTTGAAATTCATACCCTTTGAATTCTATATTTTATAAATGGAGAATTAATGAACAATCTTTGAGACTCCTCCAAATAGTGATGACTAATCCACCTTGGCCCGAAGGATGTTGTGTTTTTGGCCCCCTAATGATTCGTGGATCATGTTCGAGAAATATTAGAGGACTTTTGAGCATTATTATCATCATCATGTGGGAAATACTTTTTACCACACATTCCACACACAATAATTAACATGGACTTGACTAAAGGGATAATTTCTTTCAAACCCCTTAGGGGGTAGGAAACAATCAATGCATAAGTATACCCATGATTTAATTTTATTGATTCTCTCAAAATATATAGTTTGACTGATTATTTTGATAAATCTAATTCCAATATAATAAAATGTTTCCAAGACACCATTGGATTCTTCTCAAGTTCAATATGTGTTTTGGTAGATAAATTTGGTTTTTCATACAGTTGTAGTGGAGGGTGAATAAATATGGGGCATATGACCCACATGTGATCTTGATGTAAATACATGTTTCTAGTATGCTATCTTGGAATGAAATCATATAAGACATCTAACCATCATTATCATTTCCATTTATTACAAATATTTGAGTAGGTGGCTGACCATATAAGAAGAAATTGACCTCCCCTAGTGTATTCAGGCACTTCAGGGATTCACCATACACCACAGATAAAAGATGGATACTAGAAACATCTTGAAAAAATGGGTGAAACTCTCCTTATAAAACTTTAACACCACTTATCATGAAACAATATACCTATTGTGTTGTAACCCCACCCCCAAAGACATGAAATGTCCATGAATTTTGATAAGGGGCCCTCATGGTGTATATATTCTGAAAACATCTATAGATATTTTCCAGAATAGGGGAAGCCTAACTAATGTGGCCCCCTTATACTAATTTGGACACATTGAATAATTTCCATAGCCTCACACCATTTTTAGATATGTGGACCAGTAGTAGGTATATTCTAAACCACTTCCCAAGGAATCCATCCATAAAAGGCCTCTCATGAACCTTAAGCTTCACCTTATAGCCCATTGGTTATACTAGCCTTTCTCTAAGGTGGTATAGAATCTTATAGTAATTCAATATTTTCCAATTAAGGTATCTCATTGGGTGCTAAGTGATAGAAACTTCCCTTGACTCCAAATCCCGTTTTTTATTTCCTGAATAAACCAATTTTAGGACAAGTGGGAACCTCACATTCCAATTCAAACATAGAAAACCATCCCAAAATTAGAAGTCACATTCAAAATTCAAATTGAAACTTTCAAACAGAGAACATTGCACCACCTCAGTAAGCAAAACCTCAAACCTTGCGAGCATCCGAGACCTTGAACAGTGCAAGAAACAGGAGCACCCCTCTCAACACCACCTCAACACAGCTACAGTTCATGGGGCGGAATCAGTACCTCTCAGATATAATCAACATCATTCTTGTTGTACCTCAATGTCAGAAAAAGTTCCCACATACAACACCAAATGAACCCAGAAAAGGGAGAAGACAACTACAGTCATGCCTCTTAGATCCCCCACGCACTTGCACAAACACATCCTAAAGCCACCACAGAATCCATCTCACCCAACCGACCTGAAAAGGATCAAATAACTTGGAAGACACAGTAGCGTGAGAGCAGAAAATATATTCACAGTGAGCGACGAAGAATTCAGTGCCATAAATCCCACAGATAAAAGCATCATAGATCTAGAGTAGCAGAAAAAACAGACACGACGCAATTGGATGACCAAACCAGATAGTGAAACTGGTGACAAGAACAAACACCACTAACAATAAAGAGAACCAAATAAGGAAAAATAGATCTAGCGTTGAAACCCTAAAGAAAGTTGGGGATGAACCCTAAAGGGAAGAATCACGACCGCATAAACGTATAGCCCAAAACCCTAGTGCAACCATCGCTACAAATCCGACCTGGAGAGGAGAGGTGGAACCCTGGGTCAGAGCAGGTTTGGGAGGCCGTGAGTGAAACAGAACGAAGAAAAGGACTGACTCTGATAGCATCAGAAACCCTCTGTCCACCGCACCGCAAATCCCAAAGACTCTATGTTAACACCACCCAACTCCGACCAGGAACTTCCCCATGAGAATCCAATATGAACGTCATATTGGGATCTGAAAGGACAACACCTCTAAAGTGAGGGTCCTTCAAAAAATTTCATGACAAATTAAAAAAATTATGGGTCGAAAATATGGCTGTTTTAGCATCATATCACGTCACCATCAGTGGAATTAACTCATCATACGTATCCCCAAGTATAAGAGCTACATAGATCATATATATATCCCATAGGATAACAAAAACATCTCCATGCACTATGTTTAATATATTTATATGAGGACTCAATAGGCTCAATATTTTGGGGGTGGTGCCAGGATTCATTTAATCATACCTCTGTGCCAGTGAAACTACCTCATAAAATGAGGTCCCTTATAAGCTCAGTTTTATATTCTTCACAGGTCTGGAACACAGAGTGAACCCATATCCAATCAAGCTTGACTCCCTCTCAAGATAAGATGTCTTAATCCTCATCACAACCATGTTATTATTTCATCATTGATTTATAAACGATTTACTGATTGTAGAATTGTTTTTATTCTTGGATATGAGGCTTTGTTTATAGGAAAAATTATTTTGGTTCATGATGCATGTGGTAGGAACTGTTGTGTCCTTAAAAAATACTCCCATAGAGGTGGGTAAATTGGTTTATTCCATGAACATCTAAATTATAAAATAATTTTCATGTTTTGGGAAGAACAAATATCTTATGAGTCGATGATTATATAAATTTTTGGTAGTAAATCATATGGTAATCATGATTTCACTTATCCAAATACTTCCCAATGTCTAGAAGAGTGGAGTTACACATTAATTAGTAATCAGTTCTCACAGTTTTATTAATCTCTAACAAAATGTGCAACATCTTGTTAATGGGAATATATTTGAGAAACCATTAGAATCCATCAAAGAGGCATAAATATATTCAATAATTTTGAAACATTTGAAACATGAAAAGTGATGTAACCTTTCATAGGCCACTCTACCATGTGTCCCCACACATGATACTTGCTCAGGTGCCCTCACAGAGGACACACATCCTAGTTCCCTTGCACAACACACTAGCCCTAGAGATCTTGTTTCTCTTTGTGCTCAAGTAACTAAACCATGTTCATGTGTGAGAGGATCCTCCCAAGGTAAGTGTTATATAATTTGGGGGGGGGGGAGAATAAAAATAGAGAAATTTGAGGATAGTATCACTATATGGTCAACCATATTTATAGATGAGGTCAACCAGCAAAAGGGACCTTTAAGGAAGGCCTATGCAGAGTGCCTCTACAAGCCACCTATGTGAATGACCTACATCTACCATTTTATTTTTCATTCAATTACCTATAGATCATAACCTCTTCCTCCAATTAGGACCAATTCAAATTGGTGTATTTTGATGAAAATATTTTTTGGCACACAGGGATGAATAGTTTTAATGGATATCACCTTAATAAAAAAAGTAGTGATGAGAACCAAATAGAATCATCATGATCCCCCCTCGGCCTCTCCTTAGGCACATAGTCTTCATGGAAAGTGGCACACACACTCCTTGTCTACAGGACCAAGAATGGGCATCCCCACCTACACACGAACCATTCATGATGGAATTGCATAGAAAAAAAATCCTTCACCAAGGTTCCCATATAGGTATTTAAATATGACCACGGGGATCATCATTTCAGATGCCGATAAAAATGAATGAATTCTCATAGATATTATCACCCTCGTTTATTTCCCAATCCCTCAAGTCCATCCATGTATTTCACTATAATCTAAGAGAACTAGGAATTGAGGGGAATATTGGGATCAATGTCTACCCTCGTTGTGGAATAAAAAACACCTGTGATAGAAATCACCCCCCCTTAATTGATAGATACAATAATGAATGTACCCTCTTAAACCTGGTACATGAACGACGCCCTTTTCAAGACACCTGATGAATCACTTGGATCATAATGTAAGGCTTTTCCCATGTGTAGAGTCACAGGCTGAATTTCAACAAAAATTAATAGCTATATCACACATATCCACCTAGTGAAAAACCCATATAGTCCTCTAGGGCCCCATGCATTATACCCCACCAGGTCACTCATCCCTCACCAGTGTGATCCCATCATCAGATCTCCATGCCTCTTCATACAATATCTCCCTTCAATACCTCTCTCCATACTTCTATTACCTAGGACTTTCATTCATTGGGAGTCCCATGTGTGGGAAACCAATTCTCATTCATCACTAAATCCCCTATACATTCACAACCACAGGGAATGAAACACTCTTGTTTCTCATACTCGATTTTGAATCCATTTGATTAGTGGTGTCCCACACATTTCCTACTAGATGGGTAGGGTTCTCAGGGTGTGTAAAAATATGAATATCTTTTTTAAAGTGGACACAAACCTTGGGGAAGTTACATTCACCTATTGGTATCAAAAATGATGTATCAGTATTTTCCACCCTTTCATCTCTCAAAATCAAGGGAAAGTTCCCTATCTACCCTTTTAATCTCTAAGACTTATAACGCCCATACTTATGATGGTTGGGGTGAGATTATTTCTTTTCCCTTTGAGGGGTATTTAATTCTGATCCTCCACAAGTCATTAGAGCTAGGAAGTGGTAATCCCTAATGGAGTAATCCCCAGACCATTCAGTTGGGTTGTATCCAAATGGGTATCCATTCATTTCTATTTATATTATGAAAACATGAGAGGATACCAGCACATTAAATGCCCTTTATCTCTCCTTTCACCCCATACTCATCCACTAGTGGATGAAAAATATTGTGTGATTTTCTAGATACTTGAATTCCTCTTGATTCTCACACATAGAATGACTCATGTATGGGTAGAGCTTAGTTTCCATCATGATATCAACATGATCAGATGAATGTATTGGAGAGAATACTTTTATAGATCTTCCATTAATGTTTTATTAGAGGGCCTCCGTAGGCATGGGTCCCCAAATCCATGTATCCAACCCCAAGGGAATCATATTCGGTAGAAGTCCTTACAATGTTATTACGATAACAAAGGGCTAAATACCCTATGAGAAAAACATTAATAGGGACTCCATAGGTGTAATTCATCACAATAAAAAAACATGGGATTTGATTCTCATCCAAATGGGATACATTTGAATCCTCTATGATGTTAAACCCCAATTCAAAAATCATCCCTATCTCACTCTGGGTCACATTCCAAATACGGTCATATCAAACCTTAAATCCCACATCCATTCTAGGATTCATGGGAATATTTGACATAATACACACACCAAAACATTGAATATAACCATTTTTCATATATATCTATGATGCATAACATTAAACTAAATGGTCTGGTCCTCATCAACTAGCCATAATATGTGTGATGAATCCTATTATGTTCTACTAAACAACATGGGTTCTAATTCTTTTCACAAGTACACTTAGGAAGGCTATCTCATTGTTACAATCCTGACACAGAAACAACTCATGTCTCCCAACATGAAGATAAATTCTAGAGATCCCCATTGTGTGGCTTAAATTGAGAATCACAATAATAAACAACCTAATAATCACAAATTTGTTTGAAAAAGGGAAATATCAATGGAGTACCTCATATACATATATATTTCTCTATCTACGAAGAACCTCAAACACATACAAATAATTCTATAGTCCACAAATTCTAATAATTTATTTTTTATTTAAGGGTAGCCCATTTAATAAATGTGAGTTAATGAAGTATTCAAGAATATTTATTAATTAATTAATAAAATATTGGAGTAGAAAAGAATTTCCCCCAAAATATTGTGATGAGAAAAACGAACCATTTCCTCAACCATTGTGAGTCCCTTGACATTGTCGGACCATTTCCCAACAACCATCTTCCTTTGGATATAAGTTTCATAAAATATTTCAAATAAGAGAATCGTTGGGTGTTTTGAGATCCACATATAAATCCCAATGTAATAAATTCAAAAATGGTGAGCTCAACCCAACATATTGTGAAACATTAAATCCCCCATAATAAATTATAAAAAACTAATTGATTTTCATTAGAAACAACCAAACAACATCATTTTTCTAATGTATCCTTGGTTAATAAGTAATGATGTATAATTGAAATCATCCAATTAATACACATGTATATGTCATTTATACAATGGACTAGTGGGATGGTGGTGTTGATACATAAACTACTGATTGGTGGAGAACTATATCATAAAATAGGTTGTGTCATTCTGCATCAATAATTATCTATACTATGTATAAATTTGATGATAATTCATGGTCAAAATGGTTGTATCACCCACTTTTATGAATCAAACCCTTGAATCAATTCCTCATGAATCTCCATGGGAACTAAGAAATTATCATGGATATTAATAATTTTACCATCATTGATGGCCCAATATGGCAGCAACTCGACACCATATAGGTTGTTTCCCAGGTATAATCACTAAGGATCCTATAATTTACTTCTCTTTATCCTATTGAGTTGATATGAATTGATGGATAATAATGTAAGATATTAGAAACCCTGATATTATTGAAATTAGAAACATAACTCTACCAAATAGCCATTATCCACCACTCATTGTTAGACTCATACATTGGATGATCATGAAACTTCATACTTGTTGAATTAGTATCATTGTAGAATATTCCCTGATTATATGCTTTCTGAATTTCAATAAATTATAGGTACTATATTAATCTATATTTTAAAATATATATGACATGTGGTGAGAAAATATATTTCAATTTATTATCGTCTATGCACACAAAATAACATTCCCCAAATAGGTAATGCTTCTAACATTTCATTTGGTGAACAGTAGATGACAAATACCAGTCATGTGCTGCATAATTTTGCTAATGTTTCCTTAACTATTTTTATCCATAAGATACCACATGGATATTTTTTCATCAATATTGCTCTCATATAGACTCTTGACACACCATAATAAAAATTATACTACTTACCTAGTTTAGGTACAATTATAACTAGTTCCAACGCATACCTTCCCTTAAAATCATGAATGGAATTCTCAAAATCACAAAACCATTGAAACAACACCCATGACATGATAATATTGATAATATAGGTAATCTTCATTTTACACATATTATTACATGATTATTAAAATGTAAATATCAAATAAAAAAGTGAGGATAATAAAGGCATAGGGTATTTAGAAGGCTACATACGCAAAACAACTAATATAAAACATCATTATTTTAAAATCCACAATGAGATTCTAAATGAAACAAACTGCAAAAACTGCATATGATAACCTATGGAATACATAAAATAAATGGTGCGAGGTAAAAATAACATAATGGGATTAAACATGATAAGGAAACATAATATTTTATTTAGAGGTATAAAAAGATATCATAAAAGGGAAGACTCGGGAGTAATCGCATTGGATCTTAACCTAAATAACATGGTATCATAAGATACCAAAATCATATGAATTGTAAAAGAAAATTTAACATCATATGATCAGTATACAGTTCCAACATCCAAGATAATATCAAATGGTTGATGAAGTCCCAAAATTTACTCCCAAATCCCATTCATGATGTCTAGTATGCAACATATTTACCCAATGCATTACAATTCTATTTGGGAGGATCCATCATAACTTTTTCATGCTTATATGGGAAAAAAATTAGGACATAAATCATAATTAATAATCATATAAATTACCGATGTAAGGAAAATGGGTTTTATAATATTTCCTCTCATCGTAATCAAAGAAAATTTCATAATGAACACATTTGAGAGATAAACATAAGATCTATATTATCCCATTAATGGAAGGTATGCTAAGATATATTTATATTTTAGAGACATATATACATGATTTATAAGCTATACATGAAATCAAATGTTGTAGTCATAGATGAAAATTTATGTAATGGACCGCATGGAATATTTCATGAGGAAAATGTCATTTTCACATTGATATCACCTCTTTAAATCATGAAAAAAATAAAGAAATAAAGAATTTTTTTATGGAAATAATGTAATAAAATATTAATGGAGGTTTCAAATATTTTTGTGGTTATTATTGTGGTAAATTTAATTCATTCATTTTATGTTAATATAATGAGTCCATTCAAATTTTCTGTAAAATGTCAAATGTACCTCGTTAATAAAATAACAGAATGATTCCTTTCAATAAATATGAGAAAAAATTATACTTGGGATTTTTTCATTAAATAATATAGGTATAGTTAAATAATTCTATAAAACATTTGAGTTAAAATATAGAAATGTATGAGAATGATATAGAAAATCAATCTTTAAAACCATTGAACTGATGTTTTTAATGTAATGTGTCCCTCATATATAACCATAAAAAGATTCATTTAAAAAATTGGAATAAAAATAAAATATCGATAAAAATTATCATAAAAAACCACTAATATAGAAATTAAAATTTTATTTAATCATTTAAATGATAACAAAAATTAATTAAAAGAACTATAAGAGATGCTTTAAAAGAAGTTTCTTAAATTAATGTTCCTTACCACGTTGGTTACATTTGAGCGATAGTACCCATAAATGAGTTATATCAAAATTGAAATTAAATATAATTAAAAAATTGAGGATCATGATAAATAATTTAAAATGATATCTATATACACTACACTAAATTAAAATTTGGTGAATATAGAATATGTCTCCCATAAATAAAAATGGGACAAGAAATCCATTAACTCGAGTCCATAATTTTCATTTATGTACATTATTTATTATATAATAAACATAAATAAATTATATTATTTATAAATAATCATTTAAATATTTAATCCTTTATAATTATAACCTTATGTTCATTTATTTTAATTACATGTTTAAATCCATAATTTGTTATGTCCACGTTGAGAATTTAGAGTAGGTTCTGTTCATAAATTCAAAACCACCTCAGTGTGTTGCCTATGGTAAAAGGGGTAAGTATAAAATCATATAAAGAATTATAATTATGAAATAATTATTATTTTTACATTAATTATACTTTTATAACCATCAATGAAAAATGGTTATGAAAAATGAACTATGTTACAATAATGGTGATGGCAGGTTGTATAGACGCATGAGTAACAATTGTAATTTTCAAAAATCATGATTGATATGAGATAAGTGTTATTTTATATGTTTATAATGATATTTATATCATAAATACAATATTATTTCTTTCAATATACTTAAATACACAGACAATTTGATGATATAACGAACAAATGAATCAAACTTCTTCGCGAGGAGGTAGTCCACCATACACACAAACGATATTATCAATTTTCATTGGATGGTAAGGTAAGAATTTTCATGAAATATTAACATTAAAAAACTATTATTTTTTCATTTATTAAATTTATAAAATTTATATCCATCATCATGAATATAAATGAGATGAGATTATAGAAAATAATTAAATCAGTTCACATGGTGGTAGTCCGTCATATACACAAATAAGAGTTTCATTTCCCATTGGCTAGAAGAGGAGAAATATGTATGTTGTTACATTATCATAATTATTATTACTATATTTTTTATTTGTAATTTATTTAATCATCTAGTTTTAATAATATCTGAACGAGGTAGAAGAAGAAAAAAACAAAATAAGTTGGTTAAAAACGACACCTTTTCTTTCGACCACCTACTAAGGAGTAAACCTAAAGATTCCCATGATTTTATTTTTGATAAAATAAAGAAATATATTAATTGGGGAGAGATTTATGTTTGGGATTTGTTAAAGTATTTTTTGATCTAAATGGATTTCGAATTATGTAATGGATAACAGAGTGGGCTCCATATTAGAAGTGAGGACATGTGGTGTTTTCCTAAATACAAAAAAATATTTAATAATGGAAAATAATACTTCAGATAAGTGCCTCAAGAATTGATAAATAACATATTTTTTGGATGATATGGTCATTAAACACCTCTAAAATTCAATAATAATTTTTTAAACATTTTATTCCATTTACAATAATTAGTACACACTTTTTCCAATTTATTTGCTCACCACGATTAATTAGTACACCCTAATATGAATATTAGTACACACATACATTAATTGGAACACACTTGTTTTGATCCATTTACATTAATTGGTACACACTTTTTTCAAGAAATACATCTTTCAATCAATATATTATATTTTATTAACTCCACGACTAGGAATAATAATTATATGAATATTAATTAATATAAATAAATTTATTATATATTAATTTCATTTATATATTTCCTTACATTTGGTCATTTTAATTTACTAAATTAGTTAATATTTATGTAGTTAAAATAGTTTGTAAAAAACCTCAGTTCTTTTCCTAAAAATATCACATAAAAAAATCATTAATATTACTTATTAAAACGAAATTAATTGGATATAATTTATCAAAATAATACATATAATAATTTGAAATCATATAAAAATCATAATCAATTTATTAAATTATTTTATATATTTGAATGAAATGATTCTTTTACATAAAGAAGTTTTTTCACTATTTATTGAAAATAATTTTTAAGAAAAATACAAAACTTTCCCACATAGGTAATTTTTATATTCTTATTTAAAAATGATTTAAATTTTATGATATTAAAATTATAATGGATCAAGAATTTAATTATTAATTTTCTCCCCCATAAAATAAATAATAATCTATTTCAATGAAAGCATACTTATTAATGATTAAAACAACTTTATTAAAATATTTACATCATATTTAATAATAATTTAAACATAAATTTATATTCATTAGGATATATATATATATATATCATAATAAGTTTCAATTTATTCAAACCCTCTAATTAACATATAGGATATAACTATCATATTTAAAAAAACATTGTTCATTTAGGGTTAATGTTCTGGGTTGTTAAGACCCATCCCCTTGGACCCGTACCGTGACTACCCCAATTCCACCTTCCATAGGCCTGAGGTTGGCGACCAACACCAAAGGCGTATTCCCTAAAACAGGGAAGGCATTGTATTTATATCCTATAACACACACAACCATGCACACAACAAGATACGAACTCAAGTAAACTGAATACTAAATAGAGTGAGTACAGTATATAAAAAGGGGCCAGAATACAAGCCCAACTAGAATGAAAAAGGAAAATTGGAAAGTACAGGATGACTGATAGGTGAAAAGAAGCTGCTAGATCATCCACCAGGAATCCTACCTGAATGGTAGGTACAACACATGATGGGTTGTCTCGGCAGTTTTCCTCGTCCAATGTCCACCTTCGAGCCACCTCTATTCCTGGTACTCTCATCCTTAGTCAGCACTGTTCGTCGTCTCTACCAAACAAAAGAGGGTGCGGGAATAACCCATGTAGGGGAGAGTATAAGAATACTCAGTAGGGAACCTGCGACCCTCAAGGTCTAACAAAAGAAACTAAGGATAAACCACACAACATGAAATCAACTGACATCCCTACTTATGTATATTCCTATAGATATACCTAAGCTATCAAGTATACCCATCTCAATCTTGAGGAAATATAGAGTCTAACTCAAAATCCCAAAGCCCAACATTTCCACAAAGGAAATAATATCGTTAAGGAAAGCACCACACATGTACACCCCACTGAATAATGCCACCAAGGTATTAGCACAAAGGAATGTATTGCTTAGGTACGAACTCCGCTCACACATGGTATAACCTAGGTACAATAGTAGATATGATTAGATGTAACTACTGAATCATCTTACTCTATTAAAAGGCAGACCCAAGAAGGATCACTAATCATCATCATACCCACATTGGATCCCTAGGTACTGACCCACATAGGATCGCTTGGTGCTAACCCACACATGATCGCTCAGTTCTGACCAACATAGGATCGCTCATTGCTGACCCACACAAGATCGCTAGGTGCTAACCCACACATGATCGCTAGGTGCTGACACACACAAGATCACTAGGGGAAAACCCACACATGATCACCAGATGCTGTCCCACACAGGATCACTAGGTTCTAACCCACACAGGATCACTCAGTGCTGACCAACATAGGATCACTTGGTGCTGACCCACACAGGATCTCTAGGTGCTGACGCACACATGATCGGTCAGGTACTCCCGCTGGAATCCTGTAGTGGTTCAATTTGGGACCTCGAATCACAGACCCACAAAGGATCTGTTACTCATGTCACAGCTAGAAACTGGGTTCCCACGCTAGGTTTGCTCGTCTTTGGGAGGGTTCGCTCCTCAAGCCACAGGTTGATACTCAAACTGCCATGAAGTCCCATGAATAAGTATCTCAAATGACCTCCACATCATAGGGGTCTCAACGCAATAGACGACACGTCAATCAGACGCTCAGTCTGTATGTTATTAGCCTTTTAGTCCCTATGGCCTGGTTGGATTCGAGCTCGATCCAACTTCAGTGTATCCCAACTTTATCCAAATCTCATGTGGGGTATACCAAAGGGACCGAATTTCTCCAAGGTTTCTAGTGCCGCCGATGGTTCATCAAATGTACATCTGGTGCCAAAGTTATGGCAAAAGAGCGTAAATGAGTCGTAGTGGGTCCGGGTCTAGTCTGACCGGGTCGGACCGACCTAGCCTGACCTGGCCAGCGCCGACCTGGTTTGGGTCAACCCGGCCCAACCCGCTAGGTTTGGCCTGGCCCGAGGTGCTGCCAGACCCACTAGGTGGCCCGACCTGGGCGGTGGCCCCCGGTGCGGCAGGGGGGGCGCGGAGGCCCCGAGTGGCCATAGGAGCTGTGGTGCAGCGCAACACCACCGGTGCCATTCGGTGGAAGTTTTCATGGGTGCCGAGGGGCGTCAGAGGCCACATGGGTCATGGGGTTGCGAGAGGACGCATGGTGGCGTGAGGCCGCGGGGGCCACGGGGTGGATGAGTTCGCAGGTACTGCGGGGCATCAGAGGTCATTATGGCCATGGGGCAGTGCCGCAGCAGCGTGGTGCGGCGAGGCTGGGAGCCACGGATGTTGCGGGGAGGCGGCGTCGGTGGGCGGTGAGGCCGAGGGGCGGTGTAGAGAGGTCGCGAGGTGTAGAGGCCATGGGGCGGCGCGGTGAGGCCACGGGACGGCGGAGGCCGCAGGCTACGGAGGCTGCGGGCGGCAGAGCACCACGGGGCGTGGAGGCCGTGGGGTGGCAGAGGGTCGTGCCTTCACCGTTAGTCGGCTTGACTAGCCACCCTTCTTTCATTTCCTTCATCGTGGTTCTCGAGTTCCACTGGTACCAACCACTGGCACTGGTCGCCGCCACCATCGCAATGATCACTAAATTATCCACAAAGATTTGCAGAGGGTTCGGGCCATGTTTGTTTGGCTCATACCCTCCGCATTAGGGAGGGAGCATACAGCTCAAGGAAAATGATTCAATGTGAGAGGGAAATTGACATTGATCAAATTAAAACACACCCCTACCTAGTTTGATTGTTTACATCAAAGAGGAGGGAAGAATATACATCAGTAGCATCAGCGTTTCCTCAATCACCGGTTTTTTGTTGTCGAAGACGTTCTATGTTGGTTTCCTCCGTAAGGTGCTTCCGATCTGGCTCGGGGTCGGTTTCTTCATTCTATGATCTGTATTGGCCATTCATCATTTGGAGGAGATGTTCTTCCATGTTCTCCTCTTGCCAACCCTTTCCTCTCAATTCCACCAAAATGAAAAGTATCCCACATAATAGAACAAGTTATATATTATGATTGTTGGCATAATTTCAAATTTGATTAATTAATTAGTTGATGAGTTCCTATAATTAATTAAGGTGGTGGCACAAATAAACTGGGGTAGTTCAAGAGGGTTTTATCCTCAGGTGGTCCCTACCACCATCACCCACATGGGAGGTTAATCCCAAGGGTCCCCACCTCCATAACCTCACATGGGAGGTTTATTTCTGGTGGTCCCCACCTCTCTACATCCCCATGGGAGTTCCAAATAAAATAAAATGTTACAGAATTTTATTTTATTTTATTTTTTCACAAAAAACCCAATTTCTATATTTCTCCCTCGACCTACTATGGTCGAGGTGAAGGTCCCCTTAATTGAATACCAGAGCTGCGAGTTTAAAGATGCCCTAAAATTTAAATTTCGAGCACCGATTCAAAAGTTACAAAAACTCGCTCGCACATTTAGTGAACATACCAGAAACAAAGTTCAGAAATTCATTTCGGGAACAATGGTCCTCAGAATCATGCGCCGTAAATTTTGATGGACTCATAAAATTCCCATTTAATTTAAGTAAACAATATACATGGAAATTCTGGGTCTTTACATTTCCCACCTCATGGATTTTATTCCCCGAAAGCCACATTACAAAACATGGAAAACAAGTGGGGGTACTGAGCACGAATCTGAGCCTCCTGATCCTATGTGCTCTCTTCGAGGTTCCCATCCTGCCAAAAAATGCGCACCAGAGGTATCGACCGCCCAAGAAGGAACCGCTCTTGTCGATCCTCAATCTCAACTAGAACCTCTATAAAATTCACTCCATCGTCGACATCCATCTCTCTGTGTTTGATGAAGTAGATAGGGTCGTTCATGTATCTCCTCAGCTGGGATACAAGGAAGATGTCGTGCACCTGGTGCAACTGAGGTGGAAGAGCTAAGTGGAAATCCACCTCACCATCTCGGTTGAGGACTTGAAAATGTTTGATGAACCTCGGAGATAACTTTCCACCTTAGAAAAATCTCCATAAACCTCATCGGGGTGAGACCCGTAGAAAGACGTGGTAACCATCCTCGAACTCTAGAGGTCTCTATCTCCTATCATCATAAGACATCTTGATACTCTATGCAATATTCATCCGACCTAGGATGATCTGCACTTTCTCTGTGGTAACCTGTACCATATCTGGTCCCACAAGTACTGACTCCCCTAGGTTATTCGAGCTCAAAGGTGATCTGCAAGGTCTCTCGTACAACGCCTCAAAGGGTTCCATAGTAATGGTGGAGTGATAGATATTGTTGTATGAAAACTCCACCAAAAGTAAGTGATCCTACAAACTACGACGGAAGTCAAGGATGCAAGCACATAACATTTCCTTGAGGGCCTGAATAGTCTGCTCAGTCTGGACATCCGTCTAAGGATGGAAGGCAGTGCTCAAATAAAGCCACATCCCGAAAACCTCCTACAACCCCTTACATTAACGAGAAGTAAAATGTGTATCACGATCAGGGGAAATCGTCAAGGGTACTCCATGTAGCCGCAAAATCTTCTGCAAGTAGAGGCGTCCCAAGCTCTGTACTGAACCCTACTCTCTGATCAGTAGGAAGTGGGACGACTTGGTGAGTCGGTCGACAATCACCCAAATCGAGTCATGACCCATGGATGTATGTGGAAGTCCTATCACAAAGTCCATGGATATACCATCCCAATTCCACTCTTGGACCTTAATAGTTGAACCAAGCCTGCTGGTACCTGATGCTCCTCCTTCACTTGTTGAAAAATGAGGCATCAAGACACAATCTCTGCAAATGATTTCTTCATTCCCGGCCAGCAGTGCTATCGTCAGAGATCCTGGTACATCTTCGCCACTCCTCGATGTACCACTAGAGGGGATGTGTGGAACTACCTCATCACTTCCTCCTGAAGTGACTCTGGTACCATGGTACATCCTCGGAAGAGGGTGACGTGCTCCCCACCTTCAGAAAATCCATCAGGTGCCTACCCTATAGATATCTGAGCATGTTGATCCACGTAGTTAGCATCCTCACGCCGCGCCTTCATGACTTGATGAAAAAGTCGTGGAGTGAATGTAAAAGACTAAATAAAAGATGCTCCATCCTAATCCATGAATGATATCCACAAAGCGGCTAGCTGCTCCATCGCCTCGCCCAACAGCTGTATACCTGACCTCCTGCTGAGTGCATCTACTACAACGTTCCCCTTCACAGGAGTATATACTATCGCAAAGTCATAGTCCTGGAGGAACTCAAGAAAACGTCGTTGTCTTAGGTTCATGTCCTTGTGATAGAAGATATAACTGAGACTATTGTGACTAGAGTACAACTTAAAATGCATGCCCATCAAGTAATGTCGCCACATCTTCATGGTGAATACCACTACTGCTAACTCTAGGTCATGGGTGGCATAGTTATAAACATGTTGAATCAGCTATCGAGAACCATAATTTATCACTGCTCATTCCTACATCTGGGAACATCCAAGTCTGGTCCCTGGTGCGTCGCAGTTGACTACGTACCCTACACCCTATTCTTGATGCCTTAATATGGGGGCACTAGTCAGCCTCTGCCTTGGCTCTTGAAAACTATTCTGAGATCTTTCCGACCATACGAAGGTTCTCCCCTTCTTTTTCAATCCTGATAAAGGTGCTGCAACTCTAGAGAAATCTCGCACAAATCTATGGTAGTATCCAGCCAATCCCAGGAAACTCTGTATGTCCGTCGCACTCCTGGGTGGCATCCAAGAATGTGCCGCCTCAATCTTTGCAGGATACACTTTAAATGCATCCTCCAAGATGACATGTCCCAGAAAGTGAACCTCTCATATCCAGAACTGGCACATCAAGAGCTTACCATAATGTTGGTGCTCCCGGAGTGTGTCCAGTACTACATACAAATGATAGGCGTGCTCCTCCTTAGTAGTCGAGTAGGTCAGTATGTCATTGATGAAAAACACTACATTGTGATCATGGTAAGGCTGAAAAATCTTGTTCATGAGTCCTATGAACACTGCTAGAGTGTTGGTTATTCCGAATGGAATAATCAAGATCTCGTAGTGGTTGTACCAACATCTGAAAGCCGTCTTCTGCACATCCTCATCTCATACTCTGAGCTGGTGATAGCCTGATCCAAGGTCTATATTCGAGAACCACCGTGCTCCCTTTAGCAGATAAAAGAGGTCATCAATACTTGGGAGTGGGTACTTCTTCTTCACGGTCACCTTGTTCAGCTGCCGATAGTCTACACAAATCCTCAAGCTCCCATCCACCTTCTTGGCGAACAATATTGGGGCTACCCAAGGAGACACACTTGGCCGAATGATCCCTTTCCCCTGTAAGTCCCCTAGCTATACCCGCAGCTCATGAAGCTCCGTAGGAACCGTCCGATACACTGGTGTAGATATCGGTTCTATCTCAGGGTACAAGTCAATGTAGAAGTACACCTCTCTGCTAGGAGGTAGACCCGAAACATCATCAGGGAAGACATATGCGTACTGGTCCACTACTACTGGATAACTTGGACTCTCCACATCAATTGATCTGAGTGTAAGGCTAGCCAACTGATGAGTGATCGGCTTCACAATCCTCCGGGTAAGTCCATCATGTGCTGCAAAGGCTACCTTCTTTCTGGTGAAGGTAAACCTGGTCCCATCCATGCAGATACACCACAATTTATGCCTAATACAGTAGATCTGAGCATTCAATATAGATAACCAGTCCATTCCCAAGATGGCGTCGAAAGGCCTCGACACTACTACTAGGAGATCCCAGCCGAAGCTCTCACCACCTATAGTAAGATTACACTGCTGGTACTACTGCATAATCATCGAATCCACTCTCGTAGGAGTCTCCAGCCATAAGGATCGAACTAAAAGTTCCATCGGAATCTCTGAGCTCTGAATGAGGGCTGTGGAAATAAAAGAATGACTGGGACAACTGTCTATACGTACTGAAACTAATGTGGTGTAGACACATATCGTACCTCATAACATCTCTAGAGCACAGTGATGGTAGGCCTCAGATGCCTTGAGCTGAGCTCACCCCTGTCCTCCTGCACCCTGTTGTCGGGGTGGACCACCAGGTGGTGGTGACAGAAAAATCTCAAGTCATCGCCTACCACCAGATGCACGAACAGATCCTCTACCACGTCCTCCTACTCCTGGAGGACCTCCTCGGTCGAACCTATGCCTCTATCTGGGCAGTCAGTCGACCGCCTACTGATCCTCCATATGGAAGGTCATACAGTCATGAGCCATGTGACCCTACCCTCCGCATGCGTAACACTGCCCGCTCATGGCATGACATGCTCTTCCTTGGGTACACCACACAACGGACCCAGAATCCTACAGTCATCCACCTATAAGTCTGGTCCTCTTGAACCTTTGTGTCATCTAGTATCTGCCAGCTACAGAAGACTCCACTACTTGATGACTGGTAGTGGGTCTCGCTGCTGGTGACTACTCAGCAAGGAACCTCTCCACTAAAAGGGCTCTCTCTAACAGCCCCTCCTGCATCGGGATGTAGAGTGAAATCTTCGAAGCTATGATCTCCCGCCTGAGTCTCATATCGAAGGTCTGGGCCATGAATAATGGGTCCCGAACCATATATGTGGAGTAGCATGGGAGGCCATTGATCCTCGGTGAGTATTGAGCTATAGTCATGCTTCCCTCCTGTAGATGAAGTAGCTGATGTATGCGCACTACGCGAAGAGTCCCTAGAAAAAACTCTACCTGACACAGGCTCTCGAAGTCTTCCTAGAGAAGTGTCACCTAGTTATGATCCTGGAGCATCAAGCTCCCAATCAGCCAGCTGCTGCATATAGAAGACTGGCGACAAGGATCACTATGAGATCGGAATGTGTCCCTACCTATTGGTAGACTCTCACCACGACCTCCAGCCAATCCCCAACTATCTGTGGGTCCATCTCACCCATGAACCTAGTGGCCTCTGGAGCTGGAACTTGTGCAATGCACTCAAGCTGTGTGCACCCTCTTCTACTGGGGCTGGTGGCATCAGTGGCCCAATGGGTAATGGTACCGTTGGTGCCTCTACTGGATGAGGGGTCTATACTGAGGCCTCGTATCTCGGTGGGCTATCAGTGCGTACTATATCTAGAACCCTAGCTGGCTATATTCATAGAGGCATCTTGAAAGGGAGCAGGTGTGACATGGTCAAAAAGTTATACCTGGTGAGCTGACTCAAGGATATCACAAAGAAAACTTTTCAAAACACACACACAATCAGTGTTTTCATGCACTTAGTCATAAATCAGAAGTCATGGTCCTTTTGTATCGATACATCATCTCCCACACCGACATTGGATTCAATAAACTGATAACCACACACACTACACTTAACACTATTTCTGTTAAAAAGAAATATCAGAGTCCTATGTTCTATGGTCGAACTAACTCCATTGATACCAATTTTTCACAACCTGTCCCCCGGGGCCCATGCCGTGACTACCCCAAGCCCACCTTCCATAGGTCAGGGGCGGGAGACTAGCCCTGAAAGCGTATTCCCTATAACTGGGAAGGCATTGCCTTTATAACCTATAACACACACAACCAATCACACAACAAGATATGAACTCTAGTAAACTGAATAGTAAACAGAGTAAGTAGAGTATGTAAAAAGGTGCCAGAATACTAGTCCAAATGGAAAGCACCATGAAAACAAGAAATTACAAGATGACTGATAGGTGAAAAGCAGCTCCTGGATCATCCACCATGAATCCTACATGAAGGGTAGTTAAAAATCACAAGGGGCCATATATACGGTTCACCTCGTCCAATGTCCACCTCCGAGCCACCTATAGTCCTAGTACTCTCGTCCTCTGTCAGCGATGTCCGTCGTCTGCAACAAACACAATAGGGTGCAGACATAGCCTGTGCAGAGGTGAGTATAACGATACCCAGTAGGGACCCCGAAACTCTCAATTCTCACAAAATACACCAAGGATAAACCACACAACATGAAATAAACTAACATCCCTACACAGGTATATGACCATACATATACCTATGTTATCAAGTAAACCCATCTCAACCATGAGGAAACACAGAGTCCATCTAAAAATCTCCAAGCTCAACTGTCCCACAAAGGAAAGAATACATTGAAGGTAAGTACCGCACAGGTATGCAATACTGAAAAATACCACAAATGTATTACCATAAAGGAAAGTACAACTCATGTTTGAACTCATCTGACACCAGGTATAACTTAGGTACAATATTAGAGACGATTATATGTAACTACTAAATTATCTTACTCTATTAAGAGTCAGACCCGGGAAGAATATCTAATCAGCATCAGACCCACATAAGATCACTAGGTGCTGACCCACATAGGATCGCTCGGTGCTGACCCACACTGGATCGCTCGGTTCCGACCCACACAAGATCTCTCGGTGCTAACCCTCACATAATCGCTCTGTGCTGACCCACACATGATCTGTAACACCCCAAAATTTTAGGAAAAATATTCATTTAATTTCATTGATGTCTTGTGTTGTATGCCACACCAAAATTAGATTGTGCTATATGAAACAATATATTATTTTGTATTATACGCAAACACTAATCTTGGCATGGGTTGCACGCAAGAGAAACCTTCCTCAATATCATGTATTGTACGCAATACTGAGCTTCACTCAACAACGATATATTATTATAATATTATTATGAACTAGCCGTTATGAATAGTAATACCCACTTTTTGAAATTTTATAAATTTTATCTTTCAAAATGTACTTCATTATTGGATTCGGAATATCAAAATTATCCAAGATGAATTTTTGGTATTTTTCTGAAAACATTCAATTTTTGATAAATAGTGAAAACAGTAAGTTACTATTTAAAAACCGACATTTTATTTAAATAATAATTTATTTTACGTAATTTTATTTTAGGTCAAAATAGATACATTATTCTTATATAAGTTCAATGTAATCCATTGGAGTAATTTTATAATAATATAGATATATAAAAAATTTATTGAACTTTTTATCGTCTTTTACCCACCTCCGAGGAGAATTTGAAATTATACATAAAACTTAATTTTACCACTCCTGTGAGTTGAATTTCAAAAATCCGAGAGTCACAGTTAATATCAAGGAGTAAAATGTGGTTCAATAAGATAAAAATAATTTTTGGTGAATAGTATCTTTTTACTTTTATTTACCACGGTTAAAAGTAATTAGGGTAATTAAGGGTAAAAATTATATTATTATTACCCTAACACATATCTTAATTCTATTGGATAAGTGTAATTCAACAAAAAACAACCATAGGAATAATATATTACCCTTTAGGTCCACTTGGATTAGATTAGGACACTTATTAACATTTTATTTAAAGAAGTGTTAGAAGAGTTCAAATCAACGTTTAATAATTAAAAAAAATTTAATATAGGGTTATACATAAGATAAATTCGACTATAAAAATTCATTATAAAGATAAAACGATTTCCTACATAATTGTATTTTATTTATAATTTTTAGATATTAAATAATTTAATTTATTTATGATGATGCAGTAATTACTTTTTAATGAAATATTAACATAATTGATGTTATAAATACCCAAATAAATGTAATTGGAGACTTTTTATGAATTCCACAAATTTTATAGGTTAATATGACATGTTAGTTTTTATGTAATTAACATTGTTTAAACTAATCATCCTGTTATGATTTTCACAAAAATCAATTATCAAATAGTGTCAAAATTGACAAAAAATAGTTTTTAAAAAAAATATTATATTATTAATTGTTATTCTATTCCTAAAAATCTATGGTTAGGCCAAATGACTTAGATAAGGTTATATATATGAATAATGAACCACTAGGGGTTCGTTTGGCTTGTTATTGTAAGTTTATTAACCATATAGTGTAAGAAAATAAGAAGACATGGTAAAAGTTAAATTATTTAACTTACAGTTAAATCTAAATGATAAGGTAAAAATAGTAACATAAAATTTTCTAAAACCTATTGGTTAAGAGTATTTCGACCCATACCCACTTTATCTTCGAAATAAATCAATTTGAAACTATTATAAACCGAATATGAATTTATTATAAAATAATATGTTAAGTTTTTCCTAAGGTTCCCCTCTCCTCCCTTATAAAACGACACCTCCTCCCTCTTCTCTTTACACAATTTTTAGCTTTCAATATCATCCAACCCCTACCCATATCACTTATCAGCTTCCCTATAAACATTATATAGGTTCTGGTATCTTCAAAAGGCCAACTCTAGTGCCTTAAAAGGAAGCTTAAAAAAGGTATGTCGAAGAAGAGGTAATCCCTTCTACCGATTCTTTCAAGTTTCGTTCTTCTTCAACTTCCTTTTATTTTGTTGTTTAGTTATAAAGTAATAACATAAGTATCACTAATATACTGATATGTTATTATAAATATGAAACAACCCCATTTCACCTTCAATCCATCCTACAGAAAAAAATCACCGTGCGTGCGTACGTACAGAATATCGTCT
The DNA here is from genome assembly GCA_963277665.1 of Viscum album. NCBI lineage: Eukaryota > Viridiplantae > Streptophyta > Magnoliopsida > Santalales > Viscaceae > Viscum > Viscum album. The sequence continues at coordinate 604,831,029 of OY728139.1, read as the reverse complement.
CCACATCGTGGGGTAATCTATTTTTCCACCACCACCTTACTGGGATGGGTATAATGGTGTAAAGAATAACTATATATAGTTATTATAACATAATACTAATTCTGAGATATTATTTCATCCAATACAATTCAATTCCATAATTATGGTAATGAAATCATCGCTCGTGCGTACGTACGGAATACCGTCTCCACGACGCGATGAGATTCATTCTCCTTGTTAACCATTCAAGAATGATTATAAATTATATATAATGAATAATAATGAAATATATGAAATAATTAAGCTACAATATTTTATATATATATTTATGTGTGTATCATCTACTTACTTCCATTCAATTCAATAAGGAAAGGAAAATAACGTTTATGCATACATACGACCTGCAGTCTCGATGAACGGTGTATTTCATTTCACTCATCTATCTATCATATATATATATACTGAATATAAATGATATATAAATCATGATTTACATTCTGGATGTAATTAAATCATGATATAAGTAATAATAATATCAAGAAAAACAAGTCTAAACATGTACGATAAATAAAACGATTTTACCCAAAACGCTGCTTTAACATGGAATTTACAAAATAACGGGTAATATAAAGTCATAAGTGAACCATATAAGATATAATAACAATAAATATGATTCTGTAATAAGTAAATTACATTATTTAATTCATTATACAGGAGGTTTAGATACGTACAAAGCATATCGGACCAATGATAAGGGATAACTATTCCAATCTCATTCTTATCCGAGATTGTTTATTCGTAAGTATTTACTGGGGTTATATTTTTCATCCATGTCCATAAAAAATGTTTTCCATAAGGTGTTTAATATCATTACATGTTTTTTTAATTTCATGTTTACCCCTCTTTGACTTTTACTTTGTGTTATGGAAGGAATCTTTCTTTTGTTTACCATATGTGGTGCTTTTTTGACTTTTCTGACAAAAGTACGAGAATAATGTTTTTTTACTTATACGGCATGAACAGATTTTTTTGGATTCATAACGCCTTATTTTCATGATGCTTAATATACAATATTTCATTATTATTTTCAATAAAATTATTTTCTTTTAAAATTGTGTGTCATTTTGTGAAAATAAAATGATTTTGTAGAAGAAATGATATTTTCCTCAAGAATTCATTTTAAGTGTTTTATCAAAACTATTTTCCATCTAAGATAAAATTATTTTTTATGTTTATGTTTCAAGGATAATGTATCTATTATTTACATGGTATTAATTTTATTATGATTAAATGATATCCATTAGTTTTATATGGATTATTTAATGATGGAATGTTGTTTATGAAACCAATTTTATTCGTTGGGTTATGATGAATGATGAATGATTGTTTTGTTGAAAATGTGTGAATGATTTCAATATGAGATGGGTGGGACCTATATCTCCCTCAAATGAATTGGGTAAAGATTTATATCTCATGAGATAGACATGGCTAGAATGGTAAGTTAATTTGGTTCAGTGATATATGACTGGAACGAGGAGTGAATTCGATTCAAGAAGGGACTTTTTCCACTAAGATGGTCTTGGAAGAAATGCCATGGCTACTAGGGAAATCATATCATGTGATTAGTGGCTTTCCACAATTAAATGTTTTATTACCATTCTATTTTATCATGATTAATGTTCCTTTATGATCTATTCCTTACGTACTACCAAGATTTATTTCACGACTCAAGATTTTGATGTTTAAACTTTATGTTCATGTTTTGAAGTTCAAATGTATATGGTTTGTTTTATTTTCTCCATGCTTTCCATTACTGAGCATTTGAGATCACCCTTTATATTTTTTCTTTTCCCCAGGATATAAAGAAAGGTTTTAGGTAAAAAAAAGGGAAGATCTTTATTTGAGATGTTGAAGATCTTTCACCAAGATTAGAAGATTATGTTCCAAGTTTCCAAAGACACTTAACTATTACGGTCCATTGGTGTATATTTTTGTTATGTTTTAAGAATTCCATGAAATTAATGTAATGTCTATATATGTCAAGTTATGGGTCTCTATAGTTGGTATCAGAGGAAAGGTTTAGTTAAACATTGGGAACTAGGATGCGAAAACATTAGTGAGATCCCTAGAGATATTTCTAAGGTATTTATAGGGATGTCTCTAAGGTTAAGTATAAGTATAGGTTATAGACCTAGAATTACAGTAACAATATTATAATTAACCCTAATATGTTATATATTGAAAGTACTCCCCCTTTATTATGTTGTTTTCCATATCATGATTTTTGCAGCTCACACTATTCTTTTTGGGTTTTAGACGATGGCTGGAATGTAATAACCTGATATATTATGAGAATTATTCTTTTTAATTTCATTGATGTCTTGTGTTTTATGCGACACCAAAATGAGATTGTGCTTTACGCAACACCGTATTAGCTTGCAGTATACGCAACACTATTCTTGGCTCGTGTTACACACAATTTCAAGTTCGTTTTGTGGAAATTATTCTACGCAACATTAAGTACAGATTTTGTTTAATGTATAAATGAAATAAGTTTTTATTATATTATACTCACCACCAAACATAGCTTTCACTAAATTCAGGCCTGACATGGCCTGCATTTCACACAATCAATACCTTCCTTGATAGCGTGTGTAGTACACAATACCGAGTTTCACTAAACAAGATATTATTATAATATTATTATGAACTAGCCGTTTTGAATAGTAATACCCACTTTTTAAATTTTATAAATTTTATCTTTCAAAATGGACTTCATTTCTGGATTCAGAATATCAAAATTAGCCTAGGGTGAATTTTTGGTATTTTTCTGAAAACATACAATTTTTGATGAATAGTGAAAACTCTGGGTTACTATTTAAAAACTGACTTTTTATTTAAATAATTAATTATTTTATTTAAATTTTTTTTTGGTAAAAATTGATACATAATACATATATAGGTTCAATGTAATTCATTGGAGTCATTTTATAAGAATTTTAGATATATAAAAATTATATTGAACTTTTCCACGTCTTTTACCCACCTGCTAGGAGAATTTGAAAGATTACATAAAATGTAATTTTACCACTTCTGTGAGTGGAATTTTGAAAATTCTAGAGACACGGTTAATATCAAGGAGTAAAATGTGGTTCAATAAGATAAAAATAATTTTTGGTGAATAGTAACTTTTAACTTTTATTTTCCACGGTTAAAAGTAGATAGTGTAATTAAGGGTAAAAATTATATTATTATTATCCAAACACATGTCCTAATTCTATTGGATAAGTGTAATTAGACCAAAAACAACCTTAGGAATAATATATTACCCTTTAAGTCCACTGGAATTAGATTAGGAAACTTATTATTATTTTATTTAAAGAAGAGTAAAAATAGTTAAAATCAATGTTTAATAACTAAATCATTTTTAATATAGGGTTATACATAAGATAAATTAGACTATAAATATTCATTAGAAATATAAAAATATTTCCTACAGAATGGTATTTTATTTATATTTTTTAGACATTAAATAATTTAATTTATTTATGACACAATGATGATGCAGTAATTATCGTATTAATTAAATATTAACATAAATGATGTTATAAATACCCAAATAAATGTAATTTGAGTCTTTTTATGAATTAGACTAATTTTTCAGGTTAATATGACATGTTATTATTGATTTAATTAACATTTTTAACTAATCATGTTGTTATGATTTTCACAAAAATCAATTACCAAATAGTGTCAAAGTTGTCATAAAATAGTTTTTAAAACAAATATTCTATTATTAATTGTTATTATATTCCTAAAAATCAAAGGTTTGTCCAAATTACATAGATAATGTTATATATATTAATAATGAACCACTTGGGGTTCGTTTGGCTTGTTATAGTATGTTTATTAACCATATAGTGTAAGAAAACAAGAAGACACGGTAACAGCTAAATTATTTAACTTAGAGTTAAATCTAATTGATAAAGTTAAAATAGTAACATAAACTTTTCCAAAACCTATTGGTTGAAAGGATTTCTACCCATACCAACTTTTTCTTCGAAGTAAATCAATTTTGAGCTATTAAAAAGCTAATATGACTTTATTATAAGATAATATTTTAATTTTTATTTAAGGTGTCCCTCTCCTCCCTTATAAAAGGGAACCTCCTCCCTCTTCTCTTTACACAATTTTCAGCCTTAATGCTCTGAAAACCCCTACCCATACCCCTTCTAAACTTACATATAAACATTATAGAGGTTCATCTCTCCTCAAAAGACCATCTCAAGTGCCTTAAGATGATGATTAAAAGAGGTGCGTCGAAGAAGAGGTAATCTCTTCTACCTATTCTTTAAACTTTCTTTCTTCTTCAACTTATTCTTCTTCAGTTTATTAATTATAAATTAATATAATCAGTATCACTAATATAATTATATGTTATTATAAATATGAAAAAACCTCATTTCACCTTCTATCCATCCTACGGAAAACGAAATCACCGCGCGTGCGTATGTACGGAATATCGTCTCCACGCCGTGGTGTAATCTGTTTTTCCACCACCACCTTTCTTGGATGGGTATAATGGTGTAAAGAATAACTATATATAGTTATTATAACTTAATACTGATTCTGAGATATTATATCATCCACTCTAATTCAATTCAATAATTATGGGATCAATATCATCACTCGTGTGTACGTACGGATCACCGTCTCCACGAAGTGATGAGATTCATTCTCCATGTTAACCACTTAAGAATGATTATAAAGTAGATATAATGAATTATAATGAAATATATCACATGATATAGATACTGGATTTATGTATACCTATATATGTATATATCATCTACTTACTTCCATTCAAGTCAATAAGGAAAGTAAAATAGCGTTCATGCATACGAACGACCTACCATCTCCATGAACGGTGTATTTCATTTCATTTATCAATCTATTATATATATATATAATGAATATATATGATTTATAAATAATTATTTAAATTCTTGGAGTAATTTAATCATGATATAAGTAATAATAATATCACGAACAACAATTCCAAACACGTACGATTAATAAAACAATTTTACCCAAAACACTGCTTTAACATGGAATTTACAAAATAACGAGTAATATAAAGTCATAAGTGAACCATATATGATATCATAAAAATGAATATAATTCTGTAATAAGTCAATGACATTATTTAAATCATTATACAGGAGGTTCAGATACGTACGAATCATATCCGACCTAAGGTAAGGGATAACTTTTCCAATCTCATTTTTATCCAAGATTGTTTATTCGTAAGTATCTACTGGGGTTGTATTTATCATCCATGTCCCTGTTTTCTAAAAATGGTTTCATGTATGTTTAAATTACTTTTTAACCATTTTTGACTTTTACTATATGGAATTTAAGGAATCTTTTTTTACTATACGAGGTACTTTTTTTTACTTTTCCGAAAAAAGTACGAGGAGAATGTTTTTTTAACTTATACGGCACGAACAGATTTTTACGATTTCAGAACGCCTTATTTTCAAGAATCTTACTCTACAAAATTTCATGATTATTTTCAACAAATTCCTTTTCTTTTAAAATTTGATTTCATTTTGTGAAAAGAAAATTGTTTTAAAGAAGAAAGGATATTTTCCTTAAGAATTTATTTCATGTGTTTTATCAAAACCATTTTCCATCTAAGATGACATTATATTATATGTGTATGTTTCAAGTATAATGTATCTATGATTTAAATGGTTTCACTTTTCTTATGATGAAATGATATTCATTTTTTTATGGATTATGTTATGATGGGATAATGTTTATGAAACCCATTTTATTCTTTGGGTTATGATGAATGATTTATATTTATGTTGTGGCACACGTAATAATGATTTCATTATGAGATGTGTGGGACCTATATCTCCCTACAATGCATTGGGTAAAGATTTATATCTCATGATATAGACATGGGTGGAATGGAAAGTTAATCTGGTTCAGTGATACAGGACTGGAATGAGGAGTGAACTCAGTTTATTAAGGGACTTTGTCCACTAAGATGGTCTTGGAAGCAATGCCTTGGATACTATTGAAATCATATAATGTGCTTAATGTTTTTTCCAAACTTACAAGTTTTATTTCCAAGATATTTTATCATGATTGATTTTCCATTATGATCTACCCCTTACGTACTTCCATGTTATATTTCCTTACTCAATATTTTGATGTTTAAATATTATGTTCATGTTTTGAATTTCAAATGTATATGGTTTGTTTTATTTTCTCCATCCTTACCCTCACTGAGCATTTAAGCTCACCATTTTTATGTTTTCGTTTCCCCCAGGATTACAAGAAATGTTTTAGGTAAGGAAACAAAAAGGGGAATATCATTATGGGAGATTTTGAAGATATTTCAACATGATTAGAAGTTTATATTCCAAGTTTCAAAAGACACTCAACTATTACGGCTCTTGAGTGTTTATTTTTGTTATTTATTAAGTATTCCGCAAAATTAATTTAATGTCTATGTACATAAAGCTATGTGTTTCTACAGTTGGTATCAGAGTCAAAGGAAATATGAATGAATCTGATCATTGGGAACTCTCATGTGTGAGAATTGGACGAAGCATGTCTCTCCGCCCAGGGGCTTCATGAGGAAATGGTTTCCACTAGGGATGGTGGTGTGTCCCACCCAGAGGGTGTAGCTACCCATGAAGTTTCATGTTAGCTATCAATAATAGTCCACTGGAAGTAATTACAGACTGTTACAGCTGGTATCAGAGGAAATGATTAGTCAACCATTGGAAACTAGGATGTGAGAAATTTAGTGAGATCCCTAGAGATATTTATAATGTATGTCTAGGGATGTATCTAAGGTTATGTATAAGTATAGGTTATAATCCTAGGATTATGGTAACGATCATAGAATTAAACCTAAGATGTTAGATATTGGAAGTACTCCCCATTTATTATGTTGTTTTCCTCACATGAATTTTCCCTCAAACACTATTATTTTTGGGTTTTAGACGATGGCTGGAACCCGAAGGAACCGTGTTGATCAATGTAATGGGCAATGCAATGACTGTCTTCCTAAAAAAACTAATGTTATGAGAGAAGGAGTACAAAATCTTATTTCTATACATACACAAGCTATGAATCATTCTAGACTTCCAAATGAGCAGAGAATGTAACAATATTCTATTGAGTCCTTCATGAGGAAACATCCACCTTCTTTCAGAGGATGTTATGATTCACTTGTTACTGAATAATGGATCAGTACCATTGAAAAGATATTTTCCATACATCGCTGTTCAGAGCATAAAAAATTCATTTTGGATGTTTACTATTTATAAGGTGAAGCAGACCAGTGGTGGACTCTAATTAAGAATAGAAGGCCCCAAGATGAAATTGAATCAATGGAATGGGACGAGTTCAATAACTTGTTTTTCAATAAGTACTTCCCTCGTATTCTTAGAACATAGATGGAAAAGGAGTTCCTCGAGCTTAAGAAAAAGGATGATGAATCTGCTGGCATATATGAGCCGAATTTTACAAGGCTTGCAAGGTATGCATCTGTATTTATCATCCAACCTGAAAGAAAAGTTGATCAATTATTCAGTGCCTTAAAACCTAGTCTTCGAAGGGCATTACTGATAAGAGAATTCAGTAGTTATAAATAAATTGTGTGTTATGCTATCAAGGTTGAAATGGAAGTTGTTGTTACATATCCATCTCATTGTTTTGAAAAGAAACAAAATATGGAGTTCAAGGATAAATATCAGAATAATGGTGAAAATAAGATGAATTTCTCTTTATGCTCAATGTGTGGAATGAAGCATGGTGTAGATTGTCTTAAAGGGACTAGAAAATGTTATAAGTGTGGAAAAGAAGGTCGTCGAGCAGCCGAGTGTCGAAGTAATGGAAAATGGGTTGCTAATGATGTGAATAAAGAAAAGATTGCACGGAACTCACCACCAACACTTCAATGCTTCAAGTGCAAGGAAATGGGGCATTATGCTAATCAATGCCCTAATCCAAGGGTTAATGATGAACAACATGAGAAACCTCTTAAGGAAAATGATAAATGGATGTCACATGCGATCACTATTTGTGATTTTGAGTATGACAATGGTGTTGTTTAATGATTAAGTGTTTATGTAATGAGATTTCAAATTAGTATCATGGAATCTCATTTATGGTATCGTGGAATATTGGAATATCAATGTATTGGATCATTGGGGTTTATAATAATTTTATGGTACCGGTAACCCTGAAAAGTGATTGAAATATTTTTTTAAAGAAGTTGAAATGCATATAATTATGGGATGAGGAGAAAATAATATGTATGATAGTATTCATGAGCTCATGATTGATATAAGGAAAAAGTTATATCATGGTTTGAGTATATATAATTTTTGGATTTTGGTATGTGGAAAGAGTTAACTTTTGACAGCATTCATGTTTTCACTAAAGTTAAATGGGTATTCATTTTTCAAAAGAATACATAATTAAGGTATTCACATTTTTGGAATGTGACCAACAAGATATATCGTATGATATATGGGGGATAAATGATGGTATTTACGTGCTTGTTATGTGACATTTCAAGTAATTGTTTTCTTTCTACAATGAGCTCGAGCCGAAGTATTTTGGATATGCCTAAATATTGGAATGAATTAAGTTAGACCTAAGATAGTATTGTTTAAGGCTAGAAATGTTTTCGATATTATTGTTGGAATGTTATAATAATGTAGTTTTATAAAAAGGGACAACCTATAGAATGGGCAACAACCCGTTGCGTCAGACAAGGCTATGGGAATCAAACCCACAACTGAAGTGCGACAGGCCTTTATCGCCTACCACTGGCCTACAAGAAGTCTCTATTTTGTAGGCACTAGTTTTATTTTATTAAGCAGTATGATATATTAAGTATAAGTCCATTTTTGGAATCATATACGATTAACCTCACCATAGATGGACTTGTGTATATTAGATAACTTTTTCTACCCTTTTGTTTGAGACAGAAGAAATGACCCATCATTCTATCACATGATCTGCTTACACTTCAAGAATGACAAATTCAACTTCATTTCTTTAAGAGATGATGTGGAAATTTTTCAAGGCATAAACAATGGTGAGATTGTACCAAAATAAAGTAAGTATTTCTTCTAATTCAAATTCTTCAACTTTAGGGAAATGATCTTGAAACCCAAAAATGTTTTCCTAGTGTCCTTATATCCGATGAATTAGATGGTACCTTAGATCATCACAAATTTATGGTTTTGTGATTGTTCACTTATTTTTATAGCCATGATTTCTACCACGCTCCATCAGAACATGATGGTTAGATTTCTCCTCAATATCCATATTTTCATATATGTTCTCATATATGGAAACCCACTGATTAGTTAATTTGGGTACCCATTATGTTTCATACTTTAGTTTTTAAAGTTATGTTTTGTTATTCCTTTTTACTATGTGGGTTTCTATTAAAGAAACTTTCAAGTAGAAAACCATTTATAACCCCGACGAATTTCGAGGGTGAAATTCATTTTAAGGGGGGTAGAATGTAACAACCTGAGATTTTATGAGAATTATTCATTTTAATTTCATTGATGTCTTGTGTTGTATGCTACACCAAAATTGGATTGTGCTATATGCGACACCGTATTAGCTTGCAGTATACACAATACTATTCTTGGATTGTTTTACACACAATTTCAAGTTCGTTTTGTGGAAATTATTCTACACAACATTATGTATAGATTGTGTTTAATGTATAAATGAAATAAGTTTTTATTATATTATATGCAACACCAAACAGAGCTTTCACTACACGCAGCCCTAACTTGTCTTGCATTACACCCAATCATGACCTTCCTCGATAGCGTGTGTAGTACGCAATACCGAGTTTCACTAAACGAGATATTTTTATAATATTATTATGAACTAGACGTTATGAATAGTAATACCCACTTTTTAAAATTTTATAAATTTTATCTTTCAAAATGGACGTCATTTCTGGATTCAGAATATCAAAATTAGCCTAGTGTGAATTTTTGGTATTTTTCTCAAAACATTCAATTTTTGATGAATAGTGAAAACACTTGGTTACTTTATAAAACAAACTTTTTATTTAAATAATTATGTATTTTATTTATATTAATTTTAGATAAAAATTGATACATAATACCTATATATGTTCAATGTAATTCATTGGAGTCATTTTATAATAATTTTAGATATATAAAATTTTTATTGACTTTTCACCGTCTTTTACCCACCTCCTAGGAGAATTTGAAATTTTACATAAAACATACTTTTACCACTTCTGTGAGTGAAATTTCGAAAATAAGAGAGACACGGTTAATATCCAAAAGTAAAATTTGGTTCAATAAGATAAAAATATTTTTTGATGAATAGTAACTTTTTACTTTTATTTACCACAGTTAAAAGTCAATAGAGTAATTAAGGGTAAAAATGATATTATTTTTACCCTAACATATGTCCTAATTCTATTGTATAAGTTTAATTCGACCAAAAACAATCTTATGAATAATATATTACCCTTTAGGTCAACATGGATTAGATTAGGACACTTATTATTATTTTATTTAAAGAAAAGTTAAAATAGTTAAAATCAAAGTTTAATAACTAAATAATTTTTAATATAGGGTTATACATAAGATAAATTAGACTATAAATATTCATTAGAAATATAAAAGTATTTCCTACATAATGGTATTTTATTTATAATTTTTAGAAATTAAATAATTTAATTTATTTATGACACAATGATGATTAAGTAATTACATTATTAATGAAATATTAACATAACTGATGTTATAAATACCCAAATAAATGCAATTTGAGACTTTTAATTAATTACACTAATTTTCCACATTAATATGACATGTTATTATTGATTTAATTATCTTTTTGTCTAACTAATCATGCTTTTAAGATTTTCACAAAAATCAATTACCAAATAGTTCCAAAATTGACATAAAATAGTCTTTAAAACAAATATTATATTATTAATTGTTATTATCTTCCTAAAAATCTAAGGCTCGTCCAAATGACTTAGTTAAGGTTATATATATTAATAATGAACCAATTGGGGTTCTTTTGGCTTTTTATAGTAAGTTTGTAAACCATATAGTGTAAGAAATCAAGAAGACACTGTAAAGTTAAATTATTTAACTTGGAGTTAAATCTAAATGATAAGGTTAAAATAGTAACCTAACCTTTCCAAAAACCTATTTTTTGAGATTATTTCTACCCATACCCACTTTAGATTCTAAATAAATAAATTTGGAGTTATTATAAACCGAATATGACTATATTATAAAATAATATTTTAAGTTTTTCCTAAGGTTCCCCTCTCCTCCCTTATAACAGGGCACCTCCTCCCTCTTTTCTTTAAACAATTTTGAGCCTTAAAGCTCGGCCAAACTCTGCCCCTTTACCTTTTAAACTTTACTATAAACATTATATAGGTTCTGGTATCTTTAAAAGACCAACTCTAGGGCCTTAAGAGGAAGCTTAAAAGATGTGTGTCAAAAAATGAGGTAATCTCTTCTACCGATTCTTTCAAGTTTCTTTCTTTTTAAACTTCTTATTTTTTAGGTTATTAATTATAAATCAATAACATAAGCATCAATAATATACTGATAGGTTATTATAAATATGAAACAACCCCATTTCACCTTCTATCCATCCTACGGAAAACGAAATCACCGCGCGTGCGTACGTACGAAATACCGTCTCAACGCCGTGGTGTAATCTGTTTTTCCACCACCACCTTACTTGGATGTGTATAATGGTGTAATGAATTACTATATATAGTTATTAAAAAATCTTACAGATTCTAAGATATTATATCATCCACTCTAATTCAATTTATTAATTAAGGGAATGATATCATCGCTCATACATACGTACGGATTACCATCTCCACGACGTGATGAGATTCATTTTCCATGTTATCCACTCAAGAATTATTAAAAAGTAGATATAATGAATAATAATGAAATATAAGACATGATAAATCTACTGTATTTATGTGTGTATATATATATATATCATCTACATACTTCCATTCAAGTCAATAAGGAAAGGAAAACAGTGTTCATGCATACGTACGACCTACCTTCTCCATGAACAGTGTATTTTATTTCATTTATCCACCTATTATATATATATATACTGAATATATATTATATATAAATCCTGATTTACATTATGGATGTAATTAAATCATGATATAAGTAATAATAATATTAATAACAACAAGTCCAAACACGTACGATAAATAAAACGATTTTACCCAAAACGCTGCTTTAACATAGAATTTATAAAAGAACGGGTAATATAAAGTCATAAGTGAACCATATATGATATAATAACAATAAATATGATTCTTAAATTAGTCAATGACATTATTTAAATCATTATACAGGATTTTTGGATACGTATGAATCATATCAGACATAAGGTAAGGGATAACTTTTCCAATCTCGTTTTTATCAGAGATTGTTAATTCGTAAGAATCTACTGGGGTTATATTTATCATCCATGTTCCTATTTGCTAAAAACGGTTTCATGTATGTTTAAAGTCATTTTTACCCACTTTTGACTATTACTACATGGTATGTAAGTAATCCTTCTTTCGGTTACCATACGAGGTTGTTTTTTTGACTTTTCCAACAAAAGTACGAGGAGAATGTTTTTTAACTTATAAGGCATGAATAGATTTTTACGATTTCATAACGCCTTATTTACAAGAAGCTTACTCTACAAGATTTCATGGTTATTTTCAACAAAATTTCTTTCTTATAAAATTTCATGGCATTTTGTGAAAAGAAAATTATTTTCAAGAAGAAAGGATATTTTCCTCAAGAATTATTTCAAGTGTTTTATCAAAACCATTTTCCATCTAAGATGACATTATTTCATATCAGTATGTTTCAAGTATAATGTATCTATGATTTACATTCTTTCACTTTCTTATGATGAAATTATATTCATATTTTTATGGATTATGTTTTGATGGGTTGATGTTTATGAAACCCATTTTATTCTTTGGGTTATGATGAATGATTTATGTTTATGTTGTGGCACATGTAAGAATGATTTCATTATGAGATGGGTGGGACCTATATATCCCTCCAATTCATTGGGTAAAGATTTATATCTCATGAGATAGACGCGGCTAGAAGGGAAAGTTAATCTGGTTCAGTGATATATGACTGGAAGGAGCAGTGAACTCGGTTCAGTAAGGGACATTGTCCACTAAGATGGTCTTGGAAGCAATGCCTTTGCTACTATGGAAATAATATCATGTGATTAATGTTTTTCCAAAATTACATGTTTTATTTCCATGATATTTTATCATGATTGATGTTCCATTATGATATATTCCTTATGTACTACCATGTTTTATGTCATTGCTCAAGATTTTGATGTTTAAATATTATGTTCGTGTTTTGAAGTTCAAATGTATATGGTTTGTTTTATTTTCTCCATGCATACGCTTACTGAGAATTTGAGCTCACCCTTTTTATGTATTCTTTTCCCCCAGGGATAAAATAAATGTTTTAGGTAAGGAAACAAAAATGGGAAGATCGTTATGGGAGATGTTGAAGATCTTTCAACATGATTAGAAGTTTATATTCCAAGTTTCCAAAGACACTAAACTATTAAGGTCCTTTAGTGTTTATTTTTTTTATGTATTAAGTATTCCGCAAAATTAATGTAATGTCTATGTACTTCAAACTATGTGTCTCTATAGTTGGTATTATAGGCAAAGGAGGTAGGAATGAATCTGATTCTTGGGAACTCTCACGTGTGAGCATTGGATGAACCATGGCTCTCCGCCCAAGGGCTTCATGAGGAAATGGCTTCCACTGGGGATGGTGGTGTGTCCCGCCCAGTGGGTGTAGCCTCCCATAAAGTGCCCTGATATGTATCAATTATAGTCCACTAGAAGTAATTCCAGACCGTTACATGGATCCCTAAGAAACTGTGTTGATCAATGTAATGGACAATGCAATGATTGTCCTCCTGAACAAACCAGTGTTATGGGAGATGGAGTGAAAAATATTATTTCTATACTTACACAAGCTATGAATCATTCTGGACATCCAAATGAGCAGATAAGGGAAAAATATTTTATTGAGTCCTTCATGAGGCAACGTCCACCTTCTTTCAGTGGTTCTTCTGATCCCCTTGTTGCTGAACAATGGATCAGTACCATTGAAAAGATATTTTCCATACTTCATTGTTCAGAACATGAAAAAGTCATTCAGTCTATTTACTGTTTAGAAGGGGAAGAAGACCAATGGTGGACTCTAATTATGAATACGAGGCCGCGAGATGAAATTGAAACCATGGAATGGGATGAGTTCAAGAACTTATTTTTCAATAAGTAATTCCCTCGTATTCTTCGAACCAAGATTATAAAGGATTTCCTTGAACATAAGAAAAAGGATGATGAATCTGTTGGTATATACGAAGTGACATTTACAAGGCTTTAAAGGTATGCATCTGGCTTTATCATCCAATCGGAAAGTAAATTTGATCGATTTATCAGTTGCTTAAAACCAATTCTTCGAAGAGCATTAGCTATAAGAGTCTTCAGTAGCTGTGAAGAAATTCTGCGTTGTGATATCAAGGTAGAACTAGAAGATGGTGTTACATATCCATCTCATGGTTTTGACAAAAAACGAAAGATGGAGTTCAAGGAGAAATCTCAGAACAATGGTGAAAAGAAAATGATTGTTTCTTTATGCTCAAAGTGTGGAAAGAAGCATGGTGGAGATTTCCTAAAAGGTACTAAAAAATGTTTTGAGTGTGGAAAAGAAGGTCATCAGGCAGTTGAGTGTCTAAGTAATAGGAAAAAGGTATCTAATGATGTTAATAGAGAAAAGACTATAGAGAAAAATCCACCAACACTTTAATACTTCAAGTGCAATGAAATGGGGCATTATGCTAATCAATTATCTAATACAAGGGTTAATGATGATCGACGCGAGCAACCACTTAAGGTAAAGGATAAAGGGAATTCACATGCGATCACTATTTGTGATGTTGAGTATGACAATGATTTTGTGGAATGATTAAGTTTTTATGTAATGGTATTTCAGAATAGTATCATGGAATCTCATTTATGGTATCATAGAATTTTGGAATATCTATGTATTGGTTTTAAATAAATATATGGTACCGGTAACCATTAAAAGTGATTTAAATATTTTTGGAAATAATATGATATGCGCATAATGAAGGGATAAATAGAAAATGAAATGATCTCATAACTGATATAAGGACAATGTTATATCATGGTTTGAGAATATAGAAATTTTGGGATTTTGGTATGTGGAAAGAGTTAACTTTTGAGAGCATTCATGTTTTCACAATGGTTCAATGGGAATTAATTGTTTTCATGAGAATACATGATTAATGTATTCACATGTTTGGAATGTGACCAACAAGATATATCGTAAGATATATGGGAGATAAATGATGGCATTCACATGCTCGGTAGATGACATTTCAAGTAATTGTTTTCTTTATACTATGAACTTGGACAGAAGTATTTTAGATAAGCCTAAAGAATGGAATGGATTATGTTGGACATAAGTTAGTATTGTATAAGGCTATAACTTTTTTCGATATTATTGATGGGATGTTATAATAATGTAGTTTTCTAAAAAAGGACAACCTGCGGGATGGGTGACAACCCATCGTGTCGGACAAGACTATGGGAATTGAACTCACAACCGAAGTGCGACAGGCCTTTATCGCCTACCATTGGCCTACAGGAAGTCCCTGGTTAGTAGAAACTAGTTTTGTTTTATTAAGCGATGTGATAGATGAAGTATAAGTCCATTTCTGAAATCATATACCATTAACCTCACCATTGATGGACTTATGTATATTTGATAACTTTTGATACCCTTTAGTTTGAGACAGATGGAATAACCCATCATTCTATCACATGATCCTCTAACACTTCATGAATGAAAAATTCAACTTCATTTATTTAAGAGATGAAGTGGAAATAGTTCAAGGCACAAACAATAGTGAGAATATACCGAAATAATGTAAGTATTAATTCTAATTCAAATTATTCAACTTTAGGGAAATGATCTTGAAAACTGAAAATGTTGTCCTAGAGTCCTCATATCCGATGAATCAGATCGCACCTTAGATCACCACAAATTTATGGCTTTGTGATTTTTGTCTTTTTCATAGCCATGTTCTCTACCACTCTCCATCATACCTTGATGGTTATATGTCTCTTCCATAACCATATTTTTACCTATGTTCTATTATGTGGAAACCCAGTGATGAGTTAATTTGGGTAACTGATATGTTTCATACTTCACTTTTTAAAATGAAGTTTTAGTATTCCTTTTAATGATGTGGGTTTCTATGAAAGAAACTTTCATGTAGTAAACCATTTATAACCACGATGAATTTTGAGGGTGAAATTCATTTTAAGGGGGGTTAAATGTAACACCACGAAATTTTAGGAAAAATAATCTTTTAATATCATTGATGTCTTGTGTTATACGCCACCCCAAAATTAGCTTGTGATATACGCAACACCATATTAGTTTCTATTATACGCAAACACTATTCTTGTCTTGTGTTTCACGCCAGAGCAACCTTCCTCAATATCGTGTATTGTACGCAATACTGAGTTTCACTAAACAATGATATATTATTATAATATTATTATGAACTAGTCGTTATGAATATTAATACCCACTTTTTGAAATTTTATAAATTTTATCATTCAAAATGGACTTCATTTTTGAATTTGGAATATCAAAATTAGACTTGGGTGAATTTTTGGTATTTTTCTGAAAACGTTCAATTTTTGATGAATTGTGAAAACACTAGGTTACTATTTAAAAACCGAATTTTTATTTAAATAATCATTTATTTTATTTAAATTTATTTTAGGTAAAAATTGATACATAATACCTATATAATTTCAATGTAATCCATTTGAGTTATTTTATAATAATATAGATACATAAAAATTTTATTGAACTTTTTACCGTCTTTTACCCACCTCCTAGGAGCATTTGCAATTGTACATAAAACTTAATTTTACCGCTTCTATGAGTTGAATTTCAAAAATCCGAGAGACACGGAAAATATCAAGTAGTAAAATGTGGTTCAATAAGATAAAAATAATTTTTGGTGAATAGTAACTTTTTTACTTTTATTTAATATGAGTAAAAGTAAATAGGGTAATGAAGTGTAAAAATGATATTATTATTACCCTAACCCATTTCCTAATTCTATTAGATATGTGTAATTCTACCACAAAAACCTTAGGAATAAAATATTACCCTTTAGGTCTAATTAGATTATATTAGGACACTTATTATTATTTTATGTAATGAATAGTTAAAAGAGTTAAAATCAAAGTTTAATAACTAAAGAATTTTTAATATAGGGTTATACATAAGATAAATTAGACTATAAATATTTATTAGAAATCTAAAAAGATTTCCTAAATAATTTTATTTTATTTATAATTTTTAGTCATTAAATAATTTAATTTATTTATAATGATGTGGTAATTATCTTTTTAATGAAATATTAACATAATTGATGTTATAAATACCCAAATAAATGTAATATGAGACTTTTTATGAATTGCAAAAAAATTCTAGGTTAATATGACATGTTAGTAGTGACTTAATTAACTTTTTTTGAACTAATAATGCTTTTATTATTTTCACAAAAATCAATTACCAAATAGTGTCAAAATTGACATAAAATAGTTTTCAAAAAAAATATTATATTTTTAATTGTTATTATATTCCTAAAAATCAAAAGTTCGGAAAAATGACTTATATAAGGATATATATATATGAATAATGAACCACTTGGGGTTCTTTTGGATTGTTATAGTAATTTTATTAACCATATAGTGTAAGAAAACAAGAAGACACAGTAAAAGTTAAATTATTTAACATAGAGTTAAATCTAAATGATAAGGTTATAATAGTAATCTAAATTATTCTAAAACCTATTTTTTGAGAGGAGTTCGACCCATCCCCACATTAGCTTCGAAATAAATCAATTTAGAGCTATTATAAACCGAATATGACTTTATTATAAAATAATATGTTATGTTTTTGCTAAGGTGCCCCTCTCCTCCCTTATAAAAGGGCACATCCCCCCTCTTCTCTTTACACAATTTTGACCTATAAAGCTCGGCCAAGCCCTGAACATTTAACTTCTCAACTTCCCTATAAATATTATAGAGGTTCTAGTCTCCTCAAAATACCATCTCTAGTGCCTTAAAAGGATGCTTAAAAGAGGTGTGTCGAAGAAGAGGTAATCTCTTCTACTGATTCTTTCAAGTTTCTTTCTTCTTCAACTTATTCTTCTTTAGTTGTTTCATTATAAAGTAATAACATCAGTATCACTAATATACTGATATGTTATTATATATATTAAACAACCCCATTTCACCTTCTATCCATCCTATAGAAAATGAAATCACCGCGCGTGCATACCTACAGAATACCGTCTCCACGCCGTGGTGTAATCTGTTTTTTCCACCAACACCACACTTGGATGGGTATAATGGTGTAAATAATAACTATATATAGTTATTATAAAATTATACTAATTCTGAGATATTATATCATCCACTCCAATTAAATTCAATAATTATGGGAATGATATCATCGCTCGTGCGTACGTACGGATTACCGTCTCCACGCCGCGATGAGATTCATTCTCCTTGTTAACCATTCCAGAATGATTAAAAATGATATATAATGAATAATAATGAAATATATGTCATAATTAAGATACTTTATTTATGTATGTATATATATATATATATATATATATATTTCATCTAGTTACTTCCATTCAAGTCAATAAGGAAAGGAAAACAGCGTTCATGCGTACGTACGACCTACCATCTCCATGAACAATGTATTTTATTTAATTCATCTATATATTATATATATTTATATACTGAATATTTAGGATATATAAATCATGATTATATTTTTTAAGTAAGTAAATCATGATATAATTAGTAATAATATCATGAACAAGAAGTCCAAACACTTACGATAAATAAAATGATTTTACCCAAAATGCTACTTTTACATGGAATTTACAAAAGAACGGGTAATATAAAGTCATAAGTGAACCATATATGATATCATAACAATTAATATGATTCTGTAATAAGTAAATGACATTATTTAAATCATTATAGAGGATTTTAGGATACGTATGAATCAAATCAGACATAAGGTAAGGGATAACTATTCTAATCTCGTTCTTATCCGAGATTGTTTATTCGTAAGTATTTATTGGGGTTATATTTTTCATCCGTGTCCATAAAAAAATGTTTTTAATAAAGTGTTTAATATTCTTCCATGTATTTTTATAATCATTTTTACCTCTATTTGACTTTTACTTTGTGTTATGGAAGTAATCATTCTTTTGTTTACCATATGTGGTACTTGTCTTGACTTTTCCGACAAAAGTACGAGATGAATGTTTTTTTCTTATACGGAATGAACGGATTTTTACGGTTTCATAACGCCTTATTTTTATGAAGCTTACTCTACAATATTTCATGATTAATATCAATAAAATGCTTTTCTTTTAAAATTTTGTGGCATTTTGTGAAAAGAAAATGATTTTGTAGAAGAAAGGATATTTTCCTCAAGAATTCATTTCATGTGTTTTATCAAAAATATTTTCTATCTAAGATGACATTATATTGTATGTTTATGTTTCAAGTATAATATCTCTATTATTTAAATGGTTTGATTTTTATTATGATTAAATGATATCCATTTTTTATATGGATTATGTTATGATGGAATGATGTTTATGAAACCCACTTTATTCATTGGGTTATGATGAATGATTTATGATTATTTTGTGGAACATGTAAGAATGATTTCAATATGAGATGGGTGGGACCTTTATCTCTGTCCAATGTATTGGGTAAAGATTTATATCTCATGAGAAAGACATGGCTAGAAAGGTATGTTAATTCGGTTTAGTGATACAGGTCTAGAATGAGGAGTGAACTCAATTCAGAAAGGGACTTTGTCCACTAAGATAGTCTTGGCAACAATGCCTTGGCTACTATGGAAATCATATCATGTGCCTAAGGGTTTGTAACAGTTAAATGTTTTATTACTATGCTATTTTATCATGATTTATGTTCCTTTATGATCTATTCCTTACATACTACCATGATTTTTTTCACAACTCCATATTTTGATGTTTAAACTTTATGTTCATGTTTTGAAGTTCAAATGTATATGGTTTGTTTTATTTTCTCCTTGCTTACCCTTACTGAGCATTTGAGATCACCCTTTATATTTTTTCTTTTTCCCAGGATATAAAGAAAGGTTTTAGGTTAAATAAAAGGGATGATCTTTATGGGAGATGTTGAAGATCTTTCACCAAGATTAGAAGATTATGTTCCATGTTTCCAAAGACACTAAACTATTACGGTCCATTGGTGTATGTTTTTGTTATGTTTTAAGTATTCCACAAAAGTAATGTAATGTCTATGTATGTCAAGCTATGGGTATCTACAGGATCTCTAGGTGGTAACCCACACAAGATTCCTCAGTGATGACCCACACAGGATCGCTAGGTGCTGAACCACATAGGATCGCTCGGTGCTGACTCACAAAGGATCGGTGGGGGATGACCCACACATGATCGCTCGGTGCTGACCCACACAAGATCACTCGGTGTTGTCCCACACAGGATCGCTAGGTTTGGACCCACAAAGGATAACTCAGTTATTCCCACATGGAATCTTAGGGTGGTTCTATGTGGGATAGTCAATCACTGACCCACAAATGATCTTTTCCTCAAGTCATAACCAGCTACTGGGTTCCCGCGCTGGGCATGCTCATCTCCAGGAGGGTCTTCTCTTCAAGACACAGATCGATACTCTAACTAAAATGATTTCCCACAAAGAAGTATATCAAAGGACCTTCACGTCCTAGTGGTCTCAACACAATAGATGACATAACAATCGGATGCCCGATCTTTAAGTTATTAGCCTTTTAGTCCCGAGGGCCCAATTGGATTTGTGCTCGATCCAACCCACATGTATCCCAACATTATCCAAATCACAAGTGGGGTATAACAAAGGGACTGTCTCACTCCAAGGATTCTAGTATTCTGACGGTGGTCATGGGTTGTCACGGGAGCCACGGGTGGTCGTGGGTGGCCACGGGAGCCATGGGGCGAGGGATGCCATATGTGTCGTGGGGCGGCATGAGGCCGCGAGTACCGCAGTGTGGCGGAGGCCATGGGTTCCACGGGGGCCGCGGGGCGGCGCGATTTCATGGGTTCCACGAGGCTATGAAGGCCGCAGGTGCCATGGGGCGGCGCGACCGCTGGGCGGCACAACGAGGCCGCGAGGCACGGAGGCCACATGGCAACCGCGACCATGGGCGGCAAGGCCTCGGGGAAGTGAGGACCATGGGCATCCAAGCCACAGGGCGGTGGTGGCCGTGGGTGGAAATGTCGCGGGGCGGCGGTGGCCGCAGGTGGGGAGGCCGCGGGGTGGAAGGGGCCGCAGGCGGCGAGGCTGGGGGGCGACGAAGTGTCGTGCCTTCTCCGGTGGCCGGCCAGATTGGCCGCCATTTGTTCATCACCTTTATCACGGTTATCAAGTTCCACTGGTACCAACCACTAGCACTAGTCACTGTCACCATCGCGAAGATCACAAAAATCTCCACAATGATTTACAGAGGGGTTGGTACATATTTATTTGGATCGTACCCTCTGTGTTAGGGCAGCATCATACGTCTCAAGGAAGATGATTCAATGTGAGAGGGAAATTGACATTGATCAAAATAATGCACACCCCTACCTCATTTGATTTTTGACATCTAAGAGGAGGGAAGAATAGACGTCCGTAGTGTCGATGTTTTCTCGATTTTCGATTCATTTTCATCAAAGATGTTCTACATTAGTTGCCTCCACAAGGTGCTTCCGATCTAGCTCAAGGTCATTTTCTTCTTTCTATGATCTCCAATGGGCGTTCTTTATTTGGAGGTAATGTTCTTCCAAGTTATTCTCTTTCTATCCCTTTCCTCTCAATTCTACCAAAATTAAAAGTAACCCACATAATTGTACAAGTTATCTATAATATTTCTTTGCATAATTTCAAATTAGATTAATTAATTAATTGATGAGTTTCTATAATTAATTAAGGGGTGGAAAAAATAAATTGGCAGAGTTCAAGATATTTTTTTCCCATAAAGAGGGGAGTTCAAGGGGGTTTTAGCCTCGGGTGGTCCCCACCACCGTAACCCATGTGGGTGGTTAATCCTGGTGGTCCCCACCTCCATAACCTCTCCTGGGAGGTTTAGTTCTGGTGGTCCCCACCTCTCAACATCTAAATGAGAGTTCCAAATAAAATAAAATGTTACACAAGTTTATTTTATTTTATTCATTCACAAAAAACCCAAATTCTATCATTCACCCTCGACCTGCTGCGGTCGAGGTGATGGTCCCCATAAGTGAATACCGGCACTGCGAGTTCCACAGTGCCCTCAGATTTCAATTCGAAGCACCAGTTCAAATGTTACAAAAACTCACTCGCACGTTTGTTGAATGTACCTGAAAAAAAGCTCCGAAATTCATTCCGGGCAAACCGTGTCGCGGAATCACGCACTTACAATTTTCACGGACTCGTAAAATCCCCATTTAATTTTAAAAAAATTACATGGAAATTCCGGGTCTTTACATGTGTTTTATATGCAATTAAATATAATTTTCATTTTAAAAATTTGATTGAAAATGATATAATTAATGGCACTATATGAGTGAGGTTTTTGTTGAAAAATTTATAAAATACAACTATTTATAGAAATCTATAGCTATAAAAAATTATGATGGGATGCAACCAAAATATATCTCTCACATTATCATTGTGTACTAAAAGTCTTACATCATATATTGCATGCCCTATTAAGTGAAGATGTCCCCTCAACACATAAATCATTGACATATTAGTATATAATGGGTTCTCTCTTAAGGTATCCAATATAATCTATGGATTCTATAGGTTATCCTACATCCCAATATAATAATTAAAGATATCATCAACAATTAAATTCACCAATATATCTAAAAATCAATGTATAATATGTTATAAAAATTCCATAAACACCACAGGTCCATTCTTATAAATGAAGGACATACAAAAATTACTCATTCAGGGTATACTAACTTATAAATGTATTACATGGAATTTGTATGTTCCTAATCCAAAAATACGAACATCTTTATCTCATTAAAATCTTAGAAAACACATGGGATGCACTAAGTTAGTCAAACATATTGTCTATACATGGAATTTGATGTTAATTTTTTATCATCACCTTGTTTATCCTATGATAATCTATGCACAACCAGAAATATCTTACAACTATCTTTCTTAATAATATTAGTGTACTCCATAGTTATGTACTTAGCCATAAAAATACATCATCTTCCAAATAATCCAATTGAATTGTTAGTTCTTCAAGATCCACATGATCTATTTGATAGAGGTGAATAAAAATTGGATCCATCCCTGACATGTGATATTTAGTGAATTACCCCACCCTATGAGAATTAATTCTTGATATATCATACAGGATAACATATTGTAAAACATCAAAAACTAGAGGATATACATCCTGGTATGCTATATTGTCATCCAATACAACCCTAGAGGCTTGGGACAATATTTTTCCTATCTACGGATGGTCTTGTTCTAAATGGAATGATTAAATAAACTATCATCCACATGAACATGAGTAATACCATTAAGGTTTGATAAATATATCTAATGACGGTAATAATATATGTGTTCCTAATATGATACCAACCAATCTATCCCATGAATCAAATCATTTTTATCTATCTCAGGTATAAATAAATCCTATCTAAATTGATATCCACCAACTTCAATGGTGTACTCACTACAAAAATGAATTCCCTATAACTAATTCAATAGTGGGGTATCTATAATCAATAGTCCAATGTGATACTCCACATACAAGAAAAATATTTCAATGATCTAAATTCTAATAAAATAATTAAAGAATCTTTTATCAAATATAGTATTTTATAATAGTGAATATATCAAAATAGTACCTCAATATATGGAAGGCCTTACATCATATTTATTTAGAGTATGTTATAGAACATGAATATGATATATCAATTGGCCTAATGTCCAATATTGATCCCCCTACACTATACTATTCTAAAATCACTATTGATCATGATTTTGGGTATTTCATCCCCCACCGCATATTGTATGACCTATAGAACACAATCAATATATTATATATTTTTGATGGTGATCCCATTCCAAAATTTTATATCTTCCTAAATTCATCATTACTAGAAATCAACAAAGGGTTCATATAAATCCTCTACATGGGCCTCATTTTTTAACAATTTTGATAATATATAAGTGTTCTATCAAAAAATGATTATTTGTGTGCAGCTTTACCACACTAATAATGCCACACTAGTTTTATAATATGATGTGAGAACCCACTTCCTTGGATAACATTTCCACTACTTCCTTGTGGAAAATTAAAGATGTTATATTAAATTCTTCATGAAGATGAAATATTATATCTCAAAAAAGTATCATTCCCTCCACTTGGGGCCTCTTTCTTTTGTCTTTTCTTGATGAGGGATAAATTAAAGACATAAATAATGGTCATCAAGAGGAATAAATTGAACTACAGTCAACTATAATATCATATTCCATCCTAAAATCCCTTCATTCTACCAACGTTGTCCTCTCCAAAGTAGTGGAAAATTATTTAGATATACGAATAATGAGGAATAATCAATAAATGATATATAATATTGATCAATGTTTATGAAAACCCAATCCATTTATTCCATCATGGTGTTTGGGAATAAATATTTGATCTTCCAATTCTACAATTCCTTTAATGTCATTCACACATACTACTCCTCTTAATCAAAAATTTCCCACCATCTCTTTCATGATCCTCTATGTGTACTTATTTGAAGCTAATATTTCATCATTTATGGTCTTTCTATAATAATAACTCCATCGACAACTCTATTTCCTAGGTTCAACCTTCCATTTAAATGGTAAATGGGTGTTGAAAAAAAAATATTCATTACTGTGTGACATAGTAGTCTGAGCTCATTAAGGTAACCTCCCTATCAAATTAATAACTAAAAATAAAATCAAATATATATAGATATATTCTATATTCTCTAGAGATAATGGTGACTTTTTTTGAATATCCAGAGGTTGTTTCTCATTTACACCTTTTCCTCTAACTATCAGAGGACTTTCTTTAATTTATGATATACAATGTCAAATGCAGGACATTCACCCCGATATAGGGAATTTAGAACATCACCATTAATATATGGCTTAATAAGTATAAAATAATTCTATTTATATCCCACAATTTAAATTTTATCAAGGAATCAATTTTACCTAATCACAAGTGTTAATGAGAAAAAAATATGTATAGTCCCAACATTCCTATCCGGATACTAGCACATTCCCCCTTGTGTCATATCTAACCCAATGTAAAATAAAAAAACATCATGTGGTTCAATTTAGTTGAAAAAATATATATCAACTATAAAAACCATATAAAACCACCCTTCTCAGGGAAACATAGGGTCTCTTTATAAGTCAATTTGTAGTATCATGCCAATCTTCCATACCAATATCTTACATAATTCTATGCCATGTCCGCCAAGACAAAAATAGAATGTAAGAGGATATTTCCTTAACAAAACTTTATAACGTGCCTAAATTGGATTACTCATAAGTAACTGAATCGAGTCACTACATAGGATCAATATTTCCTCCACATAGACGATATACGTCCAAAACATTTTGAGGGCCTATGATGATTACATTGAGAGACTATAATATCTAGTTGGAGTTGAAATAATAATAAAAGTCATAACAATATCATCCTTAACATAACATCAAAAACACACATCACAACACGTGAAAAATAATACAAAGAATCTAACAATATTTTGAAAAATGATTGTTATATTTTATACATAAAAACCCAAAAGATAATCCATAACAGGAAATGAAAACTCAAACTAGTTACTAGGACATACATAGTAGGCCACCACCAATGATGACGATATATATGTAGAGTATGAGTAAAGTATATAACATTGTGCGAGTAATGAAATAACCCTTGATATAACATTAAAATATTAACATAACCGTCAATCTTTGGGTCTATGGTGTCACATCCTCTTAACCAATACTATTTTATCATGTGTTATATTTCTATATCCATATCACCATATCCATGAATATATATATATATATATATATTATAATTCCCTTACTTAGGTAACACTCAATGGTTCCACAAACCCGACTCTCCACCAGACATTAAGCATGACTCCTTAAGAGCCAAAGGATGTCGACTAGTAGAGAGGGCCTAGGGTGTCTCCATTGGGAGACTGAACCCCCATATTAGAGTGGATAATATATGATGTATATAATAAATAAATGAGTAAACTATAGATTAATTATAACAAATATGTAATATGAAGATAATAATGGTCATCTATAAGTAACAATCAACACAGAAGATGAAAAATAGTAAATATAAAAGATGATAAAGTAATTCAATGAATCTATAAACTAAGAAAACCCATTTACATGGTAGTATGAAATAATTTTACTACATGGTATAAAAAATATTAAAAAAGATACTAAAAACTATCCAAGAATCTCATGCACCTTCTTGCACTTGTACTACTAAGAATAATTCTAATGAAAGCAACAATGTGAGGTGTCTAAAGTTGGACACTTCAATTTTTATGTGCCTTCTATTGTATAATCTTCCTAAGTACCAATAGAAGCCTCTATATGGTATGAGATTAGTCCCAGTAGGCCACCACCAATGACATCTATATGAATCAAGTTAGTGAATGTAAAATGAAAAATGTGTAGTTATATAATATATTAAAGTAATGAAAATAAATAACTCAAACATTGTTTATCCTCTAATGGGTTTTCTAAATGAATCAATATAAATAAGTATGATTAAATTGTCATAAATATATCATGTGAATTTGTTATTAGAACTCAAATAGGTTTTGAAAATAATAATGGGGGATCAATGGTTAAACTAAGGAATCCTTGACCTCTGTAGTCAAGACAACTCATAGTAATAATTCATACAATCTTGTAGTAAGAGGGGTGTGTGTGTAATCCCAGGGGAAATGCCCATGGAATTACACTGTAAGATATTCTAATAGATTCCAAATATCTTCCATGTTAATCATTAGATAATCATGTCTGGGCCTAATGTCGTGAATCCATGGTTCCACCTCTCCAAATACATCAAGCTATATCCAAGGAGTATATCAGAGGAATACTAATATCTGGAGAGATAGTGAAGGGATCCTATGATATCATCCCAAGAATCCTTTAGTAGGAAAGTACAATGTTTGAAGGTGGGTATCTCACATGGAATATAGTTTCATGAATCCAAATGGAATCCTCTGAGTGCAAAGGGATGTCCATAATGAATCTAATACTAGATCATGTTTGACCCTTACAATAATGATTAAACAGTATAGATTCAAAAGAGTCCTTATGCATAATTAATTATTCAATTTTTTCAATATAATACTCATTCCTAGTATTCATTTAATAGGATCATTTCTTCACCATTTAAAAAACATTAAAATGTAGACAAAGGATATGCATCCAGTGGTTAATTAAATTACCAAAGTTGTCATTAGGTTCCTACTATGTCCTTTCATTTAAAATTAAAAGGTCAATTAGGGATATGAAACCAATTACAATTCAATAAAATTTGACATGGAAATTATATATTAATATATCGATATAGATATACATTTGATTAAATCATTTATGATTTATTTACTATATTGGAACACTAACAATATAATGTTCAAATGATAACCATATAAAATATATAAATCTATTATTAATTATCAATTCATAATACATTTTACATGAAAAGGATATACCATTTGTAGTGTAACACCCCAACACTAAAAGACCAGAGCTAGTGCATTACTCTATTACATTGGTATGATTACAAGGAATAAAATCCCATAGGACGAAATAGTTTAGAAGTTTGGGAAAACTATTTTACATTCGTGATACCCATAGTAAAATGGAAAAAGAAAATAAATTGTAACATAAGTTAAAGCTCAGAGTCCATGAAATTCATTCCATGAATTCATCTTCATATCCCCAGAAAAGGAAAACCCTTAAGAATGATCTCAATTTCCCAACAAGTGTATGTAAGGTAGAAGAAATAATGAATCAATATTCATAATAAACAATGAATGATAAATAACTAAGAACACATGACACTAAAATAACTATATAAGGCATTATCAATATTTTTTTATCTCTGACCAATATTTCACTGAAAGGTTCCCTAAACTTGATTTTACTCACGAAATTAAGAACATTCCCCAAATGCCAAAGGTTATCAACTAGCATTGGGGAGATTATTCCCACATAACCATAGTGAAACATAGTAGAAATATAATATCGAATAAGTCGAATAAGAAGTAAATCAAGAGGAAAGTAGACAATATCAAAGAAACATATAAATAATTATTCTAGAAATGAATCTCAAATACAAATGATGATGATAAATGTGAAATGTCTCTAAATAAATCTAATACACTTAAACCTGGTATCAGTACATTACATTTATAAAAAATGAAAAATAGAAAAAACTGTCAAACTAGAATCACGAGCCTCCGATCGATCCAATGATCCTATACTCCTAAGAAGTAATAAATAACCAATATTAGGGCCTCTTATGTTTTATATTCCTACAAAAATATATTCTATTTGGGTACCCATCGATTGCCTAAATAGGGTGTTAGATATAATCCCTATATAAAATCATATAGAGGTCATATGAAATTTAGTAAGCGAAGATATAATAATAACAGTGTGAAAGAAGTAATAGAATATGTAAAGGAATTACTGAAGTAAAAATCCTATAATGTTCGAGTTCAAACATTATAATCCAATTTATTTCACCAATTTATTTTATAAAGGAGGTCACTGAATAAAGAATTAGGCATGTTTTATTTATAAACAGGTTAATTTAATTTCCAACCTCATTTGTTTGATATGTCTTGGGACCTGGAGCATAGCCCAATGTCGCCCCATAGTGATATGATCAACTGATTCCTAAACATTCCATCTATAAAGTACAAGACAAATACCTAATCCAACCTTGTGCATTGGCTTGGAATACGTGTCATAAAAACATTCCATTCATTATTCAATTTAGAACACAATCCCCTCCATGGAATTTCCAATTTGAAGTATAGGTATTACTTTAGGTATAATATAAACCAACACCCTATAATATCATCCATTGTAATCCTCACAGGAACATATGTATCTCTCTAGGTATGGTATAACATCATATGCACTTGAGTCAATCCCTAGCAGTCCACTAAGGGATCCCAAGAGTCACCCATGGAATATATGTTCTTCTTTCCTCTGATTAAATCATTTGAAGTCCATATAGAGTTCAATAATGTCTTTTTCACATAGTATTAAACTCTTATGACTCCATCCTTGGCATCACATATTAGGATTCTAAGTGTCACGTTAGAATAAGCAAGGTAATATCTGAACGAGTCTATCCATGTCCCTTCTATAAGAAACTATATGTCAACCAAGGAGTAGATGCATTCATTTACAATCATTTAATTCTATCAAGTTCATCGCCTTATTGATTTCAATTTAAATTCAACATAGAAGGTGGATCATAGAATGTAAAATCCTAAAGGCATAGTCTTTAATTTAAATCACGTGTCCTATCATTATAATAATCATCTCACACTTAAATAATAAATGCATGGAAAGTGAATATGTATATAGATTCCATTAGATTTTATTTATCAATTTAATTTAAAATATATATTTGAATTCAAATTACTTGTCATTTAAAATTCAACTCAATAATTAAAATTATAATATAATTTACAATTAACATCCCTTAGCAAGGTGTAAAATAAAATTCCCTAAGGCATGAAAATTCAATATCCACCCATGTTGGTCCAATTAATTAAACAACACAACCAAATGGGTGGTCCAAATTCAATGTTCATAACCATTTAACGTAATCAATGGGAAATATTAATTTCATAGACTATACCTATTAATTCTATTCACGGTTTAAATTCTATTTCAAGGGCATTGATCTTAGAAATGGGTGTGGGAAAACAACACAAATTTAAACACCTTGAATCTTAAGGAAAATCATAAGACCTCCTATCGTAGGTCTGTAGTGGATAAATCAGCTAGTATAATCTTCTAATTTGAATCAGATTGGGAGAAAAGTGAATAAGGGATGGAGAAATTGTAAATAAAGAAAAATTATCTTGCATATAAATAGTAAAACTGTTACCAAACCTAACAAGGAACGTGAAAAAAATAATTCAGATCATACCGAAGTGGATCCAATGAGATAATTGGTCCTTGATTCTAAGAATAGATGAAGGATTGGTAAAAATACTAGAATATTATCCATGTAGAATATCTAAAAAGTATGAGGATTTATAATGTGAATAAATTAAAGAATTGTTTTTGAAATAATATTTAATTAATGGTAATTTATTTAATTCAACAAAAAAATGGGTCTCATGGTCTGGCCACACGGTTGGCCAAACTGTGCGCCAACCATGTGCCCTTTTCTATATGGATGGGGAACTTTAGATAGGTTTTCTCACACAATTTGAATAATTGTTCCCAATTCGTTTCTCATCAACAATAAAAAAACTAAAGACATGGATGCACAGTCATGCACCCAATTTTGAATGGTTTTTCTAACCATGTGGCCAGCCCCACATAGTTTATATAAACTATAAGACATTCATTTTTAACCCCAAAAGTTGGGTTATCGGCTCTGAACCAACCCTGTAAACCTCTAATATATCCATGAACTCAAATGGAATTAACATTATGCAATATTTAAGAATTTAAGTTTGAAATTGATGTAATTTAAAATATTATAGACCTCAAGAAAGATCTAGGTTCTTACAAATATGGAATGGTAAATAACTAGAACACATGATATTTAATCAATAAACTGGGAATAAAATGAATCCATTGACAATGAATCCCAAAAATCTCATGGATAATAATAATAATAATAAATTAATTCTCTATAATGGATATGCTTGATTATTGGATTCCATGTTTCTTAGGTATATTGTACCTTTATCATCTTGGACACCCACAAAATAGGTTAGAATATTAGGTAAGAACCCAACTAATTTGTTCAACTGATTGATCTAATGAGACTACTAAGGCATTTGGAGGCATACTTAATACTGTTCCCAAATCGTGTCTTATTAGTCCAAAGCATCAATTATATATCAAATAATCAATTTAATAAATAAAAAACGTGCCTTGTCATAATATATATATATATTCAACAAATATTATAGATTTATCCATAATTACCCAATGGTGGATAAGTAGCAACAAGGATTGTTAATTTTGATTAATGTAAATACTAATGAATTATTACAAAAAAATCTTCCAGAAAATAATCATTAAACATTCTAAGTGTCTCATACAAATTTGTGACATTTGAATCCTAATAATCATGCTGGTATAACAATAAATGATACATAAAATATCATGAATATAGATATATTAATTATATAACTATTCTAATAGTAGTATATACACCATATAAAACAAACTATGTGTATAAGATTCCAATATACCTCAATGAATATAATTAGAGAAGAAATACTATACCATGAGTCGAAATTGTCATGTGTTTCTCTATCTTTTGAATTAATAAACATATGTTATTTAACTAATTTCTTAAGACCCTTTTTTGATTTTTATTACTTTGAATTCTATTATTATAATATTTTTATATGATTCCTTAAAAAATAACTTTACATCAGGTGTTTTAACCAAATTATCTTCGTGTTTC
Source organism: Viscum album (assembly GCA_963277665.1). Classification (NCBI taxonomy): domain Eukaryota; kingdom Viridiplantae; phylum Streptophyta; class Magnoliopsida; order Santalales; family Viscaceae; genus Viscum; species Viscum album. The sequence continues at coordinate 604,798,996 of OY728139.1, read as the reverse complement.
AAAAATGACTTTGGTATGTCTAAATTTTTTACAAGGGTTCATTATATAAACATATATATATATATATATATTAATATTCATAAAAATAGTCTTATCTATATATATGTTATGATTTTAAAACCAATAATCAAATATGGATATGAAAATGAACCAATGTTACAATCATGGAGACGTTAGGCTATACATACGCATAAATAACATTCCCATTTTTCAATGATAATTATGGAAAGAAGGTATGTAGATTATTTCCTCTCTAGAAATATTATTATTTAATAAATAAAATTTTATTTAATCTTATATTCATATATATATAGAATTAGTGTAATGTAAAAGGAATAACACCGCGTTGAGGAGGCGGTAGTCCACACGTCAATGAATGAAGTTAACACTTTTTATTGTCTGGAAATGATAATAATGAAAATAACATATTATATTTCGGAATTAAAATTATAGAATGAATATAAATTTAATTTAATTTATGTCAAATATTTTTTTATTTCACCCATCCTTAATATATTCCATGTAATGTGTGGACGTATCACGTCACATTAAAGAGGTGGTAGTCCACATGTCCCCAAAAATGTTATCATATTTACACCACATGGAACACATAATTGTATGTGTTATGGTACAATTACAAAGATATTAAGGAAAAATAAATATCATATATATCATATAAAATTGGGGTTCCCTTAAAATTCTTAACCATTAGAGGTGATAAAAGAGAAATTAATTATATTGTTTCGTGGGGAGGTAGTTCGTCGTACACAAATAATAATTTCATTTTTTGAATTGATGGATGTGTGTGTAGTTATATGTATAAACATAACATAAAAAATATAATTATATTTAGGATTATTATTTTATTATATAATCATGAATTAATTTTAGTTTAATGGGTGGATAAAAAAATAAAACATATTTTCACATTTAAAGAATGCTACTACTTTTCGGGTAAATCATTTTGGTTTTCAACATTGCGATTCCTTGGTTGGATTTATGACCAATGTTATGAATCTATGTTCAGTTTTGGGATGTTTGGAGATTTTTTGGATGGAGTTTTTATGATCCAATTTGTCTTGAGAGGTGTGGGGAAGGGTAAGAGTGAAAGAATTTTTATAGTGGAGGGGAAGTGACATTCTTGTAAAAATAAAAGGTTAAACACTATTGGAATTTATCCCTTAACTTATGTACATAAAAAATAGAAAAATATTTTTTAAAATTTGAATTATGGTCGATAAAATCCTCGCTTAGGAAAAAATAATGGAATTTTAAAATTTTTTCTTTAACTTCTATGTTTCCTAACTATTACAGTTTTCATTTCTATTAAGGTAACTAGTTTTCTACCCAAGGTAATATAAAAATTAATACTAAATTTAAGTGATATTTATTAGACAACATATACCAAATTAATTATAAATATTATATCTAATTTAAACAAAATACCATGTGTGTTGGATATTTATTTTAAAACAAGTGCATATAACCCGAAAAACACTACATTAACCTGAACTATGCTAACAATTTTTTTTCTATCTAAGGGTTAGTATGTTAATTTTAAAAGATAAATTGGTCCATTAATGTACCATATTTTATATTTAATAACACTTAAAAACATCTTAGGAGAAGATATTATTTTTATTTATTTTTAATCATTTAAGAAAATATCTTTTATTATAAAATAACATTAATGTCATTTTAACATATTTTATTTACTTTTAATTAAAAAATATAAAAAACATTATTCAAATTTATTTCATTCATATATGTGTAAAATTATATATTCATATAAAAAATAATGGTACCTAATAATTTATTAAATTTACATTAATTTTAATGTTTTTATCAACATTTATTTTATTTTATTATTAACCAAATATTCACTCTATTGGCGTTTCATAATTGTTTAATATAATTATATCATCTATACAGATTGAAGACAAATTTTCAATATCCTAAAAACTCATTTATCTTTTAAAATAATGTTTATAATCCAAATTATGTAGCTTCTTCCATACTCCAAATCATTACAGGAATAAAAAGAATGAAAGGTCTATTTTTGTCTTTTTATTTCCTGAACATATTATATGGGTCACTATAATGAACATGTGTCCTAATAACTCATAAAATTCTAAATAAGAGTAGGTAGTGTATAATTATGGGTAGAAATTTTTTTTAACAAGTGTTTAGGTCACTTTGGACCTTAACATTATGTTTTAGTTCATTATTAATCTTAATTTTACCATAATCGTTGTAAACTATTTTAGTTACCTTCATCTCTCATTTTGGTCAAAAAATATGTTTTTTATTGGACTACAAATAATATTACAGTTAAAATAATGTATGTCCATTTTTCCAAATTCAATTCGTATAAATGAAAAAAAAAATAAAATTTAATGCTAATCCCACAGATGAGGAAAAAAATAGGGTTTTTAAGTTAAACTTCACAAAATTATAATATGTTTTATATATTTAAATTCCGTATAAAAATGATTAAAATGAAATAAATTGTATTAAATAAAATTATAATTTATATATTGTGACTTTAAAACCCAATTTAAAATATAATTTACCATTAAAATTTATTTAAACCAAAATAAAGTTTTAAACAAAAATGAAGTATTTTTCATTAGTAATCAAAAAATAAAACTCCTCAGAAAATTACAAATAATTCACCATAAGATAATTTTAACATTACTAATTAGAAAATAATTTTTATTTTGAAAAATATATTTTTTAAAAGTATCAAAATTTAGTTTTATAATAGGTGAACCATTAAAAGATAATTATAATTGGTCTTTCATGTAATGTACTCTAAATTAGTGTTATGTGTAGTGTAAGCTAAACATAGTTTTTCATATATACCACTCTAAGAAAAAATATAATTTATTATAAATTGAAAATATTTTAATTTATTGGGGCATAACATTCCCCCCACCTTAATTAAATTATATCGTAGAAATTTTAATTTGTCCTATAAAATATGGGGTTTGATATTTAAAGATACTATTGTTGGAAAACCCAAATTTTAAATATGGTTAATAACACATCTAATTAATAACAAGGAATGAGAAATGTGAAGGCTACCACAAATGTATGGTTTCAAATAGAAGAATGTATGTGAAAACATGGACAAGGAAGAAAAATATAACTATCATGTTCTGTTGGAGAGTGGGAGGTAACATGTTCATGAGAACTTTATTGACCACAACACCATATACTGGAGGTATGAGTAATTTTCATTGAAATCATCAAAAATGATGATAATAGAACTAATTTTTTTCAATATTCTTTTCCTAATGTTGAGAAATTAATTCACACTCTAAGAATATACGTAAATATAAATTTTTACGACCATTATCTTTTCCTTTGATTACACCTTAAACTATGTATACTTCATCTCTTGGCATAAGAAGCTTTATATAGTAAAAAATTAATCTATATAACCCCATTCAAATATCATTATAAACCATTTCCTAAAATCATGAATTTACCAAAATGTTATGACCCAACACTTTACTTTGACTGTCTATGAATTACTAAAAATGAATATATCAAACAACATAAAGCGGCTCTTAATCATCACATACCAAACATGTTAATATGGTAATAAATTCAACTTTAATAAAACATTATTAAAAAAATTAATGCTTAAATATTACATAAATATAACATAGAATGTTGGATATACTCATTAAATAAAAAAATGTTTTATAATCTATCAATGGTGGTATAAACCACTTTTCGTGAAATCAATTATTCGTTCCAATATAGTCTATACTATCTAATTTATATAGTCAGAATCAATAATCTATTTATTAAAACATCTTTATATATGAATTAGTAACATATTATGGTTTATATTTCCCTTAAACATGTGTTTTCAGAAAAGTATAACCTTTAACTGAATCAATTTTCATTGTTATCAATACCGATAAACACCAAATTTTATATCCCTGATGAAAAAGTACTGCAGAAAATTATTACATATTTTATAATTCTCATGGCCAGTACCAAACTAATAAAATACTCATATCATTTATTTCTTAAATAAAAGGACAAAAATATTTTTCATTAATCTTCATCTATTATAGTAGGAAGAGCTTGACCATGATCTGATAGCCTATCTTGGGTCATATTCCTTTAAAAAATGAAAAAATTGACTTGCGTAGTGTCTCCTCTAATAACATTTGAAGCATTGTACATCTTAATCCTTTTTCTCATACATGAATTCTCAAGAGTAGTGTCCTTTCTTTATAAAATTGTATCAAACTACTATTCCATTTAAAAATATATATGGGTTATTATTTCCAAAATTATTACATGTGGGAAAATAATTATTTCCCTTCACCCCATTATCCATATTTTCTCCGTTTTTCTACTTGTTCTCAAGCATACCTTTGAAGCCATAACACATAGAGAATTATTTCTTAATCTCTTTAGTAAACTACAATGTATCCTCGTAGGATGAAAAAAATTGGGAGACTAATTCCCATCGAATAATTATATTGAGATTATAAAATAAATCATCCTTATTACTCATTGGATCAGTGAATTGGGTAGGTTCACTATCCGTATGTAAGGATCCATTTCAAAATGATGAAATATAATAGACTTGATCTTGTTTTTATTAAATATAATGTATAATCCCAAAAATAGTGAAATACTTAACAAAAATTGAAATATTTATGTGTATGTAATCATATAATCATAAACATGGTTTTTTACGATGATCTTATATAAATATCCTCAATGTCTATCATAGGGTAATGTTACCTAATTTATGTTTTCTAAATATATTTTTCAAGGTATTTGATAAAATACATTTGATACTAACTATAACACCCCACCTCAAGAAGCATAGGGAATGTGATTTACATTTTTACATTGGCAAGATTACATGGAATCAAATCTGAAGGGACTGAATAGTTTAGTTGTTTTGGAATATCAGATTATATTCGTGACACCCATAATACATTTTTAAAATAAAAGTAATCTAAAAATTAGTAAAGGATTAATATCCTTGAAACTCATTCAAAATATAGATCATTATATCCTTGTGAAAGGAAACATAATAAGGGTGACCTCAAATGATCAGTAAAGGTAATTACAATGGAAGTAATAACGAGTCAATAAGCATAACAAAAACGGCATGAATAACAACTGAGAACACATTCCACTCAAATAACTAGATAAGGAATAATAAATACAAAAAGGTAAATAATTATAACACCTATAATTTATCCAATTAGCTTATAATGAAATTAATCTATAGATAAATTCAATGAAAAAATCTCTGGGATAATAACAATAATAATTCAATTTTAAAATAACTGAATTTATTAATAATTGGATGACATTTTCCCTTGGTACATGGAACTTTTAATGTTAAGACATATCATAAGATGGTTTATCACATCATCTAGAATAAAATCTAATTTTTCCAATTGATTATTCTCATGAGATCGTAAATTCATCATAGGGTTTAATTTATATATTCCCTAACCCATGGCATACTAGTCCAAAACATTCCTTATATATGAAATAATCGATATAATTAATAAAAAAAATGTATCATAATAAAATATTTACAATTAATAAAATATAAGGATTTTTTAATACTTCCCTAGTGTAGGATTAGTATCAACAAGGATTGTTGATGTTTATGAATAGAAAAAAATTATAATATCATTAAAAAATTATTGAGGATAATAATCTTTAAACATTGCAATGTGTCCCATACCACTTTGAAACATTTGAATAATAATACCAATGATGTAATAACATTAAATGAAACATATAATAGCATGAGAATAAAGAGATTCATGAAATAACCTGTCACAATTTATTATATAATCCATGTAAAAGAAACTAGGTTTATAACATTACCATATGACTCAATGAGATAAAATTGAGACAAAATGCCTTAACATAATTCATAAGAGTCACATGTGTCTTAATATCCATGAATAATAAAATTATGTCAATTAATAACATTCTTGAAATGATTTTCAATATTTATTTTTATATTTTTTCTACATATTACTATTTCGTATACAACTACTTAAAAAAGTATGTTTACGTCAAGTGTCCTGACCAAATTCGGTTCATGGGTCAAAAAAGGATTTGCTATGTCACCTATGGCCAAAGGTGTTATTATATAAGAATATCGAGCATAATAATAAAAATGAAATAATTATCATATTTATACATCAATTATGATTTTAAAACCAATCATGAAATATGGTTATGAAAAATGAACCAACGTCACAATCATGGAGAGGATAGTCCATACGTACGCACGAGTAACATTCAAATTTTACAATGATCAATATGGAAATTTGTTACGTGAACTTTATCCATTAAATTATGATAATTATATTATAAATACCATTTAATTTAATAATATATAATCATATATATATATATATATCTTTTGATGTAAGAGGAATCACATCGTGTCGAGGAGATAATAGTCTACACGTCCATGAACGATGTCTTCATTTTTTAGTGTTAGGAAAAGAAACTAAAAAATTATAAATTAAATTTCCCTAGAAGTAATTATCAAAGGAATATAATATATATTTCATTTATTACACATATTTTTATGTAAACCCATCTATAATACATTCAATTTAATGTGTGAACAAATCTCATCGCTTTGAGGAGACGATAGTCCACACATCCACAAATGATGGTATCATATTTACAAAAATGGAAAAAATCATGGTATATGTTTTATAAAAATTACATAAATATTAGTAAAACATAAATATGTTATATATCATATAAAAATTGGGTGTACATCATAATTACTATCCATGGGAGGATGTAATGTAAAAACGAATGTCATCATTCTGTGAGGCTGTAATTTTTTGTATAAGAATGGTAATTTCATTACCCATTTTCTTGAGTGTGTGTATGTGTAGGTAGAAATATTTACATAAAAACATCATAGTACATTTATTATATGGATTTTATTATATAATAAAAGAATAAAAATAATAGGATGGGTGAAGAAATAAATAAAACAGAAAAGCACGTTTGAAGAATGTTACCGCTTTTTAGGAAACACATTTTAGTTTGTATAAATAGTCATCATGAATCATTATTATACCCACAATGAGGACACTAGAATTTGGGAAGGTATATGTGGAGATTATTTGGGCTGCATTTGGGCAAGGAAAAGCAGATTTATTGGCGAGAGTAAAGGGAAGAGAGAATACCTTTTTATAGTACATGGGATGTCATATTCTTATAAAAATAAAATTATAATCAATATTTTATGATCTAACTATAAGGCCCCATCCTTAAACATTACTTAATCTTGATTTATTAAAAGATTACACATTGAGGATCTTTTCAGTTTTAGAGTTTTAGATAATTAGAACATAAATCATGCATTACATTCCACATTTAAACAAGGCGGTTACATTAAAGACAGTATTCACTTTTCCCATTAAAGGAGACATATTTAAAATAAAACATGGATTATTTCTTGACAATTCCTAGACCCTATCAACACATCATGTACCTTTACCTTGACTTGTGAAAAACATTTCAAAAACATGGGATGAGCATAAAAAGCTCAGTAAGGGATATCAAAATACGGAAAGGAAACATTAGTACCTGTATACATAAGAATCAATGAAATCATACTTTACTCATAAAACAATATCACTTTAACATAACTCATCAAATAATAAGATTTATAAATAACTCATAGAAATAATAAGACATAAAGGTATCTTGATGCATTCATAAAATTCTTACGTAGGGAGTAACCCTCATGGTTACGTTTGGAATACCCATCATAGTATATTCCCTAAATATCTTCGGAGAAACCTTAGAATTTAACCCCATCGCGTTACCCAATGCATTGGAGAGATATATCGGGATCACTCGCCCTTTATTTATCACGAAACCACCCATCTTCATAAACAATGCCCAAGAACCATAACATAATCGTATCATATAAAACATGCATAAAGGAAACATAACATTTCCACATTTCAATCACAAGATATCAATTCAACACATTGATATAATAAAAACATTATCAAAACCATTTTCAATACCAAAATAAAAGAAAAGCAAAACATGGTATTTATATTTCATTTAATAAAAGTTATGGCTTGTAGAGGAAACTGAAACTCAAATAATGGTCACGACGGCGGAGAAGTCGTTGTCGCCGCATACGTACGACAAAAAAAACATTTCCTTTTGTCATTTAGTAAAACACTTCGTATTAAAAAAATTCCTTTTGAATAAACATAAAAGTCAAAGGGTTTTGTAAACCGTATAAAAGAATGTTGTGTATAAAACAAAATATGACTCAGTGAAAGGAGATTGAGACGAAGTCCCATACCTCATGTCCGACTTGAATCGATCGCTCTTTAATCTCCAAAATAATAAACTAGTGTTAATTTATATATTCTTAATAACCTTTTTCAAGTTAATTATTCCTTTTATATCACTTATTACCATGTTATGAACACTATTTAATTATTTAAGTTAATAACGGTTGTTTTTTCGATCATTGGTACTTGAGTCAAAAATAAACTTCTTATAATTAAAAGTTGTTCATGTGGTAAGATATCCATTATATCCAGAATTATATTCATGATGTAGATATCATATATATCATATATATCCAGTATATACATGCATTTATAATATTACATAACATTTAGAGTTAAGAAATGAAATACACCGTTCATGGAGATGGTAAGTCGTACGTACGCATGAACGCTACTTTCATTTCTATTTCATATTTAATGGAATGGAATCATATTGATATAAAGTTACATTATAATTACAGTATAATATCATAGAGGTGTGGGCCTTTAATAAGAGGGAGGAGGGGCACTTTTGGAAATTCAAGAAATGATACTTTATTTTAAAATGAGTTTCAGATTTTAAAGGTCCCACATTGATATATTTAGTGTATAATGTGATAAGGGTTTGAAATATACTCATCCAATAGTTTTTCTACAAGTGTATGTCTTAGAGTTTACATTATATTTTCATTTTTTTAAATCATTAATTAATGAGGTAATCTCTGCATCATCATGGTGTCATAAATAATTTAATTTATTTAATGTATAAAAATTATAAAAAAAATAATATGATGTAGGAAATCTTTTTAGATTTAAAAATAATATTTATAGTCTAAGAGATCATTTACACAGATAAAATTAAAATTGTTTTACTTGGGTGATACATTCTTTTGTGATATTATACTTTCTTTAAAAATAAAATGATAAAGTGTCACTTTCACCCAAAAGTGATTCCATGGGGTCCAAAAGTTTGGAACAAGTCATTCCATGGTCATCCATGACACAACCAGTACCATTAGGAAACATGTTAGAGTCATTTTATATTACTATGATATTATTTTATTATCCCTTACTACCCGATTACTAATTAATCACGATAATTAAAGATAATTACCATCGTTACTAATCATAATGCCTAAAAACAAAAGAGTATTAATTACATAATATGGACCTTTTGATTCCAAATATGGAATCCATTTTACCAAATTCCAAAAATAAAAATTGTAATTGTTAATTTAAAAATAATTCCCGTTGTCAAACCAAATATCGGGTTTTTTTGAAACAATATATATGAAAAGTTTGGCATTTGTTTATACCAAATTCCAAAGTGAAATTCATCTCAATGGCCACCATTGGATTAAAAGTAAGAAAAATATATTATATTTACACTTTAAAACCAATTAAAAAGATAATATATCCATATAAATAAATTAGATGAAAAATTGGTTTTGATGTAAAATGCAGCATTTTTAACTATTCATTAAAAAAGGAACATTGTCAGAAAAATACCAAGAATTTATCCAAAGTAAATTTCATTGTCCCAATCATAAAGAATAAGTTTAATTTGAAAAATAGAGTCTATTAAATTGTCAAATGTTTTATTTAAAATGGGTTTCCATCAAAAGGTAGTAAAACAATATTTTAAAAATATTAGTGTATTCCATGCTTAAGATTGGATTTATTCTCATTTTAAGCATATAAAACACTATCTAATTCATAAAAATAAATAGATAAGAATTTATATTATTCATTACTTACATGGGATGTTACATCCTTCCCCCCTTTAGAAAACTGCGTCCTCGCAATTTATTTACTTATCGAATATATGGGGGTATTTATCCCTCATTACATTTTCAGATTCCCATGTTGGCTCTTCAATCATGTGGTTTTTCCACAAAACATTTACTCGATGAATCACCTCATTCCACAACACTTGCTTCTTGTGGTCAAGAATCTAGACTAGTTGTTCCTTATAATAAAGATTCTCTTCCAGCTGAACTACCTCTGGACTCAAAACATCAGATAGATTTGGCATGTACTTCCTTAACATTGAAACATGAAAAACATTATGTACCTGAGATAAACTCAGAGGTAAAGCCACTCGGTATGCAACTGATCCAACTCTCTCCAGAATTTCATATGGTCCAACGAACCTTGTACTCTGCTTTCCTTTCTTACCAAATCTCATGACACTTTTCCATGGTGATACTTTGAGAAAAAACATGATCACCTACCTCAAAAGAGAGATCCTTCCTCCTGTTGTCCACATAACTCTTCTGCCTGCTCTGAGCTGTTCTCATGTGTCTCTGTATTAGCTGAAATTTTCCTGAAAATTGTTCTACCAATTCTGGTCCCATCAACTTCCTTTCACCCACTTCATCCCAAAAAGCTGGAGTTCGACACCGCTTCCCATATAATGCCCAAATCGTGCCATATGTATACTGGAATGAAAACTATTATTATAAGAAAACTAAAAAAAAGATGATGGTCCCCACATCCCTTATAATCCATCAAACAAGCACATAAAATTTCCTCCAATGTCTGAATCATTCGTTCTGACTTCCCATCTGATTGGGGATGAAAAGTTGTACTAAAATTTAATTCAGTACCCAATGACTTATGAAGGCCTTTCCAAAAGTTAGAAGTGAACCTGAGATCACAATCAGATACAATGGAGAGAGGAACTCCATGTAACCTGACTATATTTTTAAGATACAAACGAGAATGTTGATCTTGGGAAAAAGTATCTCATATAGCAAGGAAATGAGCAGATTTAGTCTTGCGATCAACAATAACACAGATTGCATTATTACCCCGAGGTGTCTTCGGCAATCCCACAACGAAGTCCATGGATATATTCTCCCATTTACACTCTGGCACTGGTAATGGTTGAAGCATCCCTTTCGGTAACTACCTATCTTCTTTAACCTGTTGACAAATCAAACACTTCACAGTAAAATCAGCAATATCCCTTTTCATTCCATCCCACCAGTAATACTCCCAAAGATCTCTATACATCTTAGTACTACCTGGATGAACTGAAAACGGAGAACTATGAGCTTCGCATAACAACTCTCTCTTCAACTGTGAATCACAAGGCACACACAATCTCTTCCCAAATCTCAAAATACAATCATTATCAATGCTGAATTCATGCAACTTACCTTTCTGAACTAGCTCTACCTTTTTATGCAACTCACTGTCTTGCTTCTGTACTTACTTAATTCTTTCTGATAGAGAAGATTTCACGAATATCTGAAACAAATCAGAAGGACATCCTGCACCAACAACTTCTATACAAAAGTTCATCAAATCCTTATCCAAAGTATCATGTTCCAAATGAAACATTGTTAATGAAGCATTACTTTTTCGACTCAAAGCATCTGCCACTTTATTTGCTTTTCCCGGATGGTAATGAATTGTACAATCATAATTCTCGATTAATTCTACCCATATCCTCTATATCATGTTTAATTCTTTCTATGTGAATATATACTTTAAACTTTTTTGATCAGTATGTATCTCACACTTTACACCATACAAATGAGGCCTCCAAATTTTTAAAGAGAAAACAATAACAGCTAATTCCAAATTATGTGTAGGGTAATTTACCTCATGAGTTTTCAACTGTCGTGAAGCATAAGCAATTACCTAATCATTCTTCATTAGGACGCAACCAAGTCCTTTCAATGAAGTATCACTGTAGATAACAAACTCACTATTCCTGGAAGGTAGTGCCAAAACAGGAGCATTCACCAATCTTCTTTTTAGTTCCTGAAATCAATCATCACATTATTTTGTCCAGATAAAAATAACACCCTTCCGAGTTAGCTAAGTCATTGGACTATATAACCATGAAAACTTTCTAAAAAACATTCAGAAATAGGCTTCCAAACCAAGTAAACAACGATTTTCAGTTACATTTGTGGGTCTTGGCCATTATTCAACAACATTTTTTTTGCAGGATCAACACTTATCCCATCTTTATAAACAATGTGACCAAGGAAAGTAATTTGTTGCAATCGAAACTCACACTTTTTGAATTTCCCATACAATTTATTTTCTTTTAAAGTTTCTAAAATAACACTTAAATGACTTTCATGCTCCACTTTACTTTTAGAAAACACCAAAATATCATCAATGAAAACAACCACAAACTTATCCAAGAACTCATGGAAAATTCTATTCATAAGGTCCATGAATACATCAGGTGCATTGGTTATCCCAGAAGGCATTACTACAAATTCATAATGGCCATATCTTGTACAAAACGTGGTCTTCAGAATATCTGCTTCATTTACCTTAAACTGATGGTACCCCGATCTCAGTTCAACCATTGAAAAATACTGAGCTCCCTCGAGCTGATCAAACAAATCATCGATATGAGGCAAAGGATATTTGTTCTTAACAGTGATGTTATTCAAGGCTCTATAATCAATGCAATATCTCATTGAACCATCTTTCTTTTTAATAAATAAAACAGGAGCACCCCATGGTGATGTTCTAGGTCGAATGAAACCTTTCTCTAATAAATCTTGCAATTTCTCCTTCAACTCTAAAAGTTCAATTTGATCCATTCGATAAGGGGTTTTGAAATTGGCTTAGCATCGGGAATTAAGTCAATAGTAAATTCAACTTCCCTATCAGGTATTATTCCAGGAAACTCATCAGGAAAATCATCAGGATACTCATTTACCAGTGGCACATCATTAATCTGAACAGTTCCTTTGTTTTCAATAATATGTGCAAGGTAACATTCATTTCCATCTTTTACAATTTTCTCAGCCTCTTGATATGTTATCAACAGTAAGGGTTCATTCTTATACACAAACTGAAAGTCTTTATGAAAAAAACTTCTTTAGCTCTACAATCAATCTTATCATGGTAAATAGAGATCCCATCCATACCTAGGATAACATCAAACTCTACTAGAGGAAAAACAATAAAGTTTGAAAGTCGATTCTTTCCATGGATAAGGATAGAAATATTCTTATAAATTCGTATTGCCTCAACATTTCCCCAAGGTGTTTTTACCACAAGTTCAGGAGTCATTTCTTGAGATGGTATTCCCATTTTACTAGAAACGTTTTCAAATATGAAAGAATGTGTAGACCCTGAATCAAACAACACACTCACATAACATTAAAAAACAAACAAAGTACCTGATACCACTTCATTTGATGGCCCAACATCTACTAAAGTAGTTGCAAAGGATTTCGCCACCCCTTTCTGCTTGTAGGCTAACAGCTTTCCATCACTCGAGCTCTTTCTCGGACACTCATTTTCATAATGACCCATCTCATTGCACTTAAAACATTTCACTAACTGTAAATCAAATTTTGTCTTACCATCACTTTGATATTTTTAGTTCAATCACGAGCCTTATGTCCCATATTACCACATCGGTAGAAGATTCCAGAATTCAGAAGTCAGTCCCCAGCATGCCTTTTACCACATTTATCACAAACTGGAAACATAGTTTTATTACCATCAGTCCTGTTTGAAGAATTCTTCCCTTTCTTCTGCCACCTCGGTCTCTTCTTATGTTGATTAATATAGAACACTTGATCATAGGAAAAATCCATTTCCACCTTCTCAGCACATCGAACAAGCTTTTCATAACTCTTGAAATCATGAGAAGCTAAATACCTTCGATATTTTGGCTTTAATCCTGAGTAAAAACGATTGATTTTACTATCAAGGTCTCGGATAAAATTTGGAGCATACTTTTCCAATCAAGTGAACCTTTCTTCATAAGTATCCACTGAGTCATCCTCTTGCCTGAATTCGAAGAATTGTTTTTCCATCCTAAGTCAAACAGCCTTAGGAAAATACTTCTCAAGAAACATACCTTTGAATTCATCCAAGTCAAGGGCATCAATCTCATCAACGTCCCTGATGTTTTTAACCATCGACCACCACTGATCTGCTTCACCCTCCAAATAGTAAATATATAGACTAACATTTTGATTGTCTGAACACCCCATGACATCGAAAATCTTCTCTAGTTATTTAATCCACCCTTTAGCTAGCACATGGTCAAATTATCCTCTGAATGATGTGGGATGTCACCTCATGAAATGTTCCACCACTGACATGTTCCTCTACGGTTGATCTGACTGATCTCGTGCATGGATACCACCACCATTTATTTCTTGAGTCCACTGCGACATTACTGCAACAAACTATTCAGTTCCAATTCTGACCATCTCAGGATGCTAATTTGGAAGGTCATTTCCTTTGGTATGCCTTCGAAGCCCTGCATCCCTGTTTCCTCTGTGGAAAACCATTCTGAACAAACATGTCTCAGATGAAGCAACATGGTAATATTTAAATTCTATATCATTTCAATTTGACCGTAAAAAACTATTTTTGGATAATCATTTAATAGAATTCTAACTCCTAAAGTTATCTAAACTGACCTCTGATACCAACTATGAGGCCCCATCCTTAAACATTACATAATCTTGAGTTATTACAAGATTACACATTGAGGATATTTTCAGCTTTAGAGTTTTAGAGAATTTGATCATAAATCATGCATTACATTCCTCATTTAAACAAGGAGGTTACATTAAAGACAATATTCACTTTTCCCATCCAAGGAGACATATTTAAAATAAAACATGGATTCTTTCATGACACTTCCTCGACCATGTAAACACATCATATAACTTTCCCTTGACCTGTGAAAAACATTTCAAAAACATGGGATGATCATAAAAAGCTCAGTAAGGGATATAAAAATATGGAAAGGAAACATTAGTACATGTATACATAAGAATCAATGAAATCATACTTTACTCATAAAACATAAGTACTTTAACATACCTCATGAAATAATAATATTTATGAATAAATCAAAAAAATCATAAGACCTAAAGGTAACTTGAGGCATTCATAACATTCTTACGTAGGGAGTAACCATCAGTGTTATGTTTGAAATACCCATCACAGTATATTCCCTAAATCTCTTCAGAGAAACCTTAGAATTTAACCCCTTCGCGTTACCCAATGCATTGGAGAGCTATATCGGGATCACCCGCTCTTTTTTTATCATGGAACCACCCGTCTGCATAAACAATTCCCAAGAACCATAACATAATCGTATCACATAAAACATGCATAAAGGAAACATAACATTTCCAGATTTCAATCACAAGATATCAATACAACACATTGATATAATAAAAACATTATCAAAACCATTTTCAATACCAAAATAAAATAAAAGTAAAACATGGTATTTATTTTTCATTTAAAAAAAGTTATGGCTTGTAGAGGAAGCCGAAACTCAAATAATGGTCACGGTGGCGGAGAAGTCGTTGTCGCCACATATGTACGACAAAAAAAACATTCCCTTTTGTCGTTTAGTAAAACTCTTCATATAAAAAAAATTCCCTTTTAATAAATGTAAAAGTCAACGGGTTTATACATCGTATAAAATAAAGTTGTGTATAAAAAAATATGCCTTAGTGAAAGGAGATTGAGACGAAGTCCCATACCTCCTGTCCGACTAGACTCGATCACTCTTTAATCTCCAAAATAATAAACTAGTGTTACTTTATTCATGCTTAAGAACCTTTTTCAAGTTCATTATTCCTTTTATATCACTTCTTACAATGTTATGAACACTATGTAATTATTTAAGTTAATAACAGTCGTTTTGTCGATCATTGGTACTTGAGTCAAAAATAAACTCCTTATAATTACAAGTTGTTCATGTGGTAATATATCCTATATATCCAAAATTATATTCATTATTTCGATATCATATATATCATATATATCTAGTATATACATGCATTTATAATATTACATAACATTTAGAGGTAAGAAATTAAATGCACCGTTCATAGAGACGGTAAGCCGTACGTACGCATGAACGCTACTTTCATTTCTATTTCATATTTAATGGAATGGAATCATAATGATATAAAGGTACATTATAATTATATTATAATATCATATATAATATTATTAACTCTATCCTTTACATGTCCCACATATTCCATTAACGAATGAAATCACTTTGAGGGGGTGGTAGTCCACATTTCCTAAAATAAAGATATCGTGTTTACCCATATTGGGAACCATAAACGTATGCCATAAATGAAAAATACAAAAGCTTAAGTAAAACATAAACATGTTATATATCATATATAAATGTAGGGACATCTTAATTTCCACCATTTAAGGTGTTAAAAGAATATTGAACAATCATCGTTTCGTGAGGCAACAATTCTCCATCAACAGAAACAGCATGTTCTTTAACCATTATACGGAGGTGTGTGGAATTGTAGCTCGATTCCTTATTATAACAACATCCTAGTGTATCTGAGATACTCATGTGGTTACAAAATAAATGAATAAAAACAGTTTAGGGGGTTGGAGAATCAAAATAAAACAAAAGGACATTAGAGAAGACTTTACCTTTAATTTAGGTAACTCCTCTTGGTTTGAACCAAAAGGGTTTCTTGAAGAGATTACTGCCTAAGGTAAGGCTTCTAGGATGAATATAGGGATGTGGAGAGATAAAATGAGAAGATTTTGGCCGAGCCAATGTCTTGAGAAGTGTGGGTAAGGAGGTAGAGGTGAGGGCCTTTTATAAGAGGGGGGAGGGGCACTATTGGAATGTCAAGAAATGTTACTTTATTTTAAAATGAGTTTCGAATTTTAAAGGTCCCACATTGATATATTTCAAGTATAATGTGATAAGGGTTAAAAATATACTCATCCAATAGTTTTTTACAAGTGTATGTCTTAGAGTTTACATTATCTTTTCATTTTATTTAAATCGTTAATTAATGAGGTAATCGCTGCATCATCATGGTGTCATCAATAATTTAATTTATTTAATGTCTAAAAATTATAAAAAATAATAACATGATTTAGGGAATATTTTTATATTTCCAAATAATATTTATAGTCTAAGATATCATTTACATAGATAAAATTAAAAATGTATTACTTGGGTGATACATTCTTTTGTGATATTCTCCTTTCTTTAAAAATAAAATGATAAAGTGTCACATTCACCCAAAAGTGATTATATGGGGTCCCAAAGTTTGACACAAGGAATCACATGGTCGGACATGACACAACCAGTAGCATTAGAACATATGTTGGAGTCATTTTATATTACTATGATGTTATTTTATTATCCTTAACTACCCGATTACTAATTAATCATGATAATTAAAGATAATTATCGTCATTACTATTCATAATTTCCAAAAACAAAAGAGTCTTAATTACTTAATTTGGACCTTATGATTACAAATATAGAATCCATTTTACCAAATTCCAAACATAAAAATTTCAATAGTTAATTTAAAAATAATTCCCATTGTGAAAACAAATATCAGGTTTTTTGAAACAATATCTATGAAAAGTTTGGCACTTGTTTATGCCCAATTCCAAAGTGAAATTGATCCCAATGACCACCATTGGATTAAACGTTAAAAATATATTATATTTACACTTTAAAACCAATTAAAAAGATATTCTAACCATATAATTAAATTAGATGAAAAAGCGGTTTTGATGTAAAATGCAGTATTTTTAACTATTCGTTAAAAAATGAACATTGTCAGAAAAATACCAAAAATTTATCCAAAGTAAATTTTAATGTCCCAATAATAAATAATAAGTTTGTTTTGAAAAATAGAGCTTATAAAATTTTCAAAAGTTTGATTTAAAAATGGTTTTCCATCAAAAGGAAGTAAAACAATATTTTAAAAATATTAGTGTATTTAATGATTAAGATTGGATTTATTCTCATTTTAACCATCTAAAACACAATATAATTCATAAATAGAAATAGATAAGAATATATATTATTCATTACATACTTGGTATGTTACACTAACATACATATTGTTCCTAAAAAATAGACAATAAATGGATTAATTAGTATTTAGGTCCCAAATAAATCCCCACCACACAAAAATAATTTCATTTTTAGAAATTGGTTCCTTACATTCTAAGCTTCCCAACTTTTACCATTTTTGTTTTTATTAATGTAAATAGATTTAAAACATAGGTAATTTAAACATTAAGACTAAATTAAAATGAGATTTATTAGAAAATATATACCCACTGAATTAAAAATATTATATATAACTTTCAAAATAAAAATATCATTTGTGTTGGAAATTAATTTTAAAATAAGTGCATGTAATGCACAAAAAATAGTATTTTAATAAAAACTGTGCTAACAATGTTTTTACTATATATTGGCCAATAACTTAATTATAAAAAATAATTGGTCAATTAATGGAAATTAATTGATATTTATTATGACTTAAAACCCACTTTTAATAAGATATTATTTTTATTAATATTAAATCCTTTAATAAACTATCATTTGCTGTAAAATAACATTAATGTCATTTGTGACATTATTTATTTAATTTTAATTTAAAAATATCAATTAAATATTTGAATTAAAATATCTTACATTCATAGCTTTGTAACATAATATATTCATATAAAAAACAATAGAACACAACAATTCATTAGATTTAATTACATTTAAATGTTTTAGCATCATCTATTTTATTTAAATATTTACTAAATATTTATTGCATTTGAGTTTCTTAAGCATCTAAAGTACTTATATCATATATAAAAATTAACGTTAAATTATCACGATACGAAAAAATAATCTGAAATTCAAAATAATATTTATATATAAAATTATGAAGCTTATTCTGTTATCCAAATCCTTATAAGAATTAAAATAAATGAAGGTATATAATTGGTCTTTTTCTATACATATTTTATTGGTCACATTAAAGAACATGTGACCCACTAAATAATAATATTATGACCAGTATAAGATATTGTCAATGTATGGTACGTTGGTGGATTTGTTACAAGGGTCTATGTCATTCTGTCCACTCTGCTTAAGGTTTAGTCACTTGTTATTCTTAATTTTACCTCAATCACTGTAATTAATTTTAATTACTTTCACTAATATATTTTTTCCAAAACTAAGTTGATATTATTATACTATTACTATTATACTGATTACAACCATGTTTTTTCTATTTTCCAAATTTAATTCGTAAAAGTGGTATTATGAAATTTAAAACAAATCTCACAGACGAGGCAGAAAAATAGTTTTTTAATGTGAAATTGTTCTAATGCTGAGTAAGTTTTAGTATCTAAATTGAATAGAAAAAAGAATACAATGAACTACATCAGATTAGTTGATATAAAATGGATTTATTGTGACTTTAAAAACCAATTTAATATATAATTTTACATTGATAATCATTTAAATAAACATCCAATATTCAACTAAAATCAAATATTTTTCACTATTCAACATAAAATGAAATATATCATAAAAATTCTAATAATTCACCCTTACATAATTTAGAAATTACACATTCAAAAACAAATTTTATTTTGACAAATAAAATTTATAACAGTGTAAAAATTTATTATCCTATTAGTTGGGCCATAAAAGGTGGTAAAACTTAGTATTCCATGTAATGCAAGATAACTCAGTGTTGTTTGTAGCCTAATCTTAACATGGTTTTGAGGATAAATATGTCAATAAAAAATATTCAAAAATGGAAATATTCTAAGTTTTTAGGATTATACAAGACTAGTTTAGACAACACCCACAAAAAATGTCTCAAATAATTATAACAAGGGTTATGGCATAACAAAAGAAGCACCCTATGTGGGTGGACACTATTGAGGTCATGACCACCAATGAAATAATGAAAATTTATCTAAATGGATATACTAAATTATCACAATGAATATAATTAAGGAATATGAATTTTAGGGGCAATTCCTACTGAAACGGGTGTTCACACATTAGTAATAGTTAACAAAGAATTAGACTTTTGTGGAAATGTGATAGACCACCAACCTCAAGACTATATATCTCTCATCATCCAGTACGAGTTCATAGTTTGGAATATATTATAATATAAATAAATAAAATATAAATTCCCTAAGAATAAGGCACATGATATTGAAATAAAATATTTTCGTTGAGAGGAAGAAAAGAGAATAACTATGAAAAAAGATTAGAGATCGTACGAGTTTCTATCCAACGAGACCGACGATGTTAAAATAAAATGTAGGATGGTGGACACATAAAAATAACATATCTTTAGAATAATTGGTTCTCATTAAAGGGGTAGGATTCCTTCGCATGATGGAAATGAGAAGGGAGGAAATGAAATAGAGGTTTAAGATCTTTTTGAGGGAAAATGGTATTATACCCAGAAGTTATGGGTTGCATGGGAGGACACTCTGTGCACCAAAAATTCCCCAGGATCCACCTTAAGAGAGAACATGCACAGTTTGGACACACTATTTGAGAAACCACGCACTAACCATCATATTTGGATCTTCTAAAAATTGGGGACCACCCATACAAGTGTGAAACCCTGGGAACATAGTTATGGAAAGCCATGAACTCAATATTTCCCTATTAAACGCCCCGAATAGTTAGAAGAAACTATGTGGGCATGGTGGAATTGATTTTACCTATTGTGTGTCCGAGTCATATCTTCCACTGGCCGGGTTTTAGAGCATAAAAATATCTCTAGACACAAAATAAAATTCATGACATTATTAGCCATCCATAATATTTCCAAAAAAATAATGTGTAAAACTTAAAGGATACACACTTCATAGAAATATTAGATTTTTATAGTATTCCCCCAAAAATGATATCATCCCCGTGTTACCTTCCCAATGATAGTGATACATTTAATTACAAAAAAAATTCATCCACATAGCACGTACATCGACTTCCTTCTCCCAAGTCTCATCTTCTACATGGAAAGATTCCATAACACACATACTAAACACATAGAATATCCTATGAGATCCTTCATGATTTTGAAAATGATGTTTATTGGATACTCCTCAATCAAATCATCGACATCCAACTCATTCTACCCAGTATCAAATGTATGAGATGGTTCAACTTGATATCAGTGAAGCAATGAATCATAGATGGAGTCATGCTTGTAGTGGTATGTATGAGGTAGAAGAAACAAATAAGATACCACCTCAAATGTCTCTAGGATCTCAAATAGACCAATATAACAAGGTAAAAAATTCCCTTGAATATGTTTCCATCTATTTTTTAGACGGGTAGACACCCATAGGAACAAAAAATCCCAAACCTCAAACACTATAGGTTACCTATAATGATGTTCAAATGATTTATTTCAACATATAGTAGTAAAAATCCACTTTTTGATTAGTTATACCTACTCTAAATTCTCCTTCACAAGACACAGACCTAGTAAAACATCCTCTACAACCACTAATAATAATTTGGTTGAACAAAACAACCTACCATAAATGCCTCATATGGATCAATCCAAATATTATCCTAAAATATATTATTATAGGATTACAAAATAAGAGTGATATCCTTCTCCCAAGAACCATCAATGATAATGATGAATGATCATATAATTTCCTCTGACAATTATATCGTCCATTCTGATTATATATTTGTCTAAGGGTGGAATATTGTTCTTAGGGGAACCTGTATAACCTTAGCTATCTATAAACCCTATAAAAACATCGATGTGAAATGAGCATCCCAATCAAAAATGATACTACTAGTGACCCTGTGTAGCTATATTATCTAACAGAAATATAGTTTTTCCATCTCATCAATTGAAAAATCTTCTTATATAGGATGAAAGTTGGATAATTTAGTCATTCCATCCATAAAAAAAACAAACTATATTGCCACCATGATGTGACCTCAGTAAGCCAACTAAATTATAAATTTAAATTCCTTTCCATTTCAATTTCGAGGATCGTGTTAGCTATAATAAGACAACATTTTGCTAGTGATCTACCTTCACCTACTGATTGGAGGAACACCTAGTGAAAAAACCTACTATCTAACATTTCTTCCCATCCTACCAATAATGGTGATTCATATTACAATATATCTTGGAGATTCCTAGATTAACATCGCAAAATAGTAATGGGACTCTTGCATCAGTTCCACTCTCATGTATTTGTAACCTAGATACTCACCTATATACGCAGGATGACGTCTCCATAAATAGAACAATCTACAGGTGGGTCCTCCCTTGATGTAATCTCTTAGAGAACCAACCCCTCAGGATATGGAAACTTCCTGTACTACACCCAATCTTGAAGGGATGAGGTAACAACTAAGTCTGTAAATAAAGGTTTATTGTTATAATCCTAATACTATGGTTTCAACTCATAAAATTTGGCCAGAAATTTCAATTCCCCACTGAATTCAAGTATTGTATGTGTCTAAGGATTCTAGCTCAGTGAATCAGCTACTACATTTCCCTTTATATGAATATAAGAATGATAATTTTCAAAGGTGTAAATATATTTGAACTATCTTCACTATATGATATCCAAGCCATGATGTGTAAATATTTATTTGAGGCTCTTGTGGTCTGTAGGCACCATAATGTGCTCACATATTAGATAGTTTCTCCAGCAGTGTAATACATAGACAATAACTAGTATCTTGAGGTCATGTGTTGGGTTGTTATGCTCATGATTTCTCAGCTGGTAAGACCTACAAACAATTACTCTATCATCCTATATCAACACTACACCCATCTCAATGCCTGATGCATCCTGAAACAGTGTATAGACCCTTCCAGGATATAGAAGAATCAAAATCTGTGCTGAGGTAATCCATCATTTCAACTCATGAAAGGCATTTTTTTTCATTATTCATAACAAAATAACTTAACACCCTTATTTTTTAGGGCATTAATATGTGAAACAACATGTGAGAATTTATGCATGAAACATCTGAAATATCTAGATATCCATAAGAAACTCTGTATATCAAATATGTTCATAGTCTTCCTGTAGGAAACCACAATAGTCACATTCTCTAGGTCAAATCATACCCCTGATTCCTAGATAATAAGACCCAAGAAGTGAACTTTACCTATCCCAACGTAGAACTTAGAAATATTGACATATAGCTAATACACTCACATTGTATTAAAAATGTTTTCAATATTTTTATCATGGTACATTAGATTATGATAAAAAACAAAGATTTCGTCCACAAAAAACACAACAATGGAATCCAGATAGGGATGGGAAAACCCTATTCATTATATCTATTAAAATAGTGGGTGGATTTTATATCTGAAATACACAATGGTATACTCATATAACGAAACATCCCAAGAAAATAATGATATATGACATTTTCATAATTATTAGTATTTATGAATTAAGTATTAATTTTATTTTAAAGGTGATACTATAATCAATGGCATACCTGACATGCAACAATTGGTTTATCCAAAGTCATATGTTGCACACAATGCTGAGTCATAGTGACAAATAATAATATATTACTATTTCAAATGGTAGTTAATGCTAAGTAGTTGTAATGGTGGGAATGAATAGAACTAACTACAATATTATTATATATGTTTTTTAAATGTTTCTACATTTATCTAATAAAACATGGAGTCTTAAAATGTGAATGAGTCTAATTTTAAGCATAAGCACTCTAATATTCTTTAAAAGGTCAATTTACCGCCTTCTGATGGAGAACCCTCTTTAAATATATTTTTGGCCACATTCATATATTTTATATGAAAAAATAAAATTTTTCTTTAGAATTATGATATCAAAATTTACTTTGGGTAAAGTTTTAGTATTTATTTGATAAAATTCTTTTTTTAATGAATTAGTGAAAATTATTGTATTTTAATTCAAAAATACCATTTAATATATTTTATTTATATAGTTAGAATATTTTATTAATTGGTTTTAAAGTGTAATTAGATTATATTTTTACCATTTAATCCTATTTTGTTCATTGTAATTAAATTCACTTTGAAATTGGACATAAACAAGTGTCAGTCTTTTGATAGTTATTATTTCATAAAAACACCATTTTTGTTTTGACAACAGAAATTTATTTTAAATTTATTTCTACAAATTATATTTTTTGAATTTGGAAAAATGGATTCCATATTTGGAATCTCGAGGTCCATATTTTGTAAATAGTTATCTTTATTTTTAGATATTATAAATATTTACTTCAGTAAATAATTTATTTACCATGGTTAAAGGGAAAATCAGGTAAATAAGGGTAAACAAATAATATTATTATAATATTAAATTACCATAACATGTTTACTAATTATATTTTTTGGTACATTTCCTACCATTGGCATCCTTTTGTCGATTTTGGGACCCCATGGAGCCACTTAAGAGTGATAACAACCCATTATATTCATTTATTTAATGTAAAGACAAAAATGACATAAACATATATATTTAATAAATCAATAGTTACATGGGGTTATATAAGATATCATTTAGACTATAAATATTCATTGGAAATATAAAAAGATTTCCTGCATAATTATATATTTTTTTAATTTTTAGACATCAAATAAATAAAATTATTCATGACACAATAATGACGCAATATTAACCTCATTAATGAATGATATAAATAAATAAGATTATAAAGATTAAAATAATATCCAAAACCTGTCCAATTATTATTGGATGATTCTATTTAGAACATGAGTCATATGATCTTAGACTTAATGAGTTTTAGACCTTTAAAAACCAAAAATACTTATTTAATAAAATAATATTATCAAACATTCCAAAGGAGCCCCTCCTCCACATTATAAAAAGCCCTTAACTCTAACCCATTAGTCACACCTATCAAGCCCCTTAGCTCATCCAAACTCTGCCCAATTAATCTCCCTACATCTCTCTACTCCTTATAGAATCCTTAACTTAGGAATATGAAACTTCAAGTAAACCTTTTGGTTCAATCCAAAGGGAGATAACCAATTTAAATGTAATATCTTCTCTTAAGTTATTTTCTTTTATTTTACTTCTCTAACCACCCTAAACTCCTTTAATTCATTTATTTTATAATAAAAACAATATCCTCAATATTCGAGGTTATTTTTATGAGAAGGATTATAACTAAAATTCCACACACCTCCATCTAAAAGGTAAAGAACATATAACTATTTTGACAACAAACTACTGCCTCACGAAAGGATGATTGTTCAATCTTCTCCCACCACCTCTCATGGTGGCCATTAAGATGGAACTGTATTTATATATGAGATATATTATATTTATATTGTTTCTTTATTTCATTATTTTTTATTTATAGCATACCATTATGGTTTCCATAATGGGTAAATGTGATAATATCATTTGAGGAAGTGCGGACTACCGCCCCCTCTAAGTGATATGGCTCGTTCATGCCATTCTCGGAACATATAAAGTATGGAGTTATTGAAATTATATATTATACTTACTGGAATTATAATATAAATATTTATCATTAATATTTAATTCCATTAAATATGAAATATAATTCAAAGTATCATTAATGCGTACATACGGCTTACCGTCTCCATGAATGATGCATTTCATTTCTTATCTCCAAATGTTATGTACTATTATAAATAAACACACACATATATATATATAATGGATATATATAATATAAATAATATATAAATCATGAATATAATTCTTGAGAAATAAAATTTTGACCACTTGGACAACATGTAAATATAGCAAGTTCATTTTTGACTCAAGTTCCGAACATCAAAAAAATGTTCGATATGAACTCAAATAATTACCTAAATTTTGTTGCAAGTTAATAAGTGATATAAAATAAATAATACAGTGTAAAAAGGTTCTTAATCATGTCTAAATTAACTTATGTTTATTATTTAGTAAGAATAAGGAACAAACGAGTCAAGTTATACACGAGGTAAGGGGTTTCTTATTTCACTTTTAATTCCATGAGATTTACAATGTTCGCTACTTATTTATTGAAAGTGGTGTATTATGTACTTACACTTTATATATATTATCATTATTATCTTTATATTCAAGAAATTATGTGATTCATATTGTGGTTATTAACTTTTGGTCATTTT
Organism: Viscum album; assembly: GCA_963277665.1. Classification (NCBI taxonomy): domain Eukaryota; kingdom Viridiplantae; phylum Streptophyta; class Magnoliopsida; order Santalales; family Viscaceae; genus Viscum; species Viscum album. The sequence continues at coordinate 604,772,700 of OY728139.1, read as the reverse complement.
ACTCAATTGATTGCTACATAGTAAGTAGTTTTCATGTCATTTTTTATTCATGTGAGATTCATGCTATATTTTCCACCATTTCATTTTGTGTGGTGTATGTACTAAAAAAGATTATATTAATTTTATTATATACATTAATTTATGGGTATTTTAATCTTAATTTTATGATCCTTCTTTCACGTGGTGTATCTTTCGTATGATACCAAATCAGTCAGGGAACCTTTCACCCTCCTATTTTTAAAAGACTTATTTTTTAATATGTATTTTAATTTACATCTTCTTATGTTGGAATATGTTATTATATATTCATATTTCTTTAATGTTTTTGTCCAAGTGATGATATACCCTTTTTCTCTCATCAACTAATTTTATTAATTTTAATGTGACGCTGTTAGGCTGTTAAAATTCATGTAAGGGAACTTCTTAACAAAATTTCAATTCTTTGGGTTAAACTTCTACTTATTGATTATGTCGTGCTATGAATATGTTTGAATGACCTTTAATTGTTTTATAGTTAATATCCAATAATATTGAGTGTATTTATATTTTTCACACAAAATTATGTAATTGATTTATCCTTAATCTAAGGATACCATCTTAATAAGGTATTTCACCTCAAATTTCATTCCATTGAGACTTCATTGTTGTTAGAAACCAATTAACATTCATATGGTGTATATACATTACTTTGGAAAATTATATCATTAATCCCTTTATTCTCATGATATTATAAAGTTTTGATTTAATTTTATTCCTCAATTATTTTTATTCCAACATATCTCATTTAGTTAATAACTCCTTAACTAAGATATTGTTTTAATGATTTATTCTTAAAAATATTTCTCATTAATGTCCATGTTTTCAAAATGGTTTTAAGGATTTATTTATATGGATATTAATGTTTTAAAATTTAAATTCATTTAAAAGCTTCAAAGTGGTATGAGACACATTGATTCAAAAATGTCTTTATTTAATGTTTTAAATGGTTTTGAAAATGGTTTGATAAATCATTTATTATAGCTATATATTGAAATGATATGTTGTGATTGCAATGTGGAAATGTTATCCTTGATTTATTCTTTTTTTAAGTGTTATGAATATGTTATGGTTCTTGGGAATTGTTTACATATACGGGTGGTTTCGTGATAATTCTAGGGTAGGTGATTCTGAGATAGCTCACCAATGCATTGGGTAACATGATAGAGGTAAATGTTAATGTTTCTCTTAAGAGTTTTAGGGAATATACTATGATGGGTATTCCATTGTAACTTCTTACCTAGCTGTGATAGTTACAATGTAAGTATGATATGGATGCCAGAAGTTACATTTATGATTTATGATTTTTGTTTGTTATTCGTAAATCTTATGATTTTATAAGGTATTTTATGATTTAATTGTATGGTTTCATTGATTTTTATTTATTGACGATTAAATGTTTCCGTTCCTTATTTTATAACCCTTGCTGATCTTTTTATTCTCATCCCATGTTTTGAAATGTTTTTTACATGACTTAAAGATGAATAGGGTCAAGGATGGGATCAAAGATAAAGTCATGATGTCTAAAACATTGAACTAGACATGTTACTTTTTTATGAGTTTTTATTTTATGAAAAAAATGGAAACTGAGTAGATGTGTCTACTTTGTAATTTTTTTGAGATGTAATGTATTAGTAATGGACTAATTATCTAAAACACTAAACCGAAAATGATCCTCAATGTGAATTATTTATTTAATTCAAGATTATGTTATGTATAATGATGGGTCCTTATAGTTGGTATCGGAGGTCGGGTTAGATAACTTTTGAGGGTAGTGTGTTATTTAAGCATCAGTGACATAACAATAATGGTTAGAATATTAGAAAGAGTAATAGTTATTTTAGAAGTGATAAATGGTTATTACATTTTGGGGTGAAAAATGAAAGGTATTAGATAACCTCTGAGGATAAAATATGTTATGGTTATTTTTGGGAAATTTTCTTCTTTTTTTAGATGTTATGAAATTTTATATTTTTTTAAAAAGGACAACACGCTGACTATGTGACAACCCATCACATCTGATAATGTTGTGGGAATCGAACCCACAACCAATGTGCGATTGGGATTTGTTTCCTACCTATGAACTACGTAAAGTCCCAGGTTAGTGTGCTTAATTCATTTTAGGTAAATGATATTATTGATCAAGAATAAGTTTATTTGGGATCTTTTGTTTTATCAAATGGACATAATTATTATAGGAAAATGATTTCGTAATTATGTGATAAATGTTATTCTGGAAGAAATTCTCTCTTTTGGGAACACAATATGCTTAAGGAAAATAAAATACTATAGGATTTAATTTGTGGACTAATGGTTGAAATATTATTTTGGAAGAATCCATGTTTTTATTGTTGACATAAGATGATTTGGGTAATTTATGGAAATGATTAAATTATCATAGAGAATATGTAGTTAGGTTAAGTACACATCAGTATGAGACTTTTAGAGTAGTCTACGATTTTAGAGATAAATGTTAAGATTTACTATGGAAGACTATGTGATTAAATCCTTATAAGTTTTGGGTTTCAATCATAGTTTGTAATATTTTGAAGAATTATAATAACAACTTTATATTGAATGGTTTTCATGAACTTTGGGTTATTATGGTTGAATTTTAGAGACTAATAGTTGTATTTCTTTTTATAAAGGATTATCCATTTGGTGGATATCTGATCTTGTACTATCTAATTTTGGTTTTGGTTGATGTCTAAAGATATGGGAAATATATAGTTTATCTTTTTTAGATTATGTGATACTCTAGAAGTTTATTCTAGCACTTCAGTTGTGACCAAGTCATCTTGAATATATACCATTTGGATAAAAGTATGTTTTTTGGTAGAATTTTATTAAAGCATGACAGTCTACAAGGCAAGTAAGTACATTTCCTTACGATCTTAGTCTAGTTATTAATAAAATTCTTCAACACTATAAAAATTATCTTAAAGGAAAAATGTTATAATCTCTCTTTTATCATCATACTTTTACCCAACCTCAAATTAATGTTATTGTGGTGGTTGAATTTCTGTGATACAGTTCTCTATCACTCTCTATTAATCAATGAGAGTTAGTTTCTCTTCATATCCATGTTTTCATGGAATCCTAGTAATTTCTGTCTCGAGTGACCTTTTTACTTATCTTCTCTTATTTTAATGTGATATTTATATTGACTCTTTTTCTGATGTGGGACTTCTAATAAAGTTTCGAAGCCCAATTTTATAATTGAAAGGACACAATTTCCAAAAAGGGGGGATGGATGTAACATCCCAGAAAAATAAATAATATGACATTTTCACAATTACTAATATTTTTAATGAAATATTAACTTTATTTTAAAGGGATTATATATTCAATGGCGTACCTAACAGAGAACAATGTGTTTCTCCAAAGTCTTATGTTGCACACAATGCTGAGTCATAATAGAAAATAATATATTATTATTATTTTAAATGGTAGTTAACACCTAGAAGTTGTAATGGACGGAATGAACAGAACTAACTAAAATATGATTATACATGTTTATTAAATTTTTTTACATTTATCCAATAAAATCCAAAGGCATAAAATGTGAATGAATCTAATTTTAATCATAAATACTCTAATATTCATTAAAAGGTTGATTTACCGCCTTTTGATGGTGAACCTTCATTAAATATATTTTTGGTGGCTTTTATATATCCTATTTGACAAAATAAAATTTATCTTTTGAATCGGGATATCGAAATTTTCATTGGGTAATTTTTTAGTATTTTTGTGATAAAATTATTTTTTTATTGAATAACTAAAAAATACTATATTCTAATTCAATATTTCCTTTTAATCTGATTTATTTGTATGGATATATTATCTTCATAATTGGTTTTAAAGTGTAATTAGATAATATTTTTACTATTTAATCCAATTTTTTTCATTGTACGCAATTTCACTTTGAAATCGGTCATAAAGAAGTGTAAATATTTTGATAGTTATTATTTCTTAAAAACACATTTTTTTTGTTTTGAAAATGGTAATTAATTTTCAATTAATTTCGGCCACATATTTGTTTTGTATTTTGAAAAATGGATTCCATATTTTCAATCAAGATTTCTAAATTTTTTAAATAGGCAACCTTTATTTTTAGACTTTATGAATATTTACTTCGATAAATATTTTATTTACCGTTGTTAAAGGTTAAATCAAGAAAATAAGGGTAAACAATTAATGATATAATAATATTAAATTACCCTAATATGTGTCCTAATATTATTGGTATATCCATTTCTTACCATGGGCATCCTTGGATCTATTTGGGGACCCCACAGAGCCAATAAATAGTGATAATGTCACTTGATATTAATTGATTTAATGTAAAGACAAAAATTCCATAAACATATATGTTTTAGTAAATAAATTATTACATGGTGTTATATAAGATATAATTTCAAATATAAATATTCAATGGAATGATAACAATAATTCCTAGATTGTGATATTTTTTTATAATTTTTCGACATCAAATAAATAAAATTATTTTTGACACAATAATGTTGCGGTATTTACCTCATTAATGAATGATTAAAATAAATAAGATTATAAAGATTAAAATAATATCCAAAACCTATATAATTCTTATTGTATAATTTTATTTAGAACATGAGCCATATTAACTTTGTCTTTAATGAGTTATGGACCTTTAGAAACCTATAATCATTATATAATAAAATAATATTTTCAGATTCCATAAAGAGCCCCTCCTCCCCCTTATAAGTAATCCTCACCTCTAACCCATTACTCACACCTCTCAAGCCCCTTGGATCATCCACCATCTACCCTATTAAGTTCCTTAAATTTATATCCTCATATTAGAATCCCTACTTTAGGAATAAAGCACTTCGTGTAAACATTTTGGTTCAAACCAATGAGAGATACCCAGTTTAAAGTAACATCTTCTCTTATGTTCTTTTCTTTTATTTTACTTCTCCAACCCCCCTAAAATCATATTATTAAATTATTTTATAACCAAAAAAGTATAATCAAAATAATAGGATGTTTTTATGTAAATTATTATAACTAATCTTCCACACACATCCATTTATTGGTTAAAGAACATACTGTTTCTATGGACGCCGAACTACTGCCTCACGAAACGATGATTGTTCTATCTTCTCCTACCACCTCTCATAGTGTCCATTAATATGGAACTATATTTATATGTGATATATATTATATATTATATTTTTTATTTTATTCTTTATTTTTCATTTATTTCATAGATTTTTGTTTTCCATAATGGGTAAATGTGATAATTTCATTTGAGAAAGTGCAGACTACCGCCCCCTCAAAGTGATATGACTCGTTTATGCCATACATAGAACGTATAAAAGACGGAGTTTCTAAAATTATATATGATATTATTATGGAATTATAATATACCTATTATCATTAATTTTTTATTCCAATAAATATGAAATAGAAATTAATGTAGCGTTCATGCGTACATACGACTTACCATCTCCATTAACAGTATATTTCATTTCGTATCTCCAAATGTTATGTACTGTTATATATATATATATACTATATATATATGATATATATTATATATATGATATCTAAATCATGAATATCATTCTGGATATAATTAACTTTTGACCACATGGACAACTTCTAAATATAACAAGTTCATTTTTGACTCACGTTCCGAACAACAAAAAAATGTCCAATATGATCTCAAATAAATAAATAAATGTTATTGAAAGGTAATAAGTGATATAAAATGAATAATAAACTTGAAAATGGTTTTTAATCATGTATAAATAATCTTATGTTTATTGTTTCGGAAGAACAATGAACAAACGAGTCAAATCAGATATGAGGTAAATTGTTTCTTATCTCACTTTTAATTCCGTGAGGTTTCCACTATTTGCCACTTATTTATTTAATGTGGTGTATTGTGTACTGATAGTTGATATATATTATCATTATTCTCTTTATATTCATGGTATTCTATGATTCATCTTGTTTTTATTAACTTTTGGTCATATGACTCACTTTATTTCTACGTGGTATGGAGTCTTATCTCACTTTTTTATTCCCATGAGAGATTCATGCTATATTTTCCACCATTTCCTGTTGTGTGGTGTATGTATTGCACATAATTATATTAATTGCCTAATATAATTTTATTTATGGTTATTTACATCTTCGTTTTATTATTCAACTTTCAGGTGGTGTATCTTTCATATGTTACCAAATTGGTAAGTGATCCTTTCACCCTCCTCTTTTTAAAAGACATCGTTTTGTTATGTATTTTAATTTACATATTCTTATGTTGGGATATGTTATTTTATATCCATATTGCTATAAATTTCATGGATGTGTGATGAGATAGAAGTTTTTATCTCATTAACCCATTTTCTAAATTTTAATGTGACGGTATTAGGTTGTCGAATTTCTGTAAGGGAACTGCTTAACCCAATTTCAGTTCTTTGGGTTAAACTTATATTTGTTGATTATGTCATGATATGAATATGTGATAATTACCTCTGATTTTCTTACTTTTAATTTAAAATCATATTGAATGTGTTTATATTTTTCACACTTAATTATGTAATTGATTTTTTTCTTAATCTAAGGATACTATCATTCTAAGGGATTTCATCTCAAATTATATTCCATTGATACTTCATTTTTTTATTCACCAATTCACCTTTATATGGTGTATATACTATCCTTCAGAATATTATATCATGAATCCATTTATTCTCATGATATTATAATGTTTTGATTGAATTTTATTCCTCAATTATTTGAATTCAAGTATATCTCATTTGGTTAAGAACTCCTTAAATAAAATATTGTTTTACATATTTATTCTTCTAAATATTTCTCATTAATGTCCATGTTTCCAAAATGGTTTTAAGGATTTATTTACATGGATATAAATTTTTTAAAATTTTAATTTATTAAATGAATCAAAGTGGTATGGGACACTTTGATTCCAAAATCTCTTTATTAAATGTTTTAAATAATTTTAAAAATGGTTTAATAATACATTGATTATGTCTATATATTAATATTATATGTTGTGATTGCAATGTGGAAATGTTACCTTTTCTATTATGCTTTTTAAGTGTTATGAATATGTTATTGTTCTTGGTAATTATTTATATATATGTGTGGTTTTGTGATAAACCTATGGTGGGTGAGCTCGAGATAGCTCTCCAATGCATTGGGTAACTTGACAAAGATAAACGCTAATATTTCTTCTAAGAGATTTAATGAATATAATATGATGGGTATTCCAATGTAACTTCTTACGTAGCTATGATAGCTAAAATGTAAGTATGATATGGATTCCATAAGTTACCTTTAGGATTTAAGATTTCTTTATGCTATTCATAAATCTTATGATTTCATAAGGTATGTTATGATTGAAAAGTATGGTTTCATTGATTTGTGTTCATTGATGGGTAAATGATTCCTTTATTTTATAACCCTTACCAGGATTTTTCTACTCATCCCAAGTTTTGTAATGAATTTCAAAGGACTTAAAGATGAATTTGGTCAGGGATGGGATCAAGGGAAAATTCATGCTCTCTAAAACATGGAACTATACATGTTACTTTTTTAGGTGTTTTTATATTATGAAAAAATGGAAAATGAGGAGAAGTGTCTGCTTTGTAATTTTTTTTGTGATTTAATTTAAAAGTTATGGCCTAATTCTATAAAACACAAAACATGAAAGGATCCTCAATGTGATTTATTAATTTATTTCAGGATTATGTAATGTTTTATTGTTGGGTCCTTATAGTTGGTATCAGAGATCAGTTTAGATAACATTAGAGGTTAGGGTGTTATTTAAGCATAAGTGACATAACCATAATTGGTAGCATATTATAAAGAGTCATAGTTATTTTATTGGTGACAAATGGTTATTACATTTTGGGGTGAAAAATGAATGGTATTAGATAACCTTTTAGGATAAAATATGTTATGGTTATTTTTTAGGAATTTGTATCTTTTTTTTGGAATGTTATGTAATTGTATGTTTTTTGAAAAAGAACAAAATGAAGACCGTGTGACAACCCATCACGTCAGACAAAGCTGCGGGAATCGAACCCAAAACCAATGTGGGATTAGGATTTATCGCCTACCGCTGGACTATGTGAAGTACCAGGTTAGTAAGACTAATTAATTTGAGTTAAATGATTTTATGGATCCAGAATAAGATTATTTGGGATCATATATTTTTTCAAATAGACATCCTTAGTATAAGAAAATGATTTGATGATTATGTGATAAAGGTAATTTTTGAACACATTCTGTCTTTTGGGAACACTATATGCTTACAAAAAATAAAATACTATGTTATTTAATTTGTTGAGTTATGGTTGAAATATTATTTTGGAAGAATGTATGTTCTTATTGTGGACATAAGGTGATTTGGGTTATTTATGGAAATGATTAATCTATCATAGAGAATATTTGTTTAGGTTAATTCCACTTCAGTATGATACTTTAAGAGTAGTCGACGTTTTTGGAGATAAATGTTAAGATTTAATGTGGAAGACTATGATATTAAATACTTATGAGTTTTGGGTTTCAATATTAGTTTGGAATATTTTGAATAATTTTAAAAACAATTGTATATTCAATGGTCTTTCTTGAAAATTGGGTTATTTTTGTTGAATTTTAGAGATTAAGAGTATTATTTCTTTTTATAAAGGATTATTCTTTTGGGGATTATCTAATCTTCTACTAACCAATTTTGATATTGGTTGTTGTCTAAAGATAGGTGAAATATATTAATAATATTTTGTAGATTATTTTATACTCTAGAAGTTTATTATAGCACTTTAGGTGTGACAAATTCATCTTGAATACTCACTGTTTGGAGAAAGGATGAGTCTGTGGTAGGATTTTATTATAGGAGGACACTCTACATGAAAAGTATGAATATTTCCTTACGATATTAGCCTAGTTATTAATAAAATTCTTCAACACTATGAAAAGGATATTGAAGAAAAAATGTTACAAGATCTCTTTTATCATCAGACTTTTACACAATCACAAATTTATGGTATTTCGGTGGTTATCTTTCTATGATCAAGTTCCCTATCACTCCCTATTAATATATGAGATTTATTTTGTCTTCTATATCCTTGTTTTCATGGAATCCTAGTATCTATTTTCTCGAGTGACTTTTGTGCTTCTCATCCTTTATATTAAAGTAATATTTTTATTGACTCTTTTTCTAATGTGGTACTTTTAATGAAGTTTCCAATCCCAATTATTAAATTGCAAGGAATCAATTTCCAAAAGTGTGGAAGGATGTAACATTATAGGAAATTAAATAATAAGACATTTTCATAATTATTAATATTTTTTAATTAAATAATAATTTTATTATAAATGGGATTCTATATTCATTTCCATACCAGACGCACAACATTGGGTTTCTCCAAAGTCTTATATTGCACACAATGTTGAGTCATACTGGATAATAATAATAATTTGTTATTTTAAATGGTAGTTAATGAATAGCCATTATAATGGTGGGAATGAATAGAACTAACTAAAATATGATTATACATGTTTGATAAATGTTTTTACATTTATCCATTAAAATATAGAGGCTTAAAATGCGAATGAATCTATTTTTAAGCATAAATACTCTAATATTCATTAAAAGGTAGATTTACCACCTTTTGATGGAAAACCATCATTAAATATATTTTCGGTTAATTTTATATATTCTATTTTACAAAATAAAATTTTTCTTTAGAATAGGGATATCAAAATTTTCTTTGGGTAATTTTTTAGTAGTTTTCTTATAAAATTATTTTTTTAAAGTATAATTGAAAAATTTTGTATTTTAATTCATACCCGTCTTTCAATCTAATTTATTTATATGGATAGATTATCTTTTTAATTGGTTTTAAATTGTAATTAGATTATATTTTTTACCATTTATTCCAATTTTGTTCATTGGAAGTAATTTCACTTTGAAATTAGACATAAAAAATTGTCAATCTTTTGATAGTTATTATTTCTTAAAAACACGCCTTTTGTTTTGACAACATGAATTAATTTTAAATTAATTTCTACAACATTGTTATTTTGAATTTAAAAAAATGAATTCATTATTTGGAATCCGGAGATCCAAATTGTGTAAATAGGAAACTTTTATTTTTATACATTATGAATATTTACTTCTGAAAATACTTTATTTACCATGGTTAAAGGATAAATTGGGTAAATAAGTGTAACAAAATAATATTATTATAATATTAAATTATCTTAAAATTTATTCTAATCATATTTATTGAAAAATTTCCGAAAATGGGTATCTTTGGGTCAATTTTGAGTCCCCAAGGAGCCACTTAAGAGTGGTAATGACACATTATATTAATTTATTTAATGTAAAGACATAAATGACATAAACATATATCTTTTAGTAAATAAATTTTTTACATCGGGTTATATAAGTTATATCTTAGACTATAAATATTAATTATAAGTTTAAAAAGATTTCACACATCATATTATAGTTTTTATAATTTTTAGACATCAAATAAATAAAATTATTTATGACACAATAATGATGAAGTATTTACCTCATTAATGAAGGATTTAAATAAATAAGATTATTTAGATTAAAATAATATCCAAAACCTGTAAAATTCTTATTGGATGATTTTATTTTGAACATGTGACATCTTATACTTTAGGTTAATGAGTTTTAGACCTTTAGAAACCGAATATAATTATATAATAAAATAATATTTTCAAACATTCCTAAAGATCCCCTCCCCCGTTATAAAAATCCATAACCTATAACCCATTACTCACTCTTCTAGAGCCCCTTGGATCATCCAAACTCTACCCAATTAAGCTACCTAATTCCCTATAATCCCCATAGAAGCCTTACTTTAGGCATAAGACACTTTATGTAAACCATTTGGTTCAAACCAAAAAGAGATACCCAATTTAATGGTAACGTATTCTCTTAAGTTCTTTCTTTTATTTTACTTCTCCAACCCCCCTAAAATCTTTTTATTACATTATTTTATAACAAAAATAGTATCATAAATATACTAGGATGTTTTAATTAGAAGGATTCCAACTAGAATTCCACACACCTCCTTCTAAAGGGGTAAAAAATATACTGTTTCTGTGGATGACGAACTACTGCCTCACGAAACAATGATTGTAAAATCTTCTCCTACCACATCTCATGGTGGACATTGATATTAAACTCTTTTTATATGTGATATATATTATATTTAAAGTTTTTTATTTTAATCTGTATTTTTTATTTGTAACATACCTTTATGGTTTCCATAATGGGTAAATACGATAATTTCATTTGAGGAAGTGCAGACTACCACCCCCACAAAGTGATATGACTCGTTCCGGCCATATATGGAATGTATAATGGATGATGTTACTGAAATTATATATGATATTATACTTGAATTATAATATACCGATTTATAATAAATTTTTCCTTCCTTTAAATATGAAATAGAAATGAAAGTAGCGTTCATGTGTACGTACGACTTACCGTCACCATGAACGGTGCATTTCATTTATTATCTCCAATTTTTATGTAATATTATATATATATATTGGATATATATGTTTTATCTGATATCTAAATCATGAATATCTTTCTGGAGATAATGATCCTTTGACCACATGGACAACTTGTAAATAATACAAGTTCATTTTTTACTCAAGTTCTGAACATCAAAAAAATGTACAATATGAACTCAAATAATTAACTAATTGTTATTAAAAGGTAACAAGGGTTATTAATGGAATAATAAACATGAAAAAAGTTCATAATAATGTATAAATTAACTTATGTGTATTATTTAGGAATAACATGTAACAAAAAAGTTAATTCAGACACGAGGTAAGGGGTTTCTTAACTCACATTTAATTTCATGATATTTCCATTGTTCACCACTTATTTATTGAATGTGGTGTATTTTATAATTCAATTTGATATATATTATCATTATTCTTTTCGTATTCATGGTATTCTATGTTTAATTTTGTTGTTATTAACTTTTGTTCATACGACTCAATTGATTGCTACCTTGTAAGGAGTTTTCATCTCACTTTTTTATTCCCATGAGATTTATGCTATATTTTCCACCATTTCCTATTGTGTGGTGTATGTAATGAACATTATTGTTTTAATTTTTCAATATAATTTAATTTATGTGTATTTAAATCTTCATTTTATGATCCTTCTTTCTTGTGGTGTATCTTCCGTATGTTACCAAATCGGTAAGGGAACTATTCAACCTCCTCTTTTTAAAAGACTTATTTTTGTTATATCTTTTAATTTACATATTATTATGTTGGGATATGATCTTATATATACTTATTTTTGTAAATTTTATTTCCATGTGATGAGATACCCATTTTTCTCTCATCAAGTCATTTTCTGGATTTTAAAGTGACGTTGTTAGGCTGTTGAATTTCTATATGGAAACTTCTTAACCCAATTTCAATTCTTTAGGTTAAACTTTTACATGTTGATTATGTTGTTCTATGAATATGTGTGAATGACCTATGATTTTTTTACATTGTATATCCAATCATATTGAGTGTATTTAAATTTTTCACACATACTTATGTAACTGATTTATCCTTAATCCAAGGATGAAATCTTTATAAGGATTTCATCCCAAATAACATTCCATTGAGACATAATTGTTGTTATTAACCAATTCCCTTTTATTTGGTGTATATACTTCTCTTTGGAATATTATATCATGAATACAATTATTCTAACGAAATTATAATGTTTTGATTGAATTTTATTCTTCAATTATTTGTATTCAAGAATATCTCATTTGGTTAAGACCTCCAAAATGGTTTTAAGGATTTATTTATTTGGATATTAATGTTTTAAAATGATAATTAGTTTAAAAGATTCAATTTTGTATGGGTCTCTATGATTCGAAAATCTCTTTATTAAATTTGTTAAATTGTTTTGAAAATGGTTTGATAAAGAATTGATTATGTCTATATCTTGAAATGATATGTTGTGCTTGTAATGTGGAAATGTTATATTTCTTTTATGCTTGTTTTAAGTGTTGTGAATATTTTATGGTTCTATGGAATTTTTTACATATAAGGTTGGTTCCATGATTATCCTGGGGAAGGTGAGCCCGAGGTAGTTCTCCAATGAATTAGGTAACATGATGGAGGTAAATGATAATGTTTCTCCTAAGAGATTTAAGAAATATACTGTGATGGGTATTCTAACCTAACTCCTTACATAGCAGTGATAGCTACAATGTAAGTATGATATGGAAACCATACGTTACCTTTATGATTTATGATTTATCTGTGTTATTCATAAATATTATGATTTCAAAAGGATTGTTATGATTTAAAAGTATGGTTTCAATTATTTGTATTTATTGATGGGTTAAAGTTTCCTTTTCATTATTTTATAACCCTTACTGATCTCTTTATGATCATGCCATGTTTTGATATGTTTTTCATAGGAATTAAAGATTAATAAGGTCAAGGATGGGATCATGGAAAAATTCATGTTGTCTAAAACATGGAACTAAACATGTTACTTTTTTTACAGTTTTTATTCAATAAAAAAATTGGAAATTGAGTAGAAGTGTCTACTTTTTAATTTCTTTGAGATGTAATGTAATAGTTATGGAAAAATTATCTAAAACTATAAACCAGAAAAGATCCTCAATGTGATTTATTGATTTAATTCAAGATTATGTAATGTTATAAGGTTTGTTCCATATATATAATCTGTAACAAATTTGAAAATACATACATGGTATATTTGATGTCCTGACTCACATTAGATGATTTCACAATATCTGGTCAATCATTGAGAATACCATATGTCCTCAATGAAAGTAAGAGATATAGTCTACTCAATGTATTGAATACTAGTTCATAACCATAATCTTGTTCATCCTTCAGTAATCGATGAGAAAATTAAGGGTCCCAACCACCTTCATTGATAGAAGCATGGATGAACCCCCGGAAGATGTATTGGGTATAATAAAACCATTAAATTCATATTCATCGAAATATCTTATGAACTCTCAGAGCTAAGTATGTTCTATTATGTATAGAGTAATAGATACTAGAGATCTTTTGGAACAAACTTAATCATAAACTCTACCTCTCTCTCAGGAGGTAATCCATGAATATCATTGATAAATAAATCCTTAAAATGAAAAAAATACTAGGGGAAATTTTGTCATATGCATCCCCTTCTATTCTATGAAAATGCTATCAATCAATTTGGTGACTCCACCTATCCCATAATGACATTGGTTATCCCTAATAGACTAGATATTCTACACACCCTCGTGAAGATAACTATCACCCTCATATGATGTAAATGATACCATGTGACCACAAGGGCCCACATAGTATTGATATTAGACTAACCAATCTATTACAAGAATGATATCGAAACCTATCAACATGAGTACAAAGAGGTGACATAAGAAGGCATAACTTCCTACCTTAAGTGGAAAGTCTCTTCATTGGTGTATTACCTCTTACCACACTCCCAATGGTTTGTCTAAGATCAGAACACCATAGAGGTACTAAATTTATATCCCAAGACATTCAAAGGTTGATAAAGAGATAATGGAGTGTCAAGAACCTATATCGAATAAGGAAGGAACAATAGTTGAGGATACTAGAATAGTAACTTGTACAATTGATGGTACTATATTCTATTCCTTAGGTATCAGCTATAAGTCATGTATCTTACCTAATACATGGCGATGTGCTACATATGTCCTATCTTGAGTAGGTCCTCTCTATTAGCACTGAAAATATGAAGGCAGGATACCACTACCACGACCTCCTCCTCGACCAGTCTAATTAGTCATACACTAACTCCCTACCTTAGACAGTGTAACTGATCTATCCCTAGAAGCTGGAGGTTTTTGGGACCCTATTTCAATTGATGTCAGTTGAAAGGTCTATAAGAATCTCTAAACATGTCTTATATGTCTAAAGGGACGACACTTCGTAGGGTCTCTATCACACTGAGGCTTCAGATTCCCTTTCCATCCACACTAGAAGCCTATGATGGAGATTCTAGTGCTGATACTCTATAATCCACTACTCTAATGGGAAACCATAGGGCTATGATTCATATTATCAGAATAACAATGGACCAATTTCAATATTGAACCTTTGTTCCCAACACTATTGGCTTATCTTATGTTTCACTTAGTGATAAGAGCCCTATAAATGTTAATTGAAAATGTAAGTAGGTAGAATACATTCACTTCAGAGTGTATAGAATACAAGATCCCTCCTTGAAATGTTTCTCCTATGATATCTCATCAGTGGGTTGAAGTGGTTCAACACACTACAACTCAGTAAAATACAATAACTATTTCATTAAAGACATATCACCATACTTTGGGTGTATAAATTATATGGATTGACTAGATCTCAACATATAATGGTAAAAAGTAATCATATATGCTAATTTGGATGTCCTCCTAGACCATGAATTGATGATAACCAGTCTAGGAAATCACATCCCAAATTTTTTTTGGAGGATCTTGTATCATGTAAGTGGAATGCATGTCCCTCTACTATGGTGGGGTCTTTAGATGCTCAAAAATATAATGAGTGGCCTATAGAAAAGTCTCTACTAATTGAGGAACACAATCCCCTAAGAATATAAGAGGATGTTGTTGCTAGAACATTCATGTCAGATCATCCACTGTGGGTTTAGGTTTTGGATAAACCTGAATGGACTTCATCATACATTTGAAACTTATAAAAAAAACTATAATAAGTCCTCTGTTTGTGTATAACCGATAGTTCCTCAGGTGGAATTACTAGACGTATAAATAGTGGCTTAGGTCCCACCACCTCCAAAGCAAGATCTCTCCCACCATCATTTCATTTCACAATTGGATGTTATGGTGTAACATACCTATAAATTCCATTCACAAACCTATAAATTTATTTATGGAATATTGAGTCCCTATTAGAAGAAAATCATAAGAAAAAGGAATAACTACCAAAGGTATACTGCCCCAAATTCATTCTTAGAAGGCTAGGTTATTAGTAAGAGGTCCAATTTTAATTTATAATGGTTCTATTTTATGGAGGTTCAATTACATGTTGAGGGAGTGACACTTCATATATTTCAGTTAACCCCTCTATTTACTAGAAACTATTTCATTTATAATATGATATTTACATAATTGTTTTCCCTTTCATATGTCAATATGTCAAGAATATACTAAATGGGTCACAATTACTAGTTAATAAAGTCACATACACTTTGTAACTGAAAGTGATACCCATTTAATTTTAAATTTGCTACAATAATTTTAGTCTCAAAATTTTATAGGTAAAATATTATGGCTCTAATCAGTTAATTAATAATTCTAAAATATAATGACCCATACCCCTCATAAATTTAACCTGTAGTCACTTAATCAAAGGAAAAGTGAAAATAATGTAACTAGGGGTATGTTGTATCATGGTTAAAAATAATCTATTTAAGATGATACCACCAACCTATACTACAATGTACTATTTATATTTATGATAACACTTTCACATGCCAATTATCCAACCCTCATGAATATTTTAGTAGCATATAAATTTATTAAAACCATGGCTCAGTCAACAATAACATGAAAAAATAGGCAGTGATCATAGTGAAAAGTAACAATATGGAATGGTATGTGCATGGAATGTGAATTATTAGTTCTTATAATGATGAATGAAACAATTCTACCTGAATTACCAGGTTAAGATAAATATACATAAAGAAAATTATGAACCAAAAACCATGTATATCACCCAATTGTAATTTATAGAATCTGTAATTGGTAAAATATTGGACAACATTCTCCAATTCCCTCAAAACATGGTATTTACCTTCAATGGGGGTTTTCTACTCCCATGTATGAATTAAAACCATTTTCCAACAATGATCCAAATCTACTGTCTATATTTCCAAAATAATAAGACAAAATAAAAGAAAATCTTATAATTACACTTTGTGGTATCACGACCCCTGTTCTAGTCAATGGTTTCTGAAACAAGTTTGGCCAAAATTCCCCAAGAGTGCCTCCCCATACACCTGAGGATGTCGACTAGCAGGGAGGTGAAAGAGTTTGTGTATGGGTAGACTATTCCCTCATATTAGAGATTATCATTGAATAATTTTATGAAAAATAGAAAAATAAATAGTGAAATCGGCATAATAAATATGGTTGTGGAAGATAATAATAAATATCCATTAGTAATAATCATATCAAATGTTGATTAGTATTAGATAAAAAAGATGATGATGTAATTACATGTCTCTAAAAAGTTGGAAAATATGTATATATGGCGGTACTCAATAAGTAACCTAAATTCTATAAAAATAATCATAAAAAGACCAAAACAATCCAATCATATTGAGATCCATCTCGATCATCAGTTAACATCATCTATCATAAATGAAGAAATAAATTCATGTTTTTGAAGTGAGAATGTTCCCCTTGTCCATTCATATGATCATATAATCTTCATGGGTTCCAATTAAGGTCTGAATACGATGTGATATAAATGTCTGTAGTTCACGACCAATGATGTCTATAAAAATATAGTCTATGAATACATACCAAGCATTGTGAAGTTATATACTTAAGTAAATCTATAAAAAAATAACTCATACCTTATTCAACCTCAGCTAGTGTTCATACTTGTAACCATTTAATTAATTATTATTCAATTTTAATAGATATTTCATGTGAAACTATCAAACAACTATAATAGGTTACAATAATAATAATTGAGGATCTAATGAGAAACCAAGGCATTCAGGACATCAAGTATCAAGCCAGCTAATAGTAGTAACTCATGAATTCTGGTAGTGAGATGAGTCTTAGTTTATTCCAAGGAGAAAAACCCATGTAATTAAAATGTAATAGATTCTAACTATGTCCAAGGATCTCATCCATGTTAATCAAGGTCTATGCATGACTAATCCTTATTGGGTGAGTCCATGGTTCTATGTGTCTAAAGATATCAATATGGATGAAACGATTATATATGATGTATCCTAATATACATAGTGATATTGAAGGGATCCAATGAAATCATTCAAGTAATTTTACTGTAGACTATGACCATATTCTATGGTGGGTATCTCCCTTGGAAACCGGTTCCTCAATTCAGAATGGAATCCTCTGAGTGCTCTGGATATCCTATAAGGAATCAAAGGATGGATCATGTTTGACCATTTACATAAATATTAAAAGTCTGATATGAAATAGAATCCTTGTACATAATTCATTATTCTATATAGTCCATATAATACTCCTTCCATTTACGAATTTAAATCATTAATTCATTTTCCTTTTGACTAAACCTGATAAGCTAGTCTATTTATTAGGAACCCATAGTAAATTTAGTTAATGTTGTACTCATTAGGTTCGTCCAGAATCCATTCATTTATGATGAATTTTTTTTCTGTGATATGCAACCAATTTCGAGTCAATTATATTTAACTTGGACATGTGATATGTATAAATAGATATAATTTCAATTAAACAATTTATGATTAATTTATAAAATTTTTAAACCATCCATATATGAGTCATGTGATAATTTTGTAATATATAAATGTACTAATCATTATCAATTCATAATTCATTTTTATGGAAATGGAATTAAAATTTGTTGGGTCAAGGGAACACACCAGAATAGTGTCACATATAATTTCAACAAGGGTAACACACATAAAAAAGGGAAAATTGTACTTGTGGTGGATAGATTTGAGGTGATAACATATAACTACATGATGAAAATATATTGAAAGGGAACTATAATATGAGAATAATGGTTATAATTAATGAAAATGAATTTTATTGGAAAACCTAGTGAAACCGGAATTCATACATCAAAATATCATTATAAATGATGATATTTTAGGCAAAAGTCAAAGACCACCTACCTTGATCCTATAATATTATCATCATGTAGTATTCTCCATTATTTTGGATTGGATTATAAGAAAAATGAATTATGGATTAATTTAATAATAGTTTCAAATATGATCCTACTTCAAAATATCATCAACAAGCTAAATACAAATAATGAACTAATCACAAGTATTGGAGAAAATACTGGCATCTATCAAACGAGATCAAAAACATTTGAATCATATTTAGGAAGGTGGAGATATTGAAGAAACAAATCTTGGATGATTTGGAAATCACGAATAGAGGAGGATGCCTCTATGAACTATAAATGAGATTGAATGAAGGGAAATATAGGTTTTAATAATTTACATTATAAAAAGAGCATTTTAACAAGAAATATTGGGTCATATGGGTTTTCCTCACACATGGAAATATCATGTGGAAAGTGTGCGCTATGATCTGTCTTAAGTGGTAACCAAAATAGTTTGGTTGAACGGTTTGAGAAACCATGTCCCAACCATTCTATTTGGATTTACTAAAAATTTCAAACCACCCACATGGGTGTGCAGACATAGGTGAATGGTTTTGGAAAGGCGTGCTCCAAAATTTTCTCTATAAAATTTCCCACACTGTTAAGAGAAACTATGTGGGCTAGGATACAAAATTTCTCCTAACATTATGGCCCATTGATTTCATCCACCATGTGGGGTTTTCAGCACTAAAAAATCCCAAAAAATATAATAATCTTATTTTCCCTCATTAGTCATGAATAATAGGTCCATTATAAATAATTATACTGAAATTTAAAAGATCTTTACTTAATAGAAAAACCAGGTTCTTGTATATATACAGACACCATATGCACAAAACATGGTCCATGATCTTCCAATAATATATATTAAAAATTTAAAATGTAAGATCCAACATAAAATTTCAAGAACACGTAAAATATATTATAATGTTAGAAAAATAAATATCCAAGGAAACACATCCAAGGTAAAAGAATAATATTTAATAATAAAAATAGACATAATATATCAAATGAACAATGTACAAGGTCCCCCAAAAATACATATTTATGGTAACGGGCACAACAGATCCTAGAAATAATTTGGAATCTCTGCAAAAATATATAATAATAATGGTTATGAATTCAATTTCATAATCACATTTTCAACATTTTATAATAAAAATTCCATCAATTTATTGACTGATTACACCTCAAAGTCCATTGACCATGTGTTGGTCAACTAAAAATATAAATTAGATGCTAAATAATAATTAAATGAAAGTCTCTTATTTAGATGTTATAGACAAAATATATTTTGAAAACCCATAATCATTGGGTGTGTCTTTTCCCCTTGTGTCTCCACATTAACTTCTTTTATTTTTTTAAAGGCAGATACACCTTGATCAATGACTTATGTCTTGGTCATTACAAACCAATATATGACTCAGGAGTCATATAAATATCATAATTATTATATTTAGGGTCTTAATTCTATTGCTAATTTGATATGGCAATTATAGAAATTATATCTATTTGGAGACAAATCAAAATTCAAATAGAAAGAACAAATGACTTCCTGGGACATATCAGTACCATCTACCTAAAGTGAAATTTACAAGATTGACAAATAAAATCAATCCCTTGAAGACATGAATCATATATCATCTCAAAATACAACATATTAGGGATTAATAAATAATATCAAAGGAGAAAAAAATATCTAATTAATAAATGAGATTTGAATTACAAAGAAGATATCATAGTAACCAATGACACTTTAAATAGGGAATAACTGAGAGAGTGAGATGTATAAAATACCCAAAATAGTCTCATAGGTCTATATAATTTTATTGATGGTTGATGGAATATGAAATAATATAAAATATGGAATATATGATAAATTAAAATTCTATCCGTAATAAAAAATCCTATAAGAAGACCACAAGCCAGCCACTGTGACGCCACTAGAAAATCTGTAGCCAGATGGCTGTCTAGGGAGACCAAAAAATCTATGGGGCTTACATTTTGTCAAATATCGTGCAAGTGTATTATCACCAGATAGTTGGAAGAACTACAATATATATAGAAACTAATTTTCCAAAATCCTTGATCCCTGACTGCTGAATCACTCTAAAATCTTCTATTATTCTCAAATACAAATATAGAAAGGGTTAAAACAAATGTTCTATGAAAAATAATTAAAAATTCACCTTAAGGGAAGTACTAAGGTGAGATAGTCTATATTTTTTTGGATTATTTTGATTACAGTTAGATCCAATAGATTGATCAGATTATATTAATATACATAAACTAATAGGTCATTGATGAGATATAATATTGAATACTAAAAGGTATTATTTTATTCTTATACTACATTACATAAATAAATTTATAAAAAGGATCTATGTGACACATGATGAGAATTAATATGAATGTAAAATAAATTACACATTTGAAATCAAATTTATCATGTATGATATTATATATACTAGGATATATATTTCATATGTCATGAAAATTATTTTAATTATAATGAATATATATTAAATCTATATTTGTTTATAGTTAAGAATATCCTTAACTTCATGAGATGTATTATGATTGTATTCATAGTTTATATAGAATATGAGAAACTAATATTGATGAGAATAATATATTGTTGCATCCAAAAATATCATGATAATTTGAAGTCAAAATAATACTAGGTTTTTTTTCATTAATGGCGGACTGTCATGTTGGAGAAGCTCAACAAAACTCATGGTCATAAATTCTATATAATTATTTAAGTATGTCATAATTTATGATTCATCTAACTATGTGACATTTATATATATATATATATATTATTTCTTATGATATTCTACCCATGGAGGTGAAATATAATATAATAGTCTTTTTTACAAAGGATAACGTTGTAGACCCAATGAATAAATACTTTTACTAGTAGAATCATGAGATTCATGTGAGAGATAAATGTTTTAGGAATGAAAATTGATAAATTTAGTGGAATTATGATTATTTTAGAGTTTTTCCCAAGAGCATTCATTATAATGTAATTTTAATTAGTAGGTTTTGTATATAGTAATATAAATATATATATGTTTTATTTTGATTAAAATTGGTGTTTTAGTCTTTATTTTATATGTGATAATAGGAATAGAATATTTATCTTATTAATTGGTTACATATATTCCCTACTATGATGAGATAACTGAAACATCATGATATATTTTTTAAATTTTCTCTATTACTATCTAGTTAGTAAATTCAATGATGATATTAAAAATGTATGTCTATATGGATATTAGATCTCATAATCATATAATATTTTTAAAATGATGTACATAAATGATGATCTCTAAGTGAGATATTCCCTAAAAAATGACCACTAATATAAAATACACACATTTTATGTGTAATTTATTCTACATATCTTTGATTGACTATACATTTCATTATATGTGAGATCAATGTTAATCTATAACATTTGTTGTTTAACTAGACTTTTAATAAAATAAAAATTGACATATACATATTAAAATGTATTTTGAGTTAGGTGTGTACTGATTTTAATGATTTTAATTGAATGGTAATGGTATAATTTTTCTATTCCATGTCATATTATATTCTTTCAAGGGACCTTTGATTATGAAAGAATTTTTTTCCATAGTCCCTATCCATCTTGATTTCTTGATTTATCATTTAGGTAGGTCGGATAATGATAAATAAATCATTATGTATGATGAAGTATTTATCGATCCAGTGTAATGAGATATTTGTTATGAAAGTGATTACATTTTTATCATTCATTAAAAGGTTTCATTTGCTATAACATAAAAATTCACATTAAAATACATTATGTTCTACTAGATACTACTATAATTTTAAGGGTTGGACCCACTACCATGGATATAACATGTCCAGATAATTATGTACATATAATATCAGAAAGCATATCATATTAAATTAATTATGTGTATTAGAGTAGAATCAACCATAGTTTATTGGTTGATTCCTATTCAAGTTATACCAGTTATGAAATAATCCCCATCTATCAAAAAATTGAAATTAATAAGTTGTAATTAATATCGTGAGGGGTTAAAATTTTATCCTTGGTTGGATAAGTGAATAAAATTCATTTTATTAAAAATAACTTATTATTTTATGGTTTTATGTTTGAAAAGATATAGGATAAATTATATCGAAGTTAATTTTCACAACCAAGAAATATTATGCAGTTTAATTATTAAAATTAGTTATTTTATGGGATATAATTTTACCAAATAGTTAAAATAATTATTATATTTAAGAATTTATATATTAAATTTAACATGTGAAATATTTTGTTTTATTTATTAATTCCAAAATATTGGAGTTTGAAAAATTATTTTAACATAAAGATAAATTTAAAAAAAATTATTTTTATATTCAATAAATGTGAAATTATTTATTATAAATATATTATCACGTTCTTGAAATGGAATTTGAGATGTATTAAATTTATTTTCATAATATATTTGTATAATATGTTGAGTGATATTCCAACGTGATTGATTGAATATCATAATAAATGTAGTCCACACTAGATATCATGTAATCAATATTGGTGTACTGGGTATCATGGATTACCTGTTGATATAATGAAAATTAATATAGAGGTGGTATAAGATTATAAAAAATATTCTGTTATCTATTTAAATAGAAATAATGATCAATATAGTCTACTGTAGTTTTGAAATTTCAATTTATCATGTGATTACCAATATATAAGTAACTTTTAAAAAATATTGATATTGTTAAAATTTTAATAATTATGGAGAAATGATTTAATGTCATTGTGTTATTGGCCTAAAATCAAATTTAAATATTTGTTCCCTTATGTGGGTAAAAACTACAATGATATGAAAATTTATACTCTAACATCTCTGAATCCTATGAAGATTTTAAATTTACCTAAAATTAATGTGGAAAAATTTTATTAATTAGATGTATAATATTATTTGTTATATTAGATATTGACATAAAGAGTTTAATGTAACTAAAATAATTAATTGATTATGATAAGTGAAGATATATTTTTTAGAGTTATATAGGAGAAGTTATAATTCTTAATGATAATGAGGGAAATAAATATAAACCCATATTGGAAATAAAGACAGAAATTTAAAATAAAAAACATGATGTAGCTATAATAGATATGGTAATGAATCTTGAATGGAGGTTGATTTACATGGAAGAAGTTAATATAATGTTATATTTAATATCAAGAAAAAGATAAATTATTTGGAATGTGAAATTCAGTTATAATTAATGGATAATATATTCATTATTGGTGATTCTTATTTTTGGTAAATATGGGAATTTTTTAGAAATCATGTACAAAATGATATATTTATATGAAATTTTCAATATTTTAAAATTTATGAGAAATCCATGAATTATTTTCAGTATTATTTATAATAAATTAAAAAAAGAGATAAAATTTGATTAATAATAGATTTCAGAAATGGAAATCTAAAAAAAAATTATAGTTTTATTATATGACTAATTATGATAAAAAGGGTTAGAAGACTAAGATTATTATGAAGGTATACTTATGAATGATTTATGGGAATACTATATTCCCATAGTAATATTAGATACCTTTGGAAAATAAGGAAAAAATTTACTATGTTTTTTGATGATCTCTCATGGTGTAAAGGAAGTAAAAATGAGAGTCCATAATATCTTATGACAAAATAAGTATCATAGATAGTAATTAAGGTACTATATAAGAAGGAAGATATGATAAAAAAAT
Organism: Viscum album; assembly: GCA_963277665.1. Lineage (NCBI taxonomy): Eukaryota > Viridiplantae > Streptophyta > Magnoliopsida > Santalales > Viscaceae > Viscum > Viscum album. The sequence goes on along the minus strand of OY728139.1, from coordinate 604,747,907 downwards.
TATACCATTAATGATTATGGGATAATCCAAGACAATGTATATAACTTCCCATATTATTTTCTAAATAAAATAATTTTTTAAATGGAAATGTGTTAAATAGAAAACATAATTACAAGAGTAACTACTCAATTATAAAAAGAAAATGGCTGGTTCGTATTGATTTTATTAAATAAAATAGAATAATATGGAAAAAGGATTAACATATCACTATGACCCATTATGAAGATAAATTATATCACATTGATATGAATGTTTTGTGAAATTTATTTATAGATTTAAAAACAATGTCCAAGAATTTTTATATAATATTGAAAATTGATATGAAATTATTATTTTTTTATGGTTGAAAATAATATAATTGTAACAACCCAAGATTTTTTGAAAATTATTCTTTTTAATTTCATTTATGTTGTGTGTTGTATGCTACACCAAAATTAGTTTATGCTATATGCAACACCGTATTAACTTGTAGTATACGCAACACTATTCTTGGCTCATGTTACACACAATTTCAAGTTCGTTTTGTGAAAATTATTCTATGCAACATTAAGTATAGATTTTACTTAATGTATAAATTAAATACCTTTTTATTATGTTATCGCAACACCAAATAGAGCATTCACTACACACTGCCCTGACTTGGCTTGCATTACACACAATCAAGACCTTCTTCAATAGCATGTGTAGTACACAATATCGAGTTTCACTAAACGAGATATTATTATAATATTATTATGAACTAGCCATTATGAATAGTAATACCCACTTTTTGAAATTTTATAAATTTTATATTTTAATATGGACTTCATTTTTGGATTCAGAATATCGAAATTATCCTAGGGTGATTTTTTGGTATTTTTCTGAAAACATTCAATTTTTGATGAATAATGAAAACACTAGGTTACTATTTAAAAACTGAAGTTTTATTTAAATAATTATTTATTTTATTTAAATTTATTTTCGGTAAAAATTCATACATAATACCTATATAAGTTTAATGTAATTCATTGGAGTCATTTTATACTAATTTTAGATATATAAAAATTTTATTGAACTTTTTACCGTCTTTTACCCACCTCCTAAGAGCATTTCAAAATTTACGTAAAACATAATTTAACCACTTCTGTGAGTTCAATTTTGAAAATCCGAGAGACATGGTTAATATAAAGGAGTAAAACATGGTTCAATAAGATAAAAATAATTTTTGATGAATAGTATCTTTTTACTTTTATTTACCATGGTTAAAAGTAAATAGGGTAATTAAGGGTAGAAATGATATTATTACTACCCTAACACATGTCCTAATTCTATTGGATAATTGTAAGTTGACCAAAAACAAACTTATGAATAGAATATGTCCCTTTAGGTCCACTTGGATTAGATTAGGACATTTATTATTGTTTTATTTAATGAAGAGTTAAAATAGTTAAAATCAATGTTTAATAACTAAAACATTTTTAATATAGGGTAATAAATAAGATAAATTCAACTATGAATATTAATTAGAATGATAAAACGATTTCCTACATAATGGTAGTTTATTTAGAATTTTTAGACCTTAAATGATTTAATTAATTTATGACACAATGGTGATGCTGTAATTTACTTATTAATGAAATATTAACATAATTGATGTTAAAAATACCCAAATAAATGTAATTTGAGACTTTTTATAAATTCCACAAATTTCTTAGGTTAATATGACATGTTAGTATTGATTCAATTTACTTTTTTAGAACAAATCATGCTGTTATGATTTTAAAAAAAATCAATTACCAAATAGTGTCAAAATTAACATAAAATAGTTTCTAAAACAAATATTATATTATAAATTTTTATTATATTAATAAAAATATAAGGTTCAGCCAAATGACTTAGATAAAGTTATATATGTTAATAATGAAGCAGTTGGGGTTCGTTTGTCTTGTTATAGTAATTTTATTAACCATATAGTGTAAGAAAACAAGAAGACACAGTTGATGTTAAATTATTTAACTTAGAGTTAAATCTAAATGATAAGGTTAAAATAGTAACCTAAACTTGTATAAAACCTATTGGTTGAGATTATTTCGACCCATCCCCACTTTAGCTTCGAAATAAATTAATTTGGAGATATTATAAACTGAATATGACATTATTATATAAATAATATTTTAATTTTTTCCTAAGGTTCCCCTCTCATCCCTTATAAAAGGGCACCTCCTCCCTCTTCTCTTTACACAATTTTGAGACTTCAAGATCGTCCAAACCCTGACCATTTACCTTCTAAACTTCCCTATACACATTATAGAGGTTGTTTTCTCCTCAAGAGACTAGCTCTAGTTCCTTAAGAGGAATCTTAAAAGAGGTGCGTTGAAGAAGAGGTAATCTCTTCTACCGATTCTTTCAAGTTTCATTCTTCTTCAAATTTTTCTTCTTTATTTGTTTCATATTAAATTAATAACATAAGTATCACAAATATACACATATGTTATTATAAATAGTAAACAACCCTATTTAACCTTCTAACCATCCTACGAAAAATGAAATCACCACGCGTGCGTACGTACGGAATACCGTCTCCACGCAGTGGTGTAATCTGTTTTTCTACCACCACCTTACATGGATGAGTATAATGGTGTAAAGAATAACTATATATTGTTATTATAATATCATACTGATTCTGAGATATTATATCATCCACTCTAATTCGATTCAATTATTATAGGAATGATATCATCGCATGTGCGTATGTACGGATTACCGTCTCCATGACGTGATGAGATTCATTTTCAATGTTAACCACTCAAGAAAGATTATAAATTATATATAATTAATAATAATGAAATATATGACATGATAAACCTACTGTATATATGTGTGTATATATATATATATATATTCCATCTACACACTTCCATTCAAGTCAATAAGGAAAAGAAAACAGCGTTCATGCGTACATACGACCTACTGTCTCCATGAACGGTGTATTTCATTTCATTTATCTATATATTATATATATATACTGAATATATATGATATATAAATAATTATTTACATTCTAGAAATAATTAAATCATTATATAACTAACAATAATATCATGAACAACAAGTCCATACACGTAGGAATAAAAAAACGATTTTACCCAAAACGCTGTTTTACCATGGAATTTACAAAAGAACTGGTAATATAAAGTCATAAGTGAACCATATATGATATTATAAAAATGAATATGATTCTGTAATAAGTCAATGACATTATTTAAATCATTATACAGGAGGTTCGGATACGTACGAAGCCTATTGGACCTAAGGTAAGGGATAATTATTCCAATATTGTTCTTATCCGAGATTGTTTATTCCTAAGTATTTACTGGGGTTATAGTTATCATCCATGTCCATGTTTTCTAAAAGTGTTCTTATGTATGTCTAATGTCATTTTTACCCATTTTTGACTTTTACCACATGTTATTAAAGGAATGATACTTTTTTTTACCATAGGAGGTACTTTTTGACTTTTCCAAAAAAGTATGAGAAGATTGTTTTTTAAATTATACGGCATGAACAGATTTTTAAGGTTTCATAACACCTTATTTTACTGAAAATTACTATACAATATTTAATGATTATTTTCAAAAAATTCTTTTCTTTTAAAATTTAATTTCATTTTTTGAAAAGAAAATGATTTTGAAAAAGAAAGGATATTTTCCTCAAGAATTCATTTCAAGTGTTTTGTAAAAACTATTTTGAATCTAAGATGAAATTATTTAGTACGATTATGTTTAAAGTATAATGTATCTATTATTTACATGATTTAATTATTTTTTTGATGAAATTATATCCATTTGTTTTAAGTGGATTACGTTGTGATGGGATGAGGCTTATGAAACCCATTTTATTCTTTGGGTTATGATGAATGATTTATGATTATTTTGTGGCACAAGTAAGAATGATTTAATTATGAGATGGGTGGGACCTATATCTCCCTCCAATTAATTGGTTAAATATTTATATCTCATGATATAGACATGGCTGAAATGATAAGTTAATCTGTTCCAGTGATACAGGACTGAAATGAGGAGTGAACTCAATTCAGAAAGGGACTTTGTCCACTAAGATGTTCTTGGTAGTAATGCCTTGGCTACTATGGAAATAATATCATGTGATCAAGGGTTTTCCATAGTTAAATGTTTTATTCCCAAGTTATTTTATCATTATTGATGTTCCTTTATGACATGTGCCTTACGTACTGTCATGATTTATTTCACAACTCAAGATTTTGATGTGTATACTTTATGTTCATGTTTTGAAGTTCAAATGTATATGGTTTGTTTTGTTTTCTCCATGATTACCCTTACTGAGCAGTTGAGCTCACCCATTTTATGTTTTTTCCCTAGGATATAATTAAAGGTTTTATGTAAGAAAAAAAAGGGGAAGATCTTTATTGGAGATGTTGAAGATCTTTCACCATGATTAGAAGATTATGTTACGAGTTTCCAAAGACACTAAACTATTACGGTCCTTGAGTGTTTGTTTTTGTTATGTATTAAGTATTCCACAAAAGTAAAGAAATGTCCATGTACGTCAAGCTAAGGGTCTCTACAATAATGGAAACATTTTTCATGGTTTTTCTATATTCAAAATGAATCCTCATATTGCCTAGTTATGATTGTGTGTATGGTCCAGAAGTGTCCAATGTTAGGGATTGATTGATTAAAAAGGGTCATAATATGTTACAATATTCTGTAGGTTTATGAAATACTTGTTTTGTGATGAAAATTGATCTCCCAAGATTGGTATATATCATATTATATACACGGAGGAAACCCCTAATCTAGACCACACAATTAGTGAAAACATATACTATCATATATTTTTTTCTTTTATATGGTTTATATACATAATAAAATATGTAATTTTGTTATATTTGATGATTTTGAAACCATAATGTCCCAAAAAACCCAATGGGGGTGATTTTGGTGTGAGTTGTTTTTTTATTTTGAAATCCCATTGGATCATATTCTTGACCAACGTAGAATGATACAAACCTAACACGATTAACAACATGATTATTTCATCATAATAATGGGAATAAATGTAGTGATAAATAGTGTTTTAATTTTTTCACTACTGAGGGATATTCATAAGATAAATATACCTTTTATTTTTCAACATAATATTTGATTTCACTATGAATTATATTTGAATAAAATGTTAAAAAAGTATACACTAAGGATCCAATTATAACTTATTATTTCTCCTTTTTCACTAACTATAACTATGGGATTTGAAAATAAATTCATGCATAAATTGAAATTAAAGTATTCTCTATAAAATATTACCATGAAACCATCATGGATTATTTCCATTTTATTTCATTACTATATTAAATTTATATCTCCAATGAATTCAACAGTATAATTAGGTTATTTAAATATTTAAGGTGTTTCAAATATCTCTGTTATTACTATTTGTTCTTCAATCCCACAATATAATAAATTGAACCATCCCATTTAATATGTCATTATTTTGTCACTTTTCACCCATAAATTAGGTTTTCCAATCTCCCAAAATTCACCAGTTGATATCATATGTAACACACATTGTTTGAAGTATTACATTTTCTTAAATATTTTTAGGCTTTTAGTGGGTTTCTTTGGGTTCAATGAGGGTTACAAGAAGTATCATTGTCGTTAGTGTATTTTATCCATTTTGAGAAGCACCATAGGTAGTGAAATGAAAATAGTGGACAACCATCATCACTAGGAGTTCCCATGTTGAAAATCTAGATACCCAACACAATGTATTGATGGTAGTGGTGGCCATGTGGTAGGGAAAGTCATTAGATGTGTAGAAATTGTGGGAAAAACAATTATAGGCCCCACCATTCCATGGTTCATGATGTAGTGGGTCTATTTGGTGAAGGATTTATTCCTTAACCATGGTGTGATGTTGTGGTTGATATTACTAGGTGAGGTGTAATCAATGTCAACATAATTACTGTGTTTATCAATGTACCATGATGATGGTTTATGAGATTTTTTTGAAATAGAGGATCTCCAGTTGAGTATCTAGGGGGTGGGGGTTACAAACCATTATGGAAACTATGTAATAAATTTAATAGGAATTATATTGTGGTATTTGACATGAATACTACCATAATAAACTTATATTCTCCTCTTGTATTAGGAATATCGACCAAGATGATTATAGAGTTTTTTTGGAATCGTTTTCACCCTTCTGAAGCAATTCCTCTTTTCTACGTTGTGTGACTTCAAATAAAGGTAGGTAGTTTATAACACTCTTGAATTTCTCTAGAACATATGGGATTTGGATTTATAGAATAAATTACTTTTTATTTTCATTGCAAACCCCATTTTTATACATTTATTTATATTCGGGATTATGGTAGATGTTTAGAATGTGTTTTATATATTGATGAAATGAATTGTGTTTTTTATGGAATGTTTATGTGTGAAAATTTTGTATACAAATGGGTTTTTGGTGTTTCTATTTCAATATACAAGTATTTTCTGTTTAGGACCAGGCCTTCAATGCCAATGTGGGGAACACTTACATACACAAAAATGTGATTCCTTTATTATAGAAAGTTAAATTCTCCACATATGAGTTTGGAATGTTCAAACTAAGATTTCAGTAACAAGTTTTTTATTATTTGAAATTATATATCATATAGAAATATTTTTTGACACTTTATATTTAAATAAATTAGTTGTAAACATTTTTTGATATTCCTTCATCATGATTTTATATTAAACTATGAGGTATCTTATTTTTATCATATTATCGCACATAGGGATCCTTTTGGATTTTCTACAAAGTCAATATACTCACCCCTAAAAATAAAACATTATTTATATTCAAACTCTATTTATCATGACACATGTTCGGAGAAGATCATGTACTTCACTTCTGGAGTACTGTACTGTTGTGGTCATGGTTGATGGAGAGAGATATTGGGATTTGGTCAAGTCCTATTATCTTGACTGGTTCACCCATTGTACCAAGAGTCTTTCTTGTCATTAGAATTTTGGAGTACTATTTTCTATCACATTCCATTGAAACCTAGATATTGTTCATTTATATTAGAAATTGAGTAGTATTGGTTTATCTTTATGAATCATACTATGTCTTTTCATTATTTTAACAATTTTCTATAATAGGTTTTTTATACCTGTAAGGGAAGATCATATCCTGAAATTTTATTATCACCATGTTATTTACTAAAGCCTTCGATGTTTCTGGGAACATCACCTAATTTTACTGTCTTAGTGGAACTACCTAGGACTAACTGTTATGTTCTGGATGTTACAAATGTTAGCATAGAATTATTCTTTTTAGTTAGGGTAGTAAAATGGAGATATGATGTGTAAAATGTTGAAATTTATACCATAAAAATCATTAAAACATAGTATACTAAACTTCTAATCACTAGGGGGGTCAATGTATAAAATTCGTTCTTAAAAAACTAATATGAGTGTTTGAAACTCAATGGTGTGGGTTTAAACAATTAGTTCTCAATATTATGAATTCCAAATAAAATATCCCACTAGGTATATATATTCCATGTTTTGATTAATAACTTTTTGAAATTTGTTATCATATTTTGTCATATAATGATTTGTAATATCCAAATCATTTAGTTAGTATTTAACAACCCAAAATAAAAAAATATGGACATGATATTTGATATCATATTTCAAAATCATCAACAAGTGAGTAAGGGAATATAATTCCCCAATACATTAGAATGTATTTACTATTTTAAATAAATTAAATATCTGATATGTCATGAAATTCACATAATACTGAGTTAGCATGTGTCACACACAACAATGAGTTTCTTCAATGGATTGTGTTGCACTCAAGACCGATTTCTATCGAATAATAATATATTATTAATATATTAGTATTTAAAATAATAAGATAATACACTACGATAATATAGAATTTATAAAAAGTGTCAGCTAATTTATGAAAATATATGGTTTAATCAAATATTAAAAAAATTATTTGCAACAAAATAATTATGAATGAATATGAATATTGTTTGAATATAAATGAAAATATTACTATTTTTATGCTAACAAAGTCATTTTATTCAAATAAATTTAATTAATTTCAATTGCTGAATAATAAAAATGAAATATAAATATTTTATATTTAATGAAATATTTTCTTTATAATTTCAAAACTCTTGATAGGTATAACATAAGAATGAACCCAATATTAATCTTAAAATTAGTTTATTTCTATAAAGGTGCTTTTACCACAATTTAATAGAGAACCATTTTTTAATCTAATTTTTGTATCTCTCATAAATCATATATGTCAAAATAAACTTTATATTTTAATAAGGAACATTGATATTTGGTCACAATGAATTTTTTATAATTTTCTGTGATTTTTCATTTTTAATGACTATAAAAAATACAGAATTTTAATTCAAAACTATTTTTGTGGTTAAATTTTTTAAATTTAATTATATATTAAATCAAATTTAATTATAAAATTTATTATCTATTAATCAAATTTTGGTCATTGGAATCAATTTTACATGGAAATTAAATATATAAACATTTCAATCATTTAATAGATTTTACTTTAAATACCTACATTTCACCCCTTCTGTTGGATTAATAATGAATTAATTTGTGCCTATTCTATGATTGAAATATCGTCAAACGAACTCTATATTTGGAATAATCATAATTTATAATCTCTTATATGGTCAAATTAGTTATTGATAAAAAATATTTTTGGAAGTGTTTAAAATTATTTACAACAATTGAGAGAAAAAATAGCCTTACAAGGGACTAAAACATAATATTAATGGCCAAAATGACCTAAAAACATGTTCAATAATTATTTTTCAACCATATATAGACCCTATAATACCTTTTATAAACATTTTTCTATTATTAGATCCAGTTTCAATGGTAAAAATGTCGGAAGAATTCTGGTTTTTGAAATTTACATGAGTGCCACTCCTCTTCCACTATAAAAAGTCCTCTCCACCCACTTCGTCACACGAGTCAATACACATTGGATCACCATGATATTCCAAAAAAACTCATAAATATACATCCCATCATACTATATTCCTCAAAATAGAAATAAATCAATTCAATAAATCTGTTTGGTACAAACTAAAAGGAGTTACCCATAGTAGAGGTAACATCCTTTTTCAAGCTCTTTGGTTTTAATATCAATCTCAACCATAATAATGATTTTTATTCCATTATTAAATAGAAAAATAAGTATCACTTACATATGATGATGTTATTATGTTATGGTTTATACCTATAATTACACACACTTCCGTCGAAAGGGTATCAAACAAACATTCATGTATGACGAACTACCACCACAAGAAATGATGATTGTTCATTTTTCCACTAACACCTTTCATGGTTTTGAACAATGATTTAAAGAATGGTTATAAATGAAATATAGAATAATTATTATTTATTTATTATTATGTAATTATTTTATAACACATAACATTATACATTCCATTTTTTGTATATATTAAAATATCATTTGTGGAATTGTAGACTACCGCCTCCCCAAAGTGATGTGATTTGTTCATGCAATACATGGAATGTATGATTGATGGTTATAATTAAAAAATATGTCATAAAACACACACATATTATATTAATGAAATAATTACCATTCTGGAAATATAAGATTTCATTTTATTTATTACCCTTCTCATACACAAAAAAGTGATAACACTGGTCATTGATGTAGGGAATGCCACCTCCTCGACATGATGTGATTTATTTTTACAAAAATAATTATATATATATGTATATAAGATTAAATAAAATTGAATATATTAAATTATTATCATTCTTTAAATATATAATTTTACATTCCTTCTTTCCATAATAGTCATCATGAATTGGGAACAATACTCATGCATACGTTCGACCTACCGTCTGCATGATTGTAACCTTTGTTCATTTTTAATAACAATCTATAATGATTGGATAGAAAGGTATAATTTATGTATAAATATGATAATTATTTCAATATTATTAATTAAATGTCTATATAATTACTCCTTTGACCATTGTTAACCTACCAAACTCACACATAAACCAAATATAGACAAAACAGCCAACATAAACATAATTATTTAAGTAGTAGTTTTCAAAATTATAAAAAGTGAATTAAAATTAATTATAGACATGAAAATGGAAATTAGGAAAGAAAAAAAATTAAAATATGTTTATTATTTAGGAATATAAAGACACACATGAAATGTTTTACTCTTGGTAAGGGATTCTTGTTTCACTATTCGTTCTATTAGGCATACACCATTTTCACCACATAATTATTTTATATGGTGTATCAGATAAATTGTTTTCATTTTTTATCATAACTCAATCATAATAAATATTATTCATGGTTTTATATTGATTTATATTATACAAGAGGTTATGAATTGAAAATTACTTAGTGGTAATAGTTATCATTTCAATACCACATTCTTTTATGATTGTTAAACTTATCATGAAACAATCACTTACTTATGGTAATTTTTATTGTACATTACATTTGTGTTGAATATACATATTCTAATAAAATGGATATTATTATTTCCTATAACATATACCATTTTTACATATGGTTCTCACATTGATAGTTATTTGATTATAGGAGTAATTACTGGTAAATCTGTATCTTTTGTTAAATACAAATATTATATAAGGCACATTGTTTTTTAATTAAATAAATCATTAGATTGATGATAAATTCATTGAAAATTAATTAAATGGGTTTTGGATAGTTTGAGGATAGTTATAATGGTTGGGGACCAGTTAATGAAATTAGTTAAATGCATCAGATGTCTCCTGGGATGAATCAGTTGGTCGGGCCAGAATAGTTTAAACAATCTTATTTTGAAGGTCTAGTGATTCATGAGTCAAGTACAAGAAATCCAATATTAAAAAATTTCATTCATTTCAGTAGTCATTTTTATTAATGATATTTTTTATCGAAATATCTATGTATACATTTCATTCTCAGTTCATTGATTAAATGATACATGTTTTAGTTTTTTACCTTGACATATTGATTTTTCCATATATAGTTACATGAATGAAATTTTTTTTCATATATTTACCATTACGTGTTGATTATTCACATCAATTCTTTGTTTGATACACTTTATTTTCCCATACAATTTATTTGATCACACCCTTATTATATTTCCTTTCACTAGGTTATGAAGAGGATATGTTGAATGAGTTTCATGGATTACAATATTTTACTTATATTATTATTTATTTTTTTCCTAATGTATAATGGGTATCATGTATGTAATATGAATTTAAAAAACATTTAAACTAATCAGTCCATTGGGATTTTATTCCATTTAATCTAGCCAATGTAATAAAATAATAAAACAACATCGAGATGCTAGGGTCGAGGTGTTACAGTTGGTATCATTGGAAGTTTTTTAGCAATGTTGGAAAGAAGATTATGAAAAACAATGATTAGATAACATCACCCTAATATAGGCTTTGTGGATAAGTAAAGAAAAACATCCTATAATTTTTTTAAGGTATATCATATGCATGTATTCCTTGCAATACATCCATTTCTATATACTAAAAGTGGGTGTGGTTCTAGCATAGATGTTCCTAGGGGTAACAAATCTGACAAGGTGTGTCGGGAAGGACTTGGAAAAATCCTATTACATGATAATGGGCTATACTGAACATCTGATTGAACACTCATGGGGGATATTCTTAGGATAATTTACATTGGTCATTTTTAACAATATTAATAGATTTATGTAGAATGTGACTATGAAAATCAAAGGATAAACCTAAGCTTTCATAGATTAAAGAAGTGGGAGACATGATTTAGAAAACCTTTAAGTAATTTTTCAGTTTTATGAAGTTTTTATAATAAGTGTTTATCATGGTACTCTATCTCATTTTAGTCAATGGCGATAACTAGAATAACCCATGTTAATGTTGAATATAATGTTTAATTTACTGATGTGATGTTAAATGGAATGATCAATGGGGTGAAGGATGTTGTTATCATTCCTAATCAGTTTTAAAAGATCCTAATTAACAATTTGTACATTAACCAAATATTTTAGTCATTAAGGATGAGAAGGAAGGGGTTACATAATATTTCGAGTAATAAAAACCATAGAGGAATACAGATTCAGTTACTTCAGTGCCAATAATATAAAAAAAATCCCCCCATATTAATTTCTTATAGGAACAAGAAGGTGTTTTTAATATGGAATAGATTGACATAAATAAAGTAAATTAGAAGGAAAAATTAAGAGTTTGGTTAGTGAAATGGTTGAAAATATTGGCCTCCCTACAACATCATCAACGGTAAAATTCATTATGTGTGGAGAGAATCATCATTATGAAAATCTATTTCTCATGTGGAATGCTCCTGATGAAAATCTGAAACATTGTATGAGTAATGGTTGTAATGATGATGATGATGACACTACTGGTGAAGTGTGAAATGAAAGAAGTATTAAGTAATATGAAGAGGTATCATTGTTAATGGTTTAAGGATATATTCAAATAATAAATTTGTTTTTGTATTTGGATTCAATAATTATGAATTATGACATATATAAGGATTGTACTTCATTAATTTTTTGATAAGGATTTGAAATCATACATTTAATAATAAAATTAAAAGTTATTCATTATCAAGTTAAACATTTTGTACAATATATGGTTGAGGGAATGATACGTATTACTATGTTATTAATGTTGAGGTAATGTTTTTTAGATAAATAAACCATTGATTAATATATGTGTTTATTGCCTTATTATTGATTACAAATTATATAAAAACATGGAATATTTTCTAATCTATGGTGTTTACAAAACTTTTTGATCTGGTGAATATATCCACTAACATGTTTCTTACTTAAGGAATAAAGAAGAATTTATTTTTTCAATAATTTTTGTGGTAATTCACGTTATTATCATGTTTCCAAGGAATACATGATGAGGATTTTAAATTTTTTTTTTTGTGACGATTAGAGAGATACTCCATTTTATATTGATTAATAATATGTTTATTCTGTAAACAAAACAACATTATTTCTAAAAGTGTTTCATATTAATCGTTCGATAAATTTGATAATTTCTGAAATGGTTTATGTTGAATGTTGGATGAGGTTTTAGAGATTAAACTTTTTGTCATTACTATAAGATGCATATTTATCTATGTGATAATTTAGAAACAGTTCCAGGAATAATCAGTGGAAAATATTATTTTTGTACAAACATATATTTACTTGTATTCTTAGTGGGTGACTGAATTATGCAACTATAGAAAAAGGGTCTTGAAATAAAATTATTATCTTATTACTTTCATATCAGATAAATCAAATGGTCTTTAAGATCATCACATATTTATAGTTTTGAGGCCCTTAACTTCCCATTTATCAGTTAATTCCTCATGATCAGTTACTATAGTTATTTATAATTTTATTCGATGTCCACATTTTTATTCTCCACCTATGTTCTCCTACTTGGGATCCAATTAATTTGACATTCATATTTCTATAACTATCTCATTAATAAAATGTGTTATTCACCTTATTTAGTATGTGGTATTTCAAAAATAGTATTTTATTAGATCAAACCATAAATTACCATGATCTAGTTTAAATTTTGAGGATGCAATTTATTTAAGGTTATTAGAATGTAACACCACGATACTCAAAAATAGGGACATTGTATTTGATAGTATGTATCAAATGAACCCCCAAGAATGTAAATGAATATTATACCTAGATACATAAAAATATATTTTATTTTTTAAATAAATTATATCTACGATATATAATATAATTAATGTAATACTTAGTTATCATGTATTGCACACAACACTGAGTTTCATCAATGAATTGTGTTACAAGTAAGGCCAAGTTATACCGAACAACAATATATAATTAAAATATTTTTATTTAATATAATAAGATATAACATAATAGTTAAATTATTAGTTATGAAAATGGATAACATACTTCAGAAAATATATGGTTTACAAAAATATAGAATGAAATCATTGATTACAAATTAATTTGAGATGAATATGAAAACTAATTAAATATAATGGAAATTATTGTTATTTTATCCTCACAAAGTTGTTTTATCCTAATAAATTATATTAATTACAATTGGTGAATGATATTAATGAAGTATATATGTTATATATATAATAAAATGTTTTAGATATTTGTCTAGTAGATTTGATAGACGTAAGATAAGAACAAACCTGATTTTTTCTCACTATATTCCCATATTAACAAACCCCAATGTTTTTATCTTTTATCATTTCAACCCTTCTGGGGATGTCCTCCTATATATGAAACTAATAAAACTAACTAGATATGGTGTATAATTACTAGTGAGAGGATTCAAGTAAGAAGACGAGACATCACTCCACATGACATAATTTATATTAAAACATATAACTTAAAACTTTAGATCATTTAACGGTGATAATTATCTGTCACCCATTCATAATACAACACAAGAACCATAATAGAAATCCAAACGAGGTAGCCCCTAACCTAGAAAATATAGAAGATAAAATCATGAATGAACACAACACATAATCCATAAATATTGAATACCCCTATATTAGACATGATTAATGATAACATTACCACTATGCCTTTTATCCCAATTACCAAAAAAACACTTTCCACTCTTCATGGGATAGAGTCATAGATTCATTAATTCCATGTTTAGTAGTTCAATTACATTATATATCCCATGTTCCCCCAATATAAAATTGAGTTTTCTAATATCGGCCTCTTCATTTTTTCACTAAATTATTATGATAAAGACCAATTAAAAAATAATATGCTCATCCACCCATTCTTCAAATAAATTAAATACTGGTATTTTCAAAAAATATTTCCCTATAATAAAACAGTCACAAAAAATGAGATTTGAAAATTTATAGATAATATTGTAAATAAATTTTATGAGACCTGTGTATGGTTTAATGATACTCTATACATGGAACCTCAAAATGGTTTTTAATCAAAGAAAAATTGAGAATAATTTACAAACTTTTAGAGAATGGTATCTAAAAATTCATTAGAATGATGTATTAGGGGATGTTCAAAAAATACTCAAATAATGATTACATTTATCTGAAATTTCATTCTGCAGAAACAAAAATAGGTTGAACCTAACCATATTTTGACAAACCATGAAATCTACTGAGATGAAAACTATTAGTGGGATAAAATGTATCGTGGATAATATCTCTTCCCTCAATTATAATTATATAGAGTTAGATCAAAGGAAAGTATCTGAATATCAATCTTTCAACCCCATTTGTATAAATTTTCACAAACATGAAAATATAACATTCAATTTAAAAACTATTCCATTCATAATGTATATGATTAATGGAGACCCATCTATATAGATAAATGTTATGAACACTTATTGCAAAATGTAGAAGAAAATTTAATCTAAGGTAAAATAATTATCTTGGATTCTGATGGAAGGATAATAAACAATACAATCAACCACAAGGTCTAAATCACTTCCTTATAATAAATTTTCCAACCCACACCATGTTTGAATTGAAAATATTCAAATTGAAACATTCCTTAGTCTATGTATGTCATCTTAAACAATAACCTATAAAATAGAATAAATATAATATCTGAATAAAATAACTATAATAAAACGATTCTCAAAATACTTCCATCACATTAGGTGATCATATATTCATGAAAATCAAGAAAAGTATTTATAAATATTTATTTTTTAAAACAAAATTTCAAAACATTACAACTAGTAAGTGTACCAAGAAAACTATTTCAATCCATTCCCCAACCTGAAGAGTTGAATATACGTGCACAAAATCTTCTGCTAAATAACTAATAGAAGTGATGGTCTCGAGTAGTGTGGAATATATTATCAAAAAACAAACCATTATAAAACCATATAAGGCTTCAACCTCTCATGATAATTAAGATGAAAAATCATTAGAATATGAGAATTCAAATTAAGAATCTAGTGGAATCATCACCTCCACAAACAATAAAACAAGATAATCATTTTCCTCAAATATTGAAAAGAAAATCTACACACTATTTGAATTAAACATTAATGGAAATATTCTCTCATTCCATGATAAATAATACTATAATAAATTCACTCCATAAATAAATTATTTAATTATCAAAATTATTATTTTAACATTTAAATGAATCTTTTTATAGATAAACAATGTACTTTTATAAGATAATATAAAAACTAGAATATATGGAGTCATCCTTTCTAAGATGAAATCTCATAGTTATCCATATATCAATGATGAACTAGAATATAATTTTTCTTTTATTGAATTATGATATCATGGATCTAGTGTTAAAACTGTTCTACTTGTCATGAATAATTAGTAAGGGATTTAGGTGATCCACCCTCACGTATCACTACCCAACTCATTAATCACAATGTTATTATTTCTCATGGTATCATAAAATATGTTATAGAAAATTTTGAAAAAATCATATACATTGTTGAATTAATTACCCCTAAAAATCACCCAAACATAGATTCTATGGAGCTGACCCATATCGTCATTTTCAATCCATTCCTAGTATATATTAAATTGGTCATCACAGTTAAGAATGAGATAATTACCATATAATTCAAGAACATGAGACATGATATAATCAACTACAATGAGATATTCCAAATCATTTATTATGACGTTAATGAGGTGAATTTGATATGTAATTTTTACATTTAAATAGAGTAATATAAAGTAATTATTGAATGATTTCTATTTCAAGAAGATATCAATTTCCATTGACTACTTTAGGGAAATTTATGAAATTTGATTTGATATCTTTAATAAAGATCCTATGATTATTTTTTAACATTATTTTTGAGTGAAACCTTTGATGATATAATAAAACTTGACTCTATACCAATTCAAAATAGTTATTAATCCAATTTTTGTTTAAAAATAATTTCCCAAGGAATAAATTCTTTCCAAAAATCTATAAAAATGAGGATCAATATTTTTTTTAATATTTCATAGGAAATTATTACTAATGTGATATCAAAATATATGTTTACCAACCTTTCTAAATTAGGGATTTTTAGAGTAAAGACAATCTATTTATGTATTCATTTATTATTCTATGTAATCTAATCAGGATTTATTATTTCTAGATGTATTTAGAAGGGAAAAAAATTGGGTATCCACATTCTGATATTCTTGGGATAAGACCACTCATCAAGATCTGTAGGATTTTTATTGAAAGAAATTATAAACAATACATCTAATCATAGTGGAGACTTGTCCCCTATATTATAGATATAATATGAAAGAAACATCTTATATTCTTGAAAGATTATATTGTCTACAAAATTTCCAAGAGTGAATGTGTAATCACAATTCAAATGGTTCCTAAGAAGATTTAAATTACCATGATAACCATTGATGATTAATATCATCTACAAATAATTTGATTAGTTGATCGGCACTGTTCATTATCTATAGGAACATGAACTCTTTTTCTAAGAAAGAAAATTTCTATATTCCAGGATTTTATCATATCTTTGAGAATGTTATGAGACATGAGTTTTAATATATATTATATGGGTATTATAGGTATAATATAATTAATTTCTCCTTATAATACCAACAAATGAAAATTAATTTATTATTATTATCATAAACCCCCTTTTAAGGGCTGAGGGAGGACCCAACATGACATGAACAACTACGACAAAAACCAAGCCTTCAGGGTCAAGTATTACAAGGTCAAAACAACTCATTCATGTCTACAAAAGAAATACCCTACCTAGTATCAAAAAAATGAAGACTATATTTCACGTTCTCATCAATTCTCTACTAGTTGTCCCATACATGGGTGTATAGGTCCGGTACAATGGCAAGGCCGTAACCCCTCAAACATTCTAACCTGAAAGAAATGATCAGGAGAAAATCCTCTACCCTGAACCATATCTGTGGCAGCCTATTATATGTGAACTAATTAAAATTCCCTTAAAAAACTGTAGGACCATGATGCAATCACCACCCCAAAATTTACTCCACACATTCACCAAATTCATCAACATCTTTAAGCCTTCACACTTCATTTTCACCTCCACCAAAGACAGTATCCTGGATGAACCCTGTCGCTCTACTTGACCCCCGCCACCTCGGTAGCCACAGAAGAAACCAGATGACGATCTGAGGAACACAAAGTTGATCCATCATCACTTTGGATTGGGTGACCAAACACTACATCGATGCAGTATAACTGATGAAGGGATCTGGCCCACTCTGAACTAGAAACTTCACTCTGGGAATGGATCTGCTTAGATTGGAACTGCAGACACACCCACACCAGACTCCAAATCAAGGAACCATGGAAGGGGAGGAAGAGGAACATCAAAGAGATAACAAGTGCCATCAATTTCAGAAATCCACCAATAGAGTATCCTATATTATCACCAGAAAAACAAAAAATAGATGGAAAAAAAATACAAGTGTTCCCCATTCGGACACTCAAGAGCCAACATCAGGATCCAAGCCAATATTCATAGAATAATTTGACACCGTTCTAGAAATGATTAGAACAATGATATCACCACACGTCAAGCTGAGACAAGCTATAAACTAAGATCCAAATCAAGACCCAAGGAAGACAAACTCTTCACGCTAATGCAAACTAGGATCTGAGGAGGTCAAAGATGGTTCCACATGCCAATATGGGTTGAGATTTGATTTGAGACTCAAGTAATTACAAATCCACACACCAATGATGATGGAGATCTAAGGGGGATAAATACAACGCCACACAGGTATGTCGATCCTAGTCAGGACGCCACCATCGAGAACACTAAGCCACTCTAGAGGAGGGTAGGATATGAGCTCATAGATGGAACACTAGATCGACGAGATGATGGGAAGCTGCCACTCAGGGGCCACCAAAAAACACCCTAAATAAAAACCAATCATCACTTTTTTATTTTAAATCATTTAATTAATGTTTAGGACCATTGATTTATGTAATTTGCCTTGTACATTTCAACCTTGTATAATAAGAATATTCTTTGAAATTTTAAAAGAGTATCAAGAGATCTCTATGTACTACTTCTGCTCAATTGGGGAAATATTTTTGGCTTTATTGATAATTATTTAGAAGGTTCTATCATGTATTGAGGGAAATAAAATACTGTGAAATCTATAAAAAGGTCATTCCATGATGAATGAAAAGTCCCCAATTATCTTGCAACTAGTAGAAAGACTGACAATGATAAATCCAAGTTTTATATTAATCTTTACTAGTAGAGATACTGACATTGAAATTGCCAACTTTCATATCCATTTTTCCTTTCCCTATCTAGGAACATTTAATGATGTATGGGCATTAATTGTAAATGATACTTTCTATAGAACATTCATTAGGTAATTAAACTATAGGTCATGATTAATTTTTTCTCTACCTGTGAATGATTTACATTTTTTATATATAGAAATTTGTAAATAAAACTTTTCAAATCTCAAGTTATGTATTTTCTCCAAATTCATGATGAAAATTTTAAATAAAAACCTCATTTCAAACTCATGTTTAGTAAATGTTACTACATTTTTGGTGATATAAATTAAAAATATTTTGATAAAACTCTATTTCACAATGATTATGTAAAAATATAATTTAATTATTCTCAAATCAACTACACCACTACGAAGAAATTATTTCTTATTATGATCTTTTTCATAGAGATGTTTAGATTCTATCTTTTTGATCCTTTGTCACCATTTCCATTGTATATTGGAAATTAAAATACCTTTTCCTAAAACCAAATTCCAAGGGTGTGTTGATTAATAGTGTATTTATCTTGTAATAATATTTAATAATAATTAGATACAATAGTATTTTCTAAAATCTTGATGAATTTCACATTTATTGTTGGAATTTGAGGATGCTTTATCTCAAACATATATGTTTGATTCCATCATTAATAGGAATATATATATATATATTGAGTTATTACCCATGGTATTCTGATATAGAAAAATCCATGGTTAAATATTTTATCCAAAAAATATTATCGATAAATATAAAAGAAAATAAATTTCTATTTTCAATCAAAATGTGTTTGATGATCTATATATATTAAATTTTTTTCCTTTTTGGTTATTAGATGTCTTGTCTGAGAGACTGATCAACAGAAAATTATCACATTCTATCATAGATAGTCTTTTATAGTCTACTTATCACGGATGAAAAGCAGTAAAATGTTTTTGAAGATTATTTTATTTTATCATCCTTCTCATGGTATTGAAACACAGTCTCTCAAAGTTATCCTCAATTTCAACAATAAGGACATATTACTAAATGGAATACAATATCCTTTAATACTATTAATAATTTAAAAATACATTTTTTTTGAATTGATTTCCTTGAGACATTTCCAAACTATATAGGATATATTTATATCCTTATAAGTTTTGATTATTGATCTAAATATTTCATGTCCATTCCCACCAAGTCCAGTTATCATTAGGCTATGATTCACCACCTTAATGAAAAATTATTTTCTATATTAAGAATTTAAATGTTTATCATGAATTATTGTGGAAATCATTTTAATTATTCTCAATTATCTACCCTCATTTATAACTATGGGATCCCTAAAAAATGTCTATTTCATAGCATGATGAAACCAACGGTCATGCTTAGTATGCAAATGTGGAAAAAATAATTCGTGTAAAATATATTATCCTCTATAGAAAATATTGTTCAAAAGAGATCTTTCATTTTCTTTGGAAATATCATACCACATATATATAAATCCTAGGCATGTCACCATATCTATTGGATTTTGGAAGTTATTTTTTTCCTATTGAAATTGAGGAGAATGATTTTCGGGAAATCAAGAAATAGAATTATGAAATTTCATAAACTAGAAAAAATAGGATATTGGACATTATTTTACTAAGGAATTTCGTATAGTTGATTATAAATAATCATGGATAAATAATGCTACAGTTCAAACCAAAAAATCAATAAATATTAAATTCAAACACTTTAAACAAGTAATATTCATAATAATAAACGAAATCCAAAACTCATTTCTTTCGAAGGGAAGTTATGGTCAAGATGTTCGCATCCAAACATTGTGACTCATTTATATCATCATGGGGATGTCAAGATTCAGGATCATAGTAGTGGCCATATCATAAGTCCAATAGTTGTAGGATAAAAAATGTCTTAAAATCATACCATAAACATGAAATTTAGTGGCCATATGGTTGCTATAATTATAGTTAAATTAGTTACTTCTAAAATTTGAAGAAAATAATATATTCCCCAACAAATATTTTTCATGTGACATAGATATTGAGTGATTAATTGTTTGTAGCATGAAATTCATCCTCAAATTACAATATGATGTTATTCAATAATTTTATTTTAAATTACATTTTGGAACTCCTCTCCTCTTTCTTCCTGAAGATGAATTTTATTTTTTATATTCACTTATGGTAGTATAATAAATTTTTTAGGGTGGGGAACAAGAAAAATGTTTTCCATGTTAATGGAAAATAAAATTTATTTAATATTTCATGGGATAATGTACATTATTTTGGTTAAATATAGAATACTATGAAAATGATAACCTAATATATACATTAATCTCATGATTTATGTAATATTTCATATAAATAGTATCATAACCCAAGGATGTATAATTCTATTATCTTGCATATTGGCCACATGAACAAATTATTTTACAACGGTTGTGATCATTTACACATAATTGTTCTTCTCTATACCCTTTTTACTTAACTCACATGACATTATCATATTGATAACCAAGGGATTGGAAATATAATAAGGATCTGAGATAAAAAACGTCTGTAAGGTATAACAAATCTTAACATGTTGTTGAACATGAAGGAGGAAAAAATTTCATATTAAATTATCCTAAAACCATTTATTAAAATCTTAGATAATGTTAGAGTAATATAAGTTCATAAAAAGGTCATTAAGAAAGCATAAAAATATTACCTATCTCAAAATGTTTCTCAAGAGTAACATCCAATGAGCGCATGGCATAAAGGTGTAAAATAATTTTAAAAATAATGTGTAATATTGAAAAAAATCCATTTTTGGAAATTAAATTTATCATGAAAAATTAGCATAACATGATGAAGAAATTGAAAATGTGTCATAACATAATAAAATTTGAAACCTTGGTTCCCCCAAAAAACACAGTAAAAGTTGTGTGAGAAAACTCATTATTCCTACTCTTATATGAACAAATACTATTTCTCTATACCAAAAATGTAAATGAATACAAAGTTCCCATGAATATGTGGAAATTATCTTTATTTCAAAGACTTTATATAGAAAGATATATTATCTTAAACTAATGAATTAGAGGGAAATACTGGACACCACCCATCATCTTTTATACAAATGTGTGATACATAAAAATAATCATATTGAAAACATAAATTAAAAATGGGAGAAAGGAATTTATAAATTATATAACATAATTTACACTTATAAAGTCATAAATATTAAATTTCCCTGCAGAATTAATATACTATAACATATATAGGATAATAAAAAAACATCATAATTAAAGATAAAAGTTAGAGCAAAGATTAATGTTAAAATACATAAGATTTCAAAAAACTATTTTAACACATTTATGTAAATATTACATATAAAATAATTTTGTTGAAGAGAATTTTTATAACAATTGAAAAATTTAAATACTTCCATGTAAAATTTACATAAAATGATATAAAATTTTGAAGATAAAATTTTGAAATTATTATAAAATATTTCTTTTTAAAATGTTAGAAAACTTTTTTAAAATATATAAATAAACATATTAAAAAAACACATTATTTAAAGGATGATTAAACCTTTTATCTAAATTAAATAAAAAAGATACTATCATTATATATAATAAAAAATTATTCATCCATTAGGAAAAATTATTTCATATGTGGGAATTAAAATCATAGATATGGAAGAAAAATCCATTAAATGCAATGGAAAATATTCTTAATAAAAATTAGTTTTATGAAACAATAGAGCCATAAAAGAATAATATTTTCTAGTGAAACATGATTTCCACATAAAAATGTTATTATAAAATAAGAAATCATCAAAGAAAATAATAAATCAATCAGTAATGATAAAAGAAAAAAACAGTGATTACAACCCAAGGAAAATTCTTGAGTCCTGAAAACCATTGACGTACATTGTAAATTTTGAATAAAACCAAGGAGATGAATCAAATTAAAATAAAAAAATTAATATAATTAACTATAAAAATATCAATGATAACATAAATTATATATTAAAGTATTAACAGGATTATAATGGAAGCATAGTGTGTTTTTTAAATATGTCTCTATAGATTGTTAGTTGAAACAATCAAACCCCTAAGACTTTAGAAACATTTTTATTATAATCCCATAAAAATGTAATGAAATGATAATTAACTTTTAAAAACATTATTAAAAAATAATTCATGATATTATATCTCAAATAGGTTGTATATACACTATAAATATTAAATTACGTGTATAATACAAAACATGCCTCAATGGGTGGATTTTTTAGAAAAAAACACTTTCATTTTTTTAGTTCATTACAGATTCCTCTATAAAATTATATAAAAATAATAATTTAATATCCCTTTTAACAAAATTATTAATAATATTTACTAATTTATAATTGTTATAATAATTTTTTATGACGCTTACAGTAATTAGTTATAGCGTATTATAACCATCAGGTGTTAGTATCACTAAATATTTTGTGCATGTTTAATTATTTTGATATCAATTTCCATCATTTGATACATTCGTGATCAATTTTTTATCTTTTAATATTCTATAAAAAATATATATACAATATTTAGTTATTATTTTATTTCTTCTTTCAATATAGATTTTAGTTATGCTACTTAAAAATGAAATTTTTGTTATCTTATTTCATTGATTTTAGAAAATGAAAATGATACTGTAATAATTATTTATATACTAAATTTAATATTTTTAGAAACATGTAAAAATCATTAATTTATTTTTTTATAATAATATTAAATTTCAAGTATCATATATTTCCATAATATAGTATTGTTGCATCATTCTTATATGTTCTCAAATAGATGAAAACATGAACATGCTTTAACTCTTTGCATGAGTACGGTTATGGAGGTTTATCTTTTGAACTAATATCATCATAAAATAATACTTTTTATATAATTTTTTGTACTTTTATCCATATTTATTGATTTAATGATGAATAATCGAATATTAGAGTAAAAAATTTCTCTTCATGGAGGTTATAGTTTTTTTACAAGGATGATTGATGTTCCCTTGTTTTTGTAAGTGTATGAAAATTAATAAGTAAAGAGTATAAATTTAATATATAAAAGTATAATTATACTAATTATACTAATGTAATCATATTTCAAGGGTTAAAAAGAATATGTAAGAGTAAAATTAAGAATAAACTTTAAGAATGAGATAATACTTAGGTTGAAGAATTGATATTTCATTGGATATCCCATAATCATTCAAGAGAATATGATAACTATGAGTGATTATCGTATTTTATTTGTAGGAGATAGAGATATGTATAGTAACATTTTCTATTTTTAAGGTGTAATTTTAGGTAGAGGTGTTTGATTGAAAGGTTATTAGTGATTCCATTTTATAATAGTGGAAAAGGGAATTCCTGGAAACATATCGTATACTTTAATAACTCCATTACACTATACCAAGTTCAATGGATCCAATTATTAAACATAATTGATTTTTTGAGGTATTTGGGTTGATAAAGGCTCAACCAACTTGTTCCACACATGTTTCAAAAAATTTATATTATTTTTTCCATCTGAATGTTTCATTTAAAATATGTGACTAGATTCTAATAAAGTGATTTTATAGTTTATTAATAATATTGCATAAAATATATCACCAAATTTTAGTGTGATGAATCTCTATTTATTCGGTGTTTTATCAAACTATATTTTAAAATATAAAAATATTAACTTTTAAATTAAAATATATAATTCATCAAAGATTGTTTTTGTATAAAAATTCATCTTGACCGTTACAAATTATTAATAATAAATATTATAAAATCACTACAAAAAGAATTACTTTTTCCAATAGGGACATATCTATTGGTAAAAGTTAATTTTCTATTGGTAAAATGCTTTACCAACACATATGTCCTTATCACTAAACTGTCGGTAAAAACTTTGTCACTAAATGGTTCTGCGACAGATAAAATAGTTTTGTAATAATTATAGTAATACCAATAGATAATATATATATAGGTTAAGGTGTTAAGAAACTGATTAATATGACAAATTTTTCTGTTGGTAATAATATTACCAACATATAATATCTATTTATAAATTACATTTGAAAACAAATTATAAATTTATTGCTATTAAAATTTCATAATATATTTTATAATTTATCATATATAATTCATCTATTTAATAATTACACAGATCACAATTTACAAGACTATTCAAATTTAAAAAAAAATTATATTAAAAATGAAATCTAATACAAAAGAATCAATAAAAAAACATTGGATAATCCAACTAAAAAGAACCCCCCCCCCACACACACAAAGTACCACCCATCCTTGCCCCACCAGCGAACCAGCTCCAGCTATACCATGACCTTAATCATACCGAAAAAGTCAGGTAGCATCCTTCATCGCACAAGAAACATGAAGTAGCACTTGGAAGCTCCAAGATCTCCACCACATGAGCCAGCTCCAGTGAGAAACAAATCGAGTCACATCAAATACCATCGATGAGGTCCACATATGCAATTCAACCACTTAGTCATTGCATGACCACAATGGTGGTGGTCACCTATTGAAGGCCACATTGTAAGCATCAATCAGATCAACCCAAATTTTTGAAATAGGTGGAAGAGTCATCCCACATAAATAGAAAAATCCATATCTGGCAATTCTGGATAGAACTGGTACATCCCCAATATCACACTAGAAACACAAAAAATATCACAATGGTTAAACTTTTTTAACAACAACAGAGAACATCAATTTTTTTAATATTTGTGTCATACATGTTTAAAAATAAAACAATTCCAAAAATGTTTAAAATATTAAATAAAGGAAATAAAACAGAATGCATGGAATCTAGTGGGCTAAACAGTTTGGTAACACAAGACTCATCACAACTTATGACTGTCTATTTAATATAAGTTACCTTTTTCCTGAAACATGATGTTCCAACTGAAAATTGTTTCAGCATAAACTCAAAAAACAGGATTTATGTAGCCTCCTACTGCCATTTCAAACCTAGAAACCCGAGTTAGGTGGGGAGCTATCTACAAAAACTAGTGAAAATAAGGTATCTAAGACATAAAAATCTTATGTGGCGATAAATGAATCATCAAGTTAGATGTTCGATTATTCAACTACTGCAATAGTCAACATACCAAGAACGTTTAATTTTTAGAGTTCCCAGAGAATTATAATTGATACATATTAATTGTTTTAGTTCAAGTGAATATCATCTCATAAGGGAATAATTTAGAATAAACATGCTTTTGGATACTTATTGTACTAATTTTTTTTACAATTCTAAAAGTCAGAATGATCAAAAATTATATGAATGAGTGTTGAATTATTAAATGAAATGTGAAGACTAAAAAATATTCCAAATTCCAAGTTTCACACACAAGCCAGTTGTTCATTATAGGAAGATTCCAGGACATGTGTGCAAAGTAGAACACACAGAAATCCAGACGAAAAATAAGTTAGAGAATAGATTGTACAAATAACACTTAAATATTGTACTTATACCAATTAATAATATGAACATGTCTAAAAATATTCCTTATTCCCTACAATTGAAGTATACATTCTAAACTATTGCACATTTAAGTATTCCAGTGGTTCTTTATAGTAGGGAAATTGATTAATTTGGAGAAAGGGAAGCGATTGTGCCTTTTTTCATGGACAGATTTTTCCTTTACCTACAAGTTAAAAAATATATGTCAATATTGATTGATCAAACAAATAAATTGTATAGATATAGGATTAACAAGTGTCTTAATGTGGGTTGGCCATCCAGCCTCTCTGTGACTACATACCACCCCTTCGGAAGCTGGCAATGTTGCATCATAATCCTTGACAGACAGTATAGGCTAGTCCTTCTATGCTCATTCTCTCCCTGTAAGAAAAGTTTCAGATTTCATAGATTCAATATTTCACACACAATACATAGATACTAGATTTAAAAAATAGTTTGAAACCCACCAGGACTTTACTTATTAGATTGCTCACACAGATAAAGAATAAAATTCCCCAAAGAATGATTCATCAATATATTATTAGTAACAACATTAAAACAGATTCTATATTTAAAACCATGGCATTATAAATAGGTGAGGGTAATTAAGATGTTAGTGAGAACACTAGAACACCAATGAGGCATCAATGTATTACCTTAAACATGTAGTCCTGGCTACTCCATACACACTCCCTAAAAAACTTTGAATGAAGAAACACCATCCAACACTTCGTGATACACATTATCAAGGCATCATTTGAATAATACATGCCCTTATCAACATATTTAATAACATTTTTCTTTTCATCCACAATAGTTAGAGGAATATATAAGTAAAAACACAAGAAAAAAATGTCATCATTATGGTATTATTATCACCTGGCACATTGATAATATGTTTAATAAAACCATCAATTTTTAACGTGTCAATACATTTATCCTTCTCATTTTTTGGTAAATTTTGAGTTGAATTCAATGTGATCTACCCCTATTGATTTTTCCGACATGCCCATCCAAAAGCATCATTCAAGATAGAAATATGGTCCCAGTTTTTAAATAATGTAGGATAAGGTCATTCTACTAGATTTCTAGATTAGAATGTCTGGCATATGGTTTATACAGTGGTGGTTTTGAACATGGATAACTACACCATAATATCATCAGTTTCAATAGACCACCCCTCTATACTTGAAGCGACACCTATCCCAACATTGATCACAAGAATCACTTATCTGCTTTAGACATGCACCCTCAAGAGTAACTTCTGATCAGATAGAAACAATAATTAGAAAATAGTTTTCATTTAAATACATTATTTAAAATTTAAAAAGTATGCTATAAAAATATCATCAACCACAGTAACAGGATTATCTGACCAGTGGAAACAATCGCCTCCATTAGCCTTTACTTTATCACAGTTTCTAACGTGTTCAAAAAAAATTCAATCACCAATTTAATTGGTTTGTTCGATTCATCTGATAAAAAATCATTATTTTTGTTACAATAGAATTTGTTCAAGCCCATTCCCAGAGCTTCTCGCCTCCCCCAACCACCAGATTCATGATAAAAACTCATGATTTTTACAGCAATCAAATGGCCCTATTTGATTTTTATTTTATGTCTTATGTTTGTCTATCAATACATGATCCCTTTTAACCATTTGAAACAACCAACATATTATTAGCTTACTGGAGACCACAAAAACTAGAAGATTATCCATCTAGTGATAAACTAATTACCACATCTATCTTGCTACCAACCAATGACATATAAAAATAACCAGTGAGCACAACAAAAAAATGACTAGAAGCTAAAAAAATTTCAATTGACCACAACAACATAAAATAACAAATAATGATATAAAAATAACCAGAATTTTATCTATACTGTTACAAAAAACCATTGATAATGACTCTAATTTCAATTAAGATTGATGCATAACTCAAAATTTTATACTCTAGTAACAGTAAATTAAATTCCATAATCTAGTAAAGTTTCATTCAATTTATAATAAAACTACATTCAATTAGGAATGAAACCAAATTCCATAGATGAAAAACTATTTAGTGAAATGAAACACGATAAACAATAATGGTAGAGTTAGAAATAAAGTCTTGAAGGAAAATTTCAGATTATACGAATATAACTAGGAAATTATTATCTCCTGAAAATTGGAATGAGTTAAAAATAAACACACATGTTGATGATAATGGATTTTTAGATGATGTTACATTTCATGAGGTTGTGGAGGTATTTTCCACGTAAGGGATAACAAACTAGGACTATGAAACAAAAACTCCTCGAGTGGATCTATATCAATGAGGAAGCGGGAAGAAAAGGGGGACACACTTGTTAGATATTTGAACGGACCTTCAGTTGGTTTGGATATTGAGATCTTGGATGGAACACCACTTTGACTTGGTTCAATACCCCCATGTAGGTGACCATAGCCAAATTTGAGAAAAAAGGTCAGTAATTCGTAGTAAACATGTGGAAATGAGGGAAAAATAAACCTGGTTGAAGAGAAGATGCCTTGATGGGGTGGCTGTGATGATTTCTATCTGTTTATTCCAACTACAGTTGTCCTTTTCCATAACCTTACTACTACTGAAATGGGATCTGAAGTGAATCTTCACTCAGAATTTGAAGCTAACGCTGAAGAGGAATGGGCGAAGCTTGGCCCAATTGAATCCATTAAGGATTGTGAGAATCTTCCACAGTGTGTTGTCTTGGTGAAGTTAAAGTATTGTAAAGATTCAAAAGTGAATAGAGAGAGATGGTTCAGTGGGAGGTAGGTTGATGCGAGCATGGATGATGGGATTATCAGCTAAAATATGGTATATGACCTAGATGATTATGCTTCCCAACTAGAGAAGTTCAACGCCAAACAACAAACAAAAAACATGGCCAAAATGTGGATAAAATGAACATATAATTCACTACCCAAAAAACGATTATGCACTACCCTAAAATTCCTATAACTCCTTCAACAAGTGCATCTAAAACAAATAGATAATGGACTACCATAAAATGAAAAGATTATGTAAGACCCTAAAACAAATAGATTATGAATTACCCATTAACAGATTATGCAATACCTAAAAACACCTTCAATTCCATGCATTATTATTGAAGAATAATCATTGATTCATAAAAAATAAACCATGAAAAAAATTGTTGAGATGGCCAATGAGAAACTGGAACATGAACTTATCTTCTAAAAACAGTTAGAATCAATCGGCCTTGCACATAAAAGAGAATCCTTCTGTGAGTCTGGAACACCCTCCAGATGGCTAGAATAACACTATCTGTCAATTTCCATATACAATGATAATTTTTGAGTGACTGAACACTGTGGTAATGGTGAAGAAACATTGACACTACACATCCCCGAAGGAGTTCGGAGACCAGATGAGGTGCATTATCTTTTGCATATACTTATTCATCTCAAGGGGAGGATGTCTCGGATCAATATCATTAGAAATTGGCATGATTTTGGGGAAAAGAACAAAAATATCCCTTGATCTAAAACCACTGAGACAGTGGAGGATACAAGATACAATGAAACCCTAAAAATACTTCAACAAATGTGGCTAAAATGAAACTTAATTGAGGATCACAAACCCTAACTATCTAGTATCAATAAATAAAACACCAAAAATAGGGTAAGGGTTCGAATGGTCCATGCACATTATAAGGAAGATAATGAAAATCACAGTGAAAAGAGAAGAATAATAGAGTATAGGAGAAGGATTTCTAACCTGGGGAGACCATGAGGGAAATTAGAAGGAAAGATAGCCCGATTAAATGCCTGGAGGAGGAGGGAGGTGTGCGGTCATCGGGGATCCTCTTAGCTGTGATGGGCGACACAAAAAGGAAATGAATGAGGGGAGGAGTCGGGGAGGAAAAGTAAAAAAAAATTACACCCCCCACACACCATTTATCAGTACAAAATTAATTTAACCGGGTTTGTGGGTGATAATAAAGACTATAACTGTTATGTGGTGATTGTGGTTAGAGATTTTTAATTTAAAGAAGTTTCATGTTATTGGTATAATTTAAAAAATATATATCATGATATTTAATAAATTTATCTGTAATTTTTATATAATTAAGAAGGTTTAAATTTTATATATTCTGAATAAAAAATTTATTATACACATATATTGATATTATATATAAGTGAATTTATTTTTTTAATTTTTACTAGTGTACATTCAATTATATTCAAGTTTTCAAAAAATATAGTCATTTATTATAAGTTTTATATCTGATATATATATTATATATCATAAACATATAATTTTTCATTGAAAACACTTTTTCCATATGATTTTATTAAAATACTTTTAATTTATAACATTTACTAAAAATAATGTATACATATCAAAATTCCAGTATTGGTATGATAAAGCAATAGATTTAACTATTGGTAAAATATTTCTTGGTGTTAAATGATCTATATGAATAGATAAAACTGTTGGTAAAAATAAGTGTTCGTACATAAAATCAATACCAATAGAACTTTATATCTGTTAGTATAACTCATTTTTACCAATAGATATATTATCTGTCAATAAATATCTGTTGGTATAAGCCAATTTTTTTGTAGTGAATATAAAAATAAATTATTTTTAACTAAATTATTTATGTTTGTACATATGAAATTATATTAATTATTTATAAAATTTAAGAACAATTTCGTAGGTATAAAATAATTGATATTAATAGGAAATATTTTTAAAATAATTATATTTCGATTCTTGTTTTAATTGGAAATAATCCAAATGATTTTAATTTAATATAAAGAAATGGAAATATCCAAATGAAATAATAAGAAAAATATTATCACAAATATAAGAATCATTTATCAAATAAGCTTTCTATTTATGAGGAAAATAATCTTAATTTCAGCACATGTAATGCAGAAAAATCCCATTTTTTAAAAAAGTGTATTTTTATGAATAATGTTTATCTATGAGAAAACAGTAATTAATTAGACATGAATGATATTAAGAGGATTATATTTTTTTATACAAGAGTTGTGTGGCATTAAAAGAAATAAAAAACCAAATTTCATCATATGTTAATTTAATTAATGACATTGATAGAATATAGCTTTTATAAAATATTAATTGATTTTAAAGATGAAATTTATAGGTATTATAAAAATAAAATAGTACCATTAAATAATATTTTTCTCACTTAAAATATATACTTATATATAAAAAATATTTCAGAAATATGTAATTCATATATAATGGATTGTATTTGTAAAATTAGGATTTATTTAACTATTAGCATAAAATTCTATTTCTAGGAAATTATTTAAAAATCATAATATTTTTTTGTTATATAGAATTAAAAGAATTCATTTCAATATATAAATGTTAAATTAATTTTTTAAAATTTATAATTTGAAAAGAATATATAATATGATGAAAAAAAATTGTTGAAAAATAACCATTTTAATATTAACGAATATTAATTATATTCCATCTAAAAATATTATGTATTAATATTTTTCCATCATATTACATCTTATAGAACCCTTAATAAATTATTTTTATTATTTTTTCATTTATTTTTCATTTTTTGTAGGATGTGACATATGTTATCGAACACGGTATATAATTTAAATCACCCAAAATCTCTAGTATTTATATTCTAAACCTTAAATAATTATTTTACACAAATTGTTAATTATAGTTTTCTGTCAAAATTATATATAGGATCCAAAAAAATTTCATTATATTTCATTTAATATGATATCCACCTCAGTCGAGATTCATAAAATAACAAACTATTTATCCTAAATATGAATCATAGGTGTTCTCAGGGACATACATTTCATAATATAATTTCTTTGATCTTGTTTTAACAAAATAATATACCCAAAAGGATAGAATAAGATTAAAAAGAATTATAGTATATGAATATGAAAGCCCATTCCTAAGATGTATTATACATTGAAGCTATCATTTTAAAAAATGATACATTTAGATCAACTATGTCATAATTCTATAATCATATTACTCTCTTGGTTTAAACTTGTTTACTTTATTCGGGTTGTCTTATACTTCTAAAACTAATCCCCAAATTAAATTACAAAAAAAGTGCATAATATTTGTTTTTAATGAGAATATTATCAAAAAATTAATATCCCCCTAGGATTATCAAATCAGGCATACAGTCTTACTCCCACTCATCATGAATCATGTTGATGATCGATTCAATTCTCAACCAACCCTTATTGATGTGATTTCACTTAGGTGTATCTTTTCCACATTCATATCCTCTTTTAGTATCAACATATGGATTCATTACTAGGTAAAACCAAGTATTCAATAATTTACTAATGTCTCTAGATATATTTCTAGACTTAGACTCATTTGTAGTCTTTTTACTATACATATAAAATTCAAATACCAATGTTATAAAAATTAGTCTAAAGAAACTAATCTCTAATAAATTAATCCAAATATGATGCCAAAATTAGTGAGCCTTAGTAAACATGACATAATTTTTATTTTAGTCAAATAATTTAAATAGTATATTTTGGAAATGGTATCAATTAATGAGGGTCGATTGGTTTAGTGTTTCAATGATTAACTACATAAAAACCTTATTTTAAAACAATTATGATCATTTCTACATAATTGTGTTCTTGTAGATTCATTCTAGATATTTCAAATGACATTACCTCATTAATGAACTACTGATTGGAAACATAACAAATGGGTTTAACCAAACCATTAGTGAGGAAGAAATATATATTAACAAGAATGATAATTTGGGGGAAAAATAAATATTGTAATAAAAGATCATATAGACATAGATTATGATAATAAAAGTTTTTTAAGAAACATAAGATCTTAAAATTATCATTAATGGTTCATGATATTTATTATCTAGATCAATAAATAACCATATAGTAACATTACCTGAGAGGCATACCTAGAATTGTGGAAGAATTTTAAAAATAAGATAAAATCTGGAAAACATAAAATTTCATGGAAATGAAATGTATCATGATAATTTAACATACAACTATTAGTAAAATTAAATTTTTTTCATAAATGAATAAAATTATAAATAATGGAAGAATGATAATGATATGAAAAACAATTTGAGAGAACATATTATGTTCTTTCTTATTTGAACAAATTGATAATGTCCACACCTCAGAATATGAGAAAACCTGTCATGATCACCTCCATTTCAATAGAACCATTACGTTTAAGACTAAATATCTCATGAGATAATAACATAATCAAAAAAAATTCATGTTGAAATATAACACCATATTTCATTATCCATTTATTTGTGTGCTAGTTAAAATCAACCAAAATCATAAATTAAATAACTAATAGAAAAAATAATGTGTTTCCAAAAATATTACACACCTTGAACTTATGAAATCATGAAAATATCATTTCTAATATACGATCATTATACAATAATATATATAGAATTATCCAAATAAAAATTCATTCTATACAAACATGGTAGAAACATTAATGTAAAATTTGTTCTTTACACATAATCTATTAAAACATTGACATAAAAATAATTTTCAAAAAAAATTTGGAAGGGAAAGATAATAATTTTTAAATATTAATGTTTTAGAGTTCTAAACAAAATTTACTTAAAATTAGATAATTTCATTCAATAGGATAATTGAAAATACATTGAAGATTTTTAATTTAAAATAATAATTAATAATGGATTTTTTAAAATGTTATGATTTTTATCAAAATATTATGTGTAGGGGATGATAAAATATTATATTTTGAAATTATGGAATATCCTATTGATAATTTGGAAATATACTATTAAAAACACATATCATTTAATGGATTATGAAACAATTGTTTTTAAATATAAAAATTGGAGAAAAATGATCAATGATGATTAAAAAAATGAGTTTCCATTAGGGAAAAGGGGAACATTTAATAGAAGTAAAAACATGGATATGGAAGAAACATAAATAAAAATTAATAGTAATTATTCATAAAAAAAGTAATTGTAATGAAAAAAGGAATATCATGTTTGATGAGTTTTGTATGATACAATATTTCCCAAAAAAATGTTTAAATTAAAAACTAAATCATTATAGGGAATAATTAATCAATATTTTTTATAATAGTCAATGAAGTGTAATTTCAATACAAAAAATAGTTTCAGTCATTAAACCCCCTTACAAACTTTTCAAATTTTAAATCAAAACACCATGACATATATCAAATTAAATATAAAACATAATACCATGAAATATAATTGGATCATGTTACAATTTGAAAAAGGAGATGTATTTACACTATTTAAAAGGAATCATGGTGTATATCTTAAATATTACTCAAGGGATTTATATTTGAAACATGTAAATACATAATACTTTATAATAATTTGAATCAAACACACATTCAAATTGGATCTCTTATAATAAAACATCCAATAAGATGACCGATATATAATTTATGATATAATATCTCAAATTTTTAGAATATATACCACATAAATTTGGTTCATAAAAGAAAATATTTTCCAATATATATTAATTTAGATATAAAAAACCCATAAATTTATTCTTTTCATAGTATATCACACACAAACATCTTATAAAACAACCATCACTAACTAAATATCCTCTTTCATAACCTTATTAAAAAATATTACCATTTTATAATCCTTATTAAAAAAATTATGATGTGTACATTAATTATTTTTAGTGTTTTATGATAATAAGTATTTATTAAATTTCATTTTACTTCTCATGTTTAATAATTTTGATTATTTAATCATAATTTTATACAATGATCCTTATTGGTATATCATTTACGATTATGTTGTATATAGCTTCTATGGATATAAATTGTTTTTTTACATACCATATGTGTGGATCCCAATATGACTATGAACTTAATTTGTAATCAATAATTTCCTATATTGTAAATGATTGTAAATGAAATATTTTGTTTTCATTGATATCAATAAGTTATGAAACATATAAATAAAAATCTTTTACTGACTCAACTGATGTACCAAAGTCTATGTAACAGTGTTGATTATGCTTGGATAATGTAAGGATGTTCCTCAAGTCTTATTTTTTTTTTATGAACGTTATTTTAGTGAATTTTATTTTTACAAACATAGATTGTGGAGTTTTTCATCATTTCTCAAGCATATAATTAGTTTATAGAATAAAAACTATTATCAATGTTAAAGAAATTAGGAATTTTCATTACGATGATTGGAACGAAAAAATAAAATGTTTTCCAAATTAATGATGGTTAGATGAAGTTTCCATAAGATGATTCCATATGATATTTGTGAAATCAATCAACAAAAATTACATCATGATTTTCCTTATGATGATTTAGATAAGAGTCATGATGTAAATAAAAACTATTTATAACAAAAAACAGATTAAAATTAAAAAGGTGCATAGATTTTCATTACCATTAAGGGTAATTAGATGGTTGCAAAGTGTTACATCTACATTGGTAATCGGAAAGCTAAACTAATTGAGATAGTAAAGATAATCAAATCAATGTCTTGAGGATGGATTTACCACCATAATTCCCTAAAAATTGATTCCATTGGATAGAAGTTTAGGAATTCATAATTAATAGAAGAAATTCTATTCAGATGGGCATTATATTGAAGTCCATAATATGATATTTTTGACCAATTTTAATTCACTGTTACATTGGAAAAATATATCATTATTTTTATGTGAAGTGTTACTTGTGAATCAATTACTAAAATTATCAATATATAAGATTCAACCCAATGTTAAGTGGAAGATTATAGAATATAAAGAGAGAGCTAAGAAAACTAATTATAAGAGGTAATATTGAGTGGGAAATGTGAAATGTTCTTATTATGAATATATTTATTTTTGAAAAAACAAAGGTAAAAAACTGATAACATATAATTATGTATTAATATCATAGAGGGAGTGAAAAAATTCAAACAAATAGAGTTTTATAGAGAAGAATATATGAATTGATGATACTGAAATGAATAATTGATTTCAATATTTGACATGGTTATAGACAATGAATAGGGGGTTTGAAGTCTATCATAAATAATATGTGGGTTATTAGGAATAATGAATGTGAATGGTGATCTCTAATTCTCAGATATATGATTCAAAACAAAGTCAATAGTTAGAAGAAATATGTGAGGATAATTGAATGCATATATTTATGAGAAGTTTCCCGAGAAAGATGTTTCCGAGTTATGTTACAAAGAAATCAATATGAGTTTTATGAAGAAATATTACAGAATTATAAAAATCCATCTAAATGAATATAGAAAGAATAATTCATAGGGTTCATTTGATGATGAATATACTATCAAATATTTGCGGACCCATTGTATATAGGAATCTCTCCATGGAATTGTGAAACATAAAAATTCAAATGGAAGATAAAAAAATAGGATAGAGAATTCCAAGACCCTAATACTGATTAAATTTTATTGATTCACATCATTTTTAATATGATTTATCTTGAGAATATATTTTTAGGTGTTCCTATGATGTTATAATGAAACCTGGAATGATGGTTCCCCAATATTAAAAACTACTATGATGTTTTAACAAATCTAATGATTCATGAACATTGAAATGTATGCGATGCTATCAATTATTATGATGTTGAGAAATTCATTCAGTTATTCAATAATCATGAAAGATGTTTTGTGATTCTAAAAATTTAATGAATGTTTTAGTAAATTAATTGACACCTTAAAAGTTATATATTTTTTTGGAAGAGTTCCATCATAATCAAATTGAGTTTGAAGCTTTAAATTCTATTTTTGATGGTTTGGAAAACATTATTAATTTTCTCGAAAAATAGTCCTATTTAAAGGGGGTCCAAATCCTTACTAGTTTTCTGTGACATGCATACATATGAGATAATGTTCTCATAAATTAGGGCCAAAATAAATAATATATGGTGATGCATGAGATCCATTATCACCATGGTTGATGTTTTTATTTATGAAGTATCTATTGGAGAAGCATGTAATATATGGAGAAGAATAACCCAATGAAATTAGAAAATATCTAAACAAATTGAAGAATAAAAGAATTTGAGTCCATTTAATTTTCACCATTAAAATATACATTAGATGAAATATACTAAATAAAGAGGGAATAATGGAAAATTAGAATAATAATTGGAATGATATCTGAAGGATTTTCCCTATCACGTGGTTATCCAAAGTAGAAGGAATAATTAGAAGAAAGATCAGATGAAATTTCAATGGATGTATAAATCCAATGAAATGTCACTTGATGTTTAAAAATAGTGGTACAAATAGAATAATTTGTTTTCATATTTATTATTATTCTTTAATTAAATAGTTAAATTCATTATAAATATGTTTTTTAGGAAATATTTTTAATAAATTAATTTATTATAAAGTTATATTTAAAATATAAATTATAAAATTATTGAATTGTAACATGAAAAAAACAATTTTATTTTTGGATTCATCATGTTAAAATTATATTAAGATTATGTTTTCATTATTTTCTAAAGAGAATAATTTTTTAATGGTCAGTGGAAAAATCCGATTTTCGTAAAAATGACATTTATTTAAAATAAATTAGAAAATTAAAAAGATCCATTAATTTTTTATTATGGGTTCTAGTAACATAAGTAACATTTAATGATATTTCATCCACCTAAATTATTTTCAATCAACTTGATATTTTATTTTATAATAGTTTTTTTTGGTTTTTTAAAATAGTATTATTTTCAAAACTATTTTAATGTACTAATTTTTTATCCTTATTGGTTAATTAAAATGTTCCGTAATGGGTAATATATTAAATGAAATGTATATATTAATTATAATTATATATTAATTTATTTTCTTATAATGATTTTTATTATACCTATAGTTAATATAAAATAATCATTTTCCTGAAAAATACAGTTCTTGAAAAGATGTTTTTTCGTCGTGTCTTTTGGTTTTGTTTTGAATTTGATTTTTCGAATTATATGAATTTAATATAATATCATAGATACCTTATTTGGATTCAAGGGGACTAAATTAGTTAGTTGGTTCTTTTTCTTTTTTATGCAAAAATAATTTACCATAGTAAAAAAGGATTTACCACTATATAGGTAAATCCATGTAATGAGTTTCCCTTAAAAGTTAAAAGATTAATATAGAAAAAAACTAAAACTATAAATGGGTGGAATATGTGTGTATAAACCCAATATTTTATTTAATAAATTAATCATCAATAAATTTTTTTTGAGTTAATTCCACCAATATGTGGTTGGCATTTTATATAAAATATACATTTTTAATCACTTAAAACCACCTCTCCTCAAGTATAAATTTCAATACGCAAAACCCAATTTCACCTCACAAAACATGAAAATCATAAATTATATTTAAAACAATATCATACCCCCTCTTCCACATCCCATTTCTTCTGTTATCCCTAAATTACTAATTCTGAGGACATTTAGGGGTCCCTCAAAAATGTGATATACAATAGGTAACTTTTTGAAATCATATCTCTTAATTTCTTTTCATATTATACATTATACTAACCTATTTATTCCATAAAAGCATGATAACTTAAGATTAATATATATACTATAATATTATGTGTCTAAAGGAATATCTCATATCATTTCCTTTTCGTATCTCCTCTTATGTAAAGATACAAAACCATTGTCTTAATTATGGATGTTAACCATCTTTGTGGAAAATGATTATTTTTCTTCCATTACCACATTCAAGTATGGTCATAAAACTATTAGTAATGATAAATAATAATTTGATAATTATATTATAACATAGTGAATGTTATGGAACTAATATATGGAAATAATACTTAATAAAATGAAACTAGTTTGTGATGTTTAAAAATGGCCAAAACAAACTAATTATTTATCAATAACATTTTATAAATTGAATGATTATCATGTAAGAATAAAAGAAGATATATGGGACCATTTTACTTATTTTGGTGAATTATTATTATTTAATTCCACTTCATTTGTGTTTTTTCTATTTAACTGGAAAATCCATAGTTATACAAAAATGATCCATCCATGAAACAACAAAATGAAAACACCCCAAACAATGAAAATAATGAAATATTGTTCATGAATGGGTGGAGAGATGCTATAAAATTATCATATAATGTATTATTAATAAGAAAAAAATTTAAAAATAAATTAATATCTTTATTTAAAACATTATATAGGAGTATGAACACATTTAAAGGAATTCAAACTTAGGGTAAGGGAATTCATAATCAAATTTCATTTCTTTGGGTTAAACTGCTATATCATGATTACATCATGATAAGAATATTTGTGTGATGAATGATTAATATATTATTTTTTAATATAAAAATTTTCATTTGTACATTTTGTGTATACCCATGTTCATTTCATTTTATTATTTTTCAATTCAATGATAGGATATTTATAATAAACATTCCTATAAAAGAAACTAATTTTACTATTTCATTTTAAGAATTTAACCAGGAATATATTTTATAATTATTTATGGAATTAAATTTACCTCATTCACATCTCTTTAATATTTTAAGCACGCTTTACAAGTTTATATGGTTACATTCAATAAATATTTTTCCACTCTATGTGAATACTATTTTGAAATGGGTGATTTAAAAAATGAATGATAATTTTTTCAAACTGTGTTTTATGATGTAAGATTTCATAATTTAGTTATATGTTATGGTTCTTCAAATTTGTTTATTATAGAGGATGGTTCTGTTATAATCTATTGATGGCTGGTTTTTTGATAAACCAAAGATATATGGTTACATTATTAACAAATATTAGGTGGTTCCATGATACACCAAGGAAGAGTGGGAACGTTGTAAACACCAATACATTAGGTTCTATAGAGTTGAAGGTTACCATATTGGTTACTCCATTTATAGCATTGATATGGAATTTTTTGTCCCAGGTTACCTAATTATTTATTATTTTCTTTCTTATGAGTTTTCATGAAAATCATATGATTTTAAAAATTTATTATAATGATCTTTTTGAAATAATTTTTCTTTAAACAGGTTAAAATGGTATGTTTTTTTAGAAAATATTTTTATGGGGTTCCAATAGACTGCCAGTTTCCATTAATTTATGTACCTTAATTATCTTTTGTACTCATCCAAAATTTTAAATATTTTCTACTATATTTAAGGGGGAATTGGGAGAAGGATGTGATCAATGAAAAAATTGTGATTATTTTTCCAAAAGAGAAATAAAGATTTATTTAAAATAATCTGGTTTTATAAAAAATAAGATATTTTCAATAGGTGTTCACTTATAAACCATGGGTTTAACATTTAAGAGTTAGTTCTAATTCTATGAAACTCTAAATCGAAACGATCATTGGGACTATAGAATTATGATTAGATGTTTATAATCACTAGAATATGTGTTGTTTAAGTCTGATTCCTTTCAGTGTTTATCATATGACGGATTTAATAACATTATGAGTTATGATAATGTAAATAGAATTCACATAAATGATTTTAAACTTATATTGATGTTTAAATGGTAGTGAATTTAAATATTACCATATTTCTGAGTCTAATATAAGTATGTCCATAATGATTTTACATTTAGGGAACAATGAAACTATAGTGGTAAGGAATTGAGAGGAAAAACATTCACATCATTATCTTATGATTTTTTAAATTCTGAATAGAATAATTTGTCATAGTGATGGATCAGTTGAAATATGTTATAAATGGTGGTTGTATCCATGCATGTGAGCATTCATGAATACCACATTAGAATATGTAATTTTTGGAGCATTTAATGAAGACACATCCTCTGAATATTAGTGGAACCTCTGATCGAGTGGTAGGTAAAGGATCGGTCAATGCTCGAGAAAAGATATTCGAAGTCATGGGATGTTTATAATGCCAAAAGTTAACCATAGGTTTTTATTATTTTGAAGGTGAACCCAATCACTATTAGTATTTAGTTATGAATACCAAAGATAAATTTGACTTGGATGTTATGGAATTTAATTGTTTGAATATTATTTTTCTAGAAAATATTTTCCTAAGACTAATTGACCCAAAATCGAGAAAGATTTCTGAAAACTAAGGCATTAGGATGAAT
This sequence comes from Viscum album, assembly GCA_963277665.1. NCBI lineage: Eukaryota > Viridiplantae > Streptophyta > Magnoliopsida > Santalales > Viscaceae > Viscum > Viscum album. The sequence goes on along the minus strand of OY728139.1, from coordinate 604,705,870 downwards.
ATTATATAAATTAATATGAAGCTAAATTTAAAATACTATTCAGGTACATAGAAGATATTTTTTGGGGGATTGATAAAAAATTAATATAATTTAATATGGTTTGAATCCAATTTCATGAAGCGCGTTGGATTCACGAGAGTTTTAAAGCTATTAGAAACTGTTTGTGATTCTGAAAAAGTGTGATGGAGTTTTTTGACATGTATTTTCCTCATGATGATAATAATAAGCAGTGGTAAGGTTATAGTTCTTTATGGAATAATTCATCAAATAAATATAGAGGTATGAAAATCGAATTCTATTCCTGTGAAAACTATGGTATGAATAACCCTAGGGAAAATATCCCAAAATAGAAGAAATGATACGTATGTGTAAAAATAAGTCACATGTCACATTATTGTGAAAACAATTATCATCAAAATAAGAAAAATACAATGGTAAGATTCATTAATAGAAATTAGTTGGGAAATTAAGCTAATATGTGTCCAAAGATAGCCACTTATTGGAGAAATCAGTAAGAAAATAAACAGAAGGGTGTGAATTTTTTTTCAAAAAATATTCTTGATTTTGGGCTGTCATAAGAATTAGCGATAAGTATGTTACTTCTTAATAAAAATTATGTGAATACCTTATTAGATTCTGGATCTTCATATTCTCTATTAATGATAAATTTTCAGGAATACTTGGAATATCACATTATGAAATTATGATAATTTTTTTGGTCAGAACTATATTGGAAGTGATATCGAAACCAAGATTTATCGTAATATTCCTATCATTTTTAATGAAATGGTATTTCCTATAAATATTATTATCTAACCCTTGTTGAGATTGAAATTATTCTAGGTATGGATTGGATTTTTGTTTATGAGGATAAGATAAATTTCATATCTAATAAAGTATAGTTCAATGATTTTATACATTTAATAGCCTATGAGAAAGTAGAGAAAATTAATAGAAATTGATTTTAAAGATACATAGCGCATATCATTGAAATAATGGAACTATTAAGATTACTAATGTGCTAATTTTGAATGAATACAAGGATTTTTTTTCTTGATATATTTCATTGTGTTATTCGAGATCAGGAGATTGATTTTACTGTTAACATAGTCATTCATGCTAAACATTTTTCAAACCCTCTTATAGAATAACAATAGTAGAAGTTTTGGAACTAAAAATGAAATTTCAAATGTTTCCAAATAAATATTTTATTTGACCTAAAACATCAGCATGAGGTGATACTATTTTGATTGTTAAGAAGATGTATAGTTCCATGAGACTTTGTATTGATTATAGAGCTTTAAATAACATATCTATTAATAATAAGTACCATTTTCATCATATTGATGATTTTTTATCAGCTTTAGGGAGCATATTAATTTTCAAATAATTATCTCTGGTAGGGGTACTAAATGGTTAAAGTGAAGAAGGTAGATGTTTTTTAGATTTCATTTTGTGCTAGATATTGGAATTATAACTTTGTGATTATACTATTTGTGTTGCAAAAGTACCCTTCTGTATTTATAGATCATCTGAATAATCCCTTCTGTGAAAATTTGGATAATATAGTTGTTGTTTTTATTGATTATCTTCTTCTTTATTAAAAGAGTTATGAGGATAAAAAAACATATAAGGATTATTCATAAAATCCATAACAAAAATAATTTATATGGATAAATTAATAAAAGTGTTTTTTTGTTATAACCAATTTATTTTCTGGGGAACATTGTAAGAAATGATTCCATTATAGTTGATCTCACCAAAACAGAAAGTGTTTGATTAATGGAAAATACTGACAAACATTACTAATATTCAATTTTTTCTTAGGCTATTATTATATTACCTACAAGGTTTTGATAACATTAAACAATTATATAGCCCTCTAATTATTTTAACATGATATGGATTTAAATTTTTTAGGAAAGATGAATGTTATGATTTTTTTAGGAACTTAAAAGAAGATTCGTAAATAAACCAATTTTTCCCTTACATTGAAAATTGGATATTTTTAAATATATTGTGATTATTTATTTAAGATAAATTGTTCAGGTTTGATGAATAACGATTAGGTAATTTCATATATTTCAATGCAATTAAGCATCTTGAGAAATATTATCAAACACAAGATTCATAATTATCTACTTTTGTGTTATACTTTAAAAATTTGTAGGGATAATTTATATGGATCCAAGTGTGAAATATATAATGATCATAATAGTCAATATTTCTTTTAATCAAAACTAGTTTAACACGAGGCATAGAATATGGTTATAAATAACTATGGATTATGAATGCATGATCATTTTCCATCCCTAGAAATAGAATAAAGCATCTGATTCCTTGATTACATAAAATCATGCATCATTAATCATTTTATTTTTACAACATGATCATTTGGTTAATGAAGAGAAAAAAATTTTCTTATATATTGTGGATGTAGGGACATAATCTATTTTTTATCAAGTGTTAGTGAAATCGACTCTATTAGATAGAATTATGAAATATTAGATTGAATATCATGACTTATAGAAAAAAAGAGTATTTTTTACAATGTGTATCTTTCCTTAATTTAATGTTATCAATGAATTATTTTTTCTATTATTGGGATGAGATTATGTATACCTTCTAATACCAATTTGAAGAGGTATTTGTTAAATAAACCTCATATTTCCCCTTTTTCCATTATTCTTATCTGGATAATAATATAGAGAGACCTTTAATAGTAGTACTGGTGGGATGGAATGAAAAGATATATTGATGAATTTACCATGAAATGTCTTACCTGTAAATTGGTGAAGTATTACTGAATCTTTAAAAAGTATATGTTTGATATTTTCCAATTACAGAGTTGAAATAAGAAAATATATCCATGTATTTTGTAGTGGAAAGGCAATGACTTCTCAAGGAAACAATGAAATTTGGGTTATTGTTGACTGACTGACCAAATTTACACATTTCTATCCAAATAAATATACTATATATTTTGATAAACATTCTTGTATATTTGTAAAAGAGACAGTTAGGTTATATTGAGATTGTATCTCTATTTTATATGACTGTGATCCTAGTTTCACATCTAATTTATGGAAAGGACTTAAAAAGTCCTTGAGAACAGAATTAAATTTCTGAATAGATTTTCATCCCCAGAATGTTTGAAAGCCAAAATGAGAAATTAATTCCTTAAAAGAAATGCATCATTATTCCTCAATGTATTACTAGTAAATTTGGTATCATCATATTTCTTTTATTGAGTTTTCCTATAATAACATTTTTTATTTCAGGATACAGATGGAACCCTTTACGGTAATATATAAAAATTAGTGTTGAACTACATCATTTTGGGAGAAATTCGGTGAAAAAAAATTTATTAGACCAAATTAGTGGGTCAAATGACTGATATGGTAAAAATAATTCATAAACAATTAATTTCATCTCAGAACATGAAAAAATGTTATGAGGTTGACAGGAGAAAAGATCATTTATTTCAGGCCGGTGATCATGTTTTTTTAAATATCTCGATGGAAAATTATTATGAATTATAGTAAGAATGGAATATTAATTTTATGGTTCATTGGTCTATATAAAATTCTAAATAATGTTGGATATATTTCCTACAAAGTGTCTTTTACGCCATGTTTATCCCATGTACATAATTCTTTTAATGTTTTGATGTTAAAAAAGTATATTCCCATATCATTTCATGTTCTGAGCCACAATATTGATCTGTTGTAAAAAAAATTTCATAAGATGAATAGAATGGTTAGATTCCTGATTAAAATGAAATTGTATTATGGGATAAGGTAATTCACCAGGTTAATATCTTTTTGGGAAACCATATTTTTGAATAAAAAACATTATAATATGAAAATTAAATGAGGGTAAATTATCCCCACTAGTTTAGTATGTGAATAAAATATTGAAGAAATAATTTATAGATGTGGTATAATTTAATAACATAGTTATATATTGAAATTTTTTTTATAATATTTATATGTAATCTTTAATTAAATAGTTAAATTCATTATAAACATGTTATAATGAATGTTGTTTTATTAAACACATTTCTTATAAGGTTATGTTTGAATATTAATTTTAAAATTCTAAAATTTTAATTTGATAAAACTAATTTCATTTTTGGTTTCAGAATATTAAATTTCCCTTAGGATGAATTGTTGATAATTTTCTAAAAAGAATAAATTTCTTATAAATAGTGGTAAATATCTTTTTTTGTAAAAATGTCATTTATGTTCAATAAATTAGGATATTTAAAATCATCATAATGAGTTGAATATGTTATAAAATAAAATTATTATTATTTAATTATATTTAATCCATATATATTCTTTTGAATAAACTTTATATTATATTTTATAATAGGATTAACAATTGGTTTAAAACCGTATTTTTCTAAAAACATTTTAATGTACATAATGTTTATCCTTTTTAATTAATTAAAATAATCACAAATAATTAATCTTTTAAAATTATTTTATAGATTATATGTAATAAAATATTAATTATGTGGAATAAATTTATTTTTAATTTCCATATGCTTAATATAAAGTCTCAAATCTCATGAAAAATACGCATCTTGAAACCTCACTTCTTCCTTTCGACTGTGGGTTTTGTTTTGAATTTGATTTTAAAAACTATGGGAATTGAATATGGAAAGTTGGATACTAATTTGGATTGAAAAGGTCAAACATAGGTAGTTGAGTAATATTCATTTTTAGTAATAAAATGGTTATCATGGTAAAAATAATGATTTACTATAGTATATGTAAAATAATGAAATAGGTCAATGTTAAAAAGTAAAAGATTAAAATACCTAAAAACATAAAATTTATAAGGGTATTATGAATTTCTATACACTTTATATCATTTAAAATTTTAATTATCAATTTAATTAATTTGAATTAAATCCACCCAAATGTGGTTTTCATTATATATAAAATTATTGTTATTCAATCACATAAAACCACCCCTCACCAAGTAAAAACATCACTCCTAAACACCCCCTTTAACCTCAAAATCCATGAATATATACAAATACTAGAAATTTACTCACCTCCCCACTCTCCCCATGTCACAGTGTAACTTTTCATACTAAAAGGCCAATCCTATGGTCTTTAAGGGGTCTTTTCAGGAGGAGAGAGGTAACATTCTGGAATCACCTCTTTTAATCTATTTTATTATTCTACTTTGTCATCACCTCATTTATCAGTCATGTCATGAGAACTCAAGAATAATGTATAGAAATTAATTTTATATTGATAATAAACCATATTATATCTATTCTTTCTATTACCATCACTTATGCAATGAAACGAAACCATTGTCCAAATAATGGCAATTAATCATCTCTATAGTTAATTATTATTCCGGATTCATTGTCACATTCAAGGAAGATCATAAAACAATTATTGTTGTTATAAAATATTTTAATTGGTATATTATAAAATAAATCATGTTCTATAACTAACTTATTTATGTAATATTAAATTTAACAATACATATTCATGATGTTGTAAAATCACCCAAATTAAACGAAACATTTATCAAAAACATTTTATCATATTAATCATCCTCATATAAGAAAATAAAATTATATATGAGACAATTTAAACTTATTTATGTTCATTAATATTATTTCATTCCACTAATGGTGTATTATTTAAATTTTAAATGAATTTCTATAAATATACGCAAATGAACAAACTATGAAACAATTAAATGAAAGCACCCAAAATAGTAAAAATAATGAAGTATTATTAATGAATGGTTTGAGAGATGTTATAAAATGATAATATAAGGATTATAAACACGAATATAGTCATTTAATAACTTTATAACATTATTTAAGTAATTTTAGATGATGTTTTAAAAAAATTTATTGAATTCGAACCTAGGGTAAGTGAATTAATAACCAAGTTTCAGTACTTTGGGTTATAATTCTACTTCCTAATTATTTCATGATTTGATTTTGTTTGAAATGACTATTGAATATCTTATTTTTTAATTACACTTGTTTTATTTTGATTTTAGAGAGGATAAACATATTCTATGAATTTGATTATTTCTCACATCAATGATATGATATCTATAATGGAATTTCATTAAAAAGTTTTTTATCAGTGTTTCATTTTATAAAATTGAAAAGAATTTTTTTTAAAATATTTAATGAACATAATTTATATCATTCACGTAATCTTAATATTTTGAACCCTTATTTACTATTTTATATGGTTACTTTTAATAAATATGTTTTTTAATGTAAGTGTTCATTTTTTCCAAACGACTAATTTCAAAATGAAAAGATTAATTTTTTCAAATATCGGTTTGGGATGCCCCTTTTATTATTTAATTTTATGTTATTTGTGTTGGATGGTTTTTATGATAATGGATTTTTGTGTTATAAACTATTTATAATTGGTTTCATGTTAAAAAATGATGCATGGTAACATTATTAAACAATAAAGGGTGGTTCTATGCTAAACCCTAGATAGGTGGTTATGTTATAACCTATTATACATTGGGTAGTATGGAGTTGTAGGTTGGTCATATTGGTTAATCATTTTGTAAGAGTGATATGGAAAGCTTTATACTGTGTCACCTACTTATATCTTATATTTTTCATTATCATTTTTCATGAAAAAAGATTTATATTAAAAAGGTTAGATAATGAACTTTTTGAAAATATGAATCCTTCATTGGGGTGAATGGGTTTTATTTTTTATGAAAATGGTTTTATGTAATCTAATAGCACTAACATATTTTTTTCCATTTATTTTCCTTACTATTCTTTTATTCTCATCGCTTTTTTTAATTTTTTTCCAATGGATTTAAGATGTAACATAAACAAGGATGTGAAAAAGGGTAAAATTTTGAAGATTTTTCATCATGAGAAAACATGTATCATATTGAAGACATTTTTTATAGAAAAATGGATATTTTTCATATGTTTCTACATGTAATGTATCAAATTACCATTTAATACGAAGTCTATTTTTTTAAACTCTAAACTGAAAGGATCCCTGGGATTTTAATGATGTGAAATATTTTTTATAATCACCAAAATAGGTGAATTTTAAGGCAATGTCCTTATAAAAAGGATAAAATTAGACAAATAGCTGTACCAGATGAAAAATATAATGGGAATATATTAGTTTAGTACTGACATGGAGAAGAAGTTAAAACCTAATTGACTAAGAATTAACTTAATTATATGGATAGGATAAAATTTAAAAATCATATGGATATCTTTTTTATGGTTAAAGAAGAGGTTATTTTCATATATGATGTTGGTTAGGATTGTGAAGAAGATGTTCTAAAAGGATGGGCAAGAGTGAAGTATGTTTAATGGATAATTGTAACATCTATCAGATGTCTTAGCTCGTGGTTGATATTTGTTATGTTATAAATGCACTGATGAATTTAGAAACTTTATACAAATGAAATATAAAAATCCATAAAAAAGATAAATGGTTTTAAAAAATACTTTCTTAATCTATATAATAGGATTGTCTATATCCCCTAATTTCCACTCAAATATAAACTTTTATTAAGCCACTTTGAGGAAAAGTGGAAACCATAGTTCTCAAAACCAAAAAAATGATGTACTGAAAGAGATAAAAAATTATTAAACAGAGGACTGCAATTATTTGATCCATACAATCTATATAATTCCTAGGGTAGAGTTCTAACATGGGTGTCTATATCCTCGCTGATAAGTTTTTCAAGGTGAGTAACCATTCTGTCTATTGATTGAATGAATTCATCCTAGGTGATTTTGCATTAGTTGAAGCCTCGAGCAATGAATTGGTCGTTCTTGTATATTGAAACATCTTTCTCCTCAATGTAATCAACATTCAATGTTCTTTCATAAATTCTAAAATGTCCTCATTTGATGTGTTGGGCTAAAGGAATTTTTCAATCATTTCTTCCTTGGAGTGGAGGATACGCTTCAAACACCCCTGGCTCTTTTTACATCACTGTTGGTTCTTTTATTAGATCTCCACTTTTCCATTATTGTGGGACTTTTCATTCATTGTTTCCACCCATCTTGGATGACTTGGTTTTCATTGGTTTAGGAAGGTGAGAGTAGTCTTTGAGTCCCATGTGTTTTTTCCCTAGACCACAGTGCATTTCCCTAAGTCACACTTTCCTTTTTCCCCTACTTCCTTCATAAGCTGTGGGGGCCTTTCACTTGGAAATAGTACAATCTATTTGTTGAGAGTTGGATATAACTATAATCACCTAAATCATACTCCTCAAGTGTCGGAATATTGTTCTTGATCTGCTAAAACATCAAAACAGATTTTCAACTCCACCCCTGAGTCTAGGGGCTTCAGCCTGCACCGAGAATCTACCTTGCCTACATTGACCACCAATACATTATTATTCCTCTCTCTCCGAGCCTTCTAAATAGATGAGGTGTTATTAATGTGAGTTTTTGGGTCCAAGGGCCCCAATACACAATCCCCATAATGTCTCCCTTGTCCATGAAGTGAATCTGTAGCAACATACAAAAAATACTTCCCCCGTAATGACATTACAGATGGCTCAACCTCCTTGTTGTTTTCACTCAAAGGGGAAGCACTACACGGGGGTACTAGAATATATGAACCTATGGGATGATTGAATCCTCAACCCATGAATTGATGTTTCTTGTTAGTATCCTCTCAACCCTGACCTTGCATTTCGACATGACTGATTTGACCTTTAAAGGAAAGCACGATGTTTTAAAACTACATCTCATTACTTGAAATCATCCCAGTTTAAATCCTCACCCACTCACCACTGTTATCATTTGAGACACCTTTCATAGACACATACATGTCCTTTACATGGCCATCCCTCACCTCATCAATGCCACCTGTAGGTTCAGCGGTGTCTTGATGTGTCAAGACTCATTCAATTCCAACACCCATGTGCACTGAACTATCCTTGGAAACTATTGTTCTTGGATTGCACACCCCAAGGTCATGGTTCAGTCTTTCAAACACCGCATCAACTCTCAGGTTCACAGAATTATCCATTGTCTCCTTCAAGATGCCATGTTCTTCAGTAGTAGGACTAGACATCTCTAGCACCCCATCGGTTAGACCTTGATTCCTCTATGTAGGTCAAGGCACCACATCGTCATGCACATCCTCAACTACCTGCAGAATCAACTTCCTACCTCTGCACTTTCCCAACTAATGTCCAATTTTGAATCACCTGGAGAAGAAATCAATCCCAGACTCAAAAACCACCAACTTTTTATACCTAAACTCTTCACCCACATCAATTAATATAGATTTAACTGTGGGATAATGATATCCACTTCAACACAAATCCTCGGTGAAACCAAGTGACACACTGCCATAGTTCTACTATTGGAGAAAATATATCAACGGACCATATTTCCAAGAATATGTATAATGGATGGATAAAGAATGGGATGTGGTAGTTTTGTAAAATTAATAGAAATTTTTGTGCTCAAGGAATCCAATTTAATATGATATTCATATGTCCATCAAAAGAGAAAATAAAATGAGATCTATCACAGAACTGAGGAGAAGGGGACCATGCCAATATTAGATCTTCCCTGCATGCAAAATGAATCATTATATGCCTTGAGTCAAGGATGCCCATGGTGGAACATTCCTCTAGACCCCAAGGGTCAAAGATAAATCAGTCCAAGAGATCCACAGACTGAGTTGTTTCTTTAATTCTACTATGAATGTCATGTTTATCAAGGAAGAGGTATCTGTGAACTCCCAATCTGAGATCGAGAGATGCAGAATCCCATAGAAGAGTTCAGGAACATTGGGAGAGAGGGAGATTTTGGGGATCTAGGGAAAGAAGTCAGGATCTGAGAAGGTTTGAAGTGACCATCACTAGAAATTGGTTGTAAAGAACCCCCACCACCTCACCAAGGGAGGAGGGACCTACACAGAGGCCATCATCGTGTAGGGCGGAGGTATCCATTCTCATACCCTACCACTCATCAGGCATTCCTATTGTGATATAATTTATAACTCCTTCTAAATATAGTGATTAAAATTTGAATAAGAATTGATTCTTACCCAACATATTGTATCGTGGTATAAAATATATAGTGGAAAATCCATGTAGTGGTCTTGATCATACAAGAAAATTATTATCCACAAATTTCATGTAATAATCCTTATAAGAATATCAATTCAATCTTTACATGTTTTCAGATACTTTCATATTTTATGGTACAATGAATAATGGAATTCAGATCCTAATTGTTAAAATAGGAAAATGGATAAAACAATATAAAAAGATAAAAAATCCTCAACTTTGTTTCATCACAATATTAGTGGTCAGCATTTTCAAATGGGTTCCCCCAATAAGGGCTTTAGTAATTATTTTTAAAAAGGGAAACCATGTTATCTTATTTTGGTGATTTTATCCATTGTAAATGATTCATTAATAATTAGTTATGTGTATAATATATTAATTACAGGACCATATTAGTTTATAATTATATTATAATATTATTAGTTTTTATGTTCACAAAGTCATCAATAATATATTTTCGTAGCATTGATCTTATAGGTTGTTAAATCACACCAAAATTTATCATGATCTAACTCATTCAGTTTGTTTAGTTAAGGAGGTTTTTCATTTAGAATAATATAATTATAAAATATTAATATTGGTATTTTGTTAATAATTGTAGACAATATTTTAATTTTCATGGATAAATAATAATAAACTATTAGAATAATTAAAAATAATTCATCAGGGAGGCAATAGTCCATTCACATGCATGATTGACATTTATTTTTTCATCTATGTCAAATAAAATGAATAAATAAATGTTGTACCATTAATATTAAAATATAAATACACAAATCATACTTAATTCACCTTATTATTATGGTCATAAACTATTTTTAGGAATAATATTAAGAATAAAACATAAGAAGAAGACAACATTTCCATTAAAGAATTGATCTATCCTTTGATGTACCATGAAAATTGAATGGATTTAGAAAATAATGATTAATAAGGGTATTTTTTTAGTAAGAGATAGATTTATGTTTCAAATTTTTTTTGGCTATCAGGTAGTAATTCTACAGATAGGTTTGTGTTTGAAAAGGTGTATTTGATCCCCTTTTATAAAAGAGGGAAATGGTTATTCTAAATATTTTAAAAATTCTAGAAAAATATTGTGAAGAAAATGAATATAATGTATTGAAATAATTGACAATAGATTGTTTATTGTTCATTAAATATTCAACCAATGGTTTCCACAAAATTTTTGAACATTTTATATGGTTTTACCATTATGTTTTTTTATTTTACCGTTTTACTTTTAAAATAGGTAACCAATTTTTAATTAATTGATTTTATGATTTATTGAATATATAACCCAATCCATGTCACCACATTTAGATGTGATGAAACTAAAAATAACATATATTTTAACAAATTCAATATCTATATATTTTTAAATTAACTCCAAAATTAAAATATATAATGTGTAAGAACATATTTTACTATAAAAATTCATTGTTACCATTTTAGATTCTTAATAAAATTTAATATTAATAAAAAATTATATTCACATTTATATATTTATTTATGTGTTTATATATCATATATGATTTATTATTTTATGGGTGTAAATTTGTTGAATTTTTATATATATTCTCTGATAGTAATCAAACATTGATTTTAAAATATTTCTTTGTCTGGTATCATGTTAATTAACACTAATCCTAGAAATATAAATTTTATGAAAAAATTATTAATTGGCCATATTAAATAATATATAAAATATAACCTTAAATATAATAATCTTTTAATCGTACAAACATTCTTTGTTTTGGGAAACTAATGTTCACACTAGCACATGTATTGCTTAAAACCATATTTTTTCAAAGATGTATAGTTTTATAGATAATGAATATGTATCAGAAAAAAATACAGTGGTTATTTATAATAATGATATTATGAATATTATAATTGTTTAGAGATGAGTTATTCAAATTTAATTAAAATAAAAAACCTAATTTCCAAATTCATAAAATCAATTTATGAAATTCATAGAAAATATTTATCACAAAATAATAATTAATTAGTAAAATTATTTTCATTGGTATTAAAAATTGAATATATTTCATTAAATATAGTATATTAAATTTTTAATATATATTTTTTATATCCAAAAGATTAAAAAAAATTCTACGAATATAAATGTAATAGTATTATTAAAATGAATATTTATATAGTATTCTATTAATATTGGATTATTTGAAAAAATATCAAAACTAAAACCTATGCTTATTTTTTTGTGAGGAATTAAGAAATTGTTATTACATTATTAAATTTAAATTATAAACTTTTTATAAATTAAATTTTCTAAGATAATAATAAAAATAAAAAATAGAAAATATATATATATATAGATAAATTATTTAATATAAACTCATCTTAATTATTAACCTTATAAATGTAATAACTACTATTGGTTTACCATCATAAATTTTATTATATAATTTTTAATAATTTATTCTAAATATTATTTTGTTTTTTCATTGGGTGTAGCCTATAATAGACATTATAGAACATAATATATATATTAAGGTTCAAAAATATCAGGTTGTTACATTAAAAATGAATATCAAATTATTTTTCATAATTTATTCAAATTTTATATCATTTCTAATTTCCTCAGTATAGTGTTTTTGTAAGAATGATTATTAAATTTGAATTTTTAGTATGAATATTTTAATCAAATTAATAATAATTTCATAGTGAACATCCATTGGATTTTAGTGTGTGACATTATGTTCATGGGTTCTACGGATAAATATTATAGGATTAGTGGTTATGTTATGTTAAATATGAGTATTGAAACAAAATGATAAAAGTACTATAAAATTTTCCTATAGAGAAATGGATTTACTTAAAATGTCGATTCTAGAACAAGAGGATAATGACCTTGTATGAACTCGGTACTTATTTTTGAGGTACGGGTTTCTTCTTTTCTCTTTTCCTTATGTGTTTATGAGAATACAAGGAAAATGGGTAAAAATATTAAATTTTGGGACTACACGCCGTGTAATTTTCAGAAAGTCGTGTACTTTGGCCGTGTGGGATGAGTACACAGGGTGTGTAGCCATGTCGATGAGAAGGGGTGTAAAAACTGACTATACGCTGTGTAGTGGGTATTTACACACCGTGTAGTCAGTCGGTAGGCAAACAGTAAGGCGGTGGCCAGATGAGCAGCAGTACCCGCCGTGTACTCAGGTTTCACACGTTGTGTACTCATATCGACAGATGAACAGTGCCACGATGGTGAGAAGCCGCCGAAGGAACAGTTAAAAAAATAAAAACCACACGTCATGTACCCAGTAGTGCACGTCGTGTAGTATGTTTTTTTGCTTAAAATGGGTAGTAGGCTCCCCTGTTCACAGGGAAGGATTAGAATCGGAGGAGGAGTCAGGAGAGAGGTCCAAACCTTCGAGGAGCTCCATATTGCACTCCAGGAATCCGATTCTGCCTCTGTTAATCTCGTTGGAACCATGCAGGTAAGCCTCTCCTTCTCCTAAAGCACTTCTTGTCAATTCTTCCTCTAAGATAAGTTATTTGAATTTGGATGAGGTTTTCTTTCACCTCAGATATACGATGTTCTTGGACGATTTGAGGATCGTCGTTCGCGTATATCGATCAGGGGTGTTTGAGGTAGGTGGCTTGGTGTTTAAATTCCAACTGTTGTGCATTTTTGTGTACCGTTAAGCTACGAACCCATTTTGGTGTGTCGTGTGGCTGAGGACTTGGCTATTTTTAATACCTAGAATTGTATAGGTAGTTAAATGTGATAATAAATTGTTGTTTGGGATTGATTCTTGTATCTAGGACCACCCCAGGGGTGCGTTCCTCTTTTTAGCCATTTGGAAAAAATACCCGAGGGTATTCCATTGTAATAATGTTTAAAATATTGACTTGAGAGGAATTGTATGTGAATTTTTTATTTACATGTTTAGCATTGCCCGGTTACTTGCGCCTGAGGGTAGGGTTCATTTCAGCCTGATGGCATTGTTTGTTGATCCTGAGGGAATAGTACTGCTTACCATGATGGAAATGATCTATTTCGCCTAAGGGAAAAATTTTGTATGCCTGATGGTAGTGACTCTATGTCGGAGGGCGACACTCCGTACACCTGACAGAAAAACTGTTATGCCTGAGGGCAATGCCTGAGGGAAAGATTCTGATTACCTGAGGGTAAGGGTTTTCATGTCTAAGGACACTGACTGTTTACATAGAAAATTCACTATGGTAATTCCCTTAAATTGAATGAATAAATTAATATTAAAATGGAAATATAACTAGTAAAGTCGGTTACTTTTGAGTACTGCTTAGTGTATTTCATTTACTACTGCACACTATTGTTGCATATTTTCACACAGTTGGGCATGAGCCTTTGGTGGGTGCCTACTGGGATTTATTCCTCACACCCTGTTTGGGTCATGTCTTCGGCCCAAACAGATTACATTTCTGCAGGTGTGGATAAGGGAAAGGGTCCCTATATAGGTACTTAATTGTTGCTGAGGAGTAGGGGGCATGGGACCGAGCGTAGGCTCGCGATGCTGCCAAATGTTTTGTTATGCTTTGTTGTACTATGTATTGTATTGTACTGTATTATTGTGTAACATGTTTTGGCTATTTTCTTAGAATAGGAGACATGTTGCATCATTATCTATGTAATTGGTTGGTTATCTTTTACTGTAGTTGTTTATTTTAAATATGAGTGGTTTATTTCATCCGTTGTTGTTGTATGTTTTATTTTTTATTCCGCTACACTTTACTTTGACAAATGAGGGCATAGTTTCCCTACTATTAGTCATGCGCCCTCACTGCAAGTCGGCAGCCTCTGGCATTTGGGGAAATGTGCTTGAGGTCATGTGACCAACTGGGTTCAGGGCTCCCGTTGAGTGGCACCCGGATCCAGGAGGTTACAAAGTGGTATCAGAGGAGTTCTTTTCTTTGACTTACTATTTGGAGCCTTAGTCAGGGATATGACGGGAACGGTAGTTGGTAATAAGTTGTGCCCGGGCGTAGCTAACCTGTGTATAGGTAAAATACAGTCCACCTCGTATTTTTTCAATTTTTCTGATTTTTCAAATTTTACAGTTGATTTGATTTCACCGTTGAGTGGTGCACTTGTGATTGTACTATTTATATTTTATTCATGGATTATATTTAGTTGCAACCCGATTAGATGAGGGTATGAAATCTCATGCATCATTTAGGAACACGATAGAAATCAGATTTCATGCATAGTTCCTTGTCACATAGGTGCATTAGAAATTGCATGTTGTGGTGATATTTATTGTGCTAGAAAAAGCATGTTGTTGTGATAGATGCTTTGATAAATACCTTCTACGTGTTATGGTATGTTTGTGTGAGGCCTTGATAGAAAGAATACCAAACATTTGTCACTAAGGAGTATGGGACCTCATTGACCGGAATTTGGTGGACCATTGACTGTTTATTTTTTTATAACACATATAAGATGCCAAACATTGATTCGTGTGGAGTATGGGCCCTCACGGGTCGGAATTTGGAACATAGGTGTTTTTTTTAGTATTTTCTGGGATTTCGGAGTAGTTTCAGAGGCTTACAGTCTGGAAAACCCAGGATACTCTCCGTGTAGTTCCTCAGACACATGCCGTGTGATCATCTGTTCGGGAAGAAAAGAAAACTTTTTGAGTACACGTCATGTACCCTTAGTACACGCCATGTAGTCTCTTCCCGTGTCATAGACCGTGTGGGAGGGGACACGAGGAAGGGAAATGTTTGGGGAAAACATGTCGTGTACATGATGTACACGCCCTGTAGTATTGACCCAGAATCTGACCGTGTAACTAACAACACGGGTCGGTAAAATCTCTTCTTGTACACATCGTTTCAATGATAAACACACCATGTAGTCTGGCCTGGGGACCCACCATGTAACAAACAAACACGGGTTGGTGTCACCTCTTCTTGAACACATCATGTACCTTTGGGACATGCCGTGTATTCATGACCGGTGGTAGACTGTGTGGACCTGGCCGTGTGGCTGGGAAAATAGAGTGGTGTACATGCCGTGTGTAGGTGTAACACACCGTGTAGACTTAGCTGAGTAGTCAGCCATGTCACAAACAACACGGGCAGTTGGAAAATTACACCATACACACCGTATAGATAATATACATGCCGTGTATTTTTGTTCAATGGGATACATGTGGCTTAGCTGTGTAGAAGGACCCGGGCAGGGGATGAGAAGTCAGGTACACGCTGTGTAGTCAGTATACACGGCATGTAGTCTTGTTTTGAAAATCTTGAATGCCTTCTCCCTCCTGTTCCCCTTTTGGTCCCTTCGTTCCAGTATGAATAATCTTGATCTAAGGTGCGCATTTGACCATTTAGAGTCATGCCGCTGAGACGACCACACGTTGTTCACCAGGAGAGCGGCAATGATTATAATCCAGATATGGTGGGCCATGGGATACCAGTGGATCCTACAGCAGAGCCAGATGCAGCGCCAGCCTTTATACCAGACACAGGAGGAGATGCGCAGTTCTGTGAAGGCTTCATCCGGTTCATGCAGACCTTTCAGGGAGCACTACCGGTTACCACATCTATGGATGAGCTGACTCATATCTTCCAGCAGCAGCATCTGCCTATGTTTTCAGGGGATGGAGGACTACAGGCTGCGAAGTATTGGTTTGGGTCTATGTAGACTATTTTCGAGCATCTTGAGATGCCTCCAGGGCGTAGGTTCAAGCTCGCGACGTATATTCTACGTGATTCCACCAAGATGTGGTGGGATGTTACCACTCAGTTTGTGCATCACAGAGACATGGCGTGGGAAGATTTTCAGCTATCCTTCTATGATTTTTTCTTCCTAGAGATGCTTAGAGAAGATAGATCTTGAGAGTTCATTAATCTGCAGTAGGGCTCTATGTCGGTGATGGACTATTCTGCTCGTTTTTCTGAGATTCAGTGTTTTTCACCCATTCTGGTGGGGGATGAGGCGTTGAGGGCTAGATGTTGTGAGGATGGTCTTTGTTATGAAATCCGAGGGCTGGTGAATGTTTTCAGGTTTCTTCAGTACATGCTATTGTGAATCAAGTGTTTATTACAGAGAGTAACCTTCGTGAGGCTAGTGTTATAGGCCCGGGTGGTTCTAAACCAGTTTCTGGTACTATTTCTACCGAAAAGATGAAGCGAGAGATGAGTTTCTCTCATGGTGAATGTATTATCCATGCGATTACTTCAGGTGGCCCGGTTAGGTGCTACCAGTGTGGTAGAGAGGGGAACAAGAGACCTTAGTGTACCCAAGACCCAGTGGAGTGACGATCTTGTGGCAAGATGGGCAATCTGTAGTGCTTTGCAAGGAATTCTAACCAGTGGCTAGTGAGAGGGGTTCTATGCAGACTTCGCATGTGGGAGTAGGACTAGTGGCTTCTTACCAGTCGGGGAACTGGAATACATCAGGGCGTGCAGTCAGAGATGGTGGTTGTGGTCGTGGTAGCAAGACACTAGGATCTCAAAGGAAGAAGGGTGGGATAGCTCAGGGTAGCCACGCTGTGTTGTAGGGTCGTGACACTGGGTAGGCATATGCAGTGCAATAGACAAAACAGGAGCCGGACCCTGGACCTTCTACTGTCAGAGGTACTATTCTAGTATCTTCTGTCTTATCTTCTATACTTTTCGATATAGGTGCTACACATAGCTTCATATTTGTGCCTGTTGTGGAGAGCCTTGGGCTCTATGTTTCTTCTTCTTCTGCTGTTATGACGCTAGAAACTCCGTTGGGAACTAGAACAGAATGTGTGCGTCAGTTCAAGGAGATACCCCTTATGGTTGGTGGGTGTCACTTTCTATAGGACCTCTATGTCTTAGAGATGAAGACTTATGATTCCATTATCAGGATGGACTAGTTGGTTCCCTTTTGAGCTTTTGTAAACTGCTATCATCATATGGTGAGTTTCATGTCACCATAGGGAAAAGAGTTTCTATTCAAAGGTGAATGGGATGTTCAGGAGAGTCGAGTTGGACTAGAAAATCATGCGCGAGTGGGTGTGACAGCCAAGATTATGAGTTTATATCTAGATGATCAGGGAACTGGTCAGCAGGATTTCCCTCCAATGGTTGATCATTTCAGGGATGTCTTCCCGGACGACTTTTCAGGTCTACCTCCAGAGTGAGAGGTGGATTTATCTATTGAGCTTATTCTAGGGGTAGCACCGGTGTCCATTCCTCCTTATATGATGGCTACACTAGAGTTACAGGAACTTAAGAAGCAGTTATAGGAGTTACAGTAAAAGGGTTTCATCCGACCCTATACTTATCCTTGGGGTTCGCCAGTCCTTTTTCCAAATAAGGGGAATGGTCCCCTCAGACTCTGTGTGGATTGTCGTAAGCTAAACCAGTAGACAGTTAAGAACTGATATCCCTTTCCAAGGATTGATGATCCTTTTGATCATCTTCGAGGAGCACGACTGTTTTCAAAGATTTACATGAGATCTGGATATCATTAGCTATGTGTGAGACCATCGGATATACTGCATACAACTTTTCAAAGAAGATATGGTCTGTACGAGTACTTGGTTATGCCATTCGGACTCACGAACACACTAGAATTTTCATGGCTCGGATGAATCATGTGTTCCATCCTTACCTGGATTCTATTGTGGTAGTATTCATGGACGACATGTTCGTGTACTCTCACACTCGACACGACCATGCCACCTATCTTGAGATCGTACTGAGTACACTGAGAGAGCATCACCTATTTTCTAATCTCTCAAAGTGCCACTTTTGGATAGACCAAATACACTTCCTGGGTCATATCATCTTAGAGGCAGGAGTTTCAGTAGACCCATAGAAGGTGAGAGTAGTAGTTTCCTTGGAGAAGCCTAAGAATGTGTATGAGATACTGAGTTTCATGGGGCTGGCTGGTTACTACAGGCGCTTTATACAGGACTTCTCCAGCATAGGAGTGCCGTTGATGTGTCTGACTAAGAAGGGTGTATAGTTTTTTTGGTCAGTGGATTTTGAGACAGCCTTTCAAGACCTGAAAGGAAGGTTGACATCAGCACCAGTCCTGATACTTCCAGAGCAAGGGAAGAGATATACAGTTTACTGTGATGCATCAGGAAATGTGCTGGGAGCAGTGTTGATGTAGGGCGATCGAGTTGTTGCGTATGGTTCTCAGCATTTGAGGCCACATGAGATGAATTACCTGATGCATGATCTTGAGTTGGCTGTAGTTGTTCATGTGTTGCGCTATTGGAGAAATTATCTCTTGGGATATAATTTTTTTATTTTCACCAACCACAAAAGTCTCAAGTACATCTTTAATCAGCGTGACATGAACCTGAGATTGCGAAGGTGGTTTGAATACCTTTATTCCTTCAATTTTGAGCTTTCCTATACACCTAGTAAAGGTAATGCAGTAGCTGATGCACTAAGTAGGAGGACTCAGATAAGGGTTGTGCTGGAGGCTAGTGGTGAGTGGCAGTTTGTGGCTTTGTTCTCTGAGATGCATCTGGAGGTGCACTATTGTTAAGGGAAAACTTCTGTTTCAACTTTATCTATGACTTCTACACTATAGGATAGAGTGAGGGTGAGATAGATATCTGATTCAGAAGGCCTAGTTCTTTGGGAGTCGGTGGCCAGTAAGGACCCTCTTCCTGGTTGGACGTTTGGCGATGATGAGGTTCGGCATTTCCATGGAAGAGTATGGGTTCCAGGGGTTATACATGAGGAATTGATACAGGAGTTTCATGATGCAGCTTGGGCAGTTCATCTTGGGGTTACCAAGACATAATGTGACTTGAGACGTCAGTACTGGTGGCCGGGTATGAAGAGAGATGTAGATGGTTTTGTTACGAGATGTTCCACCTATCAGCAGGTGAAGGCGGAGCATCAGAGGCCATCCGGACTGTTACAACAGTTACCCATCCCGGAGTGGAAATGGGATGATGTCGCGATGGAATTCAGGACTGGGTTTCTGAGGTCACCTCGAGGCAATGATTTGTGTGCGTTGTTGTGGACAGACTCACAAGTGTAGTTCACTTTTTATCGATCAAGGGGACCTTCGGTGGTGGAGATCTTAGATGGTTGTATATCTGAGAGATTTTACGTCTTCATGGGGTTCCTTGTTCTATCATTTCATATAGGGATGCCCGATTTACGTCTCATTTCTGGTAGTGTTTTCAGAGGGCACTGGGTACACAGGTGCTTCTGAGCATAGCTTACCACCTTCAGACCGATGGCCAGTAAGAGCATACAATACATGTGCTTAAGGACATGCTGCATGCATGCATCCTAGACTTTGGGGGCCCTTGGGAGAAGCACATATCCCTGGTATATTTTTCCTATAATAACAGTTTTCTGGAAACCATAGAGATGGCACCATACGAGGCATTATATGGTAGGTCATGCCGATCAACCTTATGCTAGTTAGAGGCAGGTGAGGCAGCTTTACTGGGACCACGACTCGTGTAGGAGACTTCTGAGCTGGTCCAGTTGATTCAGAAGCAGATGGCTATGGCACGGTCTCATCATAAATCTTATTTTGATTGCTACAGACGACCCTTGGAGTTCATGGTCAGGGATCAGGTTTTCTTGCGTGTTTTGCCAAGTTGGGACAGAGGCAGATTAGGAGACAGGGTAAACTTTCACCGAGTTATGAGGCGCCATTTGAGATTCTGGAAATAGTCGGGCTGGTTACCTATCGGTTGCAGTTACCATAGAGGTACTGGGTCATGCACGACGTCTTCCATGTATCTCTGCTGCACCGGTATCATTCAGAACCGTCTCACATATTTCAGCCTGAGGAGGTTGAGATTCAGATCGATGGGTTCTTTGAGGAGCATCTGATTCGTATCGTGGATAGGAGCATGAAGGTTCTCTGAGGTCGGTCAGTTCCTCTCGTACGGATGCTATGGAAGCATGGATGAGTGCAGGACGAAACCTAGGAGCAGG
Organism: Viscum album; assembly: GCA_963277665.1. Lineage (NCBI taxonomy): Eukaryota > Viridiplantae > Streptophyta > Magnoliopsida > Santalales > Viscaceae > Viscum > Viscum album. The sequence continues at coordinate 604,684,864 of OY728139.1, read as the reverse complement.
AGACCGATGTATGTGCTCAGTGGCCAGATCTATTCTATGATTTATCTTCGCCACCCTTGGAAGGGAAATTCGGGGATGGATTTATTTAAGGGGGGAAGTTTGTAAGAACCCAGTTCTTATTTTTGATGTACGGGTTTCTTCTTTTCTCTTTTCCTTAAGTGTTTGTGAGAAAATAAGGAAAATGAGGAAAAATCCTATATTTTGGGACTACACGCCATGTACTTTTCCACACGATGTGTATTTTGGTCGTGCGGGATGAGTACATGGGTTGTGTAGCCATGTCGATGAGAAGGGGTGTAAAAACCGACTATACGCCGTGTAGTGGGTATTTACATGACGTGGAGTCAGTCGGCAGGAAAACAATAAGGTGGTGGAAGCTGAGTGGCATTACACGCCGTGTACTCAGGTTTCACACACTGTGTACTCATGTCGACAGATGAACAGTGCCTCACTAGCGAGAAGCCACCGAAGGAACAGTTAAAAAATGAAAACTACATGCTGTGTACCTAGTAGTACACACCACGTAGTCTGTTTTTTTCTCACTTAAAATGGGTAATAGCCTCCCCTGTTCACAGGTAAGGATTATAATTATAGGAGGAGTCGGGAGAGAGGGATGAACCTTAGAGGGGCTCCAAATCGCACGCCAAGAATCTGATCCCGCCTTTGTCAATCTTGTTGGAACCGTGCGGGTAAGCATCTCCTTCTCCTTAAGCAGTTCTTGCCAATTATTCTTCTAAGGTATGTTATTTACATTTGAAACATGTTTTGTTTCACCTCATATCTACAATGTTTTGGGATGATTCGAGGATCGTTGTTCATGTATATCGATCAGGGGCATTTGAGGTAGGTGGATTAGTGTTTAAATTCCAATAGTTGTGCGTTTTTGTGTACCGTTGAGCTAAGAACCCATGTTGGGGTGTCGTGTGGCTAAGGCCTTGGCTGTTTTAAATACCTAGAATTTTATAGGTAGTTAATGTGATAATAAACTATTGTTTCGGATCGCTGCTTGGATCCAGGACCACCCCAAGGGTGCGTTCCTCTGTTTTTCCGTTTGGCCAGGATACCCGAGGGTATGCTATGGTAATAATGTTTATAAGATTGCATTGAGAGGAATTGTATGTGAATTTATTGTTTACATCTTGGGCATGTCACGGTTACTTGCGCCTGAGGGCAGTGTTCATTTCAGCTTGAGGGAATTGTTTGTTTAGCCTGAGGGAAAGGTACTGCTTAGCCTGAGGGCAACATTCTATTTCGCCTGAAGGAAACTTTTCGTATGCCTAAGGGCAGTGACTCTGTGCCAGAGGGCGACACTTCATACGCCTAAGGGAAATATCTGTTATGCCTGAGGGCAATGCCTAAGGGCAAGATTCTTATTAGCTAAGGGTAAGGGTTTGCGTGTCTGAGGACACTGACTGTTTACATAGAAAATTCACCACGGTGAATTCCTTAAATTGAATGATTAAATGAATATTAAAATGTAAATATAACTAGTAAAGTTAGTTACTTTTTCATACTTCTTAGTTTATTACATTTACTACTACACACTGTTGTTGCATATTTTCACACAGTTGGGAATGGGCCTTTGGGGGGTGCCTAATGGGATTTATTTCTCACACCCTGTTTGGTTCATGTCTTCGGCCCAAGAAGATTACGTTTCTATAGGTGTGAATAAGGGCAAGGGTCCCTATATAGGCACTTGATTGTTTCTGAGGAGTAGGGGAGCATGGGACCGAGTGTAGGCTCACGATGCTGCTAACTATTTTGTTTTTCATTGTTGTACTCTGTATTGTATTGTATTGTATTGTTGTGAAACATGTTTTTGCTATTTTCTTAGAACATGAGACATGTTTCATCATTATCTATATAATTGGTTGGTTATCTTTTAGTCAAGTTGTTTATTTTAAATATGTATGGATTATTGCTTCTGCTGTTGTTGTATGTTTTATTTTTTATTCTACTGTGCTACACTTTGACAAATTAAGGCATAGTTTCCCCACTATTAGACAAGGGCCCTCACTTCTAGTCGGCAACCTCTGACATTTAGGGAAATGCGCTTGAGGTCATGTGACCAACCGGGTTCGGGGCACCCATTGTGTGGCACCCGAATCTGAGACATTACAGACCACATATTGGTATAGCACATAGTTAGGTAATCTATTTCAATTTATAGTTGTATTAATTTTTATTTGACTATGTTAAATAAAATTTATGTATGAAAACAGTGAGTTTCATTTGGTTCCATAATATTTTCATGCCTTAGATTCATTGGAAATGTCTTGCTATAGTGGTTGAATTTATTTAGAATGTTTTTATTTTCATTAGGAACATTCTAAAAGAAGTATAATTTAATGACACAAAGTATTATAAATAGAATTATATTGTTATAATTGGGCCTTGAATTATAATAAAATTAAGAAACACAATGCCACATCATTTTCAAATGAACAACTATGTGACCATTAAACAAAAAACTTTCACTTTTGTGTTTTGAATTTCAAATATATGACATACACAATTGTGTTCAGGGTGATTTTTGGAGTCTAATAGAACATAATCAATTTTTAGTGAATAGTAACCTACTCAAATGAATAGTAACCAAACCATATGAATCTTAAATGATCCAAAATAATAGTAACCTTACCCATTAATAATTAAATAAAACTTAGGGATATTATATGTTATAATTTGACCTTAGTAAAAGAATTGGTATTTTTGAAAGTCATAAATAATTATTTATAATTATTTTATTAATTTAAAATAAAATTGATTTTCCTAAATTTTTTTCATAAATTAACAATTCTATGTGTTCTGGTTTCAAGATAATTTTATAACAACTTATGTAAATTTTAAAATAAATATGAAATAATTTTTATTTTTAAAATGTTTATTTTTCAAATAGATTACGATTTTAATTAAAAAAATAAATAAATCATATTTATAAAATTATTTTTGAAAAATATACATCATTTTAGGATTCTACAAGTCAATAAATGGTTGTGGTGAATTTTTTGGATTTTTCTGAAATACTTGAATTTTTTATGAATTGTGATATACGATATTTTACCAAATATGTTAAATTCCTGATTTTTATAGTCATTGTTGATGTTATGCTGATGTAACAAAATATGTTTTGGATCCATATAAAAATATTCCTGTAATTATACATGGAAGACTCACCATTCCATTTCTTGTGGAGAAATAACAAATTAATGAATATAATATTGAGAAAACCCATATCCCCTCCACTATAAATACCACCCTTCAAACACTCATTTCATGAAAACTCTCATGCTTCAATAATTTTCTAAACTCTGCCCAAACATCATCCATATTCCCTCCTCCATGTCCATGATCTTTTGGTCTCATCTAAAGACCATTCTTAGGTTTCTTAAGGAGGATCTCAAGAGGGGGATTAAAGATGTAATTTCATTCTCTCTTTTCCTTTAATTTCTTTTCAATTTCATGTTCTTTTCTTAATCTATCCCCCTTATACACATATAATTGGTATGGTAACTCCATTGTCATAAATATATTAAAATATTTACGTTACTAATGGGATTATATGTCATAAAATCATCTTCTCCTCTTCTTTTTATATTAGGATGGAAAAAAGTTGTTCGTGAGGTGTTAATTTTTCACCGTCAAGAACGAAAAGTTCTCATTTTTTCTTTACAACCTTCAGATATGGTAATTACTTTTTTTTATGTTTTAACATGAGTATATTATTTTTATTATATCCTATTTAATTTTCTCGATCTATCTTATGTACATATTACCAAATGATTAGACAAAACAAGTTTGTTTTGATCAAAAAACCGCCCGAATTAACCCAAACGATCATCATTTAATTCTTATCTAATGATTCGTCCACAGGGTATATAATATAATTTATTTTAAGATCATGTAAACTAATTTTATATCATTAATAAATATAAATATCAGTTATGGATGTTTTTTCATATTCTACACGAACTTCCATTTATGAATACACGTGAGCCTATATAGAAAACCATAAAAATGAACATTCATAAACAATGTATTTATACTATATAACTCATAAAAAGTCCCATAAAAAATTAATGAAACAAAAATGAACCATATTAATGTACACAAGGTTATGGAATTTTTAATTAATGAATACAATGTGGTTATACAAGACAAAAATGTGAAGAAAGCATTCAGATACAAGTTATGGGAAAATTCTTGAACCCAACTTTCTTTCATCAGGTTCTCCCTCTTTCACTCCACATTTGGTATGGGATCTCCATAAAAATAATTTATTCATCATTATCTTACATTTTTTGGTATATAAATTTTTTACACTGTAGTTTATGTCAATCAATTGTTTTCCAAACGAATGTTTCATTCAAAAAACACATCTTTTACTTCTCACTCAAGGTTAATGGTTCTTGTATCAAGTATGTTATTCCCACTCTTTTTGGGAACCTAAATATTATGAATATTTTCTCATGATATGAAACCCATTCATTTCCATGGGTCATTTATGTTCATTTTTTATATACGTTCTATGTGGAATGATAATGATAATGATAATGTTATGATGTGACGGGTGTGCAAAGAATTATATAGCACAAAAGGAATGTTATGATGTGACGTGTGCACCTGGAATTATATAGTGCTCCAATTAATTAAGTAAAGTGATGAATCTAATGAATTAATTTGAAATGATGTATGAAAAAGATTCTATCTTCATTCACAACTATGTGGTGGAGATGACCACTATGAAATGACGTTTCATTTTTATGCATTCCCATATTTCAAGTCTTTTATTAATGTTTCCTCCCATGATATTGATAATGATGTAATGATTATTCTCACCAAATGCTATATTGTTATATCTATCTTCTTACTAGGATTTTATCTCACCCTTTTTGGAATATATCCTTATGTGGCTACATGTACTAAGGAGATTTCAAGTGCCAATATGAAACTAGAGAAGAAGGAATTAAATAAAGTTTTATTCTTGATGTTGTAAATGTTATGTTTGGTCCTAGTTTTTCCAATACACAAAGTATCTGGGTCCTCGTAGTGTAATACTATTATGCTTTATCATTATAATGTTGTAATACAAATTTAAGAAAAATCAGGGTCTTTATAATAGGTATCAGAGGGAAGGATTAGCTAATTTGGGAATTAGAATTAGTGGACTCTAGAGAAAACCTATAGCATGTGACTACGTACAAATATTCACACAAGAATATTTATATATGGATCCCATAAGTAACGATTTTAGTGTAAATCGTACAAATTAATATGTTGATAATGAGTTGTTGACTTATTTTTTCTTCTATCCTTTTCAATTTTAGAAAATGGAAGGAACCAAGAGAAACCTGGCCAATAACTCGAGTGAGGGAAAATCCAATGATTCCCCGAATGACATCCCCAATGCTTTGGGTGTTGGAGTTCAAAACAACAGGGTGATACTTACCCCGATGTCACAGGTTATTAACAATATGTATAATAATGGGGAACATCCTCCTTTACCAAATAGGGATAAACTGGTTATCAAGTATATTATGCGGCAAAAACTGCTGATGTTTAGTGGATCTTCTGATCCAATAATTACAGAATAGTGGGTCAACTCCATAGAGAATATCTTTTCTATGCTTCATTGTTATGAGATAGATAAGGTGAAAGTATTCATTTATCATCTAGAAGGAGAGTTCAATCAATGGTGGTATTTTATTTAGAATATCATGTCAAGAGACTAAATTGATGAGATAGAATGTGAAGACTTTAAGATCATGTTTCATAACAAGTATTTCCCAAGAAATCTTCGTATGAAGATGTAGAGATGATTAATAGAGATCAAGCCAAAGGAATGTAAATCTATCACAAACTTTAAATATAATTTCACAAGTCTTTTAGGGTACGCTTTGGGTTTTATTATCCACAATGGTAGAAAAAGTTATAGATTCTTTAGTGAATTAAAAGCACAACCTTGAATGGCTCTTTCAATTCGAGACATTAGGAGTTATGAAGATGTTTTTTTATGTGTTATCAATGTAGAGATGGAGTTTTGAAAATGGTCCCATAAATAAGGTGAGAATAAATGAAATACGCATTTTTATGTTGTAGGATCAGATGATTAATTAGGGAAGAGAACTCAACAACCCACATGCCAATAATGCGTGTAGTTGCATCATTGGAATTGCCTCAATGGAATGGGGAAATAATTCAAGTGTGGGAAATAAGGACACAATTCTCAAGAGTGTTAAAAAGACATGAAAAGGATGGATAATGTTGTGGAATAAAGGAGAGAACCACCCATGGTTCAATGTTACAACTATAGGAATAAAGGGAACTATGAAAGCTAGTGCACTAAACCTCGAGTTCTTGAGCGTAATCACCATCAGCATCCACCGATGACAAAGGAAAAAGGGAAGGGTAATGCCATCACTACTTTGGAAGTGGAGAAAGATAATAAATTCATACATGGTACTCTTCATATTCACTCAAGAATGGAAGTAGTTTTATTTGATTCTGGTTCTACTTATTCCTTAATATCTTGAAAGTTTGCTAGAACTATAGAATCGGAGCCCCAAAATATTGAAGTAGAGATATCTATCAAAACATAAAGTCATGTAATCATTGCAACACAAGTGTTTGAATCTTATTCTGTTGGCATATTTTGAAAGATTCCTCTAGAGAATCTTGTAATACTTCCTTGGTGTAATTAAATGCTATAATGGAAATGCATTGGATCTCATTATATAGAGTACATATCAACTCTATGTAAAAGGAAGTATCTATTTATATTACAAACCATACAATGCTACTCTACAAATTCAACGAAGATCAGGAATATACTTTGAAAATTAATTCAATGGTGTGGGTGTTGATACCCAATGAAGAAGCATAACTCAATCAAATAGTTGAATAAAAGGAAAGTTCCAACCTTGAATAAATTCCCATCATGAAGGAATATGTTGACATATTTTACAGAGAGTTACCCGAAATTCCCCCAGGTCTTTAGGTAGAGTTCTCCTTAGAACTCATACCCGAAGCTACTCCTTTATCAAAGTGTCCCTATAGTATGTCTCTTATCGAATTGGTGGAGTTAAAGAAGTAGCTTCAAGAGAATTTTGAAAAGGGTTCATACTCCCTAGTGCATCATATTGGGGTGCGCTAGTTCTCTTTGTGAAGAAGATGGATGAAAAAATTCAGTTGTGTATCGATTATCGGGAACTCAACGAGATCACCATAAAGAACAAGTATCCTCTTCCAAGGAATGATGTCTTGTTCAATCGGTTATGTGGAGCTTAATAATTCCTAAAGGTGGATCTTCGTTCTGAATATCGTCCACTAAATACGATGAAGGTAGATATTCAAAAGGCTCCCTTCCATACAAGGTATGGGTACTATGAGTTTATAGTAATGCCCATCGGACTTACTAATACCATTACAATCATCATGGATTTAATGAATATAATATTTAGATATTATCTTGGAATACTTGTGGTAGTGTTTATTGATGATATTCTCATCTACTTCAAGATAATTTCGGAACATAAAGAACATCTAAGACTCGTGTTGGTGAAATTGAGAAAGGAGAAGTTGTATTCCAAGTTCAACAAGTGTGACTTTTGGATGATTCATGTCATGTTCTTGGTACATGTGAACACAGGGGATGAAATTTTTGTGGACCCTTCAAAAACAATGGTGATTGAAGAATGGACCAGGACCTCTAGTGTCACTGAAATCGATAGTTTTCTTGGATTATATCGGTACTACTGATTTTGTGTGATAATTTTCTCAGGGTTTTGAAGCCTGAAAACTATGTTAACTAGGAAATAGGTGAATTATGTCTGGATATAAGAGTGTGAGGGAAGCTTCAAGGAGCTAAAAATAAGGCTGATCATTGCACCTATACTCACAATATTGAAAAGTGGATAATGTTTTTTGATATACAGAGATGCTTCAAAGAAAGGTTTAGGTTGAATAATAAGGAAAAATTATAATGTGATAGCATATATGTCATGAAAATTGAAGATCCATGAGCAGAACTTCCATGTGCATGATCTTGAGCTGGCAGCCGTGATTTTTACCTTGAAAATACGGTGGCACTACCTTTCTGGTGAGAAGTGTGACATATACACCAACACCAAGAGATTAAAGTATATATTCAAACAAAAGGTGCTCAACATGAATCGAAGGAGGTGGTTAGATTTAATTAAGGACTGTGGTTTATCTATTTACTATCATCCTGGAAAGGATAAAAAGTTAGCTCATGCTCTAAGAAAAAAATGAACCTGCATCTATATCCATGTTGTGGATAGAGAAAGACAGTATATTCCTAGATTTGAAATGTATGGATCTGGAAACTCTAAGGTAAGGGGATACATATTAACTTTCCAAAATGATTACACAACCATCAATCCAAGAGATGATTAAGGACGCACAAAGGGATAACACGGTGTTACATATCAAGGTGAATGTAGTAAAATAAGAGAATATACATGACTTCCATATAAACAATGATTGTGTGATTCAGTTTGGAATGTGGATTGGGGTGCCTTCATCACCCAGGACAAAGGAGGATCTATTGGATAATGCTCATAGCTCAATATTCTCTATCCATCCTAGTAGTACCAAGATGTACCGTGATCTCCGATGACACTTCTGGTGGGACCACATGAAAAAGGAGAGTGTAGAATATATATCAAGGTGCTTGGTATATCAGAAAGATAAATTAGAGTGAACAAAGTCCGATGGGATTATGCATCCATTTCCTATAACCTTGTGGAAATGGGAGAATGTCACTACAGACTTTGTCACAGTTCTCCCAAAGACGTCCAAGGTAAATAATGCGATATGGTTTGTGGTTGAATGAACCAAAAAGACTACCAATTTTATCGATATTTACTATGATCTATCACCTAAAAAACATGCAATGATATATGTGAAGGATGTGGTGAGATTTTATGGTGTTCCACTATCAATTGTCTCTGATCGTGATCCAAGGTACATATCAAAATTCGTGAGGAGACTTCAACATGATTTGAGTACAGAATTAAATTTTAGCACAGCCTATCACCCCCAATTTTATGGCCAATATGAAAGGACTATTCAAATGCTTGAAGACATGATAAGAGACTACTCTTTAGGATTAAGAGGTGGATGGGATCAGCACCTCCCATTAGTTGATCTCTCATACAACAATAGCTGCCACTCAATTATTCATATGGCTCCCTATGATATTTTTTATGGAACGTGATGTAGAATTCCAACCTATTAGGATGATGTTGGAGAATGAAAACTACATGGACCTGATCATGTGCACGTGATGAAAAAGAAGGTTCAAGTCATCTAAAAACATATCAAATATTCTTAGAGTTGGAAAACGTTCTATGTTAACAACCGTCGAAGGAACTTGGAGTTCAACATTGGAGATAAAGTCTTCCTTCAAATATCACCCTAGAAGGGAGTCATGTGGTTTTTAAAGAAAGGGATCCTCATTTCAAGGTACATAGTCACCTTTGAGATCCTTGACCATATATGTACCATGGAAAATTGGATTTCACATCCATAAAATATGTATCAAGTAAATGATGTGTTTTGTGTATCAATATTGAGGAATTACATAACAGATCCCTCACATGTACTGAACGCAGAGGTGGTACTGCTAAAAGATGATTTCTCTTATGAGGAGAAGCCAGTGAAGATTCTGGACTTTAGTGATAAGGGTCCACACAACAAGACAACCCACCGTGTAAAAGTATTAGGGAGGAACTATAAGTTTGAAGAAGCTAATTGGGAACCATAAGAGGCGATGAAGTAGAAGTACCCTCACCTGTTTGAGTAAAACGAAATTTCTAGGGAAAAATTTCAGAAGGGGGAATAATGTAATGACATAAGGTTTTATCAATGAAATTCCCTCCTTATAATTTTTCCTTAAAGTATAATCCAAATAGGAAACACAATGCCACATCATTCTCAAATGAACTAATATGCGAGCTTAAAAAAAATATTCCACTTTTGTGTTTCGAATTTCAAAACTATGACAAACACGGTAGTGCTCAGGGTGATTTTTGGAGTCTAACATAACAAACATAATTTTTGTGAATAGTAACCTACCATTATGAATAGTAACCAAACTTTATGAATATTAAATACTCTAAAAGAATATTAACCTTACTCATGAATGATTAAATAATACTTAGGCATCTTATAAGGGATAGTTCAACCATAGTAAAAGAACTGTGGGTTTTGTAATTTATAAATAATTATTTATGATTAATTAATTAGTTCAAAAAATATTATTTTCCTGAAATGTTTTCATATATTGAAAAAAAAATTATTCTAGTTTTAAGATAATTTTATTAAACCCTATGTAATTTTTAAAAGCATTATGAAATCAGTTTTAATTTTAAAATCGGTAATTTTCAGGTAGATTAGGATATTAATTAAAAATTAAATTAATCATATTAATAAAATTATTTTTAATAAACAGATTTCATTTTTGGTATTCTAAATGTCAAAAATTATTGGGGTAAATTTTTGTGATTTTTTTGAAAGAATTGAATTTTTGAAGAATTGTGAAATATGATAATTTGCAAAATAAGTTAAATTAATGAATTATAGAGTCATGGGTGATTTTATGCTGATGTAAGACAATATGGTTCGGATTCACATGATAAAGTTACTTTATTTAGTCATGGAAGTCTCACTATTTCATTTAATTTGGAGAAATAATAAATTAATGAATATAATATTGAAAAACCCCTCTCCCCTCCACTATAAATACCACCATTCACACCCTCATTTCCTCACATCTCTAAAGCTTCAATCCAAGACTAAAAAATGACAAAACAATATTCCCTAGCCCCTCCCCCACGTCCTAGAGCTTCATTTATCATTAAAATACCAATCCAAGGTTCCTTATGGAGGATCTCAAGAGGAGGATTCAAGAGGTAATTTCTCTCTCTCTTTTCCTTTAATTTCATTCTAATTTCAAGTTATTTTCTTAGTTAATCCCCACCTATCATCACAAAAATTTTATAGTAACTCTAGTATAATAAATATACTATAATGTTATTATACTAATGGTATTATATATCATCCCACCTCCTTCTCCTCTTTTTTTATTTTCGAATGGAAAACATTGTTCATGAGGTGTTAATCTACCACCTTCAAGAATGTCATGTTTTCATTTTTCCTTTACCGCCTTTAGATCTAGTCATGAAACAATTTTTATGGATGAAAAAAATTATATTACATTTATTATATCCTATATTATTTTCTGGATCTAACTTATGTACATATTAAAAATTATTAAACAAAACAAGATCGTTTTTATTGAAAAAACCCTAATTAAACCAAACGATCACCATTTAATTATTATCTAATGATTCATCCACATGGTCTATAATATAAATCATTATAAGATAATTTAAACTCCTATAACATCATTAATCACATGGATGATCAATTATGGATGTTTATCAATGTTCTAAACGAACATCCATTTGTGAATACATGTCAACCACTCAAGAAAACCATTAAAACAAACATTCCCAAACAATGTATTTAAACTCTATAACTCATAAATATTATCATAAAATAATTAAATGAAACCAAAACGAACCATATTTTGTACAAAAGGTTCTTCAATTGTTTATTAATTAATATAATGGGGTTATATAGGAAATTAATGTGAAGAAAGCGTTCAGATACTAGGTAAGGATAAATTCTTGAACCCAACATTCTTTGTTCGGGTTCTCCCTCTTTCACTCCAGGTTCGATATGGTATCTCCTTAAAAATAATTTATTAGTCATTATAATAACATTTTGGTATATAAATGTTTTCTACTGGAGTTTATTCCAAACATTTTGTTTATAAATTAACACTTCTTTCAAAAAAACACACCTTTTACTTCACACTCAAGGTGGATGGTTCTTATAAAAACTATGTTGTTGCCACTTTTTTTGGATCCCAAATATTATTAATGAGTTATTATAAGATGAAACCCATTAAATTACATGGTTCATTTATTTTCATTTTTTATATGTTCTATGTGGAATGGATGATAATTATAATGATATGATGTGAGAGGTGCACCCAGAATTATATAGCACAAAATGAATCTTATGATGTGAAGGGTGAGCATGGAATTATACAGTGCTCAAATGCATTTGATTAAGTAATGAATCTAATGAGTTAAAGTGAAATAATTTGTGAACAAGAAGCTATCATTGTTCACAACTATGTGCGGTAGATGACCACTAAGACCTGATGTTTCATTTTTATGCATTGCCACAGTTCAAGTCTTTTATTAATGTTTCCTCTCATGATTTTTAATATGATGTTATGATTATTCCCATCCCATTCTATATTATTATTATCTATACTATTATTGTTATTTTTTGTCATCCTTTTTGATGTATATTTTTAGGTGACAACATTTACTAAGAAGAGGTCAAGTTCCAATAAGAAGTTAGAGAGTAAGTAATTAAATAAATGTTTATGCATGATGTTTTAAATGTTATATTTGGTCATAGTTTTCCCAAGACACTAAACCTATGGATCTGCATGGTGTAATAAAATTATGTTTTTATCATTATCATGATTGAATAGTAATGTATGAAAAGAAATGGTTTCTATATATACTCAAATTTATAATAAAAAACAATTGTCATCTAAAATTTCCATCATTTTCCCCATTAATAAAAATGATCCCTCATTTAAATTTGTATAAATAACATATAATTACTCCATAATGTAATTGGTTTAATCAGTGGAATGAATTTAAAAAATGAATATGATTATTGGTGGAATATTTTTATGATCAAATATTGATTGAATTAATTTTAATGGGTTTCCTGATAATTTCATATGAAGTTTTACTATTTGACATTTTATCATAAAATGTGTGAAAAAAGGGGAATTAAATTTTCATATTTCCTTGATAATTTCTTTTTAGGGAAAATATAAACTCATGTTTTAGAGTCTACTTATCCATTTAAAGTGGATAATATTATTTTTTTATTCATTAATATTCATGTGTTTTAGTGTTAACAAACTATTAGATTTATAAATTTTAAAATGTAGACAACATTTTCCACCATGTATTTAATTTTTTGTAAAAAATTCACCATTTTTCAAAATATTTATTATCACCATGTAAAATATACATCATTCATGATTTTTCCATTAATGTTTAGGATCATGTTTCCTATATCATGGGGTATATTGTTTTACCATTGGTAGAATTGGGAGGTTCATTAGAAAAAAAATACAACCAATTTTTTTTGTTGAATTATAAAAATGGTGCTTTTTGGGTGGATTGGGAACCCATAAAGAAATAAAAAAACTAACTATCCAATAAAATAAAATAAACTAATAAATGAATTCGTAAGAAAAAATATCAATAAGTATCATCATAATTTTATTCACTGATGTCAAACTAGTATTTTATGGAATGGTCATGGATATCCCCATATATATTGAGATGAATTATTCCTTTATTATTATTGGATACCATGATATAAATTTTTTCATCTTTGATTAGAGAATAAAGATTTAATTTTTATAGACATATTTAACATATAAATCAAACTATTTCATGTATTCATTTTTGAGAAAAGTGGGAGATCACTCATTTGATAACATGGATAGATCCTCTTGTGTCAACATAATTTTGGTGTTTTTTACTTATACTCTTTATATTAAGACATATAAGTACTCACAAATTTTTCTATGATTCTTTACATCACTTGTCAAATGTTTTTTGGGTAGAAAATGATACATGGGCCTTGTTGATTTATAATATCCCCCATAGAAGTTGAGCATGAATTTGGATTAAAATATTGATATTATTCCTGAGTGTCCATAATAATTTTAAATAACTCTTTTGAGGTATCTATATATGAAACTAGTTTACCAATAGATTTAGTCTCCATGGGTATAAATATGTTTTAGAAGTCCATACACAGTATGATTTTTTTCCCATTAGATATAATGTAACCAGAAAAATTTTCAATGTCCTTCTTCCCTTTCTTAATTGATAAACGATAATATTGTCTCACATGTAATTATTAAAAACACTAAGAAGAGATAAGTGGAAAAGAATTTTTTTCACTTACATTTTTCTTAACATCATATTTTCTTCATCCCAGGAACTATAATTTCATGTAATATATCTATTGATATACCTCGTTGTCACATTGCTCTCCTTAATGAATCATGTTTCTGCATTTCTTATTCATGTCAACAATACCTTCCTATGACTTCTCAAATTGATTCTAAACCTCAACATTAGTAAATGTGAACTGAACAGATAAAAAATTGTTATACTTCCCTACATATGCCTTCCAACCAATGTTTCTGTAAATTTTAGTATATAGGGGTTATTTAAGGGGAAGGGATGAAATAAGAATTGAAACCTGAATTCTTAAGTGGGAGATTCTCAAATCATATGGATATCAATTCTTTATCGATACAGTAAAATGGGAGATGAGTTGAGAAACATTGACAAACTAGACTAATCATGAATTAAATCGATCCTAGAATTATTTTTTTTTACATATGGATCCAGACCATTCTTTATCAAAGGGGGTGTGTTATGGTAGGTGTTCGGTGGAAAACATATCCAAACCCACCATTAGATGAATAGGGGAGAAGGATATTTTAGCTTTATATAAATTGGTTGTTTTTCAATTAATGTAAGGTTTTACCCGAATAGTTTTTCAAAAAATAGGTCTAGTTAGAGGGGGGTATTGGCCAACAAAACCCACTTGACTACTATGTGGGAGAAACAACAGTTTCTAGCTTCCAATATAAAGGGATATCTCTCTATGGATTTATTTTCATCTTCTGGCATCAAATATTCTACAATCAATAGTTGTGTTGTAATTTTAAATACATTTATTATATTATTTAGGAGTGATAATTGAGGGTGTTCTCCTTATAATTGTGATTGAGTTTCTATACCCCCATTCAACCATAGTCAGCCTACTTTTTTTACTTATGGTTTTACCCCCTTCATTATTGTGGGGTTTTTCCACAACTAATCTAGTGTCCTTTCTTAAACATTAATTCAAAATATTTTTTCCTCTATTAATTGAAGTAGCAATTAAATTATTTTCTCCCAACAAGAGGTATCTTTAAAGGTAATGTTCCCGATGATATTTATATTTTTGGATATTGACAATTCTCATAAATTTAAGTATGATTTGTGATTACAACTATGGTTTTACATTCACGTCTATTATTTTTTAAGACAATTAAAATCACTATTTTGAAAAAGAGGAGGTTATTGAATGACAACATTTCCATATTTCTATGACATTCAAAAACAAAAAATTTCTTAAGTTTAATTTTTCATAGGGGAAATTAAATATTTAAGAATTATTATGGAAGTATAATAACCTATTTATGATTACATAAGGATAAGCATGTTTGATGATGGATTCTAGTTCTAGTGGGAGATAGAATGATAACACTAAATGAAATATGTAGACTATGTTTGGAAGTCGATAAATGTAAGTCACTGAAGAGGAAAATACTATAGGAGTAAAATGACATATTAATGAAACATATCTAACTATCATAGGAGAAATATATCACATGACATCCCGATGTGAATGGTTTGATTAGTGTGAAGGTATCCTAGAATGACTTCTGTTCTTGGTGAGTGATCTAACCTTAAATATCATTAGAGACACTAAAATTTAAAAAAATTCATGATGGTATTTTTTGAGCCCTATATACAGTATAATATGTGAAGGGAATAAAGAAGAAGATATTTTCTTTTATAAATTTTTTTTATTATATACATGAAAGACACTGAGAATATAGTGATGAATATTATGATATGAATACTCATAGTGATGAAGGTTTATGATATCTTGATGAACTTGAATGTGCTTATGGGTGACGCATATGAGGATGCAGAGATAAGTTTCTCATCATCTCTCCCAATAGATGAGTTTGTGATGCTAAGGAATTTTAATTTTGGCTATATATCCAAATTAGGCGTAATGTTTATTAGTAATAAAAAGTTGTTGTCTCATCTTACGAATAAATCATTGACATTATTTTGAGAATTATGTTTTGATAGATAAATTTGTTATGGTTTTGGAAATCAACAAGAAGAAACAATGAGTTGGTAGGGTTGATACATTTCAACATTTGGAAATAACCAATTATATCCCACATAGAAAAAAGATACATTGAATTATTCATTAATTATTATTCCAAGAGAATTTAGGTGTATCTAATAATGTGGAAATCACATATTTAGAAATAAATAAATACATTCAATGAATGGAAGGAGTATGCATCTAGAATAAAGATCAATTGTTTGAGTACTAAAAATGATGTATAATATACAATAGAGGAGTCTCATGTATTTTTTATATGGGAAGGCATCATGAGGGAGTTCATAATGGTGTATATTCATTAGCAGAAAGTAAAAGTGGAGTGGATAAATAGAACCATTGTGGATAGAACACATATGATATTAATTACTTAAAAAATTGAAAAAAAAAGAAATAAAAACTATTGAATTCCTTTTATTATCATATCAACCATCCTCTTTCAGTAGTGATTTATCAGAAGAAATTTTTGGAAATAAGGAATCATAAAACAATTCACTGTTCTCTGTTAAATATTTTAGGAATCCCATTTTATTGAAATTTTAATTATAAATAAATATCGAATATGGATTCAAGATTCATGAAATGTATTTTATTGTGATATGATGATTCTATTAAGGGATATAATTTTTAGGACAACACTTGCGCAAAAATAATCATCAATGGAAAACCCTTTTGTGAATAAGACACGGTTAAAATGATGATTTATGGAGGTATAGACCAATAGAAGAAAAAAAATCGTGGAAGAAAAATACATGAATGGACCCGTTTCCATTGAGTAATTACGTGAGCACGATGATCGAGTAATCGTAGAGTCTGGAACATGACGGTTAACTCCTGATAAAAGAGAAATATTATGGATAAAATACTATGTGAATGAGATAAATATTTCTCACTTATTATTATTGAAGGATGAGGAGATATAATATTTTGTGAAGGAAACCCAGAGTCTAGTTAAATTATCATAGACAACGGTGATGCAAGAGGAACATCAAGATTTTCCTAAGGGAATGGCATGGGATACTGTTTCATTACCTCATTGATGGAAAAATATTGACAAGAAAAATTGTTTTTATAATGAAGAAGGATGAAAATGAGTATGTGGAAATAATTCGTGTGATACTATTTGTTAAAGAATATTCTAACAATGAAGGCATCATATTTAATGAAATATTTTCTCCATTTATTAGATTGAAGACTGTTTTTATAGTTCGAGTGATGTGTGTAATATATAGTTTACATCATAAGAAGATATATATGAAGAGTAAATTTCTACATGCTGATTTTAATGAATAAATAAATATCATAAATCCTAAGGACTTCAAAAAATTTTAAAAATGTCATGGATTTCTGGTTTAACAAATATCAATATGGTCTCATGTAGGTTCCTATGTGTTAGGACAAGCTATTTGATTCTTATATCATGATCCTTAGATAAAATATATTTAATATAGATATCATGTGATTGTATTGTAATGATTTCATCATTATTCAGTTTTATATGGATGAGTGGTTGATTTAGGCCCCATAAATGATCATATCTAGGATAAAAAGAAACAATTGTCTTGGTAGTTTTATTTGACATACATGGAACCAAAAAACATAATCCCTGGGATGCCTATTTGTCAAGATCAAAATAATGGAAATATCTTGATATCACAGATGAATTACATAAAAAATGTCATGAAATTCCCCAATATTCAATAATGTATTCAAATCTTCACCAAACATCCTTTTAATTGCATGTTTTCTTCTAAGTTGATTTTTAAAAATAATGTATATAAGATCATATGTATTGATTTCTATATAAATAAGTTTTTAAGAGTTTTATGTTAACTATTTTTTTATTTATATTAGATAATGCACATATTGTGGGAGTTTTCATTTAGTATATGGTGAATCCATGATGGGTGATTTGGAACAGAGTAAATATGATCCAAAGATACATTATGGGAACTTCAAATTATACATTATGTTATGGAGGATCGTTTGTTATCATCAATGTATATATTGATTTTGATTTTCCAGGAGATTCCTATGAGAGGATATCCACTACTTGGTATGAGTTTTTTTTAGTTATCCATAATTTTATCATTAGAATTTCCCTCCTTATAGTTTTGTCATATTTTGTAATTTAACCTAACGCACACACACCACATGATAAAAAACTACTTTTTACAAAATTAATTTTAAAAAATAAATTTAGAGAATAAAAAATTATGTACTAATTGTAAATATTTCACGAAGATAAAAAATATGAAAACAAAAATAGAATAATTGAGATCGCCTCACTTGATTGGAATAACAACATTCACGAATAAGGATGTAGAAATAAATCAGTATTTTGGTAATTAAAAATTCATCATGAAAATGAAAATATATATTATCTTGAGATAAAATATATTTGAATAAAGAATAAATGAAATATTAGGTATTTATTAAATGTAGGGAACCCATATAACTATTACAAATCTATATGTTGGAATAGTATATTGACCTTTAGAGTAGTGGCATAAATATTGAAATAAGAAAATAAAAGATAGTAATAGTAACATGACTATTAAAATAGTATCATCGCCTATGGAAGAGTAAAATAATATTTAGGTATCACATAAATTACAAATAATAAATATTTAAACCATGGTAGTAGGAAATTAATGTTTTAAAAATGGTAAATTTAGT
This sequence comes from Viscum album, assembly GCA_963277665.1. NCBI lineage: Eukaryota > Viridiplantae > Streptophyta > Magnoliopsida > Santalales > Viscaceae > Viscum > Viscum album. Next base: position 604,666,063 of record OY728139.1, on the reverse strand, counting down.
GTTTATATTTTTATTAAAAAAAATATTTTTTACTTTTCACTTTTTTAATAAATATATTAATTTAAAATAAGGATTAATTTTTGTGAATTTTTTTTATATTTTAATATATTGATTTATTATCATTATAATATAATTTTATGTGACCATAAATAATTTTTCAAAGGTTCAGAAAAGCATTCAATATATTGAAATTGGCATTTTTTGAATAAATATTTATTTTATTTATAAATAAAATTTTTAATATATATAAATTATTTCTCATAAAACTCATATAATTTTTTGAATCCACACATCAAAAAAAAATTTGGGTGAATTTTTGGTAATTTTCTAAAATATTTCAATTTTCGTAAAAGGAGAAATATAGTAAAATACACAGTTTATCATTATAAGCTAAAAAATAATTGTTTTATCCAAGATAATGTAAGAACCCATTAGTTCAAAATCACATAAACCATTTACTACATATAATCACAGTAATAAATATATTGGTTTTCATGAGCCAAAATATAAAACTAATGAATATAATGTTAAAAAATCCCTCTCTTCCCCTTATAAAAAACTATTTATCCCCACACATTCTTATAAAAAATTATAGGACTAGGAACTTTCCAAATTTATGGTCATATCTAATAAAAAAATTATTTTCCATTTCCTAGTGCTATTGGACTAATCTAATGACTATTTCAATGATCCATTAGGGGTAGCTTAAAGAGTAGGCGACTAAAAGAAGATGTAAGATTCTTGGTTGAAAAATTTCAATATTTTAATTCTTTTACCATTCCTTATAATCTATATGCACCTAAAAAAGATTATATAATATTACTAAAGATATGGATATTTTATTTTTATAGTGTAATATCCATATTAAAACCTCCCATATTTCATTTCTAAAATGATATTTTTAATCACAATATGGTTAGTTTGTTGTCTCCATGAATACACAAATTTGTTTCCTCAACCACCTTCAAGGGTGCATATAATACAACTATTATGGTTAAATAGTTTTTTAATCAGTATATTATAAATAATTTCATGTTGTTGTATTATTATATTTCCTTAATATTAATTTAAATGAATCTATTTTGTGATGTGTTGTAAAACCGCAAAAATGAACATACTATGCAATGTTAACATTTTTACTCAGTTATTTTCCCTATGTTCTAAATCATATAGCTAAATGGTAAAACTTTTTTTATTGATTTTTATGAATACAATTTCACCTAAATTATATATTTTTATTCCCATTATAAATTAAATTCAATAATTACACACGAGTGATCTGACCGTGGAACCATGAAATGAATTCTACCGAAAAGAAACAATTAAACATTATATCTTATTTAAATGGTTATAAATGAAAAAATAATATTATAATAAATACAATAAATATTTAATCCATTATTAGTCATTTAATTGATTATTATAATTTTATTATATGGTACACGATGTGCATGGAATGAATAGATCCAGACACAGGTTAAGGAACTCCTATGAACCACTTATTTTCCTTTGGGTTACAATATCTCTCTCTTTAACATACTTTATATCTCTATTATTCTTATATACCTCTTATATATTGGTTATATATTCACCAAAATTAAAAACATTTCTAATTCATATTTCCCTAATGGGGATAGAAATGGTTTAAAGTTTTCCTTCTTGATATCTTTCAAAATGTTGAATAAAGAGAAATTCTATGTTTTCCTTGCCTCAATTAGTTTACCAATCAATGAAATATTTTTAAAAATAAATGGTTTATTAAAACATTATTTTTATGTATAACACCATCATATTTCTCATTCCATTTTTTAGAAACTATTATGAATTTACCTTCATTAAATGCTCTCTAAGATTTTTCATAAAGGGCAACTTAAATGGAATCATTGTAAAATTATATCTCTACCCATTTTTATGAATTCATTTTACATGGTATTCAATTTAATGTTATATTATTTATCATTACTATAATAACATCCAATAATTATTTAATCCATTCATTCATAGAAACCATTTTTATATGCCCTCTAGTTATGGCATAAGACCTGATTTTGAAACCCATTTCTTCTATGGGTTTTTATTATGTTTATTCCCCATGATTTTTTTTACTTTTACTGACCACATAAACATATGTATTGTATTATGGGTGAACCCAGATAATATACCTATTCATTGGGTAATGTGTTTTTCTTCTGAGATGGTATGTATGGAATTATTGAGTTAGCCAAATCAATAATGGGACTATATACACCATGTGATGTTTTTGTTGTTATTGGCCTTTATTTATTCTTATTTCATGATTTATGTTGATATAAAAATAAACTTTTTTCCATGATATGATGTATACATGTATGTTATGTTATTACTCTATAAGATTATTCATGAGCCTTTCTACTTTATATTATCATGTCATGCCTTTTGATTGATATTTTATTTGTCAATGTCACGCTTATTCCATTACTGGGCTTTATAGCTCACCCATTTGTTTATGTACTACCCCATGTTATCCTATATAGTTTTAGGGGATCAAAGGTATTTAAGAGATCATCATGGAGATTGAAACAATTTTTTCTTATTTTAGTTGCCATTTTATGTATCATGAGCCTAGTCTTCCAACGACAGGGTCTTTTTTATCATTTGGTAGTATTTAACTGATATTTATGCAAAAATTAAACTATTAAAATTTATAAAATGATTCTATCGCTATAGATAGTATTATAGGATTCTATAGTAATTTTATGGAATTATGACTAGAATATTTTAGTTAGAACAATATGGATAACTATATGTGTAGTAAAATATAGTAGAATTTTTGTAAAGTATAGATAGAGTGGTTTTAATGAAATTATATCCCTATCTAGATAAAATAAGTGGATGTTTATTTTTCACAATTGTACATATGGGTAATAATCCTAAAAATAGTGCATTGTATATTTCCTTGTTCATCACCTAATGCATGATAATGATTACTTGACATACACATAGTTTGAAACTTAATGTAGATATGATTTATTAAATTCAAAAACTCATTATAAACTATTATGATAAATGTAACTAGGTTCTTAGGTTAGAAAACATAATAAGGAAATCACAATGGATAATGAATATTGAAATATAGATACAAAAAAGATTAGGTTTACCTATAATTTATATGTAATTCCTTGAATGTTGATATTTTACTCTTTATATGTTATCCTATTAATGTATTGTCATCCCATTTTCCTATTATTTAACAAAATGATGGAAAATAGGAGGAACCATTCAAATGAAAAACATGGTAGGTGATGTGATGATTTCCTAAATGATATTAATACCCATATGGAGGTGGTATTAGTGAATTTAATGGAAATAATGGCCTTAATGAGTTATGTTTTGAATAATAACATCAATAAAATAAATTTTTTTATTATTCTATGAAACAAAATGTTGTGGTGGGGAACTTTATGAAACAAAGGCCACCTAATATTGGTTAATTCCCTTAATCATAATCACATAACAATTGATTAATTTTATTAAGAAGTTATTTTCTATTCTCTATTTGTAACATCCCAGGTAAATAAAGAATAATAAATTTTCATATTTATTAATATTTTCGAATTAAATATTAATTTTAATTAAAAGGGGATTCTATGTTCGATAGCGTACTCGATACGCAACGATGAGTTTCTTTGAAAACTTACGTTCACACAAGTAATATAATAATAATATTTTAGATGGTAGATAACATGTAGCCATTGTATGGGCAGGAATGGATAGAAATAACTAAAATATTATTATATATGTTTTTAAATGTTTTTACATTTATCCAATAAAAGATAATGGCTTAAAATACGGAATGAATTCAATTTTAGGCGTATATGCCCCAGTTTTCACTAAAGGTTCACTTATCGCCTTTTGATGGAGAACCGTCATTAAATATAGTTTTTTTCACTCTTATAAATTCTATTGGACCAAATAAAACTCTTCTTTAGAATTGGGACATCAAAATTTACTTTGTGTATTTTTTTGGTATTTTTCCGATAAAGTTCATTTTTTAATGAAGTGTAAAATGTTGTATTTTAATTCAAAACCTCTTTTTAATATAATTTATTTATATGATTAGATTATCATTTGAATTGGTTTTAATGTGAAATTATAATATATTTTTACCATTAAATACAATAGTGGTCATTGGAATCAATTTCACTTTGAAATTGGACTTAAACTAGTGTCAATCTTTTGATACTTATTGTTTCATAAAAACACGCTATTTGTCATGACAGCGGGAATTAATTATTAAATTAATTAATGCAACTTATATGTTTTAAATTTTTTAAAATGGACTTCATTTTTGAATTCGTAATATCAAATATATCTTAGGGTGATGTTTTGGTATTTTTCTGAAAAACTTCAATTTTTGATGAATAGTGAAACCCCTAAGTGGTACTTAAAAAACTGATTTTTCGTTTAAATGAAATTTTACCACCTCTGTGTTTTGAATTTCAAAAATCTGACATACATGGTTGTCATTAAGAAGTAAAATGTGGTTCAATGGGATTAAAATTATTTTTTTGGTAAATAGTAACTTATTAAGTTTTTAATCCTGATTAGAGGTAATTAGTGTAGTTTAAGGTATAAATAATGGTTTAATAATATGAAATGAACTTGACACATGTCCTAACCTCATTGGATGTGTCATGGCCGACCAAAAAAATCCATGGGTCAACTTGGGGACCCCATGGAGCCACTTTGGTTGGAAAATGACATTAATATCTTTTTATTTAAAGTTAAAATAAAAATGACACAAACATGAGTTGTTTTACTAAAACAATTTTTACATGGCGTTATACAAGTCAGATTTTTGACTATAAATATTCATTAGAAATATAAAAATATTTCCTACATCATGATATATTTTTTATAATATTTAGACATTAAATAAATTAAATTAGTTATGACATCATGATGATGCAGTGATTACCTCATTAATAAAGGATTTAAATAAAATGGAAAGATAATGTAAACTCTAAGACCTAAAAATGTCAAAAACCTATAGGATATGTGGATTTATAACCCTTATCACCATACCCTAGAATAATATCAATTTGGGACCTTTTTAATCTGAAACGCATTTTAAAATAAAGTAACATTTCTTTACTTTCCAAGAGTGCCCCTCCTCTCCTCTTATAAATGGCCCCCACCTCTACCACCTTACCCACACTTCCAAAGCCTTTGGCTCGGCCAACACCTGCCCATTTTGTCTCTCCACTTTCCTCTCTTACTCCTTGAAGCCTATCATTGGTCAGAAGTCTTCTCAAGGAAGCCTTTTTGCTCAAACCAAACGGAGTTACCCGATTTTAAGGTAATGTCTTCACTTGTGTTCTTTTGTTTTATTTTGCTTCTCCAACCCCCTAAACTCTTTTTATTCATTTATTTTGTAACAACAACAGTATATTCATTATAATAGGATATTTTTATAAGAATATTTCTAGCTACACTTATACACATATACATCTAATGGTTAAATAACATACTGTTTCTGTGGTTGGCGAATTTCTGCCTCACGAAACGATGATTGTTCAATATTCTTTTAAACACATTTAATGGTGGCCATTAATATTTCACTCTATATATATATGATATATATTATGTTTATGTTTTCTTTATGGTTCTTTATTTTTCATTTGTGTCTTACCTTTACGGTTTCCATTGTGGGTAAACACGATAATTTCATTTTAGGAAGTGCGGACTACCACCCCCTCAAAGTGATGTGATTCGTTAATGCCATACGTGGGACGTATAAAGGATGGATTTAATGATATTATATATGATATTATGATGGAATTATAATATACCTCTATATCATTATTATTTCTTTCCATTAATTTATGAGATATAAATGAAAGTAGCGTTCATGTGTACGTACGGCTTACCATCTCCATGAACAGTGAATTTCATTTCTTATCCTCAAATGTAATGTACTATTATAAGTACATATAAATAATGGATATATATGATGTATGTTACATATAAATGATGAATATTATTATGGAATTAAAATATTCATATCTCTCGTTTAGTTTTAATTCCATTAATATGACATAGAAATGAAAGTAGCGTTCATGCGTACGTACGGCTTACCGTCTCCATGAACGGTGCATTTCATTTCTTACCTCTAAATGATTATGTGATATTATAAATACATTTATATGCTAGATATATATGATATATATGATATCCAAATCAGGAATGTCGTTCTGGATATAAAGAACCTTTGACCACACGAACAACATGAAATTGTAAGAAATCCACTTTCGACTTAAGAACCAAATATCGACAAAACAAACATTATTAACATAAATGATTACATAATTTTTATAACATGGAAATAAGTTATATAAAAAGAATAATGAACATGAAAAAGGTTCTCAAGCAAATAGAAATTAACTCATGTTTATTATTCAGGACGTTAAAGAACGATCGAGTCAAGTCGGACCCGAGGTAAGGGACTTCGTCTCAATCTCCTTTCATTGAGGCATATTTCGTTTTATACACAACATTATTTTATACGGTGTATAAAACCCTTTGAATTTTACTTTTATACAAAAGGAATATTTTTCTAAGAAGCGTTTTACAAAATGACAAAAAGGAATGTTTCTTTTAATGTACGCGGTGACAACGACCTTTTCCGCCGCCATGAGTATTATGTGGTCTTTGGCTTCCTGAACAAGCCGTAATGTTTTTTTTAAATGAAATAAATACCATATACTCTTTTATGTATTTTGGTATTGAAAATGGTTTTTATAATGGATTTTATATGTCAATATATTTAAGTGATATATTGTGATCAAAGTGTGGAAATGTTTTCTTTCCATTATATTTGTTTTATGTCTTATGATTTTTATAATGGTACTTGGACATTTGATGGGTGGTTACGTGATAAACCATATGACGGGTGGTGCCATGAATACCAGGATGGGTGGTTACGTTATAAACTCCAATGCATTTGTTATGGAAGTTGGCCGTATGGCTATTCCATTAAGTATGTATGGAAGTTGTCCGTATGGCTATTCCATTAAGTGATATGTGTGGAAGTCGACCGTATGGTTATTCCACTTAAGTATGTTTACGTCCCAAGTTAACTTTATATTTTATGTGTTCTTTATATGGGTTTTATGGTAATCCTTTGGTTACAAAATGGTACGTAATGATATTTTATTCAGTGAAGAGTTTTTACTACTACACGAAGGTGAAGGTATTACTTTGATAAAGTATACATGGTTTACTTGATGTTTGAAAAAATAAAAGTTTCCATTATTTGTGTATCCCTTATTGAGCTTTTTATGCTCACCCCAAGTTTTTTTTGAAATGTTTTTCACAGGACTTAATGTGTAATAGGGTCAAGGATGGGATCAAGGGAAAGTCATGCTATTTAAAACATGTAACTGGGCATGTTTCTTTTTAAGGGTTTTTTTATTCTATGGAAACTCAGTAGAAGTGTCTACTTTGTAAACTTTTGAGATGTAATAGTTATGTCCTAATTCTCTAAAACTCTAAACCTGAAAAGATCCTCAATGTGAATTATTCATTTAATTCAATATTAAGTAAGGTTTAAGGCTGGGGCCTTATAGTTGGTATCAGAGGTCGGTTTAGATAACATTAGGAGTTAGAATTATATTAAATTATTATCCAAAAATATTTTTTTTTGGAATGATATAGCATTTTAAGATTACCATGTTGCTTCATCTGAGACATGTCTGTTAAGAATGATTTTTCATAGAGGAAACAAAACATCTTTTCTGGGAAGGCATACAGAGGGAAATGACCTTTCAAATTAGTATCCTGAGATGGTCAGAATCAGAACTAAATAGTTTTCTGTAGTGATGGCTTAGTTGAATCAGGTGAAAAAATTTCGTTGTTTTTATTGATGATATTTTGGTGTTTTTGAAATGTAAATAGGATCATGAAAGACATTTAAGGGTTATTTTTCAAACCTTAAAAGAAAAGAAATTGTATGGGAAATTCAGCAAGTGTGAGATTTGGTTGCAACAAATTTCATTTGTTGGACATATTGTTTCTAAAGATGGGATAACTGTTGATCCGGCAAAAACAAAGGTTGTTGGAGAATTTCCAAGACCCACAAATGTAACTCAGATTCATAGATTCCTTGGTTTGGTAGGCTATTACCGAAGGTTTGTTAGAAATTTTTCACGGTTAGCTAGTGCAATGACAAAGCTAACTCGGAAGGGTGATAAGTTTATCTAGACAAAAGAATGTGATGATTTTTTTCAGGAACTGAAAAGAAGATTGGTGAATGCTCCAGTTTTGGCACTACCTTCCAGGAATGGTGAGTTTGTTATCTACAGTGTTGCTTCATTGAAAGGACTTGGTTGTGTCCTAATGCAGAATGATCAATTAATTGCTTATGCTTCATGTCAGTTGAAAACTCATTAGGTAAATTACCCTACACATGATTTACAATTAGCTGCTGTAGTTTTCGCTTTAAAAATTTGGAGGCATCATTTGTATGGAGTAAAGTGTGAAATATATACCGATCACAAAAGTTTAAAGTATATATTCACTCAGAAAGAATTTAACATGAGACAGAGGAGATGGCTTGAATTAATCAAGTATTATGATTGTACAATTCATTACCATCCGGGAAAATCAAATAAAGTGGCTGATGCTTTGAGTAGAAAATGTAATGCTTCGTTAGCAATGTTGCGTTTGGAATGTGATCCTTTGGTTAAGGATTTGATGAAATTTGTCATAAAAGTTGTTGGTGTAGGATGTTCTTCTGTTTTGTTTCAGGTATCAGTGAAATCATCTCTATTAGACAGAATCAAGCAAGCACAGAAGCAAGATAGTGAGTTGCAGAAAAAGGTAGAGCTGGTTTAGAAAGGTAAGTTGCCTGAATTCAACATTGATAATGATTGCGTTTTGAGATTTGGGAAGAGATTGTGTGTGCCTTGTGATTCACAGTTGAAGAGAGAGTTGTTATGTAAATCTCATAGTTCTCTATTTTCAGTTCATCCTGGTAGTACTAAGATGTACAGAGATCTGTGGGTGTATTACTGGTGGGAAGGGATGAAAAGAGATGTTGCTGATTTTACTGTGAAGTGTTTGACATGTCAACAGGTTAAAGCAGAGTAGCAGTTACCAAAAGGGATGATTCAACCTTTACCAGTGCAAGAGTGGAAATTGGAAAACATATCCATGGACTTTGATGTGGGATTACCGAGGACATCTCGAGGTAATAATTCAATATGGGTTATTGTTGATCGCTTGGCTAAATCTTCTCATTTCCTTGCTATACGAGATACTTTTTCAATAGATCAAATTTACCATTTGTATCTTAAAGAGATAGTGAGGTTACATGGAGTTCCTCTCTCCATTGTATCTGACCATGATCTGAGGTTTACTTCTCACTTTTGGAAAGGCCTTCAGAAGTTGTTGGGTACTGAATTTAATTTTAGTACAACATTTCATCTGCCATCAGTTGGGCAGTCAGAACGAACAACTCTTACATTGGAGGATATGCTACGTGCTTGTTCGATGGATTATCAGGGAAGTTGGGACCAACATCTTGCTTTGGTTTAGTTTTCTTATAACAACAGTTTTCATTCCAGTATACAAATGGCACAATTTGAGGCATTATATGGGAAGCGGTGTCAAACTCCAGCTTTCTGGGATGAAGTGGGTGAAAGGAAGTTGATGGGACTAGAATTCGTAGAAGAGATGGCAAAAAAAGTTCAGTTGATTCAGAAACACATGAGAACAGCTCAAAGCAGGCAAAAGAGTTATGCGGATAACTGGAGGAAGGATCTATCTTTCGAGGTAGGTGATCATGTTTTTTCTCAAGGTTTCTCCATGGAAAAGTGTGATGAGATTTGGTAATAAAGGAAAGTTGTGTCCAAGGTTCATTGGACGATATGAAATTCTGGAGAGAGTTGGATCAGTTGCTTACAGAGTGGCTTTACCTCCGAGTTTATCTCAGGTACACAATATTTTTCATGTTTCGATGTTGAGGAAGTATATTCCAGATCCATCTCATGTTTTGAGTCCAGAGGTAGTTCAGCTGGAGGAGAACCTATCTTATGAAGAAAAACCAGTCCAGATTCTTGACCGAAGAGAGCAAGTGTTGCAAAATAGGTTAATTCACCAGGTAAAGGTTTTTTTGGAAAAACCATATGGTTGAAGAGGCAACGTGGGAATCTGAAAATTCTATGAGCGATAAATACCCCCCACTTATTTTGATAAGTGAATAAAATTGTGAGGACGCAATTCCCAAAAGGGGGGAAGGATGTAACATCCCAGGTAAATAAAGAATAATAAATTTTTATATTTATTAATATTTTCGAATTAAATATTAATTTTAATTAAAAGGGTTTTCTATGTTCGATAGCGTACTCGATACGCAACGATGAGTTTCTTTGAAAACTTACGTTACACACTAGTAATATAATAATATTATTTTAAATGGTAGTTAACATGTAGCCGTTGTATTGGTGGGAATGGATAGAAATAACTAAAATATAATTATATATGTTTTTTAAATGTTTTTACATTTATCCAATAAAAGATAATGTCTTAAAATACGGAAAGAATTCAATTTTAGGCGTATATGCCCCAGTTTTCACTAAAGGTTCACATATCGCCTTTTAATGGTGAACCGTCATTAAATATAGTTTTCTTCACTATTATAAATTCTATTGGACCAAATAAAACTCTTCTTTAGAATTGGTACATCAAAATTTACTTCGTGTAAATTTTTGGTATTTTTCCGATAAAGTTCATTTTTTAATGAATAGTGTAAAATGTTGTATTTTAATTCAAAACCAATTTTTCATATAATTTATTTATATGATTAGATTATCTTTTGAATTGGTTTTAAAGTGAAATAAGAATATATTTTTACCATTAAATCCAATAGTGGTCGTTGGAATCAATTTCACTTGGAAATTGGACTTAAACTAGTGTCAATCTTTTGATACTTATTGTTTCATAAAAACAAGCTATTTGTCATGATAGTGGGAATTAATTATTAAATTAATTAATGCAACTTATATGATTTAAATTTCTTAAAATGGACTTCATTTTTGAATTTGTAATATCAAATATAGCTTAGGGTGAAGTTTTGGTATTTTTCTGAAAAACGTCAATTTTTTATGAATAGTGAAACCACTAAGGGGTACATAAAAAACTGATTTTTCATTTAAATGAAATTTTACCACCTCTGTGTTTTGAATTTCAAAAATCTGACATACATGGTTTTCATTAAGAAGTAAAATGTGGTTCAATGGGATTAAAATAATTTTTTGGTGAATAGTAACTTATTATGTTTTTAATCGCGATTAGAGGTAATTAGTGTAGTTTAAGGTAAAAATAATGTTTTAATAATATTAAATGAACATAACACATTTCCTAACCTCATTGGATGTGTCATGGCCGACCAAAAAAATCCATGGGTCAACTTGGGGACCCCATGGAGACACTTTTGTTGGAAAATGACATTAATATCTTTTTATTTAATGTTAAAATAAAAATGACACAAACATGAGTTTTTTTACTAAAACAATTTTTACATGGGGTTATACAAGTCAGAATTTTGACTGTAAATATTCATTAAAAAGATAAAAATATTTCCTACATCATTATAGTTTTTTTATAATTTTTAAACTTTAAATAAACTAAATTATTTATGACATCATGATAATACAGTGATTACCTCATTAATAAAGGATTTAAATAAAATGGAAAGATAATGTAAAATCTAAGACCTACACATGTCCAAAACCTATTTTATGGGTAAATTTCGAACCCTTATCACCATAACCTAGAAATATATCAATGTGGGACCTTTTGAATACGAAAATCATTTTAAAATAAAGTAACATTTCTTTACTCTCCATGAGTGCCCCTCCTCTCCTCTTATAAAAGGCCCCCACCTCTACAACCTTACCCACACTTCCAAAGCCTTTGGCTCAGCCAACCCCTGCCCATTTTGTCTCTCCACTTCCCTCTATTAATCCTTGAATCCTAAATTTTGGCAGAAGTCTTCCCAAGGAACCCTTTGAGCTCAAACCAAATGGAGTTACCTGATTTTAAGGTAATGTCTTCACTTGAGTTCTTTTGTTTTATTTTGCTTCTCCAACCCCCTAAACTATTTTTATTCGTTTCTTTTGTAAGAAATACAGTATCTTAAATATACTAGGATGTTTTTATAAGAATATTTCGAGCTACACTTACAAACATCTACATCTAATGGTTAAGTAACATATTGTTTCTGTGGTTGGCGAATTTCTGCCTCACGAAACGATGATTGTTCAATCTTCTTTTAAACACCTTTAATGGTGGCCATTAATATGTCACTCTTTTTATATATGATATATATTATGTTTATGTTTTCCTTATGATTCTTTATTTTTCATTTTTGGTTTACCTTTACGGTTTCTGTTGTGGGTAAACACGATAATTTCATTTTAGGAAGTGCGGACTACCGCCCCCTCAAAGTGATGTGATTCGTTAATGCCATACGTTGGACGTATAAAGGATGGATTTAATGATATTATATATGATATTATACTGGAATTATAATATACCTATATATCATTATTATTTCATTCCATTAATGTATAATATAGAAATGAAAGTAGCGTTCATGCGTACGTACGGCTTACCGTCTCCATGAACGGTGCATTTCATTTCTTATCCCCAAATGTAATGTACTATTATAAGTACATATATATAATGGATATATATGATGTATGTTACATATAAATGATGAATATTATTCTAGAATTAAAATATACATACCTCTCATTTAGTTTTAATTCCATTAATATGACATAGAAATGAAAGTAGCGTTCATGCGTACGTACAGCTTACCGTCTCCATGAACGGTGAATTTCATTTCTTACCTCTAAATGATTATGTGATATTATAAATACATGTATAGGATAGATATATATGATATATATGATATCCAAATCAGGAATTTCATTCTGGATATAATGAACCTTTGACCACACGAATAACATGAAATTGTAAGAAGTCCACATTCGACTTAAGAACCAAATATCGACAAAACAAACATTATTAACATAAATGATTAAATAATGTTTATAACGTGGGAATAAGTGATATAAAAGGAATAATGAACATTAAAAAGGTTCTTAAGCAAATAGAAATTAACTCAAGTTTATTATTCAGGACGTTAAATAACGATCGAGTCAAGTCGGACCCGAGGTAAGGGACTTCGTCTCAATCTCCTTTCATTGAGGCATATTTCGTTTTATACATAACTTTATTTTATACGGTGTATAATACCCTTTGACTTTTACTTTTATACAAAATTAATCTTTTTCTACGAAGCATTCTACAAAATGACAAAAAGTAATGTTTCTTTTAACGTACGTGGTGACAACGACCTTTTCCACCACCGTGAGTATTATTTGGTCTTTGGCTTCCTGAACAAGTTGTAATGTTTTTTTAAATGAAATAAATACCATATACTCTTTTATTTATTTTGGTATTGAAAATGGTTTTTATAATGGATTTTTGTGTCAATATATTTAAGTGATATATTGTTATCAAAGTGTGGAAATTTTTTCTTTCCATTATATTTGTTTTATGTCTTATGATTTTTATAATGGTACTCGGACATTTGACGGGTGGTTATGTGATAAACCATATGACGGGTGGTGCCGTGAATACCAGGATGGGTGGTTATGTTATTACCTCCAATGAATTGGGTATGGAAGTCGGCCATATGGCTATTCCATTAAGTATGTATGGAAGTTGGCCGCATGGCTATTCCATTAAGTGATTTGTGTGGAAGTCAACCGTATGGTTATTCTACTTAAGTATGTTTATATCTCAAGTTACCTTTATATGTTATGTGTTCTTTATATGGGTTTTATGGTAATCCTTTATTTACAAAAAGGTAAGTAATGATATTTTATTCAGTGAAGATTTTTTACTACTTCATGAAGGTGAAGGTATTACTTTGATAAAGTATACATGGTTTACTTGACGTTTAAAAAACTGACAGTTTTCATTCTTTGTGTATCCCTTACTGAGTTTTTTCTGCTCACCACAAGTTTTTTTGAAATTTTTTTCACAGGACTTAATGTGGAATAGGGTCAAGGATGGGATCAGGGGAAAGTCATGCTATATAAAACATGGAACTGGACATGTTTCTTTTTAAGGGTTTTTTTATTCTATGGAAACTTAGTAGAAGTGTCTACATTGTAATCTTTTGAGATGTAACAGTTATTTCCTAATTCTCTAAAACTCTAAACCTGAAAAGATCCTCAATGTGAATTATTCATTTAATTCAATATTAAGTAAGGTTTAAGGCCTGGGCCTTATACTATTTATCAAATGAAGATAATTTTTTTGATACTGATCGTCATGAAGTGGGAATTGATCAGTGGTTGAAACTAATCAATATAAGGAATTCAATTCCATGGGATGAGATGATTTCCAATAAAAATTACAATAAATATTTTACCTAAACAAATAATAATTAAAAGGATAATAATATTCTCAAACTAAAGAAAAATATAGTTTAAATATTGGGAATATGAGGGATACTTTATAAGGAATGAATGATGTGGATCTTAATTTTTCATCAACACCAATATTGGGGTTGACCATTTCAATATTGGGTTTTATCCATGTCTATAAAAAGACATAGACATTCAAGACTTTGATAGAAATTAATAGATTTCTTAATGTTCCATTAAGGTTGGGATGGATATCAGAATCCCTCAGTGGTCTAAACAGTCTGGAGATTGAAAGCATGAAATGGAGGTTTTCATGAGGACTATTGGATAAATACCATAGAAAAAACAAAACCTAACTTCCCATTTGTTAAAAATACAGGAATTAGAATCCTGAAAACTTTCTCAAGCTAACCACTAGATTCATGAAATTTGAAAAATATGAGAATTAGTCTAATCAGTGATAATTTGATATGAAGAAACCCAATAATGTGATGGGAGAAAAGAAGTTTAAAATAAATTACAAAATGATAGTCTAGTGTTTCAAATACAATGAAAATGGGGATTATGAAAAAAAATTCCCTATGAAAATGGTTTTTGTATAGAATCATCAATAACAACCTTCAAGGTCAACAGAATAGGGAATTTCAAATGATCTCACTACTATTGAGGTGGGTCCCAACAATAATTTTTTTAAAGGTATGTATGTTATTTTTTAATAAATTGTGAATTGACTTTTGTATTATGGTTTTACAAATTTTTGATAACATTCACACGTAGTGGAAATATTCAAAAACCACCTCAAAATATTTCGGTCGAGCTATATATGAAAAATAAAAAAAAAACTCCTAAGTATATAACTCTTTTGTGGTCAATTTTTGTGGATTGAACCTATATGATAATTTCATGTTAGATTATATAGTTTATTTAAATGCTATATTGGGCATGGGTTGGATATCATTATATAAATGGTACATCAACTATTGAGAGAGAGAGAGATCACTCTTCATATCTCAAGTAATCCATTGATTATATATAACTATGTGGTGGTGGATGAATCTTTTATTAATATTCATTTCATTATTTGATATAATTTATTTATATGAAATCATATCTTACCCGTATGATTTAGATAAAGGATAGAATCGTGATTTAATACATTCCCATTATGAGTGAATATACTATTGTATTCCTTGAAATATTGTCTAGACATCCTCTTGGATAAGAGGTTAGTTATAAGTTTAACATCTTGAAGGACCTCTTCCATTATCCAATAGTCCATATTGAATATACACAATTGAGTTTGGATAACTAAGGAAGACATGATAGGAGAATATTGACAATGGTTTCATATGACAGAGTGCTTCACTATAGACTGTTCTAGTGCACTTTGTGAAGATAAATGACAAGTCAATTCTTTGATTTAATTACTGTCATGATATCAAAAAAATTGTTCTAAATAACAAGAATCTCCTTCCTCAGAGAGATGAATTTTCTTGTCAAATATATAGGGCCTTTTATTTATCTATGGTGGCCTTTCTGTCGATATATCACTAATAAATGTTGAAAAATGGTGATATGTCTATGTATATCGTTCGAATGTGGTATAGACATTATGTGTTCATAGTTATTCACTCTTAAATCAATAATTTTACAACAATCATTATCATTTTAATGGATATTTTAATTAGTGATTACCTTGAAAAATATGTGGTAGTCATTATAAATGAATATCTTATATACTCTAAGGGAAAGGAGGTCAATGAGGATAATTAGAAAATTGTTGTAAATACCTTACTAAAAGATATTCTATATAATTTTTAAATTAGTTGTGAGTTCGGTATGGAGTATGTATCATTTTTGTGGCATGTTATCACCATAAAAACGATATATATATCCCCTTAAAAGACATAGGATTTCAAGTAGTGGTCGACAACAAAATCTATAATAGATATCGGAACATTGAAGATACTAGTTAAGTATTACTGTTGATTTACGAGAACATTATGGTGATTTTAAAACCTACTATCCAATTTGACTATAATGGGAGTAAAGTTTCTCTTGACTATTGAAGGTGAATAAAGCTATAATGAATGGAAAAAGAGGAATATCACTACACCAGTCCACATTATTCTATAAAGTGAGGAACTATTCATGGTATATATTCATTCAGTAAGAAATTTAAGGGGATTTATAATATTGCAGATTTATAAGGGGATAAAATATTCATCAAGGCAGTTTAATGATTATGATCATATCAATTTAACACATCACCCATTGTTGGCTGTAGTGATCGTTTAATTAAAAATATACAACAACTTCATTTTAAGAAGAACAATGAAATGTAAATGTATAATAATATCCTTAAATATATATTCATAGATATGGAGCTAAATACTTACTAGAAAAGATGGTTACTGATGATCAAGGACTACGACTGGATAATCCATTAATATCATTGGAATGAAAATAAAATAGATGATGTTATAAAAATAAAGGATCCTACAAAATTGACAATTTTTATAATAAGGAGGTATATAATATTATTATACATGAAAATATTGTACTTGAGGATCATAAATGAATGAAACAAATCGCCATTCCTTTTTCAAATTATTCCTCAACCATCCCTTATAGAGAAGATAATGGATGCTCAATGAGATGAGGTAGAGATATAGAACAATTTGGAAGATATAAGTAATGAAAAATACTTAAAGTTAAAAACTATTTTAGATTTAGTTTTAAAATTTGGTTCATGACTAGGTGAAGATAAAATCATGAGGTAAATAAGGATTTATTGAATGATGCACAAATCTCAACTATATTTATCCATAAAATGAGTAAAAATATGCATTCTTATCTCCAAGATCACTATTTTTGGGACAATATGTGTAAGGATATAATATAATATACATCAAAATTTATAGTATGTCAATACCTAATGTATGAAGGAAAAATTTCTAAGGTGGTGATGAAATAATCACCCATACGTACATGGAAATTGAAAAACATCCCCATATATATTTTCAATAGTCATAAAAATACATGAAGAAGAAATAATTATATATGGAATTTAGTGGATCATATTATAAAGAATTGTGACATCATTATAATTTGAGAGGATATATCACTCGATCAATACAAAAAGATATAAATCAAAAAAGTGGTGAGGTTATAAAAAATAGAACTATCGATTATATTTTACTGATATCTATTATATAAATCTATGTTTTGGAATGTCTGCAACTTGTTCTAAAAACTAAATTGAACCTCATTATGTCTATTCACTACCAAATTGATATCCAATTTGAGTGTACTGTTCATACACCAAAAGATAGGCTGAGGATATACTGAATGGACTTCATTAGAAGATGAGATCAATATGATCCGTAGGTCGAATTCATATACAAAAATAACATTCGAAGTATAATACAATGGCTCCATGTTAATCCCTTTATTAGATTCTATGTATAACAACTATGTTCAGTATGAAGGGGGTTGGGGAATTAAAGATGTCGATAGCTAAAATGTTAACAAGAATAGTAGAAAAGGTCACGACCATTTATCATCACATTGGGTATGCTCAAATTTTATAGAATGGATATTTTTAAAATCATCGATGATACATGGAGTTAAATGATAGAGATAAATTGTACATCCACATACCTCCATGGAATATATTCATGAGATTTTTGAATAATTTTACTATATGGTTAATCATCCCCTTTGAACGTAATGATCATATCAGAGTAGTGAAAAACCAACATGAATTACCTCCAACCATGTCTCAAGTACATGATATATTCAATAAATCCCAATTATAGATATATGTAATTGAACCTTCACATGAACGAAATCCAAAGGATCTATAGCTGTAAAATGATCTCTTTTGTGGTAAAGCCAATGATGATCAAAGAAAGTGGAGATAATGATCTATGTAATAAGAAAAATAACCTATTAAAAGTACTATAGTGGAACCAAAAGTATGAGGAAGCATCTTGAAAACTAGAGGAATCCATGAAGATGAAGTACCCTCACCTTTCATAATCTTATTATATAATATTAAAATGAGAGGGATATATTTCTTTATAGGATAAGAATTTAATAACCCCAAATATTATCAATGGAATTTACATTCTTATAATTCTCTCATATTTATTAATGGAACATAATTCTCTTAGAACATATGATAAAACAAACTATATTTAATATATTCAACTAAAAATTACATTAATATAATAAATGTGTCTATAAAAACAATGATATTTCATGCGGAGAAATTGTATAATATAAAAACAATAATATTAAAAAATTTATCTCCTAAATCCAATTGAATTATGGAACTCATAGACAATGTTGACGAAATAAACTAGATTAATAAAAAGGAAATATTAATATTAATAATGAAATTATATATAACATATTGATAAAATATATATGAATGAATACTGAGGTGTTTATTGGATGTATGTAACCCATATGATTATTAAAAGTCTCACTATTGGAAAATTAATCTGGAAATTGGAATAGTAATCTTGATATTTGATTATTAATTTGACAATAAAGAAAATTAGCATGACTGTTAGAATTGTATAATCACCTATTTAATTTTAAAATAATATTTAAGTGTCCTACAAATATAAAATATGATATATTTATGCCATGTTAAAAGTAAATAAGTTTTCTAAAAATGATATATTTATTGTTATTATATTTGTAAAATATAAAATTTTCACTCGTGCTTTTATAAAAAATATAATGATTAGAAATAAATATTTTATTTCACAAAATCGGTTTATAAATTAATATTATTTGATTTTACAATGATAATTTAATTTTTTGATACCATATGTATTTTTTCAAATGGTCTTAAAACCAATCATAATATTAAAATTAGTATTTTTAGAATTAATTAGGATTTTATTAAAATTTAAAATATTCATATTTTGAATATTAATTTCATAAAATTTGATTCATTTCAAGAATATATTCTGGAAAAAATTATCGGAACGAATTTTTGGTAATTTTTGGATATAATTAATTATTTGTGAATAATATAATACAGTATTATATGATATTTTATATTATATGCTAAATAGATGATGTTTTGAGTCATGAGGGATATATGCACCAGTCAGTTCAAACTCCAATGAACAATGTACATTATATAGTCAAAATAATCAATAATATTTGTTTTATTTATGCAAAATAATATACTAATGAATATTATATTCAAAAAAACACTCATCTATTCCCCTTTTAAATACAACCCCTTCTCCTCACAAGTATTAACCCTAATATATTTACAGATATCTAACCATATCCCTTCCCAAACCACTATACCATGTATTTCAACTATTTTTATATTCTAAATAACTTTTCAAGGATCCTCATGTGGTATCATAAGAGGATCGGGCTAAAGGATATCTTAAAATTCATGATAATATCTTTCAATTTTATTCTTCTTTTACCACCACTTATAATGTAAATCTACCTAATGTAAAATCATTATCCTACATATATTTAAATTTTATTATTATGGGTGAATAATTATTATAATCCATCTCTTCATTCATTTCTAAAATGAAAATTTTTCTTGTAATAAATTGGCTAACCATATAAGTGAATAATACAATTGTTTTTCTTCCATTGACTTCAAGGATATCCGTAAAATTATTAATATGGTTAAATAAGAATATGATAAAAATATTATGACATAATTCATGTTCTGGAATGAACAAATATCCATAATATTAAATAAAATGATTGTTGTTCAAAATGGTGAGTAAAACTATCTAAATAAACTAACCACATAACAATAACATTTCTTCAAAATGATTTTTCCAATGGCAGAAGAAATATGGACACATGAGAATACTTAAATTTTTTAGGGTTATGAATACCATTTATTATCAATTCTATTATCATTTTCTCATATGTAAAAAATTATATCTTTATCGATGGCTGATTAGACATTGGAACAATGAATGAGATTCTCCCAAAACAAGAAAATTATTCCTTAAATTTGATTGAAAATGTTATAAATGAACATGATAAAATTATAATAAATAAAAAAAATAAGTAAAATGTTATTTTTTATTTTAATAAATAATATAATTTGATTACCCCAGACATTATGTGAATGAGATTAATGGATCCAGATATAAGGTAATGGATTTCAATGAACCATCATTCTTTTCATAGGGTTATTCTCTATATCTATATTTAACTAACATTCTATATAAATTCATCTTATATATCTATTAAATTTTGTTTATATGAATCCCATTCATATATACCAAGTGTAATTAATATTTTCATGATTTTTATATAAATTTTATAACGTTTTCATTCTCAATTCCTTTTAAAAATCCGATTAAATGTAATATCAATGTTTTCTTTTCTTCAGCAAAAGTAAAACTGGAGAATTGTTTTAAAACATATTTAGTTTTTAAAGAAACATATTTTTATTTGGAATGAAATTTTAATTGACTCATGTTTCTAAGGAAACTATTATGATATCTCCATTTTTAAAGTTGGTTTAACCCTTTTCCTAAATCCCCACTTAAATAAAGTATTTCAAAAATTTATTCGATTCATTTTTATATATCCAATTTACATGGTATACATTTTCTTATTATATTTATCAATTTTTAAATACTAATTGTAACACCCCACTATTTCATAGTATGTTATCTCATTAAAGTAATTCAACAGCTTGTGTTACACGCAACACTGATTTCGAGCACACCACAACTTTCCAAAATAGCTGTTTAAAAAGTGGTTCTGAATAGTACTAACTACATTTTTAATCTTATATACTCTATATAATTTTAACATCTATATTATGTGTTTCTTAGATATAATATAAGAACAAATTCATTGTTCAGATAAAAGAATAATTTTTTAAAAAATGCATTTTTACTGCCTTTTAATGTAGAACCCTTTTTAAAACTAATATTTGACACTCTTATAAATTCAATTTATTGAAATTAAATTTTTCTTTATAATAGGGACATAAAAATTTAGTTTGGATAAATTTTTCGTATGTTTCTGATAACTTTCATATTTTAACGAATAGTGAAAATTATTATCATTAAATTGAAAACAACTTTTCCAATTGAAATAATTTGTAGTTCTAAATTATGAATTTGAAATTTTTTTAAGTGTAATGAGATTATATTTCTATCATTTAATACATTTTTTGTCATTATAAGTAATTTTACATTTATATTTGACATAAACACATGTCAATCTTTTGATAGTCTGTACTTTTTAAAAACCCGCTTTTTGGTTTTGACAATGGGAATTAATATTCAATTAATAAATGCAACATATATGTTTTGAATTTCGTAAAATGGGCTTCATTTTTGAATTTGGAATATCAAAATTAGCTTACAGTGAGTATTTGGTATTTTTCTGAAATCATTCAATTTTTGATGAATAGTTAAAAACATTGTGTTGTTATTTAAAACTGACCTTTTATTTAAATAATTATTTATTTTATTTAAATTTATTTTAAGTCAAAATAGTTATTTAATACCTATATATGTATAATGTAATTCATTAGAGTCATTTTATAATAAAAGTTTATGTATAAAATTTTATGTATAAAATTTTATTGAACTTTTTGACCTCTTTTACCCACCTTTAGACACGTTAGCAAATTTACATAAAATGTAATTTTACCATTTATGTGAGTTGAATTTCAAAAACCCGAGAGACACGGTTGATATCATTAATTTAAATGTGATTCAATAAGATGAAAATAAATTTTGGTGAATAGTAATTTTTGAATTTTAATTACCACGGTTAAAAGTAAATAGGTTAATTAAAGGTAAAAATGATATTATAAGTACCCTAACACATGTCCTAATTCTATTGGATAAGTTTAATTTGAAAAAAAACTTAAGAACAAAACATGACCCTTTAGGTTCAGTTGGGTTAGATTAGGACATTTATTATTATTTTATTTAAAGAAGAGTTAAAAGTGTCAAATTAATAGTTTATTAACTAAAACACTTCTAATATAGGGTTATACATAAGATAAATTCGACTATAAATATTAATTAGAAAGATAAAATGATTTCATACATAATGGTATCTTATTTATAATTTTATGAATTTATATAATTTAATTTATTTATGACATAATGATGATGAAATAATTATTTTATTAATTAAATATTAAAATAATTGATATTATTAATATCAAAATAAATGAAAATTGATACATTTGATAAATTCCACTGATTTTATAGGTTTATATGACATGTTAGGGTTGATTATATAATTTTATTAAGTGATAAGGTTTTTAATACTTTCACAATAACAAAATACCAAATATTGTCAAAATTGACATAAATTAATTTTTAAAACAAATACTATATTATTGGATGAAATAAAATTCCAAAAAATCTATGTTCATCGAAAATGGTAAAATAATATTATATAAGTCATTAATGAACCACTTTAGGTTCTGTTGTTGTTAGTTTAGAGTAATTTTATTAACCATATAGTGTAAGAATACAAGAAGACATAATAAAAGTTGAACTATATAACTAAGAGTTAAATATCAAAGATAAGGTTAAAATGGTAACCTAAACATGTCTAAAACCCATTTTTTGAGTTTATTTCGACCCATAACCACCTAAGGCTCGAAATAAATTCATTTTGAGCCATTATAAACCACATATTATTGTATTATAAATTAATATTTTAATCTTTTCCTGAAGTGACCCTCACCCCACTTGTAAAAGGGAACATCCCCTTCTCTAAAAATCACACCTCCAAATCCATTTGGGTCGCCCAAAACCTGCCCAAATATCCTTCAAATTTCCCTCACATCAACCTACAGTCCATAATTTTATCATAAATCCAACTTAAGAATCCCTTTTGATCAGCTCAAAAGGAAACACCCGAAGAAGAGGTAATAATTTCACCACCCTCTTTCAAATTCTTTTCTTCTTCCACTTCCTCTTTCATTGTGGTTTCCATACCAAAATAATAACTCCAGTACCTTATACATACTTTGATGTTTTTATAAATATTGTATAACAATATTTTTTATTCTATCAGTCCTATAAATGACAAAGTCACCATACATGTGTTCGTACGGATTACCTTCTCCACATCATGGTGTAATTTGTTATTCAAACACTTAAATTATTTCGATGGGTATAATAATGAGTATAAATGATTTAAATAATAAATATAACATGTTAATTATTCTGTATATATGATATACCATCCTATTACATACGATTTCACCATCAATATAATGATATGGTCGCTCGTACGTAAGTACGGATTACTGTCTCCACGACGCGATTAGATTCATTCTCGCGTTCACCATTCAACGATGATTTTAAAAATATATTTTACTAATAACTATGTAATATATGAAATAATAAGTCTACTGGATATATATATATATATATATCTTTGTACTTACATATATCTTTTTCACTTACTTCCGTTCAATATGATATGAAAAAAGAAACAACATTTATATGTACGTACGACCTACCATCTCCATAAATGATGCCTTCCATTTATTATATCTATCTATTATAAATATTTATATTCTAAATATATATGATATATAAATCAAGGTTTATATTTAGGAAGTATTTAAATCATGATCTTAATGATACGATCAAGAATAACAAGTCAAAACATGTACGATAAAGAAAGGGATTATTACTCAAAATGTTAATTTAACAAAGAAATAATTGTTAAATGGATAGTATAAAGTCATAAATGAATCATGTATGATATAATAAATATGAATATGGTTATGGTTTAATTTAATAATATACTATGATCATTATACTAGAGGTTAAACGTACCCTCGACCAATTGAAAGTGCAAGGTAAGGGTTAATTCCATAATCACTTTATTATGCGAGTTTGTTTTTATGTAAGTATATAATGGGACAAATTTATTATTCATGTCCATGTTTCATAAAAGAGTATTCAAAGGGATTATTTTTAAGGGAATTGTTTACTAAAACATCATTTTAAATATTTTAAAGATGTATTCTTCTAAATAATTTTCATTAATGTCCATGTTTTCAAAATGGTTTTAATGATTTATTTGTATGGACATGAATGTTTTAAAATGATAATTCCATTAAAAAGTTTCAAGGTGGTATGAGACACTTTTATTAAAAACTATATTTTAAATTCATACCATTATAAATTACATGACATTTAAATGATTTCATGAAAAAGGGATATTTTTGTCAAAGATTTTTCCTGATCATTTTCAACTATGTCCACATCCTTTACAGGATATTATTCTTGATTGAGGTTTATTTATTTTGATACAAATCTTCCATATTTTATTAAATAATTTTGGATATGTTTGACTTTGGATGTGTTAATTTTATATCATTCATGTTTTATGGATAATGTATTGACATTTCATATTCTAGTTTTAATACGAATGTTTATGTTATGTTTAAACCTTTTCGTATGTGGAATTCATTGGACATAGTAAGTGATGGGTGGATCCTCCTATCGCTCCTCAATGCATCGGTAGGTCTCATGAGACAATCTAGTGTCATGTAAAAAGTCCTTGAAAATATCTTATTTGTAGTCTTGGCATAAGGATTTGACTATGTGGTTATAATGTCTGGAATTATGCATTCCATCACTATGAAATTAGCTATTGATATTACATGTGATTATTCGACCAGTAGAATATCCATGTGTATAAGTAAATGGAATTATTTGATTTATCATTTCTATAATATTCTGAAGTTTAACTTTACAAGGCTTTGTTTTAGTTGTATACATTTCCTAAACTGTTTATTCTTATTTATGAAAGTTTCTGCTATATTGTTATCCTAATTGAGCATATGAGCTCACCCATTTCTATGTTTAATTTTTCCCAGGATGCAAAAAAGTATATTATGACTAACCTGTAAGGATAGTCTGAGCGATATGAATGTGGTCAATGGAGAAAATGTTTTTGTTGTTTTTATTTTATAATGTAATATAACATTCATGTATGTCATCTATTTTTCCAAGACTACTAAACTGATCGGTCCATCGGGACTTGATTCCTTGTAATCATTCCAATGTATTAAAATAATGCACCAACTCTGGGTAACAGGGGTGATGTCATTACAGTTGGTATCAAAGAAAGATTAGAAAAAACCTTTGATATATATTTAGATAAACTCTGATCAGAGATCATTATGATAATATAGACTTTGAGGATTATTATAGAATAACTTCCTAGAGTTTTCATAATGTAGAGATTTTGTGTATTTTGCAAGCAATACAACCCTGTCTGGATATGAGCAGGTAGAGGCGGCTCTGGCACATATGTACCTAAGAGTAAAAACTCTGTCAAGGTGTTTTGGTCTTCACTTGGGGTATCCTGGTAAATGAAAATGGGCCTTGTTTCACTCTTGGTTACGATACTCCCAGGGGATATGCTTAGGATAATTCTCATTTTCATTACAAGAGATTATGAAGGATTTATGAGGAAATACTTTCTCAAAGAAAACATTTTATGATTATATATTATATTCATAATGTCTTCAATTTATGTCACGTATTTTACACATTTGGAATTATTCATTGTGATTCATAAACTAACCTAGTGTATGCCATTGTTTAGAAATGGCGCCTAGTAGAAGGAATGTGAATTCCTGTAATATGCATGATCAAAAGATTAAGAAGGATAATATCATTCATGCTATTAATCCAAAATTTAAAAGGGAAATATTCTCCCATTTATTCTCCTCATATAAATAAATTGTATCATTTTTTAATAAGATAAGTAAATAATTCTTTGATTCCTATGGGTTTTAAGAGAAGAAAGAGAAGAAAAGGATGGAAGAGAGAAAGATTGATAAAGGGTAGAGGGGAAAGAAGAATTTTCCCATATGTAATTACTATGGAAATAATCACCTTATTAAATGCTTGAAGGGAATGGGAGTTTGTTATAAGTGTGGAGAAAAGGGACACCTAGTATGTTATTTCAAGGGTAAGAACAAGGTTTCAAATGTATAATGCTCTATCTACAAGGAGTTGGGACACTACGTGAATCAATATTCAAATCATCAAAGTATACCCCAAAAGCTACTATTGGATATTAATCAAGTTGTTATACTACCATAGATGAAGAGGAATGATTAGATTTCCTTTGTTGTTATTAAATTATTTTGTCGTTTGAGTATTGTATTAATGATGTACAAATTATAATAATTATAGTGTATATAAGGATTGTACTGCAGTACAATTTCATTAAAGACTTGAGATTGTGTGGACCTAAGAAAAGTGACTCAATAGCAAGTTAATTTTTTTTTGAAAATATATGGTTGAGAGAAAGATAAACCCTAATATGGTTACGATACTAAGGTTGTGATTTTGGAATAATATATGATTGATTTGGATGAATTATATTGGATATTATAGAATACCTTGAAACAAATTAATGATTTGTATATTCCATCATTGTTGGAGTTTACACAATTTTTGGATAAAACGGGTATATCCAATATTCTATAAGGAATAAGGGTGCATGAATGTAATAAATAGGGTTTTATGGTAATTTAGGGTGATACAATGTTTTAAAAGAATACATGATGAAGGTATTCGCATGTTATTACATGGAAAAATGATCTTCATTGTATTCACCTTCCTTAAAAAATTTTGACCTTGAGTTTGGACAGAAGTATTTTTGATAAGTATAAAGGTTGGAATCAATTATGTTTGACATTGGATACTATTGTTATGTTTAAATAATTTCTTGATATTGTTTTTGGATTTTCATAAAAAGGACAACTCGGAGGTTAGGTGACAACCCGTTGCATCCGGCAAGGCCGTGGGAATTGAACCTGCAACTGAAGGGTGACAAGGGCAGATCAACTACTACTGGCATACATGATGTCCTAGTTTGTATAATTTTTTTTCATTTAAATATTATGAAAAATGAATTATAATTTCATTATTTTGGGTACCTTACACGATTATGATAAATTTAATATTTTTGAATTCGATTATATTTTGGGGTGAAAGATGTGCTTGTGGTAGGAATTTGTTGAAGGATGAAACTCTGCTTTCCAAGTATATTTTTCCCCTCTTATTCTATGAATAAATTATTTCTTAAACTTTAGAGAATGGATATTAAAACAAAAAATGTGTTTTCCTAATACTTATGTTTTTTTGAACTAACGATATTTTAAATCATCATAGATTGATGGCTTTGAGGCCCCAAAATTTACACTTGTCTGTGATTGATGACCTCAATTACTCCCTATAAATATTTACTTTTTCCCTCCAATTATGCGTCTTTAATCTCCACCAATTTTCTCCTAATTGAGATCATAATTTGGTGGTGATTTTTTCATTAACATTCCCTCTTATTAAGACTAAATTTTATTAACCCAATTTCCAATGTGGGTTTCCCACAAAAGTATTTTTCTATTTTTAACCTTTTATTTTAGAAGAAAAATTTCAAGTTATGAGAATGAAATTTATTGAAGTAGGGGAGAAAGTAACACCCTAGGATTTCATAGTAAGATTTCTCATTAAAGTAATTCTATAGCTAGTGCTACATGCAACACCATGTTTGAGCACACCACAATTTACCAAACCAGCCATTCAAAAAAAGGTTATGAATATTATTAACTGAATTTTGAATCTTATATACTATATATAATTTTTACATCCATATTATATGTTTCATATACATAAAATAAGAACAAATTCATTCTTTTTCCAATAAAAGATATATTTTTCAAAAAATACAATTTCACCGCCTTTTAATGTCAAACCCTTTTTAAAACCAATATTTGACACTTTTATATATTCAATTTAATGAAATTAAATACTTATATAGAATAAAGACATAAAACAAATTTGGATAACTTTTGGGTAATTTTCTGAAATCTTTCATATTTTGACATATAGTGATAATTACTATGTTTTAATTGAAAACTACCTTTTAAATACAAATAATTTATCATGTTAAATTTTGAATTTAAATGGTTTTGAAGTATAATTAGAGTATATTTTTATAATTTAATACAATTTTGGTTATTATACAAAATTTCACATTTAAATTTGACATAAACACATGTCAATCTTTTGATAGTTTTTACTATTTAAAAACCCGCTTTTTTGTTATGAGAACAGGAATTATTTTTAAATTAATAAATGAAACTTATATATTTTTAATTTGTTAAAATAGAATTCATTTGTAATTTCAGAATATCAAAATTATTATATTGTGAATTTTTGGTATTTTTATGAAAACATTCAATTTTGTGATGAATAGTGAAAACACTCCGTTATTATTTAAAACAGACTTTTTATTTAAATAATTATTTATTTTATTTAAATTTATTTTAAGTAAAAATAGATATGTAATAACTATATAAGTTCAATGTAATTTATTGGAGTAACATTATAATAATATTAGCTGTAGAAAAGTTTATTGAACTTTTTCACCTCTTTTACCCACATTCTAGGCACATTAGTAAATTTTCATAAAACATAATTTTACCACATCGGTGAGTTGAATTTAAAAAATTCAAGAGACATGTTTGACATCAGTAAGTGAAATTAGTTTCAAAAAGATAAAAATAATTTTTGATGAATAGTAACATTTGACTTTTATATACCACTGTTAAAAGTAGATAGGGTAATCAAAGATATGAAGGATTTTATAATTACCCTAACACATGTTCTAATTCTATAGGATAAGTGTTATTTGACCAGAAATAGCAATAGGAAGAAAATATGATCCTTTAGGTCCACAAGGATTAGATTAGGACATTTATTATTATTTTATTTAAAGAAGAGTTAAAAGTGTTAAATTCAAGGTTTATTAACTAAACCATTTTTAATATAGAGTCATACATAAGATAAATTCTACTATAAATATTTATTAGAAATCTATAAAGATATCCTACATAATTGTTTCTTATTTATAATTTTTAGACTTTAAATAATTTAATTTATTTGTGACACAATGATGATGAAGTAATTACCTAATTAATTAAATATTAAACTAACTAATATTATAAATATCCAAATTCATGTAAATTGAAACATCTGATAGATTACAAAAAATTTCTAGGATAGTATGACATTTTAGGTTTGATTAGATAATTTTTTTCGAAGTGATAAGGTTGTTATGACTTTCACAAAAAATACCAATTCGTGTAAAAATTGACATAAATTAATTTTTTTTAAATACTATATTATTATTTGAAATAATATTCCGAAAAATCTAAGGTTTGGCCAATGTTCTCAAATAATATTATATATGTCATTAACGAAACACTTGATGTTCTCTTTAAGTTTAGTGTATGTTTATTAACAATATACTGTAAGAATAGAAGAAGACATGGTAAAAGTTAAACTATTTTACCAAGAGTTAAATAAAAAAGATAAGATTAAAATGGTATACTAAACTTGTATAAAACCTATTGGTTGAAGTTATTTAGACCATAACCACATAAGGCTCCAAATAAATTCATTTTGAGCCATTATATAGTGATTATTATTGTATAATAAATTAATATTTTAATCTTTTCCAAAAGTGACCCTCACCCCTCTTATAAAAGGGAACATCCACTTCTCTCAAAATCACACCTCCAAAGACATTTGTCTCAGACAAACACTTCACAAATATCCTCCAAATTTCCCTCATATCAACCTATAGTCCATTATTTGATCATAAAGCCAACCTAGGAATCCCTTTTGATCAACTCAAAAGGAAACACCCAAAGAAGAGGTAATAATTTCACCACCCTCCTTCAAGTTCTTTTCTTCTTCCACTTCCTATTTATTTGTTGTTTACATAACCGTTGACACTCCTTTCCATTACAGAGTCCGAAGCAATGGAAAGGGAAATGACTTAGCACAAATTGATTCATCCTTTGAAGAAAACATCAAAAATCCACAAAGGAATGAAAAATGAGTCAAAGGACCTTGGGTCCTGCAAGTTCCCCTACTATCGACCAAATACACTTGCGCGCCACATAATGGTCGCGCAATTGACTTGTGCGCCCTCTTTGAGAACAGCACAGGGTCTTCTATAGTCTATAAATACCCCCGGTGGGCCCCCCATTTCGAGAGGATTTTTTTTCCAGACTTCTGATACAGAGCTCTGAACGCCCAAGTCTCTTCTTCAAGTCTTCCGAACATTTCTATGGGAATTATTTACCTATAATGGAAGGTCTAAACAAGAGGAATTGGGTCTAAATGTTAGAATTCACTAACACTTGCGCACCTAAGTGTTTTTACCCTTAAGGGAAATGGACACACTTGCGCGCCGCCCTACTCCTTCACCAGAACTTGCGCGCGATCTTCTGGAAGTACCTCGGGATAATTCTAAAGGCTTTGGTCAAGGATCGCCCAATTATTACACTAAGGGATGATAATCGTGCATGTACCCATGTGCCGCACAGGTATACCTATGCGGCCAGGACTTGCGTTCCCACGCAGTACTTTCACGCCTACCAGGACTTGCGCGCCCCTATATTTTTGGGTGCCTTTCCTGCCTATTTCACCTCTCTTATGTCATTCCACCTCTCTTATTCAAGATTCTGTCTTTAAGACACTCTTTAAAGACATTTATGGAATGTTTTCTTGATTTACATCCTTATCAGAAAGTAATTCTATGGAACATCTCTCAATACTTAGTTATTTACATATCTTTACATCACTAATGTTAGAGAGTTCATTCATTCAACCTCATCCTTTAAAGATGGGAGAATTCCCTTAGCCTGGGCCTCCTTTTCAAGAGTAATCCCCAATCCAAATTCTCATTAACAATGGGAATCCTCCTCAGAAGTAAGCCCCAAGTCCCCTAACCTCGGATTCCTTTTCAAGAAATAAACCCCAGTCATAATTCCCTTAATTTGGGCATCCTCCTTAGGTGTATTCCCCAAGTCCCCATTAATCTGGGCCTCCTTTTCAAGAGTAAGCCCCAGTCATAATTTCCATTAATCTGGGCCTCCTTTTCAAGAGTAAGCCCCAATAATAATTTCCATTAATCTGGGCCTCCTTTTCCAGAGTAAGCCCCAGTCCCATAATTTGGGCATCCTCCTCAGGAGTATGCCCCAACCATAATTTCATTAACATGGGCTCCCTTTTCAGGAATAAGCCCTAGGCTTAAAATTCCCAAATATGGGCATTCTCCTCAGGAGTCAGCCCCTACCATGGTTCTCTTAACCTGGGCATCATTTTCATGGGTAAGCCCCAGTCTCAAAGTTCACAAATATGGGCATCCTCTTAGGAGTAAGCCCCAAGACCCTTAACTTGGGCTTCCTTTTCATGAGTAAGCCCCGATCATAATTTCCCTTAACCTGGGCCTCCTTTTCAGAAGTAATCCCCAGTCCATGTTCCTTAAATTCTGGGCATCCTCTTTAGGAGTAAGCCCCAACCATAATTTTCTTAACTTGGGCCTCTTTTTCAGGAGTAATCCCCAGTCTTAATTTCTCTTAACCAGTCTTCATTTACTTTTGATTTGAGTTTCCTTTTCAGGAGTAAAACACAATCATAAGTCCCCCTCTAATTTGGGCATCTTCCTTAGGAGTATGCCTTATGATTAGAGTATCCAAATCTCCATGAAGCACATATACCTGTATGGACCCTGTTCTAAGATTTCTTCTCTGAAGTAAATCTTTGTCCTCATCTATTTGGGTAGTCATACACACATAATCCCCACATCATTGCATCTTTCGTGGCACAATTGTCTGGTTTCACCAATACCTCTTGTTTCACACACCGAGCATGACTCACGTGAGCTTAGAGTGTAAAAGTAATCATGACATATTTCTTTGAGCCATCAATCATGCATAAACATCATACTCCCTTACTCGAACTACGTGGGTTCTGATTCGTTTTCCAAAACAAAGGATACTTAGGTAGCCCATCTGCGGGTATGATCCCAACTTTGAAATAATCCATGTCCTTCTGAATGACAATAAACTTCAAGTTCCCCACTAAGTGTCTTTAAAACCAGTATGGTCATCATAATGACCAAGATACTTTTATGTATCAAAGGATACCATTGACTAAGAATCTCTAACAAATACAGATGATTCTCTATCGATGAAGAACCTCTAATACATATAAAAGATTCTCTATATTTCCTACATATCAAGCATTGATTATCAAATCTAAAGGAAAGCTCATTTTATACATGGTAATGTAAAAAGGATTCACGAACATAACTTAAATCTATAAAGAGAGTCCCGGAGTAGACAATAATTCTTCTCAAAAAGGTGTGATGAGTCCGACCTCCCATCCTCTCGACCAATGCAAATTCCTAAGCCTCATCAGTCCACAAATAATGAGCGCCTACCTTTGGAAAGTTGGTTCAAATGGATATGCAATCACTGGATGTTTCCGGTTCTATGAGGAAACCCTTTAGAAACCACTTGGAATGTTTGAACCTAAAATCAAAGAGGTCATCCCCAATTCCAGAGGGAAAAAAATGGTGAACCCGACGTGAATCCTTAACCAAGATATAATGAAAATTTTCTTATTTGTTAAGCCCTATTTAAACTCAATGAGAGGGCCAACAACGAAATAAATAACATATTTTCTCATCCATAAGATGTAGTGGCCAAACTTATCTTGATTATGTCTGTTATATCAAATATACACTCTTTTCAAAGATCTTCTGCATTTCCAAAATGGCTTCTCTTAAGTTCATATCTATGAATACATCTGCTGTGAAAACATCTGCTACTAATGCCACTACTGCTACTCCTGTTGGGACATCGTCCGCTCTGAGGACGATATCACCTACTCAGGGTCTTCAACATTGGGTATCAAACACGTTGGTTAAGGAGTACCATCAAAACAGCACCACTCCAACTCTGGAGGCTGCCCGACAAGCCCTCCAAGGGAACAACTCACACCGGTCATCCGAACAACGATGACCTGTGATCAAAAACCAGGCGGTGCTAACCACCATCTCCAACCGTTTCGGATTGTTATCCCCGGAACGTAATCACCATTCACTCCCATATTCTGAGGAGGTGAATGAGCAGGCCCCTAAGGGCATTAATTCAATGAAACATGAGTTCTTACCAAGGGCTCCTATCAACAATCGCCACTAGAATCGTATAGCAGTGCACCCTCAACATGATATGGGTATCGACTCCAGGCATTCGGCTCAGGTTCCTCAAACCCGAGCAGGGAAGACAAACTGCTAGAGGAACAATCTGGTCAACAGTGAGCAGGTTATCATCTCTTCCATCTCTATAGAATTCCACCAACCTAACTTGGTGGAAAGCGTCGAGCGGGCACATACACCCGTCTGTTTTAATCCCGTTGTCCAGCAGAATTGTCTGGCAGCAGCACGCCAATCCCACCAGGCAATTTCAGTGCAGTATTATAGCCAGGAACATACACCTGTTTATATTTCATCAGCTAGTCAACATGCTCATCTGACTACATATGATGGAGCTCATCAACCACATTCGGAAAAGTACAATCAGCAGGCACATACACCTGGTAGTATTGAAAAAGCCTACCGACAGCCTCGCTTGGTAGCACTCGGAGAAGTCAGTCGGAAAGCTCCGAAGACAAACAGGAGGCAGACTAAACTCTCTGCCCCCACACTTGAGTACTGTCAAGATTCACTGACAGGAAAAGGAGGACAGAAGTAGGAACACACACATACTCCAACCACAGAATGGACATATATCCCCATTTTGGCAGCTGAAGTCACCAAGAACATTCTGTAAATGGTGAGAGAGAAGAAGCAAATTCGTTCTCATATCCTGGATGCATGTGAGGATATTATAACAACTTCAGTAGCATCTCAGGGAAAGAAATGAAAATCTATCCCTACTAGTGGAGTGACACATCAACAGTTCTCTCTGGAATAGATACAGACCTCTATTCTAGTCCAAGAGGGTTGTGGGGCGTACTCCCCTATATCACACAGACAACCAAGTTAGGCACATACACCTGATTTGAGTGTAGATTGTCAGCCTAACCTGGTTATCTCTCCTGATCAGGCACATACACCTACTCAGAGTAGCCACATTCATCAACAAGTGGTTTCCAAGGTGAGTAAGAAGGCGTCTAAGAAGAAGACCCGCCCAGCACAGTCGAGAAATCAAGAACCAATTTGTAACAATGCCTTTCTCGATGCTGGAGTTCTTGATCCCTCAGACAGTTATCTTTTGGAATCCAAGATTTTACTCCCTCATTTCCCAATAGTGGGAACATTAATTCTGAAGGACTTCAACAGACACTTCCTCATGAAGGGTTTCTTCATGACAGTTCAGTCGATCTTGGAGTTTCATCTTCAGATGAGAGCTACAATAACCCTCTGTGTGGCCAGAAGACCATGGAGCAAGAGATCTCATCTTTTGCTATAAACCACCATGGTGGTCCTCCCCATGATGATGAATTTCGTTTCGAATTTCCTCTCTACAGTAGTGATGCACATTTCCCAGAAAATGATCTAGTGGAAAATGTAGTGCTGAGAAATTCCTCTTATATTGAGGAACATGAAAATGCGAAACCAGTCATGTCTAATGCTTCATCTCTAGCAGGTGAAATACTTTCCTGATTAGAAGATATCCCAGGGTGTAGGTCATTCTCCGAACCACCCCCATGTCATTCACCTTCTAGTTTGATCAGTGAATTCTCTACCAATCCTGTTGAATCCAATGAAGCAACAAGGATTCACAAGCTCTGGTCAAATCAGGTAGAATAATATTCATTGAATGATAAAGAGGAAGTTCTGAATATGAGGATACAACTGCAAAAAGGTGAAGTTGCAGTCATGTTTTGGCCTTTGGCTGACTATCAGTATGACATTACAGAGATGTTGACGGAAGATGGGATTGATGACATTCGTCTCAACATATGGAAAACTCTTTGTCAGTTGAAAATGAAAGTATTATCTTATGATGAATATGAAGATCATGTTAAGATAATAGAAGGGTAACAAAGTCAAATTGACTTGGCATCTCTATCAGTCTCTCGATATCCGAAGGATGAAAAGCAGCAGAGAGCCCTTCAACGTTCATGACTTGGTGCACTAAGAAAATTGCGTCAGTTAATTGCTAATGCACCATCTGGTATTCATATCAGGGTATGGGGTTTTCATAGAGAACTAACTTTTACTGTACTCTCCAGTGAGCAAAGCACGCTGAAGATGGTCTCATGCAATGTTATTGCCCATGGCCGGCCACAGCCAACTGGCTTTCTTTGTAATCAAAGGATTCCTCAAGAGCAGGCCTCAATAGTTCTTATCAGAATCATGTATACAGAGAACAAGTTGTTTAATTACTCATACATCAAGAAAATGAGAATATTGAACAAGCTTCTTGTTTGGAGAAAACACATCATCAAGTGATAGAAATGTCAGAAATCATCCAACGTTCATATGATCCTGTTGATAAAAGTGGATATAGGTTAATGCATCCAGCTAATTTCCGGACTAATGTCCACAAAATCAGGAGAGCTTTCAAGAAAGTCTTAGACATAGCATGTCAAGAGCCACCCCAGCTTGCCAGACTGGGGACTCTTTTAACCCAACCCTTAGAATAAAAAAATAGGATTTGAGGAGTTGAGCGAGAACTGCAGGAACAGCCCCAGTCCACCGGACTGGGGACTTTTTCAAATCATAAATCCCCTCCTTAGCGAAAGTCAGTCTTCTCTCGATTGGGGAAGAAGCCACAGGAGGAACGAAGAGCCAAATTATCAGAAGATTCCCTCCAAAT
Organism: Viscum album; assembly: GCA_963277665.1. NCBI lineage: Eukaryota > Viridiplantae > Streptophyta > Magnoliopsida > Santalales > Viscaceae > Viscum > Viscum album. The sequence continues at coordinate 604,629,853 of OY728139.1, read as the reverse complement.
TACAGTTCTCCAAGACGTTCCTGAGGGATCGAATCAACAGAAGGTAATGTCTCGTCAGGGTTATGGAAGAAGACAATATCATAGAAATGCATATAGGAAAGATGCAATGTGTTATGAATCCATCAATGTCATGAATGTTGTTGTTACTGATCCACCAGATGAGACTCACTCAAGGGACTCAGATGAAGAGGTTCCTGCTCATGAAGTTGTATACACAGATACAAATGAAGAAGGTGTGCGTACACGAAATCAATGGATTACCTAGAATCTAGGTGTTCCTTCAAATAAACCACTTCCCCCTCTCTGAAAGGGATCCAACAATGGAAATGGAAATAATCAAGTTACATATCCTTCCTCTGGATAAAGCCAATATCTCTCATTAGATCAAAGATTTGCACAATAAGAGGAAGAAATGAAGGGATTAAGGAGGATGAACGCATAATTACTTCAGGGTAGTTTTCCACCAAAGCATGCTGGAGTCCATCAGCCGAGGGATTTTGTTGCAGCAAATGACATGGTTCAAGAATATCCTCCTTTATCATTACACCCTCATAGGTCTAATCCTATGGGTCAAGTGCAACAACAATTTGCAGTGCCGCCATCGGTTGCAGTACCAGCTATCATACCTGTCCAAGCTCCAGTCATTACACCTTCCCAAGTCCATGTTCAACCAGATGTTTCTCAAAAGTTAATAACTACCATTGAGTCATTAACAAATCGGTTAGAGACTATGGAAGGGAAGCGTGCACAGGTTCAACCACAAAAGAAATCTTACCTTGAATGGGTAGATTCAATCCCTCCACCATCAAGTTTTGGGGACCCTGTATTCCCTATTTTCAATGGATCAGGTGAATATGAATAGAATTTGATTCATTATGTGTCTTGTTGGGATCCTATGATGGGAACTCTGGAACAACAAGAAGCAGTGAAACACAGATGCTTCGTGCGAACCTTGCATGGACCAGCTTTTGTTTGGTATACTAGCTTGAAATACTTGTCAATTGCTGGATGGGAAGATCTCCGTCAACAATACCTTCTTCATTTCAGCTCAACTTTTCAAAGACAATAGTTTATTACCTTAAAAACTGTAAGAAAAGTGCAAAATAAAAGGGTTTCAGATTTCATTGCTCGCTGGAAGGGATTAACATATTCCCTAAGCATAACACTCCCTCAAGAAGAACTGTTGCCAATCTGTTTGGAAAATCTGCGTAACAAATTACGCAAGCCATTGATCCCTGTGAAATACAAATGAGGGTTTCGAGACCTTACTTCAATCGCTCAGCAGATTGAATATTCCCTTATACAAACTAAGGATAAATATCGTGTAATTCCTTCACTTCTAGGACGAAGAATGGGTAAAGTAGAGACTGCTATAGTAATGCTTAAGCAAGAAACTGTACCTGCATTTACATCAAAAACATCTTCTTCCTGAAGGGCTCCACCTCCTGAGCATTAGAAACAGAGGTCGTTTGGTCAAGACGATCAAAGAGATCTAAGACGTAAACAGTTTGATGAGTTGAAGAGCAAAGTTTATTCTTTCCGAAATGAACAAGTTCCTGGCTACTTCATTTTGGCTCTAGAAAATAATTTAGTTCAGTTTCCAAGGCCCAAAAGGCCAAATAAGGTAGGAGATGAAGACCGTTCCAATTATTTCCCCTTTCATCAAATGTTGGGTCATCCCATCCAGGAGTGTTTTGTCTTCAAATACCTCCTGCAAAAGATGGTCGACTCAGGACAAGTCAAACTAAAAGGCTCCTCATCCCAGGTAGCAAGTGTTGCTACTACAGTTCCAGAGGAAGAAGGCGAATTGCAAGAATTAAAGAGCAAAATGCGCATAAATATGATGATTGGATGGTCAGGAAAATGATCAATCGAACTCATGCAATTTTGAGAATGCAATTGAAGAAACCAATTGTGTCTTCTACTAGGGATGCAACAACAAAATCCTCTTCAGAGGGAAAATCGTCAAAAGGACGGCATAGTTCGACAAAAGAAAAGCTATCATAGGAAGATGAGTATGTGTCAAAGCCTAAGCTATGCTTGACTATGGAATATTTCATGACATCTACTTCAATTCCACGAGCACCATCCCACCAAACGGCACAACCTAAATTGGCTAGTCAGGCAGAGTCTTCATCAGATGAAGAGCAGATCTTCGGTTCTGTTAATATGATCCACTTAACAGATCTTTATGCCAGTCATAGTTTCGATCTTGATGAACTTGGGTTCCCTATATCAAACAGAGGAATTAAAGGGAGTTCCAGAGGTCAGGGATACAGAGGAAGACGTGGATATCCTAGAAGCCACTATTCCAATTCTACCCCTACTAGAACTGTGTATGCAGTAGAAACACGTGGCAGAGCCCTTCAGCAGACTCAACAAGAACAATCAAATTCTTCCACTAATAACAAATTCAGTCCTGGCATAGTTACTATGGAGGATCGGTTTTAGGTTCCACCTTCATCATCTCAGAAGGTAAATAGACCTAATCGGTCTGATCTTCCAAGGCCAAAAATATTGCCAACTCCTATCCCGATACAAGATGCATCAACTTCCAAAGCATCAACTTCCAAGGCACCTGCTAAACCACGTGTTCCTGTTGGAAAACGCAGACCTTTGGATCAAAAATATGATGTATTGAAACACCTGGCCCATATACCGGGAAAGTTATCAATTTTGGATGCCTTGAATTTATCAAAGGATCTTCGGGAGGCACTCATTGAGGCTTTGTCAAGTCCTCAGGAGTTTGAAACTGAAATTGTTGCAGCTGAAGTCTACCACGTAGAAAATAATCCTGCAGAATTCCATGCAGTGATATCTTTCATAGATGAAGATGAAGATGATATCATGCATGGGAATATTAGACCTTTGTACTTATTTGGAAAGTTCAATGGTGTGGATATCCGAAGGGCTTTCATTGATAATGGTTCGGGAGTCAACCTCATCCCCATTTGTACACTTCGCCGATTGGGCATTAAGGAATGTAATTTATCTCCTTCTACTATGATGTTACAAGGATATGATAAAAAAGAACAAGAACCATGGGGTGAGATTACACTCAGAACTCAGTTTGGAGATCTTGTATGAAATTCAGTGTTCATGGTTGTTGATCAAGACTCATCCTTCAACATCTTTCTTGGAAGACCCTGGCTACATCAACATGCGAATATCCCTTAATCATACCATAAATGTCTCAAATATTGTTTTTATGGTCAAGTTCGGACATTGTACAGTGATAAGGCCCCATTCAAGATATGTGAGTCTCAATACATTGAGGTGGAATTCTATCACATGAAGGGAAAGGAGAAATCCACAACAAGGGAGATTACCAAAGATAATGCTCCATATGGTTTGAAGAAAATTCCAGTAAATCCATTTTCACCTGTGAGTACAGATTATGTGTTTCCTATCAGTCAAATTGACAAGATATACCCAAATGAAAATACACTTATAGAAAGATCCATAATGTCAATTACGGCAATCAAACTAGACAACACGGAAGAAAGTGGTGATCCACCAAGTTATGATGAAAGCCCAAATGGAGATGTTTTTATTTCATCTATTGAAATCCAAAAAGTATATACTTTGCCAGTTAGTCCAGAATATGTGATAGCAATTTCAGAGGTGAACAATGATGTCGATTCTCAATCCATCATCTCCTCTTTATTACCCAAGTAAGACCCTTCATCACCAATCAGGTCAGAAATGGATGCCTCTTCTTCAAGATGTTCAATTTTTAACATCTCTTTTGATCATGGAAATTCTTCTTCATCATCTTCTATGCAAGTAGAAACAGAAGAAATAACACATGTTGAGGAAGAAGAGGAAGATCTCAGAGATGCTCCTCTAGCATTTGAAGAGGGTATCTCTACCACCATGGATGAACTACGAGAAATAAATCTGGGTACAAAATAAGATCCACGCCCCACTTTAATCAGTGTGGCCATGACTCTTGAAGAACAAGAGATGTATATTTATTTTTTAAAGAAAAATCGAGACATATTTTCTTGGAAATTTACAGAGATGCTAGGTCTTGATCCTGATGTTGCTACCCGTCGCTTTGGTTTGCCTGAAGAACATCGAGGATTCAAGCGACCTGCAAGAAAAACACACCCAACTTATGCATCCAAAATTCAAGCTGAAGTGGATAAGCTTATCAAAGCTTACTTCATCAGAGAAGTTCAATATCCTAAATGGTTGGCTAATATTGTCCCTGTGAATAAAAAGAACAGGAAAATTTGATTTTGCATTGATTTCAGGGATCTTTATTGGCATTGTCCTAAGGATGATTTTCTAGTTCCGATTACATAAATGTTAATTGATGCAACAGCTGGCTATGAAGCACTTTCCTTCATGGATGGATATTCCGAATATAATCCAATCTGAATGGCTCCAGAAGATGAGGAATCCACAGCCTTCAGAGCCCCTCAGGGTGTGTTTTTCTACTGGGTAATGCCCTTCGTCTTAAAGAATGTAGGTGCAACATATCAGCGTTCCATGAATCGTATCTTCAAACCCTTTTTAGGGAAGTTTGTTGACTGTTATGTGGATGATTTGGTGGTTAAATCCAAACAACGTTCTAATCACTTGGCTGATTTGGAAGTCATATTCTGCAATCTTCGACAACATAATTTGAAGATGAACCCCATAAAATGTGATTTTGGTGTAACCTCAGGAAAATTTCTCGGCGTTGTTGTACGCCATCATAGTATCGAAGTCGATCTGGAGAAGATAAAGTCAATCCTTGGTATGTCACCTCCTCAAAATTTGAAAGAATTAAGAGGACTTCAATGACAATTAGCCTATATTCGATGTTTCATCGCCAATTTGGCAATCAAAAGTTTACCCTTCACCAAATTGATGAAGAAGGGAGTCACTAACAAGTGGACTGCAGAATCTCACAAAGCATTCAATATTATCAAGAAATACCTCTTGATTCCACCGATACTTATTCCACCTATTAAAGGAAGGACACTTATCCTCTACGTGATAACCTTAGAGTGATCATTAGGCGCCTTTCTTACTCAGAAGAATGATGCTAGGAAAGAAAACAGCCTCTACTATCTCAGTCGGACAATGCTTAAAGCAGGAACCCAGTATTCAAATATTGAGAAGTGCTGCCTGGAATTAATATTTTCTATTCATACTTAGATACACTACCTGCAATATCATGAGTTTCAATTGGTATCTCGCAATAACCTGTTCAAATTCACCCTTAGTCATCCAATTCTTATAGGACGTTTGGCAAGGTGGGCAATTATTTTGCAGCAATTCGACATTCAGTATGTGTCCCAAAAGGCAATAAAGGGCCAAGATCTGGCTGATTTCATTGTTGAACATCCTTCAGAAGAAGACAAATCTTCAGATATTGAACTCACTGGTGAGGAAGTCTTCTCTATTCAGGATAGTCTTTAGGTATGGGAAATTTATTTTGATGGTGCTTCCAGAAGTCCAACAGGGAGGAAAATGGAAAATCATAAATTCAACAGAGTTGGGTTAGGATTTATTCTTATTTCCACAGAAAAGGCAGTGTTACCCTATTCTTTCTTATTATGGGAAGGGGGTACAAAAAATAAAGAAGAATGCCAAGCTCTCATCGCAGGATTAAAGTTGGTGCTTCAAGCACAAGTGAATCACTTAAAGGTGGAAGGTGATTCAGACCTGGTAATCAAACAAGTCAATGGGGATTATGCAATCAGAAAAGAAGAATTGATCCCTTTGTATGATTACGTCAGAGAGTTAATGACAGAATTTCCTACTGAACCAACATTTTCTTATGTCCCAAGATCACAAAATGCTCAAGCTGATGCACTGGATAATATAGCCATGGCTCTGGAAGATCCAAATCAGGACAAAACAACCATCAGTATTTCCCACCATCATATAATTTCACCTTATGTTCGAACCAGAATAGAGGAAATTAATGAAATTAGTCCCATTCCTGAACCGTATGGTCATACTACAGGATGGATGACACCTATCAGGGAATACCTTCAAAACAGAACACTTCCACCTGGTAGAGCCGATAAATAACAAATACGGAGATGTGTGGTCAACTTTACTCTTTATGATAGACCAGATCACCTAGAGAATATTCTCTTCAATCGTGGTTTCGATGGAGTTCTCTTCAGATGCATTGATGGTGAAGAGACAATGGATTTCATGAAAGAAGTGCATGCAGGAGTCTGTGGTGCCCACTAGTCTGGACATAGACCGTCTGATCAGATTCGAAGGCTTGGATACTTTTGGACTTCAATGACACAAGATTGTATTGATTTCACAAAGAAGTGTCATTCATTCCAAGTACATGCCAACTTAATTCATTAACCTCCATAATTTCTTCATACAAATAAATACTCCTGGCCATTTGCTACATGGGGAATGGATGCGGTGGGACCTTACCCTTCAGCTATGCCCAAGCAGTTTAAGTATATTCTTACTACTACTGACTTCATTTCCAAATGGGCATAGGCAATACCCCTCAAAGAAGTCAGTTCTAAATGCATTTTAGATTCATCAAATCTAACATCATTACCATATTTGGTGTCCCTCATGCCATATTGACGGACAATGGCACCAAATTATGTTCATCTGAGGCGAAGAAGTTTTATCAAGAATAAAACATCAAATCCAATCATTCATCTCGGTATCATGCAGTGGCCAATGGTCAGATAGAAGACTTCAACAAGACTCTTTCAAATATACTGCAAAAGATGGTGGATAAAGATAAGAAGTCATGGCCTGATAAACTATTTCATGATTTATGGTCTTATCGAACAACCACCCGTACTGCAACGCGGTCAACACCATACTCATTGGTATATGGAACAGAAGCAGTCTTGCCTATTGAATTTCAACTAACCTCTCTCAGAGTATCTATTTGTGACTAGTCATCTACAGATGAACAATCTCAAAATTGATTGGATGAATTGGAACGGTTAGATGAGAAATGATTGTGCGCAGTGCACCACATGAAAGTTTATCAGAATCGAATAACATGAGATTTCAACAAAAAATTTCATCTTCGTTCATTCATTCAGGGAGAATTGGTATTGGTTATCAGAACTCCAATGATACGAGGAAAGAAACCTCCCAATCTTGATCCAATGTGGGAAGGACCTTATTCAATACAAAAGGTCTACTCCTCATTAATCTCAATGGATGAAGAACTCATCACTACTCCAACCAATGCCAGATTGCTGAAGAAGTATTTTGTATAAAAAAAATATATATCATCTATAGTCCAGTATGACCTTAAATTGCACCATAGTCCAGTATGACCTTAAACTACACCATGGTCTAGTATGACCTTAAACTGCACCACCGTCCTGCATGACATTAAAACTGCACCATTTGTGGTCCATGCATATGACCTTAAACTATTTTCACTTTCGTCCAACATGACGTTAAACTGTATCCCCTACATCTTCCTTGATATATAACGTTAAACTATACAACAATGGTCCATGCATACGACCTTAAACTATTTGCATGCCCCTTACATCCAGCACGGCGTTAAAATGCACCATCCACGGTCCATGCATATGACCTGAATCTATTTGTATTACTTTCATCCCACACGATGTTAAACTATGAAGTCTTAACTGCATGACGTTAAACTGTAAAGATGTCCCTTACGTCCAGCACGACGTTAAACTGTGAAAAACGTTCCCTAATACGTCCTACATGACGTTAAACTGTGACGTCTTTTGTCCTTACTGCATGACATTAAACTGCACAGTCCCCATTTTTGGTCCAACATGACATTAAACTGTATTGTCCACATCGTACTAACTACATGATGCTAAAATAAACAGAAATACCTTAATATTTCCTACATGACGTTAAACTATATTTTTTCCCTACTACATGACACTGAACTGTGCATCACCAATAGTCCTAACTGCAAGACTTTAAACTGCATAGTCCATTCATATGTCCTACATGAAATTAAATTGTGCATCTTTAAGGTTGTTGTTACCTCTTGTTTCTCACACCATGTATGGATCACGTGAGCTTAGAGTAAACTTCAACCATAACACCCTCTCTGGGCCGCTAACCATGCATAAGTCCCAACACCATTTATTAGGTCGTTGTCCCCAAGAACAACTTGATCACTAATTCTTTCTTTAATTGAACTACACAGACTTTGATCCTCGCCCTCTAGGCTAGGTACATAGGAAACCTTCCAAGGTTCAAGCCCAAAACCAATATCTTCACATCGGTTCACCTCCATCTCATACGATGTTGATTCGTGAAACCGCCCCTAGAATCAATATCCTTACATTGGTACGCTTTCTTCATTGTTATACGACGTTAAATTGTATAACACTTTTGTCATGTACGACAATAAACTACAATTTTCTTTGATACCCTCACCTGAGAGGGAATCATTATTTACATTTATTTTCAATCATGTTTCATTTCAAAGACTACGTGCATACATGGAAATGCCCGAACCTTTTGTATTGGGTTAAACTATCATTGCACTAAAGTCTCCTTTCACCCTTCACATGTACGAACCAAATTTGTATAAAGGGTATTTCTAGAACTATGTGGGCTTGATTCCCATCCTTATGGAATACGTAGGAACATTCGAGTGTCCCATTAATCCAGCCCCATGTCTTTTGGACTTAACCCCAAATTCCACTTTCAGTCCCTTGGCTGGAAAGTCCCCATGAAAGCACACACTGTATATCTCTTATAATGGTCTGAGCTCTATGACCCTAAACTAAGATCTCAAATCCTTTTATCCCACAAGAAGTTAAACTTTAGTTAAAGAACTAATTATGGGTTGATTCCCATCCTTAAGGGATACGTAGTGAAGTCCAACATTTCAATTCAGGACCCAGCCACAACATGATTATGGTTAGCACTGATCTGTGTATCTCTACATACATTGGACAATACCCATATTTATGTATCATAATCCTAACCTTAAATATTTTCAGATCTTCATAACCCTTTTCTTAAATTCTAATCACAAAAGGCTTGAAATACCTGGGAATTATTTTTTCTGGCCATGTAACACATTCCCTTAGGTAGACTTGAATAAACAAGTCTACATAATGGACATGTCAGCCAAAAGATGCTATTATTTGACTATGAAACCAATTCCCTTAGGTGGCCCTGCATAATTCAACCCCCTAACAGGTTTGTTAAATAATGGTAACTTCATTCTTAGGACAAAAACCTCCTTTTTCCTTAGTTGTCTTAACGACGATATCTAGGGATCCACAGAAAATAGCCATTCATTACATATTTGTCTCATAATATTTTTCATGATCTGAAAATATTCATGTCTTTGTTTTATATTTTCTTCTTCCCTACATTTTGGTCAGACCTTCGTAGGAGTGATATCCATCCGGTTCTTCGATAATCTTGTTCGGAAATATCTTCTCGATATTCGAGTACCTCTTTACATACAGCAAACTCTGTACATTGGAAAATTTGAATCTCCATAAACATTCACTGGCTTTTTATCACTAGGAAAGTAAATTTCTGAGAGTTCTTTTTCCTGATTATGCAGCACGTTCCCTTAGGCGGCCTTGCAAAAGTAGTCTACATAACGGACCTGTCAGCCAAAAGATGCTATTTATTTGACTATGCAGCCAATGCCCTTAGGTGGCCCTGCATAATTCAACCCCCTAACGGGTTTGTTAAGTAATGTTAACTTCATTCTTGGGAACTACTTCTTCCAATGCCTTTTAGTCCTTTTTCATATCATTCCTTAAATTCAAGATTTCTTAAGTCATAGTTTACATTTCTGTTCCCTTCCATACTTGAATATGGTAATAAGTTTTCAAAAAAATTATTGAGGAATTGAATCAATTTCCAATTCATTCAGTCAAATCTATTTTGACCTTAAACATTAGCCTTTTTATGTCCGGCGTTCATGACATTAAACTGCCCACAAAAAAAAGGAACTCTGAATAAAAGTCAAGTTCCAGCTCACTAAACATACATTTTGTATAATTTAGGTAATATTGAGAAATTAAGAGATTCAATGTTTGTAGGGTTATTTATATAAATATTAGTAAAAATCAAACTATGCTTACTAGGCCCATTGGCTTAGGTAAAATTTAAAGCAGGGAGAAAAACAGAATGCAGGTAAAAATGATTTAAGGTGAAAGTGTTTTTCATTAATACACAAGAATTAAAAGGACATCCATAGATTGGAGTCTCTTCTCTTTTCCAAGAAATTATAGGAGACCGTCAACATAAGTCTTCACTTGATGTAAAGCATCTCGAGCTTCATTAGAAGCCACTTAAAGCTCATGAACTCGACCAACTTCACTCTTTTCAGCCTGATGGAGTCCTTTCATGGCATCTACAATGTATTTTATACCATTCTACTGAGCTCCCTCCAGTGAATTATTGAGTTGGTCAAGTTCCCCAGTAACAAAATCTAACTGTTGCTGAAGGTGCATCTTCTGAACACCTTTATCTTTGATCTTATACTTCAACTCCTTCATCTTGGCAGTATAATCAGCCTCAGCTTGGGATACCGTAGCCGAAAATTTGCTGATATTGACTGACAGCTTCACTCTGGTCAGATCTTCACGATAGTTTTTCTCCTACTCCCTTCTTAAGATGACCTGTTTCACCGTGGTATAGATAACTTGATATCCAAAACATCCATGTCCTAGCATGAAGAGTTGGGATGAAAATCAGGAAATCTTTGATGATAGATCTTCAAGAGGAACTTCTGATAATATTTTACATATGTTGTTTCATGCCTTACATCGTGAAAATATGGGAGCCTTAATCACCTCCAGGTCTGATTCGACATCATCATCACAGGGGGGCATATAATCTGGGATTAATGCACTGAGAGAAGTGCCATGTTCTGCTCCTTCCCCCCTGACCCATGTTTCATTTCTTTCGATTCCCATTGAGGCAGAGGCTGAGGCCTCACCTCCAGATCCAGCCACTGTAATTGATGGCCTTCCATAATCAATTTAAAGCTTTGGTTAGTTTTAAAGGATAAAAAAGATAATTGGTTATCTTTCAAATTAAGTACAATCACAAATATTGTTATTCCTTACCCAACGATATATCAGCAACCTGAGAAGGCTCCTCCCCATATTTCATAGCTTCGAAAGGATTTTCAGGATGTGTTTGAGGAAGCTCTATTGGGTTCATCTCCACTTGTGCTAATGTCTTTACAATGGTAGGGTTTTCTGTACCCCCTTCAGGCATGGGTAGTTCAGCAGCTTGCTCAGAAAAAACTGCACATTTGAACCGACCATGATTAGACATGTAATAAGAAGTTATTATTAATAGGACGAACGATAACACTCACGTCCATAATCATCTAAATTACATGGTAATTTAACAAGATTTATAAAATCTTCTAAATATTCCCCAAGTTCCATCATTTCATCTAATGTCATCTCAAAATCCCGGTTAGTCTCACTAGTGGGAGCATTTGATGTGTATTCTGGGAGACCTTCATCATGCGGTCTCTGACCCTGGATATCATCTTCAGATAAAATCGTGGCATCAGTTGCAATAGCCGCAAAAATCTCTAATGCAGGGGTTGAACCTGAAGTATCACAGAATTAAAGTCAGTAGATGTTTTATTCAAAATTTTATGAAGCATTGTCAACTTACCAGAAGTGGGTACTTCTCTTCTTGTAACAGCAGCAGGAGGGATACTGGGAATAGATGTTGGCCCTTCTCTAGGAGCAGCCAAGTCAGCCTGAATTTGCGATTGTTCCAAAGCACCCTCTGTGGTCCTCAATGGAGGTTCAGTCCTCTCCCTCAGAGCGGAAATTGAAGAAGCCCCTGCAATCCCATGGAAAATGAGTAATATTTTCATGGTTTAAGACTCATGATTATCCGAAGGACTTACCACTACTAATGAAGGTTTAGATGTGGTCTTCTTCCTCCGATGATTTTGATTCCTTGGATTTTTGGGAGTGTCAGCAGTCTCAATTATAGTCACCTAAATTGGAGAATGGAAGGTCATTTCCAACTCCTCATTCATGGCCTGCTGGCCTAGAGATATCTCACCCGATTCGTGAGGAGATTCAGTAGCAACCTCGATGGTAGTAAAACCAGGTCTGTATTGTGGCGAAGGAACCTCAGTAGGTCCTTTCTCTGTAAGCTGCAGGATGAAGAAAATAATTTCCTTGAGTAATAAATATTTTACTGAAATCACGTTTCAAGGAAAATAAGGAAAGAGAACTTACATCTTCAGGAGCCACGTAATTGTGCCACTCCTCATCTCCAGAACCACCAGTCCCCTCAGTGGTGGCACAATCAATCATTTCCTTCACCTGCCTGTTGATATGAATTTACTCATTAGTGGAATAGATGAGAATTTCCTGCTCTCTGATATAAATCTGCACTTCATCGTGGTTATTCTCAAAAATGATGTTCGTAGAAGCCAGAATATTCCCTATTCTAGGGAGGTGTAGCCCCTCTCATAAATCCATCTAGGCAGTTTCAACACCACATTATAAACTCTTCCATGTCTGGACAACCTCTGGTCTTAAATATGAAGGCTACGAGGAAGGTCCTAGAATATTTGATTTCAGTTTCTTCCCAAATCATGCAACTACCGATAGAGAATAAGAAAATAAGACTTATTGCTTTATAAAGTATTAGTGATAAAAGTACCCTAATGATGTAACTCACTAGGAGTTGATGGAGTGGGTCTTTTGATTCAGACTGGAAGATTATATCGATCACGAGGCCGCATTGCCACTTGTTGCGCCTCATCATCCCCGTCTTGGGAATCCGGTGAACCAGTTCTAGAGGAGGAATCTGGCGAATCGGCTTCAGGTGGGGAAGCATCACCTTTATGAGGGAGGGTTTATTTCTTTACAGTCCTCTTCCTTTTCCCCACCTGATAAACTAGATGATTCAGCTCCACTTTAGGGTACGATGCTATCGAGTGCTCAGCATACCATGTTGTCAGGTTGTGTGCCGCCCTTTCAACTGGTAGATCATATACCACCCTTGTCTTCTCCCTTGATGTCAACATCCACAATTGTCGAGCAACCATTAGATTTTGATCTAACCTGACATGTACTGGGAGAGATATAACAATTTTTTGTAGACAAATGAATTGATGTGCAAATCTATATAGAGCATAGGCCTCGCAAATAATTTCTTCGTCAATCCTGGCAAATAACACAACATCTCGCAAGCCAGCATGTATGCCCTCAAATCCAAGTGGGTTGTTCCATCATCAATAAACCGCCCAGTTGGGGGATTTCCATAGGGAAAGAGGTTTAATTCCTTAAACATGATCAGCCTCACTTTCATGTCATAGGCATTAAGATCTAATGAAGCAACTCCATAGAATGCTTTCACTGATGTCCTGAAAGAACATCCAGGAATTTATACTCCATTCTGTACATTATATGTCCTGAAGTGAGTGGCGATCCATCCCAATAAAACCTGAATAGTCCCACTATTCTCAAAGAAGATTTTCCCATGAAGACATAATGTAAACTCCTGTTAATCTTTTATAAAATGGGGGTATCCAACCCCAACATTTTTCCCTCATCCAAATTTTCCGCAATAACATAGGTCCCTGGCCTGAAGTCTCCCTTTGAATCCCTGACTAGCAAGAGATAAACACTGAGCCACAAAGCCAAGAAACCCACCAGACGAGTCTTCTTTGGGATCCTTTGATTCACCTCATATCACTATTTCTCAAACTCTCCTGCTTCTAGATTTGGCCAGAATGTGCCAGGAGCACCCCTATTCTCAGGTTTTGGGAAGGTTATAGGATGGGTGGGCCTCTTATCCTTGGATTTATTTTTCTTGGATCCTTTCTCCTTCATCTCCTTCTCCTTTGGCTCCTTCTCTTTCTTCTCAATAAGAAATATATTCATCCACTCCTCCGGATGAATATCATTTCTAGAATGAGTTATGGAGGTCTCTGAACTCTTGAGCCTATGGAATATTTTAAATAATTCCGGAGCCAAAGAAGGAGTCTTCTATGGATCATTCCAAGTCACCTTAGGAGGAATGATTTCATCATATATGTCGCCCAAAATTGGAGCCCCTGAGATCCTGTGGACATCCCACAGACTGATGCCTACTTCTCCATGAGTCAGATGGAAATAATTGGTTTCTGGGCTCCAGTGGCTGAGTATCTCCACCACGAAGTTATCATTTTTGTAAATGTATGTTTGCCCAACCCAAACAGCTTCATATATCACCTCTCCTTTAAAATCCTCGACAAACTCTACACAGGTTTGTCACACCCAGTATGCCCACATCCAAGTTGGCTTCATACCTCCCCCAGGACGGAAGTCCCAAATTTTCTTCCAGCATTTGGATTGATCCGTCTGAGCATTTCGGAAGATTAAAAGATGACAATATGGTTGCATCTCAGGCTTATGAGGTTTCAGATCTAGCATACAAGGTCTATGATGCATCATGTGGGACTTCTCCATTGTTCCAGAATTTATAAATCCTCCTCCATATGAGATATTTGCTGAAGCAATGTTAGTATAATTCAAAAACCAAGAAATTGGGAGATAGTTATTTGCTTCTGGAATAGTAACTTCTCGCAGATGACCATAGCCATAAAAAGGCAGATAAATGCTTTGGGGGAAGTCTCAATGATAATTTTTCAAATACTTAGCCAAATCACGAAGAGTGTTATCACAGACGGTATAATAATCGTGGCCAATGATATCCATCATATCATCAAGAAGTTTGCTTTCCAATTATTCAGTCATTCCAATTCTTTTGGGAGCCATTGAATCTACTCAAAAATCGAATAATTATCTCTTAAAGAAGTTTATTTTTCATAATATTTGTGAAAGAATTCGAAAAAATGGAAAATGAATTAAGGCGCACAAGTCTAAACTTAGCTCGCATGTGTTAATGTGTCGCGCAAGTCTAATGTGCTGCTCAAGTAATTGGAATTAAAGTAGCACCACGCAAGTCCAGATACCTTGACAGCAGCGCGACAGCAAAGGAAAAGTTGAAAAGAGAGCAACTTGCGCGGTGGAGATGACCTGCACGACGAGAGCTCAAAAATCCGAAGTTCTGTGCAATGCGTGACAAATGAGCGCATATATATAGGCTATGCCGGCCACCTGTGTGCCTACAGCTAGTGCACTCTAGCCCTACGCAACTCGCACCTGTGCAATGTCAGTTGCGCGGTGAACACCTACGTGCCTTTTTTCCTTTGGTTTTTTTTCATTTCCTCAGAGTCACATCCTCATTTCTTTCATATCCACCTTTGAGGGGGGACATTTTTTGACACTCCTTTCCATCACAGAGTCCATTGGAATTGAAAGGAAAATGAATTAGCACAAATTGATTCATCCTTTGAAGAAAACATCACAAATAGATGAAGGAATGAAGAAGGAGTCAAAGGAACTTGGATCGTGCAAGTTCCTTTACTGTTGCACAAGTACACTTGCGCACCGCATAATGGTCGCGCACGTGACCTGAACGCCCTCTTTGAAAACTGTCTGGGGTCTTCTCCAGCCTATAAATACCCCCGGTGGACCCCCCCATTTCGAGAGGATTTTTTTCCAGAATTCAGATACAGAGCTCTGAACGCCCAAGTCTCTTCTTCAAGTCTTCCGAACATTTATAAGGTAATTCTTTACCTAGAATGGAAGGTCTAAACAACAGAAATATGGTCTAAATGTTATAATTCACTAACACTTGTGCGCCTAAGTGTTTTTACCCTTACGGGAAATGGACACACTTGCGCGCCACCCTACTCATTCACCAGAACTTGCGTGCCATCTTCTGGAAGTACCTCAGGATAATTATAAAGGATTTGGTCAAGGATCGCCCAAGTATTACACTAAGGGCTGAAAATCGCGCAAGTACCCATATGCCGCGCAGGTATACCTACACAGCCAAGACTTGCGTGGCCACACAATACTTGCGCACCTGCCAAGACTTGCGCGCCCACTCAATACTTGCGCGCCTGCCAAGACTTCCACGCCCCTATATTTTTGGGTTCCTTTCTAGCCTATTTCACCTATCTTATGCCACTCCACCTCTCCTATTCAAGATTCAGTCTTCAAGACACCCTTCAAAGCCATTTATGGCATGTTTTCTTGATTGGCTTCCTTATCTTAAAGGAATTCTGTGGAACATATCTCAAAACATCGTGATTTACACATCTTTACATCACTAAAGTTAGAGAGTTCATTCATTCAACCTCATCCTTTAATGATGAGAGAATTCCATTAGACTGGGCCTCCTTTTCATGAGTAAGACCCAATAAAAATTCTCATTAACAATGGCCATCCTCCTCAGGAGTAAGCCCCAAGTCCCCTATCTTGGGCTTCCTTATCAGGATTAAACCCCAGTCATAATTCCCTTAATTTGGGCATCCTCCTTAAGAGTAATCCCCAAGTCCTCATTAATCTAGGCCTCCTTTTCAGGAGTAAGCCATAGTCATAATTTCCATTAATCTGGGCCTCCTTTTCAGGAGTAAGCCCAAGTAATAATTTCCCTTAATCTGGGCCTCCTTTTCAGGAGTACACCCCAGTCATAATTTCCATTAATATGGGACTCCTTTTCAGGAGTAAACCCCAGTCCCCTAATTTGGGCATCCTCCTCACGAGTAAACCCCAACCATAATTTCTTTAACCTGGGATCCCTTTTCAGGAATAAGCCTCAGTCTTAAAATTCCAAAATATAGGCATTCTCCTCAAGAGTAAGCCCCAACCATGGTTCTCTTAGCCTGGGATACTTTTTCAGAAGTAAGCCCCAGTATCAAAGTTCACAAATATGGTCATCCTTCTAGGAGTAAGCCCCATGTCCCTTAACCTGGGCTTCCTTTTCAAGAGTAATCCCCAATCATAATTTCCCTTAACCTGGGCCTCGTTTTCAGGATTAAGCCCTTGTCCAAGTTCCCTTAATTATGGGCATCCTTATTAGGAGTAATCCCCAACCACAATTTCCTTAACTTGGGCCTCCTTTTCAGGAGTAAGCCCCAGTCTTAATTTCTCTTAACCAGTCTTCATTTACTTTTTATTTGAGTTTCCTTTTCAAGAGTAAAACGTAATCATAAGTCCCCTCCTAATTTGGGCATCTTCCATAAGAGTAAGCTCCAAGATTAGAGTATCCAAGTCTCCAGGAAGCACATATACCATTATGGACCCTGTTCCTAGATTTATTCTCTGAATTAAATGTTAATATTCATCTATTTGGGTAGTCATACACACAAAAGCCCCAAATCATTGCATATTTTGTGGTACAATTGTCTGGTTTCACCAATACCTCTTGTTTCTAACACCGATCATGACTCGCGTGATCTTAGAGTTTAAAAGTAATCATGACATCTTTCTTTGATCCATCAATCATGCATAAATATCATACTCCCTTACTCGAACTACGTGGGTTCTGATTCCTTTTCCAAAACAAAGGATACGTAGGTAGCCCATCTGCGGGTATGATCCCAACATTAAATTAATACATGTCCTTCTGAATGAAAATAAACTTCAAGTGCCCCACTGAGTGGATTTAAAACCAGTATGGTCATCATAATGACTAAGAGACTTTTATGTATCAAATGATACCATTGACTAAGAATCTCTAACAAATAAAGATGATTATCTATCGATGAAGAACCTCGAATACATATAAAATATTCTCTAAATTTCCTACATATCAATCATTGATTTTAAGATCTAATGGAAATCTCATTTTATACGTGGCAATGTAATAAGAATTCACGAACATAACTTAAATCTATAAAGAGAGTCCCAAAGTAGACAATAATTCGCCTTAAAAAGTTGTTGTGAGTCCGACCTCCCATCCTCTCAACCAATGAAAATTACTAAGCCTCATAAGTCTAAAACTAATGAGAACCTACCTTTGGAAAGTAGGTTCAAATGGATATGGAATCATTGGATGTATTCGGTTCTACGAAAAAACCCGTTAGAAATTTCTTGGAATGTTTGAACCTTAAATCAACGAGGTCATCCCCAATTTCATAGAGAAATAATAACCAAATAATAACTTTTGTACCACATACATATTGTGATTTTATTATAAATATGGTACAACCATATTCGTTATTTTTTCCATCATATAAATGAAAAATTCACCATATGTACGTACGTACGACTTATCGTCTCCACGTTGTGGTGTAGTTTGTTATTCAAACACTTCATTATTTGGATGGGTATAATAATGAGTATAACTAATGTAAATAATAAATATAAAATATTAATGATTCTTTATATATGATATACCTTCCAATTAAATACAATTTTACCATCAATATAATGATAATGTCACTCGTGCATACGTACAAATTACCGTCTCCACGACGCGATGAAATTCATTCCCACGTTCACCATTCAACGAAGATTATAAAAATATTTTTTTAATATGTATATAATATAAGAAATAATAATTTTACTAGATACATATATATATATGTAGGAAGTTACATATATCTTATTCACTTCTATTCAATATGATATGAAAACGGAAACAACGTTTATGCATACGTACGACTTACCATCTCCATAAACGGTGCCTTCCATTTCATATATCAATCTTTAATAAAAATTTATATTCCAAATATATATTATATATAAAAAAGGTTTATATTATGGATGTATTTAAATAATGATCTAAATTATATGATCAAGAATAACATGTTAAAACATGTACGATAATGAAAGTGATTATTACCCAAAATGACAAATTAACATGGAAATCATTATTTAATGGGTACTATAAGGTCATAAATGAAACATGCAAGATATTATAAATATTAATACAGTTATGGTATAATTTAGTAACATACAATGGTCATTTTACAAGAGGATAAACATACCCTCAACCAATGGAAAGTGCAATGTAAGGGTTAATTTCAAAATGTCTTTATTATCCGATGTTGTTTTTATATGAGAATCTACTAGGAAATATTTATTATCCATATAATTTATTCATAAAAGAATTTTCAATGGGATTGTCTTTAAGGTGCTTTTTTACTAAAACATCATATTCAACATTTTGATGATTTATTCTTCTAAATATTTCTCATTAATGTCCATGTTTTCCAAATGGTTTTAAAGATTTATATATATGGACATGAATGTTTTAAAATGTTAATTCCATTAAAAAGATTAAAATCTTTGTGGGATACTTTGATTCAAAACTTCCTTTTAAAGGACTTCCTTTATAAATTATGTGACTTCTAAATGATTTCATGAAAAAAGGATATTTTTCTCAAAGTTTTTTACTGATCATTTTCAACCATGTCAACATCCTTTACATGATATTATTCTTGATCGGGGTTGATTTATTATGATACAAATATTCCATATTTTATTTAAGGTTTTTGATATTTTTTACTATGGATGTTTTATTTTTATACCGTTCATGGTTTATGGATAAAGTATTGACATTTCGTTTTCTAGTATTAATACGAATGTTTATGTTATGTATAAAAATTTTTATATGTGGAATGAATTGGACTTAGTAAGTGTTGGTTAGAGCCCACTTTAGCTCCATGTGGCATTGTTGGGTCTCATGAGACAAACTAGTGTCTTGGTACAAGGCCTTGAAAAAATCTTATTTGTAGTCTTGGTACAAGGCCTTTACTATGTGTTTATGAAGTTTGGCATTATGCATTCCATCATTATGAAATTCGCTATTGATATTACATGTGATTATTCAACTAGTAGAATTTCCAAGTGAATAAGTAAATGGAATTATTTGATTTATATTTTCCATATTATGCTAAAGTATATGTTTAAAAGGCTTTTGTTTTAGTTTTATACATTTCCTTAAATTTTTTTGCTTATTTATGAATGTTTTTTCTATATTGTTATCCTTACTGAGCATCTGAGCTCACTCTTTCTATGTTTTATTTTTCCCATAATGCAAAGAAGAATATTATTAATAAACTTCTGGGATATTCTAAGTGATATGAATGTGGTCAATGGTGACAATGTTGTTATTTTTTTCATTTTATAATGTAATTTATCTTTCTTTTATGTAATCTATTTTTCCAAGACTACTAAACCGATCGGTCATTCGGGACTTGAATCCTTATAATATTTCCAATTTATTAAAATAATGCATAGACTCTTGCTAATTATTGTTGGAGCATCACAAAAATATCCTTGAATTATTTAATATATTATGTCATGGGAACTATTATGTTATTCCCTTTAGTTATTATTTAATACTTTAATTCTCCACCCATTATTCCCTATGTATTTTTTATGTTTATTCATCATGAATTCTTTATTATCTAGAATGGAAAATCATGAATATTTTATGATTGGTGTTACTATATAGTATTATAAATCAATGGATAGATTTTTTTCTCATGAGATCGAATTTATGGGATTAGGTAGTGAACCTAATGCATGATAGGACTATATCCATTATGTGATGTTTTATTGGAGGATAGAATTGACTTATGGTTATGTAATGATTTATTTTTTCCCCTAAATTCCAATATTTACACAATCTAATGATTCCATTTTATTTTCATTATTCCTGTATATGATTATTCCCAATCCTTTCTTCTTTATGATATCTTGTTTTTCCTTTTGATTGATATGTTTTTCTTCTCCATCCTTTTTATTATTTACATGATTCTGTAGTATGCCTCATTATTTATGTATTTCCCAAAATTATCTAATTTGTTTACAGGATTAAATGGATTTAGGATCTCTTTATGGAGATTAAAATAAAATCATTTTATTTTTGTTTTACTTAGATGTATTATGATCATAGTCCTCCAAATAAAATAGAATTTTCAAACCATTAATTGTATTTTAATGGATATTTATATTATAAATCATGAAACATTATGTTTAAAAGTATTGGGTTGCGATATGTTTAATCTTTTAATAGGAGTTTTGAGTTGTATTTTGATTATATAGTCAATTTAGGATTTATACAAGGGTGAGAAATAGTATATGGAAGATATTAAGGCTTTCATAGAGGTAATTTGGATGAGAAGGTTCTTAGAAGAGATCTTACATAGAAAAAAGAACATTATATTATTTTCTATTAAAAATAAACCTAAAAATGAATGGAAACCATATCATCAATTAAAGATGATGAACATATGGTATTAATTTTATTTTGAATGATCTGGTGGTGGAATGAAATGTTGATATGGAAAAAAAAAACGATTTCTAAGGAATTTCTCGAAAAAAAAATTATAAAGGAAAGTTAATATGATAAGTTTCTATTGTGAGGATCCTGGAGTGGCCTATTAGAGATGTTAGTAGATTTTTTTGGATGATAAAAATAATGTGAGTTGATGTTATTAGTTTACAATAAATAGTTATTTGGTGGATACGTATTCATCTTTCTAATTAATGTGTGGGGAGTCCCACTTCTTTGGTTAAGGGAGTAATTCATGGTTGGTGAATATGGGTACCCAACCCCAGATACTAGGATATAATGAGGGAGAAATATGTGTGAGAGGAAATATATATAATCTTATCAATAACAAAATATTCATCCTTAGTATAAAATGAGGATATCTTCACCAATAAGAATTTTTGAGATATGTTTTGAGATTATTTCTCTTATTATTCAATTGAGATAATTGAGGGTAATGTTTTTTATAGTACAACTGATTATATACCCATATTTAACCACATATTTTCTTCTATTTATGATTTTTTACCACTATTATTATTTTGGGTATTCCAAGTTATATTTGGGGTCATTTTGTTCACATTTATTTTATTATTTCATCTCACAATTATCGCTACACTAGTTTGAAATTCCCTTATGATCCGAATAATCAGAAACATCCTCAATGTAAAGCGGCTTGTGATGGGGATCTTGAACACCGATGAATTTTCAATATATTATAATTTATGGTTAATTTAAATATATATCAAATTCATTAGTGGAAGGACTTTTATGCTTAAATCATTTCACCATATTGAAATTGAGTAGTGAGGTTTCCACTATGAACTTTAATGGTGACTTCAAAACCATAATAAGCCCATTGAAAACCCATTAATACTTATAGAGAAATTTAATATGATGGATAGATTAACGGTGATTGGGATTGGTTTAGATAATAAATAATTGAACAACATAATGAGGTTGATAATAAGTATTTATCCCCACCCTAAACAATGCGGGGTGATCCAAGTTAGTCTATATTCGATTATGGAAATGATTTCATGGATACCCCTCAAGGAGTGTTGATCCTTCATTAAAATGATTACTCTAGAGATAATTAGACTAAAATATAGAGTAATAATTTATTTTTTATAGTGTAAATCACAAATCAATTTTCTTTAAAATATGTTGAGGGTTAAATTTGAGGGTTCCAATGTATCCTAGGTAGACCCATTCGATGATAACATTTTGGGTCACAATCTATGGATGAATATAAAATCCAAAGACTTTAATCATAGTAAAAAATATTATATTATCAATTTGGGTGAAAATTAATCAAATTTTACAAGCAATATTCATCTAAATTTTATTCTTCTATGACTATCCAAAAATCACCCATATGGAATCTCTTTTGGTAGATATAGTTGAAGGAAGAAATAATGAATTATTTTTTATCAATGGAGGATGATTCCACTTGGAAAAAACTATCCACAAGTCTATGTCATCCCTTATAAATATGGATTACTTGGAAAAGTGGTGGGTAGACCTAAGGTTTCAAAACAACATATTGAGTGTAGTCTTATCAAAATACATTGATGTAAGTTGTTGTGTATCAATAATAAATTTATGATGAACAGGTCCCTATGTAAGTGTATTTCATAAATTTTATATTGTATTAATTAACATAATAATTTTATATAAATGTTTTCATTATAATTATATTATATACTAATTAATATCATGGTGAAGCTATTATGTCATTGTGTGGTTTTTTTACACACGACGTTGTGAAATTATTCACACAATGGATGAATGTTCATTATTTTCTTGCAGTATCTTCTTCAATTCCACATTTATGAGTCTTTAACCATATTTCATTGAGAAAATTTCATTAATGGGGGCATTTCCCTCTTATATATAGATATAGTTACATGTAATGAGTTTACATTCAATGTTATTTTTTATTTTATTATCATCAAACCACGTATTTTTCTTCATAAATCCATTAGTTGATTATTTACTCTATCATACTCACAAAATTTTAAGGGATCCAATTATGAGTTATGATATAATATTAGACAATGGAGTATTCAAGAAAATATTCTTCATGAGTTTAGGTGATTATCTCTAGGATTATGTATGTGTTATACTAATGACTGATTGGGGAGGTTTTTATTTCATTAAATTAATCCTTTGTGCATATAAAAAAATTGAAATCCTCTTTAAATAAATACATATAGAAAAAAAACCCTATACATAATCATGGATCAACCCATTACCCAAATAGAATTAACTTATATATTATTATGTTGTTATAATTTGATTGAAATTAATCTCAAATTTGTCTACATTATAGCTAAATTACTCTATTTATCTTTTCCTTTCCATAGGATATTTATTAGGTATATTAATATTCAATAACCCTTACTATTCACTAAGATAGAACATCAACCAATAGGGGTAATTTGGTAGAACCACGCTTTGAAACATTACATAAACCATCCATTTAATCATATATAGAAATGGAATGTATGGTTACCATTAGTCTTATAATAAGAATTTCTATTTTTTATAATTTAGTTTTAATATGTAACATTCCCAAAGGATTCATTAGTATAATTACAAGATGGTGATATCATATTTAGTATAATCATACATCTTTCTCCAATTTTTTATTCTTATGAATTATTTCCTTACAATATTACTATTATAGTTATATTCTGATTATAAATATTTTAATATAGACCACTATAGATCATTCCCAATATTTTGACACCACTATATTCCTCCATTATCCAAATGAAAACCTCAATAAATCTCATTTCTAATGATCATAAAGCCTATAACAGACCATATGAAATGCATTAGTTCTAATTTCCTCTTTACAACTTCAAAAACACAATGAACAATATTCTAGGAAGAAAAATTCTACCCCTTTGCGTGTATTGGAAATCAATTGTTACCTAGATGAAATCATAATCATTAATACTATATAATAAATAGAATTACACATCTTTCACTCTATGTATAAATGAGAAATGATAAGTGTAGAACATAATTTATCATTAGATTATTATATATTTCGAAAGAAACAAATTTCTAATATACATCACCTATTTTATTAATGATAAATTTAAAAATTTAGTTTTTTAATTTTATTGATAAAATTTTATTTGTATTTATATTATTAAAATTTTATTTATATGGATTGTTGTTTTTTTTGTAAAAATAATGATGTTTTTGTGTATAAGGAGAAATAATTTTTAAAAATAACATGATGTTATCAAATTATTAGTATAGATGATTTAATTATAAATTACTGAATCATTATTACAAGAAAAAATATTAATTTTATAAATTAGTTTATAATTTTTTTTAAAAAATTGAATTAATTTATAAACTGTTGTTTTTTAATTTAGAAATAAAAGAAATATTTTCTGAATTTCATTTCAATACAGTTTTGATTTTAATTTTAACATAATTATATATATATTATATAAATCTAATAAAATGAAATCAATTTCAAATTTACATTTATTGGTCCCAAATAATCAAATATTTAACACTTTATTTTTTAAACATGATTAGGTTACCTTTAGTAAAAAAATTATTTAATGTGGGAAAAGATAAAATGGAAAAAATAACCATTCAAGGGGTAAAGAGAATGAAATATGATAATTGATGTACATAATTGAATGGATGATGTTTTTCTAGAACTTATATCTTCCAACTCAATTATTATTCAATTTTAGATCAACATGACATGTTTATCATGAACTCACAATATATTAATTTGTAATATTTATAAAAAGGATATTCACAATAGTTATAACGTGGTCCTCTCACTACCTCTTAAATATAGTGTCAAAAATTTTGTTTCTTCATAAAAACCATCCCTTTTTCCATCCATTATAATAAAATTCATCTTTTTGAGCTTATGTTCAAAATATATATGCCTATACCATCCATTTTCAAGGGACCATTCAAAGAAATCACGAATTTCTTAATGTAAGTAATCATTTTTTACTTTACTTGTTTTTTTATATTTTTCTTATCAAGTTTTTATTATAAAATTCCAATTTAAATGAATTATTATTTATTATATACTCAATATTATTATTTTATATTAAAAATAATTAATCACATTTTCCCTATTCTATTGTTAAAAATGATATCGTAATTTCTTTGTTGTGTAAACTATTGCCTCTATGATGCATAATATTTCATTTTCCATCACCACTATACATAAGTGGTCTAAATGTGAATTTAATAAAATATTCACAATATTTATATAATTTTTTTATTTTAAATTAATTAAATAATATTACTCATTTCTCATATTCTATGAAAAATCATATCATCAAACAGTCATACATCTTGACTACTCTCTCCCTGAAATGTTTGATTTCTATTTTCAATTTAATTAAAAAAATCATCAACAAAACATATAATAAAATTTATAGAAAAATATTGTGTTTTTTATATCATTAACATTATGTTATGAAAAATTATAGAACCACTTAATAATATTATTGAAAAACTCTCATCATAAATTTAATCATTACAAATGAGCATACTAAGATTAAAATTTATTATTCATATAATGCAATTTATTGAAATACACTACTTATTATTCTAATACCTAGATAAAATTAGTATTTTGGTATAATTATATAACAAATAAACCACCACAGAATAATTCATCAATCGTGGTATGTTCAGGTTTGTGAATGTTTAACCACACACTAGAAAAATGATATGAAATTATATCATGGATGATTAACATAATAATTTTAGATATAATATGATATAAATTATTAGATAATATTTTTTTAAATATGTATCTATATTAAACTCATTAATTATTTGAATTCTTATGTGGGATAAAATTCACAAGAAAATATTAATTTTCAATTTCATCTTATAAGATATATATTAATGTAAACATGAAAAAAACATAAACATAATAAATAACTTGTAGTCAAAAATTATAGAAATGAAAATTAATTTTTAGTGATCTAATTTTGGAGAATATTAAAATAAAAAACATTTATTAAAGAACTTGTTCAAAATGAGGTATATTACCCACCCAAGATATATAAAATAGGGAATAAAAAACTAATATAAATTTATGTAATAATTATATACGAGGATTTAAAATGGTTATGTATTTGATAATTATTTGGAGAAGGGGTTTTAAGAGATTTATATTTGTTATACATGTTCTTAGATTTCATTAGATAATGAGGGGGAGATTAAGAAATCGGTTCTTTATCCAAAATTTAATTTCATGTGACATATTTATTATTGTGAACCTTGATAACTTCATTATGGTTTTATTATTTCCTAATGAAATTTTTTTCCCAAATTAATATGGGTTTTAAGAGACACATCATATAAATTATTTAAACAAGCTATTAATTTATATGATACACAACATGAAATTGGTTTGGATCATAATTTTATTCAACCCACAAGCATTTGACTGCCAATATTATTTTCCAATTAGTATTGTTTGTAATTCCTCGACCCTAGTTACCCAATGTCAATGAATTATTAAATAACATTTTCATGATTAAAGGAATCATGACCCAAAAGACTGATCAGTTTAATATCCTTGAAATACTAGATACATACATAAGTTTTATATTACATCATAAAATATAGAAAAAAAATTGGCCCCCTTTAAACACACTCATATCCTTTTTACAATCCCTGTAGGTGAATCATAATATACTTCTTCACAACCTAGAAAAAAACATTAGAAAGGGGTGATCTCAGATGGTTAGTTAGGATAACAATATTGCGGAAACTATCACAAATAAATATAAACATATAAGTAAATGTATAAGACTAAAACAAAAGCCTTTTAAACTTAATCTTCAACATAATATGTAAAATATAAATCAAATAATTCCATTTAATTATCCACATGGATATTCTACTAGTTGAATAATCAAATTCAATATCAATAGACAATTTCATAATGATGGAATGCATAATGTCAGACATCATAAATACATACTCAAGGTCTCATGGCAGGACTAAAATTAAGATTTTTTCAAGGCCTTTTTTCCAAGATACTAGTTTGTCTCATGATACCTACCAATTCATCGAGATTCTATAGAGGGCTCCACCCATCACTTACTAAGTCCAATTCATTCCTCCTATGAAAAGGTAGCAACATAACATAAAAATTGGTATTAAAACTATTATACAAAATGTTAATACTTCAACCATAAGCCATGATTGGTGTAAAAATAACACATCCATAGTCAAAAAATATCACAAAACCTTCAATACAATATGGAAGATTGTATCATAATAAATCAACTTCAAAAAGTGTAAAATCCATCAATGGATATTTACATAGATGAAATCAAAATTATTTGAGAGAAATATCTCTTTATATTTTGAAATAATTTATCAGTAACATAATTATTAAACAAAAAATTTAATTTGAAAATATTCTTATAATCTTGTAAGGTAAGCTTCGAAGGAGTTATAACGGTAGAAAATATCTGAACTTGTCGTATAAGTTAAAAAATAATTATTAACATAATTCGTCGAAAACGTAATAAAGTACCTTGTTTGGAAAATGATGGTAAGATTCCTTTAAAAAAGTTCTAATATATAAATCAAGGGTATAAATTAATTTAACCCATATTATAGGAAATAGTAAAAAATTGTTTGAAATACATTTTTAAGAAAACGAATGTGGATTATAAAGAAGTCCCAGTAGATACTTACGTATAAACAACCAAGGATAAATAAAGAGATTATAAAATTAACACTTACCATTAATTATTTCTTAGTTAGGGTTATGTTAACCTCCTGTATAGTAGTTAAGTCATTGTTATTAAATTACACGAGAATGACATATATAAATATGATATCATATATGATATTCTAATATTGTTTTGTTAATAATATTTTAGTAGTATCATTGTTTCAGGTGTTAACTTATTCATTTTCCTTTATATGTTTGGTTATGTAAGTCCTGTTTATTATGGATAAGATGTATTTGAGCCATATCTAGAATGATATTAAGTTCTTAAATATTATTTGTAATCATAAAATGAAAATTATTCTCGAATAGTTATGATGGGGAAATAAATATTATCATGTTCGTGGAGAAGCTAATCCGTACGTACGCATGATCGAAAATATCATTATTTTAGTGGAAAAATCATATGTAATTGGATGGTATATCATATATACATAATCATAAAATTGTTATATTTATTATTGACATCAATTATACTCATTATTATAACCATACAAATAATTAAGTGTTGAATAAAAAACTACACCACGACGTGGAGATGGTAAGACTTACGCACACACATATGATGATTTCTTCATTTATAGGATGGATATAATAATGAAGACAGATGTACCATATTTTTAATAACATTAATTTATGTAGAAGGTACTTGGGTTATTATTTAGGAATGGAAAAAACTATGAAAGAGGGAGCGGGAGAAGAAAATATCTTGGAAAGAGGTGCTGAAATTATTACCTCTTCTTCAGGTGCTTCATTTTGATTTTATCAAAAGGGATACTTGGGTTGGCTTTATAATAAATGTAAGGCCTCTAGGTTGATGTGAGGGTAGTTGTTAGGATGTTATAGTAGGGTTTTCCCTTGATAAATGGCTTTGGAGGTGTGATTTTGAGGGAAGGGGAAGTACTCTTTTCTAAGAGAGGTGATGGTCGCTTTAGGAAAAGCGTAAAATATTTATTTATTATACCAAAATATTCGGTTTATTGTGTCTCAAAAAGGATTTATTTAGAGTATATGGTGGGTATGGGTCGAAAACCTTTCAAACAATTGGGTTTAGACAGGTTTAGGTCACCATATTAAACTTATCTTTTATATTTAACTCTTAGATAAATAGTTTGATTTTACCAAGTATTCTGGTATTATTATAACAAATAGTTAATAAACATACAATAAAAAGGTAAGAGAATCCCAAGTTGTTAATTATTGATATATCTATCTGTATCTATGGCCTTTGGCTGCACCTTATATTTTTATAGATATTATATCATTTAATAATATAGTATTTGTTTTAAAAACTCATTTATGTCTATTTTGACACTATTTGGTAGTTTGTTTTTGTGAAAGTCATAACAACTTTATCAATACAAAAAAATTATTTAATCATCCCTAACATGTCATATTAACCTATAAAATTATTGGAATTCATCAAAATATTCAATTCAAATTTATTTGGATAATTATAATGTCAATTATTTTAATCTTTCATTTATACGGTAATTACGACATCACCATTGTGCCATAAATGAATTTAATTATTTAATGTATAAAAATTATAAATAAAATACCATTATGTCGGAAATATTTCTATATTTCTAATGAAAATTTATAGTCTAATTTATATTATGTATAACCTTATATTAAAAATATTTAAATTATTAAAATTTGAATTTATCACTTTTAACTGTTCTTTAAATAAAATAATAAAAAAATGTCATAATCTAATCCAAGTGTATCAAAAAGGATCATCTTTTATTCCTAATATTGATTTTGGTCGAAATAGAATTATCCAATAGAATTAGGACATGTTCTAGGGTAATTATTGTTGAACCCTCTGGGAGAATTAGTTGAACTCATATTTTGATAATCCCAATTATGTTCACTCATATTATGCTAATCCCAATTATGCTCAATTATGGTTTGATAATCCCTATATTGATTAATGGTTAATTACTTATTTCAGTATTTCTATACACCATGCACATATTCATATATTATAATATTTACCTGATCTTCAGATAATTCGGTTATTGGATGGATATATTTTCTAACTTAACCCATTCTGCCAATAGAATGCTTAAACAGACAGGTGGTCACCATTACAGAACAAAGCCACCGATACATCAAGTCTACCAATACGTGAAAGTCATTGATACATCAAGTCTACCGATACGTGAAGGTCACTGATACATCAAGTCTACTGATACGTGAAGGTCTCCGATACATCACGTCTACCGATACGTGAAGGTCACTGATACATCAAGTCTACCGATACGTGAAGGTCACCGATACATCAAGTTTAACGATACGTGAAGGTCACCGATTCATCAAGTCTACCGATACGTGAAGGTCACTGATACATCAAGTCCACCGGTACAGACAAGTCACCGTTACTCAACCCTACCGTTACAGACAAGTTACCAAGGAGAGTCTACCGATACACTAAGGAAGCTACATGTACATGAAGGCTACCGTTACACGAAAGGTCACTGGTACACTAAGTCTACCGCTATCGATAAATTCTACCAAAACACATGAATTCTACCGATAGAAATGCTACCGTTACACAAGAGGTTACTAATACAAAGACTTACCGATACACAAGTCTACCGATATCCAAAACTACCGTTCCAGAGAATCCGACACTGCCTTAATTTCTTTATATTTATTTAATATAACCAACGATCATATTAGGTATATTTTAATGCTCTGTCATTTATTTAATAAAGGTTGTTGGATGTCAGGAAACCGTACCTCATACCTGCAAAAATAAATCATTTCTTTTTCCGGAGCTCATGCCATAAATACAAGAAGTCCCTGTTGCTGCAAAGAGAGACACACATGTGAAAGACACGAGGAATATACAAGCGCAATACAGAAGTGACCTACAAATGAAATACACAAGAAGAGCTCATTCATGCAAGACCAAGAAGGCACAGAAGCTCATACACACTCAAGCTTACTCAAGAAGAGTTCGTTACATTCACAAGGATTTTGAAGAACTTCATTGACTACATTTTCACTATCTCTGAACCTAGATTTCAAGCAGATGACACTCTGTTTTTCCGACAAAAACAAAAATAAGACTCAGAACCATTTCTGTTCAAATTCTAAGAAGTCCAAAGCTACACTGAAATCACTATATCCATTCTAAACTCTATATCTTACTCAGTGATTTATTATTTACATTACGAGTAGTGTGTATCATCTGTTTTAATTTACACACACACTATCTTCTGAACCTTAACTGGAGGATCTGTAAATCCTCAGTCAAATTCCTTACATTTTTTATTTCCCACTCTGGATAGTGGTAGAGGTCGTGTGTGACCTGGATAGCTGTATTTGCTATTGTTTTTGTTTCCCACGTTGAACTATGGTAGATGTCTTTGACCTGGCCAGTTGTAAATGGTTGTGAACCCCAATCCAGGGTGTGGATCCGATTTATATAAATTGTTCATAGGACTATGTCTTGACTTGAGACTGAACCTCTTGGTCATATCTGTTGTGATTTATTTACATTTATCTAAAACCTTTTATTCCGCTGCCAAGTGCTTTAAAACCTAATTTTTTTTTCAAAGTTACTCTGATATTTGAATTAGAAATTGTTTGAATTATTTTTAAATCATTAAGTTAGTTTCAAAAGCTAATCTGATCCTCTGATTAGATTAAGTGGGAATTAATCAATCCCTTGAGAACCTAGCTGAAAGTTTTCTTTAGTTCAAATTCACTACAACTCAATTAATATTTTAAATTGGGGAAATTTGGTAAAGGATTTTAAAACAGATATTTTAATTGGAACTCAGTTCACCCCTCTCTTAAGAATCCACTCCGACCAACATTTGGTATCATAGGTATTTAAAATATTTTCTGAAGTACTCTATTTTTCAACTATGATTTTAGTTGTATTTTAATGTTCTTAAAATTTCTGTTATTACTAAATTTTTATCTCTTTAAAAAATTTAACCTAGTTTTCATGGATAACAGAATTGAAGGTGTTTCTACTAATAGACCACCATTTTTTAATGGAAACAACTATGGTCAGTGGAAGATTAAGATGAAAATTCATTTAGAAAGCATGGGTTTTGATATTTGGACTGCCATAGAATCAGAATATAAAATTCCTACTACTGTTAGATCTACTTGGAATGAAGCTACTAAGAAAGACTACAATAATAATTGCAAAGCTATGAAAGCTATGTATTGTGCTTTAGGAGATGAGGAATTTAATAGAATATCTACTTGTAAGACTGCACATGAAATTTGGGATAGTGTTTATCATGAAGGAACAACTAACGTTAAGGAAATGAGATTGAACACCAATACTATTAAATATGATAATTTTAAGATGAAGCCTGATGAACCCATTTCTGATATGTATCTCAGGATTAATGAAATTTTCAACACAATGATCTCACTAGGAATGGATGTTCCATCAAAGGAGCAGATCATGAGAATTTTGAGATGCCTACTTGAAAGATGAAGGGGCACTTCTGTTTCAATCAGAGAATCTTGTAATATTGGTGAACTGTCAGTTAAGGAACTTATTGGTAAGTTGATGATGTATGAAGAAGAGAATAAGGTAAACAAAGAAGAAGAAGATGAACCCAAAATGAAGTTAGTTGCCTTCAATACATCTACTTCAAAGAATAAGGATAAGGAGAAACTTCAAACTTTAAGTGATAGCTCAAGCTGTGAAGAAAGTGAAAGTGTATCTGACAGTGATGCAGAAATGGATTACATAGCCAGAAGATTTAAGAAGTTTTATAGGAAAAAGAAGTTTTTCAAAAAATAAAATTATAAAGGTAAGTATGAAAACAAGGGACACTGGAAATAGAACTGGAAGAAATCTGACAAATCTGATGAAGTTTCCTGCTATGAATTTAAAAGAAAAGGACATATAAAAGGAGACTGTCCAAAGCAGAAATACAAGAAGAAGTATGAGTATAAGGACAATAAGCATAAGAAATCCATGAAGACTACTTGTAGTGATTCTGAGGATAGCTCCAGTGAATCTGAAGCTTATGAAACTGAAAACAGAAATAAGGGAAACATGTGTTTTATGAAAAACACCTCTGAGGTAACATCTGAAACTCCTTCTTTAAATTCTTATTCTTCTAGAGATGATTTCGATTCTGAAAATATGTCAAAATCTAAACAATTTGAATACTGTGATATGTTGGAAGAAACCTATAATGAGATGAAAGACAAATACAAAGGTTTAATGAAACAGTATGCTTTAACTATTAAACATAAATCTGATCTTGACATAGAAATGGAAAAGAATTCTCAGTTACTTAAAGAAAACACTGAACTAAAATTGTCAAATGAGAAACTTAGGAAGGACTTAGAAAAGTTCACAAATGGAAAAGTTACTCTTACTCAAATTCTAGGTAAGAATATTGAACCTAGATATACTACTGGTATAGGATACCAACCTGGACAAAGAAAAATTACCAAAACTAGATTTATTCCTAAATCTGGACAGAATGTAGATAGTTATAGTTCTAGAAGTTCATATGCTTCAACTAGTTATATTCATATTTACAGATATAATAAGGTTTATCTATCTAAATCTATTGATTATGAAAATCTTATGAAACCCATAAGACAAATTTGGGTACCTAATGTTTTATTAGCAAACCTGCCTGGACCCATGAAAATCTGGGTACCAAAATCATTTCCCATCTAAATCTATTTTGTAAGGAACCTGCTTAATGACCTCCTATAGAAAGACTTGGTACTTGGATAGTGGATGTTCATGACATATGTCAGGAGACTTCTCATGCTTTAAAAGCATAGTCAGAGTTGATGGAGGTTTTTGTCACTTTTGGTGATAATTCTAAAGGGAAAATCCTCGGCTTTGGCCAGATTGGTAACACTAACTCAGTATTAATTTCTAAAGTTCTATTTGTTGAAGGACTTAAATATAATTTATGAAGTATTTCTCAGTTATGTGATGATGGTTTTAATGTTATATTTGAAAATGATTCTTGTAATGTTTTTAATTCTAAAAATTATTTAGTATTTTCTACCTTGCGAAATGAAAATGTCTATGTTGTTGATAAAAAATCTTTAGCTTTGCAAAATATTATTTGTTTAAATGTTTTTCATAAAGTGTCTTGGCATTGGCATAGATGATTAAGACACTTCAATGTACATTCACTTAGAAAAATTACTAGGAAGAACTTAGTTAGAGACCTACCAAAACATGAATTCCCAACAGATAAAATTTGTAATCCCTATCAAAAGGGAAAGCAACATAAAGTTTCTTTCAAATAAAATAAAGAAGTGTCAACTTCTCAACCTCTCGAGTTGGTTCACATGGATTTTTTTGGACCTTCAAAAGTTTCTAGTTTAAATGGGAAGCACTCTGTCTATGTTCTAGTAGATGACTATTCTAGGTATACTTGGGTATATTTTCTAGCTCACAAAAGTGAAGCTTGTTATTAATTTTTTAAATATCCCATGTCTGTAGAGAACCTTAGTGGACATAAGATTAAAACCCTGAGAAGTGATCATGGTCGTGAGTTTGAAAATCATGAGTTTGAATCCTACTGCTCACACAATGGCTATAGTCACAATTTCTCTTCCCCTAGGACACCTCAACAAAATGGTGTAGTAGAAAGGAGGAATAGAACCCTTCAGGAAATTTCAAGAACCATGCTCAATGAGTATGACCTACTTGTTTATTTTTGGGATGAAGCTATCAATACAGCTTGTTATATTATCAATAGAATCTTGATTAGACTTGTTCTTAAGAAGACCCTTTATGAGTTGTGGAACCATAGGAAACCTAATGTTAACTACTTCAGAGTTTTTGGTTGCAAAGTCTTTATTCTTAATACTAATGATAATTTTGACACGTTTGCATCCAAGAGTGATGAAGGAATTTTCTTAGGATACTCTATTTCTAGTAAAGCCTATAGATTTTTCAATAAGAGAACCAAATGTGTGGAGGAATCTGTTCACATCAAATTTGATGAAACTGATCCACATGAACCTAAGACCTCTCTTGAAAATCTTGAAGACGATCTCTCTGTTTTGAACTTTAATGATAAAGATAGTGGACCTATAGTTAAAACATCTAGTTCTAGATATTTTCCAAGACCTGCTTCTGTTGACTTCCAACCTGTTGATGAACCAGAAATCCCTAGCCCTACCTTTTCGAGACCAACTAGGATTCTGAAGAACCATCCCTTAGATGATGTTGTAGGTAATCTAGATAGAGGAACACAGACTAGAGCTATTCTAAGAAATCAGGTTGAACATCAAGCTTTTCTTTCACACTTAGAACCTCAAAATATCAATGATGCTATCAATGATTAATTTTGGGTAATAGCTATGCAAGAAGAACTAAATCAATTTGAAAGAAATAAAGTCTGCGAATTAGTAGAAAGACCTAAGGAAACTTTAACCATAGGCACAAAGTGGGTGTTTAGAAACAAACTTGAGGAATCTAGAAATATCATTAGAAACAAATCTAGACTAGTTTCACAAGGCTACAATCAAGAAGAAGGAATTGACTATGAGGAAACCTTTTCACCTGTAGCTAGATTAGAGGCAATTAGGATCTTACCTGCCTTTGCATCACATCTGAATTTCATGTTATATCAAATGGACGTGAAAAGTGCTTTTCTAAATGGTTTTATTGTTGAAGATGTTTTTTTAGAACAACCACCTAGTTTTTTAAATCCTCACTTTCAAAATCATGTTTTTAAACTTTCTAAAGGTTTATATGGTTTAAAACAAGCCCTAAGAGCTTGGTATGAAAGACTTACAAATATTCTTATTTCAAAAGGATTTACAAAAGGAATTGATGATCCCACTCATTTTATAAATGTAATTTCAAAAGATGTTTTAATAGTAAAAATCTGTGTTGATGATATTATTTTTGGATCTTCTAAAAATTCATTATGTACTGGTTTTTCAATGGTTTTGCAAAATGAGTTTGAAATGAGCTTAATGGGAGAGCATAAGTACTTTCTTGGATTTCAAATCATTCAAACTAAAGATGGTATTACATTGAATCAGAGTAAATATACTAAGGATTTATTAAAACATTTTGGTTTAGATAGTATTAAGAGAAGTGATACACCTATAAGTACCACCTGTAAATTGGATATTGATGAAACTGGTAAACCTGTAGATCAAACTAATTATAGAGGTATGATTGGGAGTTTACTTTATCTTACTGCAAGTCGACCTGATATTATGTTTAGTGTATGTATTTTTGCTAGATTTCAAGCTAACCCTAAAGAGTCACACTTACTTGCTGTTAAAAGGATGTTCAAATATCTTAAATATACTGCCAATTTGGGATTATTTTACCCAAAAGAACAATCATTTGATTTAATAATTTATTCAGATGCTGACTTTTCTAGATGCAAGTTAGATATAATGAGCACATCTGGAACATGTCATTTACTTGGAAAGTCCCCAGAATCATGGTGTAGTAAGAAATAGAACTCAGTTTCATTATCTACTGCTGAAGCAGAGTATATAGCTGCCGGTAGTTGCTTTGCACAGATTCTGTGGATGAAACACACTTTATTGGACTATGGATTTGAGTTTAAACATGTTTCAATTAACTGTGATAACACTAGTGCGATAAAAATCTCAAAGAACCATGTGTCTCACTCTAGAACCAAACACATTGATGTTAGACACCACTTTCTAAGAGATCATTATCAAAGAGGTGATATAACTCTTGAATTTATAGGCACTGAACTCCAATTAGCTGATATTTTCACTAAGCCATTAAATTCAGAAAGATTAAGTTTCATTAGACACCAATTAGGAATGATAAATTACTCTTAAACTATTAGATAATCCACACCGTTAGATGAACCTCACCGTTAGATGAACCTCACTGTTAGGATGAACCTCACCATTAGGATGAACCTCACCATTAGGATGAACCTCACCTTTAGGATGAACCTCACCGTTAGGATGAACCTCACCATTAGGATAAACCTCACCGTTAGGATGAACCTCACCATTAGGATGAACCTCACCGATAGGATGAACCTCACTGTTAGGATGAACCTCACCATTAGATAAACCTCACCGTTAGACCTCACCATTTATGGACACCTCACCGGTACATCTCTCGCGTTGTTTTAAATTTTCGTATTAAGGCCGAGACTTTGAATTTATTTTTAATATAAGATTTATTTTATATGTGAATCCTAAATGATATTAAACCTGACTCTAGACATCAATCAATCACCACGAACCCGTCTATTCGAATCCCTCCTACCTTAACCTCTCAAGCTTGCAAAACCCTAAGCCTCAGAATCTGAAATGTCCCATGTGAATCCACCCTCAGTGGATGAAGGGAATGATGCGCCATAAGCTAATAAGAATAAAGTAACCAATGCTGGTGCTAGTGGAAGCAGTAGAGGTGATGTTCGAAGGAATCCTGTGAATCTGCATTTATCGCAGCGAGAAATTGTATTGGAAAAGGAATTATGTGCGGCATGGATTCTTGAAAGCAAGTCCTTGATTATGAAGGTTTTACAAGAACAAGGATAGATCGAATGCTTCATGAACAATAAAGGACCGTATTATCCAACACTGGTAAAATAGTTTTATGTGTTTGTCTATTTTGAGGCATCAGAGGAGGATAATAGGATGATTTCGTTTGTGAATGGTCAAACGTTTTCATTTTCATCAGTTGAATGGGCTGAGAACCTTAAAGTTCCTCATAGTGGTGATTATGGATTTTATTCAAAATCCATACCTACGGCTAGTGACTATTTCTAATATGAGGATGCTTTGTTAGAATTGACAGGAAATGGAACTCCTAGAAAGGTCATTGCTGCAGAGATGGCAGGGGAGGATAAACTTCTTTTCATGTTCATTCAGCATGTGATTAGTCCAAGGAGATGGGATTTTGCTACCCTCATATTTCTGGATATTTATTTGTTGTATCTGTTAAAGCATGGAGTAAAGGTGAATTTATGCAGACTGCTAATGATTCAGATTGAGGAGATGACTAGACCCAAGTCTAAGTCCAATGCACTTTTCTTTTCTAAGTTGATTTCTATTATGTTGAAGGAAAAAGCAGTAGCTGGACCTCAAGATGAAACTGTTGTGGTTAAGGATAACTTTTGCCTCACCAGGACTATTTGTATGTTTATGAAAGTCAGCTGGAACCCTTGGAAGAAATCATGGGTTAATGATGATGGAAAATCTATGACAAGTACACTCCTGTAGACCATCCTTCTAGACTAAAGGATGTGAGTGATCCTGGTCTTGGACCACATGAGCCAGAACCAGTCTACAGTAATAATGAAGCTGAAGCTGAGGAGGAAGAGACATCAGTTGAGGAAGGAGGAGACCAAGATTTACCTTGTAGTCCTATGCCTCAAAACATTTCCTATGGAGCAGATAGCCCTCCAAAAGAACTATCTAGGAGAGAAACTATTCTAAAGGACAATGACACTGAGACCACAGATGAACAAGAAGAAGAAGTGTATCAATATGTTGTTAAGGACACCTATGAAGAGGATGAGGCAACCGAGTCAGATCAGATTTCTCATGAAGAGAAGGAGGCTTCTAGTGAAGCAGATGATGAGGAAAATGAAGAAGAAGAGCTCAGTTTGAGCCCTCTGATAGACAGTACAGTCAAGATATTGAATGATCAGGAAGAAGAAGTAGCATCTATTGACGAGAGAGTCTTTGAGCCATCAAAGAAAATGGCTATTGAATCTGCTGTAGTTGCAGAGGAAGTTATAGAATTACCTCAAGAAGAACAGTTGGAGGTGATTCCTTAGGTGAATGCTCTAAGTGAGGGGGAGCATCTTTGTTCAGTATCAGTGTTGTATGACATTGAAGGTTGGATATCAGATCTAGGATATATGGTTCTTGGACATAATTATAAAGATTCTGATGAGGAAGGCCAGCCCTAAAGAGAATCAGTTATCCTACCTACTGTAGCTAAAAATTTGCCAACCAAGGAGGAACTTGAGTCCTTAAAGGCTGAAATGAAAGAAACACTGAGAGAATCAGTGGTATATTTGAAGAAAAGCCTGGTTGATGAAATGAGAATTGTGGAGAAATCCCTAGAGCTATCTCTGGGATGTGCTGTTTCTAGTACAGTGAATGGAATAATGGATGAAGTTAATGTATGCTATACTCAAATTGAGAGTTGGACAGGAGTTGAGGTGGCTCTAAGACAATTGATTTCTTAATTGACTGCCATGAAAAGTTCTCAAACCCAAGTGAATACTGATAACAGATATATCAAATAAGTAGTCAAGCAGTTTGTGGAAGTTTTTGAGGCTTTTAAGACACCAGTCAACGAACATTTGAACAGTCAAGACAGACTTTTTCAGAAGGTGTTTAGTAATCTGACACAATCTTTCAAGGAGACAGTAGTTTTCTCAGTTAAACCCCTTCCCCCATCCAGCTCCACTGTGAACCTTGACCAGATCAGAACTGTTATCCAACAAGAGTTGGCTAGGGACAGTACTAGTGGCACCTCAGATACTCAGATCCTTTCTACCACTAGGGAAGTTAGTAGTTTTGTTCGTGATCACCTACGGGCAGCTACTACTTCTCAAGAGGCTATTAAAAATAAGGTGGATTCTTATTTTGAGAAGGTCTATACCAAGCGTCAAATGACCAACCATTTCAAGCTCTTGATGGAAAATATGAAGTTTCCTCTAGTGACTTAAGCTTTTAGAGAACAGGTTAGTAAGCTCAGGGAGCTTACTCCTACCTTGGATAAATTCATTGAAAATCGAGATGATTTTGTGTCAGCAATGGAGAGAGGAGGCAGTATTATTATGGATTTCAGGAACCTGTTGCTACCATTCTTACATGTGGGTTCCAGACCTGTGATTGTACCTCCTTCTCTTCCTGCCTCTGCCTCTGGGAGTACATCTCAGTTTACTCTAGTTTAGGCTATTCAAAGCTTGACACCTATGATCCCACAGAAGAGCACAGATTTCAGATCCAGTACAGTTTCAGTGGCTGAACCTCTGGTTGTTCTTTCAACTATTCCTAAGCCATCTACTCAATATGAACATACACCCTCATATGATCCTAAGGGAAAGACTCATGTTCAAGTGGATGATTGAGTGATTCTAGATGTTTTCGATAGGATTCACTTGTATTTTTCTAATCATGACTTTCTCAGTTTGTACCTTTTGTACCTTAATGTAAATTTACTCTTACATTGTCCACATTACTATGTTTATGTTTCCTTGCAATCTATTCTCTTTTTGTCTCTACATTTCTCTGATTCTACCCTTCTTTTTGTTAATCACAAAGGGGGAGAAAATGAAATAAATGAGACATGGGAGTGAAAATGAAACAAATGTGAACTGGGAGTGCAATTGAAAGGGGGAGAAAAATGAGAACTTTGTTTTAAAGTTTTTCTTAGGAAATTTTTCCTCTGACATTATTTTAATTTTCTTAATACTTTGGTATAAGTTGTGATTATCCAAAAGGGGGAGATTGTTGAACCCTCTGGGAGAATTAGTTGAACTCATATTTTGATAATACCAATTATGTTCACTCATATTATGCTAATCCCAATTATGCTCAATGATGTTTTGATAATACCTATATTGATTAATGGTTAATTACTTATTTCAGTATTTCTGTACACCATGAACATATTCATATATTATAATATTTACATGATCTTCATAGAATTCGGTTACTGGATGGATATATTTTCTAACATAACCCATTCTGTCAATAGAATGCTTAAACAGACAAGTGGTCACCATTACAGAACAAAACCACCGATACATCAAGTCTACCGATACGTGAAGGTCATCGATACATCAAGTATACCGATACGTGAAGGTCACTGATACATCAAGTCTACCGATACGTGAAGGTCACTGATACATCAAGTCCACTAGTATAGACAAGTCATCATTACTCAAGCCTACCGTTACAGACAAGTTACCGAGGAGAGTCTACCGATACACTAAGGAAGCTACCGGTACATGAAGGCTACCGTTACATGAAAGGTCACTGGTACACTAAGTATACTGCTACCAATCAAGTCTACCGAAAGACATCAAGTCTACCGATATAAAGGCTACCGTTACACAAGAGGTTACTGATACAAGAGGATACCGATATAAAGACTTACCGATACACAAGGCTACCGATATCCAAAACTACCGTTCCAGAGAATCCGATGATGCCTTAATTTATTTATCTTTATTTAATCTAACCAATGGTCATATCAGGTATATTTTAATGCTCTGTCATTTATTTAATAAAGGTTGTTGGATGTTAGGAAACCATACCTCGTACCTGCAAAAAGAAATCATTTCTTTTTCCAGATCTCATGCCATAAATACAAGAAGTCCATGTTGCTGCAAAGAGAGACACACATGTGAAAGACACGAGGAATATACAATTGCAATATGGAAGTGACCTAAAAGTGAAATACACATGAAGAGCTCATTCCAGCAAGACCAAGAAGACACAGAAGCTCATACACACTCAAGCTTACTCAAGAAGAGTTTTTTACATTCATAAGGATTTTGAAGAACATCATAGACTACATTTTCACTATCCTTGAACGTGGATGTCAAGTAGACGACACTCTTTTTTTCAGACAAAAACCAAAAGAGGAATCAGAACCATTTCTGATCAAATTCGAAGAAGTCCAGAGCTACACTCCAATCACTAGAGCCATTCTAAACTCTATATCTTACTCAGTGATTTGTTATTTACATTACGAGCAGTGTGTATCATCTGTTTTAATTTAGACACACACTGTCTCCTGAACCTTAATTGGAGGATCTGTAAATCCTCATTCAAACTCCTTACATTTTCTATTTCCTACTGTGGATAGTGGTAGAGGTCGTGTGTGACCTGGACAACTGTATTTGCTGTTGTTTTTGTTTCCCACATAGAACTGTGGTAGAGGTCTTTGAATTGGACAGTTGTAAACTTTTGTGAACCCCGATCCAGGGTGTGGATCCAATTTATATAAATTGTTGAGAGGACTAAGTCTCAGCTTGAGACTGAACCTCTTGGTCATATCTATTATGCTTTATTTAGTTTTATCTAAAACCTTTTATTTAGCTGCCAAGTACTTTAAAACCTAAACTGTTTTTCAAAGTTACTCTGATAATTGAATTAGCAAGTGTTTGCATTATTTGTAAATCAGTAAGTTAGTTTCAAAAGCTAATCTGATCCTCTGATTAGATTAACTGGGAATTAATCAACCCCTTGAGAACATAGCTGAAAGTTTGCTTAGTTCAAATTAACTACAACTCAATTAGTATTTTAAATTGGGGGAATTTGATAAAGGATTTTAATATAGAAATTTTAATTGGAACTCAATTCACCCCCCTCTTGAGTATCCACTCCGACCAACAATTATGATATCATTTTTACTTTTAATTACCCTATTTAATTTTAACCGTTGTAAGTAAAATATCAAAGTTCTTTTTCACTGAAAATTATTTTCATCCTATTGAACCACATTTTACTTTCTGATGTCAATTCTAGCCCTTGTATTTTTGAAATTCAGTTCAAAAAAGTGGTAAAATTATGTTTTATGCAAATTTTCAAATTTCCCTAGAAGGTGGCTTAAAGACCTTAAAAGGTTCAATAAAATTTTATACATCTAATCTTATTATAAAATTACTCCAATAAAATTTTTTGAACTAATATTTGTGTTATGTATCTATTGTTACATAAATGAAATTTAAATAACATAAATAATTATTAAAAAATCAGTTTTAAACAATAATGTATTATTTTTCACTATTCATCAAAAAATGAATGTTTTCATAAAAATACCAAAAAATAACCCTAATTTAGTTTTGATATTCTGAATCCAAAAAAGATGTCCATTTTGAAAAAAAAATTATAAAATTTCAAAAAGTGCATATTACTATTTATAACGGATAGTTTGATTGTTCATCGTGTGCTGGATCTTGAAGTTGCGTACAAAGAAAGCTATTGTATTATTCTAAGAGAAGCATACTGTGGAAGTTTGGGGTGTTATATTTTTCTCTCGTTAAAATAATTTCATACTTGAAGCTTCTATAATACTACTGTATAAAAATATTCGGGTGGTTTTTCATAGTATGTTTCTCGGGTTCCCACACTGCCTATTCCATTTTATGGTTCCTCTAAAGAATTTTTACAAGGCGAGTCATCCAGTTTCTCAAAATGTGTTCTCTGGTATCATGAATTTTGATGGGCTCTTCAAAAAATGACAGATCAGGTTCCAGTTCTACTTTATCATAGGTGAGTACATGTGTTGTCTCATGCATGTATTTTCTCAATATTGATATATGGAACACATCATGAACTTTAGAGAGACTTTGTGACTTTTCCAAATGGTAAGCTACAACTCCAATTCGTTCTAGAATTTCAAGAGGTCCAACGTACCTACAACTCAATTTACCCTTCTTAGCGAATCTTATAACACCATTCAATGTAGATACCTTCATTAAAAAAATATCACATATATGAAATTCAATATCCTTCCTTCCGTTATCGATATAGCTCTTTTTCCTACTTTTAGCAGCTTTGAAGTGAGTTTGGATAATCTTCACTTTATCTACCATTTCTTCTACAAGTTCTAGGTGTACAAGTTTTCTTTCACCTACATCATCCCAACAAGTTGGTGTGTGACATCTCTTTTCATATAAGGCCTCATATAGTTCCATATGAATACCTGAATGGAAGCTATTATTAGAGGAATATTCTACCAGAGGTATACACTGATCCTATATACCTTGAATGTCCTATGAGAAAGATCTCAAATTTTCTTCCAAGGTTTGAATAGTGCATTCTGATTGTGTATCAGTTTGAGGGTTGTTGGAAGAGCTCAAACGTAGTTCAGTATCTAGGTATTTCTGAAGACTTTTCTAGATTCATGATGTAAAACGGGGATCACGATTGGAAACAATCGATAGGGGTATACCATGAAGTCTTACAACATCATTAATATATAGTATTTCTAAGAATTCAAGTGGTAAATCTTCCCTTATAGAAATAAAATGTGATGACTTTGTAGGAAGATCAATAATGACCAATATCTCATCATTCCATCTAGGAGTCTTTAGAAGACCCATGAAAAATTCCATCATAATATCATCCCATTTCTACTCATGTATGGGAAGAGGTGGCATGAATCCTCTAGGATTTTGTCTTCTAGCCTTCACTGATTGACAAACCATACATCTTGACACATAATCCTCAATCTCCCTCTTATGGTTATCACACCAAAAACGTTCCTACAAATCTCTATACATATTAGTGCTACTAGGGTGTATAAGGAAATTGGAGCTATGTGAATCACCCCACAATTCCCTATTTAGATCTGGTATATCAACAACACAATGTATCTTCCCAAATTTCAAAATTCCATCTTCATATACGTTGTTGATCAATCTCCCATCATTCACAGCATTAATTTTCTTCTAAAACACCTCATCATTAGTCTGAGAATCTTTTATCATTTCTAGTAAAGATTTATTGGAAACCATTTGAAAAAATTATTGTTGTTTCGCCTTCCAATATTATTACCAAATCTATCTTTACTAGATCCATGAACATAGGATCCCTTTCGACTCTCATCTTGGTCAAAACTCCATGATCGTTTATACTCAATGCATCTCCCACCTTATATGCCTTTACCGGGTGGTAGTGTATAGTGAAATCATAATATTTGAGTAGTTCAAGATATCACATTATCTTCTTGTTGAGTTATTTCTATGAGAAAATATACTTTAAACTCATGTGATCAGTATATATCTCACATTTATTTTTGTAGAGATAGTGTCTCCATATCTTCAAAGCAATGATTATAGCTGCTAACTCAATATCATGAGTAGTATAGTTTTTTTCATGAATTTTTAGCTACCATGATGCATATACAATATCTCTATCATTCTACCTAAGGACACAACCAAGTCCTTTATTTCATTAATCACTATAAATAAAAAAGTCATCATTCCCTGATGGTATAGTCAAGAAAAGAGAATTGACTAATATTCTCTTTATTTCATCAAAATATTCATCACACTATTTTGTGCAAAAAAAATTAACCCCTTTACATGTGAGCTTGGTTAATTG
This sequence comes from Viscum album, assembly GCA_963277665.1. NCBI lineage: Eukaryota > Viridiplantae > Streptophyta > Magnoliopsida > Santalales > Viscaceae > Viscum > Viscum album. Next base: position 604,584,927 of record OY728139.1, on the reverse strand, counting down.
GTTAGCCAATCAGGCAAAATTCTGGACAAAGCACCTATAATAACCTTCTAAACTAATAAAACTACGTACCTATTTCATACTAGTTAGTGATGGTCATTCTTATATTGCTCTTTTATTATATTGATCAATAGAAATTCCATCCTTAGAGACAATATGGCCAAGAAAAAAAATCTATTGAAGCCCATATTCACACTTGCTAAACATCCCATAAAATTCATTTATTCTAAGAGTCTTTAGAATAGTGAGAAAGTGATTTTCATGATCATTATAGCTTTTGGAGTATACCAAGATATCATCAATAAATACTAAAACTAATTCATCAAGATATTACTTGGAAACACTATTCATTAGACTCATGAATATAGAGGGTGCATTAGTCAGCCCAATAGGTATTACTGAAAACTCGTAATGCTCGTTCCAGGTTCGAAATGATATCTTTAGAATGTCTTCCCTTTTCATGCACAACTGATGGTATCTAGATCAAAGGTTACTCATAAAAAAATATTGGGCACCATGAAGTTGATAAAATAAATCATCAATGCGAGGTAGGGGATACTTTTTCTTTATTGTTATATCACTGATATCTCTTTAGTCAATGCACAACCTCATAGATGAATCTTTCTTCTTAACAAAAAGAAATGGGGCTCCCCATATAGAAATGATAGGGCTAATAAATCCTTTATTAATCAATTCCTATAATTTTTTCTTTAGTTCCAGTAATTCCCCAGTGGTCATTCTATATTGGGCCTTCAATATAGGCCTTGAACTAGAAATTAAGTAAAAGGAAAACTATATTTCTAGTCCTGGAGGATGTCTAGGTGAATCCTCTTAAAACATATCATCATATTACTGAAAAATAGGTACATCACTTATTTGAACATTATTTTCCTCACCCATAGTTATTTCACTCCCTTCCTCCCAAATAATTGAATTTAGTAAAGGAACTAGGGGTGGATCTAGATAAGAATCGTATAGTGACGTTTCTGGTCAAAAGATAAGGTATTACTTGTCTTCAATAAAAAATGTAATCTCCTTATTCTAACTATAATTTTTTGTATCCTGTTTTGAAATCCAATCCATACCGAGTATTATATCAAATTAAATCATGGGTTTGGAAATAAGATCAACATATAATGCAAATTTATATTCCATAAGGGTAACTGATTCAGAAAACATTGTTGCAATGACACTCCCCATAAGAGGTTTGACTGAAAACTCCCTTATTATATCAAATTGGAAATATCTAATTTTCTTGAAAAACTGGGAAGATATGAATGAATGAAAGGATCTAGAATCAAATAAAGCATTGGATAAATTAGAGGAAACGATTAATGTACCTACCACCATGTCATTTGGAAATTCAACATCTATAATTGTGATCACATAATCTTGGCCTTCCTCCCTTATCCTTTTCTGAAGTAAGTATCCTTGGATATTAGAACGTTCATTTTCATAATTCGCCATTTCTCTACCATTGTAGCATTCAACATTGACAGCCTCTTTTTTCCCTTGCAATCACGATCTTGGTGGCCTTTTTCACCACACTTGTAACAAACACGAATTCCCTCCAGGCAAGTATCGGGGTGTTTCTTCCCACATTTACTATAGGGTGGAAATTCAATGATTCCCTTTTCCCCCTTATTTCCATTTCTAGAGTGTTCAACAGATCTCTTCTTCTCTTTCTTTTCTTTAAACTCATAAGACTTATAGAATTCATTTTCTTTCTTGATATCACATGAGACTATATCTTCATACGATGAGAAGGATTATAAGACTAATTATCAACAGATATATTGTTTTAACCTATCAATGAATCGATCAATCTTACTCCTTGGGTTCTATATGTAATCTATAGGATTCCTTTCTAACCTTGTAAAGTTAGCTTCATACTTTGCAACATTCTCATCCTCCTTTTGTCTCATACTCGGAAATTTCCTTTTCCATATCTGCTCAATGATCACGATGAAAGTATTTTTAAAAGAAAAGATATTTAAACTCATTCAATTACATATTTGATACTTAATTATCCTCCTTTGTGTTTAGAATTAATGAACACCATTGATTTGCATCTCCCATGAAGAGAAAAATTTCCATGAAAACCTTTTCCCTTTCACTACGCCCCAAAACGTGAAATATTTTCTCAACGAACTTATCCATTACTCATATACAGGTATATTCGTAGTCCCATTTAATTTTGGTGGTTATTTCCTCATGAAGTGGTCTAACATTGATCAGCCACATTGTGTATTAGGAGGCTTCATACAGGTAAGGTTATTATTCATAACCTCAGTGAGTTTTCAAAGTATGGTGATAAGCAGATTCGCATCAGTTGCATAACCAGCTCCACTATAATTAGAATGAGTAAGAGGTAAATCCCAACATGGATTATGTGCATTGATACAGTTTCCATTCCTTCCACTAGGTTCAATTTTAAAAATTTCATGTAATAGATTTGTTTATAAATCACAATATCTAATTCCAAACTTGTAAAACAAATAACATAAAATGAACAGTATGTATATATAATCAGTATCCATAAAAATGTTTACTTTGAGGAATTATTTAATCATAAATCCTTCATAATGGTTTCTAATGAAAATGTGAATTATCCTATGCATATCCTCCATGAGTTTCATAACCAAGAGTACTGCAAGGCCCTTTGTTGTGTACCATCACACCCAGGGTAAAGCCCGGAACTTCTTTTCAGAGTTTTCACTCCTTGTTACATCTATGCTAGAGCCGCCTCTACCAGCTTATATCCAAACATGGATTTATTGTATGGAAAATTCACAAAATACTTACATTACAAAAATTCTAGGAAGTTCTTCTATACTAATCCTCAAAGTCGATCTCAGGGTAGTGTTCTTTAATAAGAGTTTTTCTAAATCTAGCTTCCAAGGTTTATACTAAACATTAACTGATACAAACTCCAATGCCCTGACCCTAGTTACCCAGAGTTGGTGAATTTTTAAATATAATTCTCATGATACAAGGAATATTTCCCTGGAAGACCGATTGGTTTAGTATCCGCGAAAGTACTAGATACATACATAAGTTTTACATTACATTATGAAATAAAGAAAAACAACATTGTGTCCCCTTTGAACACACTCATATCCTTTGGTCTATCACTATAGGTTAATCATATTATACTTATTTACAACCTTTTAAAATGAAAACATAAGAAAGGGGTGAGCTTAGATGCTCAGTAAGTATAACAATATTTCAGAAACTTTTGTCAATAAGAATAAAAGTTTAATGCAATGTATAAAACTAAAACAAAATTATTTTTGAACATATGATTCAGCATAATATAGAAAAGATAAATCAAATAATTACATTAACTTATTCTGATGGATATTCTACTAGTCGAATAATCACATGCAATATTAATAGCTAATTTCTTAATGATGGAATGTATATTGTCGGAAATCATAACCACATAGTGAAGGCCTCGTGCCAAGACTAGGAATAATAATTTTTTCAATGACTTGTTCCAAGACACTGGTTGGTCTCATGAGGCCTACCGATGCATCGAGGAGCTATATCAGGCTCCACCGGTCACATACTAAGTCCAACACATTTCCTATATGAAAAGGTTGAAACATAAAATAATCATTCATTTTAAAAATATCATATGAAATGTTAATACTTTATCAATGGTATAAAAATAACACATCCATAGTAAAACATATAAAAAAGTCATCAATACAATATAGAAAATTGTATAATAATAAATCAACTTCAAACAACTGTAAAATCAATCAAAGGATGTTGACATGGGTGAAATCAAAACTATTTGAGAGAAATATCACATTTTATTTTGAAATCATTTAAAAGTAAAATAATTATAAATGAAAATAATTATTTTGAAAATATTCATATATGCTTGTATCATAATCTTTTAATGTTTAATAAAAACAAAAAATAGACACACCAGCCATATAAATTAAAAAAAATTCTTACCATAATTCGTTGAAAAGGTCATAAAGTAACTTGTTTGGAAAATAATGGGAAGATTCATTTCAATACATTTTATAAAAATTCAAACATGGGTATAAATTACATTAACCCATATTATATAAAATAGTAAAAAAAATTAATTACATTTTTAATAAACCAGGGTGTGGATGATAAAGAAGTCCTAGTAGACACTTACGTATAAACGAACTCAGATAAATAAAGAGATTGTAAAATTATCCCTTAACATGTATTATTATTTTGTCAAGGGTAAATTAACCTCATATATAATATTTATATCATTTTTATTAAATTATAATACAACCATATACATAAATATGATATCATATATGATCTTCTAATATTTCTTTGTTAATAATATTTCTGTTGTATCATTGTTTTAGGTGTTAACTGATTCATTTTCCTTTATTTGTTTTGTTACGTAAGTCATGTTTTTTATGGATAGGATGTATCTGAATCATATATATAATAATATTAAGTTCATAAACATTATTTTTAATCTTAAAATTAAAATTATTTTTGAATGGTTACGATGGGTAAATGAATATTATCATGTTCGTGGAGACCGTAATCCATACGTATGCACGAGTGAAAATATCATTATTTTGATGGTAAAATTGTATGTAATTGGATGGTATATCATATATAAAGAATAATTAACATTTTATATTTATTAATAACATCAATCATAATCATTATTATACCCCTCAAAAAAATGAAGTGTTGAATAACAACTACACCACGACATGAAGATGGTAATCCGTACCTACACACATATGGTGACATTGTCATTCATAGGATGGATAGAATAATGAATACGGTTGTACCATATTTATAAAAACATCATATTATATATAATGTATTGTATTTATAACTTTGGTATGGAAAAAAAATAAAGAGGAAGTGGAAGAAGAAAATAAATTTGAAAGAGGTAATGAAATTATTACTTCATCTTCGGGTGCTTCCATTTGATTTGATCAAATGGGATCCTTGGGTTGAATTTATGATCACATTAAGGCCTCTAGGTTAAATTGAGCATATGTGGGAGAATATTTGAGTATGTTTTGGGAGATTAAAACGGATTTTGTGTGTGATTTGAAGAGAAGGGGATTTACTCTTTAATAAGAGATGTGAGGTTCACTTTAGGAAAAGATTGAAATATTAATTTATTATAAAAGTTTATCTGTTTTGTAGTGGCTCACAAAGGATTTATTTCGAGGATAAGTTTGGTATGGGTCTAAATATTCTCAAAAAATAGTTTTTAGATATTTTTAGGAGACCATATTAACAATATCTTTTACATTTCACTCTTAGTAAAATAGTTTAAATTTTACCATGTATTCTTGTATTATAATAATAAATTTTTAATAAACAAACTATAAAAGGCCAAGAAATCTCCAAGTGGTTCACTATTGATATATATAACCTTATAAAAAATCTTTTCAAAACCATATAATTTTAAAAATATTATATAATTTAATAATATAATATTTGTTTTATGAACTTATTTATGTTAATTTTGAAACTATATGGTATCTTGTTTTTCTGTAAGTCATAAAAACATTATCACTTAAAAAAATTAAATCAACTCTATCATGTCATATTAATCTAGAAAATCAGTGTAATTCATCAAAAGTCTCAATTAAAATTTATTTGGATATTTATAATATAAATTATTTTAGTATTTCATTAATACGGTAATTATTGCATCACCATTTTGTCATAAAACAATTATATTATTTCAAAAAAAATTATAAATAAAATACCATTATGTATGAAATATTTTTATCTATATAATTACTTTTAATATTTTAATTTATCTTATCTATAAACCTATATTAAAAAGGTTTTTGTTATTAAAATTTGAATTTAACACTTTTAACTCTTCTTTAAATAAAATGATAATAAATGTACTAATCTAATCCAAGTGGATCAAATAGGATCATATTTGATTCCTAATTTATATTTTTGTCGAAATAAAGATATCCAATATAACTAGTACATGTGTTAGGGTAATTATAATATCATTTTTACCTTTAATTACCCTATTTACAAAACCGTGGTAAATAAAATTCAAAAGTTACTATTCTCCCAAAATTATTTTCATCCTATTGAACCAAATTTTACTTACTGATGTCAAATGTGTCACTAATATTTATAAAATTCTATTCACAGAAGTGGATAAATTATGTTTTATACAAATTTGAAAATGTGTTTAAAATGTGGGTAAAAGACATTAAAAAGTTCAATAAATTTTATACATCTAATATTAATATAAAAAAATCCAATGAATTACATTTATAGAATATAAGTATTATGTATCTATTTTGACTTAGGTTAAATTTAAATAAAATAAATTATTATTTAAATGAATAGTCGGTTTTGAACAATAACTCAATGTTTTTCACTATTCATCAAAAATTGAATGTTTTCAGAAAAATACCAAAACATCAGCCTAAGCTATTTTTTATACTCTAAATCTAAAAATTAAGTCCATTTAAGAAGATAAAAATTATAAAATTTCAAAACGTGGGTATTAATATTCATACCGGTAAGTTTTATTGGTCATGGTGTGTTAAAACTCGATGTTGTGTGCAGCGCAAGCTATTGTATTATTCAACGAGATGCGTATCGTGGAAGCTTGGAGTGATAAATTGTTTTTGAAAGATAATCTATCTAGGAAATTTATATTCCTTATAAATCATATCATAACATCCTTCTTATATTCATGAAGAAAAATAAATACCCTTTATATACCATTTCATGTTGACTCATATTTAACATGATGTGAATATTGAAACAGCCACGTGTTTTCATCTTAGTCAGGAACCTTCTTTTTTTCCATGTTCGTAACCATTATATTCCATTTTAGGTGTCCCTATAAGGGCTCTAATAAATGGTCAATGTCATTGTCTAAAAGTGTACCTTATATTAAATGTTTTATATAAATTATAACATTTTAAAAATAAATTTTTTCAATAAAATTAGAGAACAATATTTCTTTAATATCTAAATTGAAAATCTCATTCCATTAATTTTTTTGTTTTATATAATTATTTCTATCTAAAAACATATAGTTTCTGAAGAAATTATTTTTATTCCAGTGCTCTAATAAATATATTTAGAAATAATTTATAATTCTTAATGTTAATTATTATATCTAATAAGATATTTATTAAAATAATAAAAATTATTTTTTGTCAATAACTTTTTATAGTGAAATATCTTTGGAATGATTAAAGCTATTAATAAATTGTAACAATAAATATTATTTTTGTTGATGAATTATGTAATGTAATTCTCTTTTGGGGAAATTTCGCATCATTTCCTTTTTCTTTCCTAACCATTTGAAATGAACAATCATTTTTTTCATCAATTTCATTTTATTTATGAATTCCCAGTTCAAATATCTTTTGATTAAAGGGTGTTCACCAAGATTCCATATATCAAATTAATGGGGAAAATTATTTTCTCAACCATATCCCCATTATCTATATAGTTAATATACCATATTCTAAATAATAATTATTAAATAGTGTTTTCCTATGGAGATAATGAATATAAAAACATACATAAAATATGTGTGTATCACGTTACAATTGTTAATGTAATTATCAATGTTTTCTTACGTGGTTCCATTTTTTTGTGTATACAAAACCATTTTTACTTCAATTGGTTATCATATAATTGTATGATTATTTAATAATTGGTAAAAAAAAATTTATAGATTATGGGATATGTTGGAACTGTATGTCTCCTTGATGTATTCAGTAATAGAATTTATCTTGAGAGATATAATTTATATGTGAATAGGTTTGTGAGTAACTAGGTTCAAAAAGGAGGAGTGAAATAGTGAGTATCACAACTCGTAATTTTATTTTTAAATAGGTTAGTATGTATCATTGTTAAAAATGGTGAGTGTGATGTAAATTACCTCTACTTAAAATTTTATGTGTGAATAAGTTTTCATGTAACTAGGTTCATAATGATTATAATTCCTATGATTATAATTTTTCTACGCTCCATCCTATATTCCATGGATCCTAATTCATGAATTATGTTTTGTTTTCTTTCTCCATATTAATGGTTTTTTCATTTGATGTTTAGTGTATATATTTAATTATTATAGACCCATTTTTAGTTATTTAGGTTTTATTGGTGTATTATTTCCATTTGTATATTTATTTTACACATATAATAACTTTATTAACGTTTATGATTATTGTTTGGCATCACTTATGTTTGCCCATATTGAACATCTATGGTCACTCTTATTCTAGGATTCCATTTACCTAATTTTGGATGAAAATTAACACCTATGTTATTTCAAGAAGTCTATCTTATAAGAATAAGTTAATTGATATGTTTGAATACATGTAATGGATTATGTGGTTGATCTTATAGTAGAATGAAAAAATGTCCCTTAGTTTAAAAATATATAACTTTGGTTAGTCATTATTTTGTACTTACTCACTAAAACTATAATCCTAGAAGCTCATGGGGATGTATTTTATTGAAATATTATATTTAATTAATTAAATTAATTGTTGATTAGGTGTGGGATAGTATATTGTTTAACAAAGATGTTCAAAAATGCCTCTAAAATTCATGTGTATCCAAAGGATTCAGGAAGAAACATATCACATGTTGACTTGTACAATCATTATCATAATTTGATCAATATTATCATTTATGAAAATATACAATATATTAATATTCCTTTTTCATGAGGTCTATTACAGATTCATCATTTAATCTCTTAGTCCATTTTAATCATAGTGAATACCCTTGTATAATATTAATCATTCACCACTATATTATAACTACTACATCATTCAATAAATTTATGTACATTCCTATTTAAATATGATAAAATACACATTAGTTTTGGATAAATATGTATCATATTTCTTATTTTATAAAAATTAAATGACCCATTTCACGATAATGAAGTCTTCCACATATATTTTTTTCTATCCATAATTTCTCCCCCTTAATTCGCATCTGAATAAAAACATAATACTATATAATTCAATATATTATATACTAAATCATATTCGGGATTTTGTTTAATAATATATATAATTTGATTCATATTAGTGATATTTTATTCCTCTTGAATTCTATGAAAATGTTTTATTAAAAAAGTATCATAGACAGTGCCTAGACATGTTTCTCTAAGACACAAAAAACATTCATTTACTATTTAGTTAATCATCAGATCATCTAATTTTCCATCTTACTATATTCATAGATTTATTTCAATTACAATTAGTGTCATATCAAGATTTTGATCATGAATGTCATATATCCTCAATAAATCCCTCATATATTTTTCTTAATAGATAAATTTATAAACTAGAAACATGATAAAGTATCTATGTTTTTCAATCATTGTTATTTTCAATTTTAAACTCAATAATTAAAAAAATTCCTCCACATATTTCAAAATTTTATCATAAAGCATGATCTATTCAACAAAAATGTGAACCATAAACAACTCCTCCTTGGTTGATTTGGTATATTGATTCTTATTGACGTAACCTGTTCTAAATTGTAGCTTCTTCAAAAAGGTGTCCAATAGAGCATACCAATCATATGATACTTTTTAAAGAAATATGTTGTTTCACTAATTCAATTAAATGTTTATTAATGTTGAATAATATTAATCTATGTTTTTTCCAAATATAAACAACCCCTTGATCAATCCATTAAAAACATCTATGTTAACATATATTTCATATACATTTAAAATTATTCGATTTTTCATATATATAAATTTCATTTATTATTTAAATCATAACTATAATTCAAACATTTTTTCTATATAAAAAACATTGAATTTTCATTGAGTTATTATATAAAACCACCCTTATATTGGGAAAAATTTTCTAATCCATCAAACATATTCTTGAAAATCCAATTGGTTATGATGATGTTATTATCCATTGAACTCTTTACAAGATATCATTTTTTATTTCAACATATTTGATTTAATTATTCATTCACTACTATGAGCTATGATTAAAATATTACTACATTTTCAATTAATTATGGCTCGACATCAATTAATAAAGTAGTGTTAAATATATTTTTCATTACCACTATTTTCATTAGGGAAGATTTATCTCTAAAAACTATTGAATCATTATATCCCTCTATTATTTCTTTATTTGAGTCAATGATTTATTTTCATTATCCATCTATTCCAAATTTAATTCAATATTGGTGCCTTGTTAATAAGTATGTGTTTGAAAACCACTATAATTCACATAAGCATCCTCATCATTCTTATCATGTTTACCCTAATATTGAATTTAATTTTTTCCAAATTTTCCTCAATGGAATTCACATATTTAATCTCTATGGATTTGTTCAACATTTTTTTTCATACATTCACAGGTCTTACTTTAAAATTATTAGCCTAAAAATATTTTTTTATCCATTGTATCTCTACCTTCATAGTTTTATATTTTTTCATAATATAACACTTTATTTCAAACAATTTAGTGATTCTCAGTGTTTGATTACTGTCATGTACAATTTCACATGTCATGTTCTTCTATGTCGGTCATAATAAATCCTGATTTAATGTTTATACTGCTACCTATTGTACTTATTTATAATAGTTCCTAGTGATTACTATTTATTTATTGATGGTTTATGAAATTTATTTCAACATCTAGTTATGACTATGTCTGATACAATTTTGTACGGTTTTATTCACTAATGAGATACGATGATTGATTCCATGTTTTTTAGTGTATCATGTTAACATGATGGAGTTGAAAATTTTATTATTTTATTATCCTATAATTTTGTTTTATCTTCATATTTTATTTTCCTCCTTTCAATGAATGAAATTGATGTAATCATGTGAATTCATAATCACCTACATGTTTTGGATGTATCTCTCCATACTGAAATCTTCCAAATATAAGATAAGTTATTTCTCAGAATTGTTTTTGGGAAGAATCATTTTACTACACACATTAGTGTGAACATGATTTAATAGATTTTAAACTCTCATATTCTTCTACTTATACTATCTTTCATCTTATAAAAGTAGAAAAATCCTTATAATCATCATGTATGAGATTTTTCATGTAATATATAGCCATAAAAATTGATATACATTCTATAATTTACTACTTTAAGTGTCTATGCATTTGATTCAATAATTGTTTCCCATTTTCACTAATAGAATTCATGTGTTCTCTTTGAAATCCACTTAATATCGTTTTTTGTTTCTAAAATACATCATTTATAGGTTTACAATAATTCCATTAATAATAAATCCCATTTTTAAAAGTTTCTTTATGAACCATGTCACAAATTTAGCTAACACCCCACATATTCTCTCATAAACCATAAATATAATGAATATCTATATTTTTCAGCTCTACTACATGTAGTATTATATTATCTATTCTACTTATTATTCTAAATTCATCATTTATGGACTATTCCATCAACACACCCCTTAGATTTATTCCCAAGGAACATGTTTCATGTATTGTGGGATAAAAATACACTATAAAAGATCTAGGTTCTACCATTTTTCACTAACTTAAGGGGAAATTTCTTCCATGTTAGACTTATCATTTTTCTTATTTTCCATTAAATAGATTCGTATTTGATTTGAGACATTGGATGTTTAATTTTATTTTATTATAATATATGATGGGAGAGAAATTTGTTTATTCTAAATGGTATAATTTATATTCTAAATTAAGAATGTTTTTTCCATTGAATCAATCCTTATTTTTAAATAAAATGAATAATTTTTTACATCTCGATTTCTTTTAATTTAATTTATTTACTAATGATAGAGCAATGTACCTAATATCCATTGAAATAATTCAGTCTCTATGATGAAGAAAATGAACTTGTCATGATTTTTTAACAATACATTGATTACCATATAAAATAACTATCATATTCATTACAATATGGTGTTTCCACAATTGAATCTAAATTATTACTTCATAAGTATAATGATTATGTAATCAATTCTACTCAACAGATCCACAATTTATGAGAAACTCCTTGGTTTTTTATAGTCTATTAATGATTGAATGTTATGACCATTCATTTTATTCCCTTTATAATTTACAAAAACATCAGATAACATTGATGTTTCACCTACAATGATTTTACAAACATTACTATAGTTATTGGTATTTTCTCATTTAGAATTTATACAAAACATTACGTTCCTTTTTCATTAATTTACCAATATTATTCAACATTGAATTTTACAAAATGAAACAACCTTTTATCAAAAAAAAATTATTGCTTCATATTCACGATTTATTTAAAAAGGATTTACTTCTTCTAAAAGATCAACCTATCACATTCATTTTATATTAAATCATTAAGTTAATCCACTAATGTAGACACTTACTAAATTTTTTATGTTAACTTGAGTAGTTATCCTGGTGCTTCAAAAAAATCACGCTATTTTTGAAAATAATTTCTAGTTGAGTGATTTTTTGTTCATTTGATAAAAATTCACCAATGAATAAATTAACACACAACTAATCTTTTTTATTCTTATATTGAAAATCCAAATCCTCAATCACACCTTTAAGTAAAACCATTACTTTAACATCACCTATTTATCAATTTTATTCCTAGGAATATAATTTCAATTTATAAACTATTTTCATCATTAAATCATATATATTAAATTTAAATATGAATTTAGAATCATTAAAACTAGACTTATAATAATCTTCTTCTATTATGAGAAAGCACTATTCTAGAAACATGTTGTAATATTTAATTATAAATATAGATTTTCATCTTAGGGTAAATGTTCTCAACATTTGTTTGTTAATTCACCTTTAATATATCAATAATACTTCCTCATATATAAATTAGTAATTTTATTATTCTTACCATAGTATGAACATTCTAATTATAATTTTATTTTCAATATATATTATTTTCTTAAACATTATTTCCAAAAGTGACAATAAATCAACATTTATATCTTTAATATTAATATAAATATGCATCTTAATATTTCCCATTGGTTTAAATGATATTTTCATTTAGTAATGATGTGATGCGGCATCTCAATTCACACAAATATTTTAAATGACTTGCTTACTAATAATATTATCATTATAAAATTTTTCAAGATCACTTTCTTCATGTGTTGATACCCTTAGATTGTATAATTGAATAAATATTTGAAGAATTTTCATAAATATTTGAATATTATATATTTTACCATAGAAATTAAATATAACTTGAACAACATCAATGGGTTTTTTAAGAGACCATCAATTATATAATTTCTAATCATCTCTCAAAAATCAAACCTATTGAGAATCACCTGTTACATGGAATCATTAGTATTTTTTCCCTTGACCAATATTTTTTAATTTATCCCATATACATTTTTATGAATATTTCATTACCCTCATATATATATCTTCTGTGAATATTTCAAATAATTTATACTAAGAATTTATGTTAGGGTTGAGAAAATTTTAATCCTCTAAAATCTATTATTACTCTATAGACTCACTCACATGGATTCCTTCAATACAGTTAAATCCAATAAATCCCATATGACGGTATATGAAATATAATATGATGATTCCAATTCTATTAATTTTTTTAATCAAATAAAGGAATAATTTTTCCACTAACCACATTCTCACTTATGTTGGACTTCCCATGGATGATACACCAAGCTTTAAAATAGTGTATCTCATAACATTGTTTGCAACCATAGTGACCAAACACACCCAAATAAGGGGTGGATCACTTTTTAAATCCCATTGGATACTATTATCACGTTATCAATAAAGATATAAATCTTCCATGATAAGGAACATTTAAATACATCAAAATATTATAAATAAATACATTTACTAATCTGATTTAACATAGTTCATCACCATGGGATACTCTAAATATAATATTCTTATAGTGTGTCAAAATAATAGATGTTTTAGCAATCAAATTTATGTGAAATACTAGTTTAGAAAGGGTTAATTACATACCCTTTGGTCACTATAAATTTCACCATTATCACAAACTCCTTCAATGTTGTATAACAAATAAATATGTGAAATAATGGTAGTAAATAAAATTATTCATGAAATATTAACATAAAAGTAACATGGGTGTTATTGTGTTTCCTCAAAACTCATTATGAAATTTAAATCTATTATTAATTCACTTCCACTAATAATATCTTCCCATTTTCTAGATTATTTGATTAGTTATGTTATTCTTTATTCCCCTTCATTACCACAATATCCCTTATTGAACATTTAAAAAATACACCTCATGATATTTCCACTTTCTACTCTATAACTAGATCATGAAGCCATTATAACTCCCCAATTAATTATATTAAATTCAATGAAAAAATAAAATATAATAAATCAAATAATTATATATATAATTCCACAAATCATTTCAAAACCTATAATATTATTTGGAGATATAATTTGAAATTTTATTATTATAGTGTGACATCCTTTGTTATGTAATTATCAGTTGTAAAAACTTTAAATCCCCAAAATCCACATAAAATCTCATTTATAATATGTAGAAGATCACAAGGTGATCTCTTAAAAATATCCTCATATCACAAACCTATTTTAATGTTATAGACATCATCATGGTGTGATAAATTCATGCTAAAAAATAGTGTCATGGATTTCAACCCAATGTATGTTTCTTATAGCACAACTAAACATATTGAGGAATGAGGATATCCATGCATTGAGTAGTGGTGGTGTTGTCTATCAATCATATATATATTCATTTAACCATCAAAAAATATAATAACACCAATTTTTTTTATCATCAATAGTTCCACCATAAACAATGTTATATACGATTATTTTTAAATTATATATAAGGGGCTTGTGGAATGACTATAAGGCAAGTGGCATGACATAACATCCCCTATACTTATTCATACATACCTTCCTCTAAAGCCTGATCACCACTATTTTTATGTTGTGATATCATATTGGGAATAACCTTTCAACACGCCAATAATTTTTTTCCTTTTATATCCTACTATTATAGAGTTACTACTGTGGCAGCATCATGACATTATCTAATATGACCGAGGATACTCGAGACCAACTCACATAAATTAAAATCATCTATAGGCCCATATATACTATATAAACATCTAATTTCGACTCATTTCATAAAAAACTTCTACTGGTATATGAACTCAAACACCTTGATTTAAATTTTTTCTCTACATCCATACAAACAAAAACAATTACAGCTTTGGTAAAAATTTATGATATATAAAAATATTTTGGATTACATTTATATTATAGGATTATATTTTTGGGTTTAAAAAGTAATATATATATATATGTGTGTTTGTGTGTGTGTGTGATTGTTAATTCCGTATCCATATGAATTTTTTGTAATATTCATTGACTTTTAATTTTAATTATGTTCAAGAAAAATGAATAATTATATTATCTAACCAATTTTTATATATTTATCCATAAAGGCTATAGGTTTTTTTTATGAAAATCGAATGTTTCATATCAAATGTTTTGTTCTGAAGGATTTTATAACATAAATATATGTGTTCTGTAGTTTTATAATAAATGTTTACTTGTTTTTTATTAATTTATAAATATCTTGATTCATATTTCCTTGTTTGATGAATATGACTATGTTGTAATTTGTAATTAATATAATATAGGGATCAACCAATGAAAAATTTCAATTATGTTCTATTTTCAAAAAATTTTGTTCTTCAATATAAACCTATTTAATTATTATAACATATGTGTATATATATATATATTTCAAGATAATATGAGAGATAAAATAAAATATAGTTTAAAATTTATTAATATGTTCTGAGTAAATAAATTATCGCATTCATTCAGCTATATAAATAACATGAGTACAATTTCAAAATCTCAATGTCTTGGGGAACGATTACATCTAACATAGATTTTGATCCATATATTCCATACAAGGTAAATAAAGTTAAAACAATGATTGTTTACCTTTATGTTATAATATTTTATGTATTTTTTCCATATATATTTCTATTATTCTATCATACAATAAGTAATTAAGTGTCATTAATCTCCAAGGAAGAATGTGTAGTCATCCATAACACATTGAGTTATGAATTTGATCTATAATTTTTTATAGAACATAGTTTTTTCGGGTGAAAATATTTCACCTTCAATGTTAAGAATCCAATTTAGGAATAATATAATTTAATTATTTTTCAATGTCGGTACAATATATTTTCGATATATTGTTTCAGGGTAAATATAAAAATTTATTCGACATTATTTCTAGTATATTTTAATTTTTCATTTTGTGTTTTCATTTCAATTTTTGGGTTTTGGATCTATATGGTATCCATAATTGAGTAATTAAATGAAATTTTTATCATCATTTACTCCAACCACAAAACCATTCAAATTTTTACAAAATAAAGGGAGGAGTATTGATGATGGTATGATTTAAGAAAGTGTCATTTTTATAATTTATTCATTAAAAATTATTTTGTATGGGTTTTTACTGATTTATGTTTTGGAATATTTAATGTATTGTATGAAGTCCCTTTTACTAAATTAATAATTTTGATGAAAATAATTAGTTATATTTATTTATGCTTCAACCTAACTTTCAAATTGAAACACCCGAAGAGATGAATCGAATTATATAATATTTTCATCAATAAAATATATAATAATTCAATTATTAAGTTTTTAAGTTTCTATTTTTGAATTAATTATTTTTATTTTATATTATACAAATATTAATTCAGTCATTTTGTACAATGAAAATCATTAGATTGCAATAAAAAATATTTTTCTTAGAATGTTTTAAATTTTACGAGGATGATAACCCCATTTTCGATAGTGGTAAGGACAACTGTGCAACGAGTCCCATATAAACATTTATTAATAGAAACTATATATATTTTTATTTTTGGTTCTGTGTGTAATGTATGAAATATGGAAAATAAAATTTCATTGGAATGGCCATAAAGTGGAAACATTCTTGTCTCATGCTACAAGGTGGAAAATTAATGTGCGGAGAGTGAGTGTTTGGTGTAATGAACGTAAATTTTTTTCATATATCACACTCAATGTATCTAAAAATCCAAAAATATCCGTTCACTGTTTTATATTTTATTTATTATTTTGACTAAATTATTAATGATGAATTGGGATTCCATAATTTTGATATTTTTGTAGTTAATAAATATGTGTTGATGATACAAATATACAAATGATTTTTTTAGAAATATTAAAACTTTCTTACTTATTAAAGAGATTTTTCAATCCTGTCTAATTAGAGGTGTGATAGAATCCGAAATTTGAGATATAAATGATTGTAAATAAATATTTATAGCATATATAATATATTTTTCTCCGCATAATGATTAATTATTACATGGAATTTTAAATTTGGAGTTATATTTGATAGAGGATTTTTAAAAAAGCAATTAGTTAACATGTTATCATGGTTGTGTCATAGAAGTGTATATATTCAAGAGTACAAAATAGATGGACCAATTTCTAAGTAATCAACCATGATGTATGAGAACCACAAGATATTACTAGAGAACATTTTTAATATAAATTTTAATAATAGATATGATAGGGGAAAATATGAGATGAAACTATTAATTTATAATATTTATATTGACTCTACTTTGAAGCCTAATTTATTAGACACCCAGAAGTCATGAGATATAAAGATAAAAAATCATATATATATTGGTATATGGTGTTATAAACAATAATAAGAGTTGTTTTATACATTATTTCATGTTTAGAGTTATCATTAATTGGTTTTACTAGCATACACGTCTCTTTGAACACCCCAATGGAATGTATAATTTTTTATTTCCATGTTATACTTAGTCAAATACCGTGAGATTTATTTGGTGAACCAAACTAATTATTGGAAGAAAAATGAGTAATAATTATTGATATTTAGTGACATGGGATCTTATATAGGGGTGATAATACAAAATATGTGGTGAATTTACATGTATAACATATCCTTTGAAGATGGTGTTCATGATTAGGAAAAGTTTTAATATTTTATTTATGTTAAATTGATGAATTTTATTAGGTGGTGGTTTAATTGTCGTTATACATGGGACTAAATTATTAAAACATAAGTTATTTGGTTTCATTGAGTTTTGTGGGGACTTTAAATTTTCTATCACATGTTTCGCTATATAGACAATATAATGATTATAAATTATTAAGTACCTTTGATTAATATATTTGGCAGTTGTACTAAACCCTATAAGGGAACCTATGTGGTGGCTTAGTTATGGACATTGTGATTTTTAGGGCTTCATGTTGGTTTTATAAATGATATAAATATTTATATCCCTTAACTAAATAATTTATCACGAATACAATAGAATTTCAGGGCTATGTGGTAATTTTGGGATTGGTGGTCATTATCCGTTATATAATGTATTGACCCTAAATATGAGAGATGAATACCTATAAATTTCTATATGATCAACATATTTTTAGAATATTGGATTTTTGAAGATCAATATATATATACCACACAACTAATAAGTTATTCATTTATTCAAAAAAATATAAAAAACAAGTATAGAGTATTTACTGAAATAATTAATTAAATATGACCACATAATTAGTTTCTTATAATTTTATTACATCTAAGTAAAAATTAATGGTGTTTTTTAAACTTAATGATTAAAAATATATGTTGATAAAAAAATCATGATTAAAAATGGAAATTTTCTTGGCTCATAATGTCCCACAAGAATCATAGAAACACGAATCATAATAGAAAAAAAATATAATATTAGTAGAAGAAAAGATATTTTTCAGAATAAATATAAAAACAATATATAGTATTTATGAAATTTCATGCACAATTTGCATAGTATAATATTTGGAAATATATGTTATAGAGAAGGAAAGGTAATTGTTACATCACTATTTAAAGGATATAATTTAGTTGATCATCTATTACTGATACAGTAATTAGGTAATTGTTTGTAGGTCACTAATATGATAAAATTATGTGAATTTATAAAAATTATATAGAATAAATTATATATATATGTGCGTGTGTGTATTATTTTTATGAATCCATAAATTCTAAAGGAGTTTTATATTTTCTCATTAAAATAATACTTCATTATTTTAATTGTTTTATAAAATGTACTATTTTGAAATAATATTTTTTAATATATTTATTGTTTTTATTTATAATTAAATTTCACAAAGTAAGAGATTTTATTTCAGAAAACATATTAAAAATATTGAATTATTACATCAGTATTATGTTAGGGTGATGTATTGGAATTTTTAATTAATAATAAAATATTACATTGAATATTAAAATTTGATATTATTATAAAATATATTTTTTCATAAAATATTTTTATAAAAATGGAATTAAAAATTATTTTATCATTTTGAGACAAAATTATAATATATTTGTTAAATACCTAATTTTAAAATTTTGAAAGCAGTTGGTAAAGCGTAAAAACTATGATACAAACTGTTAACAATATTTTATCAATTTAAAACCTATTTTGAATAAACTAATTAATAGATTTTAAGAAAAAATTATTTTTTAATAATTTTTTTGAAATTATATGTCTTGAAACACAAAAAATATCTGATAATAAAATTCCATAATTATCATAGATAAATTTCTCGAAGGCTATATTTGTTTCTACTATATCTATGAAATCATTAAACAATTACATAATATTTTCTATAAAAACTAACACTCCTTTTATTTCACTACTCATCATTCCACATATATTTACTATGGTCCTTTATTCTTAATTTTTATGAGATTTTTCCAATAAATCTGTGTCAAAAACTAAATCATTTTGGGGGAAGTATTGAAAATATATGAAAAAATCTGGGTAAGGATTGTATCTACTTTCTTTATAAGCATTCAAATAAACTTTCATGCTTCTATTCTTAATTAATGTTAATTTTTGTTTTCTATTATATATTAATTATTTTATAATCCTTTTCTTCATATTTATATATCTAATTTATAGTTTTAAAGAAAAATAAAAATTGAAACATGTTAAATGTGATGTCCGGTATACCTTGTTCTTCAAATATCATAACCATTAAAAATAATATTCGTATTTAAAGGATATGAATCATTATCTTATAAGTAATTGATCTATGAATTATTCAATGAACTAATTTAAATTACCAGAATTTTATTATATATATTTAATAAATTCTCATCCTCAAAGGATTAATTTCGATTACTTACAAGATATTATTGTGTATGCTACTTTAAAAAAACCCCTACAATGGGGTATATTTTTAATATTCATCATTAATTATTTATACAATAACCCATTTTATTTAAGGGTATTCATATTTTAGTCATATCATTCCCTTATCAAGGATTCCATTGCAAAATTACTATCCATTTACACATGGGATAACCTCAATGACACATACCATGCCTTGGATGGTATATGTTTTGGGATAATTTCATAATTTATTTTTAATAATTTAAATGATATAATTAAATGTTTGTGTTTTGAGTGCATCAAAAATTATATAAAACCATATTTGTTTGAAATATTTCATCTGTAGACTCAAAATATATGACTTACTGGTGGTTTTCCTTAACTATTATGAAATAATGACTTGAGAGGTATATTTTTCATAGATTTACTATTGGTTGAACTTGAAATAATTTTCAGGATTTCATAATATCCTTAATTACTATCATATTATTATCATATTGACCCTTAATATGTTATACAATTATAATATAATCCATCCTATTGTATATAGAGGAATACTTATTAACATGCTATTAACCTTGTGTAAAACCCACCAAGGAAATAATGTTCAGCCATTTATTCTTATATAAATTCGCTATAAAAAATTATATGATATAAATATCATTTCATGAATTTATATATAGTAATAATAAACTATAAATAAATCATTTTTAATGGTTTATATTCTTTCTGAATCATAATTCTTATGGACACATAACAATGTTTACTATAAATCATTTCAATGTAATTTTTTATTATTCAATATAATTAGAGTTGATAATAGAGAGAAATATATAAATATAAATTTATGTTAATTAATAATTGGTATCAAATAATATTTATGTTTTTTGGGATTTAAAATTGAATAAATTATGAGGTGACCCTAAGTTATAGTGAATCAGTTCAACTGCAACTACTATAAGCATATATTGATAAAATTTAAATTCAATAATATTAGTAATATCTTTTCAAAATATTGATATTATGAATGATAATAAATAAATAATATTCATAATAATATTGTTATTATTATGAAATAGGGACTTTTAAATAGTAAAAATAACTACTGTATTGAAAATTGTAAACTTGATGACTATATTAATGTACAACAAAAGATCACGGGTGATGCGATATAATATATCAGGATAATATTACCTCAGATGACATATATATTTAAATATAACATTAACCAAATGAGTAAACCTAATTTATCATATAATATGCATTCAAATAAAAATTATATTATTAATATGGTTGCCTCTTTTAGTTTAATGTACTATATATTCACTTTTGTTTGAAATGTTGATATCCTTCATCGAGAAGATGTCCAGTGTGGTATAATTCATAAATCGACATAGGCTGGTTTATATTATTTTTTGAATAATTTAAAAATGAATCAATATTATACATTAATAAATAATTAAAATGAAATATATGATATATTTTTAAGGGAGTATAGATCAATCATACTGTGAGATCATCGTATGATACTTATATTGAACTACACCATCCCTTATAATTAATGGAATTTATTTCTTGATATATAACATAAATGTAAAAATAATAAAATCACAAAAACATGAATTATATTGTCTTTGGGAAATATGGTCCATGGAACGTTGAATATATAAATCGATAAAACAAAATTACTGAATATTTCCATAACATAATCAGAAAATTCCATGTTTCATTTAAAACAACAGTGGATAACTTATAGACCTATATAAGAAAGGTGTGAGATATAAATGTAATTTGGGGAAATAACAATTAATCAGAAAAGTTAATGTAGTATAAGCTATTCAAGAGGCATATAATGGTAACATAATAGTGGTGAGAATCATAATCATGAATAATAAGACATGATATAACATGAAAACATAAAGGAAACAGGGGAACTTGGAGACAACATCAAATATGACATCATAAACATAGGTCAAGTCTTATCATAAATATATCCTAACATGGTGAAAATGAAATAAAATATTGTAGATTTAATCCATAATCCCAGACAGGAAATGTCATGATACTAAAACATCCCACAATGGGTTGGATACCCATCAGGGTGCACCCATCATTATCATGTCAACTACATGCATAAGTGTTCTACATGAATCATATAAAACAATTATTCCTTATAGCAATTTTAATACCATGATCAAGTATTTTGGTTTATATGAATTTAATTTTATGATAAATTAAGGATGGGTACATTTTGGTGAATAATATTGGGTAGAAAATAAGGATGGGTATTGAAAACAAAAATGATTGGCATAGAAGAAATAGAAGGATAATTATTCTAGCATAAATGTTGTACATAAAGGTTCATCGTATGGATTAATGAGGGTTAATGGGGTTTCTAAATACATGTAAATTATATGTTTAGTAATAGGTATGTGTTAAATCATATACTTACAAGAAAAATTAAAAAATAAAGGATATAACTCAAAGGGGTTTCTAAATGAAAAAGAGTAGGATGATATCCCTTACATCAGTATTATAATGGATTAGGTAATGCTTATATCAAGACATGGCAAATGATTTCTAATAATTAGAAAAATTTAATTTTATCAGAATATTTATAAAATGTATGGATAAATAATAAATTGTTATTTAAAATGAGTAATACTAAGACGTTTCTTAAATATAAAAGAAGTGTGAGAAATCCCTTACCATTAGAGGGTGTTTTCAATATTATTGTAGGATATTATTAATATATTTGAAACAACTTTGGGGGGATATAGAGAAGTAATTGTAGATTAATTTAATTCTAAATGGGGTTTTAGTGAATAAAAAATAGAAGATGGTGGATTTATATAGAAAATTATTGTAGTGTTCATTATAAACATCCAAACTTTTGTTTTGGACTCTATATGACAATGTAACACAAACTACCAACCATAAAATGGGTTATACCCATATTTTAGACACATTTATATTGGTTTTATTTATATTAATTATTCGAGGGCCAGTATCATTAAAACAATACACTTGGTTATTTAGAAACGATTCATGTTTACCAAAAATTGATTTAAAAAACTTAAAATATAATATTGATTTTGGAGTAATCGTTAAGGGTTTATAAAATCAATCAAACCACTATATAAGACCATTATTTGAAATTGAAAGCATAATTTCTCTTTTCTATAAACTTTATAGATTTTATTTCATCAATTTTGGGGTTTAATAATTTCATATCAGACATAGTATATTTATAACATATTTATATTTGACATAATAAATTGAATATCTGTGAAAATAATTAAAAAATTAAAGTTGGTTAATTTTGAAAAGATGATTTTAAAATTAATATATATTTATTAAAATAATTATGTAATTATTAGTATTTATTAATCAAACAACAAATCCACATATGATAAAATATAACTATTTTTAATAATAATATTTTTTAACCCTAATAAAATTATTTGTGACTTTATAAAATTAAATTAGATTTAAATTTAATAAAAATTGTTTAATAATAATATTTTTGTAAAAAATAATTTATGTAAAAGATTCATGATTTCCTAAAAAATGTGCGTCTTTATTGAAACAATTTTTTTAAATACACTTTTTGAATTATCGTATCAAATTCTATTCTTTTCTACACAAATGATCATATCATTTAAAATGTAATAATAAAAATTGTTAAATATAAATATTTTATTATTATAAAAAATATAAAAATCATTTTTTTGAGGTCTATATAAATATCCCATTATTACACCAGTTAATTCATTAAGGGTATGGTGTGGAAAAGTGATAATTTTGTGGCGTTGTTCAGCATACATGATTTTGGATGTGATCTAGATGGGATTAAAATTATAACATAAATTTAATTTGTATGTATTTATGGAATTTCATAATAGGATTAATCATGGGAAAATCTCGGTGATGCCATATCCCATGTAATATCTGATTAATTTGATATTAGGGCATGATCTTAATGGATGATGACATTTCTTATGTCATTTATATAAATTAGAATTTATCATTTCCCTTAATATACTAATCTTTATGGTCATTATACAATAGATTCATTAATAATGACTAAAATATATAATAGTATTTTTAATTTTACAGACTATTTAAATGTTCTAAATTTCAATATTAGGGTATGTATTTTCAATAACTACAATACATAATAAGAAATTATTTTTTTATAAACAGAATTTCATTTATAAGAGTTTGGGTCTTTACGTTCTTCCCCCCTTTTGAAATTTTACACTAAATGTTTTATTTTATGAAATTAAATCTAATGAGGGTACTTATGTTTCGTCACAAATTTTTATTCCCATGTATCTTACATAAACTTATGGTTCCATTATAACACTTTGACCATTTGGGTTCTCTTGTTTCATAGAATGTTTTCTCTATAATACATTATTGTTACCAACTTATGTTGAATAAAATATAATTTCCCAATAGAAATGCCTCTATATTCAATATATGTGAGGGATCTGTTGTGCACTACATTAATATAGATGCGTAAGAAAACATCTTTTACTTTTTATAGGTTAGGTGGGAGTGATTTTCAATGTTCCACCACTCTAATATGATAAAAGATCTAAAATGGGATGATGTAAATAGGACTTTCATTTCCTTCTTCCCAAACATCATTAATTTCTTCCATAAAAATATATTAAGGAACTCTTTATCTCTAACCTCAAACTCTAGATCACATCAACTATTATAATAAAAATATTTTCATTAATTTTTTTGAGGTTTTCATATGATTTTTCATGGTTTGAACCTTATTAGTAATCTCTTGGACAAGATAATGTCCTATAATCTTCCAAACATGAACATAATATTTTTATGATATAGTTCGTCACCTCTTCCCAAGAAGAGGTCACAATGTTCCATCAGAATTCTATAATAGAAACTGTTGTTATATGAGAATCTCACTTAGGAAGGTGATGATACCACCACCCTTGGAAATCCATTAAACAAGATCTCCACATTCCCTCTAAAGTTTGAATGGTCATTTTATGAATTCTATACATTTTAAGGAGGGAATGTTTCAAATCGGTGTTATATAACCAAGTATTACTAAAGGATTCTCAAAATGATGAGTTAAACCTTATCTCATGATCATATGCAATAGATATTGGAACACCATGTAAACCGACCCCTTGTATTATGAATATCTTGGTGAGTTAGTAAAGATAGAAATATTTCTTCAGTTTTGTAACATCCCAGGTAAATAAAGAATAAAGAATTTTCATATTTATTAATATTTACGAATTAAATACTAATTTTATTTTAAAGGGGTTGCTATGTTCGATAGCGTACCCGATACGCAACGATGAGTTTCTTTGAAACTTACGTAGCACACTAGTAATAAAATAATATTATTTTAAATGTTAGTTAACAAGTAGTCGTTGTACTGGCGGGAATGGATAGAAATAACTAAAATATGATTAGATATGTTTTTAAATGTTTATACATTTACCCAATAAAAGATAAAGGCTTAAAATACGGAAAGAGTTCAATTGTAGGGCATATATACTCTAATTTTCACTAAAGGTCCACTTATCACCTTTTGACGGCGAACCGTCATTAAATATAGTTTTGATCGATCTTATAAATTCTATTGGACCAAATATAACTCTTCTTTAGAATCGGGACATCAAAATTTACTTTGTGTAAATTTTTGGTACCTTTCTGATAAAGTTCATTTTTTAATGAATAGTGTAAAATGTTGTATTTTAATTCAAAACCACTTTTTAATCTAATTTATCTATATGATTAGATTATCTTTTGAATTGGTTTTGAAGTGAAATTAGAATATATTTTTAACAGTTAATCCAATGGTGGTCATTGGAATCAATTTCACTTTGAAATTGGGCTTAAACTGGTGTCAATCTTTTGATACTTATTGTTTCACAAAAACACGCTATTTGTCATGACAGCGGGAATTAATTATTAAATTAATTAATTTGACTTATTTGTTTTGAATTTTGTAAAATGGACTTCATTTTTGAATTCGGAATATCAAATATAGCTTAGGGTGAATTTTTGGTAATTTTCTGAAAAACTTCAATTTTTGATGAATAGTGAAACCACTAAGTGGTAATCAAGCAAACTGATTTTTCAGTTAAATGAAAGTTTACCACTAATGTGTATTGAATTTTGAAAATCCGACATACATGGTTGTCATTAAGAAGTAAAATGTGGTTCAATGAGATTAAAATAATTTTTTGGTGAATAGTAATTTTTTTTCATTAATCGCGATTAGAGGTAATTAGTGTAGTTTAAGGTAAAAATGGTATTATAATAATGTGAAAACACCATGACACTTGTCCTACACCTATTGGGTGAGTGATGGCCGACCAAGAAAATCCATGGGCCAACTTGGGGACCCCATGGAGCCACTTTAGTTGGAAAATGACATTAATATATTTTTATTTAATGTTAAAGTGAAAATGGCACTAACATAAATTGTTTTACTAAAATAATTTTTGAGTGGGGTTATACAAGTCCAAATTTTGATTATAAATAGTAATTGGAAAGATAAAAAGATTTCCTACATTATAGTATTTTTTTTATAATTTTTAGACATTAAATAAATTAAATTATATATGACATAATAATGATGCACCGATGACATCATTATTTGACGATTTAAATAAAATGGAAAGATAATGAAAAATATAAAACCTACACATGGCCAAAACCTATTGGATGAGTGGATTTCGAACCCTTATCACCTTATCCACGAATTATATCAATGTGGGACCTTTTAAAACCGAAACAGATTTTCAAATAAAGTAATATTTCTTTACTTTCCAAAAGTGCCCCTCCTCTCCTCTTATAAAAGGCCCCCACCTCTACCTCATTTCACACACTTCTCAAGCCTTTGGCTCGGCCAAACCCTGCCCAATTACTCTCTCCACATCCCTCTCCTCATCCTAGAGGATTCCCTTTGGGCATAATCCTTTCAAAGGAAGCCTTTAGGCTCAAATCAAAAGGGAGTTACACTTTTAAAGGTAATTCATTCTCTCTTGTTCATTTGTTTTATTTTGCTTCTCCAACCCTCTAAACTCTTTTTATTTACTTCTTTTGTAACAACAACAGTATCTTAAATATACTAGGATGTTGTTATAATATTTATTTGAGCTAAACTCTCACACAACTACATCAAATGGTTAAAGAACATACGGTTTCCGTGGATGGCGAAATTCTGCCTCCCGAAATGATGATTGTTCAATACTCATTTAACACCTTCAAGGGTGGCCATTATGATGTCACTATTTTTATATATGATATATAATATGTTTATGTTTTCTTTAAGCTTCTGTATTTTTCATTTTTGGCATACCTTTATGGTTTCCATTATGGTTAAACACGATATCTTCATTTAAGGAAGTACGGACTACCGCCCCCTAAAAGTGATGTGATTCGTTAATGCCATATGTGGGACGTGTAAATGATGGATTTAAAGTTATTATATATGATGTTATACTGGAATTATAATATACCTCTATATCATTATTATTTCTTTCCATTAAAGTATGAGATATAAATGAATGTAGCGTTCATGCGTACGTACGGCTTACCGTCTCCATGAACGGTGCATTTCATTTCTTATCCCCAAATGTAATGTACTATTAAACGTACATGTATATAATGGAAATATATAATTAATGATATATCTAAATGATGAATATAATTCTGGAATTAAAATATACATACCTCTCATTTAGTTTTAATTCAATTAATATGACAAAGAAATGAAAGTAGCGTTCATGCGTACGTACGGCTTACCGTCTCCATGAACGGTGCATTTCATTTCTTACCTCTAAATGATTATGTAATATTATAAATACATGTATATGCTGGATATATATGATATATATGATATCCAAATCAGGAATTTCATTCTGTATATAAAGAACTTTTGACCACACGAACAACATGTAATTGTAAGAAGTCAACTTTCGACTTAAGAACCAAATATTGACAAAACAAACATTATTAACTTAAATGGTTACATAATGTTTATAACATGGCAATAAGTGATATAAAAGGCATAATTAACTTTAAAAAGGTTCTTAATCAAGTATAAATTAACTCAAGTTTATTATTCAGGACGTTAAAGAACGATCGAGTCAAGTCGGACCCGAGGTAAGGGACTTCGTCTCAATCTCCTTTCATTGAGGCATATTTCGTTTTATACACAACTTTATTTTATACGGTGTATAAACCCCTTTGAATTTTACTTTTATACAAAATGAATCTTTTTCTACGAAGCATTTTACTAAATGACAAAAAGGAATGTTTTTTTAACGTACGCGGTGACAACGACTTTTTCCGCCGCCGCGAGTATTATTTGGTATTTGGCTTCCTCAACAAGCCGTAATGTTTTTAAAATAAAATAAATACCATATACTCTTTTATGTATTTTGGTATTGAAAATGGTTTTGATAAAGGATTCAATTATGTCAATATATTTATGATATATTGTGATTGAAATGTGGAAATGTTATCTTTTATTTATATTGGTTTTATGTTTTATGATTTTATATTGGTACTTGGACATTTTAACGGGTGGTTACGTTATAAACCATATGACGGGTGGTGCCGTGAATACCAGGACGGGTGGTTACGTTATAACCTCCAATGCATTGGGTATGGAAGTCGGTCGTATGGCTATTCCATTAAGTATGTATGGAAATTGGCCGTATGGCTATTCCATTAAGTGATATGTGTGGAAGTAAACCGAATGGTTATTCCACTTAAGTATGTTTATGTCCCAAGTTACCTTTATATATTCTATGTGTTCTTTATATGGGTTTTATGGTAATCCTTTGGTTACAAAAAGGTAAGTAATGATACATTATTTAGTGAAGAGTTTTTACTACTTCATGAAGGTGAAGGTATTACTTTGATAGAGTATATATGGTTTATTTGATGTTTGAAAAACTAACAGTTTTCATTCTTTCTGTATGCCTTACTGAGCTTTTTATGCTCACCCCAAGTTTTTTTGAAATGTTTTTCACATGACTTAATGTGGAATAAGGTCAAGGATGGGATCAAGGTAATTTCATGATATATAAAACATGGAACTAGACACGTTTCTTTTTAAGAGTTTTTTTTATGGAATCTTAGTAGAAGTGACTACTTTGTAATCTTTTGAGATGTAATAGTTATGTTCTAATTCTCTAAAACTCTAAACCTGAAAAGATCCTCAACGTGAATTATTCTTTTAATTCAATATTAAGTAAGGTTTAAGGTCGGGTCCTTATAAGTTTAATGAAATTTCTTGACTTGGAATGGAGATAAACTACCACCCAGATGGTAATATTGCATTTAGGTGTCTCAGGTATCCCTGTGATGAAATGAATGTCTATGTTTTATGATTTTCATTAGTGTATGGGTAATGGTTGCATCATACTATTATTATTGTATAATTCGGTCTTGACACTTTGGGATAAAAAGCATCGAGATAAAAACTCTTCAATATCCCATTTTATGATATACCACTATTTATATTGATTGAAATCTATATACATCATTGTGCTTTAAATATTAATTTTAAAGGATGACTTTTTTGCATAATCAATAAGTTCCCTATTTAAATATCGGTTATATGGGACACATATATAGCTTCCAAACCTTTTAACTCGACCATTAGTATGTTGAACTCTTTAAGATTTTCTACCTTCATCTGTAGAAACTCATCATCTTATTGGGTCTCCATGATCCGATCAAGAATAGATGGTTGAGTTGTTATTTGTGAAAGGTAGTATGATTATACTCTTCACATTCCCATGTTCTACATCTATATGATGAATAACATTGGTTCCATATAATCCTCATCATGTATACAGTTTCATGGTCATTTCTACTTAAATAGTATTCCACTTTTTTCATCCCCACAATGGTAATGGATTAATTGATCATAATCCTTGATAATCTCTGACCACCATCATTAAAGAATATTTGGATCCTTTTGTGTGAATATATACATGAGGATTTTATTATTTGTATACATCTGACAATTAATTTCATAGAGACTATGTCTCCATATATTCAATACAAATATCACTGCATCAAATTAAAGAACAAGTTTTGGGTAGTTCTACTCTTGGATAATTAATTATAGGGGGAATAGGTTATCCTTATATCATCTTTCATGAGTAAACAACATTGATAATTTTCATATGAATCATTATAGATCTTTAATCATTCCACACTAGAAGGTAATGTGACCAAAAGTGTAGTGATTGTAATCTTCATCAACTCCTTAATGCTCACTTCACATTCATCGTTAATGATATACATGACTCCCTTATAAGTTGTCTTGGTGAGTGAGATTCAAAATAATGGGAAGTTTCTCACAAATTTATGATAGTACCTATCTATTTAATGGAAACAATTGTTTTTTGTCAAGTATGTTAGTCATGGACATCCATAAATTCCCATGGTTTCTGAAGGATCCACATCTATCCCATTAGTGGTGGAGACATTTCATATGAAATTTACTTTCTTAAAAAACTCATATTTTCTATATTTCATAAATAAATTTATATCTCACAAAGTATTCATTATATAATTAAAAGTCTCCTCATGTTTATCCTTTATTATTGAGTAGATTATAATATTATCTATAAGTACTACAAAAAAATTATCAAGGTAATCTATAATGACACTATTCATTAAATCCATAATTATTTCGTGACAATTATTGATTCCTAAGGTAATCACTATGAACTTGTAGATATGGTACACTTTATGATAATTAGTCTTGGGGGAATCTTCTTTATTCCACAATACTTGATATTATCCTAGAAAAATATCCTAAATAGAGAAATAATGGCATCAACATAATCGATAGAATAAATCAAAAATCTGTGGAAAATGATTCTTTTTCTTTTTCATGATCTTATTAATCTCATGATAATAAATATAGTGGTTAAATGACCTAAACATATTCTTGCTGAAGTGGACTCGTGCACCCCATGGTAAATCACTTGGGTGTATAAATCATTTATAAAGATTCTCCTACAGTATATTCTTCACCTCCTCAACTTAAACAAAATATACTCTATATGGTGTCTTCAATATTGAAAATGGCGTAGGTGTATTCTTGATTGGAAATTCCACATCTCGTCTCGGAGGAAGTCTAAATAATTATTTATAAAATACATTAACACATTCCCTCACAATGGGAAGTTATTAAAGGATTATCTTATCTTTATTACAAATCTTTTTAGTAAGGTATGATTTTTCACAAGGAAATAATATCAATTCTTAGTATGATGGTAACAAATTCTATTCATTCTCCTCATACATATATTAAATAAGAGGTTAATCTCTAATACAGTGGGTGATTTTATTTTCTTGTCGATTTATGTTGGCCTTATATATTGAATTTCAATCAATGCCCATAATCGAGTTAAATTTTTCCAAAGAATGTATCATAATTTCATCTATGAATTTCATCCTAAAAATATATATATTAGATTATTTATATTCTTAGAATGCCAAAAAATGAACTATTCATTGTCTTTAACAATAACTCAACATCCATGATATTCAATTGTTTTTTAATAGATCTATTAATTTGTTTGAAATGATTTAACACATAGAACAATATTCACATAGGACATTTTATGTTAATGAATAGAAAATAAGCCTACCTTTCACTATTTTATTCTGGTTCCCCTCACTTACTTCATTCAAATTTTACTTCGGGATGGGAATCTTGAAACTAATAGACATATAAAAGGATAAATGTGAAAATTGATTGGATTACTCATAAATGATATATATATATGTTAACTTATGAATATATAGGGTTCCAAAATATGTTTTCCATGATCCATTTTCTAACATAAAATATTATGTTATTTTTTCCCTAATAGTGGTTCGTAAGAAGTGTTTTAATACCAATGAATATCCCTTGGGAGTTTCAAACCAGTTGTAGGCCAAGGACCACTATCATGCACCAGGTAACAAATATATTTATCTCAATGAACCTTTTCTGGGTTATTACCATAAGGTACCTATGTTCTAGATTAACATTAATATATTGTATCTAAAAAGGAATGTATTTATTGGGAAATCAATAATTCAATACTCTACCAAATTTTTTTTTTCAAGTTTGTTAGGATCTCAATGGATTTCAATTGAGTCTTATAATATTACTACCAAATATATATATACTTTTCTCTAATAAAAACTAATCAACCCATATATTTTATATATTTTATTTCATGATATATTATATAAAGATACAGACAATTAAATCCTAAATGTTCATGGAGCCCTATGTTTTTTCGAAATTAGATGCATGGAATATCTACAAGATATAATGATAAAACACCATTATAGAAAATTTCCATAAAATACATCTAAAAACCATTCCTATTTTATAAATACATGATATAACTCAGCGAAATTCCTAAGAAAGTGATTATATATAAATCATAGTGAGGAATTAATAAATTAAGTTAATGCAATAAATGATACATAATATTCATATCAATGTAACAAAATAGGGGGGAGAATCATAATCTTGATCAATGATGCATGATATAAAATAATATCATAAAGGAAACATTGGAAGGTGTTGACAATATTAAACATGAAATCATTATAATAAGTCATGTTCAATGTCTATGACATCATAAAATGATGGGAAAATCCGAAAATGGAGTTTGTTACTCCCTAATCCCATAGAGGATATCTTATGAGACTAAATCCTTACCCAATGCGTTGGAGTGATATCTGGGTGCACACATCACTTTTATATCATGTACACGCATAAGTTTGACACATGAATCATACAAAAAAATGATGTATTTCATCAATTTTTAACTGATGATAAAATAATGTGAATTATATATATCTGAGTCGCCAATATATTAAGGATATGTACATTTTTGGGAATAGTATTTAGTGGAAAATAAGGATGGTTATTCAAAACAAAATTATTTTCCCTAGAAATACATCATAGCATAATTTCATCGTCATAAAGGTTGTATATAATGGTTCATTTGAGGGATTAATGAGTGTTAATTGGGTATTTAATTAAATTTAAAAAACAATGGTATTACTGAGGATGTGTGGAATTATATCCCAACCTGAAAATTGTAAAAAACAGTATAACATAAAATAGATTCTGGAATAAGGAGGGGAATTAGATGATCCCTTAATTTTTCATTATAACAGATTAGGTAATTCTTATAATGATAATGGATACATGAAATCTAATTAAAAAAAATTGGATTGTAATGGAATATTTATTAATTTTATGAAGACACAATCAGTTGATAAGATAAATACAAAGATGATTATTTAATGAAAACGAATAGAGAGCAATCCATTACCATGATAAGGTGTTTTCAGAACCATGGGATGATCTTCTTGAGATATTAAGGGAAACATGGGTGGGATATTTTAAGAGAGGCGTATAGTAATTTAATAATATGATTCTTTTGAGTGAAGTAAAATGGGTGGTTTGTTGGGTTTATATTGAAAAATATATATAAATTCTTCATTTATTTCCAAACAATGGTTTGGTACTATAAATGATAATTTAATCTCAACCAAAATCCATAATATGGTTTTTCCCATGGTTTCAATAATATTGGACTAGAATTCATTATTTTTCATGTTTATGACATAATATCATCAAAATAATAACCAATTTTGATGTTGAAGTGTGTCGTGTTTACCAACAATTGAGTTTCAAACCATAAATATAATATTGGTCTTAGGTAATTCATTAAAGGTTTATATGTAACAACCCATCACATTTTTATTAGGTATACCCATAAGTTCGAAGTGGTTTTCCCTACTTTGATATTGTGAGGGTACCTATAATTTTTATGTAAGAAGTTTTTTGGACATTCATCTTTTAACCTCTTTTTTTGCAGGATGCAGAATGATTTGACGTTGTGTAACTGGGTTAAACACTGTGTAATCAATGCTAGGTACAATACATGAAAGGGTATTCAAAATGTAAAATTTCACACACCATTAATAGTGGTTTCACATCATGTATTATTTAAATAACGGATTTTTAATACAAGGAGAAAGATTTCTCGTCGTATTTAACGCCATGGATTTCATAGTGTGTAACTATAATACATGTCGTGAAATGGAATGCATAATGTCATTAAAATAGGGAAGGTACTATTTCATCTTGAGTTATTTTCTCCAGGACCTTGGGTCTCTACCTAGAGATTTTACCTGGAATGTTTTAAAGACTCTTCTTCTTCTAGATCAATTTGATTGAAACTGGATCTCCGTGGAAATTTTGGTTTGTTTCTCTAGGTGAGTAACCGTTGCACTTCTTCTTTACTTTAGATTTTGGTATCAACCTTAGGTTTCATTATTGGATCCATCAATCTATTTTGTTTTTTCCCCTTGCCTTATTAAATGATCCATCGTGTGAACTTATTCTAGAGGTACTTCCTTATTGGTTGTGGTGCAGTGGGATTTCATTATTAAGGTATCTAGTTTCTTCATCACCATTGACCATTTTATTTTCAAATTTAATCTATCCTAAGGTGTACGCATTAGGTTATAAGCTATCTATTAATTTTGTTGGATTTCGTTGTTGGTGGATCCCATTACTGGCTTGTGCGACCTGAATTTTGAGGTGGAGGTTCCATCTCTATCCTAAGATAATTTTCATGATTTCTCTTGATTTATAAATTTATTTATCAAATAATCATTATTATTATTCGGTGTTGAAAAACGATTTTTTAAGGTATATGATTTTCCTTGGGTTTTCAAAAACATCAAGGATATGGGTACATTGAAAAAGTGAAATATATAGGTGAAAATTATCACATGGGTTACCTTGGGTACATAGGTGGAAGGATTAGATTGAGGCAATCATCCATGTTTTTTGATTATCAAGAGGTTTTCCCATTATTATTTCCTCTATTTCCTGGTCATGTAGTTCTAGGGGTTGGATATTGACATTGTCGGGGGGTTTACACATTGGTTAATCCTATTATTCCTAGGACTTTGTTCTAGGAAATGGATTGTGAACATGATTTTTAGCAGTACAAGTAGTCTTATAATTTTACCAATATAGTTTTTTTGTATTGATACATATGATGCTTATTTTGTTTTTTAATTATTTTCTTTTTGAGTAAGCAATGATATACATTGTATACCCACTTTTGATTAAAACTGTGAAAAGGGGAAATGTTTACCAAATCTCTAATAAAACATCCCCACTATTTATCTAGTAATGATTTGTTTACATAAGAATACACGAATTATTATATAGATACTTGATATAGAACACCTAGGTAGGATCCTATTGATCCATTTATCTAATACCCTACACACCTCATATGTTGTGTGTATACCTTTTTATGTCTTCCATTATAGGGAATGAAAAGGAGATGTAGTGAGGTAATGAGGATTCATGATAGCTATGTTGGGTAGCTGGTGAGGAGATTTTGGGAGTTCATCCCCACCATCACTTGAAGGATCTATTGGTTTTAGTCCATTATAGTTGGGCATGTCCATTGGAGTTTTTGACTAATTTCGATTTTTATGTTTTTCATATAATTCAAACTATTATGGAATATATATTTGTTTTTCTGTAATTGTTTATTTCTTGAATTATACATATATTCCATGTGTTTTCCGTATTTGTGAAATCTTTTTTTACATGTTGGGATGATGGATGCCTGGGTTCTTGTTGCTAGCCCTTAGTGATTAGGAACACACTTCAGGTATGCAACACAACGGGTCGGGTTCTCGGTTTGATGGAATCCCAATATTTTTTATTACAATTTGGTATCAGAGGATATATTTCTTTAAGATTAATTGCCTTGGTATTTCTGTTATATTAGAGATAGTATTGTCAGTAATTTAGTGGTTTTTTTATGAGTACATACCCAACTTATATCATAATAAGACTCAAACTTCCTTGGTATGTTGGGATACATGTTCCTAGTGTTGGAATTGGATTTGAATCTCAGTTTCTTGATATGGGTAAACTGGTTTGAACTGAGATTTGTTCTTTTATTTCATCATTATTATGTTTTGATGTGTAGCACAATGCATATGAGATGTCTTCCACGAGATACTTAGGAGGGTGCGGCTGATAATTATCAATGGAATCCAACTATAAATTAGAATCTCATCGAGACTATCATATGGGAAGTTTGTGTTGTCGATTAGTAAGTATCATGAGTTCAAAATTCGGTTTTTTAGGTACAACCTTGAACTAGAGGAGAGAGAGATTGATCGAATGAATTCTTTCACAAGAAACCAGCATCCTTTAAAGGAAAGACTAAACCTCAAGAGGTATAGGACTAGATGGATCAGATAAATCTGTTGTTCAAATTTATAGAAACACAAGATAATATCTTGTTATTGTGTGTGGCATTCAGGATAATGGTTTCTGGTAATCAATGTCCTGACTCAATGATCCATGAAGATAAACACATGTTCTTGGATTGAAAGGGATTCAAAACCATATTCTTTTTGTAGTTTTTCCTAATTCCCTTTGATGCAAGAAAAGTCTCTGGAGTTCCAATCATTGCAATAGAGAGAGTGTTCAGTGTAAGTATACACCGACTGATTTGTTGGGCATATCCATTTTTCTCTAGATGTGGTAAATAATGACATTCTAAAAGAAAAGAAGTACCATTATGATTTTTAATCCTATATCAAATCGCATATGTCCATTTAGAAAATATCCACCAAGGTGAATATGGTATATAAATATATGATGGATGAAATTAATGTGGAAGTAATGGTCTACTTTACCAAATTTTCTCTTCCACCTAAGGATAGATTAAGTGGCATGCATGGGAAGAAAATGATGTGTTTGGATCATTGAAGAAGTGGTCGAGGCAGGTATCAATGATGGGCCTCTTCTGCTCCATCTGTTGTAGGTAGAAATGTTCCTCATTTCTTCTCTCAGTGTGGCAAGGCATAAAATAGGACATTATTTTCCTATGATCACAAATATGTATAATAACTGTGGATGCATTGTTAACTTACATCTCTTCTATTAGGATATGACTACATATCGTTATGGTCAGGGTAAGTCAGCTCCAAAGTCTATAGTAGGGTAGTAATGGGCTTTAAGAACTACGTGGCTCCAGCCCCAGGCCTCATAAATGAAGCATTTTCATGCAGTAGACGAGTTTCCAATGGATGTTGACTCAGTTCTAGTAATAGTAATAGGTACTATCCTTATTGCATCTTCAGTAGAAATTTCCTTATTCAATACTGGTTCCTCCCACTTTGTTATATCTTCATGTTGATTTGATATACATAGAATTCTGATATAACTTATTCCCATTACAATGGAGTTAACAACACCTTGTAAAAAGAGGAGAGACCAGGGGTTTTAGTGTCTGTAAAGTTCATTGAAAATATCTGATATGTTTTTAATCTAGTATTTTCTCATTCATGATCTAGATCTATTCAACATCATTATCTGTATGGATTGACATGTCAATCATAGAGATGAGGTTGATTGTTTTCAACGACACGTTTCATATCATGCTATCGATGGGAGATGTCATGTGCTTCAGGGAGAGTGTGACCCCCAGGTCAAGTCATGAAAGACCTTCCCACCATTAATTCAACATCTTAGTTTGTTTCATCCATAAAAGTGGGGAAATTGGTTTTCTAGGATTCATCATTAGTAGGGTTATCATCAGATTAGAGTTTGGGAGTCTGATATACTGATGACAACAGTTAGGATATGGTTTTTCCATTATGATTTTCATGTGATTATTTTTGGTCTAACTAACAATCCAATAAATTTTTATCTTTGTTGAATATGATATTCCATCAATATCTTGACACATTTTAGGTAGTGTTAACGGATGATATTGTGGTTTACTCGAAATAATATCATAAGCACGAGAACCATCTTAGTTTGGTTCTGAAATTTTTGAGAGGTCACTCTTGGGATGGAAACCATTGGAAGTGTAGTTTCTGGCTTCAAGAAGTGATGTTCATAGGGAATAAGATTTATGAAAATGGATTATCAGTTGATTCAGAGAAGGTGGGGGATGTTTTTTCATTGAAGGAACCACAAAATGGCATTGAGATATGAAGCTTCTGTGGTCTTTCTAGATACTGCCAACAATTTGTTATGGTTTTATATAATATTAAGTCACTTTTAACTACTCATCCAATAAAGTGGTGAAATTAAAATTGGATATGAAGTTTTAGTGTTTTTTTGATTAGTAGAAACATCTTTTGACAGAGAGTCATATTCTGATCTTACCTGATCATGGTAAGGGGTACATGATGTTTTATGATGATTCTGGTGTTGTTTTGGGATGTGTGATTATGCAGGATAACTAGGTGGTGTCTTACGAATCTCTTCATATTTGAATAGAGGATATGAATTACCTACTCATGATTTAGAACTTGTAGAATTAATGCATGCACTCAAATTTTGGAAGTACTATCTTTTTGAGGGAATGATCACAATC
The DNA here is from genome assembly GCA_963277665.1 of Viscum album. Taxonomy (NCBI): domain Eukaryota; kingdom Viridiplantae; phylum Streptophyta; class Magnoliopsida; order Santalales; family Viscaceae; genus Viscum; species Viscum album. The sequence goes on along the minus strand of OY728139.1, from coordinate 604,546,188 downwards.
TTTTCAGGTCATAAAAGTCTAATCTATATCTTTTCTATTAAATAAATGAATATCATATACATATTATTGGTAGTATGCATTTTTAATATTGACATAGATATCACCTACTACATAAAGAAAGTGAAATGTGGTTGTAGAAACTCTGTGAAGGGAAGTACTATCACAAGATGTTTTGGGATCGAATGAGGAGAGGGACTGTCACGAACCAGCTCGGGTACCATGGTAACCTGATAATCGAGCCAGTCTGGACATAACCCAAAGGGCGTTCCCGATCTCCACGGGTCGGCGACTAGCACCTGGCATCGCACAACATACAAGTGGGAACAATTTTTCCACAAGAATGCGGATGCAAGAGTAAAACAAACAGTATGCATAACAAAGAAAACTCCAAAGGGAGTATTGTACCAGAATACAAGGAGGCAAAGAAGACAAAGTACTACAACCCAAGTACATAAAACAGTAAAAAATCCCCAAAGTCCCTAAGGACACAACTCACCACGTTGTAAACTCAACAGCTGGATCCACCTCCAAAATGTCCCTTCCCTTCGCTCGATCCTCGAAGAAGAAATTCTACAAACACCCGAAGGAAAAGGTAGGGTGTGAGCATAAGACCAGTAAGATACCACCAAATATTCCATAATAGATGCCAAATATAGAATATCCAAAGAAAATATTTCAATTTTTAAATAATCAGGTTTGGCAATTTCAAAATCATATTTCAACAAATCATGCTATTCATTTTCAAATGATGGAAATAAATACTTTAAACAAATACTTCACAAAATGATGGAATATTTCAAAAACATTGGCTTAAATAGGAACAGTTACATAAAACAGTTTATGTAAAATTCAGTAGGCATGTAAAATAGTTCAAAATCATTGGCATACATTTATATCACAAATATAAATATTCAGGCGAGCGACATGGTCATCTGCGAAAAGAAACAATAGTATTAACTAGTTATAGGATTCTGCACTCTCTATGTGAACTCACCAAGATGCGTATACACACGTCCCTATGAAACTTTCCAAAGGAGACTCATCACCAACCCATTGGGGATGTGACCCACTACAAGTATGTTTTAGAACATTGTCGTATTGTAGAGTGTATCCAAATAACTCACTATCTATTTAAGGCTTGCATGTGCTCTTACATGATGGGGAACTATTTTAATAAAGCTTAAAATACGATCAATCTCATTCATCCATTTCAAAAGTTCCAATCTCATTCCATTTAAAACCAAAACAACCTTTATTCAAAACATGCCTTTTTCACAAGATAAAACCAATGGGTTTCTATCAAATCATTTTATGCCATTTCACTAGTTTCAAAATCCATTAAAAACCAATTCCAACATCATACAATTTATTTCCACAATCAAATTCAACAATTTAATTAAAACCATTTCCATAACACACACCCAATTCAGTGGAATTGCGGTTTTCCAAATTTCCATGCCAAAACCATTTCAAATATCTCAATTCAATGGAATCGAGTTTTTATCATTTTTATTGAAAGCATAATAAATAAATTTAATTTAAATAAAAAATTATAATAAATCAAGTAGTACAAAGATAAACAATTTGGAAAGTCAAGACAGAACCACCTACCTCGATCTATTGTAGGAAGATAACCCAAAGAGAATCCCCCAAAAAACGAGCGGCACAACGTCTCCAATCAAGTTCCTAATTTGAAACCCTAAAACCAAAATTATGTTTCAAGGGATCAAGATCTTGAAAGATTAGATCTAGATTCACAAACCTAGATCTATACCTCAACTCATAGATATAGATCCATGGAATCAAAGGAAATCTCCCATTAAAGATCAAGGAAAGATAGAGGAAAGAATGAAAAATGCAACGAGATGAAAACCACTTACCGGGAGGATAGAGGATCTTCAATTTGGGGCTTCAATCTCAAAGAACGATGTTTGGATCACCTTGGAAGCTCTCTAGGAAGCTTAGGAGAGACCTAAAATGAGCCAAGCCCGATCCAAGGTCGAAATAATGGAAGTACCAGGGGTTCGGGTGGTTTTAAAAGATATTTTCGGAATTAAAAACCCGCACACATGGTTTCTGGGAAAAGGCGCATGGTTTGTTTAACTGTGCGCACACCATGCGGACCTCACTGTCCAGAGGTTCACGGTCTGCATGGTTTGGTCACACAGTTTTTCAAACCATGTGCACACCGTGCGTACCCCCCCTATCTAGTGCTACTTGTTTGGCATAGTTTGGTCGCACGGTTTGTAAAACTGTGCGCAAACCGCGCACAAGCTACTGCCCTTTTGTTTTTGCTAAAAGTCCACCCAAATGCACCCCCACGTCTTTTTTCCAAAACAGAAGTTCTTAGAAACATCAAAAGTACCTGAAAACATAACGGGATGTTACTACCTCCCCACCATAAGACTTTTCTGCCCCCTTAAAGCCTATAAAGAAACATCCAGGTCAAAAAGATAAGGCCACTCCTCTCTCTTTAGTGCCTCTCATTCCCAAGTCTCATAAGAATCTGAACCATGCTTCCAAAGTATACGGACCAGAGGTATTGTTCTCCCATGAAGTACCTTGGTCTCAGAATCAACAACCCTGACTAGTCGCTCAGTCACAGATATATCTGGTTCAATCTCAAGATCACTCCAGCTCATAACATGAGATGGATTAGAGAGATCCTTTCGCCGCTGCGATACATGGAACAAATTATGTATTGACGTCACCTGTGGTGCTAGAGATAGACGATAAGCAACTTTCCCCACAAGACCAACATCCTCGAAAGGTCCCACAAAACGAGGAGCAAGCTTCCCTTTCCTTTCAAGCCGTTGATGACCTAAATGAGATGAAACTTTCAAGAACACCTGGTCACCAACTAAGAACTCTAAAGTTCTATGGAGACGGTCAGCATAAGACTTTTACCGACTTTGCACTGTTAACATTCTCTGATGAATCAACTGGATTTTAGCTATCGTCTCTTGGACCAAACTCGGTCCTACCAAATAATTTTCACCAATCTCCAACCAACATAAGGGAAATTTACAAGGACGACCATACAATGCCTCAAAATGTGCCATTTTAAACACATTTTGATAGCTATTGTTATAAGAAAACTCAACCATCCCCAAATGATCATCCCAAGACCCACCAAAATCAAGAACACAAGCATGGAGAATATCCTCAAGAATCTGAATAGCTATCTCTATCTGGCCATCTGACTGTGGATGGTAGGCCATGCTCTAATGGACTTGAGATCCCATTGCCTCCTGAAGGCCTCTTCGAAAATGAGAAGTACACTGAGGATCTCTATTAGAGACTATAGGATATGGAACTCCATGAAAATGAACAATTTCTTTCACATAAATATTTCCCAACTCCTCATCTTTGGTTGTATCTCGAATAGGTATAAAGTGAGTTGACTTGGTCAGTCTGTCGATCATAACCCATATCTCATTCTTCTTCCTATGGGTTTGAGTTAATGCAACCATAAAGTCCATGGAGATTTCATCCCACTTCCACGTAGGGACTGGAAGTGGTTGAAGCAAACCTGATGGTTTCTGGGGCTCGTCTTTCACCTGTTGGTATGTATAGAAACGAGATACAAACTCAGTAATGTCTCGTCTCATACCTGGACACCAGAACTGTCACCACATATCATAGAACATTTTGGTCCTCGAGTGCACAGCCCACTGAGAGTTATGGAAATCCCTCATCACATCCATCCTTGCCGATAACGGCATAACGTAACAGTTTTGAAAACACAGAACACCCTCTTTGGAGAACGACCACAAGGTGTTGGTCTCCCCACCATAAAGAGAGTCCATATTTCCAGTGAATTCATCATCCAGTTGTTGTTCCTGAAGAATTAACTCGATGAGAGTAGAATTCAATTGAACATTGGCTAAAAAAAATCATTCCCATTCCACTAAACTCTAATATGAAACTGAGAAAAAAGAGAAATCAAACTCCACTCTTTTGAAGATTCTTTCATAACCTGAGATGAAGGTTTCCTGCTTAATCCATCCACAACTACATTCCATTTCCCCAGGGTGTAGGCGATGTCAAATTCAAAAGACTGCATGTACTCCACCCAACGCCTTTGGCAGAGATTCAAATCTTCTTGAGAGAAGATATAACACAAGATTTTGTGGTCTGAAAACACAGTAAACCTTTCTCCATAAAGGTAATGTCACCAACACTTGAGTGCATGAATTACAGCTGAAAGTTCAAGGTCATGAGTAGGGTAGTTCTTCTCATGAGGCTTAAGCTGACATGATCCATAAGCAACAACATGATTACCTTGCATAAGGACACATCCCAAACCTAAACACGATGCATCACAGAAGACCACATAACCTGACCCAGCCTCAAGAAGAGTTAACACCAGCACAGTAATCAAAATATTCTTTAGCTCAACAAATGAACTCTTACATTTGTTATTCCAGGAAAACATCACTCCCTTTTGATTCAAAGAAGTCATTTTAGGAGCTAACTTTGAGAAGTCTTTGACAAAACGGCGATAATATCCTGCTAGGCCCCGGAAGCTCTGAATATCGAAAACATTTCATGGTTGTTCCCAAGTAATAAAAGCCTTCACCTACTCAGGATCAACTGATATTCCTTGTTATGACATGACATGGCCCAAGAATTTCACTTCCCGGATCCAAAAATCACACATTGGAAGCTTGGAATAAAGACAGTTATTTCTTAAAAGACCCAGAACTATTCCCAGATAAAGCACATGATCCTCCTTAGACTTGGAGTATACAAGAATGTCATCCACAAAAACTACCACAGAAGTATCCAGATACTCATGGAAAACTTGATTCATTAAGGACATGAAAATTTCATGAGCATTTATTAGTCCAAAGGGCATAACAAGATACTCATAATGGCCATACCTACTCTCGAAAGCGGTTTTTAGAATGTCATATTCCTTTATCCTCAACTGATGGTAACCAGATTGAAGATCAATTTTTGAAAACCACCTTGCCCCTTTCAATTGATCAAACAAATCATCAATTCTTGGTAACAGATACTTGTTCTTTATCGTAACTCAATTGAGATTTCGATAATCAACACATAAGTGTAGAGAACCATCAGCCTTCTTGGTGAAGAGAATTGGTGCTGCCCCAGGTGACACACTCGGGCGTATAAAACCTTTCTCAAGAAGATCGTAAAACTGAGACTTCAGTTCTTTTAATTCGACTGGAGCCATTCAGTAAGAAGGGATAGAAACTGGTTGAGTACCAAGTTTTAAATCAATTGAAAAATCGATCTCCCTTACCGGTGGCATACCGGAGAAGTTAGAAGGAAACACGTCCATAAACTCAGCGATGACTAGAGGAAGATCACAACTCGTTGGATCTTTCTCTAGATCAAATTTAATCACTGATATAATTCTCCCCAACTCTGGATAAGAAGGTCTTACTTTGCTTGACCTTGGGTCCCATTCTCCTTGAAAAACAAGAGGCACCCCACTAGGTGTAGTAAGGTAGACCCGTCGAAGATAAAAATTAATCCAAGCTTTATTGGTGATGAGCCAATCCATCCCAAATATGATTTCAAAATATTTCATGTCGAGAACCAAAATGCCCCAAACAAGCTCGACATCTGATTGAAAGAAGACGAAAGCAGGACTACGGAAACCCATCTCTCTCACCATACCAAGAGGTGTAGTAATATCCATCGCACAAGACAAAAGTTCCATGTGTAGATTAAGTAGATTAACAGTATGAGTTGAAATAAAAGAGTGAGATGCACCAGTATTGAAAAGAGCTGTCACTAAGGATGAAGTTATAGTGATGGTACCTCTCACAGTCGCAGGACCTGCTTCAGCTACCTCTAGCGGCTCTTCCACTGCATGAAGAAGCTTTGTTCCTGATGCCTTTGGATGGAACCTTTTTACATGTGAAGAATTCGATTGCCCCGCAGTTTCTGGAGGTGCTGATGATCCTGTTCCACTACGTGGAGTAGAGAAGTGATGGAAAAATCTCTATAAGTGCCCCAAACATCCATAGGAGCTATAGTTCTTGGGTACCTCAGTGCAAACCCTCTTAGAATGCCCCAACTTTCCACACTGATAGAAAGTCAAAGAAGCCCCTTCTAGTTCTACCAGAGGTCTAGAATGACTCTGATGTCGAGAACTACCATATGAGATATCATGCTTCCGTTTCCCTTTAAAGGACCCAACAGTATCACAAGGAGGAAAAGAAACTCCCTTCAACCTTGACTTTCCTTCCAGGTCCGTCTCAACCATCATCACCCTATTCAGCACATCGGAATAAGTGGGAAACATCAACAAGAAAACCTGAGAATGAATATCTGATGAAATCCCCAACTCAAATCGTTGAGCCTTCATCCTCTCATTAGATTCAATTTCTGGAAAAAATTGTACAAACATAGCAAAGGGATTCGAATACTCAGTCATGGTTTTGTTGGCCTACTCAAGCTTGAAAAACTCCACACCCTTGGCCAACACCATTGACTCCGGATATAAATGATCAGTGAAAATAACCCTAAAGTCTTTCCACTCCAAACCCTCATGTTTCCCACCAATCACCATTGTGTCCCACCATCTCCTACTTGGTCCCTCTAGCACGAAGGTGGCACACTTCACCTTGATCGCATCAGGTGTCACCAAGAACCCAAACTGGAGTTCAATCTTAATCAACCATTCCTCAGCATGTTGAGGGTTAGTGGAGCCTTTGGAAATTGGTGGCTTCTGGCGTAGGAACTCTTGAGAATGACTTTGGAGAATATAATTTTGAGGATCTAATGCTGGGGTTTGAACATGGACTAGAGGTGGTGCCTGTCCTAGAGCATGGAAAGTATGAACAATCACCTCAACCAGACTCAAATCCACAATCGTACTTGCTTGTTGAGGTTCAACAACAACCTTTTTTGGATCTAATTCCCACGTCTTTTCGGAGGCATGATGCTACACAACACTAGAAAATAAATAGATTAAAACACCAACCGAGTAACACGGAAAACTACTCATAAAAGAAGTAATAACCAAGATTTGGATTCCACTCTATTCAAATAGAAATAGGGAAAATACTAGAACTAATCCACAAGTCGTACTTCCCTAACTACCCCTGGTGATTTAAGGTTAATCGGGGTGAGAGCATTCCAGGCACTCAATCACAACTACCTCCTAAGTCCTGACAAGAAAACTCAAATGCATTCTATCATCAAGCCAAGATGTTCAACAAACCTCCCTCTGATACAAATTTGTCACAAACCAGCCCGCGTACACTGGTAACCCGATAACCGAGCCTGTTTGGACATAATTCGAAGTGCATTCCCGATCCCCACGGGTCAGCGACTAGCACCTGGCATCGCACAACATACAAGTGGGAATGATTTCGCCACAAGAATGCAGAAGAAAGAGTAAAACAAACAGTATGCATAACAAAGAAAACTCCAATGGTAGTATTGTACCAGAATACAAGTAGGAATAAGAATCCAAAGTACTACAACCCAAGTAATTTTAATAGTAAAACAATCCCAAAGTCCCTAAGGACGCAACTCACCACGTTGTAAACTCAACAGCTAGATCCACCTCCAAAAGTTCCCTTCCCTTTTCTCAATCCTGGAAGAAGAAAGTCTACAAACACCCAAAGGCAAAAGTATGGTGTGAGCCTAAGCCCAGTAGGATACCTCCAAAGATTCCATAACAGATGTCAAATATAGAATATCCAAAGAAAAGCTTTCAATTTTTAAATAAACAGGTTTGGAAATTTCAAAATAATATTTCAACAAATCATGCTATTCATTTTCAAATGATGGAAATAAATACCTTAAACAATGACTTTATAAAATGATGGAATATTTCTAAAAAATGGCTTAAATAAAAACAGTTACATAAAATAGTTTATGTAAAATTCAGTAGGCATGTAAAAAAGTTCAAAATCATTGGCATACATTTATATAAAAAATATAAATATTCAGGCAAGCAACATGGTCATCTGCCAAAGGATACGATAGTATTAACTAGTAATAGGATTTCTCAATCTCTATGTGAACTCAACAAGATGTGTATACTCACGTCCCTATGACACTGGCCAAAGGAGACTCGTCACCAACCCATCAGGGATGTGACCCGCCACAAGTATGTTTTAGAACGTTGTCGTATCGTAGAGTGTATCCAAATAACTAACTAACTAACTAAGGCTTGCATGCGCTCCTACATGATGGGTGAACTATTTTAATAATTCTCTAAATATGATCAATCCCAATATTCCATTTCAAAAGTGCCAATCTCATTCCATTTAAAACAAAAACAGGTTTTATTCAAAACATGCCCTTTTCACAAGATAAAACCAATGGGTTTCTATCAAATCATTTTAAGACATTTCACCAGTTTAAAAATCCATAGAAAACCATTTCCAACATCATACAATTTATTTCCATAATCAAATTAAACAATTTAATTGAAACCATTTCCATAACAGACACCCAATTCAATGGAATTGGTGTTTTCCAAATTTCCATGCCAAAACCATTTCAAATATCTCAATTAAATGGAATCAGGTTTTTATCAATTTAATTGAAAGAATAATAAATCAATTTAATTTAATTCAACAATTGAAATAAATCAATAAATAAAAATATAAACAATTTGGAAATTTTGGATGGAACCACCTACCTCGATCTATTGTAGGAAGATAACCCAAAGTGAATCCCCAAAAAACCGAGCAGCACAATGTCGCCGATCAGGTTCTAGATTTAAAACCCTAAAATCAAAATTAAGTTTCGAGGGATCAAGATCATGAAAGATTAGATCTAGATTCACAAACCTATATCTATACCTCAACTCATAGGTATAGATCCATGGAAACAAAGGAAATATACCATGAAAGATCAAGAAAAGATAGAGTAAATAACGAGAAATGCAACCGGATGAAAACCACTTACCTAGAGGAGAGTAGATCTTCAATTCGGGCCTTCAATCTCAATGAAAGATATTTGGATCGCCTTGGAATATCTCTAGGAATCTTAGGAGAGACCTAAAATGAGCCAAGCCCGAGTAAAAGTCGAGATAATGGATGTCCCGGGGGTTCGGGTGGTTTTAAAAGATATTTTCAAAATTAAAAACCCGCACACACGGTTTCTGGCTAAAGGTGCACTGTTTGTTAAACTGTGTACACACCATGCAAACCTCACTGTCTAGAGGTGCATGGTCCGCACGGTTTGGTCGCACGGTTTATCAAACCGTGCGCACACCGTGCGTACCCCCTATCGAGTGCTGCTTGGTTGGCACGGTTTGGTCACACGTTTTGTCAAACCGTGCGCAAACCATGAACAAGCCACTGCCCTTTTGTTTTTGCAAAAAGTCCACCCAAACGCACCCCCATGTCTTTTTTCCAAAACATGAGTACATAGAAACATCAAAAGTACCTAAAAACGTAATGGGATGTCACAGGAACCTTATAGATATTTTCATGCAGTTTCACTTGGAAGCTCAGGAGAATACTTCATGCATGGTTCTGAATTGTTTTCACTTTTCAACATCTCTCATACAGTATATTTTACGGATTTATAAATAGGATGATGAGTCTCATAAGATTCAATAAATCCATTAAGTTGGGGAAACTATTTCTTTTCGGTCTCTTTCTTTGGAAGGTATGCTTCACTTCCATAAGTGGTTTGTTGTACTGTCATCTGAAAGATGTATATTTTTCTCTAATTATCACATATATTAATGGGACATTCTTCCAGGAACATTAAAGCTGTATTATGATATTTGGTAGATATTCTGGTGGTCGGATATGATGGGTGACATCGCGGAGTTTGGGTCTTGTTGTTACACCTGACAACAGATAATGTTAGAGAACTTGAAACCTTCTATTTTACATTTTCCTTTTATGGTGTTGATTTTGATATGGGATGAGGAATCCATGGATTATGTTTTGAGATTACCACAGAATCCCTGAGGGATGAATGTTATCTGGGTAGTTGTAGATTGGTTGAAAAAGTCAGTTCATTTTATTTTGATTAAAGACACAACTAATATTGATTATCTGGGTACATTTTATGTGTAAGAGATTGTGAGGTTTCTCGGGATTACATATTCTATTTTTTGGGACAGGGATCCTAGGTTTAACCAGAGGTTATGGAAGTTTTTTCAAGAGGAAATGGGAACATAGGTCATGTTCATCACACCTTGCCATCCAAAGTCTAACTGTTAGACGGAGCATGTGATTCAGACCCTGGAGGATATGCTCCATGCATGTGTATTGGATTTCATAGGGTCAAGGGATAACCCTCTCAGACTGGTTGAGTTTTTTTACAATAATATTTATCAGTATTCAATCTGAATGGATCCCATTGACTCAATGTATGGTCGCCCGTGTATCTCACCTCTTTGTTGGGATGAGGTGGGAGAGGTAACTTTTGTTTGACCATGTTTGGTTTAGGAGACATTTTCATTGATCCAATATGTACATCGATGCCTGATAGAAAACCATAGTCAATAGGAATCATATTCAGATCGGCAGAATCAACCATTGAAGTGTTCCATAGGTGACTGGGTTTTCTTGAACTTTTATCCTCGGATGGGTCACTCTTGAAATACAAAGAAGGGAATCTTGTCTTCGAGATATGTTGGACCATTCTAGGTCACTGAGTGTCTTAAAAAGGTTTCTTATTGGTTATAATTTCCATTTCAATTGATAGGTATTCATGATGTTTTACCCAAGCCGCATATCAAGAAATACCATCCTGATCCAACTCACGTTCTTAGTTGCGAAGGAGTTGAGTTAGAGTGAGACGTTTCTATTTTGGAGAAGTAGTTGAGATCATTGACTCTCAAGGAAAAGTATTTATTGTGAAGTCAATTTCATTGTTCAGGGTTATATGGAAAAAAGGATTGAATTCTCACGATACTTAGGAATGCGAGTCATCGATTAGGGATCATTGACTCATCTATTTCCAAGGATTCCATCTTTTACATGACTTACTAGGAAGGAATGTCAATATGGTGGGGAGTTTGTAACATCCCATTACCATTTTATCAGGTCTTCCCTTAATATATTCATGGTTTAATATTCTTTTGAGATTTGGAAAATACCTATAATGGAGAATTTAGTGATTTTCTGGACTTACATATTTAACCAGATTTTTCTATAGGATGTTGAAGGATTTCACACCGTGTAACTTGGTTACACAACATGTAATTGTGGTTGGGTGTAGGCTGTGAAAGGGGATTGACACTATGAAAGTATACATGTTGTGAAGGGTGGTTTCACATTATGAATTATCTAAATAAAATTTTTTAATTAGATGTGACATATTTTTTACTATACTTAAACACCGTGGATTTTATAGCATTTAACAATATTACACATCGTGAAATGTCCTGTGTACAGTTTTTCAAATAGGCAAGCAGATGTTTTGTCATTGGCTCTTTTATCCATTCCCATAGCTCTCGAACTAGATCTTTTCTGTAGTTTTTGAGAGACTCCAATATTTCTAGATCAATCTGATTGGAACTCTATCTCTATAATAATTGTTGTGTGTCTATCTGGGTGAGTAACATTTCAACTTATTCATTTCTATAGAGCATGGTAGTGAACTAATTTTTCATTATTATTTCGGTCAATATATTTTATTGTTTCCTCTTATCTTCTTCTATAATATATTGTGTGATATAGTTCCACATGTTGTTCCTTATTGGTCATGTAGTGGCGGGCTTTCATTCTTGAGGTATGTGGTATCCTCTTCTCCATCGACCCATTTATTTTCCAATTAAAGCAATAATAAAGTGTATAGATTGGGTTTTAGGGTTTCCAATGGTCTTTTTATGGATCCTATTATGGGTGTGTGTGACCTGAATTTGCAGTCGGTAGTTCTATATCTATCATAAGATAATTAGCCTTATTATTACTGCTTTATGTATTGATTTATAAAATTGGCATGACTCTTTATGTGTGTTGAAAAGGGGGTTCTGAAGAGAAATATTTTTTCCCTGATTTTTTATAAATTAAAAGGATATGGGTACATTAAAAGAGAAATTTTTTTCCAAAAATGAATACGTTGGTAAACATGGGTACAAAGGTGGAATTTTTTTCATGAGGACATCATCCACGTTTTGTGATTATGAGGAGGATTCCTCATAGGGATTTTTTTCATGCCATTTTGTTCTAGGGGATGGATATTGACATTGTCGGGAGGGTTACTCATGGGGTGTTACTAAGATTCCTAGGCATGTGTTCTAGGAACTAGAGTTTTCAATTGAATTATTACTATATGAGTAGTCTTCTAGTCTACTATATAGTGTTCCTTGGTACTAATGCATGTTCCCCTACATCTATTTTTTATTCCTCGGATTTTTGAGTTATCATTGATAAGAATGTCATACCAACTTTTGATTAGATATATGAAAAGGGGAAAAGTTTACCATGTTTTTTATAAAAATTACCAATGGTTTATCATCATAATATTTATTTAAATAATCATACAATAATTTTTAAACAAAGACAAGATATGGTACTGCTTAGTGGGATCCTACTGAGCATGTAATCTCACACCCTATGCACCTCTTCAGTGGTGTGTAGACCTTTTTATGGCTTCTAGTGTAGGGAACTCCAAGGTACCATGGTGGGGCGGATAATTTTGGTGTTGGTTGAGTTGGGTAGCTGGGGGAAAAGGTGGGAGTTTATCCAAGCCCTCTATAAGAGTAGCTATTTGTTTTAGTCCCCTACCGTTGGACTTGTCCTTTTGATTTTTTAAATAAATTCTAGTGGTTTGTTTCTGCTATATTTGTAAATGTTATGGAATATATATTTGTTAATGTTCCTATGTTTTTTTTCATACTTTATACATATATATGATGTGTTTGATTAGTTTGGGTGAAATCATTCCCTCGGTTTTGTTGTTAGTTTCCTAGGTGCTTGTCACCAACCAATGGGGATGGAAAATAACCTTTAAGTATATAATGCAGTGGGTTTGGTGTCAGGTTTGAGGGAATCCCCGGTTGTTTTATTACACTAAATAAATTCAAAAATATAATTTAAAAAATTTAAAGGGGAATTTTTTTGTTGTGGATAATTTTTATTGTAGTTTTCACATCACTTTTAGAGTTTTATGATGTCATAATACACAATTTATTTAAACTATGTGTAATTTTCACCGAAAAATTGGAATCTCTCAAAAAATTATCAAATATTCAGAATTAGATAATTTGAAGACATCGATTTCAAAAATTATACTTATATTATTCAAATGTATCTCTATGAATGACTATATATTATTATAAAAAAATCACCATATAACAAAAAATACATGTATTTTAATTGAGAAATTGAGGACCCTGAAAAATTTATTTTGGGCTTTATAAAATCATATTATAATTTATATTTAGTAGGACTTATTTAATTATAATTTTTTATTAATATATCATTTATTTCAAAATTTATTCAATTCATTAAAACGATATTCTTGATTGAAACTATATATAGCATAAAAATTAAATTTGTGTTTCATCATATCAAAATACTATATTTATCAAAATCATTATCCAGTATATTAAAATGTAATATTAAAAAGGGTTAAATATAATAAATTTTTTATTATATGAAAATATAATGTCCATACATTTAGTGTCTAGATATGTATTCCTTTTATAAAATAGTGAACTCTCCAAGGGTAAAGTTCTTGATGGTGAGATTTTATTAGGGTGGTCCAATTTACTTAGATTGGAGTGTGATCTGAATGAGCTTGAAAATATCTCTTAAATAGTTTTCTTCATGCTTTAGATTTTAATTAATGGCTTGGAATTGCTGAAAGGAAAATTGTTGTGATGTTATATCATTCTAAATATCCCAAAAATTTGATCCATAGGGTTTGATCCTACTGGTCAAGGTTAGTGCTTCTTTAATCTATATCAAATATACTATATCATAACCATTAATAGTATAATATTAATGGTTACAATAAAATAGATATATTATTAATCATTTTCATACATAACACTTCCTCAAATTTGATCGACCACATAACTATTATAAATATCCAATTTACTGCATGTTTTTTCTTTAACATCATTAACTAATAACGAATTTATTTATTAAAAATGGAATTGAATTTATAAATGTTAGGCCCATTATTTCAATAGGATACATCAGTCCCCCCAAAATCCACCAACAGAAATCTTGTACAATGGAGACAGAACCTCCTTCACTAAGATTTGTGCACCGAATCATAGGAAGCCGATGAAACCTAAATCATTTCACTATGTATACCAATATAAACATACATAAATACACACACAAAAGATCACAATAATATTAAAAATATTGAAAATATATTTCTTTTTGGTTTTATGTGGTTTAGGCATTATGTCCTACATCCAAAAGACAACAGTGCTACCTATTTTATTTCTATTCTAATAAAGATATATGTTCTGGAAATCAATTTTACTAAACCAAAATATATATCACTAAACATAAATTTACCCAATAATAATATAACGGTCATAACCTACCTCTTTTTTTGAAAAACGCAGTTTGTTGGTGGGTTTCACCAAACTCTAACATATGAACGGGGTCACCCCATTGAGTTACAGTGATTGATGATCACCTATAATATTCCTCATTTGGAATACTAATAGTGGTTAAAACCCCACTTTCCAACCAATTAACATGATCTGACACCACTAGATGAAACTGATCTATTTCCACAAGTTTGTTAAACAATGATAATATCCAATCAACCCACTGTCAGTGGAATTTTGTTGTAATTCACCACTAATCTAAAGGCTTAATTATCATATATTAAAAATAACTATTGGTTACTTTGAATGAGAATCGAAAATGGTTTCATATTGTAAAAAATAAAATAAATAATTACTATTTCTGGGGCCATGACCTTGATGAACAATAAAATCATATTAAACTTTTAATCAATATTCCATTTCTTTATCTCCACATTATCCAACAACTTCTGAACATAGTGTTATTTTAGGTGGTTATTTTTTCCTTGATTAATAAAAAATATGTTTCACTAATTTTATTGCATTCTTACAGTCACAAATACAATACTACATTCCAAGAATGTTCTATTTTTCATTATTAGACTTATCAACGAAACCAACACCTTTACTAATTCTATTACTTCTATATAATCAGCTTCTATGGTAGGGTGTGAAACTATTATTTGAATAATTAACAACTTTTTTATGTCATCCCTCTAAACTAAAAGACATATATTATTTTAATATACAAAGTAGCAAAACACCTATAGTAAGTATAGTCATAGTATTATAATGGATTAGGCATCTAGAACCAAAAGGTTTCACCTTCCATGACATTGAGATATGAAATAATTCAATTGATAATATTCTAGTATTCCTTCCCCAAATTCTCATTGTAACAGCTTATGACTACCACTGAATTTGAAATATCAATGTTAGTGTATTAAATTGTGTACATAAAATATCCTAATATAGAGAAATTTTAATTCTTATCCAGGTATATCACCTCATGTTAAGATCTTTTTGCGTTCTCATTTTTATTTTTAAAGTAACCATGTAGAGGAGTTTAAATTTACTTACATTTAATCATTGAAATATACTATATGACCTTAAATTAGAAATCATCCTAAAATAAAACATGTGTTCCAGTAAAATTATCAATTTCAACCCTCATACCATGAATTTTCTAGTTGATCCAATATAATTTCACTTATAATGAGGATAAAGATGATTATTCAATAACCGACAAACAACTACTAAAAGAAACCATTATTAGTATTTGTCTGCATGAAAAAATTTTCATCTATAAATCTATCTATTTTATGAATTCATTTCATTTTTTTTCATTTCATTTCTTAAATAAAAAATTTTATAGTAGACAAAAAAAATATTATATTGACCTTCATTGAAAAAATATGGTGTCTTTATGAAAATTCCACAAAAACTCCCCATGAAAAAACACAATTCACATCAATTTTTTCAAAGTCCAAAAAATCAGTCAAACCCATAGAATCATTTTTTAGAAGGTACATTATTTATATTCTGTTGAAAACATATCATATAAATCTACTCCTTCGTCCTATTGGTATAAATTCACCATCATTCTATCCTTGCACCTATTACATTCATCTAATTCATATTTTAACATAACGACCCCCTTATTCTCATTTACCCTTTTCCATTTTAGTAATATTTTTATAACTTATATCAAATTATATTGAAATGAATCCACTTAGTCATTTATTGATATAATCCAAATTCTAGAATCAAAATGACTATCCACTTTGAATGAGATTCCAGGTTATCCCCACACCATTAAAATTATGTATTTAAATTCATTTCCAAATATATTCACTAGTTTTGTTGATAAAAAAAATCATTTCACCTGAACCTATGATTATAATATATTTTTTATTCTATCTTTCAGTTTTTTAAATTTTAGATTCCTTCCTTCTAGAGAACTACCACCCTCTATATTACTTTAAAATTCTGGCACATCGTTCATTGGTCTATATTCATAAAAAATATGGGACATCATCTAAAAATTATAATAAATTTTTTCTTCCATATACACCATTTAGTAAAACACAATCATGGAATATTGATTCTATGCCATTAATATCCAACTCATCCATGTTTCTATCTTCATATATGAAACTCTCATTGATGAATACTTTCCATCTCTAACTATTGTTATATGATCATCACCTAAGACTAAAAATTCAATTTTTTTTATCTCTACATCAAATATAAAACATACCTAGTACTTACCGTTGATATTATCTTTATCTTTTGAAAAATATTTCAAGCTACGTGAATTTTCAAAAAATATCAATGTTTCTAAATTATAACAGGTTATCAGACCACAGCTACAAATGAATCATTTTCATTGACAGAGTCTATGGACTACAGATAACAATGTATTCTATGTAATTAAGTGATTTTACCCAAATTTCATTTGTAATACTAGAGTGAAACATATTTCTTCAAGTTTTTTTATATTAAGTTATTTTTCTCCATTTAGCCACACAAGTTTTCAGTTGTACTACATACAATCTTCTCAATTTTGATTCCATTCATCAAAAATTAGTTTGTGAATTCCCTTTTTCTATATTCACCATCATTATAAGAGAATTTCTGTTTTATATTTCAATAAAATTAAGTTTCAACCATATCATTTCACTGAATGAATACACTAAATGCACATTCATTACTCCTTAGGAAGTATATCCCCACCAGTATAGTTACACCATCTAAAAATGTGAAAATAATAGAAATATCCTTTATGATATTGAACTAGGGTTATTCCCCATAAATATGGGTGATAATTTTATAATTTCCACATCTTATCCTTCAATTAAAATTAAATTAATTGTTCCCATTGTTCCTAATATTCATCTACCACATAATTTAATTTGAATGCACTAAATCTTTACTAAAGACATTGATTTTATAAATTCATAATATTCTCACTATGGAGGTCATGATGGTAGTTCCACAACTCATCATTTCCCAAGGATGTTGTTTATACTATAATTGAACAATCTAAACATCCAATAAAATACAAGGTCACATTATTTACCCATCATTTCACCATAATGGATATGTGTGTTATATTCAAACTCCATTGGTAAATCATTTTCCATACCCTTATTTTTCAAGCTATCCAAGGGATATATAACTTTTTTATAAACCCTAAATGCTTCAAACATTAAGAAACATTTGGAAATACCCATTTTCTATTTGAATATTTATATAACCCTTTATGAAAACATAAAGATCCATATTATCAACTAATTAATCGTTTTAAAATATTTCTAGTATATAATTTACCATGAAACCATTCACTCTCATGGAACAACACTATGCACCATAATCAATAATATATGATTCTATTGGGAAATTACCAGTCAATTGAAGACATTGTTACCTTTTAATGAATTTTTAGAAATAGATATTTTAGAATATATCCTTTTATAAAATTTTCAATGATATTTAAAATCTCGTTTTATATTCCCTTTATTTCCACAATTTTTGTAAATAACACTAAATATATAGTAGAATTTTCACTACTCCATTAAATGGACATATTCATTTAATTATTACAACCTTTCATCTGATTAGGGTACCATATTATATCATTAGTATTTAATATATTACAAATAGGTTCATCAAATTCCCTTCATCTAATATACTTCAAACTGATTAGGTTACTTAGATCCCCATGCATGTAGTTGAATTCTCCACATTAATTAAAAAAATAATTTGTCATCTCTTTCCAACATTCATGAAGAAATAATTGAAAATGATATTGATATAGGAATTACACTAACATTAACTTCACTGACTAAATGTTGATCCAGATCATGTTGAAATCATTAAAATAGTACACCGATAGTCTTCACACTAAAATTGTATTCCATACAACTTCTGTTTCATTAATACTTTTTTGAAAATAGTATTTTTCATACATATCTCTTAGGACCTTCATCAAATCAACTTTTATTTTCATTTCACATATATTAAGGATAATATTGTTTTCTAAAGTAATATTATTGAATCCAAATAATTTTTAATCCATCAAATCCCATTCACTTTGTCTATCTTATATATTTTTATTCTCATTAATGAAAATTCCATATAATTTTGAATGAGATAATATTCATTATGTATCGTTTAGAACCCATTGTCTATTATCTTGATCATATTAACTTAAAAACGAACATCAAGTTATTATACAACATAAAATACTAGTTATTGTCCACTTAAAATTTAAATGATACCTATAGAAGAGTTTTTAAAGATAATTTAGTTTACTATGAATTTACCCATGTCTTAAAATTGATCATTGAGACCCCATATTGGTGTTTGAGGATGCCTAAAATAATTACACACACAAATTTTCCATTATTTTAAAAAGACATTTAAATAACCTAGAACACCCACCATAGGAAGACGTACACAATAGAACACAAAAACTCCTACCTCATGCTTAGTTCATTAAATCATTGAAAGACAAAAACATCCTAGATCACCATATTATTTCAACAAAAATAAAAAAAAACAATCATTAAACCAATTGAAAAATATAAAAAATAATTTTCAATTTTATTTTTCATGGTCTAGACAATATGACAAATGTCTATAGGAGAAATGTTTTCATGTATTATTACAATTTACAAGAATATACATGGGTTTTCAACCACTCAAACTAAATAGAATTTGGTAAAAAAATTAATTTCAATTAAACTTTATATGTGGTCCCCTTAACTATTTTATATATTATCTAATATAGTTAGTCGGTTTCACAGACCCCCTACATTTTTTTGGTTTTTCTTGGTGAGATGAGGTGATGGAAATATCTTATAGAAATCCGCAATATTATTGATCAGTACTAATAAATATAAAATCCAATATTTTAAACTATATAAACATTCACTAACAACTTCCATTTAATCTAAAATATTTGTAAACATCTATTTATTAAAAAGAACAACTTATTAACCATCCACTAGATGATTTATTCTACCGTTAACTGCACATCAAGTGACTTTCTTATCTCTTAGTAAACACTCCATAAGGTGAATTTGGATGGATAATGAAACTTTATTAACCATAATAAATGTATAATCAAGGAAATGTGGGTAATTATTATTGTAATTTTTTAAAATATTCTTCTCACATATTAAAAAATCAGGAATAGAAGAAAAAAATAAGAAAAAAAAGTGCGAGGAAAATATAATGAGACTTGTGCAGATAAATATAGTAATTTATAAAAATAAAAAAAATCAATATATTTTATTAATCCCAAAATTATTACTATAATATTTTCCAATTTCAGAAATTTTATTATCCATAGTTGTTGACCCATTAAATAGATTGAAATCCCTATGAAAATTATTATTAATACTTGGAATTTAGAGATGGAGTTTCCATGAAAAAAATAGTCATTGAGGTATTTAATATGAACATGAAAAGTGTATTCTATATGGAAACCATAAATTAAATATATAATTATAATAATAAGCCATAAAATTCCACCTATATTTTATGAGATAAAAATATTCTCTAAATTATTTATAAAGAGTTAATAAAAGCTTAAAACATTTTATAGATGAGCTTCAATCTATATATTATAACCAATATTTGTATATGGGTTTCCTATTTTATTATTAAGGGACATATAATGGTTAATATAGAACTGTTCATAATGAAAAATACATGGTTCTATAAATTAATTTCAATGAAATTTTACACCATAAAGATAATTTTCTAAAGAAAATTATGGAATATTTGAATTAAAATCGTTAACTACTAAAGCCCCAAGGATAGTCACTAACATATACCATCATGAAAACAGATGTTAGCATTGACATGGATGTTTTCATATATACCATATTCATTTTCTCAATTGATAATTATATATTCTTTATTATAGATCTACAAATGTTTTATTAAATAAAATTATATTGAGATTATAAATTATATATCTCAAAGACTAAAAGGTGAGATATGCATAAAAACATAGAATTATATAATAGTTTTTACAAAAAAATTATATATTAATTCATTTCCATTTTATGATTTTATTACTATAATTATTTATTGATTCTTACATATGATTAATTTTATGTTACTATGAATTTGTATTTAATATATTATTATGATGAAAATATTATAGATTAATAGAAGGTGGTTACATTTATCACGTAAGACCAAATTTTTTTTACATGTATTAGAATAATAATAAATTTATTACCATAACGTCATCTCATAATATGAGAATATTATTACTGTATTTTTATTTTATATTTTTCCCTTAAATGACAGAATAAGGGAATTATTATAAATTAAGATATACTTGATCATAAATGATTATTTCTATTTTTTTCTAGAGGAGCTTCCAAAACCTACACTATACTAATTATAGTATTTATCTATTGAACCCATCCATAGATCCAAACCTATAATAAATATACCATATAGAATAAATATAGTCAAATTAGAATATATATATATATATATAACTACATGATATTTTGGATAATGTGTTCATAAATTCTTGTAACATATGATTATTTCTCTTTATTGTTCTTACTAAAGAATATTATCTATTATTTGAAAAAACAAAACAATAAATGAAATTTTCCCACAAAATAAAAATATTCATCTAAATTAAATAAAAAATAATTAATAAAAATATATATTATTTGTGAATCCAATCGATCCAAAAAATTTCTATCTGATATTTTTGAAGATCTCACATAATTAATCCCAATACTCGTTACTCTAATAGTTCAATCCATCATCAATTCATTCATATATAAAAAATATGGATGTTTAAACATCATTCAATATAGTCATATGAAATTTTAAACTAATAAGATAAGTTATGTGGTATAAAAAATATTTTAAATTCATTATCAAATAATATGTGCACTAAAATGTACAAAACCATTAATATCGACCTTCACTATGATTTTATTCATTCCATAACATTCCATGATGTGGTTAATAACACCACATTACACTATTACATTATACTATATTTATATTAATATTTACCTTTCACTAATTACTTAAAAAAATATTATAATTTCAACTTATGCAACATCATAAATATCATATTGTGAATCCATATCCATTTATCCTTTTAGATAACCTCCACTACTACATAGTGAAAGTATTTTAGGATGTTATTGATGTTTTATTATTATTTTATAAGAAAAGGATATCAATTTTTAAAAAAAACTCTTATGTATAGACCAAATATACTTTTTAGAATTAAAAAATATCAATTATCTAGTCTATTATTTTTGTAAATATCACCCCAAAAAACATTAGTGGTATTTAATACGAAACCGAATTTTCAAAGATCTTTAAAAATCACAAATATCTACAAAACTATATCAACTTGTTAAATCATATGAAATATAAATAATCATATATTCCTTATTTATAAGAGATATTGTGACCAAGAATCAAAAACTATTTGAATATCACATGTTCTCGATTCATTAAAAATAAAAAACTAGATAAAGAAACATGTCACATGTTATTTATATAAACAGATATGAAAATTACACTACTTCATATCTAAGGTAATAAGTGTACCACATTTCACTTATCTATCTATGAACATATATATACATAGGGGCATTCAATAAATAATACTACTTTTGTTTCTTATTATAAAACAATCAATATCTATATATATATATATAACACATCCCATATTAATCTTCAAATATAATAAAAAATATAAATTCTCTCGATGATAATTTATTTTGAATAACACAAATGCATGAATTGTGTGTTTTGTTATTATATTATTTGATTTAACATATGAAACTGACATTAATTAAAAATAACATTAATATTACATTTTTTTAATAATATATGTTCAGAAATTATTAAACTCCATTTGGAACATAATATTGGAACTATAAAAAAAATAAAATATATTATTATCTCATGACATACCCTCATAAGGTTCATATGTTTACTTTATTTCTAATTTTTAATTACATTATTATAATCACTATGAAATTCCATTCAGATATTTATGTGGACAACAGATAAATCCTCTCACCAAAGACATTTAATGGGTTAACACGTATGAAAAAGAATATTGTGTGAATAATTATGAGATTATGATTTATAAAACACATGTTCTAGTCATTATTCATAATACTAAACCATCATAACCCAATAATCTAAATTTTTTTGATGATAATAAAATATATTGTTTCAAATATTTTGATCAATTTATATATATATATCATCAAATAAATAGTTCCATTTATTATTTTCATTTAGATATTTTGTTAAAAAATATAAATGTAACTATTTTTATTTTTATCATTAAGTAGAAACATATCATAGAAAAAATTATGATGTAATTTATTTTTCAAAATAAATTAGGTTGTTATAATCAATTATTTTTTGTATTTTTATCTTCTAAATGATAAACAATAATCTCACAAGAATGTAAAAAATTATTTTTTTATCCAACTTTTATTTCAAAATTAAAAATTAATTCACATTATAAAATTACTCTAACTCCATTTATAGAAAAATATTATACAATTAAATTTTATATTGAAGATGTTATTCCATGTGTTATGATAAATATTTTGAAAAGACTATATTATTCATTCAAATATTCTAAATTTAGGTGGTGGGAACCCCATATCTCACATTTTTAAAAATAATTAGGATAATATTTTATACATGATATAGAAGAAATTATCCTTAATTTTTAGAGGCATTATAAATTAAGAGAAATAATAAATAATCAAGATCAAATTAATAATCTTTATTTTATTTAAAATAATATTATTTTTACAATCGAGGATTTATCCAACATTTGAATGAAAATGGGATACAATACACTTCCTTTATTATTCATGATTTTAGGTAATACATTGTATATAATTACATTATGTGGGTAAAAAATTCAATGATAATTGAATACATACATTTATATTTATCCATAAATTCATCCTTAGTTTTTGAAATAAGGTGTATTTAATAAAATTATAAAAGATATGATTGGTATCATATACCCTTTAATGTAGTATAATTGGTTTATATAACATTATTCTATAACATAGACTCCCTAAATTTTCATGAACCCATTTTGGTGAAAATATATATTTTATCTCTAATTTCAAACCTTTCCAAAATTGAAAATATCCCCTCTATTCGGGTATCTCTTTTAGGTTTTATGACCCAGTTCCACATTTGGTTCTTTCATTCATATTGTTCTAGATTAAACTATATTAATTTAATACTAGTAAAACTTTTTATATGTCCCATATCCTTTTAATTTATCCTCGATATATAGATAATATGTAGTAGCAATTTATTGGAAAATTTTAATTTTTATTTATAATTAATTTCTGAAACCTTTCTAAAGTTATTATATAATGAAATCAAGGGGACTATTTTTCCTTAATGGATACTCTAACCAATCAAATACAATAATGTTCCTAATAATATTGGTTAAATATATTAATTTGGTTATTTTTATCTATTAAACTCTTCTGAATCCTTGCATCTGTCATGCCATTCATATTCATAATAGGTACTTTTATTACTATCCACCAGCTTCAGTGCATCCGTTTTTAAATGTATCTTTTCATGATAGGATCTATGGAAAAGGTCAAAAAGTAGTTATATATAAAAGATCATTATTTGTTTTATCATATGTCCTAAGTTGTAGTAATTAAATATCTCTTCCAATATAAAAAACTAATAATGTCATAACATCCTAGACTAGTTGAGGTAGAACATAATTTTAATTTTTCCTAAAGTCACACCCTTGTTTGATTTATTTCAAATATATATATATATATATATTTATGATAAAAACATATAACCAATGTATGAGTGTGTAGATATAGTAATAAAGGTTGTTCAATAGGCCAACAATATCCAATGGAGATTTTATATTGGTAAAAGGTGTTAATCCTTGGGTATAAATTGAATATTGTGATTTTTTGGGCTATAAGATTTAATTTTCTACTACATCATGAAATTATTTCTATTTAGAAGAAAATTTTTGTGAAATTTTTAATTTACATGTTTTGGAGTGATTTTTTAGTATTTTTTGGTTTAATGATTTTTTTTCGATGAACCAATTAAGTAAAAAAAGATAATCAAATAGAATATCAAATGTTTGAAACCATACACACCTTAGTGGAGGGGATATTATGTATAAATTTAAAACAAAACTTTTTAATCTAAAATAAATTAAATGGATTAAAAATATTATTTATGGTTTTTCATCAAAGGGAAAAAATTATATATGATTATCAAATAATAAATATCAATATAAATATATCATGCATGGAATAAAAATGTTTTGTATTATTTTTATTGATAAATGAATAACCTTGTACTGGAAAATAAAGAGTACACATGTTGAGGAAGTTATTATTTATTGGATTTTATAATGGAATAAATCAAACATTTTGAGGGGGTAATGCATAATTTTAAAATATGATATGCATGATATTTTCCAATGGATAAAACATTATGTATTGGAAAAAAACCATTACTATAGATAAAAAATAGCACAAATGTATATTCCATAATGGAAAAATTCGTATAATGGTGTTATATATTATGTATTGTTATTATATGTTATATATGGATTTGAATATTCCATATTTCAGATCCTTATATATGGATTCAAAAAATGTTATGTATAGTCTGTTTGTAAGTTTTTTTTAATTTATTTAAAGATAAGTGAATTTTGGATTTAAAAATAAGGAGACCATTCCTTCCTACTATACAAGAACATGATCGTTCCTTTCAGACCTCACTCGATCCTTCCTCTTTTAAGGTAATTTATCCTTTAATCTATAGCCGATTCAAGTATAATTTTTTATGGGTGATATCATTCAATAAATATATAAATTATTTTCAATTATATGTCATTTTATTATTTTTCAGTCACTATTATATTAATATAACCAAAGCTAGGGTTCAATAACAATTCAACCATAACATAGTGGAATCATATCAATATGGTGGGGATTATGTTTAGCTATTCTAGAGGGGATGCTGAGAAATTTATCACACTAAATTTGTTGTGGATTTAGTAAGGTATGTGACTAACATCATCAATATATTGATTTATTTATTTTTTGTTTAAAATATTAGACATTTTTTAATGAAACACTATATATTTTAGGGGTTAAAGGTATAGGTAGAAACTAAAGGTGGTGCACACTCAACTGTTGTATGATTTAACCATAAGAGATCAATGATGAATTATTTATTTAAAATTCTCTACATAATAGTTATTTAGATAATTATGATGTAAATTATTATAAAATTTATCATTTGGATGGTGATTTTATAAGTATTTTTGATAGTGTGAGGTATTTTTATGGATGATGAAATTTCAGGATTACATGATATTAGGTGAGGGTGGGTGTCCTTTTCGTCAAAGGGAATTATTCAATAATTTATGTAGGATGATTTGAGTAATATTTATATGGTATATGTATTGTTGTTGTGAAGCATGTGATATGTGGTCTCTAATATTTTTCACAGGTGATATCATACAAGAAATTAAATATTTCTATTAAATTCCTATAAAAGAATGAAAGTGTCTGTTTCTAAATTGAAACATAGTCAGCAGACTGATTCCCTGATCACTGATAAAATTTTGTTAAATTATAAATTTTTTCGTGAGATATAAGAAAATAACGGGATATAAATGAAAATTATGAAAATTGAGGACCTTTATATATGTATCTTTAGTCCCCTAGAATTTAGGGGTGATATGGTGTTAATATTTGGACTATGAGTAGGCCACACAAAATCATGATTTTTATGATAGGATTTGTGACATTTGATTAGTTTCTAGGGATAATAATTCTCCCAGAACTATTATGTGTGTGTAAGTGATGAAACCATGGTAAGACTAATGTGTAGCCATGAAGAGGGGATACACATATTATAAATATTGAAGAGATATTTTACTTATGGACCACTTATATGATTTCATACATTATGTTTCTAATATTCCTAATTATTCTACGATGTGATCATGGTTGGATCATGGTATAGTCCACACATTGAGTGATAAGACATGACCATAGAGTATCGATTGTGGGAAAGGATACCATTTTTGGTTTTTGGACTAGGATGTGACTAAGAGGAACACTTTTGATGGCATAGTCTTATATTTCTCTAAATATTGTTAGTGTTGAGAGAATAGTATTGTTATAGACATGTAGGGATGTTATTATGAGTATGGGTTTATTTTTTCAGAGGCTATCATATGAAACATTTTATGGGTTCTAGAGAGTTTTAAACCTATGTGGGGATGATAAAAGATGGGAATTTCATATCGGCAACATGCCCTTAGTGATTATGATGTATAACTTAATTCTACATGATGGAACTGATTATAATATGTGATATATGATTCCATGGTTGATTGAAATTCTCCATAATGGTATTATAAGAGATGTACCATTCCCCATGATATGCATTATGATACCATAGTGGGGAACTAAATCTCTGATTTGACATATGAATACAGATTATGGATCTATTCCTACAAATGTTAGTATATTTTTTGTTTCATTTCCATTATATATATATTATGAAACCATCATTGGATGATAATATAGTGGTTTTAAATTACCATTTTTTTGTATTATAGGTGAGAAAAAATTCCCCCTATGGTAATTATGGGTTGGGAAACATTCACAATGATATATATTATGAATCTTGCATGGGGATCTAGGACCCTAAGGAGATACAGAAGTACCGGGCGGGCTCCAGTCCCCCTATTGGTATTTTGATGAATGAATTATTGGTGGGTTATTATCTCATATGACGTTTAGGGATTATTCTTGGAGACTATCAACACTATCACGAGTAGGTATGGTTTCCCATGAATTTCCTCTTAGAACCCATGGATTAAGAAATATTTTTTATTAAACATATATGTATTATTATTTAATTTTTTTCATAACACATTTTGAGTATACCGTATATTTGGGAATAATTAAAGGATGCATTAGTGGTGGACGGTTGAGTTGTACTCACACCATACATGGGCGGCCCAAAATAAGGGTACTTCATTAGACTTAATTTTTACATGTATTGGTTTGGAAATGGCATAATATTATTTGGCTCAGATGTGACCTTGGATGGAGCCAGGGCATGGGACCATGTAGTGACTTTGGAATAGAAGGTGATTTATGTTTTTATTTATTTTTAGATGAGTTTTATGTGATTTACCCCATGTCATATTTTGATTTATACATAACTCATTTGACAATTTGATAATTAATCTGATATAGATCTAGTTGTGTTATTTATTTTATATGGATTCAATTGTGATATATGTTTTTAGTTGAATATTTTTGGGTTTGAATTTTACATTATTTCATATATTTCCCATTGAACTTTTATGAGGTTATTTTCATCCCATAGTAACACCATTGAGCTATGTTTATAGTCGGTAGCCTCTATTCTATGAAAATGTATTCCTATGATCACTAAATGGTCCCATAAAATTACTATAGATTGAACAGGGTTGTGGACATTTCAAATGGGATACACTAACACATAGAAATTTAATTTTGATTTACGAACTATTATTTAAATTAAATTAAAGTCCAATATGTTTCTTCTATTATGAATCATGCTCTCAAATATCGATATGAAATTGGTTATTTAATTTTATCCCCATTTTATTTAGAGGATAATAATTAATCAGATGAGTATTGTATTTTAAAATAATTTAAAAATGAATCAATATAAAAATAATCTAAAAATTTATGTCAAATTTTAATATACATCATATCCAATGGTATTATAAGTACTACATTCAAATGAACATATATTTCAAAAAAAATTATATCTTTTAATATATTTTTAAATAGACTATCATGTGAACCATATCATATATGAAAGTGGTATTATTTAGTAGATAGCTCCTTCCCCATATATATAATATGACTTCTTAGAACTCTTTTATTTTAATATACAAAAAATCATGGATTTCAAGAATAGTGCATCCAAAATCTCACAATGAGGACAGATCAGCTAACTCTTGGTGTTACTCACATCTACCATCCCATAAAAATGATAAACCGTTGATTCTTGACATTAATGATTACCCTTACTAAAATTTTTAGGTTGTAATATTTATTCTATTTTGAATAATTCATACACATTGTACTTCTAATGGATTCTAAAATCCTTTCAAAGTGTATAATAATTCCTTTCACGTATTCATGTTTCAATGGATATACTCTTTATAACATATAACTTCTACCAAATCAATTTTTTTGAAACCTATTACTGTAAAAAACTTTAGGAATGTCATGATTCTTATTAAATTCCCAAAAATAAAGCCTAATTATTTCCACACTTATCGAAATATATCTCATGCACAATGTTCTATAAAACCATTAGTGTAATGGTTTAGAATCAAATGAAACTAAAATCACTACCTGAGAAATAATTGTACATTAGGTACCTAACATCATTTTTTCTAGATAGTTTCGAAGCCCCCAAATAGAGAGAATTCAAATCCAAATCCCTCTATCCATATATATGTACTCTTGATATACATAAATTCTAATAAAATAATAAAAAATTATATCTATATATCATACCCAAGAGTAAATATTAAATTCAAAAACAATAAAAATAACTAGAGACATTATTGAATGTAACTCAATATAATATGATTCCTAGAATGTAGATTCTTAAATAGAAAGTGTGACCATTACAATATGAATTTTTAACAAATTGAACAAGAACATGCATCTATTTATAAAAAAAATATATCATTAAAAAAACTAGGGAATAAATAAAATTTTGGAATAATTAAAAAATTTATGTGTGAAAAAATTTATAAACAGATCATAAATAAAAAAGTATAAAAAATGTATATAATTATAATATATTTATTCATTCCATATACAGATAAAAATTTTGAATTTAAATTTATTTTAATCTAAACTATTTTATATAATCATTTTACATGGAATTCTATATGAATTCAAATTTCAAATATATCACATTTTTTCAAATACGTACCTTTTATATTTCATATGAAAATTTCATATTTAATATAACTAATTTCCATAATTTAAATATCACATATTTCCTTTTATTTACGTCTTAATAAAAACTAAAAAACAATATTTCAATTTTTTGAAAAAATTAACAAATAATGCTTTTAATGTGGACATGTCATGTTAATATTTTTTAAAATTTAAAAATACACCACATAATATTTTATATTTTTCTATATATTATTGGCTATATAATCTTGATAAAATAATAAAACATTTAAATTAAATTTAAAAATATTCTATATATAATAAAATGAATTTTGTATAGATTTGAAGTGACATGTTTTAGGAAAATATAATAAAAATAATTTCTCCTGATAAATTATAAAACTAAATAATCATTAAATATTAACAAAAATATGGTTTGTTTTTTATGATAACAATAATTATTTAAATTACGGAACATTCATACAAAGAAACTATTTGAAGAAGATTGGTTAAAATTCTGAATTTTGAAATTATGAGGTGGGTTTTTAGCTATGTTTTGTTTCTAGATTGGAAATATAATTCTCACACAAACCAAAACTATTTTTAGTTAAATTCATAGTTAAAAAACATATTTTTTAAAATATTTTTTTATGAATAATTTTCCATGACATATTTTTCTTGATCCATGAAATGATATTCAAACGTAAACATAAACTACAACATAGATGACAATGAATGAATTGGAATGAGATGTTTTAATGAAACAGAACCATTTTATTTTATGATATATCTATGGTATTGAAGAACATGTATTTTCATATTCATAATATATTATAAAGAAAATAAAAATGATATTAAGGGTGTGTGAAAACCATTGTTAGCTTTTATTACGGAATACACTATGATAAACACCGTGGAAACAATCCATTAAATTCGATTTGTCCATAATATATAATAACATTTTAAAATCAAATAAAACCCAAATTTAAAACATAACAATTAAACATTAATAAAATGTACTTAAGAATTTTTTATGGATCTTAATAGATATCCTTTATAAGAAATCAAAATAGTCCTTCTACTAATTGTATCCATTGATTGTATAAATGACCTATCACAAAGTAATTAATTAATTATTCCTCAAGATTAATCCAAATATTTTATGAAATAGAAAATGAGATGGTGATATATGAAAATAGAGTTTTATAAATATTCCCAAACTGTAGTTTGATATAAAATATCAGAATTATTAAACATATTTTTATATATTACAATGATGATCCTCAATAACATAAATATATCTCAAACATTTGATTATGATTCCGAAAATATTCAAAATATTTATCCTCATTTTAATTTTTATATTAATAAAACATAAATTAGATAATATGTTTTAAAATTATTATTAACAAATAAAATTTTAATTTCATCATTGGATATGAAAATTGAATATAAAAAATTTATATAAAATAAATAATAGTAGACATGAATTACTGTATATTGTATACGTTTTTATGCACATAACCGTAATATACTCAACTTCTCTATAATGTGGTTTAATCCATCACAAAACATGACATGATTGGTAAAGACCTATAATTTCCGTGATTTTTTTTCATAAATACATGGGAATTTTACGAGTTCGCGAAAATTTACGGCGCTTGATTCCGAGGGCCTAGTGTGCCCCGAATCAATTTCTAAAGTTTTTTTCCAGTACGTTTAGTAAACGTATGAGAGGGATTTTATAAATATTGAACCGGTGCTTGGAATTGAAATAAGAGGGCACGATAGAACTCTCAGCGCCGATATTCTCTTAAGAAGACTTTCACCTCGATGGTAGTTGGTCAAGAATGTAAGTTAGTTTTTGTAGTTTTTAAGAATAAATTAAATAAAAATAAAGTGTGTAGTTTATTGATATTTGGTGGTTAAAACCTCTAAGAGGATCTTAGAGGTGGGGGCCACCACACCACAACCTCCCATGAGAGGTTATGGTGGTTGGTCCCACCCGAGGTCTAAACACCTCTTATCAATTAAATTGGTTGGGACCACACAAGGATGAAACCCCTTGAACTCCCCATTTATGGAGCCACCACCCATGAAACCTGTTGGACTCCCTTAACTATTTTGTGCCTACACACAAGAATTAATAAAGTGGATCCCCCCTTAATTATTTCTCCATTTGAATTTATGCCAACAATTAAAATAGTAGACAATCTATTATTTCATTTGTTTTGGCATCATTCATTTGTTGGAAGGGAGAATTAAGGAGGAAAGAACTCTCCAATGAAGAACGACCACTGAAGAATGAAGAACGCTTCATCCTCCAATGACGGACACCTTCTTCCTTCTACAATCGGAACAAAAGTGGGAGCGTCGTCCTTGAAGAACGTCGATGATTCCATCCTCATATTCTTCATATCCGACATCAATGAATCAATGTCTCCCTTTCCACGACATTATCAATGAAAAATGATACATGGTAGGGGATTTGAAATTGAATTTGTTCATGTTTTATCTTGTTCAATATTGGTTTATGACATTCCAATTGTTATCATCATAATGCGGAGGGTGCGGGCCTCACGAACACGGCCCGACCACCCCTCCATTTTCCTCACTTGTTGATGACGGCGGTGGCGCAACGGCATCGCCAGAGGAGTGGACTGCGGCCGACGGGCCGTGGCGGAGCAATGGCGGCCGACGTTGGGCCGGCCACGAAGGAAACCGGTGGCGCAGGGCCGCCGAAAGGGCAGGACATCGTCGCGCCATGCAAAGGAAGAGGCCGTGTCCCCTGGTAATAGTGGTACACACGGGCGGCCGCCAGGCCGCCGGAGGGGCGCGTCGCCGCAGCGCCGCGTAGAGGAAGAAGCCGTGGCCAGGGCGGTCCTTGGTGGAAGGGCAGAGGCAGCCGGTGTCATGCTGGATGGCTGCATTATGGAAGTGTCTGGCCGCTCAACCAGCTGGGAGGAGCGGGTCCCAGCGGGTCCCGCGTATCTTGGACTAGTGCCACCTGGCGCCGGTTTGGTTCCCACCCAAATAGATCTGTCGTACGGGATTTCCAGGGGGCGCATAGACTCCCCTCGGGATACGGCTTAGGCAGAACCCACGCAGCCCATAGGGCTAGACCTAGTATTGTCCAGGCTGCCCAGCGCGGGCTGGGCTGCCCAACGCGGGCCGGGACAGACCCGCGGACTGGGTCGGTTCCCAGTCCAGACACATTGAACTGATTTCACATTTTCTCCCATAACATGGGCTATGGGGGTCTGAATGGCGAACCACCTGCGGTGAAAGAAATCTTGGAGCGAGACAGTTATTTTGTATTAAACCACTTGAGGTTTGGACGCAGTTGAGATATGGCCAGTTTGGATCATACACGAATCCAACTGGGCCCTGGGGAAAAAAGGCTAATGACTAATAGACCGGGCATCTGATTGACGTGACTTCTATTGAGTCGAGACCCCTATGACATGGAGGACCATTAAGATTATTCTTCAAGGAACTTCATGAAAGTTGGAGAATTGACCAGAAGCTCATGGAGTGGATCTTTCTAGAAGCAAGAAGATAGAGTACAGAGACCTAGTAGTTGGTTGAGACCTGACGACTGCTAGACTGATTCGACTCGGAGTGACTCGACAAGCCCAGTAGAGAGCACTACTATGTGATGCGGAAAACCCATGGTGGGGATCGCCTCTGTGTGAGCACGGAAAACACATAGTACCAGACAAAAGGAGTACCTCAGTAGGCTATGAGGGGGAGCACCTTTGGGTGAGCGCGACATACCCACGATGGGGAGTGCCTCTATGTGACATGGCATACCTAGGGTACTCGATAGGAGAAGTACCTCAATAGTCCAAGGATAGTGGGAAGAGCTGCTGTGTGACGAGGCAGGACCACTGAACTCGATAAAGAAGAAGTATGGCACCAGCCGTGGTTTCGATAATAAAAATCCTAGTTTGAGCTGAGTCAATGACTTTTGTGTTTTCCTCATGATTGAGATGGGTTACTAAAAAACTTAGGTATATGTATGGGAATATACCTAAGTAATGGTTATCCGTTGATTTCATACCATGTGGTTTATCCTTTTTTTATTTTTTGATACCTTGAGGGTCTCGTGGTCCCTAATGAGTATCGTTATACTCACCCGTGCACGGGCTATGCCCATAGCTCATTGTGTTGGTTGCAGATGACAGACACCACTGACTGAGGCAGAGTGTAGCTGAACTGGATGGTACCTAGAGGTGGACAACTCAGTGTGACGGTACACAGAGGAGATGGACAGACGTGGAGTGATGAGGACGCCATCTATACCTACCCTTCAGTTAGGAACCCTGTAGGATGACCTAGTAGCTGCTTTACGTTTCTTCAATTGTACTTTCTTTTCAGTTGTACTTGTACATTCCTCTTGGGCTTGTATTTCTGGCCCCTTTTACTTTCTTGAACTTCATTTGTATAATCTTTTATTTATAGTTTTTCTTCCAATTGTGTACTCTGTTGTGTTTTTTTACAGTTAGATAGGAAATTCCTTCCCAGTTTATGGATTTACACCTTTGGTGCTAGTCGCCAACCCCTGGCCTATGGATGGCAGGTTTGGGGTAGTCACGATACGGGCCCCGGGGGACGGGTCATCCCAAATTACTATCAGGGGAGTCGTTTCTACCGTAGAACTTAGAACTTCGGTCTTTCTGTTTTGTGAAGAAATAGTGTTAAGGGTACTAAGTATGGTTTTCACTTTAGAGAGTCTATTGTTTGTGTGGGAAGCCTACGTATCCATACACCAGGACCCCGACTTCTGATTTTTGACTCAGTGCACGAAAACAGTGATTACAGGTGTGTTTTCAAAAGTTTTTTTAAGTCAGCTCAACCATGTCAGCTCACCAGGTATAATCATTTGACCATGTCACATCTATTTCTTTCAGGATTCCTCCACACGGATCACCATCTAGAGCCCCAAGAGCCATATGCACTGATAGCCCACTGAGCGATGAGGCGTCGGTGCATGGCCCTTTTCCAGCGGAGGTACCAGCAGTACGACTTCTCGTTGGGCCACTGATGCCACCAGCCCCAGCATCAGACGATGCACGCCACTTAAGCGTTTTGCACGAGTTCCAATGCTAGAGGACACCCAGGTTCAGGGGAGAGACAGACCCATGTGTGGCTATGGATTGGCTGGATGTTGTTGTGAGAGTGTTCAGGCTAGTAGGGACACCAACATACATCATGGTGATCTTAATCGTGAGTCTTCTTCAGGAATCAGCAGGGAGATGGTGGAGCCTGATGATCCACGTGCATGAAAAGGAAACGCAACTCTAGGTAGTCTTCAAGAGCCTACTTCGGGCGGAGTTTTTCCCATCCACACTCTGCAAAGTGCGGATATAGAAGCTACTTCATCTACAATAGGGTAGCATGACAGTAGCACCGTACTCAGCGAGGATCACAAACATCTCACTCTACTCCACTGATATGGTATGGGATCCATTATTTAGGGCTCAGACCTTTGAGTAGGGTCTCATGAGAGAGATCAGAGATCAGATGATCTCACTTTGCATCCTGACGTAGACGGGGGCACTAGAGAGATCCCTCTTGGTAGAGAGTTTCCCTGCTGAGAAGTCACCAGTAGCAAGACCCACATCTAGCCGACACGTAGCGGAGTCTTCTGCATCTGGCAGTAGACAGATGTTGCAGAGTTCTAAGAGGAAAATACCTACAGGTGGTCGACCGCATGACTCAGAATCAGTTGTGCGGGGCACATGGAGAAAAGACACACATTCCATTAGCAGGAAATGTTACTCATGCGGCAGGCAGGGTCACATGGCTCGTGACTATCCGACTCGCTATTTAAATGATCACCAGACAGTTGAGGGACCTCCCAGGTAGAGGTAGAGGCTCGAACGAGGAAGTCCTCAGGGAGGATGCAGACATGGCAGAGGAGCTAGATGTGCAACTGGCGGTGGACGGCGTTACGATGTGTTACCACCACCACCACCAGGAGGCCCACCCCGACCACAGGAAGCGGGTGGATAGGGGAGAGCTCATCTTCAGGCAGCTGAGGCCTATGATCACAGTGCTCCAGAGATGACTCGAGGTACGATCTGTGTCTACTCAAACTTATCTTCAGTTCTTATAGACATAGGTTCCAGTCACTCTTTAATTTCCACTTCCCTCGTTTGGAGCTCAAAAATTCCGAAGGAGCCATTGGCTCGATCCTTATGGCTAGAGACTCCTACGAGAGCAGACTCGATGATTACGCACTAATTTCGGTAGTGTGAGATTGCTCTAGGAGGTGAGATATTTGGCTAGGATCTCCTAGTAGCGGCGTCGAGGCCCTACGACATCATCTTGGGTATAGAGTGGTTATCTAGAGTTCATGCTTAGATTGACTGTATTAGGTGAAAAGTGTGGTGTGTCTGCACGGATGGGACCAGGTTTACCTTCACTGGTGAGAAGGGAACCTTTGCAGCACAGGACGGGCTTACTTGGAGGAGGGTGTATCCAATCACTCACCAGTTGGCTTGCCTTACACTCGGAGTAGTTGATGTGGAGGGTCCGACATATCCTATTGCAGTGGACCAGTACGCGGATGTTTTCCCTGACAATGTTCCAGGACATCCTCCTCGCAGAGATGTGTACTTCTACATTGACATGTACCCTGGGATGACACTGATATCTACTCCAACATATCGGATGGCTCCCGCTATGCTTCGTGAGCTACGGGTACAACTGGAGGACTTGCAGGGGATGGGATTCATATGGCCCAGTGTTTCTTCCTGGGCTGCCTCAATTCTGTTCCCCAAGAAGGTGGATGGGAGCTTGAGACATTTTTTTGACTACCTTTCCCTGAACCAGGTGACTGTGAAGAACAAGTACTCACTCCTGAGGATTGAAAACCTCTTCGATCAGCTGAAGGAAGCAAAGTGGTTCTCGAAGATAGACCTCAGATCAGGCTATCACCAGCTCAGAGTTTAAGATGAGGATATGCAGAAGACGACCTTCAGGTGTTTTTACAACCACTACGAGTTCTTGGTTATGCCCTTCAGCGTAACCAACGCTCCAGCAGTGTTCATGGGACTCATGAACAAGATCTTCTAGCCATACCTCAATCGCTTTTTCATAGTCTTCATCGACGACATTATGATCTACTTGACTACTAAGGAGGAGCATGCCTACCATTTGCAGGTAGTACTAGACACACTCCGAGAGCACCCGAATTATGGTAAGATCTCGAAGTTCTAGTTTTGGATTGGAGAGGTTCACTTCTTGGGACACGTCATCTCGGAGGCTAGAGTAGCAGTGGATCCAGCGAAGATTGAGGCGGTATTTTATTGGAATCCACCCAAGAGTGTGACAGAGGTACGAAGTTTCCTGGGTTTTGTTGGATACTATCGGAGGTTCGTTCCAGAATTCTCCAGAGTTGCAGCACCACTATCAGCCTTGAAAAAGAAAGGGAAACCCTTTGTGTGGTTGGAGAGATGCCCGAAGATCTTTCAGGAGCTGAGGCAGAGGCTGACTAGTGCCCCCCATCTTAAGGATTCCTGAGGGGGGCGTAGGGTACATAGTTTTCTGTGACGCATTAGGGACTGAACATGGGTGTGTCCTGATGCAGAGCGGTCTGTGATCTCATATGGTTCTTGGTAGCTGAGACAGCATGAGAAGAACTACGCTACCCATGACCTGGAGTTAGAAGCAGTGGTATTCATCTTGAAGATGTTGTGACACTATCTAATGGGCGAACGTTTTACCATGTACTCTGATCACAAGAGTCTCAGGTATATCTTCCCTCAGAAGGACCTGAACCTGAGACAATGGTGATGGAATGAGTTCCTCCAGGACTACGACTTCAAGATAGTCTATACTCCTTTGAAGGGGAACGTCGTTGTAGATGCACTCTGTAGGAGATCTAGTATTCAGCTGTTAGGAGAGGCGACAGAGAAGCTGGCTACTTTACATATATCCTTTGTGGATAGAGATGGGGCATCCTTTCTTCAGTCTCTTATAGTCACTCCTTTACTTCGTCAGCGAGTCATGGAGGAACAACATGGGGAAACTAACTACGATACACAACGTGTTCATATATCTATAGGGCAGGAAACTAATATATTTTTCGAAGGTGGGGAGCACATCATCCTCTTCAGAGGACGTACGATGGTACCATTTTCACTTTAGGAGGAAGTGTTGGGGGAGTTCCACACATCCC
Source organism: Viscum album (assembly GCA_963277665.1). Taxonomy (NCBI): domain Eukaryota; kingdom Viridiplantae; phylum Streptophyta; class Magnoliopsida; order Santalales; family Viscaceae; genus Viscum; species Viscum album. The sequence goes on along the minus strand of OY728139.1, from coordinate 604,508,486 downwards.
CTTTAGTATTACATCAGGGAGTGGCAAAGATGTACCAGGACCTCCAACGATAGCACTGGTGGCGAGGTATGAATAAGTCGGTAGCGGAGTTTGTCTCTCGATGCCTCACTTGTCAGCAAGTGACGGTGGAGCACCATATACCAGCAGGCTTGGTTCAGCCCTTAGAGGTCCTAGAGTGAAAATGGAATGAGATATCAGTGGACTTCGTGACGGGTCTTCCACGTACATCTAGGGGTCACGACTCGATTTGGGTGATCGTTGACCGACTCACCAAGTCGGCCCACTTCATACCTATTAGAGAGAAATGCTCAGTAAAGATCTTGGCACCCCTCTATGTATAGGAGATTGTGTGGCTACATGGAAAACCTACCTCTATTGTCTCTGACCATGACACACAGTTTACTTCCTAGCTATGGAAGGGGTTGTAGGAGGCTTTCGGGATACAACTTCTCTTGAGCACTACCTTCCATCCCCATACAGATTGTCATACTGAGCGGACCATTCAGACCCTCGGGGACATGATATGTGCAAGTGTCCTCAACATCGGTCATAGTTGCCAGGATCACTTAACTTTGGTGGAGTTTTCCTACAATAATAGATATCACTACACCATAGAGATGGAACCTTTAGTGGCGTTACACGGGTGACCTTGAAGATCACTCATGTGCTGGATAGACCCTCCGGAGTCAGCACTGGTGGGACCAGAGATGATACGTGCTACCACAGAGAAGGTGCAGATCATCTACGAGCAGATGAAAACTACAAAGAGCAGACAGAAGTCATATGATGACAAGAGACAGAGACCTCTGGAGTTCGATGATGGCGACCACGTCTTCCTATTGGTCTCACCTTGACGATGTCTACGGAGATTTGGTCAAGGCGGAAAGCTATCTATGAGGTTCATTGGACTATTCCAGGTCCTCAGAAGAGTAGGCGAGATGGATTACCACTTAGCTCTTCTACCTCAGTTGCACCAGGTGAACGATGTCTTCCATGTATCCCAACTGAGGAGATACATGCACGACCTTTCTCACATCATCAACCATAGAGAGATGGATGTGGACGATGGGGTGACTTTTACGGAGGATCTCGTGGAGATTGAGGATCAACAGGAGCAGGTCCTTTGTGGATGGTCAATACCTCTAGTGCACGTTCACTGGCATCACGGGAACGTCCAGGAGAGTAAATGGGAGTGGGAGGCTCAGATGCATGCTCAGTACCCCCACTTGTTCCCTTAGTGTGAGTTGTAGCTTATGGAAATGTAAAGCCCTGAGGTGGGGAGAATGTAAAGACCCGGAATTTCAGTGAAATTTTTTTCTCAAATACATGGGAATTTTATGAGTCCATGGAAATTTGTGGCGCTTGATTTCGAGGCCTAGTGTTCCCGGAATCAATTTGTGAAGTTTTGTTCAGGTACATTCAGTAAACATATGAGTAGGATTTTATAACTTTTGAACTGGTGCTCGGAATTGAAATCTTAGGGCACCGTTGAACTCGCAGCTCTGGTATTTACTTAAGAATAATATCACCTCAATGACAGTTGGTTGACAATGAAAGTTTGTTTTTGGAGATTATAAGAATAAATTAAATAAAAATAAAGTGTGTAGTTTTTTTATTTGGTTGTTAAAACCTCCAAGAGGAGGTTAGAGGTGGGGGCCACCACACCACAACCTCCCATGAGAGGTTATAGTGGTGGGTCCCACCCAAGGACTAAACACCTCTTATCAATTAAATTGGTGGGGACCACCCGAGGATGAAACCCCTTGAACTCCCCATTTATGTTGCCACCACCAATGAAACCTCTTGTACTGCCTTAAGAAATTTGTGCCTATACCCAAAAATTAATTAAGTAGATACCCCCTTAGTTATTTCACCATTTGAATTAATTCCAACAATTAAAATAATAGACAATATAATATTTCGTTTTTGATGGCATCATTCATTTGTTGGAAGGGATAATTGAGGAGGAAAGAACTCCCTAATGAAGAATGCCCACCGAAGAATGAAGAATGCTTCATCTGCCAACGACGAACACCATCTTCCTTCTTCAACCAGAACAAAAGAGGGAGCACCGTCCTTGAATAACACCGACGATTCCATCCTCAGATTCTTTATTTACGAAGTCAACGAATCGACGTCTGCCTTTCCGCAACTTCGTTAACGAACAACGATATGTGGTATGGGGTTTGAAATTGAATTTGTTCCCGTTCTATCTTATTCAATCTTTGTTTATGATTTTCAAATTTTAATCATAATAATGCGGAGGGTGCAGGACGCACAAACATTCCCCCCCCCTTCAATTTTTCCTCGCCTGTTGACGGTGATGCAACGACACCGCCAAAGGAGTAGACCACGGCCGATTGGCTGAGGCGGAGCAACGACGGCCAGCGTCGGGCCAGCCGTGAAGGAAACCGGAGGCGCAGGGTCACTAGGTCTCCGGAATGGTGCACCGCCATCGCTCCACGCAAAGGAAGATTCCACGGCCCTTGGTCGCAATGGTACACATGGGCGGCATGTGTTGGGGTAATTTTAATATTATCTTTACCTTTAATTACATTATTTACATTTAATATTTGTAAATAAAATAAAAAAGTTACTGTTCTAAAAAAAATTATTTTCATCATATTCAACCACATTTTACTTACATATTTCAATATTTTCTCTAGAATTTTTGAAATTCAATTCAAAGAAGCAGTAAAATTATGTTTTATGCAAATTTCAAAATGTTCCTAGAAGGTGGGTAAAAGACGTTAAAAAATTTCTATAAAATTTTATATGTTTAATTTTACTATAAAATGACTAAAATGAATTACATTGGACTAATATATGTATTGTGTATCTATTTTGAAATTTATATAAATTTTTAGTTAAAAATTAATTATTTAAATGAAAATTTCGGTTTTTCTCTATAACACAGTGTTTTTCACTATTCATAAAAAATTGAATGTTTTCAGAAGAATAAAAAAATTCACCCAAAGATAATTTTTGATATTCCAAATTCAAAATCTGTGTCGATTTTTACAAATTAAAAACATATATATTGCATTAAGTAATTTAAAATTATTTCCCATTTTCAAAACAAGAAAACGGGTTTTGAGAATTAAAAACTATAATAACATTGAAATGTTTTTATATCCAATTTGAATGTATAATTAATTCAAATGACCAACATTGGATTAAATTATAAAAATATAATATAATTATAATTCAAGACAATTAAAATATATAATTTAACACTATAAATTATTTTGATTAAAAAAGTTGTTTTTAATTAAAATTTAGTATTTCTCATTATTCATCAAAATATGAAAGTTTTTCGAAAAACGCCAAAAATTTATCCAAACTAAATTTTTATTTTTTGATTCTAAAGAAGAATTTAATTTCATTAAATTGAATATAATAAAGTGTCAAATATTGGATTTAGAAAGGGATCACCATTAAAAGGTGGTAAAATTTCATTTTTGAAAAATAATTCTTTTATCTAAAAAATTGTATTCATTCTTATTTATTTATAACAAACACTTAATATAGATGTTAAAATTATATAGATAATATAAAATTCAAAATGTAGGTAATAATATTCATAACCACTTTTTCAACGTATAGTTTGGTAATTTGTGGTGCACTCGAACTTGGTGTTGCGTGTAGCACAAGCTATTGAATTATTTTAAAGAGATAACATACTATGAAATCTTAGGGTATTATAATATTAGTACTTCTTCATTAAGTATTTAAAAGCATGAAAATTTTAATTGTGATTTTTCAAATAGATCAAATATTTTGTATGTGAAAATAAGAGATAAATTATGTTTTTTGGGGAATATAATTCCAAGTTGATTTTGGAAATTTAGTGACCTCCCATCTAATGTTTTGGACATAAAATTTGGATAGTGTTATTTTGGATGAGTCTTCAGGTAATACATATGGAATAGACTAGGTTTAAATTTTTATATTATTGTTTAACATAAAATACTGATGTATAATATTAGATAGTATGCGCTAAACATTTTAGTTTCAGTAAACATTTAAAAGAAAAAGGAATAAATCATGGATCTTACGATCATTCATATTTATTCATGATTGAAACATTCATCTTGAATATTCATTTACAAATGTATGTGATGAAGTGAAAATAGATTGATGCGCAACCAAAGGAAGGGATTATTATTATGACATGGAAATGAATAATGTAACAACTTATCTATGTAGAAAAAATAATCCATCATATCTAGAAAAAGTTTTTAAGAAAAAAAATTATTTGTTTATTTTTCTTTCTACCAGATTAATGGTCTATTAAATGATAAAAAATTTATGATTTTATGATGGTTAAAATTCTAATAACCATGTTCTCTATCACTCTACATTAGAATAGGATATTAAAATTTCTTTTCTTGGAAAATGTTTTCACTTTTCGCTAATTTTCTCATTTTTTATAGCCTAGCTTTTTGGCGACCTTCACATTTAATTTTCCCTCTTATTAAGAGTATTTTTTCTTAACCCTACATCCGATGTGGGTTTCTCACGATGGAATTTTTAACTATCATCCTTTGATATTCAAAGGGAAATTTAAAATTACATGGAAAATATTTACTTATGGAGATGATAATGAAAGAGACCATTAATTTTTTGGTTTGTCTCTTCTTAAATAATTTTAATTTCTTCAATAACTTACATTGCACGCAACATCCATCTTAACCACATAATGAAATATTATTATAACTTAGCTGTTAAACTCAATATAATGAATAGTATTAACCACATTATTAAATGAATATATTTTAATATTTTTTACATTGACCTAATATATTTTATAGGTATCAAAAAAGAATAAAACCAATTTTAAGCTTAATAAAATATAATTTTCTAAAGGAAATTTTATCACCATTTAATGGTAATCTTATTTTTTAAATTAAATTCAGAACATTTAAAAATTATTTTGGAAGCAATAAAATTAAATTTTGAAAGTAGAATATCCAAATTTAGTTTTGATGAATTATTTTTATATTTTGGATAAGTTTCATTTTTTATGAATACTAAAAAATTACACATTTTAGTTCGAAACTTAATTTTCATATAATTTATTTATATAGATATATAATATTTTATATTTAATTTAAATTATATATAGTTCAAATATACTTCAATAAATACAATTCCAATCACTTTAATCAATTTTATAGTGATATTGGATATAAAAATATTTCGATCTTTTGAAAAAAATTCTTTAAAACCATTTGTTTCTTCCAGACTACGAGATTAAATTTTAATTAATTGTTGAAATATATGTCAATTTAATGTGTAAAAATTTATTCCATAATTTTAATATGATGTAAAAAATTTAATAAATAGTTCCCTTTTATTTTTGGAAAATAAGAATAGTAGCATTGGTAATTTTTTATTACCGCGGTAAATGGTAAATCATGTAAAAATTGTGTAATTAATGGGAAATTTAATATAATAAAGACTACAAAATGAACCACAAACGTACCCAAATTTTATTGTATGAAATTTTTCCATCCATAATCACTCAAGTATCGAAAATAAGGATTTTAAGTCATTAATAAGTGAGTATTACATCTATAATCTTTAATTTAAGAAAAGAGAAAGATGTCATAATATCTTTCTTAATAAGTAATGTATTTTTATTAATGGGTTATACAGAGGCTATGATAAAAAAATTTTAATTGGATATATAATATTCTTATCATTTTCATGGAATTTTACTTTTAATTTTTAGTTATGGAATAATTAACTCAAATTTTTTCACAACACAAATGAAATAATTATTTTATTAATGGAAGTATCAAAAAAATGTTATTAGAAATATTAAAATAAATATAATATTTTATAATTATTGTGATAAAGGAATTTTATTGATTAATTATACATGTTAGGGGTTTATTAAATAATTTTGTATCTATTTTTTTTGTGTTGATATTTTTAATATTCAACAGAATTAATAGCCCCAAAATTTAAATTATTGATATTTTAAAATAAATAATATTTTATTAAACGGTATAATTTTTTTAAATTTCTTAAATATGGAAAAATTATTGGTAAAAGGTTAAAAATTGAAAAAATAATCCATATATGGTTTTAGCTTTATATTGTTACTATATTTATGTTAATAAGTAAAAATACATGTTTTCATAGAAAGAGTTAAATAGATTAGTGATGAGTTAAAGCTGAAAGAACATGGTAAGAATATAACCCAAGAATGTATAAAAAAATTTCGTTGACAGGATTACGAACTATCCTCATCATATCCTAAAAATAACTCTCTATGGTTCCATTGGGATTTTAATATTAATTTATATTAATTTAATATTTTTTTGGTTTCCAAAAGTGCTCCTCGCCTCAATTATAAAATGGAACCTCTGCCTCACTAATTTACAACACCTTGAGAATCCTAAATTGACCAAAACTTGATTGTTTCCCCTCTAAAATTCTTCATCAAGGTTATGGAGATTTTGGTATTCCAAAAATACCATCCCTATATTCCATTAGAACATATCTAATGGAAATTTTCCAAATATATGGTGATTGTTTTTACCAACTCAACCTAAATCATTTATTCTTCTACTTATACTTAGTAAATTGTTTAAAATAAAATTTATTAAATCCAATATCATCTATATTTTTATATTCTATTAGGATTATGAGAAATACATAATCCACCTTTTATCAATCCTATTAAAAAAGAATGGATATATATTCTAATTATGACCTAATATTGATTATGTAAAAATAAATACACTATCAACTTCCTTACTCTTTCACCATTAATGGAATTATATCGTCTCTCCTGCGTACGTAAAACCAACCATCTCCACGATGAGATGTGAATCATTTTACACATGAACAATTCAATAATGATTAAAAAAATGTATATAATAAATAAATATGATATAAATAGTATTAAAATAATTATTCAGTTGATAGAAATATATCACATATATTAGAAAATTGACTTAAATGAAAAAACATGAATTTGAAAATGAAACAAAAAACACCCAAAACATGGGTAATAAGGAAATATTATTAACAAAATGATATAATAGGTTCATAAAGGATATAATAAATATGAATATGGTTCTATTAAAATATAATAACATTATTTAAAACATTATATATGAATTTTAATCACAATCATCTAATGAAATCGTATGGTAAGGAACTTTATCTCAATCTCCATTCATTGAGGCATTGTTTGTTATTATTCACTCACCATCTTTTATGAGGTGTATATACAATCCCTTTTACTTATCTTGTCGATAATTCATTTATTATCTTTTTATTTACTATTTTTGAAAATTTTATTCTTTCATGGGGATAATGATTTAAAGGTTAAAAGTGGTATGTGACATGTTGAAAGTTTAAAAATTTAATTCTGAAATATTTTTCTTCAAGTAAATAATATTGATATTATTTTACATATTTATTAATATGGATACAAATGGAAAATAAAGGAAATTGTATGCCCATTTTTAATTTCATTAAATGGTTTTCAAAATATTCTTCATAATTTTTAAATAGAAAATTTCTTGACAAATGATAAAGGAAATGTTATTTTCTTAACCTACATAGCAATAATGAATTTCTTACTATCCTGAAAATTATTTAATTTATAACTTCCTTTACAAGATTACATATTGTATTAAATGAAAATACTATTATTCCTTATTTTATGAATATTTTTTATTGAAAATATTTATTTTTAAAAGAAATTTGTATTTTTATATGAAATTTTTATTCATATGGTTTTTATAAGATTTTTTCATTAAAAAGATTTCAATGATTTTGTTATAGTATTTTCAACTATGTCACCACCCTCTATTGAATATTTTTCTTTATTGAGACTGATCTCTTTTGATATCATTTTAAATAATCCATTTAATGTTATATGATTAGTTTGATGGTGGATGCTCTATTTAGATACCATTCTTGGATTATAGTTAAAGTATACATATACCATATATTGTTTTTTAATAAGATTGTTTATGTTGTTTATGTTTCACACCATTAATATGAGGAATCCATTAGAAATTTTATGTGATGGGTGGGGCCTAATATATCCCCTTGATAAATTGGTCGGTCTTTTGAGACAAACTGGACTAGTTTTTGGCTAAGGCCTTAACCATTTATTAGATTCCTGGTATAAAGCCTTGATAATGTTATATTTTTGGCATGAAGCCTTGAGGGTATTAGAATCTATGTACGAAGCATTGATTGTATGTTTTAGATGAATGAAATTATTCATTCCATCATAATGATGTAAATTATTGACATTCCAAGTGATTATTCAAATAGTGTAATATCAATAGTTATGTTTCCTAGATCATGTGATTATTTAAATGGAATGTGATACATTTTTTTCATTTCATATTTTTTATTTCAAATTTAATAATTGACTTTGTTGCACACATACCCTAACTTAGCATCTGAGATCATGCCATTCTTATGTTCTATTTTTCCCACGATTATAAGAAGTATATTATAAGTAATTTATAGGGATACTCAGAGGGTAATAATGTTGTTCTGAAAGAAAATACTTTATTTGTGTTATGTTTAAAATTTAATTTGAGTCCTATATATGTATATAGTTTACCAAGACTACTAAACCAACTGATTCTTTATGATTAATTCAATGTATCTTATACCAATGTAACAATGTAAAGTACTAACTCAGGGATACTATGATTTGAGGATTTAAAAATCAATAATCTTTTACTATATTATTAAATGGAATCAATGGTTGTTGTATCCTATTTCATTCATCATGATATTCTATATATATTCTATAAATTAATTTTACAATAAAAATAATTATCTTCTATATTAGAAAATATAAAATAAATTTTAAATTAAAAAAATATTAACCACCATGAACATCCTCTACATAAAATTCATCCATCAGTTGAAATCTATGAAAATCTCCTCCACTAAATAATATTTTGATTATTATCCTTAGTCTAAAAAGATGCAGATATTATTTATAGTTACAAGTCATCTTTTCTATTTGAATTATTTAGTTTTTAAATAATCATATCTTGGATACCACATTTTTTCACAACTAATTTTTGACCTTAAATTTAATTAAATGAAAATATATTTTTAGGTGTTGATATTATTTACATTGTAATCATTAATTGATTTCCCAAATTATTTTCATTTAATTTTCATAGACTTACCAATGTTTATTGATTTTTCATTACAATAATTATATTTCTATGATAATTTGACTCAATAATGAATGGTTTCATTATTCAAAAAAAAATCACACCTTAATTTACTATAAAAGTGTGATGGGAATGGGTTTTACCTATGAGAAGGAATGGGTATGGGTTTGAATTGGTGGGGTTATATTTTAAAAATTATTTTCCTTCAAATTATATACTGTGACCTATTAGGATCTAATTCACCGAAAATAAATATCTCATCCCTTCTTAACTATGATATGAATTGAAATAAAATAGGGAACACACAATTTTTTTATTGTTTATCCAATGTGGGGATATAGACTCCAGATTATGATAAGTTATCGACCCCAAGTCACATATTTTACACTTCCAAAAAATTCATTACAACAGGTTTCTTATTAAACCCATAGTGCACCCATTATTAGAAAAAACAATCATAAAGACACCTATGATCTAATTGGAATTTCACTCTCTGACTATTAGTTTCAAATATTTTAGTACATGGTATGAATGATTAGATTTAGATTCTTGTTTCTCCGATAACTAATGATTATCTTCCTCCCTGGGGATTCGAGTTGAAAAAAAATGAACAGAATAACCTATTCAGAATAAATAATATCCTCTACATCAATCATCCTATTGCATAAAAAATCTATAGGTTGATATAAAAAATATATATTTCCTAAAAATACATGATGAATTAAGTAGTAGATTCTTTTGATATTTCTCAAAATTCAATCTCATAAATGTAGTAGTTATGTAACTTTGAAAAGAATCATTAAAATAATTATAAAATATCAATCCTTTATTATCTTCATCATTTTATTATTTTATATTATTAGAGAATATCATGAATAATATTTAAATAATAAAACATTGGAACTCTACATGAAATTTGGTCACTTGAAATTCTATTTTGACAACACATAAAAAAACCCTATGACATAAACCTATTCATATACCATTAAAATCAAAGTCATGATCTCTATTTAAATCACTATAATACTCAAGATCCTTAAATCATAAAAATTAAATGGAAATCTATTATCATTTTAAATAAATTCTTTTCTCAAATGAATGCATCCATTCATAGACCTTTGTTATTAGGAAGAAAACTATAAAACAAATGACTTACTTTGGCATATTATTTTATATTAAAATTATTGAATCAAAATCCCCAGTACATGTGATGTCTATTTACATGAATATTATTTGAAAACCCCATAAAAATTATAATCCATCAAAATATTTATATTGTAATATCATAAATATTGTAACTTATACATAACTTAAATATTTCAGAATGGAGATAACACATAGGAATATCCCAATAATTCCATATCAATATACTAAAATAACCCTATTTCAATACTCTTTATTTCCAATACTTTACAAAAATTTTGGGAAAAATAATATTTATGTAAGTGTAAACTGAATTGTGTTTTTATTTTAGAATCTTAGGCTTTGTTATTTTTCTACGTTCTAATGTATTTTGTATGAGTGGAATGACTCTATTGTATACCTAAATTACTTACCAAAAGACATTAACTCTTACTTGGTGTCCAATTGACCCTTTCAAATTTTTAACGAAATTAACATATTTTCCAAATGATAATTATAGTGTTTGTAGTCTTCATAAAACTCTCAATTATCCACATAAACAGATATTTTATTGGAGTAAATGACTATTAAGGAAATTAAAAAACACTCATTGAATGAAAATAAATACATTTAAATATCCATTCCTGTTGGGATACTATACTCTAGATATGAAATTAATCTTCTGATTTAAGAATCATTCTTATGGTAAATTAAATTACCAAAAATATTGCAACATCTTCGGTACCATGATTCCATACAAGATAAAATATTAAAGAAACATTATATATCTATATAATTTTTATCCAATTAATAATATTCATCAACATATGTGTTAATATGTTATTACAAGGATGAAAATGGTACAATAAACATCAATAAAACTATTTGGAACATTAACATTCTATATTGAATATGTTTTTTATCATACTTAATTTATTCCAAAACATTACAACTGATAAAATAGTAATTAATGAACTCAATATCTATAAGAATAGGTTTCATGAATCTATAAAACAAGATAAATGATACCTTTAAAGAGAACTCCATCCCTTAGTGATGAGAAATATTTTTCCATTTTATTCAAATTCTTACTTTGTTGATCAATACAATCACTTAATAAATCTATCACTCTTTTAACAGTAACACATGTTGTGGATTCATAATAGAGAACAAATAACTATATTTAATTATTATACTCATTTGAAAATAAAATTCATGTATTGTAGGGTAATCCAAAGTGTCCCTAAAGTGTGTGGGAAGGGATGAACATTCATGTTCATCCCCAATGTGGTAAATCAATCCTTCAGTATTTCTCAGGTGAAGATATTATATTGTTGATATATGGAAGGTGTAAATAATAGTTTTATATTCCCTTTGGTAACCATATCTTTAATGAAGAATAATATAATACTGTTGTGGTTATATTGAGTGTTTTTCTCTAGAGTCACATAGAGGTAAATTTCAATTTGATTAAAACATGAGATTTTGAGTTGTTTATCAATCCTTATCATCAAATATTCATGCTACGATTTCAATCAAAATTTCTCAGTAAATGAAGAGAATGAAGACACATATTTTGATTATTTGTTGATAAATTTCAATTAATCATATTTTTTGAAGTGAAATCTTAAAAAAATACTATTTATTAACTAATTACACATTAATTATCATAGTCATTTACCCAGATATAATTAGTAAATTCGGAATTTTTTTAATGCTAACATTTCTTGTACATAAACCCATTTTTCAATTTCCCTTTTATTTATCTTAGAAATATCTTATCTTCAATGAAATTTAATTCCTTTTGAACATATTGGAAAATTTCACTCATTTTAATTGAATATAAAATAATATATCATGAGAAAGTAAGTTACACTAAATTGCTAACAAGTCTTCTAAACTCTGTTTGATTCAAAATTGTTCCTTCCACATTATTCTAAATTATTATTACAACCTATATTGGTGTGGATACTGGGTTGGAATATTCCATCTAAAATAACATCAATAATTTTATAGTATACATTTATTAGGGAATACAAATAAATTATTACTTTTTATCACTATAAATTAAATAAAATAAGTATGTTTTCCCAATATGGAACTCTTAAAAAGACTTTTCCTTGGTTGGGAAATTCATTATAAGAAATATCTTATTGTAGCGACCCGACCATAGAAATCATGGAGTTGGTGTCTTGATACCATTAAAATGGCATAAGATAAAAATAAATCAAAGCACAAATGATTAAATAGTTCAGTAGTCTTGGTAATGTAGATACATACATGAGTCTCATATTACAATTGAATAAAAAAATCCCAAAAGATTTTTTTTAAAATAACATTATTACATCTACTGTATCCTTTCATATATGTTTTAACACACTTTAGGGAATACTAGGGAAAAAATAAGGGTGATGTCAAATTCTCAGTATGGGTAAGAAAATAAAAACAAATAATGAATCAAATAGCATAACAATTTTGTAAAGATAAATATATGAACACACATTCTATATAATCAATAAAATGATAAATAAGTGTGTAAACAATATTCTGTGTTAAATAATTGTAAACACATTACATTTAAATAATTGGATAAGGAATAATCAATATGACAAGGTATAAAACTAAAAGAACCTTCCATTATATCAATAAAATGGTAATTAAATGCATCCATATATTTTTTTCATTGTGAATATCTCATTGATTATAAATATTGTATAAAAATGAAGGTAATTATTAATTATTGGACATTATGTCTGAGGCACATGAAAAATAATAACATTAAGAAAATTCACAAAATGGTTTAAAACTACACGAAGTTACCCATTTAATATTTACAACTAATATGTTTTATGTGAATATATATATTCATCGAAGGGATATAGGTTGTCTAGGCCCCACCAGTCATATTATTTCCAAACTATTCATCATATTGAGTAATCGATTTTATCAATAAACAATATTTCTTATCAAATATTAATATTGAATTGAGAATAAATATTTATCAATATTTCACAAGATAATACCACAACTATCAACATAAAAACTCATTTTAAAAATTATATATTGTATAATTAACAAACATATCACTGATATATGATATCAATAATTTGGGAAAGTTCAATGTCTAAAGATTATAGAAAATTGAATATTTCAAGGGGATTAACAACAAAATAAAGGAGGTGAATGTTAATACTGTACTTTTCTAAATCAATGAGAAACCATACCGAGGAATTATAAGGATGGTAAAAATAAAACATACACTATCAGGAATAAAAAAAGCGTTGTTGTTATTGATGAATGTATATAATATATAAAGAACTTTTTAAAATAAATTTTGAGGAAAAATTCATTTAATTTTGAATTTTTTTAAATTAAATTTCATTCAAAAAAACTATTATAATTTTTTTTAAAAATTATCGTTTTAAATTTTCAATAGAAGCATCAACGGAATAATGATGAATAATTATATACTTTTCATGTAATGTAAAAACCATTCTTTTTGTATGGTAAAAGGTTATAAAAGTAATTTAATCTTAATGTGGTAGATAATATTGCATTAAAAATATTTGTATAAGAAAAAAAGGATATAAATTAAATTAAAAAATAATTTTGGAAGGTTTAAAAAAATTATTTAATACATTTTTTGAAAATTGGGTTTTTAAAAGATAAAATTTTCTCTAACTGAAGATGTCAATAATGTCATGTTTTCATAAAAACATTTTCCAAAATATTCTAACTACGAAATTGGGTAAAGATGGTGCCATTTATTTGAAAAATCATGAATAACTGTGGGATAAGAAAATTAAAGGGTTTATTTATAAGTGTTCATATTAATTCCTTTAATTTAATTTCACGTACAAGTTACCTCGATCAGAATGCAATTGTGAAATAAACCCTAAAATTGGTAATAATGTTGATGTGATAATTAATAAAAAAAATTATTATGATTATAAAATGTAAACACATATAAAATAAGTGTAAATAAATAAATAAATATTTAGTTTCATTATACACAAAATCATATAATATTAATGACTTTGAGGATGTAATATTACATAATGAATAAGAATTGGGTTATGAAATTTCATTACCACATAGGTAATAATATGAGAAAATCCCCTTAGATTATATAATTAAAATTAATACTAAAAATATCTTGAATAATGATTTAATTAGTATATTAAATTTAAATGTTTTATTTTTTACACCATATATAAGATATTAGGTGCACAATAATAAAGAATTAATCAAATAATGGAAATTAAGACAAAGTCCCTTTCTAATTGGTAACATTTGAGTTACAATCCCAATGAAATAGATAACTTCAAATTGTAATCTAAATTTCAAGAATAAAAGTATATTAATGATCTAAAATACCAAAGTTTCAGTATATACCCCACACAAAATAAATAAGCGTGGAAAATGATGTATGCCTCATGGAAGGGAAAGTGTCACAAGAATCCCTTATGTTGCATTTCCTTTTTGAAGAACATAAATTATCCTCATGTAAAAGGGTTTAAATCATTTAAATATATTATAAATATACCATACTCATATTTAGAATATCATATATAATATTTTATAATATCTGAGTACGCTTTTGTTAATAATCATTGATTATTTTAACTATTTTAGGGTTAATTGCATAGTTTTTCGAGTATGTTTTGACTTGTTAAATGTAGTTCATATTAATTAGATCATTATTTCATAATCAAAGTAATTAGAAGAGGGATTTTAATATCATATATATTAATCATATATGTATTTATAATAATTCATTCATTTTTGAAATATGAAATGAAATGAAGAATTCATGAAGACTGTTGGTTGTACATATGGATGAACAATAATTCAATTTAATTTTATATTTTAAAGAATAAAAATTAACTTATATATACGTAAATTACAATTGAAGTATCATATTTATGTCATATATGTCCCATATTTTTATTAAAATTGTACTTTATACAGTCCATGTATAGCATGAATGAATCACATCGCCTTAAGGATGCAGTATTCCATACATCGACAAATGATTATAGTATATTCCAAAAAAAAGGATGTAATGAATTTATTTGTTATATAAAGATTAAAGAACCCAAAGTACAAAATAAAACCCCTATATATCATATATAATCTATAAATAAGTCATTATTTTCAACCCTGAGGAGTGGTAAATTGAAGAATAAGTGACATTGGTTCACGCATCGGTAGTCTTCCACGGTAGTGATATATTGAACCAACATGTATAGGTTTTGTGTCCAACCACTCCATAGTACCAGAAATACCCATTGAACATCACACATTCATATTAACAATCATTATATATAGAAAATTGATATAGTTCTCATATTAAACAATATGTTGTTCTTTTTCTTGGGAGAAAAGATCATTTTGAAATATTATTCTCTACTATGGATACTTAACAGAATTTCTTATTAGAATTATAGGTCAAAACATATACAAATTTGGACTTGGAACCTCAAAAAATATAGGAAAAAGGATTTCCATGATATTTAGTAGTAACAGAAAAAAATCTACATATTTAGACTCATGATTTCTATAAGATTTGATGTATCAACTTTGAATTATAAAACATTATCGAAGTATTTTATAGTCTTATTAGAAATATTATCAATTTCAAGGAATATATATTAAATATTTCATAACTATTATCCATTTAATAATATATGTTCCTTTAGAACCCTTCACTTATTTTCTTTATCAAAAAATTAAACTATTTTTTTCATCAATATAATATCTATTAATTTTGATGGCTTCATCCTTTCCTTAAGTATTGTTTCATATTTTCCCTTCAACAAATATTATCATTCATTATTTTGTTATTAGAAGAAAGACATGAATGATGTTCAACCTTTTAATTTTTGTCTTTATCTATAAATTATCATTTTTATTCATCATTGTGTGAGATATATTTACATTTTGAAACATGAAAAATGGTGTTGGTAAATATTTAAACTGATAAATATTCAGATTGGATACTTATTGAAGAGTTCTATTCTTCCTCCACTACCAAAAAACATATTCATCTTCATGTATTAAACTTATTCTCATACTCAATATATTTTATAACTTCTTATTAGCTTCTTCCCAACATCATTATTTTAGGTTTTCATCTTGTTTGTGTACCACCTATCTAGATTTCAAATTCATTAAAAAATTTATAAAAATTTTCAATATATCAATTATTGTAGTAAAATTTTTGTTATTTGATATTAAACTTACTCATTGCATATTACAATTTTCCATGATATATAAACTATAATTATCTTTTATTATTCATCCTATACCTCATCCTCAAATTTAAATTACT
The DNA here is from genome assembly GCA_963277665.1 of Viscum album. Classification (NCBI taxonomy): domain Eukaryota; kingdom Viridiplantae; phylum Streptophyta; class Magnoliopsida; order Santalales; family Viscaceae; genus Viscum; species Viscum album. The sequence goes on along the minus strand of OY728139.1, from coordinate 604,491,851 downwards.
TGTTAGCATCTTTATCAATAAAGTTTTATTTCCTAATTACATAAAAATCCATTTCAACTGATAATGTAATTTTAATTGCTAAAATCCTTCTCATTTAAATAAAAATGATATTTTCTTTAATTCAGTAATGGAATTATCTTTTCACTCTTCTCAATAAATTATCTCCCATAATATTTGTAACAATTACAGAATAATTCAACATTTCATCGTAGACTCTCATATTTAGATAAATATATTTTACACCATTAAATTATTCATCAATGTTTTCTTCATCATTCCTATTTACATTTTCAAGTATTTTTTTAAAAAATTAGAAAACTTTATTCTTTATCTTACACATTTATGAAATAAAAACATTAAAATTTATCATAAATAAATTTAGTTTTTAGTATACCTATATCTTTATTTTATAACTTTTTCGATAGGGGCCTGACAGAATAATTTTTCGAATATTGATCAATATTAAAAAAAATCATATTAATAGAAAAAATTGGATAATTTCATATAATAGGAGAAAAAACAATGCTTCCAAATAATTTATCTTTCATTACATGTGATAGAATATAAAGAAACATCATGTTCTTAAAACTATCAATGATTTGATCTGATAGGGGGGCCAATATTATTATTTAAAAATTCAAAAATGATACTTTCAATAAATTTAATGATCTAATATATGCATCTTGGAGTATCTTATATAACTTGGAATAACCACAGAATGTGTTTTACCACTAATAAGAGAGGGGGGTTTTATAAATAGTGGTGTGATTTATAATTTTATTTCCATTTATATTGACCTCTAGAACCTATTATTATTTTATCCAATAAGAATAATTCTATCAAAACCGAAATATGAGTTGAATTTATATATCATAGTGTTCAAATAAATTTTACTAGGTTTATCAGTTTTATGGGTACCTACTAATTAAAATGATAAGTAATTCACCTCATTAAAATAATTTTATAGTTTAAATAATTTAATTTTAAAATGGTTATCCTCTAAATCCCATGGAACATAATTCAAAAGAACAAAACCAAGTGTGCTACCTATATTCTCAAAATAATTGAATACACACATGACCGATGATACTTTTTTTTAAACCTTAGTGTGTATTATCACAATATTATTCTTGTTTCTCCATCAAATAATATTGATCTTATCCTATGACAATTTTCTATCATTAAAGAAAACTTCCCACTTATTCATGATATTCAATGTCTTATACATCATTAATATTTTTACCCAAAATAATGCTTATAATTTATTATAAAAATATTAACATACCTAAATATAGATGATGAATATATTAGTGGAAAATTTTTTATCCCCCTTACCCATCTCTCTTTGATACAATTTTTTGTCTAAATCAGAAAATTAATTATATATTAATTCTTAACACTAAATCCTCACTTATCTAATTTATTTTCATATATTGTATTCTAAATCAAAAGAAAAAATATTATTTCTATATTTAAAAATGTAAAATCACAATGTTTATAGATATTTTGATCATTAAGTTTAATAGATCCAATAATTCTCCATCTTATGTTTATTAAAATATCATTTAAATACTACTCAACATATTTCATTAACTCATGAATAGACTGAAATTATTTATTTATTAAAATGATGCCTGGAATAAATGATCATTTTAAAAATATTCTATGATTTCTTGCACTGTTTAATTCCTATACCCTTATAAAGTATTGTCATTTTTAACCACTAAACCATACATTGGATAGTTTTTAGTCTCAAACATAATGAACCAAAGTCTTCATCAATTAGGATGTGTATTTCCACAACGAATAGATAACATCATCTTAAAATTTATATTTATTTAGTGTATTCCTTCTATAATTTCTCAGATATTTTATCGATCACAATTTTCAATAATTTTATGATGCATATAACTCAGAAAAAGATCCCAATACTCCATAGAAAAAGATAAAAATGAAAATTTTGTATTAATATGTATATCTATACCTTAGTGAGATCCATAGACAAAAGGTGCATATTTATATGATTAAAATAACGCTTATATTTTTTATGAAGATATATTCCTTCTATTTTCCCACTTCAATATGTATTTAATAAGTGTAAAATGAATATTGTGAAAAACTTAATGACTTTTATATAATTCAGTTGGCTAAAATATATATTCCAAATGATTGTTAAAGACATGTAACAATACTAAAATACTCCAAAAAAAACTTTTGATGCCTATGGTATTTATTAATTAATTTATTTAAAAACTTTACTAAAATTCTATAAGAGTAAATGAATCATTAGGAAACACAATGAGTCATTAAAAATAGAAATGAAATTTATTGAATGGGAAGGTTTAATTTCCCAATTTGGAACAACATGTTAGTGCCCTTAGGCAGTTAGTTACATGAATTTAGGATAAAATCCCCATACGAAAGAGGATTCCAACTAGTTGTGATGGTCTAATATATCACGGGGATATTATACCCTATGTACCAATGTATAACAACAACAACAACAATGATCAATAAATAATAGGAATAATATTATAAAACAATATCTGGATAATACCATATTTAATAAGACCAACATCACAGTATAATCTTTAAACATGGATATGTAATTATTAACTAATGCAGTAGATAAATCATATCATATAATTGTCAAGAGTTAAATGTAAACCTGAAATAAAGACACAATGAAGACTCTCCACATGGTTCCCAACATTATTTATGGTCCTCTTATCAATGATCCATTATTCATCCAAAATCATCCATCTAATATAGGGATCATTCCATTATCATATCCTTCAAACATTATTTATTTTCATGTACTGAACCGGTATACTGAGTAGGGTGTGAGTACAACTTATTAGGCCCTCACTAGTAAATTCAAAAGAACAATCCAATCTATAAGAGTGTATGACATTATATAATGATTAAGATATAAAAGATAGAGAAAACAGAATTAGTATTGTAATATTATTTATTAACCACAAAATACCTAGGCACAATGTGACACCCAAACCAATCATAAATGATTTGGACCATTCTGATGTTTAAACTGTCCACTAAAGATATATTACATTTTATTTAATAATGGTTTTCATTAATCATTTAGTTATAATTTCAAAATCAAAGATGGGGGGCCAAGAGTAAGTGTGTGTCACCCCATGTGAATTTGGAACAGTAGTCCCTATCCAACAACTCTATGATCACATTTACTAAATATATATCTAGGTGTTGTGAGAGTCATTTTGTCATGCCCTGATATTTTTTAGTACAATTCCATATCCTATAACTATTTGTTCACAACAAACAAAAATATCTCATACAATTGTTCCAATTTGAAAATACCATGTTCCAAACACATTCATAATCCCATTTATTCAATAAATTTTATAAACACATTAATAAAAAATTATGTAATCTCATTAATCAACAAATTTTATTTTCCCATTATTACATTGATTTCATAATTCTATTACAAAACCAATTTCATAGTCTATGTATTTAGTCAATTTCATAATCCCATTAAACATAAAATTTAATTAATATATTTAAAAATGTGATTGAAAAATATTGAAAAACAATTTTCACAATTACATACTCCAAAATAAAATCAATACTATGGGAATTGATTTTTAGACCACCTACCTCAATGTCATTGAATTTTTTTTGTCCAAAATGAAATTCAAAATTTGATGTGGAATGGTCAAAACCACAACAACAAATAGATTAATAAAATAACCTAGTGTCATGATCCAAAAAAATAGAATCATCAAAACCTATATCCAAACCATTATCAATTTAAGAAAAATAAACCCTTTTTATTAGTAATGAGAGAAGAGAGAAAAAGGTAATCAAATGGGTAAAAGATTACATACCATATAGGAGTCAATAAACCAATTGGATATTTGATTCAAAAATAAAAGGGTTTTGCAGAAATTTAATCTCCTTCAAGAACTCCAAAAAATGATGTATCACCATTTATGTCGAGTGTGGGAGAATGTGAATAAAAACTATGGGGGTTAAATGTTTTAATAAAATTATAGTGGCATATAAAACCTTCAATAATTATTTCTTAGTCTGAGGGTTAATGTTTCTCTAAAGTGGAGAATAGTTTGATAAATTGTTCTCTCACTATATAAATATAATATGATATAGGGTACATGGTATATGAAAGGAGGCTACAGGGTTTGGAAAAACTCTACACCAACAGTTCTCCATCACTTGTTTCTCCAAAAAGGGGCACATAATTTCTCAGAGAAAACTACAATGTATGTCATAAACATGTAGAAACTGTGCATAATCCAAGGGATTCAAAAATTCTCCAATATCAAATTAAACAACCCCAAATAAAAAAATCCATTGTATACCAAAAAAAATGAGTAAAATAATACCTGAAAAAAAAAGCATGAGGAACCTCTAGAAAGGATGAGATCTTACAATCTAGCCACCTTTTAACAACTCATCCAAGTTCTGTACTCCCATGAGTCACTAAAATTATGAGGTAAAATGGTCTAGGAACTATTCTCACATATTTATTTCCCCTCCCATTTCCCCTTGAACATAGTCATGCTTTCACAATACTTAGACTATCAGCATTGTCTTTCCCAACATTAGTTTTTCACTACGACCCATATCGTGAATCAGATTCTTCTCAAAGGATGCATCTTTCCCAAGATAAACTTCCCCAAAATAAATCAAATTACAAGGGTATTAGTCATACTACAATATATTTGAAACAAAATAAATGTCTTTCATAACACTATCCCTTTGTGTATGATCCAATCGGTGTGCCACCATTTCAAACCTCTAGAATGTCTCAAAAGGTCTAACAATCCTGGGATCCAAATTTCCCTACCACTAAAATCCACAGTGACCTAATCACGGTGAAATGAAAAAGAACACAAGATCACCCATTGTAAACTAAAGTGTTCATGGATAACAATCATCATACGACTTATTACTACTCTCAGGAGTAGACATACATTTTGAATCAGTTTACCCTGCATCGAGGTCTCCAACAAAAACTCAGTTCTAGATTCTTTGACTCACCCACCGCCATTTAGTATAGAGGCGATCATCATGGCCTATAATAAAGTGGATTATTTGGATCCATCTCAATACTCTCCTAATAATTATTTTTATAAGTGGACTCAATGAGGTTTTATTTATTCTCCCAAAACCATGAAATGTATTGGATGTACACTCACAACATGTCCTCTAGAACCTGAATAGTATGTTACAACTGCCTGTCTTTCTATGTGTGGGAATTATTACAATGAAACAACTAGGAACACAATTCCTTTTGTAAAAAATTATAGAAGTGTGAAGTAAATCATAAATAATGATCTCAAACAATACTACTTGATACCCCTTTCAAATAGAATATCCATCAAATGTAAAAACTACATAATAAATACACTAGGAAAGTATCCAAAATATGAATGAAATTGGATACATGCATTAATTAGTCCAGAATAACCCATATAACATATTTATTCTATGGTTTCCTGGAAAAAAACTACCATGAAGTCCATGGTAATGTCATCACACATCCATTCTAGAAGGGATAAATCTATAATAAACCACCAGGTCCTTGATGCTCGGACATCACCATCTCATAAGTGTAGCATCATATCAGGAAACCTACAATCTCTTTATTCATTCCCAGCAACCAATACTATCGATGTAGGTCATGGAACATTTTGGTAAAACTAAGACATACCTACAACTTTAATTCTTAAGATTCAAACATCATGTCTTCAAGTATTCATGTATGATAAACAATATGTTTTCAAATATAGATTACCTCATCCTAAACTATGACCCAATAGGAATGTTACTCCACACCTTCAAGGATTTAACCCATGGAAAAAAACACTATACACCCATACATCCTCTCATTGGTCCACATAAGAATTGTGGAATAAATTGATAAGGATAAAAGATTAATTTAAGAATATCCCTCCTGAACCTCGATATGAATCTCATCCATCATGTTCATCATCATCCACTCATAAATGGACACTTCAATAGCAAGAAATTATGTTTTATTACTCAAAGCATCTGTAACACTTTCTCCCTATCCGAGTGATTATGAATGATCAATGTCAAAATACTTCATATACCTAACCCACCTCTACTTTTTAAATTCAAATATTTCTAGTAAAATGAGTATTTGAAACAATTTGGGTTGGTATACATAGAAAACATTTCCTTAAATATTAATTATTCCAACATATTGAGTAATATACCACCGAAGCTAACACAAGATCATGAGTGGTGTAATTATGTACATTTGGTTCAACTATCATGAATCATATGCAAAATATCAGTCTCTTTTCAGAATCACTACTCCATTTCTTATCCTAGATTCATCACAAAACATGACATACACCTCCTCCGAGCCGGGTAGGATCGAACATGGTATAGAAGTCAAATGAGTCTTTAACTCTTGGAATGAATAATCACATTATCGATACTATTCAAACATGTCCTCTTTCATGGTCATTCTTGAATGTGGTTCTTTAAAATGAGAAAATTAATTCCTAATAACTGATAATTACCTTCTTAACCCAAAAATATATAGATATCAAAAACATTTTTAGGCTACTCATAATAAATCACTTTGTACACCTTCTATGGGTCTACTAACACACCTTCCTAAAAGATATTATGTCCAAAGAAAAGTATATTTTTGATCTAGAATTAATAATTACATGGACTTACACATAGATGATACTATGTCAGTGTACTCAGGACGATGTCAAAATGTTGTGCCAGATCATCACAAGTCTTAGAGAAAAAAATTCCTTCTTCTAAAAAATCACAAATTGGTCCAGGAAAATGTGAAAAATTCGGTTCCTCAAGGCCATAAACATAACTGGAGTGTTCAAATGCCCTAATAGAATCTTGATAAACTTTTATAGCATATTAAAACTTGAAAATTTAATAATGGGAGTCTCAAGAGGTCTAACACTCAACTAATGATGCCCCCACATCAAGTAAATCTTAATAAAAACCCCTGAAGCTCTCAACTGGACAAAGAGATTGTTGATACATAGAAGAAGATATTGAATCTTCATTTTATTCCAATCCATCTCATTGTAATCAAAATAAAAACAACATTTCCCATTGACCTTCACAGAAAACAAAACTAGAAAACCACATTGAGATATATTTGGATGGATAAATCCTTCTCCATCAATAATTTTAGTTGAGTCTTACATTTTAGAATATCTAATGGTTCCATTATATAATTTGGAAAAGAAACTGGTTCATCTTTATTATTGAGATCAATTGTAAACTCGACATCCCTTATAAGTGGGACCCCTGTGAATTCCCTTGGAAACAAATCAATGAACTAGTCTACTACATGTGTATAGAAATCATTATACATACCCATGTTGTCTTGAAAACCCCATCCAACCTTGGCGGTGATCTTCCATAACTGTTGATGTACTTTCCCTTAATAGCCTACCTGGATATCCAACCCTCAATGATGAAGATAACTATTAACCTCATGAGATGTAAAATTCAAACCCAACGGTAACAACCAATATGGGAATGGAATGACCCCTAACTCTCAACACCAATTATCATGTGAAACTATAACATTTCAATTATGTTAATATCCTAATGGAAATGATAGTCACCATCCTCAAGTGAATACCCATTGTATAAACAGATGTCCATTTAATGCACTCCCATTGGTGTTCTAATCTTCATTAACCCACCCAAAAACTAAACCTCTAAACTCAAATGATTCACACATTGAAAAAATATAAAATAATTACATGTTCATTTATAAAAAAAGAACAAAATATTATAGAATTTACAAAGAGAGTGCCTCTTATTACTGATGGTCCAGCCTCTCTATACAAAGTTGTAGGTTGGAATGCATGAAACCTCCAAAAAACTCTACCCCATGGAACAATTGTATTCCCATGAAGTACATCAATATACTTATACATTAATTCTTTCCCTAACATACCAAATCCACTACCTTGACTACTATGACCATAATAAACCCAACATCCAAACGGATATGGGATAGAAGACCCCCTTTAAGCACCCTAATTTAGTCTGATTCTTCCATCCCTACCCATCGATCATGGGTTCCTAAAATGCCTCTTTATGCAAACCATCATATAATAGGATTGGCACTCCACTAGTGGTCATTGTCACTATATATTAATGTGAGATGACCCACAACACCTATGGAAGTATATTTGGTTTCATCTCTAAGTTACTGATACTTCTCCTGGTCGACTCTAATTCCTATCACCCTATTTGATGTATTTATATTAATAATTATTACATTCATAAGACATAACTCATGGCCATCTAGTTGAAACCACCTTCATATCACTAGAATCCTCCATTTATTTCCTTGTAGAAATGAAAAACTAATTCGCTACGATAGAAAACTTCTTCATTCATAAGATATTATCCAATGAAATTAAATCACACTTAAGTATATACTTTTAATGGTTCACTATAGTATCATATTACCCTACTAAATTTGGTACAACACATTGGAAATCAATGAAGCAACCAACACACTCCCCCATGGACATTCTCCCCTAGGTCGACCACGTAAATGAAACTTCCCTATCTATCATGAGAGTCTCTAGGTAATAGTGTTCTAGGATGATCTCTTGAATATATTTTCATAGCTTATTCTCTAGATTATTATAATTAGTCTACATATCCAACCAACACTTCACCTGACCACAAAACATATAATCATCCAGCTTTGCTCTCTTATCAATGTGAGTCTCTAAATAGTCAATGATCATCCAAATAGACTAAATCAAAACTCAATTACCTTATGTACACCCTATCCAGTGATGTTTCAAAGGTTTCATAAATGGAACTCCTATGTTATCTTAGACATATTTGTAAAAAAACTGACATGTCTATCTTTACATAACAGCATTAAGAGAGAAAATTTCTCATGGAACAACTCTTCAACTCCTAAAACCCAGAACAATCATATCTTATGGTTCCACTAATGGAGGTACATTTCTATCCATGTCCTCTAGGCTTTCTATTAATAAGAATAATCATGTTAAAATATCTCTATAATGAAAAACATACATCTAAGGAAACATTACATATCATTATCATATTTAAATAATATGTATTTACACAAGGCTATAACATGTCAACCCCCATACTTTGACCCATTTCGAAAACCGAGACACTATCACTACCCTCGACTATCCCTCATTTGGTTCATGGATAATGTAGGGTAAAAAACATTCATAATTCAATATTAAAATTGGAGACCCATATTCACCTTATAAGATTATCACATTTGACATAATTTTTTCCATTTTCCATTTATCCTTAAGAATCAATTCATTTTTTGAATACTCATATAAGGAAAAACAATTCAAATCAACAACATACCCAAAACATTCTTTTCATTGTTTGAATGAATTGATTCAAGTCACATAAAATACTAAGTTCCTAAAATTATTCTTATATACAAAACTTCCATTCCATACTAGACCATGAGTAAAATATCATATAAAATAATATCACCCAACTTGTACATCACCAAAATTGAAATAAGAACCCACTTTAATACTATAATCAACAACAATAATCGCACCCTAAGTACATGGTTTTTCCTCCGTACATGGGTTAGCTAATCTGATGCATGATCTCCTGACCAAGGTACAACTCATCTTAGTATCTCATATACCACTCCCAAATAATAAGATAACTAAAAATAAAATAGAATAATTTTTTGATACCACTTTGTAACATCCCGACCCGGGTGCCACATGTTGGTGCCCCGAGCCACTTAGTTATGTGACCTTATGAGAGCCTCCTTGTATACTAGAGGCTACCTACTAGCAGTGATATTCTAATATATTGTGTAGATACTATACCCTCTTTATCAAAGTAGCACACCAACAAAAATAAATAAAAAACAGAAAATTAAAAGTTAACAATATCCAGGACAATGACATACTTAATAAGACAATCATCAAATGATAATATGAAAGCATGGATGAATGACCATAAATAGAAGTAGAAGATATTTATTTCCATATACTTATATATGTAATGATTCTAATGAAAACCAAAAATAAAGAAACATTGACAACTCTCCAAGTGGGTATTGGAATCATGTACGATTCCCTCATCCATGCCTCATCCTAGATCCCAACTCAACCAACTATCATAGGGCTCGTTACCTTATCATTTCATACAAACATGAAGATTAGTTGAGTACTGACCAGTAAGCCCGACTATGGTGTGAGTAAAACTCAATAGACCACCACCAATGGCATGTAATGACAAATCTTTTATATAATTGTTTACGAAGTTGCATAATTAATAATGTAAAAAAATATGATGTAAATAGTTTTCAAATTAAAATATTCTTTAATTAACTACATAATCTTTCGAATCTGGGTGACACCCAAAACAATAATATATACTTCATCCTATGTTAAAGTCTAAACTATTCAGAAAAGTGATATCAAATTTCATTCTATTAGGGTTATAGTAAATAATTTAGCTCTTATTTCAAAATCCAACAATGTGGGTATATAGCTACGGTCTATCACCCCATAGGTATTTGGTTCAATATCTCTATTTTCACTCACTATGATCGCATTTGATAAATTTATATTTTTGTTCCAATAGTAGTATTTGGAACCTCATGGGTATTTTGAGTGGAATTCCATATCCCATGACATTTTTTCATATAAATCCTAAATATCTCATACCATAGTTCCAATTTCATAATCTCATGTTTTAACCACTTTCTTAATCCCATTTATTTTTAAAAATACTTAAATCCATTAATCTAAAAATTTCATAATCACATTATTAAATTAATTTCATATTCCCATCAATCATATAATTTCATAATCACATTATTCTATCAATTTCATAATCCCGTTAAGAAATTAGTTTCATAATCCAATTATTCTGTCAAATTGATTCTCCCATGAATCCCCCAATTTAATTAATTCAATTAAAAATGTGATCTCCCAATATGTAAAGTTCAATTTATCAATTACATAATCCCATATAATTTCAAGACTATGGGAATTGATAATTAGACTACCTATCTTAGGGACATTGATGAAGGTTTACCAGTCCCAAAAACCTAATTTAATGTAAAATGGTCAAAACCACAACATTATAATAGATTTTGAAAAAACATATTTGGACCAATGTCCAACCAAAAACATCCATAAAACCTAGATATAAACCATCACCAATTGAGTAAAAATCATCTCTTCTCATTGTGAAAGAGATACTAGAGAGAGTGGAAATAATATATAGAAGAGATTGCATAAAAAAGGAGATCATAGTTCAATCAAATCTTCGGTTCGATAAGAAACAGAATGAGGGGATATGAAATCCTCTCCAAGACCTCAAAAAATGAAGGAAAACCTTTTAAGATGGGGGAATAGGGATAAAAAATATAGAGTTCATGAATTTTACTAAAATTTTTGATGGGGTAAAAACCAATACAAAATATTTCCTAGGTTGAGGAATACAGTTAATCCTATGTGTTGTATAGATTGAAAGAAATTTACCCCATCATGAGTATCTCATATATTAGAGGGCTCATAGTTAGGGGAGGGAAGGCACACAGTTTTTCCAAATATTGCATCAACTATGTTCCATAACTCATGAATCTAAAAAGGGGTGAAAATTTTTTTCTATGAAAAACCACATGGTATTCCCTAACTGTTCACCAACCACACACAACCACATGAGATTCAATTAAATCACCAATATCACCCGAATCAACTTCAAATCAAATCCCAATCATGTTATAATCAACATAAAGGTATAAGAGTACCTAATAATGAGCATAAGTCGTCTGAAAATGATTAGGAATATACTGAATGCATATTATAGGATATAAATTCATATTTTTGATATTCAAATCTTGGGAGAAACTTAATCATTTTATTTTTGAATGACTCTTATGGTAAATATCTTAGAAACATTTCAGTTATAACTCAAATAACAACACTATGTATTTTTTCCATGTTTCCTCAAACAAAATTAAAATATCTGAAAAGGATAAAAAAAATAAAAAACATACTAAATCATCATGAAATCCTTTTATCTCAAGGTACACATATATTATAATAACATTAATCTTTTTTGGGTAATTCAAATAGTCTAATCACTGCGGTATAATCTATCTTATTAGTGAAAAGAAATATTTTACAAAATGATGGAAGATCCCGCAATTCAAAATCATGTTTATTGTTGGGAAACTTCTATCATTAATACACATGATTTCATTCACATTTTGATTAATCTTATGAAGGAAAATATTTTTAATCTCATGAATTACTATTATGGTGTAAATAGTTCATTACCAAATTAATTATAATAATGTAGCATAAAAAATTCAAATATTACTTTGATGTAATACCTATGATAATAATATGTATATTTAGAAATTCTTTATGTATTCTAACATAACAATTCCTTCATAATGTGACCCACTAACTTATGATGTGATGAAACCCTTCTCTAAAAAGAAACATCAAGCCTACATCTCATATCACCATCCTTCTTATATACAATAAACATCTACAGTTATCCAAAAATAAACAATGACGTACAAATTAATTTGAATTTGAAATATCAAACATTACTATATTTTATTAGAAAAAACTAGCCATATTTATTTTTTCTCATTTCATTCATATATCCATCGCCAAACATTGAATTCATTCTTTACATATGAAAATTAGAAATTAATAAATCATGTTATCATTATGAAATAAAATTACTCCACTAGAAAACAAAAAATTATTTTAGCTACTCTACACATTATAAAATAAAATACAAAATGTCATCATAGAGAAATTGGATTTTGAATGAACATCCTAAATTAAGCTCTTTTTTTCAGGTAATTTAAACATTTCAAAAAAACCTATAATAATCCAATTTTATTTCTATCAGATGTTACTATAACATAGAAATATTATACTAAAATAATTATCTAATCTAACATGACTAAAATTTTACTATATAGAAAATAAATTAATTAACACTTTTAGTTTTCTCCTCAAATTTTGGTCTCACATAGTTTAACTATTCCTCAGCATACAAGAACCGTGATATTGTTTCTCTGATTTCATCATATAGTATACTAAATAGAATCACCTTTCAAACACATAATTAAAATAGATCTATATAAGGATTCGAACGAGTATTTTAGATCCTCCTTGATTTTCGGAAATTATTTCAAATAATAATATCAATAGATTCTTATCTAACAGATGTATATTTGATAGATTTTTAAATAAATCCACCTCTAGATGTCAAGTACTAATGAACTCCAATATTCGCCACCAAATCCTTTAATATATGGTAATTCATTTTGATCTAACTTTTTTTAAAATATTATACTGGTTATATTATTAACTTGATATCAATCATATTATCAAATAAAATCTATATTGGTTATCACACAACTTTTCCATGTTACTATAATAACCACCTTATCTATATCAACTATGTACATGTTTTGGAGAATGAAATATACTCTTAAATTTCTCTACTAAAGGATTCACTTTCATTATTTTTTCACATCTATATAATATAATTAATTGAAATTATTAATTCTCCTTTAATGTGTATCTGAAATCCAAAATATCACTATAATTTTTATCACTCATGTTTCACTTAAAATATTGATCTTCTTTTACTTTGATAAAAAATCCATAGTACAATGTTCACAAATTTTATCTCATTATTTAATTTACTTATCTGGGGTATTATTACTATAAAAGACATGAAAATAATGGTGTTAAATATGTGGCATAGAAGATATATGGAAACAGTATTATGAGATAAAATATCCTACCAATAATTATTCAATAAAATGTTGATTCAACTACGTTATTATCCTCATGTCTTAAAAAATAGTTCCATTATATTTTGGAGATAAAAATGGTTTGTAATATTCCATCCTTAACTTCTTAAACAATTATATTTTAAACAAAACCTATAAAAAATTTGTTTCCACCATTTTGAATAAATGTTTCCATAGTTTGTAATTTGGTTCACTAATTATGGACATTTCGAATTCTGAATAAGATTGTTGTTCCAAAAAAACCTAAAGTTGTCCTCTCTATATGATTTGTGTGTGATTGTGTTTTCTGAAAAATAAAAATAACAGTGAAGGATTTTGAATGGTGTTACCAGAAGAATATTTTTAAGGTGGTGTAGTTTCCAAGAGTTTATCAAATATTTTGGCAACAAAATTGGGAATTATCTTTTGGAAAAAGAAGGATTTCGGAAAAGGATAGCACAGTTCGTGAACTGAAAAGGATAGTGGATAAACCACAAAGCATTTTACATGGACTGTATATGGGAAAAGGTTCACTAGGAGGAAATAATTCACAGAATGGAAAATCGTTTGTGGGAAATATTGCAGCACGCAGAAAGTGGAAACAGTTCACAGGATAGAATGAGGTTCTTTGGAGGAAAATAGTTCTTGGGATGGATTGTTATTCCCAAAAAATAGGTGGTTATTCGAAAAGCTACAAAGGTTAGTTTCTATGAAATGGTGACTGTGATTCCGTCCACCATATAGTATGATTGGAGGTAAACATACCGTGTAGGAAAAAATGGTTCATGGGAGATATGGTCTACAGTGAAGGATATACCACATTGATGATTTAGTTAATCTCGAATTAGTTGATTTTATAGATCTATTTTCCTATATAGGACCACTAATCCTATCTTTACTATTATAATTTCTCATATGAAAACATCTTTTCTCTTGGAATTTGGTGAATTCTAAAGGAGGTTTGCGAGGAGGATTCCACAAAGGGTGAAGCAGTTCATGAAATAGATTCTATGAAAGGGTATTTGTGGATAATTTTATCCCGCAAAGGATTCTTTTCCATGAAAGAAGATGTATGTGTAAAAATATACAAGGATATGGTAGTTGAACATGGAGGCAGTACGCAGAGGTGGTACGCAGAGGCATTATGTGGAGGTGGTATACAGAGGGGGTTCATGATGTGAATATAAAGAGGTGATCCCCAAAAGTAGTATGAGGAGGTGGTATATAGTGGCAGAAGCAAAGGCAAATCATGGAATACGTGGTACCTGAAGCATATACACTACACAGTTTACGGAAGAGGTGGTCTGCAAAGCATACATGTTATGGAAATAGGAAAGGTGGTTTATGAATGGCTTATGGAATCTTGAAAAATCATTAAACAATTTTTGAATTTAATTTTCACTAACATAACACTTCATGGAAAAGTGGATTTCATCTACATTAAAAAAATGGAACTCAACTAAGAATCTACCAATTTTTGAGGGTACATGATTTCATTGAAATGAATGGACTTAAATGTCCATAAACGGTTAATAGATCCCTTTTAAGAGCGGTGCATGAAGGAAGAGGAGGGCAGTGATCCTTCCCACCTGCAGTGAGCCAAAGGAAGAGACATAGGGAGTGACCATTAGAAATTAAGTAAGAAGACCCTTAACCATGTAAGGATGGTGGGCCTTGTTAGAGAAGTGATCTAAGCCAAACATCATTATTATAAGTAATCCATATTATGTTTGGTATAATCAGCACATTGTCATTGTAAACTATTTAGATGTAGCTTAGTGAGGGTGAACTAAGTAAAAAACCGTCATTTCCATCTTCTTTCATTCCAGAATTACATTCAAAGTATCATCATTTGATAAATAAATAAATAATAAGATCCACATTAAAATTTAAATAAAAACAATGTGACCCTTATAATAATGAGTTCATGATCTATTGGGGTCAAAAAAAATTAGAAAATGCTATTTATACCTTGATTCACCCACTCAGGATATTTAGTCCCCTTTTGGACCAAAAAGAGTAAAATTTGAGAAAGCATCAATATATTTTTTTTCCAAACATAAGGATGTAATTATAATCACTTTTCAAAAGATATAATTATAATATATTTTTACAACCATTACTAAATGAAAAAACGTTCTTTGTTCAACCTAAATATGCTCCTTCCAAATATTTATATTTTTTTACAATCATCTCATATTATAAAACCTAATAGTTGATCAATATAAACTAATTACTTAAAAACATTATTCAATAAATCCAACATTATATACATTATTTTTAAAATAAACTTCCTTTGATCATCCAATACTTTTAAAAGGTATGATTGACATGACAATTAAACTACTATAAATGTTTCTTTTATATAAACTCATTCAATTCAACCAATCCATTTAAATATATTTCTTAACTTGTTTTGGAACACTCTTACATGATTATCATATTTATTATTGAGGACTAAATATTTAACTATCACATTGGGATGATCAGTTATTTTAAAAATAATTCATGGGTTATTATTTTAAATTGGATAAAAATATTAATTCATGGGATTTGACCAGGATTTATTCATTTTCATCAGATAAAATGTGTCATATTCCACCTCTAAAAATAGAGATTTATAGTTATCAATTTCTATTCTCCTTGTATTTTATAGAGAATATTTTTCTCCATAATTTTTACTGAGCTAACATTAAACCATCTCTATATTGTTTGAGACACAATTGACTTCCTTAAACACAAATTTCATCATCTAAATGAAACTTCTAAATAATTATAAATTTTCATTTTTTTAAATTTTATAAAATATAAATTAACAACAGCATTATAATATTATTCTTTAAAATTCTTAATGAACATACACTGCATAATTTTATTTTCCATTATTTTCTCCAATTTTCATATAAATGAATTCAAAAATATAATTGTGTCTTTTTGGAAAAATTTATATGTTTTACACTAAAATGAGTACCCTAAAAATAAAAATTAATCATCTATAATTATATACTTTCCCTAATTTCAAAATTTATTTAATATGATACACATTATTAAAAAACTATGAGTTGTTTTAGAGGTCGATTCCTATCATAAAAATTTCTTGTGTCTCCCTCTCTTCTAAAGTAATTAAAAATATATTATTTTACGTACACATTTATTTCTTAATTCTTTATTACACTAATCTCATGAGATACTACTCTCAATCATATTTGGATTATATATTTTATTAACCATATTATTTCTCAATTCAATGACTATGTACTTTTGAGGATTCCTTAACAATTTTAACTTATTTATTATTCCATATTTCATCTTTTATTTTTCCATTGTAGCTTGGAATATTTAGTTCCATTATATAATTATAATATATCTGTTAGTCATTCATTTTATACACTTATATGGAATATTTTAATGTAGTATTACAATTCCTTTTTTTATTTCATAAAGATAACTTATATTATTTTCCCACCAATAAATAGGAAGTAATATATTTCACATGGTGTTATAGTTGATTGATTTCATTGTATACATTAGCATGGAACCAATCTAGATGATTTTATGCATGATATTTTTGGATTCTATGATCATCACAGAATATTTCCCCAAAATAATAGCTCACTTGTATTTTATCCATTTCTCTTCGAGAAATGAATATCAACATCATTATTTATCAATGATAAATTTTTCATATTATGTTCATGAATATGACGAAGCATCAAATTCCATACATTGTTTCCCACTTCTATAGTAAGGATACATGTGTCATTCTTTTTATCCACCAAAAATAGCTTCAAATTTAAATCTCTATCAAAATGTTATTGAATCTATACTTTTATACTTGATATAGTATAAAATTATACTAATTGTAATACCAAATCCCAATTTACCTTTTAAAATCACACACAATAAATTATATCAGAGACTGTCTAATTTTAGGACAACCATAGTTTTCAATATATCTCTATATAGGAATGATTTACATCATAGTTTATCTATAATTAAACATCATTTTATATTCATATTTTACTGAATAATCATGTTTCATGTCATATATGATTGATTCTATCAATTAATAATCTACTTATTTTATTATTCCATCTACTTATATCATAACGAACACATTTATATTTATTTTATATTAATCCCAATAAATTTTGGGCTAAGTAAGACATAAGATTTTATCATCCTATTTTATTCAATATTTTTAATCAAGTTATACTCTTCAAGTGCTTGTGGATTAAATATCTTATCTAGTTTAATTATGTTTAATTTTATCACATATTACCATATCTATTTTTTATAGGAATAACTCCAGAATCATATTTTAACGTTCATAGAAAATTTATTCCCAATATGATATACTTGTAAACAATATCATATAATTAATATCTATTCCATCATAGAGTATATTCTTTGAATCTTCCTTACATTCATCTAATTGATTCAAATTTCATATATATTTCGATTTATTTACAATATAACCCCATGAGGACTACCTATATATATAATAATAACATTATCATGATTGAAATATCTATTCAATGTCTATATTTACATATATTTCAATAATCTCAATGATTATTATTAATTAACATAGATTGATAACTTTCTCATGTCATTGGATCCATTTTTCTATTCTACTATACATTATTATCATGGATGTTTTTGCATCCTATGATTATCCCAATATACTAAGACAATTGGATCTCTCATCATTCAACACATCCTTATCACCACATTGACCACATTTATCCCTTTATGTTTTACTTCATCTTGGAATCTTCAAATCACTAATTCTTCCGTACTTCATTTTGGTTATTCTATTCTCATTCATTCTTGAAATTGATATAATTACCGTCTTAATCACTTAATTATTATTTTTCCCAATTTGATATACATATTAAGGTCATTATTGGTCTTATATTCCTTCTTGATTTTTAAAATATAGTTCACTACTTATTGATGTTTCAGTTGATAATTTAGATGTCAATTCACCACATTATCTAGTTGATCAATATCTTCTCCATGATCTGTAATATTACATAAGGAGTCCTCTAAAAACCCATAAATGATAGTATTATTCATTATATAGATCGGTGGCTCTAATAATACGTCCTATAAAATGAGATCCCAATTCATACCATATATGGTGGATGAATTAAGGTATTGTAAAATTACCTATTCATTCACTTTTGATAAAAAATTATTTATTCAAATTAAATTTGAATTTTTTCACTATTATTACGAAATTTCATTATCAAATAATGAAATATAATGAACATAAATATTAAAATTTAATATATTTCATGATTTAGGCTATAAAAATGCATATCATATTGATGATTTTTTATATTCCAAATAATCACTACTCAACTCGTTTTTTATTATAATATTGTGTAATGGATCAAAACTCATTCATGGTCCATGTAAACTTTCTTAATTTGACGCGCTACATTCCAAGAGGGATAGATGAAATTATTTTATCAACAGATTGGTAAAATGTTTGGGAATACTAGTAACTGAAATAATACTAAAGAGAAAGTGTGTTCTCAATAATTATTTTATCTTCTCCTTTTTAACATCACATGTATATAAATAAAATCCTATTCCAAACATTAACATTAATAATATATTATCTAGAAATAACATACCATTTGAATTCTAGATAATTTAATGAAATTTAATATTGATCATTCCTCTTCTCTTCTTACTATAATTCTTTGTATTCACTATTAGTAACATAATTTATAATGTTTTTATCTTGTATATAATATAATTTGGAATAAAAAATAAAATTAAAATTTATCCACCACATTGAACTTTATATACATAATATTTAGTTATTGGATGAACTATTGGTAAATTTACACTATTAAACTCCACCCAAATAGTTATTTATCCTCCCAAACTATAAAAACATGTTAGTAATTGTAATTTATTAATCATATTTTAATTACCTTTTTTTCAAAAATCATGATGTGCCTACCCCATTAAATCACAATATGTACATAGTAATATTTGTTTTCATCAAATGAAAGATATATTACACCAATGTGTGTGATTCACCCCATAATCATTATTTAATTTACTATTTATATCATATTTATGAAGACCATACCACAAAGACATGATTTTTTTGAATGCATCCAATTATGGAATGACATGTGGTTTAACATAGACTCCATTATTCTACACATTGGATCACACCTTATGGTAATAGTCTAACCAATGTAAAAAATATTTCCTGTCATAATACAATCAATATATTTTTTATTGGATAAAGATACATTAATTATATATCAAAATTTATTATATTGAAACATTTGTCATCATGAGAAATAATTTAATTCCCATTTTAATGACCCTAAAATGTGCCAAAGTGATAAATATATTACATGTCCATTATATTTTGAAAAAATAATTATGGAATTACATATTTTGTTTTCTTTGGAAATTAATAGATTTATATTATTTCTCATCCATTCTAATCCTATACGGGTGGGAAAAAATTATTTTATTATTATATAAACAAAAATTCATAGAGTGACCAATATGATTACACCCCTATAAAATCCTAACCCATAAAAACAATTTTAATAATTCACCCAATGTATCTGACAATTCAATAATCACTATGCATTTGAGAATTTTTTTTAACTTGGAAAATCAACACATCATCAATTTCATTGAAAAATAATAAAATTAAACCCTTGAATTGCAATAATATTTCTGTAGTCTATTTTAATACTCTAATATCAATATGAATTTCACCGTCCCAAATTTTCTAATATAGTTCTATATATATTTAATAATTCATTTGAACACTGGATTGTTCGAAATCTCAAAAATGTAACCCACTGGGCTCCGAACATGACATAGGAAATAACACTCTTTAATACCACTACAACATATATTAAACCATTAATTATACCTAGTACCTATACATGATATCCCTACAAAGTATCATGAATGTTTCTATCAATATGAAATACCTCGAAAATCATATATGGGAAACTATTGTGAAATTTATCCATTAAATGTATAAAACATTAAATATATATATATATATTAAAATTAAATGGTTTACACTAGAGTAAACACCAATCAATAATCCCATTAATTGTGGAGTAAAATCATAACCAGATAGGTAATTACTGTAATGACCCTAATCACAGTAGCCATAAACCAACGCCTTAATTTATTACATTGGAATAAGATAAATGGAATCACATCCAAATGAACCAAATATGTTATTAGTCATGGTAATGTAGATACAAACTTTAAATCCATATTTAATTTTAGAACATAAAATATAATTTGAGTTTCGTTGAGTCATCTATTATTCCTCCTGTATAAAACCCTATATATCTTTCATAATATTTTTATTGGAATCCTGGTGGAAAATTGAATCTTATTAAAGGGGTGAGAAAATATTTTTAGTAAGGGTTAGTGTACTTTTGATTCTATGAATAAATATTGAATAAAAAATATGGAAAAGTAAATAACGGAAGAACATTCCATTTAAAAAATTACATGATCTTGGAAAAATAACCATTAATATTACTCTAGTCAAATAATAAAATGTAATATCAATAACTAATATCATAATCATTTAATTCATAATGCTAGACATATAAATCATACTATCGAAGCCTCAACCCAGACATCTAGAAATAAAAATATATGTTTTTGGCCTAATACATATTTAGTTTTTCCCATAAGGCATTCCAGTAAATCGAGAGGCTATATAAGTCCCCACACATCACTTTGTATGTCCAATTCATTAGTCCAATGAATGGGGTGCTATATAAACAACAAATACATTAGAACTCTTTATAAAATTCCATAATCAATAAACATATTCTCAAACCATTTTAAGTAATATGGTGTATGGTATCAAATTAATACATCCAAAATCAAAATGATCAAACCCCATTTAATGAAATGTGGTAGATAATAGAAAAATAGATAAAAAATAAAGAATAAAATTCAATAAATGATGCTTACATAGTCTAAAAACTCTTACAAAATCATTGAAAATTTTTAAGAGAAATAACTTTTTTATATTGATATCATTTTATAAGGTAACACTCTTTTAAAAGAAAAAAATTAATTGAATGAAACTTATAAAATATTAAATTAATATTAAAAACATTATGGAATAATGATGTTATAAAAATATTCTCATTCCACATGTGATGAAAAAACATTCCGTATATATTTTTTGTGGAAAATGTCATAAATAACCTCATGTGGAAAATGAAAAAAATATTCCTTTCAAACCATTATATTTAAAATTGAAAATGGGTAAAAAAAACTTTTAAATATTTTTAGTAGAAACAGATTTTATTTTTTTAGAAAGAATTGATATAGATGAGAAATTTTCCCTAGATGAGGTTTAAACATAAACAATTACGAATAATAATGAGATTGTGAAATAACCCTTAACCCATTATAATCAGTAGATTCATATTCCCTGTGAAGGAAATAAGTTTATATGGATGTGCAAATAACATAATATTTTGAGCAATATTTGTAAATGAAATTCATGGGTAGTATATACATCACCCAAAATAAATATTTAGTGTATATGTCTTGGGTCTCAAAGAAATAAAAGTGATAATAATCGATTACCTTATTTCTTGAATATAATTGTACTCACTCAAACCTAAAACATAATAAATATTGGTTTATTATAAATATATTATAGAACAATATTCATTTCTATAATAATATATATGATTTAATTAGAAATTTATATCACTTGTTTATCAACAACTGTTTGTTAATGTTTTATTATGGGTAATAACCACTTTGTTTTTGACATGTGTTTCAGTTTATTATATTTTTTATCCTCATACATATCTCATGATTTAATGATCATTACAATTTTTACAATGAATTAAATATCATATATATATATATAGTATATATTTATTTATAATAATATATAATATTGAGAAAAAGAAAATGAAATAATCCATCCATGGAGATAGTATGTCGTACCTACACAACACATTGTTTCCATTTTCTTATTGTAGTGAAAAAATAATGTAAATAATATAATTCAAGTATAATTTTTATGTTATATATATCATATAAATTTGACAAACCCATTATTAATGAATTAAAAGTAATGTTTGAATTTATCAGGTTGTTTTGATAAGGAGTTAGTTCAGATGTCCAAATTCGATGTTATCATATATACACAAAATAAAATGAATAAAGTTATGTGTTATATAATAATTCCATAATAATAAATAAATCTCAAATATAGTATATATTAAATAAAAATAGTAATTATATACTTATTCTTAGCCATTAATGGTGGAGAGGGAAGAATGAATGACATCAGTTCATGAAACAATATTCCACCGTACAAACAAAAAATAATTGTATACGACATTTGATGTAAATGTGTGTCTTTGTACGTAAACCCCTTAATATAAAAAAATATTATAATATTTACTATAATTAGGTTAATATATAACCATTAAAGAAAAATTATTTATGGGTTTTAAGGAAAAAATAAAACAAAAATGTGCATTGATGAACAATACCTCTTCTTTGGGAATCATCTTTTGATATGCACAAATGACTTCTTAGATTGGATTTCTCCCCAATTTAAGGATTCTAAGATGATGTTAGAAAATTTTTGAGGATAAATGTTTAGGTTTTGGTTGATCAATAATTCTCAATATTTTTTTTATAATATGAGGTGTGTGTTCCCATTTATAATTGAGAATTGGGGGACTTTTGAAAACTCTAAAAATATTTAATTAACATAAATTAATATTCAATTCCAAAAGGTTCCAAAGTGAGAAATTTTGGACATAACATGACTATTGGTATATATCCTTTAAAAAAATTGCAAATTTTTAGGTTACATTCATACATTTATCTTTTGTATTAAATCCTTCGTTAATCCATTTAACTCTAACCATGAAAACATGGGGTTTTTTACTCGTTAATGGATAACATAGAAACATTAAAATGAAAAAAGAATCACAAATGAGTCATGGATGACAATTTAAACATTATACCAATACTTTTTCTAGTTTTTAAATTTTTATGAATTTTATATCATTTAATAAAATATAATTTATCCTAAAATATCATTAATATCAATTTTGAAACTATTCATTACATGACTTTTAAAAAGCTATCAATGCACAAGATAAATTAGAACAAACCCTTTAATAAATCTATAATATGTCTATTTAATCTATAAAATTTTTGGATGACATTAATAATCTCAAATTATATTTATTTTAATATTTTTAATATAATTTATTTGATATTTTTATTAATTAAAGATTTACTACATTATCATTGTGTAAGGATTTAATGTAATTATGTATTTTATTAAAATTAAAAATTAATTTAAATGATTAATATAACCTTTTTAAATTTTATTTGACTATTTATAGTAGAATATATCTTTTTAATAACTACATATAAAAAATTTAATACTTATTAAAAGCATTAGTTTGACGTATTGGACTTTTCATAGAATAAAATACTAAAAAATAATAATGTCATCCATGAGGCCCTAAGAGGAAATAAAATCATCCCAAGGATTAATTTAGTCAATAATAAATCATTAATTAAAATTAGAACCAGTGTTAGTATTATTTTATAATATTTATAACATTATTTCTTACCATAATTTCCCTGATATACCCTAAATTGGGGATTTTTTAAAAAATACTAATGTTACTATTCATATTGTCCAAAAATAAATGGCACCTATTTAAAAAAACATTTCCATTTAAGTTTAAATATGGATTCCATTTTTAAAAATTTATAATACATAATTAGATAAAATTCATTTAAAATTTATTTCATTGATGGAATGAGAAAACAAGTTTTAATGTGAGAAATTTCAAATGATTATAATGTTTTATATCCAAAATAAATTTTAAATTTGTTCAAGTGGAAAAAGATATATTAAATTATGAAATTTATCTAAATATACTTTAAAACCAATTAAAAATGTAATTTAATAGTATACATGTATTTGATCGAAAATATGTTTTCATTTAAAATTCAATATTTTATCACTATTTATCAAACATGAAACTGATCAGAAAAAAATAAAAATATTATCAAAAAAGTAAATTTTTATGTTAAATTTTAAAATAAGAAGTTTTTTTTTGAATTAATAGATATAAAATTGTTAACAAAATATATATATAAAAAGTTCTTCATCAAAAGACGATAAAACAATCCTTCAATAAAAAATACATCTTTTATACGTGAAATTGTATTTGTTCTTATATATTGTTTAGAGCACTTATAAAATTAAATATAAATGTTCTATTAAATATATTATATATTCAATTAATATATTCTAAAAGGTTGTGATTTCGGTTTTAATGTTACAAAACACATATGTGCACAATTATAATGTTTTTTATAAAAACACTTTCTTTATTTTAAATTTGGTTTTATATTAATTACTAATTAATTGGAAAAAATTTAATTTAATAATATATTTTAATAAGATATTTAACACTATTAATAACCACCAATTTAATTTCTAGGATGTAATTTCATTTTAAATAATAATATTAATAGTATATCATGGAACCTTAAATCTTACTAATGCGTGAAATGTAAGCTACGAAAGAGATTAAAATTTAAAATATAAATAACATCAGGTCATGGGGTATTACATTATCCCAAACATCAATAAAATTGAAACGAATAAATGTAAAATTATACTTCAAAAATTAAAGATTGATAATTCAAAATTCTATTATTGGAAACTCACATTGAAAATACATTTAATAAAACATACTCTTAATAAGGGGAAAAGAGAATTATAAAGGTCAGCAGAAAATTAGGCATTATAATATGAAATCATTTGTGGAAAGTGAAAAATATTCATTAAACACAAATATAACTATAGTTTTTTTATGGATATTGATATATAACAAGTTCATTAGAAATTTATCGATTCGAAAACTATAAATTTATGACCGATTAAGAGACCATTTATTTCATAGAATGAAAATTAAAAGGATATCATTTTTGTTCCAAAATAATTTCCTAATATTTGAGGGACTCATTTACTATTCATATAAGCACTTTCATGATTTCATTACAAGTTATATGAATAATATAATCCCTTTCTTTCACTTCAATCTATTTTCACTTCATCCCTTACACCTAGAAATGAATGTCTGGAATTAATTTTTCATTCCTAATGAACTTTAATGAATCATAATCTCCATGTGCCATTCATTTTATCTCATCTTTTTTCCAATATGTTTGGAATAGGTTATAAAATATACATTAACATATTAATATGTAAACATCATAGAAACATCAACAAAAAAAATTTATAAATGGTTATCCTAATTAACCTTCCAAAAGATCATGATCCTAAACATTTGAAGGAAGATTACTAAATTTGAAATATATATATAACATTAGTTCTCCGAAAATACATTATGTAGCTCTTATATTTACATATAAAATATTTTTTTCACCTTAAAAACATTAATGAAAAATTTCATGCTTCTAAAT
Organism: Viscum album; assembly: GCA_963277665.1. Lineage (NCBI taxonomy): Eukaryota > Viridiplantae > Streptophyta > Magnoliopsida > Santalales > Viscaceae > Viscum > Viscum album. Next base: position 604,465,465 of record OY728139.1, on the reverse strand, counting down.
TATTATAGAATATGTACTTTAGTACAATCCTTATATAAATACAGATTCTTATAATGATAACACCATTTATTAAATAATTCTTGAATCAAATACAATATAAATTTAATCATTCTAGTTATTTATTAAACCATTAACTATGGTTTATCATATTATTCTGAAATAACTCATTCCTTTCATTATTATTTTGTAGTCTTTTCATCATCAGTAGTATAACCATTACTTTTATAACCATTATGATTCTAAAAATTGAAAAAAAAACCCAATACACATCGTGAGAAATATTATTCATAGTTATATAGACATTAATAATCCTTTATAATGTGTATAAATAGCGAAAAATTATCAATCATTGAATACATATGATTAAAATTGATTACCGATATTATTAACAAATCTATACGATGATATCACATACTTAGACTTATCCCCAAAGATAGTTATAAGGTTATTTTTTCTAATCCGTTATTTCATGAGTATAGTTCCAAAGGGTTCTAAAAGAATTTCTCCAATTCCAACTGTAATGAACCCAAATCCAATATCCTAGAGTAGGTTCCTTACATTATTACATTTTCATAAGATACATAGAGCCACATCCTAAAGGTCCAAATAGTTTAATAGTATTGGTAAATTATATATATTCTTGAAATCCACGTTAAATTTTACAACATAAAATAAAAGGGGATCATTGAGTCTTCCATAATTCAGTCATTGTGTAACCCGTCATATCATTCATAATATAATTCTTGTAATGTTGGGGAAAATTAAATCTTATGGATGTGGTGAGATTATATACTCTTCAAGGGCAAGAGTATAATAGAAGCTATCAATAAATATGGAATAGAAAATATGCCGAGGTAAATAACTAAAATTCATTCCATTTAAATAATAATATTAATTTGGAAACATAACCACATATATTATACTAGTAAAATAATCACATATTATTTCAAAATCTAGTCTCGTATTGATGAAATGTATAATGCTGGACATCCTAAACATAGCGTGGATGCCTCATCAAAGACATCTGAAAAAAAATTATACAATCTTATCCAAATCAATATCTAGTTTGTATCATCAGAACTACCGATGTATGAATGGGATATAGTAGGCTCCAAACATCACATAAAAATCCAATTCGTTCCTCATATGAATGGGGTGAAACATGAACAATATTTACCTGTGAAATGTAAATAAAATTCCCCCATCAATAAACATAACAATAAACCATTCTAATTAATATGGTGAATGGTATCAAAATAGAACATCCACATTAAAAGTGATCAGTAACCATTTAATGAAATATGGTTGAGTATATAATAATATATCAACCATAATGATGCATAAAATTAAACAAAGGATGTTGACATTAATGAAAATAGTCTAATAAAATCAATGAAAAGTTCTTGAGATAAATAACACTTACTTTAAATTGAATTATTTATATAAAAGGACGTGAATTTTAAAAGATAACTTTTTCATTGAAAATATCCTTTTAAAATTGTAAATTCATCATTAATAAATTAAGGTTTCATGATGGTGGAAAAATCATCTCTTCTGTAAAAGTTACAAAAGCATTCCTTTCATATTATTTTCAAAACATTCATAAAGAAAATCATATGAAAATTAAAAAAACATCCTTTAAAACCATTTTTTAATAAGTAGAACATTATTCTAATTACTTTTAATCATTTTCTAAAAACATATTTTTCAATTTGGTTTAAAAAAACATGGAAATAGATGAAAAATGTTCCCTAGTGGAGACTTAAACATAAAAATCCTAATTAATAGAGATTGTGAAATAAACCTTACCACATTAAAATCAGTAAAATATTATTCCCCATGAAAGAAAAAATAATATGGATATTAAAATACCATAATATTTAGAATAATAGTCATAAAATACATTCATAGGACTTATATAAACCACACAAAATAAATAAGTAGTGTATAAGGCATGTGTCCCATTGAAATAAAAGTGAAAAAAATCCCTTCCCTTATGTCTAGAATCTCATCGTACTCGGTAAAATATCATGTTAAATAAATATAGGTTTATTATAAATCGATCATAGATTAATATTCATTTCTATAATACTATATATGATTTACATATGACTTCATATTAACTGTTTATTGACAATTCCATTTTAATGTTAGGTTTTGGGTAATAACTTCTTTTTTGGCTTGTATTTTGATTTATTAAATTTTTTTATCGTCATACATATATCATTATTTTATCATATAAAGAACGATTAAAAAGAAATAAATATCATATAAATGAATTATATTAGTTTTTATAATATTCTCTAAAATATAGAAATAGAAAATTAATTGAACTATTCATAGAGATGGTAGGATACCTTTATGCATGAATGATGTTTACATTTTATTATCGTATTGAAGAAAGAAATTAAATAATATAAATCTAGTAGAACTATTATTTCATATATATCACTTAATTTCACTATCCCATAATAAATACATTTCATGTATTTTGTGATCAAATCAAATCGTTTTGAAGAGACTATAGTCCACACATCAACAAACAAAGTAATCATATTTATAGAAAATAGAAATCATTAAGTTACGTGTCATATAAAAATTATATAAGAATACATAAATCCTAAATATAATATATATCATATAAAAAATATTAATTACAACTTTATTTCCAATCATTAAGGTGGAAATGGAAGGACGAATTACATCGATTTGTGAGGCAGATGTTTGTCATACACACGAACAATTATTGGGTATACCACTTGATGGAAGTGTGAGTGTGTTTTGGATAAACCCTTAATAGAATCATATATCATTAAATTTAGGATAGATATGTTATTATACAAACATTAAAAATATAATTTAAGGGTTCTATGGGAGAAATAAAACAAAATCCTTTGTGGATGAACGTTACCTCTACTTTGGATATCCCCTTTTTAGTTTCATAGAAGTACTTATTTTATTAGATTTTTTACAAAATGAAGTCTTATTGATAAAGGGTGGGATTTTTTTAGGAGAAATTAGTAGGGTTTTTCCGATATAGAATGTCCAATGTAGAGTGTTGAAGTGAGGGATGAGGCTCCCTTTTACAATTGAGATGAGAAATACTTTTGGAAATGCTCAAAAAATTAAAAGAATATAAATTAAATTTAAATTATAAAAGGATAAAAGATAATTATTTATAATATAATATGATTATGGTTTAATCTCCTATAATCTAATAATTTTTAGAAATGATTTTATAACATTAATACCCATGAATTGTTTCTTCTACCATTAGTTAAACATGATAACACTTACCACGAAATCATTGTTTTTACTCTATAATGGTAAATATAGTAACTATAAAATATGAAAATAACCATAAATGAGTAATATATTAAATATTATAAAGTATCCCAATCATTTTACTGATTTTTAGTTTTTTATATATTTTATATACAATTAAAAATTATTATTTATTTTATAATATTATCGATGTCAATTTTGATAGTGTTCATTAGATCAATTTTTAAAAAATATCAACACACAAGTTAAATTTGGAAATAAGATTTAATACATAAATAATTTATATTGGAAATGTTATACTCTTTGTGAAATGGTTATTTTAATAATCACAAATCATAGTTTTATTTATTTTAATTTAGTATTTTGTTCAAATTGTACTAAATATGTTTATATATTTTTAAATCATGTTTACATGTGTTTATCTATGTTAATTTATGTTTTACGGTTGACCTGGAAGTACTCTGGATTGAATAGACACTTTGTGAAAATTTCATGTCTTGACTCACTGTTATTAATTTTTCCGATCGCACCGATGGTGAATGGTCGCACCGATGATGAACGGTCGCACCGATGATGAATAGTCACACCGATGACAATAGTCGCACCGATGGATACCGAAGATCATGAGTCACTGATACCAATGACCAATGAGCTACCGATGAAGATTCAAAATGACTCACTGATCTCATGACTCACCGATAGTCATGAAAACTGTTTGAATTTCTATAAAATCTTATTTAATTCCAAAGGTCATATTTGATATTTTAATGCAATTAATTATATTTAATGTTATTTATTCAAATGTCTGGATATCGTACCTCATACCTATAAAAAAGTTAATCATTCCCATTACCGGAGCATGTGGAATAAAAGGAAGATCAAGAATCAATAAAAGTGTGTGCGTGAAATGGCACAGAGAGAGAATTCTTCCATGCATATACATACATGAATAGAAGAAAACCTGAGGAACTCGAAGTAGACATTGCACGATCTTCAAAGAACTCTCATATATGCAATCCAGCACTATGGAAGAACACACAAAGAACACTAGAAATCAGAGAACATACTCACTTGTGAAGGACATCAAGATGAACCACGATACTCTGTTTTCCAATAGAAAAACCATAGAAGGACTCAGAAGAATTTCTACTAAATCCATCGAGTATAGAGCTGCATTGCTTATCACTAGAGCCTTCTAGACTCTAATATATGTATCTCTAAGTGATTCATTATTTACTATTTCAATCAGTGTGTGTTCTTTGTGTTATTACACACACACTATCTCCTGTACTGAACTGGAGGATACTAAATCCTCATTTCAAACTCCGTACATCATATTGTATCCCACTGAGGATAGTGGTAGAGGTCAAGTGTGACCTGGACAGCCTGTGTGCTCTTGTCTTTGTTTTCCCACGAAGAACTGTGGTAGAGGTCTTAGGACCTGGACAATATTGTATTGTTTTTAACCCCGATCCAGGGTGTGGATCAAATTTATATAAATTGTTTGAGAGGACTAAGTCTCTTCTTGATACTGAACCTCTTGGTTATATCTGCTGTGATTTTTAGTATACGTTTAAAGTATACTACATGTATCTTTTATTCCACTGCTATTACTTTGAAATACAAAACTATTTTATAGTTACTTTGATAGTAAAATTAGCAAGCGTTTATTCATGTTGTGAACCAGTAGTTTAGATTCAAATACCAATTTAATTCTGTGATTAAATTGACTGAGATCTAATCAATCATTAAGAAGCCAATTAAACATTTTCAATCTGTATAAATTCACTACAGTTTAACTTTGGTTTTAAATTGTGGGATTTTAAGAGAAATCTTTTTAACAGAAATTTTAATTGGAACTCAATTCACCCCCCTCTTGAGTGTCCACTCCGACCAACATTTGGTATCAGAGTATTTTTTTTGTTTTTTTTTGTTTATCAAAGTTTTCAAATACTCTGTTTTGAAACTTTGATTTTAGTTATATTTTAAAGACCTTAAATTTATGTTTGTTCTAAATTTTATCTCTTTAAAGTTATTTTCTAAACTCTAGTACTCTAGTTATGGACAATAGACTAGAAGGTGCTGCTACAAACAGACCACCTTTATTTAATGGCACGAATTATGCCCAGTGGAAACTGAAAATGAAAATTCATTTAGAAAGAATGGGATTTCATATCTAGACTGCAATAGATACTAAATATAAGATTTCAGCAACTATTAGAACTATTTTGGATGAAGCTACTAAGAAAGCTTAAAATAATAATTGTAAAGATATGAATACCTTGTATTGTGCTTTTGGGATGAAGAGTTCAATAGAATATCTGCTTGTAAAACTGCCTATGAAATATGTGATACTTTGAGTGTTTCTCATGAAGGAACAACTAATGGTAAAGAAATGAGATTGAATACATATACTATTAAATATTATAATTTCAAAATGAAGACTGATGAACCTATCTCTGACATGTATCTCAGGTTCAATGAGATTTTAAATACAATGATCTCTCTTGGAAAATATGTCACTACTAAAGAACAAATCATGAGAATATTGAGATGTCTACCAGATCGATGGAGAGGCACATATGTCTCAAATTAGAGAATCACATGACATAAGTAAACTACCAATCAAGGAGCTCATTAGTAATCTTATGATGTATGAGGAAGAACTCAAGGTGAATAAGGTGTAAGATGATAAACTTAAAAGGAAGTCTATAGCTTTTAAATCTACTGCTTCAAAGAGCAAGGACAAAGACAAAGTTCAAATACAAACTGAATGTTCAACATGTGAAGGTTCTGATTCTGACTCTGATGCTGAAATGGGTCAGATAGCCAGAAGGTTTAATAAATTCTATAGGAAGAATAATTTCTTCAAAAACTAAAATTAAAAAGGTATGTATGATCAACGAGGTAAGTGGAAGAAGGACTGGAAGAAAGATGATAAGGAAGATGGTATAGTCTTCTATGAATGAAAAAGGAAAGGTCGCATTAAAGGAGAATTTCAAAACTTGAAGTTCAAAAATAAATATAACTACAAAGAAAATAAGTATAAGAAAGCTATGAAAGCTAATTGGAGTGATTCAGAAGACAGCACAAGTGTATCTGAAGTTTCTGATTCTGAAAATAATCGTACATACATGTGCTTCATGACCAGTACCTCTGAGGTACCTGTTTCCCCTATGCTGAATGATTATTATTCTAGAACAGATTCTGAATATGAAAACATGTCTAGTGAGGAACTATTTGAGTATTTTAACATGCTAGAAGAAACCTGTAATGAACTTAAGGACAAGTACAAATCCTTAAAGAAACAACATGCTCTCATTTCCAATGTTAAATCTTTCCCTGATGTAGAAAAGAAAAATAATGATCAACTGACAAAGGAAAATACTGAACTAAAATTTTCTAATGAGCAACTTATAAAGGACTTAGAAAAGTTCACAAATGGAAAATACACTCTATCTCAAATTCTAGTAAAGAAAGTGGCACCAAATTATGCTAATGGAATAGGTTATCAACCTGGAAAAAGACAGTTTACTAAAACTAAATTTATTCCTAAATATAGACAAAATTGTGTTATTTCTAGTTTTAGAAATTCATATGCTTCAACTAGTTACTCACACAGTCACAGATCAAATAGATTTTATCTTTCAAAATCTATTGAATATCTTAACTACATGGGACCAATAAGACAAATTTTGATACCTAAAGCCTTGATTGCCATCATATCTGGACCCAAGAAGATTTGGGTACCAAAATCATTTCCCATCTAAATCTGTTTTGTAGGAAACATGTTTGAAGAGTTCTCACAAGAAGATATGGTACATGGACTGTGGATGCTCAAGACATATTTCTGGAAACTACTCATGCTTCAAGATTCTAATAAAAGATGATTGAGGTCATGTCACCTTTGGTGATAACTCTAAAGTAAAAATCATCAGCCTTGGCCAGATTGGTAAAACTGATTCAGTTTTGATATCTAATGTTTTATTTGTTGATGGACATAAGTATAACCTGTTAAGTATTTCTCAATTATGTGATGATGGCTTTAATGTGAAATTTGAAAATGATTCATGTGATGTTTTTAACTCTAAAAATGTTTTAGTATTCTCTACCTTGAGAAATGAAAATGTTAATATTGTTGATCTAAATTCATTAGCCAAGCAAAATGTTACTTGCCTAAATGCTTTTCATAAAGAATCTTGGCTATGGAACAAAATATTAGGACACTACAATATACAGTCACTTAGAAAATTGACTAGGAAGAAATTAGTTAGAGACCTACCAAAACTTTAATTCCCAAATGACATAGTTTTTAATCCCTGTCAAAATGGAATGGAACATAATGATTATTTTAAATCAATGAAAGATGTCTCAACTTCTAAACCTCTCGAGTTGGTTCACATGGACTTTTTTGGACCTTCTGGAGTTTCTAGTTTAAATGGGATGCACTATGTCTATGTCAAGTAGATGAATTTTCTAGATATACTTCTGTATACTTCATGGCTCACAAAAGTGAAGCTTGTTCTTATTTTGTTAAATACTCCAAGTTTGTAGAAAACCTTAAGATTAAAACTCTGATAAGTGATCATTGTTGTGAGTTTGAAAATCATGAGTTTGAATATTATTTCTCACATAATGGCTATAGTCACAATTTCTATGCCCCTAGGACACCTCAACAGAATGGTGTACTTGAAAAAATAAATAGAACCCTTCAAGAAATAGAAAGAACCATGCTTAATGAGTATGACCTGCCTATTTATTTTTGGGTTGAAGCTGTGAATACATCTTGTTATATTATTAATAGAGTCTTGATTAGAACTGTTCTCAAGAAGTCCCCATATGAATTATGGAATAATTGGAAACCTAATGCTATTTACTTTAGCATCTTTGGCTGCAATATTTTTATTCTCAATACAATGGACAATCTTGAAAAGATTGCTTCTAAAAGTGATGAAGGAAATTTTCTTGGTTATTCATTAACTAGAAAATCCTATAGAGTCTTCAATAAAATGGCCAAATGTGTGGAAGAATCTATTCACAACAACTTTGATGAAACTGATCCACATGAACCTAAACCATCTCTTGAGAATCTTGAAGAAGATATGAGTATTCTGGACTTTAATGATAAAACTAAAGAACCTTCTATAAAAACATCAAGTACTGGACATATGCCAGAATCTGCTTCTATTGAACCTGAACCTATAGTTGAACCTAAAATTTCAAGTCCTGCCTTTACTAGATCAACAAGGATTCTAAAGAATCATCCTTTAGATGTTGTTGTTGGTAATATTGATAGAGGGACATAGACTAGAGCTTCTCTAAGAAACCTGGTTAAACATCAAGATTTTCTTTCACAGTTAGAACCAAAAAATGTCAATAATGCAATCAATGATGAATTTTGGTTAATGGATATGCATGAAGAGTTAAATCAATTTGAATGAAACAAAGTCTGGTAATTAGTTGACAAACCCAATGACACTTTAACAATAGGCACTAAATGGGTTTTTAGAAAAAAAGTTGATGAATCAGGAAATATAGTTAGAAACAAAGCTAGGCTAGTTGCACAAGGATATAGTCCAAAGAAGGTACATAATATGAGGAAACCTTTGCGCATGTAGCTTGATTAGAAGCTATTAGGATTCTACTTGCCTATGCTGCTCATCTGAATTTATAGTTATATAAAATCGATGTTAAAACTGATTTTTTAAATGGTTTTATTGTTGAAAGTGTTTTTGTTGAACAACCACCTGGATTTACTAATCCTTATTTTCCGAATTTAGTTTTTAAACTTTCTAAAGCTTTATATGGATTAAAACAAGCTCCAAGAGCTCGGTATGATAGACTTAGTAATTTTCTTATTTCAAAAAGTTTTACTATAGGGATTGCTGATCCAAATAATTTTATTAAAACAATTTATAAAGATGTTTTGATAGTACAAATCTATATTGATGATATTATTTTTCGATCTTCTAAAAATTATTTATGTACTAATTTTCCAAAGAGTATGAAAAATGAATTTACAATGAGTCTAATGGGAATACTCAAATATTTTCATGGATTTCATGTTTTTCAAAATGAAAATGGTATTATTTTAAATCAAAGTAAATATACAGATCATATTTTAAAATTCTTTGGTTTGGATAGTATTAAGGAAAGTGATACTCCTATGAGTACAGTCTATAAATTGGATGCAGATGAAACCAGGATACTAGTGGATCAAAAAAATTACATAGGTATGATTGGAAGCTTACTTTACCTTACTGCTAGTCGACCAGATATTATTTTTAGTGTGCGTATGTGTGAAAGATTTCAAGCTAATCCAAAATAATCTCATTTACATATTGTTAAAAAAATTAAGTATCTTAAACACACTGTAAACTTAGGTTTGTTTTACCCAAAAGGACAATATTTTGAGCTAATGAGTTATTCAGATGTTGACATTGCTGGATGTAGGTTAAATAGAAACACAACATCTAGAACATGTCATTTATTTGGAAAATACTTAGTATCTTGGTGTAGTAGGAAACAGAACTCTATTGCATTATCTACTACTGAAGCAGAATAAATTGTTACTGGTAGTTGTTGTGCACAAATCTTGTGGATAAAACACACTCTTTTGGACTATGGATATGATTTTAAGCATGTTTCTATCAACTGTGATAACACAAGTGCAATAAACATTTCAAAGAGCCCTGTATCTCACTCTAGGACCAAACACATTGAGGTAAGGCACCATTTCTTGAGAGATCATAACCAAAAAAGTGATATTACTCTTGAGTTTATAGGTATTGAACATCAATTAGCTGAAATTTTCACCAAGCCCTTATGTTCTAAAAGGTTATAAATTATTAAACAAGAGTTGGGTATAATAGATCTGTGAAACCGATCTGTCAAACTGATATGTGAAACCGATCTGTCAAACCGGTCTATCAAACCGATCTGTGAAACCGATCTGTGAAACCGATCTGTCAAACCGATCTGTGAAACCGATTTGTCAAACCTATCTGTCAAACCGATCTGTGAAACTGATCTGTCAAACTGATCTGTAAAACTGATCTATCAAACTGATCTCTCAAACCAATCTGTGAAACTGGTCTCTCAAACCGATCTGTCAAACCGATCTATCAAATCAAATAGTGCTACTGATTGGGTTGTACTATCTTTAAAAAAAATTATTCTTGTCTGTTTAAAATGACGTTGTTTTACTTAATCGATATTTTATTATTTTTCAACCCTAAATGATATGAATAATTACCCACTGCTATTTTTTTATATGAGACTGTTGACCATTCATTTCACGCCGAACTCTCTCTTCTATTTTCTGTAAACCGATCCTTTTGAATATTTCCATGCCTCTTGATTGTCCCAAACCTCAGAATGGCCAAGAAAAGGGGGCAGAGAAAGGAATCTGAAGGAACTTCACCTGTCAAGTGTTCTCAAGGTTAGTCGAGCAGTACGACGCAGAGGTGTGTGAACCTGGAGCTTGAAAAATGGGAGGTTATAGCTGAAAAATAAATATGTTCACAATGGGTTTTATCTAGCATGTATGGTCTCTTGAAACTGTTAGAAATGCAAGGTTGGAAGAATTGGTTCTGCGATAATAATCATGTCTTTTACCCGAAGCTGGTGCATGAGTTTTACTTAAACGTAAGTATTGTTTTGGATGGAGTAGAGGCTTCCAGATTGTCTTCAATAGTTAAAGGGAAAAAGATTGCTTTTTCATCGAAACAGTGGGCTGAATTTTTGGAAGTACCTCACAATGGAAAATATGAGGACTATTCTGGTAAAATTCCTCCCACAACTGATTACTTTTCTTATGAACTAGCCCGGGAGTTACTGACTGGGAAGTCTGAATCAAGGAGGATAACTGCTGCTGAGTTGGACGGTGAGAATAGAATCATGTTTAAATTTATTCAACATCACATATGTCCTAGAAAAGGTGACTTTGCTTTAGTAAAGTATCAAGATATTTTTCTATTATTCCTCTTGATGAATGGTGAAAAGATCAATTGGTGTAGATATTTTTTTGTGTATATTGTTGAGATGATAAAACCTTCAAATAATGCAACTAAATTGTATTATTCTAAGAAAATTTATACCATGATGAAATTATTGGGCCATGTGGATGATGGAGATGTGTGTATCTCATCAATTAGATTCTGTTTCAACAAAGTTATTTGTAAGAGGTTGAAAATAAATTGGAACCCATGGAAGAAAGCTTGGGTTTCTGGTGAAAAAAAGTTATATGAGTCCTTCAATCCCACTGATCATCCAAGGAGACCAAAGGGGATAAGAGATCCTAGTTTAAAACTTGGTGAGGAAGTGATTTATTTAGATGAAGAAGAGGAAGCATTAGTTCCTAAGGAAACTGGTGAATCCAGTAAGAAGGGAATAGAATAAGAGGAAGCTAGTGAAAATCTAAATGCTGAAGAGGAGGATGAATCATCTCCGGATGAGAGGAGTGATCCTGATACTGTTATCCTGAAGAAAATAAGGATGGAATTTTGTTCGGCAAGCCCTCCTCTCAAGTTACCAGAAATAGAACCACTTTTAGATGATGAAGAAGAAGGTGAGACTGATGAGTCAACCTCTGAGGAGTATGAATCCGGTAGTTCATATAGTTCAAGTGAGATATCAGTTAATAATGATGATGATGAAGGAAATGGTGGTGATGAGGGTGATGTTGATGGTGATAGTGATAGTAGTAGTAGTTACAGCGATAGTGGTGATGCTGATGATGCTAATGGTCGACCTATAGAAGGTCAAAATGTGATCCAAGATGATCCTCAACCCCAACCAATTGAGCATGAAAATGTCCCCAAGCCTGAGAGGATAGAACAGTCAAAGGCTGATGAGGATGAGGAAGTCCCTCATGAAAATTCAGGAAGAGCTCAGTTTGTGAAACTTCTCTATCCTTCATGTAAAGTTGCATGGGAAGAACACCCTGGTCTTGAAGTTCTGGGTTTAGATTACCCAGAGGAAGAGTAAGGAGTCGAATTGGATCTTACTTGAGTAAGTGTTTCAATTAAGGCTCGTTTATTTTCTGAGTATATGCAAAAAGTAGAAGTCAAATCTGATCCTTCAGTATCTCAAGCTAGACCTGATCCTACAGTTGATAAATCTGATTTTGACAGATTCAAAGTTGAGTTGATTCAAGCAGTTATAGATTCTATGAACGAGGAGTTTTCAAATGCTTCTGCACCTACACCTGTGACTTTATCTGAAGCTGTTATGGATGACATGGCTCAATGAGTGGTAAGCCTTATCAAACCATACCTGGGAAATTATAGTGAGTCGGTTGGTAGGCACATTACCTCTTTGAATCAAACACTCACAGATTTAGTCAGTAATTTGGGTTCTCTGTCAGAAGAGTTCAGAACAACCATCTCTTGTATGATGGAAGTGTTAAGAAATATGATAGAACATTTGAAGAAGGAGGATTTGAGGAAGTTGAAAGCTGATATCACTCAAGTTGTAGCTCATTCTAGTTCCTCAAAGGTGGCCAATATCACTAGTCATGAGCACAATAATTTAAAGGATGTTGTTTGAGAAGAGCGAGAATCTCTTGGAATGATTTTGGATTTGGATTATTTTAAAAAGATGAAAAAGCATAGGGATCATATTCATAAAATGGTGAAGTTGTATTCAACTGATCCTACCAAGGCTCAAAAAGAGATTAAGGAGAAATTGGATCATTATTTCTCTAATATTTACAAGAAGCATGAGTTGAATCATCATTTTAAAGTGTTGGCTGAAAATTTGAGACTCGCTCTAGTTACTCAAGATTTTAAGGCTCAAGTTCAGAAGTTGAAGGATTTTACTCCTACTTTAGAAAATTTTATCTAGAATAAGGATGATTTTGAAAAGGCTATGAAGTACAGTGGAGAAGTAATTCAGGACTTCATCAATTAGCTCAAACCCTAACTTCATGTGCAAGCTAAGGCCATTTTTTTTTCTACTGCTGAGCCTCTTAATTTATCAAAATTTTCTCCAGTTCAAATGTCTTTCTCTCAAGCTCTCTCTAGTATTTGTCCAGTCTTTCAATAGACTCCTTGAGAAAGATCTTCTACTCCTCAGTAGGTAACCTTAGAACCCACAATTCGTCCAGCTCGAGCCATCCTGCCCCCTTTCTCCATCAGGCCAGTTCAACCTTCCACCCAGCCACCTTCTGGACCATCCATTTCTCCAACTACAAAATTAAAAGCTCTCTTACACCACGAGAAATAGCTGTAACTGTCAATCTTTGATAGGGTGTCTATTTCCTATAATTTTTACTTTTGTAGGGGATTTTTGTACTCTTTTTCAAACCTAATTATTTTTTTGGAATCTTCTTGCTTATCTTCCTTCTCTTTTCTTTTTGATAATCCCAAAGGGGGAGAAATCAGGGAAATCCGGAATCAGGGAGATCATGTATATGAGTGGGTGAACTGAATGTATATGAGCCCATGATGGCTATTTACTACATGCATGCATACACAGGGGGAGAATTAATTGTATTATCTGACTTATATTATATTGGGTGAATGATTCAGTTATATAAGTTATGTTTTCTATTCTAACCCTGTTTTGTCTTTTGGAATATATTATTTTTATATAGGGGGAGCATACTGATTAACATACTATATTCTCTCTTCCATTATTCCATTGATTTGTGATTATCAAAAAGGGGGAGATTGTTGAACTCTCTGTGAAATTGTTATTTTAATAATCACAAATCTTAGTTTTATTTATTTCAATTTATTCTTTTGTTCAAAGTTTACTAAATATTTTTATATATGTTTAAATCATGTCTAAAAGTGTTTATCTATGCTAATTTATGTTTTATGGTTGACCTGGAAGTACTCTTGATTGAACAGGCACTTTGTGAAAATTTCATGTCTTGACTCACTGTTAGTTATTTTTCTGGTCGCACCGATGATGAACGGTCACACCGATGATGAATGGTCACACCGATGATGAACGGTCGCACCGATGACAATGGTCGCACCAATGGATACTGACAATCGTGAGTCATCGATACCAATGATTAATGAGCTACCGATGCAGATTCAAAATGACTCACTGATCTCATGACTCACCGATAGTCATGAAAACTGTTTGAATTTCTATAAACTCTCATTTAATTCCAACGGTCATATTTGATGTTTGTAATGAAATTAATGATATTTAATGCTAGTTTTTGGCATGTCAGGAGATCATATCTCATACCTATGAAAAAGGTAATAATTCCCATTGCTAGAGCATGTGGAATAAAGGGAAGATCGAGCTGTAGTAAAAGTGTATGCGTGGAAAGGCATAGAGAGAGAATTCTTCCATGAATATACATACATGAAAATACAAACACACGAGGAACTCAAAGCAGACATTGCAAGATCTTCAAAGAACTCTCATATATGCAATCCAGTACTAATGAAGAACTCACGATGGACACTGGAAATCAGAGAACATACTCACTTGTGAAGGACATCAAGCTGAACCCCGATACTCTGTTTTCCAACATAAAAACCACAGAAGGACTCAGAAGCATTTCTGCTAAATCCAACGAGTCCAGAGTTGCACTGCTAATCACTAGAGCCTTATATACTCTCATATACTTCTCTCTAAGTGATTCATTATTCACTATTTCGAGCAGTGTGTGTTCTTTATGTTATTTACACACACATTGTCTCCTATAATGAACCTGAGGATACTAAATCCTCATTTCAAACTCCATACATCATACTGTATCCCATTGAGGATAGTGGTAGAGGTCAAGTGTGACCTGGACAGCCTGTGTGTTGTTGTCTTTGTTTTCCTACGAAAAACTATGGTAGAGGTCTTAGAACATGGACAGTATTGTACTGTTGTTAACCCCGATCCAGGGTGTGGATCAAATTTATATAATTTGTTTGAGAGGACTAAGTCTCTTCTTGAGACTGAACCTCTTGGTTATATCTGTTGTACTTTTTAGTATAAGTTTAGTTTATACTACATGTATCTTTTATTCCACTGCTATTACTTTGAAATACAAAACTATTTTAAAGTTACATTGATAGTTAAATTAGAATGTTTTTAAGCTTGTTGTGAACCAATAGGTTAGCTTCAAAATCCAATTTAATCCTGTGATTAAATTGACTGAGATCTAATCAATCTTTAAGAATACAATCGAACATTTTCAATCTGTATAAATTCACTACAGTTTAACTTTGGTTTTAAATTGGGGGATTTTAAGAGAAATATTTTTAACAGAAATTTTAATTGGAACTCAATTCACCCCCTCTTGAGTGTCCACTCTGACCGAAAAGTGACCTATAAAATTCATGGAATACCATAGTTATCTCAAATTATATTTATTTTAACATTTTTAATAATATTTATTTGATATTACAATTAACTAGAAAATTACTACATCGTCTTTATGTAAGCCATTAATATAATTATATATTTCATAAAAAGTTAAAAAAAATCATGATGGAGGTAAAAATTTTATATTTTTAATGACTATTTATATTTTAATTTGTATTCTAAAAGACTACATATAAATAATTTAATAATTATTAAAAACATGAGTATGAAATATTGGATATTCGTTATATTTAAATACTAAAGAGGGTCAAAATCATCCTAGTGGATCCAAGAGGACATAAAAATTCAAAATGATTTTTTAGAACAAATATTAATCATCCAAAAAAATTAGGATAAGTGTTAGGGTAATTTTATAATAATTATAATATTACTTTTAACACTATTTACCTGATTTATCCTTAATAGTTGTAATTAAAAAAAATACTTAAGTTACAATTCCTATTATACACAAGTAAAATTGAAATATTTACTAAATTTGGACCTTCTAATTCAAAAATAGAATCCATTTTTCAATATTCCTAACTTATAATTGGATAAAATAGTTTTAAAATTAATCTTGTTAAAAGATTAAGAAAATGAGTTTTTAATGTGAAAACGTTCAAACAATTAAATTGTTTTTAAATCTAAATTCAATGAGAACATGATTATAATGGAATAACTTAGATTAAAAGAGAAACTATTTAAATAATTCTATTTTAAAACTGAATAAAAATATAATTTTACAATATAAATTATTTGGAAATTTTTTTTAAAATAAAATGTAATGTTTTATCACAATTTATTTAAACAAGAAACTTATCAGACAAGTAACAAAAATTAAACCAGATTAAATTTTTATATTAAACTATAATAGAAATATATTTTCTACAAATATAATTTATTAATGTTTCAAAAACTATATTTAAAACAAGTGCATCATCAAGAGGCAGTAAACCTATATTTTTATAAAAATACAAATTTTATGCGTAAATTTGGATTTTTTATTATATATTGTATGGAAAACACATAAGAGGAATGGTAAAAATTATAATTCATATTATATATATATATCATTAATATAATCCATAAAGTGTGATTTGTTTATTTTATTCTTATAAAACACACATGTGTCCATTTAAATAGTTTTCATTAAAACAAATTTGTTAAATTATATTAGTTTTTATATTTATTTCTAATTAATTGATAAAACATTTATTAAATAATATATTTTCCTAAGTTAGTTAATAATTTTGATTATCACATGTTTAATGAATATGAGATAGTTTTATTTTAAATAAATATAATAATAGCATATCGTGGTTCGTTTCAGCTTGGTGTTTTTTGAATGTAAGATATTGAAGAGATTAAATTTAAAAAGATGCATACCATAAAATATTGGGTTGTTATAAGAACCCTAAACATATTTTATATTAGAAAATATCCATGTACACCTACATTATCATTTAAACTAGGCACAATATGTAAATTATCCCTATTTGCCACCCCTTTGCTAATGTAAAATCTAAAAGGACATTACTAACATTAAAGGATATTCAAATTTCATTATATTTCCATTAAAATTATCTTTTATAAATAATATTTCTAGAAAATTAATTTAAAATTCATTACTATTTTATCTTGGATATGACCCTATTTGTAGAGAAAATTTGTATATTGTGTAATAAACTATATGTGAGGGATGATATTTGTGAGAATAAACTGTTGGTCTGGTAGTTTCATCATGATAAATTTTTTTGTTAAAGACAATAAAAAGAGACAAAAAAAATTCCAAACACTTATAGATTATTATTTATGATAATATAAAAAAATATTGGGTGTTTTTATCTATTAATCATGTTTCATTGGAAGTATCTCATCAAAAAAATATTTTTTATTTTGGACCAAATGTATAGCTTGGCCTAATGTATATTTCACCCATTAGTGGATATGAGTTGAGACTTATTTATTGTATTTTAAACTAAATAATTTCCAATTTCATGATTTATTCTATTTTGTATTTTAATATTACATATTCTTAACCAACATAATCATTTTAATAAGATGTATTTAGTGCTTGACCAATCTTCTAAGAATTACCCCATCCAAAATATTTAATAGATAGTGAAGATTTTGTGAAATTTTAATAATATTCATGTGAAGTATTTGTGGAGGAAAAAACTCTAACGTGACATTAGGTCATTTTGAATAAATAATGGAAAGTCAAATAATGTTTACCAATGCTTTAATATTTCATTAGTAATATTTCATCCGTGGGAATATAAGAACCAATAATATATATATATATATCCCATAACTAATATAACAAACCTAATAAAAAATGTTTACAAAATAAAGAACCCAATAAATGAGGATTTACATGAATAAATTAAATTATATGGTCATATGAGCAAAATTATTTTATTTAATTTATTATATGTGTAAATATTAAATATAAATTAGTCATGAATATTATAAATATATGGGTTTAATAAATAAAGATTACATCTATATCTATAGGTTGGAAATATATTTTCATGAAGTATCTGATAAGAAATATAATAGTATATTACAAATTCAAATAAAGAAAATTACTCTCTTTGAAATTTATATTTTATATAAGAAATATTATTAAATGAGGGATACCTAAAAATGAGTTTTTTGGTTTTTAAAATTTAATTTGGTAGAATCTATAACATAGATACAAAGAATATGTAATAATATATAGATATTTGAAAAATTGAGGTAGTCAATGGGTTAACAATGTTGTAACTATTATAAAATCATTTATATCTCTCAAAATTAAACACATGTTTCTTATTACATTTATAGATTTTATTTTTATAATTAAAATGTTCATATTAGAGTTCATCATTAAAAAATATATTGGGAAATTAAAATTAATATATTTAATTTAGATAAGGGTGATTTTTTATATTTTTTAGTACTGTTATTATATTGGGCAGAATATGTATCTACAGTGTACTATTTATATAAAATTTGATATTAATATTTTTATAAAAAATAATTTTTAATTTTTAATATAGATGTTTTATGATATTATTAATGAAATTAATTTTAAAACCACAAAAATTAATTTCCAAATAAGAATATATTTTTTATTATTGAAAAACATATAATACATTAATGAAATTTTTGTTGTAAACGTTTATTTTCAAAAATTATTTGTATTTTAATAGTATTAGAAAACAAAAAATGAAAACTTATTTAACAGATTTTAAAGGAATTTACATAAGTTAATTTTTTGGGGGATATATCATAAAATTATTTTATGGTTTTTATAATATTTAATCTATATACCCACCACTCCACACATTTCTCTCCATACCAATCATTTCAATTGTGATAGTTTTACAACATAGCCACAATGATATTTCCTCACTATTACATTGTGAAACATTGATATTTCTAGTGGTAATGGTTCCCAAATTTGGATGAAATTCATGGAAATGGTTTTCTGAGACCCCCTTTAAAAGTTTTCTTATTATATTTTCTCATGTCAAAATATTCCAAGATTATATCGCTTTTAGCCTCAACTTTCATATTTAATAATTATTCATTGTGTTCTATTTTAAACTATAAAATTTTGTTATATAAAACCTAAAATGAAACCCTTTAAGAACATGATGATATATATATTTTGTTCAATACTTATTGAGAATCTCCACTATAAATATTTAATATTATTTAAAAAGAATAGCTAAATTAAAAAAACCTTCATGAATAGTTTATATTTTCACATTGATATTATATATGATAGATACATATTCCTCAATTTTATGTTTTATTTTCAATTCACTACATTAGAACCCAATTTAATATCCTTTTAAAATACATTTTATATTATATAATTATAATAAAAAACCTTTATTATTTAAACCTTTTTTCAAATTTTATTAATTTTTATTCATATTATTTACCCCATATATCCCAAAATATTTATTCTTTAGGATAACGTGTTTATATAATCACATGGAAAAAACCTTTGCATTTAATATATATTTCATGTGTTTCCTTATTTTATAATATGTAAAGATAAATTATAGATAGAATTAATCTAGTGAGAAATGAGAAACTATAGAATGAATTTAATAATTAAAAAATTAATTTAAAATAGAAGAACTAAAGTGCTATAAAAGTTGACACAATGTAAGGTGATGATTGTTGACACACTGAATCGATGAGATCTATAAAAAATTGAGTACTTTTATATAAAGTAATTATAAATTACTTATGGTATAATAATGATAAATGGAATATAGAAATGTGAAAAAAAATTATTTTTTAAAATGTATGAATCTACCGATTCTAAATGATTTATGATTATCAAATGCATAGTATATCACAAAATATTTGGATATACCTTAAATACTATCAAATGACTAGTAGTTAAACCGAGGGATCCTATAAAATTAAAACATAACACATATAATTAAATACATATTTAATAGAAATATATTATTCTGATTGGAAGATGATGGAGAAATGATAACATGAATATTATTCGATTCTAAATTAGATTATGTAAGAGAATAAATAAGAATAACTCACTCCAACATTAATAAACTATAATATTTACAAACTCAACATTCATAAGGGAAAAGGATGGAATGTTTTACAAAATGAATAAAACAAATTATTCAATGTACTTGAATAACACAATAATGAATAAAGGTAGCTATACCAACAAAACCATAGACAATAAAATATATTAGAGGATAAGGGAATAACTATCAAATATTAAAATATAAAATAAAAAATAAAAATATTATTCATTTATCTCATAAAATTCGAAATGTAATAGAACTATATAATATTTAGATAAGCATCAATAATAAAAGGATGGAGATTACATAGAGTTATATATAATCAAATAAAAGATTGTACCAAATTATATATTCTATATTCCATTATCTAGGAATTGTTGATTATCTTATCAGATAGAATATTCTTCCGTTTTTCAAAATCATGGATAATAAAATATTATAATATTAACATTTTGATTTTATTTATAAACTTTTGATGAAAATTTTTATATAAAACTACATGAGAATTATGGTAGGTGATGATTTGTGAAATAAATTATTATTATATATGTCAGAAATAGTATCCAATTGATATGGTACCAATAATATAATATATAAAGATAACCATTTTATAATGACTATAGAACTAGTGTTTTTTTGAATCATAGGGTATGTAAGGTAGATTAAGATAATCAATGTCCAATGATAAATTATATAGAACATAAAATTATATTTAGAGTGATATATAAGAGATCATATTATCTGAACATCAATAACATGAATAAGATTATTTAAAATTTCATGTGTATTAATATAATATTGAAAAATATGACATTTTATGATCATTAAATTTATTTTATTAATTGATAAACACATCAAAAAATTTCAATTTCTAATGGCTGGGAGCTAACACTTGATTTTGAATATAAATAAATAATTAATTTATAAATGGTTTAACAAGAATTTATTCATATGAGAAACAGATGAAACATCAACACTAATGAGTATGTTTTTTATAAACTAAATTCAAAATTAATAATAAACTACCCAAATAATAAAATTGTTAATGTCCATATAATGTATATGGGGTGAATTATTGGATTATTAAAATATCCTAATGTTATGGATTAAGATAAATTCACTAAAAATCATACAAATTTAGATAATTATATAGTGGACAATGAAATATATTGAATAATGAATATTTTTCAACACATTTTTTTGAATAATCCATAATATTATACTCATTTGAATAAAACAAGTTGGTTTAGGGTATGAAAGTATCTCCACACCAAAACAAGATGGAAATGGGTACTCTATTTACCACATGATTTCTCACAAACTAATGGATAGATATTCCATAAATACATTTCTTAATCAGGTAGTATGGTTTATAGAACCTCATCCAAAAGGTGGGAAATATATGTCATCAATTATTGACAGAAGGGAGTCAGATCCACAAAATCCATTCTAATATTCTTCTATGAACATTATATCCCCACATAACATTTTATTTCCACAAAACCTATTCCTATGGTCTTGGTTTATTTTTTAGGATATTATTTTATCAGTTGTATGGGAAAAACTAATATATTGGTCAATGGTTATTTTTTTTTGATATTGGAATATTTTTTTATAATCCAAGGACAATTCCCCAAATTTATGATCTTAGACCATTTCTCCTCGCTCTAATTTCTAAGGAAATTTCTCCTAGATCGATGTATAATTGACATGTATCCATGATCTTGACTATATATTCATTTTACACATCTTAATGCTCCATGGATAATATTCCAAGCTCTATGATCAAAGGCCATTTCTTTCATCTCTATGTTCCAAGGAAATTTTTCCAAAATTTAGGATGTAAGGATATTTCACCCAGAAGTATGATCAATAGTTATTTATTTTGGACATATGCACTAAGATTATTTCTCTTAACTCTAATAACTAAGTCTATTATAAGCAAATATTAGTTTAATCCCCATTTTACCTAGGTTTTATCTCAAGGAACCTTTTATGTAACATTTAGCTCCAAGCCCATTTCACCTTTATTTGATCTCCATTATTATTTCTTATAGATATAATATCCATGGGAATTTCACCAACTATTAAGCTCAAAGTAAATTTTTCCCAATTATAATCTTCATGGCTAGTTCAACCAACTCTTATATCCAAGGAATGATCACCCAACTCTATGCCCCATGACCATCTCACATAACCCTTTGCTCTAAAACTAGATCACCCATATCAAACCATAAAGTATATTTTTTTTCAGTGAGGACCAAAGTAAATTCACATAAGTACCTAGTTTTTTTCAATAAATAGACCCAAATTGGACAATATTTAATGCAATTGGATGTCAAAGAGGCACCCAAATCCTTCTTTAACTAGTCTTCCAAACCCCATATAGATAACATTTTTATTATTCAAACCTATGTGAATTTCCCAAACATAAGGGTAATTGAGTCATCCGAATATAAAATCTCTTTGAAATTTCACTTCCACCCTAGTTATTATATGTTAGGATAAAGAAAAAAAATCCCCTAAAGAGATCTGAGATCCATCATTAGATCTATGTATGACCTTGCAAATTTTCATAGTTCTCACTATGAGTAAGAAGCCGTACTACCCATCATTAGGGTTATTCACCTTCACCAGCCCTCCCTTGGGAGGAGAAAATTTTGATATCCCTCACATGGTCTATAAACAATCAATATCCATCACTAGGGTCGTGTAACATTTCTTATCCCTCACATGGGAAGATCACCCTCAATATACCTCACTAGGGTTAAACACATTGGCTAACCCTTAGTAGGGGCCTTCATTGTTACTCACCCCTCACAAGCTTTAATCACCATTTATATCACCCAGTAGGTCCAGAAACCATTACATGTCCATCACTATTGATAAACAACATTTTTATCACTCTCTATGGAAAATAAACCCTTAGTGACTTTACTACCGAAATAAGCTTCATTTTTTCTACCATGACAGTCTACCATGTACTCCCCTATTTCAGGGGTAGAGAACTAATTCACCGAGGTATCAGATTGAGGATTCAATTCCCTAAAGTCCCTATACATGGGACCCATTTCACTGAAGTATCCTGTCAGGGATCCAATTCACCTAGGAACCATTTCATGGGCTCCAAATCATCCATGTCTCCCATATATGGCTTATTTTTTTCAAATTAAATATATATGGTAACCAATTACACCAGGCCTCACTCTGTTGAAAATATCCCACACCCATATTCTAGGGATCCAATTCACCTAGGTCCAACACCATGGATCGAATTCAAATTGGTCACTAATTCATCATGTTCTTGAACCTGGACTCCCATTAGACCATGAATATATACATATACTAAAATTTAGTCCATTCTTAAACATAGTCTCCACTCCAACGAGGGTTGTATACAATTTTATCTTGTCAGATCATGTCCCATACATGTTCGCCAATTCTATCTATACATATGCAGGGGCTTCACTCCTCTTACATCACAATAATTGGGATATAATCCATTGAGGTCCACAACATAGACTCCACGCTACCAAGGAACATATACATGGCCTATACTTCCCTCAGTTATTTCTTCAATAATCCAATTCACATTGGCCTCTATGAATTTGGCTCAACTCCTCCCAAGTCCCACGATTTGGCTCATTTCTCTACAAACACACCTCGAGTCTAGATAATCTCCTTGGTTTACTCATATACATTGATTTGATATACTCTTATTGGATTACTTTAACACTTTAATATGATATACTAATCATGGTTTCCATATATTCCTAGAGTTAAGATACATCCCTTGTATCCCAAGTATATTTTCACTTATATTTCCATCCAAATTAAACCATATATGGTCCTCCTAATAGGTGTAATCCCTATAACCGACCCACAATAGATCTATATTCCTATAATAAAACTTAGGTTTATCACCTATGAATGACCCACTCATTTCCCTTATTGGTTTATCTCATGTGAAATGGTTGATATTATTTAATCTCTGGATTCCAAAATTTTCTTCAAAAAGTGCCTTGGAAGATGTAGGAGCTATAAGAAATTCTATAAGAAGTATAATGGTTAACCTGATGTGAATACTTTAATGGTTCAAGTAATCGATCAAACATGCAATCTTACTTGTGATTCAACATTTTTTTGTGTTTTAATATTTTCCTAGAGAATTTTTTTATCAAATGGAATAACTATATATTCCTTTGAATACCATGATTTTTATACATTCTAGTGGAACCCACAAGACTACTCAAGATTCTCCACTCAATCAGATATAATAATGGACACATGCATCAACATTATGGAGTCTATATCAATTGTACTATACATATATTCTCACTTACCCAATGCCTCTGTATCTCATTAGTTAACATTGTGGGTTAGTAATACAATATATATTTTTCAATCTTTAATTTTTTGGAGTCTTATGAAATTCATTAGAGGATGATTCCTTATACACCATCTTACCAACAATATTTCATAGGGAAGTAGGTAATGAATTCAAGAGAATGTCCCTAGATCACATCAACATACACATCCCTTAACAAAGATAGGTAGATGATGACACCTACCATGTCATTGAATCCAACTAAGAGTTTATTATGAGGGATAATATTAATATTTTTTAGATGTGTGACCCCATTTATAATAGAAGTTGTAGTGAAAGTTGTTATTGTGTTGGTTACCGAAACAAGGGAATAAAAAAGATGAGCCTATTATGGTAGTCATATACTTCAACAAAAGAGTGGGTCAACTCACATAAAAATTCCAACATCCAGAAGGCTAAAGTTCATATCTCAATAGTGCATTGAAGAATGTTCCAAATCAACAAAATTAAATAAGATTCATAATTCACCATAACTAGACTTGGTGATATTATAATCTTTGCTATAGCACTATACATATAGTTTGGTGGAGTTTTTACTATTTTAACACTAATTTTACCTATTATATAATCAATGTATCATGAATTGTCCATGATAACATATACATTTCATTAATTTAAATTTTCACATCCTACAATATGTTTTACAGTAGTAAATTATATTTTTGTTGATCCAATTGATGATATCAATAAATCTGGTAAATAAAATATTTTCATGGACATTATTATGTTCTATTCAATACTTGATGATGGTGATATCACATAATTATAAGAGAATATTCCTCTATTAAAATCCAAAATAAAGGGATCAGAGAATATATATGTTGAATTTCTTAGGGGAAACATAACCAAAATATATCCTTGTCTCATTGAAAAAAACATTCCTCATTCATCCGAACCTCTTCATTAGGATGAGGTTCTTTAATAGATAATATATGATTCATTTAAACCCATCAACTTGAGATCATAATATTCATCCCATTTGACATATATATTGATGGGTTTTCACTAATTCCCACTAATGGGGAGACACCAACATCTAATTCAATAATTTCACTTACGGATGACTTAAAAAGATGTATTCCAGGAAATACCAGGTTATATCACTAAATGTATGAATCACTTAAATAATTATATAGACTAACACAAAAATACGTTAATCCAAATCTAGAATCGGTGGATTCTTATCCTTTTGAACCAAACATCATGAATCCTAACATCTCAACTGTCAAATAAATGAGTGATCATAGGAAGAATGTCACTCATATTTCCCAATTGGGGAAAAATAATTGGAATATGATAACAATAATATTATTTGATTATTTTATTCTTATTTGATACGTTATAAGGACAAATATTTTCTTGTTACTATATATTTACTGCTAGGTTTATTAGTAGATGTGGTGATCGTTGTTAGTAATTACTTTTCTTATTCAACTCATCACTGAGGAAAATTAATATTATTATACTATAAAATTAAAATTGGTAGGATATTGAGATATCTATTGAATTCAATTAAAACTCTAAGGGTATAAAATATTTATTTGATATATAGCATCCATATGAACAATTAATGGAAAACAATGTGGAAGATGTAAAGGATGAGTTTTAAATTATTCTAATACCACTAACGTATCCCGATGGATTTTATGTTCCAATGATTAAAGTAAAATGTTTAGAGGTTTATATTTATAGGAACAAGTAATGATACCATGAATAATGAATATAATAAGTCTATAACATAGGGAAGGAATGAAAAACCACTTTTATCATAAATGAAAAAATTTGGAGACGACATGACCTTGAAAATAAAAAATGTATTTTTTTTGAAATCATGATCATGTTATAGGTAAATTAATCCATGACCTAAAATTATAAAAATAAAATTACTTTAAAAATTATTTAGGTTAATAATGTATTAATTTGTACTCTAATTATTGAGCTATCCATCTTATACTAGTCCAGATGATCCATGAATGATTCTTCTTGAATGACCAGCTAAAACTAATGATTGATGATGGACCTAAAGACTATGTGCCATCTGATTTGAACATTATCCATGAAGAATAGGAAGAATGGGAAAAGGTGTCATATGAGGTTACATAGGAGTTGGATTAATGTATGATATGAGGTTCAATCGGTCTATTTCCATCCAAAATCATAGAAAAACTAAACCAATTTGTCTTCACTACAACATCCTCCATAACTATCTCTATATTAAATTATTTTTTACCACCTCTAACTATTTAATAAAATAGGAATAGATTAAAAAATAAACTTCAGGGGTCCATATGGATCACATAACTGGTCTAGAGACATATAAAAATTATTCCTTCAATATAAGGATATTTGAGTCATATATCTAAATAGACTAATGGCCATCATCCAACTAAACCAAATCCTTTTCTGATAAGGAGAACCATTTCAATATTGTGTCCATCTATATGATTCATGTCATGCCTGATGTATTTTCATTTTTTTATAAAGAGTTTACTCCAACTTGGGATGATAAAATAGTAATATATTCATCTAGAACTGAATTGGATTTTATAACTAATAAAAATTTAATTGCGGAATAGGATCATGTAGGTACTGCCCTTATATCTGAATAAGGCATCATCAAACTTTTTTGTTCATTAGAATAGAATGTCGATAGAGCATGCACCTAAATTCAAAAGAATATACAGCCACCATATACCACATCATTACTCCATTTATCAATCAAAAAATCACTCCAATAGGAATTGTAATGGTTTTGATAATTCTTTGTATGTTAGTCCCAGGAGGCTGAGAATTCTATCTATACGGAAGAAAAAACATGTCAGTTATGGTGGGAATACAGATATATCTTTTACATGATCAAAAATCATATTTATTTATATCTTCTATCTTTTGAAATTCCATAATCCTCTAATAAATGTATTATTTATAATGAAGTACCCCATTCCATTTTGTAATTTTAAAATCATTCACCCCATATATGTTTGAGTATGAATATTTTTCAACCATAACATTTTCAAACAATCCATAGGGATGTTGGTCCTCTCTAGTCAAGGGGTGGAATCATAAATTCTGAAATTATTAATATCTCTCAAATTTTCATCTACATGTATATTTATTTAGTTTATAATTATTATAATTATACCTCAACAATGTGACCATGCCGATGGGAATATATGTGGAAAACATGGAAGGAAACATTATTATTTTCCCACATTGAATGTTTAAGTATTCTATAATTCATCTCAATAAAACATGTTTTTGAGTATTTTACTATAACATTAAGAATTATTTGATTAGTCCCACAATGATTAAGTGAATGATATAGGATGATTTGAGAGACCATAAAATTTACATCCCTTATCATTAATTGTAAGAGAAAAAATTGATACGTGGTTATTATTTAAATAATATATTTAGAATAAAATGATTTATAGGGAAAAGGAGATAGTGACTACAAAATCCTTAATTCTACCATGTAATAAAATTGATTACAATACATATGTTTTTGTTTTGTCCCAACTAGGTTTTTTATAGTCGGTGGGGTGAATTAGGGTTTAATGGATTAATGAAATCATCCATTATTCTCTTATTTATTGTAAAAAAACTATATTCCCTCTTATTTTCACATTAGTGTATATAAATTCATAAATAAATATATGCAATGGAAATAATTATTTTGCTTTGATACATCTAATTGGACAAGTCCAATGGTAACAGACTTTTATTGTTTCTATTTTATGGAATTCACTATAGTGAACTATTGTTATATGGTTTATAGAGGACTCACAATATCCTTATTTTCCATCCAATAACACTTTGATAATTCTCTTCCCTCTTAAATAATTTGAACATATTGATCCTCCAAAAGATTCATCTATTTTTTTGAATTAGCTTATATTTTGTACACACATATGTATGTTTCTAGGGATGCTCGTATTTTAACCTAAGAGATGAAATCATTTAATTTATATATGATTTGGTTCACATAAATCATTTTTTCATAAATTCTATTCTCCTTGTGTATTTTGGTTTTCACAACATGATTTGATCGCAATAACCCCCCCCCCCCCCCCCCCGTATTTCATTACATGAGATGCACGGTATATTGTATTATTTTATCTACCATATATACTTTAGCCTTTTTGAACTCACATTAATGGTCACAAATCACTACATAGAACCATATATATAATAATTACACATACATCCTTGAATGTTTATTATTAAATGTGTAATATTTTTTAACCAACATGAATTCTCAGAAATATATATCTTATTTTATTTTCAATATATAGAAAATAAAGTGGTTAATAGGTCCTTATATAAGCAATAAATATGAAATATATTATAATCACATATTATTCTCTAATACTTTACAAAAAAAAACCCATCATTGTAATGGATTCTTCCTCATGACCACTAAAAATGAAATCATTACATGTTAAAGTGATTCAATTTCAAAATCCACAAGAATATTTTATGGTTTTTAAAATTCATAAGCCTATTGAATGTGAAAAAAATACATACCACATAGATATCATGATTATCTTATATGGTCTTCATGAATCAAAAATGGTATGTGTAATCCATATATAATCTACCATTTCCCCTTCATCTTTTATGCCTAAATATTTAGTGAACAATAGAAAACATCGCCATTGTTAAAACCAACTTATGAGAAACCACTAGACCTTTTACAAAAAGAATTTGTCATCATTCACAAAACCCAAAATATCTAAAATGCATATTAGAGGTATTTTTAACCAACATTATCCCTATTTTGGTTTTTGTAAAAAATATCGCTAACATTTAGAAAGACATGTTTCTAACAAATTTAATTATATTATAGACTTCCTTAATCAATCACTATTCACATAATGAAACTCCCATTATTGATCAACGACTCCCTCAATATGTATTTCAATCCGACATAATGAATGAACAGCATGAGAAACTACAATAATAACAAAATACAATCAAGGAAGGAATTCATTATCAAACCCTCCAAATGTAATCTTTCTTAACACAAATTAATTTTGAAACCCCGTTCAGATTAGTGATGGTGATAAATATCAACATATTTCAGGACTTTAGCACTCGATAACACTACATATTCAACCACACATGAATAATAAATTTTATCATGATACCAATGTAATTATTTCATGATTTTTAGTTAATAAAGGAATTACATCATCATTATTTAATTTATATATCTCCCTTATTTATATATTTACCTAATTCATCATGAAATATCTCTCTCTATATCGATAACTTTTCTATCTTTATGATTTCCCCCCGTTTTTTGAACTAAACTAATGGCCACTCTTTTATGGCATGTAATAGGTAAAATGACATAGATAATCCCATAATAAAAAACAACATTCTTTAGAGATTGGGGTTCCCACATATACACTATTCTTATATAGGGAGAATAATTAATTGTGATTTCTAACTAATTCTATTCAAATTCTTCTTTAAGTAAGGTTATTTTCATGATGTATTTTTCATTATGTTTTATATTCACAAACACCAACTTCACTTGCCCATGTTACAAATTCTCATTGATAAAATTATACTTCATTTCTATGTTGCTAAACCTAGATTGATATACATGATTTTTAAAAATATTTATTACAATTTAATTATCAATTTGGATTCTGATTGAGGAAATCACTTTAACTCCAAAGTCATCAAGATACTTCATCATCCACATTAAATTCGTGTATTATTAATTAGTTGTAATATATAAATCTTCTAAAGTTATTATAGAAATTAAATCTATCTTATTTCTATTCTAATAAATATACAGTGTTCCAAAATAATACTCCATGCATGTTATTGAATTTTATCATATGAGAAAATGATAATAATAACAAATTAATATTCCAATAAATCTTGTTTTATTTTTTCATTGTAAATCAAAAAAATAACACCAGGCCTTAAATATACTATTTAATACTATTAAATTCGATAATATTTATTTATTTACAATTAAATTGATATTGTTCTTCTTGGATGTGTGTAAAATATATCATGTTTTGTCAAATTCATGCCCAACAAGCTTCCAATGTTTTGTGTGCATTCTGTGGCACTAAAAACTTTTCAATAATTACCCCTTATCAATTTCATTCTGGTGTAAAACTAAGGTGTCATCTCCATTGAATCCCCCATTCCGAATATTATCAAAAACTCATTAGCATATTTAGTTTAAGATATGTTGTTCCTTGATTTTCATTTATCACTTTCAAACTAATGGAAAATGTTATATATCTTATCATTTTAATTTTGATCGTGTAATTCATGAATTCATTATTTTTTTCACTATGATTATTTCAAACTACCAGGAATTATGTTATGGATAATCACTAAAACCCTCATCCTCTATTCACTGTCATTATTGAAAAATATATTGTTATCTACTCCCTGATGGTAAAAATTGATCTACTTAAAATACTGATAACTTATTCAATACCATCCTCTTAGTGATTGATTTAGTGAATAAAAATATCTTTTAAGGAAAAATATTATTCTCATTATCATGAATGAGAAATCCATCAATTTATTCAATGTACACCTCTCCATTAAAACATTATTCAGAAATTATAACTTTAAACCCTTTTAAAAGACATTTAATTATCATTGAATTGTAATTTCTCAGAATAGTTGAGTTACCTATATCCATATCATGTTTGAAAATGTCACATCGACGTAAATTCCTTCAATTGGGGATTACCAACAAGAGACCAATCATGTTTTTTTAAAGCGTCATTTCATTCTCATTTAACATGTTATGGAAGACTAATTTCTTCCTAATGAAATTATTATATTTAATACTCAAATAAATCTCCCAAATTTAATTTTCCTACTTTGGTAATGAGTTTTATTCATTTATTGATGCCAATTATCATCCTATAATGATTCTTCAAAGATTTTTGGCCCTACCTATGATAGGAAATATTATATATATATATAAATTCTATTCTCCTAATTTTCAATGACTCTTCTGATCCACAATAGTTTTCATATTTTAAATTTTATCCCATCTATTTTTTTCGATACAGATACTGGTATAAATACATTTGTTTCCTCATTATTACCTTCCTATGAATTTTCCTCTAGTAATTGTACACCCTTGAAGATTCAAAAATATTCAGCATTATCCCCCCAGAAACTAATCAGTAATTTGCTATGGATTATTCACTACCTATATAACATTGATATAATTTAGCTCACAATCCATTCCTATATAGTTTTTGAATAATTTATATGATTCTATTTTTTCTAAGTAAAAAATATATATCTTAATCTCTAAGGTATTAAAACTTCTTTTGTTTCTTTATTCATAACAAAAATCCTACTTATGAAGGTTTAATAGAACATAAACTCCATATTATTTCCATAATACCATTAAAAATGTTTTTTTAAACACATATACATGATCTAGATATCTCAAAACATTATATTGATGTTATGACTACCTACATTCAAAACTTCTTTAGTATGTATTTTTCAATATTAATAGTCTTATTTTTTAGGTTATTAATCTAGATTATTCTATGAAATAAAAAATTCTAGTAAGAATCCCTCACTACTAAATAATTTTTCCTTATCCTATGGATTTTAGGATATTCTTATACTTTTATATAGGATAAATTGGTGCCATATCAGTTCATAATTTCTGGAATTTTTTATACAAAAATAATATTTACCTCCCTCTATTATTTTGTTGTTCAACTGAACGACTCATATTTTTTAGTGATAACCAAAACTAATTCAAGCCTAATATAATTATCAATAAAATGAAAGTAATATCAGTTTCTATCATTGGACTTTGGGGTAAAATCTATTATACATAATTAGGGTCAAATCCAAGAACTATTGTTACCTTCTATTATTTTTTCTTGTAAGTATTTCGAGTAACAATACATTTTTAGACTGAATATGACATGTGAGTGTGATAAAGTGTTATCTTTGTGAGAGCCAAATATTTACCTCTTTTCACCTAATCTTCCTATTATAGTTAGATTAAATTTCCATGTTTATTATAGCACAATGTTTTTTCTTCCTCTATGAATAGAAATCACAAATCATTTTCTCTATATAAATTATAGTTCTTCTCCTTCCTATCCTTATACTATATCATCATAATACCATCATTTACCTTTATGATACATGTCTTAATTTAAATTTATTTATTTCTCCTTCTCCATATTTTTTTAATACAAAGTATTTTTTTAGAGGACATCAGTGACCATGATTTTTACATGGCTCATATCTTTGACAAAATTGGTTTTCTCAAATAGACAAATTTTAGGTCATTCATCATTTCTAAACATGACACCATATTCCTTTCCATTATTTATTTCTATTATAATACCTTCACTTTTCATCATATGGGGTATGATTCAACCATCATTAATCCATAAACTGGCTTGATCTAATACATGAAGTAAAATCCAAATAACCACTAAATGCTCAACACTATTTTCCCGATCTATTCTTTCATATTAACACTTATTATTGATATAAATTCACAATATTATTTAAAGTGTGATGGATTAAATTCATCATGAAAATAATAAAATTAATTTCTTATTTTTTCCCAGTGTCATGATTCATTAAGCAATTATGTCTGGCCACTATGGGTCTTCATCTATACATTCATCTGTATTATAGATGAAAAACATATATCCATATTTCAAAATCCTCCATTCCAAAAATAGTGACAATTTGATTCATTCATGGAATTTTAATCTCTATTAACCAATTTTTTTACTTCTTCTCTTTGGAACCACATGTTAATAGAATAGTAATTTTTCTAATTTTTTATTTTCCATGAAAATAACACCTAAATTTATGTGAATCATTGTGTGTCCTTGATATGACAAAAATATTATCTTGGGTTATATGAATATTATAATTCCATTCTATAAAAAAATATAACTTCAATAACATAATTGGTGCTTATGGTCTAGTTTTTACCATCAATTAATTTATTTTGTGATCAATCCCCTTAACGTCATTGTTATACTAAAGTGTCATTGTTTCCTCATAACAGTCATTTGTCTATCTTACTATATCTATGATATCCACATTATATTTATCAATTAATTTTGTTTCCTTCTATACAAATTCCACACCTAAGGTTAGGATTTCTTATTTCTTATCAATTATTAATTATATAATTTCTAATTCTTCTATAAGTCCATCAATAACACTTAACTATTCATCTACTTTGAGAATATACTCACTGAATTTATCTTTCATTTATAGTTTTTTATATTTTTTGAAAGGAATCACATGACATAATCAACCTATTCCTATTCTCT
Source organism: Viscum album (assembly GCA_963277665.1). Taxonomy (NCBI): domain Eukaryota; kingdom Viridiplantae; phylum Streptophyta; class Magnoliopsida; order Santalales; family Viscaceae; genus Viscum; species Viscum album. Next base: position 604,431,572 of record OY728139.1, on the reverse strand, counting down.
ATGTCCATCCCATGTGGCATTGAATGAAACCTCCTCAGAATTAACCTTTTCCATAACATCATTATCCTCATTTATCATCTTGTATACTATAGAATTACTTAAAAACTTCAAATTTAGATCCATTGGATCATTATCCTCTCATATAGAGTTGATTCTACTAAAATAGGTGTAATTTTTATTATGTTCTGTTTCAAAATCATCATGTCATTTTTTGATTATCCAATATTATTCATTACAATATAATAAAATTCACATTATCATAGAAAGAAATGAATTATTCATTTTGGATCATCCTCATGTCCCCATATTTATTCCATAGAACATGAAATATTGAATAGAATAATTTTCAATTTCCATAATTTTTATTCATAATATTTTACCACATGGTATGCGAGTATTATCATAATATCATGTTGTGTATATATTTTTAGAAAAATATCGAACTAAGGAATTGATAACTCTGTAATCATATTACTTCTCCCTTCAGTCTACATTAGATAAAGCCTCACTAGTGGTGCTAACCAAGATACCGTGTATAAAAGTTACATATATATATATACATAACTAATTATTATATGAAGCATTTCATCTTGATACTTCCTTACTAAATTTTTTTGCCTTTAATATTAGAATCCCTTTGTTATTAACATCTTCATAGATTCACTTGAGAGTGGCTAAATCACTATAATCATTAGATATGATACAATTTGTTTTTCCCATTATGATAAAAACCATAGGGTAGATTAGGGTTTGATGGATTAAAGAAAATGATTCATTAATTATGAAACATTATTAAATAAAACTATTTTCTATATTCTTCAGTAAGAAATGTTTAAAAATATAGAAATAAAATAATTAAACAAAATCAATGTTTTTACATTTTTTACTAATTGGTATAGTCTAGGAATCCTATGAAGGTTATCTCATAAATGAAATAGAATCAACTATATAAAACTATTGTTAAAATTCTTCAAGGATACTCAATTTAAAATAGTATACAAAAAATAAGACAATGAAAACATATTAATCTCTCTAATGAGATGAAAGCACTACTCATCCAAAAGAATTTTCCTTTTCTTTAATAAGCTCAAATTTTATACGCACATATGTGATTATGTCATGAATATTATTTTTCACCAAGGGTATGAAATAATTCATTTAGTGTAATATTTGACATATAGAAAACTAATTCATGTAATGTTCTTCTCCATACGTGGTTAGTTGTTCCTCATATGATTCTAGCAAGTGATGTCAACTATCACATACACACAATTTATTTAATTACATTATTTTCCTTATATTAGGTATTAATTGATATGTCAGGAATACTATACCATTCACAAACTCTATTCCACGATCATTATTCACATTGTAACATTTTACATGAACCAATTCAACATAAACCATTATACAGTTGTTTTTTACTATGTAATACATTCAAAATTATCATAGATCCCATCAATGTAAACCCTCTAATTATTTATTATTGATGAAATTTATGTTATTATTATAAATATATATATTAAATGTCCCTAAAAATTAATTATTCATAAATTAATATTCACTCACCAACCAAAAATCCAATTATTATAATGAAATCCTCTTTTTGAATATGAATTATTGAATCATTTGGATACTTTGTGATCCCATTTCATAGACCATGAGATTCACACAGGGATTCACATTTTCATCCACATCACCTCTATGAGGAACAAGCTTCTAAAATTTCTCACATGATTCTCTTATGTGATCTACCTTAATCCTTCACGCTCATCATAATTCTTATAAATAAATCATACCCTAATTTTCATTCTTCATAAAAAAAGATTGAAATCACTATGAACCATTTCAATCATGAATTTATTCTTCAAGGAAGACACTATATCTATTCCAACAACAATAATTATTGAAAAACAATAAAATTGTTTAATTTATGATATGATGGATTTTTTCAACAATATAAAAATAAATTTGGGTCTCTCATCTATCACTAGTAGTCATAACAAGGTAAATTCCTTTAAAAATTAGCTTGTGGATATATTCATCATATGTTTTTTTAGAGAATCAACTCCTTAAAAGTCAAATGATTCAGGTATCCAATGAGGTAGTTCTGTGAGATTATCTATGTAATGCCCCGACCCTAGATTCCCACAGTCTGTGCATTATTTTAATACGTTGGCATGATTACAAGGAATCATGTCCCGAATGACTGATCAGTTTAGAAGTCTTGGAAAATAGATTACATACATGAACATCACATTACACTTTCTAACATCCAACAGAAAAAATAATCCTTTTAGAATTCCATTTTTCTCATAGTTTAACCCTGCATCTCAAACATAAAAGACTTCTTGGGATCCAAGGAAAATAAATCATAAGAAAGGACCGATCTCATATTATCATTAAGGGTAAATAATTTAGCGGATGCTATAAACTTTTAAGGCAATATTTGTAATAAAAAAATAGCCTTTTAAACATAAATTTGAAAATAATATGGAAGAAATAAATCAAACATTACCATATAAAAATGTACATGGATGTTATACTAGTCGAATAATCACATGTAATAACTAAATTCTTAATGAGGGAATGTATAGTACTGGACTTTAATTTTTGTGACACTGACTCGTGCTAGGACCTAGGGGATAACTGTAACCGGACCCCAACCTGGAGAGCCTCTATAACCGGACTCCATCCTGGAGAGCCTCTGTAACTGGACTCCAACTCGGAGAGCCTCTGTAACCGGAATCCAACCCGGAGGTTCTACTGTAACTAGACCCTAACCTGGAGGGCTTAATTTTACCAGTCCCCAACCTGGAATATACTAGTCCAAAACATTCATCTTAAGAAAATGTTGAAATATAACATAAACATTCATATTAAAACTATCATAAGAAATGTCAACACATTAAACATAAACCAAGAATGGCCTAAAAATAACTCATCCATAGACAAATATATCACAAAACCTTAAATACAATATGGAAGATTTGTATCAAAATAAATAAACTTCAAACAAGAGTAACATTTATCAAAGGATGTTGACATAGTTGAAAATATTTTGTAAAACTCATTGGGAGAAATGTCCCTTTTTCATGAAAACATTTAAGAGTCACACAATTTAAAAAGGAAGAAATTTAAAGAAATTTTGGAATCAAAGTTTCCCATACCACTTTGAAACTTTTGAAAGTAATTAACATTTTAAAAACATTCATGTCCATATAGATAAATCCTTAAAAAGCATTTTAAAAACATGGACATTAATGAGAATGATTGAGAAGAATAAATACTTAAAACATTTAAAATGATTTTTTAGTGAAAATTTCCCTTAGAATAATCCCTTTTAAAACTCTTTCATGAATCATGGACATGGATAATAAATACATCCCAATAGATACTTACATAACAATAACCTCGGATAAAAAAATATTGTGAAATTAACCCTTACCTTGTACTTTCCCTTTGGTTGAGAGTACATTTAAACTCATGTATAATGAAAATAGTATGTTATTAAATTATTACAGAACCATATTCATATTTCTTATGTCATACATGATTCATTTATTACTTTATACTACCAATTTAAAAAATATTTCCATGTTAAATTTACATTTCGGGTAATAATCGATTTCTTTTTCATACGTATTTTAAATTGTTATTCATGATCGTATCATTTAGATCATGATTTAAATACATAAATCATATAAAAATGATTTACATATCATATATATTTAGAATATAAATATTTATAATAGATAGATATATGAAATGAAAAACACCGTTTTTGGAGACGGTAGGTCGTACGTACGCATTAATGTTGTTTCTGTTTTCATATTGTATTGAATGGAAGAAAGTGAATGAGATGAATTTATATGTATATATATATATTTCCAGTAGCATTATTATGTAATATATTACATAATTATAAATATAATTTTTTATAATCACCATTGAATGGTGAATGTGGAAATGAATCTCTTCGCGTCGTGGAGACGGTAATCCGTACGTATGCACGAGCGATAATGTCATTCTTTTGTTATTAAAATCGTATATAATTATATGGTATATCATATATATATATAATCATCATCATGTTATATTTATTATTTACATCAATTATACACAATTATTATACCCATCCAAATAATAATATATTGAATAACAACTACACCATGACGTGGAGACGGTAAGCCGTACAAACGCACGTATGGGGACATGTCATTCAAAGGATGGATAGAATAATGAATATAGTTGTACCATAATTATAATAACATCATATTATATAAAATATTCTGGAGTTATTATTTTAGAGTGGAAACAACAAAGAAATAAGAAGTGTAAGAATAAAAGAACATGAAAGAGGTGATTAAATATTTACCTCTTCTTCGGCTTATCCCTTTTGATTTGATCAATAGGGATCTTTAGGATGGATTTCTGACTAAAGTAAGGCCTCTAGGATGAAGGGAGGACAATTGAGAGGATATATGGTCTGGGGTTGTTTGATCCAAATGTCTTTGAAGGTGTTAATTTGAGAGAAGGTGGAGTGCCCTTTTTTAAGAGGGGTGAGGGGCCTCTTAGGAAAAGATTGAAATATTAGTTTATAATAATATCATATTTGGTTTATAATGTCTATAAATTGATTTATTTCGAAGATAAAGTAGTGATGTCTCTAAATACTTTCAACCAATAGGTTTTATACAAGTTTATGTTACCATTTTAACCTTATCTTTTATATTTAACTCTAAGTTAAATAATTTAACTTTTACCATGTCTTTTTCTATTCTTACAGTATATGGTTAATAAACATACAATACAAATCCAAAAGAACCAAAAGTGGTTCATGAATGAAATATATATTATTATTTATGCCCTTGGACTGATCTTTAGATTTTTAGGAATATTATATCAACCAATAATATAGTATTTTCTTTAAAATTTAATTTAAGTCAATTTTGACACTATTTGGTATTTTGTTTTTCTGAAAGTCATAAAAACCTTATCAATTCGAAACAAATTTATATAATCAATCATAAAATGTATTATTATCCAATAAAATTATTTTAATTCATAAAAAGTTTCAAATTACATTTATTTGGATATTTATAATCTCAATTATTATAATCTTTCATTAATAAGGTAATTACTGCATCATCATTATGTCATAAATAAATTAAATTATTTAATGTCTCAAAATTATAAATAAAATACCATTATGTATGAAATATTTTTATATGTTTAATTAATATTTATAGTCTAATTTATCTTATGTATAACCATATATTAAAATGTTTTAGTTATAAAAACATGAATTTAACAATTTTAACTCTTCTTTAAATTATATAATTATAAATTTCCCAATCTAATCCAAGTGGACCTAAAGGGTCATATTTTATTCCTATGGTTGTTTTTGGTCGAATATAACTTATCCAATAGAATTAGGACATGTGTTAAGGTAATTATAATATCATTTTTCCCTTCATTACCATATTTACTTTTAACTGTGGTAAATAAAGTCAAAAGTTACTATTCACCAAAAATTATTTTCATCTTATTGAACAAAATTTTACATACTGAGGTTAATTGTATCTCTTAGATTTTTGAAATTCAACTCACAGAAGTAGTAATATTATGTTTTATGAAAATTTTCAAATGCTCCTAGAAGGTGGGTAAAAGTTGGTAAAAAGATCAATAAAATTTTATACATCTAAACATATTATAAAATGACTCCAATTAATTAAATTGAAGATATATAGGTATTATGTATAAATTTTGACCAAAAATAAATTTAAAAAATTAACTAATTATTTAAATAAAATGTCAGTTTTAAACAATAAGGTAGAGTTTTCAGAATTCATCAAAAATAGAACGTTTTCATAAAAATACCAAAAATTAACCCTATGCTAATTTTGATATTATGAATTCAAAAATGAATTATATTATACCAATTTCAGAACATATAAGTTTCATTAATTAATTTAAAATTAATTTTCGTCGACAAAATGAAAAATAGTATTTCTAAGAAATAATAACTATCAAAAGACTGACACTTGTTTGTGTCCAATTTCAATGTGAAATTACATCCAATGACCAACATTGGATTAAATGGTAAAAATATAATCTAATTATACATCCAAACCATTAAAATTTATCATTGAACATTATAATTATTTTGATTTAAAAAGTTGTTTTTAGTTAACATATAGTATTTTTCTTTACTATTCACCCAAATATGAAAGTTATCAGATAAACACCAATAATTTAATGAAATTAAATATTTATGTCCTAATTCAAAAGAAGAAGATTATTTTATCAAATTTAATATATAAAAGTTTCCACTATTGGATATAAAATGGGTTCTCCATTAAAAGTTGGTAAATTTTCATTTTTGAAAAAATACCTCTTTTATCCAAAAACATTAATTTGTTCTTACATTATGTCTAAGAAACTCATAATATGGATTCTAAAATCATTAAGATTATATAAAGTTCAAAATTCAGTTAATACAATTCATAACTGCTTTTGAACGGCTAGTTTGGTATGTCGTGTTGCGCTAGAACTCAGTGTTGTGTGTAGTGCAAGTTATTGAATTAATTTGAAGAAAGAACGTACTATGAAAAATTGGGGTGTTACATTCTTCCACCCTTCAATAAATTGCGTCCTCTCAATTTGAAATTTTTCTTCGAAAATTAAAGGTTGAAAATAGAAAGTACCTTTGTGAGAAAACCTACATCAAAAATTAAGTTAAAAAATTTAGTCTTAATAAGAGGAAAAGGGAAATGAAAGGGTCGCCACAAAATTATGATATCGATTATGAGAACATTGGTGGAAATTAGAGACACATATTCGGAGGGAAATGTAAATATTTATAGGCAGTGATTGAGGTCATCAATAAAAAACAAGTGTAAAATTGAGGGCCTCAGATTCATCAATCTAAGATGATTTAAAACACCATTGGTTCGACAAAACATAAGGTATTAGGGTAACAAATTTTTGGTTTTAAGATCCCTTCCCTAAAGTTTAAGAATTAATTTACCCACATAATTAGAAAATAATTATATATATATATATACATGACAAGTATAGTTTCATCTTTAAACTAATTCCTACCACAAACTCATCTTTCACTCCAAAAGATTTCAAAAAAATATTCTATTTATCCTAATCGTATAGGGTTTGAAAAATAATAAATTTATAATTCACCTATAAAACCCTTTAAAAACATGATTATACAATCTCAGGACATCACGTAGTCCAGTGGTAGGAGATAAATCCCAATCGAACTATGGTTGAGGGTTTGATTCCCACATCTTTGTCTGAAATGACGGTTTGTCACATGGTCTGTGTGTTTTCCTTTTTATAACAATCCAAAAATAACCTTAACAATAGTATCCAATTTCAAACATATTCCATTAAATACTTTATAATTATCTAAAATACTTCAATCCAAACTCAAAATACAAAATTTATAGGGATGTTAAACACAATGAATATCCTTTTTGCCTCATAATAACATTTGAACACCTTTATCATGTATTATTTTAAAACATGGTAACACCCTAAATTACCATAAAACCTTATTGATTACATTCATTCTCCCTTATCCTTTATATAATACTGGATATATTCCTTATATCCAAAAAATTTGAATATTCCAAAAATGATGAAATAAACAAACTATTAATCAGGTCCATGGATGTCAAGAATATCCAATATATTTTATCCAAATCAACCATCTCTTATTCCAAAATCACTACCTCGTTATCAGGACCATATTAAGGATTACCTTTCCTTCAACCATGTATTTTCCAAAAAGTGTATCTTACTGTTAATTCAATTTTCATAGAACCGTATAATCTCAAATCCTAAATAAAATAGTATTGTATTACAATCCTTTTTTATCTCCATAATTCATATAACCATTATATTGTTGATACAACACTCAAATGAAATAATTATATAATAACAATATAAGAACACTAGTCATTCCTCTTATTCTGAGGTAGTATCATAACTTGATTATTATCCAATAGCATCATTTGTGGTATACTCTCATGACTGGTAAATTGATTCGTGCAGTGTCCCAACACCTTGAAGATGAATCATTTTACATTTGAAACTTTTTTCTTACCCTTGCAATCACGTACTTAGTGTCCTTTTTCTTCACACGTATAATAAACTCTCATTTCCTTTAATCATTTACCAAGGTTATTATTTCAACATTTATCATATATGGGAAAATCCTTATTTCCCATCTTCCCTTTATCCATCATTATATCTACCAACCCTTTCTTCTCTTGCTTCCCTTCAATGCCATAGGACTCACAGAATTCTTTACTTATCTGATTAACAGATGATATTGTTTCTTCATATGTTGAAAATACAAGGGAGACTATTTCCCTTCTAAATATTGGCTTAATACCATGAATGATGTGATCCTTCTTACTCTTTGGATCACACATATTACTGCAGTTCTCATTCCATCTAATGGGCTCCATTTCTATACAATGGAATACACTAGGTCAGTTTATGAATCACAATGAATAATTCCAAACTTATACAATACCTAAGGTAAAATTGAACAGTTTATGGACATAATCCGTAATCATAAAAATAATTTCTTTGAGGAGGTATATACTAATAAATCCTTTATAATAATTTGTATAGAAAATGAGAATTATCCTAAGCATATCCCATGGGATTGTCATAACCAAGAGTGCAGCAAGCCCCATTGTCATGCACCAGTTCCTGATTGAGTCTAGCTCAAAGTAGTGTTTTCATGTTTGACCCCTAGGTACATCTATGCCAGAGCTGCCTCTACCTAATAGTATCCAGATAGGTATTTATTTTCTTGGAAAACTCACAAAATCTCTACATTATCAAAATTCTAGGATTTTCTTCTATACTAATCCCCAAAGACAATCTTAGGGTAATGTGCTCTAATCTGAGTTTATCTAAATCTAGTTTCCATGGTTTTCGATAAACTTCCTCTGATACTAATTGTAATTCCCCAACCCATGATTCCTAGAGTCGGTGCATTATTTTAATACATTTTCATGATTAAATTGAATCAAGTCCTGAAATAACGATCATTTTAGTAGTCTTGGAAAATAGATTATATACATGAATTTTACATTACACATTCTAACATACAACACAAAAACAAATAATCCTTTGAGAATGACATTGATCCCTTAGCTTAACCATACATCTCAAACATAAAACACTTCTAGGGATCTTGCTAAAATAAAACATAAGAATGGGGTTCTCTCAGATGCTCAGTAAGGGTAAATAATTTAGCGAAAGCTATAACATTTCAATTCAAGATGTGTAATTAAGAAAGTAGAATTTAAAACATAAACTTGAACATGATGTAGAAAAAATGAATCAAACATTACCATATAAACATGCGCATGGATATTATACTAGTTTAATAATCACATGTAATAACTAATTTTAATAATGAGGGAGTGTATAGTACCAGACATTAATTTCCGTGTCAAGGCCTCATGCTAGGACCTAGGGGATAACTGTAACCGGACCCCAACCCAGAGAGCCTATGTAACCGGACTCCAACCTGGAGAGCCTCAGTAACCGGACTACAACCCGGAGAGCCTCTCTAACCGGACTCCAACCCGGAGGGTCTTCTGTAACCGGACCCCAGCCCGGAGGGCTTACTTTTACCAGTCCCAAACTTGGAACATACTAGTCCAATACATTCATCTTAAGAAAATGATGAAATATAACATAAACATTCGTATTAAAACTAGCATAATAAATGTCTATACATTAACTATAAAACATGAATGGCCTAAAACTATCTCATCCACAATCAAACATATCATAAAACCTTCAATAAAATATGGAATATTTGTATCATAATAAATCACCTTCAAATAAGGGTAAAATTTATCAAAGGATATTGACATAGATGAAAATGATTTGTAAAACTCTTTGAGAGAAATATCCCTTTTTCATGAAAAAATTTAAAAGTCACAAAATTTAGAAAGGAAGACATTTAAAGATATTTTTGAATCAAAGTATCCCATACCACTTTGAAAATTTTTAAAGGAATTAACATTTTAAAAAAATTCATGTCCATATAGATAAATCCTTAAAAACCATTTTGAAAACATGGAAATTAATGAGATTGATTTAGAAGAATAAATATTTAAAAAATTTAAATTGTTGTTTTGGTAAAACAATTCCCTTAACATAATACCTTTGAAAACTCTTTCATAAAACATGGTCATTGATAGTAAATATGTCCCAGTAGATACTTACGTAAAAACAACCTTGAATAATAAATAGATTGTGAAATTAACCCTTACCTTCTACTTTTCCTTTGGTTGAGGATACATTTAACCTCTTGAATAATGACAATACTCTGTTACTAAATTATACCAGATCCATATTCATATTTATTATATCATACATTATTCATTTATGACTTTATACTAGCCATTTAATAAAGATGTCAATGTTAAATTTACATTTTGGGTAATAATCAGTTTCTTTTTCGTACGTATTTTAACTTGTTATTCTTGATCATATAATTTAGATAAATATTTAAATACATCAATAATATAAAAATGATTAATATATCATATTTATTTAGAATAAAAATATGTATAATAGATAGATATATGAAATGGGAGACACCGTTTATTTAGATGGTATGTCGTACGTTCGCATAAAAGTTGTTTCTGTTTTCATATCGTATTGAATAAAAGTAAGTGAATGATATGAATGTAAATAAATATATATATCTCTCTAGTAGCATTATTATTTCATATATTACATTCTTATTAATATATATTTTTATAATCACCGTTGAATGGTGAAGGTGGAAATGAATCTCATGGCGTCGTGGAGACGGTAATCCGTACGTACGCACGAGAGACAATATCATTCTTTTGATATTAAAATCATATATAATTGGATGGTATATCATATATAAAGAATAATAATCATGTTATATTTATTATTTACATCAATTATACATCATTATTATACCCATCCAAATGATAATGTATCGAATAACAACTACACCACGACGTGGAGACGGTAAGCCGTACGTACGCACGTATGTTGGAATTTGTCATTAAAATGAAGGATAGAATAATTAATTTGGTTGGAACATATTTATAATAACATCACATTATATATATGATACTGGAGTTATTATTTTAGAATATAAACAACATGGAAAGAATAAGTGGAAGAAGAAAAGAACTTGAAAGAGGTGATGAAATATGTACCTCTTCTTCAAGTTCTTCCTTTTGATTTGATTAAAAGGGATTATTAGGATGGATTTATGACAAAAGGAAGGCCTATTGGATAAATAGAGGACATTTTAGAGGATATTTTGGTAGTGGTTGGCTAAGAAAAATGGCTTTTATGGTGTGAATATGAGAGAAGGGGGGTGCCCTTTTATAATCAGGGTGAGGGGTACCTTAGGAAAAGATCAAAATATTATTTTATAATAAATTACTATTCAGTTTATATTTGATCCAAATTGATTTAAATCAAAGCTGAAGAGGTTATGGATTGAAATCCATTCAACCAATAGGTTTTAGATAAGTTTAGGTTACCATTTTAACCTTATCATTTGGATTTAACTCTATGTTAAAAAATTTAACTTTTACGGTGTATTCTTGTATTCTTACACTATATGGTTATTAATCATACCATAAAAATTCAAAAGGACCTCAAGTGGTTCATTAATGACATAAATAATATTATTTAATCCCTTTGGCCTAACCTTAGATTATTAGGAATATTATATCAGCCAATAATATAGTATTTTCTTTAAAAATTAATTTATGTCAATTTTGACACTATTTGGTATTTTGTTTTTGTGAAAGTCATAACAACCATATCACATCAAAAAAAATTATCTAATCAACCCTAAAATTTCATATTAACCTAGATAATTATTTTAATTCCAAAAAAGTTTCCGATTACATTTATTTGGATATTTATAATATCAATTATTTTAATCTTTCATTAATAATGTAATTACTGCATCATCATTATATCATAAATAAATTAAATTATTTAATGTATAAAAATTATAAATAAAATACCATTATGTAGGAAATATATTTATATTTCTAATTAATATTTATAGTCGAATTTATCATATGTATAACCCTATATTAAAATGTTTTAGTTATGAAAAATTGAATTTAAAACTTTTAACTCTACTTTAAATTAAATAGTAATAAATGCCCTAATCTAATTCAAGTGGACCTAAAGGGTAATATTTTATTCCTAAGGTTGTTTATGATCGAATTACACTTATCCAGTATAATTAGGACATGTATTAAGGTAATTATAATATCACTTTTACCCTTAATTACCCTATTTACATTTAATAGTGGTAAAATAAAAGTGAAAATTTTCTATTCACCAAAAATTATATTCATCTTATTGAACCGCATTCTACTAAATGAAGTTAACCATGTCTCTTGGATTTTTGAAATTCAACTCACAGAAGTGGTAAAATTATGTCTTATGAAAATTTTCAAATGCTCCTAGAAGGTGGTTAAAAGACGGTAAAAAGTTCAATAAAATTTTATATATCTAAACATATTATAAAATGACTCCAATGAATTCAATTGAAAATATATAGGTATTTTGTATCTATTTTGACCTAAAATAAATTTATATATAAAAATTAATTATTTAACTAAAAACTCTATTTTAAACAATAATGCAGTATTTCATTATTCATTATAAATTGAATGTTTTCATAAACATATAAAAACTTCACCCTAAGATAATTTTGATATTCTGAATTAAAAAATGAATTCTATTTTACCAATTTCAGAACATATTAGTTTCATTAATTAATTTAAAATTATTTCCTATTGTCAAAACCAAAAATCGTATTTTTAAAAAAATAATAACTATCAAAAGAATGACACTTGTTTATGTCCAATTTCAAAGTGAATTTACTTTCAAAGACCAACATTGGATTAAATGGTTAAAATATAATCTAATTAAACTTTCAAACCATTAAAATGATTAATTTTACACTATATATTATTTTGATTAAAAAAATCAGTTAAAATATCATATTTTTCACTATTAACCCAAATATGAAAGTTATCAGAAAAAAACACATAATTTATTGAAACTAAATTTTTATGTCCCGATTCTAAAGAAGAAGTTTATTTTTTAAAATTGAATATATAAAATTTTCAAATATTATATTTAAAATGGGTTCCCCATTAAAAGGGGGTAAAATTTTATTTTTTGAAAAATAAATCTTTTATCTGAAAAATGAATTTTTTCTTACATTATGTCTAAGAAACTCATAATATGGATTCTAAAATTATAAGGATTATATAAAGTTCAAAATTCAGTTAATAAAATTCATAACCACTTTGGAATGGCTAGTTTGGTAAGTCATGCTGTGATTGAACTCGTTGTTGCGTGTAGTGCAAGTTATTGAAATACTTTGAATTAATAACGTAATATGAAATATTGGGGTGTTATAATCTAAATTATTGTACACACCAAAAATTTTTGGGGCAAGCAATAAAATATATTACACCTTTAAGGATTGGATCTAGATGTACATAAAAAAGTTCAAATAGTGTTAAACGATCCCATAACCCTTGAAACATGCATGCGGATAATTCTCACTCCAAGTCGAAATGCACCATTCCTAGTAAATTACATCCCCTGAAGGTCCTGATCATATGACCCTAAACTAAAAGATTGAAAATTTACAATTTCATGACTTTAAACTGGAAAACATTTCATCCTCATCATAAGAAGCTAAACTACCCTGAAAATTTTTTTCCACATGAAATTTCACTTTACAATACGTGTCTTAGTTTCATGACTCTACACTATACTATGTTCTTTCTGATAAGTGATACATTAATCTATATAGAATATGTTTATCCTGTAAGACCTTAAACATCTTATAGTAACCTACTATTTGTATCATTTTTCCTTACATATTAATATGATCCATGCATGTGTGACACCAGCACATGTGTCCTTATAAATGATTTTACAATTAAATTTTAACAACCCTCCAACATTTCTATGAATAATATCTAAAAATTATATTACAACATATAATACATTATTCAATAACATTTGTCATCCTAGTTTTCGTGTATGCATGAGTGCACCCAATATCAGAGATACCTCTCTAGAATTATCCATGAATTAATTTAACTATATTAATGTTATTATTCACACAACCTACATCTATAAAAATACCCATATACTAGTGTTTGATTCCTCTTTATTGAATTCAGGTCATTCCTTATGACCTCTTATAGTAATATATTATAATAACTATGTCTTGATTGATTATCAAATTATGTGATATGTAGTAATTCCTAAAATCATTATTCAAATATTAGGAACAAACACATTTAATTAGATTTGTGAAACACATGATCTTAGAAATTCAGATGGGGTTACAAAAAACTATGAAATGAAACATTAAACATCATTGTATTCCTTCCAAGAAATATTATGTTGAACTATACATCCCTAGTCAATTTTGAATAATGTAAAATTTCTTAGATATAGTCCCTAGTGATTGATGTTAAAATAAATGACATATAGTCATTAAATAGGACCCTACATCAATTTAAAATAGGACTTAGGCTAAATATAATGTTTCCGGTATAAATATTTACTAGATTCAACTTTTTTTCATTAAAAAATGCTCACTATGATAATGATACACCAAATATACCCTGAAAAGAGATATAATTAAAATTAAATTTCCCTCCTTCATATGCTAGGATGCCTACACATTTCATTAACAACCCAGATCATAATATTTCAATCTATGCAATGAATGAAATTATCTTTCTCTGTATGTGAGTTAGATTTGTGAATGGATATTAAAAATAAAAACTATTTGGGGGCATGATTCTTATCCACATAGGATAAATTGTTATTGTCATGTGATCTATCTTGGGCCCATCCACCTACTTTTATCACCATTATGATTTCTCTTACAAAAGTTGATGTAACATTCCAATCTTGGGCCCCCAATGCCAATTAAACACTCCTTCACAACATAGAAAATACAGTGATTTCCCCTTTTGTTTCACATTGATCTGAACTAATGTGTGATTAGGTTTTAAGGATGTTTCACTCAACATGATCGAATGAGATGGATAATAATAAAGATTAGATAATCAATATCCTAACTATATGGCAATGTACATCATAAGATAAATCACAAAAAATGAAAATTTCCCATAACATATGAGTGAGTTTGATTAACTTAAGGGACACATTAAAGTTAATTAATCATACAAAGGTTATAGTCATAAAACATGGACCTCTTTTCAAGGTTCACGAGACCTACAGACATATGAAACTCTCAAGGAAAACCAAATAAAAAAATTCAGTTTCATATGTATACACCATTCTTGGAATGCATCATAGAGTGTTGTCCTTGTTTTGATCATATATCATAAAAATTACCTCTATCCACATATATGGAAGATAGTTGTAGGGAAACATCTTCCATGAAATATTTGTTTATTGATTCATATACCTAGGGTATATGTATTGATGCCTATAACTCGTAAAGGGGGTTTATTCCTGAAAAATCTCTGAATGTTCCCCCACTAGTTCATGGAGCATAAAAATAAGTTCATTCACATATGGTTTCTTCCTTATTCAACACTATGTTTAGTTTACAAAACATTCCAATTTAATCACATACATTCCAAACCTACACATAGTCATTGTCACAGGATGTTAAACTACTCTACATTCTATCCATGTTACACAATAATAAACAATTTTTTTACTAACAGTCCATCCGATATGGCCATGAATAAAATTTTATAGAACTAATATGTGTCGAAAAATTTCCTTACAAAAGATCCAAATTTGGGTAAGATCTCAACCAGAGAATGGGACTAATCTATAAAATCATGAAAGGATATGAAAATACCCTTGTTTTGTGACATCCATAGTCATGTTGGTTTTCTCTTTTCATTTCACATTGTTAATAATCAACTAATATGGTCTTCCTATGTGTGAACCAAATATATATGGGGTCCATTGTAATAGTTTTCTATATTATTAAATCAACTTTGAGAAAAAAACCCTCGGATTGAGATCACTATAACAAAGATATCATTTTCTTCAACGACAATATATTTGTGGTTATTTTTACACACTCTAGTGTTACATGAAATATAATATTTCAATAGAATAATTCACAAACCTTCATAACTGAATTTTTAGTTTTTTGTCCTTCCAATACACCACAACTCATCTCACATAAGACTCTACACTGTGGATTATATAATAAAATTATTCATTGGATTTTTTACTATGATTTTTTTGTTTCCCCCCATCAATTATGGTCCCCATAATAACACCACATAGAGATAATTCCCTATGAGTCTCTTACACATGTGCCTCATCTATGTAATTCCCTAAAAATATTTTTTTTAGTCATGAGACCTTAAATTTTATGAAACCTATTTCTTACTCCCATGTATTAAGATTGTATGACATGATGTCGTAGTCTAAAGACACTAAATTACCTGACCCGAGGTGTTTACCCACGGACTATATATTATTTTGTCCATGTTTTATACTATATGATGTTATGCTACTAAGAGAGATCCATCACTAATGATATTAACCACTGAACATGATGATCCCATTATATATAATGTCTTTAAAATGGGATTAATAGTCATCATAGAGATAATTCCCTATGAGTCTCTTACACATGTGCCTCATCTATGTAATTCCCTAAAAATATTTTTTTTAGTCATGAGACCTTAAATTTTATGAAACCTATTTCTTACTCCCATGTATTAAGATTGTATGACATGATGTCGTAGTTTAAAGACACTAAATTACCTGACCCGAGGTGTTTACCCACGGACTATATATTATTTTGTCCATGTTTTATACTATATGATGTTATACTACTAAGAGAGATCCATCACTAATGATATTAACCATTGATAGTCATCATAGAATCCAAGAACCATTATTGAATCCTATTGGTTCATCCATTCAAAGAAATTAGTATAAATGATTAATTTATTAAAACATGTCCCTTATTGATAATAGAAAACGTAAATTTCCTTTCAACTTGTGTAGTAACCCCTTGAGGATTTTTTGTCCTGTATGAATGGTTCCCCTTATGTCAGTGTTTAATTTCTTTAATTATGTGACCATATTTTCTCTTTTACTACTCATTGTCCTACTCCCACTCATCGTAATTATTTCATCTTCGATTTATAAATTTAATGACTATATTTACCATATCCATTTTCTCCTTGTTTAGATTTCTTTGTAATGGTAATATGTTTTACAACCCTATGAATCAATGAATCTATTTACTAGGCTATATATTGTATTATCATAAAATATGTGACACTTTATTTCAAATATAGGTTATCTTAAATCACATCCGACAACAGTTCTAGTTTTATGAAAATAATATTCATTATGCATAGTCCTTTTCACATGTAAGTAAACAAATTGATATAAATTCTATCCCACATGACTCAAAACTATTCATACAAGTCTGACCTACACGACTGAAAACTACTTGAAAGGAGTTTATTTAAATGACAATGAAAAGTATTCCCCTCTAAAATATGATATATTGATTTAAAAAGAATTTATTTTCAATACTACTAGGATAAAATAGTTATGGATATAATAGTTGACCCCAATTTCATGGATTACCAAATCTATGATAATATTTTCCACTTAAAAGAATCATTAATGAAATAATTTCATCAATAATAAGAAATGTAAAAACACCAGGATCTCTAATACTCATCAAAAATAAAAATAAGATTAATTTCAACCCTCTCTCCACTGTTGTTACTAGGCCCTTGGGGTTACCATTTTATTTTATAAACATGTTCAAAACTGTGATAGTGCAATCCCATTTTCAATGAGTGAGATAAATCTAAGAAATAATATATCACCAAAAGATACTCATTGTATAGAATTAAACAATAATATATTTTAGACTCTACCATTCTAATTAAAACTATACAACACATCTCCCATCATGATTGGCCATAACTTACATAATTTAGTCCACAATATATGACTAATATTACCAATATTAGAGATATGTCAATCTAAGGGTGATGGACATATGGTGTATATCATTCAATCTATAATAGTATTCAATTATAAATTATTAAGGATACTTCGATATCCAATTTTAGATATCACCCTTGGATCCCCATCTATTTTCATTCACATTCCATAATAAAAGAAAAAAGCATTACATCCCAACATTAGATCTTGTTCTATACTATAACTACCTTTTAATGAACTGTGTGTTTATTGATTACTATTTTTTAGGAACCATAGAGTTTCATTGTAATCCTATAATTTTCATCTTTAAATATTTTAATTTAAAAAATCAGTCTAATAAAAAAGATCATAATCCTTTTGTTTTGGTCCCAAAAAAATATATATTAATCAAAGGATCTCATTCATATTAGGTAAATCTCTTATTTTTTGTTATATGGATTGAATCAAAATTTATTCAAATAAATATGTGTTTAAAATAATACCCAAATATTGAAAATTTCATAAAAATAAAGAAAATAACAAATTATAATTAAGGGGTTCTCTGGTTGAATATTTCTTAAGAATTGATTGAAAAAATTCAACTCTCAACTCAATAAACCATAACTTTTAATTGTTTATGAAAAATCTATATCATGAAATAAAAAAGGAACAAATATTATTGGTTTTATCTTATGGACCCAAAAAATAGTTATGTATTTCTAAAAAATCCTATTCTTGGAAAAAAGTAGGTAACATCATTATTTCCCTCTATAGGTGAGCTAAAAATGTTCCAAGGGTACATTATAATTCATTACATCTTCAATTTTTTACATTGAGTGAATAATCCCTTTATTTTTTTTATACTTATTCATTTCATGTTATGTTCAATGTCCATGAGAATATGTTATATATTTCATGGTATATGGATATGGGTGCACGAACCCTTCTTGAATATCCTTTTATCCCTGAACCTAATTACTATATTTGATTTCAGAATCATTACCAAACTAACTCCATGAGTTGAGAAAATTAGCTTTGAATCTAAAAACCATTATCTAATTATTCTACTTGATTCCACCTTCCGATAAAATTGATAATATGCCTTAAATCATCTAAATTGACCAATAATTGATTGATGAACCATATTATTTCCTCAATGCCTATGATTTATACCCTTAAGGATGTCTTGGTCTCAAGGTAAAGGCCCCCATAATCCCAGAAATTATTTGATAATGGCGTGGTAATGTTTTACGTCATTACGAATGGCCACCCTACTCATATTAGTCTCTATTTCCCATTGATTAATACATTATATTATTATGATTTACATATTTCACAACACTAATATTTATGTAGAATAAAATATCTTCAACGTTCCAAATTTATAAGTCTTACTCACTCATCAAGGAGGATTAAACTGTCTTAATCGTATTCCTTTTCCTATTTGGGTGAATATATCTTTTGTTGTTCTAGATAAATTTATTTCAGATACATTCATTTTCAATAAAAAAAGTTCTTTTACTCTAGATACTCGTATTAGAGCATTCCAAATTAATATAAGTTCCATATCATGAAACGCTAAACAACATGTGATAATGGTTTGATCGCATTGAACATAAAATTCATACACCCCTCTGAGGTACTCTACTATAGTATCCTTCTTCATTCATTCATGTTGAGACAATCATGACATCACATCTATGTATAGTACATTATTTTTTTCAAATATTTATTTTATTAATGTTAAACAACAATAGTTAAAAATTTTATGACATTGAAACATTATACATCAGTGTTCTGACATTCATGAACATAAATTAGACATATGAATAAACAAAACATATTCTCTAAACCATATGTATATTGAATTGTTCTAGACATGGAACTAAGGTAATTCCCAATCTATATAGGCTAGAGACTATCACTTGTACATCAAAAAATAATCATGGGAATGGTTCATCCACAGGGAACCTATAACATAGATATATAAATAAATTTATTTAAAGATAAAATAGATCAAGAGAAAAAATTTACACATTTAAGGAAAAAAAGATCTAGTATACAATTAATAAACAAATAATTCAAAACATGCATGTCCAAAATCAATGTGACATGATGTCACATTAAAACACCCACACAATTCTAACAAAGGAACCCACAACCTAATTGAGATGCCTTGAACATAAATAAATCAAATATAAAAATTTCTATATACCTCAGACAAAGTTTAAATGGTATAAACAAAATATCCCACTTAGATCCCAACAAGTGATTCATAAGTAGAAATTACAATATAAATCATGTATGACCATTTTATTTCACAAAATGAATGTTATATAGTTTAACATTATTAATGGTTAAGTCAAAAGTTGTATAGTTTATAATAAAAACCACAAAAACATGTTTTAAAATTATTTACACAACCATACCAAAAGGTTTTTTAATGATATAAACTATAGTGAACAATCCAATATTTATTAAAAAAAATTAGGTCATTCAGGATCCTATTGACTGAAATGTGATCGTTAGGCCACCAAGTGTGAAAATAACCCTACCATAACAGGTCTAGGGGGTACGACGACAATCCTCAGAGTTACACCATAACACATCCTAGGTAACATTGATCACACATTACCTTAAAAGAATAGTACTAGGGGGAATATATCATCCTAGAAGATGTCTCTCTCCCTCGTCATCAATCATATACAAGTTTACCATGTAAATTTAAAACATTGGTAATTTCATCTTTAAAGGAAATTGATTCATGATTTAAACAAATTTTTAATAAAAACACTAGACGGATATTCCATTTTATAAACAATTTTTAAAACAAAATTATTTCACGAAATGAATTTATATTCATTCCACCAATTTTTTTAAAAAAATCAAGAGCGAGAAAATATCTTTTGTATAAAAAATCTATTTAATGAGACAACCTACTATAAAATAATTGGATTGAAAATGACCATGATAAATTATGTATTAATATTGTCTAATTTAATTGTGAATAGAAAAGGTATCCAAGAACACAAATTTCCAATAAAAATTCAAAAATTTGCATATTCTAGAATGAGGGAAAACCAAATCGATATTGTACCACAATAATTCTGGAGAAAAACACCATTCGAATTGAAGATTTTATCTATACCCATAAATTAGAAAATTTATTTATAAATAACCATATTATTATCTGAAACCCAATAATTCACATTGTTGATAAATTCAATCTAAAATATATAACAATTGGAATTTGAGGAAAAGGTAGATCCATGATTAAAATAGATATAAATATTCCAAGATATTTCTATATCCTCTAGTGAATTTTTGGAGTTCTAGGGAAAATATTTTAGAGTGAAAAGAACAACATAAGAAATTATTCCGGTGAAAAGGATAAAATGTGGTTTGATAGAGATAGATTATAGTTTTAAAAGGGTATTTGCTGGGGTGGAAATAGAAAACAAATCCCTAATTTATCTACCCATAACTCTGTAATTGGTTAGTTGGTGGAGTATACTAGTCAAGAGATGGATTCTATAGAAATAAAAAAGATATGGGCGAGCCTACTAGTGGGATGGTGTGCTTCCACTGACCTACCAGTGGGATACCAATTGTTGATCCCTTCTACCAACCAACCCCCAACTCTCTAGTGGATTTCAACAGCAAGCCAGTGGACACCCTATATCCCTTCCAACTATATGGCCTTTTCCAAACATATACCAACTACCCTAAATCTTTTTAACAATGAAAATAAGTTAAACTACATTATATTCCCTTATTTAGAGCAAAAAAACTATGGTGAAACATTTAAGAACACAATATAACTAACCAAAAAATCTAATGGAAAACAATGTAGATCTGTAAAATACATTATAGTGGTTTTTTTACATCCCAAAATACTAGATCTTCACCATTTGTTCCTGAATCAAACTTAGACAAACCAATGAAACTTCTCCAACCTCAAACCAAAAAATGGGAGAGCTATAAAGATGACCATACAAATAATTTAATATTGAAATTATGATGGATTACTAATAAAATTTATTATAAAAAAAATTCATACAGCACAAAATAGAAATACAAAGAACCTACAATGAAAAAATAAGAACATTGTATATCCTATTAAATTTAAATATCCCTTTTTTACCTATACCTAATTCTAAGGATGATATATTAGGATAAACCTTACATAAGTTCCTACTTCCTGTTGGAGTATCTTCTAATACATTTAGGTAGAATGTGGGTCCATATATTAGTAATTACCATTGATTTAAAATGACTATTTGTAATTTGATTGAAATAATATTTTCCCAACTGCTCCACATTAGTGGTGTCATTAATTGATATGAAATTATACTTCATACTAAATTGATCGATCTCCAAAGAGGTGTAAATATTACCTTGAGGGGTTCTAGGTAACCCAATATTGGAATCAATTAAAATTTTATTCAACTTTTCTTCTTTCGTGGGATATGTATAAAGAAAACCAAAAAACTTTTGATGCACTGCCTTAACCTATTTTAATGTTTGGATATAAGATATAATTCCATCTTTACCTCATTTCATATCAGTTAACAAAAACTAATATTTCATGTTAAAGAACATATTTTAGTTAACAGGGTGGGGAACCAACAAAGAATGGTGAAAATATCCCTAAATACACTTTCATGGGGAGGAAGGGACAACATAACTTCTCCTAATGTAAATAAATGAATTTCAGGAATATGGATACACACTAATAATATCCTCAATTTTGAGAGTTCCCCTAATACTACAGGACTCAAATTCTCACTATCTATCTAGAATAATAATTTCCAGGATAGAGAATGTCACATCAACACTATCAGAAATATTTCATGGCTCCTAATATTTGACTTCCTAGTACATATTTGAAAAGTGTTCCATCATGTTCGACACATCCTTATCTTCCTTTACAACCTCAATATATGGAATCTTTTTATGAGAATCTGACACTATGTTTACCTTTCATGATGTATAGTAAATATAGATGTCAGAAAAATTCAATTACTCGACCCAATATATCTTATAGTTATTCATGTATTATTTAGAAATTATATAGACCAAACTTTTTTATAGTGTTGAAAATAAGAGTTTTTAGAAAAAATTAATGACACAAAAATTTTTTGGAATCCTGAACCACAGCATTTTCCAAATCCTGATGGAGATAAGGTTTAATATTACATCCTCACCAATCCAAAATATTATCTCCCTCCCTAAGTTAAAAATCATAAACCTGAATGTGTAGATAGATAGTAAACCAAATAGACATAACCAACTTTTTTTAAAGTTAAAAACTAGAGTTTAGGTCATATATTACTTCAATTCGTCAATATATGTCTAATACTTTGAATGCCAATGGAACTTCATCCCTTTCCAAATTATTTTGTTCCAAAGAGACTCAAAAAATTATAAATCCATTATAGATCACTTACTATATAATGATAATCCTATGAAGCCTTTTATATTGATGTCATTTTGTAGTTTTTCAATGACAGAATACTTTTTCAACTTCTAATAATAAATTGTGATACAAATTCTGAAATAACATATCCCAAAACATAACTTTTGAATCTTGAAGAGGAACATTAATATTTTATCATCATGATTGTGATCCTTCAGAATAAATGAAACATTCCCCAAATAACACACATGATCATCCTTGATCATAGATTACACCATGATGTCATCAAAAAACACAATGAAAAAAGTTTCATGATACTAATGAAATATTCAATTAATCAATGCCTTAATGATAATAATATTTTCAGTTAAGGGAAAAAGAATCAGGAGGTACATGAAATGGCCATACCTACTTGCAAAGGTAGTATTAGAAATATCCAAATCCTTTATTTTTAGTTGGTGGTAACTAAATAGATGCTCTATTATAGAAAACAAATTTTCACCTTTCAACTTCTCAAACAAATCATCAATATGAGGTAAGGGAAATATTTTTTTAACCCTTACATTATACAGTGTTTGATAATTGATAAATAAGTTAATATTTATATCGTCTGTAAGGTAAAGAATCACGGGGCTTTCCCGATGTGACATATTTGAGCTTATGAGGTCCTTGGATTTCCAATCACCAAAATAATTATTTAGATCCATCAATTTAACTAGATCCATACTGTAATGTGAAATTTACATCAGATGAGTTCTGTGTACTCAATCAATGGATAAGTAATCCTCCATCTCTATATGAAAACATGAGGAATCATCTAGAATATCATTATGAAACATGGTGGCTACTAGAATAAGGCTACCACTATAGGATTAAAATTAAAATATAGTTGTAGAAAATACAACAAATGAATGATCATTAAAATTGATAACCTCTTTTAACTAGACATTCAATTCCAATATCTATAAAACCCAATGGGTCCCCATTGAAAACTGTTAAAAATAGACACCAATGAAAAAACATGATCTAATCAATTTGATTGATCAAACCATCCATCCCAATATTAACATTTAAAATTTCCAAATCTAGAATCAGGAAATCCAACACCGACTCTCTTTAACACTTAATCAAATACAATAATATTAAACTAAAGCCTACATTATCTTATCTTATGGGGATCTTCCCATTATATAATCAATTATATTAATTACATTATAAGAACTAGTAGATCCATAAAACGGGTAAATATAGTAGATTCAGAGGATATTATATCAATCAAATATGTCACTACGGTATAAGAAACAAAAATAGTACCTCCCACAATCAGAGGATTGAAATTCACTTCCACTAGAAAGTACTCAACATAATGTGTATACATCCTTTCATAAGTTTGTTGATGGAACATTATAGTCCATGAATAATAATACTACAAAGAAGTTCCTATATCTAAAGGTAAGGAAATACTAGAGTTTTGAATTGTCATATACTAATAATATTTCTATATTTGGACACAGTACCCATAAAATTTTCAAGAATTTTCTGGGATGATGAAAATGTGGTTATTGTATCTTATCTGGCCACATTTATAACATGTCAAGCCACTATCCACTAACGATGATTTATATATATGAATTTGAAATAAAATCCATTGTTTTCCCTATAAAACTCACTTATATTCCTCTAATGATTGATCAAACCTTTAGATCTACCACTAAAGGGGAGAAAAAAATCCAATATATCATTCCTAACATACATGGTCAAACTCTATCATCAATGCCATATAAAACACTTCAATGTAGGTAGTTAGTTGTAACATGAATACTTGATTCCATATATGAAAATGAAATACCATATAAAACCACTAAACATTCATCTCCAAATTAGCCAAAAAATCATATGAATTTACAGAGAGATGAGAAATGTAGTTATCATAATCAGTCACAGAGAAATTTCCATGGTGTAGTTTGAAAAACATCATGGACATCATAAAGGTCATAGATTCGAGGTCAAGTATCTTAGTGAAAATAGCTTTAATTCGCTGAACTCCATGAACTTTTTCATCTGGAAAACCATGTCCCATCACAATCTTCTCAGCCCTTCAACCATTAAAACGACACACATAAAATTTATTGAGTAATGATTCTCTAGAAATTTAATGATTCGATTAAGATTTACTATCCTATCATCCATATCTTGAATATCAATAGTTTTATGGAATGATAGTGTATTCTAATGAAGAATTTACTAGGTTTTATTCCCGTCCTCATCCCTTCATGGTTCTTTCACTTGAGATTGATAAATGGAAGTCTCCAAAACATGGTCCATAGAATGAACCATGTTATTGATTACATTGATTGGATAGAAAACAAATAGTTGGTTTACTTTTCATTGCTCATCGATAGAACACTCTAAAAGATTTTATAGATGTTTTTTTGGGTGTGTGTTACTAAAAGTCAATAGAAAAAAGAGACACAAAAACATTACATTCATGAATTAATTGTATTTTATATTTTAATAAGAAAGTATAATTTTAATTAAAAAAATGATATAAATTTGGTGATTCAATCTCTCTAAATCCTAAAAGATGAATTTCTCTCCAAATAACCCTTGTATTAATGAGGCTCTTCAAGATGAGATATAATAATAGAGTCAATGAAAATATTAAAAATATGTTCCATCATTCATGCCACATTAATACCCATGTGTACCAAAATTCATGTTGACATTGAAAACAAGTAAAACTCAGTTTGATACCATAATTTCATGAACTATCATAGATAACTCAAACCGTTCATAACCTATATCTATATGGACAGATGTTGAAGGTAATTCCTACTCTACATGTGCTGAAAAAAAGTGTATGTGCATCGATAATAAAGATAACGAATTATTTATTTATAATAAACCTATAAACAAGTATAGAGTTAAAATGTATATGAATACACTAAAATTCAAGAAAATTGAAGAAAATGTAAAAATATGATGAAAAATGTGCCCCGACATAGAGAAAAACTAGTTTACTCAAAAAAATGTAGTACAAAGATCCATCTAACATGATTTAAACTCCAAACTCCCATACCTTACTAACCAAAAATCATTTTCCTCCCAATGTTGACTTTCCCTTACATAAATCACATATAACATGATCTGTATACCCCACATTGTGTATCAGGGGTGTTTGAAAATATTTTAGTATGATCCACCAACTTTTTTTCATAATAAAAATTATAATATATACCTATTATGTTATGTTAATTTTAAAAAAATTCATGAAATACAGTTTAACATACTACATTTATGAATCACACATTTCATAGTTTATAAAACAAACAACATAAATAAATATTTTATGAATTAAAATAAACATTCAAAATATAATTTTAAATATATATACTATAGAGATTTATCCAATTAATATTATAAATTTTAGCTTATTAAGGATTATATTGAGATTATTTAGTTTATTAGGCCCTCAGGTTTACACATTACCCAGGGAAAATAGGTTTGGGGAAAGAAAAAACCCCCAACAGTGACTCCTTAATAGAACTCGGGAAAACTAGTCTTCACATTATCCAAGTAGAACATGTTTTGGGGTAATAAATTTATCCCATAGATGACACACTACCCTCTCATCGATCACATGTGAGTTTACCATGAAAAGTTAAATCATTTTCATTTTCATCACTAAAACCATTTGAATCATAATTTAAAATCATTTTACTATATACACCTAGAAGATATTAAATTCTTTAAAGGGTTATAAAAACTACAGTATTTTAATAAATCCATTTCTAATCCTTTTAAAAATTTATAAACACAATTCAGCGAGAGAGAAATCATTTTTTTAAAAAAATTATAATATTTAAACATATATCTCCTTAAACACAAAGAGTAAATAGATAATAAAAAATAATCTAGGTGAATATGATGGTATTAGGAACCAATAATAGAACCTAAAATATGATTTCTCAATCATAAAAATCTAAATTGATATTTTCTTGAATAAATAAATACCTATAGTATCACATATCATCTTAATTCATGATCAACCCACCCTGAGGAATGGAGATCTTATCAATGATCCACAATTCCAAATCTGATCTATAAATAAATGTAATAGCATCTTAAACTGAATAATTATCATCATCGAAGAAGAAAAACCATAGAGATAAATGTGATGAATTTATATGCAATATTTAAATTTATTAAAAGAGATATCAACTTTCATTGAGAGGTTTAAGGATTTGATCTATTCCACGATCCACCATGGATAAGTATTGAGAGATCCATGAACACAAAAAAAGAGTATCCAAGTAAATTGGGTAAGATTAGGGATGAAATGGAAATATTATGGACTAAAATAGTTATTTTGAGTGCCTGAAAAACCCAACAGCTACTTACTTTCTCGGTTAATAATGCCACCATTGACCAGCAGAGGGCATCAATAAAATGACCAAGCTTTGGACGAGAATAATTAATTTCCATTGGGGTATGTAGAATGTGTTCACCCAAATAAACCCCACTATTTGTCCAATGGGATTCTATTGGTAGGATAGAGGGATTCATATAAATAATCACATTAACTAACTTACCATTGGCTGGCCAAAATAGGTCATTTGCTAGAAGTTGGACTACCTATATCTCTTCCTATTATAGATCCATTTCCCCATCTATTACAAAATCTCGGGAACCTCTCAACCACTATAGATAAATTAAAACCACAAATAAAACCCATATTTGAAACTAAAACCCAAAAATAGATTACCAATAAATTTTAAATGACTAATGGAAGGAAATAATAAGAACCTGAAATGATTTGTACCTAAAAATTGTACAATGATATTACATCCATTTAGATTATACATATTAAAAATCCATTAGAAAACATGTAAAGTTAATCCTATACAAATCGTGAGTCCCCCTATTAATATTAATTACCTTTTCATATGTTAGGGAAAATATTGACTGATAAAAAATCCAAAATGAAAAAATTATTTCAGGGTAAAAAAATCGTTAATGGGAAACATGAGAAAAATCCATGTTTTGGTGAGTAACCCTATATATTATTTTTATAAGATTAATTTATGGTTAAATTAAAATGATATAAATATAATAAGAAAAATTATTCAACCTTATAAAAAATCACGTTATTATTTCTATGTCCACAAAATATTGAAAAATCTATGAACCCATCTATTATATGGGAACATAGTCCTTCTCATATGGAAGAAGCCTATAACACATATTTTCTATCCTGTATAAAATAAAAACTCTATATTGTATTTTTCTATCATATAATAACCTCATCCATCCCTCATTTAGACACTCAATAAGGCCAATAAAATCCCCAATATACATTCTCTATTTCCCAAGAGTGGCGACATGGATTATAAAATTATTTCTTAACCATTAGGAATGGTTTAAAAAAGAAAAAAATAATATGAAGTTGTAGACTAAAAATCATATCCCATTCATATATGAAAAACTGAAGTAAAATTAAATAGGACATGGAAAAAATAAGTATGCAAATAAAAAATAAATTATTTCAACCCAAATATCCCTTACTAATTAATAAAATTGTATGAACCTCTTGTTCCCTCCAAGCCTCCCATAGATATAGCTACCCTCAATATTCATGGAATTTTAATGGCCTTTGTGTATTGTGTGATAAAACAAAAAAACACATAAAATTTGAAACATATATCATTGTGACTATAGAAGTCATAATTTAATAAAAACCAACAATCAAAGAGATATGAGGATAAGTTCCCAAACCTTAATCAAATAGATATAGATATGAATAGGAATAAAGATCAATATTTATAAAAAAAATTAAAACCACACCCCATGTCTAGTGTTTATATAAAAGATCATATTTATTCATGATTAATACATAATAATGAAAGTTTTTTTCTCTTTTAAAACCAATCAACATTCATTACTCATTTATAAACATTTCTGTTTCACTTTTTGAATTACAAAAATCGTTAAAAATTGTTTTTGGGTCAACATCAATTTTTATTCATGTAAAAGGAAAAAATTAGTTTTACAAACAATATTTATATAATATTTTTTAAAAAAACATAAAGGTAAGAATTTGTAATGATGGGAGACATGTTATAAAAATAAATCTTGGATCAAATGAATATAGTAATTCTATCATGTATGAAATAATTAGAGAAATCATGGAAAAAAAAGCGCATGGGGGAAACATTAACAATAATAAAATAATTTAATAGTAAATTATCTTTTTTATATACTAAAATGATTAAAATTCCATAACACTTTGTGTCACCCTCATTATAATGGTCCAGACCTCTTTGGTCTATTACTTTGTGAAAATTATGGTTCGGAAGAGGTCACGTGAGTTTCGTGGGAGAAAGATTTAATTGATGGGAGAGAGGGAGTAATTATAAGATAATAATGGGTGTAAATAATAATAATTATTATTATTAATGATAATGATGGAGACCTGTTGATTAAATTTAAAGAGGATTTATTACAATTATATTAAATAATAAATGGTAATGGTAGATTATAGTGTGTGATTAATTAAATGGAATGGTTTTAATTTAAAATGAGAATAACCATCGTAAACTAATTTAATGGGATTAAATAAAACATTAATGCTGGGTGTTATTATTATTAGTAATAACATTGAACTGAGAGTGGAGTTAGGTGCCACACACAAGTAGCGCATGGGGGGAAGTAGGAGGTGTGTAAATTGAGTTGTGTTTGAGTGATTGAACATTTATTCACTTTTAATCATCATTATGATATTAATTCCAATAATGTTAAAATAAAATAAATAAGTTAAAAGAGGATTCAATCAAGGGGTGGTGCCACTTTTATTGGAGTGTGGGGGAATTGTGTAAGAGAGAAAGATATTGGAGAGAGAAAGAGTTTAAAGGAATTATAGATTTAAAATTTAAATAAATAAAATAAATAAGGTAATAAAAATGAAACCAATCAAGGTGGAATGGGGTGATGCGCAACAAATTGGAGAGATTTTGTGCGTGGATTTTGAATGTGAGAATTTAATTAATTGAAATAAATTAAATTAAAAATATTAATAATATAATAATGTAATTATTATTTTCGCTGGGAAAACTGAATTTCGACGGTATCTTCCTCGTGCGACCACAGCGTCACGAACCATTAGCGGAAGTGTGACCCAAACTTCGAGACAGAATTTATGAGTCCAATATTAGATGTATTTTTCAGGTTTTCAGATCTGGTACCCGAAACGCTCGTGAATTAATACATTTAATATTATTATTAAATCTTTGACCTGCCATAACCTCCGCATGCGACATCCGATTGACTTATCGCTAGTGGTGTTGTGATCCTGTCATTAATATGATCTATTCAAGTATAATGAGGGATATTAAATTATGGTTCCTGGATTGGGTCATCGAAACACCCAATAATATTATTATTATTATTATTACGGGATCTTGCATCCAACATATCTTCCTCATATGGTGTTGGAATGTCAAACTGTCTACGACGTTGCAACCCTGAATTTAAAATGGATGATTCAAAGACAATAAATCCTATATTAATTATTCATATGGCTCGGGATTTTTTTACTCGATCAAACCGCATGGGTTAATGCAATCCTCTTTTAATGGGGAATTAAGCATATTTTATACCGTCGCACCATTAAATCTTCCAAAGGGACAAGATATCATCCTCCCTTGTTCTTCCTCTTTGTTCTCATCTATGAGATGATAGAACCTTTCAATCTTTCCTGTAGGAGTTGCACAAACAAACATTACTCCTCAGATCGGTTCTGCTCAATTTTGATGCAACCAAGCTGTATCGATCAATCATCCATATAAGGTATGTTTCATCATCATTCCTTTGGGATCATCTTCTCATATTTCTCACTTCTATATTATATCATGTAATCCTTATGCTTCTAATGGGGTTTTTCTTGGGGTTTCGTTGGTTCGGCCTTACCGTGGCATCCTCAGGTGGATGGAGTTGGCACGAGAGGAGGATCATGACCCGTTGTGTGGATAAAAAATGTCAAGAACTCTTTGAGGTAGGGTATTCATTGCTACTATTTTCTTTTATGTGAAACTGTATTGTTAGCATGTTTAATCCCACTGGATGACAACGGAATTTACATAATAAATATTTTATCCAGATAAATAAATTGATATCGATCACATGTTATTACCTCATGTTTTTCGAGATAGTGTGATATCTATTCTTTCTTTGATTAGCTATTCATTATTGATGGAAATTGGTAAATAATGTAATTTGGGATTAATTGATAATTGTTTGGATAAAGTTAAGAGGCATTTAAACGAATCTGGTTCTAGTTGTAATTTGATGTTAATCAAATTGGCGCAGTAAGCATGTTTAATTATTTGTGATAGCTTACAGATGAGGTTTCCAGAATATGGAACCTATGAATAATAAATATGTTAATTCAATATGAAATAAAGAACTGATTGTTTGATAATTCCTTAAAGGGTTCTGAGTTACCCTCTTTATTGTTTAAGGGCCAAGATACCAATTAAATGTGGTGTTTATTTTCCTGCTATTTGTGTTCTGATGTGATCCTGGATGGTTTTTGTACTATGAGGGGGAATGGAGGCTTTTGGTTGTGGAAGCATATGATGCCTAGAGTGGCGAGATGCATCGGTTTATGCATGTGGGTGTCAGGGATGACACTAGGGATGATGGAATGAAATGGATGTGATTTTTGGATGCTTTGAAATTTTTATTGGTTGTTTATCTACTTTACTTTTCCCCACTCCTCAAGGAAGCTGGTCTTACTTACCCTTATTAAAGAGGTGAAGACACGCGGGGTATGCCATGTGCTTTCCGTGTTTAGATTCTCAAGGAAGGAGGGGTATAAGCTCTTGCTATAAGCAGAAAAGACTCGACGGGTAGTACATCTACTCACCGTATTGATCCCCCTTGTGTTTAGTAGCATATAATGTTTTCCTATAATACCTAGGAATGTGGTAAATCATTTCAATAATAACCAATTGAATAAATGGTGTTAAACCATGGGGATGGACTTGCTGGAACATAATGATGAGGTTGTAATTTTTGAAGGAACAATTGAATTTGGGTGTGATGCTAATAAAATTTAATGTGGAATTGTTCAGGGTTAATTAAGGTTCCAAGAATTAATTAATGTACATTGGAATTGATAAAAAGGGAATGAATTAATCTAATAAAGTTCTTTAAATGGTTGTGTGCTTATAGGATACCTAGTCTTAGAAGTAGCAGCCTGGAGTCTAAGAGACGTTAGCTGTAGTTGTTTCTAAGAATAGGTAATGCCCAAAGTGTGGTTGTGAGATATAATATATCCTATACTTTTTGTGTTTCTATACGCTACACCACCCTATCAGTAAGGGAAACTGACACCCCAGGGATTCTGATCCCTGGGGGTGTTTTCCCCAACATTCTGGTGAGAGGATGGATGGCTGACTACCCCCATTGGCCCCGCTCTCTTATCTTGGTAGTTACTGGTGCTGGCAGAAACATTGGTTAGTTTTCCCCATATATGTGTATAGAGGGATTTAATGGCTTATGGTTATTCACACACATATATTCTGGATATAGTTTTCTATGTACTACTATAGGTGTAACGTGTATAGGATGTGATGGCTTGAGGATCCTTACTCGGTGTATGGGCTGTAATGGCTTTAGGTATAATACCTGACGTATGACACACGTTATGCGAGATGTGGTGGCTCCCAAAAACTACCTGGTTACTTTGGTGTGTGGACATGGTGGTTTTGTTGCACAGGGTGCATATTGTGGTACTTCGCCCAGGTGTCTGCGGGCAAACCTTTTTGTAGAGAGATGCTTAGGACGTGCGACGTCGGGGAAAAGCAGCAACCAGTGGGGAAGTTGTAGTGGGGTACCCTTGATATTATTTATTATATGATATATTTTTGTATGCGTTACTTGGTGAGAGTTTCCATGGTTAGGTTTGGAACTTAGTATACCTGTTTAGGTGATGAGTTAGTTTCACTTGTTGTTCATTGTGCTTTAGCATGCTTTCTTTACTTTGTACGAGAGGCTTCGGGGAGGATCCTACTGAGTATACTGTTATACTCACCCTATGTATATATAAACTATTTTTTAGGTCACTTGGAGGAGGTTGGAGATCAAGATTGTGTCTTCTAGCTTGGGGTTGCAGGAGCTGTTCGGGCTTGCATTTGCTGCTGTTTTTTACTTTCTTTTGGGTACTTGCAGTTTTTCCCCTTCTAGTTGTAGTACTGTTGCATGGAATTACATACGTGCACTTTGGTTTCTTTTATATTTCAGTTCTGAGTTGGAGTTGGTTATTTTCTATCTTTTCTCTCTCTTCTGAATGTGTCCTCTTAGAGGGTAATGCCTATTATTTGTGTGTTTATTATACCCTCGGTGCTAGTCGCCAACCCAGGGCCTACTGTAGGCGGGACTCAGGAGTCATTATCTCCCATTTCACATTTCTAACCCTGGAGGGGTACACTTTTTGTGGAGGGGGTCGTGAAAGAGTGGTATCAGAGCCTGGTTGAGTGATAGGATGGAGTATGGAGTTAGGCATAGGTGAGGTTGCATGGGTTGGTAGGGCAATAATGTCATTCATGTTTAGAAAGTGAGGTAAACACTGGAGATCGGCTGAGACATAGGAGTTTAGGGCCCCCTATGATCTGAATTACGGACCTTTCAATTTACAATGGCTACTAAACAAGGTGATACTATTTGCAGGGTAGAGACCTATGAAAGGATCATTCATCATTATTCCTTGTGCATGTGTTTGAATGGGTAGAACTTGGTATTGGTTAACATAAAACGAATAAAAGAAAACAATTAATCAATTAATGATGAGTCTTCCATATTCCATGTTTAGGAACTCTAACGGTTGTTATTTTATAGGTATGGCTCCAGGTCTACGTCCTCATCAGATTTCAACAGAAAATGTCTAGTAGTTTGTTCCAACATATCACCGTAGGGTAGAGGTTGACGATGACGACACTTGGAGGAATACACTCTGAGAGTTTCAGTGCCAGTGTTTGAAAAAGTATGAGGGCTCCGTTTCAGATTCAATCACAGAAGACTGGTAAGAGGGGATCGAGATCGGCTGTAGTTTGATTCATGCTTGGATAGAGCACTGGGTGTCATTTTTTGTGACAATGTTGCATGGAGTTGTGAGGCAGTGGTGGTTCTTATTCCTCGTGGATCGTGAGGAGTCAGCGATCTCATGGGAGGAGTCCCGAGATCGGTTTAGAGTCAAGTTTCTTTCTTCCACTGTGTAGGCATCCATTCATCAAGATATTCTTACCCATCGATAGGGGAGATCTAATGTTCAAGAGTTTGGAATCCGTTTTAGGAACCTTTAACGATATGCTTCGGACCTGTTACTATATGAGGAGGCCAGGGTGAGGTATTTCGGGGAGGCTTTGCATCCAGAGATCCAGTGCCAGGTCACCCCATTTATGTTGAAGACATATCCTAAGGTACTAGAGAGGGAATAGGTTGTCGAGAGGACTTTGGACAGTACTGTATCATCACGAGAGGGGAATCGACATGATTCCTCGCGAAGTAGAGTTGTGGTCCGGGGTTCCCGGTTTTTTGGGAAGAATAGTTTCTGCTTAGCCGGGGGTAGGTCCCAGCCCTTCACATCTCATTTCTCTAGAGGAAGCAACTCTCTTGACTATTCCAAGGGATCAGGTTCTTGTATTTATTATGGTGGTCATGGCCATCAGTAGCGGGAGTTCCCGACCTTTCAGAGCGGTCATTGTGCACTGGGCGCTACGCTCCAGGTTCCACCGTTGAGGCAGTTCCAGCCCAGGCAGCAGCAGCCAGTTGCACCAGATTTAGATCAGTAGAGGGTAGATGGGGTAGGTAGATGACATCCCCATGATGCTCCTCATCCTCAGAGAGTAGAGTGTGGCCATTGTGGTGGTCGTCATCAGGGTCCGAGAGGCCATGGAGGAGGTCGTGGTCAGCTTCATGCTCTAGCATGTCCAGCTCCATGCGTGCTAGACGTTGTTTGAGGTACCCATTTCTTGTTTTCTACCTTGGTGTATGCCTTGTTTGATTCAGGAGCGACACACTCCTTCATATCACCTACCCTTGTCCACGCTTTGGGACTTGAGGTAGAGAGGCTTCTAGTGCCCTTGGCATTGACTATGCCTGTTGGAGGTTGAGCTGACTTATTTGAAGTATGTAGAGACAGTGAGCTAGTGTTGGGGCAACACCACTCTTGGAGAGATTTCCAATGTTTATGAATACAACCATATGATGTCATCCTCGACATGGATTAGTTGTATTCGGTGTAGGCTATCGTGGATTGCTTCAGGAAAAAGGTCGTCTTTATTGGTGCGGATGGAGAGCAAGTGGTGTCTGTTGGTGAGCGAGACTCTCGGATGGGTCATAGGCATGTTCCATCCTTATCATCCATGATGGATGAGATGGTGTTGAGTTATTCCGAGGTTCATTAGTTCGTGTTTCCAAGGGTCGTAGAGGAGTACCCTGATGTCTTTTCAGAAGAGTTTATAGCATTACCCCTCGATGAAAGACTGAGTTTGGGATCGAGCTATTTCCAGAAGCATATCCTATCTCTATGTCTCCATATAGGATGGTCCCTTCTGAGTTACGAGAGCTATATATATAGCTTGATGGTCTATTGTAGTGCGGTTTTTTCTGCTAAGTGTGTCACCATGGGGTGCACCAGTTTTGTTCATGAAGAAGGTCGACGGCAATTTGCGGTTGTCTGTCGATTATCGTCACTTAAACAAAGTGAAAATAAATAATCGCTATCCTCTTCCGTGAATTGATGATTTATTCGATGAACTGAAGGGTGCAAGTCGATTCTCATAGATAGACTTACGATCGGGATATCATCAGATGCGTGTGAATGATTAGGATATTTTTAATACTGCTTTTCGTTGATGTCATGGGCATTATGAGTTTGTTGTAATTCCATTTGGCGTGACAAATTCTCTAGCTATATTCATGGGATTGACGAATGTTGTGTTCCGTTAATTCATAGACAAATTTTTGGTAGTTTTCATCGACAACATCCTTGTGTACTCCACATCTGAAGAGGAACATGTCGAGCATCTACGAGCCATTTTGGGATTTCTTCGCCAATATCATCTATACAGGAAGTTGTCGAAGTATGGGTTTTGGGATCAATAAGTCTGTTTCTTGGGGCATGTAGTGTCCCAAAAGGGAGTATCTATGGATACATCGAAGGTAGAAGTAGTTGTGTCTTAGGAAACCCCCAAGATAGTGTTAGAGGTGTGAAGTTTCCTTGGTCTCACAGGCTACTACAAGAGGTTCTTGGCCAATTTCTCACGAGTTGCGACTCCTCTCACAGCTTTGACCAAGAAGGATCAGGAATTCATATGGACTGATCAGTGTGAGGTAGAATTCGAGTATCTAAAGGAGAAGTTAGTAAGTGCTCCAGTCCTTTGTCTTCCAACTGAGGGAGTCCAGTTTGATGTTTTCTACGATGTTCCACATCTGGGGTTAGGCATTTTTCTCATGCAGAATAGGTCAGTTGTTTTTTATGGGTCTCTGCAGTTGCGTCCCCATGAATGCAACTATTCCACCCTTGATCTTGAGTTGGAAGCCATGGTGTTTTCTCTAAAGTTGTGGAGACATTACCTCATTGGTGAGAGATTTGTGGTTTTCACTAATCATAAGAGTTTGAGGTATGTTTTCTCCCAGCATGACTTGAACTTACGACAGCATCGGTGGATGGAGTTCTTACAGGAATACAACTTCAAAATATCGTATACACCTAGAAAAGGGAATGTTGTAGATGATGCGCTGAGCCAAAAGTCACGTAGTGATGCTGTGCATGAATCCAGTGATTCTTGGAGAGTAATGGAAGAACTGTCAGCATTGCATCTTGATATGGGAGATGTTTGGGGTAGAGGTTGTCTTTTTAAGATGACGGTATAGTCATCCCTAGTGAAGAAGGTGGAAGAGTCCCAATTTGGAGATCTAGTGGTGGAGGTTTAGAGATACTATGTTATTTGTGGTGAGGCCCCTGATGGTTGGTCAGAGGATAAAAAACATTGAGTTTTGTATCCTGGAAGGCTTTTTTCCCCTTGAGGATGTGCCAGATGGTTCTCTAAGATTTACATAGTTCTCCCTTAGCAGTACTTCCTGGCGTGACAAAGATGTACCGATCCTTGAGGAGTCAATTTTGGTGGCCTGGGATGAAGTGTGCAGTTGCAGAGTTTGTGTCTCGATATTTAGTCTTCCAAAAGGTGAAGGCCGAATACTGTGTTCCTGGTGGTCTTCTCCATCCATTATAGATTCCTTAGTGTAAGTGGGAGGACATATCAATGGACTTTGTTACAAGTTTACCTTGAGCTCCGGGAGGACATGATGATATTTGGGTTGTAGTGTATCGTTTAACAAAATCGTCCCACTTCATAGTGATCATGGAGTCAAGCTCAGTGGATGTTTTTCCGAGGAAGTATCTAGAGGATATGGTGAGACATCATGGAGTCCCTAGGATGATCATTTCTGATCGAGATCCTCGATTTACCTCTAGAGTGGGGAGAGGTCTCCAACATGATTTTGGTTCTTGACTATTCCTAAGCACTTCTTTTCACCCTTAAACGAATGGTCAGATAGAGTGAACCATCCAGACTCATGAAGACATGTTATGGTCTGGTGTTCTTGATTTTAGAGGTTCATGGATGAGGAACTTACCCTTGGTGGAGTTCTCTTACAATAATAGTTTTCACTCCACCATCATTATGGAGACATTTAAAGCCTTGTATGGTCGGCCTTTCCGTTCTCCATTGTGCTGGACTGGGGTTGGCGAGTAATCAATTCTCAGACCAGAACTAGTGCAGAATACAATAGAGATAGTTCAGGTGATTCGTGAGAGGATGAAGACAACACAAGATCGTCAGAAATCATATGTTGATCAAAGAAGGATGCCCTTAGAGCATAATGTTGGGGATCATGTGTTTCTGAAGGTGACTCCCCATCGTGGGAAACGAAGGTTTGGTCATGGAATTATGATTTATCCTAGGTTTTTTGGGGGCTTCCGAGGTGTTAGCTCGTGTTGGAGTTGTGGCGTATCAAGTAGCACATCCCCCACAGATGATTCGAATACATTATGTTTTTCTTGTATCACAGCTCCGTAGTTATCTTCATGATGACTCCCACATTATTGATTGGGGAGAGTTCGATGTAGATGATGGTGAATCCTTTGAGTAGCGACCTGTGCAAATCCAAGAATGCAAGGAGAATGTGTTGCGTAGGCATTCTATCCCGTTAGTTCATGGCTTGTGGCGACACGGTGGCATGGAGGAGAGTACCTGGGAACATGAGTCACAGATCTGTGATCAGTACCCAGATTTGTTTGATGATTAACTATTTTCAAGTAATGATGTCCCCTTTATGGTTAGTCCTTTCATGTTTTATTTATGAATTTCTTTTGTTGTTTTTGTGGCTTTCTCTCTTTTGAGAGGTATCTCTATGGGTGGTTTTTAGGACCCTGTTTCTTTTTTTTTGTCTCTTTAGGTTGGTTTCAAATTCTCGGGGAAGATAATGTTGTGAGAGGTATCTGATGTAATGGCTCGGACCTCTCTGGTCCATTACTTTGTGAAATTTAAGGTTAGGAAGAGGTCGTGTGAGTTTTGTGGGAGAAAGATTTAATTGATGGGAGATATCGAGTAGTTATAAGATAATAATGGGCGTCAATAATAATAATAATATTTAATGATAATTATGGAAACCCATTGATGAATTTGAATGATGATTTATTACTATTATATTAAATAATAAATGGTAATGGTGGATTTTAGTGTGTGATTAATTAAATGGAATGGTTTAAATTTAGTATGAGAATAACCATGGTAATCTATTTTAATGGGATTAAATTAGAACATTAATGATGGGTGTTGTTATTATTAATAATAACATTGATGTGAGAGTGGATTTGGGTGCCACACACAAGTAGCAGATGGGGGGAAGGAGGAGGTGTGGAAATAGAGTTGTGT
Organism: Viscum album; assembly: GCA_963277665.1. Taxonomy (NCBI): domain Eukaryota; kingdom Viridiplantae; phylum Streptophyta; class Magnoliopsida; order Santalales; family Viscaceae; genus Viscum; species Viscum album. The sequence continues at coordinate 604,392,089 of OY728139.1, read as the reverse complement.
GTGAATGATTGAACATTTATTCACTTTTAATAATCATTATGATATTAATTCCAATAATGTTAAAATAAAATAAATAAGTTAAAAGTGGAGTCAATCAACGGGAGGCTCCACTTTTTTTGGAGTGTGAGGTAATTGTGGAAGAGAGAAAGCGATTGGAGAGATAAAGATTTTAAAGGAAATAATGATTTAAAATTTTAAGCAATAAAATAAATATGTTAAAAAAGGAAATGAATCAAGGTGGAATGGTGTGATGCGCACCAAATTGGGGAGATTTTTCATGTGGATGTTGAATGTGATAATTTAAGGTATTAAATTAAATTAAATTAAAAATAATCCTAATATAATAATGTAATTATTATTTTCGTTGGGAAAACTAAATTTTCACGGTATCTTCCTCGTGCGGCCTCGGTTTCACGAACCGCCAGCGGCAGTGTGACCCAGACTTCAAGACGGAATTTATGAGTCCAATATTGGATGTATTTCTTTGGGTTTTCATATCGGGTACCCGAAACGCTCTTGAATTAATAGATTTAATATTATTATTAAATCGTCGACCCGCTATAACTCCCGCGTGTGACGTCCGATTGACTTCTCGTCAGTGGTGATGTGATCCTGTCATTAATACAACCGATTAATGTCTAATGTGGGATATTAAATTATGGTGCATGGATCGTGTCCACGAAACACCCAATAATAATAATAATATTATTATTATGGGATCTTGCATCCAACATATCTCCCACATATGGTGTTGGAATGGCGAACTTTTTGTGACGTTGCAACCCTGAAATTAAGACGGATGATTCAAAGACTATAAATCCTATATTAATTATACCTATGGATTGGGATGTTTTTACTCGGTCAAACCGCGTGGGTTAATGCGATCCTCTTTTAATGGGGAATTAAGTGTATCTTAAACTGTCGCCCCATTAAATCTTTAAAAAGTACAAGATATCATCGTCCCTTTTTCTTCCTCTTTGTTCTCAACTATGAGATGCTAGAACCTTTCAATCCTTTTCGTAAGAGTTGCACAATCAAACATTACTCCTCGAATCGGTTCTGATCTATTTTTATGCAAACAAGTTATATCAATCAATCCTCGATATAAGGTCTGTTTTATCGTCATTCCTTTGGGATCATCTTCTCCTATTTCTCCCTTCAATATTATATCATGTAATCTCCATACTTCTAATGGGGTTTTTCTTGGGGTTTGGATGGTGCGGCCGTAGCGTGGCATGCTCGGGTGGATGCAGTTGGCGCGAGAGGAGGATCATGACCCGTTTTGTGGATAAAGAACATCAAGAACTCTTCCAGTTAGGGGATTTGTTTCTTCCCTTTTCTTTTACATGCAATTGTATTGTTATCATGTTTAATCCCACTAGATGACAATGGAATTGACATAATAAACATTTTAACCAGATAAATAAATTCATATCGATCACATGTTATTGCCTCATGCTTTTCTAGGTAGTGTGATATCTATTCTTTCATTTATTAGTTGTTCGTTCTTGATGGAAATCGGTAAAGAATGTAAATTGGGATTAATTGATAATTGTTTGGCTAAAGATAATAGGCATGTAATCGAATGTGGTTCTAGTTGTAATTCAATGTTAATAAAATTGGTGCAGTAAAAATGTTTAATTATTTGTGACAGCTAACTAATTAGGTTTCACAAATTTAGAACCTACGAATAATAAATCTGTTAATTAAAGATGGATTAAAGAACTGATAATTTGATAATTCCTTAAAGGCTTCTAAGTTACCCTCTTGATTGATAAAGGGCCAAGAGCCCAATTAAATGTGGTGTTTGTTTTCCTGCTATTTATGTTGTGATGTGATCCTAGACGGCTGTTGGGATATGAGGGGGCATGGAGTCTTTTGGTTGTGGCAGCCGATGACGCCTAGAGTGTCAAGATGCATCGGTTTATGCATGTGTGTGCTAGGGAGGACACCAGGGATAATGAAATTGAGTGGATGTGATTGTTGGATTCCTGGAAATTTTTATTGGTTTTTTATCTACCTTAATTTTCCCCACTGCTCAAGGAAGCTGGTCTTACTTACCCTTATTCCGAAAGATGTGAAGACACGCGGGGTATGCCACTTTCTTTCCGTGTTTAGATCCTCAAGGAAGGATGGGTATATACTCCTTCTATAAGAGGCAAAGACTAGACGGGTAGTACATCTACTCACCGGGTTCAGCCCCCTTGTGTTTAGTAGCATATAAGTTTTTTCTAGAATACCTGGGAATGTGGGAAAGTATTTCTATAATGAATAATTTAATAAATGGTGTTAAACCCTGGGGATGAAGTTGCTGGAACATAATAACGAGGTTGTAATTTTTTAAGGAACAATTGACTTTGGGTGTGATGCTAATAAAATTTAATGTGAAATTGTTCATGGTTAATTAATGTTTAAAGAATTAATTCATATACACTATAACTGATAAAAAGGGTAGGAATTAATCTAATAAAGCTATTTAAATGGTTGTGTGCTTATAGGATACCATGTGTTAGAAGTAGCAGCCCAAAGTCTGAGAGACGTTAGCTATAGTTGTGTCTAAGACTAGGCAATGCCCATAGTGTGGTTGTGAGATATAATATATCCTATAATTTTTGTGTTTCTATACGCTACTCCACCCTTTCATTAAGGGAAACTAACACCCCGGGGATTCTGAGCCCTGGGGGGGTTTTTTCCCAACATTCCGGTGGGAGGATGGATGGCTGACTACCCCCTTTGGCCCACTCTCTTCTCATGGTAGTTACTGGTGCCGGAAGGCACATTGGTTAGTTTACCCATATATGTGTGCAGAGGGATGTAATGGATTGTGGTTATTCACACACATATATTCTGGATATAGTTTTCTATGTACTACTACAGGTGTAACATGTATAGGCTATGATGGCTTGAGGATCCTTACTCGGTGTATGGGCTGTAATGGATTGAGGTATAATACCCGAAGTATGATACACGGTATGTGATCTGTGGTGGCTCTAAGAAAGTACCTAGTTACTTTGGTGTGTGGACGTTGTGGTTTTGTTTCACATGGTACATAATGTGGTGCTTCACCCAGGTGTCTGCGGGAAATCCTTTTTGGAGAGAGATGTTCAGGACGTGCAACATTGGGGAAAAGTGGAAAACCAGTGGGGAAGTTGTAGTGGGGTACCCTTGATATTCTTTATTATATGATATATTCTTGTATGTGTTACTTTTTGAGAGTATCCATGGTGAGGTTGGGAATATAGTGTACCTGTTTAAGGGATGAATTAGTTTCACTTGTTGTTCACTATGCTTTAGTATACTTTCTTTACTTTGCACGAGAGGGTTTAGGGAGGTTCCTACTGAGTATACTGTTATACTCACCCTATGTATATATAAACTATTTTTCAGGTCACTTGTAGCAGGTTGGAGATCAAGCTAGTTTCTACTAGCTTGGGGTTGCAAGAGTTTTTCGGGCTTGTGGTTGCTGCTGTTTTTACTTTATTTTTTCTACTTGCAGTTTTTTTCCTTCCAGTTGTAGTACTTTTTCATGGCATTACATACGTGCACTTGGGTTTCTTTTATATTTCATTTATGAGTTGGAGTTAGTTGTTGTCTATCTTATCTCTCTCTTCCGCATGTGTTCTCTTAGAGGGTAATGGCTCCCATTTGTGTGTTTATTATACCCTCGGTGCTAGTCTCCAACCCGGGGCCTACTGGAGGCAGGAGTCAGGGGTCATTATCTCCCTTTTCACATTGCTGGCCCAGGAGGGGTACAATTTATATGGAGGGGGTCATGACACTCATTGATCTTACTGAGGAGTGTTTCCTATATATAGACATGAAATGTATCACATTGTCTCTAGTTATAAAATAATACTAAACTAGTGCATTATGCATACCTAGAGTTCCCATCTGACTACCCAAGGCTTCCTGTGACATATAAATGTATATGATAATTTTAAAAGTACTATTCAAATAAATAATGAATAAATTTCATAATTAATCTATTATATCATTTACTCACCTCTGAACACCATTTCATGAACAACCAATTTCAATAAACCATTGGTATAAACAATCCACATTTCTTTAAGGGAATAAAAAATATGTTACATTTTAAAATGCATTAACATTCCATATTTAATGTTTATTGACTAAAAAAGGGTTTTCAAATTCCATAGAGACTTGTAATGGTGCAAATCAAGAATTTAAAATTTGTTTTTGAAATAATTCTAAATTTACTCGCTTTTAATTTATTCTAAAACTTTAAGAAGAATCATGATTAAATTGAAATTTTCATTTCTATCATCATACTCTTATACAAATAAATTTATATACAAATATTCCTTATATTCAAAAGTTTCACACAATCCCATTTGGATTTATCATAGTCAAATATATATATATATACTTTTTTATATGTGGATAAGATTAAAATATAATAAAATAAATTTAAATATACTTTAAATTTTATTAATCGCCACTTCGTGAAATATATTATTAATTCGTGGATTTTCAAGTGCCTCTTGAAATTTCAAGAAAATCATAAAATGATAAAATGAAGAATTAATGTTAAAAATAAAAACAAAAATTAAAATTTAAATAAATCATTTAATATTATAAATGGGTTATTTTTCTAGAGAATATAAAATAATTTTTTTGAAATAGAATTTTGAAAAGCATCTAATTTGGTTAAATCCTTTGAATTGACGTGGATATCAAGAAATACTTGATTTCCTTATCAAATATTGTTTAATTATATTTATCATTGTAGGGACAAAAAAATTTCATAAGAAACTGTGATAAATTTGGGAAATCCATAATCAAATTTAAAACCTATCTTGTGAAAAAATTATATAAATTATAAAATAATGTAAAGAGTTTGGTACACTCCACATAGAGCACATCATATTCTTGACCACTCTATATGGTCTTCACATAAAAGCTTCTAATTTTTCAATGCGAAGTGCTCATTCAGTGACCCCACAAATACTTTTGTTTGTTTGTGGTGCGAGCCATCCATTTCATAGCCCCAAAAACGAAAATCATATATAGGGAATGGTGGTAATTCAACTCCCTCTACAAATGATTCTATTTTTTTGTGACATGTGTTTAACTTTTCACATGCCCCACAAATGAATTCTCATTATATGGTGTGTGGTGGAAACAATAGTTCCTAATGAACTAAAGACCCTTTTGGGGAAACTATTCATATTACTCCACAGCTTGATCTCAAGAATACTATGAGGCTAACTAGCCATTCTAGGAATATGCTTGTTTATCATGTCAATAAATACCTAGAATTTGAGCACAAAAGAGACATGTAATACATATGTATAGAAATTAAATAATACTAGAGTTAACTTATTCTGTTAATTTACCTACCACATTTTATTAGGGATTCCCACAAAAGGGATATTTTGTGAGATGGCCTACCAAAAAACTCAGAAATGGATCCATTAAAATTGAAAAAAAATCCCTCTAATGATTTATCTTCACAAAAGAAGCCCCTTTGTAATACCCCATCCCGAAAAATATGTTTTTTTACCTAAGGGGGTATCCTTAAGTTATTTTTTCCTTCTATTCTTTCTAAAATAATTCTATGTAGCATTCGACCACATATTGGCCTATTCAATAAAGGTCCAAATGTATCCATGTATCTCATACCAAAATGTGGATATGCCTTTATTGAGGCCTCTACCATGACCACAAGATTAATTTTTTTAGGGTGAATGAAAAACCATTGTGTTCCCCATCCATTAATGCATTCCCATGGTAAATTAATTCTGACATTTATTCTCCTGAGGTGTTTAGATCCATATACTGTTCATAGTCCCAAATTCTCATGGTAATGAGGATCCAATACTTAAAGATGTTGTTGAGAGACTTATCGAGCTGAGTGATGATATCTATTTCCTGAAATTTGATGGGAATCACACAAAATTACCTTTTTGTTCATTTCCTTGCCCACATATCCTCTTCCACCATTCATAAGGAAAACAATTTTGACATCCTTCTAAGAGTGACACCATATCCTTCCTTATAGTTCATAACCTGCACTTCTGTACCCTAACCTTCATCCACTAGTGGAAAATGGATATCATGAAATGTTCCCAATATTCAACTTGCTTTTATTTTTCATACAATGCATATATCAATTGGTCATATAGTTTAGTAGTGATTATTTCACCAGAATAATGAAATATCCTAAATTGGACTCATATATAGGTGTAATCCCCAATAATTTTGAATGAAAAGGGATTTGATTCCTTTCTAAATAGGATATGTAATAATTATTCTAAATTCTTAACTCCAACACCCCAAACCCTGCTTAATATTCTCTTGTAAATATTCTTTGTTGTTCCATTTTACCCAAAGGGACCTATTCATTCAACATCCCTCCATCTCAATCCTTATAAGTCCATATTACAAATAGGCTTATGCCGCCACCTATGAGGATATATTATTTTCATGTCCCTTCAACCTAATAATAATCATTATAATCCTCAAGGAAGGTTTTCTAATTAGAGGGATATATTCCCTACCAGATCAATACGACATTTTTATTTCATTATAACTCCCACACCATACTTAACTATGAACATTTTGAATATATGAACTTATAAAAAGATGTTAAATTGTATAGTCTAATCCTTGAAACATGACCCTATATGGTATAATGTTTCCCATTAAGTATCACTGAACAACATTTGTTTTGATTCCTTTCATGAAAAAATAATGGAAGTCCCTATCAAGGACTGGATCCCTAAATCAAAACAATCCCCATCTCCCTAAATGATAAACATTTATGTGTTCCAAATTGAGTGGATTAAAACCATCTTAAAAAACAACTACTATAACCATTATGGAAAACCATAGATATAAACATATGGTTCCATTGATTGAGAACCTTGGAAACATACAGATGGTTCTGATGATGGGATACCTCAGATTCATGGAGATGGGCTCCCATAAATTAATGTTTATAATTTATTGTTAATACATTTTGGTAACTAGTTCCATACCTGTAATATAAAATGGATTCACGAATATGTTTTAAATCTATAAGAGTTTCCTTGAGAAGGAAACACTCCCTAGGGTGTGATGAGCCTATCCTCCCATCTTATTGCCCAATGTGAGTTCTCAGGTTTTTTCAATTATCTTATCCATTTCTCATCATCCATTTAGAAGAAGTCCCAGGAGCCATCATTGACATGAGATCCATTAGGTGTTTCATCTTCCATGAATTAACCCCATTAAAAACCCATCTGCAATGAAAGGTTGTGATACAAAAATGGTGAACCTGACATGAACATTAAGTTTTTCCAAAATAAATGTTTATACGATATGTCAGTCCTGTTAAGACTCATTCAAAATGAATTCTTACAATTCTTGATCCATTCAGACAATCAAATGTGCATGTGATCATTTATTATGAATATATATTTATAGGTTTCATTTTTTCAGTTTTCTGTACATATATATATATATATATATATTATCACTAAATAGAACTCTATTTAATCCAAATGGAATCCCACCAGCTGAAAAAACACATTTCGTTTTCCACTACTTAAGATGGATCCTCATCTAACTATGGGATCACATTGAAAATATAGTGTCTATAACAGTTGTTATCAAATGAAATAGTTTAGAAGTGTCACCTCAATGGTACTTTCCTAACCAATGAGGCCATATAAAAATCCTACAAAGACAAGAATACATTACATCCATCTATCCAATGATGTCTGGTGGAAAAGAAGCAGATGGAACCCATCACTATCTAAAACCATTTCTTGTGAATTTCCCTAGAATGTGACAACCAATCCCTCTATTACTATAGGGATGTTGATTGATTTTTCCCTAGGGGCCAGATGTTGATTGAGTTGTCCCTATGGGCCAGATGTTGAAAACAAAACAGTCTCTCTGGAGATATTCTACCAGAAACCCATAAAACCAATGAAATGGGGCATCCAATCCTTAGTGTGATTTGGATTCTTCCTTGAGTGCTTTGTCTTTAGTCACTCAAACTTGGGTGCCACAGATATCCCACCAAGGAAGGAAATAAATAGGTGGAAAGATGCTAACATCCCTATTTCTTCTATAAAATCCTTCTAAAAATAAATTGAGGAAACCAATTTGAATTCCTATATACCATCTCACATATATAAATTATTCCAATATATTTTGGTGGTAATCCGAGAAACCAATTGACACATCCAAAAAGCAAATAATGGGATGGAATATATCTCTACCCATGTATACGATAATTTTCAGTATATCCTATGAAGAAGAAGAGGAAATAAGGAAGAAGAAATTCATGATCTATCCATATAATGATCATATATCCCCAACCCATCTATCTAAATAACCCTTCTATCCCATAAAAGATAGAAGGGTAAATGTCTAATATTTTCCACTCGCTAAAAGTATTATTGGATTTAATATTTACATCAGAAGTCACTAGGACTCGTGCAAAAAAAGTTGTATACACAACTTTTATGGCCCATGAACATGATAATATGTTCACTTAGTAGATGATTCATATTACTACACCCATCTGTGTGGTTCATTGGGAAACTACCAAGATAAATGCACAATGTTCTCATGCATGAGCACCAATTTCAAAAAGATTATATTGTTCTACTACAAAATCCCCTCCAGGGTAGATATATATCACTATAAAAACTCTAAAAGTCTGTTAGAATATTATAGTATCACAGAAGAGTTGTTTAAGAAATCTCCTTTACATGAAATTCATTTTCCATGATATGCATATCGGACTACCCAATGGAGATTATCTAAAATGATGGATCTCTAAAGGTGTTAAAAAATAAAATAGTAGGAACACATTACCACACTACATAATGATTATTTTCTAGTGGTCATAAAACATCTATCAATGGTGTCCCATGATCTAGGTGATTCATTACCACGTTAAAAAAATTTCAGTTTTAGTTTTGAATGTACTCCTCATGATTTTTCTAGCAACTAATTTTGTTGTCCTACCCAGAATATCTGTCATGAAGTCCACCTTTATGGTCATCAAATGATCTATCATGAGAATGAATATCTTATTGAAACGTATTGAAATCCTCCTCTTGATAATAATATTATTTTTAAATAAAATTATCCCCTTAACATTTTTCACCTTGAAGGTCCTCTGTAATGTGTATTCTACTGGATTTCTCCCAACAACCAGATATCAAAAAATAATGTCAGTCCTCCAAATGATTGAATATATCACCAATGTCTTCCACATATTGATAATTTAATTTGACAGGTAGTTACTAATCTATAAGAATAAAATGTAATAAATACCTCATATCATGATGAACATGGGAATATTAGTCCATTCATGGAAAATGACTAATCATTGACCAGTGATATACTTTATAAATGGGAAGATAGCCTAAGGAAATATTAATTATATGAACCATTCATGGATTGTATTCCTTCCTAAATAAAAAATAGATTTCTCATAATTATTCCACTTAAAAGAATGATTTTGAGATTATACCATATTTGTTAGATCATGTGTATTAATATTATATAGAATATGAAGAATACGCATTACAAATGAGTAAATAGTTAGAAAAAGAAAAATTATTGTTCATGTATTTGTCATTATCCATTGCTCAAAATATCATTCCTTGTGAATTTTTCAGGAGTGTGTGTGCATTAAATTTGGTAGTATATATGGACAACTCCTCATCACCTAAAATATAAATTCATGCACTAAGATAGATAAGTGAATCAGTTCAAGAAAATCGATGAACTTCATTATCAAATAAAATTAAATGACCTGCTAGCTAAATGAAACCCAAAATCGATATAACAACTGATCAGTATCTAATGTCCATGTCTTGATTTGTTAAGAGAGTTACATTATATTATTGTTGTGGCCACACTTGGAATTCATAACAGGGGATGGGGTAAGCATAGAGCATTACATTTCACCCTCCTCCCCAATTTTTAAATAATAATAAATCTAAAATCATGTAATATCATTATGTGAAGTCATCTCTTAGAAGTAATATTTGTCCATGGAAAAAAGGTACACTCAGTTGGAATAATCCCTGAACAAATAACAAAAAAATCAGGACTCAAGACAAAAATCCATTTAAATATTCATTCATGATTCATTTCATATGTTGAAGAAAAATTATTTCCTATGAAAGGAAAATAATCAAGAAAAAATCAATTTCATTAGAAGAAGGTAGATTGAACATGGGTCATACAATGTACCAAGATCATGTTTGAATGATGATTCATAAAATCAAGATGGCATTTATATATATATTACTCTAGGGTAAACCTTAACGCAAATGGATGGGACATTTTTACCACAATATCCACCTTCAAGGCTACTAAATATAGTTTAATGTCATATAGAATGGATGAATGGGAACCCCATCACATTAATTTAATTGTATTTTTACCTCATTCTTCATTCCAATTTGTGTAATTCTTTTCTCATTTTAGATGTGTACCACAAAGTAGACACTCCTTGTTTGTTCCATCTTATCACTCAGCTTCTTCTATATGGAAACATGTGACTAAACTATCATAGGATTCACATTTAATCACCCTTCAATAGAATTCTCTAAAACTATCCTTAGAGGAAATAATGAAACCCCATTGTGTTTGATAGAAAAACAAAATTGACCAGTGTAAAACTATTCATGAAGATCATTTTCACTTCAAAACACATCCCTCGGGAAACTGTCCTTTATATAATTTTAATACAAACATGAAACATAACATTAAATACACTTCAGTGATATTCGTTATCACCGACACTACACATGTTGTAGTACATGACACCAATGTACAAGAATATTAGGGGATGTTTCTATTTGGAACATAGTAGTTAAATAAATGACTAAAGAGGGTGTTCATTCCTGAAACCATAGGATCGTTATGAATTTGTTGACTCCATCTATTTCACCACTATAAGCTCCTTGGTTAGCATATACAAAGGAAATGGGTAATGGTGTGGAAGTGTCCCACCCACTGCCCGAAGTGTTTCAATATATCTCACTTGACAGAAAAAAAATTCAGTATGTTGAAGAGATGAGGTAGCTCAAAAAGATCAATGTAGCGTATTATAGAGGTAACAACCCTTCAATGTACATTCTTCTTGAATATGCTCATATCCCTCTCATAATCAACATACCTCATCAAATATATTTTTCATATAAACAAAATCAGGACCAAAAAATATGTTTGTTGAGCCATGCTAAAAACTAATATAATTGGGCCCCACAATGGCCATATATCAAAAGTTACCTTTATTATAGATGTCAACCAAGATAGTTCAGATGCATCCTCATAGAGAATCCCCTATAGGTTACCCACTATGGTTAAAATTATATATAATAATGGAAAAACAACCCATTTCTCTCTTTTTTCTATATCATTCATAGATGGTTGTTCCTCCCAAACTCATCAATAACATTGAATGTTTGGTATCCAAATATGATCTAATAGATGGATGATTTACAAAAAAGAAAGATAGATAGGAAGACTTACCCTATTTGGGAGGACAATACCCTTCCTTAACCAAAGTTTGGGAATCTAGCATTAATTAAACATAATTGGTTTGGGGGATGAGAAGAACATATGACACACATTGTGACTCGATGCAGTCTCCTAATGGTAACTCTAGAGTAGTAATACATATATAAGCTCATATGTTTTACGAAGACCTTATTGGGATCGAACTTCATCTGGTATACTAGTTTATTGGCCTGGACAATCAAAGAATGGGATGATCTTCATTGATAATTCCTTTATCTATAGATCTCTATACTATATAAGATGACAATCCTTAGCCTCTCAAATTAAAAAAAAATCAAGTAAATGAGAGGGTCCCATGTTTTATAACTAGGTCAAAGGGTTTGACTAAATCCTTCATCTTGAAATTACTCAACATTTATTGTTGGGTCTTTGAATTGATAATTGTTTTGGGGATATGTGAATTCCTCTTATCTATGTAATGTAACCAATTGAATTCTATGATATTGAAAATTTCACAGAATGTTAGTGGATTCTATTTCGAAAACTAAATCCATATCAAGAATAATAAATTGATATCATGTTAAGAATGTTGGAAAACAGTAAACTCATGTTGTCTTATTGAAACTGACTCATATTATTGCTCTAGCTCCAATACCAACACCTCATCCTGAATGGAAACATCTACAGACATTCCCCCATCAGGTAGTGTGTAAAGAGGAAAAACACTACCAATTTGGAAACTATAAGTAAAATGTTTATTCATTCCCAGATTAGAAACATTGAGATTATTTTATATCATCTGTGGAAACCAAATTTTTGGGACATCTACAATATAACCGTTCTAATCATGTTGGTGTTAAATATCACCAAAATTGTAATCATTACACCTAACATTAGGCCACAACCTCTGGTATTGTTTTAATTTTAAGGATATTCTATAACTGATTCTGGTAAAATGATTCCCGTAAAACCACTAGTGTGAGTCTCATGTGTTTTTACTATAACTCTATAATAAGAAGCTGAATGGAAAGAAATTAAGAGTAAGGGTGAACAAAATTTAAATGATTTTATGAAAAAAAAACAATAATTTAAACTCAATCTCTCTTAAGGATAATGATTGACCAACCAACACCCCCTCAGTTTCATGTACTATGATGTACCAAATTTATCTGCACCATGGTATTTCAATAAATGATATTCCTTGAAATGACATAACACAAGGGGTAAAAGTTATGTATAGTAGTATGAACCAATCTATATTCGTGAGCTAAACCTAAATCTCTTAGATCTTATTCCTCCAATATCATAGTATGGGCACCATACCACCAAATTGTACAACAGGAATAGCCAGTTCAAGAAGAATCCTTACCATATAAATAATTAATATTTAGAACTATTAATGTCATCTACATAATAGATCATTTTTCTATAGATGATAAATATTAAAATCTAGAGTTCTCTATTCCAATTCCTAGAACCACTGGTAGAGGCTCTAAAATTTGAGGAAGAAGGACAGGATATTGTCATAAAGAAACAAAATATTCTTACCACATCCCCACAAGAGAAATTTATTTTTTTAAGACTAATAGAACATCAATTTTTAAAATAATAGAAGAGTAGTTATGTGTAGATACATTCTCTAAGAGTCATCCAGACATAATTTTTTTAGAGTATTTACTATAATGGGTTCAATAGTTTCCTAATCCCTGATAGGTAGGAAGGGAAAGTTTCCCTAATAAAAAGGTAATAAAAATCACCTCAACATATTTTCATCCATATGATTCTTCTACACCATGAACTTTAACCATTATAATACATGTTAAGGGGATTCTATCTATGGAAATATGCATTCCTTTGACTAAAAAATGATATCCTGAAACTATTGGTCATAGTTCCAATGATAATTTCAATTTTGGATGCTCATAACCAATCAAAAACCTCTTTGAATACCTTATAGAGGATTTGGTAAGACATTAAATGATTTAATTTTAGGTAACTATTGTAAAGATATAAAATACAAGGATATAATAATTGTAATATCATGTGGTTATCTCTTTAACATAACAAGACAATGATCCCATGACGTAAGGGCACATCAATTTGTTGTATGTGATAGGAGTAGTAGATGACATCGATATCTGATGATCATTCAATGAAAATAGATCCAAATTAAGTATAATTCCATCCAAAAAACATCATTGGTAATTATATGGTGATTCCAACATATATTCTATTATAAATAATCTGGGATAAAAAATGTGGACAAAATCCCCTTGGACATATCAAGCCTAGAACTCTATTTTGGGACCTGTTATCTGAATATTAATTCTAGGTTATCTAGAAACGTATACACAATAATGTCCTAATATAAAGTACTTTGACTCACAAACATTAATAAATTCCTTCATTGTATCAATAATGCTTCTAATAGTGCATTGATGGGAAATGTGGGATGTTACATAGTGATAACGATTAATTTAATTCTTTTGGCTCTCAATATATTGATGTACGATTTTATCAAAGAGATGGGAAGAAGCCCATGAGTGATGATGTTTCATGGGTTACCTCCCCAAATGGTATGGAAAGGTCCATTTTCAACCCATTCAAGGATCTCTATGATGAATATGTGATACCCATCAACATGATCAAAGATATCAGTTCAGGATTGGGAATGTACACATTGACTCTAATAATTTCAATCATGTTAGGTAAACCTAGTCAAACTAATGTGGTCTGTAATCATTATATTAATAGATATTTTTGAGGTAAAAATCACTCAATTTATCACCATGAATTTACTATAACCCATAGTCATTAGTTAAATCTAGAGGAATTGTTATATCACCACTAGGGAAAAAAGATATGATAAACTAGGAATATTATAATATATGTTTTTCTTGAAACTCTAAATATTCCCCTTCATTACTCATATATCCTAATGTTATTATAAAGAAATTTAAATATAAAGAGTAAGATGAATTATTGATAGCCTTAATGGTTTTTTTCCATCATTTGAGGAAGGCGTCTCTACCACTATCTATTATCTATGACAAGTAAATATGGGAACAAAAAATATCTCTTCTCAATTATAATTAGTGAGTATTTCCAAAATTAGTGACAAGAAGTATATAACTCAATGTTAAAGTAAGATCATGATTTATTATCTTGTACTTACACATAAATTTAACGAATTGATCCTAATATGGACCCCCACCAACAGGGTATGCTATAAAATTATTTTAGTAGAAACAAGAATCCCTAGGAACACATCTGGCCCATAAAACAAAATTCCATGATGAAGATAATATGAACATAAAATAAAAATTCATTAGGTATGTTATGTACTCAAATTATCTCCTCAATATCATTCCATTAAGGAAGACAATTGGACATATTAGAGTTTTAATCAATTTCAGGGATCTCAATTGTCATTGTTCTGAAGAAGACTTTCAACTTAGAATTAAAGATATTATGATTGATGATAAAAATATCAACCAATACATCTCTATAATTTATGCATACATAGGATATAACCAAATTTTAATGTTATATAGATATTAATAAGACACTACCTTCATGGTACCGTAAGTATTATATTGTTATCGAGTGAGGCCCCTTGGCCTAAAGAATGTCAATGTTATATATCATCAGAAAATGCACGGCCCGATCACACACTTTCTGAGAAAGTCTATTTAGTTATTTATCAATGATATGGTGATAAAATAACTGCACTTTTTTAATCATCTTACCAAATTTGAAAAGGTTTTCAATAAACTCTGACAACATATAAAAAAATGAAGCCCCCATAAATGTGAATTTAGTGAGACCTTGGGAGTTTTTTTGGATTATTAGTACACCATCTTGGAATAAAAGTACTTAAAAGATAAAGGAAATACATCACATATTTTCTCATTAAAACCTCATAGAGTTAATAGGGATATTTAATCGATTACATTTGATGATTTATAAAGAATCTATATGGAATGTGATTCTCTTCGCTATATTGATGAAAAGGGGTCTTGTATCAGTATATTGGTGATTATCAAGAAGCATTATATATTCTTAAGATGTTTTTTTCAAGTAAAATTGTGTTGATGACTCCTATAAAAGTAAACAAATCTTACCTTATATGTGATATAATTAGAGAGATCATTGTGTTCACTTCACACATAGAAGAGTGATTATAGAAGTGAAAAATCTCTCTATTATCTCTGTCAAACCACACTCGATATTGAGGATAGTTATTAAGATATCAAGAAGAACTATATGGAATTAATCATCAATTTTCAGAATCACGATAAATACCTGAATCACAACAAGGTACATTTGTTATTTTTAAATGACCCTTTAAAACACAACATCATCTATCCCATGTAGAGTGGTAACTTGGCGTGATGGGTGGTCATTTTGTAGTAGTTTGACATTTAGTCCATGCCACATAGGAAATAAAAGGGCTAAAATTAGAATAATTCATCAAAGATATAACCCCTATAGATAAATGTATTGTGGGTGTTGAACTGCCAAACTAAGAGATATTCTCTATCCATGACTCCCCTAGAGCATGTGATAAATATTTTGATGGCATGTTCAGAAGCCCAATGTGAAAAAGGAATGGTGACACCAGGATCAATAAATTCAGGTTGGGAATCAACATTATCGCTCCAATAATGGATGTTTTGTCTTATTTTATCTTATTATAAAAAGGTTTCACTAATAAAAAGGCTGAATATTAGGACATCATTTCAGGCTTAAAAATCATGATGCAAAAACCACTGACCCGTGTGAATGTTAAACATGACACATATATTGTAATAAAAGCTGGTTAATGGTGATTACACTACCAATATAGAAGAGATAAGACCCATTATTGATTATTCCTAAAGATTTATGGAATAATTCCACTTAGATACCAAATTAACTCATATCCCTCACTTATAGAATTCTCTATTTGATAAACTAGACAATTCATCTAATGACTTGAACAAGTATAAATAATTTTTCATTTTTGATCAAATTGAATGACCTATTATGTTTATAGAAACAAATTACCATATTCGGTTTTACTATATCCTTTAACAATTAAAAGACTTTATGAATTATAACCATTGATTAAATATTCATTAAAAAAATTTCATATGATTATCATTAATATGGGGTTATGATAACCCAATTGACACATAAAAAGATGCATTAATCAAAACTCACAGGAACATTCCTAATGAATACCATTTATTAGAGAGTTTGAGGGACTAAAAATCACTGGGATAATACCTTTACCAATACCAATATGAGATCCAGCAACTAAAGAATGATCGAAACCACTTACAGGATAAGTTCATGTTCATCGTTATCAAGACCCAAACCATGTACGTCAGACCACCCCATGAAAATATCTCCATCATGCACCCCACAGTAAAGGTTTTTACTAGTGTAATAAAGAGATATGTATCAAGACCCTAATAATATAAATATGTTTATTTTATAGAATAATGAATATGTGTAATATTTAATTTTTATTTCTTTAAAATGATTTTTATTTTGATACGTTTAAAACAAATTCTAATTTTGTTTTAATATTCAATTTCAATTAAGAAATTCAATTTTGATAAGTTATTGAATTTTTTAAAATATGATATATTAATAATAAAATTCCATTAAATAATATGTATTAGTTAAAAAAGGTAATATAATTTCATTAAGTAAAATCTAAATGTTATAGGGGATTTAAAACTGTTATTACCAACAAAACAAGAATTTATCAATAAATTTTGAATCAATTTTTTAAGTGAATAATCAAAAAAATTGGAAATTATTTTGATAAAATAAATATTCTTTTTAGAATAATCATGTTGAATTCATTCATTAACGATTTTTTTATAATTTTATTAAACATACAAATATTTTGGTATAATTTAGATATAGTACAAATATACGGTGTGTATTATGAGATCATAATGACAGAAATGTGAATTAACAAATTCTATAATGTGTATGCATGAACAAAAATATTTTTCCCCTTAAAAATAATTTTTTTATGTAATTTAATTAATTTTATAAAGCCTTTATGATTCTTCACAAACCTATATGACTATTTATGGTTTTAAAATCCAATATTTCCCAATATGAGTCACTTCCTCATCACCAAGGTTAATATTTTATATATTTTAGAGATTTTACTTAAAAAAATTGAATTCCACTCCACATTGGAACAAAACATGAGAAAAACTATTAGAAGGGTTGTTTTTTATTACTTTAATATATACCATCCACAACCTATGTTTGTGAATTATATAGAGCCCCGCTCTAGTTCCCTATATAAACCCACCAAAACTCCTCGTCCACTTCACTAAAATGCCTTAGAGAATTTTCTTTCACTACCTACCATATCTAGATTCCTTCAAATGTGCCCCAATCTCTCCAAAAGCTTCTCCCATGATTTTTAAATAACCAAATCAAGGTAAGGGTCCTTTCTATATTCTTTTTAATTCAATAAAATTCTTTGTACATGGCCCTTTAAATATTATTTGTATATGTTTTCATGACATTTTGAAGATCGAAATATTTTCCAATTGATTTCCAAATAACAATAGATCATTTAACCCCTATCATTGTTACATTTACCTAAGTCCTTAATATGGAAAATTTTTAAAGGATCATATCTTTCACATCTTTACCTAAGAACCTTACTAATTTAATGCACATTATCATCAAGATTATATTGATGGAATATGGTATTCTACATTACTCATACATCCCTTATAATTCCCAAGTGATTTCAGACCCATTAAACTCTCAATAATCCCTCCCATGATTCATTATGTACCATCATTATTATACCAAAATTATCATTTTATTTTTCCATTACATGTTTTTATTTAATAACCCTCATTGTCTTATTAGTATTAAATAAAAAAATAGAGATGGATTATTTTCATACATATCCCTCGTACTATTATTTTACACTTACAAGTTATGATAGAAACCTTCCTCTATCATTGAAATTTTTTATGAATAATTATGTTCTATCATTACATTGTCTAATTGTTCCTACACTTTTCCATAAAAATACTTGGGTGTTGTATAGCTATACCCATTTCTACCCAATTGCATTCACCTCGTTGTACCTATAATTCATTGATTGGGGACTTCTATAAATATAACTACCAATACCTAATCATTATAAAAAATTTCATGAAAGGAATTATTATTTAATATTATCTACATGGCACAATTATGTATTTACATGATATCATTATAACGGGTGTACCCAGATAGTGCTCCAATTCATTAGGTTATGAATATCACTAATTTTATATCCCATTAAAATACTTGTTTTCTAAAATGTAATACATTCTTCATGATATGATTTATTTATTTCCTTACAATAATTTATATATCTCCCCTATATTATTTACATTCATAGGTAATCTCATAAAGTTTTAATAATGATGGAAGATTATGAGCTTGATAAGTAATGTTTTAATAATTCCGAACATACATATTATTTTTATGTTGTATTATAATGTACCTAGTTACCCAATGACACTATAATTCTCAATATTTTAGGTATTTTTATGTATATTTCAATATAATAACACATTAATTAATGTGTAATAAATATAAGGTTTTTCATAGTTGTTATCATCGGAATTTTTAGTCATTTTTTGGATTATGATTATGAAAGTCATGAAAATTCCTGTTAGATAAGAATAAACATAAGAAAATGTGGTAATATTTTTGGTAAATTATATATATTTCGTGGTTGACAAGAAAACACTTCGCATTTTCCATATTATAGTTGGATGTGGATCTAGAATATAGGTTTGTAGGGAAAATAATCCTGAAATGGTTGGATTTAGTTGGATAAGATCGTCACCAAGTGCATGATAACGGGCCTTATTGCACACTTGTTTTGAAAATCCATAGATATATTAATTGGTAAATTCCAGTCTTATTAGAAACATTAATTAAACAGAACAAATTCCCATAAGAGTCTATAGTGTGAAATAAATCATGCATTTCTTTGATTTAAGCATAGATATTAACATGTTATGGAAGTACATGACATTTAAAAATTATCGATTTAATGTAATTGGATTCGATTTTTTATATCAAATAGATTATAATTAATCAACCCTAATTTTCCATATATTCTATCAAATGACCATAAATTTGAGGAATCGAGTCAACAACTAATGTGATGGGAAAAATCTTGACTACACAATATAATGAGATGAAATTATAACAACTTGTGATTATTACAAACTAGATATCAAAAATCACAATGAATAACTAGAAAGTAGTTTACTATCTAAACACATCAAATAAGAGGAGGGTGTAATCCCATGGAATTTGATCTGATAATGGTGATAAAGGAAATAATGACCAATTTACCATATAAAACATATGTGGAAAGAGGCACCACATGAAATTCCACAAAGGAACTATGAGATGTTTTGGGTTTACAATGATATGAAATAAATTAGGAAAATGTCGTAAAAAATAAATAACATGATGGATAGAAGTAAATTTTAGTATAAGGTACCATATAAAGTTCTATGTAATAATTTTGGGGAACTTTGGGAATATCCAAGCCAATTATCTATTCAAAGGGTTGAAAATCATAATGAAAACCAACACTCTACAAGACTAATGGAACATGGAATATATTATGCTGAGATGGATAATGTTGAAAAAAGTAAATATAACCATTACTAAACAGTCTTATATTCAATTTTTTATTTTAATTCATTCCATTTTAACACATCTTCTATGTTATATATGGAAAAAGATTCACCACCTGAAATTATTTGATATCACTAAAAATAAACATATATAATTGTTGTATTAGATGTTGATGTTTGTGGGAATGTTGTTCATGAAAATATTATCAGCCTCCCTTAAGTGAAATTTCATTTTATATTATTTTTGGACTGGTTTTATTTTTATAATTCCAAAATAAATTACTGGTAGAAGGAATTTACCTTTATGATTATATATCAACCATAAATTATATACAATTTAAAAAGAAGGATGAGTATTGTTTGGTATTATAATATCTACAAGGGATATTATTTCTCCATAAGAAAATGTATCTATCTCTAATGATTGATACTTAGGAAAAATCATCCCTAAATAAATTCCAATTATGACAGAATACATAGATGACTTTCTTAAAGAATTTTATTGTCTCCCACCTAAAAAAGTCTTTGAGTTCATAATTAAATGTATACATTTCCCAACTATCATTCTTAGGTCATGTAATCACCAGAAAATGGATATATGTGGAGCCTTCAATGATATAATAAATTGAAGGATGGCTGAGAATCATTACTATAA
This sequence comes from Viscum album, assembly GCA_963277665.1. Taxonomy (NCBI): domain Eukaryota; kingdom Viridiplantae; phylum Streptophyta; class Magnoliopsida; order Santalales; family Viscaceae; genus Viscum; species Viscum album. The sequence continues at coordinate 604,371,248 of OY728139.1, read as the reverse complement.
TAGTAATCCATAGTTTCTATGGATTATCTGGGTATTATTGTCTATTTTTGGAAAATTTATCATGATTAACAATCACTCTAATCAGGATAAATTGGAATGGGGTTATGTTTTTATTTGAAATATCAACTGTCAAGGGGGCTTTAAGATGTTTAAAAAGAGGCTTATTATTGCAACTATACATACACTACAGAAATGTGGTGAACTTTTTGTGGTATATAAAGATTAATTTAAAAATGGATTGGGTTGTGTGATTATGATGAATGAAAAATTGAGAGCATGTGACTCAAGGAAATTGAATGTTCATGAAAACAACTACCCAACCCACGATCTAGATTTAGCTAAATTATCTTTGGGTTGAAAATATAGCATCATTATCTATTTGGGGTGATATGTGACAAATATATGGATCATAAGAGATTATATTATATATTCACAATGACATATATGAATGTTCTGTAGTGAGTATGGTTAGATCTAATTAAGAATTATGGAAACTATATATACTACCCTCCTGCTAAAGAAAATAATGAGGAATATTATCTAAGAATAAATTATCCATAAATATTATAATTGATGGGAATTTATGAGGATACAGTCCGGTTAAACATGAATAGGATGGACATGGGAATAATATAATAAGGAACATCATCAATAATTTAAAAAACGATTTTTCAACCATCCATTATGTAGAATATAATGGACAATAAAATAGATGATGTGGAAATTCAGAATAAGGTGGAATATATTTTAAAAGAAAAATCCTTAGGGTAAACAATTAATAAAAAATGTGTTGTAAGATTTGGGTCACAACTACGTGTACCATAAAATCTGGAGTTAATGAATGATATTTTGGATAATGAAAATATCTTGATCTTCATTATCAATCTCTAGTGTATGAATATTTAATTAGATATCTAAGAGAACAATTGGTGGGAATATATGAATAAAAAGATCACAAAATATACATCAACGTGTCATGTATAATATTAATTGAATGCTGAATGGGAAAAAAATCAACGTGGGCGATGCAACCATTACCCATACAAATTTGGTATTGGGAAAACTTAATCATGGACATTTTCACTGGTCTTCCAAATACATCAAGTTGAAATAATCTTATATGGGTTGTACTGGATATTATAAAAAATATTCCACTTTGTTATAATTTGATAGGACCTCAAACTCAAACAACTTCCACATATATACATTAGAGAAGTAATGAGTCTACATAGAACACCACAATCTATTGAATATAATTGAGATATAATATTTACGTATAGCCTCTTTAATATTTCCCAATATAATTAAATACATAGTTTGACTCCATAAATATTATCACCCTCAAACTGATATCCAATTTGAGCAGATTATCCAAACACGTGAGGTCATATTGAGGGCAGGCTAGATGGACTTCAATAGAGGATGGGATCAAAAACATAATTTCCCCATGTTCTTAAAAAATAATACTTTACAATAAATAATCCATATGGATACCTATGAGTCCCTATATGGGAAGGGTTTTAGAACACCAACATGCTGGGATGAAGTTGATAAACACAAATTGATGGGTCTCGAGATGGTTGAGGAAATGGTGGAAAAGGTCAGTAATATCTAGTAGCACATATATGCTTCTTAGAGATAATAAAAGTTCTGTGATGATGGTAATATATGACACCCCAAGATTGAGATTAGAGATAAGTTATTCATTCACATATATGAATGGAATAATTTAATGATATTTGAGAAGAAGGGAAATATATTTCCAAATTACATGTGTCAATTTGAGGCCCATGATCACATCAGAGTGGTGAAATATCTAATAGAACTCCCACCATAACTATATCAATTACATTATGTGTTCCATGTATCCCTATTGAGGAAGTATATACTATACCCCTTTCATGTGAAGAATCTAGGGGTAGTTATATTGGATAACAATATTTCATATGTTGATTAGCAAATAATGATAACAAATCATATAAGTAATGGTAGAAAAAATAAAATAATCCTCCAGGTTAATGTTCCATGGAGAAAGAAAAAATTTAAGGGAGCGACATGTGAACTATAGGTGGTGATAAAACTAAGTTACCATCTTCTAGTTTAGTTTGTGGAATGATATTTTAAAGGTTATATTCTTAAATGGTTGATGATTTTAATGACTTGAACGTTTAAAAATAACATCCTCATTACGATTCAATTAAATTCCATAATATGTTTATATAAAACACATGCACTTTATTGGTTTTATTATACCCTATCAGATTTAATAGACCACTAATCATCATAACCATTGACAAAATAGTTTCAGAAGAGTGATCATATGATTATTATAATTTGTGGGTTATGATAAGTATAATTAACAGAGACAAATGATGCAATAGAATTAACTACAAAGATTATACCCTATAAATCCCATTTATATGAGATTCTATAGGAGATAGAATCTATGTGATTTTCCTTTGACGTAGCCCAATATGAGATAAAGAAACTAAATTAGGACAAAACTAGTTAATAGGATATATTCATGTTCATCGAGATCATGGACCTAACCAAGTACATTTAACCACCCCATAAAAATCTCAACACCACACACTTTACCCTTAGGGCATTTGATGGTGTAATAAAATGATATGTATCAAAACCATAACAATATGTATATGTATATTTTATAGAATGATGAATATATTTACATCTCATTTTTTACTTTATAAATAATAATGATTTTGTTATAATAAATAACAAATTATATTTTAATGTAATATGAAAATTCAATTAAGATATTATTTTCTTATGGATTCATGAATTTTAACAAAAAAATAATATATAAATTTAATAATAAATTATATTAAATTGATTGAATATAAAGGATAATATAATTTTTATGATGTCAAATGTAAATCTTATAAGGGTTCGAAAAATATTATTGCTGAAAAAACCAGCATTCATCAATCAATATAAATTAACCTTATAAATGTGAATATTCTTATTTTTAAAAATGAAATTTTGGAAAATAAAATTTCTTTTTTGAATACTCACTTTGAAATTATCCAATAGTTAATTTTTAAAAATTTCTTAGCCTGTGGAATTTTCATCTAAAAATTAAATATTGTATACATATATGAAGTATTATGAAATCATAATGATCCAAAAGTGATTTAAAAAATTCAGTAAAGGTTATAAATGACCAACTATATGTTTAACTTTAATAAAATTTGTTTTTGAGTTTATATAATTAACTTAATGATTACATTATCAATCCTAAAAAACATATATTATATTTTTTGGTTTTAAAATAATTTCTTTATAAAAATGAATCACTTCTAAGAAACCAACGGTAATATTTTATTGAATTCGTCTCATGTACATATCAATTTATGAAAAAAAACTAATATTAGGAAGAAAACCATGTGAAAAAACTATATGAATATTTTTTGTTTTGATTACATTATTATTTAGTTTCCAAAACCTTGGTTTGGGGAATAATTAAAAACACCCATATCTTTTCTTATATACACCCAACTATGGTATCCTTCCTCTTAATTAAAAAATATTGGGTCAAGTAATTAATATAACTCCTCTTTATAGGGATCTCCCAGGGTTCCCCATGTTCTCGAGGATCTCCTCCAAAGCTTTTAGAATCTCCCTCTTAGGGAATGTTACCTCTCTCTCTCTTCAAATAAATTTAAGAAACTTCTTTGTATTTATCATTTATAATCTCAATTGGTTATGTTTTCATGAATTTATAATTACCAATTTATAGTGAAATTGATTTTTTAATAATGATATATCATTTATACCCTCTCATAATATAATTCACCAAAATTTTTACAATTCCAAAATTAAGTAGGGGATCCCCTCGTTCTCAACTTAATTTAAGAACCTTAATTTCGTATTCCACTTTGTTATCGAATTAATATTGATGGGAGATTCTTTGAAATATTTATATTACTACACTTATTATTTTCATGTGATTACTTTACCCTTTAAATATTGTAATTCCCTAACATGATTCAATATTTATACTAGTTATGTTTCCTAAATTATATTGTTGTTTTTCCATGTCATATTTTTGTTGAATAACCTTCATTATTTGATAAATATTAATTCCCAAAGTTCATGTTGGATTTTGTTTAGAAATATCACTCATACATGCTTTTTGTTTACTTCAAAGTGGTGATATACCCCTTTCTCTACCATTTAACGATTTTATGAATCTTAATGCACAATTTTTATGATATTGAAATGACACTATGATTTTCCATGACAAAAAATTGTGAGTTATATACACATACCCATTTCCAATCAAGGGTATTAAACTAGTTGTGCCTATTGTTCATTGATTTAGGGATTACATGTATGTAACCCAGAATCCATAATAATAGAATTAAATGTTAAGAAAATATTTTTATGTTACATGATCAGTTTGGAAAACTTATGCTTCTAATTTACATGATTAGGATGGGTGAACCCAAATAATTATCTAATGCATTGGATATTGTTTTAGTCTCATTAGATGATATTTATAGTACAAGGGATGTTATACAAATAAAATTTTTTTAAAATTTTTTAGTATTAAAAATTCAATTATGATTATGATTTCATGTTTAATGTTATTAGTACATTCTCGTGTTTCTTTGTTGTTATCATGCTACATCATGCCTCATTTTTCATGTTTATGATTACCACCCATTTTATGCACCTTTAAATACCTATTTTCAAACATGAAATACTTACTTCATGATATGATTTTTTTTATCCCCATACTTGGATTTATTTCCCAACCCATTCATTTTTAGGTTCCCAGGTTATCCCATGTATTTTTAAGAAGGATGGAATATTATGATCATTTTATGGAAATTTTCAACAATGTCGATTTACCACATATTATTAAGTTGCTAGTTAATGTACCTAAATACTCAAATACAATATACTACTCAATCTTATAGGTTTTAATATATTCATACTTATGTAATAAGTCATGAATCAATATGTAATAAATAATAGGGATTCCATAATGTAGCTATAGATTTAGGTAATATGGATAGGGATGATATAGTCATCAATAATACACATCACAGAATGGTATTGTCATTTGTTCAGAGTAGCACGGAAGAGAAAAATATGGCTAATTATACATATAAATAGATAATCCTGTGAATTCTTTCATGACACCCATCCTATATTACAAAAAAGTAGGATTCTTATATTGAATGATCTTAAAAAGAACCTATATGATTATGCGAATATAATTTTACTCGTTATGATAAACCAAGTCATCAGAAGGTCCCCCATAAGGAATTTATGGATTTCTACTTGGATGTATTGAGGGATAAGAGACTATTTCCATTATTTCGGAAGTTAATGATGGATATTCTGGTTCACAACAACAAAAAACATGATTTCTCACCATATTAGGTGGATTGGATATTCTTTTTCCTTTAATGACACTGGATTTTACCCAATTCATCAAAAGGTGTCATTGATGTAAAGTGCATGAATGTTTTCTCCACCAATGATTGATGTTTTCTCATACATCCCAATAATCTTATTCATCTATATAATGGAGAACATATGTTTTTTTACTACACCCACTATATATCCAATATGTTTAAATATATCTTCACTACTACTTAATTCATCTACAAATGGGATGAATACTTACCCCGAAAAGAGTGCATGAAATAAAGATTCATCAATTTCGTGAAATCCAACATTCTTACGGGGTTTGGTGTCCCTCATAAAATACTCATGGAAAATATTAGTAACATATATTTTTTCAAATTTTGGAGGCTATACCAAGAGTATAACATTGATTCCAAACATTCATCCAACTATCATGTAGCAGAAAATCGATAAATAAAGTCTTTTCAAGAAACCCTATTAAACTAAAACAAAAAATATTGGTAAAAAAATCCTAGCCCTATAATATTCCATATGCTACGTGGGACAACCATACAACAAAATACATTCCTTTGTAGGGAGCCTAGTATTCACCACTATATGGGATCAAACAAGTTTTTCAATATTATTCTAGTTTCCATAACATCATATTTTCTATATTTGATCAATTTTCAAAAGATATGAAGTCCTATAAATGGTTGGGTGAACTAGAATGGTTGGATGATAAAAGTATATATATCATGTATCATTTATAGTTTCACTAAAACTAAATAGATAATTATTTAAACAAAAAATATTAACATTGTTTATTCTTGTAAAGGGAATATGACTGGGTCTTTAGTAACTTGATGATACCTTAGAAAAAAACAATATATATTAAACCCAAATGGGAAGGACCTTTTTATATATATAAATATTATTCCAATCGTACATGTTTTTTTCTCTAAAAGGATGGAAATTATATAATACCCTATACTAAAGGAAAATTTTTCTAGAAATATTTTAGGTCATCAATGAAAAATGGACCTATTCATATGACCTAAAACTACTAGACACCCTTCATCCTAACTGCACGATATCAAACTGCATAGTGTAGTCCTTATCACATTACCCTAAAAGGCACAACCCATACTATCATAGTTATAAGATGATAATTTTTAGGAAAAGGCCTTTATCATTCTATTTTATAATATAGTTTTACCATGTGTCCCAAGAATAGGATTCCTTGGGTGAAAATCCTAGGAAGACTTCTACAACGAGAAAAAAAATCATCTTATGAGATGATTTCCTAAAAACCATGGAAACTCTACTTATAATATGATTTATAAAAATATATGGAATCACTAATCATGATATCAATAAAACAAAATAAATGATGTCCCATTCCCTTCATAATAATTTGATCAACATAAGGAATCATTCCCCAGAACTATGTATTTCTTGATTCCTATTTACAAATGATACCTAATTACACGTACAACTTTGGTCCGAGTCCCATCCAAAAATTCTGAAAATGGGTATGATTATCTTCCCCTGTTTGTGATACTATATCTATCATTCAAATCATATTCCTCATCACTTTCATATTAATCAATTCCATAGCTAATTTTGTTAGTCTCTCACCTCACTAGTTTTCATTGCATTGGTACCATGTGATAAGGGGAACCTCAACAGTCTTTGTTTCACACACTGAACCTATCTCACACGGGTTTAAGAATCTTGGTAAGGGACTTCTCACATGGTTAATTAAATTCATGGTATGAACACAATTATCATTAGTTGTGTGTATCCCTTTTAAAATATGTTTATTTGATATAAGATGGTGTACATTCAACTAACATTATGAAACCAAATTATGAGAAGCATCACACTAATCTATGCATTTTATTTCCTTACCTCACAAGGTTAAACTACATCGTTAATTTTTCTTTCATAAATTGTAAAAATACACATGGTAATGGCCATCTACTAAAAGGTACACCACTCCATGTATGGATCCCTTATCACACCTTCTCTCTACAATTATGTGTGTCTTGATTTTCATCCTAATAAGATATGTAGTTACCCCTATGTCTCAAATTATATAACCATAAATAATTTAATTAAAAATTATCCTATGCTCTTCTATTTAAATTATATATACATGGAGGTTTCAAGCATGAGTTTTTCTATTTCAACCTAAACAAGCGTCCAAAGAATATATTATACCTCATTTTTTCCCATATAAAAATTCAAATTTATACATAGATATTCATTTAGATAGGATATATCTATGGATTGATTCTCATGCTATTGAGATACAAAATGACACCTATATCCAAATCCTTGGGTCAAGAAATAATTTAATAGTTTCATTCCCCTCATTATTATTAAACATAAATTCATGTCATAGTTAATGTAGTCCAGGATGCAAGACTTAAAATGGAACATTAAATATCATTTTCCACATGACATTGAACTAAAAGGAAATTTTCACATCTTAAAAAATAAAACATCATTTTTCACTTCCATACAATATGAAATAAAACAATACATATGTTTTCCCCTTAATTATGAGGGTATTCATTCACTTTAATGATCATATCTCACACCTTTATGTAAGAACTAAATATGGTTTTAATCTCATACCAATGATATATTTAGTAACTATTAGACCCTTAATTCAAGGATTAGCCTTGAAAAAAACAAAAATCCTATTATCGTCTATATGATATAGATATATGTATAAAATACTCTTCTTGGGTATGTCCAAAAATAGTCAAAATTTCTTTAGTGTAATCTAATCTTTTTTGTTCACATACCACATTTCATGGTATTGAGAAATTCAGAAACTCAAAAAACCACTTGTCTAGAAGAGGTAAGAGTATCCATTTCTAAGAGACATCATTCTCTTGTCTATTTATAATATTCCTAGATGTGTCTCTACATAAAATACCCCAAAATGATTTGTGTAAACATGGGTTAATTTCTTCCCCAAGAGATGATAATTTTTTCTCCATGCCCCTTAAATAAAGTATGGTGGAAACAACTATTGGAATTTTTTCTATAGCCATCCCTTATATGTTTGTCCCTTGTCAACCAATAAGATCTAATAACTATCAATGTCCTGATATATGACATCCTTTATTTCATTACCCAAATGTTTGGACAGTGTTGGAATATTTTTTGGCCATTACACCAAAATAATATGGTTTGTATGAAAGTTTCTACACCATAACATGAAATGTAATGAAATGTGTTTTTAAAATAACCATTAATAAATAATATTATCACAACATGAAAAGTTATATGATCTCATCTTTTTTTCCTCATTGTTGAAGACATGATTGCAGTAATATTTCCCCTTCTTTTCATAGAAATAAAATTTTTGTATGGAATTACCCTTCCCTAGAAAATTCTTTTCTTAATTATTCACTAATTATTGAACACAATCATTTAAGAACTAAAATTCATGGTCTTAAGAAATTTGAATATTCATAAATCCTATGTGGCTATCAATTATAATAGAATCAGAATACAATGAAATCTTTTTTTACTATGCTTAATATTCCAATATGTGGCTCTACATAACAAATCCCAAATTGTGTCTCCTCAACAGGATGAACATTAATAACCAAGAGAAACCCCCTTAATCTCTATATGCCTTGATAACATCATTGATGAAACAACATTTCAAACATGTACTATGTTGATTTCATGAGTACTTATATCATTCCATTCCTTTAGATACAAATATCTCAAAATCACGACTAAATAAAATCCCTCATTACTTATAATAAATAATGAATAATTATTTATTGATAAGATATATTCAGGTTACTCAAAATCAAAATGTGTTTGACCTAAAGCATCGTCTTAATTTGTGTAACATACATCACCTTAAAACATCACAGAAAGGATTCTTAAAACTCATCAAGTTGAAAACCTATAAAAGGGGAACCACAGAAAACTTCTAGTCTCAGAATGCTAGTTTTGAACAATAAATGATCTAGGAAAGATAAAATAGTTGAAACTAAAAAGACACAATCATCACATGGTTAAAATCACACAAAGGGGTAACCTGAGAAAAATTACTGTCTTGCCCTCTAAGAATTCTTCACATCATATTTAGGAATAATTTATGGTTGTGATAAAAATATACAAAATATTTTTAGGGTTCATTGTGTGACCTGGGAAATAGCCACTCTACAATTACTAGGTCCCCCAACTGAGGATAAAAATAGGGCATTGTAAATAATCTCTTAGGAAGTTTCATCTATGACATTCAAAACTGTTTTGAAATATTATACACCATTTAAAAAATTCCATCTCTAGGGTTTTGGTGATTAAAAGTATACCTATACCTATTTGTGATCCATTCCAAAAGAAGAAGAAACGGATTATTTCGGCTTAAATATTAATAATTATGATCTATGTTGTTACATTGTAGTCGAATGATCTTGGATATCATGAAATTTCTTTTTTAAATACCACATGTTTATATGAAGTGATGTGATGAAAATAAATATGAATAAAAATTTTGAGATAAAAATAGGCTTCAATTTAATTGTAAAAAATTAAGAAGAAGGAACATCCACATCAAAAAGTCTCAATTAAGATAATAACTCATTAGTTTCAAAAAAGAATAGTTCCAACATAAATTAGCCAGTTTTTTCAATAAATTAGCTACTTCCTGATGAGAAGTATTGAGGAACTGATCATGATTATCTCACTAACTAGAGTTGACTTCATTCAATATGTGTATTTTCTAAAAATAGGCATCTAATGCTTGGATTTTTTATTCAAAGGACTCTATCACAATTTGTTTTCATAACAATTGTTACCTCACTATAGCCACATGAGCCTCATATTATCACCACTATAAAATCTATAATTAAATCCATTCATAAAGTTTCTCTTCCATAGAAAATAAATCATATGGATTAGCAACAATATCCTTCAATGATTACATATGTCTGTTAGAAATATAAAACTAAATGAGATCTCATTCAAATGATGATAACTCCTCCAATCAATTGAGAATATTATCAATAAGTATATGAAAACTTCCATAATCAAACCCACCTATACCCAATCAATGTAATATTTGATAATGTTTTTTACTTTATAAACAACACTTTCTAAGGGAGTCTCTATGAGAATAGTTAACACATGGAACCTTCCATCTTTTCATGACCCTATGTTAAATAATAACATAGTGAACTAGAATTTGTTCACATGATGCTACATGTATATAATTCGGAAGAAAATTCTATAAGGATGGGCCTGATCAAAACTATGATGTAGTTCTAGGAATGTAACTCGTCTCTGCCTCTCATTTAATTTCATTGGTTGATATAGTTAGTCTGGTCTCTATCGATGAAGATCCTGAAACCATTTCACTGGGACCAATGTCATTGGGTGGGCCCACACTGTCAACCAAAAATGTTAATGCTACACCAATATCATCATGAGGGGAACATGGAAAAAACATACTCAAAATTCCAAGAATAATTGAATGTAATATTTAATTCCTCAAAAAGTTGGTGATGAAGTCATAACATGCATGGAAACTACTTAATCGAATAGAATATTCACTCATTGGACCCATTTACCCAACATTCAATTCTAATATAATTGAAACACCGTTTTTTAATAACACCATGATATATTGGATGTAAAATAAGTAGAAGGAATATTAACATCCATAACATATTCCTTACACATTAGAAACAACCAAATTAATTAAGGGTGATTGTGTGTGAGTCCCTGTTTACCCATGTGAATGGTAACATTGTAGGCTCTTTCAATCATCATAATATCTATAAAAACTTATAGGGTTATTAAATTATGTAAATGGTCTCCCCATATATTATATATACCAAAATCCATTCTCTAAATGGCACTTTGCTGGATATTTATTCCAAATCCCCCACCATTGTTTAGCACTAATATAGAAGGTGTCGAATAGGGGTTGAATGAAAATTTGAGAGTATCCCTCTATATCAAAATAATGATTCTGACATATAGAGATGTTGGGGATATAGAAGAAATTTTAATAAGTTATTATGAAAAAAATGAACAATAATCTCTATAGTATATTGATACTCATTGCATAAACAATTTTCTTCTATTTATCAATAAAAACTATAATGGACCTCTTAGGAAATGTAAAGACCATACCCTATGTATATGGTCAATAGTTCATAAGTCTATGAAAATGTGGGTATAACTATATTGATAATACATCCCTCTACTTATATGGTCTCCATAATCTTGGTGAAAACCCAATCATTAGACTAAGCATCATGGGATGGGGGGGAGAAATCCACTTAGGATCATGGGAAAAAATTACTTCATGCCAAAAATGAAGGCATATATCTGACAAGATCGAGTAACCTCATGTCGTATGTTAAGATACCTCGAGGGTGTACCATTATGAACCTGAAACATATCAATCAATTTGAGATCCATGAGTCTCATATTCTAAAACAACAACCACATTCGGTTTTATTTCATGAATAATTATATCGAATCACTAAAAAAAATAAGTGAACTTATTTGAAGGGGATGGCCTTGTGATTTATCTTCTATTGTCAATAAATCCCTCTCTAATGGAGAAAAATGTTTGGTATCTTCAAAAATGTTAGGAACATGATGAAACTAATCATAAATACTATATTAATGGGATTCCCCCCATTGGTATATATCGTACACACTAATATAGACTTCATTATACATTATGTGAAAGGAGTCAGTGCTTGAACACCTAGTGGATCAATTCATATAGGAGCACAGTAATTGGTTACATAAAAAATTATGAAATTTATATCATCTAGTATCAATGGATGACCTCTATCCATTTATGAATATATATGTAATTCTAATTCACCTAGAATATTCAGTACCATTAATCAAAGATACTCCCTCTACACTATAAATCACACTTTGATATCCACCCTATAGCCGAATCACCCCATGAGAGATTAAAAATATATCAATAATCCTGAAAATTGGAATATAGGGATATATAATGAATATTTTGATTTTACTAATCCCATATAGAACCATTAAAAATGAATAAATTCACCTTATTCAATTTGTTAATAACATGTCCCATAGTGGAGATGTTCCCATGGATAGATTTTGATAATGCTCACACCCAGAAGGAGGAAGGTGTTGTTTAACTAGAGGAATTAGAAAATCATCATGTAACCCAATGTTGTATAGGGATAATTTATCATAAAATTGATATCCTATAATCTCCGAATAAATAATATTCTTCAAGATACATTCTTAAAGAATAATATGGTACTATAGGTCAGCTTCAATAATTCTGGAAATAATTAATATCCTTTTAATCACATTCATCTAACATTAAAAAGGATTATGTTATTTACTCATCCCTCGAGAAAAAAAATATTAAAAGATGTTTGTTTTATCAAAATATTAATAACCCGCATATGATGCTATGTACAACACATTGCATACTCATTTTTAAGAAAGTAAAATTCTTCCACAAGGCATGGTAATTAGGTTGTAGAAATACTACTTCACAGAAATTAATTCTTTACGATGATGAAAAGGCTACTCACAAAAGAAAATCATTATGTGGGAAAGATAAAAAGATTCATATTTGGAAAATCTATATAGAACATTTTATTTTATACATGAAAAATTATTTTAGAATCACACCTTTTTAAGGTGTATACTCTCCCCTGGGTCTAAATGAATATATAAAATCTTTTAATCGAGCTGAATTTTTCTTCATAATTTCCTAATCTTGATGCCTATCAGACCCTATTCTGATGGGAGGAACATGATGGGACTAGAAATTTTTTCAATAATATATAATGAATGTAATAAATCTATACTCAAATTTCAATACTATCTATTGGAATTAAATTCGGTTAAGTGAACATGTCCACAAAGAAACACATTCATTCCTTATAGTGTACATGTTATGTGGGACTTCCATTATTCATGGTGTTACAATAAATGACTTCTTCTTTCATAGCGTGAGCTGGACATTCATCAACCGTAGAAATTAGTTTCATTATTTATTTCATGAGGAATCCTTTTTACAGTCTCACAAATGAAAATCATTTTCTGGGAAAGGTAGTAATTCAATTCCACTATACAAGGATTTGTTTTTCATGGACTGAGGTTTCATTTTTCCGAAACACAATAATGATTAATCATTTATGTGTGTGTGGTGGACACCTAACATTCTTGATAACTAAAATCCTTTGAATTCAATGGTTTTAATCTCTTGTTCAGGGCTTAGTTAATATTATGTCGAAAATCAATCATTCTGGGAAGAGAGTTATTTTTTCACCTCTAAATACATGGACTTTAAAAATATAAAGAATACGCATACATTTTTTTTACATAAAATGAAAAATACTATAGAATAATTCTGTAGGTAATTCACTTACATCATACTATATGGGAGACTCATAAAAAAGATACTTTATGAGAGGACCAAGCTAGCAAACCGAATGGGGTTCCTTATCACCCAAAATAGATTCCCACCATGAAGGAGTACCCTTCATGGAATAAAACCCTTCCAGATCCCCCACATCTCATATCAAATGAAAGTACATTGAATGGAGTATCCATCGGTAGTTTTTTCCTTATTTCCTTGATTCATCCATTCTATGTAACATTCGAGCCCATATTGTCCCCTTTAGTAACTATATAAATTTCTTCATATCCCTATACCAAAACATTATAATTCCTTCATTAATACCTCCAATATTAAATATAGACTCATTAAACATATAGAAAGGATATACCAATGTTTCCCTTATCTAGCCTGGTATTTCCATGGTACGGTTCCTCCCATGTTTAACCTCCCTAGCGGTTTGGATCCTTAGAATGATTATAGTCCTAAAATCACATAGAAATGAGAATATCGACCCTAGAGATGGTGGATGATTACTTCTGAATCTGGTCAATATCATATTTTTCCAAAATTGTGAAGAGAATCCCATTAAGAGACCCTCCTATCTTCCATCACCTCATCCTCATCACCTATTACACCTATCATATGGTAAATTATTTGGGATTCCATCCCAATGTAAGATTTTTTCCTTACATACATGATTTTTCATTCCCTTCAATACCCTCACTATCATCTAATATAAGAAAATTAAAATTGTGTGATTTTCTAGATCATTCACTTACTATTGTTTTTCATACTCACCATAGGTCACATGGGCTTAAAAGATAGTTTTGATCATGTCACTATAATGATCAATTGTCTTATATGGGAATCCTCAGTAGGTATAAGCCCTAATCAATTTGAACTATGTGGGAATTGATTCGTGCACAAACATGATACATATGGAGCCTCCTTGAAGTTCAATTCCAATACCCCAAACTCACACTAATCTTATATGGGAAATATTCCACATAGGATTATATCCATGGAGACCTAGATTACTTCTGGATAACTTCATATCTATCTTTTTTGGGATATATTCATAGTAAGATCATTCCCCCACATATGAGGTTGTATTCCATTGAGCTCCTACCAACCATACCCTCATTATCACAAATTCCCAAGGGAGGTTGTCTTACCACATGTCTATATTACCTAGATAAACATCCATAGAGGGATGTTCTGACATAAGTCTTACATTGATCATAACTAGGACCCTTTTTCATAGACATTCTTAAAAAATACATTAACCTATATTTTCTAGTCCTTGTCACATGGAATTAAACGATATGATGTGTCTTGTTATTGGGCACCAAACTATGTGGGTTCTTATTCCTCTCATGAGGATACTTAGGAAGCCTCTATAAAGGGCCCAATACCAACATCGAAAAAACCCCCATATCCCTATATGTTAATAGATTATAGATAACCTAATTTTGTATTATTAAATGAAAATTTAAATAAAAAAATAACCAATACTAAGAACCTATGATGCATAAAAATTGTTCCACCTATGGAGAGCCTTGGATACCTACAAATGGTTTCAACAAAAGAAAATCATGGATACATACAAATGGTTTCACCTCAATAAATGTTTATAATGTATTGTTCATGTAAATGTGTTACCAGTTCTATATATTGTATTTAATATGGCTCATAAATTTGTCGTAAATATATAAGATAGCCACAGGGTAGGAAATAATTCCATCGAAAATGATGTGGTGAGACTGACCTCTCATCCTATAGTGCAATGTGAGTTCTTATGTTTCATTGGTTATTTTCCCCAATAACTGTCAGCCATTGTAATGTAGGCCCATAATCTATTATGTATATGGGATACATTGGTTGTTTTTAGTTTAAAAATTCAACCCATCGTAAACCGACCAACAAAAAATGGGTTTGAAACTGCCACTATTATTTTATATTAAAAAAATAATTTAAAATGAATGTAGTTAAATTTTGTAAAATCTAAACCCAAAAATGGGAAACCAAACTGGAATTTTATTCCATCAATAATGGTGGAAAATGGTACCTCAACATAGAAAAATAGTCCCTATATAACAAATAGGAAGAAAAAAAGTCATTAAATAAAATCATGCTAATATATAGGAATGGATGAAAAAATACCCGAAATCGACAAGGAAATCATCCCCACCAATAAGTTTATCTATAACGTGCCTTGATCTATGCTCTCAAACCATAAGCATAAATAATAAACTATAAATAATCCCACAATTTGGATAAGATTTCGTCATGGAATAAGTGTAATTGAGGAGAAGAAAAAATGAAAATAAAATAAGGTAGAAGTTAGAGGAGGTCTTATGGAGAAGAATAAAATAAATAACATGAGCAATGATGGATAAAATCCATATTGAAAAATGAGGTAGAAGGGAGGATAGAAAAAAAACCTTGGAATTATGTATAGTGTGACATATCAAGGGAGGGGAGGTTTGGATCCGATAAATCAAAAACTAGGGGGTGGAAATATCATTATTTATCATTTTTAAATTCATGGAATCATTCATTGTTTAGTTAAATATGTTTTCAAACTATGCACAAAAAAAAATTATCTACCATTTCTCTAAGGTCACAACATATTGGGAGGGAAAATATTTTTGGGAAACTATGTTGCATTAGGGAATTTCAAATCTATAAAGTTACAACAAAATTTTTGAAGTCTATAGTAGGTTTTAACTAAACATGCACTAGCCATGCATCTTCCAAAAATTATAAATAAAAAATTTCTTGAAAACAAGTTTGGAATGAAAAACAAGGAAAGAAATAATTATAATTAGATAATTTCAATAAATCAAAAAAATTCAAGGTCGAGTTGTGATAGTTCATTACAATATAACTCTATATTCCTATAAAAATCACTAACTAATCCAGAAGATTATATGGAAATATGAGATCAGATCTCCTCAATACATGTTGATTTACCATAAAACAAAGGACACTATAACCAAAATAATAAGAAACGTATAGTTAATACCTAATCATAACAAATTGATCTCCCAACACCCAATTCATCTATTGAAGATCCTATAAATTCAAGATCAAAACACTCCCTTACCCAAATGAGTTTCCATGGGGGTATTAAAACTGAACCATTATATGATACAATGTCAAATTATAAGGGAGATCTCCACAAAAGTTTAGAACTCCCTTGAAATAATCATTCTTATATATTCCCAAGAGTTGATAATAACTCCACTTTAATAAAATCTACCAAATCATGAACACCCAAGAAAAAATATTGTAGAAGTAGAGAACATGCCACGAGAAAGACTACTATGGAGAGTGGATCTCAGACAGAGGGGATCGACTGAGACATTAAATCAAAAATACATCTCTGGTTTCCATCAACTAGATAATATACATATCCAAAAGCTCGGGAATAATATCACGTGAAACAAAGACAACCAAGGTAATCTAGAAAAGAGGATAAGGAATTATTATAATTACATAAAGAAAAAAAATTCTCAAACAATATTATTTTATGATAGCCTTCAAAAATTATTTCATGTATCAACATTGTTCATTATACCCTGAATACTAATACCATTGTAAACCTGTACTAATAAACAACACACTGGATTGTGTATGACCCACAATGGTAATATCACCCATCCCAATTCAAAAAATTGAATATAAGACAAATATTTCCCAATTCCATGATACAGGATAAACAAAAAAGGATATTATATCATTGAAAATAATTGGTACCATTGAAAACCGATGTGATAACATCTCCAAAATGGTCAACCTCGTAAATAATTCCAGGAAAAAATCAATGATATAAAACAAACAAGGTCACAAAAAAGGTTTCATTTCTAATGTGTAACCCATCCTTTCCTCTCAAATAGGAATTAGGGAATGGACATAAAACATATTCTCACACTTCTGAAATTCAATAGACAATAATAAGGGACATCCAAAAAAATATCCACCAAAAGGCCATCAAAATATTCATCGGGAAAGATCGTCAAAACAACCAAAAAATGTATATTATGAAGGATGATAATATCTAAACTCTAAATAAACCATAGGAAAAAATGAAATACAATAAAAGAAAAAACATAATAACCCCTATTCAAGATGAAAATTAAAAAAATCCCACTATAAAACTACAAAATAATGATTCCAACACCCATTCTGAAAACCCTCTAGAAATGAAATAAATTTCCCCTTATAAATAACATTAAATCTTCAAAAATCTATATATAAGTATGAAAATAAAAAAAAGATTTAAATTCAATTTAAAAAGATCCATTGTAAATTTAAAATTGAGGTCCCTCAATTAATGTTATGTAACCAGGATAAAATATCACATTACATCTAATAAATCTACCATAAACCACTTGAAATAATTTCAAAATATCTCATTAAAATCTTGTTATGAAATCTTAATAATTAAATTTCTATTGATATAAAATAATTCAAATAATTTTATTAGATAATTTATTTATATAATTTAATTTTTATTATTTTAAGCCTCGTTAAAGAAATTATCAACCTAAAACATTTAATAAATTTTCAAAAATAAAAACACTTTTTTCCTTTCAAAATAAATTAACATAATAAAAATCTCAATAATTATCATTAGAAAACATACAATTGCTTTTACAAGTATTTTTGGTTTTTCATGCCCTAGACTGATGATTTAGAATATGATTTTCTTATCATAGAACTTTGACCAGATGTTATATTGAAAAATTAAATCACGATCAACATGGATTTATAGGATAAGTGAGATCATCGTGGTAATTATTTCACTCTGTTGGTCATCCCTCAGAAAATAAAAAACGTTTTCATAAGTATAAAAACATGAAATAAGTAAAAGTAGCAATCCCAAAATCTAATGGTATCTCATGGTAAACTTCTACAAGTGTTTGATAAGAATGTATTCACACTTATGACTAATGTCATGAAAATCATAGCTCTATCTTTTAGAGATGCCAAAATACACATTAATTCTCGAATGCATTTTTTCCAAAAAAAACATGATTCTTCCCTCTGTCAGATTTATGATCTAGACCATAAAATCCATGTGGTTTGTTTATAATCATTTTAAAGTGGAAGATTTAACTATGTTCTCAATGAAAACCCAATGGTAATGGTTTCATGAAACAAAGTGTTTTGTAAGTTGTATAAAAATATATATCTGACCAGTATATATGGCCAACATCCATGATAAATAATATTTCCAACAATAATTATATTTAAAGTGTTAAATAACCAATCTATTTTATCACATATAGCCCCCTCCCCTGTAACGAAAACTGTATTCACCAAAATTTCCCTCTTGGATACACGAAAATATATCTACCCTCTATTCATAGAATTTTTTAAAATCCTATATGGATGATGAGGTAAAATAAATTAAAATCAATAAAGTAATAACATACATCCTTGTAATTATACTTGTCACCGAACAATACCAATTAAAAAACATAGACTCGATAATGGGGGAGAAAAAACATAAAACAATATGACATAGATAGGGATGAGAGTTAGTCTTAGTATTTATTCCAAATATAAATCCACACCAAATGTTTATTTTTTAATAAATTATCTTTTTTATTCTCATTTGAAATATAATAATGAAAATTATTTATTTTACAAAACAACTATCATTAATCTTATAATCATTTCTTTTCACCATCATAAAATTTAATCCATCACTATGAATATTTTTGCAAGAAAATCCTTGTTTTATTTAAATAATAATGTAAAAACTATCTTTCTAAACTTACAATAAAAAAATTTATTATAATAAAATTTTATTTTACCATTTTTTAAGAATTAAGACATTGTATAAAAGAAATTCCATATTCAAATGAAAATAGTCATTCCATAAAGAATATAATAATATGAGTTGATATGATAATATAAGGGGATTGATGGGAAAAATAGTACATGGATAAAAATTATATAATAAAAAATCAATGGATTAACATACCAAATTTATGAACCACCCACAACACGCAGTGTCACCATTACTTATCTAACTAAGGGTAATGTCCCATAATTAAATAATAAATATAACTAAGAGACACTAAATAGAGAATTATACTAAACTATTTCAGCCAGTATATATATAGTTCCAACCAAATTAGCCAATATATTCCTTCTAATAAAAATTTAGGTGATCAATATAAAAGTAATTTTCATATTTATAAGTAATACAGTTAACAGTTAATAAAAAATATAATTTTTTCACTCTAATCAATCATTTAAGAAAAAAACATTTTAATGAACCATACATGTAAACATTACAAACCCATTTTGTGCGTAATTTAAGAATTAAAATTTAACAAGTATTAAATTCCCATAATTCATGTTTTGTTCCTAAAATAATGTTATCACTTTCCAAATAAACTTTTAAATGTTCCAATAGGGCCATTAATGTTTTTTGAAATCACACTACCATTTTAAATTTAAATTTTATTTGGAAACTAAAATATTTATCACACTTAAACTGAAACAATCCGTTATATAATTACACTGATATACATGTACATATATTTTAACATATTCCATTAGTTACAAAGAATCACATAATCCCATGAGTATATTTAAAAAATGATATATATGTATGCCCCTGTATATAAGGAAATCCAAAAATAATATCAAAAATAATTTCATAATATAGAATATTTATTTATGGTCACATATTGAATGTAATTTTTAAATCATGATATATCAAATAATGCAGGAAATTATAAGAAACCCCTAAAACAAGAAAATTATGAATTACCGTTAAAAAAATAAACATAAATTTTAATTTAGAAAAATCTTTTTCAAGGATAGTATGTCTATTTTGAAACCATATAATACAAAAAAATTAAAATAGATTTCTTATAGGATTTTTAATTGTGGAAAACCATTCAATTTATAGGGTAATAAAGTGAACCTTTATTACCACGTCAAATTTTCCATAAAAATATTTTTCACATTTATTGGATATTAATAATATTAGTCAAAATTATTGATGTTTATGGTTATAAAATTTTAAACCTAAAAAAGGGAAACCAAGAGGGAACATACTGCCTTAGATAATGAAAGCACAATTACAACTTAAGAGAGTCAAAGTCTCTTTTGAGTACCAATAAGAATCCCAAAATCTCAAATTCCCTAAAATAATAACTGGGTAAATATGATTAATGACATAAATCCTACTTGAATCACATGGGGAACACACTGACTTCAATGTTCATTGCTATAATGGGCATTAATATTGGAACATAGACACTATGAATCAAGAAAAATGAAAAAAAACCCAAATACGGTTAGGGTTCATCTATGGTGTGTGATTAATGGGGGAAAGGAAGAAAATAAAAAATAAAATAAGGAGGAAGGGAGATTAGGCCTTACTGAGAATAATGTAGAGGAAATCAAAAGATAAGGCAATCTAAATATTTGTTAGAAAAGTATGTGGATGAGGTGTAAATGGAGGCCCTAGGAGGGTGTGTCATTTGACATTGAGAGAGAGGGGGTTGTATATTATTAAAGGAAAAAGTGGTAGGGTAAATATCAAAATTTCAAACTTTTTATAGTTTGGGAATCCCTTATGGTTTGGATGAATGGCTTCCTAAACCATGTAACAACTATGTTCCCCCTAGAAGAAGACACGGGGTATACTACACGTGATGGTCACCTGATTCAGGAAATATTATACCAAGTTTTCATTTTATCTCTATCAAATGATAGATGAATATTCATTATCTACACGTAGTGTGACAACCATGAACCACCACAAAAATTATAAAGAAAATTCCAAATTAAAAGGTGGTTGTGTTTAAAAAATTAGTTCAAATTATATATAATTAGATACTACATATAGAAATGAAATTTAATGGGTTATATTGTGAAATTTTATTTATATGATCTAGTCATCATAAAAAATATAAAAACCCATTTATGAGATAAATAATTAGGGTTTATCCATGGTCTTAATTTAATATTAAAATTCTAACCTTCTAGAGTGAGATCCCCAACAATTCCATATAATCTAAAACATCCTTACACTGATATGAGACTATATATTCTCCCCTACACATGATATTGATTTATAATTAGAGTTTTTTCAGATGTATGTGGAGTTTTATTTCTATACATATAGGATACGTAGTGATATTCAGATCGTATAACATCGATCCATCCATAAATTTTCCTTTTATTCAATCCCTCCCTTCCATTATTGTGCATGGAGAGTTAAATATTTTGAATATTAATGAATTGGGAAGATATAATCATCTTGATAACAAATATTACATAAGTTTATTATTATTATTTTTTTACCAAAACACCTTATGTTGATAATATCCTTTATGTGTAAAATAACCATGTGTTGAGATTTTACTTTCTAAAAATATCACAAAAATGTTGATTGACCAAAAAAACCCATAATATATTCTTGTAATGTGAAAAACATACATATATATATACATATATATGACTAAGATCCATTTTTACAAATAAATCCAATTATATGGAGGGATTTTTGGAATCAATAAATTTATGTAATGCACATTATCATACAATATATAATATTATCCTCATTAAAAAACACAATAGAGTGGTTTGGAAAGAAAAGTATCTCAAAGAAAAAACTAGAAGAAAATGGGTTCTTTATGTTCCATATGATTTCTCAAACACTATGGGATTGATATTCATGAAAATGTATTCATAGCCTAGTGATGTGGTGGTGAGCAACACATTTCAAGAGTAGGTCATGTATTTCATCAATTATTGATAAAAGGGAATAAGAGCCTTGAAATAAATATTTGTAAGACTTATAGTAAATTTACATCCTCCTAAAACCCCCCTGCTTTGGTGAAACCAAATATTCCACGTCATAGTTACTTTATTCGAGATTCAATTTAAATTTTCATTGAGAAAGACCATAATAATGGATGAACGTTTTTATCTATTTTATTTTGGATGAAATATTTCCAAGCCAAGTTTATTTCTCTCATCTTTATACTATAAGTCCATATTTTATAGATCTTTTCACTGAGGGATTTTTCATATTATTGAGATCAAAGGTTATATCTAATAACTCTTAGCCCTGTGTCTATTTTCCACATATTTGATACTTAATGCTATTTACTACAACATTGATCTACAAACATATTGCACATAGATTTAAGCTCTAATTCCATTTTTACAATCTATTTTCTCCATGGACATTTCCATATATAATATATTCAAGGCTATTTTACCTAGATATGTTCCTAATGGATATTTTTATATTATTTGATCTATAAATATATTTCACATAGATGTGAGAACCATGGATTATTTACCCATCTTTAAGCTACAAGCCTATTTCCCCCCAAAATAGGATCCTTTTAAATTTCTCCCACATTTCATCTCTAAATCCTTTTCACCCATCCCTAATATCAAAGGCCATTTATCACATTAGTGTTCTACAAGGAATATCGTTAACATAAATTTACATATCATCCAGCAGTATTCTCCAAGGATTGTCCACCCAACTATTATATCTAATTATATTTCTCTAATATTTGAGGTCTAAGTCAACATCTCTCATCATTGAGCACCAAGGACACATTTCCCAGGTCCCAAATTTTGTAAATAAATAGACAATAGGTTGTCTTCATTTGTCACCATTTTAAATATGAGGAAACATAAATCTCCATTTTCACATTAGTCTAGATTCCATTCCTAGTAGAAATTATATTCCTCATACTTTTGTGAATTATCTAAAAGTATGGTTGACTGAGTTATCTGAAAAAACAATCCTTGAATGAACACTTCACCCATATTTCTTCAATACAATGGTGAATAACCATTACTTATTCCCTGATAATGTTAAACATAATCACTCTCTTATATAAGGTCAAAGAAACCTTTTTATATCCCTAATTATGTCTAATAACTCCCACAAGACCTCACTATTTCTATAAATATTCACTAGGCCTGAAAAAAGTGAAACACCTTTTCTTAGTGCACACTCGGTTAAGAAAATTCTGTTTACTTTACATGGGAATATATATTTTTTTAAATATGTAATAACCCAAAATTATAAAATATTAACATTTTATTCTATATAATTTACGACCCACAAAACATAGCTTAAACAACCCATGAAAAATATTTTATTAAATTTGATCTCTTTGATAGCTTTTGGAACACATAACACTAAGTCTAGACGAACCGTAATATAGTATATCTTTATAACCTAGCCATTATATTTTAGTGTAAAATTATATGAACTAAATTATGAAAATTATGAATATCTTTTTATTATAAATAATGAATATATAATATAACATTCAAATAAATGTTTCTTATAAATCTATCTTTTTCTAAAAGATGGTTTACTCACACATTGCGCACATAATTTAAAATTATTGTTTACAAATATTAGATAATTTATTCAAAAAAATAATAAAATTCATTTTCTAAATCATCATATCAAATATTTTCTAGGGTAAATATTTTTTGTATTTTTATGAAATATTTTATTTTCCAATGAATATTGCAATTTTGAATTTCATTTGAAAACTACCAATTATTTTTAATTATTTATAATGGTAAATTATTAAATATTTAATTTTTGAGTAAAATTAGATCAATCATATATATATTATTCACATTTAGTTCATTAGAATCATTTTCATATTGATGTTTGATATAAAAACATTGTAAACTTTTGAAAAAAAATTCTTTGAAACCCCACTTTCTCATCGTGTACATGGGATTAATTTTGAATTAAATATTCCCAGTTATTTATATGGAATTTTGAAATATGTATTCCATATTTTGAATCCAAAAAATTATATTATATAATAATTTCAACATAATCATCCTCTAAATATAATAGTAAAAAGAGTAAAAATTATTTTCTATGGTTAAGGGAAAAATGAGTTTATTATGGTGTTTATCTAAGAATATAAGAATTACAATGACCTAGATTCTTTTACCAATATTATTTTATATAAATATATCCATATAGTCATGGAAAATAACAAATCATTCATCTTTTGGATGTTTTTCTCCTATATATTATTTTATCATTTTGGGTTTTTTTGGAAATTTCCATGTAATTTCCTTCAGGGATCACCGCCCCAACATATAAAAGGGCATGCAATAACCTCTATTTTTTACACCTCCAAAGCCCTTTTTCTTGACCAAACCCTTAAATTTTCTCTCCCAAAAATCCTCAGTAACTTTTTACATATTCTGTTCCTCCCAAAATATCATCCATAGTGTTCTTACGTGGAGATCTAAAGGAGGGTTCTCTTCTAAAATATAATTTTCTTAACAAAGATCTTTGATTTTATTTCTTCTTTTTCCAAATAAAATTATTTATTAAAAAATATATTTTTTTTAACAAAAATATCTAAAATATCTTATTATTTTATTATTTTATGTTATAATATGTATTCATCTTCACTTCCATCAAGTAGGAATATAAATCATTGACTGTGTGTATGAAAGACTACCCCTTCTGAATCGTTGTAGTTTTTTTTCCATCATCACTATTGATGGATGGATATAAAGATGAATTTAAAAAATTTATATGTTCATTATGATACTATTATACGTATTTAATTTTAATATCATATATAATGTTTTTATGTACCATTCTATTTCAAATACAAAAATGCTTCTTGTGTGTATAGAAGACTATCACCTCACGAAAAGAGGTGATTTGTTTTACAATTATGCTTTACATGGAATATAATAAGGATAATGTTAATTAATATTTGTAATTTATATTAAATTATATTTATTATATAAAATTATAACATGACCTAATTCCTAACCATTTCACTCTTAAAGGGAAATATATCATCATTCAAGAATACATACAACTTATATTGTCCACAAAGCTATGTGATCCATTTCACCTACCAAACTTTTAAGAGTGTATATAATAAATTATTTAATGAGTAAATATAATGATTTAAAATACTTATATATATCCTTAGAGAAAAGAAACACATTCATGAAAAAACTTCTTCTGAGAAAAAAATCTAATTAACTACCAAACAAATAAAAATAATCAGATATTATTAACAATTAGGTGGTAAAATATAATAATAGGATCATATAGGATATTATAATTTTTAATATGGTCATGTAATAAATTAATAACTTTATTGAAATCGTTATAATTGAGTTTAAATAACATTCATCTAAAGTAATGTCTATGGTAAGGGAATTCTTAACTAAATTTCCCTTTATTGGGTTCACCTTCAACTACATTCATTTTTTCCTTATAATATTATATTGGTAATGAAAATGGACTATTTTTTGTTTTATTTAATCTTTTTTATGTGGATTTACATTTTTTCAATATAATTTATTCATTTATTAATCCCCACTTCAATGATATGATCGTTGGAAGAGTCTTTGTCTAAATTTTTATTTCAGTGAGGTAAATTATATTATTGTGAACCTAATTTATTTTATATGGTGTATATAAATCTACATTTACATTTATTATCATTAATAATTTATTCTTAATGTTATTTAAAGTCTAAATATTAATTTTTTCTTCTATAGGGATTTGACATGGAAATTAATGAGTGGTAATGAATTTCATAACTCAATTTAATTTATTGGTTTATATTATATCTTTTTTGTTCAGGATAAAGTATGATTATGTGTGTATTGAATAATGATTAAATTATGTTTTATATCAACATTTTTATGTGGATTTACATTTGACACATATATTTGATTCATTTGATAGTTCCCACTACAATTTTATGATAATTAAAGGATTTTATTTAATAATCTCATTTTAATTGATATTATATACACATGAAAATTCCATTGAAAAAAATTTCTTGATATTTGATTAATAAAATCTTTAATTTAGTTATCCTATGGTAATAATTGATTTTTTCCTATTAATATTATCATTTTACCACTCTTTATAATGTAAAATGATTAATAAAATGTTTTAATAAAATATTAATGTAATTATATCTTTAGTCGAGAATCCATTATCATCAAAAACCATATTTATAAAACTATTTTCAAAAAATTTTAATTCTTATTCAAATTATTTATTAAATAATTTGTCTGATTTTTACTTTTTTTTTAAATTTAAATGAATTATTAGGTCGTTTTCAAAACAAGGAATGATTGGATTTTACCAAAAAATTGATTGGAATCGTTGTTTTTACATGCTTAGCATGTATGAAATTTCCATCCATAATGGACACTACATGACTTAAAATATCCAAAATAAGTTTAAAAGTATATTTTCAAATAATTATTATTTTAAAATGTATAGAGAAATTTAATTTTTAAAAATTTATTATCAAAATGAAAAGGTTATTTTCCTCAGGAATTTTTTCGAAGATATGGGTATTGTATTTCTATAAATCAACAAAAAACATTTATTTTACATATACTACTATGGGAAGATTTTATATTTATACCACGCTAATTCATCAGATTGATGGTTTTTGATCATTTTTACCAATGAAATTATTGACATTCCCAATCTTAGTGCATTTTTGTAGTGTTTGAAATTACATTGAAACATTCAATATCTAATGGTCATTGGATATTAATTTTCCCTAAATTATCCATATATTTATCATGGATATGATTAATTAATAAAACATATAATATTTCTACTTATTGTATTTTACATTGATTGTTATTTTATTTTTTGTGGAAATATTGGTAATTAGTATTCTTTCCACATTACATATAGTTAATGGTAAGGCATAATATTCATGAATTAAAGGGATTATTTGATATATGATTAATTATTTGTGCATGGAATTATCAGTGGAGCTTGTAAATATATTTCCTATTCATGAATTAACAAATATAATTAAAATTATCAATTTCTATCCAATGTTAAATGGGTTTCTAGTGTATTATTACCATTAAATGTAAAAATATCTTTAGAAAAGATCTCAGTTGTATAGGTACAATAATTCCTAAGATCCTCACATCAAATAATTAAGAATTTCCTTCAATGAATATTCAGTTATTATCAAAGTAGTTTTCAATGATTTTATATCTGGATACATTTAATTCATATTTTATTTTTTAAATTTATTTTTTCATTATTTTCCATACCATATTTATTTTGTCTTGTCTAATCTTGAAAATAAAGTTATTAAAATGAAATATGTGGTCCGGTATTTTAATTTCCTTATATATTAAGCATATTAACTCAAGATACATTTCACTGTACCTTTACTTATCATTTGAGATCACCTTTATTACTTTTCATTTCCCAAGGCCTCCATGAGGTGTACAATGATTGAAGTGAATGTATATCCTATAGGGTATAATTTTATTTTCAATTTTTTGTAATTTTTGTATGCAAATTTGTATGGGAATAATATATGTTTCTAGTTTACCAAGAATAGAAAACTATTTATTTATCTATGATGAGATTCCTTTTATCTTATGCTAATGTAAAAAAAGAAGAAATTTTCCCTAGGTTTCTTGGGTCGCGATCAGTACAGATGGTACCAAAGGAATTATTATAGAAAACATGGGAAAAAATTAATGAAAACCTAGATTATGGAACATAACCCAATGATAGGATTTGAGGATAAGTATATAAGTTCATCATAATGTTATTTTAATGTAATGATTATATTGTTTTTCATGATATACATCCATGTCTAGATTATAGAAGTATATATTGTTCTAGAATAGATATACCTATGGGTAATAACATTGGTAAGGGTGCATTGGAAATGACATGATTAGCACCTCATATAAAAAATGTGGACCATCACCCAAGGATCATATGTTATCATCTATATCATTAAATTTTAAACTTTGATCTCGATAACTATAACCCAATATTTTGCATCATACCTTAAATAAAATAATTGAAAACAATGGTCTCTTAAATTATTGAAGACCATTTTGGTTTAGAGTTATATAGAATGTGTAAAAAATCATATATAAACATTTTAGATGTTGTAAAAGTAAAATTTTTCTTATTTAATATAAATTTTCATAATTTAAAATTGTTCAACAACATCCTCCTTGTGAAATCTTTTATAGAAATAGATTGTTCAAAAAAATGTTAAAAATGATGGAAAGGAAAAAAATAATGGTTAGATCTAATGATTATTAAAGATGAACATAATAATTAGAAATTGAATTTCATCAATTACAATTAGAGTGCATAAGGGTATGAAGACAAAATCATAGTTCATTAGAAAATCATAAAATTAATCATATATATCAATACATGGATCATCAAATAAGAAAAAAAGAAAAATGATATAGTCATTGGAATCAATAATAATTATCCATGTTATATAATTATAGATTATGAGAAACATTATAATCCCATAAAATGAATAGATAAAACATATTGGTATCGTGTAACATCATCTCACTGATCACTTTCAGAACCCTTACAAAACCCTTGAAGAACCTATACAAAATGGAATAATCAAAGGGATAACATACAATATAATTCCCTAAAAACCAAATAATTACCCAATGAATAATATCACTATATGGAAACAACAATAATTTAAGCTATAATAGGCTCTCTCCACACTATCTTGGAACACGATTAATTTTTAATGTCCAAGAACTGAAAATTGATTAAATAACGTTGAGAACCCATTACATCATCACTCATTGAAACATCCTCTTCTATTTTTAAAAAATGATTAACTCATTGAAATGATATGGTTTCTATAATAATATCTTTGAAAAATGGTTTTCCCATGGAAAGGAAATAGTTTCCATAATAATCCCTTTGAAAAAATGATTAAAGCTTGTATGTTAAATTACATCAATAACAATCTATTTGAAAAATGTTACTTATATAAAATAAATTGGTTCCATAAAAATATATTATAATCATGATTATCCCATGTAAACTAATTGGATTCCAATATAATATCCCTATAACATGATTAAACAATTAAAATATATGGGTTTCATATCAATATTCTTCAAATATTATTAATCCATGGTAAAGAAATGGATCCCAAGAAAATATATTTACAAATGATTAATACATGGAAAACTAATGGGTTTTATAAAAATATATTTATAACACTATTTAACCTTGGAAAATTAATTGTTTTATAACAATATCATTGAAATAAGAATAACACGTGGAAGATAAATAGGTTCCCTATCAACATCTTAAAAATAACATTATTCGTCCTAAGAAAGAATGAGGATGGTATAAATAAAAAATATCCCCATTGTAGGATACGTTAAAATGTCTTTTTTAACATTTATGAATGTAAATTCATTTAAAATATAATTAGAATCATTCTTGTAGTAAATAATCCTTAAATATTGAAAATTTTCACATAACACGTTGAAGAATTTCATTTATATAACACTTGAAGAAGTAAAATGAAATTAATAATATAATATAATGATAATAAGTATATTTATTATATAACATGTAAATGGATATTTATACATACCTAGTAATAATATATAGGTGTATAATATAATAAACATATCAAAGAAACTAAATTATGAAAAAACACTCCCATTACAGATCTAGTAACATTGAAATCATAAACCCCAAGAAATAGAGAACAAAAAATGTATATATAAATCCACATAAATTCATGTATAATAATATTAAAATACATATTCATGGTAAGAATATAAAATTTTCAAAAAAATAAGTTTTAATTTTTGAATATGTCTCACATAAATAAAAGTGACATTATAAATCCATTTAAATTGTGGTAACTTCCGAATTAGAAAACCATAAAATAATTACTTTAAAAATTTATAATCTAAATAACATGATGATAAATTATGAACATATATAATATATTAAAATTGGAATCATAAAAACTACACAAATCACTTTAGCAGTGAATATGACATTTATCTCACAGATATAAAAAGTGAGATGAAAATATATTACCATTACTCTGATTCGTCATGTTTTTCCTCTATATTCATGAATACTAAGCTCATGTTAATTATAAAATTTATTTAGAACCTTTTCCATTTATATTATTAATTTTATTTCAACTATAAATAATGTATATGAAATTACATAATCAATAATGTTTATGCCATTTTTTTTTGATAATATTCGATTTATGTATCCATCCTGAATTTCATAGGCTAACTATGGTCAATGAGATAATTATTTAAACATATCTAGAATAATAACCATGACCTAATTATCAATATTTTTCATTAATTATACTTTTAAAATTATACAGGAATGATTGTTATGAAAAATGAACAAACCATACGATCATAGAGACTGTAGGCGGTGCGTAAGCATGGGTGACCTTCCCATTTTTTCAATGATTATTATAGAAGGAAGAAAGTAACATTTGTTAATAAAAAATGACCATTATATCATAAATATCATATTTTTTATTTACATATACTTATATGCATCATTTTTTTGATGTGGTGATTAAAAGTAAAGAATCACATCGCTTCAAGGAGGCGGTAGTATAGACATCCATGATCGACATTATCACTTTTTCAGTGTGTAAAATGGAATTAAGTAACTGAAAAATTACATATAAATATATATATTCTTGTCATTAATACCATAAATATTTCATTTATATCATATTTTTCTAAAATATGTTTATAATACATTCCATATAAATTGTGAATGAATCGAATCGTTGTGAGGAGGTGGTAGTCCACACATCCACAAAAGATGTTATCATATTTCTAAAAAAATCACGAAGGTATGTGTTATATAATAATTAAATAAACATAAATAAATCCAAAATATCATATATATCATATAAAATTTGTATATCTTTCATAATTCACAACCATGTGATGTTAAAAAAGGAAAAATGAACAACATCATTTCACGAGGCATTAGTCTTCCATACACAAGAACAGTGATATCATTACCCATTTGATTTATGTGTGTATCGGTGTAGGTAAAAACCTTAACATTAAAACATGTCATTGAATAACATTACATATTCTTCAGGTATGTGATTTTGATTACACCAAATGATATCCTTGGATTTATTTATTCCAAAATTAAAGATTCTAAAATGAGATGAGGGATTTTAGGAGATTATTTGGGTAGTTTTATTTATAGGACAACGGGATTTATAGGGGTAATGAAGTGAGGAGGTTAAGAGCCATTTCATAGTGGAGGGGGATTGGCATTCTTGTAAATAAAATTATGTAAACACTATTGGGAGGTCTCCCTTAAATCACATGCCTCCAATAATAAACCATTATTAATAAAAGTGGTTATATGGTCTAAATATGTCCATAAAATAGGAATTGGATAAGTTTATTGGTCATTTGGCCCATAAACATTGAATTTTAACCAATAAGTAAAATCATTTTTAACTAAGTCACTATAAAAACATTTAATTTAATTCACTAATATTTTTTGTCAAAATCTATGTTGAAAACAATATAAATTATAAAAAATATTTATTAAAAATGTGGATTCAAATTTTCCAGCTTCCAATCATAGATGTGGAATAATTTAATTTAATATTAATCTCGTAGAGAGAATGAGAAACTAGGTTTCTAAAGTAAAATGGTCAAAAGATTAAAATGTTTTTATATCCAATTTCATTGTGAAGATGATTCCAAGGGAAATTTTTTGATTAAATTATATTTAATTTATGTAATTATAATTTAATGCCAACTAAAAATATAATTTAGAAATATAAATTATTTGGAAGAAAAATCAAATTTCAATTAAAACCAAAACGTTTTCAATATTCATTAAATCATGAAACTTCTGAGAAAAATTCCATAAAATTAACCAAATAAAATTTTGATACTCCTATTTCAAAAATTCAGTTTATTTTTACAAATATAATTTACAAAATTTCACAAATTTATTTCTAAAATAAGTGCTTCATTAAATGGTTAAAATCCTAATTTCAAAAACATACAATGTTTTATGCATAAAATTGGGTATATTAGTATCATAAGCCTAAATAAATTAGATTATTATTTTCAAAAACATTTTATTATATATATCACATATAAATTGCATCAATATCATTCACTATTAGTGAATAATTTAATTTAAAATGCTAAAATCCAATTCTAGTCCAAAAAAAATTCATGAAACCAAATCATTTATATTTATTTGGTTTTTATTTTCATTTATTAATAATTGGTCACCACATGAATGATAATATAAAAATTTAAAACCATTATTTCTTAATTTTGGTAATCATAATCTATCCCAACTTTCAAACATCATGGTGATAAAAAATTATATTAAATATTAACAGTATGTTGTTGTTCCATAAAACTCGGTTTGGTGTATAACACACATTATCGATGAAACATGATTTTTTATGTAAGAAAAGATAAAAATAGTGTTTCATATGATGAAAGGTAATATTTTATTTTTGTTTGAATATTTCTACCAAATAATCGAAATAAATTTGAAAGAATATATTTCATTATATGGAAGGATGTTACATCCTACCCCCCCCCCCCCCTTCCCATTAAAGGAATTTATCCATTGAGATTAATCTAGGTTTTCAAGAGATTAATTTTTTTTAATTCTGTTATTGGAACCCACATATTACCAATTAAATAAGAAAAAAATACTTTATAAAGGGAATGCAGAAAACATTAATGTTACCTAAAGTTATGCATAATAAGGTTTCCACTTAAGATAACATTGGTAGTAATGGAGGAAAAGAATAAATAATTATGAGGAGTGATTGAGGTCATCGAGCATAAAACAAGAGAATTATAAAAGGATATTTAATTCCCATCAAAATATTAATATGTGTACATATAAAATACCATCAATTTATTGGAATTGAAGGTAATGAGATCATACATTTATTTACAATCATTTTCTTAGATTTAAAGAATTATCTTATCATCTTGGCCAATATGGAAGAAGTAAATATAGTTACATGATGAGTATAATTTCATCCTTCATTTAATTTAAACAAAAAGTCCATTTTTTTTTAATATATAATTATTTATGATTATTTTTTAATTTCTAGCGGCTCTGAAATCAGGTTTTAAAAACAACATAATAATAAGAGGAATAATACTTTTATTCCAACTATCATTAAACATAAACCAAAACAAAAATTATTTGAACATGGTATGGTAGTTCTCAAAATTAATAAACCATCACACATTATTTTCCGTATTTCAATAGTAATACCCAATGTTAAAACCAAATCATTACATAAATAATTATCTATAAAATTATTCAATCATTTTAAGACTATGCTCAATATCCAACAATTAGAATGGTGGATAATATATTCTAATAAGATAAATCAACTGTTATTCTTCAAATAAAATCCTATATCTTTCAAAAATAATCATAATAATAATAAATATAAAATGTATACTAACAAAGAAATCATGTAAGCTAGTGTAAGTCACTAAAACCTTATCTCACTAAGTTTATGTGTTCAATCCCCACATCATTTCTATATGTGACATGATGCCACATGGAATTTAGGGTTTTATTTTATTTATTTTACAAATAATAATAATAATTACACCCTAACTATGATATCATGATAGTACTATGCGTTACAAGTACCTCATCCCAAAAAAACATGTCCAGAAACATCATTGATAACCTATAAAGTTTTACTACTTAAAAATGTGAAGTGGGATATCTTAGGAGTTTCAAATTTGATATACCATAATCTTATAGTCATATGAAGATATCTATAACTCTTAAGATAAGCTCATATGAAAATATCCTAATCTACACAGTTATCTAAACATGCCTATGATTCTATCTATAACAACCTTAGACCCACACTTCAGGATCCTATGTTGTAACACATAACATTACATTTCCGACATTGATGTTGATAATTGTGAATAAATGTTTTTACATCAAACCATACAACATCAAAATAAAAAAAATGAATCATTAAATTCTGGATGACCTTTTAGTTTTAGAGTTTCAGATAATTTTAAATAACTTTTATAAAAATAATTCACAATCCATCAAAAGAACATTTCTCCCATTTAACCATGATTTTCTTATTTCACAATATGATATCAACAGCATCCATGAGAAATATTGCATACACATAAATAATTAATCATTAATATTTTAAACTTGGGAAAAAGAAAACATAATTAGGATAAGTTAATATGCTTAGTAAGGAAAAACATATGTATTATAAATTAAATGTCTTAAATTATAATAAGAGTTCAAAATGGAATGAAAAAATCATATTGCATAAGCTAGAAATGAAATAATTCATATTAATCAATACTTGGATAATCGAATGAGAATACAGTAAAGTAAAAGAGTTGTTATTATCAATAATAATGATCCTTATGATATCAATATCAATCCTGAGAAACATTATAAACCCATAAAAATAATATATAAAATGCATTGGTATCATGGAACATAATCTCATTAAACCCTCACAAAACTGTTATAAATTGGAATAACCATGTGGTTGAAATCCAATACAATTATCAGGATAATATAATAATTAACCAATGAATTGGAGGACTATTTGTGTTCACCCCTTATTTAAGCTATAACAGGCTCACCCGACACTATCTCGGCATACCTATAATTTATAATATCCAAGAAAAAAAATTAATAAGGCACATAAAGAAATAAATTCATAACTCATTGAAAAATAATATTCCTTACATAACATGATTAATCTATATAAAGAAATTGTTTATATTAAAATATCATTGAAAAATGGTTATACCATAGAAAGTAAATGGGTTCAATAGAAAAAACCTTTTTTAAACAAGTAAAACATGGAAATAAATGGGTTCCATGATAATATATTTGAGGAAAATTTAACAAATATAAAATAAAGGTGTGACATTTTCATTGAAACTTATTTAACCCATGAAAAACTGTTGGGTTCCATAATAATCTCCTTAGAACATGATTAACCCATGGAAAAAATGGGTTCCATAAAAATTTCTTTTAAACGTGATTAAGTAATGAAAATAATATGGGTTCTATAATAATATCATTGAAACACGATTATACCATTTTAATGAAATGGGTTCCATAAAAATATCTTTTGAACAATATTAACCCATGATATATAAATGGGTTTAATAACAATCTATTACAAATATGATTAACCCATGGGAAAAAATGGGTTCCAAAAAAATCTATTCGAAACAATAACAATCCATACAAAGAATGAATGAGGATGGTATCAATACATAATATACCAAGGGGATAATAAGTAAAACATGTTTTGTTGATGTCTATTAGTTTAAATTCGGGTAATAGAACATTAGAATCATTCTTGAGGAAAAAAATACTTAAGCATTCCAATGTGTCCCATATCACATTAAAACATTTGAATAATGTACCTCGTGATGAAATACCATAAAATGAAACAAATAATATCCTGAGAATAATTATATTTATTAAATAACATGTTAAATTAGAATTAAATACTCCCCATAAAATAATATATGTGTATAACATAAAAAATGTCAAAGAAGAAAAATAGTGACAAAATCCATTACCGTTATGGTAACATTGAAACCATATACCACATGAAAGAGAGATAATATAAAGGATTTTTAAATCCTAATAAATTCATAAATAATAATCCTTAAAACCATTCCAGGAATTTATATACACTATAAAAAATAACTGGGGAATTAGGCATAATTCTTATAGAAATGAATGTGAGGCTAGAAATCATCTTACACCTATGGGTATATCTGAATAAAAAACTCCAAAATTTATATTCATCAAATGAAAATTTTAAATTCCATGAATATAAAATAATTCAAGATATAATATATCAAAAGGGGAAGTAGATACACTACAATAAATAAGTAAGAGACAAATATAAAATTTATCTCACAAAAATAAAAATTGAAATAAAAATTCTTTACCTTGAGTATAATTTTTCATGATTGTCCCCAATATTCATGAATAGTAGTGTTATTTTAATTTATTAAATGATTTGGAAACATTCCTTTTTTATTATTACTATTATTTAATATATAAATAATTTACATAAAATTACATAATCAATAATGTTAATGTATGTTATTTTGACCATATTCAGCTTATGTTCCAAAAGAGACATTAATAGGTCAACTATGGTCAATGAGGTCATTATTTAAACATATCATAAATAATAGACACGAAATAATTATCACATTTTTTCATAAATTATTATTTTAAAACCTTATAGGATGGAAAACTATTAATAATGAACCAACATTATAATCATTGAGAGATAGTAGGTCATACGTACACATGGGTAACATTCCAATTTTTTGATGATTGTAATAGAAAGAAGGTAAGTAACATTTAACATTAAATAATTAATATTATATTATAAATTACATATTTTTTAATTATAGAAACTTATATATATCATTCTAGTGATTTGGTGATAAAAAGGAAGAATCACATTACATCGAGGGGCGGAAGTCCACATGACCACAAACAACATTATAACTTTTTTAGTGAGTGAAATGAATGGAATAAAATGATATGTTATATGTAATGTTAGATAATTTTTTCATAAATATTATAAATATTTCAAGTATATCATGTATTTTTTCAAACCCACCTGCAATACATGCCATGTAAATTGTGAACGAATCACATCACTTTGAGGTGGTAGTCTGCACATCCAAAGATAATGTTATAATTTTAATAAAAATATAAATAAAGAATATATGAGTTATATAGTAATTAACTATAAATAAATATATCATATATATAACATAAAAATAGAATTTATATCATAATTTCCAACCATGATAGGAGGTAAAGGAAAAATGAATGAAATTGTTTTGCATGGAAGTAGTCTGCTGTAAACTCAAATAGAGATTTGGTTACCCATTTGATGGATATGTGCATATGTGTAGTTAAAAACCTTAATATAAAAACATATCTGTGTATTTAGGATAATTATATTATTATATAATAATGTAATTGTAGGGTCCTGAAAAAAATCCGCAAAGGAGAAGATGATCCCATTTAAGTCAAGGTAGATTCTACACAATTTCCCCTAAAAGGATTCAGGAAAATGTGAAGAATACATAAGGATGGTGAAGGATGAACTGGTCCATGGTCCGGTCTAATGTTAACAATGCATGGCCAGTTCCATGAAGCGTCCCTCCTCCGCGGTCTGTCATCGTTCGCGAAACCAAGGCGGAGACCCTCCGCGGTCGCGAGGCAGGACAAGCACCAACCCGGTTCACCATTCTGGACCGCCCCAGTCACAGACCGCGTCGACCAGCTCAAGCCGCATTCGTTGTCGTTCGAGAAATGGAGGTGGAACCCTCCATGGCCACGAAGCACTCCCCTCATTTAGTTCATGGGGGGAGAGAAGCGCTCAATGCCCCCCACGAGTCGTGGATTGACTGAGTCATCCATGAACCAGGTTTTCGGTCATGGGCCTCTGCAAAAGGTGCTGCATGACCACAGATACATCTATTTCCCCACTCTATAAAAGGAGGCCGAGGGGGAAGAGGAAAAGAGGAGGATTCAGGGGAGATTAGGAGATCAACTATATTCAGGTGGAAGGATTTCGAAAGCAGGATTAGGATTTTGCAAACAGTGAAGTTCCAGTTCGCGAACCAGAGCAGGTATGAATCTGGGAACGAACTAATAAGGAACTAAAAACTCATAATAACTTGGTGAACCGCGAACTTAAAATATAAAAGAAGAGAATACAGCAAACCATGGCCCCTCCGTGGATGCACTCCCCGCGGAACAGGGTATTTATGCCTCTTTTCCAATCTGTCGCACCGCGTAGCACCCTCCTACGCGGGCAAAGCCTCGACCGATAAACCCCTGACCGGCGCCACCCTTGGTCATTGATGCCCGCATGGAACCCTCCACATACTACCATGGTATGTGCATCGAACATGAAACCGCGAACCTCCTTGGTTCACGAGATGCTCACTGTTCCGCGTACCAACCTGGTTCACGGGATGCCAATCAGTCTATGGACCCTCTCGATTCACGGACGGCCTCTCAGTACGCAGACCCTCCTGGTTCGCGGACAGCCTCTCAGGCTGCGTAGAACCTTCCTACGCAAAGGGTGTCGTTACTCCTTTACGTGTGTGGCCCATCAGAGCCTTTGGATTTCCGGTTCCACAAGTTGGATAAAATCCTTCCAATCCGGCCTGATCCTCCGTGACTCCCTCATTGGCCTACTCATCGGCCCTGAGCCAAGGACTCTACCAGAGCCACCATATCCATGTCGTGTAACCTTTAGGTGCACCAGCGCACCATTTTGGGTTCACATACTGACGGTAAGCGAGGGAGTTGGGGTTTCCCCAACCCTTGGGTGGATTCCCGAGGCATGCCCGGGTTCACATTTCCACGGTAATATGGAGTCTGAACTCGGGATCCCCTACCCCCTTTCCACCCCTCCATTCGTCAAGGCCAGTGTGCTCCTCCTTTCTTCGGGGTTAGTAAAATACCCATCAGAAGGAATCCCCCATGCACCTCGGTACTTCCCCCAGGAACAAGAGAGGTGACGGGCAGAGGAGAACCTATTTCCCTCTCCCGCTGCGCTTTTTCTCCATGGGGGTCTATCTCAGAGTAAGTCTTGACCTTATGGGCAACTCCATGCATAATCCCCACTCCACTTCTCACAGACACACCTTTTGAGACGTGATTTCCTGGTCCCTGCTGCCTCTTGTTTCTCACACCGAGCATGACTCACGTGGGCTTCGAGTAAGCATCGACCATGACATCCTCTTATGGGCCTCCTCAGAGTGTAAGCCTGAATCTGTTACTCTAGGCTGCCTCAGAGCGTAAGCCCCAAGACTATACGTACTACGTGGACTTTGATCCCTGCCTCCTTGGCAGGGTACGTAGGAAGCCTCCAAGAGGTTCTGTCCCACCACTCAGTTGTTCTGAAAACATTCAAGTCGATTCACCTTCGTCCCGCATGATGTTAAACTGTACATTCTAACTACATGGACTTTGATCCCTATCTCCTAAGTAGGGTATGTAAGAAGCCTCCCTGAGGTTCAAGCCCAATAACCAGTTGATCAGACTATCTTCACGTCGGTTCACCGCACCACTCCTAGTGCCTCCTCAGTGAGTCCAGATTCCTCGGGGTCATTAACCTAATGAGGGATGTTAAACCTCAGGTGTAAATGATTCTGAATCCCTACATTTAGCTGACCATTGCCAACCAAGAAAATTCCATGGATACTATGTTTGGGTATAAACCAAATATTCGCGAATATATGAATACATCTTAAATCTATAAGAGAGTCCCGGAACAGGCAATATTTTCCCCCCAAAAGGGTGTGATGAGCCCGACTTCCCATCCTCTTGACCAATGTGAGTTCTTAAGCATCACTGGCCAAACCACCCAGTGAACGCCTGCCTTTGGAAAGCGGGTCCACATATCGTTGGATATGGAACCATTGGGCGTTTCGAAACGAAGACCGGTGTACCCTAATTTAGTAATCGAACGGGGCTCAGCCATCCGTGAGATCGACAGTCGGGCGCGTTGGTCCTCCATCTCCTTGAAGGTAAAACGGATCGAAACAAAAAATTGGTGAAACCGACGTGAATATTTAACCAAGCATGAAGGATTTAACCTAATTCCACCCTATGCCCCCTTCTACACTCAAGGAGGGCCAAGAAAGGTCATTAATTGCGCATGGGATCATAAGATGCTTCTTTGATGGGTTTGTTGTTTGTATTTTTTTTAAATGTTTTAATGGTACCACATAGAACTCCCTTTGATCCAATGGCATCACGAATGAACTCGCAATTGCGCACTTCAGGTTACGCAATGACCGAGAATCCTCACCAGCAGAGGACCCCGTCACCCACCTAGTGTATTCAAAGCTGGGTCTCGGACGCGCTGATCAGATAGTACCATGTGAACGGTACTCTCCAAACGGTGGAGGCGGCCATGCACAACCTCCAATCTGTCAAGACTCGCTGGTCGCCTGCCCAGCAGCGGCTGCAAAGGCAGATCCAGGAAGCCCCTGTTGCCGTCTCAAAGCGTTTCGGGAGTCTGTCCCCAGAACGGGACAATGCGTACCTCCCTTATCATAGGGGGTGGATGAGGTCGACACTGAGGACTTCATCCCTGTCGAACGGGGGTTCCGTTCTAAGGCCCCCACCAGAAGGAGTCATCGCGGTCACGCCACGACTCGGCATCCTTGAGCTGAGGATGATGTACCCCCAAGGATTCAGGCCCACGCTCCCTGAGCTCCGGCTCCTCAGACCGCCCGACGAGGGCGGAAAACGTACAATCAGGGGTCGGTCATCATTATGTCCCCAAGGAGGAGCTCCACTACCCAACCATGGAGACATACCATGAACAGGCACCTACACCTGTTCGCTCCTCCCGAGCCCACCATCTAGACATGGTGGCATCATACGAGCCGGCACGCATCCCCACCGAGCTCCATCAAGCCCGTCACTCATGCAGGACGGCACTTACCGGGAAGGCACCTCTTCCTGCCCAGGGTCGTGAAGCCCACCATCTTGACTTTGTGGCGACCCAGTGCCTACAAGACCATCTCCTAGCAGATGCTTCTGACGCCCTCCCTCCTGACATGCTGGAGATCAGCAATGCCCGCCACCCAAATGTGGCGGCAATTAATAGGTGGGCACGTCTCCCTGCCAACAAAGGCCACCGACTTGATACGGTGGGAAACCAATATATGCAGGTCCATCTCCCTGCAGATTCAAGTAAATTTCGTCATCCTGATGTGGCGGAAAACAGAGAGATAAACTGGCGTATCCTGGTATAGGGGAAAATTCGTTCACCTGCCCTGACAGAGGAGAATTGTCAGTACCCACTGACAACTGGAGGATCGGAGCAGTATATTCCTACTCCAATACAGGAATGGGCCTTAATACCCGTTCCAGCCAACGATGTATATCTACATATCCTGGCTATGATGGAGGAGCAGGTATCGATCCCAAATCATATCTTGCAGGCTTGCCAGAATGTAATTGCATCAGTAGCAACAGCAAGGCCTCGGGCCTGTGATCCGGTCTCTCCAATTGAGGCGACTCATCTAAGAGATGAGATAGCCACCTCGGAGTAGATCTACATCCATGCTTCTTCCCAGGAGGGTTGTCGGCCATATTTTGCGATGCAAGGGAAACCGGATCGAGCATCTTCACTTGTTCCAACTGGGGGACACCCGTCCATCACGGTGGATGATCCAAAGCATGCATATATCCCTACTAAAATTCAAGATGTTTTTCTGTGTATCCCGACAACATCACGGGACCCAATTAGACAGGGACCCAAAGGTGAAGTTCATTATCAACAGCAAACGGTCCAGCTACCCACAAAAAAACACCCCGAACATGTCGAAGGCAGCCATAAAATAAATGGCGGGTTAATGACTCTGCTCTGCTAGATGTTGGGGTTCCCAAAGCCTCCAAGCACACATCGAAGGCTCAGGACCCTAACCACCCATTACCATATTATGGGAGTGGCAGTAGCAGTTGCGAAGGTCCTCCCCGCAATGTCGCTACCAGTAGCTCTGAAGGTCCTCCCCAGAGCACCCGTGGGGGCCTCCCCCGCGGGCATATAACGATCAATCATGAGAGATCCTTTTTTGATGTGAGTCACAAAAACCCTCCATGTGACCAGAAGATCATGCAGTAAGAAGTCCCTCTACTTGTTGTGGTCCACCCTTAAGGTCTTCCCCAGGGTATACACTCCAATCACTCTCCATGCAGTGGGACAACAAATTTTGATGGTAGTCCTCGCTATCATAGTCGCAACTATGGAGGCCCTCCCCGTAGCGAAGTATCATCACGAAAATAAGGCCCTCCCCTTATTGTGGCCTTCCCTGAAGGTCCTCCCCAAGGGTTACGTTGCAACAACACTCCGCGCAGCCAGGCATCAGATCACGGTGGTAGTCCTCACCACCCTGATAACGGAGGTCCTCCCCATAGAGATGTCAAGCAAAGAGAAGTCCCTCCCCTTGTTGTGGTACATTCTGGAGGCCCTCCCCAGGGTGTATCCCACAGATATTCTCCCTAAGTTAGCTGTAATGGTAGTCCTCTCCATTTCCGCAGCTGTGATGGTAGTCCACGCCACCACGGCCGTCATTGTGAAGGTCCTCCCCGCATTATCCCCAAGAAACAAGGAGATCCTCCCCTTGTCGCAGTGTGTCATAAAGGTTCTCCACAAGATTCATATCGAACGTCAATCCATGATGGTCATCCTCACCATGATGGAAGTGGTTGCGAAGGCCCTCCCTGTAATGATGCTACGCAGCCAGAAGGTCCTCCCCTTACTATGACAAGCCTTGGAGGTCCTCCCCAGGGTGTTCACTTCAAAAGTCCTCAATGCAGTGAAGCATCAAACATTAATGGAAGTCCTCACCATTACAGCTTCCATTGTGGAGGTCCTCCCCGCAATGACATATCATATCGACAGGAAGATCCTCCCCCTACCGAATCAAGCACAGAAAAGCCCTTGTATGACGAGGAACTCAGAAGGAGGGGATCGAGCATGTCAGATTACCATCTATTCGATAACGATTCCCTTCTTCAATAAAGAGATGGTTTAGGGTCGCATTCATCTTCTGAACCACCTCGGAATCGCCCACGTGATGATTCAGCGCCTACCAGTCCCACTTCCTCAGACCACACTATCGGCGAGCACCTCAGTTGGGCTGACCAGGTAGAGGAATCACCGGTGGAGTAGTATGCCGACATGTTTCACATGAGGAATAAACTGGCCAAAAATGATATACCAGTCATGTTTTGGCCCATGACCACCTCTCGGTTCAACATACCCAGAAAGTTGTCGTAAGATTGCATGCACGACATTCTCCATAATATATAGACAACCCTCCGCTGACTGAAATCAAGTTTTCTACCCTACGACGGGTATGTAGACCATGTCAAGACGATAAGAGACCTCCTGCGTCACATCGACCAGGAGTCCCTTCCTTCGGCACGGCGACTGCACCCCGACAGACATAAAGGAAACATCGAGATAGCCTGCCTCCATGCACTTCACGAGCTGCGCCGCCTCATCGGTGACGCTCCGACAGGAGTCCATATCAGAGGATGGGGGGAACATGGAGCTCTGCATTTCACTCCGCTCCATTCCCAGAAGAACCCATTCGGCATAGTGTCCTGCAACGTCATCACGTCAAGATGGCAATAGAGTGGTCTCCCTGTTCAGGAGAGGCGACACACCCAACAGAGTCAGGCCTTGTGATAGTCCTAGAAGCATCAGGCCTGATAGGAACAATCCATTAAAGAACTCATGAATCAGGCCACCGAGAGCATACAACAGGACTCTCGCCGAAGAGGGGCTAATCAGTGATCTTTTCTTGCCTCCCCAGAAGGGATTGATCCACAGAATAACTCGGCATCAAACCTAGTTCACCTTCGAATGCGGGCATGCAAGATCAGGCATGTGGCGATAGCAGTAGCCACTACCGCAATCCAGGGTCAACCCCAGCCCACAGGGCTGGGGGAATTTTTAACAACAAATTCCCCCCGTAAGACCAATAACAACTGAAGGAGACTCAACATCCAAGGAACGGAGCCAACCCCGGCCCTCAGGGCTAGGGGCATTATTACCTCCTCAACAACAACCTCCCCCATGAGAATCAGTATTCTCTCGTCTAGGTAGGACAGTTGGAAGAGGAGGCTCATGCCCTATCCTGACCTTTGAATCATCATTCCCTCCGAGAGGAAGGTGCACCGTAAGGTCACATCAAAGAACTCTCCACATCACCCTTCATCAAGAAGTCCAAAGGACATCCCGGATAATGAATGGGAAGGCCAGTAAAAGACGCGAGGGATACTCTTACCATTTAGAAGATGACAGCCCCTCCACAATGAGATATGCGTTTATCAACACCATAGAGGCTAACCCCATGGGTGACACCGGGGAAGATGCAAATCTGGATGGATCGGGAGACGATGGTTTCGGTCAGGCTGTGACTCACAAAGAACCACCAGGTGTGCACACCCGGAATTAGAGGGCCACCCTAAATATGGCCATCCTACCAGCCAACCCTCCTCCGCCTATACAGCGAGCTTCCAACAAGGATAAGAATAAAATACTGGTTAACCTTAACCCGCCTCCTTCTCTTGACAAAAATTAGCCACTCACGCTCAAAGAGATATTCGCTCGATAGGAAGAGGAGATGAAAGAATTGAGGGGGCTTAACGCC
This sequence comes from Viscum album, assembly GCA_963277665.1. Taxonomy (NCBI): domain Eukaryota; kingdom Viridiplantae; phylum Streptophyta; class Magnoliopsida; order Santalales; family Viscaceae; genus Viscum; species Viscum album. The sequence continues at coordinate 604,326,313 of OY728139.1, read as the reverse complement.
GAGCTACACCAAAGGAACCTCCTTATTGAAAGTGTGTCCTAGGAGGAGGCACATCATGCGCTCCCAGCAAGTGCACCTCAAAGACCTAGGCTTACCATTCCCAATGAGGAGCATGGGCTGTCCAACTACCTAAATGTGGATGATGAATACCAAGATTTCCCTCCACTTAGGAAGATACCAGAGCAATTACACCCGAACCCTCTGAGGGTGCCCCAAACAAAATATGCACCCTTGATGCCGGCCAATCCGGATCCTCGAGCAATGATTCGGGCTATACCAGCCCAGGACCGGGACCAACAGGATGTAAACCAGGGTCTCACCAACACCATTGAGGCACTAATAGCTCATTTGGAAGCAATGGAAGTTCGACGCTCTCCGATATAGCCAAAGCGGAAACCCTACCCAGATTGGGTGACCAACACACCACCTCCACCCAATTTGGGGAGCCCTGTATTCCCAATATTCAACGAGTCAGGCAATCCGGAGAAGTATTTGATGCAATATGTGTCTTATTGCGACCCTATGATGGGAACTTCAGAACAACAAGAAGCAGTGAAACTCAGATGCATTGTACGACCCGTGCAAGGATCCGCCTTCAAGTGGTATACGAGTCTGCCATCCCAGTCAATAAAAAGCTAAGAAGACCTTTGGTAGCAGTTCCTATTCCACTTCAGCTTGACGTTGCCAAAAACAACAGTCAGCGACCTCATGAACTGCAAGCAGAGGGAGAATGAGAGGGTCTCAGATTTCATCGCCAGATGCAAAGGTCTGACCTATTCCCTGAACAGGCCAATGCCTCAGGATGAGATGCTAGCCATATGCATCGATAATCTTCGAGATGAGCTGTGAACACCACTCATCCCATTGGAGTGCACCACTGGCTTCCACCATCTCTCGGCCATTGCCCAGATAATTGAGGACTCCCTACAGCGGACAAATTCAAAGTCCCGAATAGCCTTGCAGCCTCTTACGATAAGAGCCCCTAGAGCTGAAGCATCCACTGTCACAATCAAGCCAGCCCATGTGCTCACTCCACCGCTCAAGCCTCCACCAAATCTTCAAGTGCCTCTTGCATATCAGCGGCCACCCCCGCCTAAACGGGATGATCATAGAGGACCGAAGCGGAACCAGTTTGAGGAACAAAGACAAAAGGTGTACTCATTCCAAGACAATCAAGTCTGTGGCTACTTCATTGCCTCCATGAATTGAAACTTGCTCCGCCTCCCAGAGCCAAGGAAACCTGAAGAATTCGGTCACGATGACAGGCCAGATTATTTCCCCTACCATCGAATGTTGGGGCACAATATCCGAGAATGCTTCATCTTTAAAAACCTCCTGCAGAGGATGGTAGACTCTGGAAAAGTCGAGTTGGGACCACCCCTAGAACATGTGGCATGTATCTCTACCACCGACTCTGACAAATAGGAGGGGTGGAAGAAAGTCACCAGCAAGCAGGGGAAGAAATTCGATGACTGGATGACTCAGAAAACTATCAACCGGGCCCAGGGCATACTCCAAGCTTAGCTACGGCAGCCAGTGTTGCCACCAACATCCCCTGATGCTGCACAGCTGACTGCATCAGCCTCACAATCCTCCATGATCCGGTCATCCGGGAATAATCAAAGAAGGAAGAAACAATCGCAAGAGGATTAGTCTGCAACGGGGCCAAAGTTAGTCCTGACCCTGTCGGATTATATGCCCTCAAATCTGGCACCACGGGAACCGACCCACCAAACGGCACCATCAGGGACAACCGACCAGGTTGACTTGTCAGAGGATGAAGATCCAATCATTGGTTATATTAATGTCATCCATCTTATGGAATCATTCCCTGACGAAGGGTATGGTTACGAACCCGAGTTCCCTACACAAGGAACTAGGAGGAGGAATCGCAGTGGTAGGGGATACCAGGGGAGGCACAGTCACGGCCGAAACCAACCCTACGGTTGGACCCCGACCCAAGCCATTAATATCGTGGAAACCCATGGGAGAGACCTTCAACGGATGCAGTAGGAGAAATAATTCCCCTCCCCCTCCACAAAAAGCCACTCTGGCACTGTTGTTCTGTGATACCCACCAGAGGAGGAGCAAGTGTCTGGCCGCCTAGTGTGCGCAAATAGACCGGCTGGGCCAAGTCCTCAAAACACGGGAACACCATCAACATCCGACCCTGCGGTCGGTCCCTCCTCGTCAAATGCTCCAGCCCCCAAAGCACCTGCTAAGACTTTCCCACTAACAGAGAAGCATCGGCCGCTGGAGAAGAAATATGATATCCTTAAGCAGCTGGCATCGGTACCAACCAAGCTGTCGATCTTGGATGCCCTGAGTTTGTCATCAGACCTCAGGGAGGATCTTATAGAAGCTTTGATCAGCCCCCATGAGTTTCAAGACGAGATAGCTGCTACCGAGATTTATCGGATGGAGACTGGCCCGGCTGAATGCAATGCGGTGATTTCCTTCACCGATAAGTATGAAGATTCCATCATGCAAGGACACATCAGATGACTATATGTGTCCGTCACACTGAATGGTATTGAGATTCGGAAAGTCTTTATAGACAATCGCTATGGAGTTAACCTCCTTCCCCTATGGACACTCTGTAAGTTGGGATACAGTGAGGACGATCTAATTCCCTCAGCCACAACTCTGTTGGGTTACGACAAGAGCGAGCAGAATCCAATGGGAAAAATTAATCCAAGGACCCATTTTGGTGACCTGGTAGCCTACACGGAATTCTTGGTGGTCCGGAAGAGCACAACATTCAATGACCTGCTGGTAAGGTCGTGGATCCATAAGCACATGGTCATTCCTTCATCCTACCACCAGTGTATCAAGTACTGCGTATATGGACAAAGTGGAACATTTCACGCCGACAAGGCCCCTTTTGAGCTCTCCAAGTCACATTACATTGACAACGGGTTCTATGAGCAAATGAAAAAGAAGCCTTTGGTCGATGGTGTCGACTGGATCCCCACTCCAAATGGCCTGGAAATGGTTCCTGATGACCCCCTCAGCCAGCTTGGCAGAGATTATGTCCTGCCCATCAACCATGTTGAGAGTAGGAGTACAAGTCCGGACACGCACTCGGATGTCATAATGACTTCAGCCATAATGGTCGAGTGTGACAATGTGGGAACATACACTAACCCTCAATCTGAGGATGAAAACTTGAGTAAAGACACCCACGAAACCTCTCCTTCAGACTCCCAAGAACCTTCACAGGGAACTCTCCTCCCGTCAGATCAAGAAGATGAGGATTTAGAATAAGAAGAGGAGGAAGATCTCAGGGATGCACCTCCCGCATTTGAGGAAGGTATCTCCACCACGGTGGACGAGCTCAGGGAAATAAACTTGGGTACCGAGGAAGACCCAAGGACCACTCTCATTAGTGCAGCCATGTCTCCCGAAGAGCATGAGGTATATACCGCCTTCTTAAGTAAACATTGAGATGTGTTTTCCTGGAATTATACAGAAATGCCGGGAATCGATCTCAATGTGGAAACACACAACCTAGGTCTTCCAGAAGACCACCGAGGCTATAAACAGGCCGCCAGAAGGACACATCCCTCACATGATGCCAAAATAGAGGCAGTATTTGATAAGCTCATTAATGTAGGCTTCATTCGGGAGGTCCAGTACCCCATCTGGTTGGCCAACATTTTCCCTGTCAAAAAATAGAACAGACAAATCTGTGTCTTCATTGATTTCAGAGATCTCAATCAGCATTGCCCAAAAGATGATTTCCCGGTCCCGATCACCGAGTTATTAATCGACGCAACGACTGGGTATAAGGCGCTATCCTTCATGGACGGCTATTATAGGTACAATCAGATCAGGATGGCCCAAGAAGACAAAGAATACACCGCCTTCAGGGACCCTCAAGGGGTATTTGGTTATAGGGTCGTTCCCTTTGGTCTCAAGAACACTGGCACCACATATCAGCGTGCCATGAATCGGATATTTAAACCGTTCCTGGGGAAATTCGTTGAATGTTACGTGGATGACATGGTGGTCAAGTCCAGACAGTGCTCGGATCACCTGTTGGACCTCGAAACAGTCTTCAACAAACTCCGACAGCATAGTTTGAAGATGAACCCCTTGAAATGAACCTTCAGGGTTACCTCAGGGAAATTCCTTGGCTTCATCGTATGCCACCGTGGCATCGATGTCAACCCTGAGAAGACAAAAACTATCCTTGGATTACCACCTCCCGGCAATCTCACCGATCTGAGGGGATTCCAAGGGCAACTGGCTTATATTAGGTGGGTCATAGCCAACATGGAAGGCAAGTGTTTTCCCTTAACCAGGTTAATGATGAAGTGGGTCATGTACCAATGGACGGATGACTGCCAAGAGGGGTTCGACAACTTGAATAAATTCCTCTTACGCCCACCGGTCATCATGCCCCTGGTTGAAGGAAGGCCTCTCATCCAATATGTGACGGCCCTAGAACGGTCACTGGGAGCCTTCCTCGCACAAAAGAATGATACCGGCAGCAAAAATAGTCTCTATTACCTCAGTCGAACCATGATTGATGCTGAGACTTGATACTCAAATATCGAGAAGAGATGTTTGGCCTTGGTCTTCGCAGTTCAAAAGCTGTTACATTATCTACATCATCATGATGTCCATCTGATCTCATGGAGTAACCCGCTCAAGTACATCCTCAGCCACTCGATGCTAACCGGACGCCTCTCCCAATGTGTGGTCATCCTGTAACAGTTTGAAATCCTATTTGTGCCTCAGAAAGAAATCAAGGGCCAGGCATTAGCAGACTTTCTGGAAGATCACCCTTCGACAGGGACCACTACACTGGACACCGAGCTACCTGATGAAGACATCTTCTCGGTTCAAGAGGAGTTCCCATCATGGAAAATGTACTTTGACGGTGCATCCCAAAGCCCAACCAAGAAGAGGATGGAGGATCCCAGATTCAATAAAGTGGGTTTTGGGATAATACTCATGTCCCCAGAAAAGGCAGTCTTTCAATATTCCTTCCTCTTGTCAGAGGGATGTAGAAACAATGAAGTGGAATATCAAGATATCATTGCAGGCCTGGAACTCGCACTCCAGGCACAAGTACATCACCTTAAGGTAAAAGGTGACTCAGATCTGGTCATCAAGAAAGTCAATGGTGACTATGCTATTAAAAAGGAGGAGTTGATCCCCCTGTTTGACCATGTCTGACGGTTAATGGCAGAATTCTCCAGAGAACCAACATTGACCTATATTCCCCGGTCTTAGAATGCTCAGGCTAATGCATTAGCCAATGCGGCCACAGCCCTAGTTGAACTAGACCGGGATGAAACGGTTATCAGTATTGATCAACGTTGAATGGTATTGCCATTTTTTCAAGATAAGATGAAAGAAATACATGAAGTCAGTCCTATACTTGAGCCATATGCTCCTGCCACCGGCTGGATGACCCCCATTGAAAACTACCTTCAACGGGGAGAGCTTCCATCAGACAGGGCTGAATGAGAGCAAATACAGAGAGGGGCAGTCAACTTTGTCCTATATGGCGGCGCAGGTCTGCAAGAGGTCCTCTAAAAATGACGACTCGACCGAGTGCTCCTCATATGCATCGATGGAGAAGAAACTGATACCTTAATGAATGAAGTACATGCAGGAGCATGTAGAGCACATCAACCGGGGACCAAGCTTTCCCATCAGGTTCGAAGGCTTGGGTACTACTGGCCCACAGTGGCACGAGATTGTGAGTGTTTTACTGAAATATGCCACTCATGCCAGATCCATGCCAACATCATTCACCAACCCCCGGAGTTACTTCATCAGGCCAAGTAATCCTGGCCATTTTCCATCTAGTGGATGGATGTCATGGGACCATATCCTCTCGCCACGGCCAAACAGCTGAAGTATATCCTCACAGCAACCAACTTCTTTTCCAAATGGGCAAAATCCATATCCCTCAAGGAATTCGGGGCAAGAAGCGTTGTCAGCATCGTGAAGACCAATATCATCACCAGATTTGGTGTCCCTCATACCATACTGACGGACAACGACACCAACATCTGCTCTGCGGAATTGGAGAAACTGTACCACGAATATGGTATCAAGGCTAACCACTCATCATACTACCATGTAGTGGCCAACGGATAGATAGAGGCTTTCAACAAGACCTTATCCAACATTCTCCAGAAAATGGTGGACAAATACAAGAAGTCGTGGCTAGATAAACTCCTTCATGTGTTGTGGGCTTATCGAACCACAATCTTCACTACTACTCGGGCTACTCCGTACTCATTAGTATACGGAATAGAAGTGGTCCTGACCATTGAGCACCAATTACCCTTGCTCCAAATTTCCATTTGTAATCAATTATCCAATGACGAGCAATCGGAAAAGCGACTAGGTGAATTGGAATAGCTAGACGAGAAGCGGTTGCACACTTTGCACCATCTGGAAGTGTATCAAAACTGGATTTCACGAGACTTCAATAAAAAGGTCTATCTTTGATCCTTCTTGGAAGGAGAATTGGTGTTGGTCCTCCAGACCCCAATGACACCTGGAAAGAAGCCTCCAAAGCTGGAGCCCATGTGGGAGAGACCGTATGTAATACACAAGGTCTACTCCAACGGAGCGTATGCCTTGATCTCTATGGATGGACAATTTACAGCTGATCCTACAAACGCGAGATTCTAGAAGAAATATTTCGCATAAAAACCAAACGGAGTATTTCATCCTACCCACACGACAATAAACTGCACGGGTAATAAAAAAAATGACCGTCTGAGCTGCATGACGTTAAACTATCAAGCACCCAACAGTCCAAACTCTATGACCTTAAAATAAGAGTATTTCGTCCTACCCACACGATGATAATCTACACAGGTAAAAAAATAGAGGATAGTCTGAGCTTCATGACGTTAAACTTCCAAGTTCTCAACGGTCCAAACTCTATGACCTTAAAATAAGAGTATTTCATCCTCAACGCACGACATTAAACTGCACGGACAAGATGTTTTAAAAATTCCCTCTCCCCCCGTGTACAGACCAGACCTGGACTGGGTGTATCATCTTTCAGAGAACTACATGCGGCTTGATTCCTGCACTTGCAAGATACATAGCGATTCCAGGGTTCCCCATCCTAGCCCATCCACTCTCTAAAAAAAGATAAAAATGCCACTTTTCCCCCTTGTATGGGCTAGACCTGCATGGGGTGTATTTGTTTTATGTCCTCTCCACACGATGCTAAACTGCATGAATAATGGAAGTTAAAAATACCCCATTTCCCCTCGTGTACGGACCAGCCCTGCACGAGGTGTATCAATCTTTTAGAGAACTACGTGCGGCTTGATTCCTGCCCTCGCAGGATATGTAGCAACACCAAGATCCTCTATCCTGGCCCAGCCACTCCCGAATGAAAATAACATTAAGAGTGCCCATTACCCCCGTCTACGGACCATGCCTGCACGGGGTGTACTACATATGGAGAACTACGTAAGGCTTGATTCCTACCCTCACAGGATACGTAGTGACGCCAGAATTCCACACCCTGGCCCAGCCACTCCAGAACAAAAGATAAAAATGCCCCTTTTCCCACGTGTATGGGCTAGACCTACACGGGGATTATTTTTTATGTCCTCTCCACACGACGCTAAACTGCATGAATAATGAATGTTAAAAATACCCCTTTCCCCTCGTGTATGGACCAGCCCTGCACGAGGTGTATCACTCTTTTAGATAACTACGTGCGGCTTGATTCCTTCCCCCGCATGATATGTAGCGACGTCAGGGTCCTCTATCCTGGCCCAGCCACTCCCAAATGAAAATAACGTTAAGAATGCCCTTTCCCCTGTGTATGGACCAGACCTACACGAGGTGTACTACATACAGAGAACTACGTAAGCCTTGATTCCTGCCCTCTCAGGACATGTAGTGACGCCATAATTCCACACCCTGGCCCAGCCATCCCAAACAAAACAAATGCCCCCTTTCCCCATGTACGGACTAGACCTACACGGGGTGTATTTTTCGTCCTTACTGCATGACATTAAACAGCACAGATAAGAAAAGAACAAATTCCCTTTTCCCCTGTGTACGGACCAGACCTGCACGTGGTGTATACTTCGTCATCACCACATAACGTTAAACTGCACAGACTTCATCCTCACTGCATGACGTTAAACTACACGGACTTCATCCTTACCGTATGATGTTAAACTGCATGGACTTCGTCGCGACCCACCCAAGACACATGGATAAATGATATGGAGATACTCCTTGCACATTTGGATGCATTCTCTCCATACATCAGACTCCACGACATGGATAATTATGGATCTTCATAACCATTCATGGCCATCGGAAGTGGAAAGTCATCTACCCGTGGACACCTTTGCATGACTATGCATACCATGCCCTCAGTGGCTCTGCATATTGATAGCCCCTGGCCCGTCTACCAGAGGAAATATTTCCACAGGCGACACTCTTCCTAGCTCCGTACGCCTACCGGCCTCAGAGCCCCATATCATACCTCCTGATCCAGAAATTTATGGCGCAGTGGTTTACAAGTTCGTCCCTTTTTCATATCTAAATGTTTCCAGGGTACCCCTACCTACTTGGCCTATGTATACGACTGTGGTTCACCTGAAAACCTGATTCAACGAACATCAAGACAGGGCTAGGCTACTTTGTCTCAACGGAAAATTGTCGTGAAGATGTTTCCTGTATGCTTGGGCACAATTATCCCCACATACCGAACTCTGTGCTATGAGAAATCTTGGATCATCATAATCATTCATCGTCATCGGAAGTGGAAAGTCATCGACCAGGGGACACCTTTGCATGACTATGCATACCATTCCCTCAGTGGATCTACATATTGATATCCTCTGTCCCATCTACCAAAGGTAATATTTCCTCGGGCGACACTCTTCCTAGCTCCGTACGCCTACCGGCCCCAGAGACCTCATACCATACTTCCTGATCTGGGAAACCTCAGAGTTGCAGTTTACAACCTTCATCCCCCACCCTGTCTAGAGCATATCAGAGCATGTTAACTCAGTTATCCTTCAAGTGACTACAGCAATAGTCACCCAATGGTCTGAGATCTATGACATCTAAACTAGGAGTACCTCATCCTTACCGCACGACGTTAAACTTCATGGAGTGAAGGTACACCCCAATGCACAACATAAATTGGAACAGGGAGCTCTTTAAGATTTAACAGCAACCAGGGATGAATATCCCCGACATGCCCCAATATTTCCTTACCCAATGACAGACTTTGTGGCCCAGATAATTTAAGATCTTCATAACCATTCATGGCCATCAAAAGTGGAAATTTATCGACCCATGGACACCTTTGTATGACTATGCATACCATGCCCTCAGCGGCTATGTATATTGATATCCCCTGGCCCATCTACCAAAGGCAAGATTTCCATAGGTGGTACTCTTCCTAGCTTCGTATGCTTACCGGCCTCAGAGCCCCCATATCATCTATCCTGATCCAAGAATCCTCAAAACCACGATTTACACCATCAAACCCTCTCCACGTCTTGGACATGCCAAGATGTTCGGGCCCAGATACATTCTAATCAAGAGTGGCCTTTTTTAATATGTCCTTACCGCATGACGTTAAACTGCACGGAAAATCTTGGCCTCTTGGTGTAAGGCTGCAAAGACCAATCATTAAACATCCTGGGAAATGCCTCTAACAATAAACATTTTCACCGGTTTGATAATGCTCCTCGTCCTTACTAAATGACGTTAAACTGCACGACCAATCATCCTTGTTACACAACGTTAAATTACGTATCATGGGAAAAGGAAAGTGAAATTCCCCCCGTCCTCGCTGCATGATGTTAAACTGCACAGCATCCTTTAATAATTCTCCTCGTCCTTACCGCATGAAGTTAAACTGCGCGGTCAAACCTTTCATCGGTTCAGTAAGGAACATAGGCTTTTCTTTGTCCTTCAGTGCATATGTTAGACCTGCACAATCAACATTCTCCCACCCACGTGAGAAGGGATTACTTCACCCATTCTCGTGAAGTTCAGTCTAGATGTTTCTCCCATATCCAGGAACCCTCTCATCATAAACCATACTATGTACTAAGAAAAAGCCGAACTTTCATAAGCCACCCCTGGTGGTCCCAAATCTTGACTTCCCTGAAGTTTCATGGCAATCGTGGGAATGCGATCATTGACTTAAGGACATCTTTGTGTGACTATGCATACCAAGCCTTCAGCGGCTCTGCATATTGATAGCCCCTGGACCGTCTACCAAAGGAATGATTTCCTTAGGCGATGCTCCTCTCTGTATGCCTCCTTGCCCCTGAGCCCTCATGTCTATCCCGGGATTCGGAAACCCTCTGAATGAAAGTTTACCAACCTCTTTCACAATCATGCCTGAATACGGAGGAACGTATTTGATGAGAATACTGAGATCCAAGAGAATTCATTCCATTTTAAATGATTTCCCAGCTACATGACTTTAAACTGCGCCAAGCTTCAACCATCCATTACACTAACTAAAATCTTAGGAAACTGGTCTCCCGACCACACTCTTGATTAGTATAGATGTTCCCAAAGCCCTTTTCAGATGTCACATTCCTTTTCTGAGCCACCCCTGGTGGTTTTCATAATTTTCCAAGCCACCCATCGTGGTTTCCATGAGCTGAACTTCCATAAAGTCCCCGGGACATCAGAAATGGACAGTCATTGACTTAAGGACACCTTTGTACGACTATGCATACCATGCCCTCATCGGATCTGCATATTGATCACCATTGGCCTATCTACCAAAGGCAAAATCCCGTTAGGCAATGCTCTTATTACCTCTGTACACCAACACGACTCCCATGCCTTGAGACATGCCCTGCATGTCATTCAAATTTAAACATGCCCCCCCCATGTGCATCTGAAGGGTATCGAGACATCTTTTAATCAACCAAACCTCACTGGGGCCCTCACCCCACCATTTCTGGTCAAAGCTGTTCAACCTAAAACATTAGTAATGATAGTCTTGACGGTGGGTCTTTAAACCTCCCGCAAAAGAGGCACAAAGCATGTTAGGCCGAAAACCCAAAAAGGGAGAACTATGAAAAATTTGGGCTATACCTGCTAGGTCCACACCAGATCAGCCCAGGAAAAATCAGGTAATTAACAAGAAAATGAGAAATGTTTGTGGGGCTTCTCTACAAAACCCCAGCAACAGTCAAACTATGCTCGCTGGATCCCATGGTCCAGGCAACAAAAAATAAAAAATTAGAGCTTGTTATAATTTTCCTGAATTATGGTCAGTTCTGATTCAGTCGGTTGTTACTTATGCAACAATTGATCCAGTAATAATCAAATTCCAAAAAAAGAGAGAAAAGAAGAAGAAGAAATCGACATTGATTGTATTTCGTTGAACAAAAGGGGAGGGCATCCACAAGTTGGGGCCTCTCCCTCACAACAATAGAATCGATTGAATAAAGTATCCAGGAATGGCTCTAACAGTTACAATGGAGCCTGGATTTCTCTCCCCAACAGATCAGCAACTGAGCATCGAAGGTTATCGCAAGTCTGCTCCAGCACAGCTTTCTCCTTGGCCTCAACTTCAGCCACTGAGAGAACATGATTCACTGACATTTGGAGATCGTTGATCCCTTTTCTAGTGACTTAAAGGTTACCAGCCAGAGTCGACAACCGATTCTTCAACATTGCTGCTCGAGTCTTGCTTTCATGCAGCTCAGCAGATAGGGCGGACGCCTGATCTCGAGATCACACCTCCTGTGTTACTAGCTGATGAAGCTTTGTCATGGTCTCCTCCAAGGGTCGGGTCCCACAATGAGAAGAAGTGAGATGGGAATGTTTTCATTCACAAGCGGAAGCTTCCTCACGGTCTATAACAACCTGACAACCGAGAAGATGAAACTGCCGATAGTCAAAGCCACCTGACCCCAAACCTAGGAAGAGTTGTTAGAGGGCTTCGGTTTTAGTTTCCATCTCAGCAAGAGGAGTTTCGGCAACAATCTCTCAATTCTGAGGCGAGGCCCACCTCTGCACTGCTCGGTGGTCCTCCATGGCACGAGGATATTTGGTGTCCTCGCTCGGCAGTATGGGAACGAAGTCTGGAATTGCAACCAGTGCAGATATATGCTCGTTAGAAGTTGGTTCTGAAGCTAGAAATCCTGGAGCCTCTAACTCCGGTTCAGGCTTGGGGATCAGGTTGCTAAGCCCGGTATCGACTGGAAAAACTTCCAAGATTGTCTCGTTGGGACCCAAAGCCACAGGGTCGTCCTCATCCATGTACAATAAGGATGAACCCGTCTGAACTTCGGCCACCACAGGGCTGGGATTGGAAATTCCCCTGAGTCACTTTGATCGATAAGCCATCAGTCGATCCTCCCTTAGAGCTGATGAGGAAGGTACGGTGGACGCAACAGCCGTAGTACCTCTTGATTTGGGAACTTTCCGGACATCCTTCCCTAGGATCCCATCGGGATAGTGTTTTACCCACGTTTTTGCATACTCCAATGAAAGGCCAGCAACTGCCCCCATGACAGGAAGCGGAATTCTTGTGTCAGATCCCTCCCACGTCAGCATCAGCCACTGTTGACGAAGTATGGCCGGGTGTAGTCCTTGAGCCTGGGGAGGGGAAAGGGAAACATGGAATTTCATGCACCCAAACTGGCGAGAAAAACGATATGGGACATATAGCTCGCACAGAGAAACCTCGTCGATTCACGCAGACTAAAATCCATCCCGCAGAGAGACCATGTAAGAATGCTCCTCCAGGCTCCCCCGGTGTTTGTCAACTACGACACCAGAAGGGGTGGGGTAGGGAGTGAAAGCAAACTTGTAGAAGTCACTGAGAAGCTCGAGGACGTCACCAGAGCTGAGGGGATTCAACCAAACTCTAGTTATATCTAGAAGGGTAGGTCGAAAGGTATAAAGCGGGATGTCTGTGTTGTGACAATACTCATAACAGCGACAATGATCCTCTACCCAGCCATACAAAAAATGAAATGGCCCACTCAGACAGAAAGGGGACCACCCTTCTTCATGTGACCCAGCAGTTCATAAAGACGATCCAATGTGGGAAAGGCCAAATTCACCAGACGAACCTCGGCCAACTCAACTGACATCATCATGGTGCAGGACCTGACACCTGGGTTGATATCCCGAGAAGGGAATAGCCACCTGCTCAGAAACATAGCAAACAGACCTGCTAGCCTGAGCATAAGATGCACATTGGGGTGCACCTCGTAGCCCCATGAGAGATAGTCGGCCTCTTCCAGAACCGCCCATTAGAAACCTAGGATGGTTTGCGACAATTGAGAAGGATGGGTCCTAGGGCGCTTCATCTTCAGCATAGGACCAGTGGTGTTAAGAAATAACCCTATCTCAGTGTTGTAGAGAATAAGAGAGTAGGCACGCAAGGCCTGACCAAGTGACTGCTCCACCATAACCAACAGATCCCTTACCAACGAAGGCACTTGTTCGACGTTGTCCCATGCACCAGGAGTGGGCAGGAACTCGTCATACATCTCACCGAAAATCGGGAGCCCTCTCGATTGACAGATGTCCCACAGACTAATGCCAACTTCACCATGGGAAAGGTGGGAAGTATTAGTTCTTGAACACCAGTGACTGAGCAGGTCAGGTAGGATCAAGGATGGTAGGTAAATAGGAAATTGGGAAGCCCACACTGCAGAATACAAATCGACTAATTTCAGTGACTCGGGAGATTCCCAGCAATGATGTTGAACCCAGAAGGCCCAGGCACAGTCATTTGAGAAAATCCCACCATACCGTTGATCCCACTTTGGAATCCACCCTGCATCGGGATCTACTCAAGAAAGGTTGATAATAGAAAGTTAACTCTTGAGGACAGCTTCCTGAGAAATGTTTTGGGTGTGCTGATCAATCTCAGTCCAAACAAAGCCTCTCAAAATGAAGGTGTCTTTCTAGTCAGAGTCAGAAACCATCTCCCCCGATTGGGTAAGGTTCGCCTGAATGCACTTTGACAACACTTCCAGGAAATGGGAAGGAAGACCTGAGAAAGTGGGGGGAATAGGGATGCCATCTTGAAGACTGAATCCATAAAGCAGAAAGTTATTTGAAAACAGATAATCTGGGATCTCAGGAGGGAGAAAGTCTTTCAAAACACCATTTTCGGGAGTAAGGGATCGACTGGGGTCCTCTGTGATGCTCTCTACTCTACGAATCATGGCTAGATGTCTCCATGAACCAATTGAGAGGGGCTCGGCAGTAGGCCTAGGTGCAGGGCGAGGGGGAACCATATTTTCTCCCTGCATTATGAAGACCAGGAAAATGGTTAGTCTGGAATAATAAAATCTAGACAAAAATACCAGCTGTACGGAAAAGGCGTCGAGAAGCCTTCAAGAAGGCCTCATAAAGTGGTTCACGATGACTGTATCCCGCGAACCAGCCCTTCACGGAAGGGGTCCGCGGTACTCTGTCCCGTGGAGCATTGGCCAGAAAACTACGAACCAGGTTTCTCCGCTGAATTTCAATCCCGAATTTAAGTGGTTAAGTTCGGAACAATCATAAATTTTCAGAGTCCAGAAGATTTCAGTTCGCGGACCATCGAAACTGCGAACCGATTTCCTCTGCAGCCCGTCGTGACTTAATTTTTAATTAATTAAAAGTGTTGATTCATGATTGGGAAATTGGTCTGTGGGTGAAGGCGACCACGAAGGAGGAATGGTTCGCAGAAGTGGCAGCCAATTCATGGATGAAGCATTTCATGAAGGAACAAGCACGCGGAGGCAGAAATTGAAGGAGCGCTGGTATTCACGAAGAATCTGGTAGAAGACAAATGAAGGGCCCTCCGTATTTATAGGCGTGGTCCCCTACCGGGTCCACTTTCTCTACTACAACCCATCCGAGTTTCGGGACCACTCTGCATTGGAATAGTCTACTCTTCGTTCCGATCGGACCCCATTCTGATGGGGGCATTTGTAGGGTCTTAAAAAAATCCTCAAAGGAGAAGATGATCCCCTTTAAGTCAAGGTAGATTCTAAACAATTTCCCCTCAAAGGATTGAGGAAAATGTGAAGAATACTTAAAGATGGCGTAGGATGAACCGGTCCTTGGTCCGGTCTAATGTTAACAATGCACGGCCGGTTCCATGAAGCGTCCCTCCTCCGCGGACCGTCGTCATTCGAGAAACCGAAGCGGAGACCCCCCGTGGTCGCAAGGCAGGACAGGCGCCAACAAGGTTCACCATTCTGGACAACCCTAGGCACAGACCACGTCGACCGGCTCATGCCGCATCCGTTTTCATTCGCGGAATGGAGGCAGAACCCTCTGCGGCCGTGAAGCACTCCCCTCGTTTGGTTCGCGGTGGGGAGAAGCGCTCAATGACCCCCGTGAGTCGCGGATTGACTGAGTCATCCATAAATCGGTTTTTCAGTCATGGGTCTCCAAAAAAGGTACCGCGTGACCACAGATACATCACTTTCCTCGCTCTATAAAAGGAGACCGAGGGGAAGAGGAAAAGAGGAGGATTCAAGGGCGATTTGGAGATTGACCAGATTCAGGCGGACAGATTTAGAAGGAAAGCTTAGGATTTCGCAAGCAGTGAAGTTCCAGTTCTCGAACCAGAGCAGGTATGAATCTGGGAATGAACTAATAAGGAACTGAAAACGCATAATAACTTGGTGAAACGTGAACTTAAAATAAAAAAGAAGAGAAGACCATGAACCATGGCCCCTCCGCGGATGCACTCCCCGTGGACGAGGGTATTTATGCATCTTTTCCAATCTTCCGCACTGCGTAGCACCCTCCTACGTGGGCGAAGCCTCGACCGATGAACCCCTGACCTGCACCGCCCTTGGTCGCCGTTGCTCGCATTGAACCCTCCGTGTACCACCCTGGTATGCAGATCGAACCCGAAACTACGAACCTCCTTGGTTCATGGGATTATCACTGTTCCGTGAACCACCCCGGTTCGTGGGATGTCAATCAGTCCGCGGACACTCCCAGTTCGCGGACGGCCTCTCAGTCTGTGGACCCTCTTGGTTCACGGACGGCCTCTCAGGCTGTGTAGCACCTTCCTTCGCGAAGGTTTCCATTACTCCTTCACGTGAGAGGCCCATCAGAGCCTTCAGAGTTCCTGTTCTACAAGTAGGATAAAATCCTTCCAATCGAGCTTGATCCTCCGTGACTCCCTCATTGGCCTATTCATCGGCCCCGAGCCGAGGCCTCCACCAGAGCCGCCAGATCCATGCGGTGTAACCCTCAGGAGCACCAGCGTGCCTTTTTGAGTTCACATACCCACAGTATGAGAGGGAGAAGGGGTTTCCCCGACCCTTAGGCGGATTACTGAGGCATGGCTGGGTTCACATTCCCACGGTAATGTGGAGTCTGAGCTCGGGAGCCCCCCCCCCATTTTTGCCCCTCTATTCTTCGGGGCCAGGGCGCTCCTCCTTTCTTCGGGGGTAGTAAAATACCCATCAGAAGGAAGCCCCCATGCACCTCGGTACTTCCCCCAGGAAAAAGAGAGGTGACCGGCATAGGAGAACCTCTTTCCCGCTCCTGCTGCAATTTTTCTCCATGGGCGTCTATCTTAGAGTAAGTCCTGACCATATGGGCCACTCCATGCTTAATCCCCACTCCACTTCTCACAGACGCACCTTTCGCGATGTGATCGTCTGGTCTCTACTGCCTCTTGTTTCTCACACTGATCATGACTCACGTGGGCTTAGAGTAAGCATCAACCATGACATCCTCTTATGGGCCTCCTAAGAGTGTAAGCCCCAATCCATTACTCTGGGCTACCTCAGAGCGTAAGCCCCAAGCCTATGCAAACTACGAGGACTTTGATCCCTGCCTCCTATGCAGGGTACGTAGGAAGCCTCCAAGAGGTTCAAGCCCACCACCCGGTTGTTCCGACAACCTTCAGGTCGATTCATCTTCGTCCCGCATGACGTTAAACTGTACATTTGAACTACATGGACTTTGATCCTTGTCATTTAGGAAGGGTACTTAGGAAGCCTCCTTGAGGTTCAATACCAACAACCGGTCGATCTGACTATCTTCACGTTGGTTCACCGCACCACTCCAAGTGCCACCTCAGTGAGTCCAGACTCCTTAGGGTCATTAACCCAATGAGGGATGGTAAACCTTAGGCGTAAATGATTATGAATCCCTGCGTTCAGCTGACCAATGCCAACCAAGAAAAATCTGTGGATATTATGTTTGGGTATAAACCAAAGATTCGCGAATATATGAATACATCTTAAATCTATAAGAGAGTCCTGGAACAGGAAATATTTCCCCCCAAAATGGTGTGATGAGACCAACTTCCCATCCTCTCGACCAATGTGAGTTCTTAAGAATTGATGGCCAAACCACCTAGTGAACACCTGCATTTGGAAAGCAGATCCACGTATCGTTGGATATGGAACCGTTGGGCGTCTCAAAACGATGACCGGTGTACCCGAAATTAGTAATCGAACAAGGCTTACCCATCTGTGAGATCGACAATCGGGCGCATTGGTCCTCCATCTCCTCGAAGGGGAAATGGATCGAAACAGTAATAAGATTAATTAAATAGGTGGATAAATAAATAAAAAAAGTATTCATTGAAGAATGTTACATCTTCATCAGGTAAATCTTTTATGTTTTCACTAAATTACATACTTTTTTTGATTTATTTTAAAATTGTGGGATCAAGGGGAATGTCAATATATTATTTAGGATGGTTTTTATAATAGAAATGTCTTTACAGGTGAGAATAATTGGGGTGGGTGAGTCCATTTTTATAGTCAAGGGGGAGTGGCATTCTTGTAAATAAAAAAGGTAAACACTATTGGGAGTCCATCCTTTAATAATATTCCTCCAATAAAGAAAAGAATTAAATAAAATATGGTATATGGTCATTATATTGCCAAAATTTTTGTGTTGGTTAGGTCCCTATTTCAGTTGGATCTTTACGATTAATCTTTAATCACTAAGTAAACTCATTTTTATCATAATCACTATAATTAATTTTTATTTTGTTCACTAATATTTTGGGTCAAAAAACAATTTTATCTTAATAAAATTTTAATTTATTATTATTAAAAATATGTAATCAATTATAAAAAATTCCAATCAAGTAAGTGGAAGATATTAATTTAATATTAGTTCGGTAGACATAATGAGAAAGTGGGGTTTTTTTGCAAGAATTTAAAATATTTGAAACGGTTTTATATCCAATTTCAATGGGAAATTGATACTAATAACGAATATTATATTAAATAATATAACATATAGTAATTTATTATTTAAAACCTATTAATAATATAATTTAACACTATAAATTAGTATGAGGAAAAAGCAGTCATCAATTAAAATCTAATATTTTCCACTATTCATCAAGACATGAAACATATCTAAAAAATACAAAAAATTCACCCAAATAAAATGTTGATATTATTCATTAAAAAATTTATTTTAATTTTTCAAATATAATTGGTATATGTGTCAAAAATTATTTTTAAAACAATTGTTCCCTCAAAAGGTGGAAAATAACATTAAAAATATACAACTTTTTATGCTCAAAATTGGATATATTCTAATCATAAGTCTATAGAATTTATTGGATGTCATTAAAAAAATTTGATTCAATGAATAACATTTAAATTTAATTAATTTATTTCAATAATAATTATTAATTTAATTTATTAACATAAATATACATTCTTCTCATAGAAATAGTTCTTCATGAAAACAAATTATTTATATTCAATGGGTCTATATTTTCCTTTATTATTATTTGGTCATAAAATGATTCAATATATAAATATTTCTAAACCATATTTTCTTATATTTTTTAATATTATTAATTAACTCCATTCAAATAGCTAGGTGATAACTAGCATATTAAATATTAATTGTATATTTTTGTTCTATAAAACATGGTCTTACATGTAACGAACATTATTTAAGAATCCAAATGTTACATGCAACGTATGATAAACTCTGTGTTGTGCATGATTCAAGGTATAATTTGAATTTCATATGAATAAATATACTCAAATAATTTAAATAAATTTTAATGAATATATTTCATAATATCTCTGTATTTTACAAATATTGCATGAAAATAGGCCTTAGTACACATGTATATAGACACTCTCATTAGATATTATTAAGAAAAATCACATTTTCTATACCAAAAAATTATGATGGTTTTGAATAAATGATGAAAATGAACAACATGTGTTAATCCTAATTTTTCATAGATTTAAAATAAGGAGTCTCAAATTAATGGTAAAAATCATTATTTGTGGAAAATAGGGCATAAATAAAATAATTTCTGAAGTAAAACGAATCATATAATGGAAGAAAATAAATACCATCCTAGGGATCCATTTATATTTTGTTTTCTTAAATATTGAAAACCTATTAATTTTCAAAGATAATTCCCTATTCTAATGGTTAAAACCAATACCATGGAATGAATTATTTATAAATAAATTAGATGAAGTATTTTTGTATTAGGTTTAATGAATTAGTGTTTAGTGGTATTAATTTTACTATTTTTATTTGGAGGGTTATAATTATGAATCATTTATGTTTTGTGTTAAATGTTTTAGGAATATATGTGTTCATAATAATAATATTTGTGGACACCATCATGGTTTTATTAGTTTATGGTTTATCATAAGTTCAAATTCTTATGATCCCCTTTTAAAAAATATTATGGTGGGAGTATAAAACGATTAAACATATTTTTAGAGAAATTTATTGCAATAAAAACAATTGGTTTAGTATATATTTTATTGAAAATGAAATGTGAGGAATAATTACTTTATATTTAATAGACTTTTGTTTAATGGTATTGGTAACCATTATGGTTTATATTATCTGTAACACCCCTGGAAAAGTGATACTTAAAAGGCTAAATGTTACTACCCTTGTCAACAAGGTGAACCTTTAATTTTAGGAGCATGTCTGATTAGAACATCATAGTTAATCATGATTGTCCTGGATTAGTAATCTGGATGGGTGTCCATCTAGGAAGTTTCTCAGGGTGTTTGTGAGTGAGGACAAAACAAACTGAAAGAACATGTGTTGGCTAGTGGGGATAGTTATTATTCTAATAAGCAACCCTAGTGAGTAATAGCCTATGGTGTGTTGGGAAGGAAACCAAGGTATTATAGGAGACCCATGGGGTCAGATGATAAGGTTCATGACCTGGGGAGGCGAGTCATGACAAAATGGTATCAGAGCCTATACCCAGCCGGAAGTGCTTAGGCACTGCCTGGGTTTGAGGCTAGGGGTCCACAATGATGGAATTGTGCTTTAAAGGGGTGGATAATGTAACACCCCTAGAAAA
The DNA here is from genome assembly GCA_963277665.1 of Viscum album. Classification (NCBI taxonomy): domain Eukaryota; kingdom Viridiplantae; phylum Streptophyta; class Magnoliopsida; order Santalales; family Viscaceae; genus Viscum; species Viscum album. Next base: position 604,306,005 of record OY728139.1, on the reverse strand, counting down.
GTGAGACTTAAAAGGAAAAATGTTACTACTCGGTTCAACAAGCGACCCTAGTGATTAATAGCTTATGGTGTGTTGGGAAGGCAACCAAGGTATTATAGGAGACCCATGGGGTCAGATGATAGGGTTCATGACCCGGGGAGGCGGGTCGTTACAAAATGGTATCAGAGTCAATACCCAGCCGGAAGTGCTTAGGCACTGCCAGGGTTTGAGGCTTGGGTGACCTTCTGGGAAGTTTCTCAGGGTGTGTGTGAGTGAGGACAAAACAAACTGAAATAATTTCTATTAGCTTGTGGGGATAGTCATTAGTCTGATAAGTGACCCTAATGAGTAATATCCTATTGTGTGTCGGAAAGGCAACCAAGGTATTACAGGAGTAATAGCCTATGGTGTGTTGGGAAGGCAACCATGGTATTACAGGAGACCCATGGGGTCATATGATAAGGTTCATGACCTGGGGAGGCGAGTCGTGAAAAAATGGTATCAGAGCCAATACCCAGCCGGAAGTGCTTAGGCACTGCCTGGGTTTGAGGCTTGGGGTCCACAATGAGGTCATTGTGCCTTAAAGGGGTGGATAATGTAACACCCCTGGAAAAGTGAGACTTAAAAGGCAAAATGTTACTAATCATGTCAACAAGCGACCCTAGTGAGTAATAGCTTATGGTGTGTTGGGAAGGCAACCAAGGTATTACAGGAGACCCATGGGGTCAGATGATAGGGTTCATGACCAGGGGAGGCGGGTAATGACAAAATGGTATCAGAGCCAATACCCAGCCAGAAGTGCTTAGGCACTACCTGGGTTTAAGGCTTGGGTGACCTTCTGTGAAGTTTCTCAAGGTGTGTGTGAGTGAGGACAAAACAAACTGAAAGGACATGTGTTAGAGTGTGGGGATAGTCATTAGTCTGATAAGCGACCCTAGTGAGTACTATCCTATGGTGGGTTGGGAAGGAATCCAAGGTATTACAGGATACACATGGGGTCAGATGATAAGGTTCGTGACCCGGGGAGGCGAGTCGTGAAAAAATGGTATCAGAGCCGACACCCTGCTGGATGTGCTTAGGCACTGCCTAGGTTTGAGGCTTGGGGTCCACAATGAGGGAATTGTGCTTTAAAGGGGTGTATAATGTAACACCCATTGAAAAGTGAAACTTAAAAGGAAAAATGTTACTACTCATGTCAACAAGTGACCCTATTGAGTAATAGCTTATGGTGTGTTGGGAAGGCAACCACGGTATTACAGGAGACCCATGGGGTCAGATGATAAGGTTCATGACCCGGGGAGGCGGGTCATGACAAAATGGTATCAGAACCAGTACCCAGCTAGAAGTGCTTAGGCACTGCCTGGGTTTGAGGATTGGGGTCCACAATGAGGGAATTATGCTTTAAAGGGGTGGATAATGTAACACCCCTAGAAAAGTGAGACTTAAAAGGCTAAATGTTACTACCCATGTCAACAAGGTGAACCTTTCTTTTCAGGATCCTATCTAATTAGAACTCCACGGTTAAGCATGCCTGGCCTGGAGTAGTAATCAGGATGGGTGACCTTTTGGGAAGTTTCCCAGGGTGTGTGTGAGTGAGGACAAAACACAATGAAAGAACATGTGTTGTCCTGTGGGGACAGTCATTAGTCTGATAAGTGACACTAGTGAGCAATATCCTATGGTGTGTTGGGAAGGCAAAAAAGGTATTACAGGAGACCCATGGTATTAGATGATAAGGTTCATAACCCGGGTAGGCAGGTCGTGACATTATCTCTGATTTTGTGATAATTAAGTGATATTAAACTTAGGTATGTAATGGATATTATACTAATATTGCTTTCAATAAAAATAATACATGTTTCATTCAGAAATTATGAAGGGATTGAACTCATAACCAAAGGGTGAAAAGGTTTTCTTTCATACCAATATACTATTTGATATCCTGTTAAGTATATCATTATATAAACTATTGGATAAATAAATATTAATGATGAATAAGTGTGGTTATTGTTTATGTTTATATATTAAATTATTATTTTTTAATACATGGGCTAGAAAATTTGTTTTGGAAATTTGTTAGACACATACATACATAATTTTCACTATTTTATGATATAATGATATGTTAATACTAAATTTTATTTTATACATCACAGAAAATTAATTTTATTTATTTCATGGATTACGTGATGAATTGGAAATGTTTTGAAGCTTAACCAATTAGATGAAATTGTTCTTTGGAAATATAAATGGATCAAGAATATTTCCTTACAATCATATAGAGTAAAATAATTACTCGTCATTTTGAAAATGATCACAAAATAAAGAAATTTTTTTTTAATTGATATCTTATGGTTTATATAGTCTTCTAAAAATCACATCTTTATAGATTCAAGGTCCTTGACATTCCACTGATCATTCATTTTATTATGATCAATGACCTCTATCAATGTGTATAATTATTTACTTTATACTTCTATGTCCATATCATCATTTACCACTGATGTTATCCTATTTGGAATCCTTTTTATCCATTATATCATATGATTATTGTATTTCCCTTTCTCTAATATTCGGATGATGTTTTATTAGCACTTTTTACAATGTGGGTTTTCAAAAAAAGAATTTCTAAATATCAATCCTTTGACTATCGATATAAATTTTTAATAGAGATGGTTCAGTTTATTTATAGTGGGGGGAATGTAATACCCGAAATTTATAAAATAATAAAATTTATTCCATATCACACAAAACATGCAAAATTTAGCTCCAACATCTAAAAGAATATATTTCTATAAATTTAATTAAATTAATATCTTGTGAAACAGGCAACCCCGAGTTTAAATGAACTGTAATATAGTATACAGTTATAACATAGCCATTTTATTGAAGGTTATGAATAGTGGTAAACTAATTTATTAAAATTATTGTAATATTTTGATTATAAATAAAATATAACACTTTCAAATGAAATTGATATGTTTTCATAAATAGAATTTTTTTCCAAAGAGTTTAGTTACACTTTATGAACATAATATAAAATTTATTTTTAATCTTTTTGAATTTTTTTTAAAAAATATATTTTCTATTTAATTTTATCTAAATCATATTAGGGTGAATGTTTTAATTTTTCCAAAATAAATCAATTTTCATTCAATTGTGACAAATACTGAATTCTAATTAAAAAAAAGTTTTTCATTTAAATTATTTATAAACATTAATTATATATTAATACGATTATAAAGTAAAATTTGTTCAAATATATAAATATATATATTAATACAATTTAGTACATTTAATTCGTTTAAAATATAATTATGATATAAAAACATTGTAATGTTTTGAAAATTTTGTTAATGAAGAACTGATTTCACATCGACTCTGTGGGATTGATTTTAAAATATTCTTTTCACTTATTTGAATGGAATTCTGAAATACGTATTTCATATTTGGAATTAGAAAATTTTAAATTTTCAATTAGTTTCATCATAGGTTATGACCTAAATTAATAGTGAAAAGAGTATTGAATTATTTAATGTAGTTAGTGTAAAAATGGATTTACTGTGGGGTAAAATTAAGAATATAAGTGTCATAATGACCTAAAAACTTCTAAAAATCATATCAAATGTCCATATTCAATATTATGATTTCCATTTTTTATTCTTGGGTAATATTTAAGCTCAGGGAATGTGAAATAATTTATCATTTTTTAATATTTTGTTAAATTCCCATGTAATTTTCATAGGGGTTCTCATTCCCCCCTTGTAAAAGGGAACTCACTTCCCTCACTTATTCACACATACCATATCATATGTCTCTAAAAACCCATAAAAAATTCTCTACTGAACATTCATATTCACAAAATATAGATTATGGTTCTTCTAATAGACAATCCCTAGGTTTCATAATAAACGATACAAAGGTGGTTTCTTTTAAAAAAGGACTTTATCATAACAAATATCATTCACTGTCTTTCTTCGTTTCATACATTTATCTATATATAAACACTATAAATAAAATAAAACTAGTACATACATTAATGGTAGATGTTATTATGTATATGTAATAATAATTATTCTTCTCCACTACCATCAAATGGGAAACAAAATCATCAATTTTTTGTACCACGAACTACCGAATTGCAAACTCATGTAGTTTTTTTTACATCCCCAGCATTCAAGGATTGATATACTTCTGTATTTTTGAAATTTATATAAACTTTATGATATTATTATATTTTTTAAAATATTATAATATCATGTATACTGTTTTAAGTTCTATTTTGTTTCAAATACGAAAATGTTTCTTGTGTGTATGACTGATTACAGTCTCGCAAAGCGATGTGATTATGTTTACACTTATGCATTACATGGAATGTCATAAATATAAAATTAATAAATATATGTTACATATATGATATGGTTTTCACTCTATAAAATTATTATATTACCCACTTCCTTACCCATTCACCCATCAAGAGAATGACATTGTTGCTTGTGCGTACATATAACCTACTTTATCCACATAGTGATACGATTCATTTTCAATGAACAAATTTTAAAATAGGTTTTAATAAATTATATTTCAGGTAAATATTATATTTTAAAATTAATATAATTCTATATAATTTTTATATATATTCGATGCATAAGAACTGTAATTTTCCTGACAAAAAACAATGAGAAAACATGCAAATTAACACCATAAACAATTAAAAAATAAATATTATTATCAAATAGTCAGTAAAATGTAATAAGGGGATCATATATGATATTATAATTATTTATATGGTTTTGGTATAAATTAATAACACACTTAAAACCATTATAGATGAGGTTAGTTCTTGTTTAAAAAAATCAAATAAGGATGTAAGGGATATCTTAACTCAATTTCCATTCGTTGCATTAAACTTCTACTTCATTGATTATGTATTCCTAAAATTATCTGTGTAGTTATCATTTTTAATTATATGTTTAATTTTAAGACGTTTTATTTGAGTTAATATTTCATGGACATAATCAATTAATTTTATCAATCCCCACTTCAATGATATGATCTTTGTAAGGGAATTCATCTAAATATCTATTCATTGAGGCATATTGTGATGTTATGAAACTTATTTCTTTTATGTGGTCTATATACTACCCATTTGGAATGTAATGTCATCAATACATCATTTTTCATTGTATTTCCACTTTTGATTTGAATTATTTCATCCAAAGGGAATTTTCATGAAAATTAAGATGTTTTATTGAATTTCCTAACTCAATTTATTTCATTGGGTTATATTACTTATTCATTATATTAGATATTCAATAACTAAAACCCTGATTATTAAGGAGATATTTTTGATATTGCAGGGGGTTATAAACCCCTATAAATACATTAGTGGGGTTTATAATGAATCTATGATAATGTGTAAGCGTCATTGTATTAGCGTTGGTTTTCATCAACCACTAGTAATGTATGATATAATTTATCATTGGCTTATATTAGAAGGGTTTTAAAGTAATTCTAATTATGTTGTACTTTTTTTATTTAGGTATTTTAGTAGTGGTTATAACCACCTGTAATTTAATTAATAAACTATAGGTGGTTATAAACCTCCCATAATTTAATTCAGAAACTGAATAATTACAGGCACTTAAGAATAGCTTGACATTTTTTATTATTTATTTTTTTTGCACCCCTCACTGCCCCTTCAAGTGAAATAAGGGAACGGCCCAAGGGTTTGCCTCACTACACCCTCATGTTCAACACATGAATGGCCCATTGCTAACTAGTCAGATAAACAAAGGCTTGTGAGAGTAACATCAACCATGCTACGACACCAAAGAACTAATACTTGTGATGTAGAGTGGGAAATCACACTAGCACATGCACGAGATTGAAGACTATGGTGTGACAAGGGTTAGTTCCACCGAGGTGAGAGTCATTGTTAGAGTACATTTGGAGTGGAGCAGCTAAATGATTTTTCCAGGATGGGGCTTCACCTTTACTTATTATGTGTGGAAAAGAATACCATGAATTCAGATCTGGTATAGGAATGGGGGTTAATGTTCATTCCAATGCCTTCAATAAAACTAATACATGTCCATAACTTCTCCCGGGATTCGAACCCTGAATCAGCGCCTCAAGATTATGATCCTTATCCACTATAACAACGTGACCTTATGATAAGAATATATGCATTTTAATATCTATATATTATTCCAATCTATATATAAATATAATACACAAATACATATATATATATATTATACCAATATAATATGAAAATATAAATATATATTATACAAATATATATATATATATTATACAAATATATATATATATATATATATTATACAAATATATATATATATATTATACAAATATATATATATATATATTATACAAATATATATATATTATAAATAAATATATATATATATATATGTTATACTAATATATTTATGTGTATCCTTGAAATACGAATACAAAATATATTAAATTAATTTTTATTAATTAACTTATATATTTATTATATTTATATGTATATAAATGTATATTATATATTATAAAAATATACTTCATATTCAAAAAACATTCATATATATATATATATTAAAATATATATTATATTATACAAAAAATATAAAATAAAAACATATATTTCCTATATTTATTTTATATTTTTATACATACTATTTACTATATTTACATGTATAACTATATATATTATATAATATATATTCATATATAACCCAAAAAATATTATCGAAATATATATTTATATATGTTTATATGCTATTAAAATTTATACGTACAGTTTTTTAAAAAATAATCTATAAATATATATATCAGATATTAATATGAATAAAAATATGTATTATATATTTTATAAATACATTTATATGTTTGAAATTATATTTTTTTATTTATATATATGTACAAAAATTAATATGTTTATATTACATTATATTTAATATATATATATAATTAATATAATATATGTTAAATTTTATTATTATATATTATATGATATTAAATTATATATATTCATGTAATATAATATAATATTTCAATATAGAAAAATAAAATGTAATTTTATATAAAAATATATTTATAAATTTGTATAAATAACATTATATTATATATATAAATATATATTTAATATATTAATTTAAGTACTTGTCTTAATATTTATATAAATTTATTTATTTATTTGTAAATCTCTCGTTATATAATTATCTATATATTTATTTACATATATTTTTAATTTATTAACATATTTATTAATATATATATATATATAGTATCTATATATATAATGTATTTATATAACCAATATATGATTTATATTATAATGGATATGATATCAAATATAACATTATACTAGTAAATATATATTAACTAAATATATAAATAAAATCTAATATACACAATAATGTTATATAATATATATAAATGTAATTGAATAGAATATATATATGTCAAACAATACAATATATGTATTTATATGCTTATCAAATTTATTTTTACATAATTATATATATAATTATATATGTTAATTTATTTAATGTTTTTATATAATATCTAAAAATATGTTTATAATGTATTTAATTATATTTATATGTCCTTGTATAACACACACACACACACACACTATAAGGCCCCGACCTTAAACCTTACCTAATATTGAATTAAATGAATAATTCACATTGAGGATCTTTTCAGGTTTAGAGTTTTAGAGAATTAGGTCATAAATCATGAATTACATTCCACATTTAAACAAAGTGGTTACATAAAAGATAGTATTCATTTTTTCCCATCAACAGAAACATATTTAAAATAAAACATGGATTATTTCTTGACACTTCCTTAACACTATCATCATATCATGCAGCTTTCCCTTGACCTGTGAAAAACATTTCAAAAACATGGGATGAGCATAAAAAGCTCAGTAAAGGATATAAAAGTATGAAAAGAAAACATTAGTCAATGTATGAAAACATACTTTACTCATAAAACATAATCATTTTAACATACCTCATAAAATCATGAATAAATCATAGAAATCATAAGGCATAAAGGTAACTTGAGGCATTCATAACATTCTGACGTAGGGAGTAACCCTCTTGGTTACGTTTGGAATAACTGTCACAGTATATTCCCTAAATATCTTCAGAGAAACCTTTACATTTAACTCCTTCGTGTTACCCAATGCATTGGAGAGATATATCGGGCTCACTCGCCCTTAGTTTATCACGGAACCACCCGTCTTCATAATAATTCCCAAGAACCACAACATAATCGTATCACATAAAACTTGCATAAAGGAAACATAACATTTCCACCTTTCAATCACAAGATATCAATACAACACATTGATATAAAAACATTATGAAAACCATTTTCAATACCAAAATAAAAGAAAAGTAAAACCTGGTATTTATTTTTCTTTTAAAAAGAAGGTATGGCTTGTAGAGGAAGCCAAAACTCAAATAATGGTCACGGCGGCGGAGAAGTCGTTGTCACCGCATACGTACGACAAAAACATTCCCTTTTGTCATTTAGTAAAAATCTTCGTATAAAAAAGATTACTTTTGGATAAATTTAAAAGTCAAAGGGGTTTATACACCGTATAAAATAGGGTTGTGTATAAAACAAAATATGCCTCAATGAATGGAGATTGAGACGAAGTCCCATACAAAGACGGTATCCTCGGATTAAGGATAAATCAATTACATAATTATGTGTGACAAAAGAATACACCAAATATAAGTGTATATTAAGTATAAAAAAATTATAGGACATTCACACATATTCATATAATGACATATTCAAGGAGTACAAGTTTATCCCAAATAATCAAAATTGGGTTAAGACGTTCCCTTGCAAAAATTCGACAGCCTAACAGCATCACTTCAAAATTCAGAAAAAGAGTTGACGAGAGATAAAAAGGGTATCTCATCACTTGGACATAAAATTCACATCAATAAGGATATAGAAGAACATATCCCAACATAATATTATGTGAATTAAAATACATAACAAAAGAAGTCTTTTAAAAAGAGGAGGGTGAAAGGTTCCCTTACCGACTTGGGTAACTTTCAAAACGTACACCCCATTGAAGAAGGGTAATACAATGAATATGTAAATACCCATAAATGAAATTATATTACAAAAAGAGTATAATAATGGGAAGTACATACACCACTCAAAGTAAATGGTGTCAAATGTAGCGTAAATCTCACGAGACTAAAAGTGAGATGAAAAATCCCTTACGAAAACTCAGCAGCCTAACGGTGCCACTTAAAACTTCCAAAAATGGATTGATGAGATAAAATAGGGTCTCTCATCAAATTACAATAAAATTTACAGAAAGAGGAATATAAAATAACATCCCCCATCATAACAAATAGGGGCTTAAAATAAGTGACATAAAGGAGAGTACTTAAAAATAAAGAGATAGGTTAGATCTCTTACGAAAATTCAGTAGCCTAACGGCGCCACTCAAAACTTCCAAAATGGATTGATGAGATTAAATATGGTCGCTCATAATATGAAGATTAAAAGTACAGTAGGAGTAATATAAAAGAACATCCCAATCATAAGAAATATGAGCTTAAAATGAATGACATAAAAGAGTGTACTTAAAAAGAAAGAGAGGGGTAGGATCCCTTACCTCAGGTCCGACTTGACTCGATCGTTCTTTAACGTCCTGAATAATAAACTTGAGTTAATTTATACTTGATTAAGAACCTTTTTCAAGTTAATTATTCCTTTTAAATCACTTATTTACATGTTATAAACATTATGTAATCATTTAAGTTAATAATGTTTGTTTTGTCGATATTTGGTTCTTAAGTCGAAAGTGGACTTCTTACAATTACATTTTGTTCGTGTGGTCAAAGGTTCATTATATCCAGAATGATATTCATGATTTTGATATCATATATATCATATATATCAAGAATATACATGTATTTATAATATTACATAATCATTTAGAGGTAAGAAATGAAATGCACCGTTCATGGAGACGGTAAGTTGTACGTACGCATGAACGCTACTTTCATTTCTATGTCATATCAATGGAATTAAAACTCAATGAGAGGTATGTATATTTTAATTACAGAATTATATTCATCATCTATATGTAACATACATCATATATAATAACTTTGAATCTATCCTTTATACATCCCATATATGGCATTAACGAATCAAATCACTTTGAGGGGGCGGTAGTCCGCACTTCCTAAAATGAAATTATCGTGTTTACCCACAATGGAAACCATAAAGGTATGCTAAAAAATAAAAATAAAGAAGCTTAAGTAAAAAAATAAAAATATTATATATCATATTTAAAAATAGTGACATCTTAATGGCCACCTTTGAAAGTGTTATATGAGTGTTGAACAATCATCGTTTCGTGAGGCAGAAATTTGCCATCCACAGAAACAGTGTGTTCTTTAACCATTAGATGTAGGTGTGTATAAGTGTAGCTCGAATGCTTATTATTAAAACATTCTAGTATATTTTGGATACTGGATTTGTTACAAAATAAAAGAATAAAAATATTTTAGGGGGTTGGAGAAGCAAAATAAAACAAAAGAACACAAGTGAATACATTACCATAAAATCGTGTTACTCTCTTTGATTTGAGCTCAAAGGCTTCCTTGGGAAAACTTCTGCCCAAAGTGAGGCTTCTAGGAGTAATAGAGGGATGTGGAGAGGAAAAATGAGTAGGGGTTGGCTGAGACAAAGGCTTTAGAGGTGTGGGTAAGGTGGTAGAGGTGCGGGCCTTTTATAAGAGGAGAGGAGGGGCACTCTTGGAAAGTTACAAAATGTTACTTTATTTTCAAATGATTTTCGGATTTTAAAGGTCCCACATTGATATATTTCGGGGATAAGGTGATAAGGGTTAGAAATATACTCATCCAATAGGTTTTTGACAAGTGTAAGTTATATTTTTGACATTATCTTTTCATTTTATTTAAATCCTTTATTAATGAGGTAATCGCTGCATCATCATGATGTCATAAATAATTTAATTTATTTAATGTCTAAAAATTATAAAAAAATATCATGATGTAGGAAATATTTTTAGATTTCTAATGAATATTTATAGTCAAACATATTACTTTTATAACCCCAATTAAAAAAATTAGTGAAACATCTCGTGCTTGTGACATTTTTATTTTAACTTTAAATAAAAAGACATTTATGTCATTTTCCAACCAAAGTGGCTCCATGGGGTCCCCAAGTTGACTCATTGATTTTATTGGTCGGCCATGACACAACCAATGAGGGTATTACATGTGTCTAGGTCAATTCATATTATTAAAACATTATTTTTACCTTAAACTACACTAATTACCTCTAATCGCTATAAAAACATAAAAGTTACAATTCACCAAAAAATTATTTTAATCCCATTGAACCACATTTTACTTCTTAATTACAACCATGAATGTCGGATTTTTGAAATTCAAAACACAGAGGTGGTAAAATTTCATTTAAATGAAAAATCGGTTTTTTAAGTACCACTTAGTGGTTTCACTATTCATCAAAAATTGAAGTTTTCCAGAAAAATACCAAAAATTCACCCTAATCTATATTTGATATTCCGAATTAAAAAATGATGTCTATTTTACAAAATTCAAAACATATAAGTTACATTAATTAATTTAATAATTAATTCCTTCTGTTAGAGAAAATAGCGTGTTTTTATGAAACAATAAGTATCAAAAGATTGACACTAGTTTAAGTCCAATTTCCAGATGAAATTAATTCCAACGACCACTATTGGATTAAATGGTAAAAATATATTACAATTTCAATTTAAAACCAATTCAAAAGATAATATAATCATATAAATAAATTAGATTAAAAATATGTTTTGAATTAAAATACAACATTTTTCACAATTCATTAAAAATTGAACTTTATCAGAAAAATACCAAAAATTTACACAAAGTAAATTTTGATGTCCAGCTTCTCAAGAAGAATTTTATTTTTTCAAATAAAAAACATAAAATTGTCAAAAATTGGATTTAAAAGAGGTTCTTGATCAAAAGGCGGTTAATCCACCTTTTAAAAATATTATATTATTTATGCTTAAAATTGGATTCATTCACATTTTAAGCCTCTAACATTTATTGGATAAAAGTAAAAATATTTGACAAACATATATAATAATTTTATAGTTAGTTCCGTTCATTCCCACCATTATAACGGCTAGGCGTTAACTACCATTTAAAATAATATTATTTTATTATTAGAGTGCAACGTAAGATTCCCAAGAAACTCGTTGTTGCGTATTGGGTACACCATCGAGCATAGCGTCCCCTTTAAAGTAATATTAATATTTTTGTTCACAAATATGGATAAATGTAAAAATGTCATATTCTTTATTTACCTGGGGTGTTACACACACACATATATATTATAGAAATGATATTTAAAAAAAATCAGTGGGGGTTAGAAACCCTTATAATCTTAGAGATTAGTGGAGGTTATATAAAACTATTGCTAATAAATACAAAAACATATTTCAGAGGGGGTTAATAAATACCACTAATATCTAAGATTAGAGGTGGTAAAAACCCCCTCTAAAATATATTTCATTATTTTTTAGTGGTGATTATATAAAACCAATGGTAAAAATTATATGAATTTATTTTATAGGGGATTTTAACCACCTCTTTTTTTAGTGATGTTTATATAAAAAGTAACTATTGTATAAGAAAAAATGATTTTAGAGGGATTTTAACCCCCTCATAATTTTCTTTATAAATTAGCTCTTTTTTATAACTACATAAAATTTATAAATAATAATTCAAAGAGTGTTTTATCCCCCTCTAAATGTTTTTTGTTTATATCTAGTGGGGGTTGTTCACAACCCCCTCTAAAAATATGGAGATTAATACAATTTTATAGTGTATGATTTTTTGTTTGTTTAATTTTGAATATATTATATTATATATATTTTTTACTCTGGATTTACATTTGATATATGAAATAGATTCATTGGTTTATTCAAACATTAAATTTATGATCATTTCATGGGATTACATCCCAATATCATTTTATATGGGATTTCTAATACATGAATTTACATTAAAGGAAATTATTTGATTATTTTCTTATAAAACCTTTCATTTCATTCTCCTATGTTTATTTAGGAACTTTTTCTAGTAAAAATACCATTTTCCCACTCATTTGTACATAAAATGATTCAAAATTTTTTTTTCATAAAATCATACTTCATTTCATTCTTCAGTCATTAATCTTTTTCTTCTAAAACTAGGATATCTAAAAAAATTGAAAACATTTTAGACCCTTTTCCAAATAATTTAATAGTGGCATATATACCCATTTTTACTATTTAATTTTTTTTGAAAGGAATCAAAATTTCATTTTTTAAACAATATTCATTTAGATTTTTGTAGAAAATGTTAAAAGAATATTTTTTTAACGTATTCTGCATGTACATAATTTTATATCATCTTGAAAGCTCTATGTTTTGAAATTTCAATTACATGTTTCATAGTTTTTTTCAATGAAAATTGATTTTAATTTTTTTTTGGATATTTTGTTTTAAAATTTGATTTTCAAAATCAAAATAATATTTTACTCAAGAATGTTTTTAAAGATATTTTTATGGTATTTGTATTGATAAAAAATAATAAAACTCTATTATAAATACAATACTCTCAGGATATGTTATGTTTATACTGACCATATTATTACTTTGGATGTTTTATGATCATTTTGACTAAGGAATGCATTGACATTCACTTCCTTGATTCATTTTTATAGTGATTAACTCTCCCTTGAAATATTCACTTTATTTTTATTAGTGGACATTAAATGTCCCATTAATACTCGTATTATTTAACATGGATATTATTATTTCATAAACAATATCATATTTCTATAAGAGGTAATTTAATATTAATGTTATTTGATTGAATAAAGAAATATTGATAAATTTTATTCATTATTAAATAAAATAATTTATTGGTAAGGTAGATTATTCCTAGATTAAATCGATCATCTCATATATAAGGAATTCTCAAGACATGCATAGACATGTGGGCCCTCATGTTATATAGCCCCATGATGTATCTGCAGGTCTTCTGAAGTGGATAAATTGGAAATATTAGTTAAATTGTTTTTATGGTGTATACCTACCAATCACTTTAGACCTTTCAAGATGAAAGGTCTTCATGGTAGAGGTATCATGATTCTTGATATCATGATTCCCAAAAATTAAGAATTTTCTTAATTGAGAATTCTTCTTGTATACATGATAGTTTATTCATCATATTATATCTAGATTCATTTTATTCCTAGTTTATTCATTATATGGATAATGTCTTCACTTATTTACATTTCTATATTGATTATGTTTTATTTAATAATGATATTATAGTTGTTTAAATATAATGTGTGGTGGGTTATATAGATTTAAATTATGATTCGTCTTATTTATTCATTATATATTTGGATGTACATAACCCTTACTAAGAATTTTATCTCACCCTTATTTTTTCCTTTTCTAAGGATTCCATGAAGTGTATTATGATTGATGTGAAATAATATTCTTTAATGAATAATGTTAGTCATGAAAAAAAAAATTATAATTTTTGTATTAAAAATTTAATATTGGATCATATATGAATCTATTTTACCAAGACTACTGAACTATTTCATATTTTGGGACGTGATTCCTTGTATCATATTCCAACGTAACATAGAATACACTAACTCTGAGTTTCTTGGGTCGAAGTCACTACATTATCTCTTACTATGTTTAATTATAAAAACCTATGTAATTTTTGATAAATCATTTTCATTTATAAAAAATATTAAATAATGAGATTTTACAGAGTTATATTCATTATAATATTATTATTTAATTTTTCTTTCAAATGGTAAAATTCATTATTTCTAACCAAACTGGTGTTTCATGTATTATGTAATCATTAAAAACATGATTTCAAAATTATTTTTGAGACTCCAACTTTTCCATGTAATAATTTTTAATATTTATTACAATATTTTCGAAGCGACGTGCTGAGACGATGTGTGATTATGATGTGCGGTGTACCCAGAATTAATATTTTTAAAATATTAGATATATTTTTTAATGAATGTGTGTAGTTTTAAAAAAATAATGAAATATCTACTAAATGTATGCTTGCTTGTATAAAAAATATGATGTCATGGGTGATTCGAGAATATATCATTTACCCTAGGGGAAACATAACATTGGTTGGCACGGGTAATCTTTTCAAAAGTCTCTGAGGACATAACCTTAAATAAATTAATTATATAAAATTATTTTTCTTT
Organism: Viscum album; assembly: GCA_963277665.1. Taxonomy (NCBI): domain Eukaryota; kingdom Viridiplantae; phylum Streptophyta; class Magnoliopsida; order Santalales; family Viscaceae; genus Viscum; species Viscum album. The sequence goes on along the minus strand of OY728139.1, from coordinate 604,290,678 downwards.
TAGGGTAATCCAAATAACTGATGAACGAGAATTCAGATTTGAAATCTAAGACCATTATTGGGTTTATAATGTAGTATTTTCTCTATGCATGACCTAATGTTGGTCGGCATAGGATGTTTGAAGGACACCGATGTTGGCGGTATGTTCAGCGAGTTAATTGATTAATTTAAATAAATAGTTAATTTTTTCACCTAGATGGAAAATATTTAAATGTATCATCATAGAAACCTATCCAGGGTTAGCCTCATAATCCCAATAATTTTCCAAGAGTTCCCTCCTTCTATCAACAAATTATGATATAGGATGACAAAACTCAAGATCTAAGTGAATTAGGACTCAACAAATGAAACAACATCTCTCAAATTATTGGAAAATACACCTTTAACAAATTATCTATCCATAATTTAGGTGGTAATTATCTTTTGGTTTTTTAAACATTTTGATTAAATTTTTGAGTTGATTGATATTTTTTCTTCTATCTACGCCCCTCCCAATACCCTTTTCAAGTGTTATGACACTCAAAATAATTTATTTTAATTTTTTTTCTAACCATGGCATCCCCGTTCTTGATAAACTAGCCAATAATTCTTGGCCTCATTCTATAAATCTATTTTGGGCTGATTTTCCCCTATTTTTATTAATTTTCTTCATCATTGTACCATGGGGTCATGAATTTACTTTTCTAGGGTGAGTTTAAGTACAATCAAATCCCTAGATTCATTGCGGTGAAATGAATGACATGCAGATCGGTGGTTTTGGGAAGGATTGATAAATGAGAAGAATAGTTTTTGGGGAAAGGATCAGATCAAAAATATACGTGTGTTTTTGATAATGGAGGTGGTTCAAGATTGCATCGACAATCCTCATATTCCCAGTTGACGTGTGGTGATGACGTAGGGAGTTACAGTGTCCATTTCGAGTAGAGGTTGTGCGTGTGATCTCATATAGAAGACTATTTGGAATGAATGTAACGATGAAGAGAATCAGATATCTGGCGAGGAGTTTAGATGTAGTCAATGAAGCATGTATTAATAATAATAATTACTATTATTATTAATGGAAACAAACATGATAAAAATTAATGGATGTTTTCTTATTATTATTATTATAATATTACATAATAAAAATTGTCATTTTAAATGTGGGGTTGATTAAATAAAATGATTTGAATTTAATAATGAAATTTAAATTTAAATTAATTGTTTTTACTTTAATGGGAGTTATATTATTTATATTATTCATAATATTAATTATATGAGGAATACATAATATTTTCTTAACATAATACATGATTTTATTACTGATTAAATGGAAAAAAGTAACAAAAAAAGTTCCTAGAGAATGTTGAGATTGGAGATAGCCGAAACGTTGCATATGTTATGTAAGGTGGATTTTTAGCATGACTTTAAGAAAAAAATTGTTTTATAAAATAGTAATAAAAATAAAAATAAATTATTATTATTATTATTAATGATGTAAAAAATTAATTTGATCATAACTTTTTCGTACAACATCAGTTTGATAGACCGTCAGCGGGAGCATGACCATAAAATTGAGAAGATAATTTTAAGAAAGGTGTTGGATACATTTTCAGGACTCATGCCAACGGTCAAATAATCATCCAATAATAATAAAATTATTATTATTTCTGGATATTATGCCCAACCTATATCCCTCATATGGTGTCAGAATGACAAAGAGTCTATGGCCTTGTGTCCCTGATTTAGAGATGAATCGTTTGATACCAATTTAGGGTATTTTAATCGAGATAGAGGCATGGTCCATATGATGTTTGGTTCGGGCATGTTGTGGTGAAATGTGACTTTTTCACCAAGTTTCCAAATTGGACCAATGAGTAGTCCATATTATGCATTTTTTCATGAGGATTGAAATAGTGTGATCTGTATATTTTATTTTTAGATTGAGATGTGGTCTATATGAGGTAATATTTGTGTACAATGTTGTGAATTTCATATTTTTCATCGGTTGTTTGATTCGGGAAAATGAATATTCTATCTTGTGGTAATTTCTTCAAGGATTGAAACATTTTGAATCATTGGGTTATTAAAGGTCGTTTGAGGTAGCATGTTAGTCATTTTACGTTTTCTCCCTATATACTAATGATGAGTATCATGCACTTGTCAACCTTTTCGATAGATATTTAATGTACTCTATGAGTAAACTAATGCATATAGTGGTACATTTACACAACTTAGTACTGAATTATGGATAGGTACACGACCAGGAAACGAGGTGGGGACACATGTTGTGTGAGACCCATATGCATCATGTTCCTCATTATGAATCCTCTACCTTTTGTATCTCATTCTTTTGGAATTGAATTTTGTCGTGTGAGTAGCATATCTGAAGTTTTTTCCACAATGATCATGATGGCTCCCTAGGTAGTGTCTTTTGAGATATGATGTGAAATGTTTTGGACATGATTCTCATTTAGATGATGTCCTATTATGGTATTGACCATACATGGATATATTAGAGTATTCTGATCATAACATCCAATAGGGATGAGTAGTGTAGTTACTTGATGCTATTCCGAGTCACACCCTACATCTTGGATGGACATGGGTCCCCAACGATCTTCAGATTAGAACACTTTAGTTGGGTAGGGCATTGGTTCTCATTCTATTCTAATTGGCACCCTCCATGCGGGCTAGTAATGGGTCTTCAACAATCATCAAAGTGAAACCCTCCTGTAGGGCAGGGAATAATTCCTCAACCTATTTCAAGTGGCAACCTCCTATAGGGTACGACATGGGTCATCAACCTATTCTGAGTGGAACCCTCAATCTCGGTTAGGTATGGGTCCTTGATGACACTTGAGTTGCACCCTCCAGCCTGGCTGGGCATGGGTCCTCAACCATGAGACAAGACCCCTTGACTATGAAGAATAGTGAACTGGTGTGGTTTGAAATGCTATTGGACTCATGAGAAATATAGAATCATTCCTCACCAAGACATGTTCATGTCATGCGACCTAAAACTATGCAGGCGAGTGAGTGCCACCCAAAGAAGTAATTTTCATGGTGTGGGGATTGAGTCCCTTATACTTGTGTGACTTGGGTAGAAAAATGAGTTTATTTTCATGGTGCGGTGATTGATTCCTTTATACTTGTTTAGGATTATACTACTAATAATATGTATGTATGTATATATCCTCTTTAATTACCAACTACTTGGGTTTTGGTTACTCTCTTTCCAGGAGAGGAGAAGTCACGTGGGGTATGCCTTGTGTTTTCTATGTCGATCATCTAATAGTTAAACGAATCTACTCTCATACTATAGGCATCAAAGACTCAATGAGAATTTCAAATTCACACTATTTCTATATACTTGTATTTGGATGAGTTTACATTCACTCTCTTGTTGGGCTGATTTGTACTCTTTGTATTGTACCTTGTTCTATCTAATGATTTATTTTTCAGTGGTATCCCTTACTAATCCCCCTTCACACCTTTGGGGTGTTCGTTTTGGTATGTACATACTCACCCCTTCACGAAATTTTCCCAACACATGTCATGACTTTTCCAAATAGAGGATAGGTCGATCGTGACATCATAGGAGCTTAGGGATACATAGTTCTTGGACCGCATGTGGTGGTCATAGCTTGGGATAAAATATATGGTTTCTCTTGTCTATTTAATATTTTCTTGTTTTGTTGGTTTGGGACAATTTTATGGCTTGGGAATCTATATTTCTCCTGTTTCATTTAATTATACTCTACCTTACTTCATTCTATGTTGTGGTTCATGCATATTTGGTATATTTATTTTAGTGTTTCATTATTAATTTCTTTCCCCGTGCACTTTTTCATTGAGTTGGATGTGTGTGTGTGTGTAGATTTTGAGGAGATGGTCTCCCTAATTTCAGCATTCCTTTGAAGCTTTTCACCACCACCTGGACTATGAAGGTGGGTCGGGGGTAGTTGTGGCTTCAGCCCTAGCTTGGGTCTGGTTGCGACAGTTTTTTTAAGAGGTGGTTCGACCCTCGGGACATCATTCAAGTGTTTCAAAAAATGGTTTGTCTAGGTTTTAGGGAAACAATATCAATGTGACTTGAGGGTGGTTCTCATGTTAGAGAGTCTAGTGATGTTATGAATGATGATGTATCCATTCTCTAGGGCATTGACTACCTTCTTGTCGATACGGCATGCTGAGACATTTGTTTTAGGGATTAATGTATCAACCATCATATATGGTTGAGTACTTGACTACCCATATTGAGTTAGATCCCCATTATATATATAAATATATATTCTCATCTGACCATAGAACTCTTTGATAACATTCATAATGCCACCATGATGATAGCCAGCTAGGATACAATCTCTTGTTCCTAAAGATTGTTCTATGAGTGATGAGGCCTCTGTTCGTGGTCCATTTTAGGATCCCTTCCTCTAGGTGAGATGGTAGAAGTACCTCCACATGTTGAGTAGTAGATCATCCTAACATATTAGGCTGAGGATGTGTGAATTCTGAGTTCACTATGAAAGTTCTAGCATTAGAGACCTTTGTGGTTCCATGCAAAGACAAATCCTCATGCAGTAGAGGACTGGCTAGAGTTGGTGCTCCTTGTCTTCAGGCTTTTTAGGACCCCGATAGATCAAAAGGTGGATTTTTTTTACAGTATTTTCCATGAAGTAGGTGAATATTTGTGGATCTTGGTTACCCAAATGAACACACTAGTACCAAACCCTTTTTTTACATTGCACTTTTTCACGTCGGTTTTTGAGAACCGACGTGAAAATATCTGGAAATTGATTTTTTACGTCGGTTATTATATAACCGACCTAAAAAAACATTTTCACAGATTTTTCACGTCGGTTATATAATAACTGACGTGAAAAATCATCGTAAATCAATTCTCCACGTCGGTTATTAAATAACCGATGTGAAAAATCCATTTCCATGAAAATATATTAAAATATTTTCTTATTTTTCACGTCGGTTATTATAAAACCGACGTGAAAAATCGATTTTCATGACTTTTTCACATCGTTTATTTAATAACCGACGATAAAAGGTATTTCTCATGGAAGTTATTAAATAAAAAACGTGAATAAAGTTTACAGAATTGTAGTTCATTTTCCAGGCTTTAATTTGACAAGTCACAGAGCTCAAACAGAGTTACGGATTAAAAGTTATGGCCTTCAGAAGTTGGCATTCCCTAAGACATCGTTTAGAGATGATCAACTTCTAAAGGCCATAACTTTTAATCTGTAACTCCGTTTGAGCTCCGTGACCTGTCAAATTAAATATTAGGAAATAAACTAAATTTTTATAAACTTTTTTCACATCGTTTATTAAATAACCGACGTGATATATACCTTTTAACTTCGGTTATTAAATAACCAACGTGAAAAAGTCATGAAAATCTATTTTTCACGTCGGTTATTATAAAACTGACGTGAAAAATAGCTGAAACTTTTAATATCTTTTCACGTCGATTATCATAAAACCGACGTGAAAGATAATTTTAGTTTCCCGTGAACGCGAAATTTCAATTTTTTTACATCGCGGCATCCAAATATTGAATTGCCACATAAAATATTTAATACTGTGTTTTCTATTACCATCTCAATTATATGTTTCCATTATACACATATCATAATTTAACGATCATTTATTTCAACCATTATCATTCCCCCAAATCGACTCTTTTTATCTTCAAAGTAAATCAATTATTTCTTCTTTCCACGATCTCATCAAGGTAGGTTTAATCATATATCCAATATTTAGGGTTTTTATTATTTGTTTTCATAATTGATATACCATTTTATGATCATTTCATTCAACCGTAATCGTTCCAATGAATCAAAGTGTTTGATCTTCCACTTCAATCAATAATTTCTTATTTCCGTGACCCCGTCATGGTATTTGTAATTATTATCCCATGATTTATATATTCTATAAGTAATTTTCTTAATTGATATACCATTTAACGATTATTAATTTATTATAATGATGGATGGTTATTTATATCATGGTAAAACTATGAATCCCCCTATGAATTGAAAAATTCTTTCTAAGATGAAGCTACGGTTGGCTCATTCAATCTTTCTTCGAAAAAAATATCAAACTTCTGATAGTCATAACTTTTGATCCGTAACTCCGTTTCAGCTCTATGACCTGTCAAATGAAAGCTTAAAAAATTTTCTACAAAATGGTAAAAAAATATTTACATCGTTTATTTAATAACCGACGTTAAAAATAACTTTTCACGTCGGTTATTAAATAACAGACGTAAAAAATGGGGTTTTAACTTCGGTTTTTTCAAAAACTGACCTAAAAATGGATTCATAACGCCATTTCCAGAAGGTATTTCACATCGGTTTTTTAACAACTGGTGTTAAAAACATAAAACCCCATTTTCTATGTCGATTATTAAATAACCGACGTAAAAAGTCATATTTTTAACGTCGCTCGCAATAACGTCGCCTAAAAACCGACGTTAAAAAGCAAAAAAATGGCTTAAAAAAATATTTTTTATACTAGTGACAATAATTAGATACCCTTGTGGGAAATCATTCAGCATATGTTTCATGAGGAGTAATACCCCTCCTGATTAAACTACATTCAAGTTCAAGAGAATTAAGTGTTTTAGAAGTGAGGAATGATGGTGGCTGACTATGAAATGAGGATCATAGACATTACATGGTATTCTCTTTACATGATCATCGATTACTACATTCGAGCATGGACATTTGAGAGGAGACTCTTCAGAGAGATCTAAGCTAGTATAGTGTCCTTGTGTATTACCCCCTTTGTTGTTGTGCTGGAGTGGGCACTAGTGATAGAAATATATCCATCTGAGTGATGCTAGGCAGCTTGAGCTAGTAGTAGGTGAAACAGAGTGGAGTCATATATAGCTGTTATAAGGTTCAATAAATCATGGAACAAGAGACCCTTCCATTATCATGCTCAGGCGCATGATCTTAAGGGGAAAATATATTGAAGAGTACAAGGGCATCCCATGGAGGTAAGGTGTTTTACATGTGATGGGTGAAGTCCCATGGCATGTGACTACCCAAGCAGGCATACTGAGTAGCCCATAAAGATAGACTATGGACCTCCGTGGAAGAGGTAACCCCCTGATCAATGATCTCCCAGGAGTGGATATAGTTGTCCCCTAGAGGCGGACTTGGTAGAGGAGAAAGAAGCGAAATGGATGATGTACATTGCTATGAGAACCTTCCACTGCCACCAGTAATCCCACGTTAGGCTCAGGAAGATAATGGACGTTGCCACACACAACAGCAGACTTTGGATTTCTATGATCCTGTAGTGAATGAGATTATAATAGGTTCACTATGTTTCTCTTAATTTTTTTTAATAGTAATTATTGGACACTGTGATATGTAATCTTTTATTTCAACTTCTTTCTTGTGGATTAAAAGTGGGTGATGTAGGGCATAAATGTAACCCTATGTTAGTATTGTTCGATGTAGAATCAAATTTAAAAGGAAGAGGGTTCTTCTTCCAAAGAGATTTGTTTTTTAGATGTGATAAAACCATGAGGGTGAGTTATTAACACCCAAATAGTATAGTATTTAGGTGTAGTGGATGAGTCTCTATGACTTGTGCATTCAGGGTGAGGTTGTGTGATGGAGACTTGAAGAAGGTCTTTAAATTTTCTTTGGAGTTATCTAATATTACTTCTTTAATGGGATGATAGTTGTTTTTGTAGAGGTGTTTCTATATTGTGTTTAATCACCTTCAATTATATGAAAATATTTTCTGGGTATTCTATTTTCATTCCATTTCTGCCTTCTCATGGTTGGATGATTTTACTCACATTCCTTGTTCGTTGGTACCCTTGGATGCTCAATTTCAACCTTGTAATAGTGACACACAATTTTCAAATATAGGATAAAGAATTTTTGACCCCATGAATAGAATTACCCAACTCCCTACCAAGAGCTGGAAGTGGTAGTATTTCACCTTGAGAATGTGGAGACACTACCTTACAGGGGAGTGCATAGTGATATACTCAGACCCCGAGAGTCTCAGGTAGGTCTTCACTCCGAGAGACCTGAACCTGAGACAATGGACCTATTCAGAATTCCTACCAGTCTATGACTTTGAGATAGTTTATACTCTATGTAAGGGTGAAATTGTATCAGATTACCTGAGCAAAAATTCCCAAACACACATAGTGTAGGAATATTCATAGATGTTAGCTTCCCTTTAGCTGAACCTGGTAGAGTAGGAGGGTATAATTTTTCTTCAATCGGTGTTCTTGACACCTTCACTTCTCGACCACAAGAGAGAGTCTCGGTAGGGAGAAATTGAATGTGAGATATTACGTGACCAAATATCGTTAGGAGTTTCACCTGATGGATTTTTTTTGTGAATGGAATCTTTTAAACCTTTTGATGGATTAACAATGAATCTAGACATGATGCTAGAGGAGGTTATGATGTATTTTGACACTTCTTATTGTTTATACACCCTATTGTAGGAAAGATCCAGGTGTTGGCTCAGTATCCCCACCTATTTTCATAGTTTTTATTTTCTGGGATGAAAATATTTGAAGATAGTAATAATGAATTGATTCATTTTTTCTCTATACAACACTTTTTAGTATTATTTGGAATATTTTGGGAGCTAGGAACTAAGACGGATCGTGATTCTGAGGCTTGATATTCCAACAATTAATTTTATAAAAATATTAAATATATTTTTCAAATGTGAACGCTTTGTTTTCTAGAAATAATGGAATATATCCTAAAAGGAAGATTGGATTAGAAATAAAAAAATCAAGAATGATTCTAGAACTTTGAGTTTTCCCTAGACACTAAATATCTTTAGTCAATGTGGGTAATCTTTAAAAACGTCACCAGGGATGTAACCGTAAATAAAATTACTAAATAAAATAATTTTATTTCTAATGATAATACAAATAAATCCTAAATGGGATCTTTGATTGGAAATATGAGACTGCTGTTGGGTTTTTAATGTAGTTCTTATCTATGGGAGACCTAAAGTTGGTCAATGTGGATGTTCGGACGAGACAATCATTGGCATAACTTTTAGTGAGTTAATTAATTAATAAAATTATTTTATTTATGTAATAACTCGATGGAAAATCTATAAATATATTTCCATGGAATTTTGTACAGATTTAGGCTCATAATATGGATTATTTTCCAAGATCCCTCTACTTCCTTCTATTGAAAAATCATAATGGGAGATGATAAAAATCTAAATCAGAGAATATTATAATTCATTAAACACAATGAAATCTCTTGGATTGTTTTCAAACATGTTCTTCACCAACGATCAACCCATATTTGTGGTAGGAATCATCTTTTGGTCTTTTATGAATATGGATTAAAATTTTGAGTATATTTATATTGTTTCATTAATATGTGCCCCTCCTAGTATCCATTTCATGTTCCAACATACTAAAATTAATTTATTGTCAATTTATTTGTCCTCAGGATCCCCGTTCTTGAGCGACTTTCCTATAAACCTTAGTCTCGATCGGAAAACATTTGTTCTTTGTGATTTTCAACCATCGATCTTCATTTTCTTCATCATTGGACCATAGTGTCATGATAATACATTTTCGGGGTGGGTTCAAGTGCGATCGAACCCCCAGATTCATTGCTAAAACTTGAACGACTTTTGGATTGACTATTTGGGAATGGATTGCGAAACGATCAGAATGGTGTTTGGTGAACGGATCGGATAGGCACCAAGTGTGTGTGTTTTTTCATGGAGGTGGTTCAAGATCAGATCAACAAATATCATTTTATTGAGTGGATCAAGTGGATGAAATGTTGTGTGAAAATGTAAATTTCGATCAGAGGTTGTGCACGGGATCTCATGGAAGATGTTGTATAGTGTGGATGTGAAGATTACATGACTCATATCTCTGACGAGGTGTTAGGTAATAGTCAACACTGCATGTGTTAATAATAATAACAGTTATTATTAATAGATAAAGTTGATAAAATTTAACGAAGGATTTTTTATTATTGTTATATTAATTAATAATGATGATTTTTACATAAAATGTTAGGTTGAATAAAGTAATTGATTTTAATTTAATAATGAAAATTTGTTTTAAATTAAATGAGTTTAATTTAAAAGGATTTATATTATTAATATTGTTCTTAATATTAACTATATGTGAAATATTGAATATTGTATCACCATAAAAATTGATATCGATATTTTTTAAATGAATTTCATAAAAATAGCTAATAATTGAGAGGAGGTGTGAACCCCCATGGTGCTCTACACATGTTAATAATATTATTATAACATAATAATATTATTGACAAAAATAAAATGAAATGGAAAAATGGAAAAAAATTGGTGCTTCGAGATAGCTAGCGAGGTGTAGAGGTGAAGTAAAGAGGGTTTGAGAATGCTTTTAATAAAAAAAATAGTAATAAAATAATTATAAAATAATATTATTATTATTATTTTGGATGTCAAACACAAAATTCATCATAACATTTTCGTACGACATCGATTTGATGAACCGTCAGTGAAATCATGACCCTAACATCGAGAAGGATGTTTTAAAATGATGTTGGATTCCTTTTTTGGACTCTTTCATCAGATCAAAAAAATATCCAATAATAATAACACTATTATTATTATGGGATATTCTATCCAACCTATCTCCCGAAAATGGGGTCACAATGGGAATGCTTCTTTGATGTAGTAACCATGATTTTCATGTGTATCTTTTGATTCCAATTTTGGGTATTTCAATCTAGATTGAGTATTGGGACCCATGATTCACGGTTTGGGCATGTTGCTGTGAAATTTGAATTTTTAACCGGATATCTGATTTGGATAAATGAATAGTTGATCTTGTGCATTTTTTCGTGAGGATATCAATGGTAAAATTCATATATTTTCTTTTAGGATCGTGAAATTCATATCTTTACTTGGTGTCTGATCTTGTAAAATGAATAGTCTATCCTATTCACTTTTCTTCAAGGATCATAATGGTGTGATCCATTTGGTTATTTGGGTCCATTTGAAGAGGCATGTTAGTGAAATTACATTTTTTCCTTTAGACCAATGATGAGAATAGTGTGCTCGTTAACCTTTGGAAAGATATTCCGTGTACTCTCGGTGTATGTTGGAATATTAGGGGTACAAGTACCCAAATTATTACCCGAGTATGATTATTTACACAACCAAGGGATGAGGTGGGGTCAAACATCTGTTGGGACCCAAACACATCGTCTACCTCATTATAAATCTTTTATATCTCATATATTCTTCATTTGGACTCAGGTTTTATTCTGTGAGTAGCGTATCCGAATTTTTTTTACAGTATTGATCGTTGGATACCTCTATGGTGGATTCCGAGATATGATGCAAGGTGTTCATGGCATGAAGCTCATTCAGGTGATGTCCAATGACTACGGTGATCATGAAAGGACATATCTGAGTCTCTTGGGATTATCATCTAATAAGGACGAGCAATGTAGTTCCCAGATGCTATTCCGAGTGGAACCATACAATTGGGATGGGAATGGGTCCTCGAAGATATTTAGATTTACTCCCTTCTACTTGGTATGGAATGTGTCCTCAAAATATTCTGAGTAGTACCCTCTAGCTGGGCTAGGAATGGGTCATCGATGATATTTAGAGTGGAACCCTCATTCTTGGTAGGGCATGGGTTATCAACGAATTTTGAGTGAAACCCTCTTGCTAGGAAAGTAATGGGTCCTAATCCTTTTCTAAGTTGAACCCTCCAGCAGGGTTGGGCATGGGTCCATAATGACACAAGTGTGGAACCCTTCAGCAGGCCTGGGAATTTCTCATAAAACTTTGGATATGACCCAACCCTTGTGCTTCATAATGATGAGGAATTTTTTAACATACATTTGGACTTAGGAGAACGAAGGAATCCTTCCCCATCAAGACACATTCTTTTGACGTGACCTAAAACCCGGAAACTGAGTCAGTTCCACCCAAAGATGATTGTATGAATATGTGGATATTGATTCCCTTATACTTTTGTGAATTCGGCCGACACATGATGTGGTGGGCATCTTAGATGAACATAATTTTGTAATAGTTGGGGACTCTTTTTTTCGGCCTTCTAGGTGGCGCGTTATCAGGTTCAAGAAAATTGCAAGGAATAGTCCAATAGGTGACAATAATTCATCCATTTTTATAGATACTTTCTTGGCATCATATTTGTTTTGTCATGATCTACATCATTTTCCTATAAGGGGTGATTGGAATTACCCCACAAGGAATGGGCAGTTTATCCCTTCTGTATTACAAAGGAGGTTCCACGATCAAATGGACCCACCAGACGTTTGCATGGGGTCTTGTATTTGTGAAATTGGTCATCCAAGGATATAAATTATTTTGATGGTTTCCAGTGAGTTTATTCATGGAACCAGAACCACCCAACGACCCTGGTATCCACGATTTGTGGACCTACTTTCCAAAGGCAGGTGCTCGTTGGATGACGATTTCGCCAACGACACTTAAGTACTCCATTGGCCGAGGGGATGGGAGTTTGGGCTCATTGCACCCTTTTGAGGATAATTATTGACTGTTACTGGACTCTCTTATAGATTTAAGATGTGTTCATTTGTTCATTAATCCTTGGTTCATTCTAAAAGAGTGTATCCACAAGATACCCTGGTTTTCAAGATCATCATAGGTATACCTAAATTTGAGGTTGTGGAGGAAATGCTTACTGAAGCCATGCAATAAGGAATTCTAGAGATTATCATCATCCAGTGGGGATAGAAGATAGATTGATGTTGGGATTAGATCCATAAAATTTCATTCTACATATCCTCAGGAGAGGAATCAAATCCCATATAGTTTGGTAAACTGGGGCCTTATGCAGGGTATTTTCCCATTTGATGGGAAATAATTGGGTGAACCCTTTTGGGAGGGCACCCTTTTTGAGCTCGATCCATCAAGAAGGCATCCTATATATCCTCGTTTAACTAGGATTCAGATTTCACATAGGTCATGATGGTTTTGTTGTGTGGATATTGTGATCATCCGAAATCTCTAATCCAATTGTGATTCATACTTAGTGTGAGAAACAAGAGAATGTTAGAGATCCAACCAACCACATGCCTACTATAATGCATAGGGGGGAGGGTGGGCCTATGGTAGAAGATTCTGAGGTGACTGTGGGTGAGGGTGCAGAGAAATGAACCCATTAATGTGGGATTACATTAGATGTCTTGCAGCTTGGTTCCTAGAAGGTTAGGGAATTAACATAATGGGGGTGCCACATGATGTACATTGGGAAAGGGGAGGAATGTCTCCACTCATCAAAATGAGTATTAAACATGATTCCATTAACTGATCACCAGTCCTCATTGAATAGAAAAGGAACTGATCACACTTTATCCCTGGAATGGAGAGGTTCACGTCAGCATCTGAAGGTTGGACATCGGGTTACCATGGGAATGTTGACTTACAAACATCATGGGAGTCTAGACCTTTGTGGGACTAGACTTCATGAATCCAGTTTCCATGGGTATGTAGACTCAAAGGGGAGTGTTGATGCATCCAATGATCTAATCATATAGGTCCGGTGGCATTGGAGGAGGCTTTGGCCAGATGTTCGGTGACTGGTTCATGGAGGGGCTATGGAGGACTGGACGATAATAGATTTGAGAGATTGGAACCAAAGGGAAGGACACATGAAGACACCCTATTCCTCATATTTTTTTCTCATACGGGATGGGAGGAGCTCCGCATACCATAGTTGAATGTGAGTAGTGGGGACATCCACATGCCGAAGTAGTAGGAAGGCTCAGGTATGGACCACTGCACACCATAGTGGTACGCGGTCCTGGATGTGTTCTTCCATGCCACATCGAGTTACATCATTTTACTCATGAAGTACATGGCATGAGGATCAATATTCATAGTGATAGACTATGCAAAACCCCATATTGTAGGAGGTTCTTGGAAGCTGTCGTCTGTAGGGACTTCATCTGCGAGGAATGTGTGGTTCATAGTTAAACCAATTTTTTTCATAGTTTCCCTATTATTATTATGTTCCTTGTTTTTATGGTTTGTAGTTAGTTATACCATTTTAAATGAGGTTTTTGATTCGAACTTCATCAATTATTCAAAACTGAATCTGGAATCCTCTCTGAATTCTTTATTCTAGCCTCTAGGGTGTCCTCACTACTTTCATCATCAGTAACATTCTTCTTCCTTCTATTATTCTTTTGTAGAGAACTAAGGAAATAATATCTATGGAATGTGGCATCCTTTACGGATCCCCATAAATATAAATCCCGATATGTAGAAAACGCGGTCAATCGGGGATTGCAGAGGTTGTGGTTTGTGATTCATGGTTCGCGGAACCTTGCTGATTTTATTCATCCGAGAACTGTTGAGTTTTGGGAGGCGGTATGCGAATGGCCTTTGCAGGTTACTGGGTTTATTGGCCCTCGATCTGCATACTAGTTGTAACGCCCCGACCCCAGCTACCCAGAGTCGGGGCATTACTTCGTAACATTGGCATGATCACAAAAGATGAAGTCTCGAAAGACCGATTAGTTTAGTAGCCTTGGAAACACTAGATACATTTATAAATGTTACATTATATCATAAAGTGAAAAACTAATAACAAAGTCTTTATAGTCCACACTCATATCCTCTTCTGACTATCCCTCCAGGTCATTCATAAAATACTTCTTCACATCCTGGAAAATATTAAAACATTGAAAGGGGTGAGCTCAGATGCTCAGTAAGGATAACAATATTGCGGAAGCTTTCATAAATAAACATAAACATTTAAGGCAATGTATAACTAAAACAAAATTCTTTTAAACATGAACTTCAAAATAATATGGCAAAAGTAAAATGTGATAATGCCATTTACTTATTCACATGGATATTCTACTGGTCGAATAATCACATGCAATATCAATAACCACTTTCATAACGATGGAATGCATAATGCCAGACTATCATAACCACGTAGCCAAGGCCTCGTGCCAAGACCACAAATAAGATTTTGTCAAGGCCTTGTGCCAAGACACTAGTTTGTATCATGAGACCTGCCGATGCATCGAGGAGCTATTGCGGGCTCCACCCGTCACTTATTAAGTCCAATGCATTCCTCATATGAATAGGTTTAAACATATCATAAACCATAACATAATTGTATCACATAAAACATGCATAAAGGAAACATAAAATTTCCATATTTCAATCACAAGATATCAATACAAAACATTGATATAATAAAAACACTTTCAAAACCATTTTCAATACCAAAATAAAAGAAAGGTAAAACATGGTATTTATTTTTCTTTTAAAAAAAGGTATGGCTTGTAAAGGAAGCCGAAACTCAAATAATGGTCATGGCGGCGGAGAAGTCGTTGTCGCTGCATACGTATGACAAAAACATTCCCTTTTTTCATTTAGTAAATGCTTCGTATAAAAGATTCCTTTTGAATAAACGTAAAAGTCAAAGGGGTTTATACACCGTATAAAAGAAAGTTGTGTATAAAACCAAATATGTCTCAATGAAGGGAGATTGAGACGAAGTCCTTTACAAAGATAATTTTTTTTAAATAAAATAGATATATTATGTGTATACACTATAATTACACATAAATAAAGAACAACTACAAGATAGTACATAATAATATCATGACGTAATTTGAAAGTAGGAGATTAACCCAAAGAATGGAAATTGGGTTAAGAAGTTCCCTTACCTTGCGTCTTGTCCTGACTCGACCGTTCTTTAACCTCCTGAATAATAAACTAGAGTTAATTTCTATTTACTTAAAAACCTTTTTCATGTTCATTATTCTTTTTATATCACTTATTACCATGTTATGAACATTATTTAATTATTTAAGTTAATAACGGTCGTTTTGTCGATCTTTGGTACTTGAGTCAAAAATAAAATTCTTATAATTACAAGTTGTTCATGTGGTGAAATATCCATTATATCCAGAATTATATTCATGATCTATATATCATATATATCATATATATACAGTATATACATTCATTTATAATATTACGTAACATTTAGAGGTAATAAATGAAATGCACCGTTCATGGAGACGGTAAGCCGTACGTACGCATGAATGCTACTTTTATTTCTATTTCATATTTAATGGAATGAAATCATAATGATATAAATGTATAATATAATTCCAGTATAATATATTGTATAATACCATTTACTCCATCCTTTATACATCCCACATATGGCATTAACGATTCAAATCACTTTGAGGGGGCGGTAGTCCGCACTTCCTAAAATGAAATTATCGCGTTTACCCATAATGGAAATCATAAAGTATGCCATAAATGAGAAATACAGAAGCATAAGTAAAACATAAACATATTATATATCATATATAAATATAGTGACATCTTAATGGCCACCTGTGAAGGTGTTATATGAGTGTTAAACAATCATCGTTTCGTGAGGCAGAAATTCGCCATCCACAGAAACAGTATGTTCTTTAACCATTAGATGTAGGTGTGTGTAAGTGTAGCTCGAATAATTCTTATAACAACATCCTAGTATATTGAGGATACTGGTGTTGTTACAAAAGAAATGAATAAAAAGATTTTAAGGGGTTGGAGAAGCAAAATAAAACAAAACAACATTAGATAAGACATTACCTAAAAATCGGGTAACTCTTTTTGATTTGAGCCAAATGCTTCCTTGGGAAGAATTCTGCCCAAAGTGAGGCTTCTAGGAGTAAGGGTGAGAAGTTGGGAGAGTATTTGGGTAGAGTTTGGCCGAGAAAAATGGCTTGAAAGTGTGAATGAGGTGGTAGAGGTGGGGGCCTTTTATAAGAGGAGAGGAGGGGCACTCTTGGAAAGTAAGGGAATTTTACATTATTATACAATGCTTTTCGGATTCTAAAGGTCCCACACTTATATAATTCGTGGCTACAGTGATAAGGGATAGAAATATATCCATCCAATAGTCTTTATACATGTTTAAGCCTTGTATTGTACATTATCTTTTCATTTTATTAAAATCGTTAAATAATGAGGTCATCACTGCATCATAATGATGTCATAAATAATTTAATTTATATAATGTCTAAAAATTATAAAAAAAATACTATGATGTAGGAAATATTTTTAGCTTCCAAAAGACTATTTATAGTCAAAAATATTACTTGTATAACCCCATGTAAAAATTTTTTTAGTAAAACATTTCGTGTTTGTGTCATTTTTTACTTTAACATTAAATAAATGGTAGTTATGTCATTTTCCAACTAAAGTGGCTCCATGGGCTCCCCAAGTTGACCCATGGATTGTCTTTGTCGGCCATGACACATACAATGAGGGTAGGACATGTGTCAAGCTCATCTCATATTATTAAAACATTATTTTTACCTTAAACTACACTAATTACCTCTAATCGCGATTAAGAACTTAAAAGTTACTATTCACCAAAAATTATTTTAATCTCATTGAACCACATTTTACTTTTTAATGACCACCATGTATGTCGGATTTTTGAAAATCAAAACACAGAAGTGGTAATATTTCATTTAAACGAAAAATCAGTTATTTAACTACCACTTAGTGGTTTCACTATTCATCAAAAATTGAAGTTTTTCAGAACAATGCCAAAATTTCACCCTAAGCTATAATTGATATTCCGAATTCAAAAATGATGTCTATTTTACAAAATTACAAACATATAAGTTTCATTAATTAATTTTATAATTAATTCCCGCCATCACAACAAATAGCGTGTTTTTAAGAAACAATATATATCAAAAGATTAACAATTGTTTATGTCCAATTTCAAAGTGAAATTAATTCTAATGAACACCATTGGGTAAAATGGTAAAAATATATTCTAATTATACTTTAAAACCAATAAATAGTATAATTTATCACTATAAATTATTTTGATTAAAAAAGTTGTTTTTAAGTATTTTTCACTATTCATAAAAAATTAGAAGTTCTCAGAAAAATACCAAAAATTCAACATAGGCTAATTTCGATATTACGAATCCAAAAATGAAGTCCATTTTGAAATATAAAATTTCTATAATTTTAAAAAGTGGTTATTACTATTCATAACGACTACTTTGATTAGTTGCGGTGTGTTAGAACTCGAAGTTGCGTACAATGCAAGCTATTTCATTATTGAATGAGAAGCGTATCGTGGAAGCTCGGGGTGTTACATTCTCCCCTCCTTCAATAAATTGCGTCCTCACAATTTGAAATTTTTCTTTGAAAATAAAAGGTTGAAAAGAGAAAATACCTTTGTGGAAAACCCACATCGGAAATAAGATTAATAAAATTTAGCCTTAATAAGAGGGAAAGGGAAATGAAAAAGTCACCACCCAATTATGATCTCGATTAGGAGAACATTGGTGGAAATTAGAGACATATAATTGGAGGAAAAACGTAAATATTTGTAGGGAGTGATTGAGGTCATCAATTACAATCAACTGTCAAATTACGGGCCTCAAAGCCTTCAATCTATGTTGATTTAAAATATCATCAGTTCAACAAGACATAAGGTATTAGGATAACACATTTTTTTGTTTTAATATCCCTTTACTAAAGTTTAAGAATTAATTTATTCATTGAATAAGAGATAGGTATATATATATTTATGCTTGACAATTAGAGTTTCAACCTTCAACTCATCTTTCACTCAAAAAGATAATAGAACTCAAAAATAATATACTTATCCTAATTGTATAAGGTTCCAAATGTTAACACATACCATTTAGATTAGTAAAATTATTTTTTAATAACCAGGGACTTCCTGTAGGCTAGTGGTAGGAAATAAAGGCCTGTCGCACTATGATTGTGGGTTCGATTCCTGCAGCTTTGTCCGACGCGACGGGTTATGCCCCACCCTGCAGGTTGTCCTTTTCCTAAAACTATAGTATTATAATATTCCAAAAATAATCTTCATAAATTTTTTAACCTTAAACAATACTATCCAAAGATCAACTTAATCCACTCCAACCTTTATAGTTATCCAAAATACCTCTGTCCAGACTTTCTCTAAAAGGTCTCTTAATTCCGAAATCAATTTATCAGATTCCCCAAACAAATTAAAGTTTCTCTTTTTGTCACATTCTAAAAATATGATTACCTTCATCATATTAAAACCTTACTAAAATAAACAAGTACTGCATTACAATCCTTATATATATATATATCACATTATTCTAATAACCAGAATATAATCCATGAGTCCAAAAGCACCAATACATTAATTATTCTGCTTCAACTGTAGTAACAGCATAATATTTTCCTTGATCCCTTGGCCTTTTCTGAGATAAGTTTCCCTGACGCTTAAGACATTCATTTTCATAATGCCCCATTTCCCTACAATTGTAGCATTCAACATTGATAGCCTCTTTCTTTCCCTTGCAATCACGCGCCTGGTGACCATTTTCTCCACATTTATAACAAACTCCCATTCCTTTTAGGCAAGTACCAGGGTGATTTTTCCCACAATTATCACATAATGGAAAATCCTTCTTTCCCTTTTTCCCTTTATCTGTCTCTTGTTCCACCATTCTCTTCTTCTCTTGCTTTACTTTGTTGTCATAAGACTTAGAGAATTCCTTTTCTGTCTTGATAGCACATGAGACAATATCTTTATATGTTGAGAACGATTGTGATACTAAAGCTCGACGGAGAAATGGTTTTAACCCATCAAAGAAACGATCAATGTTACCTCTTGGGTTACGTATATAATCTGCAACATACCTCGCTAACCTTGTAAAGTTGGCCTCATACTTTGCGACATTCTCATCCTCCTTTTGTTTCAGACTCAGAAATTGCCTTTCCATATCTGCTCTATGGTCATGAGGAAAGTATTTTTCTAAGAAAAGATCTTTGAACTCCCTCCATTCCATATTCGATATTTCATCATCTTCCTTTGTGTTTTGAATCAATGACCACCATTGATCAGCATCTCCAGTGAGGCGGTAAACTGCCATGATAACCTTTTCCCTTTCACTACTCCCCAAGGCGTGGAATATTTTCTCTAAGGAGTTTATCCATTGCTCAGCTACTAATGGATTTGTACCCCCATTAAATGTTGGTGGTTGTTGCCTCATGAAGCGGTCTAACATTAATCCTCCACGTTGCGGATCAGGGTGCTCCATACGAGTAAGGTTATTATTCATAACCTGAGTGAGTTGTCCCAGTATGGTAATAAGTTGATCAGCACCAGTTGTATCTCCAGATCCACAATAATTATCTTGAGCAGGAGGGAAATCCCTACATGGAGTGCGTGCATTCATATGGTTTCCATTCTTTCCA
Organism: Viscum album; assembly: GCA_963277665.1. Classification (NCBI taxonomy): domain Eukaryota; kingdom Viridiplantae; phylum Streptophyta; class Magnoliopsida; order Santalales; family Viscaceae; genus Viscum; species Viscum album. The sequence continues at coordinate 604,270,393 of OY728139.1, read as the reverse complement.
CTAGGTGCCATTTCTAAACAATGGCATAAACTAGATTAGTTTATGAATTAAAATACATAATTCCATATTTGTAAAACACTTTACAGAAATTGAACTATTTATGGATATAATCCATAATCATAAAAAGAAATGTTTTCTTTGATAAAGTATATACTCATAACCCTTCATAGTGGTTTGTAAAGAAAATGAGAATTATCCTAAGAATATCCCCCAGGAGTGTCGTAACCAAGAGTGTAGCAAGGCCCGTTGTCGTGCACCAGTTCCTGTTCGAGTCTAGCTCAAAGCGGTGTTTTCAGGTTTTACCCATAGGTACATCTGTTCCAGAGCCTCCTCTACCTACTCGTATCCAGACAGGGATGTATCGCTCAGAAAACTCACAAAATCTCTATAATACCAAAATTCTAGGAAGTTCTTCTATACTAATCCTCAAAGTCTATCTTCGGGCTATGTGCTCTAATCAGAGTTTATCTAAATCTAGCTTCCAAGGTTAGTACTAAACTGCCTTTTATACCAACTGTAACACCCCGACCCTAGCTACCCAGAGTCGGTGCATTACTTCGTAACATTGGCATGATCACAAAATATCATGTCTCGAAAGACCGATTAGTTTAGTAGCCTTGGAAACACTAGATACATTCATAAATGTTACATTACATCATAAAGTGAAAAACTAATAACAAAGTCTTTATAGTCCACACTCATATCCTCTTATGACTATCCCTGATGGTCATTCATAAAATACTTCTTCACATCCAACTGTAACGCCCCGACCCCAGCTACCCAGAGTCGGTGCATTACTTCGTAACATTGGCATGATCACAAAAGATCATGTCTCGAAAGACCGATTAGTTTAGTAGCCTTGGAAACACTAGATACATTCATAAATGTTACATTACATCATAAAGTGAAAAACTAATAACAAAGCCTTTATAGTCCACACTCATATACTCTTCTGACTATCCCTGCAGGTCATTCATAAAATACTTCTTCACATCCTGGAAAATATTAAAACATTGAAAGGGGTGAGCTCAGATGCTCAGTAAGGATAACAATATTGCAGAAGCTTTCATAAATAAACATAAACATTTAAGGCAATGTATAACTAAAACAAAAGCCTTTTAAACATGAACTTAAACATAATATGGCAAAAGTAAAATGAGATAATTCCATTTACTTATTCACATAGATATTCTACTGGTCGAATAATCACATGCAATATCAATAACCACTTTCATAATGATGGAATGCATAATGCCAGACTATCATAACCACGTAGCCAAGGCCTCGTGCCAAGACCACAAATAAGATTTTGTCAAGGCCTCGTGCCAAGACACTAGTTTGTCTCATGAGACCTGTCAATGCATCGAGGAGCTATAGCGGGCTCCACCCGTCACTTATTAAGTCCAATGCATTACTCATATGAATAGGTTTAAACATATCATAAACCATAACATAATCGTATCACATAAAACATGCATAAAGGAAACATAAAATTTCCACATTTCAATCACAAGATATCAATAAAACACATTGATATAATAAAAACACTTTCAAAACCATTTTCAATACCAAAATAAAAGAAAGGTAAAACATGGTATTTATTTTTCTTTTAAAAAGGTATGGCTTGTAAAGGAAGCCGAAACTCAAATAATGGTCACGGCGGCGGAGAAGTCATTGTCGCCGCATACATATGACAAAAACATTCCAGTTTTTCATTTAGTAAATGCTTCGTATAAAATATTCCTTTTGAATAAACATAAAATTCAAAGGGGTTTATACACCGTATAAAAGAAAGTTGTGTATAAAACCAAATATGCCTCAATGAAGGGAGATTGAGACGAAGTCCTTTACAAAGATAATTTTTTTTAAATAAAATAGATCTATTATGTGTATACACTATAATTAAACATAAATAAAGTAAAAATACAAGATAGGACATAATAATATCATGACGTAATTTGAAAGTAGGAGATTAACCCAAAGAATGGAAATTGGGTTAAGAAGTTCCCTTACCTTGCGTCTTGTCCTGACTCGAACGTTATTTAACCTCCTGAATAATAAACTAGAGTTAATTTCTATTTACTTAAGAACCTTTTTCATGTTCATTATTCCTTTTATATCACTTATTACCATGTTATGAACATTATGTAATTATTTAAGTTAATAACGGTCGTTTTGTCGATCTTTGGTACTTGAGTCAAAAATAAACTTCTTATAACTACAAGTTGTTCATGTGGTGAAATATCCATTATATCCAGAATTATATTCATGATTTATATATCATATATATCATATATATACAGTATATACATTCATTTATAATATTACGTAACATTTAGAGGTAATAAATGAAATGCACCGTTCATGGAGACGGTAAGCCGTACGTACGCATGAATGCTACTTTTATTTCTATTTCGTATTTAATGGAATAAAATCATAATTATATAAATGTATAATATAATTACAGTATAATATATTTTATAATACCATTTAATCCATCCTTTATTCATCCCACATATGGCATTAACGATTCAAATCACTTTGAGGGGGCGGCAGTCCGCACTTCCTAAAATAAAATTATCGCGTTTACCCATAATGGAAATCATAAAGTATGCCATAAATGAGAAATAAAGAAGCATACGTAAAACATAAACATATTATATATCATATATAAATATATTGACATCTTAATATCCACATTTGAAGGTGTTATATGAGTGTTGAACAATCATCGTTTCGTGAGGCAGAAATTCGCCATCCACAGAAACAGAATGTTCTTTAACCATTAGATGTAGGTGTGTGTAAGTGTAGATCGAATAATTCTTATAAAAACATCCTATTATATTGAGGATACTGGTGTTCTTACAAAATAAATGAATAAAAAGAGTTTAAGGGGTTGGATAAGCTAAATAAAACAAAACAACATTAGAGAAGACATTACCTAAAAATCGGGTAACTCTTTTTGATTTGAGCCAAAGGCTTCCTTGGGAAGAATTCTGCCCAAAGTGAGGCTACTAGGAGTAAGGGAGGGAAGTTGGGAGAGTATTTGGGCAGAGTTTGGCCGCTCCAAATGGCTTGCAAGTGTGAATGAGTTGGTAGAGGTGGGGGCCTTTTATAAGAGGAGAGGAGGGGCACTCTTGGAAAGTAAGGGAATTTTACATTATTATACAATGCTTTTCGGATTCTAAAGGTCCCACACTTATATAATTCGTGGATAAGGTGATAAGGGTTAGAAATATACCCATACAATAGTCTTTAGGCAATTTTATGCCTTTTATTGTACATTATCTTTTCATTTTATTAAAATCGTTAAATAAGGAGGTCATCGCTGCATCATAATGATGTCATAAATAATTTAATTTATTTAATGTCTAAAAATTATAAAAAAAATACTGTGATGTAGGAAATATTTTTAGCTTCCAAAAGAAAACTTATAGTCAAAAATATGACTTGTATAACCCCATGTAAAAATTGTTTTAGTAAAACATTTCATGTTTGTGTCATTTTTTACTTTAACATTAAATAAAAGGTATTTTTGTCATTTTCCAACTAAAGTGGCTCCATGGGGTCCCCAAGATGACCCATGGATTTTCTTGGTCGTCCATGACACATACAATGAGGGTAGGACATGTTTCAAGCTCATCTCATATTATTAAAACATTATTTTTACCTTAAACTACACTAATTACCTCTAATCGTGATTAAGAACTTAAAAGTTACTATTCACCAAAAATTATTTTAATCTCATTGAACCACATTTTACATCTTAATGACAACCATGTATGTTTTATTTTTGAAAATCAAAACACAGAAGTGGTAATATTTCATTTAAACGAAAAATCAGTTATTTAACTACCACTTAGTGGTTTCACTATTCATCAAAAATTGAAGTTTTTCAGAATAATGCCAAAATTTCACCCTAAGCTATAACTGATATTCCGAATTCAAAAATGATGTCTATTTTACAAAATTACAAACATATAAGTTTCATTAATTAATTTTATAATTAATTTCCGCCGTCACAACAAATAGCGTGTTTTTAAGAAACAATATATATCAAAAGATTAACAATTGTTTATGTCCAATTTCAAAGTGAAATTAATTCTAATGAACACCATTGGCTTAAATGGTAAAAATATATTCTAATTATACTTTAAAACCACTAAATAGTATAATTTATCACTATAAATTATTTTGATTAAAAAAGTTGTTTTTATGTATTTTTCACTATTCATAAAAAATTAGAAGTTCTCAGAAAAATACCAAAAATTCAACATAGGCTAATTTCGATATTACGAATCCAAAAATGAAGTCCATTTTGGAATATAAAATTTCTATAATTTTAAAAAGTGGTTATTACTATTCATAACGGCTACTTTTATTAGTTGCGGTGTGTTAGAACTCGAAGTTGCGTACAATGCAAGCTATTGCATTATTGAATGAGAAGTGTATCGTGGAAGCTCGGGGTGTTACACTAGTGCATCATGGCTCCATCTGTATACTGGTGGTTAATATTTAATGTGTTCTGTGAACCCTTCATGGTGATGGTACATGAGCCACTTAAAAAATTTTGAGAAATCCAATTTCATCATGTTTCTTCTGATTTATGCCACTCAATTTTCAACCATTTTCTTTACTAGACCTATAGGAATTAATTAATCCTTATTTAAAGTGATTGTGGGAGTATTTTCTTCCATTTTAAAATGTTTCAAGTCCCTAAAAATGCCCCCATCAGAATGGGGTCTTTTCGGAATGAAGAGGAGACTATTCCTATGTTGAAGTGGTCCTAAACTAAAGTGGATTGTGGTAGAACATATAGGTACGATACGAGAGGACCACACTTCTATATAGGGTACCATGTCATTTTTTTCTATTTCTTATATCAAAATTTATTCTCAACTCTCCCTTATATTTCCCTACATCCGTGTACCGTCTCTTTGCAAAATCTGTATTCGCGAGACACTTTGTAAATGTCTTGAACCGAATTCATTACAATTTCTTCAGCCCACAAACCAAATTTTGGGTTTTGTGAACTACATTGGATAATTTAAAACTAAAATCTGGACCCACCCTGTGTATGATAAATCTACATGGTTTTCTAGTCCAGCACACAAAACATAAACCAAATAACTAAACTTTAATCCATAATCATTTGAACTTACTCTTTTAAACACCAACTTTGAATATCATCATAGTGAGGCCTTGGCTCATGAATTCTTCTTTTCGTGAACCCTTTTGTAAGTTAGAAAACACTCTGTGGGCCAGAACCTCACAGGACTTTTTCATATTTTGGATTTACATCGTATAAGGTTTCCACATACCACAATAGTATGTGAGGATATCCTCAGTGTATCATGAAGTACATGGGAAGTGGTTGTCACGTACCACTTCTGGGAGTACTATGCGGATCCCCGTGTAGATAATCTTTTAAGTCCTTTGTCCATTTTGTGGACTTTATCCCACAATTAGGTCATTGTCATGATTTATGTGGGATTTTTTTGGATCTTTCAGCACAGGATACAATTGCTCTTTCATAGACTGTTGCCGAATTCATTGTTCCTTTTGAAGCTACACCTAATTCCCCTCTTTCTATTGATGACAAAAGATTGAAAAACATGAAAAATTTAGTTGATGAAAAAATTATTGTCATTCCATTACATAAATGTCTATAAAATATTCTTATGGTGAGCTAAATAGAATACCTGGCATCAGACAGGGTTCCATCTTATAGGATATCCTGATTGTCCGATATAATGAATCTAGTGCCAAATCCAATTGATTAGCATGTTACCTAGATAACTATCTCTTCTATAATGAAGGCCTTGATTTCTTCCAATGGGTTATACCTTTAGGGAGATATTTTCATTGGGTCTCTAATCAGCTACGCACCATGAACATTCGAGGAGGTACAGTGGAAGCCAGACAAGATATCCCATTACTACTAAAGCATTGTGTGGAAAGCTACAATATACAAGCAACACCGCTGGACATCCAGTTGGGATCATCACTCTGGAAGTTCATTTGGCATAGATTGGGGTGGCCTTTTTAGAATTTCTAGAGTTTTTAATAATCCTGGGACATGCTGTAGGTAGTGGGACTATATGAGGCTTCTTTGGAATCTCATACACACACACTCACTATCATACTTCCCATATTTCATAGCTCCTAGGTAGGTGGATCCCAAACATGAATACCTTTCATTTAACCCATGGGGAGGTGGAAATTAGTGTTTGGGACATATGGATAATTTCAGGAATCCATATTCTTGGGGATATGTATGATGAATACTTTCTTCCTTCCTCTATTTGGGACAATGAATAAAGGACCCCTCCTTTGGTCAAAAAAACATCATTCAGGTGAAGGAACTTTTGAAGGAAATCAATCCTTGTTAGAAGTAGGACATTCCTTTTGATGGGTGGTTTTCTTCCTTTGTTAAGAATATTGTTCTAGATCCCAATATACACAGACCCATGGCATGTCCTACCAAAACAACCCATAGGCGAGTGGGTACCTATTGGCCCACCATTGAAGGGTGAAAATTTCATGAGTGGTGGTGGGGGCTCATCCCTGATGTTGACCAATTATTTCAACTAACGGTCTTCTTGGTCATGTTTTGAAGTGGATAAATCTTACCATTATTGGAATATGGTGGTGTGAGAGCCAAAATTATCATCATGGATGCCCAGCTAGACAATAAAAGATGCATCAATTTAGTTATCTCAGTGTTGGCCAAGATTTATCGCTTACTAGGTCGGATCAATGAAGGGGGGCACCTTACCATATGATTGGGCCCTTCCAAATTCTTTGGGATTAGATAGGATCCCACATAAGATTTTATACCTTTATCAATTCCTTACCAATTCCATATTCCACCCTTACACCATATCTTATGAGTACTACTGGGGTTTTTCCCATGGCTTGGGCCTCGTAGGATATGCGAGAGGACCAGATGGAAAAGAATGAGCAAGACATAATGTCTTATCTCAACATCCGTGAACATTTATCTTTTCATCCTTAGCATTCCCCTGCCGGTAATATTAAAAATAATGTATCTTAAGACTTTGTCAACTGAGGAAACTTTTTTTCATTGTGAGATGGAATATTGGTTTCTTGCATCAGAGATGAGATTATTTTTGTGGGATATGAACCCTGCATATTTAGTCATAAATTAAAATATGTTCATAATTTGTTTCCCCCTGCTCTTAATAGTTCCTATCAAGAAAAGAAACTGATTAAAACCCGTGAACTATGGTAGATGTTCTCATAGAAGGACATTGAGTTCCAAGTTAGACTTCTGGACTCTGGGGACTCCATACCCTTCTTCACCATAATCTATTTTGAGTAATGAGTTAGATCATATCATGATGGCCTATTAGCTGATCCAGTTCTTACTGTGATAACTTCCAAGGAATCCTAGGAAATGAATAGGAGAAGAAAAAAGGGAGTTGTTGGACAATCTTGGCCAGAAGAATCCCTTCAAATGACTCTCATCTCGCCCCAATGAATGTTGTGAAAGACAGATTCATGACCTCACGAGTAGCTGAATGATATGCTAATGTCGCTGCTGGAAGCCCACCATCCATCCCCCGGGGCTAATTTCCCGGTGGCATGGAGGAAATACTACCTTTTGAGAGGTCATTCATCCACTCATGACTGGTCCCCTTGTGCTTTATTGAAGAACAACAAGACTATGGAAATTTATATTACTAGCATTGGTTACATGTGAGAACCCACTGACATTTATTTATATGAGTATCCTAATAGGGTGGGTCATTACCTAAAGGACCTCGAGACCCTCATCTATTCGAAAAGTGGTCTCCGAAAATACTTGCATCGGGTACTTTCCATGCTATGACCATAAACTATTGATGAGGATGATGATGTTACTAGATTGCCTATTGTGGATACCATGGGGAAAGATTCTTACTTTCTCCCAATGCCCCATAATCATTAATCTCCGTAGGGACCAGAGTTTGTAGGAACACCTAGGTAGCATTTTTCGATGTTGAAACTTGCTCAACTCCCCTTTACCAACCATTCATCATGGGACATCCTAGTCACGACTATATTTCCAGATGCCTGGAGGGTCTAGAATGAACTGAGGGTGAACTCTTCCAATGAAGATATATTTAGGATTCTTTAGGGAATACAATTTAACCTTCATGGTTTTGGGGGATCCATTACTCGTACTGATATTTCACCATATGAATATCTCGATGAGGTGGTATCCTACTTTAATGAAATGGAAAAGTGTCACCACACACCTGAATACAAGAATTACTTGTCTAACCCTGTGGAATTGATGGTGTTACTGTCATGGTCGATGGATATCGAGGGATATGTGATTCTATCTGCAACACCTCTCTTTAAATTCATTTTTAGTTAAGATGATAAAAGTTACATGTCCTTATTTTTTGTTGCAGCATCTCATAGGGTCTCAGAAAATGTTTCTTTCCACAATTTATTCCTTTGGGGCACCGTAACTAGGGAGTGCACCCTACCGATTGTGGTGGGTGGTGCAGAAGGATCCCCTGAAGCCCATGAACACATGGAAGTAGTCATCGCAATCCCTTTAGGGAATTTCTCCCTCCAATGAATATAGGTTCTCTTATTTAGTATCCATCCCCACAACAATTGAAGAAACCCATGGAGTCATTCCAACTGTTAAGACACATTAGGAGGGGAATCACAAGTAATTGTTTGTTCACCTGGTGGTTAAACCGATTATGCTTATCTTGCTGACTCATAGCTATGTGTGTGTGTGTGTATTCGGAAATAGTGTCTATCAGTAACTAGATGGCAGTTTCATAAGCATATATAGCTCCTATTCCCTTTACAATAGAGTAAGGGTTTCTGACTATTATGACTGACCGAAGCAGAAGAACATGGAAAACTAAGGAGGCTATGGATACTATCGACCCTCCAAGGATTCCTAATCCTGCTCAAACGATTCCAGATTCATGAGTGGGAAAACATCTATGATATGAGGCTTCATTTGACCATGTTGAGTTGGTCCCCTTGTAGAGAGACATGGTGACCTTAATGTTCGGGGCTGAATCTAGTGGAGAGCCCCATGACCTATTTGATTTTGGAAGGATTTAAATCTTAAATAAACAGTCAATCCTAATCAAATGGTATTTACCCACATGGAGGGAGTCCCATTGGAGATTGATACTCCACATTCACATGCTAACTCTACAGTATTCACTATCACTAGGGAGGCTTATGTCCCAACCCTTGAAATTTTGGAGCGGGCCATTATACATTTTCTCCAATTTTAAGAGAAGTAGTGTTTTTGGACTCCAGGATCTCAAGACCAATACCCTTCTCTGGATTAACTATCCCTGCATGTTTGATATCAGTTAAAACCCTTTTGAGGTCTACCTTAGTGATTACAGATTCAGTTGAGTACGACCCCAGGTCATTTGTGTTCTTGAGCAACCACAACGATCAACTGATGATTGAATATGTGGTACCACCTATTCTAGTTAGTGATATTGCTGCAGATGTGGGAGGTTATGAATTCTTCTCTCCTCTATTCCAAAAATTGAAACCATGAGTGTTAACAATAGGTGAGGATGATCCCACTCAGTCCTCCATTGAATTTTATAGAGGTGAGGCTACTGTCGGTTAGACTCATGATGTATCAACTGAATAGAGTCCCTCTATTTTGACCTTCTTCCCTGGCTATATTTTGTCATCAATGAGTGACTCTAAGACTGACCGAGAATGCCAGATCAATCTCTATCCCATCCGTCAAAAGGCATGGAATATCATTTAGAGATTAATCTCTCAGAACCCATTGGTTTAGATTCTAGCAAAGTTTCTAAAATTACACCATCAGTTTGTGGTCTTGGGTTTTGGTGTATTCGACTATCATGGAATCTATAATATAGTGAGGTAGGTGGTCACTTCTTGGGTTGCAACTAGTACACTTGAGTATCAACATTCTACGGTAGAGTCAATGACTCAGCGTGCATCAATGTTGATAATTATTATTGATGAAACTTACAATCATGATAGAAGGGTAGTGTGGTTTCAAAATGAACTCACGAAGAAAGAGTACTTTGTGGAACATCTCGACCAGGAAGTGGATCAACAGAGCTGGATGATAGAGCGGCTTAAACCGGAGAGAGCCCAGGCCATGGTTATTGTTGAGGCAGGGTGATGGAAGATTGCCTAAGGAGAAAGGATTGTACTCAAAGCTATGAAGTACGTAGAGGCACTACGGGAAGGAACGAAGGTCGAGACTATGAATTTGAAAAATCTTCTCCAAGCCATTGAGGAGTCACATCAATTGTTGATGCAACTTTGCGATTCTGCCGAAAAACTCCTATAATGATCATGTCCCACTTATAAGGAGAGGCTCCAGACTATGGACTCCCTCCATATCTTAATGAAATAGGATGGAATTATTTGACCCTTCAATGCTTATTCTTTTCATTTTCCTATTGTGTCAATTAATCCCAATCAAACCATATAAACATTATTTCGATCAGGTATTAATTATAAAATTTGATTCAAAACCATTAAATTGAAATAATAAAATTGGACTCTAATTTTTTCTTAGATTCAAGACTCAGTGAGCATAGTTCGACTATTGTATGGGTTTCATGGAAAACCTCATGAACTTTTATTAATTTTTTATTATCACCATAATTTTTTACTAAGATCATTTGATACGGGCTTAGTGGGTATAACATTGATTTTTCCAAGGCCACCCTTTGAGAGGTTTCGACCTAACAATATTTATGTATCTTTTGATTATTTGATAGATCAACAGAATTTTTTTAAAACCATATACATTATTGAGTTAATGAGCTAAAACTCGACTTTTATCTAGGGGTTCCCTTTGCAGGTTTTTACTCTTGCAAGTATTGTGTCTCTTTTTCTGGTTTATCATAGTCCTTCTAATCATGTCATGACCCCCTCCCACCAAAGATGCCCCTCCTGAGCTGGCAATGGTGAAAGGGAGATAATGACCCCCAAGTCCCGCCTCCAGTAGGCCCCGGGGTGGCGACTAGCACCAAGGGTATGAGTTTTCACAAATATGGGAGGCATTACCCTTTTTATTATTTAGGATCGGGAAATAGGACAAGTCAACCACCAAAAAGGAAAAGAACAAGTGTATAGAAATAAAACCAAACGAAGCCCACATGCATGTTTAAACAATTTTATAACAAGGTGCAAGTACAAGAAAGCTCAAAGTACAATACCAAAAGAAAAAAGTGTACAGCAACAGAAACAACTCCAACTGTCCGACTAGTAGGGTCCCGCACGGCCCTGGTAGTCCTCTTGGAAACCTGAAAGTAAACGTAGGGTGAGCATACAAGTATACTCAGTAGGGAAACCTAAAGCTCTCGTGCACAAGTGTGGAGACATCCTCATGTCTCATGAGAACACCAGAATAAAGCTAGCACGGAATTCTATCCACCCAACCTCACCAGCCACACTCACCAAAAACACAATCACAACAGGTAGTAGTATATAAGAACAAGAGTATTGGGTATCCCACACCATTTCCCTTTAGTTAGCTGCTCTTACTAACGGTGAACGTCCTGACGCTACCACACTATCCCCGCCCGTACACACCTGGGCCTCAATACCACGTATCCCGCCCACACACACCTGGGCCTCACAACCACGTATCCCACCCGCACACACCTGGGCCTCACAACCACGTATCCCACCCGCACACACCTGGGCCTCACAACCACATATCCTGCCCGCACACACTTGGGCCTCATCCTGAAGATTCTCGGGAAATAGTAGAACCTTCCCGAAGAGTCTTGAGCTAAATCCACCCCAATCGAAACCTACTCGAAGAGTCTTAGGTGTAAGTTCTCCTCAAGCCATCACAACCTAGAGAAGAAGGAGAAGGAAGGAGCTAGTAACTAAGGGAAAACACCCTCTCCCATGAAATTGGTGTGTTCGGCACTAAGTGCTCAACATGGGTGGGGTGCGATAAAACACAAAAGATACAGATATATATATGTATACCAAACACACAGCCCAACCTATGGCTTCTAAACAGAGAAACTGAGCACTTGCCTCAGTACTGCTACTACGAAGCATGCATACAACAACCAACCCCAACCCCATTTAGGTTTTTACATTTCAGCAGAATTAGTTTATTTAGTACCTTAACTACTGGGAAACTATCCACAACCAACTACATCGATCGTTCTTAAAACATATCCCTTCCATCCACAAATCAATTTAGGAAAACACAAGCAACACAACCAATACCTTCTTATCAACTAACCATCCCATTTATTATTAATTCGGTTCCATTACCAAGCCCCACCATTCATTAACTCTTTCAATTTTTATTTATCATTCACAACCCACTGTTCGTTCACATTCAAACCCATCCCTGCAGCCCTGCTGCCAACTACCATAACCACAACTGCACCGTAAACCATTATCCCTTTAATACCATTTATCACAGCCCTGCAGCCCGTTACCAACACAACATTCACACCAACCCACAACCAAGTCAACCGTAGCCCCGCTGCTCACCCTATCCACAACAACTGAAAAAACACCCCCATCACATGCCACGTATCCAAACCAACACCCACATGTTCATTATTCCATTTTTGTTTAACTGGGGTGATCACACAAGGGTTCCAGATTTCCATTTAATCAGCCAACTTTACGTGATTAACCAAATTCCACATTCCACAAAGTTTCCATCTATAAGAAAATCCAGAAGGAGAGGGAAACATTTAATTACGTAAGAAAAGGGCCCCAACAACCATGATTTTCAGTTGGTAGATGCTCATTCAATTCACAACATAATATCACAGGATATAAAAAGTAACTACATTCACAAACTTCCCATCCCAATTTATAAGCCAGTTATTATCTTTATTAAACCGGTTCAGAAGTGTTTCACATAAACAAGAGAACACCCACCCCGCATGATGCACAAAATAGAGATACGAAGGTAAGATCCCTACCTCAACAGGTTCTGATCGCAACGCTCCCCCGGATCAAGCTTAGAAGACATCAGTTGGCATCCTTCACTTCTGTCGGGTCCCGGAAAAACCTCCTCAGGTGGAAGTTGGAAAGTAAAGTCCAAAGGAAGGACAACGGACCTAGGCTCGAAACTTCAGCCTCGTCGTTATGATCCCATGGCCACTGACTTATCGTAAATCAGAGCTCAGACGAAGAATTTATGGAAGAAAAGGAGCCTTCGAGTCTCTTGGGAGAGCTCTGCTCAGAGTAATGGGGAGGAGAGGAGTGAGATGAAAAGGAGGAGGGGACCCCTCCTTTTATAGGTGAGAAAAGAAAAAGTACACGACGTGTACATGGTCATTTTACACGGTCTCCACATGGCTTCAAACATGGCTCTACGGTCGTTGACTGGTCAACACACAGTTTGAGGGTAACGCATACGCGGGGAGGGACTACACGGCGTGTAGTTTAGACACACGGCATGTACCCATTTATTGCACACGGCAAGGAAACGACTCTAACACGGCACACAGACGTTGACTGGTAACGCGTACACGGGGAAGGTCTACACGGCGTGTAGTACTGGACACACGGTGGGTACCCATTATTTCACACAGCAAGGACACGGCCTTCAACACGGGGTATACCCGGCAAGTGGGTACACGGCGTGTACTCAAACTACACGGCGTGTAGTTTTAAAATTCTGGAAAGTGTGGGAAAAGTCCATTTTACCCTCCAGAACACTTCTTGACCTTATTTTTGACAAAGGAATGGGCCAGAGAGGTCCGGGCCATTACATCAGATACCTCTTAAAACATTCTCGTCCCCGAGAATTGAAAAACCAACCCATAGGAAGCCCAACAAGATACCTCTTAGGGTTTTTGTTATAACAGGAACCCAACCAACAACCCTAATCATATGTGTTAGGAATTCCTTCTCCTATGTCGAGATATTATCCGCTTTAGGCGGCACTGACTCACCTGCATGGGTTTAATCTAATCCTCAATAATGCGTCTCGATTAAGAATTGGGTCTTCCCACTATCATACATTATGATTTTTCAACTCGCACTACCCCCAACACCACACAACCAACACGCTGCCCGAACATGTGGGTTTGGGAAATTCCATCTCCTATGTCGAGATATTATCCACTTTAGGATGCACTTACTCGCCCGCACGGGTTCAATCGCATCTTCATTAATGCGTCTTGATTAAGGGTCAGGCTTTTCCCTTTCCCACACATTCGGACATGTTACACATTACCAGCGAACAAGGAAACAAAAGGTATCACAATTGAAAAGCAAAGAATTCCATAAATATAAAAGGTACAGATCATAAAATCAACACAAAGCTCAGAAGAACAAGAAAAAACACAAGTCAAAACAACTCTGAGTACTGAGCGTGCATCTGGGTCTCCAGCTCCCAAGTGCTCTCCTCAAGGCCGCCATGCCTCCACAACACACGAACCAACGGAATGGTTCGTCCACAAAGCACCTTCTCTTTATGATCCTCGATCCTGACTGGTCGTTCCTCGAAGGTCGCGTCGTCTCCCATATCTAACTCTCCCCAGTCAATAATATGGGAGTCGTCGCGTAATTACGGACAAAGCTGTGAGACATGGAAGACGTCATGAACCTTCTCCAACTGAGGTGGCACGGCTAGCTGATATGCCACCTCGCCAACTCGCCTCAACACCTCAAAAGGTCCGATGAACCTAGGTGAGAGCTTGCTCTCTTTCCCAAACCTCTACTACCCCCGTCGAGGGGAAACCTTCAAGAAAACATGATCTCCCACCTCGAACTCCAAGGGCATCCTCCGACGATCAGTATAAAACTTCTGTCGGTCCTGAGATACTTTCATCCTCTCACGAACAAGCTGGACATTCTCTGTGGTGCTCTGCACTACCTCTGGCCCAAGAGCACCGGTCTCACCAACCTCTGCCCAGCAAATGGGTGAATGACATGGTCTCCCATACAAAGACTCAAACGGTGTCATGCCAATAGTAGAGTGGAAGCTGTTGTAGTAAGTGAACTCTACTAAAGGAAAGTGGCGTACCCATTATCCTCTGAAATCCAGAACGCATTCTCGCAGCATGTCCTCCAACATCTGGATAGTCCGCTCTGTCTTCCCATCGATCTGGTGATGGAAGGTAGTGTTAAGGCGTAGCTGGGTTCCAAAAGCATGTTGTAACCCCCTCCAGACTCATGAGGAAAACCGAGTATCCTGATCTAAGATGATAGTCTTTGTAAATCCATGAAAACGTACCACCTCGTCTACATACCTCTGTGCCAAGGTACTCATGGAGCCTGAATGCTTAATTGCTAAGAAGTGAGCTGATTTCATCAGCTGATCCACCACTACCCAGATAGCATCATAACCACCCTGAGCTCTGGGTAGTCCTGTAACGAAGTCCATTGAGATTTCATCCCACTTCCACTCAGGGACATCTAAAGGATGCAACAAACCACTAGGAACATGGTGTTCAGCCTTCACTTGCTGACACACTAGGAATTTAGCCACAAACTCCGCCACTGCCCGTTTCATCCCGGGCCACAAAAACTGTTCCCTCAGGCCTCGGTACATTTTCGAAACTCCTTGATGTACTGCCAAGGCTGAGCTATGGAACTCATGGAGAACTCCCTCACGCATTGTCTCCGGAACAAACAACCTTCCATGGAAAAGAATCCAATGTCGGTTGTCCTCTGACCATCCTTCTGGAGCATTCCCCTGATCAACATGATCCCACATCACTTCCGCCTCGGAGTCCCCCCACTGAGACTCTTCCACCTTCTGCAACAAGAAGGACTACACCGTCATCTAAAACAAACAGCCTCTAACACCTTCTACCCTGGAATCCAAGTGCAAGGCAGCCAACTCTCTCATCACCTTCCAAGCATCAGCGGATTCCCAAACCACTTCCTGATGCGACTTCCTGCTCAGGTCATTATCCACAACGTTGCCCTTACCTTCAGTGTAAGAGATCTCAAAGTCATAGTCTTGGAGAAACTCAACCCATCTCCACTGCCATAAGTTCAGGTCACGCTGGGAGAAGACATAACGTAGTCTCTTGTGATCTGAGAAGACCAAAAAGCACTCCCCAAAGAGGTAATGTCGCCACAACTTCAGTGCGAACACTATTGCTGCAAGCTCTAGGTCATGGGTGGCATAGTTACGCTCGTGAGGGTGTAACTTCCTAGACCCATAACAGATCACTCCCTTCTTCAGCATCAGCACGCACCCAAGACCAAGGCCAGAAGCATCAAGAAACACCTCATACAGCAACCCTTCCTCTGGAAACCTGAGTACAGGAGCACTAACCAACTTCTCATTTTCGTAGTCAAAAGCTTTCTGGAACTGCTCGCTCCATAGGAAGACCTGGTTCTTCCTCTTCAAAGCTTTCAATGGAGAATCAACTCGAGAGAAGTCCGAAAAGAACCTCTGATAGTAACCTGCTAACCCCAGGAAACTACAAACTTCTGCCATGTTCTTGGGTGCTGCCCAAGAAACAACTGCCTCCACCTTCGACGGGTCCACTGACACTCCATACTGAGACACCACGTGCCCAAGGAAGTGTACTTCTTGCGTCAAGAACTTACACTTCGACAATTTCCCATAAAGCTGGTGGTACCGAAGGACTTCCAAGACAGCCCTGAGATGCTCAACGTGCTCCTCCTCTGATCTTGAGTAGATCAGGATGTCATCGATAAACACAATGATGAACCGGTCTAGAAACTCTCGGAAGACAAAGTTCATAAGTCCCATGAACACAGCCAGTGCATTCGTAACTCCAAAGGGCATCACTACAAACTCGAAGTGCCCATACCTACACCTGAAATCCGTCTTCGAGATGTCACTGTCCTTTACCCTCAGCTGATGATATCCAGAGCGTAGATCAATCTTGGAAAACCAATCAGCTCCCCTCAGTTGGTCGAAGATATCATCTATCCTTGGGAGGGGGTAGGGGTTCATGACCGTTACGTGGTTCAACCTTTGGTAGTCTATGCATAGCCTGAGAGCACCATCTGCCTTCTTCACGAACAAAACTGAAGCACCCCGTGGTGATACGCTAGGTCGAACAAAACCCTTCTCCGTCAGATCATCAATCT
The DNA here is from genome assembly GCA_963277665.1 of Viscum album. Taxonomy (NCBI): domain Eukaryota; kingdom Viridiplantae; phylum Streptophyta; class Magnoliopsida; order Santalales; family Viscaceae; genus Viscum; species Viscum album. The sequence continues at coordinate 604,253,323 of OY728139.1, read as the reverse complement.
AAATCCACAACTCCTGCAACTCCAAAGGTGCCATCCGATAAGGGGCCATAGAAATTGGATGGGCACCAGGCTGTAAGTCTATCCCGAACTCAACGTCACGTCAGGGGGTTAGAGTCACAACCTCCTCAGGAAAAACATCGAGGAACTCCCCAACAACCTCCGGGAAATCCATCATCTCTGTATCAGTTGTAACAACAGATAACCTGCCTAACAAGGAAAGGAGAGGATTCACCTGCCGGCTTCCCACCTGATAGCTCCTCTCGCCAACAAAAGATACGCACTGCCCATCCACGTCGGAGAACACGACTCTTCTCTGGAAGCAGTCGATAATGGAACTAACAGAAAACAACCAGTCGATGCCTAAGATGACATCGTATGGATGCATATATAACAGAAAAAGGTCCCCACTAGATCGATGTGGTCCCAACATCAGCCCACATCCCTGACAAACACAAGATACGCTAGTCTGGCCTCCAACTGGTGTACTCAGTACTCGTGGAATGGAAAGTCTCTCTACATCTAGTCCCAAAGCATGGGATAGACTAGGTGCAACAAAGGAGTGCGAAGCTCCTGAATCAAACAAAGCAGAAACAAGAGTGCTGAACAAACAAATCGTACCTCGCACCACCTCTGGTCCTACCGGAGCTGCCAACTCTGCTACGTGCAACTGTCCACGCCCAGCTCCTCTGCCTCTCTAATGCCGTCCACCTCCCTGACCACACCCTGGTCAAGGTCCCTGAGGAGCACCCTGAGGTCGGCCACCTCCCGCAAAGTCTACCCTCGGAGGAGAATGGTCCTACTGCTGCTGGAAGGGCCTCGCTGGAAACTAGTGCTGCTGAGGTGGGCACTGAACCTGACCACCTCCACTGTACTGAGCTTGGGTCGGGCACTGACTCTAAACGTTCCTGAAACCTCCACAAGAAAAACACTTCGGTCCTGGGCTCATGAAAAAGGGATGAGGACCCGAAGATCCGAACTGGGACTGTTGGGGCCTGCTCCCCACTGGACTGAACCTGGAAGGTCCTGTCGCATGAGACCTGCTACTGACTGCCTTCCCCTTCTACGAGCCTGGCTGGATCCCATCTCTGGGTGCACCTCCCAGCGAGTGCATCCTCTCTACAACCTCTGCCTTCTTCTGTACCGCCAAGTACTTCGGAAGGGTGAAGGGGGTGAAAACATACTATAGTGAAGGACGAAGCATCTCCTCCAAAAGTCTCGCCTGAGACTCCTCATCCGGAAAGAGATACGGAGCAAAGTGTAGGAGATCCTTGAACTTGATCCCCATCTCTCATACTGACATACTCCCCTGCTGAAGGAGAGTAACTCATGCCGCTTCTCCACCTTGATCATGGAAGAAAGGAATTCCAAATTCCTTCTCAAAGTTAGCCCATGGAACTTCTGCCTCTATCCTCTCCCCAAGGTAGAGCGTCCACCACTGTCACGCCGCACCTCTCAGCTGAATGACTACTAGGGGAACCCAGTACTCCCTCGGAGCACGGATCAAGGTAAAAGCAATCCCTAGCTCCTCAAGCCACCCCTTCTTCTCCATACCCAAAGTACTACCCACGTACTTCTTGAGGGTCTTCCGCTGGAAAGAACGGAGAGTCTTCTACCACTGGCTATCTTCCTCCTCTCGGTCAATCCTCAACTGATCGACCGCCTAAATCTGTTGGGCCTAGGCCGTCTGAGACACCCGGGGATGACGTCCAGGTGCCATAGCTGTACGGTAAACAAGGATCGCCTAAGCCCAAGTAGTAAGGGAAACTCAAGGTTTTATTTTATCATTTTATTTCAATTTCTTTCCCAGAACACCCAAATCAAGTAAAACACAGACAGGATGATGCATGTACCTTCCCTAGGGTCTCTACCCTAAAATCAATGTAGTCTCACTTGGTCGTTCGGTAGGCTCAGAGTCCTTGCATCGGATCACGGGGGGGCCTAAAAATCCCGTGTCCTGGCCGGTCTTCCCTGGACTATGTCACGCAACAAGATTACATAACATTTTCACCCTACCATCCCATACAATCCTCACTGTGCCTAACTCCAGAATCCATCCTATCTCTCAACCATCACCTCTGATACCATTCTATCACGACCCCCTCCAACCAAAGATGCCCCTCTTGAGCTGGCAATGGTGAAAGGGAGATAATGACCCCCTAGTCCCGCCTCCAGTAGGCCCCGGGGTGGCGACTAGAACCAAGGTTATGAGTTTTCACAAATATGGGAGGTATTACCCTTTTTATTATTTAGGATCAGAAAATAGGACAAGTCAACCACCAAAAATGAAAAGAAAAAGTGTATAGAACTAAACCCAAACCAAGCCCACATGCATGTTTAAACAATTTTATAACAAGGTGAAAGTACAAGAAAGCTCAAAGTACAATACCAAAAGAAAAAAGTGTATAGCAAAAGCAACAACTCCAACTGTCCGACTAGTAGGGTCTCGCATGGCCCTGGTAGTCCTATTGTAAACCTGAAAGTAAACTTATGGTGAGCATACAAGTATACTCAGTAGGGAAACCTAAAGCTCTCATGCACAAGGGGGGAGACATCCTAATGTCCCGTGAAAACAACATAAGAAACCTAGCAAGGAATTCTATCCACCCAACCTCATCAGCCACACTCACCAAAAACACAATCACAATAGGTAGTAGTATATAAGAACAAGAGTATTGGGTACCCCGCACCATTTCCCTTTAGTTAGCTGCTCTTCCTAACGGCGAACGTCCTGACGCTGCCACACTCTCCCCGCCCGCACACACCCGGGCCTCACTACCACGTATCCCGCCCGCACACACCTAGGCCTCACAACCATGTATCCCGCCCGCACACACCTGGGCCTCACAACCACATATCCTGCCCGCACACACCTGGGGATCATCCCAATGATTCTTGGGAAATAGTAGAACCTACCTGAAGAGTCTTGGGCTAAATCCACCCCAATTGAAACCTACTCAAAGAGTCTTAGGTGTAAGTTCAACTCAAGCCATCACAGCCTAGGGGAGATGGAGCAGGAAGGAGCTAGTATCTAAGGGAAAACACCCTCTCCATGAAATGGGAGTGTTCGGCACTAAGTGATCAACATGGGTGGGGTGCGATAAAACAAAAAAGATACAGATATATATATGTATATCAAACACACATCCCAACCTATGGCTTCTAAATAGAGAAACTGAGCACGTTCCTCGGCACTGCTACTACGAAGCATGCATACAACAACCAACCCCAAACCCATTTCGTTTTTTACGTTTCAGCAGAAATAGTTTATTTAGTTCCTTAACTACTAGGCAACTATCCACAACCAACCACATCGATCGTTCATAAAACATATCCCTGCCATCCACAAATCAAGTTGGGAAAACACAAGAAACAAAACCAAGCCCTTATTATCAACTAACCATCCCATTTATTATTAATTCCATTCCATTACCAAGCCCCACCATTCATTAACTCTTTCTCTTTTTATTTATCATTCATAACCCACTGTTTTTTCACATTCAAACCCATCCCTGCAGCCCCGCTGCCAACTTCCATAACCACAACTACACCTTACATCATTATCCCTTTAATACCATTTATCGCAGCCCTGCTACCCATTACCAACACAACATTCACACCAACCCACAACCAAGTCAACCGCAGCCCCGCTGCTCACCCTATCCAAAACAACCCACAAAACACCCCCATCAGATGCCACGTATCCAAACCAACACCAACATGTTTATTATTCCATTTTTTTTAACCGGGGTGACCACACAAGGGTTCCAGATTTTCATTTAATCAGCCAACTTTACGTGATTAACCAAATTCCACATTCCGCAAAGTTTCCATCAATAAGAAAATCCAGAAGGAGAGGGAAACATTAAATTGCATAAGCAAAGTCCCCCAACGACCATGATGTTCAGTAGGTAGAAGCTCATTCAATTCACAACATAATATCACAGGATATAAAAAGTAACTGCATTCACAAACTTCCCATCCCCGTTTATAAGACAGTTATTATCTTTATTAAACCAGTTCAAAAGTGTTTCACATAAAAAAGAGAACACCCACCCCGCATTATTCACAAACTACAGAGACTAAGGTAAGATCCCTACCTCAACAGGTTCTGATCGCAACGCTCCCTCGGATCAACCTTAGAAGACGTCTGTTGGTGTTCGTCACTTCTGTAGGGTCCCGAAAAAACCTCCTTGGGTGGAAGTTGGAAAGGAAAGGCTGAAGGAAGGACAATAGACCCAGTCTCGGATGTTCGGCCTCGTTGTTATGATCCAGTGGCCGCTGACGGATCGTAAATCGGAGCTCGGACGAAGAAGTTATGGAAGAAAAGGAGCATTCGAGTCTCTTGGGAGAGCTCTACTTAGAGGAATGGGGAGGAGAGGAGTGAGTTGAAAAGAAGGAGGGGACCCCTCCTTTTATAGGCGTGAAAAGAAAAATTACACGGCATGTATTTTATGGTACACGGCCTGTACTAGGTTTTTTTACATGGTCTCCACGCGGCTTCCAACACGGCTCTACGGCCGTTGACTGGTCAACACATGGTTTGAGGGTAACGCATACGCAGGGAGGGACTACACGGCATGTAGTTTAGACACACGGCGTGTACCCATTTATTGCACATGACAAGGACATAGCTCTAACAAGGCACACAGCCGTTGATTGGTAATGCGTACGCGGGGAAGGTCTACACGGCGTGTAGTACTGGACACACATCGTGTACCCATTATTTCACACAGCAAGGACACGGCCTTCATCACGGGGTATACCCGGAAAGGGGGTACACGGCGTGTACTCAAACTACACAGTGTGTAGTTTCAGAATTATGGAAAGTGTGGGAAAAGTCCATTTTAACCTCCAGAACACTTCTTGGACTTCTTTTTTACAAAGGAATGAGCCGGAGAGGTCCGGGCCATTACAAATCAGACATATTACTAATATTTTAGGATGAACATTTTTTACAAAACATGATGGGGAAAGAGCCTCAATTTGGAATTTATTAGCCAAAAACGTCCTAACAGCTTTCAGACGTGAATGCAAGAATTTTCATGGCCCTGATTCTGTGGGGTTTGGATGTATATGAGGTTTGAGAACCATTTTAGGCATACAGAGGCAGGTGGGGACACTCATGGGGATGAATTTACCTTTGGTTGATGATTGTTTTGTAGGAAAAGTATGTGGAGCCATCAGAGGATAATGTACATTGTCCTAAAAAGGTGTCTGCATGACATTGGACTTCCATCTTTGATGGCCTAGTAGAATTCACAACACCTTGGGTTTTTTTGAGGTTTGGGTACATGGTGGATGGCCTGCCTGAGGAATGAAGTTTGAAAGTGTTAGGGGAATTCGTGTTGTCTTTGAATGGTAAATCAATCCCACATGATTTTTACTTGTGTAAGGGAGGTCCAATGAATGGTACAATTTAACATCACACATCTAGGACACTTGAAATATTTTATGGGAGATAATTTTTCTCTAATTAAAAGAGAGTATGTGATTCATTGGTTCAATTTTAAATTCCATTTATGTTTGGGAATTCAAAAAAAGGAATGATATGTAACTCATTATCCATGAAGTTTTTCCAAATCCGGGGAGTCAGATGGGACATTAATTTCATACAAGCATGAAGAAACTAGAAAGGACTCTCATGAGGACAAATTTTCCTTTGATTGATGGTCGTTTTGGAGGAAACATATGTAGATCCACTGGGGCAGGATGTGCGAAGTCAAACAAAGGCATCCGTAAGACACTGGCCTTCCATATTGGATGTCCATGAAGGACTTTTGAGATTGGGACCATTCTGAACATGACATATAGCCTATAAAAAGTGGTGCACCTAAGCATGTTAGGGGACATTCCATTGGCTGAACATTTCTGGGAAAATCTGAAATAAGTGGGGGAATTTTCTTTTTATATGTGCATCGGCTTCACGCATATGGATGGTGTATCTTTATTTTAAAGAAGCCTTAAAAGAGACCATAGGTGAATCGGGCTACAATTTTCTGATATTTCTAGAATAGGGGTAGGAAATATAATGTAAACCATGACTTTGAGGGCTCTTGAATCAAGAGGAAAGTCACGAGGCATGGAATCCATCTTGTGTACTAAGGTAGGAGAGGAATCTCTTGAGAACAAAATTACCTTTGGTTGATGGTCGTTTTGTAGGAGACATATGCAGAGCCACTAGGCCATGATGTGCATAGTCATAAAATGGTGTTCACAATACATTGTCCTTCCATATTCAATGGCCATGTAAGATTATAGAGATTCAAGATTACTCAAAACATGGAGTATGATGTATGGAAGGAGTGTATATGTATACAATAGAAACATTCGGGAAATGATTATCTTATGGGACATGGTATTCACATAAGTAGATCTAGCTTATATGTAGGGTGAGGCATTCATCCCATATTTGGATTACCCTATAGTTTAAAGTCGTATAACCAGGACATGGGGTTGTTTATGGGGAAGGATCTATGACATGCCTTTTAGGGTCGTGCTACTAAGACCAAACTCCTCGACTGATTTTCCATGATGTCATGGGGGATCACTTACTGAGGTCCCTAAGCTCACGTGAGCATTGATCCGTTTGAGAAACAAAGAATTACAATGATTCCATATAAACACTTAAGAAATGGTAGGGCACATTTTATACCTAAATAAATGCTACGCAGTATAATGTCATGCAGTCAGGACACTTCTGGCCTTGCAGTTTACAGTTGTGCAGTGAGGACATTATAATGCGCACATTAGAGTCATGAAGTGAGGACATTATTTCATGATGTTTAGAATCATGTAGTGAGTAGATTTTCTTATGTACTTTAGAGTTATGCAGTGAGGAAATTATGTTGTCCAATTTAGATTCATTCTGCAATGAAATTATGTTATCCCAAAGACCATATATAGCTTTGAGTTATTTGTGGTTGGGATATTCTGAAATTCCATAGACATGAGTGAGGATAGAAGGTGTAAACCATTGTCCTGGGGGCTGGGGGAATCTTGGATTAAAAGTAATGACAATGGTCTTATGATCCATTGGGTGTAATGAGGTAGGGGAGGACTCTCATGAGGATGAATTTTCATTTGATTGATGTTCGTTTTGTAGGAAATATATGCAGACCCACTGGGGAATGATGTTCATAGTCAAACAAAGGTGTCCACAAGACATTTTCCTTCCATATTCGATGGACATGAAGGATTGTGGATATCCAAGATATCCCGAAGTATAGAATTTGAAAAACGTGTAAGATATGTCTGGGGATGTAAGAAATACCATGACCAAGATCATCCATGAAATATGGAAGCTTATACATAGATCTAACTCATATGTATGAGGAATAATGATCCATTAACTCCTTATGATTGTTGGAATACAATTTTAATTTACATCATCTCTTAGAATTTGTTTTGAATGAAATTGGGGCCATGTTTGTGATCTTGTAACGTTGAGAATCAAGCTACACCTGACTCTTGAGAGACCTAGAAGTTTATTGTCTCGTGATTAGAAAATTTCATGGATTCCCATGTAAAAGTATGACCTATTAATGAAGGAAGGGGAATTTTTTTTGGCAGATGGGCCAGGATGTCAAAATAGGCTACCACTACGTATCCTGGAAGGGCAGGAATCAAGCCATACGTAGTTCTAAATGGTCCCTACAAAGTTCGATCCATGTGTAGGGACATGAGATAGCACTTTTTATTGTTGATGGTTGGGCCTGGATGTTAAATTCGAGTGTCACTACATATCCACCAAGGGTAGGAATCAATCCATACATAGTTCTAAATGTTCATGATAACGATCTGACTCAGACATAGGTGTATGGGAATTTTGGGTTTCAACTCATATGGGTGTCATCTCTATCATATTAATTTCTATTTTTTTACGTAAGGGATTACTTACCACTAATCTTAGGATCATTTGAGTTATACTCACTACAAGAAAGATGGAGCAAGAAGGATTTCCATCATAATATGGGGAGATATGGGATATGATAGAGGAATTTTGTTGTGGGGGATAGGTCAAGGGTTGATGCATCACTACACATCCCTGTGATGAATTGTAATCAAAGTGTATATAGTTCATTAGGGACCTCGTAGTTTATCGACATGCAATTGGGACGATTTATACTCTCCAGTTTAACATCTTGCAGCAAGGATACTATGATGTGATGGATAGAGTCATGAAGAAAGGTTATTGGAATCAGATTTTAATGTTGTGTTGCATGGACTAATACCATTCAGTTTAATGTCATGTGGTCAGGAAGATGACTCATAGTTTAGGGTCATAGTGTTTAGACCAACTACGTCACTGTTACCCGAATTACTTCTTCAGAAACCCCTCATTGGTGGGATCCATGATGAGTTGTCCATCCATTGATATCAAGGCTTATGCTCCATTGGAATTGACCGTATGTATGATTTATTGTCCCTCCCACTTTGACTCAAGCTTTTGGGGATTCTTCCCAAGTATCATCATGGTTCTGAGGACAACCACCATATCTCCCTTGAGGAATGACCGAAGGAGAACCATTTTGTTGAAGGCTCATGAAATCTAATTTTGGTAGAATTTCAAATGGTGAAACGTTTGCATCCATTTCACATAATGCTACTCCAACTCATTAAACTGTCTCTAGGACTGCTCATCAATGGCCAGTTGTTCACAAATGGCCACACAAATTGATGTAACTTGAATTTCAATAGTAAAAACAGTCTCTGGCTCATATAGTAGTGAGTATGGGGTTTCCTGGTTGGTAGTACAGGTGGAATTTCTTTAATACCATAAATCATGAAGGATATTTTATAGACATGACTGTGTATCCTTATCTACCATGTTTTAGTTTATATTGGATAGAGTCTTGTTATAAGACTCTATCATTCCATTGGTCGCTGCATGGTAGTGGGATAAACAGTTGGCTTTGATTTTATACTCCTGGTATAACTTGTCTATTTTAGCAGAGCAGAAGTTGGTTCCGTTGTTCATCAGTATTGTATGTGGGACACAAAATCTTGTAATGATGTTGTCCTTTATAAATATAACAATTATTTTCTCCCCGAATTCTTTATAGGTTATTGTTTTGTCCCATTTGGAAAAGAAGTCGGTTTCTATGAGAATTAACATGAATTTATTGGATGTGGCTGGTGGATATGGTCCAACAACATTCATCCCCTAGGTGTAAAATGGAAAGGCATACTTAGTTGTGTAATGTAGTTCTAGGGGTCAGCGAATAAAATTGGTATGAACAAGTAAGGAATGGATCTTCATGGTGAATATGGATCAATCCTATATAATACTGAGCTAATAGTATCTAAGCCTTCAGATTTGATGGGAGAGCATGGGTGTAGATTAGGGTGCTCCAAAATCTCTAGTGAGAAATTATTTCATGATGGCAGCAGTCACTTCTCCATCGATGCACCTCTGAAGGTCTCTGTCAAGTAATTGTTTATAGAGAACATTTTGTTCATTTACTCTATTTTAGAAGACAATGTTCACTGCCCATCTGCTGATCTATTCTCTTCTAGCCCTATATGGTGGGAGTTCCCCACTCTAGAGGTAATTTTCAATGGGAGTCATCCAGCCGGTGGTGAGACCATAAGGCTTAGAAATGGGGTTACTCTCATCAATTTCATGTGTATTGTTCTAAATAAATGACAATAGCATATGATGGTGGGAAAAGCTAATATCCATTTCATCTCGATCTAGAGCAGCCTTGGTTGTAGTTGCATTTACCAATGCATTCGATTGAGCATTTTGCGATTAGGGGACATAGGTCAGCATTGGATCTAATGGTAATTCTACCATTAGTTCCTAAACCTAGTTCATCAAAGGGGCCAATAATTCTTTCATAATGGAATATTCATTGTTTAATTTTTTGATGACCATCTCAGAATCAACTTTTATCATAAGGTGTTTGGCTTGTGCACGATGTGCCAACTCTAGGCCTGCAATGAGGGCCTGATATTTTGCTTCATTATTTGTGTGTCCCTATAAAAGTATAAATCAGTAAGGAAATATTGCCTTCTCAGGGGATATGAGTATAACTCTCATACCTTGAGCTTGGGATCCACCATCATTTTCCCTATTGGGCTTCTATAAGGACCATCGAAGTACATTTTCCATGCATGTGTGTCTTCTAGGATGGATAACACTTCTTCATCCCAGTGATCAGCATCCAACAGGGTTCTTTATTCTGAGGGGTTATTCTCTTGGATGTTTGTTGTCATCTAGACTTTGATGGCCTTTTAAAGATGTACCATATGTCAAACGATTATTGGATGACTTCCCGCTATGATATTCATCTAGTTATCATGGGATGATCGATGATATACTTGAGTGGGTTTCATTGGGAGACCAGACTGACCTCATGGTGCTGCAGGTAATGCCTGAATTTCTAAACCATGAAGATTAAAGCTAGCCATATCATTTTTATTCTTTAATACCGAGTCTCAAAAATGATCATTATTTGGCTGACGTAATAGTGAATATTCGTTTTTCTGAAATCATATTTCTGTGCGAGGAAAGGGCCTAATGACCATTACAAGGTGGTTACGTACAAAAGGAGTCATCTCCCCTCAACTGGCGGCATCAACATCTATTGGATTAGGAGATATCTTTTGAGATTTTTCAACGCTTATTGACCATCATTATCCCACTTATATGTAATCCTATTATCTATTAACCCTATTAAAGGTAAATATTTACTCGCAAGTTTGGCTACAAAGAGTTGGATGTAGACCTCATTCCCCTAAAGACCCCTCAACTCAGTGAGGTTATGAGGATTCAACATGACAAGGATGGATTTTGTCTACTCATGGTTGACATCTATGTCACAATGGTGTACAACGAAGCCATGAAAGTTTCCAAATGTAACTCTAAAGGAACACTTTAGGGGATTTATATTAAAAAAGTGATTTCACTGTATGTTTAAGACAGTTTCATGATCTATAATGTGGTTTAAGAACTATCAAAATTTAACCTCCATATCATTGACATAGAACTTGACAAAATTTACCAGGATGGATTTGGAAATGCGATGCATGGCACACTGATATGTAGCATTGTCATTTGTTCAACCAAAGGGCATCACCTTATAACATAACACTCTCTGAGTGGACCTGAAATCAATAGATTCTTCATCTCCTTTGACCATTCAAATCTAGTTGTATCCATAATATCTATCCATGAAAGATGGGGCTTGATATCCAGCGGTCACATCAATCAACAAATACATGATTGAAACTCGATAATCATTTTTCGTTCAGTGTTGATTGAGGTCTATGAAGTTGATAAAGGCTCTAATCTATCCATTAAACTTTTTTATATTCACTATGCTTTCCATCGTGACCAGATATTTGACTTCTCAGATTAAGTTATCTTTGATTATCTATTCAACTTCAGCCTCTAGTGTGGAGTCATGCATCGGGTGGGTCATTCTGACTACCTACTTATAGCCACGATGGTCTTTCGGAAAACCCAGATGATGAGTGGAACCCTCAGGATCAAGGAAATTAATTTTCTTGTAGTTCCAGGAAAACACATCTCAATTATTTTTTAGGAAGGTGGTATATGCTTCTTGCACCTCGAATGGGATTTCCACACTAATCATAGTGGTCTATGGGTCATATTTGATTCCTAGTTTTATCTCCCTAAGTTCATCGTCTGTAGTGGAGACACCTTCTTCGATTGAAGAAGGGGAATCTAGGAGGTCTTATTGTTCTTCTACATCTTTATCATCCACTTCATAATCTTCTTCCTCTTCTTATATAGAGATAATTCTCAAGATGAGCTCAACGATGTTGGGAGATAAATCATCTTCTACCTTGGTGAGTAAGGCATGAACTATCTAGGGTCAAGTGGACATGCTAGGAGTGTCATTGTAAGGGCTTTCCCAGACATCATAGGATTCATTCTACTCTTTGGTGTCTTTGGACATAGTTTCCATAAAATAAATCATGAATACAATTGGGTCAGTAACTGATCTTGAACTTATGCATTCAACTTGGTTGATGGGTAATACATACTCTTACCGAAGCTATTGGAGGGGATCGGTGGGAGCCATTTCCAATCCATTTGGGGTAGTGGACCACTCAACGTAGTTGGCCAGTTTCTTCATCACATTCAATTCATAGAACCTGATATCAATGAAATGTGACTCATGGGATTCGAATGAGGATTTATTGTTGTGAAATATCCCATTACTACCATTATTTAAATATTTGAATCAATGATGGTATGAAGGCATAATTTAATCATGTTAATGAAACCAAGGCCTCCCTAATCGGAGTGTGAAGGCCATATTTTGTTGCACTACAAGAAACTCATAATCAGTCACGAGATCTCCAATCCTAGTTTCATGCTTAATTTGTCCCAATGGTTTCTTCTTGATTTTTTTATATCCATGAAGAGTTGTGGTGAATGGTTCTAAAATTTCCTCAACATAAACCAATTGATGATGTATTCACAACGGGAGGAGGTTGACACCAAATCCATTGTCAATGAAAATTATTCGAATATAAATTATATTTATCTTACCAAACACATATATTGGTTTTATATTCCCTTTCACGATGGCATGTGCATCCTTTTCTGTGAAGAATACAATGACGTGGAATTATTTTGGATTGGTCTTGGTCTGATAGCCTTCGGTCGTAGCTACTTTGGCCTTAAATTCATTGGGACTTTGTCTTGCATCGATTATTGCCTCCCAAAGGTCTGTGGATAGACTCAATGAATCCATGATTGATAGGTTTTTCGGTACTGAGGATATATGGTTTAGAATATCATATTTCCTCTCTAAAGGTCAGAACTTCCAAGATCGTGGATTCTCTTTTATGTACACTTTAGGTGCTTGAGTATTGGATGTAGATGGTTTATCTTATATGACTTAAGCCAGTGTCATTGTAGTACTTCCCATGTTTAGCTGAACTGGTACGCATGTACGCCTTGGGTGATTGGATATATGTTCTTCCTCTGAAGGATACTCAATGATGACTGCGATGCGATATCTTCTAGTAGGGGTATATGAACATTTTATTTCCTATTGTTTTTGTTGGAGGGTCCTACCAATATTTTCCACAATGATAATGGTTTGATCATAGGTGTTCTAGGAATCTGACTCATGTGATGATCATTCCATCTAAGAAAACGTTGGCCTCTGCGGCCTCTTCATTCGGCTCTCTGATTGGACACAGGGAATTCGAGATTGCGGCCATAGTCTCCATGAAATAAGTTTTACATAAATTTAATGAAATTAATGGATCCTAAGATAAGTTCTTGATTTCAAAATTCTTCTCTTGGACTATCTACTTTTGATGGTACCATTTAATGGGGCAGTCCCCATTGTACCTTTTGGGGGGGAGGCACGTGTAACCATGTCTTCTTGCATGAAGTCCAAAATTATCAAGACTACCTTTGTATTTGGTTTCAGTTCATCGTATGGCTCTTGTTTTATTCCCTTCTCACCCTTAGAGAGATTCAGGGTTGGGGATAATGATTGTGTTGCATTAGGAGCTATTTGGGGCATGTTTGGTCACCTCAAATAGGCCTAGAGGATTCCATGTTCTTGGTTGACTATTTTTTGAGTCATCCAACTATCAAATTATTTTCCCCTTTTTGCTGGTGACTGCTTTCCCCTCCTCTTTCTCTCATGGGACTAAGGTAGAGATATACACCCCTTTTGCTGGTGACGAACCCAACTTGACTTTTTCATAATTCAAAATCTTTTGTACGAGATCCTTGAACATGATCCACTCTTGGATGGTGTGCCCTAGTATCCAGTGATAGGGACAATTATCGGATGGTACTCACGACCCAATTCATCAGTTCGATTTGGATCTAGTAGTTGGACTAAGATAAAATTTCTAGTGGCTATGAAGTAGTCACAGGCATGGATATCTCATAATGAGTATAATTTAATTCCTTGTTCCTCAAAATGATTTTTTTAGCAACCCTTATCTCATATTTTCATGGACTAGGTTGTTATTGGAATCCATGGGGTCCGACATGGTTTGGTAAGGTCTCTCAACTGGAGCTCGTTCCATGGGGGGCTTAAGAGTGACATAAGCCTCTTCATCTTTTCTAGTTCTTTTTTCCTGGGGCTGATGGGACCACTTCGGAAATGTGATTGGCCCACTATAAGAAGTCTTTTTTCCTTTGGATAATGATAGAGAAATCTCAAAACCCCATTTGGTACTTTATTAGGATGATATTTGTTATAAATTCATCAAGTAGGTTATTGATTCAAATAGATAGCATTACATCATGGGGGAGAGACTAGTTCAGGTAATAAGTTAGGCATTTTTATATGGCAATAAATTTAAAAACCCATTAATTCTCTCACTACTTGTAGTTCATGAGATCACTGACCATTTTATTAGGCAATGTAAAACTAAATTGGAAGAGAAGCTGTCAGCAGAGGTCCTCACATCCCATGATTGAGTTAGATTTAAAGATAGTATACTATACTAAGGGTGAACCCTATAGGTTTCTCCTGAAGCACTTGAGTTTTAATATATTTCTAATCTGGGGTGCCCATCATGGGATCACAATAAGAGGAATAGTAAATTAGATAATGTTATGGGTATCACGAACCATTGAACACTAGGAATATATAGTTTCTGAAGTTTGGAGGTGGCAGAATGTTGCACACCCAATCAGGGCAGGGATTGTTCTCTGGTTGTATCAGAGTGTTCCACCCTTCCATGGATACTAGTCAATCCTTTAGTTGCTTGATTTTATTCAAGAGCCCTTGATGCATATCATGCCAGAAATGACCTTGGGTGGGTGTAGTCGGGGCCAATGATGGGCATTCCTTCGCTACTAGTATTTAATGTAGATACCCAACTAGGGGCATCCTTTGTGGGTTATCTAGAATATACTCTTGATGCTTTCCTTATGGAGGGAAGTATTGATGTCCTTCTATGTCCGGATTAAGTATGTTGATGATCCCGGTGCTAGATTAGATGTGAATCTAAGGTTGAATTCATTTTCTAGGATGAGTTAATTTTGTAGGGGAACCTCTTATGGGAACAACTATTGATGTTCCGTTGGGAGAAGACATTTATAAAGGTATATCCCTCAATATAGCTCGACATTAATTCTATTGTGATCTTTACATTCTTCCTACCACGTGGAGAATCATTCCTTGATAGTGAGGGACACATTCTTAGGGGGAGGATGAGGTAGTTTTTAGATAAACATGGATTTATTATTCTCCTTTTGGGGGGTTCATGAGGTAGGTAATGACAGATTAAATAAGGGGGAACCAAAATTTAGTACCGCTCTATAGTTATAGGTTTGCACACCATCAGGCTCAGTGTATAATTCCTCAAGGAGGGAACCATCTTTTCATTTATCCTCTCCCTTTGTATCATTTCTTGTGAGAACCACAGAGTTGATGTTTACCACATTCACTAATGCATATGGCATTGGGGGTGGTGTATCTGGTTCCGAATGGTTAAAAAGATTTCTATGTCCTTTTTTGCAGTTTCTCCTTCTATTTTGCATTATTCATCAGGTTTCTTGGAGAAACTTTTCCTGAACAGAGCCCTAATCTAAGCTTATAATGTAAGTTTGTCTTGAAGGGTACGAACCATGAGATGGGGTGGAATGGGTGACCTATCTTCTCATCGTTTTTTCCAGATGGGAGAATAGAGACGTTTGTTGTACCGGAACATGATGTAAAAATTCCTCTAGCCCTATGAGTTAGGGTTTCTCCCATTATTCTATTGATGCACTAATTATCAGATTTGTAGGCCTTACGGGGGAACATGGAGTTAAAAATTCCCCCATCCCTACAGGCTAGGGTTGTTCTCGAATTACAGTGGTAGACACCACTATTTCCACCTTTTTGATTTCACATACTTCTATATGGGTGTGAGATGAGTAAGGAGGTGGACACACATAAGATTTATGGGCTTTTCAGGACATGAAAACTGGTTTCTAGTGGGCTTTCATTAGGTTGGAATCCTGCTAGCTGTTCTCGGTTGCCTGCCTTAGAACCTTTTCGATGGCTTGAGCTTGTTGGACCTGATGCTTTTGAGACTTACTCTGGGATGATTTCTATTGATTATTACGTCTTTCATGTGCATGGATTTCATTTTATTAATTCCCATTGGTAATGACAGTGCAATATTTTATTTCCAATGAGGTTTTTTGGACAGGATGTGGGGTGAATTGTAGAGAACCATGATCTCTCGATCCCTGAATATGAACTCCATACGGGGCATCACCAATGAGGTATTTAAACTTGTGTTGTGAATAGATGAAATCCAGTTCATGGTTTTTCTTTCACCTTTATGGTCATGGATGACTTGTAGATGATAGGGATTATAGGTCAATTAGATGATGACACTCCCCTAACATGTTGATAGGTATGTATACCATTCATTGGGAATTCACATTTCTTTTAGCTAGCTAAGTGTAGAGACCCGAAGCTTGACGTACATGGACATTACATTACTTTTGAGGAATACTTAATACATAACAAGAACCAATACTCAAGGACTGTAATAGTTTAGTGTCTTTGGAAACTTGGAACAAAATCTTCTAATCGTGGTGAAAGATCTTCAACATCTCCCATAAAGATCTTCCCCTTTTGTTTTCTTACCTAAAACCTTTATTTAAATCCTGGGGAAAAGAAAACATATAAGGGGAGAGATCAAATGCTCAGTAAGGGTAAGCATGGAGAAAATAAAACAAACCGTATACATTTGAACTTAAAAACATGATCATAATGATTAAACATGAAAATCTTGAGCAATGAGATAAAACATGGAAGTACATAAGGCATAGATCATAATGGAACATCAATCATGATAAAATAGCATGGGAATAAAACTTGTAATTATGGAAAAACATTAAGCACATGATATGATTTCCATAGTAGCCAATGCATTGCTTCCAAGACCATCTTAGTGGACAAAGTCCCTTACTGAACCAGGTTTACTTTCCGTTCCAGCCCTGTATTACTAAACCAGATTTACTTTCCATTTCAGCCATGTCTATCTCATGAGATTTAAATCTTTACCCAATGCATTTCAGGGAGATATAGGTCTCACCCATCTCATAATGAAATCATTATTACTTGTGCCACAACATAAACATAAATCATTTATTATAACCCAATGAATAAAATGGGATTCATAAACATCATCCCATCATAACATAATTCGTATAAAACAAATGGATATCATTTCATCATAAGAAAAGTGAAACCATTTAAATCATAGAGCCATTATACTTGAAACATACACATCTGAAATAATTTCATCTTAGATGGAAAATAGTTTTGATAAAACACTTGAAATGAAATCTTGAGAAAAATATCCTTTCTTCTTCAAAATCATTTCTTTTTAGAAAACATCATGAAATTTTAAAAGAAAGATATTTTTTGGAAAATAGTCATTAAATCTTTTGGAGGATTCTTCAGGAAAATAAGGCTTTATAAAACCGTAAAAGTCCTTTCATGACGTATAAGTTAAAAAAACATTCTTCTCGTACTTTTGTCGAAAAGGTCAAAAAATACCTTGTATGGTAAACAAAAAAAATATTCCTTACATACGATGTAGTAAAAGTAAAAAATGGGTTAAACGGACTTTAAACATACATGAAACCATTTTTAGAAAATAGGGACATGGATGATAAATATAACCCCAGTAAATACTTACGAATAAACAATCTCGGATAAAAACGAGATTGAAAAAGTTATCCCTTACAAAGATCTTTTTGAAAATATAATAGATCAATTATGTGTATTCACTATAAGGTCGCATAAAGAAAGTATAAATACATGATAAGATAGAAAAATTCATTTCTCACATAATCAAAGAAAGGCATAAACAAGAAAGAGAAGATCAACCCAAAGAACACAAATTGGGTTAAGATGTTCCCTTACCTCGTGTCTGACTTGACTCGATCATTCTTTAATCTCTTGAATAATAAACCAATGTTAATTTAGACTTTATTAAGAACCTTTTTCAAATTTATTATTCCTTTTAAATCACTTATTACCATGTTATAAAATTATGTAACCATTTAAGTCAATAATGTTCATTTTGTCGATATTTGGTACTGGAGTCAAAAATGGACTTCTTGTAATTACATGTTGTTCATGTGGTAAAAGGTTAATTATATCCAGAATGATATTCATGATTTATATATCATATATATATCATATATATCCAGCATATACATGTATTTATAATATTACATAGCATATGGAGGTAAGAAATGAAATGCACCGTTCATAGAGACGGTAAGCCGTACGTACGCATGAACGCTACTTTCATTTCTATTTATTATTTTAATGGAATAGTTACATTATAATTCCAGTATAATATCATATATAATATCATTAACACCATCCTTTATACATCCCACATAAGGCATTAATGAATCACATCACTTTGAGGGGGTGGTAGTCCCCACTTCCTCAAATGAGATTATCGTATTTACCCACTATGGAAACCATAAAGGCTTGATATAATTGGGAAGTAAATAAGAATAAGGAAATAATAAACATAATATATATCATATATAAATACAGTTCCATCATAATGGCCACCATGAGAGGTGGTAGGAGAAAATCGAACAATCATCATTTTGTGAGGCATTAGTTTGCCATCCACAGAAACATTATGTTCTTCATCCATTAGATAGAGGTGTGTGTAAGTGTAGTAAGAATAATTCTCATAACAATGTCATGGTATATTTAGGATACTGGTTTTGTTAAAAAATAATGGATTAAAAAGAGTTTAGGGGTTGGAGAAGTAGAATAAAAGAAAACAATTTAAGAGAAACTATTACCTTTAATTTGGGTAACTTTTTTTGGTTTGAACCAAAAGGACTTCTTGGAGTGCCTTATGCCTAAGGTAAGGCTTCTAGGTGGAGGAGAGGGATGTAGGGAGCTTAATTGGGTAGAAATTGGACGAGAAAACCGGCTTGATAGGTGTGAGTAATTAGATAGAAATGGTCTCCTTTTATAAGGGAGAGGAGGGGCTCTTTAAGAAATAGTGAAAATATTATTTTATAATATTATGTTATTCGGTTTCTAATGGTCAAAAAATAGTTATAGTCTAAGCTAAGATGACTAATGGTAGAAATATAATCATCCAATAAGAATTGGACCTGTTTTGGATAATATTTTAATCATTATAATCTTATTTATTTAAATCATTTATTAATGAGGTAAATACGACATCATTATTGTGTCATAACTAATTTAATTCATGTGATGTCTAAAAATTATGAAAAAAATACCATGATGTAGGAAAATTTATTATATTTATAAGTAATATTTATAGTCGAAAATATGACTTATATAATACCATAAAAAATTAATTTACTAAAAGATTTTTGTTAATGTCAATTTTGTCTTTACATTAAATTAATTAATCTAATGTGTCATTGTCTTTCAGAAGTGGCTCCATGGGGTCCCAAAATCGTCCAAAGGATTCCCATTGTCATCCATTAGTCATCCAATAAAGTTTGGACAAGTGTTAAGATAATTTCGAATTATTATAATATTCCTTTAACCTTGAATTACCCTATTTACCTTTAACCACAGTAAATAAAAGTCAAAAGTTACTATTCACGAAAAATTATTTTCATATTATTGAACCACATTTTACTTCTTGATAACAACCATGTATGTCGGAATTTTGAAATTAAATTCATAAAAGTGGTAAAATTTCATTTAAATGAAAGATTCAGTTTTTTAACTACCACTAAGTGGTTTCACTATTCGTCAAAAATTGAAGTTTTTCAGAAAAATACCAAAAATTCAGCCTAAGCTATATTTAACATTCCGAATTCAAAAATTATGTCCATTGTTCCAAATTCAGAAAATATTAGTAGAATTAATTAATTTTAAAATTAATTCCCGTTATCAAAACAAATATCATGTTTTTAAGAAACAATAACTATCAAAAGATCATCACTTGTTTAGGTCCAATTTCAACGTGAAATTAATTCCAATGAGAAACATTGGATTAAATGGTAAAAATATATTCTAATTACACTTTAAAACCAATTAAAAATATAATATAACCAAATAAATTATTGTGATGAAAAAATTTGTTTTTAATTAAAATATAGCGTGTTTTAACTATTCATCAAAATATGAAAGTTATCAGAATAATATGAAAAATGTATCCAAATTAAATTTTTATATCTTCATTACAAGGAAGAATTTTATTTTGTAAAATTTAACTTATAAACACGTCAAAAACTATATTTAATGTGGGTGCGCCATCAAAAGGCGGCAAAACTGCATTTTTTGAAAAATAATTATTTCACCCGAAAAATTTATTTTGTTCTCATACCATGTTCTTGAAAATATGTAAGATGAATAATATTGTTTTAAAATTCAAAATGTGGTTAATAATATTCATAACGGCTATTCCATAATAACAATATATTGTTGTTTAGTGAAACCCTGTATTGCGTACTACACACGCTATCGAGAAAGGTCGTGATTGCGTGTAATGCAAGCCAAGTCAGGGTTGCATGTTGTGCAAGACTCCTTTTTTATTTCGTATAACAGAATCCAACCATATTTAATTTATACATTGAATATATATATATACACTCTAAATGTTGCGTAGAATGACTACTATCAAACGAACTTGAAATTGTGTGTAACACAATCCAAGAATAGTGTTGCATATACTGCAAGATAATACAGTGTTGTGTATAGCACAAGATAATCTTGGTGTAGCATAAAACACATGACATAAAATAAATTAAAAATAATACTTATCATAAAATCTCGGGGTGTTACATTCTACCCCCCTTAAAATTAATTTCGCCCTCGAAATTCTTTGGGGTTATAAATGGTTTAATACTTGAATGTTTCTTTAATAGAAACCCACATCGTAAAAAGGGAATACCAAACCCTATCTTTAAAAACTAAAGTATGAAATGTAACAATTACCCAATTAACTAATCACTGGGTTTCCACATAGGAGAACATAAGAGAAAATATGGATATGGAAGAAAAATCTAACCATCAAGTTCTGATTGAGAGTGATAGAGAACATGGCTATGAAAAACCCCCCAATCACAAATCCATAAATTTGTGATGATCTAAGGTACCATATAATTCATTAGATATAAGAACACTAGGACAACATTTTATTTTCAATATCATTTCCTAAAGTTGATGAATTTGAATTAGAAGAAATACTTACTTTATTTCAGTATATTCTCACTGTTGTTTGTGCCTTAAACAATTTCCACTTCATCTCTTAAAAAATGAAGTTGAATTTTTCATTCTTGAAGTGTTAGAAGATCATGTGATAGAATTATGGGTCATTCCATCTGTCTCAAAGAAAATGTTAGAAAAAGTTATCGAATACATAAGTCCATGTATGGCGCGGTTAATCATATATGATTCAAAAAATGGACTTATACTTCATCTATCATTCCGCTTAATAAAATAAAACTAGTTTCTACTAACCAGGGACTTCCTGTAGGCCAGTGGTAAGAGATAAAGGCCTGTCGCACTTCGGTTGTGGGTTTGATTCCCATAGCCTTGTCCAACATGACGGGTTGTCACCCGTCTTGTAGGTTGTCCTTTTTCTAAAACTAAATTATTATAACATTCCTTCAATAATATCAAAAAAAAGTTCTAGCCTTAAACAATACTATCTAATTTCTAACTTAATACATTCCTATCTTTAGGATTATCCAAAATACTTTTGTCCAATCTTATAGTATAAACAAGACGATTACTAGAAATGTCATCAACCAATCTTGTGAATACCATCATTTATTCCCCATATATCTTATGATATATCTTGTTGGTCACATTCCAAACATGTGAATTCCTTAATCATGTATTCACTTGAAAAATGAATACCCATTGAACCTTAGTGAAAACATGAATGCTGTCAAAAGTTAACTCCTTCCACATACCAAAATCCAAAAATTCTATATACTCAAACCATGATATCACTTTGTCCTTATATTAGTCATGAACTCATTAATACTATCAAACATCTCCTTATCTCCTTATCCCTTCATTATGCGCACATCATCTTTTTTCCAAAAAAAATATCTGAATAACCTTTCATGGTTACCGGTACCATTCATCATATACTTTCAAAACTCAAGCAAAGGCAACAGTGTAACAATCCGTAGATTTTCTTTATTCCATAGTACCATACATTATTCTTGATAAACATACAATCATTACACTACCTTCTTAAACCACTGACTGAGCTTCATCATTTCTTCCATCTCATATATCATTTGTAGTCTCTTCATCATCATCCACATAAATACTACCCATGTGACCATGATGACTCTCTTTATGTAATTTTCCCTTAGGGCATTGGTTTGCATAATGCTCGTACATTCCACATTTAAAGTACTTAACCGTTGTTTATGTCTTAGTAATACCATTATCCTTGTCCATGGTGTTAACTGAACCTTTTCCTTTACAATTACTAGCTTTGTGTCCTTCTTTTCCACACCCAAAGCATCTTATAGTTCCTTTGAAACATTCTCCTTGATTCCTCTTCCCACATGACTTACATGAGAGAAATTGAACTTTTTTTCCACTATGATCATCATGAAACTCCATCTTTCTCTTATTAGCTGAGTCAGGAAACATACCAAAGCTGAGATTATTGATCATATTATGAGATTTATGATTAGGCATAATAACGATGTTTCGCCTTCAAAATCCCATTTCATTTTCTTGATCATAAAGAATATCATTCCATTGTCCATCATATTCTCCATTATCGTGAATCTTCTTGTTTCCAGCCATTTTCTAAAACCCAAAAAGAATAGTGTGAGAGGCAAAAGTCATGATAGGTAAAACCACATAATAAAGGGGGAGTAACTTCAATATCTAACATCTTAGGTTTAATTATAAGATCATTACCATAATTCTAGGACTATAACCTATACTTATACTTAACCTTAGGGGCATCCCTATACATACCTTAGAAATATCTCTAGGGATATCACTAAAGTTTTTGCATCCTAGTTTCCAAAGGTTAACTAATCCTTTCCTCTGCTACCAACTGTAGAGACCCGAAGCTTGACGTACATGGACATTACATTACTTTTGAGGAATACATAATACATAACAAGAACCAATACTCAAGGACTGTAATAGTTTAGTGTCTTTGGAAACATAGAACAAAATCTTCTAATCATGGTGAAAGATTTTAAACATCTCCCATAAAGTTATTCCCCTTTTATTTTCTTACCTAAAACCTTTCTTTAAATCCTAGGGAGAAAAACATATAAAGGGTGAGCTCAAATGCTCATTAAGGGTAAGCATGGAGAAAATAAAACAAACCGTTTACATTTGAACTTAAAAACATGACCATGATTTTTAAACATGAAAATGTTGAGCAATGAGATAAAACATGGAAGTACATAAGGCATAGATCAAAAAGGAACATAAATCATTATAAAATATCATGACAATAAAACATTTAATTGTTGAAAAACATTAAGCACATGATTTCATTTCCATAGTAGCCAAGGCATTGCTGCCAAGACAATCTTAGTGGAAAAAGTCCCTTAATGAACTAGGTTTACTTGCCATTCCAGCCCTGTATTGCTGAACTAGATTTACTTTCCATTTTAGCCATGTCTATCTCATTAGATATAAATCTTTACCCAACACATTGGAAGGATATATAGGTCCAACCCATCTCATAATTAAATCATTCCTACATGTTCCACAACATAAACATAAATCATTTATCATAACCCAATGAATAAAATGGGATTCATAAACATCATCCCATCATTAAATAATCCAAATAAAACAAATGGATATCATTTTATCATAAGAAAAGTGAAACCATTTAAATCATGGAGACATTATACTTGAAACATACACATCTGAAATAATTTCATCTTAAGTGGAAAATAGTTTTGATAAAACACTTGAAATGAATTCTTGAGAAAAATATCCTTTCTTCTTCAAAATAAATTTATTTTTACAAAACATCATGAAATTTTAAAAGAAATAGATTTTTTGGAAAATAGTCATGAAATATTTTGGAGGAATCTTCATGAAAATAAGGCTTTATAAAACCGTAAAAATCCTTTCATGCCGTATAATTTAAAAAAACTTTCTTTTTATACTTTTTCCGAAAAAGTCAAAAAAAATACCTTGTATGGTAAACAAAAGAAAGATTCCTTACATACCATGTAGTAAAAGTCGAAATGGGTAAAAAGGACATTAAACATATATGAAACCATTTTTAGAAAATAGGGACATGGATGATTAATATAACCCCAGTAAATACTTACGAATAAACAATCTCGGATAAAAACGAGATTGGAAAAGTTATCCCTTACAGAGATCTTTTTGAAATAAAATAGATCACTTATGTGTATTCACTATAAGGTCACAAAAAGAATGTATAAATACATGATATGATATAAAAATTCATTTCTCACATAATCAAAGAACCACATAAACAATAAAGAGAAGATAAACCCAAAGAAAGGAAATTGGGTTAAGATGTTCCCTTACCTCGTGTCCGACTTGACTTGATCGTTCTTTAATCTCCTGAATAATAAACCAAAGTTAATTTCTAATTTCTTAAAAACCTTTTTCAAATTTATTATTCCTTTTATATCACTTATTACCATGTTATAAAATTATGTAACCATTTAAGTTAATAATGTTCGTTTTGTCAATATTTGGTACTTGAGTCAAAAATGGACTTCTTATAATTACTGTTGTTCATGTGGTCAAAGGTTCATTATATAAAAAATTATATTCATGATTTATATATCATATATATATCATATATATCCATCATATACATGTATTTATAATATTACATAGCATATGGAGGTAAGAAATGAGATGCACCGTTCATGGAGACGGTAAGTCGTACGTATGCATGAACACTAGTTTCATTTATATTTATTATTTTAATGGAATAGTTATATTATAATTCCAGTATAATATCATATATAATATCATTAATGCCATCCTTTATACATCCCACATAAGGAATTAACGAATCACATCACTTTGAGGAGGCGGTAGTCCGCACTTCCTCAAATGAGATTATCGTATTTACCCACTATGGAAACCGTAAAGGCTTGATATAATTGGGAAGTAAATAAGCATAAGGAAATCATAAACATAATATATATCATATATAAATACAGTTCCATCATAATGGCCACCATGAGATGTGGTAGGAGAAAATCGAACAATCATCATTTCGTGAGGCGTTAGTTTTCCATCCACAGAAACATTATGTTCTTCATCCATTAGATCGAGGTGTGTGTAAGTGTTGTTATAATCCTTCTAATAAAAACTTCCTAGTCTATTTAGGATATTTTTTTTACAAAATAAAGGATTAAAAATAGTTTTGGGATTGTATAAGTAAAATGAATGAAAACAATTTAAGAGAAATTGTTACCTTCAATTTGGGTAACTTCCTTTGGTTTGAACCAAAAGGACTTCTTGGACTGCCTTCTGCCTAAGGTAAGGATTCTAGGGGGAGGATAGGGATGTAGGGAGCTTAATTGGGCAGAGTTTGGATTAGAAAAATGGCTTGAGAGGTGTGAGGAATTGGATAGAAATGGTCTCCTTTTATAAGAGAGAGGTGGGGCTCTTTAGGAAAGAGTGAAAATATTATTTTATAATATAATGATATTTGGTTTCTAATGGTCGAAAAATCAGTATATTTGAAGATAAGTGACTCATGGTCGAAATATAATAATCCAATTAGAATTGGACATGTTTTGGATAATATTGTAATCATTATAATATTATTTATTTAAATCCTTTATTAATGAGGTAAACACTGCATCATTATTGTGTCATAAATAATTTAATTCATTTAATGTATAAAAATTATTAAAAAACTACCGTGATGTAGGAAATATTTTTATATTTATAATGAATATTTATAGTCAAAAATATGACTTATATAACACCATATAAAAATTAATTTACTAAAAGATTTTTGTTAATGTCAATTTTGTCTTTACATTAAATTAATTAATCTAATGTGTCAGTGTCTTTCATAAGTGGCTCCATGGGGTCCCAAAATCGACCCAAGGATGCCCATGGTCGTCCATTACTCATACAATAAGGTTTGGACAAGTGTTAAGGTAATTTTGAATTATTATAATATTCTTTTAACCTTGAATTATCCAATTTACCTTTAACCACAATAAATAAAAGTCAAAAGTTACTATTCACCAAAAATTATTTTTATCTTATTGGACCACATTTTACTTCTTGATAACAACCATGTATGTAGGATTTTTGAAATTCAATTCACAGAAGTGGTAAAATTTCATTTAAATGAAAGATTCAGTTTTTTAACTACCACTAAGTGGTTTCACTATTCATCAAAAATTGAAGTTTTTCAGAAAAATACCAAAAATTCAGCCTAATCTATATTTGATATTCCGAATTAAAAAATGATGTCCATTTTTCCAAATTCAAAACATAGAAGTGGCATTAATTAATTTTAAAATTAATTCTTGTTATCAAAACAAATAGCATGTTTTTAAGAAACAATAACTATCAAAAGATTATCACTTGTTTATGTCCAATTTCAAAGTGAAATTAATTATAATGAACAACATTGGATTAAATGGTAAAAATATATTCCAATTACACTTTAAAACATATTAAAAATATAATCTAACCATATAAGTTATTGCGATTAAAAAAGTTGTTTTTAATTAAAATATAGCGTGTTTTTACTATTCATCAAAATATGAAAGTTATCAGAATAATATGAAAATTTTATCCAAATTAAATTTTTATATCCTGAATCCAAGGAAGAATTTTATTTTGTAAAATTGAACTTATAAACATGTCAAAAACTATATTTAATGTGGGTGCACCATCAAAAGGCGGCAAAATTGCATTTTTTGAAAAATACTTATTTTACCCGAAAATTTGATTTTGTTCTCATACCATGTTCTAGAAAATATGTAAGATGAATAATAATGCTATAAAATTCAAAATTTAGTTAATAATACTCATAACGGTTATTCCATAATAACAATATATCGTTGTTTAGTGAAACCCGGTATTGCGTACTACACACGCTATCAAGGAAGGTCATGATTGCGTGTAATGCAAGCCAAGTCAGGGTTGCGTGTTGTGCAAGACTCCTTTGTTGTTTTTTATAACAGAATCCAACCATATTTCATTTATACATTGAATATATATATATATATACACTCAATGTTGCGTAGAATGACTACTATCAAACGAACTTGAAATTGTGTGTAACAGAATCCAAGAATAGTGTTGTGTATACTTCAAGCTAATACGGTGTTGTATA
The DNA here is from genome assembly GCA_963277665.1 of Viscum album. Classification (NCBI taxonomy): domain Eukaryota; kingdom Viridiplantae; phylum Streptophyta; class Magnoliopsida; order Santalales; family Viscaceae; genus Viscum; species Viscum album. Next base: position 604,226,023 of record OY728139.1, on the reverse strand, counting down.
TAGAACAAGTTAATCTTGGTGTAGCATAAAACACATTACATCAAGTAAATTAAAAATAATACTTATCATAAAATCTCGGGGTGTTACACTAAGAGTCATCCACATGTTAAGGTGAATTCCATGCATACATTTCTTAGAAAACTCTATTAATATGTCGAAGTGAGAAGTGGTCATAGGGTAATACATAACTAGTATTTTACCCTTAAAAATTTTTCTTCTCATGAGAAACATATCATGCTATTGTTCTTTTGAGGACTCCACTACTTGATATGCCCAGATTGACTGCTACACAATAATTTCGTTCCAATCAGTGGAGCTAGTGGGAGCCTCATTGATATTTGAATGGAGTGGGGGTGGATCATAAGATAAGTGTGGCCTCAGACTATCATATGGTTGAAAAACGATATCACTCATCATATATGGAGTGTCTGATATGTACGATTCCATCTTTCCGAGTGCCTCACCAAATAATGGAATTCTAAAATTTGTTCTAGAAAGTGGAGGGCCTTCATTCCATTATGAATTTTGATTATAGGGAGGATCTCCGTAATTTGTGCTAAAATGGTGAGTTCTTTCATTAAAACTTGATGCCCAGCCACGGGGAGTGTCCCTATGGCATATACTCTGGGGAGGACCATCATGGAAGGAAACAACAAGGGGAGGACATTCTTGCTGTTTTATGTAAAAGAGGGGAGGAACTTCTTGATGACTACAACGATGGTGAGGACTACTATCATAGCTTGATAACTAAATGTAGGGAAAATTTATGCAGTGTACATCTAAGGGAAGGCATTCAAGATATAATAAAGTGATAGTAGGACCTTCTCGTTGCTTGATGTTACTATGGGGAGGTTATTCACAACATATTCAATTTTGGGGAGGGCCTTTGTAGGGACTGTCATCATGTCGAAGACTACCATCAGGACATGATGTCCGACTATAAGTAGAAGTATATCTACAGCATATACAATGAGGGGTCCATTAGGGTGTATAACACTAAGGGGAAGACCTTCTTGTTATTTGATCTTCAGGTTAAGTAGAATTATAACCTAACATGCATCCGGAGATAGGATCTCACGATCAAACTATCATGGCCCACGTAGTAATCCCTTGTGGGGGCTCTAGAGAGGACCTTCAAAGCTACTGGTACTTATATTATAGGGAGGTTCATTGAAACTACTACTACTACTTATGTAATTTGTTAATAAACAGATAGGGTCTTGATCCTTTATTGATATATGATTGAAGGCTTCAAGAACTATAGCTTCCAACAGAGAAGGATCATGTATATGCCTTTTATTTTCCAGTTACCTTTGGCACATTTCCTTTTTGGGAGCTCTCTAGTGGGTAACCAGAGCTACCTGTTGTTGGTAATGACCTTAATTTACAATTCCTTATCATGTTTGGTTCCCTAATGTTGTTGGGACAGGCCAACAAACATCTTTAGTTTAGAAAAGGATATATGACTTCCTTGGAGTGGCCAAAATGTTGGACCGACATCCCCTAGTTGGAATGAGTATTTCATCCCGATCCAATTATCTGTATATCGTGGGATATTATTGTAAACCTTATTTAATTGGAAAAGGGATGCATAACTCCTCCAGAGTTACTAACCCATTTTGTGAGTAATTCCTTCCATTCGAGGAAACCAAGTCATGGTCTTGGTTCCTTGCCTTTTCGGCCGATGCAATGATATATTGGAATGTTTGGAGGATATGGTCTAGAGTTGACATCTTATTTTTCATCATTTCTAGGATGTGTTGAGATTCAAATTTATCTAGATTGGTCTTGAATTCCCATTCTGATGTCGGAGCATGAGTTTGTTCCCACTCCTGTCCTCCATTGGTTGCTAGTAGATATTGGCAGTTCTCCTATGCTGGGATAGAGGAATGAGCCTGCCGCTAGTTATCTTCTCTGATTGAAACTGTATTTGACTAGTGGGCTTCATATTCATGGGTGCGGATTTTCATCAACTTGCTTTCTACTATATTTTTCTCACTATCTTCGTATTCATCCATTGGAATTTGATTCTGCTCATATTTTCTTGCCGCCCTATTTGGATGGTGGGATTGATATGCATAATTAGGAATTTTTTCCTTCCTATAGCTGGTTGTCGTCGTATTTGGATGAGAGGCTTCTTGTGCATCGACAAATATTTGCATCTACCTATAATTTGCTACTCTATTTTCATGGTGGTACTGGCGAGGACAAGTTAGAATGTGCACGTTCTCGTTTTATGACAATGTATTCATGTGTTGGGATTTAGTGTAGAGGGAAGAGTTTTATATCAGCCCGTTGAATACTTCCATGTTTTAGCGGTGGAGTTTCTCATCAGGAACCAGGGTGATAGTCTGTTCTTGATTATAAATTGTTTTCCCTCTATAGGTTGGTCGGGGGGAGAGGTCTTCTAGACATCAGTAGGTTCCCTCAGCATAAGGTCCTCTTCAGCATAAGGAGACTTGACCACCCAGTTTTGGCGACAATGCTCTCTAGCAGGGGATCGTGAGTAGGACCCCTGTGTAGTTGAGATAATGTCATCATCATTGACTTCATCTACCTCTATAAGATATGGGGGGTACTTGTTATCATGTTGTGGGGATAGGCACTCGAAACGGTTCGAGATGACCACAGGGGCCGCCTTGTGCTGGGGTACCAGCCATAGCTGAAGAGGCAGCTGGCGATATTTTGTAGACTTGAGGTATTCTCTTATGGCCCCCACTATGAGGATAGTACCATTGTGGTGGTTATTTTCTATCTTCTTGTTGGATAACCAGCTTTGAAGACGCTGGGTTTGAAAGGGGTTCCTTCACTTTATTGGGGCCCCAGCCTCATGCGGGATTGTTGAGGCACGTGACTGCACTTGTTCTCAAGATTTCATTTGGATCAAATGTTACTCTATGGAAACCTAAAATATATAGTACATATACAGAAAACAAATCCCCATCAATGTAGCATCTCATGAACATATTCATATTTGATGATTCATCTTGGCCCCCTTAAATTTTTTTTTGTTGTGAGGTAAAGGGGCTTGTGTGGGGCAGAACTGCCACCTTGTTTAAGGATTCACATTGGCTTCACTATTTTTGTTTCGGCCTCCGAGGCAGTGCATACTCAGTTTCAGAAAATAAAAAAAAGAATGGTCTAACAGGTGATGAGAATTCGTCTGTTATTATAGAGACTTTCCCTTCACCATCATTGTTTTGACCCTATCTGCATCGTAATCCTTTAAGGGGGGTGACCCCACCAGGACTGGGCAGTTATTCCCATATACATTATACAGGATGTTCCATAGTCAAATGGTCCATGTAAGTCATTGAATGGGGTCAATTATATGTTCCATCAGTCCTCTTAGGATATGACTTCTTGGATGGTCTCCAGTGGGTTTATTCATGGAGCCAGAAACATCCAATGATCGTGGTGTCCATGATTCATGGACCTTCATTCCAAAGGCAGGCACTAGTTGGATGATGATTTGGCCAACGACACTTAAGGACACTATTTGTCAATATGATGGGAGGTCAGTCTCAACAAACCCATTTTATTGGAATTATTTCATATTTCAATACTCTCTTATAGATTTATGTTGGGTTTATTTTCTCAAGAATCCTTAGTTTATTTCTGAAGATTGTATCCACGGGCTACCCTTGGTTTGTAGGATCGTCATAGAAATACATGGATTTGATGCTATGTTGGAAATGATGGATTAAGAAATACAATAAGGTTCTCTAGAGTTTATAATCATCTAGTGGGGATGTAATACGACATGATGTTTGGATCAGAACCATAATATGGGCTTCCTACATATCCTTAAGAGATGAATAAGAGCCCACATCGTTTAGGAAACATGGGGATTAAAAATGGGAGCTTCCAATTTGAGGGGACATGATTGGGTGAACCCTTTTTGGAAGGGATCCCCTTTGATATCGAGAAATAAAGGAGGAATTATATATATCCTAATTTGACATGGAATTTGTGTTCTCAAAGACCAATATGGTCTGGTTGTATTGATGTTCTGACTATAAAAAATCTATAATCCCATGTGAGTCATACTAAGTATGAGAGACTAGAGGATGTGAGAGATCCAACCAACCATGTGCCTCCTCTGTCACTAATGGTATAGGGAGGGCCTATGGTGGAATAAGAAGGGGAGATAGTGGGAGAGGGAGGGGAGCAATGAACCCTTTAATGTGGGATGACATTATGGGTCACATGACTTGGATCCCAAACGGTTAGGGACTTACCTCAGTGAGAGTGCCCCAAAATGAGCTCTTGGAAAGGTGAGGAATGTCACCTATCATCAACAAGATGATATAACTTGATTCATTCGACTGATCATCATTCCTCATTGAAAGGAAACACAAGTGATCACCCTTAATCCCTAGAATTAGGAGGTTCAAGTCATCATCCCAAAGATGGAATCTAGGATACCATGGGAAAGATGACTTACAAACAACCCTATATTCCAGACCATTGGGGGGAGAGCCTTTGTGACTCCACTTACCATGGGTATGTAGACTCAATGGGACATGCTGATGTGGGAAATGATCAGATCGTATGGGGCCAGTGGCTTTGGAGGAGGCTTTGTTCTGATACCGGGTGACTGGATTGTAGAGGGGCTATGAGGGGAAGCATGGTAACAGAGGGGTGAGATTGAAACTGGTGGGAATGACAGCAGAAGAAGTCCCATTCCACGTATTGTTTTCTCAATGATGATGGCGGGAGCCCACATACCATAGTGTTATGCAGTTAGAGAGGTCGTCTATATTCCTAATTAGTACGTGAGTTTGGGAATGGACCACTACGCACCACGGTGGTACGATGTCCTCGATGTTTTTCACCACACCCCATCATGTTCCATCCACGTACGGATGTAGTATGCAACATGGGGTTCAATCCAAATTGAAATACACTATGTGGAACAATGTATTGAAGGATGGTACTTGAACCTATCGTTCACGTGGAGTTCAACTGCGATTACACCAATTAGGTTCACAATTTTCCCATTATTATTAAGATCCTTTTTGTATTTTTTGTGGCGGGTTATTCTGGAAGAAATGTGGGTCCCAATTTTAAATTCGTCAATGATTAAAAATAGAAGTCAGAATCTTCTCTAAATTAATCCATCCAACCTCTGGTGTCTCCTTTGTGCTTTCTTAATATGTCACTTTCTTCTTCCACATTTGAACCATTTATAGAGCATCAAGGAAATTATATCTATGGGAATGAGGGAAAATTTGTAGAATACCATGAAGATACATCTTGATCCATGGATGACTCTGTCAACCAGGATTTGCAGGGGATGCAGTTCTCGAGTAATGGTTTGCAGAACCCTTTTGATTTGATTCTTATGTGAACCGCTGAGTTTTCGAGATGGTATGCGGATGTCCTTCATGGGATCCTTGGTTCATTGTCCATCACTCCACGAGCCAAAAACACACAGGCCCTTTTTTGTAAATGTGGTTCGTGGTTCATGCATTCCGCAAACCCTTCCTGGTGATGGTGTGTGGGTCACATAAAACTCTTTGATAAATTCAATTTCTTTAGGTTTCTTCAAATCCTTTCAACTCAATTTTCGTACCTTCTCTTTTCAAAACATGTATGAATTCTTGATTCCTTATAAAAAGTTATTGTGGTAGTATTTTATTCCCTTTGTGAAGTTTTTAGGACCCTGAACTATTTTATTGGGATGAGTTGTGAGATTTATATCCCCTTACTATCTTGTTTGGGCTTTATTGACTGATTATATATATATCCTCTTTCAGTACCCACTCTGTGGGTTTTGGTTACTGATAAAACATTATTTTATTGAATATTTATTTATAATAAATTATATAATTTCCTCAAATTGTGTTAAATATGTTTAATTTGAAATTATTTGGGATTAGATCATTCATTTGAATATTTAATGAGAATTCCAGTTTTACCCTTTATAGTTCACTGTAGTATTTCGAAGATAAATATTTGTATATTTATTATTTGAATTTTAATTATTGTAACAGTGTTCCTAAGTTAATTATCTACAACTTTTATTGAGGACACTAGAGCTAAAAAGTGCATTTGGTTGTTGAAAATGGGTCATGAAGTCAAAGTTGGGCTGGACTCGCCAGAATGGAGAAGCTTCTGTATTTCGGACATAACGCCTTCATCTGGTTTTATATTGAGCCCAAATTTGGAGAGGAGATAGAGGACCCATATCCGCACATATGATCCTTATGGAAGGCCGGACAATTCACGCGTTTTGGTGGTAAAATGAGCGGTGAAAGTGGGAATAAAATATTTGGCCAAGATTCCCCATTCACACTTTAAACCACTTTGAATCTAGCCTCCCCACCACTCTATAAATTGGAGTTTTTATCATTTAGTGGGTTTGGGGACGTGCATTAGGAGATTTTAGATAGATTAGAATTTGTTTCACTCAAATTATCCAACCATTGTAATAGGGTTAGCTCTTGAATCAAGGATCCCCTCATCGAAGCCTCCTTCTCTTCTTCATTTTGTAATGTTTTCATTTGTGTAATAAACTTCTTTGATCTTATTTTATTCCTCATTTTTTCTTCTGTTTTGTTTAAATTTATTATTATATTAAGCTTCCTAATCGGTTTGGAATTATTTATTATAAGCGTTATTGGGTTATACCCATTATAAACCTTTTCACACGCAAAACGCTTCTACGATGATTACGCCACCCATGGAAGAGTAGTTCTTTTTAGTAATCGATCGACCTCTATCATTCTTCATTCATTTATTTTGAATAAATGAGCTAATGTAAATCACATATTATGATCTATTAATTTAGTTTTTAATTTAAATTAAACTAATAAATCAATTTAATAGTTAACACAAAACACGCGAGGTCGGTAATTGTGTGAACTGTGAGAGCGCAACCTTAATCGGTAATTCAAAGCCACACGAGATAAATTTGTAGAGTTCAAATACAATCCCTAAACTCAATTAATCCTCATTTCCAGAGTGGTTATGTGCCTTAATTTACCACTGACCATAAGATAATATTAGAACATCAATCAAAGAAGGGTGTTGCGATTTCATGTTCCGAAGTTAGCCTAAAGTTAAATTCACTTCATCTTCGTGGTAAAGTTAATTCTCGTAGGGTATAGGATTTAACAAATTAAGGGATCATAATTAAGTGAATATTAATTTAAATGATAATGATTAATAAATGATTGAAGAGCTAGAGTTAAATTGATTACGTCTTTTAAAATATTTTCTAAAAAAACATCTTCTTGTTGTGTCTTTTTAATCAAACTTCATTTCAAAATAAAAAACAAAAAAAATGAAATCTTCTTCCAGCAAGCTTCTTCAAGTTTTATAAACTTCAAACAACCCTCATCCTTTCAAGTACTGTTTTTTTCTATATTATTTTTGTAATACCTCTAGAAAGTTGTTTTAAATCTACTTCCTCCTTTGAGAGACGACCTTGGTCAGCCACTTTACTGCACCTAAGTACCCCTAAATCACACTAATCATTTGAGGGTGCTCACGACAGCGTTCTATCAAATTGGCGTCGTTGACGGGGAGGTAAGTAATGTATTCAACCATTTAGAGTTATTTATTTTATTTTTCATTTTATTATTTTCTTCACCTCTCTCTCTCATCTTTCCCCTTTCTCAAGTTTTCATTTTTTTCATCCTCTTCTTTTGTTTTTGGACCATCAACTCAAACTTATCATTTTATTTTACTATGGTCCACTTTCTTTCTTTTCATTTTTATTTGATTTATGACATGAAATAATCCCGAAGATCTCTTAGATCTTGACCCTAAGATTGAATGTAGCCTTAGGGCTCGAATCAGACATTATCAGTCTACGAGAAGTTTCAATATTCAACCAGTTGGTGAATTCCTCTCTTCTGGAAACATTGAAATTGGAAGCTATTCAAATTCAAAAATAAAAGAGGAAAAAATGGATGGAAATAATGGAAATTAACTTAATAGAACCATTCGAGAATTGGATGAACCGGATATTAACTATCAACCAAATTGCATTGCATACCCAAACCTCGAATCGGACTTTGAATTGAAATATGGATTAATTCACATTCTTCCAAAGTTTCATGGATTATCTGGTGAGGATCTCAATAAACACCTTAAGTAATTTAATGTGGTTTTCTCAAACTTAAAACCAATAAATTTTTCTGAAGATCAAATTAAATTAAGAGAATTCCCATTCTCACTTGATGGAGCTGCGAAAGATTGGATGTATTATTTACAACCCGAGGATGTAACTTGTTGGAACAATTTAAAACATCTTTTCTTGTAGATAATTTTTCCAGCATCAAGGACCACTTCCATTTGTAAAGAGATATCTAGGATCAATCAATCACAAGGGGAGTCAATGTATGAGTACTGGGAGTGATTCAAGAAGTTGTGTGCAAGCTGTCCACATCACCAAATCAGTGAGCAACTCCTCATTCAGTACTTCTATGAAGGACTCACACCTATGGAGAGGAGCATGGTGGATGCCGCGGTAGGAGGGGAATTAGTGGACAAGACACCAGTAGCTGCACGTGCATTGATGGACAAGATGGCCCAAAACTCCCAACAATTTGGCGATAGAGGTACACCACATGTCAGGGGAGTACATCAGGTAAGTCCTTCTTCTCTTGAAAGTCATTTGATTGATACCAAGTTCTAAGAATTGAACACTATGGTGAGGAAGATTTATTTGGCTCAAAAGACATCCCAACCCCCTCCTCCAAGGCCTTGTGGTATATGTACTGAGATAAGCCACCCAACTGACTGTTTCCCACAACTCTAAGAAACAGAAGATTGTGCAGCAGTGTTCCCTGGGAGACCATATCAGCAACAACAACAACAACAACCATATCCCCCAAAAAAGTTTGATCCAACATATAAACAAGGGTGGAAAGATTAACCGAACATGAGGTATGGCTCTGGACAACAACAAAGGACACCCTTTCAACAAAACTTCCAGCAGCCTCTGCCTTACCAGCAGGGTTTCCAACAACCTCAAAGGAGATTTGAAGCCCAAGAATTAGCAAGCCAGTAACAAGGGAATCCCCCACCCAAGGTAGATTCTAACACTGATTAAATTTTGAAGTAAATTGTTCTTAATCAGCAGAATGAGATAAAGAGTCAAGGTTCAGAGCTGAGGGAGTTGAAGACTAAAATGAGCCCGATTGCCACCGCCCTCCATGAACCTGTAAGTAAGAATTCTGGAAATCTACCTTCCCAACCCACTCCAAATCCAAAGGGGAATGTTAGTGCCATCACATTGAGAAGTGGGAAGAAAATGAATGATACATCTATACCTACCATTCCACCGGGATTCACCTAAACTCCATAGAAGCTGCATTCCATACCAACTAATGAGCAATCCAAGGAGAAAGATAAAGGTAAGAAAAAGATTGATGAAGTTCCTCCTAAACCCATTCCTTTTCCAAACAGTGTTGTTCAAACCAAGAAGATGGCTGATGAGGCAATGAAAAAGGAGGTTTTGGACACATTCAAGCATGTGTAGATCAACATTACTCTACTTGAATCCATTAATCAAATCCCAAGGTATGCCAAATTCTTAAAAGAACTCTACACCAATCGAAGAGGGATCAAGGGAAATGAGAGGATCAATCTTGGAAAGAATGTGTCAAGACTCATTACACCAACTCTAGAAATACAAACAAAGTGAAAGGATCCAGGGACATTCACCATCCCATGTACCATAGGAGAGTTTTACTTCTCTGATGCACTTTGTGATTTAGGTGCTTCCATAAATGTGATTCCTCACTCTATATTCTCTTCCTTGAAGGTTGGTGAGTTGAAGCCAACAAGAGTAGTGGTGCAGTTGGAAAATAGAGCTACAACATATCCAGCGGGAGTCCTTGAGGATGTACTTGTCCGAGTAAGAGACATGATCTTCCCAGCAGATTTCTACATGCTTAACATGGAGGACGACCAGGTAAGTTCTCATTCCCCCATTATCTTAGGTAGACCCTTCCTCAAAACTAAAAAAAAATATCATAAATGTCAATGAGGGTACACTTTCCATGGAATTTGGGGATGAAGTTGTGATATTTAATGTTATGGACTCCATGAAGTAACCCTCTGAGGACCATTCTGCTTTTGTTATCTCCCATTTTGAACCACCAAGTAAAAACTCCATGGATTTTGATTGCCCTATGCTTAGGGAGATTATGAGTATTGGTTCTGGTTTAATTTCTAAGAGAACTTCCACACCTATATCTAATGAACAAGACTCTCTAGGATTTGATTTTGAAATGGATTCATATTCTGATCTTGATCGTGTGAACTCTGATTATGGCATGGCTATTGAGTATGCTGATGGATTTGGTGCTTTATTCTCTGATTATGATGATTTTTGTTCTGATACTGATGTTCATTATGCAAATATGTCTGTTGCATCAATTTCTCCATCCATACATCACCCCCCTACATTGTAACTCAAGCCATTGCCCCCAAATCATAAATATGAATACTTACTGAGTGGTGATAGATTACCTATTATCATTGCTAATAATCTCTCTTTTGAACATGAAGAAAAACTTTTGAATCTATTGAGAGATAATATTAGGGAAATTGGCTGGACATTGGCAGACATATCAGGTATTAGCCCCTCCATTTGCATGAATAGGATTCTCTTGGAGGATAGGGATAAACCGGTGAGACAGCCACAGAAGAGACTCAATCCCACCCTCCTAGAAGTTGTTAAAAAAGAAGTTGAGAAATTTCTCGAGGCAGGTATAATCTTTCCCAATTCAGATTCTCAGTGGGTAAGTCCAATTCAGGTTGTGCCTAAGAAGAGTGGGGTTACTATTGTTAAAAATGAGAATGATGAGTTAGTTCTAATGAGGGTTCAAAACAGTTGGTGTGTGTGTGTATTGATTACAGGAAACTAAATCAGTCCACTTGTAAAGACCATTTCCCCTCCCAATTATTGATCAAATGCTTGAGAGACTAGCTGTGAAAACACACTATTGTTTCTTGGATGGATTTTTTGGATATTTTCAGGTTCCTATAGCTCCGAAGGATCAGGAAAAGACTACATTCACCTGTCCCTTTGTCACATTTTCCTACCGGAGGATGCCATTTGGACATTGCAATGCCCCAGGTACCTTCCAGCGATGCATAGTGAGTATTTTTTTCTGATTTTATTGAGACCTGCATGGAGGTATTTATGGATGATTTTACAGTTTATGGGTCTTCATTTGATGAATGTATAAATAGTTTGGGAAAGGTATTGAATCATTGTATTGAGAAGAATCTGGTTCCGAACTTTGAAAAGTTTCATTTCATGGTATAGCATGGAATTGTCTTAGGGCATGTAGTGTCAAAACATGGGATAGAGGTTGATAGATCAAAGGTAGATATTATTTCATCCTTACCATATCCTTCATGTGTGAGTGATGTTAGATCTTTCCTAGGGCACGCAGAATTTTATCGACGCTTCATCAAATATTTTAGTAAGATTTCTCTTCCTATGTCAAGATTACTTCAAAAGGATTCTGATTTTGTATTTGATGTTTCTTGCAGGAATTCATTTGATGAGATAAAACAACGTCTGACCACTCCACCTATCATACAGCCCCCATGGTGGGAGATTCCTTTTGAGCTTATGTGTGATGCCTCCAACTTCGCGGTTGGAGCTGTCTTATCTCAGAGGGTGGAGGGACATTCACATGTGATCGTCTATGCATCGAGGACACTAGATTTAGCCCAATCAAATTACACAACCACGGAAAAGGAGTTTCTTTCTGTCATATTTGCTTTAGATAAATTTAGTTCATATTTATTGGGCTCTAAAGTAGTTGTTTTTTCTGTCCATGAAACTTTGAGGTACCTCCTGAAGAATCCAGATGCAAAGCCACAACTTATCCATTGGATGCTCCTTCTTCAAGAGTTTGACCTTGAGATAAAGGAAAAGAAGGGGTCAGAGAATTTGGTGGCAGACCACATGAGTAGGCTTACTCACACACTAGTGGGTGATACCTTGGACCAGGTACCACTTCGGGACACTTTCCCTGATGAGCATCTCTATACCATCTCAGGTACGCATCCTTGGTATGCTGATTTAGTTAATTACATTGTTGGCTCTAAAATCCCAGTGAATTTGAAGAAACATAAAGTCTAAAACAAAAAAAGTGAGTCTAGGTTTTATGTGTTGGATTATCCTTACCTCTGGCACATGTGTAGTGACCAAGTTATTAGGAGGTGTATTCCTGATCATAAGTTTGAGTCTGTTTTTCAATTCTGTCATACACTTGCATGTGGTGGACGCTTTGGACCCCAACGGACAGCTAGGAAAGTTTTGGACTCTGGATTATATTGGCCTAGTTTATTCCATGATGCCCATGTGTTTTGTAAGTCATGCTCTCGTTGCCAACACACTGGGAATATTTCTAGGATACATGAGATGCCCCAACAACCCATACTGTTCTATGTGATTTTTTATGTGTGGGGAATTGATTTTATGGGTCCTTTTCCAAGTTCATATGGTTTCTTGTATATTTTGGTTGCTGTTGATTATGTGAGAAAATGGGTGGAGGCCAAGGACACCAGGACTGATGATTCTCATGTTGTTGTGGATTTTGTGAAGGCACAGATCGTTTGCAGGTTTGGAGTACCAAAGGCCATCATCAGTGACCAAGGGACACACTTTTGCAATAGGAATTTTTCTTCCCTCCTTCGAAAGTATGGGGGGACACACAAAACATCAACACCATACCACCCCCAAACAAATGGTCAGGCTGAGGTTTCAAATCGCGAGTTGAAACAAATATTGGAGAAATCGTGTATCCAAATATGAAGGATTGGATCAAGCGCTTGGATGATGAGTTGTGGGATTATAGGACCGCATACAAGACACCCATTGGTATGTCCCCATTTTAGATTGTTTTTGGGAAAGTCCGTCATCTCCTCGTGGAAGTTGATCATCGGGCTTATTGGGCTATAAATAAATGCAACATGGATTTTTCCCAAGCTGGAATCCAATGGAAGCTGAAAATTCAAGAGCTTGAGGAGATTAGATTGTCTTCATATGAGAACTCAAGGCTCTACAAGGAAAGATCAAAAGTAGCTCATGATAGAATGATCCAACAATGGGAGTTTCATGTTGGAGAGAAAGTCCTTCTCTACAGTTCACGACTGAAGCTGATGCCTGGTAAGTTGTGTTCCAGATGGTTAGGTGTAACACCCGAGACTTTTATGTTATATAAATTATCAAAGGAATCATTTTCTACACAACACTTTCTTGGCTTTCTTTACACGAAATCGCGACCTTCCTCGATAGCTTGCGTCGTACGCAATACCGAGTTTCACTAAACAACGACATGCTATTAAAATATTATTAAAACTAGCCGTTATGAGTAGTAATAACCACTTTTTGAAATTTTATAAATTTTATTTTTCAAAATGGACTTCATTTTTGGATTCGGAATATCGAAATTAGCCTAGGGTGAAATTTTGGTATTTTTCTGAAAAATTTCAATTTTTGATGAATAGTGAAACCACTAAGTGGTAGTTAAAAAACTGAATTTTCATAAAACTTAATTTTACCGCTTCTGTGAGTGGAATTTCAAAAATCTGAGAGACACGGTTGATGTCAGTAAGTAAAATGTGGTTCAATGAGATGAAAATAATTTTTTGGTGAATAGTAACTTTTTACTTTTTTTTACCACGGTAAAAAGTAAATAGGGTAATTAAGGGTAAAGATGATATTATTATTACCCTAACACATGTCCTAATTCTATTGTATAAGTGTAATTCGACCAAAAACAAACTTAGGAATAAAATATGACCATTTAGGCCCACTTGGATTAGATTAGGACATTTATTACTAATTTATTTAAAGAAGGGTTAAAATAGTTAAAATCAAAGTTTAATAAGTAAATAATTTTTAATATGGGGTTATACATAATATAAATTAGACTATAAATATTAATTAGAAAGATAAAAAGATTTCCTACATAATGGTATTTTATTTGTAATTTTTAGACATTAAATAATTTAATTTATTTATGACACAATGATGATGCAGTAATTATCTTATTAATGAAATATTGACATAATTGATGTTATAAACACCAACATAAATGTAATTTGAGACTTTTTATGAATCCCACTAATTTTATAGGTTAATATGACATGTTAGTATCGATTTAGTTAACCTTTTTCGAACTAATAATTCTGTTATGAGTTTCAAAAAAATCAATTACTAAATAGTGTCAAAATTGACATAAAATAGTTTTTAAAACAAATATTATATTGGTAATTGTTATTTTATTCCTAAAAATCTAAGGTTCGGCAAAATGACTTAGATAAAGTTATATATATTAATAATAAACAACTTGGGGTTCGTTTGGCTGCTTATAGTAAGTTTATTAACCTTATAGTATAAGAACACAAGAAGACATGGTAAAAGTAAAATTATTTAACTTAATGTTAAATCTAAATGATAAGGTTATAATAGGAACCTAAACTTGTCTAAATTCTATTTGATGAGAGGCTTTGGACCCATCCCAACCTTAGCTTCTAAATATATCAATTTGGAGCTATTTAAAACCGAAATTGACTTTATAATAAAATAATAGTTTTAGTTATTCCAAAGGTGCCCCTCTCCTCCCTTATAAAAGGGCACCTCCTCCCCCTCTTCCTCACACCACTTTGAGCCTTAAAGCTCGGCCAAACCCTGCCACTTTCTCCTCTCCACTTCCCTAGAGACATCCTAGAGGTTCTGGTATTCTTCAAAGACCAATTTTAGTGCCCTAAAAGAATGTCTCAAAGAAGCACTTCAAAGAAGAGGTAATGTCCATTACTGAGTCTTTCATCTTTATTTCTTCTTCCACTTCTTCTTCTTTAGTTGTTTCATTATGAAGTAATAACATCAGTATCACTCATATACTGATATGTTATTATAATTATGAAACAACCCTAATTCACCATCTATCCATCCTACGGAAAAAGAAATCACCGCGCGTGCGTACGTACGGAATACCGTCTCCACGCCGTGGTGTAATCTATTTTCCGCCACCACCTTACTTGGATGGGTATAATGGTGTAAACAATGACCATATATGACTATTATAAAGTGATATTGATTCTGAAATAGTATACATATACTCCAATACAATTCCACGATCATAGGAACGATATCATCACTCGTGCGTACGTACGGAATACCGTCTCCACGATGTGATGCGA
The DNA here is from genome assembly GCA_963277665.1 of Viscum album. Lineage (NCBI taxonomy): Eukaryota > Viridiplantae > Streptophyta > Magnoliopsida > Santalales > Viscaceae > Viscum > Viscum album. The sequence goes on along the minus strand of OY728139.1, from coordinate 604,210,834 downwards.
CTCGTTCTACATGATCTTCATTTCATAATGATTATATAATGAATTGAATAAATGAATATGATATATATTACACTAATACCATTTTGGAAATGAGGTATCTATAACCTAAAGAAAAGAATAAGAATTTATTCGACAAAACACGCATAAGAACAAAAAGTTATAAACACCTGAATAACAAGTAGCAACGAAATATTACTACTAAGAAGCTAATAATATGACCATATATGATACAATAAAAATAAGTATGATTCTGGAATAAGTCAATAACATTATTTAAATCATTATACAGGAGGTTCGGACACTTACAAAGCAAGTTGAACCTAAGGTAAGGAAAATATCACAATCTCATTTTTATCCGAGATTGTTTATACTTTGGTATTTACTGGGGTGTATTTTATCATCCACATCCATGTTTTCTCAATATGTAATTTTATTTCCATACACCTACAATTCTTTAAATCCAAATTTACCCTTCTGTGAGTTTTTAGTAAAATATATGAAAGGAATCTTTTGTCGTTTTTCGTACGAGGTACTTTTTGACTTTTCCGACAAAAGTACGAGAAGAATGTTTTTTTAACTTATACGGCATTAATGGATTTTTAAAACATTATTTCCAAGAAGCTTCCTTTATAAGATTTCAAGTTTATTTTTAATCAAATTCTTTTAGTTTAGAATTTTATGAAATGTTAAGAAAGGAAAAGTGTTTTTGAAGAAGAAAGGATATTTTCTTCAAGAATGGAGTTCTAGTGTTTTATCAAAATTATTTTCCATCTAAGATAATAAAGGGTTATTTTTTTATCCCTATTATTACATTGATTTGATTATGTTGTGATGGAATTATTTTTAGGAATTCAATTATATTATATGAATTTTTTTATGATGTCATGATGTTTAAGATTTCCATTTGTATTACATGGGTTATGCAATGATGTATGATTTATGATTTTGTGGCACACATAAGAATGGTATCATAATGAGATGGGTGGGACCTATATCTCACTCCAATGCATTGGGTAAAGATTTTATATCTCATGATATAGACATGGCTGGAATGGTAGGTTATACCGGTTCAGTGAAACAGGACTGAAACGAGGGTGACTCGGTTCAGAAAGGGACTTTGTCCACTAAGATAGTCTTGGAAATGAGTCTTGTCTAACAAGAAATGATTCTCTATGATTATGTGTGTATGACACAATGTTTCATGTTTTAAGTTATGATTATTGTGATTACATTTCACTTCCATGATTTATCCCATGTTATGAAATTATGATCTCTTTTGCAGGTTAAGATTTCCAAAAGTTATGTGCTTGTGTATACGATGTGATTGATATTTCTTTTGTTTACCCTTACTGAGCATTTGAGCTCACCCTTTTGTATGTTTTCTTTCCCCAGGTCAGGAAGAAGGTTATTAAGTAGGATATGCCAAAAAGGGACTCTAGATATGATGAAATAATTGGGAGGCAAAGTTGATGCTTTATGAACCAGTTGTTTATGTTTCCCAGTTTCTAAAGACACTATACCTATACGGTCCTTTCGTGGTTTTGTTATATGTTGTAATAAGTATGCTTCAATTCTGAAGTATTAACAATGTATGTAATATATGGGTCGTTATAGTTGGTATCAGAGGAAAGGTATAGTCAACCTTTGGAAACTAGGATGTGAAAGCCTTAGTAAGAACCCTAGGGATAAGTCTAAGCATAGAACACAATCTTAGTGTTTTAGAAATGGCCATGAATAACCTAGGATAAGACCTTAAGTGTGAAATTTTATTCTTGATTTTGTGGTTTTCCTATTATAATTAGTGTTGCTCACACTATTCTTTTTGGTTTTAGTCAATGGCTGGAACCCGAAGGAATCGTGTTAATGCGGAATGTGACGGGCAATGCAATGATTTTCCCCCTGAGCAACCAAACGTTATGGGAGCTGGAATGCAAAATCTTGTAGCCATTCTCACACAACTTTCTCAAGCTATGAATCATGCAGGACTTCCAAACGGGCAAAGGAAGGAGCAAAATTCTGTTGAATCCTTCATGAGACAGCATCCACCTTCTTTCAGTGGGTCTACTGATCCATTAGTTGCTGAACAATGGATTAGTACTACTGAAAAGATATTTTCAGTTCTTCAATGTTCTGAGCATGATAAAGTCATCCTAGCAGTGTATCGTTTGGAAGGATATGCTGATCAATGGTGGAATCTTGTTAAGAATACGAGGCAACGGGATGAAATTGAGTCCATGGAATGGGATAAGTTCAAGAACTTATTTTTCAATAAGTACTTCCCTCGTATTATCTAAACAAAGATGGAGAAAGAGTTTTTGGACTAAAGCAAAAGGATGATGAATCTGTTGGTACCTATGAAGCAAATTTTACAAGACTTGCAAGTTACGCTTCTGGTATTATTATCCAACCTGAGAGTAAGATCGATAGATTCTTTAGTGGCTTAAAACCAAGTCTTCGAAGGGCATTATCCATAAGGGACTTCAATAGCTTCAAGGAAATCGTTCGATGTGCTCTCAAAGTCGAGATGGAGATTGGAGTAACCCATCAGTCATATGGGTTTGATAAGAAGAGGAAAATGGAATTCAAAGGAAAATCTAAAGAGCACACTGAAAAGAAGATGAGCTTTCCCTTATGCTCAAAGTGTGGAAAGAAACATGGAGGGAGTTGTCTTAAAGGGACAAGTAAATGTTTCAAATGTGGAAAAGAAGGTCATCGGGCATTTGAATGCCACGATGATGGGAAGAAGATGTCTAATGATGCAAACAAAGGAAGGGATACACAGAATAAACCTACTACACTTCAATGTTTCAAGTGCAAGGAGATGGGGCATTATGCCAATAAATTCCCTAATCCAAGGGTTGATGATGATGGTCGACGTCAACAAACTCTTAAGGCTAAAGACAAAGGACATTCACATGCAATTTCTATAAGCGATGTGGAGTACGATAACGATGTGGTGAAAGGTAAACTTACCATCCACTCTAAAGTAGCAAATGTTTTATTTGATTCTGGATCCACCCACTCTTTTATCTCTGAAAATTTTTCTAAGGGTATCACTGTATTACCTCAACAATTAGATGTTGAGTTAGCTGTGACAACACCTAATGGCACAACAGTCGCATCAAAAGTTTATAATTCTTCTCCGATCGAAGTTTATGGGAAAGTGCTTCCTGCAAATCTTGTGATCCTTCCTATAGTGGAATTTGATGTGATTCTTGGCATGGATTAGCTTTCTTTATATGGAGCTCATATCAATTGCCAAATAAGGGAAGTCACATTTCATATTCCAGATCAATCTATGATCGTCTATCGATGCAAGGATGAACATAACCTTCCAGTGGAAATTTCTTCCATTTTCTGGGTATTGATTCCACTAAATTAAGGTTATTTATCTCAAATGGTTGGTGAGAAACTCATGATTAAGAATATGCCCATTGTACGGGAGTTTGATGATGTCTTTCCGGAGGAATTACCGGGACTTCCACCAAATCGTGAAGTTGAGTTCTCAATAGAACTCGTACCGGGTGCTTTGCCTATTTCAAAGACACCTTATAGAATGGCGCCAATTGAGTTGCAAGAATTGAAGAAGCAACTCCAAGAGAATCTTGATAAGGGATTCATACGCCCTAGTGCATCACCTTGGGGAGCACCTGTTCTATTTGTTAAGAAGAAAGATGGATCAATGAGACTCTGCATTGATTATCGAGAACTTAACAAGATCACTATCAAGTACAAATATCCTCTCCCGCGCATTGATAACCTATTTGACCAACTACGTGGAGCTCAATACTTTTCCAAGACTGATCTTCGTTCAGGGTATCATCAATTAAGGGTCAAAAGGGAGGATATACCAAAGACAGCTTTCCGTACAAGGTATGGACACTATGAATTTATAGTGATTCCATTTGGTCTTACTAATGCCCCTTCTATCTTCATGGATCTGATGAATAGTGTATTTAGAGACTATCTTGATCAATTTGTGGTAGTCTTTATAGACGATATTCTTGTCTATTCAAAGAGCAAGGAAGAACATGAAGATCACTTGAGAATTATATTGAAGATCCTGAGAAAGGAGAAGCTTTATGCCAAATTTACCAAGTGTGAATTTTGGCTTCAAAAAGTTGCATTTTTGGGTCACATAATCTCAAAAGAGGGGATATCTGTGGATCTAGAAAAAATAGAGGTTATCGAAAGATGGTCGAGTCCAAAAACAGTAACTGAGATCTGAAGTTTTCTTGGTTTGGCTGGATATTATCGACGTTTTGTGAAAGATTTTTTCACGATTATCTAATCCACTCACAATGTTGACTCGGAAAGGAGTTAAGTTTGTATGGACGGAGGAATGTGAAGATAATTTCAAGGAGTTAAAAAAAAGGTTATCCAGTGCACCTGTGCTCACACTGCCTTGTAGTGGAGAAAGGTTTGTGATCTACAGTGATGCATCCAAGAAGGGATTGGGGTGTGTTCTTATGCAAAATGATATGGTGATATATTATGCCTCACGACAGTTGAAAATACATGAGCAAAATTACCCAACTCATGATTTGGAGTTAGCTGTGGTAATCTTTTCATTAAAGATTTGGAGGCATTACCTTTATGGTGAAAGGTGTGATATTTATACTGATCATAAAAGTTTAAAGTATATTTTCACACAAAAGTAGTTGAATATGCGTCAAAGAAGATGGTTGGATCTGAATAAGGATTACGACTGCTCAATCCATTACCACCCTGGGAAAGCAAACAAGGTGGAAGATGCATTAAGTCGACAAGACCATGCTAGTTTATCCTTGATGTGGATCACAAAAGATCCAATATTTATGGATTTACAAAGGATGGATCTTGGAATTATAATGGAAGGGGAAAAAAATTATCTTTCTCAAATGAATGTTCAACCATCTATACATGTGAGGATTGAAGAGGCACGGAAAGAAGATATCGAGTTACAAAAGAAGGTGAGAAATGTTCCTGAGTTCAACCTTGATTGTGATGGGATAATAAATTTCAGGAATCGGGTTTGTGTTCCTCTCATCCCCGAATTAAAGAAGGAGCTGCTAGATGAGGCTCATAGTTCTTCATTCTCTATTCATCCTGGAAGCATGAAGATGTATAGGGACCTGAAAGAGTACTTCTGGTGGGATGGAATGAAAAGAGATGTTGTTGAATATGTCTCCCGATGCTTGGTTTGTCAACAAGTTAAAGCTGAGAGACAGAAGTCTAAGGGGATGTTACAACCATTACCCATACCCGAATGGAAATGGGAAAAAATTACTATGGACTTTGTCACAGGACTTCCTAAAACATCCAAAGGCAATAATGCTATCTGGGTCATAGTTGATCGTCTTACAAATTCTGCACACTTCGTTGCTATTAGAGAGGATTTCTCTCTAGATCAGCTTGCCAGGATCTATGTAAAAGAAGTGGTAAGATTGCATGGAGTACCACTTTATATTATATCTGATTGGGATCCGAGATTTACCTCGAAGTTCTGGCGAAGTCTTCAGCATACTCTGGATACAGTGTTGAGTTTCAGCACTGCTTATCATCCTCAGACAGATAGTCAGTCTGAGAGAACAATTCAAACTCTAGAAGATATGTTGAGATCTTGCTCTATGGATTTCAAAGGTGGTTGGGATCAACACCTACCTTTGGTGGAATTTTCTTATAATAATAGCTTTCACTCCAGTATTCAGATGGCTCCTTATGAAGCTCTCTATGGAAAGAAATGCAGGACTCCAACTTGCTGGGATGAAGTTGGGGAAAGAAAACTATTAGGACCTGATCTCGTTGATGAAATGGCAGAAAAGATCAGATCTATTCAACAACACATAAGAGCAGCTCAGAGTCGACAGAAATGTTATGCCAACAGCCGAAGAAAAGACCTAGAGTTTGAAGTGGGCGATAAAGTGTTCTTACGGATATCTCCCTGGAAGAGAGTCATGGGATTTGGAAAGAAGGGGAAGTTGAGCCCTAGATATGTCGGTCCTTTTGAAATACTGGATCATGTTGGGAAGGTAGCTTACCGATTGGCGCTTCCACCGAATCTCTCTCAAGTTCACGATGTGTTCCGTGTATCTCTCCTGAGAAAGTACATACCTAATCCTTCACATGTACTCAGCTCAAAAGTTGTACCGCTGGAGCAAGATCTTTCTTATGAAGAACAACCGATATAGATTCTGGATCGTAGCGAAAAAGTCCTACAAAACAAGACCACTCGATTGGTGAAAGTTTTATGGAAGAACCACCAATTAGAAGAAGCTACATGGGAACTTGAGGATATGATGAGGGAGAGGTATCCTCATCTGTTTGTTACAAAGTGACGAATTTCGAGGGCGAAATTCATTTTAAGGGGGGTAGAATGTAACACCCGAGACTTTTATGTTATATAAATCATCAAAGGAATCTTTTTCTACATAACACTTTCTTGGCTTGATTTACACGAAATCGCGACCTTCCTCGATAGCTTGCGTCGTACGCAATACCGAGTTTCACTAAACAATGATATGCTATTAAAATATTATTAAAACTAGCCATTATGAATAGTAATAACCAATTTTTGAAATTTTATAAAGTTTATTTTTCAAAATGGACTTCATTTTTGGATTCGGAATATCGAAATTAGCCTAGGGTGAAATTTTGGTATTTTTCTGAAAACTTTCAATTTTTGATGAATAGTGAAACCACTAAGTGGTAGTTAAAAAACTGAATTTTTCATAAAACTTAATTTTACCTCTTCTGTGAGTGGAATTTCAAAAATCCGAGAGACACGGTTGATGTTAGTAAGTAAAATGTGGTTCAATGAGATGAAAATAATTTTTTGGTGAATAGTAACTTTTTACTTTTTTTACCACGGTAAAAAGTTAATAGGGTAATTAAGGGTAAAGATGATATTATTATTACCCTAACACATGTCCTAATTCTATTGGATAAGTTTAATTCTACCAAAAACAAACTTAGGAATAAAATATGACCATTTAGGCCCACTTGGATTAGATTAGGAAATTTATTATTAATTTATTTAAAGAAGGGTTAAAATAGTTAAAATCAAAGTTTAATAAGTAAATAATTTTTAATATGGGGTTATACATAAGATAAATTCGACTATAAATATTCATTAGAAAGATAAAAAGATTTCCTACATAATGGTATTTTATCTGTAATTTTTAGACATTAAATAATTTAATTTATTTATGATACAATGATGATGCAGTAATTATCTTATTAATGAAATATTGACATAATTGATGTTATAAACACCAAAATAAATGTAATTTGAGACCTTTTATGAATCCCAATAATTTTCTAGGTTAGTATGACATGTTAGTATTGATTTAAGTAACCTGGTTCGAACTAATAATTCTGTTATGAGTTTCACAAAAATCAATTACTAAATAGTGTCAAAATTGACATAAAATAGTTTTTAAAACAAATATTATATTGGTAATTGTTATTTTATTCCAAAAAATCTAAGGTTCGGCCAAATGACTTAGATAAGGATATATATATTAATAATAAACAACTTGGGGTTCGTTTTGCTACTTATAGTAAGTTTATTAACCTTATAGTATAAGAACACAAGAAGACATGGTAAAAGTAAAATTATTTAACTTAATGTTAAATCTAAATGATAAGGTTAAAATAGGATCCTAAACTTGTCTAAATTCTATTGGATGAGAGGATTTCGACCCATACCCACCTTAGATTTGAAATATATCAATTTGGAGCTATTTAAAACCGAAATTGACTTTATAATAAAATAATATTTTTAGTTATTCCAAAGGTGCCCCTCTCCTCCCTTATAAAAGGGCACCTCCTCCCCCTCTTCCTCACACCACATTGAGCCTTCAAGCTCGTCCAACCCCTTCCACTTTCTTCTCTCCACTTCCCTAGAGACATCCTAGAGGTTCTGGTCTTCTTCAAAGACCAATTTTAGTGCCCTAAAAGAAGGTCTCAAAGAAGCACTTCAAAGAAGAGGTAATGTCCGTTACCGATTCTTTCATCTTTATTTCTTCTTCCACTTATTCTTCTTTAGTTGTTTAATTATGAAGTAATAACATAAGTATCACTCATATACTGATATGTTATTATAAGTATGAAACAACCCTAATTCACCATCTATCCATCCTACAGAAAAATAAATCACCGCGCGTGCGTACGTACGGAATACCGTCTCCACGCCGTGGTGTAATCTATTTTCCACCACCACCTTACCTGGATGGGTATAATGGTGTAAATAATGACCATATATGACTATTCTAAAGTGATATTGATTCTTAAATAGTATACATATACTCCAATACAATTCCACGATCATAGGAACAATATCATCACTCGTGCGTACGTACGGAATACCATCTCCACGATGTGATGCGACTCGTTCTACATGATCTTCATTTAATAATGATTATATAATGAATTGAATGAATGAATATGATATATATTACACTAATAGAATTCTAAAAATGAGGTATCTATAACCTAAAGAAAAGAATAATAATTTATTCGACAGAACACGTATAAGAACAAAAAGTTATAAACACCCGAATAACAAGTTGCAATGAAATATTACTACTAAGAAGCTAAGAATATGACCATATATGATATCATAAAAATAAGTATGATTCTGGAATAAGTCAATAACATTATTTAAATCATTATACAGGAGGTTCGGACACTTACAAAGCAAGTCGTACCTAAGGTAAGGAAAATATCACAATCTCATTTTTATCCGAGATTGTTTATACTTTGGTATTTACTGGGGTGTATTTTATCATCCACATCCATGTTTTCTCAATATGTAATTTTATTTCCATACACCTACAATTGTTTAAATCCAATTTTACCCTTCGGTGAGTTTTTATTAAAATATATGAAAGGAATCTTTTGTCATTTTTCGTACGAGGTACTTTTTGACTTTTCCGACAAAAGTACGAGAAGAATATTCTTTTTAACTTATATGGAATTAATGGATTTTTAAAACATTATTTCCAAGAAGCTTCCTTTACAAGTTTTCAAGTTTATTTTTAATCAACTTCTTTTAGTTTAGAATTTTATGAAATGTTACGAAAGGAAAATTGTTTTTGAAGAAGAAAGGATATTTTCCTCAAGAATGGAGTTCAAGTGTTTTATCAAAATTATTTTCCATCTAAGATAATAAAGGGTTCTGTTTTTATCCCTATTATTACATTGATTTTATTATGTTGTGATGGAATTATTTTTTTGAATTCCTTTATCTTATATGAATTGTTTTATGATGTCATGATGTTTAAGATTTCCATTTGTATTACATGGGTTATGCAATGATGTATGATTTATGATTTTGTGGCACACATAAGAATGGTATCATAATGAGATGGGTGGGACCTATATCTCCCTCCAATGCATTGGGTAAAGATTTTATATCTCATGAGATAGACATGGCTGGAATGGTAGGTTATACAGGTTCAGTGAAACAGGACTGAAACAAGGGTGACTCGGTTCAGAAAGGGACTTTGTCCACTAAGATAGTCTTGGCAATGAGTCTTGACTAACAAGAAATGATTCTCTATGATTATGTGTGTATGCCACAAAGTTTCATGTTTTAAGTTATGATTATTGTGATTACATTTCACTACCATGATTTATCCCATGTTATGAAATTATGATCTCTTTTACAGGTTAAGATTTCCAAAAGTTATGTGCTTGTGTATACCATGTGATTGATATTTCTTTTGTTTACCCTTACTGAGCATTTGAGCTCACCCTTTTGTATGTTTTCTTTCCCCAGGTCAGGAAGAAGGTTATTAAGTAGGATATGCCAAAAAGGGACTCTATATATGATGAAATAAGTGGGAGGCAAAGTTGATGCTTTATGAACCAGTTGTTTATGTTTCCCAGTTTCTAAAGACACTATACCTATACGGTCCTTTCGTGGTTTTGTTATATGTTGTAATAAGTATGCTTCAATTTTGAAGTATTAACAATGTATGTAAAGTATGGGTCATTATATTAGGTCCGTATATTGTGTCTAATGTTTTTCCTTATGGTGCAGTGGAGATCACACAAGAGGACACTAGAAGGAGCTTTACAGTCAATGGGCAACGTTTGAAGAGATACATTGAGGGACTTCCTACTGATGCAGTGGATTTTATCACACTGCATGACCCCATCATCACTTGATCACATTAGGCTTATCCTAACCATTTAACTTTGTTATTCATTGTCCTATTTAAAATTATACATTTCATGTGAATATACCATCTCATGGGTTCACATTGAGGACAATGAAATATTTTAAGTGAGGGGGAGGGAACCTTTTAGTTTAGTAATTTCAATTGTTTTCCTATTTAAAAAATATTGTGTGTTTTTCAAATTTTGTGTGTTTATTTTACAATTTTCTGTGTGTTTTTTGAAACTTTTGGGCTGAAATGATTCTCATCACCATTTTTAAATCCATATCAATGAGTGAAACAGTTTATCCCAATAAACTGAGCTTAAATGAATGCTGAAATGACTTTGTTTCACGTTCAAATATTTAGTAATTTCATGAAAAGTACACTGAATTTTGAATCCCATGCCACATCTCACTGTCTTTATATTTCAAATCAGTTTTATGTGAGGCTTCTGAAACATTATTTTCATATTATTTACATTCACCTCACTTCTTGAGAGAACCAAACCATGCTTGATTTATCCAAAATTTGATTTATTTCTGTCAAAACTTGAGGGTTTGAGGTACTTATATTTAAATGATTGAGGCATTTGTTTGGTATTAAATCCCCTTTTTCAAAGAATCATTTTTTATAATAGCCTACCTTGAACATTTAATCCTTGTATCCCTTAGAATCCATGTACATCCTGTTAGGTTAGCCAAATTACAAGCCAATTTTCCCAATCCAACCAACTCTTGAAGTGAAATTGCATAATCTAGTTGAGCTTAAGTGTGGGGAAATCTATCTTGTGTTTTGCTACCACATTCTGTGATACTTTGGGTAGAAAATTAAATTTTGAAGAGATGTGTTTGCTACTGAAGAAAAGAATTATATTGAAAGTCGTGCCTTTTCTGGAGCTTTTTTGACAAGTGAAGTTGTGCCTTTTCTGGAGCTTCTAATTGAGGTGGAAAGTTGTGCCCATCTGGAGCTTTCAAGAAAATCATGTTTGAGAAGATTGAAATTTTTGATGCTAAAATGATGAATAGTGTAAACCTTTTATGACTTTTCATGATGATGGAGCTAAATAGATACTATGGGGATTGAGGAGAAGACTATATTTAAGTGAAAATTGGATTAATGCAATTTTGCTTCCAAAAGAGTCAAGCGCTCCTCATTCAGCCTCAGAGTTTTTCACATATAAATCCTAACAATCGAAAGCCACAGAACAACCATGAAAAGTCCTCATGATAATAATATGTCCTTGACTCACATCAGGTGGCAATGTAGGAATTTATCATGCCTATGGTGACCCTTGTATGATTTTGGATGAGAAATACATTGCAAAAAAATTGATATTTGAGTGATGAGAGAAAATTCAAGCGAGGTAAGTGTTTTCTGCATGGGAGGATAAATGAAGTGGAAATATATTGAATGATATAAATGGATAACTTGAAATAAGGTTTTTTATGAGTCATGATATCTTTTGATTCTTGGTGTGAAATTGATTGATCTCAAGGATATGTGTTTTAACATTGATTTTGATTTGATATTGATGTTTACTTGATATGATGTTTTACTCAGAATTGCAAAAGGTTAAGTGTGGGGGAGTTGATAAAACATTGTTTTATTGAATATTTTATTGATAATAAATGATATAATTTCCTCAAATTATGAAAAATATGTTTAATTGGAAAGTATTTGTGATTAGATCATTCATTTGAATATTTGATGAAAATTCCAGTTTTTCCCTTTATAGTTCACTGTAGTATTTCGAAGATAAATATTTTTATATTTATTATTTGAATTTCAAATTTTGTAACAGTGTTCCTAACTTAAGTATCTACAACGTTCATTCAGGACACTAGAGCTAAAGAGTGATTTTGGTTGTTTAAAATGGGCCATGAAGTCAAAGATGGGTTGGACTCTCCATAATGGAGCGGCTTCTATATTTCGGCCATAACTCCTTCATCTGGCCCTATATTGAGCCCAAAATTGGAGAGAATATAGAGTACCAATATCCTCAAATATTAACCTTCTGGAAGGAAGGACAATTCCTGCGTTTTGGTGGTAAAATGGGCAGTGAAATTGGGCATAAAATATTTGGCCGAGATTCCCTATTCACACTTGAAACTACTTTGAACCTAGCCTCCACACCACTCTATAAACTGGTGTTCTTATCATTTGGTGGGGTTGGGGACGTGCATTATGATATTGGAGGAAGAGTAGAATTAGTTTCACCCAAATTCTTCAACCACTGTAATAGGGGTATCTCTTGAAGCAAGGATCCCCTCATCGAAGCCTCCTTCTCTTCTTCATCTTGTAATGTTTTCATTTGTGTAATAATCTTCTTTGATTTTCTTTTATTCCTCATATTTTCTTCTATTTTGTTTAAATTTTCTCTTCTCTTAATCTTCCTAATTGGGTTTGAATTCTTGAGTAGAAGCGTTATTGGGTTATACCCATTATAAACCTTTGCACATGCAAAACTCTTCTATGATGATTACGCCACCCATGGAAGAGTAGTTCTTTTTAGTAATCGATCGACCTCTATCCTTCGTCATTCATTTATTTTGAATCAGTGAGCTACTATAATTCACATATTATTATCTATTAATTGAGTTTTTAATTTAAATGAAACTAAGAAAGTAATTTAATAGTTAACACAAAACACGCGAGGTCGGGAATTGTGTGAACTGTGAGAGCGCAACCTTAACTGGTAATTCAAAATCACACGAGATCAATTTGTAGAGTTAAAATACAATCCCTAAACTCAATTAATCCTCCTTTACAAAGTGGTTATGTTCCTTAATTTACCACTGACCATAAGTTAATCTTAGAACATCAATCAAAGAAAGGTTTTGCGATTGTATGTTCCGAAGTTAGCCTAAGGTTAAATTCACTTCATCTTCGTGGTAAAGTTAATTCTCGTAGGGTTCGGGATTTAACAAATTAAGGGATCATAATTAAGTGAATATTAATTTGAATGATAATTATTAATAAATTATTGAAGAGGTAGAGTTAGATAGATTACGACTTTTAAAATATTTTCTAAAAAAACATCTTCTTATTGTGTCTTTTTAATCAAACTTCATTTCAAAATTAAAAACAAAAAACAATGAAATCTTCTTCCAGCAAACTTCTTCAAGTTTTATAGACTTCAAACAACCCCCATCCTTTCGAGTAGTGTTTTTTTTTCTATTTTATTTTTGGAATACCTCTAGAAAGTTGTTTTAAATCTACTTCCTCCTTTGAGAGATGACCTTGGTCAGCCACTCTGCTGCACATAAGTACCCCTAAATCACACTAATCATTTGAGGGTACCCACGACAGTGCTCTATCAGTTACTCTCTTCCAAAAGAAAAAAAATATGTGTGGGGTTTTCCTGGTGCATTCAGTGTCTAGATTTTAATTTTTGGATGAGTCTACACTCCTACTATAGGTAGAGAAGACTAAATGAGAATTTCAACTTCTCGCCATATGGATCTACTTATGTTTGGATGTGTTTACTTTCACTCTTTTTTTGGTTGAGTTGTACTCTTTTTACTATACCTTGTTCTATCTATGATGTTCCTCTTATATGAAATATCTTACTACTCCCCCTTCACCCCTTTAGGGTGTTCTACTGAGAATTCCTATTCTCACTTGTGCATGGGCTTCACCCAACACGCGTCGTGTCTATTGAAGAAAATAGATAAGTCGTTCGTAACTTTAAAAAAGCTGAGGGATATAGTGTTCATGGATCATGTAATATGGTATTCTATTGGTCAATAGGAATTGGGATCTCATAACAATTTTGTCTTTTCTGGTTTCTTTCTGGTTGGGACATATATCTGGTGTGGGTGTCTCTTTTTTCCCCTTTTTCAATATAAACTATCATAATTCGTTCTGTTATGTGGTCCATGTATATTTTATATATTTATAACAGTGTTGAAATATTCATTTATTTCCATATTCCTTTTTATATAGAGTAGGTTTTGTTCATGTGTATAGGTTTTTAGGAAAAGGCCTCCCCATTTTTAGCAGGCCTTCAGCGCTTCTCGCAACCCCCTGGCATAGGGAGGTGGGATTTGGGTAGTTGCAGCTCGAGCCCTAACTTGGGTGAGTTTTATAAAATTATTGAATGTTAATTGTTCAAAATTAGCTTCAGTTTCAATTTCATCATTTCAAAATTTTCTTAGGCTGAAATTGATAGAAATATAAAAAATATTTCATTTTTCAAAGAGTAGTGAAAAATACTTCTCTAAAGAAAAATTACCTTTTTCTTTAAAGTATTTACAAAGATAAATTATGTATTAAAATGGGTTAAATGTAAAATTATTTCATATATTGAATCTTAATATTTACTATTATGAATTATTTCCAATATAATTTTTTCTTAATAAATATTAAAAATGGAATATTTTTCTCATAGTTAATGTTAAAACATGCTTATTAGGGGTTAAACTAATGATATAATGGTGAAAATAAGAAAAAAATAAGTATAATTTTGTTTTTAAATCCATGTTTTTTTATATATAATCTAATATTTGGAATTTGTTCTATTTTTGATCAATTTGGGTAGAGAAAGATATTAATATTTTTTAATCTTTTTTAAAATAAAATGTGCATACTCTCTGCCACTTATAAAAGTAAACCCCATATCCTCTACACTCCACTAAACAAGAGCCTTTTTATTCCCAAAAAACCTTACTAAAAGCCTTACCAAGATATCTCAACACTTCTTAGATTACCATATTTGATCAAAAAAACAATTCTAGGAATCCTATAAGTAAAATCTTAAATTGGTTTTCTGAAAATGATGTATAGTTCTTAATCAATCTATTTCATTTTATTTCTTCATCAAAATCCATCAAATAGTATTAAAAAAGTATATAATAATAAATTAGTTTTTTAAATATAGAGAGATATTTTTAAGAAAATTTTATAAGCTCCGTTAATCACATCTTTAATCAAAGGGGAATCAAAATTGTTATTCATATTTATAGTGGGCTACCACCTCATGAACCTATGTAATTGTTTTTCCATAACAGGATCTCATATCTAGTTATAATAATTCATGAAATATATATATATATATATATATATATGTTATTAATGAAATATATATCACAATCAAATTATAATATATCATATATTTTCATACAATTCAATCCATTGAAAAATAATAATGTCATTCGTGCATATCAGTGGATTAACAACTCAATGAAGCGATGAGATTCCTTCATAGTCATTGCATCCAATGGTTATTATATATAACAATGTTTAAAGACAAAATATTATATTTTTGAGATAATCCTAATTTTATAAATATAAATTTGTACTTACTTGATTATCTTGTAATCTCTACAAAATAAAAACATTACTCAAGAATATGTGCCACCTATTATCTCTATGATTATAACACAATTTATTTTACACAACCATATTTAATTGTTGTATTTAAAATTTTTATTTGATTTTAAAAAATATAAATAAATAATTATTATTATTCAGGATATTATTTAATAATATTCTATTCAACCATAGTCTCCCTACTGAAGTTATTTTGGATATATGAACTGAATATTGTCAAAACATCCAACATGAACTTAAATGATTAAATATTTAAATATGACATTTCAGGTAATGAAATAATAATAATAATCCCAAGAAAGGTTCATAAGTGGGTAAATAATTAATTTATGTTTAAATTTTTAGAAATGGAATGCATTTAATGATTCATACTCGATGTAAAAGACACTTTAACATAAAAATTGTTATAAATGTTTTAATGATTTGTTATCTAAATAATTTTCCTCTAACTCCATATTTAAAAAATTAGTGTATGTATTTATTAAATTGTAAAAAATAATTATAAAGGTCACTTTATGCCCATTTTTAATTTCATTCAATGTTTTTCAAATGAAATATTTTTAATTATTTTATACCTAATATTTAGACATTGCTTATAAAATAAAAAAAATGTTTAATTTAAGATACATTGTGTAAATGAATTTTCCCCACACCTCAACTGATATTTTATTGAATTATATGCTTAAATTAGTTTTTTGAAAAATAACCCTATTACCCTATATTCTAGGTATTTTAGTTTTAAAAATTAGGTTATAGAAGGAAAGGGTATTTTGATATCTTAAAATGATAGGAATACGGGTGGAAAAGGGGTTTTCAAGGGTTTTTTTGATGAAAGGGCACATGCATAATTTGTTTTTCATGAAATATTACTTGAAAATATATATTTTATGATGTGTAATCTAGATACAACATATAAAATTAGTTATATAAATATATATTATAGTATGGGTGAGCCCGATAAATCTTATACAACTAGTGATCCCGATATAGCTCTCCAATGCACTGCAAAATGATACTTGTCTTTAAAGGTAACAAAGATATAGTTATTTGGGGAGTTTAATAATTTTTATTTAAATACGATCCAATTATTTTTATAATGGGTTTATAAAAAAACTCAAAATGTGTCCTAAAATTTCTTTAATTGTTTTATTATTTAGTTTCGTGGTTTTATTGCAAAAAATAGTTTGTTTTCTATCTAAAATTGATTTATTTTACACTCTCAGAGATTATTTTTATTGAGGTAGAAAAGTATTGGTTTTTATATTTTTCATCAGAATAAAAAATTTCATTCTTTTATATTCGTTTTTGATATTTTTGATCCCAATATACATTTTTAAATTTTTTTTATAGGGGTTAAGGATGTTTTTAAACAAAGAAAAAGTGAAGTTGAAAGAAATAAATATTTTTCCGGAGAAAAAAACGTTTCATGTTTTAAAAGATTATAATTGTGAAAAAAAATAGATGTTGGGTATAATTTAAAAATTAGTAATATATGGTTTTTTATGTATAAATTAAGATCTAATTATATATACTATAAATATAAATTATTTCTGGGAATGAAAGACTGAAAATTCTAGTCTAAGTACACTAGATTATGTAATTTTTATGGTCTAGTCCATATAGTTGTTATCATGGAAAATGATTAGGTAAAATATGTTATCATGATATTATTAATATAATACCATTTAGAGATTATACTTTATGGTTTTCATGATATTGAATTTTAATCTTATCATGATACTTCATCTAATATATATCTTTTTAGAGTGTTTTTTCATGGAAGGAAAAAATGGAAGATGATTTATAAAGGTATCAAGAAGATTATTCAATTCCAAATAATCATCTTAGGATATTTGGGATTATAATTGATCATTTTTTTACAAAGAAGGCTTTTTTGATATATGTAATAAATTGTGGTGGAATCCATACATGTGATCATTCAGAATTTTCATACATAAACATGAAAAGAGATAATAATTTGAAGAAACAACACCCTATATCATTAAATGAAATCGTAGTTCTAATGATTGGTGAAGGGTGGATCATTTCTCTAGAAACTATATTCAATATAATGTGATTTTCTGAAAGGCAAAGGGAAATTTTTTTAATTATACATTGAGAGGAAAGATAATTGATGGTCGTCATTATTTATTTATACCAGCGATAGAAGATTTTCATTAGATTGAATGGAATAAATTTATATATCTTATACTTGAGAAATATTTCTTTATGATCTTTAGACTAGTTATGAATAAAAAATTTAGGGAATAGAGGAAAGAGGAATAATTATTATCGATGTATGAATAAAATTTTGTCTGATTCACCAGGTACAAAACAATTTTTTTGGAAATTGATTGAAAAATTCTTAGAGTTGACTCATGATTGAAACAAAATTTATGAGTAAAACGTTCCTAGTGGTATTTTAAAATTTATGATTATGTAGTTTTTTATGCTTAGAATATTATGATGATGTAAGATGAAAATTATATCCCTTAGGATGATAACAGTAAGAAGTGGTAATGGTTGAATTTAATGAAGAATTAACCCAAAAGTATATATGAATGTATTCCACCAACAAGTTCAAACTATGGAAGAAATAAAAATTGATTAATAGAATTTTTAAAGTGTTATTGGTGTTCTATGATTATTTTTAGTACTTATTAATGAAAACAAAGAAGTCATGAACAATATATGAATGGGGTAACTGATATCTAGTCAATGGTGTGGTGTTTTAATTAAAATGATTTTGAATATTATGTTAATGTGTTTCTGGAATATTACACATAGGTTAGAAATCATCATAATGAAATGAAAAAAGAGTGTAAAATTATTTTCCAGTGCTATAGTTGATGTTTCATCAAATAATGAAGTGTGAATGTGATGTGTTTATTTGAATTTTCTCAATTCCCTATTTGATTATGGATCTTCACATTCCATCATTTATGTTATTATTATATGTATAATGGGAATATATTATCATGAAAAGTATATAGAAATGTAGTTGACAAATTTTGGTGGAATTATTAAAGAAATAGATATTTATAGGAATCCTCCTATTTTTATTAGTGGGATAGAATTTTCTTTAAATATTTAGAAACTGCACATTTTATAGTTTGATGCTATTATTAGTATGGATTAACTATCAGTTTATCATGATAAAATAGATTAAATAGTTAATTAGGTAATATTCATTGATTTCGTACCTTTTAAAACATTTTAATAAGATGTTAAATTCAATAGATATAGCAGTGAAAGATACCTATCTCATGTTGTTGAAGGGAAATATATTGTTTATGTTAATAATAATACCGTAGTTAATGAATATATTGATGTATTTATTGATGAATATTATATATTTATTACTAATACCAAGCTTTTGTTTACTATTTACTTGTTTGACGATGCTAAGACAATCTCAATACCCCTTGTCTAACTTCTCATGTAAAAATTTTAATATTTCAAAACATGTTCAGAAGGTAGCAAGATAATGGTTTCATTCATCAATGAAATTCTCTATGGGGTGCTCTTGGGTTATTTTTTAAAATGAAATTTTGTTCAATGATAATTTTCCTTAATTATAGTACCTTGAATAAAATCACTGTTATGAACAAGATTCATTTCCTTCATATTGAGAATTTGTTTGATCAGATCTATTGATCATTGTATTATTTAACTATGGACCTTAGTTCAAGTTACGATTATTTGTTGTTGAATGAGTAAGAAATTCCAAATATAGAATTTTAGACTAAATTTTGGAATTAGGAGTTTATTTTTATCCTAGTTGGGTTGTTGAATTCACCAACTATATTAAATTATCTTATTGATGGCATTTTCCATGAATATTTGGATATTGTTTCTGATTATTGATGATATACTTCTATATTCTATATTTCATGAGGATCATGAAAAAACATAAGGAATATATTAAAATTTTTATATGAGATGAAGCTATATGAAAAATCTATTATTAGTCAATTATGGATTCATCAATCTGCCAATGAGCCTGTACCCTTGTGGTACTCCTTGGCATCCAAAAGACCCAAGATCAAATTTGGGAATGGGAGAATTTCTGGGGGTACTGTAGCAGCACTGTAGAAGGGCACTGTAGCAGTACTGTAGCAGCAGCAGAACTGTAGCAGCGGTGACACTGTAGCGGTGGAGGGACTATTGCAGGTATTGTAGCGGCTAAGATACTATAGCAGGTATTGTAGAAGCATGGGTATTGTAGCAGTTCTATTCACCAAGGGGTCCTTTGGGCCAAAAAATGGTCTTTCAAGCCTTGTATTCAGGATACTTGGCCTTGGGCCTTCGAGCTATGTAATGGGTCACCCTTTACCTAGTCTAAATAAGTCTTTTCTTTAAATAATAAATTGAGGCTTCAGCCCCAACCATTTAAAAAAATATGGTTTCAACAAATTTATTTCCTCATGAATTATTTTTCTAAGGATAACATAATTATTAACCCTCCTCGAACTAAAGTTGGTGAAGAATGAAAGTGACCTAAAAATTTTATAGATATTTCTATTTTTCTTTTTTATGCAATTTAATACCATCAATTGTTTGAGAATATTTCTCAGTTATCTGTCCCACTAGAAAAGATATATTAGAAAAGGAGTTAACTTCACCAACATGAATGATTATTATTGTTGTTGCAAAGAAATAAGAAAAAATATTAGTGAATGATTTATTATTGATCCTTAAATATGTAAATAGTGAAATATTCAACTATAATTAATCCTTATTAAAGGGGTTTGGTTATGTTGTGATGAAAAATTACCAAGTAATTTCTTATACTTCACATCAACTAAAACCTCACGAGTAAAATTATCACATAAATGATCAATTATTATATACAATGTTATATTTATAAATATGGAGCCATAATTTGTATGAAGTAAAGTTTGAAATATATGGTGATCATAAAGGATTAAAATATATATTAACTCAAAAAATTTGGAACACGAGGTAGTGAAAATGGATGGAATTGTTTATGGATTATGACTACACAATTGATTATCATCTGAGAAAATAAAACAATATATCCAATGCTTTAACTTGGAAAGATAATGCTACTATAATCGTGTTATGTTGAGTGCATTACCCATTGGTTAATGATTTGAGGAATTTCAGACAAGAATGTTTTTTAAAGAAAATTTCTATATTTTTTTGATTAGGTGTTAGTATAATTTTCTCTATTGGAAAGAATTAAGAATGATTTCAAATAGGTTCATGTTTTATAGGAAAATGTAAAATATTTTAATAAGGGTTAGTTACTATGGATTAATGTTGATGAGGAAGGTGTTATTAGATTTGGAAATATATTTTGTGTAATGTGTGATTCCATTTTTTATAGAAAATGTATTGATTGAATCCCATAGTTCCTTGTTTTCCATTCATTCTAGAATAACTATGATATACATAGATCATTGATAATATTACTGGTGATATGGATTAAAAACATATATTATATAATTTAAAATGAAATGTTATAATTTTAAACAGTATAAATCGAGTTGATAATTAATGAAATGTATTATTTATCCTTTTCCATTGATGTTGAGGAAATGGGAGAATATATCAATATAGATTTTCTGGTGGTATTTTGGAAGACATATCTAGGTAATAAAACAATTTGTGTTATTATTTATTAACTTAAAAATTTATAAATTTACTTCCCATTCAATTTATTATTTAACTATATTATATTTCTTGATTTTATATGAAAGAGATAATCAGGTTACATGGAGTTCCTATCTCCAATACATCTAAAAATGATCTCATGTTCCCTTATGATTTCTTCAAAGGACATTCGAATTCATGTGTGTGATAATTAAATTTCATTATAGATTTTCATCATCAATTTGATGGGAAGTTCCTGCATATTATTTTTGTATTGGATGATATTCTTCATCATTATTAAATGGATTAACATGCATGTTTTAATGAAAATCATTCATTATTTTAGTTTTATTTTAATAATAGTATTCATTCTAGTATAAAAATGACATATTTTGAGGCATTACATACAGAGCTATAAGAACCCGTTTTTTTATAAAATACTTAGGAATATTCTTGATGTTATTCTAGATCAGCGCCTTCAGATGGCGTGCGATTCCGAGCCCCGGTGTGGCCGGAATTAAATTTTCAGGGCGTTCACACTAGGTACACCAAATAAATGGGATAACTCCTAAACGGTGCTTCAGATCCTAAATCTGAGGGTACGGATGGGTCCGAAATGGGGTTTTTACCCCAGGAACGACATAAAACATATCGGCGCAGGGCGTTTGGACCCCTCGCTCTCTATCAGAACGTGAAATGGATAAACTAAATAATTGATTTGGTCATTTGATGGGTAAACTAAAGTATCTCTTAAACGGTTGTTTGGATTGAAAAATCAAGGGCACCATTGAGTCCGGAATGTGTCGTTTACCCTAGGAGGGGTGTACCTTTCGCGGGCACGGGCCTTCTGTGAAAAATGCCACCGGGGGCGTTTTTGTAATTTGGTGGCCTCAGGCAATCAGTTTTATTACTTTTGAATGGAGACTTGGATTAAAATTCTGAGACCGTCGTTTTGCTCGGGAGGTGGTGTTTACCCTAGGGGAGGCTTAAACTTGACCGCGTCGGAGGTTTAGAATGTGGGTCATTTTGGGGGTTTAAATTAATTAAATGTTTTAATTAATTTATAACCCATCTCTTCACCCCCTTCTCCTCCTCCCCTCCATTTTCAATATCTGGCGGAACTCAACCAAGGAGCCCTCCCTTCATCCTCCTCCTCATCCCTACCAATCAAGGTGGAAGCGGCAACGGCGAGGTGAGGATCGATCGTGAAGCGTCGGGCTACGCCCTTGCAGGTCGGAGTTTTCATTTGCGTTTTAAATTCTGAATCCTTCGTTCAAGTTGAATTATAGTGTCGAATTGTTGTTTGATTTTTGAGCGAGGACCATGATTGCGTAGCATATGTTCTAAGATTTCTAACACATATTTCGGATTAAAAATCCATGTCCTGAGGTGATTGTAGTGATCCTGCGAATTCCGGGTCTATTTTGGGTGTTTTTTCGGCGGATCTGGGCACTATGGTGAGCGGGCACGGTGGTCCGACGAGCGGGCATGGCGGCTCGTGGCGGCTCGAGGCGGCGGCACGCGGTAGCTCAGGCGGGTGGCGGTCTTCAGCAGGAGGAAACAACGCGTTGGCTGGGCGAGCGGGGGTTCGGTGGCCGGGCGAGTGGGAGCGTGCTCATCAGCAGGCGGCAGGGCGGGTCTTCAGCGGAGGTATAGCATCCCGTCTTTTTATAACATAACTTTCATTCCATTACACAGAACTGAGGATATTTAAGGTTTAGTGTCTTGGAAACAAGGAACATAATACATGAAAAGAACAAAAAAACACTCTTCTTAAACAATTGAAAGGCTTCTCCTTAAGTTCATCCTAGGTTCATTACTGCATCTCATAACCTGGGGACATACATCAAAAGAAAGGGTGAGCAGAAGGCCCAGTAAGGGAAACAAAAGAAACATTTTACATGTGAACTTGAGATACTTCAATAAGGACATGAAAAGAACTTTAAGGCAGTAGAAAGAAATCATGACATACATCATAATAAAAATAACATTTTTCATAACTTGAAGATGTGGCTACAACATTTAATATTGACAATCATTTCGTTTCACCAAGGTACATCCCCAAGGTGTCGTTAAAATTACCAAGGTTATTCACCAAGGCGTCGTTAAGAATGGTCATCTCTAGAGATTAAGTCTTTACCCAATGCATTGGAGCGCTATCTGGGCTCACCCTTGACATGTCTTTATTATCATGTGATCCACATATATCATCATCAAACATTTCATAAAGAACCCATATAGCACAAAATAAATGGGTTTCATAATCATAATGTTTTAAAAACTGCTTTAAAGACATGATCTTAATGTCACTTTAAACCCACGGAAAGGGAAAACAGGTCTCATGTATGTAAATCCCAGAATTTAAAATATAAAATTTGATATATATGTGAATACCCTTGTATAAATAAGAGCTTTGAGTATTTTCTTTATAACATAAAATAATTTTGAGAAAAGAGAGAGGCATTTTGAGATGAAAATTCTGCAGCATAACGGCTATGTTACAAGGTTTTAGAAAACATTGAAAAGAGAGGGGACATGGGTCACCCACTCATAAATGATCCATAAAATAGTAGGGGGATAGAATATAAGGGATTTAAGAACATGGTAATGAAATTTGAAAGATATACCATATGAAATGAAAAACATGGAAGTGAGACAAAAATAAGATTTCTCTTATGAAAATTCGGCAGCCTAACGGCGTTACATAAACTTCAACTAAAAATGAATTGATGAGATCAAATAGGGTCTCTCATCATATGAACATAAAAGATCAGTATGATAGATATAGAGATCATACCCCAACATAATAAAAAGGAACTTGCAAGACTTGACATGGAATTATAACTTTGAATAGGGAGAAAGGTTCAAGGACCACTTAAAAATTCAGCAGCCTAACGACGCCACTTAAACTTCAAAATAATGAATTGAAGAGATCAAATGGGGTCTCTGATTATATGGTCATAAAAGATCATTATGATAGATATAGAGATCATACCCCAACATAATAATAAGAAACTTGAAATAATTGACATGAAAGTAGAACTTCAAAACGAGAAGGGTGAAGAACCGCTTAAAAATTCGGCAGCCTAACGACGCCACTTAAAACTTCATAAATACTGAATTGAAGAGATCAAATGGGGTCTCTCATCATATGATAATAAAATATAAGTATGATAAATTTAGAGATCATACCCCCACATAACAAAAAGGAACTTGAAATACTTTACATGAAAATAGATCTTGAAAAATGAGAAGAGAGAAAGAATCCGTTACAAAAATTTCGGCAGCATAACGGCGCCACTTAAAACATCATAAAACGAAAAAATGAGAGTAGCAGGGGATCTCTCATTATGTGAACATGAAAAGGGAAGTAAGAGTAGTATAAAAGAACACCCTTTAACATAAGAACATGGAGCATAAAAGAAATTACATAAAAGGGATTTCTTGAAAAGAAAGAGAGAGATTGGATCCCTTACCTTAAAACGTAACTCTTAAAACTCAAAGGTTTGGGCCTTGAGGGCTTGGGGGCACCTTGGGAGGACTCCTTGGGAGGTAATGAGACCAGATATTCGTTGGGGGAGAGTGGGGAGTCGAAATTGATGAGAGGATGGCTTGGTATTTATAGGGAAAGTGAGGGGACAAGGCATTAATGGCCAAGGGACACCTCAAAAGTGCTTTTCTCAAAACCATGTGCTCTCCCTTGCCATTTACCATGGAGTTAGGACACATGGGGCCCCCAAAACAATAATTCATCACCCTTGTCCGGCCAACCCTTAAAATACTTCATGACATCATCATGACACAGTTATGATGTCATTAAACATACCGAAACCCTAAAACTGTATTTTTACTATTCACTGAAAATTCAACTTTCTCAGAAAGATCCCAAAATTTCACCTTAATAAAATATAAATGCTCTGATTTCAAAAATGAACTCCATTTTATAAAAATAATTTTCTAAATAATTTTAATCAATTTTTTTAAATAATTACAGTATTCACCAAAAATTCATTTTTTTCATAAAAATCCCCAAAATTTACATTAACATAATATCGATGCTCTGAGTTCAAAAATGAAATCCATTTTATAAAAATAATTTTCTAAATATTTTTAATTTAATTTTTAATTAAAAAACACTATTCACCCAAAAAAACTAATACTTGAATAATAATTTATGAAACCGTTATTTAACCATTTTATTTAATCACACTACTTAATCAAGGTGCCTAGATTATATTAATACATTCTTTAAGTGAGATTAATAATCCATTTGGTCACATTACTAATCCTAAGCATAAAATCACTATTCATAATTTACTATTCATAAAAAATTAAGTTGGTCTTATTAGACTCTAAATTTCGTACTGAACATAATTGTAGAAGACCATTTTTCGAAAATCATTACACATTTTTAATTATTTAAGGTTTACATAAACATTTTTAAAATATCCTTTTTCTAAAATTCATTAAAAATATGCATACTGTTTTCATCCGGACATTAGAAAATTCATAAACTTCATCATAAGAAGAAATCCCAATTTTTATTTAAAACAAAGTATTACACAAGGCAGTTATGGTCTCCTTACATAGCCCCTTATCACACCAGCATAGGACCTAAGTGTAAGGTGTGCTAAGGTGAGAGAATCTGAGGGAGGCTCGGCCAACATCGCACGAGTAGTAATTTCTATCAGTTTGAACTTCTCGTAAAGGCGATTCCGTTCTAGCTTCACACGATGAAGTTCAGCTTGGGTTTGGTCCAGAGCAAAGCCCAGTGGTGCTACCTCCTTCCCAAGTTCTGTTAGATGGGCTTCGATCGGTCCAAGACTACTGGGTGAGGCCATCGAATCTTATTTATATATTAATTAACCAAGATTACTTGTATTTAGAGAAAATAATCCAAACATTTAGTTTCCAGTGGTCATATTGACCAATGGTCATATAACAGTCAAAACCCAACGGTCTCATTTTAATTATACTCATATTGTCAAATGGAAAAAAAATTGTTGAGTATAAAAAAAATAGCACACAAAATTAGGAAACAAGATTTATTCAAAATTTCGGGTCGTTATAATCTTCCCCCCTTAAGAAATTGCGTCCTCGCAATTTTTAAAATTGGGTTTTGAAATTTCATTGAAAGTCCCACATCGGAAAAGGAGTCAGTAAAACTATTACTTTAAAAGAAATAAAGGGAAGTACAAAGGTCACTCGAGTTAACCCACACTAGGATTCCCTGTAGGAAAACATGGACATAGAGGAGAAAACAAAGGGTCATGTTCTGAGGGAGAGTGAAAGACAACATGATTAGGAGAAAGTTAACCATAAGAAAATCCCAAACTTATGATGTGTGTAAACGGTCTTTGATTACCTATTAGGAAACGTAAACCAACAACATTTTTGTTTTACGTTCCTTTTCATAATTTTGAGGAATTCATTTACTAAATAGAACAAAAACATAAGAAAATATACCTACCTTGATGTGGAGTTTCATCCTTTAATAAGTTTCTACCAAAACTAATCTTTTCTCCAAACGATGAGCATTAAAAACTACTTGGTCTCATCAAAACACAAGAATCATCTTCTAGAGAATAACATAATCCACAAAAGATTAACTATCTATTTCATCTATCTTTAAACATTATCCCAAAAACAGAAAGGGTAAGGTAAAACAACTCTTCAAAAAGAAAGAATCCCATAGGAATGGAAACTACTTTTAAATCTTCAAAGTTCCATGGTACTACCCAAAGTTCATCATAGACCATTCCATAAATAACTGTCCTTAAAATTCCTCAAAATAAACCAAACTAAGATTGAAACCCAAATACAAGAGGGATTTGATAACATAGTCTTCCAAATAAACTTCATTGTTCATCTCCAAACAACACCAACCACTCCTAACATATTATAACAAAAGTAGCTAACCTAAACATATCTTACCCAAGATAGGTTAATCATTCCCATAAGTAACCTAAATTACTATAAGTCCACCTTAAATTCATCGATTCTTCAAAATATAAGTCAACCTTACTTCTCAATGAAAATAACGTAGTAATCTATTTACCTCGATCATATAGGGTCCCCAAAATAGTGAACGTATTCCAAAATAATAATCATCTTTTAATCCCCTAATCACCTCTTTCATATTAATATGGAAATCGTCACATTTCTTATCACATTGGTTGTTGGGACATGTTCTTCCATTTCCCGCCATTAACTACGAAAACAAAGTACAATTATGGGCTTTAATACTTAGCCAATAATCATGAAAAAGAAACTTAACGCATATAAGGATAACTTGTAGAAGAAAAGTATACCCTAACTTGTGATCCCCTAGATTTAAAACTAGGTTATCCATGATCATATATCCTTATGTGAATCTTTATTTTATTTTATATTTGTTTCTTTAATAATGGTTCATACTAAGCTTATGAATTTACCAAAGCATATCCCCCGGGAGTGTCATAACCAAGAGTGCAGCAAGGAACGTTGTCGTGTACCAGTTCCCATTCGAGTCTAGCTCAAAGCGGTGTTTTCGGGTTTTACCCCTATGGGCATCTGTGCCAGAGCCACCTCTACCTGGTCGTATCCAGACAGGGATGTATTTGCTTGGCAACCCATTACTCAACCAAAATACCCAGAAGATTTCCTATATATAAACTTTTCTATAGGCTTCTTCCTAAATTTTTCATATCCTATTTTCCACAAATAACTAAACCATCCTTTGATACCAACTAAAGCATCCTGTCTTTTTATAACATAACTTTCATTCCATTACACAGAACTGAGGATCTTTAAGGTTTAGTGTCTTGGAAACAAGGAACATAATACATGAAAAGAACAAAAAACACTTTTCTTAAACACTTGAAAGGCTTCTCCTTAAGTTCATCCTAGGTTCATTACTACATCTCATAACCTGGGGACATAAATCAAAAGAAAGGGTGAGCAGAAGGCCCAGTAAGGGAAACAAGAGAAACATTTTACATGTGAACTTGAGATACTTCAATAAGGACATGAAAAAAACTTTAAGGTAGCAAAAAGAAATAATGAGATACATCATAATAAAAATAACATTTTTCATAACTTGAAGATGTGGCTAAAACATTTAATATTGACAATCATTTCGTTTCACCAAGGTCCATCCCCAAGGTTTCGTTAAAATTACCGAGGTTATTCACCAAGGTGTCGTTAAAAATGGTCATCTCTAGAGATTAAGTCTTTACCCAATGCATTGGAGCGCTATCTGGGCGCACCCTTGACATGTCTTTATTATCATGTGAGACACATATATCATCATCAAACATTTCATAAAGAACCCATATAGCACAAAATAAATGGGTTTCATAATCATAACGTTTTAAAAACTACTTTAAAGACATGATCTTAATGTCAATTTAAACCCACGGAAAGGGAAAGCAGGTCTCATATATGTAAATCCCAGAATTTAAAATAGAACATTTGATATATATGTGAATACCCTTGTAGAAATAAGAGCTTTGAGTATTCACTTTATAACATAAAATAATTTTGAGAAAAGAGAGAGGCATTTTGAGACGAAAATTCTGCAGCATAACGGCTATGTTACAAGGTTTTAGAAAACATTGAAAAGAGAGGGGACATGGGTCACCCACTCATAAATGATCCATAAAATAGTAGGGGGACAGAATATAAGGGATTTAAGAACATGGTAATTAAATTTAAAATATATACCATATGAAATGAAAAACATGGAAGTGAGACAAAAATAAGATTTCTCTTATGAAAATTCGGCTGCCTAACGGCGTTACATAAACTTCAACCAAAAATGAATTGATGAGATCAAATAGGGTATCTCATCATATGAACATAAAATATCAGTATGATAGATATAGAGATCATACCCCAACATAATAAAAAGGAACTTGCAAGACTTGACATGGAATTATAACTTTGAAAAGGGAGAAAGGTGCAAGGACCACTTAAAAATTCAGCAGCCTAACGACGCCACTTAAACTTCAAAACACTAAATTGAAGAGATCAAATGGGGTCTCTCATCATATGGTAATAAAAGATCAGTATGATAGATATAGAGATGATACCCCAACATAATAAAAAGGAACTTGAAATAATTGACATGGAAGTAGAACTTCAAAATGAGAAGGGTGAGGAACCGCTTAAAAATTCGGCAGCCTAACGGCACCACTTAAAACTTCATAAATACTGAATTGAAGAGATAAAATGGGGTCTCTCATCATATGATCATAAAAGATCATTATGATAAATTTAGAGATCATAACCCTACATAAAAAAAGGAACTTGAAATACTTTACATGAAAATAGATCTTGAAAAATGAGAAGAGAGAAAGAATTCGTTACAAAAATTTCGACAGCCTAACGGCGCCACTTAAAACATCATAAAACGAAAAAATGAGAGTAAGAGGGCATCTCTAATTATGTGAACATGAAAAGGGCAGTAAGAGTAGTATAAAAGAACAACCTTTAACATAAGAACATGGAGCATAAAAGAAATTACTTAAAAGAGATTTTTTGAAAAGAAAGAGAGAGATCAGATCCCTTACCTTAAAACGTAACTCTTAAAACTCAATGGTTTGGGCCTTGAGGGCTTGGGGGCACCTTGGGAGGACTCCTTGGGAGGTAATGAGACCCGAAATTCGTTGGGGGAGAGTGGGGAGCCGAAATTGATGAGAGGATGGCTTGGTATTTATAGGGAAAGTGAGGGGACAAGGCATTAATGGCCAAGGGACACCTCAAAAGTGCTTTTCTCAAAACCATGTGCTCTCCCTTGGCATTTACCATGGAGTTAGGACACATGGGGTCCCCAAAACAATAATTCATCACCCTTGGCCGGCCAACCCTTAAAATATATCATGACATCATCATGACACAGTTATGATGTCATTAAACATACCGAAACCCTAAAACTGTATTTTTACTATTCACTGAAAATTCAACTTTATCAGAAAGATCCCAAAATTTCACCTTAATCAAATATCAATGCTCTGATTTCAAAAATGAACTCCTTTTTATAAAAAAAAATTTCTAAATATTTTTAATCTATTTTTTAAATAATTACACTATTCACCGAAAATTCATTTTTTTCAGAAAAAACCCCAAAATTTACCTTAACATAATATCGATGCTCTAAGTTCAAAAATGAAATCCATTTTATAAAAATAATTTTCTAAATATTTTTAATTTAATTTTTAATTAAAAACACTATTCACCCGAAAAAACTAATACTTGAATAATAATTTATGAAACCGTTATTTATCCATTTTATTGAATCACACTACTTAATCAAGATGCCTAGATTATATTAATACTTTCTTTAAGTGAGATTACTAATCCATTTGGTCACATTACTAATCCTAAGCATAAAATCACTATTCATAATTTACTATTCATCAAAAATTAAGTTGATCTTATTAGACTCTAAATTTCGTACTGAACATAATTGTAGAAGACCATTTTTTGAAAATAATTAAACATTTTTAATTATTTAAGGTTTACATAAACATTTTTAAAATATCCTTTTTCTAAAATTCATTAAAAATATGCATACTGTATTTATCCGGACATTAGAAAATTCATGAAATTCATCATAAGAAGAAATCCCAATTTTTATTTAAAACAAATTATTACACAAGGCAGTTATGGTCTCCTTACATAGCCACTTATCACACCATCATAGGACCTAAGTGTAAGGTGTGCTAAGGTGAGGAAATCTGAGGGAGGCTCGGCCAACATCGCACGAATAGTAATTTCTATCAGTTTGAACTTCTCGCAAAGGCGATTCCGTTCTAGCTTCACACGATGAAGTTCAGCTTGGGTTTGGTCCAGAGCAAAGCCCAGTGGTGCTACCTCCTTCCCAAGTTCTGTTAGATGGGCTTTGATCGGTCAAAGACTACTGGGTGAGGCCATCTAATCTTATTTATATATTAATTAACCAAGATTACTTGTATTTAGAGACAATAATCAAAACATTTAGTTTCTCGTGGTCATATTGACCAATGGTCATATAACAGTCAAAACCCAACGGTCTCATTTTAATTATACTCATATTGTCAAATGAAAAAAAAATTGAGTATAAAAAAAATAGCACACAAAATTAGGAAACAAGATTTATTCAAAATTTCGGGTCGTTATAGGAGGCTCCAGGCAAGCTGGGGGAGATGGTAGCCAGGCGAGCGCGCAGGGGCGTGGGGACAGCGGGGTCGCGGCGTGCGACCCTCGCGCGGGGACAGAGACCCGTACTCAGCGGGTCATTGCGGGAGACCAAGACCGGCCCTACGTGGTCGGTCGACACAAGGTGGACCACGGGTCCACAGATGGCCCGCGTGGCTGAGCCGCGGGCCGGCCCTGCAAGCCGGGCGGGCCGGCGTAGGCCGGCCCAGAATGGTCAGATCGGCCGGTCCAGGCCGGTCCAGGCCGGTCCAGTCCAAGGGGCTCGCCCCTCCGACTTCGGACACCCGTAATTCTCTGTCCGTGTGTCCGTTTTGCGTGCCGTCTATGGCGGTGTACTCCAGGCGTCGAGAAGAAGCCTTTGAGATGTTTTCGGGGATTTTCAATATCTGAAACGAGGGGCTTCGGGGGCACGAGACGCCTTTAAGTGAATTGACGTTTTTCCAGGGGTTTGTGTTTTGAGCAGCGCGGACACATCTGACGTCTCATTTGAGCGCCGTCAGCAGCATTGCGGCCCTGGAGTCAAGGCGGAGATTTCTAGTGTGGTGTCGGGCATTGAAACTATAGTTGAGGGGTGGGCCCCACGGCCCGTCTTTTCAGCTGCGAGCCACGTTTCACGACTTTTTCATCGGACTTCTGTTCAGGGCGTGCGATTAGTCGATTCTGAGTGTTTTTTCGAGGGCATTACTATGGGGAAATCTGCCCGCTTTAGTTCAGCACACTAGTGCTTGCCCCACGAGGGCCGTTTTGGGAGTTGGCGGTGATTACCAGCTTTATCACCGGGTGTCCGTTTCAGACAAGTGAATAGTCAATCTTGTGCTCTTTTTCAAGAGGATTGCAACAGTGTAATCCATTCGTTGTGATTTGGGAATGGGATGTGGGTCCCACGAAGCACCGCACATGTTCGGTATGTCGAAACACATATTTTTCTCTGGATATCAGTTCCACTCAAGTGAGAAGTCCTTTTGACGTGTTTTCTCTAGGGGATCCCAATGATGCGATGAGCCCAACTATTTTTGGGATTGAGGCTCGGGATCACGGGACGATGTTCGGGCGTAAAGTGGTGTTGGGTACTTTTCCGTTAGATACCCATTTGAGGCGAGTAAATAGTCTATCTCGCATGTTTTTCTGCGAGGATTACAATGGTACAAACTGTTTGGATATGCGGAGTCTCTTTCAAGATATCATTAAATGTGGAAGCATGAAAGGTGTACCAGTGGTGGTTCCTCATGTGGTGTTTATAGGGAACCCTTGGCGTGTGATCGTGTTCACTCTTGGGAGAGTGAAGTGAATGCTTGAAGAGATATAGTTGTATGTGCCTAGGAAGATGAGGTGGCAAGTTGGAGTTGTTACATTTATGCCCTTTGCATTGACGTTGGGTGTAGTGTGCACGATAGCCATTGGGCTGGAAACGTGGTATACTCTGGGAGTATAACGGAAAGCGTGGAGGTACATGTGGTTGTTTGTACCCGATAATGTTTGTGTGCTTGGTTGGAGTTGACTTGGGGCCACACGTTGTGTGGGACCCATGTGCGTGTCGTGTTCTGCTTTGTGTACCCTTGACCTATCACAACGTAGAGGGTCCCTCTGTTCTCATTTGTTTTACTAGCAGGGTTGAGTTTCCCCATGGTTCTGTTCTCATTTGTTTGACCAGTAGGGTTGAGTTTTCCCCTAGTTATGTTCTCGTTTTTTTGACCAATAGGGTTGAGTGGGTTCCCCCTGGTCATGTTCATGATGGTTTCAACCAGCAGGGTTGAGTGGTTTTCCCCTGGTTCTGTTCTCGATGGTTTGTCTAGCAGAGATTCTTCGTGTTCCCTGGTAGAGTTCTTGTGGATTTGGTGTGACCAACACATTACGTGGGCACCGATCCTCTACCCATTTGGTTGTTTCTAGAAGGGCTGGCCAGGAGATTGTTTCCAACAGGGATGGCCAGGAGGTTGTACCATCTAGCAGGGATGGCCAGTGTGGTACCATCCAGCAGGGATGGCCAGTGAGGTACCATCCAGCAAGGATGGCCAGTTATACCATCCAGTAGGGATGGCCAGTACAGTGGTGTTCACCAAGCAGTGCCATCCAGCAGGGGTGGCCAGAGCGGTTCTAGTTTTACCTCCAGCGGGGCTGGGAAGTGGTCCCTGATGCCGGGTTTACCTCCAGTTGGGCTGGGAAGTGGTCCCCGATAACGGTTCTGAGCCTCCCTCCAGTGGAGTACCCTTTTACAGGACAGGGAATTGGTACTCGTCGATAACTTTATCTAGGTCTCCCTCCAGTGGATTACCCTTTTACCGGACTGGGCAGTGTAGCACCCATCAACTTTTTCCAAGTCTCCCTCCAGTGGGAACCCGTTGACTTCCAGGGATTACCCTCCAGCAGGGCTGGGCAGGGGTTCGCCTATCGACTTTGAGGATACCTCTCAAAGGCGGGGCTGTGACGACGTGTGGTTTGACGTTCCCCAGAACTCTCAAGTACGAGGGGTGCTTTCCCCACCGAGACGCGTCCTTGAGACGTGACCTAAAACCGTATGGGTGATTCAGTGCCGCCCAAACCTGATAGTGTCAAGGTTCGGTGATTTGAGCCCCTTGACTTGCAGTTCGGGGAAGACGTGTGGGATGTTAGGCATTGATGGTGTTTACTTCTGGGACTGTTGGCTACTCACTTTTTTGGGCTGAGCTACGGGATGGAGATCCCCTTACGATCTTGATTGGGTTTCTTGACAGAGCATATGTATATGTATATACCTTATTCCAGTACCCACTTTTTGGGTTTTGGTTACTCTCCTTCCAGTAGAGGCGAAGACGCGTGGGGTATGCCACGTGCTTTCCGTTTCTAGCTTCTCGTGGTTGGACGAGTCTACTCTCCTGCTATAGGTAGCGAAGACTCGACGAGAAGTTCATATTCTCACCGTTTCTAGCTCCTTGCGTTTGGATGAGTCTGCTTCCTTCCTCTTGTTGGTTTGAGTTGTACTCTATTTAGTGCACTCTCAGTTGTACTCCTTTACTTTTCCCTATTCGATCTACTGATCACCTCTTCAGTACCTCCTTTGTTTCTCCCTTGAGCCTTTGGTTCATCCTATTGAGTATTTTTCTACTCACCCCTGCTTGGGTTTTTCCCGCACTTGGTGTGCCCTTGCAGACGACGGACAGCTTGGTCTTGACTTTAGTGGAGCTTAGGAGTTCGGGAGCTTGGACCACGTGCGGTGGTCATACTCGGGTTCCAGGTGTGGGAGCCTCCCAGCTGTTTTCTTTTGTTTACATGTTTCCACGTTGTGGCACTTTTTTGGTTGGGTGCGTGTTTTTTCCTTTTTCTTTTCAGTTTACCCTCATCTTTTACCTTGTATTGTTTAGAGGTTGATGCACTCTGCAGTTTATTTATAGCAGTTAGTACTTTACTTTTCCTTTTACTCTGCACTTATTCATTGAGTGGGCTGCGTGTGTGTGTACAGGTACTTAGGAAAATGCCTCCCTGAGTTGTTTAGCCTTCGGCGCTTGTCGCCAGCCCCTGGCCTATGGAGGTGGGATTGGGGTAGTTGCGGCTTGAGCCCAGGTAGGTTCGGGTTATGAAAAGGTGGTATCAGAGGTGTTTCGTTCCTTGGGACATTGTTTGGACATCCCTAAAAAGGAATTGGTTGGGAATTAGGACAACAGTGTTAACGTGTCTCAAGAGCGGCTCTCAGGCCAAGGAGTTCGGTGATGGTGCAGCGGCCGACATATCCATTCACCAAGACCCTGATAACCCGCTTGTCGACTCGGCATGTTGAGACACTTGTTGTAGGGAAACCTGGTTTGTGCATCACATAGGATTAAGTCTTTGACTATCCTTCTTGAGTCAGCTCCCCATTTTTGTTACTATTATATACATATATGCTCATCTGATCGCGGCACTCCTCGATAAAATTCAGGATGTCTCTACAAAGACATCCATCCAGAATACTATCTTTGGTTTGTGACGATGAATCTGTGAGCTACGAGGCCTCATTACTGGACTCATCATGTGAGCCCCTTTCTCCGGGTGGTCCAGTAGTAGCACCCCCACCTGGTGAGCAACAGACAGCTCCTGCAGAGCAGGCTAAGCTTGAGCGCAGGTTGAGCGCGCTCCATGAGTTCCAGTGACAGAGACTGCTGAGGTTCGGTGGTGATCCAGACCCTCAGGCAGAAGAGGTTTGGTTGGAGATGGTGGTTCACCTTTTCAGGCTTGTGTAGAAGCCGGTAGATCTTATGGTGGCTTTGGCCACCAACCTTTTCTGCGGAACAACTTGGCGTTGGTGGAGTCTGGTGACTCAGTTTCTTGATGAGTCGTCGCTTTCATGGGGTGACTTTCAGTTGTTTTTTCGTGAGGTTTTTTCCCCCTCATGCTTATGCTCCATTCGGATTCAAGAGCACTTGCAGTTTCAGAAGAGAGGGATGACTATGGCTGAGTACACGGCTAGTTTCGCAGACCGTGCACACTTTTACCCGGACGTGAACCATGGCGGAAACTTCCGAGCGTGGGAGTTTGAGAAGGGTATCCACTGAGAGATTCATGCTATCATAGTACCCTTGGGCATTCCCACTTATTTCGGGGTGCTAGAGAAGGCACTGGTGACAGAAAACTTCCTGTCACGTTCTACAGTTGGTGGTGGTAGCAAGCATGATGGAGCCGAGAAGTCGATCGCAGCTAGCGGGCATTGGCAAACAGAACCTTGACGCAGGTGGCTTTCTGACAACTGGACTCAGGGGCATGGTCGTACACCAAAATGGTGTTGGAGAGCACAAGTACAACCAGGAAAGATTCGGTGCTATGCTTGCGATGGGATAGGTCACTTGGAATGAGACTGCCCGACCAGGCATGTTGAGAATATTGGCCAGGTAGCAGGTGCACCGCTACGACGGAGGCAGCGTCGTGATCAGAGTAGCGCCCAAAGAGGTTGAGCTTGTAGAGGAGCGGGAGGAGATGGAAATGGAGGATGACCTAACAAGGTCTTCCCATCACCACCAGGAGGTTCATGTCAGGCTCCAGGAGCTGACAGTTTGGACCGCGGACAGCCGCAATCTTTGGATGTCTATGATCCTGCAGAGCATGAGGTGATAATAGGTACGCTCTACAGCTCTTCTACTTTTTGCAGTAGAATTGTTAGACTCTGTGAGTGAAATTTTTTTCTCCCTGCTCATTGTTTGATGGGTTACCTGGGTGGCGCAGGGCGTCAGCATAACCATGTGTTGGTAAGGTAAAAGGCGTAGAACCTTTTCCGTTAGTTGATGTTGGCGACTCCATCACTTTCTGAGCGTGTAAGAGAGTCTTGGTTGCGAGACATCGACTATGAAACCTAGTGTGACCAGATATCCTTAGGTGTTTCACCATATGGATATTCTGAAGGAGGGAATCAACAGGAATTATCCCAAGTCCAAATGGTGATTCCATTCACAGCGTGCGACGTAGAGGCGTGACCGGGGAGGTGAGCTACCCCCAAGGTCCTTCGTACCGTTTGAGTTTGTGCGAAGAGATGGCGAGGCTCCCTACCGCCTTTTCCTAACCCCAAAGGCTGGTTTGAGTGCATAGCGTCTCCCACATGACTCACCTGAGAAGAAGTGAGAATGATCCTATGCAAGTTATCATCAATAGAATACCTCGCGTGAATAGATCAAATCCTTTGGTCTGTGTGCGGTGATGTTGGACTGTACAGGATCCCTTCTAGGTATGAAAGAGCCAGGTGTGGGCTTAGTACCTTGAGTTGTTCCATGATTTTTCTTTTCGGGGATGAAAAGCTTGAAGGAGGGATTTATGTAAGAACTCGGTTTTTTCTATAAAATAATTTGGAATATTCTTGATGTTATTTCAGAGCAGCGCCTGCAGACGGCGTGCGATTCCGAACCCCGGTGTGGCCGAAATTAAATTTTCAGTGCGTTCACACTAGGCACGCCAAATAAATGGGATAACTCCTAAACGGTGCTTCGGATCCTAAATCTGAGTATACAGATGGGTCCGAAATGGGGAGTTTACTCCATGAATGACATAAAACATGTCATTGTGGGGTGTTTGGACCCCTCGCTCGCTATCGGAACGTGAAATGGATAAATTAAATAATTAGTTTATTCTTTTAATGGGTAAACTCAAGTATCTCTTAAAACATTTCTCAGATTGGAAAACCATAGGCACCATTGAGTCCGAAACATGTTGTTTACCCTAGGAGTGGTTTAACTTTCACAGGCGTGGGCCTTCTGTGAAATATGCCACCAGGGGCGTTTTCATAATTTGGTGGCCTCGGGCATTCAGTTTTATAACTTTTGAATAGTTACTCGGATTAAAATTCTGATACAACCATTGTGCTCGGGAGGTGGTGTTTACCCTAGGGGAGGCTTAATCTTGACCGCGTTGGAGGTTTCGGATGCGGGTCATTTTGGGGGTTTAAATTAATTAAACGTTTTAATTAATTTATAACCCATCTCTTCCCCCACTTCTCCTCCTCCCATCCCTTTTCATTCTCTAGAGGAACTCAACCAAGGATCCATCCCTTCATCATCCTCCTCCTCTTCCTCCCAATCAAGGTGGAAGCGGCAACAGCGAGGTGAGGATCATCTGTGAAGCGTCGGGCTACGTTCCTGCAGGTAGGAGTTTTCGTTTGCATTTTAAATTCTGAATCCTAATTTCAAGTTGAATTATAGCATCGAATTGTTTTTTTATTTCCGAGTGAGGCCCATGATTGCGTAGCATATGTTCTAAGCTTTCTAACTCATATTTCGGATTAAAAATTCAAGTCCCGAGGTGATCGCTATGATCCGGCGAAGTCCGGGGTGATATTTGGTGTTTTTCCAGCATATATGGGCACTCCGGCGAGCGGGCGCAGCAGTACGAAGAGCGGGCACGGCGGCGCGCGGTGGCACGCAGTAGCTCAGATGGGTGGCAGCCTTCAGCATGAGGTGACAGCGTGGTGGCTGGGCGAGCGGGAGCGCGATGGCCGGGCGAGCGGGAGCACGCTCGGCAGCAAGCAGCGCGGCGGGTCTTCTGCGGAGGCACCAGGCGAGCTGGTGGGGACAGTGGCCGGGCGATCCCACCGGGGCGCGGCGATAGTGGGGTCGCAGCGTGCGACCCCCGCACGGGGACAGAGACCCACACTCAGTGGGTCTCTGCGGGAGACCAAGACCGGCTCCTCATGGCCGGTCGGCACAAGGTGGATCGTGGGTCCACGACCGGCCCGCGCGGCTGAGCCGCGGCCGGCGCTGCTAGCCGGGCCAGCCAGCGCGGGCCGGCCCAGAATGGGCGGACTGGCCGGTCCAGGCCGGTCCAGTCAAAGGGGCTCGCCCCCTCCAACTTCAGACACCCGTAATTCTCGCTACGGTTATCCGTTATGCGTGTCGTCTGTAGTGGTGTACTCCAGGCGTTGAGATGAAGCCTTTGAGATGGTTTCGGGGATTTTCAATAACCGAAACGAGGGGATTTGGGGGCGCGACACGCCTTTAAGTGAATTGACATTTTTTTGTGGGTTCGTGTTTTGAGCGGCGCGGACACATCTGAAGTACAATTTGAGCGTCGTCGGCGGCGTTGCGACCCTGGCGTCGAGGCGGAGTTTTCCAGTGTGGTTTTAGGCGTTTAAACTGGAGTTGAGGTGTGGGCCCCACGGCCCGTCTTTTGAGCTACGAGCCGCGTTTCACGACTTTTTCATCGAACATACGTTTGGGGCGTGCCAGTAGTCGATTCTAAGTGCTTTTTCGAGGGCATTGCAATGGTGCAATCCGCCCGCTTTAATTCAGCACACTGGTGTGGGCCCCGTGAGGGTCGTTTTGGCAGTTGGCGGTGATTTCCAGCTTTATCACCGAGTGTCCGTTTTTTAAAAGTGAATAGTCAATCTTGTGTTCTTTTTCGAGAGGATCGCAACGGTGTGATCTGTTCGTTGTGCTTTGGGACTGGGATGTGGGTCCCAAGAAGCACCGCTCATGTTCCGTATGTCGGAACGCAACTTTTTCACCAGATATTCATTCCAATCAAGTGATAAGTCCTTTTGACGTGTCTTCCCGAGGGGATCGCAAGGGTGTGATGCACCCGACTGTTTTCGGGACCGAGGCTCGGGATCACGGGACATTGTTTGGATGTAAAGCGATGTTGGAAACTTTTCCGTCGGATATCCGTTTGAGGCGAGTAAATAGTCAATCTCGCATGTTTTTTCGCGAGGATTATAACGGTACAATCCATTTGGATGTGCGTAGTCTCTTTCGAGTTCTCATTAAATTTGGAAGCATGAAAGGTGTACCGATGGTGGTTCTTCCTGCGGTGTTTGTAGGGAACCCTTGGCGTGTGATTGCATTCACTCGTGGGAGAGTGAAGTGAATGCTTGAAGAGATGTAGTTACGTTTACGCCCTTCACGTTGACATTGGGTGTCATGTGCACGATATCCTTTGGGCTGGAAACGTGGTATACTCTGGGAGTATATGGGAATTCTTGGAGGTACATGTGGTTGTTTGTACCTGAGAACGTTTGTGCGCTTAGTTAGAGTTGACTTGGGGCCACACGTCATGTGGGCCCCATGTGCGTGTCATGTTATGCTTTGTGTACCCTTAACCTCTCATGACGTAGAGGGTCCCTTTGTTCTCGTTTGTTTGACCATTAGGGTTGAGTTTTCCCCTGGTTCTGTTCTCGTTTATTTGACCAGCAGGGTTGTGTTTTCCCCTGGTTCTGTTCTCGTTTGTTTGACTAGCAAGTTTGAGTGGGTTCCCCCCTGATCCTGTTCACGATGGTTTCGACCAGCAGGGTTGAGTGGTTTTCCCCTGTTTCTGTTCTCGATGGTTTGGCCAGCAGAGTTTCTTCGTGTTCCCATGTAGAGTTCTTGTGGATTCAGTGTGACCAACACATTACGCGGGCACTGATCCTCTACCCAGGAGGTTGTTTCCTGCAGGGCTGGCTAGGATGTTGTTTCGAGCAGGGCTGGCCAAGATGTTGTTTCCAGCAGGGTTGGCCAGGAGGTTGTACCATCCAGTAGGGATGGCCAGTGCGGTACCATCCAGCAGGGATGGCCAATGAGGTACCATCCAGCAGGGATGTCCAGTTGTACCATCCAGCAGGGATGGCCAGTATAGCGGTGTTCATCGAGCGGTACCATCCAGTAGGGATGTCCAAAGAGGTTCCAGGTTTACCTCTATTGGGGCTAGGAAGTGGTCTCCAATGCCGGGTTTACCTCCAACTAGGCTAGGAAGTGGTCCCCAATGATGGTTCTGAGCATCCCTCCAGTGGAGTACCCTTTTACGGGACTGGGCATTAGGACTCTTCGATGACTTTAGCCGGGTCTCCCTCCAGTGGATTACCCTTTTACGGGACTGGGCAGTGTGGCACCTATCGACGTTTTCCGGGTCTCCCTCCAGTGGGAACCCGTCGACTTCCAGGGACTACCCTTCAGTGGGGCGGGGCAGGGGGTCTCCTGTTGACTTTGAGGAGACCTCTCGACTGCGGGGTAGTGACGAGGTGTGGTTTGACATTCCCCAGAACTCTCAATTACAATGGGAACTTTCCCAACCGAGACGCGTCCTTGACACATAACCTAAAACTATGTGGGGGAGTCAATGCCGCCCAAAGAGGATAGTGTCAAGGTGCGGTGATTTGAGCCACTTGACTTGCAGTTCAGGGCAGACGTGCGGGATGCTGGGAATCGATGGAGTTTACTTCTGGGACTGTTGGATACTCACTTTCTTGGGCCGAGCTACGGGAAGGATATCCCCTTACGATATTTTTTAGTTTTCTTGACATAGCATATGTATATGTATATACCTTGTTCCAGTACCCACTCCTTGGTTTTGTTTACTCTCCTCCCAGGAGAGGCGAAGATGCGTGGGGTATGCCACGTGCTTTCTGTGTCTATCTTCTCTTGGTTGGAAAAGTCTACTCTCCTGCTATAGGTAGCGAAGACTCGACCAGAAGTTCATCTTCTCACCGTTTCTAGATCCTTACGTTTGGACATGTCTACTTCCTTCCTCTTGTTGGGTTGAGTTGTACTCTCTTTACAGCACTCTCAGTTGTACTCCTTTACTTTTCCCTATTCAATATATGGCTCAACTTATCAGTACCTCATTTGATTCTCCCTCGAGCCTTCGGGGCATCCTACTAAGTATTTTTATACTCACCCCTGCTTGGGATTTTCCCGCACTTGGTAGGCCCTTGTAGAGGATGGACAGGTTGGTCGTGACTTCCGTGGAACTCAGGAGTTCGGGAGCTTGGAACACGTGTGGTGGTTGTAGTCGGGTTCCAGGTGTGGTACCCTCCTAGCTATTTTCTTTTGTTTACATGTTGCCAGGTTGTGGAACTTTTCTGGTTGGGTGCGTGTTTTTCCCTTTTTTATTTCAGTTTACCTTCAGTTTTTACCTTGTACTATTTAGAGGTCGATGCACTCTGTGGTTTATTAATAGCAGTTAGTACTTTACTTTTCCTTTTATTCTGCACTTCTACATTGAGTTGGTTGTGTGTGTGTGTACAGGTACTTAGGAAAAGGCATGCCCAAGTTTTTTAGACTTTGGCGCTTGTCGCCAGCCATGGCCTATGGAGGCGGGCTTGGGGTAGTTGCGGCTCGAGCCTGGGTAGGGTTGGGTTGTGACAAGAGCGATGTCATAATAGAATATATTTGGATGAAATAGGTGGAAGGATGTTATTAGAACAATAGTTGTAAGAGGAGAAGATTAATATGGTAAGGATACATCAGAAACATATGAGGAAGGATCACATCAAGATAAAATATTGTGTGGATAAATAGAGTAAAGATATTTCTTTCGATATAACTGATCATGTTTTCCTTAAAGTATTTGTATGGATAAGGGGTACATTTTATTTAAAAAAATGTGAACATATTTGTAAAGACCCGTAAAATTCAAGGAAATTTTTTTATTAATTTTCTATGGGATTTTACATGAACGCAGTTTCTGACGGCACTTGATTTCGAGACCCGGTGTGCCCGGAATTCCTATCCGAAGTTTAGCTCAGGTACATTCAGTGAACTAACGAGCGGGAAATTCTAACTTTTGAACCAGTGCTCGGAATCAAATTCTAAGGGCATCGATGGAACCGTAGCGCCGGTAATTGCTTAGGAACGCCAATTCTGGAGTTGCGTTTACACGAGAGAAGTTGTTAATTTATGTGGAAGGTAAAATAAATATTTTTCAACAATTTTTATTTTATTTTAAGTGGATTAATCTTTGGGTGGATGTTGGGGAAAACCACCCAACTTCCATTAGTAGGTTATGAAGGTGGTGGGACCCACACGAACCCTACCCCTTCACCTTCCCTAACCTTCCATAACCCTTCATAAATTATGACAACTTGTGTAATTAAATTTTGTGGTTTAATTCAATATTTTGAATTTCAAACCTTATGATGTGTTAATAAAATAAGTTATTGTCTTATTTTATTTTTTTGTTTGGAGTCTTGTAGCCTTGAGAGCATTGGGAGAAAATGCTAAGGGAGTCTTGAGTTTCTTCATCCTCTTCGTCGAA
Source organism: Viscum album (assembly GCA_963277665.1). Lineage (NCBI taxonomy): Eukaryota > Viridiplantae > Streptophyta > Magnoliopsida > Santalales > Viscaceae > Viscum > Viscum album. The sequence goes on along the minus strand of OY728139.1, from coordinate 604,168,121 downwards.
GAACACGAAGAACACGAAGAACGCGAAGAACGCCGGATTCCTCGGAGGTCGACGTCTCCTTCACGACATCTCCTTCCGCGACACCTCTTCCCGCGACGGATATTACACGATGAATCCTCGTTCAACGAAGCTGCGTTCAAGCTACGCTCGAGGTAGGGGTTATTTTATTTATTTTGTTCGTGATTATTACTTTGACGTTCTTTGTGGAATATGACCAATTGCTATCGATTAACGAGAGGGGGTCGGACCGCACAAACATGGCCGACCCTCCTCCATTATCTATGTTATTGTTTCTAATGTGGTTGGAACAGGAATGGCGCGGTGTCGTCGCACCACGCGGGATTGTGCGGCAAGTAATGTGCGGCGTCGTTGCGCTACACTGTGAAATTGAACCAAGTCGCGGCGCCGTCGCACCGCGCCAGAGAACCGAAAAAGCACCGCGGCCGGAGTGGGGCCACGGCGGAGGGGTGCGGCGCCGTCACGCTGCACTGGATTAATGAAGGCCACGGCCGATACCGGGCTGCGGCAGAGCATGGGAACCGACGGCCGGAAGCGGGCCGCCGGTGTCGGAGCAGGGAGGGGACAGGCCGTCACTGGTCCCGTGGTGGCAGAAACCGGTCGGCCGGGGCAGGCCAGCCAGACAAGGGAAAACCGGGGGTTCAAAACCCCGGCTGGACAGCTGAGCAGCCCCCATTAAGGAGGGTCGTGGTTACAAACCAGGGGGGTAGCCCTCCCCCCCCCCTCCTCAACGGCTCGGCCATTTGGTCGAGCACCTGGCCAGCGCGCCGCGCCCAGGCCAGGCCAGCTGCCTGGCCGGTCCGCCAAGCCAGGACGTGCCCAGGCCAGGCCGGGCCGTGCTGTGCCCAAGCAGGCCGGACCCGGACCCGGGGTGGGTCGACCCGGTGCGGGCCAACATTAGGGGTATCGGGCCGGGTCGGACCGGGCCTGAACCCCTTAATACCGAATCTTTTCCGGTCGGATGCCCATATCTTGTGTTATGGGCCTCCGATCGACGCACCGTCAGTTGCGATGCAATCCTCGGATCGAGGCGGTCATTTTGGTATATTGTACTCAAGTTTTCAGAATACTTTGGGTTCGGCCGAGTTGGTTCGTTCACGGAACCAACCGGGCCCTCGGAGCGGAAACGCTCATATCATGAGCTCTGGACGTCTGATTGAAGTACCGTCGACTTTGATGGATTCCTCTAAGTGAGACGGATATTTTGTCTTATGATGCCTGAGGTTTGGACACAGGTGGAGTACAGTCGGGTTGGTTTTTCCTTAAAAACCAACCGGTCACCTGGGACGAAAAAACCAATAACTCTTAGACCGGGCGTCCGATTGACGCGTCGTCTGCGACATTGAGTTCCTGTTGACATTACGGAACTTTTGGATACATCAACTCTGGACTATGTGTCAGTTGATGTATCAGCCTCCCAGCTCGTGGAGCGGACCCTCCCGAACGAGCTTGCTGTGTGCGGGAACCCTAGAGTTGGTTGCGTTTGCGACTGCGATGACGACGACTGTGCAGAGATCCTCAGTGGATTCAATGGTGACGACTACAGAACTCAGTGATCCTACGTGGATCAGTGGTACTGATCATGTGTGGGTCCGATCCTATGTGGGTCAGCGCTCAGCGGTTCTGTGTGAGCCAGCGCCTACAGATCCTGTGTGGGTCCGATCCTGTGTGGTTCATTGCGGGGGTTAGTTACCTATCGATCCTTTGTGGGTCAGATCCTTTGTGGTCACTGCGGGGGTTAGTACCTATCAATCCTTTGTGGGTCCAATGGATTAGATGAATCAGTGGCAATATCCGATCATCTCTATCGTCATACAAAGAAGTATACCTGTGTGAGCTGAATCATGTTTTTCTTTCCTATGTGGATTGTGTTGTGCTATCCTGTGTGGATTTACGTTTTGTTTTCCTGTGTGGACTGGGTTGTACTTGAGATCGGATGTTGGAGCTGAACGAGAATTGATGACTTAGGTATATGTATGGGAATATACCTAAGCAGTGTCGGATGTTACTTCATGATTGCATCTTTCCTTTGTGGAATATCCTTTGTGGATTTTAGGAGACCTTCGGGGGTCTCGAGGTCCCTACTGATTAGCTTATACTCACCCCTGCACGGGCTATGCCCGCACTATGTTGTGTTGGTTGCAGAAGACAGACAACGCTGATCGTGGTTGAGGCTTGCGGAGCAGGATGATACCTGGAAGTGGACCACTGGGCGGGACGTACTCGAAGCGATTGGCTGGACCCGAGGAGAAGAAGAGGCTGTTTGTACCCACCCTTCAGGTGGGACTTCCAGTGGACGGCTCGACGCTGCGTCTCTACTTTACAGTTGTTGTTTTCCCTTCCAGTTGTACTTTACATTCAGTTTGGGTTTGTATACTGGCCCACTTACTTTCCCGCACTTACTATTGTACTCAGTTTTTACTTATTGTTTACTTCTAGCTTCTTGCTTGCTATGTGGTGTTTGTTTACTTTACAAAGGCAATGCCTTCCCTTTTTAGCGGTATTTACGCCTTGGTGCTAGTTGCCAGCCCCTGGCCTATGGAAGGTGGACTTGGGGTAGTCACGGCACGGGCCCCAAGGATGGGTCGTGAAAAATTTGGTATCAGAGGAGTTCGGTTCTACCGCAGAACTTTGGACTCTGATCTTTTTCTATGTGAAGCAATAGTGTTACGCGTATTGAGTGTGGTTATCAGTCCAGGGAGTCCAGTATTGGTGTGGCGGCTAACGTATCTGTACACCAGGACCCTGACTTCTGATTTCCGACTTAATGCACGAAAACATTGATTGCATGTGTGTTTCAAGTTTTCTTTGTGATTACTTATGTCAGCTCACCAGGTATACTGTTCTGACCGTGGAGCACCTGTTCCCTTTTCAGGATGGCCCCACGACGGTAGTCAGCTAGGGTTCCGAGAGTTGTGCGTGATGACAGCCCACCGAGCGATGAGGCCTCGGTGCAGGGCCCTTTGACAGCAGAGGCACTGGTGGTACCTCTACCCGCAGATCCACCGATGCTACCAGCCTCATCCGCTGACGATGAACGTCTCCTTAGTGCACTGCATGAGTTCCAGCGCCAGCAACCGCCCAGGTTCTGTGGGGAGACGGACCCCCAGGCAGCCGAGGACTGGCTGGAGGCAGTGGTATGGGTTTTTAGGTTAGTGAGGACACCATCAGACCTCATGGTGATCCTCACAGCTAGCCTACTGCACGCAGAAGCAGGCAGATGGTGGAGCTTGATGCTCGAGGTGCACGATGAGGCATCTCTCCTCTGGACAGACTTTGAGAGCCTCTTCCGCTCAGAGTTCTTCCCAGCCACCCTCCGTGCGGTGCGCATCCATGAGCTTCTTTAGCTGCGGCAGGGCAGCTTGACAGTCGCCCAGTACTCGGCGAGATTTACCGATCTCTCGCACTACTCGACAGACATGGTACGGGACCCATTCTTCCAGGCCCGGACCTTTGAGCAGGGATTGAGGCATGAGATCATGGCATCACTGATCTCCCTCAGCATTCCAACTCAGGCAGGAGTACTGGAGCGAGCCCTTTTGATTGATAGATTTCTTGCTGAGCCTTCATCAGCACCGAGACCCACCGCAGGGCGGCACGTAGCAGAGTCTTCTGCAGCAGGCAGTCGATGGATGACTCATGGGTCCAGGCAGACCAGACCCTTAGGAAGACGAGCTCACGACACTGGCTCAGCAGTGCGGGGAACACAGCGCGGAGCTGGTCTTTCGAGAGGCAGGCAGTGCTACTCATGCTGCGGGTAGGGCCACATGGCTCGTGACTGCCCGACCCGCCGTGCCGAGGAGCAGCAGACGGTTGAGGGACCACCCAGGCAGAGGCAGAGGGTCGACCGTGGTGGTCCGCAGGGAGAAGGAGGATGAGGTAGAGGATTTGGTCGAGCATCTTGTGGTGGGCGACGCTTTGAGGCTCTACCACCACCATCATCATGAGGTCCACCCCGGCCACATGGAGCTGGAAGGCAGAGATAGGCACGGCTCCAGGCAGCGGAGGCCTACGACCACGGCGTGCCCGAGATGATTTGAGGTACTATTTGTGTCTATTCCACCCTTGATGCAGTACTTATAGACATAAGAGAGAGTCATTATTTCATAGCCACTGCCCTTGTTCGGAGCTCGGAGATTCTGACAGAGTCGTTGGCTCGATCCTTACGGCTAAAGACTCCTATGGGAGAAGACTCGACGATTACGCACTAGTTCCGGCAGTGTGAGCTTACTCTAGGAGTCAAGAGCTTCGGCTGGGATCTTCTGGTAGTGGCGTCTAGGCCTTACGACGTCATCTTGGGAATGGATTGGTTATCTACAGTCCATGCTCAGATCGACTATTTTAGGCACAAGGTGTGATGTGTACGCACCGACGGGAGCAGGTTCACCTTCACCGGCGATAAGGGAGACTTCGTAGCACAGGATGGACTCTCTCAGAGGAGAGGATAGCCCATCACTCATCAGTTGACTAGCCTCATCTTAGGAGCAGTTGACGTGCAGAGTCCTAGTTTTCCTACAGTGGTGGATCAGTATGCGGACGTCTTTCCCGACGACATTCCAGGGATACCTCCTCGTAGAGAGGTAGAATTTTATATCTACCTATACCCCGGGACAGCCCCGATATCGACTCCAGCGTATCTTATGTCCCCCGCAGAGCTTCGAGAGCTATGGGTACAGTTGGAGGACTTGCAGGTCAAGGGTTTCATCCGACCCAGTGTTTCACCCTGGGCTTCCCCGATTTTGTTCTCCAAGAAGGCGGACGGGAGCTTGTGACTTTATGTCGACTATCTTCGCCTGAACCAGGTGATAGTGAGGAACAAGTATCCGCTACCGAGGATTGATGTCCTATTCGATAAGCTCAAGGGAGCACGGTGGTTCTCGAAGATAGACCTCAGGTCAGGCTATCATCAGCTCAGAGTTTGAGACGAGGACGTGAAGAAGATGGCCTTCAGGTGTCGGTATGGCCACTATGAGTTCTTGGTTATGCCATTTGGCGTAACCAATGCTCCAGCAGTGTTCATGGCCCTCATGAACAGGATATTTTATCCATACCTCGATCGATTTGTCACGGTCTTCATCGATGACATTTTTATTTACTCGACGAATGAGGAGGAGCACGCCTACCACTTGCGGGTTGTACTAGACACACTCTGAGAGCACCAGCTTTATGGTAAGCTCTTGAAGTGTCAGTTCTGGATACGCGAGTTCCACTTCTTGGGGTGCGTCATCTCTAAGGCGGGAGTTGCAGTGGATCCTGCGAAGATCGAGGTAGTGCTAGCTTGGGAGCCACCCAGGAGCGTGACAGAGGTGCGGAGTTTCTTGGGACTAGCTGGATACTACTGGAGATTTGTGACAGAATTCTCCAGAGTTGTCGTACCACTCTCATCTTTGACACAGAAGGGGAAAACCTTTGTGTGGTCATACAGATGTCATCAGAGCTTCCAGGAGCTGAGACTGAGATTGACCAGCACCCCTATCTTGAGGTTTCTTGAGGAGGGAGTAGGGTACGTAGTCTACTGCGATGCATCAGGGACCAGACTCGGATGTGTCCTGATGCAGGATCGGGCGGTGATTGCCTATGGATCACGTCAGTTGAGGCCGCATGAGCAGAACTACGCTACCCATGACCTGGAGTTAGCAGCAGTGGTCTTCGCTCTGAAGACATGGTGACACTACCTAATGGGCGAGCGCTTTACAGTCTTTTCTGACCATCAGAGTCTTAGATACATATTCTCTCAGAAGGACATAAATCTGAGATAGCGACAATGGCTCGAGTTCCTCCAGGACTATGACTTTGAGATAGTCTATACTCCTGGGAAGGGGAACGTAGTAGCCGATGCTCTCAGCAGGAGGATGGGCATTCATCTACTTGAGGAGGCGACGGAGCAGCTAGCTGCTTTGTAGATATCCTTCATGGATAGAGATGGGGCAGCCTTCCTTCAGTCTCTCACAGTCACCCCTCCACTACTATAGAGGGTCAGAGAGGCACAGCGTGGGGACGTTGACTGTGAGATGCGGCATGCACAGATAACCTTAGGACAGGCACCTGATGGTTTCTCCTTTGGAGCAGAGCACGACATCCTTTTCAGAGGACGTACCTTGGTACCAGTTGCATTATCGGAGGAGGTGTTGAGAGAGTTTCACACTTCTCCCTTGGCGGTACATCCCGGAGTGGCGAAGATGTACTAGGACCTCAGACGACATCACTGGTGGCCGGGCATGAAGAAGGATGTGGTGGAGTTCGTTTCTCGATGTCTCACCTGCCAGTAGGTGAAGGCAGAGCACCAAGTACCAGCAGGCTTGGTACAGCCCTTGGAGGTCCCGGAGTAGAAGTGGGACGGGATATCTGTGGATTTCGTGACTGGACTTCCACGCACTTCCAGAGGTCACGAAACCATTTGGGTGATTGTCGACCGACTCACCAAGTCGGCTCACTTCTTACCCATCAGAGAGAAGGGCTCAGTGGAGATCTCAGGGCGTCTCTACATTCAGGAGATTGTACGGCTTCACGGTGTGCCATCATCTATTGTCTCCGGTCGAGATGCTCGATTTTCTTCCCGACTTTAGAAGGGGTTGTAGGAGGCGTTCGGGACGCAGCTACGTTTGAGCACCGCCTTTCACCCTCAGACAGATGGTCAGATGGAGAGGACCATTCAGACTCTCAATGACATGCTCCGCACATGTGTTCTCGAATTTGGTCGCAGCTGGGAGGACCACCTACCCTTGGTGGAGTTTGCGTACAACAACAGCTACCACTCCACCATCGGGATGGAACCATACGAGGCGTTGTTCGACCGACCTTGGAGATCTCTTTTGTGCTGGACAGACCCTAGGGAGTCAGCATTAGTGGGACCGGAGATGGTCCAGGCCACGATAGAGAAGTTCCAGGTCGTCCGGGAGTGGATGAGGATAGCACAGAGCCATCAGAATTCCTATGCTGACAGGAGGCGGACAGCACTAGAGTTTGAGGATGGCGACCATGTCTTCTTGCGTGTCTCACCTCGATGTGGATTACAGATATTTGGCCGAGGCGGGAAGTTGTCTCCACGCTTCATCGGACCATTCCAGGTCCTCAGCATGATTGGTGAGGTATCTTATCGCCTGGCTCTACCACCTCAGTTGCACCGGGTGCACGACGTCTTTCATGTATCACAGCTGAGGAGATACGTGCACGACCCGACGCATATCATTGACCATGGGGAGCTGGACGTTGATGATGGGGCGACTTTTTCGGAGGTCCCAGCGGAGATCGAGGATCGACAGGAGCGGGTCCTACGTGTATGGTCGATTCCTCTAGTGCGCATCAGAAGACAGCATGGGAACCTCCAGGAGAGCACTTGGGAGTGGGAGGCTAAGATGCGTGCTCAGTACCCACATTTGTTTCCCTAGTTTTTGATGTATCTTTACGGGGACATAAAGTCCTGAGGTGGGAGTAATGTAAAGACCCGTAAAATTCAAGGAAATTTTCTTCTTAATTTTCTTTGGGATTTTACATGAACGCAGTTTCTGACGTCACTTGATTCCGAGGCCCGGTGTGCCCGGAATTCCTATCTGAAGTTTAGCTCGGATACGTTCAGTGAACGAATGAGCGGGAAATTCTAACTTTTGAACCGGTGCTCGGAATCGAATTCTGAGGGAACGGATGGAGCCGTAGAGCCGGTAATTGCTTAGGAACGCCAATTCCGGAGTTGCGTTTACATGAGTGAAGTTGTTAATTTATGTGGAAGGTAAAATAAATATTATGCAACAATTTATATTTTGCTTTAAGTGGATTAAGCTTTGGGTGGAAGTTGGGGAAAACCACACAACTTCCATTTGTAGGTTATGAAGGTGGTGGGGCCCACACGAACCCTACCCCTTCACCTTACCTAACCATCCATAACCCTTCATAAATTATGACAACTTGTGTAATTTAATTTTGTGGTTTAATTCAAACTTTTGAATTTCAAACCTTATGTTGTGTTAATAAAATAAGTTAGTGTCTTATTTTATTTTTTTGGTGGGAGTCTTGTTGCCTTGAGATCTTTGGGAGAAAAAGCTAAGGGAGTCTTGAGTTTCTTCATCCTCTTCGTCGAAGAACACGAAGAACGCGAAGAACGCGAAGAACGTCAGATTCCTCAAAGGTCGACGTCTCCTTCACGACGTCTCCTTCCGTGACGCATCTTCCTGCGATGGATATTCCACGACGAATCCTTATTCGACGAACCTCCGTTCAAGCTATGCTCGAGGTAGGGGTTATTTTATTTATTTTGTTCGTGATTATTACTTTGAAGTTCTTCGTGGAATATGACAAATTTCTATCGATTAACGAGAGGGGGCCAGACCACACAAACACGGCCGACCCTCCTCCCTTATCCATGTTATTGTTTCTAATGTGGTTGGAACGGGAATGGCGTGGTGTCGTCGCACTGCGCGGGATTGTGCGGAAAGTAATGTGCGGCGTCGTCGCGCTGCGCCGTGAAATTGAACCATGTCACGGCGCCTTCGCGCCGCGCTGGAGAAACGCAAAAGCACTGCGGTCGGAGCGGGGTCGCAGTAGAGGGGTGGGGCGCTGTCGCGCCGCACCGGATGAATGAAGGCCGCGGCTGATACCGGGTCGCGGCGGAGCATGGGAACCGAAGGCCGGAAGCGGGCCGCCGGTGTCGTATCAGGGAGGGGACCGGCCGTCGCCGGTCCCGTGGTGGAAGAAACCGACCAGCCGGGGCGGGCCGGCCGGACAAGGGAAAACCGGGGGTTCAATCCCCCGGCCGGCCAGCTGAGCGGCCCCCATTAAGGGTGGGGGGCGCGGTTACAAACCAGTGGGGCAGGAACCCCCTTCCTCAACGGCTCGGACGTTTGGCCGAGCACCTAGCCAGCGCGCCCAGGCCGGGCCGCGCCGCGCCGGCCGGGCCGACCCTAGGGGTATCGGGCTGGGTCGGACCGGGCCCGAACCCCTTAATACCGAATCTTTTCCGGTCGGATGCCCATATCTTGTGCTACGGGCCTCCGATCGACGCACTATCAGTTGTGATGTGATCCTTGGATCGAGACGGTCATTTTAGTATATCGAACGCAATGTTTCGGAATACTTTGGGTTCGGCCGAGTTGGTTCGTTCACGAAACCAACCGGGCCCTCGGAGCGGAAACGCTCATATCATGAGCTCCGGACGTCCGATTGACGTACCGTCGACTTTGATGGATTACTCTAAGTGAGAAGGATCTTTTGGCTTACTCTGCCCGAGGTTAGGACGCAGGTGGAGTCTGGTCGGGTTGGTTTTGCCTTAAAAACCAACTGAGCCCCTGGGACGAAAAAGCCAATAATTCTTAGACCGGGCGTCCAATTGATGCGCCGTCTGGGACGTTGAGTTCTTGTTGAAATTACGGAACTTTTGGATGCATAAACTCTGTACTATGTGTCAGTTGATGTATCAGCCTCCTGGCTCATGGAGTAGACCCTCCCGAACGAGCTTTCTGTGTGCGGGAACCCTAGAGATGGCTGCGTTTGCGACTGCGACGACGACGACTGTGCAAAGATCCTCAGTGGATTCGATGGCGACGACTACAGAACTCAACGATCCTACGTGGATCAGTGCTACCGATCCTGTGTGGGTCCGATTCTGTGTGGGTCAGCGCTCAGCGGTTCTATGTGAGCCAGCGCCTACAGATCCAGTGTGGGTCCAATCCTGTGTGGGTCATTGTAGGGGTTAGTTACCTATCGATCCTTTGTGGGTCAGATACTTTGTGGGTCATTGCGGGGGTTAGTACCTATCAATCCTTTGTGTGTCCGACGGCTTATATGAATCAGTGGAAATATCTGATCATCTCTATCGTCATACGAAGAAGTATACCTGTGTGAGCTGAATCATGTTTTTCTTTCCTATGTGGATTTTGTTGTGCTATCTTGTGTGGATTTACATTTTGCTTTACTGTGTGGATTGGGTTGTACTTGAGCTCGGATGTTGGAGCCGAACGAGAATTGATGACTTAGGTATATGTATGGGCATATACCTAAGCAGTGTCAGATATTACTTCGTGATTGAATCTTTCCTTTGTGGATTATCCTTTGTGGATTTTGGGAGACCTTCGGGGGTCTCTAGGTCCCTACTTAGTAGCTTATACTCACCCCTGCACGGGCTATGCCCGCACTATGTTGTTTTGGTTGCAGACGATGGATAGCGCTGATCGTGGTTGAGGCTTGTGGAGCAGGATGGTACCTGGAGGTGGACCACTGGGCGGGACGTACTCGGAGCAATTTGCTGAACCCGAGGAGCAGAGGAGGCTATCTGTACCCACCCTTCATGTGGTACTTCCAGTGGACGGGTCGACGTTGTGGATCTACTTTACAGTTGTTGTTTTCCCTTCCAGTTGTACTTTTCTTTCAGTTTTGGTTTGTATACTGGCCCACATACTTTTCCGCACTTACTATAGTACTCAGGTTTTACTTATTGTTTACTTCTAGCTGCTTGCTTGCTCTGTGGTGTTTGTTTTCTTTACAAAGGCAATGTCTTCCCTTTTTAGCGGGATTTACGCCTTGGTGCTAGTCGCCAGCCCCTGGCCTATGGAAGGCGGGCTTGGGGTAGTCACGGCACGGGCCCCGAGGACGGGTCATGACAATATTTACATGGTTAAATAGAGCATATGAAATCCTATAGAAAATTTTATTAGGTTAATATCATGTTTCCAGACCTATAATTTTATCTCTAGTACATAAAATATATCATGTTTCATTGTAAAAATAAAATGTTTCGAATTCAGCTCATGCATTGAGCCCTGAAGTAGTTCAGTTGGATGAAATATATTCTTTATAGAAAAACATAGTATATATTCATAACCCCAGAGAGTAAGTGTAGTGGAATAAGGTAATCCATCAAGTTAATCATTTTTTAAAACCCATATGGTTGAATAAGTAACATGGTAATTAATAAATGCGAAAAATGAAAAATATCTCTACTTTCTTATATAGTGAATAAACTTTTGAGGTAACAGTTTACAAAAGGTGAGAATAATATAACAACCAAGGTAATATTAGGATAAATTATTTTCCTTTATCATTAAGATCTATTAATTTTATTTCATAGAGTTATATTAATTATATGAATGTTTGTTAATTTTTCTATCAAAAGGAAAAAACATTATTTCTTAAAAAATTGGGGTTTCATGAATTATATGGATTTATTTAAAATAAATATTTATAAATTATTGGATTTTTAGTTTCAAAACAATTAAATTAATTCATTGAAGTCATCATTAAAATATATATTCTTATGAATTTTTTATTTATTAAAAAAGATTTAATTTTCCAAGAATAGGGAAAATAATAATTTTTATAAAGTACAATATTATTTTCATGTTTTTTAAAAGAGAAATTTCATCTTAAAATTATAAAATTTTTATTTTTTCCCCAAATTTTATCAATTTCACAATTATGGTCATTGTAATCAAAACTATACTATAATATTTTATAAAAAAATTTTTAAATATATAAAGTATTTTAAAAAAAAAATTGTATTCATATCATATTATAACATTATTTATATATTAAATTATAACACATTATTGAAGTGAATTTTATAAAACGGATTCCATATTTTATTTAATAATAATTAATATTTAGTAATATGTTCAACAGTATTTTTTCTCATATTGAATATTAAAACTATAATTTGTTTTACCATAATTAATGTTATAATATGTTTACATGGTGTTAAACAAAATATATACATGTTAAAATAAAATAAAACCTTGTATAACATAAAATTTAAGAAATTTTTTAGACTCTATATCATATAGTTTTTTCCATTTTTTGATCCATTTGGATTGAGTAATACATTAAAATAATTTAATATTTAAAAAAACTGTAATTGTTTCCCCTCCCCCACTAAAAAAACATACCCCCAATTCTATTATATCCACACTTCAAGGGAATTTTATTTTCCAATACCTACATTAATAACCGCCTATACTCTCCCCATTTGTTCTAGATTCCATTATATTATCATGAAATACTTATTAACGTATTACATATAATTCTATAGAGGTTATTTGAAGAAAATATATTAATCTTAATCGATATTTTTCAATTTATTTCTTCTTATACATCTTTAAAATATTCTTAAAACATTAATAAATAATTTAAATATTATCCTTCTTAAACATATATGTTTTATGTTTAATTTTATAGCCTATATAAATCTCTTTGTCTATAATATGGGATATGAAACCAATGTTTCAGTGTTTGGAGGACTACTACATTATGAACTCATGTAATTCATTTTCCATCACTGCCTCTCACAGATTGTTATAATTATAGATTTGATGAATATGTATGGTATTAAAAACATAATTAAAATTTATTACATATAATATATAATACATTTTCCTACTATTCAATCCATTAACAAGTTATAACACTATCTCTGTGTTTCTGTGGATTACCCCCTCCATGAAATGATGTGATATTGTTTTCATCCCCACATCTAATGGTCAATATATCTATGTTTATTTAATGACATAATATAATATTTATTATATAATTATCATTCATAAAATATAAAATCATGCAAACTGTCATTCCATCATTCTCTTTGAGTAATTAAACTGTTCCTCATTAATATTTACGGCCCACCATATCTATGATTTTTCATCATTAATTTTTGATAACCATCATTATATATTAAGTTATAAAAGTATAATTGATATATTAAAATAAAATATATTTAATGATTTTTATTCTGTAGATTTATTAATAATGACCACTTTGACTTTAGTGAACTTATCAATGTTATTTAGGAAATATGTGCTGAATATCAACAAAACATACGGCAATAACTTAAATTAATATATAATTCAATTTAATGGAAACTAATAATTTAAAAATAATAATAACAATATATTTTTATTATTCAATATGTTAGAGAATTGTCAAGAAAATTCAGACTTGTGGTAAGGTAATATTTAACATAAATCCACAATAAAAAAGTTTTAAAGAAAGATTATATAAAAAATTTTACTTCCATGTCAATATTCTAAAAATAAATCTATGTATGTATGAATATAGAATTAATAGAAGTATAAAGTAAATTTTATCCATATTTTTACACTATTTCAATGGTTTTCAAAATTAATATTTTTATTTATTTTATATGTAAAGATTTCAATTTTTTACAAAAAAAATATAGAGAGAAATATTCTATTTTTACATATATGGATTCAATTTATTTTTCTATCACAAAAAATATTATTGGATTACATTATAATGTTAATTTAAATATTATTGAAAAAGTATTCTTCCCTTAGTTTTGGATATTTTAGTTTTAAAAATCAGTTTTTTAAATGAGAGGTTATTTTGATATCCAAAAATGATTTGGAAATTGGTTGAAAGGAGTTTTTAAAATAATTTATGATGAAAATTTGTAAGCATAATATTGTTTATTCAAAATATGGTATCTGAAAATTATATAAGATGATGGGTGATTCTGATATATCTTATATATTTGGTAATCTTGATAAATCTTATAGAAATTTTTGGTTTGATATCGCTACCTAATGCATTAGGTAAATATCCTTGTCTTAAAGGATAAAAAAAATGTAGTTAATTGAGGCTGTTTTACCTACATATTTAAATGGGTTTTATTTATTTATAACATTTGATTATGAATATAATACTATATGTTTCGAATCTAATGTTATATTTAATTTATAATGAATTTGATTCTTTTCTTGAGCTATAAATTTTTTTCATTTGAATAAGATTATTTTCCATACACTTAATGAATATTGTGATAAAGGTACAAATGTTATGTGTTTTATTTTTAAATAGACTAAAAAAATTCATTTCTATTATATACCATACTGATTTTTTTAAAACATACAATATTTTGAAAAAATTTCCATAGGTTTTAGGGATGTGTTTGAATAAAGAGGACACCATGTTGAATTTCATGAAGATTGTTAATGAAGAAAAATATTTTTAATTTAAAATTTTTATATTATTGGGAAAATTTATTGTAAGTAGAAGTGTTGACTTTGTAATATATTGGTCTTGTTATGTAATGGTTATAACCTCATTCTATAAAATCATTAAAGTTAAAATATGTTTTAATATAAGGACATAAAGTCCACTATAAAGACTCTATATTATGTAATGTTTAAGTTTATTTATTTTTCAAAAAAACCATTTTAACCCTTATTAGGTATTAACACATTCACTATAACTCACTAGATCCAATCACAATTATTTAACCTCAAATAAAGAAAAACCCCTAATATCCACCTCACATTGTCCAATATTCATTTCATTGATATTCTTAGGGATATTTACCTTTACAATCCCCTATCAAGGATTAGCCTCCCCTAATCCATAAACTACAAAAAAACAATTAATTCTTCTCAATATTGAGTATACCATCAATGAAAACATTTCTTGGTAGAGAACTAATTCACTCAGGTCTCACACTAATTCTCCATTTCCACCATATAATTATACATGGATCCCATTTAACCAAGATTTCAATCCTATAATCCATTTTTCCTAGCTCATTTTCTAAGAGGAAAAATTCACCAAAATATAACACATGGGATCTAATTCCCTGAAGTCCCTATACATGCGCGCCAACTCAAAAAAGGCTTGTCACATGAGATCTAATTTTCCTAGTTTCCTATATTTGGGCTCCAAATTACCAAGGAACCTATACATGTTCCCAAATTCAAACAAGTCTAAAATATGGGATTCAATTGGACTAAGTACTTATACATGGGCCCCAATTCACTCAGATGTGGTTCCAAGGATAATCTCTACCTACCAACATTTACATGGGTTCTAATACACCCATGTCACCTACCTGGGCTTAAATTATTTTAGGTCTTATACCTATGATACACTCCAACCATGTTCCAATACCTAGGTTTCCATCCATATTGGCCCCCTATATGGACTCCACTCTACCAATGTCCCTATACTTTTGATTCACTTTTCCAAGTGATTTAACTAAGACACAAATTCATATATGCTTCTATACAAGGTATTAACTCCGTCCAGGTCTATTTAAAGAGTGAATTTCCATATAATAAACTACATCAATAAAGATACTACTCTTGGTTAACATACACACCTCTAGTAGAGATACATCTCTTTCACTCCACATTCATCTTTAATTGAGACACTCCACTTGGTTTCTATAATTTCCTGAAGTTGAGATACTTCTCTTAGAGAAATATATATATATATATATATATATAGACAAAATCATATATCGGACTTGTACTAGGAGTAAACCTAAAAAACATCCTTCAGCAGTTGCATCAATTAGGTAGGGAATCAAATGGTTTCTCATGTATAATCCCCACTAAATTTCATTTTTGTGTTTTCTCATGTGATATGGTTAATATTATACAATATATTATATCTCACAAAATTAAATCCTCACACAATTTTAGAGGATTTAGTCAATTGTTTCATTTTAATTGATCATATTAATCACATTTAAAAGCTTGTTCCTAATGATGTTTAATCTGACCTTCAAATTTGGTTGATCCATCATTTTTTTTATGAAAATAATTTCATAATTATGTTCTCAGGATATATAATAGTTTTATAATTAAATATAAATATCCTGTAAAATATCTACATTTCCTTTTTATTTTATATTTTATAATTTATAACTTCTATTTTTTAGAGATGAAAAAATAATTTATGGGGATTGGGACTTTCATCTTTTTGATATTTTGGTTAAAATATCCTTGAGGTAATAATTTATAAAATAATATATTTAATAAGTGAGTTATGGTTATATAGACTGTTGTATTTTCTATTCATTAGGCTAGGATCCTCCAACCACTGATATTTATTATCAATGAAATTACAAGGATGTGACATATTCATTAATATTCTCAATATTGGTGTAATAATTTGTTATCATAAATATAAATAACATTTATTTGTGAGATGAATATGTTTTTTTATTCATTTTATATTCATAATGATTACATTTTGTTTAGTTTATAGTTCTTTACACTCATAACATTATCATATATATTGAATTTTTTTTATAACATCATAACGTCTGATTAAATTATTATCAATATAGAATTGTTTTTAATTTAAAATGTTTAGATTTTTCTTATTTTATATAATATCTCTTTTTATAATTTAATTTGACATTCTTTATTGAGTATATGTTTTTATATAATGTAATATTTTGATTTTTTAT
The DNA here is from genome assembly GCA_963277665.1 of Viscum album. Lineage (NCBI taxonomy): Eukaryota > Viridiplantae > Streptophyta > Magnoliopsida > Santalales > Viscaceae > Viscum > Viscum album. The sequence continues at coordinate 604,151,917 of OY728139.1, read as the reverse complement.
CTATGAGACTAGTATTTTGTACATAATATCGTGATAGTTAATTACATTTAAAAAACTTTTTCTTAAAGTCATGTCATGTATTTACTAAATTATTTATATATAAAATTTAAATAATTTTTTATATAATCATTTTTATAATAATAATTGCATATAATAATAATAATAAATTATATAATTTAATAAATTTTCATTTTTTTGGATTCGAAGGATTATCATCTATATGTTGAATAAATTAATTTTTTTTTAAAATGAATATATATTTAATTAATTATTTTCAATCAAATATGTGTAATTTATAAATACCGTTTTTTCAGTTTTTTTGTTATTATTATGATAATTATACCTTAACAAAGTGGTTGAGGATGGGGATAGATTATAGATTGGAATAATGATCAAATACGCATCTTTGATTGACATAAACTATTTATAACTAAGAAATTTTGGTAATATATTTTGATTTTGAACAGACTGAACATATCAAAAACAATATTTTCTGTGTTTTTAGTCCATATACAATGCGGTGGATAGTTATTTACATATTCATTTGACTGGATTAAACACATATATACTAATAAAAAAATTTGGATGATGATGTAACATTATTTTTAGTAGTTGTTTCTAGATGAGAAAGTAATCTAAAACCTATATATAATAGGATTAACTAGTGAATTTGTTATGGATTTATATGGTTTAATGATGATGGTATGGTTTTATAACAAAAAATGAATCTATTTTCTATTTATATGAGAATTATAATATAAAAAGGAAACTAACATTATATTAGTTAAGTGTTGGAAAATATTTTATTTTCATAAAAATGATTATTGGATTACATATGATGAAAATTTAGATTTAATGGTTCTGATGTGTGAAATAATAATTTGAATCCTTGAAATATTTTGTGTTCAGTTAATGAATAGTTGAACCATTGGGGGTGTGTGTTAATTATAAAAGAGAAGGTAATGTGGCATTAATTTTTGGTATGCTGATGGATTTTAAAACTATTTTTTCATTATCCTTTATGATTCTAGAAATATTTGGTAGTCGTGAGGATTTCATTAATTTGAACAATGCATTTATTATATTATCATAATTATTTTTCTTATTAATGGTAATATTAAGGGATTATTTTCTAATGTTATAAACATTGGATAGGGGAACCCACATTCAACCATTTTCTCTAAAATTGATGAAGTCTTTCACAGTTTAATTATATTGAAAATGATAATTAATGTGATCATACAACTATTTTGGATTTTAGAGGACTGCATAATCTATCACATTTTTTCTATAAAAATGGTTTTATCATAATTTCCTTTAGTAATTGTAAACACATTGATATTTTTGAAGTCATTTTTCTCATTATGAAATAATATATATTTATGATATTAATAATTCTAAATAAGAAGTCTTATTTTGGAATGGTTTCAATTATTATTAAAATAAGAGGTTTTTGGATTATTTCAATATAAAGTAAGGCTAAATTCCAATATTTAATTTGTAATGCCACCTTTTTGTTAATATCTATAGATTTTCATTTAAATGATTGACTATTCCAGATTCAAATTTTATTATAGAAATGAAACTAATGTCACTATAAATAGAAGAAAGGGTATGTTACATCAATGTTATTATTATGGAAAATCAAGTATACTATTATTTAGTTTATCAAATGCCTAATATTGGTATCAACCCATTCAATACCAATATTAATATTTTTTCTAGTTTGAAAATAAAATAGAAAAAAATATTATTACCATTGCTTATAAATCATTTTTAAAATATATTTTTATTGGTGGAATTCAAATTAATGATCTCAAAATAATTAACAAATTATTTCATGTTAAACTCATATAGAGGCTCTAATTATTAAGGATAATGTTATTGGTTTCTTGAATAATAGTTTTATTTGTAGGCATCAATATAGAAATTCATTTTAATATAACTATTACAACTATGTTACCTAAAAAAGTGTTTATTTTCAAATTATATCATGTTTTATATTATTGGTTACAAAAATTTAATAATTTGAATGGAACAAATAATTATAATTTAGATCCAAAATCAATATTTATTTAAGATATTAACACTGTATTAGGGAAAACAAACAAGTAACCACATTAGAATTTTTGAATGATTTGGTGTACATTATTAGCTATTATAATATTATAACATTCAAAGATATTTTAATTTTAGATGATTCTATAATTGGGGATCATAAATAATAAAATTATTAAAATTAATTAGATGTATCCTCTTTTAATAAACAAAATCACATTTTACCATTAATAGACTTAGTATCCATCACGTAAAATTCATTTTTCGATGAATGATATATCATCATAAACATAATACTATTGTTTTTTATAAAATGCTTCCTTTTAAATTTTTATATGTTACTTATTGTGTAAGAAGGAATAGAAACACATAGTCCATATGTTTTTTCCAATAGAGTTATGACAAGGATATTTTGAGTAATATTTTTTGTATTTTTAGTTTATGCTATTTTCATGCATACTATTACTAACGAAGATAATATTTTTTTGATAAAATATGAATAGATTTTATCATTATTTTATGATGATATTATATATCATTTTTATGGATTGTATGAATTAAAATTCAATAAAATTTAATTAAAAGGAAATGTCTCTACAGTACTGATGTAATATATTATTATTGAAACTCTGGATTTCAATGTTTCTTGAAAGGGTTATATAAGAAATGAATTAAATGATATTTATATATCATAAATATTGGGTTCTTATCTAAATTTTAAAAACCAAGATGAATTCATTCCTGTAATTTGGAAATACCTCTATAGAAAAATGTTTGAAATTAAATTATCAAGGTATGGAAACAGGTGTCCATGATTGGGGAGTTGTGGTGGTTTTATTAAAACTCCCCTAGACATGTGGTTTAATATTCCATAAATTTTTATCAAGATATTATTTCTTTCGAAAAATTAAGGGATATTGATTTTCATGGTGGAAATTTCAAAGGAGAGAGTGAAACCTAAAATTTGTACTAATAATGAATCCAAATTATTTATTCATGTTATGAAGACTAATTATATGATAAATCATTATAGGTTAATGAAAGTATTGATTTGTTTAGTGTGTTATCAATAAAGTGTGTTTTCACATATTTATATGGAGGGTGGATCATTTTCTAATTCTATGGGTAACGATGGGACTGGTGTTGAATATTATTTTTAGATATATTGTTTTCCACATAACATGGTCGGTTTGGTTAAGAAATATATCTCTTTTTCTCCCATCCTCTGACTGTTTTAATTTAATTTATATTGAATTTAAACTGAAGAGTGCTTATCTCATTGTCCTATTGTATTATGATCATTACTACGATTATGATTATGATTATGATTATTATCATTATCATTATCATGATCATTGTTATTATTATTTAATAGGAAATGAAAATTTTATCATATTCCCTGTCTAAGAAGTTGGTTTATGATTCTAATTTATTCTGATCTTATTAGTTTAATGAAAACCATATATATTTTCATCTTACAAATGTATTAAGGGTTATTTAAAACAAGATTGGAAAACTTTCTCTCATATAGTACCCCTTTTTATTTAGTTGAATAGGGATAGGATTCATATATACATCACCCAAAAAATCAGGATGATGTTCATGTTCATTATTATTATTATTTTTATTATGATTACTGTTGTTGTTATTGTGGTTTTTTTTCTTTTTCGATTCACAATTTTTATTTTCAAATGTTTATGAATGATCTTCGAGACGTGAATATGTTTTGGGGTATTCAACTATATTAATTATTTTTAATGTTAAAAAATACCATTATAATATATTATGATACATGAGTTACTAGATAAAACATATCAATCCAATTATACTAGAAGAAATAAAATATTACAAACAGTAAATAAAAAATGTTAAAATTAAGATTAATATATTCTAAGGTATTTTTTAAAATGTGTATGATTCATTTGGAATAGTTTTGAGGAAGAGTATTATTATTTTCAATGGTGTTGAGAATTTCAAAGAAACATAAAATACTAATTTATATAAATAAAAATGGGAACTTTCAAAACTATAATTATGAAAATTTATTAATGAAAATATTGAGCATAATCATTACATAAAGATTGATGTATACATTATACGAAAGTTCGGGTCTATAATTATATACAATGGTATATTTAAATGTTTATTGTGGTATGATATCTACTATATGATGATCATATATCTTTTATGTGATCAATAATATATCCATTCATATTAACTATTATGAAAAATTATTTAAAATAATTTATTTTATGTTTAGTTCATGAGATAATAATTGTTTGTTTAAAAGTTAAATATTATCATTTCCGTGATTTAATATATTTTACATGATAAAAACTTATATTTATTTTTGTATTAATTAATTAATATTTTTTAATTCCAAATTTTTTTTCAAACATTGAACCATTTCTTCAAAAATAGGTGGCATGTATACTAATTTGTTTTGTAAATTATAAAATATTCCTATAAATATTTACATATAGAAACATGTGATACAGTACAATATACATGTTAAAATAACAATGTTTTTATTAACTATGTATGTTAAATTGTATAATAATATAATATATAATGCTTAATTAAATTTATGTTTACTAATAATTATTCAATGAATTAAGTTAAAATTAATTTATAAAAGAAAAAATATATTAAATTGAGAAAAATTACTTCTAATGAATTATATAAATTAATTTGATGATTAATAAGTTATAAATAATAATTAAATAAATTGATAATTATTATCAATATGATTAATTTATTTATTGAAAATTTAATTAATGGATGTAATGACTACCCATGCGCTTAAACAATATCAACCTAAGCACTTGTGTAATATAGAAAAAATAATAAAATATTGATTTAACAACTCTATCATTAGTTTGGTGAGATTATCATGACTAGATAAGTGTTTGAATCTATTTCAAAGATAAGTATTCTAATTAGATAACATATTTAAATGTTGGTCTTGAATTTCAATATTTTATAGATATTTGAAATATAAATTAAATGATTAAGAATAAATATTAATATTAATATATATGATTTTCCCTTATTTTGAAACATAATAGATAGTTATGAATTAATGGAATATTTATTCTCATCCAACACTCTAATTCTCATTTTTTAAATTTTGAATAATTTTATATTTCCAATTCACTCCACATGAACTCAATCTATGTCAATATTTTCAAAGGTTGATAAATGCACGTGTCATTATTTATTTTCATTATATTTATTCTATTTACCATATATATTAGTGAAGTAAAAGAAAATTTGAATTTTTAACAATTTTTTATTCCATACATGTTCACTATTTAAAGATTAAATACAAAAGAAACAAATTTCTTATTCATAAAATTTCATTTCATTTTCACTCTCTTATTTTTTTCTGTAATTTCTATGAAAATAAAATAATTATATTAGAAATATTTTAGGATTATTTAGGAGTAGATCAATTTTGTTACCTCTATATAAAATAAAAAAATGTACTATATGTATTCCCTACAATTGAAATAAATTCATATTAATATATATAATTATGGATCGACTAAATATCAAAATAATAATATTAATAATTCACATCCCATTATAATTGAATATATTTTAAGGGATGGGAAATTAATCATTAACGTGGAACAAAATATCTATATAGGTATATGAGAAAATTGAATTGAAAGTTTCTACATAATTAACAATATACTTATATACATATATAAGTATAGGTATACAAAACATATAAAACCATTAAATGTGGAATAAGTAACTCTTTGAAAATAAAATTTTAATTATAAGTAAAATAATCACTATGAATATGTAGAGTTTATCCCTTTGATATTTTAAACTATATTTGAAATGAATCATCAAAATAATTAACTATGATGACTCTATGAATCCTAAAAACGTGATTTTGATGTACCATGAAATAACATATCAATGACCATAAATGTCATGAAAATAAAACAAAAAATCATCAAATTTAACTTTATATAAATTGAAAATTTTATATAGTGCATTATATTAACATTTAGTAAATATATTTTAAATTTATAATAAATTATTACATGCAATGATATCTTATTATAAACATAAAATATCCTGGAATATTCTTATATTATGGTAAGAGGATTCTTTCTCAATCATGTTTCTATGAGATTCCTCTTACTGGTCTACAATATCAAATATATATATATATATATGAAAATTTATTATGTTTTTTTTCCTTGTTTTTTGGGATATAAATAAAATTTTATTACCATATTGTTGATATAATCTTATGTTACACTTTATTAAATTAGAAAATAAATTTATCTCTTTCTCTTATTTTATATAATTTATGGGATTTTATTATTATTATTTGATCATTAAATGATTATTTGTAATTTATTTCTATGAATTTATAATTTTATCACATCATTTTTTATTACTATATTCCATAAAAAAATTTGCATCCCATAAAACATTTCAGAAAGGTTCAATCTCATGATTTTCGTAGTTTTATATTTCCCATGGTGGTTTTTTACTTATTTTATTTTTAACATTCTGACCACTAGTTATTATTTTTATGAATATTACATGTTTTTTACTATTCATTAATTAGCACTTCTTTTATTACAAATTAAATTCACAAAGATATTTATATTTTATTCTATTATTTCAATATATTTATTCTTATGATACTCTTTACCACCTATATAATGTTATTTATTACCCTTCACCCTCATTATATTTCTTATATGTGCATTTAATTCATACATGATATTAGTTTTAGATTTTACTCTATATAGAAAATTAAATAAATAATGAGATTTATTTTCTTTTGTTAAGCATTGTTTTTTTTATAATTGATTGATATGAAATATTTTGTTTCATTTTATTCATTTTAATATTTTATATATTTTATATATTAATTTTTAAAGCTATAATTTTCTATCTCTCTAATGAATTGGGTGAATATACAATTCTATAAGTAAAATATAATGGGATTATATGAATATGCCTTTTCATTATCATGAGAACTAGTCGATAAAACCTTATATATTTTAATGTGATTTATAGAATATTCTTATTATTTTATGTCTACAGACATGTTATCTTATAATTTTCCTTAAATTGAATTCATCTTCTCATTTCTATTTCACATGTTGAATAAATTTTTTTACCCCTTACTGAGATTTATATCCTCACTCTTATTTTTGACTATATTAAATTATTGGGATTCATGAATTAATATGATTGATACAAGAATACAAATTAGGGGTACAATTATTAGTCATGAAATAAAAAATTAAATGTGTGTGAGTATTTTTTAATGAAGAAATAAATTTCCACCAAGTCTAAATAATATCAATGTTTTGATATAATTGTTAGGACCCATTTATATATGTTTCTTTAACTATAATTAAAACCCAAGATTAGGGATGTATTCATCATGTAAAAATGTATTTGAGATTTATGTGTCTTTTTTACATAAAAATATTGATTATATATTTTGAGTTTTCTATCCCTAACATTTAAAATTAATTTACGTAATATTTAATATTTTAATATTATTAAATTGATACTTTGATTTATCAATTTTTCTTAGAGGGAATATTTTTTATAGTGGGGTTTTTTTATTATTTAATTTTCATAATTAATCACTACACATTATTTTTTCCAATACAAGATTAATAATTCTATCATTTCATAGGTCGTAAATTATTTTATTTTTTTCATACAATTCCATTATTGGCGATTCCCCATCAAAATATTCACATACTTTACTAAAGGATTATCTTTAATGATTAATCAATTTTAATGGAAATTTTATATTTTTAATTAATGTTCGAATCTATTTTTAACTATTTTATTGATATTTGAAGGTAGCCTTGTCTATTATAATTCAATATATTGATTAGTGGACTTGTTATGATATATCTAGGTGTTTAAACAAAACAACATGTTTATGATGTAAATATATATAATGTTACTTATGTATCATGATTATTTATGATCCTTACCTTGTTTTATGAATATGTATCAACTTATATCCAACATGTAAATGAAATTATGAAAAATTGGTAATTAATAAAAACCATTTCAAAACCAAACAAAAAAATATGAGTTGCAACACAAGAGAACAATTAAAATGGGGGAATTTATCTCCAATATTTTATAAGATCTACAATAACAAAATTAAGGTCATTGACTAAAAATATAATAAAAAATGATAATTTAAAACATGTCCCAATAGATAAATTAAAGGTATTAAAAATAGAATAAAAGGTTTAAATGTACTCAAAATAAGAAAATTTCTTTCTAATTATAGTTTTAATGAAAATAAATTTTGTACACAATAAAATTATTTAGTGTCCCAACATCATATAAATATAAAATGACTCTAGAAAATCATAACATCCATCGTCTATTTAATTACAATAATTTTTTGATTAAATAATAAATAATATTTTAAGAAGATGAATAAAAAACATTCATGTTCCCATGGATCCTACCATCTTGGATTCTCTTTCTTATTATAAATGTATATAAATACCTATAATAAAAAAAAAGATATTCCAATTTTATATAATGGTGGATTAATATTTAATGTAACCTCACTTGACGTGGAGGAAAACCTTTATAATGTCAAGTAGAAGTTGAAAAACAAATCATGAAGAGATGAAAAAGTTATAAATAATAAATAATAATAAACCATTAAAAAGTTTAAGGAATAAAGAATTTATTCAATAACATTTCTCTTTTATCAAAAAATAAATAATTTATTTTCAACAAGTTTATCAAATATACCATTTTAAGATTAATAAAATCCATAACGGTAATATATTTTTGAAAAAAGAAATTCATTTATTCAATCGACCCATAAATAAAATTATTATATTATTTAACTAAATAAAATTGTATATTTTAGAATTCAGTCATTAATAGGATATCAATGTCTAATGAATTATTCTCCTCTCCATTCATAATAACAATAATGAATAGTAATTTCAAACAAGTTATTTTTTATAAAATGTACATAATATGTCATATATCTCTAGCATAATTAAAGACATGCTTTCTTATTTAGAATAATTTTTTATTTACCATATAACTATAATACGACAGATTGGAGTTTTCTACAAAAATAGACTATCGAATTTATACCAATATATGTTAAACCTGTATTCATTTATGATTACACTATAACCCATTTTTTACTTTTATAATATGAGAATCAATTATAGTATGTTTTTTATTCTTCCTAAAGAAAATATAGCACAATACACATAGATTTATTCCAGAATGTTATTAAAAAATTATTTTAAAAATTTTAAAAATTTAACGTGAATAAATTAATTTAATATTTTAATTCTTTATGAAAAAAGATACTGTTGGATAAATTTTAGATTTTTTTTACGAAAAGTTGGATTTTTGGTGAATAGTGAAATTTTTTGATTTTACCAAACTATAAAATTTATTAAATTACATCAATATAATAATAACATGATGGTTTATAAAACCACTTTCTAAAAAAATATATATTTATGATGTAATATAATTCAAATAATAATATAATGTTTAACATAGAAATATATTTTATCATTTGGGAAACCTAAGTAATTTTTTCTTCAATTTTATGTAGTTTAATATTATTCTTTTTCAATTAATTATTTATAAATTACCATTTATTTGTTTTATTTTAAAAAATAATAATTATCCTCTATTTTGAAAATTCTATTTACATCCACCAAAATGTACATTTTACATAATATGGATGCAAAATCATTTTTATACATAATAGAACTTGGGGGAATTTTTATTCCATTCAATTTTTCATGTTTGTTTTTAAATTAATTTATTAAAATTATAAAAAAACAAATAAAATTAAATAGACTCCATATGTGGAATCAAAATTTTCATATTTTTTAATGAGTCCACATTCTATTTTGGTCATTATGAAAAACAAATTTCGTAAAAAAATAGTCATTTACCATAGTAAGATTCGATATAGGTTAAAGGTGTCAAAACTAAACTGACAAGGGTCAAAATTACATAAAATATTTTTATAAATATGATTTTATTTTCATATTTAGAATCTCTGTCATAAACACTTCTAATATGAGTCATTTTGGGATATTTTCTTGATTTTGACATTAATATATTTTACTTCTTAGAAGCATACATGTTTTTCATCTCCCTCACTTTTAAATGGAAGAAAACTTTCATCACTTATCCAATATTATCTCATAAAATCCCTAATCAACTATATTCCCAAAACCATTTTCCATATCATGGAGGACCTGGTTTGATCATAATACCATCTGAATAAGCCTTTTGATATTAACCTATGGAGGTTATCCATAGAAGATGTGATCATCCTTGCCGACTATTTCAACGTTTATTTATTCTTACAATTCCTGTAAATATATCATACACAAAATAACATAATGTATATAGTGTTGTAAATATAATAATATTTCATTTATATTATTATTATGTGCAACTATTCTTTTCCTACTTTCAATCTAATGGGAAATTAAATTACAATTCACGTGTACATATGGACTACCACCACCACACAACAATGTAGATCATTTTTATCATCAATTAATAAGATTATTATAAATATGGAACTAATATATATATTATACCTATACAAAATTATTATTTCATAAATATTTGATTTCATTTATCTTTTTGTACTTATACTAGTTAAAAAATGACAATGCTAACCATTCGTACGATTGGACCACCACCTTCATGAAGCGATGTGATTCATTTTTCATGTTCTCCTTTCTTGGGAACTATATATATGAATATAATGAATATATATGATATTTATAAAAATTTTACAATTCTACAGATGATGAAACCATGGTAAATATTCAAGGATCATACCTTCTGAATCGAAACACAGTTGAAAAAAAAAGATTTAACAAATAAAATGATGATTATAAGGAATAATTAGTAATGAATGGTTATTGAAATATCATAATATGATTATATATTATTTTATATGTATTTATCTGGTTATAATATATATATATAATAAATACAAATTATTTCGCATGTGTTTAAAATAGATTATGAGGAATGGTAATCTTGATGTAATGGATCTTGTTTGTAATCTCATTTTATTTCAGGACTATCTAGGTTTAGATTCCATCTATAGAAATTATATAATTATAATATTATAAACCCATTATATTTAGATTTAATTAGGTAATTTCTCATTTTATTAGTTTATATTACATTTTTTCTCTTTTTCGATCTTGAATTTATAAGTAATTTACATGTTAGAGACTTTATTTTCAAAATATTGATTTTATATATTCCATAAAAATCATTTTTTCATGTAAATATTTTCTTTAATTATTTTTAATGTTTTAGAAATTACATAAAGTTTTAATAAAGTTATTTTTACCATGTATGAGTCTATATAAAAATAATAAATATGAGTTTTCTAGTCATTTTCAGAATGAGGTAATTTTTACCAATGGTGGGGGTAGAATTTTTATTTTAACAAACACCATACAAACTAATTTTTCCTCCATGAATAAAATTTTCTTAGAAGATTTATTTGCAGGTTTCTTTATTTATTTTAAAATAAAATATTTTCCTCTTTATTTTGATGTTTTATATAAAATTTTATCAAAAAAAAGGTATTATTTTATAAATAAGAAAACGAATTTTGAAAAGTGATATATATAATATTTTAATATAAGATACGAGGATGTCATTTTAAATTTATTTTTTATATTTTATTCATAATGGATTGGTTTTAAAAACTTTCCATTATTTTGGATGAATCAATGGCCACTTATCCCCCTCTACCAATAGGGGGTTATACTTGACTTTGATATCATTCAATTTATTTTGATCATGTTCTATACAACTCTCTATTATCTATTTAACATTATATTTTCCCTTTACATCGATATTATAATGTCATAGATTAATTAAAAATTATTTATATTACCCTTATGTTGTTTTAAATATATAGTATTTCTATATATGAATCATAGATTGACCTTCACGATCTGAATCATTACGGTATTTCTATATATAGTATTAGTTGAATGAATCTTATTAAGTATGTCACTTCATTTATTATAAAAATATTGATGTTCTGTATTCATGACTCTGTAGGGGAAATAATTGATTTATAAGGAAATTTGAATCTGAATTTTATTGATTAGTCATGATTAGTGGATTGCATTGGACATGCTTCTGATGGGAGGGGATCAGTTATAGAAATATACTAAATGAATTGACATGTATTGTGAAACAAAATAGTGGGAATTATATATTAACTAGGAATCTAGTTTCTATCTACTCATTTAAAAATAATTATGTCTTGGTTGATATGATTTTATGGTATGATTCCTTCTATATTAGTTTACATGCATGTATCATGAATGTTTATAGTTATGAATTTACTTTATTAATTATTTAGTTTTCATTTCCCTTGTGATTTCTAGGTTTCATTTTAACCAAGGATGTTCATTGAACCGGTGTTTCTGACTGAATTTAATTTTTTTAGATTATCTGATATTCCATATTTATTATGAAATGTTTATTCAAGATAACATACATTGTACATAAAACATAAATAGAATTTGATCTATCCCTTTAAGTTTTTCCCTTTTCCATTATTATAATGAATGATATTATGGATGATTTCATGGATAAATATTTTTTCCAATGTTTTGATTTTATATTTCAATGTAAAAATGGTATCATGTATGTATAATGTTTTCCAAGAATTCCTAATTAATTTAGCCTACATGGTGAGATCCCCTGGTTCTTATACAAATTCAATAATATAAATATCATCTCTAGGGTATTTAGTCATAGTGTTACAATTAGTATAATATGGTTTTTAGGAGGGACATTGGAAAATTTATTTTTATTGAACATAACTAATATGTGAAAAAAGATAAATCCATTATTATATTTAGGAAATTTTACTATTATAGGGATTTTTATTTAATGTATTAATATTCATAAGGATTATAAGAAAACTCTGTGTGTTCCATAGTTTAAATATATATCCTATAAAAATATATGGAATCAATAAATGTAGTAAATGTAGGGATTTCATTGTTAAGAACAAGAATAAATATTTGTACATTGATGTAAATGAATATATAATAGGAATCTTTGGTTAGATTAATTAGGTTTTAATGATTAAGATGGAATATATAGATAAACCTATTTCACCAGAACATGATTCTCTTATGTTGGATAGTATTATAGACTCAATCCTTTATCATTTAATGGAACTAATCAACCAATATTAATAGAAACAATTATTGATTCCCATGAAACATATTCCTAGATTTAAGGAAAATGAAATGGAAAATATTATTCTTCTATTGTATTGTATGAAGTGATATGATTGGTCATCCTTGATCCAAAAATATAAATAGGTTGATGAAATAGAATGTATGAAATATAGAACATTTACTTTTATATTATTCAATAAATAATTTTCTATATAATAATGAGATGAAATGGATAGGAAGATAATAAATATAAATAATGTGGAATATGAATGCGTTTTAATGTATTATTGTTACTTAAAAATAATTTTCATATGTACTGGAGACTATATACATAATATGGAAATCAATATTTGGAATTTCAGTGATCGGTTTAGAACGATTTTCCTAATAAAAATAGTTTCTCAAATTTTTAATCACAGTATGATATAGTATCTAGTTATATTAGAATATAGGAGTAATTTTATATGTTTTGTATGCTTATTGTAAAGCAATAAAAGAAGTGTCTTAGTGATAACTAACTAAAAATGAAATGCAATAAAGAAGAAAAAATAAGGATTAGATTTTGAACATGTGATAGGCATGTAAAGTAACACATATGTAATTTCTTAATGGTAGAATGGATTTTTTTTCAATTATTAAGAAAGGGGTAATAAGGTTTTTGAATTCAGGTAAACAAATATTATGCAGTGCTTCAACTGTATGAGAGGGGGAATTATTCAAACAAATGCACAAATCCTTAATAGAAGCACCCATATAAGAGGACATGTGGGGACGACCATATTTAAGTTATTAATATTGTTGAGGTAGAAGTTACTATAGATATATTTTCATGTACTTTCATCATAACCATGAAATTTATATAATTCATTTTTTCACTATTTTAAAAAATATTCTTTATATATTCATTCTATTCTAATAAAATTAGGTATTTTATTATCATTGTAATAAGGGAGTTGTCAATCATGACTCATAGTGGTAATCTTATCCATTTCTCTTTATTACCCATAGAAATAACATATTACCAAACATGATTATTATACCTATGTATGACTTTGATATAATCGTTATCATGGAATGGATTTAAAATTATAATTAAAAAATTATTTTTATTTGAAATTGATTAAGAGTGTCATGTATATATTGAATTTGTTATCCCAAAATGGGAGACTAAATTTCTTAAATCATGTCAGTAACTGCCTCCAATATCTATCCTTAATAAAATTAAAGGAGAATAAGTTGTATTGAATCATTTGAATGAGAATGGTAACCCAATAATAGAGTATATACATTTTTTCAGAAATACATTGATGTATAACCTGAATAAATACATGGAAATCCTCCTCAGAAAGAAATTGAGTTTTTCATTGATCTCATCCCTAATGAAAAACATATATCTATTACTCTATATTTAAAGTACATAGTGGAATTTGTAGAACTAAAAAATCATGAGTTTAGTTGTAAAGGATTTATACACCTTAGTTCTTTATTATGGGTTCACCTATTCTTTTTATCAAGAATAATGATGGGTAATTTATATTTTGTATCAATTATAGTAAAATAAACAACATTACCATTAAGAACAATAATTTTATACAACACATTGATGGCTAGTTTGTTAAATTTCATAGATTTCAATGTATTTTTAACATTTACATCATTCATTTTATCATCAACTAAGATTGAAGATAAATGATATTCCAAAGAGGATATTTCAATGAGGAATTAACATTATGAATTCACAGTAATACCCTTTGGATTAAATAATGAACCATCAGTTTTTATCAATAAGATGAATATAGTATCTAATTATTATCACAATAATTTCATTTTAGTATTTATTGATGATATGTTGACAAGAATGATAATCTATAATTAAAATAAGTTTAATTTTGGAATAATTCATAAGAATCATTGACAAAAAATTTTGTAAGGAAAATTTAATAAACAAAAATTGTGGCTTAAAGATGTGTCATTTCTTCGGCATATTGTCTCTAACGATGAAATATTATTTGTTATTTCAATGAAAAAGGTAGTGATATAATGCCAATTTCAATGAATACAACTGAGGTATGTATTTTCCTCCATTTAGTAGGTTAATATCGATTATTTGTTCAAAACAATTCTCCATTAGCTAAGATTCTTAACCATATGACTTGTAAATAGGTTATATTCATATATTTTTAAACAGAAAATAGAATGTAAATAATATTTTAAAATAATAAAGAGAATATTGATTAGCATGCTATTATTAAAATTACATTCAAAAAGGTATTGATTTTGGATGTATATATAAGCATCAAGTAAGGTACTTGGGTTTTTTTTATATAATGATATTGTTATTTCCAATGCATTATGGTATCTAATGATTCTTGAACAAAGCTATCCAAACCTGAATCTTGAGGTGGATGTCATAATTTATCTATTGAAGGTATTATATAATTGTGATTATATTAAACATTTAAAATACATATTCATCACAAAATATTGAAATACATATTCTAACAGAAATTGAGAAACCTGAGGAAATGGATTTGAGTATAATTACTCAAGGATTTTGATTTGGGAAAATGACACTTCCATAGGAAGTAAAATAAGGAGACCATAACCTTGAGTGTAAATGACCTTGATGTTTTGACTTGGAATATGATGGGAAAAGATCATATATTATTGTATTTAGTAAATTAGGGTATTTGAATAATTACGTAGGGGGAAATTAACCATATATTTAAAATAGTATCCAAACCATCCTTATTTGAGTAAATAAAATTTCAATGTTTGATGATAATAATATTCAAAAGAATATGAATGAGTTGAATGACGGGATGTTAGTAAACATAATTTATGATTATGTTATATTAAAATTTGGTATATGGTTAGGTGTTTTACCTATACATGTGATGAAGAGTGGGTAATTAAATAAACCCCAGATCATAAATTTCTCCATACACCCTAGTGGCCTAAAATGTATCAGTATTAGAATGAAAATTTTAATAGAATAATATGAAATGGTAAATTTCATATTATGTATCAAGATTCATAGTTTTTTACCAGGTAAAAGATAAGATACAACATCTTATAGGATTAATCCTAATAGTATATATTACTATGGGTAAATGGGTTGATATTACTAGGGACTATTTCATGGTATTTCCCAGGACTTTGGGGTTGAATTATGAAATAAGAGTTGTTATTGAATGGAAAATCATGTTTGTATATTTCCTCAAAATATAAAAAATTTTACCTTTTGATAATTATGCAAAAATTTATGTTATTTATTTTTGGAGACTTCATGGTTCACCAATTTTGATTATATCTGATCATGACGAATGGTTATCGTAGAAATTATAATACGTCCATCAGAAGTCTCTCGATATTGAACTATATTAGAGCACTAATTAACATCCCCGTATTTAAAGATAGTTTTAAAGGAATAATAAGACACTATAAGACATGGTGATCACATGTTATCCATAATTTGAACGTATAAAAGATCAATATTTACCTTTGGTGGATTTTTTATATAATAATAGATTCTATTTGAGAATTCAAATAGAACCATTTAAAAATTGAATGGGAAAAGATATCATACATGAACATGTTTGTATGAATATTTGAAAGGAATATTTAATTCCCTAAACATGTTTTGAATTAAATTATTAAATTAATATTCTTCAGAGTCTTATCAAAAAAGTTTTATTCAAGAAAAATGGTTATATCGATAACCGAATGAAAGATTTAAAATTTTAAGTGGGAGATCTGTTTTCATGAATCTATCTATATGGAAGGGTGTTATAATTAATTTAAATAAAAGGAGACTATTTTCTAGGCACATCAGTACATTTTATATTTGGAAATGAATTGGATCTGTGGATTACCATATGGAAATGCAACCAAGCCTCTCTAAATTTCTTGATGTGTTCCTTGTCTATTAATTGAGGAAGTATATTTCATAACCAGTTCACATTTTTACATTAAATATAATATATTTGGAACCTAATTTATCTTATTATTAAGAGCCTATCCATAGTCTTGACACTATAGAATATGTGTTACAGAATCATAAGGCTTGATTATGAATGGTGCATTGGTGAAATAAAAATATAGAAGAGGAAACATGGGAACTCGAAAAAGTTTTGATGATGAACTACCAAAATCTATTCATGAGAAGACATTATGAACATTTATAGGATGAAATTTTTTAATTATGGTAGAATGTAAACTCAATATTCAACTATAGAAAGTAAAAATTTCTTCCTAAATAAACTATGGAATAAAACACATCAATTTATTCAAAAATGTGATTAAAAATTAAAATTTTAATATTGAAAAATGATTTTGTGAAATTAATATTTTTTTAATTCGTCACATAAAAAATATATTATGATGAAATTTAAATATTATTTAGAAATAGAATATTTCATGTTAATAGTGAAAAACACTATTTCACAAAATTGTCACTTTAATGATTTCACAATTATATTAGAATAAAAATAATTTTTTTATATAATTTCATATAGAACCATTATAAATTTCATAAGAAATAGAATGTATATAAAAATATAATTTTGATCTTATAAATATTTTGTTAAAATTTTATAAATCTATGTAATGTTTTGTTCAAATAAATAAAATTAGTTCTTATAATTTTATAAAGATTTTATAATGTTTCTTTTGGTATTAGTTTGGTTTTAAGAGAAATTAAGTCAAATTTTATTAAATATAATCCAATTAATTCTATTTTATTCATCATTCATAGTTATTTTTCTATGAAATCATTTATCTAATTATGAAAGAATTTTTTTTTGGAAAACAATTTGTTATCATATTTTCTAGGTTTGATTTTAAAATAATTTCTAAAAATTATAGAAATTAAATTTTAAAAAATGGAATAAATATTTGGAATAGTATTGTAAAAAAAATTTAATGGAGTAAATTTTATTTTTGTTCATTATGAATAGAATTTTTTTAAAAAAAATCCAGTTACCATCGTAAGAGTTAAAACAAGTTTAAATGGTTAATGATAAAATGATAATATTTAAAATGAAATAAAATATTTCTAAATAAGAATATATCTTTATATCAAAAAATTATATCATCTCATATATTCCAATGAGTAATTTTGGTTCTATTTTCCTTATGAAATTCATTAATGAATATTAATTTTTGAAAAATTACTTGTGTGTGCTCTCCCTCACTTATAAATGGATATCAACATTCATTTATTCTAAAAAAATCAAGAACCTCCTATATTATGATATCCCTAACCAAATAATCTTCTAATATCCAACATGACATCATAGAGGTTTATCGTTATTATAATAATGCCTTATATATTCTCTAATTATTAACATATTAGACTAGCTAGAGAAAATATAATAATCTTTACTAACTCTTTCAATGACTCTTTTTTCTTGTCATTGCCATATATTAATTTTAACCATACTAAAATTATGAATTCAATATCATAATGTAATTTAGATGTTATTATGTTCATTGTAACACCAATTTTCACATACCTTCCAACCTATAGGAAATAAAAACACTACGTGTTCATACGAATAACCTTACCATCACCACGTAGTGGTGTTAATATGTTTTCATCCAAAATTATCAGGGATTGGTATAATTATGGAAGTAATTACAATATATGATATTAATAAAATCAAAATTATTTTTTAAATATAATATATCTTTTATCTTCTTACCCTTCCACCTGTTATAAAATGTTGACTTCGCTAATGCATACAGGTGTACGAGCACTTCGACAAAGCTATGAGATTCATTTTTCATGACTATATTTCGTAGATGACTCTAAATATGCATATAATTAATATATATTAAATTTATATAATGTATAGAATTATGAATATTATGGAATTATGATTATTACACAAGGAGCATAACTTATAAATTAAATGATAGATGAAAAAAATCAGCTAGTAACCGAAATAATGATGATATTAAAGGATTTTTGTTAAACGAGTGTTAAATGTTATATGTGGATCATATATATATTATTTTGTAAATATGTATATAGTTTTATTAATTATTTATAAAAAAAATTATTATATAGGTGGTAAGAATCACTTATTTATAATGTCAAACATGAGGTAAGAGATTTCTGTTACAATATCAATTTAATTTTGGATTTTTTTGTGTTCTGGTTTTCATTGAGAAAATAATATGATCCTATCATTACAAACACTATTTCGTTTCTTTTACATTTTTTTTAGTTCATACATTTAGATACACTATTTATGTACTTCTCTAACCACATACCACATCTAAACTACTTTTATGGTACCTTTATTTAAAAATATTGTTTTCAGGCTTTCCTTCAAAATATTTTTTTCTATATCAATATTTTCATTAGAATTAATTCATTAATGGTTTTATTGTTCTCAATATATATAAAAATTTCATATTTACCCAATATCTTCATTTTATAGAATGGTTTAAAACGAATCTTTTGTCATTTTTAAAATTTGGTACTTTTTACTAAATTGGTGAATAAAATATGTGTCCCTGTGTGAAAACAATTTCACACCATCACAAATAACATTCTCCGTGATTATTTAGTTAAATAATTACATGGTTATTTTTAATGAAATTATTTTCTTAAATATTTTGTGAATTTTTATTTAAACGAATATTAACATAATTTTGTTTTTGTCATAAATGAATGAAATAAATTTTGAAAATTGATTAATAACCCTTTTATTATATGATGTTTCACGGAAGTTATTTTAAATTTATATTTTATATTTTCTTTTATAATTTATTTGTTATAATATAAAATAATCATTTCATATGAATCAATTTTATTCTATAATACATTACTGATAATGGAGTATTCTTTATATTGATAAAATTAAATTTCCCACGCTCGTATTCTCTTTCATTGTATATAATTAATTGGAAATTATTTATATACTTCATACACATATTATTAATATTATAGATGGATTTATAATCATTTATATTACATTAATAATGGTTCAAATTTATACCAATTCTATATACAATATGATTTGAAGGAAGCTTACTATGTTTTAGTTCAATTACTATGTGCATATTGATAGAATGTGTTCTCAATTAATTACAGATAATTATTTATTTTTATAGAATTTGAAGATAGAAATTTATTGATTAATAAAAATAAGAGGAATGGATAGGATGTGTAACACCACAAGCTTCAACGACACATTTCTATTTGAATAATGTAATAGCTTGCATTGTACGCAACTTCGAGATTATAACACACCATGACCAATCAAACTAGCTGTTATGAATAGTAATACACACTTTTTGAAATTTTATAAATTTTATTTTTCAAAATGGACTTCATTTTTTAATTCAGAATATCAAAATTAGCTTCAGGTGAATTTTTGGTATTTTTCTCAAAACATTGATTTTTTATGAATAGTGAAAAACACTGCGTTATTGGTTAAAACCGAATTTTTATTTAAAAATTTGTTATTTTATTTTAATAAATTTAAGTTTAAAATAGATACATAATACTTATATATGTTCAAATTAATTCATTTGATTCATTTTATAATAAGTTTAAATATATAAAATATTATCGAACTTTTACCATCTTATACCCACCTCCTAGGAGCATTTGAAAATTTGCATAAAACTTACTTTTACTTCTTCTATGAGTTGAATTTAAAAAATCTGAGAGACTTGGTTAATATTAGTAAGTAAAATGTGGTTTAATAATATGAAAATAATTTCTGGTGAATAGAAACTTTTGAATTTTATTTACGAAGGTTAAAAGTTAATAGTGTAATTAAGGGTAAAAATGATATCCTACTTACCCTAACACATGTACTAATTCTGTTGGATAAGTATAATTCGACCAAAAAAACCTTAGGAATAAAATATTATCCTCTTTGATCCACTTGGATTAGATTAGGACATTTATTAATATTTTATTTAAAGAAAAGATAAAAGAGTTAAATTCAATCCTTAATAACTAAACCATTTTTTATATATGGATACAGACAATATAAATTTGACTATAAATATTAATTAGAAAGATAAAATGATTTCCTACATAATGGTATTTTATTTATAATTTTTAGACATTATATAATTTAATTTATTTATGACACAATGATGATCCAGTAATTACCTTATTAATGAAATATTAAAATAATTGATATTTTAAATTTCCAAATAAATTTAAATTAAGACTTATTAGGAATTTCAGTAATTTCCTAGGTTAATATGACATGTAATGGTTGTTTAAATAAATTTAATTTGAATTGATAAAGTTTTTATTGCATTCAAAAAAATAAAATACTAAATAGTGTAAAAATTGACATAATTGAGGTGTTAAAACAAATACTATATTATTAGTTGATATAGTAATCCTAAAACTATAAGGTTCATACAAAGGACTTAGTAATGTTATATATGTTAATAATGAACCACATTGGGTTCTCTTGGCTTGTTATAGTAAGTTTGTTAACCATATAATATAAAAATACAAAGTGACATGGTAAATGACAAACTATTTAACTAAGAGTTAAATCTAAAAGATAAGGTTAATATGATGAACTAAACCAATATAAAACCTATTGAGAGGTTTTCAACCCATCCCCAAAATATCATCTATATAATTTATTTTAGATCCATTATAAACCGAAAATTATTTTTTAAAAAAATAATATTTCAATCTTTTCCTAAAGTGACCCTCACATAACTTATAAAAGGGCACTTACCCTTCTCTTATTTTCTCACTCCAAAGGATTTTGGTTCAGCCTACCCCTGACCAAATATCCTCCCAACTTTCCTCCCTTCCTCCAAGAGGCCTTCCTTTGGTCAGAAAGCCAAACTAAGGAGCCCTTTTGATCAAATCAAAAGGAAGAACCCGAAGAAGAGGTAAATATTTCATCACCTCTTTCAAGTTTTTTTCTTCTTCCACTTCCTCTTTCTTTGTTGATTCCATTATAAAATAATAACTCCAGTATATTCTATATACTATGATTTTATTATAAAAATGGTACAACCATATTCATTATTCTAACCATCATATAAATGACATGTGACCATACGTGCGTACGTACGTCTTACCATCTCCACGTCGGGTATAGTTTGTTATTCAAACAATTAATTAGTTGTATAGGTATAATAATGAGTATAACTGATGTAAATAATAAATATAACATGTTAATGATTCTTTATATATGATTTGGTATCGAATTTCAAATGATTTCACCATCAATATAATGATATTGTCGTTCATACGTACGTACGGATTACTATAAGGCCCCGACCTTAAACCTAACTTAATATTGAATTAAATGAATAATTCACATTGAGGATCTTTTCAGGTTTAGAGTTTTATAGAATTAGGACATAACTGTTACATCTCAAAAGATTACAAAGTAGAAACTTCTACTAAGTTTCCATAGAATAAAAAAAACTCTTAAAAAGAAACATGTCTAGTTCCACGTTTTATATAGCATGACTTTCCCTTGATCCCATCCTTGACCCTATTCCACATTAAGTCCTGTGAAAAACATTTCAAAAAAACGTTGGTTGAGCATAAAAATCTCAGTAAGGGATACACAAGGAATGAAAACTGTTAGTTTTTCAAACATCAAGTAAAAAATGTATACTTTATCAAAGTAATACCTTCACCTTCATGAAGTAGTAAAAACTCTTCACTGAATAAAATATCATTACTTACCCTTTTGTAACAAAAGTATTACAATAAAACCCATATAAAGAACACATAACATATAAAGGTAACTTGGGACATAAACATACTTAAGTGGAATAACCATACGGTCGACTTCCACACATATCACTTAATGGAATAGCCATACGGGCAACTTCCATACATACTTAATAGAATAGCCATACGGCCGACTTCCATACCCAATGAATTGGAGGTTATAACGTAACCACCTGTCTAGGGATTCATGGCACCACCCGTCATATGGTTTATCAAGTAACCACCCGTCAAATGTCCAAGTACCATTATAAAAAACATAAGATATAAAACAAATATAATGGAAAGAAAACATTTCCACACTTTGATCACAATATATCACTTAAATATGTTGACATAAAAAATCCATTATAAAAACCATTTTCAATACCAAAATACATAAAAGAGTATATGGTATTTATTTCATTTTAAAAAAACATTACGGCTTGTTCAGGAAGACAAAGACCAAATAATACTCACGGTGGAGGAAAATGTCGTTGTCACCGCGTACGTTAAAAGAAACATTCATTTTTTAGTTTGGTAAAATGCTTCGTAGAAAAATATTCCTTTTGTATAAAAGTAAAAGTCAAAGGGGTTTATACACCGTATAAAAGAAAGTTGTGTATAAAATGAAATATGCCTCAATGAAAGGAGATTGAGACGAAGTCCCTTACAAAGATCATTTTTAAATAAAATAGATCTACTATGTGTATTCACTATAAGTACACATAAAGAAAGTACAAATACAAGATAGGATATAATAATATAATGACATAATATGAAAGTAGGATACTAACCCAAAGAATGAAAATTGGGTTAAGAAGTTCCCTTACCTCGGGTCCGACTTGACTTGATCGTTCTTTAACGTCCTGAATAATAAACTTGAGTTAATTTTTACTTGATTAAGAACCTTTTTCAATTTAATTATTCCTTTTATATCACTTATTTCCATGTTATAAACATTATTTAATCATTTATGTTAACAATGTTTGTTTTGTCGATATTTGATTCTTAAGTCGAAAGTGGACTTCTTACAATTACATGTTGTTCGTGTGGTCAAAGGTTCTTTATATCCAGAATTACATTCCTAATTTGGATATTATATATATCATTTATATCTATCATATACATGTATTTATAATATCACATAATCATTTAGAGGTAAGAAATGAAATGCACCGTTCATTGAGACGGTAAGCCGTACGTACGCATGAACGCTACTTTCATTTCTATGTCATATTAATGGAATTAAAACTAAATAAGAGGTATGTATATTTTAATTCCAGAATTATATTAATCATTTAGATGTAACAAACATTATATATATCCATTATATATATGTACTTATAATAGTACATTACATTTGGGGATAAGAAATGAAATGCACCGTTCATGGAGACGGTAAGCCGTACTTACGCATGAACGCTACTTTCGTTTCTATCTCATACATTAATGGAAAGAAATAATAATGATATAGAGTTATATTATAATTCCAGTATAACATCATATATAAAAACTTTAAATCCATTATGTATACGTCTTGCATATGGCATTAACGAATCACATCACTTTGAGGGGGCGGTAGTCCGGACTTCCTAAAATGAAATTATCGTGGTTACCCACAATGGAAACCATAAAGGTGAACCACAAATGAAAAATAAAGAAGCATAAGGAAAACATGAACATAATATATATCATATATAAATATATTGACATCTTAATGGCCACCATTAAAGGTGTTTAAAAGAATATTGAACAATCATCGTTTCGTGAGGCAGAAATTCGCCAACCACAGAAACAGTATGTTCTTTAACCATTAGATGTAGATGTGTGTAAGTGTAGCTCGAAATATTATTATAAAAACATCCTAGTATATTGAAGATACTTTAGTTTTTAAAAAAGAAATGAATAAAAATAGTTTAGGGGGTTGGATAAGAAAAATAAAACAAAAGAACACAAGTGAACACATCACCTTAAAATCGGGTAACTCTCTTAGATTTGAGCTCAAAGGCTTCCTTGGGAAGACTAAAACCCAAATTGAGGCTTCAAGGATTAATAAAGGTATGTGGAGAGACAAAATGGGAAGAGTTTGGACGATCCAAATGCTTTGGAAGTGTGGTTAAGGAGGTAGAGGTGGGGGCCTTTTATAAGAGGAGAGGAGGGGCACTCTTGGAAAGTAAGGAAATGTTACTTTATTTTAGAATGAGTTTCGGATTTTAATGGTCCCATATTGATGTGTTTCTAGGATAAGGAGATAAGGGTTCGAAATACACCCATATAGTAGGTTTTTGACATGTGTAGGTTTTATATTTTACATTATCTTTCCATTTTATTTAAATCGTTAAATAATGAGGTAATCGCTGCATCATCATGGTGTCATAAATAATTTAATTTATTTAATGTCTAAAAATTATAAAAAAAATATCATGATGTAGGAAATCGTTTTAGCTTTCCAATGAATATTTATAGTCAAAAACATGACTTGTATAACCCCATGTAAAAATTGTTTTAGTAAAACAACTCATGTTTGTGACATTTTTATTTTAACATTAAATAAAAAGGTATTAATGTCATTTTCCAACTAAAGTGACTCCATGGGGTCCCCAAGTCGACCCATGGATTGTCTTGGTTGGCCATGACACATCCAATAAGGTTAGGACATGTTTCAAGTTCATTTCATATTATTAAAACATTATTTTTACCTTAAAGTACATTAATTACCTCTAATCGCGATTAAAAACTTAATAAGTTACTATTCATCAAAAAATTATTTTAATCCCATTGAACCGCATTTTTCTTCTTAATGAAAACCATGTATGTAGGATTTTTGAAATTCAAAACATAGAAGTGGTAAAATTTCATTTAAACAAAAAATCAGTTTTTATATGTACCACTTAGTGGTTTCACTATTCATCAAAAATTGATGTTTTTCAGAAAAAATACCAAAAATTCACCCTAAGATATATTTGATATTCTGAATTAAATAATGAAGTCTATTTTACAAAATTCAAAACATATAAGTTTAATTAATTAATTTAATAATTAATTCCCACTGTCAGAGCAAATAGCGTGTATTCATGAAACAATAAGTATCAAAAGATTGACACTAGTTTAAGTCCGATTTCAAAGTGAAATTAATTCCAACGACCACTATTGGATTTAATGGTAAAAATATATTCTAATTTCACTTTAAAACCAATTCAAAAGTTAATCTAATCATATAAATAAATTATATTAATAAGAGGTTTTGAATTAAAATACAACATTTTTCACTATTCATTAAAAAAATGAACTTTATCGGAAAATTGCCAAAAATTTACACAAAGTAAATTTTGATGTCCCAATTATAAAGAAGTGTTTTATTTGGTCCAATAGAATGTATAAGAGTGAACAAAACTATATTTAATGACTGTTCGCCATTAAAAGGTGATAAGTGAACCTTTAGTGAAAACTAGGGCATATACGCCTAAAATTGAATTCTTTCCGTATTTTAAGACATTATCTTTTATTAGATAAAAGTAAAAACATTAAAAAACATATATAATCATATTTTAGTTATTTCCATCCATTCCTGCCAATACAATGGCTATGTGTTAACTACCATTTAAAATAATATTATTTTATTACTACTGTGCAACGTAAGATTTCAAAAAACTCTTTGTTGCGTATCGGGTACGTTATCGAACATAGCAACCCCTTTAAAGTAAAATTAATATTTAATTCGTAAATACTAATAAATATGAAAAGGTTTTATTCATTATTTACCTGGGATGTTACATCCTTCCCCCCTTTTGGGAATTGCGTCCTCGCAATTTTATTCACTTATCAAAATAAGTGGGGGTATTTATCCCTCATAGCATTTTCAGATTCTCACATTGCCTCTTCAACCATTTGGTTTTTCCACAAAAACTTTACCTGGTGAATTACCTTATTTCGCAACACTTGCTCTCTTTGGTCAAGAATCTGGACTGGTTTTTCTTCATAAGATAGGTTCTCTTCCAGCTGAACTACCTCTGGACTCAAAACATGAGATGGATCTGGCATATACTTCCTCAACATCGAAACATGAAAAACATTGTGTACCTAAGATAAACTCGGAGGTAAATCCACTCGGTAAGCAACTGATCCAACTTTCTCCAAAATTTCATATGGTCCAATGAACCTTGGACTCAGCTTTCCTTTCTTACCAAATCTCATCACACTTTTCCATGGAGAAACCTTGAGAAAAACATGATCACCTACCTTGAAAGATAGATGCTTCCTCTGGTTATCCGCATAACTCTTCTGCCTGCTCTGAGTTGTTCTCATGTGTTTCTGAATCAACTGAACTTTTTCTGCCATCTCTTCTACCAATTCTGGTCCCATCAGCTTCCTTTCACCCACTTCATCCCAAAATGCTGGAGTTCGACACCACTTCCCATATAATGCCTCAAATGGTGCCATCTGTATACTGGAATGAAAACTGTTATTATAAGAAAACTCAACCAAAGAAATATGGTGGTCCCAACTTTTCTGATAATCCATCAAACAAGCTCGTAGCATATCCTCCAAAGTCTGAATTGTTCGTTCTGACTGCCCATCTGATTTCGGATGAAAATCTGTACTAAAATTTAATTATGTACCCAACCACTTCTGAAGGCCTTTCCAAAAGTTATAAGTAAACCAGGGATCACGATCGGACACAATGAAGAGAAGAACTCCATGTAACCTGAATATCTCTTTAAGATACAAATGGGAAAATTGATCTAGGGAAAAATTATCTCGTATAGCATGGAAATGAGCAGATTTAGTCAAGCGATCAACAATAACCCAGATTGCATTATTACCTCGAGATGTCCTCGGTAATCCCACAACAAAGTCCATAGATATATTTTCCCATTTCCACTCTGGCACTGGTAAAGGCTGAAGCATCCCTTTCGGTAACTGCCGCTCTGCCTTAACCTGCTGACAAGTCAAACACTTCACAGTAAAATCAGCAATATCTCTTTTCATTCCATCCCACCAGTAATACTCCTGCAGATCTCTGTACATCTTAGTAATGCCAGGATGAACTGAAAACGGGGAACTATAAGCCTCACATAACAACTCATTCTTCAACTTTGAATCACCAGAGACACATAATCTCTTCCAAAACCTCAAAACACAATCATTATCAATGTTGAATTCAGGCAACTTACCCTTCTGAACCAGCTCTACCTTTTTCTGCAACTCACTGTCTTCCCTCTGTGCTTGCTTAATTCTGTCTGATAGGGATGATCTCACTGATACCTGAAACAAAACAGAAGAACTTCCTACACCAATAACTTCCATGCCAAACCTCATCAAATCAAAAACCAAAGGATCTTGTTCCAAACGTAGCATGGTTAATGAAGCATTACTTTTTCAACTCAAAGTATCGGCCACTTTATTTGTTTTTCCCGGATGGTAATAAATTGTACAATCATAATCCTTGATTAATTCCAGCCATCTCCTCTGTCTCATGTTCAATTCTTTCTTAGTGAATATATATTTTAAACTGTTGTGATCAGTATATATTTCACACTTTACTCCATACAAATGATGCCTCCAAATTTTAAAGAAAAAACAACAAAAGCTAATTCCAAATCATGTGTAGGGTAATTTATCTCATGAGTTTTCAACTGACGTGAAGCATAAGCAATTACCTGATCATTGTTCATAAGGACACAACCAAGTCCCTTCAATGAAGCATCACTGTATATAATAAACTCACCATTCCTTGAAGGAAGCGCCAAAACTGGAGCATTCACCAATCTTCTTTTCAACTCCTGAAAACAATCATTACATTATTTTTGTCCAGATGAACTTAACACCCTTACGAGTTAGCTTAGTCATTGGACTAGATAACCATGAAAATTTTTCAACAAACCTTCGGTAGTAACCTGCCAAACCAAGAAAACTACGGATCTCGGTTACATTTGTGGTTCTTGGACATTCTTCAACAACTTTTGTTTTAGCAGGATCAACAGTTATGCCATCTTTTGAAATAATGTGAACAAGGAATGAAATTTGTTGTAACCAAAACTCACACTTGCGGAATTTTTCATACAGTTTCTTTTCTTTTCTTTTAAGGTTTGCAATATAACCCTTAAATGACTTTCATGCACCTCTTTACTTTTAGAAAACGCCAAAATATCATCGATAAACACAACCAACATTTTTCACCTGAGTCAATTGAGCCATCACTGCAACAAAATGTTTAGTTATGATTCTAACCATATCAGGATACTGATTTGAAAGGTCATTTCCCTCTGTATGCCTTCCCATAAAATCTGTTCTGTTTCCTCTATGAAAAACCATTCTTAACACAGAAATATCTTAGGAGAAGCAACATGGTAATCTTTAAATGCTATATCATTTCAATCATACTATAAATTAATTCATAATTTAACAATTTTCTAACTCCTACAGTTTTCTAAACCGACCTCTGATACCAACTATAAGGCCCCGGCCTTAAACCTTACTTAATATTGAATTAAATGAATAATTCTCATTGAGGATATTTTCAGGTTTAGAGTTTTAGAGAATTAGGACATAACTGTTACATCTCAAAAGATTACAAAGTAGACACTTCTACTAAGTTTCCATAGAATAAAGAAAAACTCTTAAAAAGAAACATGTCTAGTTCCATGTTTTATATACCATGACTTTCCCTTGATCCCATCCTTGACCCTATTCCACATTAAGTCTTGTGAAAAACATTTCAAAAAAACTTGGGGTGAGCATAAAAAGCTCAGTAAGGGATACACAAGGAATGAAAACTGTTAGTTTTTCAAACATCAAGTAAACCATGTATACTTTATCAAAGTAATACCTTCACCTTCATGAAGTAGTAAAAACTCTTCACTGAATAAAATATCATTAATTACCCTTTTGTAACCAAATTATTACCATAAAACCCATATAAAGAACACATAACATATAAAGGTAACGTGGGGCATAAACATACTTAAGTGGAATAACCATACGGTCGACTTCCACACATATCACTTAATATAATAGCCATACGGGAAACTTCCATACATAATTAATGGAATAGCCATACGGCCGACTTCCATACCCAATGCATTGGAGGTTATAATGTAACCACCTGTCCTATTATTCACAGCACCACCTGTCATATGGTTTATCACGTAACCACCCGTCAAATGTCCAATTATCATTATAAAAATCATAAGGCATAAAACAAATATAATGGAAATAAAAAATTTCCACACTTTGATCACAATATATCACTTAAATATGTTGACATAACAAATCCATTATAAAAACCATTTTCAATTCCAAAATACATAAAAGAGTATATGGAATTTATTTCATTTAAAAAAACATTACGTCTTGTTCAGGAAGCCAAAGACCAAATCATACTTACGGCGGCGGAAAAGGTCGTTGTCACCATGTACGTTAGAAGAAACATCCCTTTTTGTCATTTTGTAAAATTCTTCGTAGAAAAAGATTCCTTTTTTATAAAAGTAAAAGTCAAAGGGGTTTATATACTGTATAAAAGAAAGTTGTGTATAAAACAAAATATGCCTCAATGAAAGGAGATTGTGACGAAGTCCCTTACAATGATAATTTTTAAATAAAATAGATCTATTATGTGTATTCACTATAAGTACACATAAATAAAGTACAAATACAAGATAGGACATAATAATATCATGACATAATATGAATGTAGGAGATTAACCCAAAGAAAGAAAATTGGGTTAAGAAGTTCCCTTACCTCGGGTCTGACTTGACTCAATCGTTCTTTAACGTCTTGAATAATAAACTTGACTTAATTTATACTTGCTTAAGAACCTTTTTCAAGTTAATTATTCCTTTAGTATCACATATTTTCATGTTATAAACATTATGTAATCATTTATGTTAATAATGTTTGTTTTGTGGATATTTGGTTCTTAAGTCGAAAGTAGACTTCTTACAATTACATGTTGTTCATGTGGTCAAAGGTTATTTATATCCAGAATGACATTCCTGATTTGGATATCATATATATAATATATATCTAGCATATAAATGTATTTATAATATCACATAATCATTTAGAGGTAAGAAATGAAATGCACCGTTCATGGAGACGGTAAGCCGGACGTACGCATGAATGCTACTTTCATTTCTATGTCATATTAATGGAATTAAAACTAAATGAGAGGTATGTATATTTTAATTCCAGAATTATATTAATCATTTAGATGTAACATACATCATATATATCCATTATATATATGTACTTATAATAGTACATTACATTTG
The DNA here is from genome assembly GCA_963277665.1 of Viscum album. NCBI lineage: Eukaryota > Viridiplantae > Streptophyta > Magnoliopsida > Santalales > Viscaceae > Viscum > Viscum album. Next base: position 604,120,588 of record OY728139.1, on the reverse strand, counting down.
GGGATAAGAAATGAAATGCACCGTTCATGGAGACGGTAAGCTGTACGTACGCATGAACGCTACTTTAATTTCTATCTCATAAATTAATGGAAAGAAATAATAATGATATAGAGGTATATTATAATTCTAGTATAACATCATATATAATAACTTTAAATCCATCCTTTATACGTCCCGCATAAGGCATTAATGAATCACATCACTTTGAGGGGGCGGTAGCCCGCACTTCCTAAAATGAAATTATCGTGTTTACCCACAATGGAAACCATAAAGGTAAACCACAAATGAAAAATAAAGAAGAATAAGGAAAACATGAAAATAATATATATCATATATAAATATAGTGACATCTTAATGGCCACCATTAAAGGTGTTTAAAAGAAGATTGAACAATCATCGTTTCGTGAGGTAGAAATTCGCCAACCATAGAAACAGTATGTTCTTTAACCATTAGATGTAGATGTGTGTAAGTGTAGCTCGAAATATTATTATAACAACATCCTAGTATATTGAAGATACTGGATTTGTTACAAAAGAAATGAATAAAAAGATTTTAGGGGGTTGGAGAAGAAAAATAAAACAAAAGAACACAAGTGAAGACATCACCTTAAAATAGGGTAACTCTCTTAGATTTGAGCTCAAAGGCTTCATTGGGAAGACTTCTGCCCAAAGTGATGCTTCAAGGAGTAAGAGAGGGATGTGGAGAGACAAAATGGGCAGGGTTTGGCCAAGCCAAATGCTTTGGAAGTGTGGGTAAGGAGGTAGTGGTGGGGGCCTTTTATAAGAGAAGAGGAGGGGAACTCTTGGAAAGTAAGGAAATGTTACTTTATTTTAGAATGAGTTTCGGATTTTAATGGTCCCACATTGATGTGTTTCGAGGATAAGGTGATAAGGGTTCTAAATCCACCCATCCAATAGATTTTTGACATGTGTAGGTCTTAGATTTTACATTATCTTTCCATTTTATTTAAATCGTTAAATAATGAGGTAATCGCTGCATCATCATAGTGTCATAAATAATTTAATTTATTTAATGTCTAAAAATTATAAAAAAATATCATGATGTAGGAAAGATTTTTAGCTTTCCAATTAATATTTATAGTCATAAATCTGACTTGTATAACCCCATGTAAAATGTTTTTTAGTAAAACAACTCATGTTTGTGACATTTTTATTTTAACATTAAATAAAAAGATATTAATGTCATTTTCCAACTAAAGTGTCTCCATTGGGTCCCCAAGTTGACCCATGGATTTTTCTGGTCTTCCATGACACATAAAATAAGGGTAGGACATGTGTCAAGTTCATTTCATATTATTAAAACATTATTTTTACCTTAAACTACACTAATTACCTCTAATCGTGATTAAAAACTTAATAAGTTACTATTCACCAAAAAATTATTTTAATCCCATTGAACCGCATTTTACTTCTTAACGACAACCATGTATGTCAGATTTTTGAAATTCAAAACACAGAAGTGGTAAAATTTCATTTAAACGAAAAATCAATTTTTATAAGTACCGCTTAGTGGTTTCACTATTCATCAAAAATTGAAGTTTTTCAGAAAAATACCAAAAAATCACCATAAGCTATATTTGATATTCCGAATTCAAAAATGATGTCTATTTTACAAAATTCAAAACATATAAGTTGAATTAATTAATTTAATAATTAATTCCCGCTGTTAGAGCAAATAGCGTGTTTTTATGAAACAATATGTATCAAAATATTGACACTAGTTTAAGTCTGATTTCAAAGTGAAATTAATTCCAACAGCCACTATTAGATTTAATGGTAAAAATATATTCAAATTTCACTTTAAAACCAATTCAAAAGATAATCTAATCATATAAATAAATTAGATTAAAAATAGGCTTTGAATTAAAATACAACATTTTTCACTATTCATTAAAAAATGAACTTTATCGGAAAAATACCAAAAATTTACACAAAGTAAATTTTGATGTCCCGATTATAAAGAAAAGTTTTATTTGGTCCAATAGAATGTATAAGAGTGAAAAAAACTATATTTAATGACGGTTCGCCATCAAAAGGCGATAAGTGAACCTTTAGTGAAAACTAGGGCATATATGCCTAAAATTGAATTCTTTCCGTATTTTAAGCCTTTATGTTTTATTAGATAAAAGTAAAAACATTAAAAAACATATATAATCATATTTTAGTTATTTCCATCCATTCCCGCCAATACAACGGCTATGTTTTAACTACCATTTAAAATAATATTATTTTATTACTAGTGTGCAACGTAAGATTTCAAAGAAACTCTTTGTTGCGTATCGGGTACGCTATCGAACATAGAAAACCCTTTAAAGTAAAATTAATATTTAATTCGTAAATATTAATCAATATGAAAATGTTTTATTCATTATTTACCTGGGATGTTACAATTACCATCTCCATGAAAGCAATGAGATTCATTTCCCATCGTAATCATTTAAGAATAATTTTCATTTCATGATAAAAAATAATTTTTAAGAACTTAATATAATTTTGTATATGAATAAAATAAATCCTATCCATAACAAACATGGCTTAAATAACCAAGCATATAAAGGAAAACAGATCAGTTAACACTTGAAACAATGATACCACTAAAATATTATTAACAAAGAAATATTAGAAGAACATATATGATATCATATTTACTTATATGGTTCTTGTATAATTTAATTACAATGATTTAACTATTATATAAGAGTTTAGTGTACCCTCAACCAAGGAAAAGTACAAGGTAAGGGTTAATTTCATGATCCCTTTATTATGTGAGGTTGTTTTTACGTAAGTATCTACTGGGACATCTTTATCATCCACATCTGTCTTTTCTTAAAATGTATTTCAAAACACTTATACTATTTACTATACAATGTTTTAAAGTCATTTATACCCTTATTGGACCATATATGTTTTGAAAGGAATCATTCTGTTGTTTTCCAAACAAGGTACTTTATGACCTTTTCATCAAAATTACGGAAAAAATGTCTTTTTTTGACTTATATGGAGGGTGTGGTTATTTTACACCATTATAAGATCATCTAAAGATCCCATACAAGCTTATAAAAATATTTTCAAAATAAATGTTTTCTTTTATAATTATTTAACTTTTAAATGATTTCAAAATAGAAAGAGATATTTCTCTAAAAAAAGTATTGATTTCAGCTATGTCAATATCTTTTGATGGATTTTAAGTTTTTTTGAAGTAGATTTATTATTATGCAAATAATTCATATTGTATTTAAGGTTTTTGTGATATGTTTGAATTTCGATGTGTTATTTTTACACCATTCATGGTTTATGGTTAATTTATTGACATTTCATATGCTAGTTTTAATATGAATGTTTATATTATGTTTAAACCCTTTCATATGAGGAATGCATTGGACTTAGTATGTGACGGGTGGATCCTGCTATAGCTCCTTGATGCATCGGTAGGTCTCATGAGACAAACTAGTGTCTGGGCACAAGGCCTTAACAAAATCTTATTTTTATTCTTGGCATAAGGCCTTGAATTTGTGGTTATGAAGTATGGCATTATGAACTCCATCATTATGAAAGTGGTTATTCGACTAATAGAATATCCAACTATATAAGTAAATGAAATTATATGATTTTATCATTTCTATATTATGCTGAAGTTTAAGTTTAAAAGGATTTTGTTTTAGTCTCATACATTTCCATATTTGTTTATGCTTATTTATGATAGTTTCAGCTATATTGTTATCATTATTGAGAATTTGAGCTCACCCATTTCTATATTTTATTTTTTCCTGGGATATTTAGAATTATTTTATGGTTTACCTACAGGGATAAGATAAGGATATAAGTGTGTTAAAAAGAAGTTAAAATGTTGTTGATGTTTTTATTTCATGATGTAATGTAAAACTTATGAATGTATATAATACTTCCAATGATACTAAACTAATCGGCCTTTCGAGACATGATTCATTGTATCATGTCAATGTTATGTAATAATGCACCAACTCTGGGGAACTGGGGTCAGGGCATTACAGTTGGTCTCAGAGGAAGTTTAGTAAAATCCTTGGAAACTATATTTAGAAAAACTCTGATTAGAGAACATTACCCTAATATAGACTTTAAGGATTAGTATAGAAGAACTGCCTAGAATTTTGGAACTATAGAGATTTTTTTGAGTTTTCCAAGAAATACATCCCTTTTGGATACGAGAAGGTAGATGTGGCTATAGTATAGTTGTATCTATGGGTAAAACCCAAAAAATCTTCTTTGAGTTAAACTTGAACGAGAACTGGTGCACGACAATGGGCCTTGTTGCACTCTTGGTTACGACACTCCTGGGGGATATGCTTAGGATAATTCTCATTTTCCATAAAAATAATTAAGAAGGGTTTATGATTATATTCTTCCTCAATGAAAACATTTTTATGATTAGGGATTATATCCAAAAAATTCTCAATTTATGTTAAGTGTTTTACAAGTTCAGAATTATGTATTGTGGTTCATAAAGTAATCTACTGTATGCCATTATTTAAAAATGGAGACTAGTGGAAGGAATGGAACCCATATCATTACATGTAATCCATGTAGGGATTTCCCTCATACTCAAGATAATTTTAGTGGAGCTGGTGAAGCAGCTGGTTCTGATCATCTTGTCACCGTACTGGGACAACTCACTCAGATTATGAATAATAACCTTACCCGTATAGAGAACCCTGATTCACAACACATAGGATCAATGTTAGACTTCTTCATGATGAAACAAACACCAACATTCAATCGGAGTACAAATCCATTTGTATCTGAGCAATGTATAAATTTCTTAGAGAAAATATTTCACACATTGGGGAGTAGAAAAAGGGAAAAAGTTGACATGGCAGTATATCGCCTCATGGGAGATGCAGATCAATGGTGGTAATTGATTCAAAACCCAAAGAAAGGTGATGAAGTATCAAATATGGAATGGATGGAGATTAAAGAAATGTTCATAGAAAAATACTTTCCTTGTGACCATCAAGTGGATATGTAAAGGAAATATTTGTGTCTAAGACAAAAGGAGGATGAGAATGTCGCCAAATATGTGGCTAACTTTACAAGGTTAGAAAGGCATGATGTAGATTTTATATGTAACCCAATAAGTAAGATTGATCGATTCTTTGATGGGTTAAGACCATTTATCTAGAGAGAATTAGTCTCACAATCCTTCTTATCATACGATGATATTGTCTCATGTGCTATCATGAAAGAAAAAGAATTCTTTATATGTTATGAAATTAATTCAAAGAATGAGAAGAATAGATTTATTGAACAGTCTGGAAATGGAAATAAGGGGAATAAAGAAAATTTTGAATATCCATCCTATGGTAAAAGATGGAAGAAACACCCCGGCACTGGCCTGAAGGGAATGGGAGTCTATTACAAGTGTGGTGAAAAAGGCCACCAAGCTCATGATTGCAAGGGAAAGAAAGAGGCGGTCAATGTTGAATGCTACAATTGTAGAGAAAATGGGAATTATGTAAATGAATGTCTTAAGAGACAAAGAAAATTACCTCAAAAAATTCCAAGGGAGAAAGACCAAGATTATGTGATCACTACTACTGAGGTTGAGGCTCTGAAAGACATGGTGGTAGGTAATTTAATGATTTCCTCAATTTTATCAAATGATTTTTTTGATTCTGGATCATCACACTATTTCATATCATCACAGTTTTCTAAGAAAATTAGATATTTTCAATTTGACTTAATAAGAGAGTTGTCAGTCAAAACACCTAAGGGATGTATCATCACAATAATGTTTTGTGAATCAGTTCCCATTATGGTATATAAATGTTCATTATCTGCTAATATCATCATCATACCCATGATTTAATTTGATATAATCTTCAGAATGGATAGGCTTTCAGACCATGATGTGAAAATTTATTGTAAGAAGAATAAGGTTACATTTTTCGATGATGATAAAGAGTACCTTATCTTTAGATCAGAAAGGTCACCACTTGATTCTTATCTAGATCCTCTCCCAGTTTCTCAACTAAATTTAGTAATTAGGGAAGAAGAGAATGAAAAAACTATGGATGACGAAAAGAATGTTCGAATAGAGGACATACCGATTGTTCAAGAATTTTTTGATGTGTTTCCATAGGATTTAACGAGACATCCTCCAGAATGAGAAATTGAGTTTTCTATTGATTTAATTCCAAGTTCAAGGCCCATATCAAAGACCCCTTATAGAATTTCCACTGTGGAATTGGTGGATCTAATGAAAAAACTAGATTAATTGAGTACCAATGTATTTATTTTCCCAAGTATTTCTCCATGGAAAGCACCAGTCCTTTTTTGTTAAAAATAATGACCGATCTATGAGGTTTTGCATTGACTACATAGAGATCAATGATATAACAATAAAGAACAAGTATCCCCTAACTCGCATTGATGATTATTTTGACCAACTTCAGGGAGCTCAATATTTTTCAAAGATTGACCTTCGATATGGATTTCATCAGTTATGTGTGAAGAAAGAAGACATTCTGAAGACAACATTTCGAACCAGGTATGGGCATTATGATTTTACAGTAATGCTTTTGGGATTAACTAATAAACCCTCTGTCTTCATGGGTGTAATGAATAGAGTTTTCAAGGAAAATCTTGGTGACTTTGTAGTGGTATTTATTAATGATATTTTTGAATAGTCAAAAATCTACAAAGATCATGAAAATCACTTGCGCACAATTCTAAAAACCCTCATAAGAAATAAATTATATGGAATGTTTAGCAACTGTGAATTCTGGCATCAAGAGATTTCTTTTCTATGATATATTTCCTCCAAAGATGGAATCTCTATTGATCATTCAAAGACCAAGGCAATCTAATAATGGCCAGGACCGATGAGTATAACCGAGGTATGCAGTTTTACTAGTTTTTCAAGTTATTATCGGTGTTTTGTCCAGAATTTTTCCTTATTGGAAAACCCATTAACAAATCTCACACGTAAATGGGTTAAATTTGTTTGGAAAGAAGCGTGTGAATTTTTTTTGAATAACTGAAAAGAATATTAGTCAACGCTCCTATCTTGACTATACCATCAGTGAATGATGAGTTTGTTATTTATAATGATGATTCAATGAAAGGACTTGGTTATTTCCTTATGAAAAATGATAGAGTTATTGCCTATGCATCACGACAGCTAAAAATTCATGAAAACAAAACTATCCCACTCATGATCTTGAGTTAGTAGCTATATTATTTGCTTAGAAGATATGGAGACACTATCTCTATGGTGCAAAATGTGATATTTATACTGATCACAAGATTTTAAAGTATATTTTCTCACAAAAAGAACTCATCATGAGGCAACGAAGATGGCTTGAACTACTCAAGTATTATGATTGCACAATACACTACCACCTGGTGAAGGAAAATAACGTGGCAAATGTTTTGAGAAGAAAGGATCAGGGAGTTATGAACAAGATGTGAGTTCGAAGGGATCCTATATTCATGGATCTAGTAAAGATGGATATGATAATAATCGTGAAAGCTGAAACATCGATACTTTTTCAAATGGTTTCCAATCCATCTTTACTAGAATGGATAAAAAGTTCTCAGGCTGATGATGAGGATTTTCAGAAGAATTTTAAAGCTGTAAATAATGGGAGATTGATCAACTTCATATATGAAGATGAGATTTTGAAATTTGGGAAGAGACTTTGTGTTCCTGATATACATGATCTGAAAAGGGAATTTTAAGATGATTATCATAGCTCTAATTTCTCTATACACCATGGTAGTACTGAGATGTATATAGATTTGAAAGAACATTTTTGGTGGGACCACATGAAGTGAGGGATTTCTAATTTTGGGTCTAGGTGTATGGTTAGTCGACAAGTGAAAGCTGAAAGACAACAACATTGAGGATCCATGTAACCTGTTCTCATACCAGAGTGGAGATGGGATGATATTATGATGGACTTTGACATGGGACTATCAAAGACACCAAGAAGGAATGATGCAATATGGGTCATTGTTGATCTTCTTACCAAGTCATCACATTTTCTTGCTACAAGAGAAGATTTTCCACTTGAACGTTTAGAAAGACTATATATTAATGAAGTTTTAAGACTTCATGGAGTACCCCTTTCGATTGTTTCTAATCGTGATCCCCATTTCACATCAAGATTATGGAAAATTCTTCAGAGAGCCTCAGATACTAAACTTCATTTGAGAACTTCCTACCACCCTCTAACTGATGGAAAATTAGAGCAGACTATTCAAACCTTAGAAGACATGTTGAGATCTTTCTCACTTGACATTCAAGGTATATGGTATCAATATTTACCTCTGGTAGAATTTTCCTATCAAAATAGCTTCAATTAAAGTATTCATATGGAACCATGTGAAGCGTTATATGGAAAAAGATGTCGCACACCAACTTGTTGGGATGATGTTGGTGAAATAAAACTCATAGGCCCAGAACTTGTTGAGGAAATGATGGAAAAAGTGAATGTTATTCAAACCCACTTCCAAGCAGATCAAATTAGGAAGAAGATCTATGACGATAACCAAATGAAGGAATTGGAATTTCAAGTAGAAGACCATGATTTTTTGAAGGTGTCTCTATGTAAGGGTGTTATACATTTCAGTAAGAAGGGTAAATTGAGTCTCATGTACATCGTACCATTCAAAATTCTAGAATAAATTGGGGTTGAAGCTTACCATTTGGAAATACCGCCAAGTCTCTCCAAAGTTCACGATGTTTACCACGTATCACTATTGAGAAAATAAATGTCTGACCTAACGCATGTACTCTCCTGTGAGGAAATTGAACTGGAACCTGATATGTATTATTGTGAAGTGACTGTCAAATTTCATGATACCAGAGAACAAGTGCTAAGAAACCAGACAACTTTTCTGGTAAAAGATCTATGGAGAAACCATAAGATAGAAGAGCAAATGTGGGAACCAGAGGAACATATGATGAAAAATCACCCAAATTTTTCTGTGCGGTAGTATTCTAGAAATTTTTAGGATGAAAGTTTTTGAAGGAGGGAAGAACGTAACACCCTAAGCTTCCACAGTACGTTTCCCTTTGAATAATGCAATATCTTGCATTGTACGCAACTTCGAGATTTTAACACACTGCGACCAATCAAATTAGCTATTATGAATAGTAATACCCACTTTTTGAAATTTATAAATTTTTTTTTTGAAAATGGACTTAATTTTTGAATTCTGGATATCTATATTATCTTACAATGAATTTTGGGTATTTTTCTGAAAACATTCAATTTTTTATGAATAGTGAAAGACACTGCGTTATTGGTTAAAACCGACTTTTTTTTAAATAATTAGTTATTTTATTTTAATTTATTTTAGGTGAAAATATATACATTATGACTTTATATATTCAACTTAATTCATTGGAGTCATTTTATAATAAGTTTAGATACATAAAATTTTATCAAACTTTTACCGTCTTTTACCCACCTCATAGGAGCATTAGAAAATATGAATAAAACATAATTTTACTGCTTTTCTGAGTTAAATTTAAAAAATCTAAGAGACATGGTTAATATCATTAAGTAAAATTTGGTTCAATTAGATGAAAATAATTTTAGGTGAATAGTAACTTTTGGCTATTATTTACCACGATTAAAAGTTAATAGGGTAATTAAGGGTAAATATGATATCATAATTACCCTAAAAGAAGCCTTAATTCTATTTAATAAGTATAATTCAATCAAAAACAACATTAAGAATAAAATATGATCCTCTTTGGTCCACTTGGATTTGATTTGGACATTTATTATTATTTTATTTAAAGAAGAGTTAAAATAGTCAAATTCAATGTTTAGTAACTAAACCATTATTTATATAGGGTAAAAACAATATAAATTATACTATAAATATTAATTAGAAATATAATAATATTTCCAAAATCATGGTATTTTATTTCCAATTTTTGGAAATTAAATAATTTAATTTATTTATGACACAATAATGATGCAGTAATTACCTTATTAATGAAATATTAAAATAATATATATTTTAAATATCCAAATAAATGTAAATTGATACTTCTGATTAATTCCACTAATTTTATAGGTTAATATGACATTTTAAGGTTGGTTAAATAAATTTTATTCGATGTGATAAAGTTTTTATGGCTTTCAAAAAAATCAAATACTAAATAGTGTCAAAATTGACATAATTGAATTTTTAAAACAAATACTATATTATTAATTGGTATAATATTCCTAAAAATCTAAGGATCGGCCAAAGGACTTAGATAAGGTTATATATATTAATAATTAATCACATGGGATTATATTCTCTTGTTATAGAAATCTTATTAACCATATAATATAAAAATAAAAAGAGACATGGTAAATGACAAACTATTTAACTAAGAGTTAAATAAAAAAGATAAGGTTAATATGATGAACTAAACCGGTCTAAAACCCATTGGTTGATATTTTTGTGACCCATCCCCACCTTATCCTTGAAATGATTCATTTTTGAGATATTATAAACTGAAAATTATTTTATTATAAAATAATATTTCAAGCTTTTCCTAAAGTGACCCTCACCTCTATTATAAAAGGGAACTTCCCTTTCTCTTAATTTCACACCTCCAATGCATTTTGGATCGGCCAACCCCTACCCAAATATCCTCCCAACTTTTCTCCCTTCATCATAGAGTAATTAATTTGGTCATAAATCCATCCTATGGATCCCTTTTGATCAAATAAAAAGGATGAACTCGAAGAAGATATAAGTAGTTCATCACCTCTTATAAGTTCTTTTCTTCTTCAACATCCTCTTTCTTTGTTGTTTCCTTTCTAAAATAATCACTCCAATATATTATATATACTGTTATGTTACAATAAAAATGGTACAACCATATTAATTCTTCTATCCATCATATGAATGAAAAGTCACCAAATGTGCATACGTACGTCTTACTGTCTCCACGTCATGGTGTAGTTTGTTATTCAAAAACTTCATTATTTGGATGGGTATAATAATGAGTATAACTGATGTAAATAATAAATCTAAAATTTTAATGATTCTTTATACATGATATACTATCCAATTACATATGATTCCACCATCAATATAATGATATTGTTGCTCATGCGTACGTACGGATTCCCATCTCCACGAACGTGATAAGATTCATTCCTCATCGTAATCATTCTAAAATAATTTTCATTTTATGATCACAAATAATGTTTAAGAACGTAATATCATCCTTTATAAGAATAAAATACATCCTATCTATAACAAAAATGGCTTACTTAACAGAACATATAATGTAAAACGGTTCAGTTAACTCACAAAACGATGATACTACTAAAATATTATTAACAAAGAAATATTAGAAGATTATATATGATATAATATTTACTTATATGGTTCATGTATAATTTAATAATAGTGATTTAACTATTATAAATAAGTTTAATGTGCCCTTGACTAAGGAAAAGTACAAGTTAATGGTTAATTTAACAATATCTTTATTATCCGAGGTTGTTTTTACGTAAGTGTCTACCAAGACCACTTTATCATCCACATCCGTGTTTTCTTAAAAATGTATTTAAAAACATTTTTACTATTTACTAGAAAATGGGTTAAAGTCATTTATACCCTTATTTGGCCTTATATATTTTGAATGGAATATTTCCATCGTTTTCCAAACAAGGTACTTTATGACCTTTTCAAAAAAATTAGGAAACAATGTCTTTTTTTAACATATACGGCGGGTGCAGCTATTTTCCACCATTATAACATCGTTGAAGTTTCCCATACAAGATTTTAATAATATTTTAAAAATAAATTATCTCATTTATAATTATATGACTTTTAAATGATTTCAAAATAAAAAGAGATATTTTTAAAAAAAAAATTATTTCATCTATGTCAACATCCTTGGATGGATTTTAAGCTTGTTTGAAGTTGATTTATTATGATACAAAACTTACATATTGTATTAAAGGATTTTGTGATATTATTGATTGTGGATGTGTTATCTTTACACTATTCATGGTTTAGGTATTATGTAGTGACATTTTGTATGCTAGTTTTAATACGAATGTTTATGTTATGTTTAAACCTTTTCATATGAGGAATGCATTGGACATAGTAAGTGACAGGTGGATCCCTCTATTGCTCTTTGATGCATCAGTAGGTCTCATGAGACAAAATAGTGTCTTGATACAAGTACTTGAAAAAATATTATTTGTAGTCTTGGCACAAGGCCTTGACTATGTGGTTATGAAGTCTGGAATTATGCACTCCATCATTATGAAAGTGGCTATTAATATTGAAAGTGATTATTCAACTAGTAGAATATCCATGTGAAAAAGTAAATGGAATTATTTTATTTTATCTTTTCCATATTATGCTTATATTTAAGTTTAAAATTCTTTTGTTTCAGTCTCATACATTTCCTTCAATGTTTATGTGTATTTATGAGAGTTTCTTCTATATTGTTATCCTTATAGAGCATCTAAGATAACCCCTTTCTATGTCCTATTTTTTCCATGATATGAAGAAATATTTTAAGGTTTACAAGTAGGGATAGGCTAAGGATATAATTATGTTCAAAAGGGCACAAAATATTGTTGATGTTTTTATTTCATGATGCAATGTAAAACTTATGAATGTATCTAGTACCTCCAAGGCTACTAAACTGACCGGTCTTTTAAGACATGATTCCTTGTATCATGACAATGTTATGTAATAATGAACTGACTTTGGGTAATTGGGGTCAGAGAGTTATAGGATGTGTATATTATGTGTATTATTTCTTTATAGATATCAACTTTGTGGAACAACCATTCTCATGAGTAAAAAATGAGCAATAACAAATTAGATGTGTATACCGCTTACAAATACCAATTAATAATTAATGATTTCATGGTTTAGATGACATGATAGTAGGATTCATGGTATCTTAATTGAGAAGCCTTGATCATTAATGGCCAGATTTATGCATTAACCTTTTAAGAATTTAGTTTCGATTAACCTTGGGATTTATATTTTCATATTATCTACATATATTCATTGAAAATTTTTTGATCATTAAATGAAACATGTTTTTATTATCCTTTATAACACATTGATTTTTACATATTCACTCCAGATAGAATCCAATATATATAACCCTTATTGAGCATCTGAGGTCACCCATTATTTTTTTTCATTTCCCTATGTTATGAAGAATGATACTATTAAAATTATCAATGACACAACAATGTTTATTATGAGTTTTTTTATACTTATAATTTAATATTGGATTCATGAATGTATCAAGTTTTCCCTGACTAATAAATTCATCAATCATTCATGGTGATATCCCTTGTATCATTTTTCTAATTTAATAATGAAAATATTATCACTAGGTTACTATAGTCGGGGTGTTATATTAATGATTTTTGTGAACATTTTATGTATTATATATTATTAATACAAAATATATCTGATAATTTGTATTCATTATAACCCCCTTCAAATGATTCATCTCAACACATAAATTTTATATAAAAATTATCTTATTTTAAATCCTATGTATATACCAATAGTCACTAGTCATTGTTGAACCATTGTGATATCTATATTGGAACCCACTAAATTTATATCCTTATTTTCCTTTCATTTTTCTCATCATAATCACATATAAAATCATTTTATAGTTCATTTATTTCACTAAGTTCTAAACAATTTAATTAAGAACTCTTTATGTCCATAGAAAATCCTCGAGACATGTGATTTAACATATCCTCTTGTAACATGAATAATTGATAATAAAAAGTTAAAAAACCAATGGAGATAACTATAATATAATATATCTGAACTAGTTAATATGGTCCTTGATAAAGATATTTTTTAAGGTTTTTAATGTCAATACAATTAATTTCATAATAATGGTTTTCTAATCCAACGATCACATGTTGTATTTTGGAGTGGTCCAATATTTTCAACCTATATTCTTATAAATTATTTTTATTTAAAAACAACAATTAAAATTAAAATACATTGGTGTATTTTATTTTTTGGACTGAATGGTAGATGTTAAAAAAATTCATATACAGAATCAATCCTATATTACATGATGAAAAACCTTCCCCCAAAATTGGATTCCATTATTTAAATGATTTTCACAAATTGTAATGTTAGGATGTGATTAAATTTGTAATGTAGCTTAAGATAAGGAAACTTTTGCCCTATAAGTCCTTAAAATAGTTCATATATTATTCTGGAAGAAATAATATTTTGATTATTCTATTGAAACTAAATTTCCATTGTCATTTTAACAACTTGTAAACATGAAGAGTTTTGGATATGATTTATCAGAACGTTTTTGTATGGGAAAATTTTTCCATGTTTCCTCATAGATAATAAAATTGTGAAAATTATTCCAAAAATTTATATAGACATATCAGGTATATTATTTGACATTAGAAATTGATTATAATAATGGGATTCACATTCGACCATAATTATTTTCATTTGTGAATAAATATTAATGGAAATAAGTTATATACATAATCATATAGGCGTTCTAATAAGAATAAAATACACTTTTACAAATCATAAATGGTTAAATATTATAGTGTTATTCCATTAATCTCAATTGTAATTTAAAAAGTAAAATAAATAAATAAAATCAATTCATACTTTATCAATTGGTTACATTCCCCGTCATTTCTCTCATGTACTATATTTCTTTTAAATTCAATTCATACTTTTAATATTTTATGAAAATTATGATAGAAACAAATTGTGTAAATTTTAATATAGACTGAGAAATATTTATTTATATGAAGTATTCCATTGCATTCTATTTAATCTATATATTATCGCCGCCCTCCCTAACAACATAGAGACTTTTTTTCACTATATTAAATTTACTTTTTTCTAAAATGGATAATGTAAAAATTATTGGGTAATACCCCTATAGGTGATGTGTATTGGATCACTATAGAACGATTGTTAATGCTAGCCACCCATAATCTAATGGTTGAATGGGTTTATTTGGTAGAAACAGCCAAATTTCCCTTTCTATAGTCCTCTTCGCATTACAATAGTTATAGGGAACCCCTTTGACATGGTACTTTTTATCATACCCATTATTAGTTAACTTCTTTCTAAATTATTGAGGTGGGTATATTATTTATTTTTTTCCTCATTCTTAATCAATTGAAGGAGTCTGGGACCCTAGTGGAGAATTTTTCTCTTTATAATATGGATTCACTATTAGTTAATATTGAAAAATGATTATATATATATATATATACCGTTATCATAATGTGAAATAATATACCCCAAATAAAACTCCTCCATCACCTCTTCTACTGTAAACACCACTTTTTAGACTCATATTTTTCATTTTCAATACAAATCATTAAATGAATTTATTTTTAAATTCAAAATGGTTATGATTTATGAATTATATTTTTTTAGGTTTTTAAAAATATAAATACAATGTTATTTCATTCCCATCTAATATCTCATGTTCCATATCTTATTTCACATAGATCACTGAGACTATGTACTAGGAATAGTTGGTCAATGGGTGATCATCAAGTTCAACATCAACCACTTGGATCACATCATCTGTTTTGAGTTGAAATTACCATGGATTTATTTATTTGTATACTATATAATTTGGAAATTATGAAAATAACCCTCAGAGATCAAAATATATATTGGCTATTAAATCATGGAATTATGTTTTAGTATATTATTTTATATCCTGAAAGAGTTCCCAAAATACCATATCACTAAAATAATTTTAATCTCTACAAATTTATCTCGAATGAAATTCAACAATATCAATTAAATAGTTTGTGATTTCATTATATATTCAATATTTTAGATTTGCTTTTATATGTTTTTGTAGTATGAAAAAAACATTGACAATGAAAATTTAGATTGGTTCCACCAAAAAATGGTGGTAAAGATAAAAGATCATAACATTGTTAAATTGTTTTTATATGAATTTAATTATATTCATAATTGATAATGCATAGTTTTATATCCCTAGCTTTCTATATAGGGTGGTGGAATATGGATGACTAATATTTTTGTCACTTATAATTACATATAAAATATAAGGAAAACAAAAATACTAGGTTTGGGTAAATTTATTGAAATAAAAGGTAGATGATAAAAAAATGTATACACAAAAACAAACACAAATATTAGGATGAAAGATGTTACTCCTAATATTATCCCCTTTGTGTGTCATTACTATCACAATCCAATTTATGTCATCCTCTCTCATTGTTTACACTATATCATATGAATGAAAATAACTCTATATACTTTTGATATGTAATTTATCTTCCCATCCAAGGATCCTTGAAAATAATATACATCTTACTTCTTTGTAGGAGAAAAATAATGTAATCAAAAAATGAGAGAGAACCCCACTTACACTATATTAAAAAATCACATTTCACTCTTCACTAAACACACTAGTAAAA
Organism: Viscum album; assembly: GCA_963277665.1. NCBI lineage: Eukaryota > Viridiplantae > Streptophyta > Magnoliopsida > Santalales > Viscaceae > Viscum > Viscum album. The sequence goes on along the minus strand of OY728139.1, from coordinate 604,104,107 downwards.
TCATTAAATAGTGGGATAAATGAATAAAGTAAAATTAGTGTTTTAATAGTGTAGGAATAAAATTTTGAAGAAAGTAAAGTAATCACTATCACTAAACTCAAATCTATAAAACTTCTAAAAACTATAACTATTGAACTAAACAAAAAATTTAAATAATAAGTAAATGAGAAACTACTAACACCTATTACTGGATAACCATCAGGTTTTATCTCAATGAACATGGAGGAAGAGTTCACAATCAATATGAGGAGAAACAAAAACCTAAATAAAAATATAATTATTACAGAAAATTATTATAAATTATCGACAAAAGTGAACTTATATATTCCTAAAATTCAGATTTACACTTATAGTGGTCTCCTCATTATATTTATATACAAATACCATATTCTATTATTCTATAAACACTAATAAAATGAAAATTAATTTTTTATGATATTATTATTCTCTCTCGTAGATCAATTTCATAGTGGGATTATTATAACTATTTTACTCAATTTAGTTTGGAAATTGGTATTGGGAATCCCTGATGGTCCCCATGGGTTTCATGTGTAACACATGGTATCCTGTCATAATAAATGGAAATAGATTTTACTTTATATATATTGTAGATATATGATCAGAAATTCTAAAGTATTAAATAGAGTGAAAATTTTGGACTTCTAATTTAACATGGACTGTATTCGTGGGTAAAATAACTTTATAGAAATATAAATTTTTATAGGATAATTCAGTGAATCATTTTAATCTATTAATATTTTATTATAAATAACCTACACTACTTTTTGAAGTGTTATACAAAAAGAAATTAATTATTCTCAATGAAAATCAACCTATACGAAAAATATGATATATAATGTCCACCACATAAAATGATTGAAAATATACTTGGAATGAACTAGTAATTCCCAAGATCTCATGATCAACTTGTATCAATATATTTGATATAATTAGTATAGTTTATCCTTATATATGTGACAAACAATTTTTCTTTATATTATGGTTAATGTCCTATAGAAAAAAAATGATAAGATAATTTAAAAAGAAATCAATAATACTTTTATTAAATAGAGTAGACTTCCATAAAGTTATTGTTGTGATTCTTACTCATTAGATTCCATACACACAACTACTCATTGTTTATATGCTAATCATACTCCAAATTTCACTTTTTCTCTAGTTACTATAAACTGCACTAGGTTTTTTACTAAACTCTTTGATATAAAATAAAATATGTCATATATAATTTTTAAAATTTTAATTTGAAATTAAAATTCAAACACATTTCTTATAATTCTACTTGTATAAATTCCTTTTATGAATTGAAATCAAACATGATCTCATAGTCAGTTTTTTTAGGGACATAAATATTTATGTTGGATAATTCCTTGTACTAATAAACGAGACATAATATTAAAGAACATGAATTTTGTACTTATATTTTCCTTATAGAGTGACTATATATATTAGGATGTGAACATCTTCTTCATGACACAATCAATGTACAATGTAATGTGATACCAAAGTTTCACTATAATTACATCACCAAATCCATCTAGTCTATTATATAACCATTTTAATTGTGGTGTTTCCTATAGAGGTATCCATTTTATAATATCACCGTATTCTCATTTCCTTAGAAATGTGAACCGATAATTAGTCCTCACTATGTAAACTAAATCTTTGCATAAATATGTCCACATGATTGAATCAACTGAAGGTATCCATATAAGTGAAATTTGGATGGATAAATTCATCAATATTCACAAAAATATTAATAATTGATTATTTGAATAGGTAATGTCATGGATTTAATATCATGGTGTAATTTCCATGTCATGAAAAACATACAATAAAACATAACTAGGTTATATAAATAGATTTCAACATGAACCACTACATTAAACCCTGATTGGAGATAAATTTGATTGATTTTAATAATATAGAGAACAATTAGAGCATGATCAAATTAATTATAGTGTCATCTTTAATATATCACCAAAATCTTATAAAAACATAAACTTCTCATTTTCAAACTCCTTACACTATTTTATATACTTCCAAGATGCCTTCTCATCATATGAATTAACATGATTCTTCAAGTAAAAGTATCAAGTGAATATTATTACATAATGGAGGCTAGAATAAGGAATATTGTCACAAAAAAATATGTGATATGTATTAACACTAAGGTTTGTATCATTCTTATAGATTTTAATGAAATTATGATCAATATAGTGGAGTTCCTCAAGGTCTTCAAAATGATAACCTCTATTTTTTAGGATTTCTTTTATTATCCAACGTGCGGTAAATTTCATATTATTTGGATTATTCACTAGATTCACAACTGTAACAATTTAAACCTTCACTAGTATGGAAAAAATCCCCATTGTGAACAAATACTTTTCTCGTTAAGGGATACCAGTCCCCCATAAAATTGGCATTCATTAATGTAATTAAATTTAATAGTAGGAATGATTCAATCACTGAATAATTGTTTTAATTTCTTAAAAGAATGTAAAACACTAATCATACAGATTTTACTTCATACCACTCAATAAATCTCTTTCTTGGGAAATCAGTTATTGGAGAGGTTCCTTTATCCTTGTATATGATCTTGGAACAAACAAACTTTATCAATGTAACAAATCCAGCAATAAGTGTAATGAATCAACAATTTATAAATGAAATTCACTTTTTTGAATGAGTAAAATCATTATTTTGAATTGATGTTATAGAAAACTAATAAAAAAATTAGGTTTCTTTGGATATTTATTTTTTATATCAAATTTAAATAATCATTAGGAGTAATACCCATTAATATCTTAGAAGTTGTATCATCATCATTAGGATTTGTATATTTTGAGTTATGATAATATCAATTTCACACATAAAAAATAAGTGATGATCTCAACAAGTTTGATCATACACTATGGAGCACATTAATTAGAGAATTTTGGGGATGTAGACTCATAATGTCATTACTTGATCAACACATGCTTTGTTTCAAGAACTAGATCGTGAACAAACCCATTTATAGGAGAAGTTCATGATCATGGAGATCAAAGACCAAAATACATTCATCTAACTACCCTCAGAAAATATCACCATCACACACCTTACCCTATCAAAATTTCATGGTGTAATAAATGGAAATGTATCTAAATCCTATATGTAAGAATTTTTATATATTCATTCCAATAACAAATGATATTAATTTTAAAATGATTAAATAGTGAGTTTTATAAAAATTATATTATGATATGATGAAACAAAAGCTGTATTTTTGGGAAATATATAGTTCAATAAAGAAACTCTTTTTGAAATATTTATCAATTTTTTAAATAAATTTAGTTTTTCAAAAAATATATTCATTAAGAAAAATATAGTAAGTATAAATTTTAATATAATTTCTTGGACTCAAATTTAATTCATATAAGTGAAAAAAATTGGTGTTGTAAAGAACAATTTTTTTCAGTAAATTAGGATCTCTGATTTAAAAGTATAATTTATCATATATGGATACGTATTTAGATAAAATATATATTATTTTTTAAATACATTTATCACTCTTATTTATTGGTGAATCTATATTTTATTTTTGTAAAACTGAATTTTTATGGTAAAATTAAATATTTTATTATTATACGTTATGTATTATGACATTATAAAATCCAAAAATAGATTTAATAATTACAATAATGGGTATCCAAGACCAATATTTAATTTCCCTCTTAGAATTGATTATTTTTTATGTTATTTGATTAATTTTATTAACCCTTAATGAATACTCCAAAACCAGTATTATATTTTCGGGTTTAGAAATATATTATTTATAAAATGACTCACTTACACATCCCCAAGGGAACTACTTTAATTTTTTATAATATTATATTTATTAATATTATTAAAATCAAATCCCCTATGTGTTAACCATAGGAAAACCATTGAACCTTTTTTTATAATTTATCATATAAATTCCATAACCTATGTTTGGATGGTAATAATGAAATTTTCTCTAATTTTATATATAAATCCACCAAATTTACCATTCATATTCACTATAAATAATTGAAACAAAATTTTACTCCACCCTTCCAAATATATAGCCCATTAAGTGTTCCCCAATATGATTACAGAGATCCTATTAATTTTTTAAAGGCTCATATCAAGTTATGATATCATATCTTTCTCCTATTTATTGAAGAACATTATTTATATCACGCATTTTTTAATTCCAATCCATCATGTCAGAATATTTTTTTCAAATAACTTCTATTGTATTGGTGATTACCATGTAATTATATGTCCTTTTATCTCTCATTCACCCATTATATTATCCTTTATATACATCTATTATGAAAAAGAAATTATCTTATGAATTTCCATGCCAAAAATTTGTGTAGTGAATACACATATTAATTTCTAGTCATGGATATTCACCAAGTTTTACCGACCCCACTCTTAATTGGTATATATATTTATATTACCTAAAATTCTTAATTTTGGTTGAAAATTTGTTAAAGAACATATTTATTTATTATGATATATGTGTCACACTTATGTTTATACTTGATATGAAATTTATGGGTGTGGTTTGAATTATATAGACTTCCAAAGAAATTTGTAATGTTTTAATCACATGAGACTCCCTATATGGTGCATGGTAGGTTATCCTATGAACACTATGATATGTTTTCTTGGAGGTTATCCATGACTTATGTTTTTGATGTCCTACTTTATGTTGTCACAACATCCATATGTTATCGTTATGATATCATGTTATATCATGACTCATCATTTGAGATTATTATTCTCACCCATATTATGTTACCATGATATGCCTCTTGGATAACATTTACTACTTTACCACATCCTAGGATGTTTTTATTATACTCGGCTTCATAGATTACCAATTTTTTATGTATGCTGCAAGGTTATCTCATGCTGCTTTTTAAGATCCATTAAATATAAGGGCATGTTTTAGTGTTTTTATATAATCTTGTTATACACATTTTTCAATATAATATTCTATGTACCTAACAACAAAAATACACTAGGCCTCATAAAATTCTAGGGTTATATTAAGTATATCTCTATTTAATAAATCATGAATTAAGAATTAATAAAATAAGAGAGTTTATAAATGGTATCAAAGAAATGTATTGTTATTTTTTGGATTAGGGTTACAAAACCCTATTTAAATACTTTGGTATGAGTCAAAAAAAAAGAAAAAATCAATGAATTTTGATTAAAAATAGATTAAGTTTCTTTTAATAAAATACATCCATGTATGGATATTATAAGTGGATGTCACACTAGAATAGTTAAACCCAATTTTAATAATTGTGAAAATGTTGTATTGGGTTGGAATAAATCATGACATGGGGAATTAAAAAGGGCCTTTCTAACCACCTAGTATCACACTCTTTGGGGAAATGCATTAGTAAGTTCATAGGTAACTTATGAACCACTATAAATAGAAAACAAATCCATTGAAATTTTATGATGGGAAATAAATCATGGATAACATAGGCTGAAACCTATAAATTCATAATTTTAAGAATATTTTTAATTTATGAGTTAGGTATTTAATTTTAATTTTTCTAATTTTTTCATTATTGGTTAAAATTTATCAGCCATAATTTTCATATTATTTCTCATCAATGGATGAAAATAGAAGGAACCTAATGAAAATACAATGTGAGTATCTATGTGACTATGGACCAAATGAGATGGTCAACTCAATGGGATAAAAAATCATGAATATCATGACAATGCATTCTTAATTAACTCAGGTTTGGAACAATAACCTAAATAAAGAGGAATACCCAAATCACCCTAAGAAATTGAAAGTCTCAATTGAGTCATTTATGCAATAAATGCCTATAAATTTCTATGCATCAAACAATATCTTAATCATGGAAAAATGGATCTACTCTATTAAATATATATTATATGTATTTCAATGATCTGTTTAAGAGAATGTAATGTTGGTTCTTTATCATACGGATGGTTTGGATGTCCAATCATTAAAATTAGTCAAAAAAATAGGAATCCTAGTGAGAAGATCTAATAGGTGAAGGGAAGAAATTCACCAAAAATGTTTTTGGGAAAATATTTTCCATTTTACTCTCCTACTAAAAAAGAGAGTTATTTATTTATCCTTGATGAAAAGGATGATGAATACATTGGGGAATACACGGATAACATCACATGGCATGAATTATATTACAGTATCTTTGTAACTACACCCAATATTGTTGTTGATAACATCTTTGGTGGGATATATCTTGGTCTTAAAGATTCTATTTCATTTCAGTACCTCGAAATCTAGAAGGACATTGTCTAACATAACCTCAAAGTCGAAACTTGGTTCATGAAATCTCATGGTTCTCACAGGGATAAAAAACAAATGGTGTCTTATTTTGGTGGAATTATTTAGAAATATAATAGTGGAAAAAATTCAATCTTCTCACATTTCAAGGGTGTGGGATGAGACATCATATAAATTTACTTATGAGGATATAAGGAATATATTTCTCTAGAAAGGAAAGGATCCTAGATAGAGGTAGTTGATGGGAGAAACCAACAAATGTCATGGAAGAAAAGAATTCTCCAGTAAACTCTCATCCAATTTAATAATGTTTCATCTAAAAGGAATAGGGTATCTATGTGAATTAATTCATTAATACAAGGGTTCTATATGATATCATTTTCCAAAAAACATCCATAGCCTTGAAAGGAAGCAAAATTTTATCGAAACACAACTGCTATGGTGGATACTCTTAATGATGTGGTGATATCCATGTTGGTTATCCTTTCATGGATAGTGTATCATGTTTTTGATTAGGATTCTATCCATTATGTTTGATAATGAATGTTTATTAGAAATATTCAAACAACAACTAAAAATATGGAAGTCGGGTTTTCAATGACCATCGAAAATGGGTCAATTGTTGCATCCCAAGAATATAACTAATCCATTATCTATATTTTTGGGATTGATTTCATAGAAATAATTTTGATAATAATTTTAATATAATTTGATTCTATTTCTATGCATTCAATTGAATTTGTTATATAGAACCAACATAAATTGTGGATATTTGGAAATCACCCTCCTTATATCGAATCATCCTCGGATCTCATAAATTTGAATGGAGGAAGATGAATCTCATTTGGTTTTATCATATCATACATATATATTATTTACTTTTAGAAAGGAATATCTAGATCAAATTATTGAGACAGAAGAAAATATCACACAAGAATACGTTCCCATTGTGATGGAATCCACTAGTTTAATTCCCAATGAATTGTCTGGTCTTTCTTCTAGAAAATAAGTTCAATTATCAATCAAGAATATAACAAAAAAAAATTACAATATCAAAGAATTAATTTATAATGGACATTTATTAACTATAATATCTATGAAAAAAAATTATAGGGGAACATGGATAAAGGGTTTATACACCCAAGTGCCTCCCCGTTGGGTTCATCAGTCCTTTTTTTCACGATTAAGGATGTGCTAACACAAATATACATTGATTATCATGAGCTTAATAATATCATGAATATAATAAGAATCTTATTCAATATATTAATGAAATGTTTAATCATTTATATGGATCACAACACATCTCTTGGTTGGATCTTCTGCTTGGATTTTTTTCAATTAGAGGTGAAGGAGGAGGATATCCCCAATACTGAATTTCGTATAATTTATAGGCACCATGGGTATCTACTGAGGACATTTGGATTCAATAATTATCGATAAATATTTGTAGAGCTGATGAGTAGATTCTATAAGGATTACAATGACAATAATTTTTTAGATACTATAGATAATATTCATATCTAATCTAAAAGGAAGGACGAACATGATGGGAATTTTAATTTCAAATTTAAAACATTACAAAAGGAAAACATATTTGAGATGTGCAGTAACTGCGTGTTTTGGATGGATAAAGTATCATTCCTAGGGTATTTTATCAGTAATAGAGGGTTATTTATGGATCATTCAATAATATAGTCAATTAAAGGATAGACCATACAAAAACATATGATAGAGAAAAGTAGTTTACTTGGTTTATCTTAGTATTATAATTGATTTATGAGAAAATTCATAGGATTTTATGGCTCACTAATAAAGATAATATAGAAGGGTGTGAAGTTTATATGGGATAATGAATGAAAATATATCTTTTAATAGTTCAATAAGAGGTTAATCAGTGCACCTATTCTCACATAACCTATTGGTGTGGAAGGATTAATGATCTACACTGATGCATCCAAAAAATGGATTTGGTTGTGTACTTATGTAAGATTATAGAGTTATAGACTATACCTCCAAAAAATTAAATTTTCATGAGAAAGACTATCTATATAAGGATCGAATAATTGATATATTGATATTAACCATGATGATTTTTTGTCTTTTTCCCTACAAAGAAAATTGTTACCCATATACAGATGATGAATTTCTCATGTATATATTCTAAAAAAATAAAATGAATATGCACAAACAATGGTGGCTTGAGATAAAAATTTATTATGATTTTTAAATCCACTACCATCCTTGGAAGGAAAAAATTTAAATATTATCTAAGTAGAAATGATCCCACAACTATATCTGTAATTAGAAAGGGAAGGATTTAAATATTAATGGACATTCAAGTGATGGACATTGGAATAATAAAAGGATATTCATATTTCCTTTCTAAAATAACTGCAGAACCATCTATTCTTAAGGGGATCAAGGAGGCCCAAAAACATTATGAGGAGTTGTGGAAACAATATAGTGAATATTTTAGTGTTCAACTTTGTTAATATAGAGTTTCAAGGATTCAATATTTGATATGCATCCCATAAAAACCATAATTAAAGAGGGATATTTTGGATTATTACCAAAGATCAACCTTCTCTATTCATAAAGGATGCCTGAGAATGTATATAGATTTTAATAAAATTGTATGGTGGGATAATCGAAAAAGGGATATTGAAGAGTTTGTATCTTGTTTCATGGTATAAGTCATGGAAGAATGAAATATTTCTAATGGAATTAAATAAAAATTTCCTATACTAGTATTGAATTTTGAAATCATAACCACTAAGTTCAACGTAAAACTCCCATAACTAGAAAGACAATAACAGAATATTGATGATAGTTTATCACCATACCATGTAAACAGATTTCATTAATATCATTAATGATTTCTCAATTGATGAACTTTCTATGATATCTATAAAATATGTTGTATCAATGCTTGGTGTTCCAGTCTATATAGTATCTCACTATGATCTAAGGTTTACCACAATGTTTTAAACATGTCTTCAAAAATCATTGTATACAAAACTATGATTCACCGCTACTTATAACCCTCTATTGTATGGTCATTATAAAACACTATTCAAACTCTAAGAAAGTTTTCTATGATCATGTTCAATGGATTTTTAATGATTTTGGGACTAATACCTTCCGCTAGTGCAGTTCTCATACAACAATAGCTTTCTTCGTAAAATTAAAATGAAGTCTTATGAGGATTTGTATTGGTAGAGGTTTTAGAATCCAAAAGGTTGGGATAAATTTTGTGACCATAATAGGTTGAGGCTTGATATTATCCAAGAGACAATAGAATATTTTCAAACCATTTAAAATTATATGATTCTCAAAAAAGTTGGTAGAAAATACAATGAGATAATTGTCAATGTGACCAGAAGTTTGTGGTCAGAGATAATGTGTTCCTTAATATGATGATCACATATGAGGATTGGGAATAATAGAAAGCTTTTTCCCATATACATCATCCCATTTATCATATTTACCTCATTACAGAGATACCCTATCGAATAGTAATATAATATAACCAACCTCGTGTACAAGATGGGTTCTATTTATCACTCATAAGGAAATATATACCAGACCACCCACATGAACTAAATATATAAGTGGTAATATTGGATAATTATATCTCATGCGAGAAGAATCTGGGGAAGATCATAGACCGTAGAGATAATGTTCAAAAAATAAATAAAACTCCCCTAATCAAAATGTTTTGGCGGAACAAGAAGTTTGAGGAAGAAACATGGGAATGATAATATGTGATGAAAAAATTAACCTCATATATTTTTATCTTTATGAAATTAATATTTAGGGGATGAAATTACAATGGGGTGGACTAATGTAATGACAAAAGCATTGATAAATGATATTTCCTTTTTTAAATGAGTAAATGACCTATTATGAAATTATTTTGTAAGAAAAAATTTAATACTTTAGTTATCTTATAATTTTATGTGGTCATTAAAATTTAAATTAATATTATGAATCCTAACCATTTATAATATTGACATTTTACAAAGAAAATTAATATTAAAATAATTAAGGGTTATGATAAATTCTATTTGACATAGAAAAAAGAAGTGATAACCATGACAAGTAGGATCGTACCTTTTGAGACCCATTTATTAGAGTTTATGAGGGAGGTATAATCACCAAAATATTCCAATTAACATGAATAATAAATAATTTAACAATAGAAGAATCATAAAGACTGTTAATTGGATAAGTCCATGCTCATATAGATGATATACCAAACATTTTTTTCCAAACCACCCCTTGAAAATCCCACCGTAACACACCATACCCATAGGGAAAGCACTGGGGTAATAAAGGTTTATGTATCAAAATACAAATAGTGTGAAAATTTATATTTTATTTATAATAAAAAAATTACTATATTTTTCCCATTTTAATATTACATTTTAAATTATTAAATAATGAGTTTGATATAAATTAGTCTTTGATAATATGAAACCGAAATTGTTTTTTCGGAAATATATATTTTCCATCAATATAATATTTTTGATCAATTTAATAATTTTTCAAATAACTAATATTTTTTATTAAATATTACTATTATATATCATTTACTGAATATAGATGTTAATATAATTTTATGAAGTTAGATGTAATTTTTATAAGGGTTAATAAACTATTAATGTAAAAAATCTGTAATTTTTCAATAAATAGTGTTATTTGATTTAAAAGTATAAATTCGATTATATAGAGAACTATTTATGATAAAATAAATATTATTTTTTATGTCATCATATTGAAATATTCCAAAGGGTAGTTTTTCATAACTTTTAAAGGAAGTCTAATTTTTGGGTAATAATTAAATACTGTAAAATTATATTATACATATTATTACATCATAAAATCCCAAATGAAAGGTAATAAATAATATAAATGGTATATAAAAAAATTATTTGTCCACTTCAAAAAAAAATTTGTAGTTATTTGAATAATTTAATAAACCTTTAATGAATCCTTAAAAAACTATATTATATTTTATGTTTTTCTAATATATTCATTATAAACAAGAATAAATTCCACATCACCAAGGGAATTATTTTATGATATTCATATCATATCCTAATAAAATTATGAAAACCACTCATATTTTGTCAAAACCATATAAAAACATGGGTTGGTCTTTTATTTTTATTACATTATCATATGGAGTCCAAAAATACTATTTAGAAATTAATAAAGAATTCTCCAATCCTTTTATATATAAAACCACCCATCTCCTATTAATATTAACTAAAAACATTATAAGAAAGAATTTACTCATCCATTACTTATCTATATCCCTCCTATGGTTCCCCCATGATTTTGTAATGATCCTCCCATGATTTTAGAATTTCCATCTCAAGGAAATGGATTATCTCCTTCTACTCCTTACATAAGAATATTCTTTATGAAATGATTTTTTTATATATAACCATTTATGTATAACTCTTATACTGCGAAATATATCCTACGATTTTCCCTACCAAAATTGTTTGTAGTGAACGACCATCTCTATTTACACTAAATGACATTCCACTAGTTGTACCTGCCTATAATTTACCATGGATTTACATGTGCACTTCATTCAATCCCTAATAATTTGTTCAAAATTGATGAATGAAATCCTTATATTGTGTGATATATGTGTTACAAATATTGATGTATGTGATATTAAAGTGATGGGAAGGTAAGGGATTATATATCCCTCAAATGAGTTAGATATTATTATTTACTTATTAGATTCCATGTATGTTGAACCAAATGAAATCGTATGTAAACTATGTTATTTTATTCATGGTGTTAATCCTTTCCATATGTTTTTATAGTTAGGTTTGGTATTTATTTCACATTCCTATGTTGCCTTTATGTTTTCATTTTATATCATGACTAGTTTTTCATGATTATGATTCTTACAACTCTTTTGTTTCCATGATATGACTCTTTTCTCGCATGTAATGCTTTACCTTATGTAATGCATTTTTTATTCCCTTACTATGATTTATAGATAACCCCATTATTATATATGTTCCTACATTATCTGTTGTTGTTTTAAAAGATCCAAAAAAATACAAGGGTATGTTTTTTGGTTTTATAATAATGATGTTGTATCCATTTATTAAGATAATCATATATATACCTAATTTCCAAAATAAACTAGGCCACATGAAATTATAGGGATATATTTTGTGTACATTTTTATAATATATCATGAATTAATATGTAATGAAATATGGGTTATCATACCCAAACCCCATAAATTATGTCTAATTTACTATAATGGGATAGATATAAGGGATTTAATCATAAATGACTGATTATTTTAGTACTCTTAAAGAATAAGATACATACATGATACACATATTATATTGGAAATAATATATAAAACATAACAAAATAAAATGTTTAACATCCTTGAAAATGATTAAAACATTTCTTCATCATATCGTGGGGAAAATAAAAACATAAGGTTGAGGTCATATGATCAGTAATGATTGAGTAAAATGTAATATATTTTTACAAAATAATTCACAATCAATGTGTAATGGTAAATAACTATAAAATATGACTTTCGATTAAAAACATGAGCACCAATTTAATCCATATATAACATCAAGGCTCTAATCATATGGATAATAATAACCAAATTCTCTTTAAATAAAATGTATAATGGTAGACACAATGATCTCAAACATCATGATATATCTATCATCCAAGTATTATGCCAACACAGTTTAAAATATGAGTAGAAATTCACTAAAAACAGATTGATCAATTTTTTCAAATTTAAATGTCTCATGATACTAGTGGATTCATCAAGGGGATATATTATTGGGGGGTTGTACCCAACAAAGAATTCCCATTTCATTCAAAAAAAATTTATCATTATATTTAATTCATTTAAAAAGTTTCATATTCAAAAATATCAATATTTAATAGGTAATATGTTATATAAATATTTCTCTAGTAAATCAAAAAACGTATAAAGTAAAACACTATATATTGAAATGGTATACAGTTTAAGAAATAATGAAATAAATAATTAAAATTATATGGATATTTAAGTGAAATATAATGTCCAATGATCACAAGAATGGTAATAGTTCATGAAAATGTTAACAACCCACAAACAATAATGCTATAAAAGATGAAAAACAATTCATCAAAAAATATTTTTTAATAAAATTATGTCCTTTGAAGAAATATGTAAAATGGAAGAAAAATATTAAAACATGAATTCATTTAAGATTTTATTTATAAAATCTTTGAAAACATGTAGGATTGTCTTAGAGTGAAAAGAATTTGTGGTGGAAAGAGAATCCATTAATTTAAAATATGTTAAATAGTATTAAATTTAAATATCTATAAAGAAATTAAGAAATGGACCATTCATAAACAATTAGAAAGTTCCCATTAAAAATTATTTAAAAAATAAATGATAACATGAAAGGTAGTTAATAAAAACTGGTATTAAATTATAGGACATTTTTTATAAAATATTTAGAAATATTGACATTGAATTAAAATATATGTGATCAAAAAGAAAAATTATATCAAATTATATTTTTAATTTTTATTTAATTAATTCATGTTCCAAGGATATTAATAGTTGGAATAAAATATGGGCAATACATTAATATCCATATAATAGTAAAATGGGTAGTTTTAAAAAAGGATGCATTATATGATTCTTTTAAATACAATAAGTGATATCCAGACAAATAGATTGTAAAATAAATTCTTGTCTATTTGGTAACATTCAAATTGAAATCCCTTGAAATAGTAAACTTGAAATTAAAATGTAATCATAGTGAATAAATATATATCCATTTTAATGATTTCAAATTTTTAGTTGAAACACTATATAAAAAATAGGTGAATAATAATAAATATGGATTAGTAGAGTATAAATTGAGAAGAAATCCATTGTCTAATGCTTCCCCATAGTTGAACATGATTTTATTTCAAGTATAAAGGTATCAAAAAAGATATTAATTTTTAATAGAAACGCATTAATATCTTTAATATCATATAATATCCTCTTATAACATATTATCACTCGCTAATCAAATAATAATTCATTGTAATAACTATTCTTGGCATTGAAAACATTTTTTTCCCATAAATGTTTGGTTTAGAAAGTTTATTCCTTGTAATTTGACTATGGTTCCATTTTCTCATGAATATTAATAATGATATAAATATCATATATATACATTAAATCTATACTTATTACCTTCCATGTTAATAGGAATTCCTAAATAGATCATATTTATTCATAGAGGTTGTAGTCCACACATACGCACGATTGACATTATCATTTTTCGAACAGATTTTATGGTATGGAGGTATGTGTGATATTATAATTCTAGAAATATATTTATTCCATAGATATCATTTATATTAAGTATTTCCATCTTTACTTCCATTATTGTAATGTGATGATGAAAAAATAATTACACCATGGTGTGGAGATGATAAGTCGTACATATTCTAATGTCATGTTTTTTCTTTTTTTTAAGATGTAAAAGTGATAAAAATAGTTGTACCAAATTTACAATAAATTATCACTATATTTATTACAACACCCAAAGACATTACCGAATTTTTATTCAATAAAAAATATAATTTTGTTGATATATTTCTTTACATGAAAAACCATGTTATGATTACGCTACACACAACACTGTGACTAGCTTGTGGTATACACAACACTGTGTTAGATTGTTTTACCTATAATACTGAGTCTGTTCGATAACATTCACTATAGGAAGGGTCGAGTTTTACTAAACTAAAATATATTATACATATTCATATTTAATTTGATATTTATCAACTACCAATTCTAATGAAATGTATGAAATGTATTAACTAAAATTGGAGAATATTTTTTACATATGTTTATATGATTATTTGGTGACCAATTAATTATAAATGATTACAAAAACCAATTGAATATAAATGAAGCTTTTTCATAATAGATTATGTTTATGCAAAAAAATGAATTTTATCATAAAAATTAAATTATTAACTTTTAGTGGATTATCATAAGAAAATTTCTATATGCTATATTTAGTTAAATGTTTTTAAATTTATCAGATAGATTTCATAGGAATAAGATAAGAAAAATTTTAATTTTATGTATAAAAATTTGTATTTTTCTAAAGGAAAATTTTCCTCATATTAATGGAAGTTGTTTTCTAGAATTAAAATTTCAAGATTTTTTAAATTTTATTTGAAAAAATGAGGCTTTTTTGGAAATTATAACAGATGATTTTACATTGGGTGATTGTTTTTAATTTTTCTGAGAACATTTATATTTTAATGGAAAATGAAAAATTCTTAATTTTAATTGAAAACATCCTTTTCATATAAATAATTTTAATCATACATTATTTTTTAATTGATTTAAATAATTATTAGTTAAATTTTATTTATATAAATATAATTTAGGTATTTCAATTTTTTTATATTGAATATAGATATAAAAACATAGTGAACTGGTGGACATTTTCAATTTTAAAATCCACTTTCCCATCCCGTATGTGGGATTACATTTAAATTAATTTGGGAAAATTATGTTATTATAATTTATAAAAATGAATTCCGTTTTTGGAAATATAATAATTTATTATTTCTATTATGGTCAACTTGGTTTTTTAATAAAACTATTGGTGAAATAAATTTTAATTAATTACATCGATTAAGTTGAAAATGTGTTCACGTAGTGGTTAAACATTAAAAATAACTAGAAAAATAACCTATAAACATGACCAATATACATTTAATGTATGACGTTAGACAAAAAAATCACATGTATATAATTTGGAACATTATTGGGGTCCCATTATGTAATAGATACCTAGCAAGAGTGTTTACCTTTTCAAATTAACAAAAATATATTCCTCTAGTATAAAAGGGGCCTCACAACCCTAACTTCTTTACACATTTCAAGAACATTAGATTATCCATACCATTCCCTAATAATCCCCAAAAATTCTTCCCCTCACCAAAGAATCTTAACTTTGGGAATAATGTAAAATTAGGATGTGTTTTGGTATAAACCAAAATGTGTTAACTGAAAAAGTGGTAATGTTCTTCAACGAGAACATTTGTTTTTTTCAACCCTTCACTTATTATTATATATTTATTATATAATTAAATTACTACACTCAATATAATGATATTATTTATGGTAAGGGTATGACTTACTATTTCAAAAACAACCACCATATGGGATAAACAATCATTGTTCATGTGTGCGGCGCACTACCACCTCGTGAACCAAAGTAATCCATTCATCCAATACAACATTTCAAGATTGGTAATAATGATGTAATTATAGTTTTTAAATGATATATATTATATTTATAATGTCTTTATACTTATATAATTATTATATAACACATACGTTCATGCTTTACGTTTTGTGGGAATATGATAACATCATTTGTGGATGTGTGGACTACCACCTCCTCAAAGTGATGCGATTCATTCATGTTTTATATGGAATGTATTATGGATGAATTTAATAAAAATTTAGCAAACCAGCTAATTATAATTTTTTTTTATTCTGGAATAAAGTCTATTAATTATTTAAAATTTTATAATGAAATAATGTATACTTATAAAAATTAATGAATTTATAATGGTGGAATTGTAACTTGACCATAGGAATTATAACATTACAATTGGGAATAGAAATTTGTACAATATAATAGTAATATCACATATGAGATTATATATAAATTTTTTTGTTTTTTATAAGATTAACTATGATATATTTGTATCCTGTAAGATGTTAATAAATATTTTGAAAATGATAAAGTAATTATTGGTATATTTGTGAAACATAAATGTTTATTTATAATTTTATAATTAGTTATATGATTTGAAGGAAACATTATATTTATAAAATATATTCATAAATTAATATATAATTTTCTTATGTTTATAAGATAATTTTATGAGGCCTTGATTAATTTTTTAGACTGTTATAAAATCAGTTATTTTTTTAAAAATTGTTATTTTTTGAATAAATTTTGATTTTATATAAAAATTAAATTTTTTATATTTAGAATTTTATATTTATAAAATGGAGGTCATTTTATTAATTCCACGTATCATGAAAATTTTAGGGTGAATGTTTGGGATATTTTCTAAAAGATTTTGAATTTTGGGTGAATAGTGAAATACGCTAATTTATGGTATATATACATTATAAGTTAAATAAAATATTAATAATATCATGAATGATGTGAGAACCATAATATATAAATTCCCCACATTAATTTAATATATTATATGATAGTGCTCTAACTATTCATAGAGTTGAACCATATTAATAACCTAATGAATAAAATAATAAAAAAATCCCTCCTCTCCTCCACTATAAATATCACACCTCACAACCAATTCTCCTAACCCCTCTGAAGATCTATGAATTTTCAACATATTATTAAATCATCTTACCTATTCTATTACCTAGGTCCAAGACCTTATGATTTCACAAAATGTCTAGAACAAGAGGCCTTAAGAGGTTTAGAGGGAGGATAATTCAAGAGGTAAAAATACTCAATCATTTTATTTTATTTTCTTCATAATTACTTTAATTTTTTTAGAATATCTTAACCTCCCCTTAACAAAGAGGAATTAAAACTATATTATCTTATATATGATTGATTTTAGTCATTTTTATGGAAAACTTCATCATCATACTTCTTCTCTGTTCCCTTTTATTCTAAAAATAAAAGCATCATCCGTGATGTGTCGAATTTCTGACATCATGGATGATGTATTTTTAATTTCTATTAACATCTTCAGAGAAGGTCATAGAACCAATTTAATGGTTGAAACATATTTTAATATTTATGATATAAAATCTAGTGTGGCATGTAATTAACATATATGTATAATATTGATCTATGTAATGAAATTAATTCATCACGATCAAAGAACCACAAAAATGATCCAAAAAAATGTATTTACTGTTTTTCCTAATGATTCATCAGAATATCTAAAAAACATTATATGGTATAATTTATAGTTTGGGAGAAATTTAAATACAATTTCATTCTACTTATATAGTTTTTCTTAGATCTAACAAGAAAATCTGTTACAAACTCACCATGGAAACCACGTAAAGAATGCACCTGAAACAATGGAAATAACAAATTATTATTAATAAATGGGTTTAATGATGTTATAAAATGAACATATAAGGTGTTATAAAATTTAATGTTTCTATTTAAAATTTTATAAAAAACTTTTCAAAATTATACAAGATGTTTATACACGTTTTGAGTAAGACGGAGGTGGGGTAAGGTAATTCTATGCCTACTTTCCATTATTTTGAATAACCTTATATTTAATTGATTTTTTCATGCTAATATTATTTTTGTTAGAAATTTTTATTATATAATGTATAATTATATGGATTTACAGTGATTATACATATTCCTTTTAATTTTATTAATTCTCACTTCAATGATATGATATATGTAAGGGAATCCTCTTTAAAAAACCTCTTTTATGTTTTTTATTTTTAAGAAATTTAGAAAGGAATGTTTTTATGAAAGTGTTAATGTTATTATTATTATTTTATAGTTCATATAAATTACCTATGATGAATTTCAAGACCTGTATCCTCTTCCAATGCATTTTTTATTTTTATTTTTGAGGCCAGTTGTATGGTTACACCAACTGTAACTGTGATGATTTCACCATTAGGTACCCATGAGGGTTACACTGTAAGGTAGTTGTGATGGTTATAAATCCTAACATATCCTTGAGGGATAAACTATTAATTATTTGATTCCATATTTTACCTTTATGGTATTATTAATGTTTTCTATGTTTTATGGAATCCTCTTTTTTTCACAAGGTAAGTACATGAAACTTTATGGGTGAGAAATAGGCCATTCTGAAAATGATTTCATATGATTATAATTATTCAATTACTAAAGGTTTTTATAATTATTTTTAAATTTTTTATATATATTTATATAATAATCCCCTGTTTTAAAATTTTTTCATAAGTTTTATGGCTGGGTAAGTGAAAAAGAGAAGCCAATATGAATATTGTGTGAAAATATTTCTTGTTTTTCATAATTTATGAAAAATAGACATTGTTTTAAGTTATATACACATTTTATGCATATGGGTTGATATGTATGAAATATTTCATAACATTCTAAAACTCTAAACCTAAAATATCATTGGTAATTTAATAAAGTGAATTGAAAAGTAATTTACTATATTATGTAATGTTTAAGGCTGGGTCCTTATAGTTGGTATCAATGAACGATTTAGATAACATTATGGGTCTGGATATGGTTAATATAAAACCATAAATTATTTTTACCATATTTTTATGTTTCAATGATTTAGAATTTTAATATTACCATATTTCTTCTTCTATGATATGTTTGTTCAGAGTGGTTTTCTGGAGAATAAATAGGGAAGCTAAAGCTAGAAGGAAAAGAGAATCTGATAACTTTCTAAATCTAAAAACTAGATTTTTAGGGATTGGAAACGAGTTTTTTGTGATATTAACGGCTCAAATTACATAGATAATAAATGTTTTTTGGATCCATGCAATAGAAATACTATAACTTCCAAAAAGGAACATGGTGATAATGGAAAATTTTATGAGGATACAACCACCTATTTTCAGTGGATATTTTGACCTAGTAGGGGAAGAAGGATGGATTAAATACATTAAAAAGACAATTTAGTTCATGAGGTGTTTATATAATTAAATGTTTGGTCTTACAATTTATCATTTGGAAGGTGAAGTTGAATAGTGCGGGTTAATGGTCAAGAATTTCTAGGATAATGAAGACATCCATGCCTTGGAATGGGATGAATTTAAAAATATTTTCCATTCAAAATATTTTCCTAAGGTGGTTTAAAATATGATGTCAAATAAATTCATTTAATTGAAGAAAAAATAGGGAGATTTAATGGTCATTTATAATTAAAAATTAACCCAAATAATATGGTTTTATCCAAATAATATTCAGGATCTTGATTGTAAAATCGAGAAGTATACAATGGATTTAAGCCAATATATTGAAGGGAATCGGATTCCCAGGAATTCAAAATTTAAGATAAAAGTTTCTGATGTGATGAGAGGGTCGAAATTGTTTTTTTTATGATAATGTGTACTTTGAAAACAAAAAGAACAAGTGGAACTGATGGAAGAAAATGAGTAAAAATCAATCAAATAAATCTGATGGTAAGAAAGTCTAGTTTATAGTTTGTGAAAAGTGTGGTCTAAAAAACCTTAGAGAGATGCCTTAACAAAACTAGGAATTTTTTTAGATGTGGTATGTTTGGTCATTTTTCCCATAATTTAAATGAAAATGTCCATATGATTAATTTTCTTATAAAAACACTATAGAGTTTTAAATATGGAGAGACATTTCATTAAATAAATACCTTCACAAAGAAGGATCTGAATCATGGAAAACAACCATATTATCACAAAAATGGTTTAGTGATATCCTTTTTGACTACATCAGTATATATCGGGCCATCCAATGAAGTGGAATATAGTACATTGGTTGTTTATATAGAACTTTCTAATTACTTATTTGATACGAGGTCTACATATTCCTTTATTTATGAGAAATTTTCTAATAAATTGGAAATTCCCCCTACAGAAATAAGACCAAAACTTATGGTTAAAACAAAAGGGAGAAATATTGTAGTAAAAAAGTATGATATGAATATTCATGTTGTTATATATTGAAATAAATTACATACAAACATTGTTTTTTTACCCTTAGTATAAATTAATTTCATTTTGGGTATGCATTAGCTTTGTGTTTACCATGAAAATATTGATTATAGAGCTAAATTAGTAGTTTTTTCTGAAAAAGATTTTGTTTCTACAAAATAATAAACCCATAAAATTGATAAAATATCAGGATTCTGAGAAACATTAAAATTATGGAAATGAATGTTATCTTTTTAATATTTTTGAAAGTAAGGGATCTATTCAGATAAATGGTGTTACAGTGGTAAATGAATACAAGGATGCTTTTTATGATATGTTTACCAGTGTTATACCTGCTTAGGATTTTGAATTTATCATTGAATTATCTTATTATGTTATCCAATTTCAGAAACCCCTTATCAAATAGCTAATGTAGAACATCTTGAATTAAAAAATCTGTTACAGTAGTTTCTTGATAATGGCTTCATTTTCCCTACCACATCACCGAGGGTGATCCTGTTTTTTCATTAAAAAAATATGGATCTATGAGACTTTGAAATCTTTATTGAGTTTTCAATAACATTAATATTAAAAGTAAGTATCAAAATCTAATGAAGGAATATTTTTGGGATATATTACTACATAAAAAGCATATTGATTATGTAATAAAAAGTCAAGGATTTTAGAATAATCAATTCATTTGATGTCTGATGAAACTGACCCTTTCAATAAATAAAATGATCAAATAGATGAAGTCACTGATTCTTTTGATATCATGATACTTGAAACCACTAAAAATGATTTTGAATATTTTATTAATCAGGTTTATTCATGTATAGAAGAACATGAAACTGAATAACCTAAAAGTGTTATTCCTTGACCGTATAAATCCAAACAAACGACCCTTTAGAAGTTGTTATATGAGACCTAAACATAGGAATTAGAACTAGAATAAATTTTGGAAACCTTTCTGAATTCTATTGTTTTCAATCTAAATTAATGCTTAAGACTATTGAATAAGACATAGATGATTAGTGTTGGATGATAGCTATACAGGAAGAGTCAATCTAGATCAAGAGAAATAAATTTTTGGAATTAATAGAGAGGCCAACCAACTATCCAGTAATAGGATCCCAGTGGGTTTTTAGAAACAAACAATATTATCAAGGAATCATCTCTATGAATAAATCTAAATTAGTATCCTAAGGTTATAATCATGATTAATGTATAAATTTTGATGAGTCCTTTTCCCTAGTATAAAGAATATAATCTATAAGAATCCTTCAAAATTATGAAAATCATATGAATTTTAAATTATAGTAGATGGATATTAAGTTTGTCTCTTTAAATGATTATTTAATAGAATATGTTTATGTCGAACAACCTCCTAGTTTTGAAAATCCGCAAAACCCCAACTATATTTTTAAACATACTAAATCCTTATTTGACCTTAAACATGCACCTTAATCTTGGTACGAAATATTAAGTTATTTTCTATTTGAAAATGTTTTTACTATTGGTTTGGTAGATCCAAAACTTTTTATTAAAACTGTTTTTTTCAAATATTTTATTAGATCAAATTTAAGGTGAGGATGTTAGTATTTGTTCAACTAAAAAAAATTTCCATTATTTTTCAAAATTGAAGAAAAAAGTATTTTAAATGAGTATTATGGTGGAACTAAATTTCTTTTTAATAATTCAAATTGATAAAAAATATTATGGACATTTTTTAATTAAAAGTAATTATATTATTTATTTATTGAAAACTTTTTTATATTAAAATAACATGACATATAAATCTCACATTGGTAATGCAGGGTTTCCCAATGGTTTAGAATCATTGGTAAAGGCTGCAGAACCGTTGGTATATGTTATACCAACGGTTCTGCAACCCGTGGGGAAGTAAGCCGTTGGGAAAAGTTTTTCCCAACGGGTTACAGTGAACCGTTGGGATAGGGTGCTGAAAAATTACCCTATCCCAACGGTTCTTGAAAACTGTTGGGGAATCTTTTTCCCAATGGTTTACAACCATTGGGAAATAGTTCCAAACATATCCTCTTCCCCAACGGTTATCCAAACCGTTGGGAAAAACCCAATATATTCTCTTTCCCAAGGGTTTAGAACCGTTGGGAAAAGTGTTTTACCAACGGTTCATAGAACCGTTGGTAAAACAAGGCCTACACATTCTATGCCAACAGTTCAAAACCGTTGGCATAGCCTCTGCTGGCCAAATTGCACAGCAGCTCTGCAATTTACCCAGCAGATATCCAATTTTCCCACCAGGTCTCATTTTGTTGGTTCCCTCTCATTTTCAATCCAATTATTGTACCTGCAATAAACTAACACATACATATACAATTATTGTACCTACAATAACCAACTAACAATTACATATAGAGAAAAAATTCATACACATTTAACATATAATGGTATAACTATACACATCCATAATTAAATTAGAATTCATAACGTAATTATAATTTAGATGACAATTATATGTGGAATCTGGAAGTCAATTCATAATTTGATCGGGTTTTTGTATACCATATATTTTTACTTGAAATAATGTCCATTTTAAACATAATACATACACCTGGAGAGCTACCGGACACACTGCACCTCGGATTGAGGCGGGGTTGACTTGTACACGTCACATATGACCCATGGATCGTTGTGCTAATGTATCGACACAATATGAATGCGTTTGGTAGGTTTTCCGTATGTTAGTTGATGTTTTTCAATTAAAATGACGTACTTTTGAAAAAAAAAAGGCAGACACTTTGAGTGGTGCCGGCCACACCACGCCTCAGATTGAGGCGGTGTTGACTCGTACACGTCACATATGACCCATGGATCATTCTCCTAAAGTTTCAATAGAAACCGAATGCGTTTGGTCGGTTTTCCGTATGTACTTAAATTGTTGTCCATTTTAAGAAAAAGACAGACACTTTGAGTGGTGGCGGCCACACCGCGCCACATATTAAGGCGGGGATGACTCATACACATCACATATGACCCATGGATCGTTGTGCTAAAGTATCGACACAATCCGAATGCGTTTGGTCGGTTTTCCGTATGCCATTTGATGTTTTTAACTTCCAATGATGTCCTTTTGAAACATAAGACATACACTTTGAGTGGTGGCGGCCACACCGCTCCTTGGATTGAGGCGGGGTTGACTCGTACACGTCACATATGACCCATGGATCGTTGTGCTAATGTATCGACACAATTTGAATGTGCTTGGTAGGTTTTCCGTATGTCAGTTGATGTTTTTCAATTAAAATGACGTACTTTAGAAACAAAAGGCAGACACTTTGAGTGGTTCCGGCCACACCGTGCCTCGGATTGAGGCAGGGTTGACTCGTACACGTCACATATGACCCATGGATCGTTCTCCTAAAGTTTCAATGGAAACCGAATGCGTTTGGTCAGTTTTCCGTATGTACTTAAATTGTTGTCCATTTTAAGACAAAGACAGACACTTTGAGTGGTGGCGGCCACACCGCGCCTCGGATTGAGGTGGGGTTGACTCGTACATGTCACATATGACCCATGGATCGTTGTGCTAAATATCAACACAATCTGAATGAATTTGTTCAGTTTTCCATATGCCAGTTGATGTATTTCACTTCAAATGACGTCCTTTTGAATCAGAAGACAGACACTTTGAGTGGTGGCGGCCACACCGTGCCTCAGATTGAGGTGGGGTTGACTTGTACACGTCACATATGACCCATGGATCGTTGTGCTAATGTATCTACACAATCCGAATGCGTTTGGTCGGTTTTCCATATATACTTAAAATGTTGTCCATTTTATGAGAATCCTCTGTGCGGGGGGTTGTTCGGGGTCCAAGGACGAGGGTGGGGGGCTGTCTGGGGGGTTGTCTGGGGGGCTGTCCAGGTGGCTGTCCGGGGCTTGTCTGGGGTCCAGGGAGGAGGGTGGGGGGCTGTGCGGGGGGCTGTCCGGGGGTGTTTGGGGGGTTGTCCAGGGTCCAAGGAGGAGGGTGGTGGGGTTGTCTGGGTGGCTATCCGGGGGCTGTCTGGGGGGCTATTCGGGGGGTTGTCTGGGGTCCAGGGAGGAGGGTGGGGGGGCTGTCTGGGGGGCTGTTCGAGGGGCTGTCCGAGGGCTGTCCGAGGCTGTTTGAGGGGTTGTCCGGGGTCCAAGGAAGAGGGTGGGGGGCTATCCGGGGGGCTGTCTGGGGGGCTGTCCGGAGGGTTGCCCGGGGTCTAGGGTGGAGGGTGGGGGGGATGTCCGGGAGGCTGTCTTGGGGGCTGTCCGGTGGGGCTGTCCGGCATCCAGGGAGGAGGGTGGGGGTTGTCCAGGGTCCAGGAAGGAGGGGGGTTCCCAAACACACAACCACTTAAAGACAACAACATCCATAAAAACAGATAATATATAAAAATAACTCAACTCCAATACTATACTATGAGTTTAGATAAAACCAACAACTAGAATAGATTAAATATCAAATCTCAGTAATATCAGTCAAAAATGTAATGGATCGACTTGTCCCACATCACCATCACCATCATCACCATCATCATCATCACCCTCATCATCGTCCCCATTATCCTCCTCACCCTCCTCCTCGTCCTCGCCCTCCTACTCGCCCTCACCACCCGCCTCGCCCTCCTCCTCTCCCTCCTATTTTGCATCAGACTTCTCGTCATCATCATCGTTAAGTTGTACATCATCCTAACAACCACTAGAACTGCCACCTGGTGCACCGTATATAGAACGTATCGACGACATATACTCATCAAAAGCTGGGTTGTCCTCTGTTGGAAGTGTAGGACGTAGAACTTCAATAAATTTCATAGACGCACTGTTTTCCCTAGCAGACTGTTCTGCCGTCTCTGTGGCCCTTTTCTCAGCCTGTTCTGCCTGTGCCCTAACTTGCTGCAGCTCGGTGGCACTACATCTCTTACCTGAGTAGGTCCAATACCTCGTCGGGGCTATCCTAGGTCGGCAGTGTACTCTTCCAGAATGCTCCTCTCCCAACACCTGATGTAAGTGATCTGTTGGCCCAAAATTGTCTAGTTCATGGGCATCGAGGGCCTCTAAAGCAGCCTGTTACAAATATAAATATATCATTAAGTTACAAAATAGATATTAAAATATAAATTCAACGGATTAAAACTTACAATCTGCTACTGAGTCGCTTCATTGACGGCACTTCCATCCTTTTTCATCTACTCGAGCAAAACCGTTTTTCTCGAGGCACGCGTCCTTCAATATTTTGTATTTGCCTCTACAATGACATTGAAAACTAAAGTTATATGAAAACTTTAGCAAACTATTAAATAATTGAAGAAACAAAAGAAATTGTAAGTCATAAAGAAAACTTATAAACAATTGTTATACCTGCTTCCTCTCATGATCATGCATCGTAGTGCGTCCCAGTTTGTGGAGGTATTTTTTGCATCAATGTTCTTTTTATTTTTTCCAGATGATTCCTAAATAAAATTAGAAAATGAAAAAGATAGTATTAATGAAAAACATGAAATTTATTATTTAAATATCTCAAATGTTATTAATACCTTAAAATGGGTACTCGTCCAATGAGTAATCATCTGATGATACTACTCTATAGGAAAATCATCCACAATTGGTACCGCCTCTAACTCAGTGCCAACTCTAGCATGCCAGCCCATATACAAATCATGCTTGTAGGCTCTCCAAAGCTCACCTAAATCCTTTAGACGTTCCGATCGTCCACCCTCACCATCAGTAAAATTAAATCGAAGCTGAAATCAAAATATTAATTCATATAAATACAAAAATAATTCATGGCATTAAATAGAACCGATTTTTTTACCCATATCTCTACCCAAGATCTATCCTTGACCTTATGCGGAAAATGTCACCACGATAGCGGGCTGAAGGGAATGATGTTGGAGTATTTGGCAAGAGTTGCCAAAAAACTCCGACATTGCTACCCTGTTTTCTCAACCATTTGGTTGTCTTCATTATAATCCACCGTAACCTGTGTACGGCGGTTCCACACCGAACGCATGCGTGTATGCCCCCGTCCATGCCTCCTGTCAGTAGATGTATCTGTCATGAAAGAAAAACAAATATTTTATCAGAACATGTTATAAGGAAAATAAATATTTCTATAAAAATTTGTTAGGGTTCTATAAATATACCTGTGCCGGTCTGATCGCTGAGTGCCGCTGGATCCACAGAAACTAATGGAACACCCTGTGGTGGAACAGGAGTCGAAGACGATGGAATATAGAAGCTCGGAGAGACAGAAGTAGAAGGAAAAGAAGATGGGACAGCTGTCTGACCGGATGCTGACTGAGGAGTGGGAATCATCATGGGATGTGAAAATGATGGGCCAGAAGATACAGAATGTAGCGAAAACATGGGAGGCCTAAATATCCCTTGTGTCTCTAACGATACGCCAGGATCAGAATGTGGGAAGGATGACATGTCAGTGGGAGGGGCAGGGTCTAGTCGGGTACGCGCAGCTGCTCGTCCACCTCTGGTACGAACCCTCCTCGTACCACTGGCCTAAGTACTAGGACCAGTACTAGGCTCCTCGTCGAATAACTATTGATGTATAGGTGGATCCTACAAAAATGTTTACAAAAAAATTAATCACATGAAATTATATATTCTTTAAATATATCAATTTGAAATAAAGTACTCATTGTAGGAACTAATGGTGGAACGCCCATCTCCGTCATTCGACGATTGTTCTGCATCATTTTTTTCCTTCGTCTCTCTTCAATTGGCTTCATTTCCTACTTTTGAAAACAAATATGTAATTAATTAGAAAAAGAAAACTAATGTGTAACCCAAAAAATGCAATTCAAATAAAATTGAAACCAATAACATTGAAAATTCACATAATGGTCAATTAAGCTATCAATTGTTTTAGAAGAGCTTGAATGGATTTAATAAATCATACAAGTTGTAATGTTCACCAATTTAGAAATATTGTTTGACTATGTTTGAATACAGTTCAATGAAAAATTAGAAAATGCAATTCAAATAAAACTACAACCAATAAACATTGAAAATTCACATAACGGTCAATTCATTTATCAATTGTTTTAGAAGAGCTTGAATGGATTTAGTAAATCATACAAGCTGTAATGTTCACCAAGTTAGAAATATGTTTTACTATGTTTGAATATAGTTCAATTCCAAATTAGAAAATGCAATTCAAATAAAACTGCAACCAATAAACATTGAAAATTCACATAATGGTCAAGTCAGCTAAAACATATTTGTGATCAATACTAAATCAATTTGAATATTACCAACCTTAACAACCCAACTCAAGGTAAACCAAAATAATTGAGAACATGGATGAATGATTCTATATATTTTCAACCACAAATTCAGGTTCACGATCAACTCTGACAATTGAGCTATTTGATTCATCAAAAGAAATAAATGGATTGGTTCCAATGGCACTAGGGACAGTGTCAATTCCATCATCACTAGCATCAAAAATATGTCTTGGAATTACTTCAACTATGACACCAAATTCAGGTCGAAGTTGGTCTTTGACATAAAAAACTTGTTTAGCCATTGATGCCAGCACATATGGTTCTTCGGTAGCAAGAGTGCGAGTCATATTAATTACTCAAAATCCACAATCATCAATAAATGTTTCATGTCTCATCATCAAATCAAACCAATGGCATTTCATCATTGTGACTCGCCCATGAGAGTAATAATCCAATATTATTATTTTCTCAACAACTCCATAATAACCCACATTTTCAAATCACGGTCTACTATCTGATGCACTGGCATAACAATTTGTTGTGGCAGTAACCATAACACCATCATGTTGTGTTCTCATGTTTTTCGCTCGTTCAGTGTTAATAAATTTGTACCCATTGATAACAATTGATTTACAGTCACGAACCACGGTATTAGGACCAAAAGCCATAGCTCTTATTTCCTTAGAGACAGAGTCAATAGACAAACTCAGTAACTACAATATAAATGACTATTAAAGTTAATTAAATATTGATATAATTATTTTAAACAATAATTTTTTTATACCTTCAATTTTAACCAAGCAGAAAACTCTTTGCTATGCAAAGTCTCTCTCCTTCTCAAAGATAAAGAACGATGCTTCCTATTTATCATGGTTTTATGTTCCCTATAGATAAAAAATATTAATAGTTTAATAGATATATATATGTAAGATATACATAATCAATTCAGTTACCTGATATAGTCATCAAACAAATCACAGTTGAACAAAACTGTGCGATGTGCCATCTCCCGCTCTTCATGGCTTAATGTCTTCAATGTATATGATCCAGGAATTCCTCCTATTTGAGGAAGTGATGGAAAACTGGGTTCAATTTGCTCATACTATTCTTCTTCATTTCTCATTGGTATGTTCAATCTTGTAGTAAGATCAGACAAATACATCGAGCAGAAATCCATACATTCTTGAGCCAAGTAATCGTTCACGATAGAACCTTCAGGATGATTTCTGTTTCAGACCTAAGACATTAATGTGAACATATTTCTTTTAGTTGGATACATCCAATGAAAAGAAATAGGTCCTCTGAGAAGTATTTCAGTGGGAATATGGATAGTCAGATGCAGCATGCATGTGAAAAATGATGGAGGAAATATTTTCTCCAACTCACACAAAATTAATGGGGCATCTGTCAACATTTTTTCAAGAAATACTTGGACAACTTTTTAGCACAAAGATCTTTAAAAAAATGGCACAACCGAATAACAACCACCCATACATTATTGTCCAAAAGATGAGGGATTGCTATTGAAGCAACTCATGCAGTAGAACGTGATAATCATGTGTCTTTAAAGATTTTAGATTCAACTCCCTTCTGTTGATCCGTTTAGATATGTTTCTTGAATAGCCATCAGGAACTCTAATAGTCTCTAATACTTCCATAAATTGTTTCTTTTTCGCAAGTGTCATAACATAAGAAGCACATGGAAGTTTCCATTTATTTTCACTGATACGTACAAGATGCAATTCTGGTCTGATGCCCCAATCCACCAAGTCACGCCGAGATCGTAAATCATCTTTTGTCTTCCCCTTGACATTTAGAAGAACTGAAAGCAACATTTCGCATATATTATTTTCAATATGAATTATGTCTAAGAAATGACGTAACAAATTGGGTGACCAATATGGCAAATCAAAAAAGATACTATTCTTCCTCCAATTATAATAGGTTTCAGTGGAAACATTCTTTCTCTTTCCAGATTTCATTTGACCCTTCCCGAATAAAAAACTGAAATCTTTCAATTCATTAAGCACGTCAGTTCCAGACATATGCTGAGGTGGATAATCGGTCTCTACGGTATTATCAAATCTTCGACGATTCATTCTATATGGATGATCCTTTGGCAAGATTCATCGATGTCCCATAAAACTGAAACTACAGTGATGTTTCAGTCTTCTAGATTGTGTATTCTTCATAAAAACTGGACATGACAGTTTTCCCTTCGTGCTTCATCCAGACATCATTGCATAATCCAGAAAATCATTGATCGTCCACATAAGCACAGCACACATCTGAAATATGTCTTTCGAACATGCATCTTATGTGCGCACACCCACATCCCAAAGAAGTTTTAACTCTCTTATTAAAGGTTTCATGTATACATCAATATCAATGCTGGGATCAGAAGGACTAGATATGAGTATACTCATGAAAGTGAAAGGTTTTTTCATACACAACCATGGGGGAAGATTATAAATGTGTATAAAAACTGGCCATGTGTTGTGTGAAGTAAGCATCTGCCCAAACGGATTAAAACTATCGCATGAAAGACCCAGCCTCACATTACGCACGTCAGCTACAAAATCAGGATGTTGAGCATCAAATCTCTGCCATGAAAATTTATCTGTAGGATGAACCAACTCATCATTAGTCTTCTTTCTCTCAGTATCATGCCGTCTCATTTTTATTGATATGTCATCAGACATAAAAAGATTCTGAAGTCTGCAGATCAATGGAAAGTGCCACATTACTTTTTGTGGAACACAGGATGGTGTTCCATCAGATTTTGTCTTCCAGCAAGATGTGCCACATTTTATACAATCATTTCGTTCAGCGGTTTCCTCCCAGAATAAACTGCAATCTTTCGGGCAAGCATGAATTTTGTTTCTTGAAAATCCAAGTTCCTCAACTAAGTTCCATGCCATATAGTGCTTTGAGGGAATATCTGCATCATCTGGAATTAAATCCTTCAAGAGGGTAAAAATGTAACCGATTTCTGTATTAGAAATTCCATACATAGTTTTCCCATGAAACAATCGGATTAAAAATTCAAGCTTTTTCATTTTATCGCATTATCGATATACTAGAGTCATGGCAGCATCATTCAATTTTTTCACCCTATCAATATCATCATTTTCACAAGATGCATCATCTATCCTCATATCAAAGTCTTCTTGAGTCAAAATCCTTTATTTTTCATGATGACGAATAAACGGA
The DNA here is from genome assembly GCA_963277665.1 of Viscum album. Classification (NCBI taxonomy): domain Eukaryota; kingdom Viridiplantae; phylum Streptophyta; class Magnoliopsida; order Santalales; family Viscaceae; genus Viscum; species Viscum album. Next base: position 604,072,561 of record OY728139.1, on the reverse strand, counting down.
AACTGATCATCTAACAAATTCTCCATTCCAGTCCTTTCATTTCGATCATCACCAATTTGAGATTTCATTTTCTCCCCATTGTGATACCACACAAAGTAGTTTTCTTGAAAACCATTTTTGGTTATGTGATAGCTGACTTCTTCACGGCACAACCAAGGTCTACCAACACAATTGGAACATGGGCAGTGTATGCGACCACTATCTGAAGCATTGTGAAATGCAAAATCTATAAAGCTCTCCAAATTGTTTTGAAAATATCTTGAGATCTGATCGATTTCATACATCCAACTTCTGTCCATTCTGTAAAAAGAATTTATATAAGTCATTTTGTCATAAACAATTCAACAGGATTGAACTTTAATAGAAAATACATTTAAGTAAACGATAAAGGAAGAAAATAGTCAAGGTATCAACTACACATGTGAAAAAAACATACAAATGTGTTATTGAAAAAATGTAAAACCAACAAGAAATTAATGTGTTATATCACATCACAGCATGCCTCATCCCATAACCATATTAGTAGGGTATCATGAACATGAATAAGATCAACCTTGTTCCATCCTCCTACCCTACATGACCCCAACCACATGACACATCTTATTATAGCCTTATCACATCACACCTCACTGGAAAACCCTAGGGAAATCATAGTACATATCACCTGAAGACACATGGAAAATCACATCGCATCTTGCCTAAAAACACATGGTCAATCACTTTTGAAGGAAGAGTAGGAAAGACATGGTAGTTATCCAACCATATAACCACCATCCTTGATATTAGAAAAAATACCCATAACTCAAAACCTCTGATCGTTGGTAAGTTTATCCAACTCTGGTTGGGAATGTGTAGAAATAACATAAAAATACATGATATATAGATAACACAAAATACTCAACCTATGGGTTCACATTAACTACATAATCACACACTTCACTACTACTATAAAACATATAAACCACACCACCACCACACAAGACGCATAGCATTTCTCACATTCATTTATAAGCCACTTCATTCACACTTACATTGTCCATTCATTTAATGTTAAATTAATTAAATCCATTTACCACACATCCATTTCTATTCCATCTCATTTATTTAATATCTTGTTTTTTGGTTTTAACAGCATAATTTATTCCATAGATAACTAGGAAACTAATAAAACCACCACACAATAACTCACCATCTCACAATAACCATCGACGCCATGTTACATCGACCAACCATCTCACCAAAACAACCACATATCACAACAAAAATATTGCACATCACAAACCACCGCACAATCAAAACCACCGCACAACCAAAACTATGAATCTTAAAAATTAGAACATAATAAAGAGACACCGTGCCCTTATAAATGTAAATGTGTAATGAAAACATTAATTGGATATACACTGATATAGGGATTTGACTACACAATTTGTGGAACAATAATAAATTTTTACAGAAACCCTAAAATTTGGGAATTAGGAAATCATTCGTAGAAGTATATTATTTATAACAAGTGGAACTAAAATATAGGAATCTAACCTGGTGGCTGGTAATCCGATGAAAAATTTGGGGATTGGGAAGTGATTTTGCCGAGGAATCGCTTTTGGAGAGCTTTTGGAGACGAGCGGAAGGCTCTGGATCCGCTTCTGAATCATGGGGAGTCCGCTGCTAGCATTGGGGTATTTGGGGGTTTTTTCCCCAACGGTTTATAAAAACCATTGGGAAAAACCAGTCTTTCCCAACGGTTTCATAAAACTGTTTTGAAAAATAAGTTTTTCCCACCTTTTCCCAATGGTTTTATGAAACCGTTGGGGAAGACTGAATTTTCTCCACTTTTCCCAATGGTTTCATAAAACCGTTGGGAAAAGTATCTTCTAAAAGGTATTTCCCAACGGTTTATATAAATCGTTGGAAAAGACAGAATAGACCAACGGTTTCTTTGAACCGTTGGTAAACAACTGTTGGGAAAACTGCCATTTACAGTAGTGACAATTATTGAAGATTAAAAACACACTACAGGACATTGGATTTATTTTTAATAGTATTCCTATTTTATGTGATAATACAAGTGCAATAAATATTTCCAAAAATCATATAAGACATTCTAGGACTAAGTAAAATAATATTAGGAATCATTTTCTAAGAGATCGTGTCCTTAAAAGGATATATATTTAGAAATTTTTAATTATGAATATCTATTGGCTGATATTTTTACCAAAACACTTATAAATTCTAGTTTTTATTTGATTAATGGGATTTGGGTTTATTTAATTTGTAACTAAGTGTTCTTCAAATTTTTGATTATTTATCTTTATAATATTTTGTTCACTACATTAATTTTTTTTATTTTACCAATTTATATATATATATATATTTAAATTTTTAAATGTGTATTTTTTCAAGAAAAATCATAATTATCTTACTTAATGTCTTGGGAAATAAGGTGGTGTCAAAAACTTTTCACCTATAAAAACCTTTCATCTTCCCTTAGCTATTTATTTCTAAAACTGTTTCATCTACTGAATAATTCATCTATCTTTGAAACCCTAGAACCAGAGGACCTTAGAGATTTTGATTTTTATAAGTGGTAAAACCCAAGAAAATGGATGAGGGTGAACCTAGTGACCTAAAGCGTTAGTGAGTTTCTTCAAGAAATATTCTTCAAGGGAAATTCGTCGATTTCGAGTGGTTGTATGAGACCAATTTGATAATTATTCAAGAACTCTCATTTCACGGTCTTTAATTTATTATTTACTAGGTAAATACATAATTCATTTATGATATAGAGTAGTAGTATCTATTTAATAGTGTTTAGTTGTGTTTCGGTGATAATTAAGACACTATTTTTACAGAAATATGGGACAAATAATTTTTTATTTCCTCTATAAAAAGAAATGAAATTTTTAAATATACCTATAAATATTTTTTTTTCTAATCTATGATATATTGGTAATGTATATTACATGTTTTTTCAAATTATTTAAATTTCTTAGATCATCTAAAATCAAAAAGATGTCTGTTAAGGACCATGAGGCTGATCAAAAAGTTTTGGATAAATTTATTCAGACTGTAATATCCCCAAGAGTAGTTGATAAGGTGAAAATATTTTATCCAATAATTTATGTTATATTTATTTTCATAAGTGAAATATAGTTGAATTTTAAAACATATATGTTAAGGTATTTGAGATATTGTTGTCAAGTAGAGGCTAGTATGAAATTTTATCCTTATGAAAGGATATTGTCTTTAATTTCATTTAGAAATAATATAGTTCATGTGATCAAGTCTAGAAATAAATGTCATCATGTTAATGAATTTAATGTTGTTACTGTTAGAAAATTTTGTTTTAATAGGGTCCAGTGAAAAGAAATCTTATGCATGTTGGCGTAGATGACCGACAAATGTTAGGATATATTTTTTAAGGGGGAGCAAAGTTCTCTTGGAAACGATAAGATTCAAGAATCTAGAGCTCAATGAGTTTCCAAAAATGCTCATAGAAAATTGAGATTTTTTATTGAAGAAGAATAATAAGAAGTTATTGAGGAGATAGTTATGAAACCAAGGAAAAGATAATAACCACTTGTTAAATAATATGTGTTGGGATCAGGTGAAGCTACTAGATCGGTTCATTTGGAATAATTTGTTCTTGAAGAAGACCAATACGATGAGAGTCGTGTTTGAGATTTACATGATGTTTATATTCCAATAATTAAAAAAGAAGAGACAACTATTCATGAAGAATTTGTCCTAGAATAATCTGTTTAAGAAGAACAATTACTACTTCGATAAGAAAATGTGGATACAGAAGTTATTGGGAAATTGGATTGCTCAGCTTTTTATCAATTGATTAATAGATAATATTCTGTTTCTAGAGACAAGATAGAGGTTCTTAATAATGTATCATTCTCATGGGAAAATCAGTTGAAAATCAGTGGGGAAGTATACTTCAAGTTCTTAAGCAGTTGTGGTTATGGATCAGTCATAGAATCCAGATAAAGTGAAATCTGATTTCCTAACTAATCTTATTGAAAATATTGTGGTGAGATTTAATAAAGTTAAAGATGAAAATTATGTTCTTAGGTAGTATATTGAGTCTTCCAAGAAATCATTAATTTTTTTAAAGAATTCATCTACACTAAGGCTAGAGATTGAGTCTCTTTAGACTCAATAAAGATAATTGAAAGAAAATTCTACCTCAAGGAAATATTTGTATGCTATAAAGAGAGATATGTTAGCTGAAATTGTAAGAATTAGATCTAAATATATTTCCAAAAATGATTTTCCATATTTGAAGTGGTATTTTCGATGCCAATTTGAGTCCATTAAAGGAAGTGCTTCTCAAGATAGTATTTCTACTTCAACTCCTTCTACCTCTCAAGATCTAATTTGCAGATTTCAAGAAATTACATCAGTTATGGATGTCATGAATTACCATCTATAGAACAAAAATTATAATAGTTATCCATTATCAGTTTTATTAGATAATGAATTATATCTTATTGAGCAATTAACAATAGTTGAACCTAGTATTGGGCTTCTGTTCAACAATTTCATAGATAAGTTAGAGTGGTTTATGCATCAAGAGGAAATTTTTCATGACTTTTCAAAATACAATCTTGATGAAAATCTTCATATTAGTTAAGATTCAAGAGTTTTTATTATGACGTTAAGAGATAATATTATTAAAAGATTTTTGGTACTGGTAGAAGATCTGAAAAATTGTTTGAATCTTCTCAAATTCCTATAGAACCATAAACCGAGCCAAACCCTAAACAAATTGTTTTATCGTAACCATGTAAGTTGGATAACCTATTTCCTAGTCCAACTGAATATTTTCTTAATACAGATTTGGATTAATAATATTTCATTAATCTTGTTTTTTTCATTATTTTATATTCTTTTATGTTTGTTTCTACTTCCAGAAATCCACTATTATTTATTTAGATAGTATATTCTAACATTCTATTCTTGTTCTATGAAAAATTCAAAGTGTTTTAATCCTTTTTCTATAATTTCTTTTTGATTTCACTAAAGGGGATAATTTTGGATAAAACAACATTCATTTTTATCAAAATAATTCGGTAAAATGGAATGATTTTCATTAAAATGATTGAAAATTCTAAATTATGTCAATAATATTATATATTTTGTGATCAACAAAAAGGAGGATATTGTTTGGAATTATTTTTAAACAATAATCTATAATTTATGATGATTTTGATCTTAAAAATATCCTTTTGTTTTACTAATGATTTTACTTTAAGTGTATTACATGGAATTAATGTTCTTTTTATTTATTCTAAAATTATTTTTCATCATTCAAATCACAAGAAATATTTTTTACAAGTGATTGGGTAATGTTTTTGAACATTTGGAAAAAAATCCATAACCTTTTCTATTTAACATAACATATAGTATCAACCCTACACTATTTATAGCAGGTATGGATTGTGGTCCCTACAATTGTCATCAACCTAACTCTAAAAAAAGTATGGTTTCTCAACCCTACATTCACATTCGTGCTTATTGTTAATAAACCTTAAATTATAAGAAAATTATAGTAAAAGAACCTTATGTTTGAAAGGAACATTACATTTTACAAGAGAATAAAGTATGGTTAAAGAACCCTACATAAGTAATGAACCTTATGTTTTAAAGAGAAATTTATGGATCATCAATATTTCTTTTTATGATCAACCCTATATTTTCAACCTTGCATTCAAATGATGAACACTATATAGTGGAACCGTATGTTCAATATTTTTTCACGTTATGAAGGAACCCTACGTTTGACTTTTCAGCCATGAAGATTTATTTTCATGATATTTTTCTTAATTTCTGCATAGGACATGATATAGTTACTGGTTATTTTAGGGCAAATTTTTTATCATTTTCAAGAATTGTTTTGATTATTTAAAAGAACTAATTTTATCAGAGAAAATCATTCTTTTTTCAAAGGGATGTTTTAACTAACCTGGTCAATTGAAATTTTCATTTCTATGACTGATCAAATTATTCTTTTCAAATAGAAATATCAAAGAAATCAGTCTGCTTTATATATTCCTTCAAGAAAATCTATTCAAATATGTGTTTGATAAGTGATTCACATACAAGACTTCATTTTATTGTAATTCTTTTCACAGTGCTATAGTGAATGAATGTCTCAAGAATAGAACTACATTTTGGAGATATACATTTTCTATCTTTCCCTACTAAAAGTTTGTGACTTCTTTGTTTTTTTTCTATTCATAAAAACAAAGATCACTTGTACAATTGAATCTATTCATGCTTATTTCACATTGAATATTTTCTTTCTAAAGAATAATATCCATTAATTGTTATTTACATTCTATTGTTACTATGATGATCAATCAATTTCAAAAAATCAAATATCTTTTTGATTTATAAGAGTTTTGACTAGTCAAACTCAGTTAAAGTGGGGTTTCAACTTATCGGTCTAACATGTGGATAATCAAATCATTATTTAGAACTATAAGACTTAATTTTTTGCCTTAATTGTAAAGGTTCCAATGGCTTGCATATAGTTTTTAGAATTTTGGTCTTCTGATAAGAAGACCAGAATAGTTAAATTTTCCAACCTCACAGAGAGACCATTTCGTGGAGTGGACTAGGGTATATTTGGTCCCTGGTCCTCTATAAAATCCTTGACTTTTATTTTTGTTTTTCCGCTGAATACTCTTTGATCAGAAGTGAAACACTGCTTATCCACGCTAATTAATAGAGGGTGTTTAAATTTAGAAATGTGTAATTGTTTTTGAAAAACACAACTCACCCCCTCTAATTTTCTTTGTATATTCCTACCTAAAATTATTATCTAAATTTACATTTGATTATTTTTTAATTTTATATAACATTTATATTTTGATTAATAATTAAAATTATTGAATTTTAATTGAAAACAGACTTTTCATCTAAATAATTTTTAGTGTTAATTTTTTTAGAAAGGATTTAACATACTTTTAGATAAATTTGACATATATTAATTAAATTTAGGTCATTGGTACCATTTTTATATTGAATTTAGATAAAATACGTTAGTGAACTTTTGGACATTTTCACTTTAAAAACTGCTTTCTCATCTTGTCCATGGGATTACTTTTAAATAAATTTCTACCACTTACGTTTTTTTAAATTAAAATATTGATTAAATATTTGGATCAATAATAATTTATAATTAATATTAAAGACTACATAGTTTTTTGCAAAAACTATTAGTGAAATCAATTAAAATTAATTATAATGAATAATGAAAAAATTGATTATAATTAGTGGTCAAACGATAATATTAAGTGGATAAATGGCCTAGAAAATATTACCAAACCCATTTTTATTCCCTATTTCGACCGTATCATCACTGTTATAAAATTATGTTAATTATTGGAGTCACATTATGTATAATATTCCACCTAATAGTGTTTACCTATTTATATTTACAAGTTTTTTACACCCCCACCACTATAAAAGGTGACTCAAACCCCCTCACTAATTCACACATTTCAATCCATTTAGCTCATACAAAACCTAAAATGGAAATACCCAAACATCCCTACTCTAATCCATGAATCCTAAATTTTGGAAAAAGAAAAATGAGGAATTTATTTTGTATAAACCCAAAGGAGTTACTTGAAAAAGACATAACGTCCTTGAACAAGGACTTTTCATTTATTTCTTTGCCCAAAAATTAAATTACTCTTATTTCAGGACTATATAAAAAAATCAGTATCCTAAATATACTTATATATTATAATTATAATGGTATTTCAAACACTTTCATGAACATCCATCAAATGGGATGTGCAATCATGGTTCGTGTGTACGACATACTACCACCTCGCGAGTCAAAGTTGTTCGTTCTTCCATTTCCACCATTAAAACTATGAAATGATGATGAAATTATTGTTTATATATGATATTAAAAAAAATTATGCTTCTATAATTATTATATATCACATAACTTCATGCATTCCATTTTTTAGAAATACGATAACATCATTTTTGTATGTCTGGATTACCCCATCCTCAAACCGATATGATTTGTTCATGCTATACATGTAATGTATTGAAGATTAGATTAATAAAATCATGTGATATATATGAATGAAAAATTATACTATTATTATAATATAAATATTTATCATTTTCATTTATTTATTTTCATATGAGAAGAAAATGGAAGCAGCATTCATGTGTACGTACGACCTACCATCTCCATGAATGGTGAATTTAATCTAAAATCACTAAATATTATAGATTACTATAACTACATATATACTGAATATATAAGATACATAAATCATTTTTTACATTGTTTATCTTATTAAATCACAATCTATATAAGAAGATAAATAAATCACATTTTAAAACATTCTCGAAAAACTAGGCAATTAACACACGAAATAATCAAAATAATGAAACAAAATTAATAAACAGGTGATAAGATATTATAAAAAGTTCATATACTAAATTATTAATATTTTTATGGTTATTTTATAACTTAATAAAATTATTATAACCATTATAAATGAGTTTAGTGATAGTATAACCAAAATAAAGTTTAAGGTAAGAGATATCGTCTCAATTTACATTTCACTGAGACTTATTCGTTAACATGCGGTAATTCACAATAACATGGTGTATATACTGACCATATGACATTTAATATCATTATTAAATCACAATTAATTGTATCTTATGTTTTAGTTTGAAATATCCTACCCAAGGGGTTTATCTAGATACATAAAATGTGGTCAAAGTTATCTTTTTAGTCTCGCATTCTTTTCTGATTAATAAATTTCTACTAAAACAATCACTTTATTGTAATCATTTTACATTTTATTGTACATTTACATTAAATATACTCATTTATAGGTAATATATATTATTATTTCCTAAACTGTAAACCATTTTTAAATATAATGTTTACATTCATAGTAATTTTATTATCTGGGGAAATATTGATAAATCAATCTCAATTACTCAATACAGATATTTGAAAAGAAACATTCCTCATTAATTAAATGGATTATTCTGTATATGATAAATTCATCCAAAATTTAGTAATGGGTGAGGCCCTAAATTTATATGTCCCCTCGATGATTTTAATTGTTCTCATTAAACAAATTAGTTCACTTTTTGATAGTTATTATTTCTTAAAAACACTCTTTTTGTTTTGAGAGTAGAAATTAATTTTAAATTAAATTCGTCAACTTTTTTATTTTTAATTTGTAAAAATGGATTCCATATTTGGAATCATGAGGTCCATATTCTGTAAATAGGTAACTTTTATTTTTATACAATATGAATATTTACTTCAGTAAAAAATTTATTTACCATGGTTAAAGGGTAAACATGGTAAATAAGGGTAACAAAATATTATTATAATAATATAAAATTACTTTAAAATGTGTCATAATACTATTTTTTAATACCTATATGACCATGGAAATCCATGGGTTTATTTTGGGACTCAATTGAGCCACATAAGAGTGATAATGACACATTATATTAATTAATTTAAATTAAAGAAAAAAATGACTTGAACATATATCTTTTAGTAAATCAATTATTACATGAGGTTATATAAGTTATCTCATTGAATATAAATATTCATTTGAAATATGGAAATATTTTTTACATCATGATAATTTTTTAGACATCAAAAAAATTAAAATATTTTTGACACAATAATGATGTAGTGTTTACCTCATTAATGAATGATTTAAATAAATAGGACTATAAAGATTAAAACAATATATAAAACCTATCCAATTATTATTGGATGATTTTATTTAGAACATGAACCACCTTGACATTGACTTTAATGAGTTTTAGACCTTTTTAAATAGAATATGTGTTTATAATAAAATAATATTTTCAATATTTCCTAAAGAGCCCCTCCTCCCACTTATAAAAGGACACCACTTCTAACACATTCTTCACCAATATCAAGCCCCTCGGCTCGTCCAACCTCTATATAAATAATGTCCCCAAATATATATATTTCTTATAGAAGTCTTTCCTTAGTCATGAGTCACTTCATAAAATCCTTTTGGTTGAAACAAAAGGGAGTTACTCTATTTAAAGCTAACATCTTCTTTTAGGATCTTTTCATTTATTTTACTTCTCCAAACCCCTAAACTCATTTTATTACTTTATTTAAAAAAAATAGTATCCTAAATAAACTAGGGTTTTTTATGGTAATTATTATAACTTAACTTACATGCACCTCCATCTAATTGGTAACTAACACACTGTTTCTGTGGACGGCGAACTACTACCTCACGAAACGATGATTGTTCAATCTTCTCTAACAACCTCTCATGGTGACCATTATAATGCCATTTTTTATATATATGATATATATTATATTTATGTTTTATCTATGCTTATGTAATATTTATTTACAAACATACCTTTATTCTTTCCAATATGTGTAAATATGATAATTTCATTTGAGAAAATGCATACTACCGCCCCCTCAAGGTGATATGATTCGTTCATGACATACACAGAAAGTATAAAGGATAGAATTAATGAAATTATGTATATATATATCATATGATATTATACTGAAATTATAATATACCAATGTATCATTATGTTTTCATTCCATTAAATATGAAATATAAATGAATGTAGCGTTCATGCGTACGTACGGCTTACCGTCTCCTTGAACGGTGCATTTCATTTGTTATCTCCAAATGTTATGTAATATTATAAATACATACATATAATAGATATATATTATATATATGATATCTAAATAATGAATATAATTCTTTAGATAATGTACTTTTTACCACATGAACAACATGTAATTATAAGAAGTTCATTTTTGACTCAAGTACCAAATATAGAAAAAACAACCATTATTATCTTAAATGATTTCATAATGTTTATAACATGGTAATAAGTGATATAAAATAAATGATAAACATTAAAAAAATTATTAATAAAGTAGAAATTAAATTTATCTTTTTATTCATGAGATTAAATAACGAACGGTTCTAGTCAGACATGAGGTAAGGGATTTCTTATCTCACTTTTAATTCCCTAAGAATTCCGTTGTTCGACACTTATTTCTTGTATGTGGTGTATTTTTTACTGCCATTTGATATATATTATCATGATTCTATTTTATATTCATGGTATTCGGTGATTCATTTAGTGGTTATTAACTTTTGGTTATACGACTTGATTGATTACAATGTGGTAAGGGGTTTTCATCTCACTTCGTATTCCTGTGAGATTCATGATATATTGAAACAATTTCCTTTTGTGTGGTGTATGTACTACACATGATTTTACACTTTGATTAATATAATTTAATTTTTGGGTATTTACATCTTCATTTTATAACCCTTATTTCATGGGATGTATGTTTCGTATGTTACCAAATCAGTAAGGGAAACTTTCACCCTCCTCTTTTTAAAATACTTCCTCTTATTATGTCTTTTAATTTACATTTTATTATGTTGTGATAAGTTCTTCTATATCTTTATTGCTGTAAATTTTTTATCCAAGTGATGAGATACCCTTTTCTATCCCATCAACTCATTTTCTATATTTTAATGTGATGTCATTAGGCTATCAAATTTCGGTAAGGGAGCATCTTCACTTAATTTCAATTCATTGGGTTAAACTTATACTTCTTGATTATGTCGTACAATGAATATGTGTGAATATACACTGATTTTTATACACATAATATCCAATTATATTGGGTGTTTTTATATTTTTCACACATAATTATGTCATTGATTTATCCTTAATCTAAAGATACCATCTTTATAAGGGATTTTGTCTCAATTTACATTCCATTGAGACTTCATTGTTGTTATGCACCAATTCATGATAATATGGTTTATATACTATCCTTTGGAATATTATATCATGGATACATTTATTCTCATTATATTACAAAATTTTGATTAAATTTAATTCCTCAATTATTTGTATTCAAGCATCTCTCATTTGGTTAAGAACACCTTAACTAAAATATTGTTTAAAGATTTATTTTTCTAAATCATTCTCACTTATGTCCTTATTTCAAAAATGGTTTTAAGTATTTATTTTTATGGAAATTAATGTTTTATAATGTTAATATCTTTATAAGTTTCAAAGTGGTATGGGATACTTTGATTAAAAAGTCTCTTTATTAAATGTTTTAAATGGTTTTTCAAAATGGTTTGATAAAGAATTGATTATGTCAATATCCTGAGATGATATATTGTGATTGCAATATGGAAATGTTTTATTTTCTTTATTCTTGTTTTATGTGTTATTAATATGTTATGATTATTGGTCATTGTTTAGGTATACATGTGGTTCTGTGATAAACCTAGGGTGGGTGTGCTTGAGATAGCTCTCCAATGCATTGGGTAACGTGATTGAGGTAAACATGAATGTCTCTCCTCAGAGATTTTGAGAATATACTAGTATGGGTATTAAAACGTAACTCCCTATGAAGTTGTGATAACTAAAATGTAAGTATGTTTTGTATTCCACAAGTTGCCTTTATTAATTATGATCTCTATGTCTTATTCATAAATGTTATGATTTAATGAGGTATGTAATGATTGAAAAGTATGGTTTCATTGATTTTATTTATTGATGGGTTAATGTTTTCTTTCCTTATTTTATAACCCATAATATGATTTTTATGCCCATCCCATGTATTGAATATTTTTTCATGGGACTTAAAGATGAATAGGGTCAAGGATGGGATCAAGGAAAATTCATGTTGTCTAAAACATGGAACTATAAATGACTCTTTTTTTCAATAGTTTTTATTTTATAAAAAATGGAAAGTGAGTAGTTGTGTCTAATTAGTAATTTTTTGAGATGTAATGTAATAGTTATGTCCTAATTCTCTTAAACTCTAAACTTGAAAAATCCTCAATGTGAATTATTAATTTAATTCAAGATTATTTAATGTTTTAAGGTCGGGTCCTTATAGTTGGTATCATAGGTCGGTTTAGACAACATTAGGAATTAGGAGTTTTCATTAAACACATGGTTAGTCCCTATGCATATTATTTTAGTAAAATCATTGTTTTATAACTTTTCCAGATCTAGGAAAGTCTGTTACCAATGGATGGAGCAAGATCTCAAACAAAATTACTATCTCTTCTAGATGACAAGCTTGCAATAATTGTTAAAATGTCATGTTCAGATTATTGTGAAACGTTTCTTGGATAAAGCTCACATGCAAGCAGTTTTTTTATATATCAAAAACCTCTACTATACCTCGATATGATCGTGGATCATGGGTTGTATTTAATCAAATCATATTTTCAAAATATTCTCATATATTCAAGAATGGTTAATATTATCATGTAATTTTCAAATATTTTACCTTATCTCATGATTTTGAAGCATATTATGATTTTGAAAAGGGTTCTAAAGAAAGAGACCCTTCTGCAACCTATTTATATTTTCTTTTACAATATAGTCTCTTAGCAAAAACTTATTATATTTTAAAAGGACCATTAATTTAATGTTTCAACTCAAATTTGGTCAAACTGTTTTCTAAAAGTCATGTTTTGTTATATTTTTTGAATTTATATGTCATACATGATTATTTTCTGAAACTATTTTTCAGCGAACACCCCTATAACTAAGTTGAAAGAGGTGTATTTGGATGAAAGAAGAAAATGATTTTGAAGGATCTCTGAATCATTGTTGCAATGCATTGACCTCTTACCTACATGAAAAAGATGATGATGAAACCATATGGACACCATGATCAAGGTATGATGTTCTTTCTATGGGAATATTTTTATTTTATCATGTGGAGGTGAAACAAATTGACAATATATAATATTTTGAGATCTAAATATATTAAGATGAAAATGAAAGGTATAAGAAAACCTATGTGGTTAAAATATGTTAGGGTTATTTTTGAGCTTTATAAAAAGGACAACCCATAATATTGGTGACAACCCATCGCGTCTGGAATGCCCGCATGAATCAATCCCATAACCGAGGGGCGACAAGCGCACATCACCTACCACTATCCTGTATGAATTCTCTGGTTAATATAACTTATTATTTTATGTTAAAAGATTTTATGGATCAAGAATAAGTTGATTTTAGGAACTTATATTCTATCAAATGTGTATCCTTAATATAGGATGATGATTTGGTGATTAAGTGATAAAGTTTATTTTAGAAGGTGTTTTCTATTTTAAGTACATTATATTTTTAAGGGAAATAGAATACTATGGGATCTCATTTATGGAGTAGTGGTTGATATTTTATTTTGGAAGAATATATGTTTTTATTGTAGACATATGATGACTTGGTTTATTTGTAGGAATAATTAACCTATCATGGAGAATATGTGACTAGTTTAATTACTTTTTAGTATGAGACTTTAAGAGTAACTGATGTTATTTGGAGATAAATGTTAAGATTTATCTTGTATGACTATGTGATTAAATCCTTCTGAGATTTGGGTTTCAATCTTAGTTTAGATTACTTTGAATAATTTTATAGACAGTTGTATATTGGGTGGTCTTTGTTGAACTTTGGGTATTGTTTGACAAATTTTGGAGATTAAGAGTAGTTTCTTTTTTGTAAAATATTATCCTTTTAGGGATTATCTAATCTTGTACTACCATTTTTGGTTTTGGTTAATGTTTAAAGACATGGGAAAAATATAGTTCATATTTTTTGGATTATGTGATTCTTTCGAAGTTGATTGTAGTTATTTCAATGTGAAATGAGTCATCTTGAATACTCGTTATTTGGAGAAAATATGAGTTTGTGGTATAAATCTAGTAAAGGATGAAGGTCTACATGAAAAGTAAGTATGTTTCCTTATGTTCTTATTCAAGATCTTAAATAAATTCCTCAACTTTATGAAATGTAACTTAAAACAAAAACATTATTTTTTATCTTTTCATACTGAGGAATCAATGATCATTTAACCCCTCACAAGTTTGTGATTTTCTAGTGGTTAACTTTCTCATAATCATGTTTTCTACCACTATCCATCGCACCATAATGGTTTGTTTCTCTTCCATATTCATGTTTTCCTACATGGAATCCTAGTATGGTCTATCTCGAGTGACCTTTTTATTTCTCTTTATTTCTTTTAAAGTGATATTTTTCATGACTCTTTTTCTGATGTTGGATATTCAATGAAGTTTCAAAGCCCAATTTTAAAACTGTGAGGATGCAATTCCCAAAAGAGGGAAGGGTGTAACATCCCAGGTAAATAAATAATATAACATTTTAATATTTATTAATATTTGTGAATTAAATATTAATTTTTCATTAAATGGGATGCTATGTTCGATGGCGTACCTGATACGCAATAATGGGTTTCTTTGAAATCTTATGTTGAACACAATGTTGAGTTGTACTAAAATAAAAATAATATTATTATTATTTAAAATGGTGGTTAACACGTAGTCGTTGTATTGGTGGGAATGAATAGAACTAAATAAAATGTGATTATATATATATTTTAAATGTTTCTATATTTATTCAATAAAATATAGATGCTTAAAATGTAAATGAATCTAATTTTAAGCATAAATAATCTAATATTCATTAAAAGGTCGATTTACCACATTTTGATGGAGAAACCTCATTAAATATAGTTTTGGTCACTTTTATACATTATTTTTGACAAAATATAATTATTATATATAATAGGGGCATCAAAATTTACTATGGGTAAATTTTTTGTATTTTTCTGGTAAAATTCATTTTTTAATGAATAGTGAAAAATATTATATTTTAATTCAAAACTAACTTTTAATATAATATATTTATAAGGTTACATTATCTTTTTAATTGGTTTTAAAGTGTAATTATTTTATTTTTTTACCATTTAATATACTTTTGGTCATTGTAATTAATTTCACATTGAAATTGGACATAAATAAGTGTCAATCTTTTGATAGTTATTATTTCTTAAAAACACGCTTTTTATTTTGATAGTGGGAATTAATTTTAAATTAATTTTTTCCACTTATATGTTTTGAATTTGAAAAAATGGATTCCATATTTGGAATCAGAAGGTCCAAATTTTTTAAATACAAAACTTTTATTTTTAGACAATATGAATATTTACTTCAGTAAAAAAATTATTTATCATGGTTAAAGGGTAAATTTGGTAAATAACAGTAACAAAATATTATAATAATAATATAAAATTACCCTAACATGTGTTATAATCATTTTGGGTAAAACATTTCCGACCATGGGAATCCTTGGGTAGATTTTGGGACCCCATGTAGTCACTTAAGTGTGATAATGACACTTTATATTAATTAATTTAAAGTAAAGACCAAAATGACTTAAACATATATCTTTTAGTAAATAAATTCTTACATGGGGTTATATAAGTTATATCTTAGAATATAAATATTAATTTTAAAGCTAAAAATATTTCCTACATCATTATATTTATTTAGACATCAAATAAATTAAAATATTTATGACATAATGACGATGCAGTGTTTACCTCATTAATGAATGATTTAAATAAATAAGATTATAAAGATTAAAACAATATCCAAAACCTCTCCAATTATTATTGGATAATTTTTTTTCAAACATGATTCACCATATATTCTACTTTAATGAGTTTTATACCTTTTATTCCGAATATAAGTTTATAATAAAATAATATTTTTAAACGTTCCTAAAGAGCCGATCCCCCCCTTATAAAAAGAGACCACTTCTAACCCATTCCTCACACCTATCAAGCCCCATGGATCATCCAAAATATACCAAAACAAGCTCCAAACATCCCTCTATTCCTTTTATAATCCTTAACTTAGGTAGAAGGAACTTTAATAAGTCCTTTTGGTTCAAACCAAAGGGAGTTACCCGATTTAAAGTTAATGTCTCCTTTTAAGATCTTTTCTTTTATTTTACTTCTCCAACCCCCTAAACTCTTTTTATTACTTTATTTCATAACAAAAACAGTGTAATCAATATACTAGGATGTTTCTATGGAAATTATTCTTACTAAACATACACACACCACAATATAATGGGTAAAGAGCCTACTATTTCTGTGGACGACGAAATACTGCTTCACGAAATGATGATTGTTCAATCTTCTCCTACCACTTCTCATGGTGGCCATTATGATGGAAATGTATTTATATATGATATATATTATTTATATGTTTTCTACATGATTCTATAATTTTTATTTACAAACAGACCTTTATGCTTTCCAATATGTGTAAATACAATAATTTCATTTGAGGAAGAGAGGACTGCCGCCCCCTCAAGGTGATATGATTTGTTCATGACATACATGGAATGTATAATTGATGGAGTTAATGAAATTATGTAAAATATATATATATCATATGATATTATACTTTAATTATAATATCCCTTTGTATCATTTGTTTTTTATTCCATTAAATATAAAATATAAATGAAAGTAGCGTTCATGCGTACGTACGGCTTACTGTCTCTATGAACGGTGCATTTTATTTCTTATCTCCAAATGTTATATAATATTATAAATACATAAATATAATGGATATATATGAAATATATGATATTTAAATAATGAATATAATTCTATAGATAATGGACATTTGACCACATGAAAAACTTGTAATTATAAGAAGTTCATTTTTGACTCAAGTACCAAATATCAACAAAACGACCATTATTAACATAAATGATTTCATAATGATTATAACATGGTAATAAGTGATATAAAAGGAATATTAAACTTAAAAAACTTTCTTAAGAATGTAGAAATTAACATTATCTTATTATTTAGGATAATAATAATGAACGGGTCAAGTCAGACACGAGGTAAGGGATTTCTTATCTCACATTAAATTCTATGATAATTCCATTGTTCGCTACTTATTTCTTTAATGTGGTGTATTTTTTATTTCCATTTGATATATATTATAATTATTATATTTTATATTCATGGTATTCTATGATTCATTTGGTGGTTATTAACTGTTGGTTATACGACTCGATTGATTACAACGTGTTAATGGGTTTTCATCTCACTTCTTATTCCTATGAGATTCATTCTATATTGCCACTATATCCTTTTGTGTCATTTATATAAGGCCCATGATTGTACTCTTTGTGTAATACAATTTAATTTATTAGTATTTACATCTTAATTTTATGATCCTTCATTCATGGGGTGTACGTTTCGTATGTTGCTAAATCAGTAAGGGAACCTTTCACCCTCCTCTTTTTAAAAGACTTCTTCTTGTTATGTCTTTTACTTTACATATTATTATATTAGGATAACTTATTATACATCCTTATTGCTATAAATTTTATGTCCATCTTATGAGAAACCCTTTTTTGTCTCATAAACTAATTTTCTGAATTTTAAAGTGACATTGTTAGGCTGTCGAATTTCTGTAAGGGAACTTCTTCACCCAATATCAATTCTTTGGGTTAAACTTCTACTTTTTGATTATGTCATGATATGAATATGTGTGAGTGACCTATGATTGTTTTACACTTAATATACACTTATATTGGGTGTATATATATTTTTCACACATAATTATGTCATTTATTTATCCTTAATCTAAAGATACTATCTTTATAAGAGATTTTGTCTCAATTTACATTCCATTGAGACTTCGTTGTTGTTATGAACCAATTCACTTTTATATGGTGTATATACTGTCTGTTGGCATATTATATCATGAATACCTATATTCATATGATATTATAAAATTTTGATTATATTTTATTCCTCAATTATTTTTATTCAATCATCTCTCATTTGGTTCAGAACTCCTTAACTAAAATATTGTTTTAATGATTTATTCTTCTAAATGTTTCTCATTAATGTCCATGTTTTAAAAATGTTTTTCAGTATTTATTTATATTGAAATTAGTGTTCTAAATTTTTAATACCATTAAAATTTTCATAGTTTTATGGGAAACTTTGATTCAAAAATCTCTTTATTAAATGTTTTAAATGGTTTTTGAAAATGGTTTGATAAAGCATTGATTATATCAATATCCTAAAATAATATATTGTGATTATACTGTGGAAATGATATCCTTCCATTATTCTTGTTTTATGTGGTACGAATATTTTATGATTATTGGGAATGGTTTATGTATATGGTTTGTTCCTTGATAAACCTATGGCGGGTTAGCCCGAGATAGCTCTCCGATGCATTGGGTAACCCGATGGAGGTAAATGTGAATGTTTCACCTAAGCGATTTAGTGAATATAATATGATGGGTATTCCAACATAACTCCCTATGTAGTTGTGATAGCTACAATGTAAGTATGTTTTTCATTCCATAAGTTACCTTTATGATTTATGATTTTTGTGTGTTATTCATAATTATTTTGATTTCATGAGGTATGTTATGATTGAAAATTATGGTTTCATTGATTAGTATTTATTGATGGGTTAATGTTTCCTTTTGTTATTTTATAGCCCTTACTGAGCTTTTTGTTCACATCCCAAGTTTTGAAATGTTTTTCACAGGAATTAAAGATGAATAGGGTCAAGGATGGGATCAAGGAAAATTCATGCAGTCTAAAAGAACAAACTAGACATGACACTTTTTTTCAATAGTTTTTATTTTATGAAAAAAATGAAAACTGGGTAGAAGTGTCTACTTTGTAATTTTTAGAGATGTAATGTAATAGTTATGTCCTAATACTCTAAAACCGTAAACCTAAAAATATCCTCAATTTGAATTATTAATTTAATTCTAGATTATGTAATGTTTTAAGTCTGGTTCCTTATAGTTCATATCATAAGTCTGTTTAGACAACTTTAGGGATTATGAGTTTTCATTAGACACACGCTTAGTCCCTATTCCTATTATTTTAGTTAAAGCCATTTTTTATAACTTTTCCAGATCAAGTAATTTCTGTTAAAATGGAAGGAGGAGGATCTCAAACAACATTCATATCTCTTCCTAATGTCTTGCTTTCAATAATTATTGCAAAGTCATGTTCATATGATTGTGAAAATTTTCTACAATTCAACTCACTTGCAAGCAGTTGTTTGAGATATAAAACTCCTCCACAATACCTAGATATCATTTTGTATCATGGGTTGTATTTAATCAAATCCATTTTTCACAATATTCTCATATTTTTAAGAAATGTAAATATTATCAAGGCATTTTCAAATATTTTACCTTATCTCAAGATTTTGAAGCATATTATGATTTTGAAAAATGTGCTGAATAAGGAGACCCATGCGTAACCTATTTATATTTTCTTTTACAATATAGTCTCTCGGCACATACTAATGGTATTTTAAAAAGACCATTAATTTAATGTTTCAACACAAATTCGGTCTGACTATTTTATAAAAATCATGTTTTGTCATATTTTTTGAAATTATATGTCATACATGATTATTTTTTGAAACTTTTTTTCTATGAACACCCATATGGACCAAGTTGAACAATGTTTTTTTAGATGAAGGAAGAAAATTATTTTGAAGGATCTCTAAATATTTTTTGTAATGCATTGACCTTCTACCTACGTGAACAAGATGATGATGAAACCATATGGACACCATGATCAATGTATGATGTTCTTTCTATTGGGAATAGATTTATTTTATCACATAAGGGTGAAAAAATGATAATATATAAGATGTTAAGGTCTTAGTGTAATGGGATGAAAATGAAAGGTATTATAAAACCTTTGATTTTTAAATTTATTAGGGTTATTTATTAGTTTTATAAAAAGGAAAACTTATAATATTGGTGAAAACCTTTCATGTATAGAAAGGCCACAGGAATCAATCCCACAACTGAAGGGAGACAAGGGCACATCACCTACCACTGTCCTATATGAAGTACCAGGTTAGTATGACTTATTATTTTAAGTTAAAAGATTTTATGGATCAAGAATAAGTTGATTTGTGGAACTTATGTTTTATCAAATGGATATCCTTAATATTGGAAAATGATTTGGTGATTATGTGATAAAGGATATTTTAGGATATTTTTTCTCTTTTAGAAAAATTATATGATTAAGGGAAATAGAATACTATCGGATCTCATTTATGGAGTAATGGTTGAAATGTTATTTTGGAAGAATCTATGTTTTTATTGTAAACATATGACGATTTGGTTTATTTATAGAAATGATTAACCTATCATGGATAATATGAGAATAGGTTAATTACTCTTTAGTATGAAAATTTAAGAGTAATTGATGTTATTTGGATATAAATGTTATCATTTATCTTAGAAGACTATGTGATTAAATCCTTCATATATTTGGGTTCCAATATTAGTTTGGATTACTTTGAATAATTTTATAAATATTTTTTTATTGTATGGTCTTTATTGAACTTTGGATATTATTTGAAAAATTTTGTAGATTAAGATTAGTTTTTCTTTTTTTAAAAGATTATCCTTTTTGGGGATTATCTGATCTTGTAATACCATTTTGGTTTTGGTTAATGTCTAAAGACATGCGAAAAATGTAGTTCATATTTTGTAGATTATGTGATTTTCTAGAAGTGGATTATAGTGCTTCCAATGTGAACAAGTAATCTGGAATACTCATCGTTTGCAGAAAAGATGAGTTTGTGGAAGAAATATAGTTAAGGATGAAAGTATACATGTAAAGTAAGTATGTTTCCTTATGTTCTTATTAAAGATCTTAAATAAATTCCTCAACTTTATGAAAATTAATTTAAAACAAAAACATTGTCAGTTAGCTTTTCCTACTGGTGAATCAAATATTGTTTAACCCTTCACGAGTTTGTGATTTTCTAATGGTTAAATTTCTATTATTCATGTTTTCTACCACTATCCATCAAACCTTGATGGGTTTTTTCCCTTCTATATCCATGTTTTCCTATATGTAATCCTAGTGTGGGCTATATTGAGTAACCATTGTATTTTTTTCTTTCTTTTAAAGTGATATTTTTATTTACTTCTTTTCTGATTTGGGACTTTCAATGAAGTTTCCATGCCCAATTTTAAAATTGCGAGGATGAAATTCCCAAAAGGGGGGGAGGATGTAACATCCCAGGTAAATAAAGAGTATAACATTTTCATATTTACTAATATTTATGAATTAAATATTAATTTTACTTTAAATAAGATTCTATGTTCGATGGCGTACTCGATACGCAACAATGGGTATCTCGGAAATCTTACATTGCACAAAAAATTGAGTTATACTGAAAAAAATAATATAATAGTATTATTATTTCAAATGGTAGTTAACACATAGACGTTGTATTGGCAGGAATGAATAGATCTAACTAAAACATGATTCTATATTATTTTTAAATGTTTTTACACTTATCTAATAAAATTTAGTGGCTTAAAATTTGAATGAATATAATTTTAAGCATAAATACTCTAATATTCATTAAAATGTCGATTTACCGCCTTTTGATGGTGAACCCTCTTTAAATATAGTTTTTTTGTCTTTTATAAATTATATTTGACAAAATAAAATTATTTTCTATAAAAGGGACATCAAAATTATCTTTTGGTAAATTTTTGGTATTTTTATGATACAATTCATTTTTTTAATGAACAGTGAAAATAATGTATTTAAATTCAAAACTGCCTTTTAATATAATATATTTATAAGGTTAGATTATATTTTTAATTGGTTTTAAATATTAATTATATTATGTTTTTACACTTTAATCTAATGTTGGTCATTGGAAGTAATTTCACTTTGAAATTGGATATAAATAAGTGTCAATATTTTGATAGTTATTGTTTCTTAAAAAGACATTTTTTTTGTTTTGACAGTATGAATTAATATTAAATTAATTTCCACCACTTCTTTGTTTTGAATTTTTAAAAATGTAATCCATATTTAGAATCAGGAGTTCCAAATTTTTTAAATAGGTAACTTTTATTTTTATACAATATGAATATATACTTTAGTAAAAAAATTATTTACCATGGCTAAAGTGTAAACCTATTAAATAAGAGTAACAAAATATTATTATAATAATATAAAATTATCATAACATGTGTCTTATTCCTATTGGTTAATAAATTTACGATCATGGGCATCCTTGGGTTGATTTTGGATCCCCATGGAGCCATTTAATAGTGATAATGACACTATATAATAATTAATTTAAAGTAAAGACAAATATGAATTAAACATATATCTTTTAGTAAATAAATTCTTACATGGGGTTATATAAGTTATCAATTAGACTATAAATATTAATTAGAAATATAAAAAAAAATCCAACATCATTATATTTTTTTAGACATCAAATAAATAAAAATATTTATGACATAATAATGATGCAGTGTTTACCTCATTAAAGAATGATTTAAATAAATAAGATTATAAAGATTAAAAAATAACCAAAAACTATCCAATTATTATTGGATGATTTTATTTCTAACATGAGTCATTTTATCTTTGAAATCAATGAGTTTTGAACCTTTTGGAACTGAATATATGTTTATAATAAAATAATATTTTCAAATTTTCCTAAAGAGCCCCTCCCCCCCTTATAAAAACCCACTTCTAACCCATTCCTCACACCTCTCAAGCCCCTTGGCTAGTCCAAACTCAAACTAAATAAGCTCCCCACATCCCTATCTTCCTCCTAGAATCCGTAAATTAGGCATAAGGCACTTCAAGAAATCTTTTTGGTTCAAACCAAAGGGAGTTACCCGATTGAATGGTAACGTCTTCTTTTAAGTTCTTTTCTTTTATTTTTCTTCTCCAACCCCCTAAACTCTATTTATTAATTTATTTAATAACTAAACCATTATTCTAAATATAATATTTTGCTTTTATGATAAGTATTAGAACTACACTTACACAAACCTCCATCCAATGGGTAAATAACATTTTTTTCTGTGGATGGGGAACTACTACCTCACGAAAGGATGATTGTTCAATCTTCTCCTACCACCTCTCATGGTGGCCATTGCGATGGCACTATATTTATATATTATATATATAATGTTTATTTTTTCTCTATTTTTCTGTATTTTTTATTTCCAAATATACGTTTATACTTTACAATATGTGTAAATAAGATAATTTCATTTGAGGAAGTGTGGGCTACCGCCCCCTCAAGGTGATATGATTCATTCATGACATACATGGAACATATAAAGGATGATGTTAATTAAATTATGTAACATATATATATATATATATATCATATTATATTATACTATAATTATAATATACCTATGTATCATTATGTTTTCATTCTTTTAAATATGAAATAGAAATGAAAGTAGCGTTCATGTGTACGTACAGCTTACCGTCTCCATGAACGTTGCATTTCATTTCATATCTCCAAATGTGATGTAATAGTATTAATACATACATATAATATATATATATATATATTATATATATGATATCTTAATCATGAATATAATTATAGAGATAATGAGCTTTTGACAACAAGAACAACATGTAATTATAAGAAGTTCATTTTAGACTCAAGTACCAAATATCGACAAACCAACCATTATTAACTTAAATGATTGAATAATGTTTATAACATGGTAAAAAGTGATATTAAAGGAATAATAAACTTGAAAATGGTTCTTAAGAATTTATAAATTTTCTTTATCTTATTATTCTAGAGATTAAATAACGAACGGCTCAAGTCCGACATGGGGTAAAGGATTTCTTATCTCACTTTTAATTCCGTGAGAATTCCATTGTTTGCCACTTATTTGTTGAATGTGGTGTATTTTGTTCTTCCATTTGATATATATTATCATGATTATCTTTTATATTCATTGTATTCTATAATTCATATGGTGGTTATTAACATTTGGTTACACGACTTGGTTGATTACAACGTGGTAAGGGGTTGTCAACTCACTTCTTATTCCAGTGAGATTCATGCTATATTGCCACTATTTCAATTTGGGAGTGTATTTACTGCACATTATTGTACTCTTTGTGTAATATAATTTCATTTATGGGTATCTACATCAACATTTTATGATTTTTCTTTCTTGGGGTGTATATTTTGTATCTTACCAAATCGGTAAGGGAACCTTTCACCCTCCTATTTTTAAAAGACTTATTTTTGTTATGTCTTTTAATTTACATTTTATTATGTTGGGATATGTTCTTATACATAATTATTGATGTAAATTTTATTATCATGTCATGAGATACCATTTTCTCTCTTATGAGCTCATTTTCTGAATTTTAAAGTGATGTCGTTAGGCTGTCGAATTTCTATAAGGGAACTTCATCACCTAATTTCTATTCATTGGGTTATACTTCTACATATAGATTATGTCATGATATGAATATGTGTGAATAACCTATAACATTTTTACACTAAATATCCACTTATATTGGGTGTATTTATATTTTTCACACATAATTATGTCATTTATTTATCCTTAATATAAAGAAATCATCTTTACAAAGGATTTTCTCTCAATTTACATTACATTGAGACTTCATTATTGTTATGAACCAATTCACTTTTATATGGTGTATATACTATCCTTTGTAATATTATATCCTGAATACCTTTATTCTCATGATACTAATAAATTTTGATTAAATGTTATTCGTGAATTATTTGTATTCAAGCATCTCTCATTTGTTTAATAACTCCTTAACTAAAATATTGTTTTAATGATTTATTCTTCTAAATCATTCTCATTAATGTCAATTTTTTAAAAATGGTTTTAAGGATTTATTTAAATGGACATTAATGTTTTAAAAATTTAATACCTTTAAAAGCTTCAATGTTATATGGGACACTTTGATTCATAAATCTCATTATTAAATGTTTTAAATGGTTTTTTAAAATTGTTTTATAAAGCATTGATTATGTAAATATATTGAAATGATATATTGTGATTGTAAAGTGGAAAGTTTATCTTTAATTTATTCTAGTTTAATGTGTTATGAATATTTAATGATTATTGGTCTTTGTTTATATATACGAGTGGTTTAGTGGTAAACTTGGGGCGGGTGAGCCCGAGATAGCTCTCAAATGCATTGGGTAACGTGATGGAGGTAAACATGAATGTTTCTCCTAAGAGATTTAGGGAATATACTATGATGGGTATTCCAAAGTAACTCCCAATGTATGTATGATACTTACAATGTAAGTATTTTTTATATACCACAAGTTACCTTTATGATTTATGATTTCTGTGTATTATTCATAAATCTTATGATTTCATGAGGTATGTTATGATTGAAAAGTATGGTTTCATTGATTTGTATTTATTGATGGGTTAATGTTTCCATTACTTATTTTATAACCCTTAATGATATTTCTTATTCTCATCCCAAGTATTGAAATGTTTTTCACTAGAATTAAAGGTGAATAGGGTCAAGGATGGGATCAAGGAAAATTCATGCCGTCTAAAATATGGAACAAGACATGACTCTTTTTTTCAAGAATTTTTATTTTATGAACAAATATAAAATGAGTAGAAGTGTCTACTTTATAATTTTTATAGATTTAATGTAATAGTTATAGCATAATTATCTAAAACTCTAAACCTGAAATGATTCTCAATGTGAATTATCTATTTAATTCAGGATTACGTAATTCTTTAAGGTCGAGTCCTTATAAGTAATAAGTGTTTTGTATAGGGTTTGGTCAAGCTATGGGGATGAATGTGGTCCATAAAATATATACATTAAATAAACTATTGAAACATTTATGTTGTATTTTAAATCTTTTCTTTTGGTTTAACCCTTTTATAAAATAATTGTATCCTTATCAGTGAAAATGACTTTTCAATCATAGAGGTTTATAATTACACATATAGGTTCATTATTTTATCATAAATGGACAAAGAATAAAAATTTTGACTATTTCTATTCTACTTTTCCTCATTCAATATTTTTATTCTTTTTAAAAAATTTAATAAAATATTATTATTTATAAAATTTCAATGATATCATTTTTTACTATATTTATTTAATTTGGATTTAAGGACATCAAGACAATTATTTATTTATAATATCTACATATAAAAAATATCTAATATTTCATATCTATGAATATAATTTGTGGATCATTGCATTTCAATAAAAATATTATTTTTAGAGTTTAAAAAAAATATTTTATTTCTCTATAAGTTGAATTATAATTGTGTCATTATTGTATAAGAATTTAATCTAATTATATCATCACTAAAATATTATAATAAAAAACCATAAATTAATATTGTATCCCTAAATAGAGAATTTATATCCATACATAAGTTTTTTTATCCCTCTCATAAAATATTATTTATATTAAAATCCTTGGTGTTACATTTTTTACATTATATTTACTTTAAATAATATAAATGTTATAATTTAAAGAATATGGAAAGAAACTCTCAAATTTTTTATTGATGAAAAAATTGTTAATAAAATTAAAAAATATTATTTATTTATGTTTTAGAGAGAGTATAAGGGCTTATTACATTTTTTTTAACTTTATTACATGAGTTACCCTTTACTAATGTGATAAATTTTACCAGTTACTATTCATAATGCCGAAAAAATCAGTAGATTTTTTCCCAATTTTGGACATCATGATTCCAAATATAAACTACATATATTATGATTTAATTTTATTATGTGTAATAATTTTATATATGATAAATATTTAAAACATAATGAAAAGGAGTTTGAAAAATCAATTCAAATCTTAAAAATTAAATTACATCGAAATCATAATTGTTTTTTATTCAAATAAATGTATTTTAAATAACATGTTATATAATTTACTTTATAAACAAATATAAAATATAATGTTACATTTTAATTAGTTATTTTATTGAAAATAGATTACATTATTTGACAAATCATTGGTTTTCAATATCAATTATAAAGTAAATATTTTTATAAAAATACCAAAATTTCTTCATACGCTAATTTTGATATGTTGATTGAAAAAGATGGATCAATTTAAAAAAATTAAATTTATAAACATTGATATTTTTTAATCAAATTATTTAATAATACTACATTTATGATGAAAAATCCTACTATAATTGGAGGTAAACATCATTAAAAAAAGTTTTTACTTGAAATTTACAGAATATCACCTCATGTATAGAGTTTTTTAGTTATTAAACATAATTTCATCAGTTTTCCATGTCTCCTCTTTCTAAAAAACGATTTCTCTAAAAATATTATTGGAAAAGTGATGTAATTCCTCCAAACTTGTTTTCTAGTGTCAAAAATCATGATGGTGTCTTCACATTACAATATATATGGTTCTAATTATATTTCCTCATAGGTGAGAACATTCATTGGATATATCATGTAATTAAATAATAAAGAGATATTGAATACATTATAATCAATATAGATGTTGAGTGTAATTTCCAAATAGTAATCAATAGTTCAAATTCATTATATACTTTAAAAAGGTATGATATACCTATAGCTATGTTTTACATTCTTCTCAATCCTTGTAACACCCCTCTAGAGGGATATATTTAACATAATGTGATATTAGACATTAAATTACAAACCATTCCTCTGTTTGTTAGAATATCTATGTTTACTTCTTTGGTAATCTTTAATATGGGTTTGAATTGTCTTCACCACATCCATTGGATCCTAAATACGTTTTAGGACCCCATGATTTATGTAACCATCCATATTCCAAGAAGTTGGAGTATAACATCTATTTCCATATCATTCTTCTGATGACACTGTTTGACTACAAGAATGGAATCTATTATTATAACAAACTCCACCAATGGGGAAAAATGACCCAACATACCTTGAATTCCAAGTGAGAATAACCTAAACATGTCTTATAAATTTTGAATAGTTCTTTTGGATTTTCCATTGGTTTGATTGTGATAAGATGTGCTCAAATGTATCTGAGTATCTAGATACTACGAGACACTTTCCTACAATATCTATGTAAATTATGGATAAAAATCAGATGCAATTGAAAGAGGTAAACCATGAATTTTTATTACATAATTAGTGTATAGTCATGAAATGTTATCATGATACAAATCATAAATTATATTGAATAAATGTGATATTTGGAAAGGTAATAAATCATAGCCCATATTGAATAATTATTTCTATTGTTTATTAGTAATCTAGTGAAAATGACCATATTAATATCACCCCACTTCTATATATGAATAGTTAATGGTTTTATGATTCATATAGTATGTTTTCTTTAAGCTATAAACAATTGAGAAACCATACTTCTTGACACATAGTCATCAATTTTCCACTTCATGTTATCCCACAAAAAATGTTCATTCAAAACAATATACATCATGATTTTACCATAGCGTATATAGAAATTTGAAAATTGAGTGTCAAAAAATAATTCCATTTTAAAAATTGGTATAGTTATAATACTTAGCCTCTTTTTAAATTTTATAACTCCATATTTATATAAAATGTCTAAAATTCTTCAATGATTCAAATCATTAAGGGTCTTGTGATTTTTATGTCTTCATGCGACGAATATTTATGTAATCCAATAAATAAGGTATGTAATTATTTTTTAAATGGAGTTATATTTCTCCTTAATAATTACCATATCATTCTTTAGTAAATCCCATAATATCGGATTGTTATCACCAATCCTTTTAGTTAGGTCTCCATGATATTTTTATCTTAATGAATTTTCAATCATAGTTTCCTTCCTTGGGTTATATCATATTGAGAAATCTTTTTCCAAGAGTATCTTGTGCAATTTTTCTTTCTTCATATTAATAAATTTATATAAAAATATGTATTTTTGGTACTTATATTCTTTAAATATATCACATCAATGACCATAAATATATTTCATCAATATCTATTGAGAAAAGATTGCAGCTTGCAACTCAAAATCATGATTCGAATGTTTTTGTTCATGAGTCTGTAACTACCATGATAAATATTCAATAAATTTTCCCTTATAAATAAAGAAATAACCATTACCCTTCATCTACCCATAATTATATATCACAAATACATCATTTAACAATGGTACAATCCAAATCATGGAATTCACCAATCTGTACTTCAATTATATAAAATTTTCTTCAAATTCTCTTTTCCATGTTATCATAACTACATTACATGTAATATAAGGTAATGGATTATCCCATCATGAGCTTTTTAAAAAAATAGTTGATATAATATTTCTAATATGATGAAACTATGTCTATTTTTTTGGTCTATTGTTCTAGTCCATTTTTTGGATTCTTTTTTCTTTGATAGATCTTGTGAGATTCCATCCCTTGAGATGATATGACCAAGAAAATAAAATCAATGAAGCCCTCATTAAGACTTTATATATTTTCTATACAACTCATTTCTTATATGATTATCATGAATGGTCTGTAAGTGATTCTCATAATCCTCATAAATTTTATAGTAAACTCATATATCATCAATTAATACCCCATAAATTTATTTATATATTTATTCAATACAATATTCATAAGATCTATAAAATTAGCGGGGTAATTATTCAATCGAACTTCCATATATTTAATCTCTTAATGTTCATGAATTCTATGAAATAATATTAATATTTCCCTAGTAAATCAATTAATATTCAATGTAAAAAATCATAATTATATATGGTTTATTGTTTAGGAAATAATCATATCCACAATATTTATAATATGGGTATTTAATAGAAATTCATTATCTAATGATCACATGACAATATGAGATTCTAGATAATCTCAACGAACATTAAATTACCAATTGATAAATGATAACCATCAATTAATTGGAAATATAGGTTTTTTAATAAAACATATCCATTGGGGAAATAATGAAAATGGAAGAGATATATTAAAATATTAGTACATTAAAGTTATTTTTTTGTAAAATCATTGATAAATTATTGAAAAATATATGATCATAAAATATTTATGGTAGAGGGAAAATTTGTTAACTCCATTTATGTTAAAAATAATTACATTGTAATTTATGTAAATAAATTCAAAAAAACACGCTTTAAAAAACATTAGAAATATTCCATTAACTAGTAAAAAGAAAAGGGTAAAATAAAATGAAATTATTAATTCATTTGATTAAATTAAATGAAATTTATTTAAAAATTTAATAATATTGATTGTTTGATCATTAGTGATATAAATTAGGACTAGAGGGGGTGAATATTAATTTTAAAAAATATAATGAAAAAAACCATAGTATATAAAATTGAAATCTATAGTGGAAATAATTTTCATGAAATAATTTTGTTGTGGAAATAAAAATAAAGAACAAAATATTAATAGTCATTAGGATCACAAATATCTTAGTCCACTCCTCAACCTACTCTACCCCATGAGTGTACTAGTACCCATTAATAACCTCTCTTTTATATGTATGAGAACTTTGTTATAGACTTTGACTTTTAAATAACCAGGAGCCACAAACTGTTCTATTATAGGAGACCAACATAGTTTGTTTACCTAACTATTGATTAGGAAACAGACTTTATAGATCATTTTAGGTGGTTGAAAACCCATAGATAAAAATAATTTCTTTTTATGGGTAATTCATAAACCATACACAAATAAATAAAAATAGAAATAAAATATTACATGAATAAAAACTAGTACAAGAAAATTAGAATATGATCAGATATGTTAAACATGTTGAATCTAGTTGATCATTAGTCACTTGGAATGAAAACATTTTGAAGTTTAATTCCTTTAATGATCACATATAGAGTACATATGTAGCAGAAGTTCATGATAAATTAGAGTAGAAAGAATGTTGAAGTTGTATCTCAAGTGTAATGTAGAAAAATCTACAATAGTGTTATTTTATTCTTTAAATATATATATCATATCATTAAAAAATATATTATACTATCCTATCGTTATACAATATCTTAATGGAACATTTTAGATAATAAAAATGAAATAATATGACTGTTACTTTCATTTTTTAGAGACACACATAATATCATAGAGAAAATGGTATTTAAATTTATTCATTAAATATTATTAATAAAAAATTAATATTTTATATATTACAATTTTAAATATTTAATGATTAAAAAAATGAAATAAAAAAATATACATGTAGTTTATACAGACAAACAAATGTTAAAAAAATTGATCATGAAATGACTTTTAAATTAAAATCATATGGGTACATAACATAATGCTATAGTAATTTTGTACACCCTTTTACAATCATCATTCAATATAAAATAATAAAAAAATTACAAATTTCCTTTTTTAATAACATCAATTGAAATAAATAATGAAAAACTTATAATAAAAATTTTAAATAATGGGGGATCATTGATCCACCGTTCAAACAGATAGTGGTGGTTGATTTTTTCTACAGGTAAAAACAGGGTGTAGTGAATTAATTTTGTTGCTTCTAAAAATAGAGAGCGGTGGTAGTCTAATAGTGGAAAATAATGAATATGTCAGTATTTCACCTTCATTTAAAAAATAATATGAGGCATTAAAAGAAGTATACATGCCAATGGGAATCAAAGGATTCAATATATTCAATAAAAAAATTCCACTATAGGTTGTCTAATAGTGGCTCATGACCTACCATTGGGGATTTCCCATACTGACTCATGACCTACCACTAGATATTTTCCAAAGGTGGAAAATAGAAATATAATTGGATGAATTGAAATTGTTGAAAATAGTAAATATTGTTGATGTAAATGTTGATGCATAATTTAAAAAAATATTGAGATAAAAAATAAAAAAACAACATTAAATAGGATCTATAGCTTACTACATTCGATAAAATAATAAATAGGTCATGAAGGATAATCAATAAGATTATTCCATGACTTTGTATAGAACAGAAAAATAAATATCAATTGGTGGATTAAAAATGAGTCCCCAAATAATTGCGATGATGAGTAAAACCGACTCACAATTGATGTCAAATAGTGACTCAAGACTCACTGTTTATGTCCAATAGTCTATCATGAATTGCCTTTGATGTCCAACGGTGGCTTGTGACTCATCTTGGATTTGAAACATTAAGTAAAAAAATGACTCACCATTATAGTGTAACTGTGTCACTATGTAGAAACCACTAAAAGGGGAGGTTATGTACCAGGGAAGAACCTTGATTAGAGGCGAGACGTAGGAAGATAAAAAAAGTAGTTGAGCTACAATTTTCTCGAGAGAATATGAAAAAGTGATGTCAAAAAATGAGACAAATTTTTAGGCCTGAAGTATCTCGGTTAGATTCATTTGATAAATTTTGAAGGTTACTAGTAAAATGTAGAGTAACAGACCACTTGGGAAGATGAATGAAATCTGAAGAAGGAAAAACATGTGGGAGTTCAAATGTGGAATGGCAGAAAACATTGAGATTAGAATATTTATAATGAACTAATCTTATGGATGATAACATATCCATAATTTTATGTTTGGATGAACAGTTAAAATGAACCCCCATCCCACATCGATTTAGTGAAGTATAGGATGATCAATATAACAAAAAATTAGTGATGATCCACCATTTGAACTGGCTGCAGGGGTCAAAACATTTTCCCACTCTGAAGATTCATGGGACTATAGCCTAATGGAAGACCTTTACAAAACAATTTGTGATCCACATTCATTATAAAAGGTCTGACATGCAATGAGAATGCACTATACACAATGATCTCTATATCCTTCATATGGTATGCATGTGTTGGGCCTTCCCATGTGGTTGACCTAATGGGTCCCCTATGTGGTTGAACGATAGACTAAGTATCTCACAATGATATCCTAATTTTTTTTATATTATTATAAATATATATTAATCATAATTAAACCAAGAAAATTCTATTATTAAAACATGAATAACAATAATATAATTACCTAACATTTATTAGATCTTTCAATAAATAATATTAATTAATTAAAACACATGGGAATATAATAAACATTAAAATTTTGATAAAATGTTAATGGAGAAAATTATCCAAAAATAATAATACTATTATGGTGTTAGAGATATTTTTAAATACTAATAAAATCCCCCTTTAAGTATATTAAAAACCAGAAGTTTTATTAAATTTTCAACAAAAATATTTTTCTTTTTGAATTTTATCATTAGAAACATTAAAATAAAAAAGGGACTCCTTTTATTCTAAAAAACATATGTTATTAGTGACATAGTATAATATTATTATGTGTGTAAAAAATAGATATAATATTCAAATATAGTAGAATTATGAGAGTGGAAAAGTTTAACGATGCAATTTTAGTTTTATCAAATTATAATTTAACCAAATTACTAAATAAAGTTCTATTTAAAAAAAATTGAAAAAAATCAGGCTAGTGATTATTCTATCATGGATTTTAAGATATTAACATACCCAATTCAAATTTCATCTTTTCAAATTTAAGAAAATATAAGGGTTTTATGAAAATATTAGCTACTAGTGTTTCAGTAGGAAGAAAATCTTGGAATATATCACCTATATTAACATGATAACTATGAAAATGAAATCTAAAATATATATATTAAGATATATATTATTTTAGAGGGTTTTTATAAAATGAAATATATCTTGATTTATCATAGTAAATAGGAATTTTTATGAAAACTGATATTGCAATATTACGATGTTTATTTTATCCAAACACTATATGACTAGAAACTAGCAACCTAAACATATTCAGTATCTTCTATTGAATGTGATAATAAATTTTTTCATAGAGTACTATTAAATTATACTTTTTCTTAAAAATTGAAAGATACCTACAATGATTTTTTGATCAAATCTACACCCACCAAATTCAGAATCAGAGTAAGAAAGAAAATCAAAACAATTCTCATTAGAATATAATAGTCTAGTATAAATAATACCCCCGATAAGTCTAATTACTCTTTTATCATATTTATGGTTAATTTATTTGGGGTTTGACTGAAACCTAACACAAAATAAAACTGATTACATGATGTATTTTCTAGAAGTATTTAGGTATAATAGTATTCCTATCATGACACTATACTGTTTAATATCAACAATCATACAATAATTATATATGTCTAATTTGGAATTAGTGCTCATTATTATATTCATAGTTTTAATATAATCAATTCCAAATATATTTATAATTTATTATGAATACTTGGATTTATTCAAGAAAAATCAATATTTCCTTCCATTGCTTTTTATACGCAGAAAAAATTATAGTTATCCCATTAAGCCCCTATCAAATTCACATGAAAATGGATTAGAAAAATAACTACAGATATATTCATTTATTGATACAAATAATATATCATCAACATATATATATTTATAATCATTATATCACATGAAACTCATTTTATAAACAAGATTGTATTAACCATACATTTAACCAAAATAATTTTTTAATAAAAACTATGTAAGCCTTCCATTTATAGATCTTAAAGGTGGTTTTAGATCACCTAAGGATGTATTATATTTAAAAACCTGATTTAATACATTATTATTTTCAGATATATAGGATTTTCAAATATAGACTTCCTATGAAATAATTATATTAAAAAGGAAATTTTTACACCCATTTGAAATAATTTGATGTTTTGAAAATTAGAAAATTCTAATAGGATTAAAATTTATGTTATCCTTTTAATGGGGAAAAATAATATTATATTTCAATTCCCTCTTACCAGGAAAAACATTGGGCAACTATCCTCACTTTATTTTGAAAATTTATTATATCCTCCTCAAAATATTTAATAAAAATCCATTTATTTCAAATAATAGGTTTATCTTTTGGAAAAGAGACTAAATACCAAAATTCATTCATTTCATTTTTTCAGGAATCTTTATGCATAAAATTATTATAATTTGAATCAATTAAAGAATTTACATCATTGATAAGAAATAATTCACCAACAAAATATGAATTGGAAAAGTATAGTAAAAAATTATTTTCCTGTTTGAATTCTAGAATCAAATATTAAATATATTTTTTCAATAGGGGGGACCATTAAAAGTTTTAAATTCATTTGGATCGGTTTGAGAAGAGATACGCTCCCCCTAAACTAATGCCTTATCATTATAATTGTCCTTTTATTCACTATTTTTTAATTCTCCAATCTCATCATTTTCATTTTTTGATTTAGAATACTTCTTATTATATTTTTTTCATTAAACTTATATTTCACATATTCTTCAACAACAATTTTTTTCTTTCGGAGAAATATTTAAGATTTAATATTGTTGGAATATTATAAATATCCCTTATAAAAATTAGAGTCAATATTTTCTAAATAATATTTTTTATTTAAGATAAATACTTTATCTATAAAGACCCAAAAATAAACAAACATTTGTTTTAAACCCATTAAAAATGTCATATGTGTATTATTTCGGAAATATATAATTAAAAGTCTATTTAAAACATGGAAATATATTTTTACAGCATCCATCCAAATTTATTTAGGTATGTTAAATTCAATTAGGTTAGAACTATCCATTTTTTGAATAGATATATTCTTTATTTCTCCCACATTTCTCTAATGTGGTGTCCTATGTGATGAGAAAAATGTTTATAATCATTTTATTCAACTATTTTTAAATTATACATTCAAATATTCTCCACCTATATCACTTTTTAAAGAGATTATTGAATAATTTTTTAAATTTTTAAAAAGCTAACAGAAATCAAATAAATTGATAATATTTAATTATTATTGTATAAGAACTATATCCATAAAAATCTACTATAATCATCTAAAATTAAAAATTCATATTTTTAGCACCAAAACTAGTTGGTAATATAGGTCTAATCAAGACATGATGTAATATTTCTAAACATATATAAGTAATAATATCATTGATTTGTTTAAATATTTTTTTTTGATGTTTAACTTTTAAATTGGAAGCACACATGAAGTACATACTTGTATGTTACCTTGGTAGTTTAAGAGTCCATTTGCGGTTTGAAAATTAATTCAAAATTCTAAAATTTTCTTGCCCAAGTCTCCTATTCCACAAAAATTTAATACTCTTCTACATCATTAAAACACTTAACCTTATGATTGGTTAGACCAGAAATATCAATAGTAAATACATTTGGTTTTCTATTTAATGAAAATAAAACTATTTTTTACACAATAGTACGTTTAAAATTTTCATATTTAACATTTATTCCTTCACCACACAGTAGTGATAAAATTATAACATTATGTTTGAGACCAGCTACATAAAATAAATTTGAAATAATAAATGTTTTAGAACAACCAACTTCAACCATACTTTTAATCTAGCCTTTAGAGTTGTCTCCAAATTTGACAAGGACCCCATCATAAGAATTAAATGAAAAAACACTGAAATATCAAATGTCATGTACCTAGACAATAAATTGTATATGTATCACAATTCATTGATACATATGATGCAGATTTCATGAAATTAAACAATCAGGTAGATTAATTTGTTACCAATGAAAACTTGTGTCCAACTGGATTAGTAACAGAAAACATAGGCACCCAAATTGATTTAAAGAATTTATTAAGGAGTTGATTAGAAAATAAATCATTAGCAATGAAAGATATA
Source organism: Viscum album (assembly GCA_963277665.1). Lineage (NCBI taxonomy): Eukaryota > Viridiplantae > Streptophyta > Magnoliopsida > Santalales > Viscaceae > Viscum > Viscum album. Next base: position 604,035,095 of record OY728139.1, on the reverse strand, counting down.
ATATTCCCAAATTATTGTTTAAATCATAGCGAACACTCATTCAAAAAATTCCATTTCATTATATATTTAAAAATAATTACACTTCAAATGCACCCTTTTGAAATTTTAACAAATATAATCATATTTAAATTTTGTTTAATAGCATTGTATCCAAAACCATACATTTTATTTTCTGGATTCATTAAATAAATAATCTTATCTTATTGGATGTTCCCCTTTAGAAAAGTTTATAAATCCTCATTAATATTAACAACACCATTATTCAAATCCATATTTTATTTTCCTATAGTATGTAAGTTTTTAATGAAAACATCATTAGTTGTAGTAGGTTTGTAGATTAAATTTTTACTTTCATGCATTAATTTTTTACCTTAATTTTATACTTTATTTAAGTAATAAAAAACAATATTAAAACTCTTATCTTTATCTTTATCATTTACAAAAATAATTGTTTTCATTCCTTTCATTTTCCTTTCTAAGTTTTATCCAATCATAATTACAATCCATTTATATTTATCACTCTATGAAATATATATTTTCATATGATCACATTCCCTTCTAATATTCACATTTTCTTTAATCAATTTATCATTCATGATTTTCTAATAATAATTATTTTCAATTATTCATAATCCATCATCGGGATGAGCCCATAAGGGGCACCGATCGCTAGGGTTATCTCATCGTCACCACCGCCTCCTTGCCTCGGATTGGCTCAGAGTTCCCTCTCGTGCTCCGTGGATTGTGGCAGTGGATCCCCTACTGTGAGGGTTTTCTGGGTTCGAAATCTATCTTCCTTGCATCGCTACCGGCCTACTCATTTCCTGAATCCTTTTCATTGGATAGAACTTCCACAGCGGCACGGTATTGGTCCATAGTCGAGCTCCACCTTCCGTGTCCTGTCGATCTCCCCGACTCCGGTGGGTGCGTAGGGTGGTTTGTTGTTCCTCTACGAGACAGGGTTCACGGCGATGAGATCTGGCTGTGAAGGGTCTTCCTTCGAGTGTCTGGTGAAGTTCTGGTCTCGCTTTTTGCAGTTTGTTTTTATTTTTTTGCCTCAGTTTCAGTTCTTTCTTTTTGGCTTGAATGGTTCTTGGAAAGATCCTCTCGTGATCAGAGTCGGTGATGTTGGGAGATGACATTGGTTTGTTGTTTTGCGATTTGAATTTTGTGTTTTCGCTCGGTTTGATTCTGGATTTTGGGAAATAGGATTCTGTGAAGACAGCAATGTGGAGGATCATTCGGATCATTTGTTGTCTCGGGTAGTAGATGGTTCAAGATCTTGAGGACTTGATTGGGATGATGATGGTTTTTCTTGTTGGTAGTTTTTTTGGTGATTTGAATTTGGTCTTGGCCCCGGTGGTCCGCAGCTCAAGGGTGTTTGCAACTCACTGTCTACAAGAAGTTGTTCCATAAGAGGTTCAGGGCATTTAATTCTTACTATTTCTTGGCTATTCAGAATCGGACGTTTGAGAGGGTATGGCTTCGGCCATCGGTACTAGTCTCATGCACTTTTGGATAGGATAGTTAGCCATTTTTCTATGAGATAGTGGAATTTTAACTTAATGTTTTTTGTTTCTGGGTGGTACGTCTTTCTTGTAGTGCGGGGTGTTTATGGCCTTCATCCCTTGGTCTGTTGGGGATTTTTTCTTGTCTAAGTCAATGATGTCGTGATGGGTTCCTCCTCAGCCCTTAAAAGGGGATTATTATCAATAAAAAAATTAATTTTCAGTCCATAATCCATCATCCATTAATTCTACATTTTCATTAAGGAATTTCTCTACTTTGGTATTTATAGAATCAGAAACTATCTCAGTTTAAATTAAAAAAAATTATGATCCACATTTGTAGGGATTATTTACATTGTAAATAAAGAATAATTTACCTCACATTGAATACCCATTATGTTATGATTCCTTGTATCCTTTTCACTTACATAATCACCACTTGAGTTAAAACTATCTGAACAGCCAAAACCTTAAAAAAAGATTGATTTTATTTTTCCCATTTATCTCTGTATTTATTTTGATGTTTGAGTTTAATGAAGTTAGACATTAAAAAACCTTTCATCATACCCTTACAACTGATTAATTCTAGAATATCATTATTGTTAGTAGAATTAACATTAATTAATTCCTTCCAAGACTTCCTCTTTAACTGACACATTCCTTCATTGTTTTTTACAAACATGAAAAATTTGTTACTGAAGTGAGACTCATCCTTGTAAATTTTCTAAAACTCATATTTAGAGGAATTAAATGTATCAATATGATTTTATTTAAATTTAATACCTTTTTTAGTAAAATACTCATCCATAATAGTTTTAATCTATAATAAAGTTCTAGCAGAGAGCCTCTTAATTTATTTAAAGTATACTCCTTAAAATTATTACTCTTATCAATTGAAACATTATACACATGTCATATTTTAGGAAGATATCCTAGTACACATTCCACTTGAGAAGTTTTTTCCAAAATGTCTCTAAGAGAACTCATACCATTATCTATACTAGTGAACTAATGGAAAATATGTTTTACGGATTCCCCATCTCCCATCATGAAGTCCCGGTATTCTACTCGATGCATTTCCAGATTGGTTCTCTTGAGTTTTTTAGTACCGTAATGTGTCACTTGAAGTATCCCCCATATATCCTGGGTAGTCATACAAGCTGAAACATGGATATATATAGTTCTATTATTTTAAAATTATATTTTTTAACATTACAATTCAAAACATATTTTACCAATTTATTACCTACCAGTGTCTCATGATCCACTTTGGGTAGCTAAAATGGCATGTCAATTACAATACAATGATCCAAAATAATTATTTCAGATAATATTACATTATATATTGCTATTATAAATAGTCACCCCCATTACAGAATGAAGGATTCTGTGTAATACATCCATGATTGACATAGACACCTACTATCTTAAAATAAAACATTGTTTTCTTCCCTAGGCTATTAAGTATAGGATACTAGGGTAGCATAGAATTAAAAATAAGTAACATAAACAATTATAGAGAATAATTATACTTTACGTAAGTTTTTATTCTATAATTAAAATTGGGGTAATGTAATTGATGGAAATTATTACAAGAGGTAGGGGTGAATAGTTAATATAAAAAATTTGGAGAGAGAAAATATCAGAGTTTATAAAATATAAATCTAATGTGAGTATAGAGTTCTTGAAATAATGTTTTAGAGGAAATAAAATAAAATATAACAATATATATAGTGTTTCATATCACAAAGATCATAGCACACTCCTTGAATTCATATACTCCTCAAATAGATTTGTAGCCACTAAGGACCTCAAATTTAATGGTGTGATAACATTATTACAAAAACTATATATTAGAAATCCTATAGGCACAACTGAGTCTTTTAATGAATATGAACATAGTCTATTTACCTAACATTTGGCCTGGATTCAAAAATAACTTCCTTCTAGGTGGTGGAATAACTATACATATCAATAATTTCTTTTTATGGGGAATATAATAAACCATACATGAAAAATACAAACTGAATGAAAATATTACATGGTTAATAACTAATACATGGAAATTTTCAGATCATCTGAATAGTCAAATATGTCGAAGCTCAATGATATATAGTCACATAGAAGGAACAAATGTTGATGTTGATGAAATTCTGTAATCACATGAAGAGTAATGAAGTTGCATAAGTTGATGAACAATTGAGAGTAATATGAATGTCTATGTTGTATCACAAGTGATGTGCAAATAAATATGTAATAACATTATTTTATTCATTGGACGTATCTCCCTAATCCTTTAAACCAATATCATCAAGGAACGTGTCCCTATCCAATATATGAAAAACACTTTTTGGAGAATAAAGATGGAATAATATAGCAATTACCATGGTTTGACAAATCCTCTATGAATAACCTATAAAAATATTATTTATATTTCTTCATTAAATATTAATAAAATAATTAACATTTAAAATATATAAATTGAAAAAAAAATTATAAAAAAAATTATGAAATAAAATTATAATCTCTTAGATTATACAGATAACAAAATGTTATTAAAATATAGAATCACCTAAATTTTAAACTACAAGAATAAGGGTACATAAAATAATTCTAAAAGTACTATTTCAACATTTTTACAATTATATTTCTACATAAAATAATAAAAAATTTACCAAAGTATTTATTTTAAAAACATAAATTGGAATAAGAAATAAAAAATTGAGGAAATAATTATATCAAACGGTGGATTACTGATCAACCATTAAAACAGAGAGTGATGGCTAATTTTCTCTATAACTAAAAATATTAAGCAATGGATTAATATTTCTGATGTTAAAAATAGATGTCAGTGGTAGTCCAATTGTTAAATAATGGTTATGATACTACAATTTCACATTTAAGAAAAAAATAATATCCAACCCAAAAAATATATTTCAATGACACTAATTATTAAAGGATTCAGGAGAAGTAATAAAAAATTCTATAATTATTTTTCCAAAGGTGAATGATGGCCTACCATTGGAGACGTCCAATGGTGACTCGTGACCTTCCATTGGATATTTTTCAATGAAGTCCAAAATACCTAAAATTTTATAAATTCAATTTGTGGAAAACCCATTAAAAATGTACAGGATGATAAAACTGATAAAACATATTCTAAACATAAAATAAAACAAAATTAATTTAAAATAATATTCAATTTTACCTAATAGAATAAGTAATACCACATTTTGTATCTTAAATAAGATTTTTACCAAAAATTGTATAGCAGATAAAATTAAACAACAAACAGTGGATAAAAATTGACTCACTGTTGAAGTCAAATAATGAGTAAAAGTGAATCATCTCTGATTTCCAATGGTGGTTCATGACTAACTATTGATGTCCAATTTTGAGTAAAAGATGACTCATCAATTATGTGTAATTATTCCACCATTGATGTAACATCCTGGTAAAAAAGGATTTCATATTTTCATATTTATTAATATTTGTGAAGTAAATTTTAATTTTACATTAAAGGGGATTCCATGTCTGATAGAGTACTGAATAGGTAACCATGCATTTCTCTAATATCTTATATTTCATACAACATTGATGTTATACCGAAAAATAATAGAATAATATTATTATTTTAAATGGTATATAACACCTAGCCGTTTTATTGGCAGGAATGAATTGAACAAAATACAATATGATTAAATATGTTTGTTAAATGTTTTTACATTAATCCAATAAAAGTTAGAGGCTTAAAATGTGAATGAACCCATTTTTAAGCATTAATACTCTAATATTCTTTAAAAGGTAAATTTACCGCCATTTGATGGAATACCCTCTATAAATCTAGTTTCGGTCACTTTTATTTATTCCGTTGGACAAAATAATATTCTTATTTAGAATTGAGACATCAAAATTTACTTTGGATAAATTTTTGTATAATTCTGATAAAATTCATTTTTTAATGAATAGAAAAAAATACATTATTTTAATTCAAAACTGTATTTTATTTTAATTTATTTATATGGTTAGATTAACTTTTTAATTGGTTTAAAATTTTAATTAGATTATATTATTACCATTTAATCCAATTTTGGTCATTGTAAGTAATTTCACTTTGAAATTGGACCTAAACATGTGTCAATCTTTTGATAGATATTATTTCTTAAAAACAAGCTTTTTAGTGTTCATCCTCTTTTTTTCTATTTTCTGTTTTTATTTCAGCTAAATTAGAGTTATTGGTGTCTTTATAGTACCGAACCCTTTGGTTTTTTTTTATGTTTATTTGTTCTACACATAAAATGATTTTAAATCCTTATAAACACTTGGTGGCTGGTTTATTTTGGCGGGTTATGACTCAGGGCTAAATAGATACG